>BSBN01000346.1:0-2500000 GCA_027924645.1 Cunninghamia lanceolata
TTTTTCTAGTTTTCTTGAAAAATCTAATGGCCCCAAAAACCCTTCAAAAACTCTCTAAAAAAGTTAAGTCATTGAAAACATGTGATCCCTAGCCTATTTAGAGCAAGAGGATATAATTTTATCTTGAAACTATGAACTTTTTAATTATGGTAAAAATTTAGTGAATAGTGAAAAGCTTAAAAGCTTCCATTAATGGTTACTGAGCTTGTTGCATGGTTCTTGAAATTGTAAAAATGTGAATTTTAGATTTTAGGACATATAAAAAAATTTATTTGCAGGATGACATCTTGGCCAAGTCTATCTTGTGCCAAGATCACATGCATAATCTATGTCGTATCTTTGAGCGTATGCACCTCTATAATATGTGACTAAACCCCCATAAGTGTGTCTTCGGGGGTTGACTCGGGCAAACTGTTGGGGTTCATAGTTTCACATCATGGCATTGAGGTGGATACGAAGAAGATCGACACTACCATGAACATGCCACCTCCAAAGAACATATCTCAACTTTGAAGTTTGCAAGGTAAAATTTAGGCTATTTACCACTTTATTTCACAATTCGTCAATCGAACTCTTCCATTCACTCATCTTCTTAAGAAGTATGTTCGTTTTGATTGGAATGAGGATTGTCAAAAAGCCTTTGAGGATCTTAAGTCTTATTTGGCCAATCCTCCTATCCTCATGCCAGCTATTTCTAGTTGTCCATTTCTTCTCTACACTTATGCATCCTCTCATGCTTAACACATATACACTCACAAACACACTCTTTGCCTTGTTTTGTGGTTTTTTTCCTTGGTCCTTCGTGGTTTTTTTTGCTTCTCCCCCCTTGTTTGTTGTTTTCATGTCCTTGCTCCTTTTTATACGTATGTATGCCTACGTACACACACATTTGTATACATAATTGTGTGTGTGTGTATATATATATATAATATATATCTTTGTGTGTGTTTTTTTGGATTTGTACCTGTTGATTTTTTCCTTGCGTGAGGTTGTGTCACTCTTGCTTTTGGCAGGTCTACCTTTTAAAATTTCCTCCTTCCTACCTAGTTGAACTTGTTGGCCTATTTTGTTTCACAGCCAAATAGTCCAAACTCTTAAACCCTAAGTGTTTTCCTTCCCCTTAAACCCCTAGGTTTTATGGTCATCTCCCTTTATGTTATAATCCGTCGTTGACTGCCTGGCTCAGGTTACCGATCACTTAAGTTATGACTTTGAGCCTTTATGTTGTGGAGTGACCGGCCTCGAGTCCTAAGGGCCTACCTTTTTATCTCCCATCAACATCATTTCTCAAATTCTTAAGTCCTTTTGGGCCCAAGGGTGCCACATGGCAGTTTTCGCGCGCCCGCAGACCGCCGAGGCTAACGTCACTTTCCTTATATGCTGCTGGCGAAATGAGGACAGCTGTGAAGTTTGTCGTGACCTACGGCCACTGTTGCAAGTATGAGGGTAAACCAGTGTTGTCATTGATGTCAAACATACTCATATTGCACTGACAAGAAGGATTGGATGAGATGTGTTCTGAGGATATTGAGAAAATTAGCCTCAGTCAGGAACAGTGAAGAACAGTGATGAGAAGAAGGCAAATGTATTGTCTAGGTTGTGAACTGGAGGATGCAGATTAAAGGGTTTGCAAATATGAGTCTTGAGATGTTTCAGTTAAGATTCAGAGGTCCGTATGAAGATTTGAAGAAGTTATGGCTGTCTGTGTGGAACCAGTTCCTGCAAGTGTTCAGAGGTGACAGAGGATCACAGAAAGGTCCGGTGAGGTCTGGAATTGTATAATCCTAATCTGCGGATTGGAAGGAGTGTTTGGGATGTCCTTGTGATGTGTCATGTCGAGTTGTGTATGATTTTGAGGTCCGAAAATACCTTTTGCATTGTGACAGTGGCGACAGACTGTGCTCTTGAAGTTCCAGATGAGGAAGAGAAGAGATTCCAGTAAGTAGAGAAAGTGTGGATGTACCTGGTCATTCAGGCAGGCTTGTGAAGGTTCTTGGATCATGTTGAGGTTGTGTTGTTGGTCCGCATTGATGGTAGAGCCGGAATTGAAGATATTCTTCCAGATGAAGCTCTTGTTCCGACTAGCCGACCGGATGAGTTGTTCATCTTGCGAATGTTCTTGTGATGGCCGACCGGATGTGTTATTCATCTTGCGGATACTCTTATGGTTGTTTGCCGACTTAGATGTTTGTTCCTAAGTTGATGTCTTGTATAAATAACGGTTTGTGAGTTCATTTCATAGAGTGGATTGTGTGGATGAGTGTGGTATAGCGAAGAGAAGTGCGAAAGGCAGAGCAGAGACTTTTGGGCTTAAATGGAACTGATCCAAACATGGTAGAGATGTCATTCTCCAGTTCAAGATTGTGATTCTTATCACTTGTAGATAGTGTGTCTCCTTGTAGGCAGTGTGCCTCTTTGTGAGCAATGTGCTCGGGCAGTGAGCCCTAATTGGCAAGTGCCATTCTTTTTCTTATTCTTCTAATAGAGAATAATCCTTGGGTTAATCACCCCGTGGTTTTTCCCTTAACCGGGTTTTCCACGTCACAATCTTGGTGTTCAATGTGTTGATGTTTATCTGCTCTTGTGTTTATGCATTATGCTTTCATAGATGATTAATTGATATGCTATTAACTAACAACGAAGAATCAAGTGTTTGAAGTAACAAGAAGTTTTATACAACTGATTCACCCCCCCCTCAGTTGTATGCCCTAAATTCAACAATTGGTATCAGAGCTAAGTTCCTCTGAAAGGAGCTTAACCGCTTGAGGAGATCCAGGATGTCGTCATACAAGAAGGACAGTCCGAAGTTCAATGGAACCAACTTTACTCTCTGGAAAGGTCGCATGAAATGTCATTTGGAATGCATGGGAAAAGCATACTTGGCCATGGTCTCAAAACCATATGTACCTCCACAAGGTGGTCCGACAACTCTGAATGAAATCACAGATGCTGAAAACAATTTGCGGACCAAGGAAGCTCTGCTAAGCGCATTGAATGACTCAGATCACTCAATATTATTGACCTACCAACTGCATATGAGATCCTGACTAAACTGGAACTTCTGTATGAAGGAGATGAGTTTGTCAAGAGTGCAAGGTTGCAAAGTCTGAAAGGGAAATTTGAAAGATTGAAGATGAGAGATGATGAAAACATCACTACCTTTATACCAAGAGTGAATGAGCTAGTATGTGAATTAGAAATGCTAGTGGAACTTTGGATGAAAATGAGATTGTTTGCAAAATCCTCAGATCCCTTCCTGCTACCTACAAAATCAAGGTTGCTGCCATTGATGAATTCAGAGCCCACACAACTGTCACAAGAGAACAATTGGCTGGCAAACTAGCTGCATTTGAAATGACCGAGTTTGGAGATGATCCTCCCAAGACTGAATCTGCTTTCAAAGCCAGTGCCTATGTGAAAGGCAAACAGAGATTTGATCCGGGAGAAAACTCTTCAAGGAAGATGTCATGGTATGATCAAGCAAGAAGAGACATGGAAGAAGAAGAAGCAGAAACAACTCAAATTGAAGCCCTCATTGCAAAGAGACTGCCAAGAGGATCCGGTAAGTATGAAGGAAACTACCCTTTAAATGCTTCAACTGCAATAAGATTGGTCATTTTGCTTCAAGATGTCCAGAAAGATCTGCAAGGTCTAATACCAACAGACAAGGGTTTCAAAAGAACTGCTATTATGTTCATGAAGAAGATGACAATGAAGGAAGTAACAGATGATGAATCAGAACTGGGAAGCAAAGCCAGAAATGAATGGGTGTTTATTGCCATCAAGGAAGAAGATTCAATATCTCTAAATCTGCCAATCACAAGGTTGTGGGAAAGAGCTTTGGCTGCTCAAGTGGAAGAAAAGGATGACTGGGTTATTGACAGTGGATGTTCTCACCATATGATTGGTGACAAGAATAAGTTCTTGGATTTGGAAAGGTATGAAGGAGGAATGGTAAAGCTTGGTGACAATTCTGCTGACAGAATCAGAGGTAGGGGAACTATTTCCTTTGATGGAAAGAGCAAGATAGGTAATGTACTATATGTGAAGGATTGAAGCACAATCTTCTCGGTGTTGGTCAGTTAGTGGACAAAGGCTATGATCTCCGGTTCAAGAATGGAAAATGCAGAATCTTTACAAGCTCCGGAACTGACATTGCATCTGGTACTCAAACAAAAGGTAATATCTTTCATCTGGTTGGTTCAAATAAAAGTTGTCTGTTTGTTTAAGTTGATCAGAGTTGGTTATGGCATAGAAGAATGTGTCATGTAAATTTTGATAACATCATCAAGATAAGCAATATTCAGGTTGTAAGAGATCTTCCAAAATTGATGAAACCTACAAATAGTTTGTGCAAAGAATGTCAGCTAGGTAAACAGAGTAGAGTCTCCTTCAAAAGCAAAGATCAGTCCTCTACTGGATTATTGAATTAGTACATACTGATCTCTGTGGTCTGACAAGAATCAAGAGTCTGCAAGGTGATAGATATTTCATGTTGCTAATTGATGACCATTCCCGGATGATGTGGGTTACCTTCCTAAAGGAGAAATCAGAAGCCTTTGAGAAGTTCAAAATCTTCAAAGCTATGGTAGAGAATCAAACTGGATTGAAACTGAAATGTCTAAGGTCTGATAGAGGTGGTGAATTTACATCTGGTGAGTTCATTGACTTTTGTGAGAAGCAGGGTATAAGGAGACAATTGTCTGCTCCTAGGACTCCACAGCAGAATGGAGTAGTTGAGAGAAAGAACCAGACCATCCAGGAAGCTGCCAGGACAATGATGTTGGAAGCAAATGTTCCTCAAATGTTTTGGAAAGAAGCTATCAGCACTACAGTCTACACTCTCAATCGAGTTCAAATCAGAAACAACACCGGTAAGACCCCCTATGAACTTTGGTTTGGCATTACTCCTACTGTGAAATATTTCAGAGTATTGGTAGCAAGTGTTATATTAAAAGAAATGAAGATCTAGGAAAGTTTGATGCTAGAAGTGATGAAGGAATCTTCTTGGGTTACTCCACTCAAAGCAAAGCATACCGGTGTTACAATAAGAGACTGAGGAAGATGATAGAAAGCACTAATGTGAAAGTTGATGAAAGAATTGAGAAGCCCTCAAGATTTTATGAGTTTGATGAAGATGATCAAGATGGTGTTTAGGTTCAAGGAACTCAATCCTCTCTGGTAAGTCAGAGTCAACCTGATCCGGTAAATCAGGAAGAAGAGATAGGTCTAAATGAGCCTGATCAAGAAGCAGCAGTGCAGGATACTCCCAAACTTCCAAGGTATGTAAGACAGAACCACTCTAAAGATCAGATCATAGGTGACAGAAACAAAGGTGTGCAAACTAGAAGGAATGTTGCTCAAAATCAGGATGAATGTTGTCTGATTTCAAAGATTGAACCTAAAAACAATAAATGAAGCTTGCAATGATGAAAACTGGACCAAAGCAATAGAAGATGAATTAATGCAAATGAGAAAAATCATACTTGGGATCTTGTTCCTAGACCAAGAGACAGGAATGTGATTGGAACCAAATGGGTCTTCCAGAACAAACTGAATGAAGCTGGTGAAGTAATTAGAAACAAAGCTAGATTGGTCTACAAAGGCTAACTCTCAAATAGAAGGAATTGATTTTGAAGAAACCTTTGCTCCGTGGCAAGAATTGAAGCAGTTAGATTATTCCTTGCATTTGTTGCTTTTAAGACTTCAAGGTATATCAAATGGATGTCAAGTCTGCCTTCCTAAATGGTGATCTGGAAGAAGAAGTTTACATTGAACAACCGGATGGATTTCAAGTGTCTGATAATGATGATATGGTCTGCAAGTTGAAGAAAGCATTGTATGGATTAAAGGAAGCCCCAAGAGCATGGTATGAAAGGTTGGATAAGCATCTTGTGCAGATTGGATTCAACAAAGGTACTGCTGACAGCAACTTTATTTCAAAATGATCATGAAAACATTTTGATTGTTGAAGTATTTGTGGATGATATCATTTTTGGAGGAAGAGATAGTATGTGCAAAACTTTTGCAAATCAGATGAAAAGTGAGTTTGAAATGTCTATGCTTGGTGAAATGAATTTCTTCTTGGGTCTGCAAATTACTCAAACAAAGAAAGGGATCTTCATTTCTCAGACCAAATATGTGAAAGAATTGTTGAGGAAATTTGGTATGGAAGATTCAAAGCCAATGAACACTCCCATGGCAACCGGATGTAAGTTGAGCAAAGATGATGACTCCCCAAAGGCAGATCAGACAAAGTATAGATCAATGATTGGTGGATTGTTGTATCTCACTCAGACTAGACCAGATATAATGCAGGTTGTTTGGTCTTGTAGCAAGATTCCAGGCTGATCCTAAAGAATCTCATGTTATGGCAATCAAAAGAATTTTCAGGTACTTGAAAGGAATAGCTGAGTATGGTCTATGGTACCTGTTGGATCTTAGGGCATACAACTGAGAGGGGGGGGTGAATCAGTTGTATAAAACTTCTTGTTATTTCAAACACTTGATTCTTTGTTGTTAGTTAGCAGCATATCAAATAATCATCCATGAAAGCATAATACATAAACACAAGAGCACATAAGTATCAACACATTGAACACCAAGATTTTGACGTGGAAAACCCGGTTAAGGGAAAAACCACGGGGGTGATTAACCCAAGAATTATTCTCTGTTAGAAGAATAAAGAAAAATGAATGGCACATGCCAATAAGGGCTCACTGCCCGAGCACACTAGCTCACAAAGAGGCCCACTGCCTACAAGGAGACACACTGTCTACAAAGTGATAAAAATCACAGTCTTGAACTGGAGAATGACATCTCTACCATGTCCAGATCAGTTCCAATTAAGCCCAAAAACCTCTGCTCTGCCTTTCGCACTTCTCTTCGCTATGCCACACTCATCCACACACCACACCAACTGAATGAACTCTCAAACCGTTATTTATACAAGACATCAACTTAGGAACAAACATCTAAGTCGGCAAACAACCATAGGAACATCCGCAAGATGAATAACACATCCGGTCGGCCACCACAAGAACATTCGTAGGATGAACAACTCATCCGGTCGGCTAAACAGAGCAAGAACTTCATCCGGAAGAATATCTTCAATTCTGGGTTCTACTATCAGTGCGGACCGACAGCATAACCTCAACATGATCCAAGAACCTTCACAGGCCTGCCTGAAAGACCGGATACATCCGCACTTCCTTTACCTACTTGAATCTCTTGTCTTCCTCATCCGGAACTTCAAGAACACAGTCTGTCACCATTGTCATAATGCAAGAGATACTTCCGGACCTCCAAATCATACACAAATCAATGCGGACCAACAACACAACCTGAACATGATCTAAGAACCTTCACAAGCTTGCCTGAATGACCAGGTACATCCGCATTTCATTTTCTTACTGAAATCTCTTATCCTCCTTATCCGGAACTCCAAGAACACTGTCTGTTGCTACTGTTATAGTGCAAGAAGTATTTTCCGGACCTCCAAATCATACACAACTCGAGATGGCACATCACGAGGACATCTCAAACACTCTTGCCAATCCGCAGATTGGGATTGTACAATTCCGGACCTCACACAGGACCTTTCTGTGATCCTTTGTCACCTCTGAACACTTTGCCTGAACCGGTTCCATACAGACAGCCATAACTTCTTCAGATCTTCATGCGGACCTCTGAAATCTTGGCCGAAGCATCTCAAGACTCATATCTGTAAACCCTTTAATCCGCATCCCTCCGGTTCTCAACCTGTACAATACATTTGTCTTCTTCTCTTCACTGTTCTTCACTGTTCCTGACTGAGGCTAATTTTCTCAATATCCTCAGCATACAGCTCATCAAATTCTTGCCAATGCAATATGAGTATGTTGACATCAATGACAACACTGGATCACCTCATACTTGCAACAATCTCCCCCTTTGTCATTGATGGCAACATATGATGTGAAAAACCATCAAGACAAGAACTTCTCCTTTCTGTCATAGCTCCCCCTATCAACAACAACTTATCACATGTCTTCTCTTCCTTTACTGCTCCCCCCTTTGATCATCAACCACTTGTTTTTCACATGTCTTCTCTCCCCTTTGACATCAATGGCAAAGGGCTCATACTTGCAATTCTAATATATCAGAATCATACCAGCTGCTCCCCCTTAGTAGCAGCTCCCCATCATCAATCCGGATCACAAGATATGACTGTGATATCCACCGGACTGATGCACATTAGTGCATCTTAGTTCATTACCGGAGGGGCCATGACCCCTAACTTCTCCCGGAGATATTCAAAAGAGTCCTTGGGAAGAGGTTTTGTAAAGATATCTGCAATCTGATCCTTGGAGGGAACATACTCCAATCTGACTTCTTCCTTGTTTACTTGTTCTCTCAAGAAGTGAAATTTGATAGATATGTGCTTAGTCTTAGAATGCAATACCGGATTCTTGGAGATATTAATTGCACTTGAATTATCACAGAAAATTGTGATAGGCTCCTCATATTCAACTTGATGTCTCTTAGCATCTGCTTCATCCATAAGATTTGAGTGCAACTGCCTGCTGCTGCAATGTATTCTGCTTCAGTTGTAGACAGAGATATTGCATCTTGTTTCTTGCTTAGCCAAGAAACCAATCTCTTCCCAAAAAGAATGCTCCACCACTAGTGCTCTTCCTGTCATCCAACATCTCCTGCCCAATCTGCATCTGTGTAAGCATGAAGAGAGAAGTCCGGATCTCTAGGGTACCATAGACCATATTCCACTATTCCTTTCAAGTACCCTAAAAATTCTTTGATTGCCCATTAACATGAGATTCTCTAGATCAGCCTGGAATCTTGCACACAAGACCAACAGCCTGCATTATATCTGGTCTAGTTTGAGTGAGGTACAACAATCCACCAATCATTGATCTATACTTTGTCTGATCTGCCTTTGGAGAGTCATCATCTTTGCTTAACTTACATCCGGTTGCCATAGGAGTGTTCATAGATTTTGAGTCTTCCATACCAATTTCTTTAACAATTCTTTCACATATTTGGTCTGAGAAATGAAGATCCCTTCTTTTGTTTGAGTAATTTGCAGACCCAAGAAGAAATTCATTTCACCAAGCATAGACATTTCAAACTCACTTTTCATCTGATTTGCAAAAGTTTTGCACATACTATCTCTTCCTCCAAAAATGATATCATCCACAAATACTTCAACAATTAAAATATTTTTATGATCAATTTTGAAATATAAGTTACTGTCAGCAGTACCTTTGTTGAATCCAATCTGCACAAGATGCTTATACCAACCTTTCATACCATGCTCTTGGGGCTTGCTTCAATCCATACAAAGCTTTCTTCAATTTGCAGACCATATCATCATTGTCAGACAATTGAAAACCATTCCGGTTGTTCAATGTAGACTTCTTCTTCCAGATCACCATTTAGGAAGGCAGACTTGACATCCATCTGATATACTTGAAGTCTTTGAAGGCAGCAAATGCAAGAAGTAATCTGACTGTTTCAATTTCTTGCCACCGGAGCAAAAGTCTCTTCAAAGTCAATTCCTTCTATTTGAGAGTAGCCCTTTGCAGACCAATCTAGCTTTGTTTCTGATTACTTCACCAGCTTCATTTAGTTTGTTCCGGAAGACCCACTTGGTTCCATTTACATTCCTGTCTCTAGGTCTGGGAACAAGATCCCAAGTAATGATTTTTTCTCAATTTGCATCAATTCATCTTCCATAGCTTTGGTCCAGTTTTCATCATTGCAGGGCTTCATTTATTGTTTTAGGTTCAATCTTTGAAATCAGACAACATTCATTCTGATTTTGAGCAACATTCCTTCTAGTTTGTACACCTTTGCTCTCTGTCACCTATGATTTGATCTTCAGAGTGGTTCAGTTTTACATACCTTGGAATTTTGGGAGTATCCTGCACTGCTGCTTCTTGATCAGGCTCATTCAAACCTATCTCTTCTTCCTGATTTACCGGATCAGGCTGACTCTGTCTCACCGGAGAGGATTGAGGTCCTTGAACACTCTCTTGGGTCATCTTCATCAATCTCATAAAATCTTGAAGGCTTCTCAATTCCTTCATCAACTTTCACATTGGTGCTCTTCTATCATCTTCCTCAATCTCTTATTGTAACACCGGTATGCTTTGCTTTGAGTGGAGTAGCCCAAGAAAATTCCTTCATCACTTCTAGCATCAAACTTTCCTAGATCTTCATCTCTCTTAATATAACACTTGCTACCAAATACTCTGAAATATTTCACAGTAGGAGTGATGCCAAACCAGAGTTCATAGGGGGTCTTACCGGTGTTGTTTCTGATTTGAACTCGATTGAGAGTGTAGACTACAGTGCTGATAGCTTCCTTCCAAAACATTTGAGGAACATTTGCTTCCAACCATCATTGTCCTGGGCAGCTTCCTGGATGGTCCGGTTCTTCTCTCAACTACTCATTCTGCTGTGGAGTCTTAGGAGCAGACAACTGTCTCCTTATATCCTGTTTCTCACAAAAGTCAATGAATTCACCAGATGTAAATTCACCACCTCTATCAGACCTTAGACACTTTAGTCTCAATCCGGTTTGATTCTCCACCATAGCTTTGAAGGTTTTGAACTTCTCAAAAGCTTCTGACTTTTCTTTTAGAAAGGTAACCCACATCATCCGGGAATGATCATCAATCAACAACATGAAATATCTATCACCTTGCAGACTCTTGATTCTTGTTGGACCACATAGATCAGTATGTACTAATTCCAGCAATCCGGTAGAAGACTGATCTTTGGCTTTTGAAAGAGGACTCTGCTTTGTTTACCTAGCTGGCATTCTTTGCACAAACTATTTGTAGGTTTCATCAATTTTGGAAGATCTCTTACAGCCTGAGTATTGCTTATCTTGATGATGTTATCAAAATTTACATGACACATTCTTCTATGCCATAACCAACTCTGATCAATTTGAGCAAACAAACAACTTTTGTTTGAACACAACTAGATGAAAGATATTACCTTTTGTCTGAGTACCGGATGCAATTTCAGTTCCGGAGTTTGTAAAGATTCTGCATTTTCCATTCTTGAACCGGAGATCATAACCTTTGTCCACTAACTGACCAACACTGAGAAGATTGTGCTTCAATCCTTCAACATACAGTACATTTCCTGTTTTGCTCTTACCATCAAAGGAAATAGTTCCCCTACCTCTGATTCTGCCAGCAGAATTGTCACCAAACTTTACCATTCCTCCTTCATATCTTTCCAGATCTAAGAACTTGTTCTTGTCACCAGTCATATGGTGAGAACATCCACTGTCAATAACCCAATCATCCTTTTCTTCACTTGAGCAGCACCAAGGCTTTTTCAACAACTTTGTGATTGACAGATTCAGAGAGTATTGAATCTTCTTCCTTGATGGCTATAAACACCCACTCATTTCCGGATTTGCTTCCATAGTTCTGATTCATCATCTGTTACTCCTTCATTGTCATCTTCTTCATGAACATAATAGCAATTCTTTTTGAAACCTTTGTCTGTGAGTATTAGATCTTGCAGATCTCTCCGGACATCTTGAGGCAAAATGACCAATCTTATTGCAGTTGAAACACTTAAAGGGTAGTTTCCTTCATACTTACCGGATCCTCTTGGCAGTCTCTTTGCAATGAGGGCTTCAAGTTGAGCTGTTTCTGCTTCTTCTTCTTCCATGTCTCTTCTTGCTTGATCATACCATGACATTCTCCTTGATGAGTTTTTCACCCGGATCAAATCTCTGTTTTGCCTTTCACATAGGCACTGGCCTTTGAAAGCAGATTCAGTCTTGGGAGGATCATCTCCAAACTCGGTCATTTCAAATGCAGCTAGTTTGCCAGCCAGTTGTTCTCTTGTGACAGTTGTGTGGGCTCTGAATTCATCAATGGCAGCAACTTTGATTTTGTAGGCAGCAGGAAGGGATCTTAGGATTTTGCAGACAATCTCATTTCATCTAAAGTTCCACCAGCATTTCTGATTCCACATACCAGCTCATTTACTCTTGGCATGAAGGTAGTGATGTTTTTCATCATCTCTCATTTTCAATCTTTCAAATTTCCCTTTCAGGCTTTGTAACCTTGCACTTTTGACAAACTCATCTCCTTCATACAGAAGTTCCAGCTTAGTCAGGATCTCATATGCAGTTGGTAGGTCAATAACATTCGAGAGATCTGAGTCATTCAATGCGCTTAGAAGAGCTTCCTTGGTCCGCAGATTGTTTTCAGCTTCTGTGATTTCATTCAGAGTTGTCGGACCACCTTGTGGAGGTACATATGGTTTTGAAACCATATCCAAGTATGCTTTTCCCATACATTCCAAGTGACACTTCATGCGACCCTTCCAGAGAGTGAAGTTGGTTCCATCGAACTTCGGACTATCCTTCTTGTATGACGACATCCTGGATCTCCTCAAGCGGTTAAGCTCCTGTCAGAGGAACTTGGCTCTGATAACCAATTGTTGGATCTAGGGCATACAACTGAGAGGGGGGGGGTGAATCAGTTGTATAAAACTTCTTGTTATTTCAAACACTTGATTCTTTGTTGTTAGTTAGCAGCATATCAAATAATCATCCATGAAAGCATAATACATAAACACAAGAGCAGATAAGTATCAACACATTGAACACCAAGATTTTGACGTGGAAAACCCAGTTAGGGAAAAACCACGGGGTGATTAACCCAAGAATTATTCTCTGTTAGAAGAATAAAGAAAAATGAATGGCACATGCCAATAAGGGCTCACTGCCCGAGCACACTGCTCACAAAGAGGCCCACTGCCTACAAGGAGACACACTGTCTACAAAGTGATAAAAATCACAGTCTTGAACTGGAGAATGACATCTCTACCATGTCCGGATCAGTTCCAATTAAGCCCAAAAACCTCTGCTCTGCCTTTCGCACTTCTCTTCGCTATGCCACACTCATCCACACACCACACCAACTGAAATGAACTCTCAAACCGTTATTTATACAAGACATCAACTTAGGAACAAACATCTAAGTCGGCAAACAACCATAGGAACATCCGCAAGATGAATAACACATCCGGTCGGCCACCACAAGAACATTCGTAGGATGAACAACTCATCCGGTCGGCTAAACAGAGCAAGAACTTCATCCGGAAGAATATCTTCAATTCCGGGTTCTACTATCAGTGCGGACCGACAGCATAACCTCAACATGATCCAAGAACCTTCACAGGCTTGCCTGAAAGACCGGATACATCCGCACTTCCTTTACCTACTTGAATCTCTTGTCTTCCTCATCCGGAACTTCAAGAACACAGTCTGTCACCATTGTCATAATGCAAGAGATACTTCCGGACCTCCAAATCATACACAAATCAATGCGGACCAACAACACAACCTGAACATGATCTAAGAACCTTCACAAGCTTGCCTGAATGACCAGGTACATCCGCATTTCATTTTCTTACTGAAATCTCTTATCCTCCTTATCCGGAACTCCAAGAACACTGTCTGTTGCTACTGTTATAGTGCAAGAAGTATTTCCGGACCTCCAAATCATACACAACTCGAGATGGCACATCACGAGGACATCTCAAACACTCTTGCCAATCCGCAGATTGGGATTGTACAATTCCGGACCTCACCGGACCTTTCTGTGATCCTTTGTCACCTCTAAACACTTGCCTGAACCGGTTCCATACAGACAGCCATAACTTCTTCAGATCTTCATGCGGACCTCTGAAATCTTGGCCGAAGCATCTCAAGACTCATATCTGTAAACCCTTTAATCCGCATCCTCCGGTTCTCAACCTGTACAATACATTTGCCTTCTTCTCTTCACTGTTCTTCACTGTTCCTGACTGAGGCTAATTTTCTCAATATCCTCAGCATACAGCTCATCAAATTCTTGCCAATGCAATATGAGTATGTTGACATCAATGACAACACTGGATCACCTCATACTTGCAACAGTACCCTAGAGATCCAGATTTCTCTCTTCATGCTTACACAGATGCAGATTGGGCAGGAGATGTGGATGACCGGAAGAGCACCAGTGGTGGAGCATTCTTTTTGGGAAAGAGATTGGTTTCTTGGCTAAGCAAGAAACAAGATGCAATATCTCTGTCTACAACTGAAGCAGAATACATTGCAGCAGCAGGTAGTTGCACTCAAATCTTATGGATGAAGCAGATGCTAAGAGACATTAAAGTGGAATATGAGGAGCCTATCACAATTTTCTGTGATAATTCAAGTGCAATTAATATTTCTAAGAATCCGGTATTGCATTCTAAGACTAAGCACATATTTATCAAGTTTCACTTTTTGAGAGAACAAGTGAACAAGGAAGAAGTTAGATTGGAGTATGTTCCCTCCAAGGATCAGATTACAGATATCTTTACTAAACCTCTTCCCAAGGACTCTTTTGAATATCTCCGGGAGAAGTTAGGGGTCATGGCCCCTCCGATAATGAAGTAGGATGCACTGATGTGCATCAGTCCGATGGATATCACAGTCATATCTTATGATCCGGATTGATGATGGAGAGCTGCTACTAAGGGGGAGCAGCTGGTATGATTTTGATGTGTTAGAATTGCAAGTATGAGCCCTTTGCCATTGATGTCAAAGGGGGAGAGAAGACATGTGAAAAACAAGTGGCTGATGATCAAAGGGGGAGCAGTAAATGAGAAGAAGACATGTTGCTGATAGGGGGAGCTGTGACAGAAAGGAGAAGTTCTTGTCTTGATGGTTTTTCACATCATATGTTGCCATCAATGACAAAGGGGGAGATTGTTGTAAGTATGAGGTAAACCAGTGTTGTCATTGATGTCAACATACTCATATTGTACTGACAAGAAGGATTGGATGAGCTATGTTCTGAGGATATTGAGAAAATTAGCCTCAGTCAGGAATAGTGAAGAACAGTGATGAGAAGAAGGCAAATGTATTGTCTAGGTTGTGAATCGGAGGATGCAGATTAAAGGGTTTGCAGATATGAGTCTTGAGATGTTTCAGTTAAGATTTCAGAGGTCCGCATGAAGATCTGAAGAAGTTATGGCTGTCTGTGTGGAACTGGTTCCGGCAAGTGTTCAGAGGTGACAGAGGATCACAGAAAGGTCCGGTGAGGTCCGGAATTGTATAATCCTAATCTGCGGATTGGAAAGAGTGTTTGGGATGTCCTTGTGATGTGTCATCTCGAGTTGTGTATGATTTTGAGGTCCGGAAATACCTTTTGCATTGTGACAGTGGTGACAGACTGTGTTCTTGAAGTTCCGGATGAGGAAGAGAAGAGATTCCAGTAAGTAGAGAAAGTGCGGATGTACCTGGTCATTCAGGCAGGCTTGTGAAGGTTCTTGGATCATGTTGAGGTTGTGTTGTTGGTCCGCATTGATGGTAGATCCTGAAATTGAAGATATTCTTCCGGATGAAGCTCTTGTTCCGACTAGCCGACCGGATGAGTTGTTCATCCTGTGAATGTTCTTGTGATGGCCGACCAGATGTGTTATTCATCTTGTGGATACTCTTATGGTTGTTTGTCGACTTAGATGTTTGTTCCTAAGTCGATGTCTTGTATAAATAACAGTTTGTGAGTTCATTTCGTAGAGTGGATTGTGTGGATGAGTGTGGTATAGCGAAGAGAAGTGCGAAAGGCAGAGCAGAGACTTTTGGGCTTAAATGGAACTGATCCAGACATGGTAGAGATGTCATTCTCCAGTTCAAGATTGTGATTCTTATCACTTTGTAGACAGTGTGTCTCCTTGTAGGCAGTGTGCCTCTTTGTGAGCAGTGTGCTCGGGCAGTGAGCCCTAATTGGCAAGTGCCATTCTTTTTCTTATTCTTCTAATAGAGAATAATCCTTGGGTTAATCACCCCGTGGTTTTTCCCTTAACCGGGTTTTCCACGTCAAAATCTTGGTGTTCAATGTGTTGATGTTTATCTGCTCTTGTGTTTATGCATTATGCTTTCATGGATGATTAATTGATATGCTGTTAACTAACAACGAAGAATCAAGTGTTTGAAGTAACAAGAAGTTTTATACAATTGATTCACCCCCCCTCAGTTGTATGCCCTAAATTCAACAGCCACAAGATCATTGACTTTATTAGATGAGGCAGCTCACGCCAGGTGTCAAAGGATGGAGTGGAGAGGTGGGGTCTTCAAAGATCGAACAGTAGCGCAGCATTGCAAGAGAATCTTTTTTACCGGGAAGATTCTGTGCGCGGCTGCGAAATGAGGATAGATGTAAAGTATATCGAGGGCCCATGGCCATAGGGTCGATGACTTCGTCAGGTGAAGGAGATTGTGCCAGGTTTCAAGGGATTTAACGGTGGAGCCACTTCTTTGAAGATCGGATGGTGGCGCGGTGTCGCAGGTGAATCTTGCCCATGGGGAAGATTATGTGCGCAACCACGAAATATCAACATGTGGCATGCTGGCGCCTTCTCTTCTAGATCTCTCAGGTGGGGCCTTATACATCGACGGCTATTCAAAAGGGAAAGCAATGGTCGTCGATTCTAAAAAACAAATCTATCTACAACCATTATTCAAAAGAGACTCTCAAGCATCCCGAAAGTGAGAAAGATTGTCAATTAGGGAAGTATGCAGACTCTACCAATCAGGATATTGTAGATATCAAAATTTCAAGGATTCAAGGCTGCTGAAGACACATTGACTCAAGGGTTCGAGATTTAAGTGTTGTAAAAGCTTTTCTTAGGAAGTTTTGTCTCATATGCCATCAATGCGGACACTAATGTCTCTCAGGTGCCCCTTTTCAAATATTTCTTGCATTTATGGTTACAGGTTGATGAATCAACTGCTCACCTTGAAGAGGAACAAAATATCTCTCAACCATCTATGGACTCCAGATATATTTTGCATTAATTCTTGCAGATAGACATCTTTCAGGCAGAGATATTTTCTGACAAAGCCCATGGGGCAATTAATTGTAACCTAATTAGGTCATTTGGATCAGATGCTATATATGCATGAATGTAAGATGTAAAAAGGTTGGAAAATAGTTAGTCTTATGCTTCTGTAATCCAAACAGAACTTTCCTTTGATGTAACTATGCCTCTTGATCAATACATATGTTGTTTTACTTTTTCATGTCTTTTTAACTTTGTGTAGTCTTAGAATTGGCTATTGTTTGTGAATGTTTAATTCCTGGCATACCATTCTTTACCTTTATTAAAATCTCCATGATCTATGTAAGTTTATTAGCTATATTTCTTTATTTGTGCATCTTAGTTTTGTGAATGTTCTTTATTCAAACCTGGTGTATCACCTCCCTTTACTTTCAGTTTTACTCCCTCTTCCTCTTTTCCTATCAGGTGGATAGATTAAGTTTAGTCTTAGGATCGCTGAATTTTTCTCATTCACCAAAGGAACCAGTCTCTCTCTGGAGATTCGGCCTCCCTGTAGGGTCCCACACCTGGAGGTCATCTCAATGTTTCACTAGATTGATGGAGCCCTAAAATCCTTCAACACTGGGTGCAAATCTATGTGACAACAAAACCTTCTTGTGCCTCTTCTTCCCACCTTGCCTTATTAGTGTTTCTGGTCTCGTGTTTGTTTCTCTGGCTCTTTCTTCAAACCTCTCCTCTTGTTTCTCCTTTGTGTTCTCCCTTAGTTACTTTCTCCCAGTCCTTTACTTCCCTCGCGTGTCTCCTTTTGACCCCTTACAACCTCTTAACACATATACACAAACAAACACACTCTTTGCCTTGTTTTGTGGTTTTTTCCTTGGTCCTTCGTAGTTTTTTGCTCCTCCCCCTTGTTTGTTGTTTTCGTGTCCTTGCTCCCTCTTATACTTATGTATGCCTAAGTACACACACATATATATACATACACTTGCATACATTATGTGTGTATATATAGGTGTTTTTTTGGGTTTGTACATGTTGATTTTTTCCTTGCGTGAGGTTGTGTCGCTCTTGCTTTTGGCGGGTCTGCCTTTTAAAATTTACTCCTTTTTTTGTGGCTCTCTTATTTCGCCTTGGGTCTTTCGTTTATACATATTTATATGTATTTGAGAGTGTTCGTATATATATATAAGATAATTGAACCTAAACACAAACCAACGACATATATATATATATATGTGTGTGTGTGTGTGTGTGTCTTTGGTTTGTGTTTAGGTTTAATTATATATATATATATAATTGAACCTAAACACAAACCAAAGACATATATATATATATATATATATGTATATATATATGTATATATATATATATATGTATATATATATGTATATGTATATATATATGTATGTATGTATATATATATGTATGTATGTGTATATATATATATATATATATATATATATATATATATATATATATATATATATATATATATATATTTGTGTGTGTGTGTCTTTGGTTTGTGTTTAGGTTTAATTATATATATATAGACACACACACACACACACACACATATATATATCTTTGGTTTATGTTTAGGTTTAATTATCTTTTTTCGGTAGTTCTCAGTGTCTCTCTCTAGTTGATGATGTTGTTCTCTTGCTTGTTTTTCATCTTCTCCACTTGATACTTGTAGGGTTATTTCTCTGTGTGATGCTCTTATTCCTTTGTCATGTTGGTTCTTTGTTTGGTTTTTTGCTTGTTGGGTCTCTTTTTTACCCGTTTCTCATCCCCCCATTTATATGTTTCCTTTTACAATTTCATCCTTTTGTAGAGGTTTATTTATTTTTTCTTTGGTCTTCTTACATCAAAAAAGTCCCCTTGGGGGCTTTTCCCTCTTAAGGTTTAGCTTCTGGGTCCTATTTATGCATTTAGAGCATTTTTCCTGTTAATCTGATATCCCGATGAGAAAATCCTGAAGTTTCATGGCAATTTGGACTCAAGGGATGCACTTAACAATAATCCTACCTGAAATAGGGGGGAGGACTTGGGCGCCCACGCCCTAGTCCTGCCCTATTTTAGATCATGACCAATTTCAAAGTGTCAGTTTGTGACCGTTATTTAGGTCCTATGCCAACACAGTAAGTTTCAATTACGAAATTCTTAGCGGGAATGTTTATAGTTGCATATATAAGCATGTTTAGGCATTCATTTGTAAACTAGATGGATATTGTGAACTTGTGGCTTATGTGAAAGTGATTCAAGGCATTCATTGTGTGGCAGAGCATAATTTGTGTTGTTCTTGTGTTTGTATTTGTAGATTTGGCATCCATCTCCTCATGGCATGAAGAGCATCTTCCTTCCATGAGATCTTCACTACAAGGTGACATCAATTATGTTTTTAATCATTTACCATTTGGATTTTTCCTCTATCCCATAGGGATATGCACTTTTTATCTAACAACGGTGTTCGGAAGACTTGAATGTCTCTCCAGGGCATGATCGAGGCAAGCCTCTAAACACCACAACCCCCAACCCATTTTTTCGTGATTGCAGGTTACAGGTTGCAGGAGCAAAAAAAGTGGAGTTGTAGGAGAGTAGTGTAGATTATCAGAATTACAGATCTAAGAAGAAAACTAGGGCTTGGACTTGGGCGCTCACTCATTAGTCCTTCGGATCCCGCAACAGGAAAATCTCTAGAATAGCAGGAACATGTTGCAGACAAGGTTTCCAGATCTTGACAAAAAGTATGGCAATGGACTAGGGTGCCTGCTCATTAGTCCCTAACTGTTCCACTTTCTGAACTTCAAAATATGGTACGCATTTGATTGTCATTTGATAGTGTGAGCATTTTTCATGATTTGTCTATTTGCTTTCGAATTTGCATAATTAGGGTTTTGAGCATAATTGGGCTTAATTAAACAATTAAATCACACAATTCCAATTTTTCCTACATTCCAAGTGACTGAAAGATTGACAGTAGACTTCCTACTCAACTGAAGTCTTTGAATGTTTGAGGTGAAAGGAGGATTCATACAAACTAGCAAAATCAACCCTAAACATTAACAAATCATCTTCATCAAATCTCACCTTAAACATTTTGGTGAACTCATGTTTTTAATGAATTTTGCACCTTGCTGAGTGTTTTTCTTCAGATTTACATTCATTTCATTCATTCATATCATTGTTCATCTTATTGCATTTGAAAATTTACAAAAAAAAGTGAAAATTTTGAAAAAATTGGCATTTTTAGCTTGCATTTTCATACAATTTGGATTAATTGGCATTTAATTTCAATAAATTTCTGTCATTAGCATCAGATCTGATTTAAAATATAGAAATTCATCATTCATCATTCATTTAGATTGCATTTTCATGCTTAAATTGTTGAAAATTGCTTGAAATTGTGTATTTTTCCTTATAACCTAGTTTTGCATTAGCTAGGGTCTGTAGTCAAAATTTTATTTCAGATTTTACTACCCTTTTGAAACACTCATTAGGACTAATTTCTAACTGTAGTGTTGCATCATAGTGGTTTTTTTGCAAAATTTCATGCCTAGGGTTTGAAAAGCTTGATTTTTCACTAAATTTGGCCTTATCGTCTGTCTAGATTTGCACCATATGTGTGTTGTAAAGGATTTTTCTACACTAATTGGCTATTATTAGGGTTATTATCTACTACCCCTCCTAAAATTCTTTACAACACCTTTGTTGGGTGAATATTTTGTCGTCAACTCGCTGACGACAAAATGGTTATATCAATCGCAATGTGATGAGATAAATCTCTCCTCTCAACAAGGGGAGGTTCCCTCTTAACTATTACAAACTTATTTACACCAAATACTAGATTTGGGGGTGTGTTACATTCATCCTTTTCTCTTCTTTCAGAAAAGATGTTTACAATGTTTCACAGTAATATTCAATAATGCTTCTACACTTAAACAATAATCAACAATACTCTTGTAAGTTGAAGCACAAAGTCTTTCAACTTACTTTACAAAAAGATTCATGAACCAAGTGAATAATGTCAAGTACAAAGTCTTCAAATCATCCCCAGAAAGATTTTAAAAGAAATCGTATCACTAGTTGGAGCACAAAGTCTGTCAATTAACAACACCACTGATCCACGCGAATGTGATTGAAAATCATAGCACAAAGTCTACAAGTTCTCAACACGATTCATATACAAAGTAAACAACTACAAGCTCAAAGTCTTTATAATCCTTCACCAAGAAACGCTTTCAACACACATAGATTCAAGGAAATAATATAACACAAAGTTTATATAACTTATCTTGAATGTCGTCCAATCGTAACAACCAAACACCACTTCTTCAATCAATCAACAAGAGAAATTAGGCAAAAGCGGGCCAAGGGCATCATTTTCAAGAATTCCCCAGTGCTAAGAAATTTTGGTGGAAGACATGCATGGGCGGTCAAAATGATCGCTCTTGCATGTGAGTAAAACTTATGTTCAGGATGCAGGAGCGGTCAAAAAGTGTGTTGTGAAGGATATTATTACTTTATTGGACTGATATCAAACATATTATTTTATGCCCATGATCAATTTCCTTACAACACCCTTGATTTCACTTATTTGCATTGAAAAAGTTGAAAAAATCAAGCACTTTTGGATCTTAAACATATCTTTCTCTTAGGGTTTGTTCTATTAGTTTGTGCATTGAGTGTTGTATGCCTCTGTATGAATATTATAACTTGCTGCCCTAATAGAAATATCCCTTTAAGAAGAAGCATAAGACACATGGGATCTAGTGCTCTTGAAGAAGTTGACATCCCTACCTCTGAAAATCCATTGAATACCTTCTTTACAAAAGGAGAGACACAAATTTTCCAAGATATTTTACCTCCTACAGCCACTATGGAAGATCAAGTATTTCACAATGTCGACGACACTATTGAGGTAATCGCACATGTACTTGATGAGCAAATAAACAAACCTGGTAAAGAGTTAGCCAATTTTCAAGGATTTGTTGAAACATGAAGAATAGCGGAAGAAGTTGTACCTATGATTGGTCATGTAAGAGAATTGATAAAAGAAGGACAAGATGGAATTGATGTTATTTGAGGTTTAACACATATTGTGCAAACTAATGTCATGCCGGTGACTGAATGTGCAAAAGTTATTAACAACATGTCGTCACTGTCTCATACACAAATATTGGCACCTATACCGACCAGGGGAATATCTACATTCACATCAACAATTTTAACAACTAATGCAAAT
Organism: Cunninghamia lanceolata; assembly: GCA_027924645.1. Classification (NCBI taxonomy): domain Eukaryota; kingdom Viridiplantae; phylum Streptophyta; class Pinopsida; order Cupressales; family Cupressaceae; genus Cunninghamia; species Cunninghamia lanceolata. Next base: position 22,097 of record BSBN01000346.1, read on the forward strand.
GCTTTTAGTAATGCTACCACCGGTATTGGAGTAACTAATGGAAATAGTTCACAACATTACAAAGTTGTGGGATTTAATTATCAGAATTTAGTTTCTAAGGGGACCTCTTCTATGAATAATTGTTCGCAACCACCTCCCACCTATCACTATGTCCAACCACCATTGACCTATTCACAGCCTCCGCCTATTACAACTCAGGCTCAATCACCCCGTCACTTTGGTTCTAATTCCTCGCAGCAAACTGCATCTCCCAATGATGCCATATTAAATCAACTTCTACAGGTCATGACTGCTTTACAACAAAAGGTGACAAATTTGACAAATTCTTCACAATCTAATATACCAACTTATCATGCTCGTAATCCCCTATCCTATGTAATTTTGAGAACTCCTATGCCTGAAAGATTTGAGACCCCTCACTTTGAAAAATATGGTGGAAAAGGTGATCCTAATACTCATGTGGCAGCATTCACAGCTATGTGTAGTGATTTCTACTTTGAAGATGTGAGGCCTATTTATTTCATGCCCTTATTTTGTTTATTTCACATTTGTAGTTGATGGCATTTTGGCATTGGGGGACTATTGATCCCGATATGCAGATTCTCTATACTATATTCCCTTATTTTGGATTAGCTATGCTTAGTATGTGGTGATTCGACTATATCCTGATTTTGATTCACTGATGATGTTTAGACATGTGATATGCACCTTGATGATATTAGAGATGTTAGTTGTGAAATCATTACATGGATTTTCTCTGTGATTTTGATTCTGAGATAGTATATAGAAATGCAATTATGAATTTTAATTATGATTTGAATTGTTTAATGTTTAAATTAATTATTTTTGTTCTAGTTCCTATGTTTTGATTTCGACACATGTCAAAATCACACCACTCATTTAGGAAAACTTAGGGTTTGGATCAAATCGATTCTAACCCTAATGGCGACACTTCTCGCATCATATAAACCCCCTTAGTAGGCTATCATCATGCAGGGGAATGCGGAAGGTATTCACACTACCCCGAAGTTGGATTGACATGTTTACGCCTTATGCGTATTGCCACCAAGCATGTTGACGCATGCGAGGGGGTTTCTCGAGATACGTGGAAAAGTTTTTGTTATTTCATGTCATGACCACATGACAAATGTGGACATGACATGTGTGTTGCATGTCTTGACCGCATGGGAAATGTGGGCATGACATTTGGTATCAGAGCCCAAGTTTAAACACTAGGCTTGTTTGGGCACATTATTATTCCACAAATTCATTTGATTCGTGAATACCTTGTTATTGTAGGATGCCTCCCAGAACGAAGTGAGTGTGTTCACACACCACTGCGTTTGCGGAGATACATAGCGATTCATCAACCGAGGGTCAAGGACCATAGGCACCACAGGCACCACTCGCACTTGATTTAGGGCCTCAAATTCTTCAAGCTTTACAAGCAGTCTTAGAGAGGTTACCACAGGCCGTAGCAGAGCCACGTGTCAAGTCGCGTGTAGAGCCGCGTGTTGAGTCATGTGTTGAGCCCTGCGTTGAGCTGCGAGAGGTGCCACGTGATGAGCCACGTGCTGAGCCACATGTCGAGCCCCATGTAGAGCTGCGAGTGGAGCCACGTGTTGAGCTGTGCATGGAGCCACGTATTGAGCCATTTGTAGAGGTACCTGACACCACCACAGAGGAGGTCAGTTTAGCACACAGAGCTCGTAGTAGGAGTACTCCGCATCATGCGTGGTGAGAGGAGGCTGTGAGGATAGAGCAGGTATACCACGGACCTTATGACTATGGACGGCGAGAGGAGGTGGATGAGTCTTTCAGAGGACACAAAGACCGAGGGGACCCCATTAGGGATTTACTTAGGCTGAATCCACCCACCTTCGCGGGGACCACAGAGGGAGCCAAGGCTGAGGCTTGGCTCATCAACTTAGATAGGTACTTTGTGTTGCGTCCCTATGGGAGAAACACAAAGGCATGCATAGCAGTTCACCTTTTGAGAGACACAATGGAAACATGGTGGCACACTGAGGAGTGCAAGCGTCACCTATCACTAGATACTCTTACATGGGACACCTTCACTGAGCACTTTAACGCACATTATCTTTCAAATCACTACAAACAGCGTCGGATTAACGAGATCCATGACTTGTAGCAGCGAGGTTCCACTGTAGTGCAGTATGAGAGTAGGTTCATTGAGTTGTCACAGTATGAAGAGTACCTCCATGATGAGAAACTTCTAGCTCATAAATTTATCAGAGGTTTAAATCATGGGATCTCAGGACCAGTGTGCATGGCAGACCCCCAGACCATGAGTGACGCTACCGAAAAGGTGTACATCGTAGAGGAGATCCAGGGGCAGAGTCATAGTTCATGCCCCCAGTATCAGGACCGTAGCCAATAGCAGCATCAGGGTTTCCGCTGACCACCACCACCACCTCAGAGGGGCGAATTTAGTTCGGAACCACTACCTCCTAGACCTCCACAACAACAACAATAGCATTAGCAAGGTCCACGCAGAGACCAGCAACAACAGGCACCTGCTGCAGGACCTGCATGGTCGTAGCAGTCCTTCAGAGGGTCACAGGGTTCCACGAGTCAACCTAGACAACAATAGTCTAGTAGGACATAGACAGGACAGGTTCAGGCTCAGGGATCGTGTTATGTATGTGGTGGCGAGGGACACCTAGCCAGAGAGTGCCCGTAGGGATTTACAGCTAGAGGATAGCCTCGTGTCGAAGGATCTAAGCAGATAGTAGGAGATGTGGGTAGCTCCCACCGCATGTTTGCAGTGGTTGATAACCGCTAGGCTAATTTTTAGGCCTATGTTATTGAAACTATAGGTAGTGGCGGACAGGCAGTTGGCTTTGGAGCCAATTCACATATTGGCTCATCGGACGCTGGGCCTTCGAGGTCGAGAGCTGGACCAGGTTAGGGTTCAGTGGGACAGGGATGATGAGGTCACAACGACATGGGAGGATGCAGCTAGATTGAGGATGCTTTATCTTCACCTCTTCGATGACTTCTAGGAGGAAGTTTAGTCTTAGGGGGGAGGATGTGAGGCCTATTTATTTCATGCCCTTATTTTGCTCATTTCACATTTGCAGTTGATGACATTTTGGCATTTGGGGACTGTTGATCCCGATATGCAGATTCTCTAGACTATATTCCCTTATTTTGTATTAGCTATGCTTAGTATGTGGTGATTTGACTATATCCTGATTTTGATTCACTGATGATGTTTAGACATGTGATATGCACCTTGATGATATTAGAGATGTTAGTTGTGAAATCATTACATGGATTTGCTATGTGATTTTGATTCTGAGATAGTATATAGAAATGCAATTATGAATCTTAATTATGATGTGAATTGTTTAAAGTTTAAATTAATTATTTTTGTTCTAGTTCCTATGTTTTGATTTTGACACATGTCAAAATCACACCACTCATTTAGGAAAACTTAGGGTTTGGATCAAATCGATTCTAACCCTAATGGCAACGCTTCTCGCATTGCATAAACCTCGTAGTAGGCTATCATCATGCAGGGGAATGTGGAAGGTATTCGCACTATCCCGAAGTTGGATTGACATGTTTACGCCTTATGCGTATTGCCACCGAGCACGTTGACGTGTGCGAGGGGGTTTCTTGGGATATGTGGAAAAGTTTTTGTTATTTCGTGTCATGACCACATGACAAATGTGGACATGACACATGTGTTGCGTGTCGTGACCGCATGGGAAATGTGGGCATGATAGAAGAGGACTTGTTAGCAAAATGTTTCCCGCGATCTCTCAAAGATACTACTTTAGAATGGTTTTGCTCTTTACCTCCGAATTCAACACACTCCTTTTCGCAGTTGGCTGAACAATTTTTACAACATTTTCAAGCAAATATTGGACCTCAAGTTTCTTTGATTGATTTAGTTCATTACAAGCAAGGTCCGAAAGAGAAGTTAACTGAGTTTACTAGTCAGTATCAGTCTCTCTATGCACAAATTCAATATCAGATGAAAGATGAGGATGCTCAGAAGGTGTTTATTACAAATCTACAACCTAATACCCATGATAAGATTCTTTTAATGAAATATAACTCCTTTCAACATTTATGCACCGCCCTTCATGATTATCAACTTTCGTCTAGTCAGTATGAAAACTAAAACTCATCAGCTCAAGTTGGTCAATCCATGGGTGGACCGTCGCAAAACAACTTTAAGAAGAACAATAATAGGAGTTTCATCAAGATTAATGGACTGAATTTGAATAACTTTTCTCAAGTGTCTGCTATCACTAATCCGAAGAAGGCACCGTATCAGCAAAGAAAGTTTACTCTGATATCTAAGTCTTACCATTCTATCATGAATCAAGTTGTGAGTAATACTCTTATGAAGCTTCCCCCAATTAAGCCTTTGGACCCTAACAAACATCAAGGAGCTTATTTTTATGCTAATGCCTTTTGTCATTATCATTGGACACAAGGACATGATACTGAATGATGTATGCGTCTTAAACATGAAATACAAGACCTCATCGACTCGAATGTGATACAGGTATCAGGTGTGAATGACAATGGAAATAAGTCGATTCCTCCACCGAATCAGAATTTATAAATCTTTATTAATCCTTTCCCTAAGCATACTGATACAAATATGATGGAACATGGTTTAGTGGAAGTAGATGATGATGATGATTATTTGGAATATGATAACATCGTGGGCATAATAGAAGAGGACAAGGAAAAGTTAGATAACCCACCTCATCCACGCCGAAATGGAATTTATGCTGAGGTTCCTCCTCCATTATCTTTACAAGGATCGGGAGAACCAAAATGCATCAGAAAAATAAGTAGAACAACCGATACAAACAACTATAACAAAGCAAAAGAGCGAGATAGTACAGGATGATTCTTGTTACTATGGTAGACGAAATCAACAATGAAAACTCGCTCAAAATCATAAAAGAGCAAGATGATTATCATCAATTGGAAATAATAGTGGTTCTCCTCCTCATAAGCAACAAAAGGTCTCACTTACACAAGGATTTGAGAAACAAGCATTACATGGATTTTCTGACAATAAGCAAGACTCTCATACAAACCACTCGACCTTCGCGCAAAACTTGATTGAGTACATCTCCAAGAGGTTCGCAGGCTCTAAAATTTAGTTCAATGATCCTCACAGGTAAGTATCTCTAACCCTTTATGTCTCGTGATGTGTTTCCCCCGTGATGTGTTATGTGTTGTTTAGGCCTCCTGGGATGACGCTTGATTCTCTTGAAAGGTCCAGGATACTAGGAGACTGCCTTTATCATGACATTCTTCTATTTGTATCATCATTCTTCTATATTGCTTCTCCTCTATTTTCACTATTGTGTGTTGTGTCTTCCGGACATAGCGTTGTGGTTGGTGACTTGGGGGCACCCTCCTATGTGACTGTCCCTAAGGCACTTGTTTATCCTCTCTTGATTTATTGTTTCCCTTCCTCTAGTGTTTCTATCTAGCAGGCGGATGATGAAAACATATTATATTGATGTGGACCTAGCATCCCTTTAGCGAGAAATAAAAAATTAGACTTAGTTCCTACATGATGATGGGGTTGATATATATTATCCGACGCTTGGCTAATAGAATCACTCCATGCACTTTGTCGTATGATCTTGATGATGTCTTATCGCACTAACAAACCTTAACAATACTATTGCTCTGTGCACTTTGTTTGTCTTTGAATCTCGCCTTGGGTACACTCAGTTTTGAGATTTTCATGGTATAGCCCCACGGTTATACTTGGTCTTTGAATTCGTAGTATAACCTTGGCTCTTTGTGTGATTGATCATATGCATTGTTGTTTATCATGATTATATGGACACTAACACTTTTCTTGCAGGGATGTGTTTGTGGGAACATTTGGCGATCGTAAAGTACATGTCACTCTAGGGGGCATGGGCTTTGCGAGAGCTCATGTTCCCTTGTGTGTTTTCTTCCTACCTTGATGTGCTTGATATTGATACCTGATATCAACCACCTTAAAGTGGGGGCATATATAAGGTAAGTTGTCTGTTGTAGATATTAGCATTGTGCTTGTTATTAGGTGCAATCTTAAAGACTGGTGGCGATGAGTCACTCCTGCACTCTAAGATTTGTTTGAAATCAACTTACAATCATTTAAGCCCTCATCGTGAGGTAGGGATATCGCATCCCTTTTTCTATCTTAAGCCCTTTGCGGAGGCGGGGATGGTGTATTTCTCGAAGAGAGTGCACATCCTGTCATTTTTAAAAGTCCTTATCGTGAGGTGGGGAGTGATTTTGTGACTAACTCAACCCTTAAGCGTGTCTTCGGTTATTGTTGTGGCGAAGCGCAATTGTCGATGTGTGCCTGTAATGTGCCTGAGATGGTGATGAACCTAGAAATAGGAACACTCCATTGCTTGTATGTCATGTTTTCTCTGTGTCTTCCAAGTGTGTGTGTATTGCGTGTTTGTTCCCAAGCATAGTCTTAAAGACTGGTGGCGATGAGTCCCTCCTATACTTTGGGATTTGTGTGGCATGTTTGATTTGTATGGCATGCTTGATTTGTTTGGCATGTGTGTTGCCCCATATGCAGTCTTAAAGACCGGTGGCGATGAGTCCCTCCTGCATTATGGGTGGTGTGTTTATTTTCTTGTACTTGCATCTGCATTTCATATATATGAAAAGAAAAAAAAAAAGAAAATCATTACTATCTTCACTGCATTCACCATCTTCACTGTGTTTTGCATGTCTTCAATGTTGTATTCTTCATGTCTTGCATGACTATAATTGTCTTCTCCGTGTTTTGTGTGCCTGTTACTGTATTCTCTGTTATTGGCATGTCTTCTCCGTGCTTGGCGTGTTTGTTGTGTTTGTTGACCATACTTTAATGCATGTATTGGCCTTGCGTTTATACATACATTAAAGTGGGGGCTAAATGTTATATCAAAAAATGTCCCCTTGGGGGCTTTTCCCTCTTAAGATTTAGCTCCTGGGTCCTATTTATGCATTTAGAGCATTTTTCATGTTAATCTAACATCCCGATGAGAAAACCCTAAAGTTTCATGGCAATTTGGACTCAGGGGATGCACTTAACAATAATCCTGTCTAAAATAGGGGGTGAGGACTTGGGTATATGCGCCCTAGTCCTGCCCTATTTTAGGTCAGGACCAATTTCAAAGTGTTAGTTTGTGACCGTTATTTAGGTCCTATGCCAACACGGTAAGTTTCAATTACAAAATTCTTAGCGGGAATGTTTGTAGTTACATATATAAGCATGTTTAAGCATTCATTTGTAAACTAGATGGATATTGCAAACTTGTGGCTTATGTGAAAGTGATTCAAGGCATTCATTATGTGGCAGAGCAAAATTTGTGTTGTTCTTGTGTTTGTATTTGCAGATTTGGCATCCATCTCCTCATGGCATGAAGAGCATCTTCATTCCATAAGATCTTCACTACAAGGTGATATCAATTGTGTTTTCAATCATTTATCATTTGGATTTTGACTCTATCTTGCAGGGATATGCACTCTTTATCTGGAAACAGTGTTCGGAAGACTTGAATGTCTCTCTGGGGCTTGACTAAGGCAAACCTCTAAACACCACAATCCCCAACCCATTTTTTCGTGATTGCAGGTTACATGTTGCAGTAGAAAAAGTGGAGTTATAGAAGAGCAGTGCAGACTGTCGGAATTGCAGATCAAAGAAGAAAATAGGGACCTGGACTCAGCGCCCGCTCATTAGTCCTCCAAATCCCACAACAGGAAAATCTCTGAAACAACAGGAATAGGTTGCAAACAAGGTTTCTAGATCTCGACAAAAAGTATGGCACTGGACTAGGGCACCCGTTCATTAGTCCCTGACTATTCCACTTTCTAAACTTCAAAATCTGGTATGCATTTAATTGTCATTTGAAATCTCTGTGCGAGCATTTTCCGTGATTTGTTCGTTTGCTTCTGAATTTGCATAATTAGGGTTTTGAGCATAATTGGGCTTAATTGAACAACTAAATCACACAATTCCAATTTTCCCTACATTCCAAGTGACTGAAAGCTTGATAGTAGACTTCCTACTCAGCTGAAGTCCTTGAATGTTTGAGGTGAAAGGAGGATTCATACAAATTAACCCTAAATACAAACAAATCCTCTTCATCAAATTTCACCTTAAACAGGTCTCTTCTTATTTTTTTAGTTCTTTTGGGTGGACTTTTTCGTTGTTATATTGTTGGTTCTCTTATGTGGGGTCTCACTTGTGTCTTTTGGTTTTTTTGTTTTTTGTTGTTCTAACTATAGTTTATTCCAATAGGTGTCTATATGCTTATTTTCTTAGAAATTATTTTTGTTTTCTTTCTTCCCTTTCTTTTTCTTTTCCTTAGAGGCTTATTCCAGCCATGTAGTTTTCTTCTCTTCTCACTAGAAATCTCTTGGTTGCCGCACCACCTTACTTCCTCTTTTTATTCAGCATGGGTCTGCAAGTTATCATTTCTATTTCTCTTCTCTTTCTTTTTCTCTTGATGATGGATCACGGAGTGTGATCCGAAACGTTGAGAGAAAAATCTTGATCACAGTCAAATCCAGAAGCACTCAATTCCAGTTATAAGTTTTGTCAATGCCCTGCACCAATTTTTTTGAAAATGTCTCCTTTTACTCTATGCCATAAATTTTAGCATCTAAGTTCTTCCTTGTGAGAAAGGAACCCATAAGAGGTCACCAAAACTATAGAGTGTTCACTCTCCATGCTTGGTTCGGCCAATTGGCTTCTCTCCTTCGTGAGCAAATTTTGTTCTAAGCATATACATGGGATCACTTCAATGGAGTTGACGTGTCTTATTTCTCTTCAACAAAGTTTTCTTCTCAAATTTTGTGTAAGTGGTAGGATTAGTTGTTCTTGCATGGTCTTATTGATCATTAGTGGCCAATGCTTCTCCTTTGAGAATTTTAGTTATTGGCACACAAATTTGAGGTTTTTGGAGGTTTGTTCTCATGTAATGAAGGCATATAATGGATAACTTTGGGACCATTTGATCTTTCTCAGGATCAACGTCCACACATCATTTTGAAGTTGTTAGTCTGACAACTTAAATTGGTGTGAGATTAGCTAGAGCATCCACTTCACCAAGGTGGGCCCTATCATCCATGAAAATAAAAGTCAAATAACAATGATGTTAGCAGAGACACATGGCAAGATGTAGCTTCTCCAAGTAGTTGTTAGTCAAACAATTCATTCCTAATGCACCATTGGCCAAGGCACTCCAGCATGGCACCTTGGTGGGCCTCTCTTTTCTGTCTTTTCTAGTTATCCTTAAGCCAATTGAAAGAAATAAGGTCAGCGTACCCATGAGCCACATGGCATCCCCATGCATCTCCAAAAGGTTGTAAATTTGACAATGGAATGTCATTACACCATTAGTCAATATATATATATATATATATGTCATTAATGGGCCCCTCCAGTCCACAACTCCATATAACAAAGGTACAAATCAAGAACATTGTAGAGCCATTCGATCTTTGTTAGGATCAATGGTCTACGCACGATATAAAATTTTGTCGATGCGCTATTGGTTTGTAGATATCCATGTTGGCAACTATGGTGGGTCCTATTTTGTTCTCTAGAAGGCTTATCGACTAATAGAAAGGAAAAGAGAACTATACTTAGGAACCATACAATATAATTTTACTCATTTTAGAATTTGCAAGACTAACAACAAAAAAGCATTACCCCATTGGTGGAGGAAATACAAAGGACATGTTTGTTGGTAGTTGTCTGCACCATCTTATTTTCCTTGAAGGATCCTCATCTAACAATCATCTCATTCCAAAAGAAAAATCAATCCTGTTAGAGGATAAAGGTGCACCATTGGTCTGATATTTCCACTTTTGCGAAGGCACGACATGCCCAAAAATCAATCGAACAATAGTAAAAAGATGTGTTAACCTTTTAGCATCATGACTATTAAGTTCTAAGTTGATTCCCAGGAGATCATGCCCTTGGTCTACTTGTGAAGTTGTAAGGTTCTAAATGAGCCCACCAGGGATCAAGTCTTGTTGAGTGCAAGGCCCTTGACACCACAACTGATGAGGTTGGGATTAGGCCTTGGGCGAATTTGGCAGAATGGATACCCCTCAGTCCTTGGCTCTCAGCCAAAGAGGTTCAACCTAAGGCCCATGCTCCCGTATCACATAGAAAAAATGATCTTGTGGATGGTCTCCATAAAAAAAGGATTAAGGCATGATGTCACGGTAGTTTCATGCATATTGTTGGCCTACATCCAAATCCTTGTTAATTCTAACGCTACCACTTGTCGCGCTATCTCTTTATCAACCCAAATGTGTGTTCCATGGCTTATTTGGCCTTGTGTCACATTGAAAGTCTTGCAATTGTGTTATTTTCCTTTTACAATGTTGTGTGTTGTTGTTTTGTGGTTCCCTACCTCTCCCTTATGTTGTGTGATGCCTTGTTTTGCACCAAAGTGCCTTCCCACTCGCTGTTGTGACCCTTTGTTGTTTGTCCTGCTTATAAACTGTTACCGCACTGTTCCTTCATGTTGTTGTTGATACTACAAGGGCTCATTTTTTAACTATCAGCCTTATTTCTCCCTTTGTGATCTTTCCTTTGTGCAGGGAGTATGTTTGGTTTGTAGTAGGCGCAATTGGTGTTTTGAGTCTATTCCATGTATTTGTAGTGAATTGTGCCCCCCTTGGTGGTTGCTCCACTTTGCAGTTGCCACGATTTCCCTTGTTCATCTTGTGGTGGATTTTTCTTCTTCCTGGCTAGGGGAAAAGACCCAATAGCTGAGATAGTTTCAATAGTTGAGATAGTATTTGTGCATTTAAGGCCCAATATTTTTAAAAGCTTAGCACTAGTAGTTGTGACTTTAAGGTTGTTAGTATTGATTATAAGTACTAATAATTGAATGAAATGTGCCCTTTAGATCTAAAAAACAACCAATCATGTGATGCCACATCAGCGCACCAACAAAACATGACTTAATACACATTTATTGGTCCAACCTTTTTTGGAGGAAACTATTTGACACCTCAACAAAAAGCATGTTGATGTGGCATCATATTTGATGATGTGGACCTGAAACACTGCAAATTTTTTGGAGTGATTCAAAATTGCCACGTTTGAGAGGTGTGAAGCCTCGCTGTTTGCAATGGTTCATCTTCAGTTGGCGGTAATCTTGTGAGTGTATGGCGACTACTATGTGCTCATGGTTGCTCCTATTCTTACCACGAGATTTATCATGGCAATTTGTTCCTTTGCGGTAAATTTGTAGTTTTCCTGTAGTAGCGTGCTAAGGGCGACTTTATAGTGCCATAACCTTTCGTCCATCAAAGGAAGTTGTTCATCATTTGGATGTGTTGGGCTTTGTTCTGGTGCTTGTTCATCATTCGGATGTGTTGGGCTTTACTCAAATGGGGTTCAAAATATTTACCTAACTCACCATCCAATGTTCATTTCACCTACCGTGGTCCCGTGCTTCAAGTTCGTAGGTTATTTTCAAATGTTTGAGCCCTTGTGGTTAGCCTGGTTGGTAGTTGACAGACTCTTCACCATTTATTGATTTGCCCTTGATCTTTCTTGTGAGTTGGCATGCTGTTGCAGTGTATGGATCAACTTTCTTCCTTGAGCCTTGTGCATGATCTTGATAGGCCCGTTCATTTTAAATCTTCATTCCTCAACCCGATGGTGTGTTCAATGCAGTGCTTTGGGGCAGGTGAAGCCCAAAGTGATTTCTTGAGGTGTTTCGTGGTTTCCCTTTGGTCGCGGACTGTCCTGGTGGTTCACATTCATGTTGTTGTATCCCTAGTCATCTATGGGTGTATCTCGCGTCATCCTAGGTGATCTATTTGTAGGATGCTATCTTTATCCCATTGGTGGTGATAAGATGGCAGAAATTTGATTTTTTTCCTCCCACATCTAAATCCGGTTGGTCGATTGTTAGTTGGAATGTTGATGGGGTTAGCATAGAACAAATAGAGAAAAGAAAGTGTAGAGTTTGTGTTGTGTTTCATATGAGTTAAGTGAGCTATTGAATGTATTTGTTCACGATTTATTGTATTAATGTTTCATTGTCCTTGCGAATCATTTGATGAATGAATGTAAAGCGTATTTTTGGTCGTCTGAACGTTTTCATGAGTGTTTTGTGTGCTTTTGATAGTTTGATGACCTTTCTTAATCACATTTGTTGATTTGAGTATTGTTTCTGATTGGTTTTCCTTCACAAAGGCTTGAAAATCCCTTGTAAAGATTTTTATGAGGTTTGCTTTCAATGCAATACAAGAAGTGTATGGATTGTTGAATCTGGTAGAGCATAACCAGATCAAACCATTTTCACAGTAGTAACAAAACATAAAATAATATATTGATTTCATCGAGATGATCTACACATTACATTACATTGGCTTTATAAAAGCCTCTTCCCTTTAACTATTTGACAACTACCTACACAACCTCCATATGGGAAAGTAACTCCCACAAACTAACAATAGTTTATTTAATATTATCTAACCTATACTAACTATATATTATAAACTACAAGTCACTATGGTGACTTTATTAATGTAAAACCTTAATATTCTAACACCCCCCTTAGGGGTTTACATCCAACATTCCCCCCCTTATTACATCAATCTCAACAAAAGGCGGAACACTGCAAGAGTTGATCACAACAACCCTTGTGGAAACTTTGATGGATTGAGACTTACTCAATTATCCACCATTTCTCCTCGCTCACCCAGGAAACGCCAAACTGAACTTACCAGTGGATCTCCTGATTGTCAAACCTCCAGAATACTTGTGAATCGAGACACACTCAATTATTCATAAGCAAATCACCAACCTCCACTGTGAATCAAGACTCACTCAACTATTCACAATACAAATCACCAACCTTCAATATGAATTGAGACTCACTCAACTATTCACAATACAAACTCTAACCAACTACAGATCGAGACTAACTCCAAAATTGACATTAACACAGCTTCATTTATGGATCGAGACTAGCTCCAAAATTGACAACCAAGTACTGTTATGCACTCTCAAGAACTGCCAAGCTCTATCAAACACTACCAAGCCCCCCTCGCTCCATGAAGGGACGCAAACTGAAAAGTGCTTCTCATGCAATAAATCACCCTTGAGCGAGAAGCTAGCTCGGGATGACAAAAGACCTCCATCCTCTGATGCCTCCTACCTCTAATTTGTCATGTGTTAATATTTTATCCACTTGATGTTATATGTGAGACTCTCGAAGTCCTATCAAGTGTACTATGGATGGCTCCGAAAGCACAAGCAATGTTTGATGTATGTGTAGCCATGATAAAAAAATAAAGTGTCAGATTCAACCGATAATGCACCTTTTACAATAACTTCAACAAATAAAATACACCCTTATCTCTCCTATTACAAAAATGCGTAATTTATATCTCCAAAATCAAAACACATTAACCTTATTCCTCCAAATGCAAATTCAACAAAAACATCATACTTATTTCTCCTTTGCAAGTAAAAACTTTCAACTTGTAATTAAAGAAAATATTAATCCATTCTTCTTGATCACTAAATACTTTTAAAATGTTTCAAGAGGAAGTTAAACTTAAATTGAAACAAATCTGCACCTTTTATTTTTCTCTCCAGAAACCTAATTCGTTGTATGTTTGATGGCTCTCCAGATGCAAAACAAAATGTATGCCAATGAATAGATCAATTAGTTATTCTTCTTAACATATACCTTTGTCCAGTTTTCATTCCACATGGCTTCATACAAACTTCAATTGCTTCACATGGTTTTGGTATACGCCCTGGTGCACTTTAAAATAGTGGTTAAACTCCTCCTTTACAGGTATGTGGCACTTTCTTTGCAGATCAGTATATATGTTGATTGATGATATTTCAGGCAAATCCCAATCGCTCCAAACTTCATCTACCAAAGATATTCAAAACGAAAAATAAACTAGACACCTCACAGTGTAGAACAGGCGATCAAAGGTGCACGAGGACCACTAAGGAATGAAAGTTCTTAGGAATTAAAACAAAGGATGTCGCGCCAAGCTTTAAGGTGAAAACAAAGGGTTAAGGTGCGAACAGACACCCAGCATAGGCCTGCGTAAAACCCTGAATTAATAAGGGCTGTTGTGGACGCCAATGGAGACAAAATCATATGCATTAAAAGAAGTGAAAGCACGACATATAGGGAATAGAAGAAGATGTACTAGGGAGTTAAGGAGTTGAACAAGGTTCTTTTAGATCAGATATGAATATGACTATGGATATCAGAGGATGGGTTACAAAGTTACCATGCGGCCAACAATTTATTCTCTCTACTTTCTCTACGTGGAATGGAAACCCAAAACAAAAATGCGTCCAACAATGTTTCAAGTCCCACGGCCAGGAAAAATGCCCTTTAACATGAATAGATCAAGTGCCAAGTGCATAAATTCATAATCAGTAGTGCATTGAAATCTCCAACACTTGGATGAATTGATGATATGGTGGTTGCATCACAAGAATCTGACACTAGCAGGAGGTCTCACGCTACTTCTATCTCTGCACTTTCCTCGAAATCAACATCATTTCATAATACACTTAATACTTAGTGGTTTATGCGATCAGAAATCTTCACACGCTAATCTACTTTTAAATATGCCCTTTCTCCTTCTCTGCATGCAACATGTAAACAATGAATGATAAACACATATCATCTCCATCACATCTCCATCGCACCAGGCCTCGGATCATGGTTGCTCTGATACCATGTTGATTTTGGTAGAGCATAACTAGATCAAACTATTTTCACAGTAGTAGCAAAATATAAAATAATTTATTGATTTCATCCGGATGATCTACACATTACATTACATTGGCTTTATAAAAGCCTCTTCCCCATGTAAATTCAAAAATAGAATAACAGAACCAAAATAAGAACAACAAATCAAAACAAAAGCTCAAAATGAAATAACATAAAACAACACACACAGAAGAACAAGATCATTTAACGTGGTTCACCAATACATGGCTACATCCACAACGAAGGGCATTCTTTATTAGATCAATACATCTCTCTGTCTCTGTGTATTACATACATCCCTGTATATTGAACAACAGCTATTCATATAACTCTATATGCTATCAAAACTCCCTCATACGTTTCCATCCTCAGACAATAAAGAAAGGTGCAATCGCATGCCAAGAAGATGGCAGTTACAAGGAACGGTTGCCAGAGGAGGAAGTCAAGGACTGTAGGAGAATCTTGTAGGTCAGTTACATTGGGCTTCAACAGCCACGTGCCCAACAATCTCCCACTTGAAGACCAATGGGATTGACAATGAAGCTGCTCTGAGAGATATCCCCTTCGAGAAATTCAGTGTCACAGAGGAACAAGACCGAGAGAAGATCTACATAATTCAAACTTCTCTCGAGGAACAACCTTGGTTAATGCATCCGCCGGATTAACCTTTGTGTCAATCTTTGTGACCTGCAACTTGCCTTCGTCAATAACATGGTGGATAAAGTGGTATTGAAGGTCAATATGCTTGGTTCGACTGTGAAACGCTGAATTTCTTGCCAAGTGAATAGCACTTTGGCTATCATAATATAATGGAAATACTGATTTCGAACAACCCAGTTCGATCAACAAACGCTCAAGCCATATCATTTCTTTGGCTTCTTCTGAGAGTGCAATGTATTCAACCTCAGTTGATGATAGAGCTACAACTTGTTGCAACTGAGAAACCCAACTAATGGCTACCCCGGCAAATGTAAAGACATAACCAGTGGTAGACCGGCGTTTGTCTAAATCTCCGGCCATATCTGAATCAACATAACCACGGAGTTGAATGTCAATACCTCCAAAACATAAACTAAAATGCGAAGTACCTTTCAAGTACTGTAGAATCCACTGAACTGCCTGCCAGTGTAGTTTGCCCGAATGACTCATGAATCTGCTCACAACTGCAACTGCTTGTGTAATGTCCGGACGAGTGCATACCATTGCATACATTATACTGCCAACTACAGATGTATATGGAACATACCTCATCTGTTCTTCTTCTTCCTAATTTTTCAGAGACATAGTTGAAGATAAGCAGAAATGATCAGCCAAAGGAGTAGATACCAATTTAGCATGAGACATATTAAATCTGTCCAACACTTTGGCAATGTAGTTTGCTTGGGACAACCTGAGTTCTCTTTTATTTCTGTTTCTAAATATGTACATCCCAAGTATTCTTTTGGCTAGTCCGAGGTCTTTCATTACAAAACGAAGAGCCAACTGTTGCTTCAGCTGAGCAATAATCTTAACACTAGTACTAGCTACTAACATATCGTCAACATAGAGTAAAAGTATGACAAACTCACCAGTATTGAGCTTCTTGTGGTAAACACAAGGATCTGATTCGCATCGAATAAAGTTGTTATCAGTCATGAAGTGGTCAAATTTTAAATACCATTGTTTTGGAGCTTGCTTCAACCCATACAAACTCCGCTTCAACTTGCAAAATAAATGCTCCTTACCTAGTTGAGCAAAGTCTTCAGGCTGCTCCATGTATAAATCCTCATCAATGTCTCCATGTAACGTTGTTTTCACATTGAGTTGCTCAAGTTCTAAATCCCAAATGGCTACCAAACCCAACACAGCACAGATTGTGTCCATTTTGACAACTGGAGAAAAGATTTCAGAAAAATCAATACCTTTTTGCTAATCAAACCCCTTGACGACTAATCTGGCCCTGTATCTTTTATTTCCTCCATCTTCGTCTTTTAAGCGATAAACCCATTTGTTCTTGAGAGGTTTTTGATTTGGCGGAAGATGAACCAAATCCCAGGTATGATTGACTCTTAATGACTCCATTTCTTCATTCATGGCTGCCATCCAATTGTTTGCATTTTCATGCTTGCAGGCTTGTTTATAAGTTGCCGGCTCTACATAATCAGAGAGCAATAACTCATAGTCATCGTATTTTGCAGGTCTCCACTTCTCACAGGTAGACCTCCTCAATGTCAGACCTTGCTCTGGCTGTATGTTTGAGTCTAGATTTAGTCTCTGGAGTAAGTTCTGAACATCATCAACCTCTGATTGTAGAGGAATTTGTGGCAAGCTCCCCTATCTCTGCATACTGCTGGGTGCACTTAGAGTGCCCTGTCCTGTAACTAGCACTGATTGCTTATCAGTTTGAAAGAGATTTGAATGCATATTTACTGACATCTCTTCCTGAGGCAACGTTATGTGTAGTTGCTATGAAGAACTTTGCATAGGCTATGTATGACTTACTAGAGGCAGCGAAATGCATTATGAAGGCAGCATTGAACAGGGAGTGGACTGCGTTGGAGTTAGAGAGGGCAACGAATGGTCTTCTGGCAACAAATGACCAAAAAGAGGCTGGGGTTCATGTGACAAAGGTTGTGTTGGGGGCAGCGATGCAACTGGAGGAGGCAATGTTGATTGGTGAAGAGGTAGTGACTGGAGATTAGGAGGCTGCGTGGTATGTAACAAAGGCAGCGATTGGTCAGTTAAGGGCTGCGTTGGAAGGTGTGAAGGCAACGAAACACCTAATGAAGGCAGCATAACTTATGGGAGGTTGCGTTAGAGTATATGAAGGCAGTGAATGACCACTTGGAGGTTGGGTTTGAGTTATTGAGGGCTGCATAGCAACAATGCAAGGCATACCACTTGATGACTGAGTAGGAATTGTGCATCCAACCAAGGACCTAGTGGTAGTAGAAATAGGAGCTCTTGTGATATAAGAATGTATAGATGTAACAAGTGGCTGAGAGAAAGAGATGGTGGATTGTTTTACCGTGCCATTATTGAACAAATCCACATCAAAATATTCCGGCAAAGGTGAATTGCAAGGTTGCAAACCTGGAAAATCCTTCTCGTTAAACACAACATCGCGGCTACGGATTATGGTTTTTGCAACGGGATCCCAAAGACAAAAGCCAAATTGATCTTCACCATAGCCGAGAAAAACCCACCTTTTTGACTTGAAATCTAATTTAGTTCTCCGCTCTTTCAGAATGTGAACAAAAGCGGCACAGTCGAACACCCGCAAATGATGATAGGAAATTCGTTTGCCAAGCCATGTCTCCTCAGGGATGTCAAAATCCAGCCTAGACGATGGAGCTCGATTGATTAAATACACAACAGTATTACATGCCTTTGCCCAAAATTCCTTTCCCAATCCGGCATTGGAGAGCATGCATCTAGCTCGCTCAAGTATTGTGCGATTGAGCCTTTCAGCTGCATCGTTCTCCTGAGGTGTATAAGGAACGATCTGTTGGATCTAGGGCATACAACTGAGAGGGGGGGTGAATCAGTTGTATAAAACTTCTTGTATTTTCAAACACTTGATTCTTTGTTGTTAGTTAGCAGCATATCAATTAATCATCCATGAAAGCATAATACATAAACACAAGAGCAGATAAGCATCAACACATTGAACACCAAGATTTTGACGTGGAAAACCCGGTTAAGGGAAAAACCACGGGGTGATTAACCCAAGAATTATTCTCTGTTAGAAGAATAAAGAAAAATGAATGGCACATGCCAATTAGGGCTCACTGCCCGAGCACACTGCTCACAAAGAGGCCCACTGCCTACAAGGAGACACACTGTCTACAAAGTGATAAAAATCACAGTCTTGAACTGGAGAATGACATCTCTACCATGTCCGGATCAATTCCAATTAAGCCCAAAAACCTCTGCCCTGCCTCTCGCACTTTTCTTCGCTATGCCACACTCATCCACACACACCACACCTCGAAATGAACTCACAGACCGTTATTTATACAAGACATCGACTTAGGATCAAAACATCTAAGTCGGCAAACAATCATAAGAGTATCCGCAAGATGAATAACACATCCGGTCGGCCACCACAAGAACATTCGCAGGATGAACAACTCATCCGGTCGGCTAAACAGAGCAAGAACTTCATCCGGAAGAATAACTTCAATTCCGGGCTCTACTATCAATGCGGATCAACAACACAACCTCAACACGATCCAGAAAACTTCACAAGCCTGCCTGAATGTCTGGATATATCCGCACTTCCTTTACTTACTGGAATCTCTTGTCTTCCTCATCCGGAACTTCAAGAACACAGTCTGTCGCCACTGTCATAATGTAAAAGGTACTTCCGGACCTCCAAATTATACACAAATTAGGATGACACATCACAAGGACATCCCAAACACTCCTTCCAATCCGCAGATTAGGATAATACAATTCCGGACCTTTTGTGATCCTCTGTCACCTCTGAATACTTGCCGGAACCGGTTCTACACCGACAGCCACAACTCCTTCAGATCTTCAGGCGGACCTCTGAAATCTTAACTGAAGCATCTCAAGACTCATATCTACAAACCCTTTAATCCGCATCCTCCGGTTCTCAACCTATACAATACATTTGCCTTCTTCTCATCACTGTTCTTCACTGTTCCTGACTGAGGCTAATTTTCTCAATATCCTCAGCACACAGCTCATCAAATCCTTCTTGTCAATGCAATATGAGTATGTTGACATCAATGACAACACTGGCTCACCTCATACTTGCAACAATCTCCCCCTTTGTCATTGATGGCAACATATGATGTGAAAAACCATCAAGACAAGAACTTCTCCTTTCTGTCACAGCTCCCCCTATCAACAACAACTTTTCACATGTCTTCTCTTCCTTTACTACTCCCCCTTTGATCATCAACCACTTGTTTTTCACATGTCTTCTCTCCCCCTTTGACATCAATGGCAAAGGGCTCATACTTGCAATTCTAATACATCAGAATCATACCAGCTGCTCCCCCTTAGTAGCAGCTCCCCATCATCAATCCGGATCACAAGATATGACTGTGATATCCACCGGACTGATGCACATCAGTGCATCCTAGTTCATCACCGGAGGGGCCATGACCCCTAACTTCTCCCGGAGATATTCAAAAGAGTCCTTGGGAAGAGGTTTTGTAAAGATATCTGCAATCTGATCCTTGGAGGGAACATACTCCAATCTGACTTCTTCCTTGTTTACTTGTTCTCTCAAAAAGTGAAATTTGATAGATATGTGCTTAGTCTTAGAATGCAATACCGGATTCTTAGAAATATTAATTGCACTTGAATTATCACAGAAAATTGTGATAGGCTCCTCATATTCAACTTTGATGTCTCTTAGCATCTGCTTCATCCATAAGATTTGAGTGCAACTGCCTGCTGCTGCAATGTATTCTGCTTCAGTTGTAGACAGAGATATTGCATCTTGTTTCTTGCTTAGCCAAGAAACCAATCTCTTCCCCAAAAAGAATGCTCCACCACTAGTGCTCTTCCGGTCATCCACATCTCCTGCCCAATCTACATCTGTGTAAGCATGAAGAGAGAAATCCGGATCTCTAGGGTACCATAGACCATACTCAACTGTTCCTTTCAAGTACCTAAAAATTCTTTTGATTGCCATAACATGAGATTCTCTAGGATCAGCCTGGAATCTTGCCACAAGACCAACAGCCTGCATTATATCTGGTCTAGTTTGAGTGAGATACAACAATCCACCAATCATTGATCTATATTTTGTCTGATCTGCCTTTGGAGAATCATCATCTTTGCTTAACTTACATCCGGTTGCCATAGGAGTGTTCATAGGCTTTGAGTCTTCCATACCAAATTTCCTTAACAATTCTTTCACATATTTGGTCTGTGAAATGAAGATCCCTTCTTTTGTTTGAGTAATTTGCAGACCCAAGAAGAAATTCATTTCACCAAGCATAGACATTTCAAACTCACTTTTCATCTGATTTGCAAAAGTTTTGCACATACTATCTCTTCCTCCAAAAATGATATCATCTACAAACACTTCAACAATCAAAATGTTTTCATGATCAATTTTGAAATATAAGTTACTGTCAGCAGTACCTTTGTTGAATCCAATCTGCACAAGATGCTTATCCAACCTTTCATACCATGCTCTTGGGGCTTGCTTCAATCCATACAAAGCTTTCTTCAATTTGCAGACCATATCATCATTATCAGACAATTGAAATCCATCCGGTTGTTCAATGTAGACTTCTTCTTCCAGATCACCATTTAGGAAGGCAGATTTGACATCCATCTGATATACCTTGAAGTCTTTGAAGGCAGCAAATGCAAGAAGTAATCTGACTGCTTCAATTCTTGCCACCGGAGCAAAAGTCTCTTCAAAGTCAATTCCTTCTATTTGAGAGTAGTCTTTGCAGACCAATCTAGCTTTGTTTCTGATTACTTCACCAGCTTCATTTAGTTTGTTCTGGAAGACCCACTTGGTTCCAATTACATTCCTGTCTCTAGGTCTGGGAACAAGATCCCAAGTATGATTTTTCTCAATTTGCATCAATTCATCTTCCATTGCTTTGGTCCAGTTTTCATCATTGCAGGCTTCATTTATTGTTTTAGGTTCAATCTTTGAAATCAGACAACATTCATCCTGATTTTGAGCAACATTCCTTCTAGTTTGTACACCTTTGCTTCTGTCACCTATGATCTGATCTTCAGAGTGGTTCAGTCTTACATACCTTGGAATTTTGGGAGTATCCTGCACTGCTGCTTCTTGATCAGGCTCATTCAAACCTATCTCTTCTTCCTGATTTACCGGATCAGGCTGACTCTGTCTCACCGGAGAGGATTGAGGTCCTTGAACACTGTCTTGGTCATCTTCATCAAACTCATAAAATCTTGAAGGCTTCTCAATTCCTTCATCAACTTTCACATTGGTGCTTTCTATCATCTTCCTCAATCTCTTATTGTAACACCGGTATGCTTTGCTTTGAGTGGAGTAACCCAAGAAAATTCCTTCATCACTTCTAGCATCAAACTTTCCTAGATCTTCATCTCTTTTAATATAACACTTGCTACCAAATACTCTGAAATATTTCACAGTAGGAGTGATGCCAAACCAGAGTTCATAGGGGGTCTTACCGGTGTTGTTTCTGATTTGAACTCGATTGAGAGTGTAGACTGCAGTGCTGATAGCTTCCTTCCAAAACATTTGAGGAACATTTGCTTCCAACATCATTGTCCTGGCAGCTTCCTGAATGGTCCGGTTCTTTCTCTCAACCACTCCATTCTGCTGTGGAGTCCTAGGAGCAGACAATTGTCTCCTTATACCCTGCTTCTCACAAAAATCAATGAACTCACCAGATGTAAATTCACCACCTCTATCAGACCTTAGACACTTTAGTTTCAATCCGGTTTGATTCTCTACCATAGCTTTGAAGATCTTGAACTTCTCAAATGCTTCTGATTTTTCTTTTAGAAAGGTAACCCACATCATCCGGGAATGATCATCAATTAACAACATGAAATATCTATCACCTTGCAGACTTTTGATTCTTGTCGGACCACAGAGATTAGTATGTACTAATTCCAACAATCCGGTAGAAGACTGATCTTTGCTTTTGAAAGAGACTCTGCTTTGTTTACCTAGCTGATATTCTTTGCACAAACTATTTGTAGGTTTCATCAATTTTGGAAGATCTCTTACGGCCTGAGTATTGCTTATCTTGATGATGTTATCAAAGTTTACATGGCACATTCTTCTATGCCATAACCAACTCTGATCAATTTGAGCAAACAAACAACTTTTATTTGAACCAACCAGATGAAAGATATTACCTTTTGTCTGAGTACCGGATGCAATCTCAGTTCCGGAGCTTGTAAAGATTCTGCATTTTCCATTTTTGAACCGGAGATCATAGCCTTTGTCTACTAACTGACCAACACTAAGAAGATTGTGCTTCAATCCTTCAACATACAGTACGTTACCTATTTTGCTCTTTCCATCAAAGGAAATAGTTCCCCTGCCTCTGATTCTGCCAGCAGAATTGTCACCAAACTTTACCATTCCTCCTTCATACCTTTCCAAATTCAAGAACTTATTCTTGTCACCAGTCATATGGTGAGAACATCCACTATCAATAACCCAATCATCCTTTTCTTCCACTTGAGCAGCCAAAGCTTTTTCAACAACTTTGTGATTGACAGATTCAGAGAGTATTGAATCTTCTTCCTTGATGGCAATAAACACCCACTCATTTCTGGATTTGCTTCCTAGTTCTGATTCATCATCTTTATTCCTTCATTGTCATCTTCTTCATAAGCATAATAGCAATTCTTTTGAAACCTTTGTCTGTTAGTATTAGATCTTGTAGATCTTTCCGGACATCTTGAAGCAAAATGACCAATCTTATTGCAGTTGAAACACTTAAAGGGTAGTTTTCCTTCATACTTACCGGATCCTCTTGGCAGTCTCTTAGCAATGAGGGCTTCAAGTTGAGCTGTTTCTGCTTCTTCTTCTTCCATGTCTCTTCTTGCTTGATCATACCATGACATTTTCCTTGATGAGTTTTCTCCCGGATCAAATCTCTGTTTGCCTTTCACATAGGCACTGGCTTTGAAAGCAGATTCAGTCTTGGGAGGATCATCTCCAAACTCGGTCATTTCAAATGCAGCTAGTTTGCTAGCTAATTGTTCTCTTGTGACAGTTGTGTGGGCTCTGAATTCATCAATGGCAGCAACCTTGATTTTGTAGGCAGCAGGAAGGGATCTTAGGATTTTGCAGACAATCTCATTTTCATCTAAAGTTCCACCAGCATTTCTGATTCCACATACCAGCTCATTCACTCTTGGCATAAAGGTAGTGATGTTTTCATCATCTCTCATTTTCAATCTTTCAAATTTCCCTTTCAGGCTTTGCAACCTTGCACTTTTGACAAACTCATCTCCTTCATACAGAAGTTCCAGTTTAGTCAGGATCTCATATGCAGTTGGTAGGTCAATAACATTCGAGAGATCTGAGTCATTCAATGCGCTTAGAAGAGCTTCCTTGGTCCGCAGATTGTTTTCAGCTTCTGTGATTTCATTCAGAGTTGTCGGACCACCTTGTGGAGGTACATATGGTTTTGAAACCATAGCCAAGTATGCTTTTCCCATACATTCCAAGTGACACTTCATGCGACCTTTCCAGAGAGTGAAGTTGGTTCCATCGAACTTCGGACTATCCTTCTTGTATGACGACATCCTGGATCTCCTCAAGCAGTTAAGCTCCTATCAGAGGAACTTAGCTCTGATACCAATTGTTGGATCTAGGGCATACAACTGAGAGGGGGGGGTGAATCAGTTGTATAAAACTTCTTGTATTTTCAAACACTTGATTCTTTGTTGTTAGTTAGCAGCATATCAATTAATCATCCATGAAAGCATAATACATAAACACAAGAGCAGATAAGCATCAACACATTGAACACCAAGATTTTGACGTGGAAAACCCGGTTAAGGGAAAAACCACGGGGTGATTAACCCAAGAATTATTCTCTGTTAGAAGAATAAAGAAAAATGAATGGCACATGCCAATTAGGGCTCACTGCCCAAGCACACTGCTCACAAAGAGGCCCACTGCCTACAAGGAGACACACTGTCTACAAAGTGATAAAAATCACAGTCTTGAACTGGAGAATGACATCTCTACCATGTCCGGATCAGTTCCAATTAAGCCCAAAAACCTCTGCCCTGCCTCTCGCACTTTTCTTCGCTATGCCACACTCATCCACACACACCACACCTCGAAATGAACTCACAGACCGTTATTTATACAAGACATCGACTTAGGATCAAAACATCTAAGTCGGCAAACAATCATAAGAGTATCCGCAAGATGAATAACACATCCGGTCGGCCACCACAAGAACATTCGCAGGATGAACAACTCATCCGGTCGGCTAAACAGAGCAAGAACTTCATCCAGAAGAATAACTTCAATTCCGGGCTCTACTATCAATGCAGATCAACAACACAACCTCAACACGATCCAGAAAACTTCACAAGCCTGCCTGAATGTCCGGATATATCCGCACTTCCTTTACTTACTGGAATCTCTTGTCTTCCTCATCCGGAACTTCAAGAACACAGTCTGTCGCCACTGTCATAATGTAAAAGTTACTTCCGGACCTCCAAATTATACACAAATCAGGATGACACATCACAAGGACATCCCAAACACTCCTTCCAATCCGCAGATTAGGATAATACAATTCCGGACCTCACTGGACCTTTTGTGATCCTCTGTCACCTCTGAATACTTGCCGGAACCGGTTCTACACCGACAGCCACAACTCCTTCAGATCTTCAGGCGGACCTGTGAAATCTTAACTGAAGCATCTCAAGACTCATATCTACAAACCCTTTAATCCGCATCCTCCGGTTCTCAACCTATACAATACATTTGCCTTCTTCTCATCACTGTTCTTCACTATTCCTGACTGAGGCTAATTTTCTCAATATCCTCAGCACACAGCTCATCAAATCCTTCTTGTCAATGCAATATGAGTATGTTGACATCAATGACAACACTGGCTCACCTCATACTTGCAACACGGTCTTGATCCGTTGAATACCATGGTCTGCACAAAATGAATCAAACTTTGAAGAGCAATATTCTCCACCATTGTTTGTTAGTAGGCATTTAATTTTATGCCCAATTTGGATTTCAACAGAAGCTTTAAAAATCTTAAATTTTGAAAATACCTCAGATTTTCTGTTCAACATATAAATCCAGATTTTTCGAGTGCAGTCATCTAGAAAGGTTACAAAATAATTTGCTCCACCGAAAGAAGTTACCTGAGTCAGACTGAAAACGTCAGAATGAACAAGTTCCAACGGAGTAGTTTTCTTGTCATGCCCCATTCTCAAGAAACTGGTCCGACACTATTTTCCATAAAGGCAATGTTCACATAATTCTAAATCGATGGAGTTGAGGCCTGGAAGCTGATTGCGCTGAAGCATAACTTGAAGACCTTTTTGGCTCATATGACCGAGCCTTTTGTGCCATATTTCAGACCCACTATCCATAGCCGGCAAGGCAGCTCCCACTTCACCAAAACAGTCCAGAATATAGAGATTACCTTGCTTCTTTCCTCTTGCCATTACTAAAAACCCCTTTGTAATTTTCCATGAATCAAGAGAAAATTTAACATTGCATCCATTGCCTATAAGCTGACTAACAAAAATTAAATTTCTTTTTAACATGGGTACATATCTAACATCCGTCAAAGTTAGTTTGTCTCCATTTTTTAGATTCAATATTATATCACCTTTTCCTAAAATATCATATTCTTTATTGTCACCAAGAAACACCTTACCAAATGTGCCTTCTTGAAAATTTGTGAAAGCTTGACGGCATGAAGTGGCATGAAATGAGGCACCGGAATCAAGGACCCACGAATCTGCATTTGTGTCACTAGTTGATAGAACCAAAACACCATCACATGCAGTGTTTGCTAGATTATTTGTGCTCACGTTGCCTTGAGCTTTCTTATAGTTCCAGTAGTTCTTCTTATTGTGTCTGGGTTTCTACAAAACCAACATGCACTGGTTCTGCCCCTAGACTTCGATCGCGGACTAGATTGTGACCTTCTCCGGTTGTTGTATCTACCTCTGTCATGGCTTCTTCCCCTAGTGTTTATACTTACAGCTGTAAGAGCATCACCGGATGAGCGTTCCTGATGTTTCCTTCTCATGTCTTCGCTGAGAAGAGTAGCTACAACGTCATCAAAAACTAATGTACTCTTGGCTGCTACAGAAGTGCTCACAGCCATGACAACACCTTCCTAGCTATTTGGTAAGGAACACAACAGCAAAATTGCTTTAATCTCAGGATCTAACTTGATACCCACCGAAGCTAATTGAGTAACTAAGGTGTTAAATTCATTCAAATGATTGGACATAACCCCACCTTCTTTCATTTTCAGGTTATATAATTTCTTCATAATAAATACCTTGTTCGAAGCCAAAGCAATCACATACATGCTGGAGAGCTTTTCCCAAAGCTCTTTCGTAGTATTCTCATTTGAGACATTAATTAATACATTGCTGGACAATGAGAGAAAAATAGTTGCCTTCGCTTTCATATCAAGTTTTTCCCAGTCTTCATCCTTCATAGAACCTTGTCCTTTGGCTTTCCTCAGTAAGGTGATTGACAAGTCCTGTTTGATAAGAAGAGACTCCATATGCAGTTTCCAAAGACCAAAGTTTTGGCCTGTAAATTTCTCTATTTTCCATTTTTCTTAATCATCCATTTTGATTGCTGTACAGGTTCCAAAAAAAAAATTCACAGGCTATCTCCTAGACTGAGCTTCACACAGAGCTCTGATACCAATTGTAAATTCAAAAACAGAATAACAGAACCAAAATAAGAACAGCAAATCAAAACAAAAGCTCAGAATGAAATAACATAAAACAACACACACAAAAGAACAAGATCATTTAACATGGTTCACCAATACATGGCTACATCCACAATGAAGGGCATTCTTTATTAGATCCATACATCTCTCTATCTCTGTGTATTACATACATCCCTGTATATTGAACATCAGCTATTCATATAACTCTATATGCTATCAAAACTCCCTCATACGTTTCCATCCTTAGACAATAAAGAAAGGTGCAACCGCGTGCCAAGAAGATGGCAGTTACAAGGAAGGGTTGCCAAAGGAGGAAGTCAGGGACTACAGGAGAATCCTACAGGTCAGTTACATTGGGCTTTAATAGCCATGTGCCCAACACTCCATACTACTTGACAGCTACCTGCACAACCTCCATACAGGAAAGTAACTCCCACAAACTAACACTAGTTTATTTAATATTATCTAACCTATACTAACTATATATTATAAACTACAAATCACTATGGTGACCTTATTAATGTAAAACCTTAATATTCTAACATGGATCTATTTGTGGATGTGTAAGATATGTTCAAGTGATTGTTTTGCAATATCTTCTATTTCCCATCTCTGCATATAGAGCCTAGCTTATGTGTAGATTTGTCAAATATTGTCATCCATGCCATCTTCTGTGAGGTGTCATTTTATGTTTTTCTTGGATAATGTTCTTTGTTGATGAAGATTGAACTCTATTGCCCATATGAATGAAGGCAGGGTCCTGTCTGCTATTAGTTTTAATACACTACCATCCCACTGCACTTAACAGAAAACATCAAAACATCAACCTTAGTAGTTACTGTAGAGTTTGTTGACCTACCACATTGCTTGATCTCATTGCCCTCTTATTGCAAAGTATCTGTAAACCTTAGGAAGCTCATTCATAGTGAAATCTACATTGTTGTCACCGCCACATCTATGTGAAAAGTGAGATAATGCACCGCAATGTTGCAAAATGTTGTCATTGATGTCAAGAAGGAATTTATTGTCCAAGATTGTTGTCATTGATGTCAAAGGCTTATGGAAGACTGTTGGAATTGATTGATGTCAAAAGAAATTGTAGCCGTCAAGGGAAGGTCAAGAGAAATCGTTGATGATTCAAAGAAAAAGAAAGACATACATTGCAAACATACCTTACAAGAATCATCCCAAGTTAAGTAAATATTTGAGATGGCAAGTGGTTGATCCTTAATTAGAGATTTGATTTAAGTGTTTAATCTGATTTGACTATGGCCGACCTCCATTCTTGTTTGGCACTTAAGAAGACTTATATGTTGGCAGACCCATAGCAATTTGGTCGACCCATAAAGAAGGCAAAGGCAAAAAAATTGTTTATTATAAGGGAAATTAAATATCCTTGATAAGGTTGACCTCCCTTCCTAGTTGCCTTCCTTTGAGGAAAATAAAAAACACATTTAAAATGATGGCCGACTTATTTATGATGGCAGCATTGAGTTTATTTAATATTGTCAAAAGAGGTCATTTATTTATGGGCTGACCC
This sequence comes from Cunninghamia lanceolata, assembly GCA_027924645.1. Taxonomy (NCBI): domain Eukaryota; kingdom Viridiplantae; phylum Streptophyta; class Pinopsida; order Cupressales; family Cupressaceae; genus Cunninghamia; species Cunninghamia lanceolata. The sequence continues at coordinate 50,839 of BSBN01000346.1, forward strand.
ATGATATTAGTGGGATTAATTATCATTACGCTGAAGGCGTTCCCTTTGGCAAAGAGAGCCCTGGGGCAGAAGATCAGCAGTTTGGCGTTTTCGAACAACATGCAAGACGATTGAAATCATCATCACCATTCATTTCGTTTCAATGTTTTCGTTGGTTTCTAGTTGCTTTTGCCATTTTTAGTCACCATTGTAAACTCATTGGTTGTTCTCACGCCCGGATTTAAAAATTGCATTTAAATGTCCTTGCCAAATACACTATCTTGAGACTTAATTTAAATTAGTTCGCAATAATGTTCCGTCAGTGAAAATTCTCACTTTCCTAGTTTTTTGTTTTGTTCACCAATTATATTTCTCACTGGATGGTTTTATCTATTTTCTGTCATCCGTGATTTAATGCACTTTGAAAAGCAATGTCAATTTGCTAGGGTTTCACGTGAGAAAAGTTTGAAGTTATAATATATTTTATCAAAATGAAATTTCATTGTTGTTAGTCTCAATGAAATAAATGGAGAAAATAGTGGTAAGTGCCAAAGCAAAGCATGCTTTTAATTCGTTGGGAATGTGATATACCTTTTTTTATTTTTTTTAATATATATAGTCATTAGAAATTTAAGATACATAGTTATAATTCCAAATACCTTTTAATATAGTTATACTCTTTGGGATATATGGAAAGTTAAAATGCCTTTAATGTTTTATATTTTTTATACCAATTAAAATGTCTATGCACACAGATATTTATATATATTATAGTTTGACAATATTGGATCCCAAGACCGTCTATCGGTTTGCAAGGTTAGGTATTAATGTTCTATTCCCTTTTTAAAAAATGATCCTCACCTGGATTCCTTGGTAAGATCTCTTAATTAAATAATATTTTGAGGAATATTGTGTTTTCTTACAGAAGTAGGTAAATGGTGCATCGAAGTAGGAATATTAGATGGACGAAACAATTCAATTACAATCAAAGATTAACTAAAATATTTAAGGATTAATTTGCAAATGTGAAATTGATTCACAACACACTTGTAAGTGATTCAAGATTATTTTACTAGGGGAAAATATTATATATATAATTATATATTTAATCTTATATAACAAAATATTTAATATCATAGTTGAATTTAATATTTATATATTTAACATTTACATACATTTTAATATCTAATATTAGATATTTAATATTATAGTTAGTAATAAAACATTTTATAAATAATATTTAACTATATTTGTTATTTAATTTAATATAGATTTTATATTGTATATTTGTTATTGATCATATATTTATTTTATATATAAAATAGAGACATAATTATGAGAGAGGGGGGTGGGAGAAAGAGCTAGAGAGAACAAAAATTGTAGAGAGAGTCCAGGGGGAGAGAAAGATAGAAGTGATATAGAGATAGAAAAAATAGAAGGGAAGATAGAGAGATGGTAAGAAAGAAGAAAGAAGAGATAGACATAGAGGTTTAGAAAAAGAGAGATAGAGACATAGAGAGAGGTAGAGATATAGAGAGATAAAGAGGGAGAGAGAAAGAAAGAAAGATGGTAAGAGGGAGAGATATATAAAGATAGACAAACAAAGAGAGGAGAGAGAAAGGAAGAGATAAAGAGATAGAGAGCTCAGATGAGAGGAGAAAGAGAGAAAGAGGAATATAGAGAAAGAGATAGAGAGAAGAGAAGGGCGAGAGAGACAAAGACAAAGGGGGAGAGAGATAAAGATTAGGCAATTGAACTTAAACAAATATAGTATCTTCAACTTTATAATTTTTAAGAATGGATCCAATTTGTATTTCTATAGTTGTGCAATATGTTAATAGATTATAATTTAAATTTTTGTTTGCAAACATAAACATACCATATTAATCTTCCTTATATGGTCACCCATACCATATTAATAACTTTGACTGAGTTCCCTTTGGCATATGATTGATATAATGCAATAATTTTATCTCATAAACTCTTAGCAATGTTTTGAGTGCCAACTTGTTACATTCATCTTGATCTCATCTCTTTTCCTCTCTATCTCTATATATCTCTTTTTCTCCCTTTCCCATGCAAGTGACATGATGCCTTGAGTGTAGCTCCCCATGGACATGTGCTATATTTGGATTGTTAGCATGGATTGATTGATCAAAATTTAGTCTCTCTTTTCTCTATCCATCTTTCCCTCTATATTTATATCCCTCTCTCTTGCTTTAAATCTCTTTCTCTATTACAGATATAATCAACAATAGGGATGCTCTCAAGTCCATGACCACTAGCGTTATATCAAATCTATCTAACAAAGCTTACATCCCTACAAATAAAGGATTCATTGTTGGATCAACCAATTATTCTACTTTAGGAATGTTATACGGTTTAGTTCAGTGTTAGAGAGATATATCAATACAAGGGGTGTTTATCTATATCAATTTCTCCCTCTCTCTATCTCTTTCATAGAATCAAAATAATAATAATGTCCATAATCTTCAATACTTGTACTCTCTTTGTCTCTTCTCTTTATCTTTCTCTATCTTTCCCCTCTATCTAATTCTATGTCTATTTTAAATTACTCTCTCCCTCTCTCTGTATATATATATCCCCTCTATCTCTCTCTCACACACTCGCTCTTTCTCTCTCCTGCTCTATCTCTCTTTCTCTATTCATCTCTATTCGTCTCTATCAATCTCTCTTTCTCTTTATAAGTCTATCTCTAACTTTCTCTCTATATCTCTTTGTCTCCCTTTCTATTCTACCGGGATTTGTCTCTCTACCTCTCTCTCCATACCCCTTTGTCTCTATATCTCTCTAGATCTCTTTCTCTTTGTCCCGCCTTCTCTCTCTCTCCCCCTCTCTCTATCTCATATCTCTATCTCTCTCCTATGTTATTACTCTCTCTATATCTCTTTCCCTCTTTCCCTCTATATCCCTTAAATCTCTATCTCTATCTCCTCTATCTCTCTTTCTGTCTAAAACCATGTCCTCAAAATCGCTCTCATCTATTTTCCTCTCTATCTATATATATCTCTTTGTTTCCTTCTCCCATGCAAATGACATGTTTCCTTGAGTGTAGCTCCCCATGGACGTGTGCTATATTTGGATTGTTAGCATGGAATGATTGATCATAGTTAATCTCTCTCTCTCTCTCTATATATATATATATATCCCTCTCTTTATCTTTATATATCTATGTCTCCCTCTCTCCCACTCTCCCTTTATCCTCTCTTTTTCTCTTTCTCTATCCCCTTATCTCTTCCTCAATCTTTATTTCACTCTTCACCCCCTCTCTCTCTAGTATATCTTTTGTATAACCCATGCTCTCACCAAGTATGGAGTTCAAATCCATACAAACTTCCTCGAAATTAACACTATTTTTTGTCTTTATTTCATGGGCGGTGTTTATCTTATATCAATCTCTCCCTCTATATATCTCTTTCATAGAATCAAAACAATATTAATGTCTATAATCTTCAATATTTGTACTCTCTCTCTCTCTATATATATATATATATGTTGGCAAGAGACATTGTGTGGCTTCATAAGTGTTGTCATTGATGGCAACAAAGTCTATCCCATACATCCGCAGTACACATAATATGCATTTACCGGAAGTCAGATTGAAGATTGTTTTGGTCTGGTGAACAAGAACAGAGTATGTAACAAGGCCCGATAATCAGGTCCGAATATCTTAGATGGTGTAACTCAGTAAGTTGCGGACTTGGACAAGTCAAGAGGGGTATCATAACTACTTTATTCCAGAGATTTAACCTCTGGTGATAAAGCATGAAAAAGTTATGAACATCTGAGTGTTGGGTTCCAGTCAGGCAGAGCAGACAGAGGAAGAATTGACCGGCAGAGTATCAGATCTCAATTTGGATGTGCAAAAGGTGTTGATCAAGAAATTTGTGGCATTATACATTGTTGGCTGACATAATTCTATGCCTATGTTTTTGATGTGCATCACTAATCATGCATGGATTCAATCGACAAATCAATAACTTGCAAATTTCTCTGGTGTTCTTATTGTCGACTAAGAAGTTGTTGAAAATCCTTGATGCAGATATATATACCAGATGGATTCAAGCTTGTGAGTGTGTGGAAGTGATAGTATGTATGATTAAGTGCGAATAAAAGAAGAGACAAGTGCGAAGGTAGTAATTTAAGCCCGAAATGTGACTGGAAAGTAATATTGAGCAGAGGAAGAATGAAATGTGCCAGATCAGTATACTATACCTAACCAGAATTGAAATCCTGCATGTATAGATGTTGTTCATCAGTTCAAACACCTTGGTATCATCAGTAAGCATTTGTAGACTGTAAGTCTCTTGTAGGCAGTGGGCCTTTTGTGAGCAGTGTGCTCGGGCAGTGAGCCCTAATTGGCAAGTGCCAAATCTGTACTCTTTATTCTTTTAACAGAGAATACAATCTTGGGTTAGTCACCCCGTAGTTTTTTCCTTAATAGGGTTTCCACATAAAAATCCTTGTGTCGTGTTAATTTCTTTTTCAGCTCTTATGATTGCCTTGCTTTGATATAACATTAAATGATAAGATAAGAAAAGAAAGTAAAATAGAAAAGTTTTAAGATAACTAATTCACCCCCCCTCCTCTCAGTTATCTGCATTGTTCCCAACAATCAATATATATATATATATATATATATATATATATCTTCCTCTTTCTTTATTTCTCCTCCTCCTCCTCCTCTCTCTCTCTCTCTATATATATATGTCCCTCCCTCCCTCTCTCTATATATTTCCCCCATTCTCTATTTTCCATCTCTTTGTCACTTTTCACTTCTCCCCCTAGAGTTCTTTGAGGAAAGAAGGAAACTAAAATCCTTATTCATTCACATAAGTTGAAGTATATGATGTAAGGAGGTGGATAAGATTATATATTTGTAATCTTTTTTGTGTCCATACTTCCTTTGATCTTCATCTTTTGAAATGATTTCTTGTGATGGGTTTCATAGTAATCCTTTTCTAAATCTAAGTGCATGTTTCCAATGTTCATATGATGAGAAAGGATTAAGGACCTCTCTATATCAATCTCCCTCTCTATTATTCTCTCTCTCATTTTCTTCATCTGTCTTTCCCTCAATATATCTCATCTCTATCTTTCTCTCCTACTCTATATATCTCTTTCTTTATTCCTCTCTGTAAATATCCCTCCCTCTCTATTTCTCTCTCCTACCCTCGTTGTGTCTCTCACATTCTCTCTTCCTCTATCTCTCTTTCCCTTTATATCACTTATCTCTATTCCTCTCTGTAAATATCTCTCTCTCTCTCTCTCTATATATATATATATATATATATCATTCTTTCCATAGATATATCACTTATCTCTATTCCTCTCCACGAATCTTCCTCCCTTTATCTCTTATCCCTATCTGTCTTGCTCTATTCTTCTATCTACCAATATGTACCTCTCTCTCTCTCTCTAATTTTCTCTCTATTACTCTCTATATCTCTTTGCCTCTTTCCCTCTATATCCCTTATCTCTATCTCTATCTCCTCTATCTCTCATCATGTCTAAAATGATGTCTTCAAAATAGCTCTCATCTCTTTTCCTCTCTATCTCTACATATCTATTTATCTTTCTCTCCCATGCAAATGGCATGCTTCCTTGAGTGTAGCTCCCCATGGACACATGCTATATTTGGATTGTTAGCATGGAATGATTGATCAAAACTCTCTCTCTCTCTCAGTACATATCTTTCGTATAACCCATGCTCTCACTATTTTTTGTCTTTATTTCACGGATGGTGTTTATTTATATCACTCTCTCCCTCTCTATATCTCTTTCATAGAATCAAAATAATAATAATGTCCATAATATTCAATACTTGTACGCTCTTTGTCTCTTTTCTTTATCTTTCTCTATCTCTCCCCCTCTCTATCTAATTTTGTGTCTATTTTAAATTTCTTAAACATAATGGCCAAAAGCGTTATATTATATGATAGGCTTGGGCCTATGGTTAAGTATTCTAATGGAGAAACCTATATTATAGATCAGGGTATGGTACTTTTATAATGTAAAAAGTGGAGCTTGGTATGGGTTGGTCCAAATCATCTAGCTCCAGTGGAGCCTCATGAAATAGCACTTTTACAAAAACAAAGAAAGAGAGATCTAGAGTTAGAGAGAGAAAGAGAGAATAACACACATCATTGCATGGTTTCAATGTTCAAATAATGACCACGATTCAACAAATCAAAATAGACCCAAAACATTAATGCAAATATTCTATATACTCCCTTTTTGAGAATGCTAATATTACTTGAACAAATAAAAAAATCCTCTTTAGTACTTTTACAAATATGCCCCCTTATTTATTGTTCTTACCAACTCAATTTTACAAACTATGTATACTTTAAGTTTCCAATATGCAAAATAATGTTTGATTTTATCCACACAGAACTCCTTTCCACATCCATTTTCGGTGTACCCATTACACACTAAAGTGTGATTGCTAGTTTATTTCTTTCCTAGTGTTGGCCAACCTTCACCCATATTGGCACCAAAGTGTTGCATATAAATCACCAAGTAAAAGGTGCTACGGATGATAACCTATGTAGCGATCATTCTTTAATAAGGAGTGATTAAAAGAATATTTACAAGCAACGATTATCATTTAAACAAAAGGCAACGATCAAAAAGTATGTTAATAAGAGATGCCTCCTTTGGTAAAGTGTGTCTATCATGAAGTGGTATGTCTATTGAATGAAACAGCCCCCTCGAAGCAAGTATAAAAGGAATATTGTGAAGTGTGTTGAAGAGGAGTGTGCAAATAAAAAGACCTATCAGACTTACACCAGCAGATCTGCATTAAAAGGAAAATTTAAAAGAGGAGTATATGCAAATCTAAAAGAGGAGTATATGCAGATCCAAAAGGGAAGTATATGTTGATCTTATGAAGAAGATCTAAGTGGTAATCATACATTGAAGAGATCATTGAAGGCGGATTTATGATAGATTTGTGAAGGAGAGTGCATGTAGATTTGAGAAGAAAAGTGTATGAAAGTGGTTGTATCATCCAAGAGAAGATTTGTGAGAAAAGATATGTGTAATCAGATTTGGTGAAGGCTTTTTCATCCATTGAAGAAGAAATATGTTGAGAAGGAGAATAGTTACTGATTTGGAAGTTGGTGCTTCCCAAAAGAAGAGATTGGTGTCTGTTGTTGAGTTGGTGCTTAGTTGTGGGGATTGGTGTCTCCAGTGGATTGGTGCCTACAAATAGACGAGATTGGTGTCTCTTACTAAGTTGATGCTTAGCAGTGGGGGTTGGTGCCTCTAGTAGGTTGGTGCCTACGAAGTTTTAAGAAACATTTATATATAAGCAATATTTTGCCATGGTTTTCTCTCGTAAGGGTTTCCATGTAAATCTTGCGTTTTCCTTGTGTTTCATAATTGGTAGATCTTGTGTGATTGATATTGTTATGGTTGTTAAGTTGTGAAAACGTAAATAGATTGTATTCTACTGATTCACCCCCCCTCTCAAGTATAATCATGTGCTCATCATGCAAATCTTAAGGGGTTAAAAAGAATACATTCTAGTCTCCACATGCCTACCACATCTACTTATAAAGGCATTTTAACCTTGGTTCAAGGAAAACCAATGCATTGGTACTTGGTGACAAATTAATAAGAGTTTCATGTGTCTTGGATATGGTTTATCTCAAGGTTCATTTTATCATTATTTGTTTTTAATCGTATTCAATAAGTACACCTTAGGGAATAGCCCCCTTGGTTTAATATAACCTAAAGAAGAAGAAGGATATATTCATCCTTATCCACTAGTCCTTTTATGTTGTGATATAATCATAAGCCTTGCTTTCAACTTTGATGACATATCCCTAGCATCAGGTGATAGCGCAAGTCTTTAGGATTTGTGAAGCCACATGTTTGAGCACTAACACATGCAACAACGGTAAGTGTTACCTAGTTTCCAACTTAGTGGTTTCAGCTTTTCTGGGCTTGTTTTAGAATAAATAAGAGCTCCATGCTCATTTGTAACCAATAAGTTATTAGGAATGATTATTCCATAAGAGCCCTGCAAACTTATTATTATGTCAATTGTTTGTTAACTATAGTAGTCTATATATCTTTGCATTTATTCTAAATATTCTATAAACTTGTAACTATACATTGTCAAATGATAATAGATTAAATCACAATCATTTTGTCCCTTTTCTTTATATTATTTGATAGCCTTTTATTCATTTAAGTGGATGCTAAGTTACATTTCTATTCAAGTGTATTGTGAAGTTCTGTGGTTAATAAATGATCAAATCTTATGCAAAGAATAGTTTCTCAATTGTTCATTTAGATTAGCATTAGATTAGCTTTTCTTCTCTCTCTCATGTGTAGTCTAGTTTGAAAGAACTTATGAAAGATCCTAAGAAGAGTTGACTTCTAAAATCCTAGAGGTCGTCCTGCAAACCACGTCACACATTTGTAGGCTTCCCATGTTGGTGTAGGTTTGCATGCAAGTGTAAACATGAACATCAATAGTTATTTTGAGTCTATTGTTATATTAATTTCATCAATAGATTCCAAAACAACTTCTTCATTGGATTGAGTCTATTTCCTTGCCTTGTATGAACTTCTTGTTCCTATCTTGATAATTTCATCAAGTCTCAAATCTTTAAGAGTTTCCTAGACTTATTTTACCCATTTTTTTGAAGATTCAGGTTGAATAACTAGTGCCTCCATTTCTTGATCAAAAGCTCCATCATGTTCTAACTATTGTTGTGTAGTTTCTTGAATCCTATTTTCATCCAAAGAAGTTATAAATTCTTCATGAGAAGTCTAAAATTCTTCATGAGAGGGGATTACTTCTGTTGGTTCCCAAATCTACACCTCAATGAAAACTAAAGATTAGCTAAATCCTATGATCACAGATACTGAGAAATTTGGCCAACAAATGGGAGATTGGTTTCACACTTTTATCCCCTACACTTTAGGTTCTGCAAGACTTAGGGGGTTACCCTTAACAACACTGAACATGAATATCAATCACAGTTGCATCACAATGCCTAATAGATATTGGACTTCATATAAATGGACAAGGTTTTGTACAATTACACTCATGACTATTTCATTCTATGTTACCTTTATAACCCTAGTATGAAGCTTGAGAATAATTACACATAAATTATAGGAATGACATTGGATTTATCATTTGAAGATTTTGATTCTAGAAAATTGAGACAACAAAAGATCTATCGGTGCCAATCATGGGCTATAGAGTCATAATGTTATGCATTTCATATCATAGTACTTTAAACATACCTTGATGGTCATTTAAAGTATTATCACCTGATGATAATAAGACATTATAAAGCCTGCAATGCTACTATACTTAGTTATCCATTTTGAAATTATAACAATCATGTACCTCTCAAGCAAGCATTTACAATATTCCTTGAACATAAAGCAAACCATGAGAAGAACTCAAAACAACAAATTTGCATGACAAATTTCATAATCCTTGATTATTCCATTTAGAAAACATTATATTTCAAAGCTAGAGATAATTACATGGCAGTGTATACTCATATATGCACAATTCAGGGTATAACAATGCTATCATAAATGAATTACATACATAGATATAATAGCCTATGACATATCTAACCTAAGTTCCCCTTTACAGAGCCCCCACTTTCTCAAAAAGAATCCCCCCATTAAAACCACCGAGCGCAACCATTCTATAGAACAAGGGTGCCTCTTACAAATTTCCAGATGATTGAGACGTAGCCCAACCTGATCATCCTATGAAGTATAAGGAATGTGGTCAGTTAGAATAACCTGGAGCCTGTTCATGAAACTATCGCCCACCTTCTCCTATTATGATGGATCAACACGAGTGGTTGGACAGTTTGAGGGTCACCAAATGAACTATACTCTACCCACCAAAATTAACATGGTTGTTGCAGCTGACTGCTACAACAAGAAAGTGAAAAAGACCAGATGTTGCCCACCCAACTTATATTGACAGAGTCAAAGAAGTTAACCACTTGAATGCAACAATTTCCACCACCTTGCTTTAAATAGATGCGGGTAGTCATAGGGACCCCTCATCAAGACCTAGGCCATCCCAGGTCTAGGTCACACAAGGTCGAGGGGGAAGAACTCAACAAGCCATTGCATCAAGTAGTAAGCCATGCCCATGCCCGCCAAAATAGTACCTGCCCTATCATACCCGACATGGATAGGACATAGAGAACCAATTTCCAGACCCACCCAAGACCAAAAAGGTACCTTTATTTCTCTATCCCAAAAATTGCACAACAAGAGCCAGGAGAACAATGACATACCGTAAATACACAGGAACATACCCCTTGAGATTAACAAGCACAACACAAAGAACTGGAAGAGACAAGTGGTGAATCACAACACATCCCATCCTTAAATACCCTGAAAAGGATAACAAACATGCTAAGCACATAAAGCAAAACATCATGCGCTTTCATAAATGAACCTTTGCTACAAAATGTGCCATTAGAATGTCGATGCTTATCATTTGATACGTGGATCACCCTTAAGCATTCTCAATTAATTCTGTTGATGCCACTGGCAATGATAACAACACATAGCCATGTACTTGTTTGCTAAGATAATCCCCCGCCAGCCCTGTGTACCTTACAACCTCATTGATCCTCCACAAACCAACTAGAAAACTGGCGCCCCATAGAACTGGTTTCCTCAAATAAAAATATTTGAACCTAATACCAAATTTAGTAGTACTGCCACCCTAATGCCATATTTCACAAAAATACCCACATCTAATTTGATCAGACACACAAACCACGTCGCAAAATCCCAAACTCCCACCAGCTCTCACTATGGCAGTAGGAAGCATTTTCAAGAAACATGAAGAAGTCAAAACAACTCCCAGACATCATATCAAAATACTAACAAGCAAAATTTTAAGAGGGCCCTGTGTAGTGAAGAATAATCATCATTTTTGCATTAAAAGCTCGAATGAGCAAGATCTGTATGTCACCAACTAGTCAATCCTTGATTTTGAATGAAGGTCATTGATCTTTCCAAGAATTGACGTGATCAACGGTTGCTGCTTCATTGCAGGGATTTTTAAAAACATTTATTAAAATCGTGTTGTGACAATCCTTTGCCTGCTGCTTAGAAATTGACACTTGTGAAGCACGAATGAGCTGGTGAAAGGGCCCCACCTAACTCTAAGTCTTTTATAAAAGAGGCACCCCAATGTCAAGCCTCCATACCATAGGGACACGTGGTGGCATGACACGCTATCACAATCTCACCCCGCAACCATTTTCATGAACTGCGATGAGGAAAAAGGTATGTGAGATAAATGAAACAATGCTACATAGAAAACCCAGGCACCATCTGCATTGGAAGAATTGACATCTAACAGTGACACCTGATACCTTATCACAATCCCACACTTTTAACGAGTGGGGACATCCATAAAATGCAATACGAAGCAACCCATTGTTGCAAGTATGAACAGTAAGTGTTGTCATTGATGTCAACACCTAAGGTAAGCATCAAAGGAATTGGTTGAGAAGCAAGCACTATTGCAGAACAGTTCTATCTGCCAGAACAATATCATGTTTTGCTATCTTTGCTTGCGGATTGGAAGTAATGTTAATGGATGTCTATAGATGCTATGTTTCAAGTTTGAGCCTCCGATGTGAAGATTTGAGCGAGTTGTGTTCACTAGAGTAAAAACTATTTTTTTGTGTATTTAATGGTGACAGGGAGAATGTATTCTGCACCGCATTTCTCTGCATTCAAGTTTCACAGTTTGCGGTTCTAGAATTAAGTTTGTGATGTTGTTATGTGCCTTCAGTTCAAATGGTTCGTGATTTGGTGCTCCGCAAGCAATCTTTCATTTATGACAATAGCCGACAGTAATGTTCAAGTGATCTAGTTTGAAGAATCTTATGGATAAAGTGTTTAGAGGTTGTGCAGATGTTCTTGGTGATTGTAACGTGCTTGTGGGAGTCTCTAGATCGTGTTCCTACCTTTTGATTGATTCGTAAAGTATAATCCAGATCGTGAATGAAGCGTGCTCCTGGAAGTTTTATTGTTAACTTCAGTCTTGGCCAACTTGGTTGTTTTCACTACTTGCGGATATGATTTGAAGTTTGTGGAAGCGTATTGTTGCGTGGAAGATTGTGTTTGAGTCCTAGCTAGGAAGATTGTTTGCATTAATTTCTCTTCTTCCCTAATTCATTTAGGTCCAAACCTATCTTAATGTATGTATGTATGTTTCCTGACCTTAGAGATTGTTCCAAAGGTTGACGATTGTAATGCCGACCTTGATGCAAATTCCAAGGTTGATGAATTGTATAAAAACATGAAATGAAGTCGTGAATTGATGTAAGGATGCAAAAATGACAAGATAATTGTGAAATATAAAAGCAGAGCAGAGCAGAGGATACTTATTGTGCTTCAATGGAACTGAACCTTGGCATAGTGTAGATGCTACTATCTCAGTTCACCAATTGTGGTAGTGAGCCACCCACCGATAGTGAGCCACCCCATTGGTAGTGAGCCTCTTCTTGCAGTGAGCATTTTTGGCAGTGAGCCTCTGATTTTTGGTATTGTTATAACATATTATTTTGTGAGTTAACACTCACCGTGGTTTTTCCCCTATGGGGTTTCCATGTAAAAATTTGGTGTCTCCTGTGTTGAATATGTGAATGTGTTTAAGTTTCTATTTCATGTTTTTATGGTTAAAATACAAACACAATGTTAATTGGTTGATTTGTTAATGGTTTTGAAATATTGGTTACAACTGATTCACCCCCCCTCTCAATTGTATTGCACTTTTCAACACCCATGCGATTCCAAATAGAACCTTGCACGTTAGAGCGGGACCCCTAGTGAATGCGCGAATGTCCACGCGTCTTCAAATTGCACTCCTGCAAATTTTTAGAGCACATGCATTTAGGAAGTGCGATGTGGGAAACAAACACAATGCAACCAGAACACAACATGTAGCATGTGATGAGGCTACTGGCAGGGATCACATGTACGGGTAACATGAAGAACCAAGAAGAATTAAAACATACCCGCTAACAAACCCAACCAGTTAGGAAATAAAAAAGGGGGTCAGTCAACAGACAACCCAAGAGACATGAGGAGGTAGCTTACGAGCTCAAATACAAGATGAGATGGTCAACCGCCGAAAATAACAAATAAGGCTCATACCTAAACGAAAGGCTAAGGGTTTAAGAAACCATAAAGTGTAAAAACCCTTAGTAAGAAATGGCACCACAAAACCCCTAAAAACTAGCGGGAGCTAACAACTTCTTTGACATCTTGAGGCAAAAAATCCAAATGTGGTTCCAACTTACTTATCCTCCCATTAGAGAGAGGAATCTCACAATGATATTGCTTCCAAGTGACAAACTTGGAAAATTTTTCAAGGTGTTGTAATTGGTGTTCAACACTCACAATATTTTTGCATATTTCACAAAATATAACATCACAAGCAATAAGAAATTTCTTATTGGCTTCCTCATACAACTTATATGGTTTTAAGAAATCGAAATATCCTACAAAGATACATTTTTATGACTTCGATGATCCAATTTACTTCTTTTCTCCTAGAGAACAAAAGCATAATAGATGGAGCCATAAATCCTGAGATGTTGAATAGATGAGGATGACCAAACCAAACTTCATATAGATTCACCTAGTGAAGAGTAGATGGAGGGGGTCTGTTGCATAGATAAACAATTGTGTTTGCTACTCTTGCCCAAAAATACAACTTTATTCATTTAAAATATAATATCGCCCTACCCATATTCATTATAGTTCTATTCATTCTTTCAACTACACCATTTTGTTGGGGAGTACATAGAACTATGAGATTATGCTTAATTCCATTTTGATGAAGCTAATCCTTAAAAAAATGATGTAAACTCTCCACCAGTGTTTGTTCAAAGAGTGCCAATTTGAGTTTGAGCTCCATTTTCAATCATAGCTTCAAATTTGTTCTACAAGAAATAAATACAAGTCAATCTACTACGATCATCAACGAACAACATGAAATATTGACATCCTCTAGTAAAAGTAACAGTCCACACAAATCAGAGTGAATGCATTGTAACTTTCTTTGTGCTTGCCAAGTTGAACTAGGGAAAGGATCTCTATGTTGTTTTGTCAAAATGCAAGTTTCACATTTTTCAATTGTCTTGGGAAAAGTGGGCAAATCTACAACACCATTCTTTTGCATGATCTAAATGTAGTTATAATTAACATGCCCAAATCTTGCATGCTGTAAAAGACTAGCAAAAATATTACCTTCTTCAATAAGGTAGGCAAAACACCTTGAAATAGCCAAACCTCCTTTGCATTTTAATAATTCTCTATCTTCCCAATTGGTAAGTGTGACTTGATTATCAAACTTATTTTTTACTACAACTTTCCCATCTTCCAATAAAATGAAATGGCCTTGTTGTAGAATTAGCACCAAGGGCAACAAGTGCATTATAGTTGAGGAAGATACCACAAACATCTTCATAAAACTCTTCAAAATAGTCACATTGAAATGTCATGTGTTGTGTGACTCTAGTATCTAATACACAAGTATCATACCATGATTCATTCATTAAGTATGGTATGCAAAATGTGATATAGAAAGCACGATTAGTTTGCTCTTGATGCTTTATCATTATAGTTGGTCGTATCTTTATGTTTGAAATAATTATCTATCTTATCCCATGACATTTTGTATTCATGGGCTTCATGACTACCTTGTTGACCACATCATTTGCAATGCAAGTGTTGTCTACCATTCTATTTGAAAGAATATTATATCTTATCCTATGATATTTTACATTCATGGGCTTCATGACTACCTTGTCCCCCACATCATTTGCAATGCAAGTGTTGTCTATTTGAAAGAATTTTCTATCTTATCCTATGATATTTTACATTCATGCGCTTCATGACTACCTTGTCAACGACATCCTTTACAATGCAAGTGTTGTCCCACTCTCTTTAAAAGAATTTTATATATATTTTTATATTAAGCCAAGGTATATTAGAAAAAAAAAAAATTATATCTTATCCCATGATATTTTTTAGTAGCGGTAGGCAGGTAACTGTTGTTTTCATCTTGCTGCATTTTTTCCTGTGCAAAAACAAAAAATTTCTCTGAATTTATTTTCTTATAAATTGGACGAATCTAATATTTTGATTGGCTAACTTCCTTTTTTTCCCATTGACAAATTGATTTTACTAAAAGAACGAAACCAATAGAAAGGACGCTGGGGAAAATTTAATCAGTTTTTCCAAAGTTTGGCTTGCTAAAAACATAAAACAAAAAATGACAACTTGAGCGATACAGATGTCATTGATCATACAGGTGTAGGCACAAATGGTGCAAACAGTGAATTTTACAACCCTAGGCTAAAATTTGAGAAAGACAATTTAACTTTTCTCGCTGGGTTTCGAACCCTAGCCCCCATGGACACGGTCTTGAACAATTTGTCGCTCTCCGATGTCAATTTGCAGGATATTATAGCGAGCGCCAATAGTGTGAAGTCTAGCGAGAAGAGGGGGGCGAATGGCCAGGTTTATTATGATTTTGAGATTGATAGTCCGCTGGTGCACAGCGTTATTTCGGTGACTTGTGCCAAGAATAAATTGTACGCGCATTTTGTGAATGTGCCGCTCCAGGACTGGGCGAAGGACGAGGCTATGCTTAAGCATATTCACAAGTCTTTTTCCACTGTGGGTACGACTGATTCTGCCTAGGTTTGTGATTTTAAGCACACCCATTTGAAGAAATTTGGGGAATTTGAATGTAAGTTGTTTTTTTGGCACAGAGGTTTTGATTTCAATCTAGAAGGTGATATGTTGTATTGTATTACGTTGTTTTAAATTAGGCTTTGTTTCTAGCCCCTGTAAATTGAACCCAGAAGATAATAAGATCTATTTTATTATACGGGATTCAGGTAGGGTTCATTTTGAGCCTTTGGAGATTGAGTTCAGAGGATAATTAGTTGGATTCAATTACATGGTTTTCAATTAGCTTTTGTTTTAAGGCGCCCTAGGATTAATGCCAGAGGATAGTTGGTTCTATATTTGTATATGGTTCAAAATTGAGGCATTGTTTTGAGCTCAGAAGACAATAATTTCTACTATGTCTTGATTTTTCGTCTGCTTGTGCCACCTCCGAAATTGGCACTCTGCAAATTGAGTTGTACTCTGTCCCACAAACATATCGTGTTGACTGGCATTCGCAGAGGTTGCTACATAGCAGCCATCTCTTTGCATTCCTGCTTACTATATGTCATGCTGGCTTTTTGCAGAGCTACTCCTACCATCTTCAGCCAATAATTTTGCATTTCAAAGACGAGATAAGAGGCACAGCTGTGTTAACTAGGGCCACTATCATTTTTTCATTTATTGTCTTCATTGGCTTGGTGTTTTTCGTTTCCAAATGACTTTTCCGTGGGTCTAGTCAATTGAATTTGCTTTGTGCAATTGAATGCATTTTCTTCTACATCCTCAGCATTAATGCAGATTTGGCAAGCTACACTGATGTGTTTGTAATTATTTCTCACCTGGTATTTTGTTTAAGTTCTAATCTGGTCTTTATTTACTTGAAAAGTTATAGAAAGTCCATAACTGTTGTTTGCTCTTTGTCAATCATGTAAGAATTCCACTACATGGCATATTGTGAGCTAAAAGTTTGCTTAGGTAAAATGTGAACGATAGCCTTTCATCATATTAGAATGAATAGCTAGGTGTAAAATAGAGGAGAAAAAACCAAAAAACATTGATTGGTTTTAGTCAGCCAACATAGGTAACGAAATAACCTCCTTAGAACTGTAAGATGATGGCTTGATTATTTGAATGTTTATAAGCTACTTTTGGAATCTTTTTTGACAGACACATTATGTTGTTTAGGACATCACTCCCTCTGCTTAGGAATTTGCAAATGTACAATGTTTCCATGAATTGCATCTCAAGCTATTCTTGAAATAGATGCACCAAAACATGCATTTTTTCACTTTATCTCTTTTATGCTCATGTGTTGTCATAGATATCATACTAAATTGGTATTGGAACAGTTGAATAGCTCTTCAAATAGTTGTTTTGTGAAAGGAATGTATTGACTCAAATGGCATGTTTTTGATGAGCCGCCAGAGCATGAGAATTGCACAAATCTTTGTTAACTGTCAGTATAATAGAGATACAAATGAAAAAAACCAGAAAAACAATGTTAATAAGATTGATACACATCTTAAATCAAATTTTGTCAACCTTGTATCCTAATGAGACAAGCTAGCAGTTTGGTAATAAATATGCTCACTGAACATCTCATTGAGAACTGGTATCCAAATATCACTTGTCATCGACATTGGATAAAATTGTTATACTATTCCGATCAGAAACACAGAAATTCCACCCAACAAAAATAAAGAGACAAGAATATTCAACCTTTGATAAAATCATTTTCTCCGCATGGAAGAAACATGCTTGACATTAGCAGTTAGCATGCTCTAGAAAATTAAGTTCTGTCTTCTTCGTCTTTGTTTAGAAGCATAGTTGATTGCATGAGCTTTCCCATTGGCTGGGGAAGTGTCACCTTCCAAGTCAAGAACAGAATTAGCAAACTTCCTTCCAGCTTCGGTTTCCTTCTTATCAAGACCAAGATATAACATGAGATCAGGTTTGAGTTGACTGTGAGAAAGTGAATAAAACATATTGCATTAAAATAAAAAAACAAATGAAGAGATACCCCCATGAACAGATTACAAGAGGCATGCATATACTTCACTTATTTAGTTACTGTCATAATATCAGTTCACTCATAATTTGAATCACTGATTCATAATTCTAGAATTGAATGCCCAACATACGTACACCATGTAAAAGCGGTCATCATTTCTCAGCAAAGCAAAGCTGATCCGGTCCAAAATAACTGATATTAAGGTTTGTCCTGTTCAAAACTATAAACTCCTTTAAAATCAGAGCATTTCATACAATTTAGTATTTCTTTGCAACTCCTCTGCATTCTTTTGCATCTTATTTGGAAAACCCTTTTTAGTAAGCATTGAGTTATTCAAAAGGGAATCTATTCTCCTATAATAAAGCTCCCATAAATTCACATGTTCTAAAGACCAAGAAACCAAAAACAAGAGCCTCTGAAAGGAAGCAAAAAAAAAGGCTTAAAGCATAATTGCCTGAAACCAAAATAAAATATTCGTAGAAAGTAGAAAAGAATTGAGAAATAAGATAAAATAAATTTATATACCAGGAAAAAACATTAAGATGTCAAAAATTGAACACAAACTCGTCTCTTCACATAAAGATAATCATCTTCCAAGATTGATAAGGCCCGAGCTTGACTAATGATAATCACCAATAGCTGAGATTTATTTAACGTAGCCTTTCATTGCTGCAACAAAGGTGACCTTATAACATAGTATGCATTGTCATAGAGTTCAATGAACTAGAGGCAACAATAGGAAACATCAATAATAGCTGAATGAAGCCAGAAATTCCAATTGTATTTTTCAAGAACAAAGAAAACATGTGTTAGTTGGTAGAGTATTTACAAGATCAATGATAAACTCTCAAACGCTTGCACATTTACCAGTAGCTATGATGAGCATTTGATTTTTTTTCTTATTCCTGTTATCTTAGAGTCCCCTTTTCCTCTTTGAATCTGTTTCTGTTTCATTCTGGATTCCGTGTTGCTAGCAATACATGATTTTAATGCAAACCTCATAAATGGAGAGCTCAAGTGCCCTTCAGCAAAGACTTAATAAAGACTCTCAGAATCTTGACAGAGTTCCTTCCATGCTTGGAGAGAAGATAGAATGCCTTTGTTGCTTTTGTTAGTGAGAACAAGGCAATCGTCATAATAGAATATGAATTTCTTGTATATTGGTGTTGGTTTTGGGGTCTTTGGACATCCATGCCTGTCTTGCGATCAACCATTCGTTTGGCAATTTTTTTTGGTGCAAATGCAGGTTCCTGAAAATGTTTGTAGGAAAGTAAGAATGCCAGACAAAGCGGTGCAGCAGTTCAAATTGCACGTTAATACTCATGTTGTTCTGCATAAAGCTTTTTATATCACTGATAAAGCTGCACATTAAATCAAATGGGTGTTTTCTTATCAGGATAATGACATGCTACATAAGTTGTGAGAGGATCAAAGCTGCAATAATCCTGATGTGCGATAGGCATTCAATGCTTGCACAGATCAAAGTTTGTCAGCTAATAGAGTAACTCTATTTTTTTGCTCTATTTTTTTTTCTCTATTTGAGCTTCTTGGATGTCTTATTATGCTACTGCTAAAAAAACCATCTAGTTGAACAGTTCAACAAGATCATATAACTACACCTGGCTATTGAAATTCCTGCACAATGAACATAAAAAACTCCATCAAAATTTGTAGCAGCTTTAGGCAGGGACTGCAGCTACAATGCAGCCCTTGTTTTCATGAGCTTCATGAAAGCATGCCTATCATTTTGGTTGTCTTTTTCAATTAATGTCGACCATTGTCATAATAAATTGTATTTTATTACTTTGACTCTTTGCACAACAAATTTATGTCTTTTGATTCTTCTTGCTTTAATTGAAATGCTTAAAAAACAAGAAGGGTAAAAATAAATAAATACTTCTTTAGTACTTTCCTTGAATTAAAAATTCCTGCCGTGCTGGGTAGCTTAATTAATATTTTTCTGAATCTCCAGACTTATATCTGGCTCCACCTAAAGATTGCAGCATCTGATTTTATTAGTAAACAAGATACCCCAAATCCTTCTTCTCTTTACAATTCGTTCTTTGCAGCAATAAAATAGTAGATAAAATATTGCCGCTGCATTGAATAAAAGATACTTGGATTCGCCACATTTCACCCCGCTAATCTTTTGCTCCAAATTTCTACTGGAATGACGCTTACACAGTAGGTTAGTGGTGGTTGGACCAACACAATGTATAAGTTTAATACTTGATAAAATCTTGGACTTCATTAAAAAGTTGAGGTGACTTCAAAACCTTTCTGGATTGGGCTGTAGCAAATCGTGCGGCAATGTTTAGGACACAAAAACACACGGTGCAACAATTGATTTGGTTGGCACAACCTTCAAACACTTTCCCGGGTAAAAATTAAATGCACCACATTTAAATGCCTGGATTGCCTGTGCAATAATACCACTGCCAGGCCAAGATTGATAAGCAGAACAGAATGGTATATATTTGTTAATTTCTAGGGTAAAGAAGAACAGTTTAATTGCTAAGAAAACTAGAAGAGAAAAATCATCAAAACTGAACGTGTTAATCTGGCAAGGATTAATACTAAAAAAATTCTTAACGTAGAGTATTAATTTAGGAGCTCACAATTTCTAAAATAATTATATTAAAGTTTTACTTCAGCTGTATATATATATATATCTCTGCTATCTAGCATTTAGTAAGTCTTTTTTCATGCATGGGTTTGTTGATTGAGATGAAATGTTTTAAAGTAGAAGAACAAAATTTCCTTCTCAATATTTATATTTTTGTTATTTTAGGTGTTAAAATTTATATTATGTTATTTGTTCTCTTTATTCCCATGATGGATTACAAGTGTGACCGAAATGTTAAGCAAAAATCTTTACATAGTTGTCTATTAGAAGTTCTCCAATTCAGATTATTGGACTGTAGAAATATCAAGTCTTTAATCAATATAATAATTATTATATTCAATAGGTATAATCCAGTTAAAAATTAGAAAATTGTGAAATAAATGAATTGTTTAGAAAACTGTTTCTAATTCATTTTTTTTGCGTAACCTCCTCTAACCCCATTTTCTGTCACGTTGCTGTGTCCAAAGTTTCTTTGTTTCTAGGAACATAGCTCCCCAGTAGTTATCTTCCATAACTTGTCTTTCAAGACATTTAGAATGTTCTTCCTATCTATTCTAAGCGAGTTGTACTCTTCCAGTCCCATTTCTCTGGTCGTTTGAAGATACATTTCTTTTATTTTTTCTTTCAATCTTGAAAGTTTCAAAGCCTTGATGTGGAAAGTTTAATCAGATTCTTTCTCAATAGCTTTCCTGCTGTAGTTTTTGGAATCCCACTCACAAATGCCACCCTTCGAACTTTCTTGTAGGGTGCAACCTGGAATAAGACATAACTTTTTAGGATTTTACAGGACTTGCAGGGTTTGAAATAAGGCCTAACTTTTCAAATGCATAATCAAAAGTCAATTAATAGGGATAAGGGTGCAAGATTTTCAGAGCAAATGACCTGTTTAGCAACATAGTCAATCACACTAACTTCCGAGAGCGTGCTGCAATGTTTCCTAACTACATATGCCATTGGAACTTGGCCTGCTTCTTTGTCTGGAAACCTGCACCCATGCATAACAATTTCAATCATCCATCTCATATGACCCTGATAAATTATATATTGTGCGCAAGAAATCCTTCCTTGATACAACTCATAAGCCTATAAAGGAATGTTTCAAATATCACCAAAGAATTCCTTCTTCAAGATGTAGGTATTGTTGAAATTGCAAGTTAAAATCAAGCTTGCAAAGTTCATCATAGCTTACGGTATCACTGCGGCATCAGCAATTTCAGGATGAGAAACTAGAAGTGTCTCTAATTCGACTGGAGCAACCTATAATGCAGAGAAAAACTAACTCATCTTATGAGTTTAGAACTAAATGAAAATTTGTTTATTAAGATAGCTGAAAAATTGCATTGCATATAAGATAATAAACAAATGATGTTCATACCTGATAACCTTTATATTTTATCAGCTCTTTCAGCCGGTCTACTACAAAGACATAGCCTTCAGTGTCGATATAACAGAGATCTCCTGTATGTAGCCAGCCATTTTTGTCCACAGCTGAACTAGTAGCTTCTGGATTGCTGAAGTATCCTGCCATTTGATGGCATAGGTTATAGATCTTGTGATTGTAGTCTCATTGAAATCTTAGCCTATGATAGCAAATGATATTTATCCATAATTGATATTTGCAAAACATTTCAGTATCCAAATGTGCAGTTCTCAAAAAGCTTAATAGAACTTGCTTGTTACCTTCGCAGCACTTGACCATATGAAAAATTCAACCAACACATAAGAATCCAAAATTTTGCAGAAAACACTCACAAAACGGGAAAAAATCTCTTACTAGGGAAAACCTAACCAATATGTAAGAGTCTCATATTATCACAGAGAATGTGTTACATCTTTTGTTCCTGAATCATCTCGGTTACCAAATCCTCCTGACATAATCTTGTGCCCATTACCAAGAATATGGGTTATAAGTTACAACTTTGCATCTAAATTTCTATTTATACTTTTGTATGTTCCACATATATTTAAAATATGTTTACTGTAGAGTCCTTCAATCCTAAATTTGGGACCTCTGCTGCACCAGGATCTAATTTGCACCTACACCCACTCAGATACCCATGCCTGGTAAAACTTTCATTGCACCGAACGAACACTGCATCTCAATTCTAAATTTTCTTCAGAGGTATGATATCGTAAATTTTATGAATTCTCCTATTTTATTAAATGCTTAGGAAATTTCATGGCTGACGAGTTTTTGTTTGAAAGGAAGGTGCCTTAATCTTCCCTTTTAGGTGGAAATGGATAGTCAGTCTACTTGCCACATTGCATTATCAAGCTAATAACCACACTTATGGATTATCTGGTCTATCACAATTCACCTAAGACATACAAGTTAAACCCAACCTTATTAAGGGTCGTCTGCATTAATGCAACTGCATTAACACCAACAGCATGCCCATCTGGGCTTGAACACCAGTCATGATCAACGGCTGGACTCAAAGGAGGTTTACTTGGTTTCAAATGCTTAATGCAGCCTTTCCAGGAGATAAAGAGATTTTGTCTCATTTGTAATTTTGAATCACTGGTTTTTTTCAAACTTGGATAACTTTTAAGACTTTTTTCCCCCTTTGATAGAAACGAGCCCAGATTTAATCTGCATGTGTTTCATGACTTGGTTGCCAAAAATTAACCACATAAAAATTCCATACCTTTCATGATTGTTGGGCCACGAAGCCACAACTCTCCTCTTTTGTTTGGAGGAAGAGAAATGCCAGAATCAGGATCCACTATCTTTGCTTCAATATTTGGGGACACCATACCGGCTGATCCATAGTGCCTGCTTTCCTCTAGGGTGTCTGCAGATACTCCCGTTCCTGTTGTTTCTGTCATCCCATAACTCTACCAAAGCAAAGCAGAAGTTTGAAAAGATCATTTGAGACCCTGTCTCTCATAAAGATGAAAATGCAGAAAAATAAAGTCTTATCTTTTCTTGTTTTGTTTTGGGATGAAATAGGTTTATACATTATCCCAGAAATAATGTACAGACCAATTATAATGGAATTACATCCCGGAGTCATACAAACCAGACCAAGCCAAGGAAACTTAAAGTATCAAGCAGTCCCAAAAAATGAAACAGCTGTTCAATAAGACAATAAGTTCATAACTCATTTAAAAAACTATGCAGCAAGAGTAATGAAATCAGCAGTGGGAGGCGTATCCTGGTCATCCAGTTTGGAACTCCACCCCCATCCATACGCCGTGACCATCCTCGATAGGCTACCATCCTGTGAGTGCACTATTACCTTCATTCTGTTCCTCTCATTCAGGCTGCTGACTGTCAAGAAGGTCTCGCTGTGGAGAAATGGTCATTTGTTGCTAGGTATGGACCGTATGGTCAATAAGGTTGAAGAAAGGATCGTTGGTCGAAAATGAACACAGGTGCTAGATATCTCAAATAAATTGATAGAAAATTGGTCCAGATGAACAAAAAACTAGTCTAAATAGAACACAGTGGAAGTGACTCAAGTGCATCTCCAAATAAGAACGGGAATGGGATAAGAGTATAAAGAAGCAGAAAACTCTAGACTTGTATCATTTTATAAATGTGAATCCACAACAAAACAACAAACATTTTTCTTAGAACAGGCCACGGCCCACAGTGGTTTAAATGCAATCCACACTTGAAGAACAAATCTGTTCTATTAGAATATGCCAATGTGGAATTTGTACTCAAATATGTAGGTTTAAATCTAAATCTACTGAAAAAGACGTAACTATTATCTTAGAACAGGGTGCTGCTAGAATTGAACTGGAATCATTTTACTTGAAGAGATGAATCCACACAAGTGGGTGACATAGAACACAGCACTGGGGAATTTAAACATGAATCATGGTACTTGCAGTTTTGCAGATGCAAACATGCACCTAAAAACCAAACCGGGGTTTTCAGTTTGAAACTTCCCTGGCAGACTGGCATAGAGTAGCAGACTATGGAATTTGAATGCCAGTCATTTTACTAGTAAGAATGAATTGTTCCCCAAAGATCAGATGTGATATTTGGCTCTAAGCTTTCTGTGATAGTTGTGCTTATTACTGTAAGTTCGCACCATCAAACCACAGAATCGTATGTTCCAATGCCAGAAAAACCAAAACTATATTGAAGCAGCCATTTTTCTGATCTTGATTGTGGAGATGAAGTTGGTAATGCATATGTATTTATATTTCACAAGAAATTTTTGTGGAAAAATTGTGACAGATTTATTTGCATCCACATTTCTGATCACGTTTAAGTGATCCATCATCAAACACATAATGTGTCTGGATCGCAGAATAGATCTCTTTATATAGATAAACTCCAGTAAAAGATGCTATATATGAACAGCTTTATTGCACAATCCAAACGCAAATTTTGTCCAGGTGATGGATCATTATAGTGTGATCCAATACACAGATTCGCAGAATTCTAAGGGCATGTCTCCATGCCCCTGCTTAGCTTATTTTGGCTAGCAGCCACTGCTCATTTTTTACGAGATTTGTGGAGCTAGTGACCCCATGCCCCCATGGGGCTGCTTAAATTAATTTTTTTCTTAAATTTAAGCAGTTTTAAGCAGGGCTGGCCCTATGGAAATTTATAATTGAGGGAAAAGGATAATATAGAATCTTTCCCCATTTTTGTGGAGCACCTACTGTTTCACAAAAAGGGAATAAAAGAGGGGGTTAGAAATAAGCAGCCACTGCATAATGAAAAATATGCTATGTGGCTGCATATATTTCCTTCCCTCTTTTAATAAATTTTCATGGGGTCACTGGCTCCACAAATATCTCTTAAAAAAAATTGAGCTAGCCAAAATAAGCTAAGCAGCAGCATGGCATGAATATTTTATTTTTCTGCTTATTTAAGCAGCTTATATAAAAAATAAAAATAAATTATTCTACTTATCTTAATTTAGAAGAAAATAAAAAAAAGAGGGAAGGAAATATATGCAGCCACATGGCATATTTTTCTGCTTATCTTAAGTTATATATGTGTTGCTTATCTTAAGTTATATATGTGTTGCTTAAGTTATTTTTTTCTTAAAATTAAGCAGTTAGAGTGGCCCCATAGAATTTTACAATAATGGGAAAGGAGAATATAGAAATTTTCCCTATTTTGGTGGAGCAGCTAGTGTTTAGGAATTGTAATCTATAATAAGGGACGGAGTAATTGAAAAACCACTAATACTATTTAAATGAATTGAAGCATTAATAGGGTGACCTAGCAAAAGAAATGCATTTATATATGAGAACAGATTTCTTAAAAACTGTCACAAGAATGCCATTTATAAGGAGCTTGATTCTGCAATCCAAATAATTCTTTTGTCCGGACGATGTATCATGTAATGTCATGGTTTTTTTAAGGAACTTCCTGTAATTAGTTACGAAACATGGAAGCCTTAAAAACCACTAATGTATTTTATATTAGTTATGGACTATGTAAACCTTAATAACAGGGTCTCTTCGACTCTGAAAGTAGGCGGTGATAAGTCTAGATAGAACTAACAAAGCAGAATCTGAATGAATGAAAAAGCTGCAACCAATACTACCTACCTGCAATAATACAATCTTGGGAAACCTGGAAATAAACTCTTCAGTAGTCTCCTTGCTGAGGGGAGATCCTCCACACTGCACAGTACGCAGAGACCCCAAATCATACTTGCTGACAATCTCTGCCTTTGTCAGAGCCACTAAAATTGCCGGCACTAGTGGCAAAAAGGTCACTTTATACTTCTGAATAGCCCCAAGCATCTCGCCCAACTCAAACTTAGACAACACAACAATAGTAGACCCCAAGGCAAGAAACCCACATGCAATTCGAGCAAGGCCATATATATGAAACATGGGCACGGTGCAGAGAAAAATACCCTTTCTTGCAGAATGGAAACGTGCCAGTGCCATGCACACCATGGATATGAGATTTCTGTGGGTAGTAATCACACCTTTACTGAGCCCAGTAGTGCCAGAAGAGTAAAGCAGAGTGGCGGTGTCATCTTGATGGACTTTTACTGTGGGCATTTGGGTGGTCTCTGAAGCCATAAGCTCTGATAAAAACCTTATGGCCACATTCTTAGGGTTTGTCATCTGATGGAGATCTGACTGAAACGAAAAATGTTGGGTTGATATCAGAACTAATGGCAGATTGGTGTCATGCAACTTGCTGGCTAGTTCTGGTGTGACGAAGGCTAGCATAGCGTTGGAGTCTGCGGCCTGCTTTGCTATTTCTTTTGCCTTGTTTAGAGGGTTGCTTGTGGTAACAATTGCGCCGATGGACATGATGGCCATGCAGATAATGGGGAAGTGGACTGAATTTGGTGAAAGGATGAGAATTGCATCGCCTTTCTTGACGCCAATCTGTGATAAGCCTGCAGCTAAGGATCTCACATTGTTCCATAGTTCGGAATAGGAGATTTTTTTGCCTGTGGCAGAGTCAATGAGAGCTATTTGACCTGTGGGAGCCTGTGAAGAGATGAAGGTCGGGAGGTCCAGATATTCGTCCTGCGGAAAGGTTACTTGGTTTCGTTTGCTGTAGTAGGTACAATTGGTGTTGCAGTACCCGCTGTGAGGATCGATGTCGAGACCTGCAGGTCCAACAACTGTTGGTGTTGCCATTCTGAATTTGGCTGGTTTTTTTTCTTTATGGGTTATCTTAAACATCAGTTACTAATAAAATTAGGACAAATATTTACCACTTTTTGTTGTAGATGAGGTGTAAAATTCCTATTCATTGTTTGATCATTGAAATAGATGATATTTAAGGAGAATGATGGGAAGATTGATATTTAGGATAAAATAAAATGGAGATTTTAATAACATCCACATAATTGATGGGATGGAGAGATAGATATAGATTGAATGATAAATGGTGGGATATAAATGGTTGGGGATAGTCTTGGAATATCCTTTGCTGGTACTAGTAAAATCATAATTCCAACAAATCTTTTATTGTTACTCCAAGGTTAATTTTATGTGTGTGTGTGCGAAGAAATCTTTCAAGGTATTTTTTTAATATTCTATTAAGTTTTGGTGAGAGGATTAGAAATTATGTTAATACTACATTTAAAATTATATTTTTATAATTCAAAATCTCATAATTCAAAAGTTAAATATTAGGTGGTCTTTAGATTCTCCCAATTCATTTGCATAAGTGTTTTTAAATTGTCAAAAAATAGTTATGGAGCCTAAACTTGTTCGTTTTACTTTGTGTTTACTTTATTAGAGCCTTCCTATTAGCACCCATTTGATACATCTTGGCATCTCTAATCTAATATGTCTCTTCTGTGGGGAGATAGAAACCCTTATACATCTCTTCTAGTATTGTGTTCATGCATAAAATGCTTGGCAATGGATCCATGATTTTTTTCAACCTTTTAGGCCTAACCCCTTTACTTAATGCAATGCCCTTTTGGGTGATGTTCTCTCAACAATAGCATGCTTTCAAAATGAATTTTCTTTCCTAGAAAAATAGAAATTTTGTTATTTTTGCTATTATCTTCACTAGGACTTTAAATTGCTAGTAGTTTTCGATGTGGTCACACAGAATTCACGTCCAAGCCTACAAAATAACACTTGAGGTGCATTATCTTCCAACCCTACTTGATCATTGAGGGAGTGCCCCTTGCAATGTGACTAGGTTTTTGCCTTCTTCATTGACTCGTGCTAGATCCCTTCATTAGAGCTAGAGAAATGATGACTTTGAGTCCTCTTGGTGCCACTATCACAATCTCTACCTTTGCTAACATTGACTAGGTAACCTTATGGCTAGACCTCACTACCTAGTTGCCAAGGTGGGTGATTGCCATCTCATTTTCACTCCCCTGCATCCTCTCACTAGTGTGGGTGGACCCCTCTAAATCAAGGAAAATTCTCTCATTTGTATTTTCCTATATATTTGCTGAGGATTGGGCACAACCAACTGCAGGGCAATCCCAAGGAGGAAGAAGAAGCCACTCTGATTGGTTGGGAACCCATGAATAATGGCAAGGAGGGTGTGATAGCCTTGATGGGTGTTGGCAGTGAACAGAGCATAGACTGAAAACCACCACAACTTACCACAAATGAAGTGTAGAGCACAAGGCTGACTAGGCCTAGTAGAAATAGGTCCATTTTGTAAGGGACATGTCCCTGTTGTACTCTTATGTATAAGAATAGAGGAAACTAGTAAGCTAAATAGAAGAGATAGATAGAAGAGAATATATATCAGAGTAGAAGTACCATACCTGTTGATGTAATACTTGATACATATATTTATATAAGGGAGATATAAGGATTGTTAAGTCTTATTTGATTGTTCCTAATGCTCATAATACTTTGTACGATATTATAAGTTATTGCATTATATGATAAGTTAACACAATTGATCTAACTCTTCTCTCACTACTATGCCTGGGGTATAAAGACTACACAAGGGACTCTTGGGCTCAAATCTCCAAATTGTGCTCAACATTTTCCCTTGCCAACATTTGGTTCCATTGTCAAGACCCTAGTAGAACAATGAAGAAAAAAGTCAGATCAATAAAGGAAGAAAGTGCATTATAAAGAATTGTTAAAATTGAATAATATAAAGAGGGCATAATCTTTTTGTGATATGCAAAAGATTCTTCTAGGTCCTAACCCTATGAGAGGGGGGCAGATACCTAGGGGATGACAAAAGGGAAGGGGGATCCAAAAGGATCCTTGAAAAGATGTGACCACTTAAAGTAGGCTGATCATGGGATATAAAAGGACTAATGAAATACCAAATGCTAAACACCATGGCAAGTGGAGATAATAGAAATTTAAGAGAGATTAAGGAAAATATTCAATTAGCTATGGAAATGAACATGGAAGAAAATAAGCAAAAACAAAACCAAGAATGTTAGGAAAGGTACCACAGGAGGATGGAGAAATCAGAAGAAATGGAAATGGATTGTGCCAGAAGGGCTATGGCTATAAAAAAAATGGAGAAGGAAAATGAGCGTGCTAATGAGGGTGTTGTTGAGCACGCCATTGGGGGTGTAGATAAACAAGATAACAACAATTTACCTAATGTTGAGGAAACAAATGAGTGTGCCACAAGAGTAGTAGCTAATATTATAGAAACTTAAATATATAAGACTCCAAAACAAATGAACTCCCATATAGACAAGGCAATAGAAATTCTAAACAATCTAGAAGAAAGCATCACAACTTATGAAATATCCAGGAAATTATGGGAGGAGGGGTATTAGTGGTATAGAAATCCAAACCATACCACAACTAAGTAGGACACCATATATCCAACCTAATTTATCCAATATCTAGGTCATAATTGATGAGAATTGGGAACCACTACTAAGTCCTATAAAGAATCTACAACCTCTAAAATTTGATGCAGAGTACTTGGAGTAGTTGGTCAATAAAAGTGTGAGAAAGATAAAGATGAGGGTTTATAATCGGTACTAGATGAAAGTAATATAATGTTTGATAGCACAGTTGAAATAAGAGAAAGAAGCGGAAGGACACCACTAACTAATAGAATGTCATTAAAAAATGAAAAACTATCTCCTAAAACAAAATGCCACTTTGAAGAGGTGCAACCCCCTAACCAGGAGTCATCCCACGTGCCCTATAAAACAAGAAGAGTTTCATTACAAAACCAAACTGAAGAAGTGAATTAAGAAGTAGACAGAGAACAACAACTTGTGAGAAATTATGACACCATGTATTAGGGAGAGAATACTTTGATATTCAATTATTTAAGAGACAAAAGAAGGGAAAATAACTTGTACCACAAAGAAATCTTAAGAAAACAAAAGAATAGTTAAATTTAAATCTCATCATAAGGAAGAAAAATAAAATAAAAGTAAAATGGATTCCCCAATTAAATTACCAACATTTGGCAATGATACTAGAGAAGTTGTGGAACATATATTTGTATTAGAATCCATCTGACAAAGAAAGAATATAACTAGGGACCAAACTAAATTATTTGATTTTGTGGGAACACTAAGAAATGATGCCTTAAATTGGTAAAGAAAAAATTGTCCACAACATGACAAGGAATGGGATGAAGTTAAGAAATAATTTTTAGATAACTTTTATTCTCCAAAAATTCCCATGGAGGGGGTTAGTAAATGAGGGATCTGGTCCAAGGAGAAGGTGAGTCAATAAAGGAATATAACAAAAGATTCAAGGAAATATCACGGTAGTTAGAGGAACCATTGTTAGAGAAACAATGCATAGAATGGTTCGTCTCAGGGCTAGTTCTATAAATTAGAACATCCCTAGATGGTAGAACATACTCAGAAGTGGCGACTCTAGCTTGCCACATAGAGGCACAAACTTGGAGGAGAAAGGACAAGGCCATTGAGAATAAAAAATGAAAAAATTAAAATTGGAACTTGAACAATTAAAAATTAAACAAGAGATATTGACAAGAAAGGATAATAGTCTAAAAAATAAAGACCAAATATATGGTGCACATACTGTAGAAGAGAAGGTCACATCAGAAATGAGTGCCCAGTTATGAGAGGAGAAAAGAAGGCTACCGCGCTAAGGGTATCCCTCAAAATAGCCCCAAAATGAAATCAAACTGTATATTGTGGAGTCTGCGGAGAATGGGACAATCATGACACCAAAGATTTCCCATCTTTTCTATTCATACTACGAAATGAGGGTGAGGAACAAAAACCATGGTGTAATAGCCACCACAATAACATAACAATGGACTAGGAGATGGCATATGTCAAAGGACTAGCAAAATTGACCTTTGTATAATCAAAACCATGGGTACAAAGTACCTAATAAGGGAAATTAGAGAAACATAAATACATTACAAAATGTACCTCAACAAAACCGAGGGCCATATTCAAACAATTATAACATTGAGAAGAGAAGACAATATAATAGTTATAGAGGTGGAATAGGTTGTTGCAGATGTTGGAGAAGAAGGGACGATGTCATGTCCCATGAAATGTTCCATTTATATGTGCTAGCTGACTTGATACTTTAAGTTTAATGCTAGCCGACTTGATACTTTAAGTTTAATATTGGCTGACTACCTTAGAATAATTTCATCACTTCTAAAGAAGTCAAAATAACTCAAAAACTTGTTACAATCTTCATATGGAGTATTAAAAATAAAATAGAAATCCTGGCTGACTTATGTATGCAAAAGATAGTAACAATTATAACTGAAAAATAATGATGAAGCAATAATTAATGACAGCGACCAAGTATTACAAGAATTAACAAAGGCCATCAATTACATGCATAGAACATATAGGTGATGAGTAAATATATTATAAATGGAGTGATCAGTTTGTTAAGTGAGAAGGTTTGTAATTAGAAGGTAATAAGTGGCTGACTATCTTAAGGAGGTGTGTTCCTCACAAAAGGACAAACGTCCCACTAAAAGACAAGATTTGTCTTATGCCAAGAGGTATGATCAGAGAAGTGAATGAAGAGTTGCATCTTCATCCAAAGGTTATATTCTTTAATGGGATAGTTGATGTTCAGATCTATATAAAATGCCATTTGTGAGGTGTGAGGGAGAAATAAAGAAGGCATTATAAAATGATATCTGAAGCATAACAACATAAGAAGAAGAAATACATGGAATATGAACTAGAGTAGAGATAAATCTGCAGACTTCAGTAGTGATATATATATGTACATCAACATAGAGATATATATGGAATAATTAATAACAATAGATATTTTTATTCTCCTAATACTGTTATCCTTGCTATAATTTTGCCTATGCACAATATAATTAATATAACGTCTTCCTTAAGATTCTCATCCAATTGGTTAATCCATTTTGGAGCGGAGATAGTGCATATAAGGAATGCAAGTAGCTACAGAGTCCATTCCGGCAAGGACACCCCGAGTGAGGCTAGGAGGCCGAATGGTAAGTGTCATTCCGTGCCCCTCGGCTGGATGGAACGGCTCAAGGTGCCTTGTTTGATTTCTCAAGGGGTGCTCCACAATGACGATGGGCTATTTGGATAGAACCTTAAAATAAATCCCATATGTACATACTAAATATTATCTAATTTATTGATCTCTAATATTTCTAATGTCCCTTTCTAATAGTTCTTATTGTTTGCAGACCAAGAAATCAGGTAGTCCTAAAAGGGGACATTACAGACAATACTAGCTGCTATAAGTGCAGGAAACAAGGCCACTATGCTAATGAATGTTCCTCTGACAAGAAGAAATAGTGTGCATTCTATAGAAACATAGAACATAATATGTTCAATTGTGACAAAGTGCAACAATATTTCAAAAATGTGGTAGCCTCGTTGAAAAGCGATGCATTACAAGGATTTAATCCTCCCAAGGGTGCCAGAATTATGAGAAAAACCCTAAGGAGTTATTGCAAGTAGCAAGACGATGTTAGAAAGAAGAACATTATAGTTTTGACACTTCTAATAATGAATGCTCAGAAGAAGAATATCAAGACAAGAAACAAAGGACCAAATAGAAAGACGTAGTTAAATACAAGAGTTTAAGAATAAGGTTGTGGTAGTGACAAGACAAGGGATAGATACCGCAAAGGCAAAACAACTAAAATACAATACAAAAAGTGAAGAGGAAGATGAAGAAGAAAGATGACTTCTTCCGAAAGAAACATCAACATGACAAAAGCATAAAATAAGTTAAATAAATCATAAATAGAGAACAAGAAAAAGAAAATAACAAAATAATTTCTCTTCAGAAGAGGAAGTACTAGCACTAAAATAGCTAACTCAATTGACACAACACAACAACCTACTAGAAAAACTAAGACAATTTTACAAATATGAGAACAAGCACACAACACAAAAACCTCAAATTAGAAAAATGACAAAAATAGATATATCATGGAAGGCCAAACCACTTATGATCACAGAACATGTCAACCACAAAAAATCAAACAAGTAATTGTGGATCTAGGGTAGATGTAAATATGTTTCCTAAAAGAGTCTAGGAGCAGCTAAGCTAGGCAAACCAAAGTTGGAAGAAACTCCATACAATATTAGCCTAGCTGATGGTTTAGCAATGGGGACAATAGGCAATTGGAAAAGAGTAGAAGTAAATGTGCTAGGGGTCAAACAAACTATTGATTTTGAAGTTGTCACTATGAAAGAACCTTTGATTCTTTTAATGCATCGTTAGGCCTACAATGGTTCATCAACGTAAATGGTATAGCAGACACTAGGAAGGAGGAAATCTCCTTTGTAAATGAAAACAAAATAGTTCATGTACCATTGAACATTAGCAACACATACATAGATGAGATAAACCAAGAAAAAAATAGTGATGAAGACTCCAAAATCCTATATTATATAGCTAATATACCTAGACTTGAACCTCTAGAAGAACCCAATTCAGAAGGAGAAATAGAAATAGCTTGAGTGAAAATTATAGTACTGATAGTGAAGAAGTCTTAAACGCACTGTTGAGGGAAGAACTGGAGCTGAGATCCTGGAAAGTTACAGGATTTAGAAGAGTCTATATGATACGTAGAACAAAAGAAAAAGCACTGCATAATACCACATTAAATGGAAACCCACCACAAAATACAGATTGCATATCAACATAACACCATGCAAACACCATTCAAAACTCATACCAAATAAACCACATCACTCGAGGTATTTCACATATCAAATTACCTAGATATTTGGGAATAGGAGACCTCAAAACTTGGAAGACATGGAAAGAACTTTTGATAAAGAGGACTTGAGATTAGACGCATTACAACACACATTGTTGTGCAGCTAGCTGGTGGAGAACACACAAAGAAAGTATTCCGCAGTGGCTTGTCTTTAAAATTAGTAATGTCATGGTTTTTTAAGGAACCTTCCTGTAATTAGTCACGAAACATGGAAGCCTTAAATACCACTAATGTATTTTATATTAGTTATGGACTATGTAAACCCTAATAATAGGGTCTCTTCGACTCTGAAAGTAGGGGGTGGTACTTGTCTAGATAGAACTAACAAAGTAGAATTTGAATGAACGAAAAAGATGCAACTAGTACTACCTACTTGCAACAATACAATCTTGGGAAACCTGGAAATAAACTCTTCAGTAGTCTCCTTGTTGAGGGGGGATCCTCCACACTGGACAGTACGTAGAGACCCCAAATCATACTTGTTGACAATCTCTGCCTTTGTCAGAGCCATTAAAATTGCTGGCACTAGTGGCAAAAAGGTCACCTTATACTTCTGAATAGCCCCAAGCATCTCACCCAACTCAAACTTAGACAACACAACAATAGTAGACCCCAAGGCAAGAAACCCACGTGCAATTCGAGCAGGCCATATATATGAAACATGGGCACGGTGCAAAGAAAGGTATCCTTTCTTGTAGAATGGAAACGTGTCAGTGCCATGCACACCATGGATATGAGATTTATGTGGGTAGTAATCAAACCTTTACTGAGCCCAGTAGTGCCAGAAGAGTAAAGTAGAGTGGCGGTATCATCTTGATGCACTTTTATTGTGGGCATTTGGGTGGTGTCTGAAGCCATAAGCTCTGATAAAAACCTTATGGCCACATTCTTATGGTTTGTCACCTAATGCAAATCTGACTCAAATGAAAAATGTTGGGTTGATACAAAACTAATGGCATATTGGTGTCATCCAACTTGCTGGCTAGTTCTGGTGTGACGAAGGCTAGCATAGCGTTGGAGTCTGTGGCATGCTTTGCTATTTATTTTATCGTGTTTAGAGGGTTGGTTTTGGGAACAATTACGCCAATGGACATATTGGCCATGCAGATGATGTGGAAATGGACCGAATTTGTGAAACGATGAGAATTGCATCACCTTTCTTGACTCCAATCTGTGATAAACCTATAGCTAAGGATCTCACATTGTAGCATAGTTCAGGATAGGAGATTTTTTTCGCCTGTGGCAGAGTCAATGAGAGCTATTTGACAGGTGTGAGGCTGTGAAGAGACGAAGGTCAAGAGGTCTAGATATTCATCCTGGGGAAAGGTTCCTTGCTTTCGTTTGTTGTAGTAGGTGCAATTGGTGTTGGAGTATCCTCTGCAAGGATCGATGTCGAGACTTGTAGGTCCAACTACGGTTGGTGTTGGCATACTGAATTTGGCTATTTTTTTCCTTTTTGGGGGGTGGGAGGAGCAGGTTAGTGTTCAAAATACTCTTAAGAAAAACCTGTGGGTATTTATATGATTGGTATTTGGGATACGATAAAATAGAGATTTTAATAACATCCACATAATTGATGGGATGGAAATATAGATATAGATTGAATGATAGTTGGTGGGATATATATTGTTGGGGACAGTCTTGGAATATATTTTGTTGGCACTACTAGTAAAATCATGTTATGTCAAAAAATGTCCCCTTGGGGCTTTTCCCTCTTAAGGTTTAGCTCATGGGTCCTTTAGAATGCATTTAGGTCATCTTGCATGTTAATGGTGACCCCCGATGAGAAAACCTTGAAGTTTCATGGCAAATGACCCGACTTAGGGGGTGTGCTTAGCATAAATCCTGCCTGAAATAGAGGGGGAGGACTTGGGCGCATGTGCCCTAGTCCTTCCTTATTTTAGGTCATGACCTATTGTTGGGTGCTAGTTTGGTGTAGGAGCACCAACACCATCATTTGCAAAATGTGACCATTTGAAGGTCTTGACAGGGTAAGTCTAAGATGGTTTGAAACAACTTGAGTCTTTTTTTGCATCAAATAAGGTCATTGTAGACCATGATACATGTAATAAGGTCTATAAAAGACCATTTGAGTCCTATAGTCTTTTAGGGAGTTAAGAAGTTAAGTTTTCATAATATTGCTTATGCAAACTACTTGTTTTGTTCATTTTAAAGTAAAAACAACTATTGTATCCTAAAAAATGTGGTTGGAGCAGTTGAAAAACAATTGATAAATGATGTAACAAGTCCCCAATCGAACACACAAGTGAGGAAGATGAGTTTTGATGAAGAAAGAATAACAAAATTTCTAATTTTCTACTGGAAAAATGTTTTTCTCTACATTTTGCTCTGTTGCAGACTGTACTACTCACTTGTACGGTGCTTTCAAGGCTTGAAACCTATTGGATATGTTAGGTAATTGAATTATCTTTCTTTTGAATTTACTTGGAAGGAATTACATTAAGTTTAGAAGGAGATATCACTGAATTTATGAAACTGCCCAGTTAACTGTTCCAAATAGGGGTTTGAAGTCTTAAATGGAAATATGACCCATTCCACTCTCTGTGACTATTGTGATTCATGGAATGGTTCCAAAATGTTAGGAATTAGATGTTTGAATGTTTTGAGGAGTAGGGGAATTCATTTGATGTCTATGGGGCATGAAAACCTAGTTGAGTTTCTTTATGTTTTGTATGAAAATGGTGGTTTAGGGCAGTAATTTGATGAAACACTGATGCTAAGGGTTGTATGATGATTTTGTAAGCATGTGCAAGTGTGAGTAAACTTGTTTGAAGCATTGGTCAAGGTTGTGGAGGGATAGGATATAGATTTTCAATAAACCCTTGGAGTTTGCATGAAAAGTGAGGGTTTTAGAGTAAGGTATCTTATAGGACAGATCACTTACAAATGATTGTGGATTTTGTTGTTTTGTAACACAACTTATGACTGTCCATTGAGGTTGGGTGTTTATCAGGTGTTTAGGAAGCACTCCCTTTGTAAAAGTGGCCTAAATGGGCCTAATTACAGGCAGAAAAACTCAATTTTGAGACACTTCCCAAAAGAGTCCATACTAAGTTTGAGATATGTTATACAACTTGGAAATGGGTATCCTAAACATTCATTAAAATTTGGGTTTGGAACCATACAAGAAAATTAGGTCTGAAAATCCTCTCAAATTGGAGGCTTGAGGCAGACTTGTTGCTATGAGGGGATCCTTGTAACTTGAAGAATGATTTAGTTGGCTCAAGTTGATGAACATAATCTTGTTAGATGCCTCATCTAGTTCATGTGAAGGTTAGAACCCTAGTTGTGTATTGGAGACCTAATGAATTTGAAGGGCCATTGAAGGAGTTTGTAAGTCAAATCAAGAACACAAGTTTGTGAAACTTTGTAAAACCAAGTTGTTGTCACCTTGTAGTGCATCATAGTTTTATGACCATTATTAGGTCCTATGTCGACATCTCAAGTTTGAATTACGAAATTCTTAGCAGAAATGTTTGTAGTTGCATATATAAGCATGATTAGTGATTCATTTGAAAACTAGATATGGGCATTGTGAACTTGTGGCTTTATGTGAAAGTTATTCAAGGCATTCATTGTGTTGCAGAACAGTTTTTTGTGTTGTTATTGTGTTTGTGATTGTAGATTTGACTCCATCTCCTCATGGCATGAAGAGCATCTTCCTTCCATGAGATCTACACTACAAGGTGATATCAATTGTGTTTTCAATCATTTATGATTTGGATTTTGCCTCTATTCCACATGGATATACACTCTTTATTTAACAAAGATGTTCAGAAGACTTGAATGTCTCTCCGGGGTTTGACCAAGGCAAGCCTCTAAACACCACAACCCCCAACCCACTTTTCTGTTATTGCAGGTTACATGTTCTAGAAGTGAAGGAAGTGGAGTTGAAGGAGAGCAGTGCAGACTGTTAGAATTGCAAATCTAAGAAGAAAACTAGGGCTTGGACTTGGGCACCCGCTCATTAGTCCTCTTGATTCCGAAGCAGTGAAATTCCTATGACAACAGGACTATGTTGCAGACATTCTTCAGAGATCTTGACAAAAGGTACACTAGACTAGGATGCCCGCTCATTAGTCCCTAACTGTTCTGCACACTGAACTTCAAAATTTGATAGGTATTTGGTTGTCATTTGATATCTCTGTGTGCGATCATTTTTTGTAATTTGTCCGTTTGTTTACAATTTTACAAAATTAGGGTTTTGAGCATAATTAGACTTAATTGAACAACAAATTCACACAATCTAATCTTCCCCTATGTTCCAAGTGTCAGGAGATCTGTAGTAGAGTTCTCTACTCGGTTGAATGTCTTTGAATGTTTAATGGTGAAAGGAGGATCAACACAAACCCTTAAAATCATTATCCCCTCTTTTTCTATTAAACATTTTAGTGAACATGTGTTTTTCATGAATTTTGCACCTTTCTGAGTTTTGTACTTCATACTTACATTCATTTCATTCATTCATCTCATTTTCATCTTATTGCATTCGAAAAATTACAAAAAATTAAAAATTTGAAAAAATTTGAAAAAATGGGCATTTTTAGCTTGCATTTTCAAATAATTTGAATTAGTTTGCATTTAATTTCATTTAATTTCTGTTATTATCATCAAATCTGATTTAAATTACATAAATTCATCATTCATTTACATTGCATTTTCATGATTAAATTGTTAAAAATTGCTTGAAATTATGCATTTTTCATATAACCTAGTTTTTGTATTAGCTAGGGTTTGTGGTTAAAATTTTGTTTTAGATTTTACTACTATTTTAAATACTCATTTAGGACTAATTTCTATCTGTAGTGTTTTATCATTGTGGTTTTCTTGCAAAATTTCATGTCTAGGGTTTGAAAACCTTGCATTTTCACTAGATTTGGCCTTATCGTCTCTTTAGAATTGCATCATAGGCATGTTGTGAAGGATTTTGATGCATTAATTGGCTATTATTAGGGTTATAATCTACTTGCCCTCCTCAAATTCCCCACAACACCCTTTCTATTAGGCATTTAAATTGAAAATTGGTGAAAAATTGCATGTTTTTAGTGTATTTTCACTACATTTTGACTTATTGAGCATATAGGATTGTATCAAAGGCATTTTGTGAAAGATATTGTTGCATAATTTAGATTTTATTAGGCTTATTATTCGCTTCCCCTCTTGAAATTTTTCACAACACCTCTTTCGTTAGTAATTTGCATTGAAAATTTGTGAAAAAAGTGAAAAATCAAGCATTTTAGGTCATAAACAAGCATAAATTGGTGTTGTGTCATTGCATTCATCTTATATAACTTACATTTAAGACCTTTCACTCATATTCAAGCCTACATTCATTGGTAATCTCAAAATTTTGCTTCGTTTCATAGCTTTTTGTGAAAATTTGCACATTTGTTAGAACACACATTGTGTATTTCAACACTAGGTGTTTATACACTTTATTTACATCTCTTGATCAAAACCTCTAAAATCATCAATTGGACCTTGTTGTGTTGTACTCTTTCCTCTTATCCACTTTGTTTGTTGAGGACTCTATGTGTATTTCTATCTGTTTCCCTCAAACAAGTGCTTTGGTGTGAAACCGTCTTAGTTATCCTGCCTTGTTATTTACTTGATTGATTGTGAAATTTGTGAGTTTTACTATTTAAAGACCTGATTTCCTCAATCTTTTCATCATGGATACTTCTTGTTATTCATCTTTGGAAGCATTGTTTGCATACATCATAGACATTGATAATTTTTCCAAATTTGCTCATGAATATCCTCAAGTCTTAAAACAAATTGCATATATCTATGATGTTGATATTTCTATGTGTTCCACATATGAAATCCTTTGCTATATATCTAATTTTGATAGTTTCACAAATCTCATGGGAACATATCCTCTGATATTAGATGATCTCACTAAATTCATAGATAATAATAAGTATGTTGCATCGTTTAGTAGTGATGACTTCAATATGTTAGATGAAGCCCTAGATGACTTTATCTCTATTGGACATTCCACTATGCCTCCTATTGCTAACACATGTGATGATAACTTAGGTTTACCTTATGATCCCTCTCCCAAAGTTGTTCCTCCTTATGAGGACACTTTGATGCAAGAGGATGATTTCATTGATACATATCTTAATATCATACCACCATCTCTTCATTCCAATGCTCTCTCTGGCCAAGAAGAAGCATTAGTGAATGAAGAGCTCCCACCACCACTCTATTACAATGCTCTCTCTGGCCAAGATGAAGCATTGGTGAATAAAGAAGCCTCTCCAACCAAGAACATTCCATGAGTAGACAATGAGCTTTCATCTAACAACAATAAAAACTCTCTCCCTATCATAGTGTATGAAACCTCTATGTATCTTACTATCAATCTTCCTCCTTTAGTTGAATATTCAAGTACTTTAGACATCACTAAGGAAGTAAAGACCCTTGATCCCCTTCCTTTGGTTGAATGTTTAGGTCCCTTAGATATCACTAAGGATGTGAAAAACTTGATTACATATTATTTGAAAATCACTAAAGATACAAACATTAATAATCATCCTCACCACACCTTACCTTCCCTTCATTCCTATGCTCTTTCTTCAAAAGATGCAATATTAGTGGATGAGGAAAGGTCTCTCACATTAAATCCCTTACGGATGGATGTCAAGATCACTCAAAACAAACCACTTCTTCCACCTCCTAAGAGGATAGTGAATAAGTGTATTTCCCCCTCCCTAAGCCACACTCATTGTAGCACCTATTACAATTGCTCTCAAGGGTGGCCTCCTCCTAGATATATATGTTGTTAACATTATGTTGTATCAGGTAAGTATTTCTAACCTTTTACCTTTGTGTTGTGTTTCCCCCGTGATATGTTATGTGTTGTTTAGGCTTCGTAAGATGACCCTTGATATTCTTGTAAGGTCAAGGATACCGAGAGACCGCCTCTGTTGTGACCCTTCTTCTATTTGTATAATCATTCTTCTATATTTCTTCTCCTCTATTTTCATTGTTGTGTGTTGTCTCATATGGACATAGCATTGTGGTTGGTGACTTAGGGGCACCCTCCTACGTGATTGTCCCTAAGGCACTTGTTTCTCCTCTCTTGATTTATTGTTTACATTCCTCTAGTGGTTCTATCTAGCTGGTGGATGACGAAATCCTTATTATACTGATACGGACCTAGTGTCCCTTCAGTGAGAAATCAAAAAATGGACCTAGTCCATACATGACAATGGGGTTGATATATATTATCTGACGCTTGGCTAGTAGAATCACTCCGTGTGATCTTGATGTTGTCTTATCGCACTTATAAAACATAACAATATTGTTGCTCCGTGCACTTTGTCTATCTTGGATCTTGTTTTCCTCGTCTCTTTATATGAATGATCATATGTATCGTTGTTTATCATGATTATATGGAGGATAATACCTTTTCTTGCAAGAAATTATGTGTTTGTGGGAACATTTGGCAATCGTAAAGAACATGTCACCTCCGGGGGGCATGGGCTTTGTGAGAGCTTGTGTTCCCTTGTGTTTTTTTTTCCTACCTTAACGTGCTTGATATCGTCACATGATATCAACCACCTTAAGGTGGGGGCATATAAGGTAAGCTGTCTGATTTAGATGCTAGCAAAATGTGTTTGTAAAGCTTGAAATATACTGCAATCACTTAAGCCCTCTACGGAGGTAGGATATCATGCATATCCTTTTTATTTTAAGCCCTCCGTGCAAGGCGGGGATGATGTATTTCTCGAGGAGATTGCACAATCCTGTCACTTTCAAAAAGTCCTTTGAGTAGGCGGGGAGCGGATCTAAGAATATCCTAACCCTTAAGCATGTCTTCAGCGATTATTTTGGCAAAGCCCAATCGTCGGTGTTTGCCTGTAATGTGCCTGAGATGGAGCTGCAAACCTAGCAATAGGTTTCTTCCATTGCTTATCTGTCATGTTTTCTTCGTGTCTTTCATGTGTGTGTGTATGGCCTGTTTGTTCCCAAGCTTAGTCTAAAGACTTGTGGTGATGAGTCCCTCCTATGATTTGGGATTTGTATGGCGTGTTTTTTCTCAAGTGCAGTCTAAAGACTAGTGGTGATGAGTCCCTCCTACACTCTGAGATTTGTATTGCATGTATGTTGCCCCATATGCAGTCTAAAGACCGGTGGAGATGAGTCCCTCCTAAATTTTGGGTTGTGTGTTTGCTTTTCTTGTACTTGCATTTCAATTCATATATATGAGAAAAAAGGAATAATCACTGCATTCACTGTATTCAATGTGTTTTTCATGTCTTCAATGTTGTCTTCTCCGTGTTCTGCATGACTGTTATTGTCTTCTCCATGTTTTGCGTGGTTGTTACTATCTTCATTGTGATTGGCATGTCTTCTTTATGCTTGGCGTGTTTGCTGTGTTTGTTGACCGTACTTTAATGCATGTGTATACGCCTAAAAATGACACAAATCACCCCAAATAAATTCTAAATATTTATTCCATTCTTCTATTAATTAAATAAATATTCCAAATTTATTTAATCAATTCACTATCTCACAATTAAATAAATTCTATTTATTTAATTAAAATTCTTCTAAATGTCCTACACAATTAAATAATCATAAATTATTTAATTAATCTAAATTCCTCTATCCTAAGTTCTAAATTCAAAATTCCACATCACCTTTTCCACCTCACCTTTTCCACCTCACCTTGTCCACCTCATCAGGTTGCACATATAATTAAATATATTTAATATTTAATTATCTTATTTTCCCTCACCCACATGGCCTATTTCTTCTCCAATCAGAGGTCAGTTAACCAATCAATCAAATCTGTTAACTAACCTGTCAGTTGAGTCAAATCCTCAATCAATTCAGTCAGTTCCACAATCCACTCTTCCAACTGATCAATCAATTCTGTTAACAGACCAGTCAATGGAGTTAACTCTCCAATCAGTTTTGTCACATCCCACCTTTCATGAGAGAGCTAGGACACTTGGCACGTTTCCACTGGTTGCACATTCCTCAACCATCCTCAACCGTTGATCTTCATATCTTCTCTCAACCGTTGATTCCTATTCCTCCGAGTCTATAAATAAAGCTTCATCCTTCCATTCTAATCATCCAGGCTTTTGACATCGTTACTCTGCAGAAATATCACCAGCGCGCCTTTGGCACCCACTTGTCATCTACAAGCTTGAGATCACCATTGTTGCATTGGAGCTCACCTTCATTGCATATCACACCATAGCCATTCACCATCGACTTCCTCAAACAACTTTAAAAGATTGCACTCTCTGAGGGCTCATCTCATCTGCGAAAGGACGATTCGTGATAGGCGAACAACGGAAGTTTCGAAACGGAAGAGGTTTTGTTGTGTTCGTTCATTGTTTATTTAATCTTCTTTGTTTCTCCATTCTGTTGATGTTTGGGTCATCTGTTATTCATTTGATTGATGCACTATTTTACCCTCACATTTTTGGCGCCCACCGTGGGGCCGTTGCCCCTTTATTTTACCATTTTTGAGCTTTTTTGAAGGTAGGTTCCGTACAGGTCCCGCAGAGTCACGCACAGGTTCTTTCGGCGCATCTGTTCATTTTTACGGCACTTTTGAAGACTGTTACGGCGCTTCTGTAAAACGGCGCATTTGTTGACTGTAACTGCGCTTTTATAGACTGTTGCTGCGCTTTTGTTGAAACTGCGCATTTGTTGATTATAGCTGCGCTTTCATACAATATTGCTGCGCATACGTTAAAACGGCGCATCTGTTGTCTGTTACGGCGCTTATAATGATTGTTGCTGCGCATACGTTCAAACGGCGCATAAGTTCATTTTAACGGCGCATATGTTCATTTTTACAGCGCATTCGTTAATACAGCGCTTCTGTTGATCACTTCTGCGCATCTGATCACTGAAGCTGCGCATTTGTAACTGGCTCAGGTTTTGGTACTTTTCTAGGGTATTTTGGTAACGCTAACCCTTTTGCAGGTGTTTGCTGGAGCAGTTTTGCAGGTTAGGCTCGGGTTCAGTTACATGTAGTTGCATCTAACTAGCTCACATTTCATTTTCGGGGAAAGAGTAAAATGGTTGTTCATTACAAATCTTCATCTAGTCTTAATTAGGGAGGAAGTAACTGGTTTATTTCATGCTTGCATTGCAAACAAACTTCCAAGTTATTGCTATCTAAGATTTAAAATTGAACTCACAACTGCATTCTGAAGTTAAAATGAACCATTGCCATATCGTGAGACCTGAATTTCAAAGTTAACAATCTCGTGCAACGTGGACCTAAAATTGAACTCACAACTGCTTTCTGAAGTTAAAATGAACCATTGCTATATCGTGAGACCTGAATTTCAAAGTTAACAATCTCGCGCAACGTGGATCTAAAATTGAACTCACAACTGCTTTTTGGGACTTAAAATTGAACCACTGCAATATTGTTGAAATCACTTCAAAGTTTTGTTTGACTAGCTTAGCCCATTTAGTTTTTATCTTTTTAACTAGGGTGGATTAATCAATGTATTCTGTGCTTGCGAATGACGATAGGCTTATGCTCTCCCCTCTTCTGGGTGATCAGAGTGCCAGACTTGTCATTCTACTTGTTTAACCTTTAGGAGGGGCCTGCCCTTGGATGCACGCTTGTCCAAGTGGGA
The DNA here is from genome assembly GCA_027924645.1 of Cunninghamia lanceolata. Lineage (NCBI taxonomy): Eukaryota > Viridiplantae > Streptophyta > Pinopsida > Cupressales > Cupressaceae > Cunninghamia > Cunninghamia lanceolata. The sequence continues at coordinate 95,436 of BSBN01000346.1, forward strand.
ACGACCCTGAGTGGTAACAGGCTAACGCCAAGCCCTACCGAGCCACTTAAAATAAATTGTGCTTGAGGTGAAAACCTCCTGCAACGAGTGCTGTTATGTTACACCGACGGCCAACCTCCCCCAAAACCCTCTCAGGCGCAACCCTGTGAGGCTGGGAGACTCCATAACGGAGAGTAGCGCCGCCGCACGTGTAACCACTTGAACGGTTGCCCGAATTACGAACCTCTTGTTTTAGTGGCCCAAAACCCTTGTAATCCATTTCTCACCTAGGATTTTGTACTTGCTTTTGTCCAAAATAGAGTCGAAAAAATACAAAAACAATGAAAAACTACAAAACATTCTTTGCGCTTGCTGTGTTTTCTTGCTAAAATTTCTAATATCAGATCAGGAAGACCTTTTCCAGCCAAGGAATACCAAAAAACAGAGAAAAATCCCAAAAATTTGCCAAAAAGTACCAGAACTGCGCATATATACACTTCTGCGGCGCATATACAGCGACTTGCTGCGCTTTTGTACCGACTTGCAGCGCTTTTGTACCTTTCTGCTGCGCATATACTCTGTTCTGCTACGCTTTTACAGCGACTTGCTGCGTTTATACGCCGACCTGCTGCGCATATACTTTTCTGCTGCGCATTTGCGCACTGTTACTACGCATACATACCTCACCAGAGCGGCGCATATACAACGACTTACTGCGCATTTACCTATTCTTGCTGCGCATCTGTGCCGAAGAAGAAAACACATCCCAAGATCCACCCAGACTCCCTACAGAGCTCTATGGGCGAGGTGAAACCATCTTGCATAGGATGGGATATGAAGGACAAGGCCCTATCGGCCTCAGAAAAGAGGGGATCATCGAACCTATACAACCCTCTTCCTCCTCTTCGGCTAGAAACACGACTGGCCTAGGCTACAAAGGTAAAGGTAAAGCCAAAGAAAATGCCTGCCTAGTGGAGACAATTCAAACACTCCAAGTGGATAGTGACGCAGATTCAGATGATTCCAATCAGTATGAATGGGACGAACTGACAGAACACTCCTACGATGACAAGGAGATTGACACCATCCAAACCCTTAGCCCATATCATGAGAGACAAACGCAACGGGACAGACCACTGGAGTCTGATTTGCCCCTCCCTGAAGTTATGGCTCTCGGGGAAAGTATAGATTCCATTGCGATAAACAACCTGGAAGAAAGTACCACCCAGAACACTACCTCCACCTGTGCTCCCAATATTTCCATCCACACTATCAATGAATCAGGTCTTTCATCCGACTCCCTTCCCCTCTTACACCCTGAGCTTATTGACTGGGACCTGAAAGGGACCCCTCAATTAGATATGTTCCAGAATGATGATGCCTACATTGACTATATGGAACTTCGAGATCACTTTCCAAAAGGAGATCATAAAGCCGGTTTCGCTATCGAACTCAATACTGTAGCTTACTTCGGGGAGGGTGCCAAGCCTTCTAGTCGCAAAAATGTAAAGATCAAAAAGGGATCTGACGGTGAAAACCGCCATGCGGCAGTATCAGATCAGAAAAAAGTAAAAAGAAAGGACGTATCTGAAGGTGAAAACCCAACTGTGGCACCTGACGATGGATTGCTTGACACCCTCCCAAGTGACATGTATCAAGAAAGGTCACAGATCGTGGTAGAGCCAACAGAGCCAGTGAACATTGGAACCAAAGAGCAGCCTAAGATAATCCACTTTGCAAAATCTCTCACGCCGCCTGAGAAAACCAAGTTTGTGCCATTCTTTAAAAAGAAGAGAGGCAGCTTTGCTTGGTCATATGCCGACATGCCAGGTTTGGACCCAAACCTGATTCTACATCACTTGCCATTGGATCCAGGGGTGAAGCCCGTAAAGCAAAAACTGAGAAAAATGCATCCCCATATTGCTCTCCTGGTCAAAGAAGAACTCAAGAAATTGTTAGACGTGGGGTTCATCAGGGCCATTGATTACCCCGAATGGATATCAAACATCGTGCCAGTGTCTAAACCAGATGGCAGAGTTCAACTATGCAACGATTTTAGAGACTTAAACAAAGCATGCCGCAAGGATGACTTTCCCTTGCCTAACATCGATATCATAGTCGACCTCACGGCAGGACACACAATGCTGTCACTTATGGATGGATTCTCAGGGTACAACCAGATCAAAATAGCACCAGAGGATCAGCACAAAACCGCTTTCACTTGTCCGTGGGGTACTTTTTGCTGGAATGTCATGCCATTTGGGCTGAAAAATGCAGGTGCTACATATCAGCGGGCCATGACAACCATATTCCACGACATGATGCATGTGACCATGGAAGATTATGTTGACGACATCTTGGCAAAATCACTCACCAGGGACTCACACCTGGACACATTAGAGAAAGTCTTCCAACGGCTGGACCAATTCCAAGTAAAATTGAACCCGAAGAAATGTGTGTTTGGGGTCACATCAGGCAAGCTGCTAGGCTTCATCGTGTCAGCAAACGGCATAGAGGTAGACCCGGCCAAGGTCAAAGCAATCATGGACATGCCTCCGCCCAAAACTCTAACACAGTTGAGATCCTTACAGGGCAAGCTACAGGCCATCCGTAGGTTCATCTCACAGTTGGCCGACAAGTGCCATCCTTTTAGCCATCTCCTACATAAGAACGTTCCATTTAAATGGGATGAGCAGTGCGAAGAGGCATTCAACAAGCTCAAGGAGTACCTCATGAATCCTCCTATACTCATGCCTCCGATCCAAGGAAAACCTTTGATTCTCTACATATCTGCTACACCTACTGCTCTTGGGGCTCTCCTAGCACAGCAAGACTATGAGAACAAGGAAAGAGCTGTGTACTATATCAGTCGAACCTTAGTGGGCTACGAGTTGCAGTACTCACAGGTGGAATGTTCATGCCTTGCGGTGGTTTTTGCCTCACAAAAACTCTGACACTACATGTTGGCACATCCTGTCAAACTCATTGCCAAGATCGACCCACTAAAATATCTTCTCAGCAAAGCGGCCCTCACAGGTCGACTAGCCAAATGGGTTATGCTTCTTAGCGAATATGATATAGAGTATGTGGACAGAAAAGCCGTCAAGGGGCAAATCATCGCGGACCAACTAGCTGAGGCACCATTACAGGACACTTCACCAATGCAGTTTGAGTTCCCCGATGAGTCTTTATTCACTCTGTCCACATCTCCTTGGAAACTCTACTTCGACGGGTCTTACACCAACCATGGATCGGGGGCAGGTATCTTGTTTATCACTGCCCAAGGCGACACAATTCCAAAGTCCTACAGGTTGTTATTCCCATGCACTAACAATATAGCAGAGTATGAGGCTTTGGTAATTGGTCTCAAGATGGCCACTGAGTGGAAAATTCAAGCACTATGTGTCTATGGTGATTCTCAGCTTGTCATAAACCAGGGCAACGATGAGTATCAGACCAAAGATGAGAAGCTCATCCCATACAAGCGAATGGTCGACGATCTCAAAGAACATTTTGGGACCATCTCGTTTGAGCAAATACCCAGGATAGAGAACAAAGCAGCCGACGCAATGGCGACCATAGCCTCTCTTCTTGAGATACCTGAACAGGAGTCACGGTATGAGTTCTTAGTAGAAACAATTCGACAGCCGGCTTATGATCTCCTTGAAACCCATTCCATCTGCCACCTAGTGGGATCTGATTCACCTTGGTACGGTAAGACCTACACTTACCTCAAGGACAATATCCTTCCTTTAGACCTCTCTTCCAACCAAAAACGAACCTTCATCCGACAAGCCTCCCGGTACACCATTATCGCCAATACCCTTTACCGACGTGGTCTGGATGGTACTTTACTCCATTGTCTAGAACAGGAAGAATCTATAACTGCCTTGCGAGACGTGCACGAAGGGATCTGCGGAACACACTCCAGCGGTCCTTCCTTAGCTAAGAAACTCATGCGTTTGGGTTATTACTGGCCCAATATGGAAATGGATTCATATCAGTTCGTCAAAAAGTGCAAACAGTGCCAGATACATGGGAACCTGATTCATGCACCTGCTCAGGAGTTGAGACCTCTAACGACACCCTGGCCCTTTTGCCAGTGGGGACTAGACCTCGTGGGAAAGATTCATCCGCCCTCTTCCAACGGCCATAAATTCATCATAACCGCCACTGAGTACTTTACAAAGTGGATTGAACCGTTCCCTTATCAACCGTCACAGGAAAACGAATTTCCTCTTTCATTCTGAATTACATTATCTGTCGATATGGCATCCCTTCATCCATCATAACGGATAACGGGAGACCTTTCAAAAATCAGGATGTCCAGGAACTTTGTGAGCGTTTCAAGATCCAACATCGCTTCTCCACCCCATATTACCCCCAAGGTAATGGCCAAGCTGAGGCATCAAATAAAACCATTCTGAAAATCCTAAAGAAGACTGTCAATGAAGCTGGTCGCGATTGGCATGTCCAACTCAATCCCGCTCTGTGGGCCTATCGAACCAGCATACGCACTCCCACAGGTGCTACACCCTACGCCCTCGTCTGTGGTTCCGAAGCCATCCTTCCCATTGAGGTCGAACTCCCATCCCTTCGGGTGTCGTTGAAAGGTCTCATATCAGACGAAGAGTACAGAGTCTCCCGACTACAAGAGTTAGAACTGCTAGAGGAACGGCGCCAGAAAACTTTTGACCATCTCAAAGCCTATCAACAGATGATGTCAAGAAGCTACAACCACAAGGTTAGACCAAGATGCTTCAAGGTTGGGGACCTAGTTCTAAAAGAAAACCCTCGCAACCAGCAGGACAGAGAAAAGAAAGGTAAGTTCGAGCCTAACTGGCTTGGACCCTATGTAATTGTAGCAGCTTACGGATCGGGGGCATATCAGTTGACCACATCAGAAGGTGAGTTGTTTGATGATCCAATCAACAGCGTGCACCTTCGCAGGTTCTACACCTAAGAGAACCCCAATGCAAGGGGGCACAAAAAAATAAAAACAAAAAAACATCAAAAAAAAAGCTACAAAGAGAAAATACAAAAAAATTGAAAAAAATAGAAAGCATGCAAAAAAATAAAAATAAAAAAAAAAATCGTCCTTTGGTGAAAACCTGGCAAACAGGCGCCTTGGATAGGTATCCTGATGAAAACCTGGCAATCAGGCGTCATGTTACTTTCTAGCTTCTCGTGCAAATAAAAGCAAGTGATGAAAACCTGGTAAACAGGCGTTACTTATGACAAAACCGCATTCTCCATCTTTGGGAATCCAATCACCTTGAGCCCATTCTTCCTCTATTTTCCCCCATTCGACCCATACCCATCCCACAATAAACACTCGACAGTTACCTATCATGGCTTGATACTCACCTTGTGGCCTTGTCAACCAAGGTTTTGTCCCATACCGTCTCCTCGCAGTGAGCCTAGTGTAGTGTCTCTCGTCAGTGTCTGTGGTCCGAATCCGTGAACTACGTTGCCTCTGCGCCGTCACGTAGGCAAGGCCATTATTCTAGTGCGCCCCCGAGGCTTCCGTATCTCCCAAGGTCCCATTCGTCTCCTCTCTTGTCTTCATTCTTGTCGTCTTTCTTCTAGTCCATCCATGGTCCATTAGGGTTTACCCTGAACTACGTTGCCTCTGCGTCGTCACGTAGGCAAGGCCATTTAGCAATGAGCCCCCGAGGCACTAGGTCAGTCCCTTAGGGCCCGTCTTCTCAATAAGGATTGTGCCATCTTCTCACCAAGCAAGCAAATACAGGCAAACACCCGCGCTTCAAGCAGAAATCTTGACTGTGGGCATCTTACCCTATCCAATGCAAGGCAAATACCCAAGGTCTTCTAAATGATTTTATACAAATTAATTCAAGAAATAAACACATATCAACGCACATATGCTTTTGTAGATTGGAACCTAGGGTTAAGTTACAGAGTCTTGATTTTTGCTATCATACCTTCCTATGCTACTCAAGGATGCCAAAAGCTAGAGATGCTATGATGGAGGCACGATCACTTTCTTTGTTTGTTGTTTGTAGATTAAACTTTAGTAATGCGACGCCTTGTCTAAGGACATGATCAGCAAAAGATCATCGAGGACATCAAAGGCCTTACATGAACGGGAGCAATCCTTGCTTGTTGAAACACAAGAGGTACTCAGGTCATCTAGATTCAATTTTGACTAAGATGCTTGTATTAACTTGCTCAATTGCACTCAATGTAAGCGATACTCGGGTCATCTCGGTTCAATTATACCTCGATGCTTGTATTCCCTTACAACATTTCAGAAAGGTACCAAAAACAAAATGCCCAATGATGAAATAAAGCAATCTAAAAGCAAAAACATCCATCCTATATCCATACACCCATCCATACAGTCCTCATTATTCAACGTATACAGAGTAACGATATCAAGAAAAGTTCCTAAGTCATTCTTTCGCAACCATTCCTCTATCCATCATGTCATTCTTCTGTCGATAGCGTACATTTGGACATCACAAAAACAAGGCATATAGGAGCATATCATTCGCAGAAACTAGTCATACACATGATTAAGTTCGTCGAACGCACCATCCAATGCATTAGGTCACCAATACATTTGCATCACATCTTAATCTTAAAAGCTCAGAAAGTCAAACAACATAGCTAAGTGCATCACATATATAGTTACATCACCACATAGTACTCATGTTACAAATGCATACACTCAAAGCATTACATCATATAAACATCCAGTAGCATCTCACATATCTATACAGCATCTTAACATAGAAATCATGTTCCACACACACATCTGCATTAGCTCATTTTAGACACCACATATACAGTTATTTCATAACATAGAAATCATGTTTCATATACATACATTTGCATCATCACATAGACATCATATTACATCTTGCATTCATTTGTCACATTAGATCATATAGACATCATATAGCAGCATATCAAAGTATTTCTCATATAGCATCATATAAACCATCTAACTATGCAATAGAATCACATCATGCAATAGACATAATCATCTCATAAACACATGCAATAGATACACAAAGCTGCATCATCATCCATACTATCATATACAAAGAGGTCCAAATGTACAAAATCATCATCTCTCTCAAAAATCAAAGTGTCATATACAATATGCGTCTAAATAGACGGTGATACATGTCCCAAAATGTACAAAGTCTGGTCTCTGACTACCCCTGCTGCTGTGGGCCACCACTGCCAGCTCCTGACTGCTGAGGTCCCATGACATATGCCCCTGACTGGGATGGACCTGCTCCGTGAGCCACCCCAGACTGAGTCCTGAAACTCCCTGCCCTCTGGCTCGACGACACGGCACCATGGTACAAGCCTCGGTAGTACTGTGCCTGCTGCTGCGCTCTGGCTAAGTCTGTCTGCGCCTGTGCCAACTGCGTCTGCAACTGGCCTACCTGTGCCTGTGCCTGCTGCACCTGCCCAACTAGAAAAGAGCTCGCTGCATCTGTACCCATGGCAGCCACTGCTGTGTCCCTCTCTACTCAGATAAGGCGTACCCGGGCATCGGCCATGTCTCGCTCGCGAGTCAAACCAGCGATCACCGCTGCGTCTGTATCTCGCCTCCTCTCCACTCTCCTCAGCTGTGCCTGCAGCTCTCGCACCTGTCCCCTCAGACTGGCTATAGTCCTGTCCTGTGCCTCACCCTGCACTGGCCCCTGTGCTGCCTCTGCCTGTCCTAGCCCCTGCTGCTGGGGCACCTGCTGCTGTGGCACCTGCTGCTGTGGTACCTGCTGGGGTGGTGGCATCTGTGCCTGCTGCTGCGCCTGCTGCGGTACCTCTCCCTGTCCTGGCACTGCCTGCCCAGCCCGATCTATCCTCCTCCGCTGCCTCGGCCTCTCTGCAGCCCGGCCACCCCGTCCTCGTCCTCCTCTCGCGGCCCTCCGCCCTGGGCCAGCCTCTCCCTCCTCCTCCGAATCCGCCTCGTCAATACGAGGCACCAGCATACCAGGCCCTGAATATCTCAGGAATGGATGTGCAGTAATCCAATCCTCATACTCCTGTGTGATCCCTGCATCTGCTATCTCTCGCCGCTTGTCCCATGCCACATACGGCAACTGCTGGAACTCTGCCAGAGCCTCCTCATAAGAAGCCATCGGCCCCCATCGGACCCTCTCTGCATGTGTCCGTGCGAACATGGCCTGTCCCTGCGGCATGCCCTGTCTCCTGCCGAACTGTCTCAGTACTCGGCCCACCGTCTGCCTCTCCAAGATGTGCCGTGTCCGGCCTATCAACCACCTAGTCTGAAAGCAGAAAGGTAGCTCATCTCCCTCATCATCCCACGGCTCGCAGTCCAGATACGGTCGCCAGACGACCACATCTATCCCATCCAACGTATGCCGCCAATACTCCAGCTTCCCCAGCCTGTGCTGGGAAATCACTCCTGCGTAGCCATAGCTGTACGGCTCTCCCCTCTGCCTAGCAAAGATGCATATCAGCCTGGTCACTGCTATGTGCTCCCACAGCCAAAACTGTAACAGCAACACCCCAGCTGATAGACTCGTGCTGCGGTGATACACCACCTGATGCATGTCGTGGTATAGGTGGGCTAGCACGCAAGGTCCCCACGCATATCGGGTGCCCTCAGTCAGCATCCGCTCCATGATCCTGCCCCATCCAATAGGGAACCCGTGCGATCTCCTGTCAGGGCATACAACGCCCGCAATCAGTCCGGCCACAATCCCAGGGAAGTAGTCATAACAGTCATATATGTCCTGCCAAGGGATGACCTGTCCCACCAGCTCGGGATCGTCAAATACTCGCTGACACTCGGCGAGTCCCGCGTCCCGCTGTGCATCATACTCCACTAACTCGCCTACCACGGGCAAGTGCAATATCCTATAGACGTCCTCCAACGTCACTGTCATCTCTCCAGTGGGGAAGTGGAAGGTCCTGTCCTCGCTGTGGAATCTCTCCACGGCAGCTGTCAACAGTCCTCGGTTCGCCCGCACCTCGGGCATAAAGCAAACATAATCTAGGCCCATGGCACCAAGCGCCACTCTATCAGCCTCCGTCAACATATGTCTCTGCAATAGAGGCATCGGGAACGTCTCCCTCGACTGCAATGTCTCTCGTATCTCCTCCTGCAAGCACGCAAAGCAAGGCGTCAGTCTCAAGCCGCATATACCATACTCAACATATCTATTGAACTATATCAACTAAACTTAGCATTTCAAATTGATCAAAACAGCACACTACATCTCTTGACTAGATTCCTGCAATCTCAGAGATAGCTCATCGATTCTTGCGTCAAACAGGACGCTAATCGAATCAATTTGGCTAAGTAATTTGCCATCCCAAGCAAATGCGCCACAACAGGTGGTAAATGCGCCATTTCTGGTATATGCGCCGCAAAAATCAACGTATGCGCCGCAAAAATGCATATGCGCCGCTACAGCGCACACATGCGCCGTTATAACACATGCGCCGCAGAAATCCACGTATGCGCCGCTAAATTACGTATGCGCTGCATTAAGTCACATATGCGCAACTTTAACAAATGCGCTGCTACATTTCACGCATGCGCGGCAAAAATACCAAAGCGCCGCCCAATTACGAAAGCGCCGCCAAAATGCACAAATGCGCAGCTTTGACGCATGCGCCGCCGAAACCGGCATATGCGCCGCGAAATCACAAAAGCGCAGCTTCGCGAGGCATATGCGCCGTTCTGCGTTTCGGCGCTTTCATTTCACCTATTTTCTACGAGCATTTATGACACCTAAACTCGACCCTAGGAGAAATTTTTCGAAGCACATACCGGGGGTCCTGCCTCTGCTGGCCGCCCGAATCGTCGGACTCGCTCGAATCAGTGCTCCTCGCGTGGAATGTCTGCTGCTCTGGCCGCCATGCTGCTCTAAGTTTGCTCTGAGTTCTCCTTCTCCAATCCAGATCAACCAAGTGTGCAAATGACTATTCTTGTGGACCCAGCTCCTATTTATAGCCTCCAAACCCTAATTCTGGCTAGGTGATGACTGTGACTACTTCCCGTGTCCGTTTTTCCTCCCGTTTTCTTCCCGCATCCCTGCCCGCGTCCCTTTTTCCTCCAACTTATCCTTACCCCTTCCTCGTCGTGAGATCGTCCGTATCCCAAACTTTCGCCGTTTTTTCCCGTCCAATCTCCCGAGGGGGCATCCTATCGTCATTTAACCTGTACCAGGGGCAAACTGGGGCATGTATCATCACTCAGACTATCAATTTCTTTGAAGCAACGCTGTAAACTGCATTGCATCAAAGAGGGGCAAAATGTATACGCCTAAAAATGACACAAATCACCCCAAATAAATTCTAAATATTTATTCCATTCTTCTATTAATTAAATAAATATTCCAAATTTATTTAATCAATTCACTATCTCACAATTAAATAAATTCTATTTATTTAATTAAAATTCTTCTAAATGTCCTACACAATTAAATAATCATAAATTATTTAATTAATCTAAATTCCTCTATCCTAAGTTCTAAATTCAAAATTCCACATCACCTTTTCCACCTCACCTTGTCCACCTCATCAGGTTGCACATATAATTAAATATATTTAATATTTAATTATCTTATTTTCCCTCACCCACATGGCCTATTTCTTCTCCAATCAGAGGTCAGTTAACCAATCAATCAAATTTGTTAACTAACCTGTCAGTTGAGTCAAATCCTCAATCAATTCAGTCAGTTCCACAATCCACTCTTCCAACTGATCAATCAATTCTGTTAACAGACCAGTCAATGGAGTTAACTCTCCAATCAGTTTTGTCACATCCCACCTTTCATGAGAGAGCTAGGACACTTGGCATGTTTCCACTGGTTGCACATTCCTCAACCATCCTCAACCGTTGATCTTCATATCTTCTCTCAACCATTGATTCCTATTCCTCCGAGTCTATAAATAAAGCTTCATCCCTCCATTCTAATCATCCAGGCTTTTGACATCGTTACTCTGCAGAAATATCACCAGCGCGCCTTTGGCACCCACTTGTCATCTACAAGCTTGAGATCACCATTGTTGCATTGGAGCTCACCTTCATTGCATATCACACCATAGCCGTTCACCATCGACTTCCTCAAACAGCTTTAAAAGATTGCACTCTCTGAGGGCTCATCTCATCTGCGAAAGGACGATTCGTGATAGGCAAACAACGGAAGTTTCGAAACGGAAGAGGTTTTGCTGTGTTCGTTCATTGTTTATTTAATCTTCTTTGTTTCCCCATTCTGTTGATGTTTGGGTCATCTGTTATTCATTTGATTGATGCACTATTTTACCTTCACAGCATGTATTGGCCTTGTGTTTATACATACATTAAAGTGGAGGCTAAATGTTATGTCAGAAAATGTCCCCTTGGGGGCTTTTCCCTCTTAAGGTTTAGCTCCCAACTCCTTTAGAATGAATTTAGGTCATCTTGCATGTTAATGGTGACTCCTGATGAGAAAACCCTAAAGTTTCATGGAAAATGGGACTTAGGGGGTGTTCTTAGCATAAATCCTGCCTGAAATAGGGGGAGGACTTGGGCGCTTGCGCCCTAGTCCTGCCCTATTTTAGGTCAAGACCTATTTTTGGGTGTCAGTTTTATGACCATTATTAGGTCCTATGCCGACATCTCAAGTTTGAATTACGAAATTCTTAACATGAATGTTTGTAGTTGCATATATAAGCATCATTAGTGATTCATTTGAAAACTAGATATGGGCATTGTGAACTTGTGGCTTTATGTGAAAGTGATTCAAGGCATTCATTGTGTTGAAGAGCAGTATTTTGTGTTGTTATTGTGCTTGTGATTGTAGATTTGACTCCATCTCCTCATGGCATGAAGAACAACTTCCTTCCATGAGATCTACACTACAAAGTGATATCAAATGTGTTTTCAATCATTTATCATTTTGATTTGGCATCTATCCCATAGGGATACATACTCTTTATTTGACAACGATGTTCAGAAGACTTGAATGTTTCTCTGTGGCTTGATCGAGGCAAGCCTCTAAACACGACAACCCCAACCCATTTTTCTATGATTACAGGTTACAGGTTCTGGAAGTGAAGGAAGTGGAGTTGCAAGAGAGCAGTGCAGACTATTAGAATTATAGATCTGAGAAGAAAACTAGGGCTTGGACTTGGGCACCCACTCATTAGTCCTCCAGATTCCAAAGCGGAGAAATCTCTGTGATAGTAAGACTATGTTGCAGACATTGTAAGGAAAGCACAGGTGCGGAATACAGCTTCCCTAATGTCAATTCAAAGGGGATAATGCAGATAGGTAATGTTTAATTCACATACAAAGATGAACACACCAGAAAATACAGAATAAACATGCAAGATAACAGAGAACAACACTAGATGTACGTGGGAAAACCCTTTTAGGTAAAAAATCCACCACCACAAGAGAGACAATCTTTATTTACAGTAAGCTTAGAAAGATTACAATAAAGATCCCAGCCTTCTCGCTCAGGTATCGATTCTCAAATCATACACACAGTTCACTTCCTCTGTACATCTACAGAATGAACAATTTGACCGAATCTCATCATCATTCAGACGACCTCACCAAATCTGTATATATACATAGTCTTCAAGAGCAAAACTGTTTTAACTTCTGCCCTAACTGTTCATTCCAACTGACCCAGCATCGCTATCTTCCAACCATCGCATAATTGTTTGTATTCATGTGAGACGTTTAGTCCCACATTTACCAGTTTGAGTTTGATATCCCGGTTTACATACACGAACACTCAGTAAGACTATCATCGATAATTTTGTTGCCGACGATGCCAGTCTAAGCCTCATCAGAATAGCCCAAGTCATCGGAGACCACTCCACCATTCACACCAATGATTCCTTGTCCCACCGATGCCCAAGCCTTCATCCTTCATCAAAGTAATAGAAGACCGTCGAAGTAACTACCATAGGCTCAGCTGATGGCCAACCTTATGCCGATAGACATATCACATCGGTATGACACATATCGATCAGAGAAGCTAGCGCATGTCAACTCGATATAGCATGTCAACGCGATAGCTAGCCCTTCGTCGGTGTAACCTTGCAGATTGGCCAAAGACTCCTCACTCCCGCCGATATAGAAAGTCTACCCGATAGCTCACTACCATCGGTGAGACCAAAGCGATCGGTGTAGCATTAACAAAGTCTACTGATGCTCTAGTGTGGCCGATGACCAAGCAACTATCGGAGAGACACTATCCATCGGTAGGATAAAACAAGAGTTTGCCGACAGTTCAAACCTTGCCGATGAATGATGAACGATGAACTTATACTTGCTATGAACAAAACCAACGAAGGAATGAGGTTCCAAGCAATAACTTGAGACATTAGGTCTCTTCAATCTCCCACTTGTCGAAGAGATTACTGCTACCTCTTAATCCTCATTCGATTACTGAGAATTATGGGCCCGAAGACCCATTTCATCTGAACACCATTTGAACTTGGCCATGCTCACTAGTTTAGTCAAGGCATCTACAACATTATCCAAAGTATCAACTTTTTCCAGTTTTACCTTTTTGTCTTCCACCATATCACGAACAAAGTGATATTGGACATCAATATGTTTTGTCCTAGCGTGAAAAGTAGGATTTTTTGCCAAACAGATAGCACTTCGACTGTCACAATGAATTTTTACCTGCCTTGCATCAAAATTGACATCAGAACACAACCTCTTCAACCAAACGACTTCTTGGCATGCACGAGTAGCTGCCATGTACTCTACCTCTGTTGTGGACAAAGCGACTACAACTTGCCGCTTGCTCATCCAACTGATAGCACCACCATTTAACATGAATACATATCCACTAGTGGATCTTCTACTATCAATGTCCCCTGCCCAATCAGAATCAACATATCCCTGAATGCTGATAGATTTCTGAGATCCAACTGAGTTTCCATCATAGAAAATAGCATAGTTAGAAGTTCCCTTCAAATATCTCATAACTCTCTTCACAACATCCCAATGTGATTTGCCTAGACTTTTCATAAATTGGCTCACAACTCCCACTGCCTGGGCAATGTCTGGTCTGGTACAAACCATTGTGTACATTAAACTGCCAACAACACTTGCATAAGGCACTTTTTTCATGTCGTCAATTTCATTCAAAGATTCTGGACAATCTTTAACAGATAGTTTCGTTCCCTGCAAAACTAGAACAACTAACTGTTTGCAATTAGACATATTAAATTTATTAAGAACATTGGTAATATACTTGCTCTAGCTGAGCCAAAGCTTTCTACTAGATCAGTCCCTTTTGATTTCCATTCCCAGAATGTACTTCACTGCCCTAGATTCTTCATTTCAAATTTTAAGGACAACTGAGATTTTAAATCTGAGATCATCCCCTTACCATTGCCAATGAATAACATGTCATCCACATACAGTGCAATTATAAGAATCCGATCACCATCAGTTTTATAATAGACACAATGATCAGATTTAGATCTCACATATCCCAAAGATAAAACATACGTATCGAATTTTTGATACCACATTCTGGGAGATTGCTTCAAACCATAAAGAGACCTTTTAAGTTTACATACCAGATGTTCTTTACCTTTTACCACAAAATGCTCTGGCTAGGACATATAAATTTCTTCTTCAAGGTTCCCATGAAGAAATGCTGTCGTCACATCCATCTGCTCAATTTCAAAGTCATACGCTGCTGCAAGTGACAACATAAATCTAATAGATGTTAGCTTAGCTACAGGAGAACAGATTTCTCCATAATCTATACCTTCCTTTTGAGAATACCCCTTAGCAACCAGTCTTGCCTTGTACTTTTCAATACTACCATCTAGACCATATTTCTTTTTAAATACCCACTTACAGCCCGTAGGTTTTCTACCTTCAGGCAAGGGCACCAGATCCCAGGTTCCATTTTTCACCAACGATGACATTTCGTTATCCATGGATTCCAACGAAGAATCTGAATCAGGGAAACTAATAGCTTCTTTCATAGTCCTAGGTTCATCAGTATTAGTAAGCAAAGCATAGGCACAACTTGAATCAAGTACTGAAAATGCATACCTATCTAGTTGTCTTCTTTCATGTGTAGACCTCCTCAATGGCTGAGGTGTAGGTTCAGGTTCTTGCTCTAGATCTGAATCTTCAGAGCTACTCGAACTCACTTCTGAATCATCTACACTTGGTGCTTGTTGTTCCTCTTTTATAGGGGTCAGAGGAATATTAACAACACTCTTTTCTTTCTTCTCTTCTGTCTTCTCCGGCTGAGGATCAATAACCAAAGGTTTCAGCTCTCTGAAAATTACATTCCTGCTGTAAATTACTTTTTTAGTTTCACGATTCCAAAGCTTGTACCCTTTAACACCAACTCCATAGCCAATAAAGATACATTTGACTGCCTTGTAATCTAGCTTAGATCTTTTTACCTCAGGAATATGAGCATATGGCTCATAGCCAAAGACACAAAGATGTCTTAGAGAGGGCTTCTTTCCAGACCATGCTTCCATAGGTGTCTTATCAACCAATGTCGAAGTAGGAGAACGATTCACCAAGTAACAAGTTGTAGCAACTGCCTCAGCCCAGAACCTTTGTTCAAGACCAACATAACTCAACATACTTCTTGCTTTCTCCATCAATGATCGATTCAACCTTTTAGCAACTCCATTTTGCTGTGGAGTATAAGGTGTAGTCTTATGCCTTTTTATTACATGAGCAATACAATATTTATCAAAATCTGCATTGCAATATTCACCACCGTTATCCGTTCTCAAACATTTTATTTTTCTACCAGTCTGATTTTCCACAAGATTTTTAAATTCTTTAAACCGAGTGAACACTTCTGATTTATTTTTCAAAAAATTTACAAATGCCCTCCTTGAATAATCATCAATAAACGATATGTAGTATCTTGATTTAGACAGAGAAGGAACATCAACTGGACCAAAAACATCAGAATGTACATAGTCCAGAACACCAGAAGATTTATGAGAACTAGAGTAAAAAGAAACACGGTTCTATTTTCCATATATGCAATATGCAGTGCAACACACCTATATAAGGTGAGAGGGTGAAGTGGGAGAAGTATGATCACTTCTTGGAGTAGAATGTTGGAAAGGATCAAGTCTCAATTTCTACCAATAGATTATGAGGTGCAGATCTACAAGAAGATGCAAAATCTCAAGCAAAGGGACATGGATGTGTCCACCTACACGGAAGAGTTTCATAAACTCTCTCTTAGATGTGGGCATGTAGAAGATGAGAAGGGAAAAGTTGCAAGGTACATCAATGGTCTGAAATTCAGTAATCAAGATGAGATCAGCATCTTGACCCCTGAGACAGTGGATAAATGTTTCCAAATGGCATTGAGGGCTGAGGAAAAGTTGAAGAGAAAAGGTGAGCAGTAAAACAGAGGTAGAAGGGGCAGAAATTTTAGAGGTAGGGGTAGTTTTGGGGGCAGAAATCAGTTTCAAAAGAGTCAAGGGGAGTCTAATTCCCAAGAACAAAGTGGAGAATCAAGTTCAAGAGGAGGCTTTAGAGGAAGGAGACCCAATGGAAGGGGGAAGTTTGGTGGACTAGGTAGAGGTCCTAGTGTCTTCACAGGGAGATGCTTCAATTGCAATCAAGTAGGGCACACCATGAACAAGTGTCCTGAGAAAGCCTCAAGCTCTCATGGAGGAGAGAGAAGGAACCAGTTGATTCAAGAGGAAGATTGCCAAAGTGTTAACTCTCCAATTGGAAGTGCAGCCCTGATCTATGATGGAGAAAGCTTGATGATGAGGAGAACCATGTTGAAGGTGCCTCAAACACAAGAACCCCCTCAGAGGAAGATGTTGTTCAAAACCACATGCAAGGCCTATGGTAAGATATGCAAGGTAAATGTTGATTTAGGTTCAACTAAAAATTTGGTTTCAATAGAAATGGTAGACAAGTTGAAATTGAAAAGACTTCCTCATGCTAACCCTTATAAGGTGTCATGGTTGAATAAGGGGCAGCAAGTCTTAGCAGATGAACAATCTTGGGTAGAGTTTGAGATAGGGGAGTATAAGGATAAGATCTTGTGTGATATAATCCCCATAGATGCTTGTCATTTGTTGTTAGGACGTCCTTGACAGTATGATGTGCAATCCCAACATGATGGGAAGTCAAACTCTTTCATTATAACCAAGAATGGTAGGAAGTATCGAATGGATCCTTTGCCGGATGAGAGTGTGGATAAGAGTATTGGGTCAAGTGTCATGATAGTAAGTGGGAGAGAGTTTCTTAACACCCTAAAGGAGGAAGGAAGCCAAGGCTATGCTCTAATTTTGAAGCCTAAAAACAGTCCTGATTTGCATGGTCCTAGTAAGGAAGAAGTCCCCAAGGAGGTGCAACAGTTGTTAGAGAAGTACAAGGGGATCATGGTAGAGGAGATGTCTAATGCATTGCCACCTATTAGGGGCATAAGCCATGAGATTAACTTCATTCTAGGGTCTACATTGCCAAACAAAGCAGCCTACAAGATGACACCATCTCAAAATGAAGAGATTGCCAAGCAAGTGCAAGAGTTGTTGCATAAGGGTTTGGTGAGAAAGAGTCTTAGTCCATGTGCTATCCCAACAGTCCTAGCCCCTAAAAAGGATGATAAGTGGAGACTTTGTACAGATTCTAGGGCAATCAATAAGATTACCATAAGAAATAGGTTCCCAATGCCTAGAATTGAAGATTTAATGGACTGTTTGGGAGGGCCTCGATATTTTTCCAAGATTGATCTCAAAAGTCGGTACCATCAAATCTAGATAAGGTAAGGGAATGAATGGAAGACTGTCTTTAAGACAAATGATGGTCTTTATGAGTGGCTGGTGATGCCATTTGGCCTATCCAATGCCCCAAGTACTTTTATACGCCTTATGAATGAGGTGTTGAAGGATTTCATTGGTAAATTTGTTTTGGTATATCTTGATGACATTCTTGTGTTTAGCAGGACAAAGGAAGAGCATTTGCAGCACTTGGACCTGGTTTTGAAGAAGTTACATGATGAGAAGTTGATGATTAACATGGAGAAGAGTGTCTTCATGAAGGAAGAACTCACCTACCTTGGTTTTGTCATCTCCCAAGGTAATTTGAAGATGGATCCAACAAAGGTGGAGGCTATTTTGTCTTGGCCAACTCCCAAAACAATAGGTGATGTGAGAAGTTTTCATGGATTGGCAACATTTTATAGGAAGTTAATCAAAGGTTTTAGCCACATATGTGCACCCATCCTAGATACCATCAAAGGAGGACAAAAATGTAAGTTTTCTTGGACCAAGGTAGCTGGTGAATAATTTGAAATTCTAAAAAAGAAGGTAGCACAACAACCTATTCTCATTTTGCCTAATTTTAATAAGTTGTTCACAGTGGAATGTGATGCTAGTAACCTTGCTATAGGGGTTGTCTTGAGTCAAGAGGGAAGACCAGTTGCTTTCTTTAGTGAGAAACTAAATGATGCTAAGAGAAAGTACCCTACCTATGACTTGGAGTTGTATGCAATGGTACAAGCCTTGAAGAAATGGAGGCATTATCTTTTGCCTAAAGAATTCATTGTTACACTGACAACCATGCTCTTAGTTTTCTGAATTCACAGGAGAAACTCAGTCACAAGCACATGAAATGGGTTGAACAACTTCAAGCATATACCTTTTCCATCAGGCACAAGAAGGGGCAGGACAATAAAGTGGTGAATGCATTGAGTAGAAGGGTGTGCATGGTTTAAGAAATTCAGTTGCAAAGTGTGGGAATTGATTCCCTCAAACAAATGTACAAGGATTATGAGGATTTCAAGGAGGTATATGAAGTTTGTTCTTAATTTTTAGACTCCTATCATTCTGATTTTTCTGAGTTTTTGTTGCAGCAGGGTTTATTGTTCAAGGGAAGCCAATTGTGTGTTCCTAGGTGTTCCATGAGGGAGAACATCATAAAGGAGAAACATTGTGGCAGTCTAGGAGGCCACTTTGGGCTGGATAAAAAATTGGAGCAGGTGAAGAGATTCTATTTTTGGCCAAAATTGCAATCAGATGTCAGAAAATTTGTTGAAGGTTGTAGTATATGCCAAAGGGCAAAGGGAACATCATCAAATGCTGGTCTATACCAGCCACTTCCTATTCCTCATAGGCCATGGGAGAGTATTAGCATAGATTTTGTTTTAGGTATTCCTAGGACTCAAAGAGGTTTTGATAGCATCTTTGTTGTGGTGGATAGGTTTAGTAAGATGGCACACTTTTTGCCATGTAAATGCACTCATGATGCTTCCCATATTGTTGGTTTGTTCTTCAAAGAAATTGTTAGGATACATGGTTTACCTCTCAACATTGTGACTGACAGGGATCCAAAGTTTATGGTCCACTTTTGGCGTACTTTGTGGAAGAAGTTGGGCACTCAATTGTCTTTCACTTCAGCCTATCACCCTCAGACTGATGGCCAAACTGAGGTGGTGAATAGGTCATTGGGAAATCTTCTTAGATGTCTCACAAAGGAACATGGAGAGGCATGGGATATGATCATCCCTCAAGCGGAATTTGCCTACAATGATTTCACCAATAGAAGTACGGGAAGAAGTCCTTTTGAGATTGTCTATGGGATTCGTCCAAGAGGGATTCTTGAATTAAGGGATCTACATGGATTGGAGAGGACAAGTGCTCAAGGAGAAGACTTTGCATTGGCCACAAAGGATATCCATGATAGAGTGAGGGAGACTCTCCAAAAGAACACCGAGAAGTACAAGGAGAAAGCCAATGAGAGGAAGAGAGATGTGCAGTACAAGGTAGGAGACTTGGTGATGGCTCACTTGAAGAAAGAAAGACTTCCAAAGGGGCAGCCAACAAAACTCCTCATGAAGAAGATTGGTCCTTGCCAGATTATGCAGAAGTTTGGGCCTAATGCCTATGAGATTGAACTTCCTCAAGGCTTGGCTATATCTCCCATCTTCAATGTTTCAGATTTGTTTCCCTACAAAGGTGATAATGTTGCAGGTCCAGATACAGGTTTGATAGCACAAGAGGAGGAAGAATGGATTAAGGACCTACCACCTAGCCAACCATTGAAGTTGGAAAGCATATTGGACACCAAGATGATCAAGAAGACTAGAAAGAAGACTTATAAGGAGTACCTTGTCAAATGGAGTGGCCTACTTGCTGAAGATGCCACTTGGAAGAGTGAAGAAGACATTTTGAAGCATGGGACCACTATTGCTGATCTGGTTCCTCAAGGGACTTGAGTTCTTTCCCACCCCAGGAGTATGGTATAGGGGCACCCATAGGTCTAGAAGGCCTATTCAAATATTTTCTTATCATATTGTTCAATAAGGTCTTGAAGACCATCTTGATGCATTGTAATAAGGTTGAAGACCATTTCAAGTTGATGTCATGTTCATTTCATGTTGATGCCAATAATTTTAAACACACTACTTGATAGGGACAGTCATAGGAGTTTTATGATTTGATAGCCAATCATGGCATATAGGAAACACATCAAGGAGTTTTGAATGCCCTGTCAAAGGCTCACCAATGTTGTAAAAGGAGTTTGAATACTTTGTAAACACTCCCTAATCATGTAAAAAAGTAAACAGTTGCAGATAAAGACAAAACTAGGCAGTTCGGTGGTTACAGGGCAAATTTGTAGCCTCCCACCAATTCAAACTACCTCTAATCAGTTGTAATGGTTGAAGCATGTGTTGAAAAGGCCATGAACATGCTCATTTGGAATGTAGAAGTGATTGGAAGGAGGAATAAACAAAGAGAAGATAGTTTTCTACTTATTTTCTGTATAATTTTCCTATTCCTGTACGTACCTTGCCATTGTATGGACGAGTTGTAGAGGACCACGATGCTTGTCTGAAAGAGGGGTGAGTCAAGAGTATTTTGCAATTTGTTTGAAGTCTTGAAACATCTGTAGTGCAGAGTTCTAGTCACTTTTCTGTAGGTTGGTTGATAAACCCTACCTTAGGGTTTTGACTACAATAATGCATTCTCACTCCATTCCACTAGCCTAAATCCTTCTAGATTAGTGGAATGGATTTAATTCTATTTGTTCTTTCATGTCATGAAAATTTTTTGAGCAGAGGACTGGTTTTGAAGGAGTTTGTTTGAAGAACCTAGCAAACCCATGGGCTAGGTGCATTTTAGAGGGAACAACATTGTCTAAAACTTGCACAGTCGACTGTGAGACCTTAAATGAAATTTGTAGTTTTTCCATGAGACTAAAGTGTCTAAATGGTTCAGAGAATTCTGTGAGTCAAATCAAGGGTACTTGCTTTGTTAAATTGGGCTAATTGGGGCTCTTTGTAGTAGGACAATCATATTGAAAGTACCACATGTTCCAAAACAACCCATAGCAAGTTCTTAGTATGTTGTTAGGCTTCCAAAAGGGTATCTCAAACAATGTTTGTCTACTCTAGAGAGTGTCCTGACTGGAAGATATCCTCTATCAGACTCGAAAATAGATCTACAAGGAGATAGGTCAGTTTACAAGGGAGTTACCTTGTGTGCAGGTCTAAGGCCTCATTGAATGGGTTGTATAGGATCTGTAGAGTGTCAAAAGGCCCTCCACATGTCTACCTCGAAGGAAGTAAGTGCTTGATGTCATATCACAAGTGATCATTGGTTTAGGACTGTCAAACTCCATTGAAACTACCTCATTTCTCCCTATCCTCTACATTAGTAAGTGATCACATAGTCATAACCCATGGGTTTGCTAATCCATTTCTATTATGTTGGGGACGAGACCTATTGTTCTAGGAAATATTTCAGGCTTTGGTGAGCAGCCTTGATGTAAAAATGATTCCCTAGTAGGTATGGCCGCCACTTCTGTACTACATGCAAAATAGCCATCATTTGTTGCAGAGCCAAAGGAGTAGTGGAGACCACAAATGGTTGCATATGAATGGAGTGAAGTTGAGCGATGACACCATGTGAACTCTTCTTAAGAAGATTTTCCATGTGATGTGAACTTATGATGCTGAGAGACCCCAGTTGTAAGCCCTTCAATGTGTGTTTGTGCCCATTGTCAGAAAACTGCATCCAAAGTTCAGTAAAATCCCATAAGATGGGTCCAAGTGTGCATAACCATTGGGCACCCAAAACCACATCACATCCGCCTAAGGACAAGGAAACATGTTAGAGCTTAGGTTATAATATCCAATAGAGATATGCATATTGTGACACTTCCCTTTGCAAGGTAATGTGTGCCCATTGGCAATCATGACTTCAAAGTTTGAGCAAGGATGAACAAAACAATCAGCCTGTTTGGCTATTTGAGGGTCAATGAAGTTATGAGTGCTACCAGAATCAATGAGTATTGTAAGAGGGAGCTTCTTGAAGTAACCTTGACCTGCATGGTTTATGGGATGGTGACTCCTGCTACGACATGGAGAGATATCTCTGGGTGGTCTTCTTGAGAAGTAGGGTCAACAGGCGACTGTTGAGTTTCAACTTGATCAGCTATTGTATCATGAGCATCTACATAAACTTCAGTTTCAGGTGGAGAATCCACATCCAAGAGATAGAGCTTTTGCTCAACACATCTATGTCCCTGAGTGAATTTGTCATCACAATTATAACAAAGCCCTATTTCTCTACGTGCCTGCATCTTTGCTTCAGTCAAATGCTTGATAGGAGTTATTTTAGGAGCTGGTATTATTTGAGGGCTTTGGGAATCCATATTTCTGAATGGAACAAAATTGGATTTGGAGCGTTGTTGAGCTATGATCTTGTCCTTCACCAACTTAGCCAATCCTAAGGCTTCCATCATTGTGCTTGGATGGAACATTTTAACCTCAGAGCAAACTGCATCCTTCAAACCATTGACAAAACAACTCTTGAAGAACTCATTAGACAATCCCTCTATGTGATTGGCCAGTTTTTCAAATTCTATCTGATATTCTCTCACAGTGCATGTTTGGCGCAGTTTTGTGAGTGCTCCTGTGAAGTCATCAAAAGCACTAGGGCCAAATCGTTGCAAAATGAGTTTGCAAAAATCTGTCCATTTTGGCTCTTCATGAGCCATGAAGTACCAACGAAACCATTGAAGGGCTTCATGTTTGAAATGAAAGGAGGCAGGTGAGACTTTGTTGACATCAAAAGTATTATGCAGACTGAAATATTGGTCTGCCTAGTATATCCATCCAGTCGGATCATCACCATTGAAGTGAGGAAAATCAAGCTTCGGTCCACGAAGATTACCGGGAGAAGAAAACCCTATATCTGTAGAAGACTCTGGCTGTCGTCTATTGTTCATGGCTGAATGCTAAAGATTGAGCCCAAAAATTTTGTCATCCAGATCTTGGAGTTTGGTCTTGAGGGCTGCAAGTTCCTCCTCCATGTTTTTTTCTCCTGCGCTGGTGACAACCATAACCAGGATTTTTTTTTGGGAATGGGTAGAAAAAATATAGAAACTTTTTTAGTAAAGGAAAATTTGGATTTGGGAAAAACTCTGATGGGTAATTGGGGTTTGACTAGGTTTTGGACACTTTCTGAGGGATAGGGAAGCAGAAAATGGGGATTTCAGAAGTGGGGTGAAAGAATGGGAAAATTTGTCTAAGAGGGACAAAGAAGCAAAAATATGAAATGAAAACTATGGCAAGATTTGAAGGCTATTGGGTGAGAATCGAAGAAGTTATGGAAAACCCTAAAAATAGATAAATATGAGATTTTTGGCTTCAATAAGTGGAATTTGGGATAGGGTCCTTAAGGAAGGAAATATGTACAATGGAATTTCAGGGGTTCCAATGGGGTTTGAGAGGAAATGGAGCTAAAGAAATAAAGATATGGCAAAAAAATTTAAAAAAATTATTATTATTATTATTTTTGGAAACTATCTGCCAATTGCTCTGGATGGATTCAATCTGTGATTTTTTGGCTATCAATAGATATGGGCCCTAGGTATGTTTGGCTTCCTAAAGGCTCAGGGGATTCACTCAGCTACCAATGTTGTCTAACAACTTGTGTATTGGGGTAGTACCCCTCACTCCATGACTCAGGTAAAATTGATAACCACTTTGCCACAAACGACAGCTCTTGGTTTACCTCATGGATGGGAACTAGTCAATTAGGTAGGGGCCGTTGCCCTTTTCACTAGTAGGTCCTCTCAATGGGCCAGCTACTTCGGGGTTCCTATGGTACTCCTCACAATGAGTTTTAGGGCAATGCCCAGGCACTTCCCATAGTTAAGCAGATGGGGATTATTCCCTGATCCAAACCTATAATTGAAATGAATAATATAGATGCAAAAAAGAAGAACTACTACAATAATCACAATGCCTAGAGGCCACCGTGGAAAAAAAAATTTAGTAGAAATTCCACCCAGTGAGCCCAAGAAAGCGCTTTGATACTAGATGAGAGGAACCTCCTGCAACAATATAATAAAAAATGCATGAAATAACAGAAATAGATATGAATAGTAGAAACACAAAAATAATTTATTGATCGTAGGCCAGTTCAAGGGGCCAACCTCCTTTGGGCAAGATCAATATAATAAATTCGTGGATGCCTTCATTGGCCTCAACATGTACTTATATACTAAGTCTAATCTAAACAACTATTGCTTCCCATGAATGTGGGATAATACAATATACTCATAGGATGACTTACAAAGCATATGCGTCGAAATGTAATATACTAACAAAGTAACCAGAAGGGTTAAACACGGGTTCCTAACATTTTTGTTCATTGTGGTGTTTTCTCTTATTTGAATTCAAACACATTATCTTGCCACACTGTTCCGTAGGTTGACAACCAGAGTTTTCACTACTCTCTCTAGAAGAAATGATTGTTGTCTGACATGTAACTCTTGGAGAATCATCACCAAAGTTTCCACTGCTGCTTCCAGGAGAAGTCTTTACTCTTAGATTTGCAACTTTGAAGATCAATTTGGTGCTTCCCCACTTGGGAAAACATATGATGGAATCTACCTACGATGAATATGTGAAACAAAAACATCAATTCCAGTTTTCTAAAGGTGGTACAAGAATAATGAAATCTTAAATTCATCTACAGTTCCTCAGATATCAAAATGCTGACCCTCCTATACTCACACTCCTTGAGTTTGTTGTTAACCCATTAAAAAAATGCACAATGCTCTCCCTGAGTAGACAGATCACAGTATCCATGAGGATAAGGATGTACCCATAGCATGCCAAGAGTGTCTCGCTCAATCTTTAAAATAAGATTCCTTAACTGAGACTTAATCCAACCCTTTCATGTCCTCAGATAATTTAGATCTAGAGCTATAATGTCTATTTGCAGTTAATCTCTATATGACTCAAAGAATAATAAGGCTCAGAAAGAGCGGTCCAGTCTGCCTTATTCAAAGTAATATACTCACAAATCTTATTCCCATTCTCAAACTGCTCTATCATTACGAGAAGTGTTCTATTTGTTACGTTGTAGATGGAGTTCATGCTAGCATGATTATAGAGTTGGGTTTTACGCCCAACAGTTGCATTTGCTTCAAGGTTTCTAAAGCCTTTTCCATAGATCCATTTCATGTATCCTACAATCATTGCATTCTCACTAAAATAGCTCACATGCCTTTGTTTATGCCTTTTCATTTTTCATACTAGTCTCCCAGAGTAATTGCAGTTGAAGTATCTATTGAGCACCAATACATCTCTTCGAGGCATTTTCCAAACAGTTCATATTTCTTGTCTATACTTCCACATTTTGCAGGTCTGTATACGAAAGTAATTCCAACTATAATATCTTATGAAAGTCCCTCCTTTCATCACATTTTGATGGATGTTTATATCCAATTCAAAGATTTTTCATTTGGTGTAGGGCAGAAAAGACACTGACTAGAAGGATGCTAGCAAACGTTGTGAAGTCAAAAATATACAAAGGTTCCAAACTTTTAAAAGCCCCTGACAACAAAGAAGTTAGGAAGTCGCCTCTTTTATGAACTTTCGAACCTTTATTTAAGAGTTCAGGAGTTTCAAAAACTCTTGACTCTCTGACTCAGTGTCTTGGTATTCATAAAGTTTCATCTTTGTTTACCATTTAAATTCGGGTGATTGGGTAACTTTTAAACTTTAGAACTTATAATAATGAGTTCAAGAGCTCAGCAAACCTCCAACAATGAAGAGAGTCAGGTACTTTATAAGTTCAAAACTTCACGTAAAGAATTTAAGGTTGCATATAAATATTTTTCAATAAATTCATTCCCATTTTAAAAGCTTAGACAAAACTCTTCAACATATGAGATAAATAAAATTATTCCCCATACCAATGAATTTATCCACTCTTTCACTTTTGAAAAAACATATGACATTTGAACCTTAGGGCCTTGGAAATATATTAAAATTCACAATGCTTTAATAAAGTTTAATTTCATCAAAGCTTGTCTTAAGATGAAAAATCCCATACCTCCAACAAGACAACTCCATTTTCCATGAAATTTGGATTGTAGGGTGATTGGACACTCCCGAGCAAAACCCAAAAATCTTTTAACCTCCAGCAACCCAAAAATCAGATCATAACCTTATTTGCAAATGGCCAATGAGAAAATGTAAGGCTTAAAATCTCCCAAACGACAAGGTATTTTTGGCATCAAAACTAGCTAGATTGGAAAAATTGAGGTTAGAATCAAACCTACAAAAGGATTTCACAACAGCTCTTACGAATTTTTAGATTTAATTGTTTTTGTGATTCGGTAGGCTGTAGTGTTTCAGAATGTACTAGAATTTAGAAATTTTCTAAGTTCAAGATGTTGAAAGTATGAGCACTAAGGGTTGTCATTGATGTCAAAACCTAAGGTCAACATCTAAGAAAGTTATTTGGATGAGTTTGAACAAGTGTTTGATTGTTCTATCTCCTAGAACAGTGCAGTGTTTTGCTCCGCATTTCTACAGAATTGGAGACCAGAGTATGAGATTGGGATATGGGTAAGAGAAGTGTCTGAAGATGCTAAATCCTAAGTTTGGAGGTCCAGCACATTGTGCAGCAAAAGATCTATTCACTAGTTTGAAGACTATGTCTGGCAATGTGTGCAGAGTGATAGGTAGAAAATGTTTTGCTCCACATTTCTCCGTAGATTGGAATTTGGCTTTGCGGTTTTGGAATTAAAATTATGAAGTCCTTAGTTATCTTCATTCCAGAGGATTTGTGATTTGGTAGTTTAGAAGACAAGTTTGTGGTGTTATACTTCAGGTGAAAGTTGTTGAGTTTAGGTGATATTTGTTGTCTTCAAATATCTACAAGTGAGATTTGTTGCAGATGGACTTGCCAACTCTTAGGAGAATTTATGTTGTTCATGGATGTGTTAAGATTGTGTTAAAGCATTGCACAAGGACCGCTTCTTATGATTGTGATTGAGGAAGCGTATGATCAAGAATCTTCCCAGTTTATGTTGTTTGGTCGACCAGTTTAATTGCGGTGATCAAGAACATGTTTTTTATGAATGTTTAAGTGATGTGTAGCGTGTCTGGATAGATTTAAGTCCAAACTAAGGTCTAATACATTACGCCCTCATTCTTTTGTGGCATGTGATGTTTAGGTCCAAACCTAATTTGATGTATGTATGAATGCTGACCTAGGAGATTGTTCCTATGGTTGATGAATGTAATGCCAACCTTGATGTACATTCGAAGGTTGATGTATTGTATACATACATGTAATAAATTTGTCTTTGAGGTGTAGTATTGCGAAGATGTGAAGACAAGTGTTAAGTGGAAAAGCAAAGCATAGTAGAAGAGTTTTATTGCGCTTCAATGGAACTGAACTCAGACATGGTGTAGATGATATTCAATCAATTCAAACATATGGCAGTGAGCCTTATCATTTCAGTGGTGAGCTTGTATACAATGAGCATCTTTGGATAGTGAGTCCTTAAGGGCAGTGACCCCTAAGGCAGTGAGACTCTAATTTTTGGTATTGCTATAACATATATATCTTTGTGGGCTAACACCCACAGTGGTTTTTCCCTTATAGGGTCTTCCACGTAAAAATTTGGTATCTCATGTGTTGATTGTGTTATTGTGTTGAGCTTCTTAAATTTTATGCTTTCATGGTTAAATCTGAATAAAAGTAAGTGTTTGATGTGTTCATAAGTGTTCAATGTTTTAGGGACAACTAATTTGACCACCCTCTCAATTTTCTGGTGCATTTCAACAATTGGTAAAGTCAAGTTACAGTGCTACAACAATTTGGTCCGCATTGGTCTGATGTTGAAGATATTGCTTTGCGGTTTTGACATATGGTTACTGATCATTGATTACATCTACATCCAAAAGTTTGTCTGATTTTGTTAATTGTCTTGAGAGTAATGAGTAACAGAAGTTCGGGTTGACTGAACATAGTTGCTTTCAATACAGAGTAGTTTTCATGATGATTGGAAGTATTTTATGAACTTAGAGGCAAATAGACATGAATCAAATGAGTCTTCAACCAAAAGATGAGGAAAGTACAGGTTGAAGAAGCTCCAGAAAGAATTCCTGAGACCCCCAGGGTTTGTGCAGAAGCATCACTATAAAGAGAAAAGGTGCATTGACAAAAAAGAAAACGAATTACAGATAAACAAGTACATCTCTATTTAGTTTTAAAAAGTAAACCTAAGATAGTTATTGAAGCTTTTAAAGAGGAGTTTTGATCAAGGCAACAGTTGAGAATGAGTTAGAACTAAGGATTAAATGCTTGAGGTTTGATAGAGGAGGTGAGTTCACATCTAATGAATTCAATATTTTCTATGAAGAACAAGGGATAACGAGACAATTGTCTGCACCTAGAACTCCTCAGCAAAATGGAGTAAGGAAAAATAGGACTATTCAAGAGACTTCTAGGACTATGTTGAAGGAAGTTGACCTACCAGAAGTATACTAGAGAGAATCCATACATAATGCTGTGTACATCCTAAACAGAGTTCAAGTTAAAGGTAACAGTGCTAAAACTCCTTATGAATTATGGTGTGGAAGAGCTCTTGAAGTGAGATATTTCAAAGTTTTTGGTAGCAAATGTTATATCAGAAGAGAAGAAGATCTAGGTAAATTTGATGCTAGGTGTGATGAAGGAATCTTCCTTGGATACTCTACCAAGAGTACAAAGCCTACCAGTTCTATAATAAGAGACTAAAAAAATATCATTGAGAGTGCTAATATGGAGGTTAACGAAGACAAGGAAAGAACATCAGATTTGAATGGATATGAATCAGATGAACCTATTGCTACAATGAATGAAGAGAAAGTTGAACATGAAGATAGTCAAGATGAAGAAGAAAAGGCTCCCGAAAGTACAGTAAAGACTCCCAGGTATGTAAGGATAAATCATTCTAAAGATCAAATTATTGAAAAGAGTTGACATAGTTTGATGTGTACTCCTAAGGGGAAGTATTCAAAGTAGTCAAAGAAAAATATGCAGTAGAGTAGGTAGATGATGTTGATATGAGTTCCTGATAAAGAGCAATAAGTGTTGCAGTGTTGATTAATAGGGGTATTTGTGCACTGATAATAAGATATGAGTTGAGCTTTGTTAACTCAAGAAGGAGAGAAGCAAAAGGTCTGGACCCCTTTGCCAATGATGTCAAAGGAGGAGAGAAGTTCATGTGAAAAACCTAAGGAGAAAATTGCAGTATGAGAAAGCATAAAGTAAGGGGGAGCAAATAAGCAAAGCAAGTTTGTTTCTCTTGATGGTTTTTCACATCATGTGTTGCCATCAATGATAAAGGGGGAGATTGTTGTAAGTATGAGTAGTAAGTGTTCTCATTGATGTCAATACCTAAGGTCAGCATCTAAGAAAGTTATTTGGATGAGTTTGAACAAGTGTTTGATTGTTCTGTCTCCCAGAATAATGTAGTGTTTTGTTCTGCATTTCCTCAAAATTGTAGACCAGAGTGTGAGATTGGGATATGATTTAGAGAAGTGTCCGAAGATACTAAATCCTGAGTTTGGAGGTTTAGAACATTGTGCAACAAAAGATCTATTGACTAGTTTGAAGACTGTGTCTGGCAATGTGTGTAGAGTGACAGGGAGAAAATGTTTTGCTCTGAATTTCTCAGTAGATTGGAATTTGGATTTGTGGTTCTAGAATTAAGCTTATAAATTCCCTAGCTATCTTCATTCCAAAGGATTTGTGATTTGGTGCTCCGGAAGACAAGTTTGTGGTGTTATACTTCATGTGAAAGTTGTTGAGTTTAGGTGATATTTGTTGTCCTCAAATATCTATAAGTGAGATTTGTTGCAGATAGATTTGTCATCTCTTAGGAGAATTTATGTTGTTTGTGGATGTGTCAAGATTGTGTTAAAGCATTGCACAAGGTCCACTTGTTATGATTGTGATCAAGGAAGCGTATGATCAAAAATCTTCCTAGTTTATGCTGTTTGGTCGACCAGTTTAATTGTGGTGATCAAGAAGATGTTTTTGATGAATGTTTAAGTGATGTGTAGTGTGTCTGGATAGATTCAAGTCTAAACTAAGGTGTAATACATTACTCCCTCATTCTTTTGTGGCATGCGATGTTTAGGTCCAGACCTAATTTGATGATTGTATGAATGCTGACCTAGGAGATTGTTCCTATGGTTGATGAATGTAATGCCGACCTTGATGTACATTCGAAGGTTGATGAATTGTATACATACATGTAATGAATTTGTGTTTGAGGTGTAGTAGTGCGAAGATGTGAAGACAAGTGTGAAGTAGAAAAGCAGAGCAGAGTAGAAGAGTTTTATTGTGCTTCAATGGAACTAAACTCAGGCATGGTGTATATGCTATTCAATTAGTTCAAACATATGGTAGTGAGCCTTATTGTTTCAGCAGTGATCTTTTATACAGTGAGCATCTTTAGATAGTGAGTCCTTAAGGGTAGTGAGCCTCTGATTTTTGGTATTGCTATAACATATATATCTTTGTGGGCTAACACCCACTGTAGTTTTTCCCTTATAGGGTTTTCCACGTAAAAATCTGGTGTCTCATGAGTTGATTGTGTTATTGTGTTGAGATTCTTAATTTTCATGCTTTCATGGTTAAATCTCAATAATAGTAAGTGGTTGATGTGTTCATAAGTGTTCAATGTTTTAGGGACAACTAATTTACCCCCCCTCTCAATTTTTTGGTGCATTTCAACAATTGGTAAAGTCAAGTTACAGTGCTCTAGCAATTTGGTCCACATTGGTCCCCTATTGAAGATATTGCTCTGCAGTTCTGACATATGGTTATTGATCATTGATAACATTTACATCCAGAAGTTTGTCTGATTTTGTTAATTATTTTGAGAGTAATGAGTAACAGAAGTTTAGGTTGACTGAACATAGTTTCTTTCAATACAAAGTAGTTTTCATGATGATTGGAAGTATTTTATGAACTCAGAGGAAAATAGACATGAATCAAATGATTCTTCAAGAAAAAGATGAAGAAAGTACAGGTTGAAGAAGCTCCAGAAAGAATTCCTAAGACCCCCAGGGTTTGTGCAGAAGCATCACACTATAAAGAGCAAAGGTGCATTGACAAAGAAGAAAAAGAATTACAGATAAACAAGTACATCTTTATTTATTTTTAAAAACTAAACCTAAGATAGTTATTGAAGCTTGTAAAGAGGAGTTCTGATCAAGGCAATGGTTAAGAATGAGTTAGAACTAAGGATTAAATGCTTGAGGTTTGATAGAGGAGGTGGGTTCACATCAAATGAATTCAATATTTTCTGTGAAGAACAAGGGATAAAGGGACAATTGTCTGCACCTAAAACTCCTTAACAAAATGGAGTAAAAAAAATAGGATAGTTCAAGAGGCTACTAGGACTATGTTGAAGGAACCTGACCTACCGAAAGTATACTAGAGAGAATCCATACATACTAATGTGTACTTCCTAAACAGAGTTCAAGTTAAAGGTAACAATGCTAAAACTTCTTATGAATTATGGTCTGGAAGAGCTCCTATAGTGAGATATTTCAAAGTTTTTGGTAGAAAATGTTATATCATAAGAGAAGAAGATCTAGGCAAATTTGATGCTAGGTGTGATGAAGGAATCTTCCTTGGATACTTTACCAAGAGTACAAAGCCTACCGGTGCTACAATAAGAGACTAAAAAAATATCATTGAGGGTGCTAATATGGAGGTTAATGAAGACAAGGAAAGAACATTAGATCTGAATGGATGTGAATTAGATGAACCTATTGCTACAATGAATGAAGAGAAAGTTAAACATGAAGACAATGAAGAAGAAGAAGAAAAGGCTCCAGAAAGTACAGTTAAGACTCCTAGGTATGTAAGGATAAATCATTTTGAAGATCAAATTATTGGTGATAAAAGCAAAGGGGTATTGACAAGGAAAAGACCTGACATAGTTTGATGTGTACTACTAAGGGGGAGTATTCAAAGCAGTAAAATAAAAAGATGCAGTAGAGCAGGTAGATGATGCTGATATGAGTTCCTGATAAAGAGCAATAAGTGTTGCAGTGTTGATTAACAGGGGAAGTTGTGCACTGATAATAAGATATGAGTTTAGCTTTGTTAACTTAAGAAGGAGAGAAGTAAAAGGTCTAGCACCCTTTGCCAATGATGTCAAAGGAGGAGACAAGTTCATGTGAAAAACCTAAGGAGAAAATTGCAGTCTGAGAAAGCATAAAGTAAGGGGGAGCAAAGAAGCAAAGCAAGTTTGTTTCTCTTGATGGTTTTTCACATCATGTGTTGCCATCAATGATAAAGGGGGAGATTGTTTTAAGTATGAGCAGTAAGTGTTCTCATTGATGTCAACACCTAAGGTCAGCATCTAAGAAATTTATTTGGATGAGTTTGAACAAGTGTTTGATTGTTCTATCTCCCAGAACAGTGCAGTGTTTTGCTCTACATTTCCTCAAAATTAGAGACCGGAGTGTGAGATTGGGATATGATTTAGAGAAGTGTCTGAAGATGCTAAATCCTAAGTTTGGAGGCTCAAAACACTGTACAGCAAGAGATCTATTCATAGTTTGAAGACTGTGTCTAGCAATGTGTACAGAGTGACAGGGAGAAAGTATTTTGCTCCGCATTTCTCAGTAGATTGGAATTTGGCTTTGTGGTTCTGGACTTAATCTTATAAAGACCCTATCTATCTTCATTCCAGAGGATTTATGATTTGGTACTCTGGAAGACAAGTTTTTGGTGTTATACTTCATGTGAAAGTTGTTGAGTTCAGGCGATATTTGTTGTCCTCAAATATCTACAAGTGAGATTTGTTGCAAATAGATTTGTCAGCTCCTCGGAGCATTTATGTTGTTTGTGGATGTGTCAATATCATTTTAAAGCATTGCACAAGGTCCGCTTGTTATGATTGTGATCAAGGAAGTGTATGATCAAAAATCTTCCATGTTTATGCTATTTGGTCGACCTATTTAATTGCAGTGATCAAGAAGATGTTTTTGATGAATGTTTAAGTAATGTGTAGCATGTCTAGAAAGATTTAAGTCTAAATTAAGTTGTAATATATTACACCCTCATTCTTTTGTGGCATGTGATGTTTAGGTCCAGACCTAATTTGATGCATGTATGAATGTCAACCTAGGAGATTATTCCTATGGTTGATGAATGTAATGTCGACCTTGATGTACATTCCAAGGTTGATGAATTGTATAAATACATGTAATAAATTTTTGTTTAAGGTGTAGTCGTGCGAAAATGTGAAGACAAGTGTGAAGTGGAAAAGCAGAGCAGAGCAGAAGAGTTTTATTGTGCTTCAATGGAATTAAACTCAGGCATGGTGTAGATGTTATTCAATCAGTTCAAACCTATGGCAATAAGCCTTATCATTTCTACAGTGAGCATCTTTGGATAGTGAGTCCTTAAGTGCAGTGAGCCCTAAGGCAGTGAGCCTCCGATTTTCGGTATTGCTATAACATATATATATTTGTGGGCTAACACCCACCGTGGTTTTTCCCTTATAGGGTTTTCCATGTAAAAATTTGGTGTCTAATGTGTTGATTGTGTTATTGTGTTGAGCTTCTTAGATTTCATGCTTTCATGGTTAAATCTGGATAACAGTAAGTGTTTGATGTGTGTATCAGGTGTTACCATAATAATGGGTTACACTTTCTGGGACATCTTGATTTTTGCTGAAATCACATATTTTTAGAAAATATGATGATTTAAGCCTTGAAAGGTTTCATTTAAAAGATTTTAATTGAAGAGGGTTTGATCAAACCCCCTTAGATTTAAACCCCCTTGGATAGAACTCTGCTAGTTTTAAACCGTACCTATAATGGAGTCTCCTCTACACCTATCAAAATACTGATAAAAAATCACTTTTGATTAACCTTTTGAGGGATCAAATGAATTCATTTAAAATTTATGTTTTGTAAGTTTGTAGTCCTTATTATAAGCTTCCCAAAAAGTATAATTTTAAATATATTTAATTTGATTATTATATTTATTTTTTATTTCTTGCGAATGTAGGTTTTTCACCGAACATCAAGTTCTATATTCTACACACATGGAAAATTAGTAAATTAGTGAAAAAAATTCTAAAAAATATCTATGCCCTAGGTATTGATGTCCTTGTTTCAACCAAAAAAAAAATCAATACATATAGAAAAAGTTATGTTTTACGGAAAATTATAATGGGTTTGACTTCAAAACTTAATTAAATTTTTTTTCAACAAAACATTATAAAACCAAATGCATGCCCTATATATCGGTGTTACCAATCTAAATTCAAAAGAATAAAAAAATTTTCCTTTGTAGAAAAAAAGTTGTGCTACAGAATACACATCACTTTAAAAAAATGTTGTTTACTATTAAAAACTAGTTATCAAAGGAGACACAAAAACTTTTACAATTTAACTCCAAATTTTTTTAAAAATATATATTTAGAATCTACAAACAAAATATCACAAATCACTAGTTCGCATCATCTTCAAATTCCTAACAGTTTAGCGGCTATAGGTGTCAGAAAGCGAAGATTTAGTTCAAAATGTTGATTTCAATGTCAAGTTGGGCCAAAAAGTGTAACCCATTCTTGTGGGATGACCTGTTCATAAGTGTTCAAAGTTTTAGGGACAACTAATTCAACCCCTCCCCCTCTCAATTGTCCGGTACATTTCAACACAATTTTTCAGGCAACAACAAGCTCTAGTTGGGGATGAGGACTGCAAAGGACGAGGCAAGGAATCTAGAATCTCAAACATGGACTAGTGCTTAAATCCATTGGGTAGTAGAGTCATAGAGCATGGAGGACAAAGGGAGAAAAGAAATCCAAAAATAGGGAAAAATAGTAAAATAAACTGACTACCAGCACAAAAAAAACTCCTAATATGTACATGGTAGGAAGACCCTACCTCCAATGACTCCAGGATAATCATGCAAATCCATTAACAAGATGAGAAAAATAAATTTCCGAGTGGAAAAGAGAGATGTACCCATGAAGCACCTGTAAACTCAAAAGCCACTTGCTAAGCATAAATCTAAAATTCATATGGCGAAAGAATCTTCTCGGTGATATGTAAAAACTAAATAGCCACTTGGCATCATAAATCTCAGAAACTTCTCTAACATATTCTCGCATATTACCAGTTCTTTGCTTATGCACTGCAATAGACAAATTGACATCCCATGCCCGAAAATAACTGGTTGAATCATTGGAAAGCCAATCATTAGCTAAATGAGTCTCATGCCAAATTGGAACTGGATCAAGCTGGAAATCTACATTTGATGCAGGAGCATTCAGTGGTGTAAGGGCAATCTTGCATCACCAAAAAAAAAGATGCGTTTCAAAATTGTTGATGTTCTTTCCATTTCTTTTCAAAATTTGTGGTTTTGGTTTCATAACCGCTTAAATAATGATGTATAACTTTTAGTTTTTTTCAAACAACTAAAAATAGCAACTTGCTATTTTTAGAAAGTTTGCATTTGGGCACAGATTGAAGTGAAAATTTACAGGAAGCTTCATAACTGAAAAATAAGACCTTTGGTAAAGGAATCACACAAATATCATTTGTGAGCTAAAAGATATTAAAGTCATTGTTTCTCAAAAAACGCCTAAAAATATTTTAAACTCAGGTTTGAGGCACTAAACGGCCCCGTACGGGCTCAAAAATGGCCAGAACCAGCAAAGCTGGTTCTTAGCATGTAGAGCACTCTGTGAGCTTTCTGACGCATAAAATGGTTTGTCAATCAGACACTCGGATCAAACATTATGGCTCCTAGAAGTTGACCTATTTTTGGAAGGAGATGCAAATTTTGAAATTAGGTTGTTGGCCACCAAAAAGGCTATTAATAACTATTTTTGGGAACCCTGGGAAGTAGTAGAGTTAAGGGGGGAAGCATAGAGTCAAGAATAGGTGGGAAAACAGAAACCCTAGCTGATTTTGGGTTACAGAAGGCAGATGATTCCAGAGTCTTGCGAGAGGAAGCTGTAATGTGTTGCAGCATGTGGAGGGTTGATTCCTCTGATTGTATTTGAGCTTCTATAATGTAATAATTTGCCCAAATCAATAAAAGAAAGTAATATTTTCTGTGTGCAATTTTTGTTGTTGTGTGTTTTATGATTTACCCCTTCATCAAGTGGTATCAGAGCGAGGGTTCCTGAGTGTGTAGACAGATCGCTGACCGTGAGGCAGTTTGCACCAGTACCTAAGGTTGTGGGTTTGCTGCGGAGATCAAGATGCCTCCACGAAGAATTTATATTGGAAGGAATACTTTGACGGAAGAGGGTTTTAGAGCCCTGCAAAGGGAAATCGATGCATTACAAGAGGAGCTACAAAGAGGGTTTGAGCTAAGAACAAGAGAAGAAAGTGAAAATGAAGCTGAAGAAGAGCCATCTGAGGAAGAACAAGAAGTTGTAGGAGATCCTACAGAAGTTAGGTTGTTGAGGGCCATTTCAAAGATCAGAAAGAGACCCAGGATCAAAATTTCTACATATTCTGGAGATTTGAATCTGGAACAACTTATTGATTGGATCAATGACATGGAGTATTTCGAGTATGAAGATGTGGAGGACCCAGATCAGGTCAAGTTTGCAAAAAAAAAGTTGAAGGGCCACGCCAGTATTTGGTGGAAGGAGGTCCAACTAGAGAGGAACATAAGAGGAAAAGGAAAGATCACCGGATAGGATCGGATGGTGGAGAAACTGAAGAAGCATTTCATTCCTATGGACTATGAGATGGAGTTGCTGAAGAAGCTGCAAGGACTGAAGCAAGGTAACAAGTTTGTTAAGGAGTATATAGAAGAGTTTTATAAGATTAATATCAGGATAGGCCATGCAGATCCCAACAAGGAGAAGGTAGCCTATTACATTAATGGGTTAAGGCTGAGTATTCAAGAGGAGTTGAGCCTGTTCAGAATGACCACCATAGAAGATGCATACCAATTTTTCCTGAAGGTGGAAGAGAAGCTGAATATAAGATTTGAAAGCAAGCAAAGGGGAAGAGGTCAAGGCGAAAGGACTGGTGGAAGACCCTATGGGGGCCGAAATGAAGATTCAAAGAAAAGTGAAGAAGCTGGCACTAGTCGAAATTAGAGAGGAGATAATACCTACCATCCTCGTGACTAGAACAATGAAGAGCAAAGATGAAGAGGTTGATTTGGGCAAGGACCTGGAAGAGGAGGTTTCAGAGGAACCTGTTTCCAATGTGGAGAAGAAGGGCATCGATCATACGAGTGTCCACAACATCAAGGAATGATGAATAGAAGACCTGAAGGTAATGCAAGAGTTGCACATGTAGATGAAGATGCACATTCTGAGCGCTCTAAAGATGCCGAAAGAGGAGAAACCCTAGTTGTCAGAAGAACTTTGTTGAATGAGGAGAAAGAAACAAATTAGAGGAAGAGTTTATTCCGTACAAGCTGCAAATGTGAAGGTAAGTGTTGTGATATTATTATTGATAGTGGAACACTGATAATCTTGTTTCGGAGGAGATGGTTGACAAGTTGAAGTTGACTAGAAGAAAGCATCCACATCCATATTAGATTGCATGGTTTTAGAAGGACCATAGAGCTTTGGTCAATGAGTAGTGTTTAGTGAAGTTCAAGATTGGGGACTATCATGATGTGGTGCTGTGTGATATCATACCGATGGATGCATGTCATATGCTATTGGGACGGTCATGGCAGTATGATAGGAGTGCTATCCATGATGGCCGTGCAAACACATATTCCCTAACAAAGGATGGAGTTCGTCATAAGTTGAAGCCCTTGAAGGAGGTGGAAGAAAAGGTATGTAGTACTACTAGAATTTGCTTGGTAGATGGTAGGAAATTTTTGGAAGGTATGAAGCATGAGCGTCATTGCTTTGCATTGATTCCTAAGATAGGTCAAGAAAAATGTGAAGATGTACTAGCAAAAGTTTCAGATATGTTGGAAGAATTTCAGGACATTGTCTCTGATAATGTATGAGAACATTTACCACTGGTGAGGAAGATAAGTCATCAAATGGACTTGATACCAAGAGCCAGTTTGCCGAATAAGGCAACCCACAGAATGACCCTTGTAGAGAGTGAAGAGCTAAACAGACAAGTTCAAGAGATGTTAAGGAAGGGGCTGATAAGAGAGAGCCTAAGTCCACATGCGGTACCTACAGTACTAGCACCGAAGAAAGATGGAGAGTGGAGAATGTGTACAGATTATCGAGCCATCAACAAGATCACGATCAAGTATAGATTTCCATTACCTAGAATGGATGACATAATGGATTGTTTGAGTGGATCTAGGTACTTCACAAAGATTGATCTGAAGAGTGGGTATCACCAGATTTGAATTAGAGAAGGAGATGAATGGAAGACAGCCTTCAAGACAAAGGAGGGTTTGTATGAGTGGTTAGTCATGCCATTTGGGCTAACCAATGCACCGAGCACATTCATGCGGCTCATGAACAAGGTACTGAAAGAATTTTTGAAAAATTTTGTTATTGTTTATTTGGATGATATTTTGATTTTTAGTAAGACTTGGGATGAACATTTGATGCATATCAGAAGAGTTTTAGAGAAGCTGAGAGAGGAGAAGTTGCTGATTAATCTGAAGAAATGTAGTTTTGCAAAGGAGTTGGTATACTTGGGATTTGTTGTCTTAGAAGGTCTTAAGATGGACCCAGAGAAGGTGAGAGCTATCCTTGAATGGCCTACGCCAAGGAGTGCCACAGAGGTAAGATCTTTTCATGGTTTGGCAAGTTTTTACAGAAAGTTTATCAGGAATTTCAGTAGTATTTGTGCACCCCTAACTGAGACAATGAGAGGGGATAGCAAAGAGTTTAAATGGACTAAAGGAGTAGATAAAAGCTTTGATACATTGAAGCAGAAAGTCACAAAGCACCCTGTTTTGGCACTTCCAGATTTCAATAAGGTATTTCAGGTAGATTATGATGCAAGTGGTAGTGCTATAAGAGCTGTTTTGAGTCAAGAAGGTAAGCCCATTGCCTATTTTAGTGAGAAGCTTAATGATGCCAAGAAAAAGTATTCATTTTATGATCAGGAGTTTTATGCAATAGTTCAGACTTTGAAGAAATGGAGACATTATTTGTTTCCAAAGGAGTTTGTTTTATTTACTGATCATCAGGCTTTGTAGTATCTTAATAGTCAAGGAAAGTTGAACCAGAGGCACTTAAAATAGGTTGAGTTTTTGCAAAGCTATTCTTTTGTTTTGAAGCACAGGAGTGGGAAGTCCAACAGAGTTGCAGATGCCTTGAGCAGAAGGCAAAATTTGTTGACATAAATGAAGATAGAGGTTGTTGGGTTTGATGAGATCAAAAGTTTGTATCCTGAAGATCCAGATTTTGCAAAGGCTTGGAAAGCTTGTCTGGAACCTATTACTTTGGATAGGACAAAATGGTTGGATTTCATAATCCAAGATGGCATGTTGTTTAAAGGAAGCTAATTGCACATTCTGAGGAGTTCCATGAGAGAGAACCTGATTAAGGAGAAGCATAGTGGAGGATTGGTCGGACACTTTGGTCGAGATAAGACCATTTCTATTGTTGGTGAAAATTATTATTGGCCACAGTTGTAGCAGGATGTGAGGAAATTTGTGCAGATTTGTAGAGTATGTCAGATGGCAAAAGGAGCAAGTCAGAATACAGGTCTATACCAACCACTACCTATACCAGAGAAGCCATGGGATGATATTAGTATGGATTTTGTTCTTGGTTTACCAAGGACACATAAAGGACATGATTCCATTTTTGTGGTGGTGGATAGATTCTCAAAGATGGCACATTTTATTCCTTGCAAGAAGACTAATGATGCTATTCATATTGCTAAATTATTTTTTAGGGAGGTGGTGAGATTACACAGTATACCAAAGAGCATAGTTTCAGATCAAGATACCAAGTTTGTTGTTATTTCTGGAGGATATTGTGGAAGAAGTTGAAGACAAATTTGAAGTTCAGTTCTGCACACCATCCACAGACTGATGGATAAACTGAAGTGGTGAATAGGAGTTTGGGTAACTTGCTACGATGCTTAGTAGGAGATAAGCCCAAGGGATGTGATTTAATTTTACCAAAGGCTGAATTTGCTTACAACAATTATGTCAATAGGAGTACTGGTAAATCACCATTCTAGATTGTATATGGGAATAGTGCAAGAAATGCTTCAGAGTTAAGGAATCTGGACAAAGGAGAAAAGACAAGTGCCAAGGCTGAAGACTTTGCAGAACACGTGAAGAATTTGCACGAAGAGGTGAAAAAGCACATTAATAAGATGAATATTTAGTACAAGGCTAAGGCAGATCAGAAGAGGAGATATACAAAATTCTAGGTAGGAGATGAAGTCATGGTTCACTTGAGAAAAGAAAGGTTCCCAATTGGAACATACAATAAGCTGAAAATGAAGAAATTTGGACCATGTAGAATTTTGAAGAAACATGATTCAAGAAATGCATATGAGGTAGAGCTGCCAAGTGAGATCAACATTTCCCCTATTTTCTTGACATTACTGATTTATCAGAATATCATGAAGGTGGAACAGAGGATGGACCAACAGAAGAACAATGGAGTATTCTTGCATCTACTTCAATAGAGGAGATAGAAGAGATCTTGGATAGCCATGTGGGAAGAAGTACTCGGAATAGGCAATATGAAGAATATCTGGTGAAATAGAAAGGAAGTCCTGTTGAAGATTCTTCTTGGTTGTCTAAGGCAGAGGTTGACCGTTTGGGTTTTCCTCACACAAACACCTGAGACATGACAGGGTCACTTCTCAAATTACCCTGGGTGTCTGATGCAGGAGCATCCAGTGGTGTAAGGGCAATCTTGCATCACAAAAAAAAATGTGTTTCAAAATTGTTGATGTTCTTTCCATTTGTTTTCAAAATTTGTGGTTTTGGTTCCATAACTACTTGAATAATGATGTAGAACTTTCAGTTTTTCCAAACTGCTAAAAATAGCAACTTGCTATTTTTAGAAAGTTTGCATTTAGGCACGGATTGAAGTAAAATTTTATAGGAGGCTTCATAACTGAAAAATAAGACCTTTGGCAAAGGAATCACGTAAAGATCATTTGTGAGTTGAAAGATATTAAAGTTTCCATTTGCCGAAAAATGCCTGAAAATTATTCAAACTCAGGTTTGAGGCACTAAAAGGCCCTGTACGGGCCCGAAAATGGCCAGAATAGGAAAAGCAAATTTTTAGCATGTAGAGCACTCCGTGATGTTTCTGACGCATAAAATGGTTCATCAATTGGACACCTGGATCAAAAGTTATGGTTCTCGGAAGTTGACCTATTTTTGGAGGGAGATGCAAATTTCGAAATTAGGTTGTTGGTTGCCAAAAAGGCTATTAATAACCATTTTTGGGAACCCTAGGCAGTAGTAGAGTTAAGGGGGGAAGCGTAGAGTCAAGAATAGGCAGGAAAATAGAAACCCTAGCTGATTTGTGGTTATAGAAGGCAGATGATTCCAGAGTCTTGTGAGAGGAAACTGTAATGTGTTGCAACATGTGGAGGGTTGATTCCTCTGATTGTATTTGAGCTTTTGTAATGTAATAAGTTGCCCAAATCAATAAAAGAAAGTTTTGTTT
Organism: Cunninghamia lanceolata; assembly: GCA_027924645.1. Classification (NCBI taxonomy): domain Eukaryota; kingdom Viridiplantae; phylum Streptophyta; class Pinopsida; order Cupressales; family Cupressaceae; genus Cunninghamia; species Cunninghamia lanceolata. The sequence continues at coordinate 137,296 of BSBN01000346.1, forward strand.
TCTGTGTGCAATTTCTGTTGTTGTGTGTTTTATGATTTACCCCCTTCATCAACATTGCAAACAATATTTTCATATGGTATAAAAGTCTCTTCTTTCTCTGCAAGATTTGACTCAATAGTTTCATGATACACCTCATCATCCATGTTTATATCCTGCAAATTGGACATGACATCCTCCTTTCCACACAAAAATTTATCCTCACTTGCATTGAGGTACCAGTTCAGAATATAAATAGTATGTGGTTAAGCACATTCATCTGTTTGATCACTTTCATGGAAGCTATCATGACTGCTTTTAATATCATCTTCCAAATTTTGTTTAAAAATTTTGGCATCTAAGTTTCCAAAATAAAAGGATTCAAAGATAAAATCTTTTCTGACTTCTTTTTACAACCATACTTCTGTATCATCTTGTTGAGGAAACTTGAAGACTTCATATTCATCTTCCATGGACTTTGGGGAAAATATATTCAATACCTCATCTTTATGTTGTGTGTCCTCAGATTGTTCCTTGTCGCTAGTAAAAGTGAATGATTCTATTTCTACAATAGATAAGGATGACAAAACAATATTATTTGCATTGCCCTCTTTACAATTTGCATCATGGGAGGATTGTTCATTTTCTTCGCCACTTGAGGAACTTCCAAATTCATCATTAGTTTCTTGATAATGCAACATATAGGCTTCAATTCATCTATCCATATGAGGCTTAATTTTTGCATTGTTTACTTCATCTCTACAAAAGTGTTTTGGGTCAAAAACAGTGAGATTGAACCATTCAATAGAAGGAGGCTGTGTATTTTGGAAGCCTACAAGCTGATAAATTAGTTTTTACATGATAGATTTTCTCATATGTTCATTACTAGGATTATTTATAATCTGATTTGCTTTCCATAAACCACTTATAATTAGATCATCCTCAATTTTTATGGCCTCTTGCTAAGCAATTTCAGTATTGTTTACTTTACACCATTTCAAATCAAATTGAACATCTAGATGCAATGTAGAGATAAAAGTATAGAGCTGGAGTTTCTTACTCAGTTGAATAGAGGTAGGAATCTTTTTGAGTAGCTGATTGAACCTATCCACAAAATCCCTGATGGGTTCACCTTCTTTCTTTTGTATATGGAAGAATTGACACAACAAAGTTGCTTCATCAATAGGGCCCTTATATCTTCCCAAGAAATTATTCTTTAATGATTCCAATCAGTAATACATTTATCTTCCAAATAATGAAACCAATATGATGTAGGCCCAACAAGAGATTCAATAAATAACTGAACAAAAATATTTTCCTCACTTACCCCCAGAATCCTGTATGCGACAGTGAATGCCAAAATATGGTTTTGAACATCTTGATGGTTTTCTCCACTAAACTTCAAGAAGTGCTTTCTTGATCTTTTGGGCAATGGTGAATATTGTGCCAAAGAAAGAGGTCTAAAGTGATTCAATTTTGAAAAATAAACCAAATAGGAGTCTTTGCTAGAATAAATTGCTTCTGAGTGCTTTCCACTTCATAGAGCCACCATCCTCCATTCTTGGGGAGGCACTGTTAAATTTCTAGCGAAAACAAGAGTACCTTTAAATTGTCACTTTAGTTTTATGCTCTTTTTCCCATGCCAATAACAATCTGACCAGTAGTTGAGTCACTTGCATTGTTATTTGCAAGTGCTCACTGCTTATTTTACAAGGCACAACTACCTTCAGTGGATATGCAATGAATGAAAACATAGGGTATACTTTTCACCAGAAAGCAGAAAAGGTAAACTAACACCTACTCATAACCATGAAAATAGATGTGGTTGATTAATTTATAGTGAGATGAATGCGAACAAATGACACAAAGTCCACTTATCCCACACCCACGAATGATACTGAGGAAAATAATAAACAACAGATTCTTCCAACAGATGAATTAATTTGAATTCAAAGATTCAAAAATAAACATTCGCACAATTTGGTATAACAATGCATTGGAAAGTGATTACAGGGACACACAAGACATTTGCAATCAAAAGAAAACATTCATAAATTCATAGATTCAAAATATCTTACTTATTTCTCCAATACAAAAGGTGAGTTCACAGACCCAACATTCCTATGCAACAAACTGTGCTTGAAAGAAAAATTGAACTTCTCCCCTCTTCTGGAATAGTTGGCAAAAAGATCCCCTATTATGAGCCTCCGATGAGTTTTTAAAGGCCCCTCTATCGTTTCCCGTAACTACTTCTTGAAAAATAAGTCTTTTCTTTCTTGTAATTGCTTCTTTAAAGAGAGTTACAATATTAATCACTTTTATTTTCCCGTAGTTCACCATTTAAGTGACTCTTAATTTTCGCCATTCTTAGCTAGGATAAATGAAAGATATTTATTGAGGTCCACCTAGATCTTTCAATAAGTCATTTTAATTTGTTTTCCCATCCACAACTTTTATTCTCTCCTCAAGAGACAAAGTATATAACTTATCTGCATATTTAGGATTCTTCGTAGCTTGACTTCTATTTGTTCCATGCATCCTGGTGTAAACAATCACTATTTCCTGATCCAATTTATGGCAGTGCACCATATTTTCCAAGTGTTTCAAATAAAAAATTATATAGTGTGTTTTGAATTCTATTAGTTCTACACATCATTTGATATAAAAACAACCTGTGGATTGTTATTTTGCCTAAATGCATATGGCTCAGTATTAACGTTCACCCAAAGTTGTATGCTTTCACCTTTGTCTATTCCTACCCCATAAGGAGGATGATAATTTCATACCTCTTCTCTATCTACCTTTAAATCGTTCAAGCCAGTCAATCACTTTTTATTGATGATCCCATAATAGCTATTGCAATTGATTACTTCCTATTTGCAACTAAACATAGACCAATGATCCCTACCCCTGCATATAGATTAACAATTGCACTACCACATTTTAAATATTTACAACATAGAAGTAAATGCTTGAGTGTTGGCTTAAAAATTCCCAATGCATTTTGAACTATTGTTTGCATCGGGTGACATCCAATTTTGGCTAGTTGGAACTTTTTTACTTTTCTATCTGTAGCACGATTACTAAAATTTGAAAAGCTACAACTTGTAACAGCATTGAACTCTGGAAAGAATTATCTTAGAACATTATTTGGACACTGGATTCCTCATGAAAGTGAGTGAGCCCACTTGCAGTGCTTGAGTTGAGCTCATTCCAAGACAATATTTTTGTGCCCTCGATGCCTCTCCCATTGGCAAAGTTGAAGAATATATTCTAGATCGTTTATGCACATACATAACATCATGAGAAACTTAGAGAAATCAAACCCATCATATTGAGGCATATTTCCAAAAGGCTGCACCAAATAAACTCATACTTTCTTGCTTCTCTCGTCTCGCCATGTTTCAAGTTCATTATGGTGTTTTCTCTTATTTGAATTCACACACATTATCTTGCCACACTATTCCATCGGTTGACAACTAGAGTTTTCACTACTCTCTCCAAAAGAAATGATTGTTGTCTGACATGTAACTCTTGGAGAATCATCACCAAAGTTTCCACTGCTTCTTTTAGGAAAAGTATTTACTCTTGGATTTACAACTTTGAAGCTCAAATTTGTGTTGCCCCACCTGGGAAAACATATGATGGAATCTGCCTACGATGAATATGTGAAACAAAAATGTCCATTCTAAGTTTCTAAAGGTGGTACAAGAACAATGAAAGCTCAAATTCATCTACAATGCCTTAGATATCAAACTATTGACCCACCTATATTGACACTTCTTGAGTCCCTTATCAACCCATAAAAAAAATGCACAAGACTCTCTCTAAGTAGATAGATCACAGTATCCATGAGGATAAGGGTGTACCTATAGCATGCCAAGAGTGTCTCGCTCAATATTTAAAATAAGCTTCCTTAATTGAGACTTAATCCAGCCCTTTCATGTCCTCAGATCGTCTTGATCTAGAGCTATAATGTCTATTTGCAATTAATCTCTATATGACTCAAAGAAACAATAAGGCTAAAAAGTAGCAGTCCAGTCTGCCTTATTCAATGTAATATCCTCACAAATCTTATTTCCATTCTCAAACTACTCTATCATTACCAAAAATGTGCTATTTGTTATGTTGTAGCTAGAGTTCATGTTGACATGATTATAGAGTTGGGTTTTACACCCAGCAGTTGCATTTGCTTCAAGGTTTCTAAAGCCTTTTCAATAGATCCATTTCATGTATCCTGCAATCATTGTATTTTCACTAAAATAGCTTATGTACCTTTATTTATGCCTTCTCATTTTACATACTAGTCTCCTAGAGTAATTGCAGTTGAAGTATCTGTTGAGCCAATACATCTCTTCGAGGTATTTTCCAAACAATTCATATTTCTTGTCTATACTTCCACATTTTGTAGGTCTATATACCAAAGCAATTCCAACTATAATATCTAATGAAAATCCCTTCTTTCATAATGTTTTGATGGACGTTTATATCCAATTCAAAGGTTTTTCATTTGGCGTAGGGCAAAAAAGACACTGACTGGAAGGATGCTGGCAAACATTGTGAAGGCAAAAATATACAAAGGTTCTGAACTTTTAAAAACCTGCGATAACAAAGAAGTTGGGAAGTCACCTCTTTTACAAACTTTCAAACCTTTATTTAAGAGTCCATGAGTTTCAAAAACTCCCGACTCTCCAACTTAGTGTCTTGGTATTCATAAAGTTTCATCTTTGTTTACCATTTAAAGTCAGGTGATCTGGTAACTTTTGAATTTTAAAACATGTAATAATGAGTTCAAGAACTTAGCAAACCTCTGACAATGAAGAGAGTCAGGTACTTTATAAAGTTCAAAACTTCACATAAAGACTTTAAGTGTTGGCAAGAGACACTTCTTCGCATGACAAGTGTTGTTATTGATGGAAACTAACTCTATCCTACACATCCGCATTACATTCATCATGATTTGTTCATACTGGAAGTCAGAGTGAGGTTTTGTCTAAGTCCGAGAGTCAGAAATAGAGCATGTGACAGGGCTCAATATCTTAGTCTGGATCTCTCTGGTGGTAAATTACAGTGTGTTATAGATCTGAGGGAGTGATAAGGATTATCCAAACTATCTGAATCCAGGTTTTTAGCCTCCGGTGGTGAAGGATTCAAAAGTTATAAGCATCTGAGTATTGGGTTCTAATTAGTCTGCACAGTCAGAAGAATAGTTTGACCTAGTATCTGATCTTTGTTCAGATGAATAAAATTTGTTGGTTAAGTAGTTTGTGATAATCAATGGTATTTGCCAACATGATTGATGATTTGAGAACACAATTTTTTGGTCCGCGTTGTTATTTGTACATGGATCCTTGAAGCTGACTGTAGTTGATTGAATTTCTTAGTGCAGATATATATAGCTGATGGATTTGAGTCTTGTTGTGTGAGAGATTAGAGTTCTTAATAAAAGTTCCGTCTCCTTGAAGCCGACTGCAGTTGATTGAATTGAATTTCTTAGTGCGGATATATATAGCTGATGGAGTCTTGTTGTGTGGGAGAGTGATGTGGTGATGGAATAAGTGCAAAAAGGAGGAGGAGAAGTGCAAAGGAAAATATCTAAGCCTAGATTATGACAGAAGAGTGAAATAGGCTAGAATAAGGATGAAGTGTGTAAAATTAGTATTCTGTGCTTAACGGGAACTGAATTTCTGCGTTGGTAGATGCTATTCATCAGTTCAAACATTATGTTATCTTCTTGTTATCATTTATGTAGGTAGTGAGCCTCTTAGAGTAGTGAGCTTTGGGCAGTGAGCCCTGAAGGCGTGTGCCTTCCCCATTTGTAATACCTTTAACAAAGTATAATTTTTGTGGGTTAACGCCCACCATTGTTTTCCCCTTAACCAGGTTTCTACATCAAAAATCTTTGTGTCAAGTGTGTTAATTGTGCTTTTGTTCATGTGTCTTTGATTCATGCTTTCATGGTTACATCTTTAATATGTTAAAGAATAATTAATTGCGGAAAGTATTAAAGTTTTTAGATAACTGATTTACCCCCCTCTTAGTTGTCAGCCCTTATTTCAAATTGGTATCAAACCCATGTTCCTTGGAAGAAGCCCAACAACTTGGGGAAGATCTGGGAAGGAGTTTTAATGGGTTCACTCAGACAACTTCAATTGGCTTTAGAAGATCTTGATTAGTCCAAAGAAGAAATAAATGAACTGAAAGCTAACCTTAAAGATGCTAATGATTGCATTGAGATGTTGAAAGATAAACTAAAGAAATGAATGGAAAGGAGGAAGGAGCTACTTCATCAGCTAGCTAATTCCACTGAAGAAAATGGAATGAATGAGGCCTTGGAAGAAAAGATAAAGGAATGTGAGAAGATGACAAAAGAAGTCTTTGTTCTAAAACATGAGATGGAATCTGAGGTGATGAGGCTAACTAAAGAAATTGAGCAAAGGAAGAAGACTAAAGAAGAACTGAATCAAACTCTAAAGGAAAGAACTAAAGAATGTTGTAGATTAGACAGAATAGCTAGCCATCTAGAGTCTAATCTACAAGAAAGCAGAGACAATGAGAAAGAACTTGAAAGGCAAATTGTCATTCTTAGACATGACCTATAAGTTCCAAATGAATACAATGAGAAGTTCAAGATAAGCTCAGCTAAACTGGAAGCACTTATTGAGAGTCAGAAGAAGGCTGATGATGAGCATGGTCTTGGGTATGAGAAAGGTGAAAGCTTTGGATCCAGACAAAGAAATTTTCAATCAAGGAATGGGAGAAACAGACCTAGAAGACCTCTGATAAGACAGCCTAATGCTCAAAGATATCAAATCTTTCAATGGAAACTGTTTCAATTGCAATAAATTTGGTCATAGAGCTACTCAGTGCAAAAGAATAGTAAATCAAAATGGTCCATCCTTCTCCAGTCAATGCTTAAAATGTAAGAGGTATGGTCATAGATCTAATGAATGCATAAGTATGTTAATGAATAACTCTAATAGAGGAAATGACAATTCTTTCAATGGCTATTGTTTTTCTTGTAATGGATTGGGACACATGGCTAATCAATGCAGATCAAGAGAAAATCAAGTAAATAAGCAAAGAAATGTTGTATGCTTTAATTTCAATAGATTTGGTCATATTGCAAGATTCTGCAGAAGCGGGAATAATAAAAGAAGAGGTCTGGTAAATTGAAAACCAGATTAGCAGAAACAAGACAAAGGTAAAGGTAAAATTGATGTGAATGAGATCCATAATGAAATGAACAAGACATGAGTGAAGAAAGGTGCAATGAATAATGGTGATAGGTCCACACTGGAATTTGGTGTTAGTAATTCCTTCAGAAATTGAATTAGGAGCTCTGGCTCAGGGGGAGCTCCATTAAAAATCAAATTTCCCCAGCCAGTAAGTGGGTGCCTGGACTTGGCATGATGAGAGAAGATATTTCAAGTTATTGCAGATCATTTGGAAGGATTTTCGAAAGAAAAGAAGTGGATATGACAATTTGTAGAGCGATTCATGAGAAACTGTATCAAGAGACAGAGTAACTAGATGAAGTTAGGGAAATGCATTTATTACAATGACAAATTAGGTTTTGTAGAGGATAAAAAGTCACTCATTTAAGCATTTGAATCACTTTTCTTTCGAAGAGAACAAGAAGAAGAGCATCTGAGCTAAAAATCTAGAGATTTGAAGTACAGAGAATGAATTTGACGGGCAAATTCTTCAACTAACCCTAACTCTACAAGAGAAAAAGGTATTTTTCTGCAAAGCTTTGAACCCCTAATCTTTTGAGATGACTACTCCTCTTGTTGTTGATATTACTGAAAGGCCCTGGCCAAAATTTAGGAAGCATCCATACAAGTCAGTCAAAGTTGAACCATTAGGAGAATTTTCTGGTGTCTCATATGGAGTACTACATGTTGAGGATATTAGGGCATACACCCATTGTAGCGTAGATGAATTTGGGAATTTGAAACTACTAGAATTGTTTAAAAACTACCTAAGGGATGATAACTATGAATTAAAACCAGAATACAAAGCCCTAGAGAGCAAACATTTTCTATAGGTCATTGAATTTCTAACTTTTGATGAGAGTGAGTGGGTTCAATACATGTTGATCTTAATGCATGATGAGTTCATATGGCTACTGAAACCATTCAAGATTACAAAGGATGTTATCAGGATTGCAATTGGGTTAAATTCAACTAGTGGTTTACTCATGTTGAAATCTGTGAAAAACCAGACTGTTACTGATGCAACCAGTACCAAGTTTGATAAAAGGGCAATGACCATCAATGACATTATTGATCCAAATGTTAAATTTGCCTCTATGGTAATTGGTTACAAGATTTATCACTCCAGCAGGGAGAACTCTATTTCTAGAACTACCAGATATGTTGCATATCAAATGCTAAAAGAAAATATAGATTATGACCTATGTGAGTTGTTACAGAACCAACTAATTGAGAACTTGAGCAAAATCAAGAAGGACAAGAAAAACACCTTCAAATACGATTCCTTGGTTATATGTTTATTCTTCTACTTCATGAATGAAGTGCCTGGAGTAAAAGGTGTGCACTGGACTAGTGATAGGTAAGTTGCTACTCAGATAAGAGATCATCTTCACAGCATTGGAGACTCTAATGTACAAAAAACTACAATCTGGGGGTATTGTAAAAACTTTCATAGTATGAAGCATTCTAGGGAAAGAATTCCTTAATCAGTGGTTGAGAAATACAAAAAAGACATATGTTTCATGGTGGACACTGATCAGTGCCTAATGGAAGCTATAGAACCCAGAATTGTTTGGATTATGCCTATGGGTTATGAGGTTGATGAAAAGATTTTGGAAATGTATACTCAACACCTCTTGAGCAAACCCAAGGATGAATCTGTTGAGAGGTTTGGGACTTATAAAGAACTTGGTGAAAAGATACATGTTGAGCTTCGAAAGCCAGCGATTAAAAGAAAAGTTCAGAAGCAAGTGGAAATGTATGCTAAAAGCATTGGCATAACTAAGGAAGATGTGAAGCAGAATAGAGAAAGAATAGCAAAGGCTGAGAAGGAAAAGCAGGAAAAGAAACAAGTACTCCAGTGGAATCCTCCTCCACACCAAGGACTACTAGGAGCTTTGTTGCTGCCCCTATTCCTCCAAAACCTACCAAATTTGAGAAACCGGAAGACATATCATCCGGTAAAGAAAAGATGAGAACTAATGTAAAGGAAAAGAGGTCATATGACAATTTTCAAAAAGAGGATGAAGAAAAGATAGATTCTGATGATGGGCTTAAAGAGATAAAGGCAACAGGCACTAAAGCAGTCAAAGGGTCTAAGGAGAAGCAAATCAGGATGACAAATAAGAGGCAAAAATTAGAGGTTGATGATGAGAAGCAAATTCCCTCTATGAAAAACATTGTCAAGATAATCACCGTTTATGGGAATTTAAAACCATTGCCTAAATTCTATAACCTTTACAATGACATTGAAAAAAGACTTTTGGAAGAAGCCACTATCAAGTACTTGAATGTATTCAATAGAGCTCTGGTAGAAATTCTATCAGAAGTTCCAAAAGGCTTAAGAGACATCTTGGAAATAAGAAAAGAAGCTGCCAAGTCAAAAGATATGGAGCTGAGGGAACATGTGTAACCACTCTATGTCTGGTGATCTCTAGAAGAGAAGCAGATAAAATCTTTAAATAGGTCAAAAATGTTCAGGAGTAAGACAAGAATGAACAAATTGATGATTGGAGAGATAGAAGAAGTAGTCCAAGAAACTGAACAAATTTTGAGAAAAGCAATGGACAAGAACAAGTTCTTTGTGGTGTCAGATGAACCTGCTGATGACACACCAGTTTCAGATGATGAAGAGCAGCAGAAGGATGAGAAAAAAATTAGAATAGATGACTCCTCTATTCTAGAAGAGGAAGCAAAAAACAAGGAAGATGTAAAGATGACAGACGAAACTACTAATGTAGGAGGTATTCTAACTCCTCCGGATTATTTTGAGAAAGAAGATACAAAGATAAATATAGAAACAAATGATCAAATTGAAGATAATTCATTGAAGATTGAAGAACATGAAACAAAAAAGGTTAAGGACCAAGAAGCATAAGAAGTCAAGGAGAAAAATGATAAAGATGAAGAGCCCAAGTAGGACAATTCAGTTGACAGTATTGGCAAGGATCAGATAGACACATCATCATTTTGGTAAAGAGACACTACGGAGGCAGTGAAGGAAATTTTGGAAAGGGACAAATAAATTGAAGAAGATCAGGACATTATACAAGGTCCAATAAATTTACATACATTATCTCCAATGCAGAAAATAAAGTTGGCTTCCATAGCTCAAGCCAAAGAAAGAGAAGAAATTTTGAAGTCTCACATAGAAGACAATGAGCTACTTTATCTAGCATCAGGGATTCTAAAGAAAATCATGACAACATACCAGAAGGATTCTTCAGCTTCCCCCTCCAGACAGTTAAAGAATCTAATAAACTCTGTAAGTACACATTTTGAATCCCTAGAGAAGTCTGTAGAGGTCAAGGTCCAAAAAGAATTCAATGATAAAAGATTTGATGCCCTTAAAGGTTTGATGGAGTTGATAGAATGGTGTTGGATGCCAGTACAAAGAATATTAAAAATGCTCTTACATGAGGAAATATATATAAATTTTTCTTATCCTATCCTAAAGTTTTAGAGGATCTTGAAGATAAAATAAAAGTGTCTAAGAAAAAATTATCTAGTGTATCAAATTCCTATGATCCTGTGACAACATCAGTGGTAAGCAAGGAGGGTCAAGTGATCAGCCTGATTGAAGATATAAAAAAATTGACAAAAGAAAAGGAGAGTATAGAGGCCAGAATGAGTGAGCTCTGAGGACTAATTTCCCCCAAAATAGAAACAATGTTCAATGCCTTAACTGAAGCCCAAGCTGCAGCTCAGTCAAGTGACCCCACTGATCTACAGACGGCTGAATATCAAACATTTCTTTTCAATGGCCACATGTCAATTTTGAACACTATAAAGAAGAGCTGGGATAGTGAGCTGACATAGTTAAAAAGCATTTTTGGTGATGTACTTAAGTTTATGTAAATAGGACTTAAGGACTATTTGTACATATGCAACCTGGTATGTAGAATTTTTGTGTAAATTTTGGTTGCGGATCCCACCCTTTGCTATTGATGTCAAAGGGGGAGTTAAGAGCAGTACAAAATGGGGAAACCTGCAAAGGGGAGCATTGGAGAATAGTGAAAAACATAAGTACACATAAAGGGGGAGTTGTTCCGACACTTAGTCATTTTTCACTAAGTGTTGCCATCAATGCCAAAGGGGGAGATTGTTGGCAAAAGACACTGCTTCGCATGACATGTGTTGTCATTGATGGAAACTAAGTCTATCCTACACATCTGCATTACATGATTTATTCATATCGGAAGTCAAAGTGAGGTTTTGTTGAAGTCCAGGAGTCAAAAACAGAGCATGTGATAGGGTCTGGTATCTTAGTCCAGATCTCTCTGGTGCTAAATCACAGTGTGCTGTAGATCTGAGGGAGTGATAAGGATTATCCAAACTATCTGAATCTAGGTTTTTAGCCTCCAGTGGTGAAGGATTCAAATGTTAGAAGCATCTGAGTATTGGGTTCTAGTTAGTCTGCACAGTTAGAAGAAGAATAGGTCAACCTAGTATCTGATCTTGGTCTAGATGAATAAAAGTTGTTGGTTAAGCAGTTTGTGATAATCAATGGTATTGGATGACATGATTGATGATTTGAGAACACACATTTTTAGTCCGCATTGTTATTTTTACATGGATCTAGCTGACAGAGCAGAGTTCTTAATAAAAGTTCTAAGTCTCCTTGAAGCCGATTGTAGTTGATTGAATTTCTTAGTGCGGATATATATAGTCGATGGATTGGCATCTTGTTGTGTGGGAGAGTTATGTGGTGATGGAATAAGTGTGAAAAGGAGTAGGAGAAGTGCAAAGGAAAAGATCTAAGTCCAAATTATGGCAGAAGAGTGAAATAGGGCAGAATAAGGATGAAGTGTGTAAAATTAGTATTCTGTGCTTAACCGGAACTAAATTTCTGCATTGGTAGATACTATTCATCAATTCAAACATTCTATTATCTTCTTGTAATCATTTCTATAGGCAGTGAGCCTCTTGGAGCAGTGAGCTCTGGGCAGTGAGCCCTGAAGGCGTGTGCCTTCCCCATTTGTAATACTTTTAACAGAGTATAATTTTTGTGGGTTAACCCCCATTGTGGTTTTTCCCTTAACTAGGTTTCCACGACAAAAATCTTTATGTCAAGTGTGTTAATTGTGCTTCTGTTCATGTGTCTTTGATTCATGCTTTCATGGTTACATCTTTAATCTGTTAAAGAAGAATTAATTGCAGCAAGTATTAAAGTTTTGAGACAACTGATTCACCCCCCCTCTCAGTTGTTAGCCCTTATTTCAACATTAAGATTGCGTATAAATATTTGTCTTCAATAAAGTCATTCCCCTTTTACAATCTTAGACAAAACTCTTTGACATATGAGATAAATAAAATTATTCCCCATACCAATGAATTTACCCACTTTTTTACTTTTGGAAAAACATATGACAATTAAACCTTAGGGCCTTGGAAATATATTAAAATTCACAATGTTTTGATAGAGTTTAATTCCATCAAAGCTTTTCTTAAGATGGAAAATCCCATATCTCCCACAAGACAACTCCATTTTCCATGAAATTTGGATTGCAGGGTGATTGGACACTCCTGAGAAAAACCCATAAATTTTTTAACCTCCAGCAACCCAAAAATCAAATTATGATCTTATTTACAAATGGTCGGTGAGATAATGTAAGGTTTAAAATATCCCAAATGGAAAGGTATTTGGGCATGAAAACCAGCTAGATTAGGAAAATTGAGGTTAGGATCAAACCTACAAAACAATTTTACCCTAGCTCTTACAATTTTTTTGATTTAATTATTTTTGTGATTCGGCAGGCTGCGGTGTTTGGGAATGTACTGAAATTTTGAAATTTTCTAAGATCAAGATTTCAGTTAACAAATGTCAAAGGGGGAGAATGTGTAGGTATGTGTTTCCATCAATGCCAAAGGGGGAGATTGTTGCACATATGATACCTAAGGTTGTGATGTGGTTGTCATTGATATCAACACTCAGTTTGAACTGTCTGATACATTGTTGATGTTGGATGTGATATTGTTGTTGAAGTTCTTGGTTGGATGTCATGATTACTCAAGTTCATGGTTGGATGTCATTTGGTTACTGAAGTTCATGGTTGGATGTCATGCCTCGGTCAATGTAGAGTTTAGAATGAAGCTATATTAAGATGGGAATTAGAAGCATCTAGAAGACACATTAAGATGGGAGTTAGAAGCATCAAGAAGACATATTAAGATGGGAATTTAGTGCAGTCATGGTCGAAGGGTTCATAGAATGAACTGTCTATTGGCAAGAGACACTGTGTGGCTTCATGAGTGTTGTCATTGATGGCAACAAAGTCCATCCCACACATCTGCAACACATAGTACATCTATACCGGAAGTCAGATTGAAGAGTGTTTTGGTCCGATGAACAAGAATAGAGCATGCAACAAGGTCTGACAATCAGTTTCGGATCTCTTAGATGGTGTAACTTAGCAAGTTACATATTTGGGAAAGTCAAGAGGAGTACCATGACTACTACATTCTAGAGATTGAGCCTTTGGTGATGAATGAGTGAAAAGATATGAGCATCTAAGTGTTGGGTTCCTAATAGGTAGAGTAGACTGAGGAAGAACTGACCGGCAGAGCATCAGACTTTAATCTGGATGAGAAATTGATGGTGATCAAGCTATTTGAGGGATCATACATGGTTGGCCGACATGATTGATGACTTCTATGTCTATGTTTTTGATATACATCACATATTAAGCATGGATTCAGCCGACAGATCAGTGTTTAGTAAATATCTTGAGTATTACAGTTGTCAACTAGAAAGATGTTGAAATCCTTGATGCGGATATATATACCAGATTGATTTTGGTGTGAAGGTGTGTGTGTGTTGATAGAGTGTGCGAGGAAAGGCAGAGAGCAGTGTGGAAGCAGCAATACAAGTTCGGTATGTGATAGAACAACAACACTAAAGCAAAGGAAGAATGAAGTACATTAGATTAGTATATTGAGCCTAACCAGAACTAAACCTCAGCATATGTGGATGCCTCTCTTCAGTTCAAACATCTGGTTACCTTCTATAAACTTTGTAGACAGTGAGTCTCTTGTAGGTAGTGTGCCTCTTGTGAGTAGTGTGCTTGGGTAGTAAGCCCTAATTGGCAAGTGCCATTTTGTACTTCTTATTTTTTTAACACAGAATACAATCTTGGGTTAGTCACCCCGTGGTTTTTCCCTTAATAGGGTTTTCCATGAAAAAATCCTTATGTTATGTGTGTTGATTTTATTTCTTCTCTCATAATTATGTATGCTTATATGTTTTGATGCTGCACTATTGTTAAAGAAGAAAAGAAAGTTAAGATATTTAAGATAACTAATTCACCCCCCTCTTAGTTATCTTCCTTGTTGCCAACAATTGGTATCAGAGCTAAGTTCCTCTAAATAGAGCCTAATAGCTTGAGGAAGATCTGGGAATCTCAATGGATATGTATGGTATGAAGGAACAACTTCAGTCTGCCCTAGATGATCTTGAACAATCTCACTCTGAGGTCAATAACTTGAGAGAAAGACTCAAACAAGCTGATGATTTCATAAATGAGCTAAAAAAAAATTGAGTATCTCTGTGAAAAAGAGAAAGGAACTTGTTCAACAATTAGCAAGTCAAAGTGAAGCTAATGATACTAATGAAGATCTAAATGAGAAAAACAAGCTATGTGAGAAGCTATCAAAAGAGGTTATTATGGTAAGGCATAAAATGGAATCAGGAGTTATGAGATTCACCCAAGAAATTGAAGAGAAAAGAAAAGATGAAGATAATCTAAAACAATCTCTCAAGGAGAAGTCAGAGGACTACCACAAAATGGATAGAATAATCAGGCATCTGGAATCTAATCTTGAAGAAGCTAGAGATAATGAAGAACAACTTGAGAATTAGATAAACACTCTTAAACAAGATCTTCAAACAACAAATGAATACAAAGAAAAATTCAAGATAAGCTTAGGTCAACTTGAAGTTCTTCTTGAAAGCCAAAAGAGGGTAGATGACAAGCGTGGTTTGGGTTATGAGAAAGGTGAAAGCTCTGGATTTGGTCAGAAGAGCTCTGGATCAAGAAATCAAAGAAATAGGCCTAGAAGACCTCCGGTAAGGCAACCAAATGCTCAAAGATATCCATCCTTCAATGGATATTGCTACAATTACAACAACTTCAGTCATAAAGCAACTCAGTGCAGAAGAAGAATGAATCAGACTAATTCATCCTTTTCCAGGCAGTGTTTCAACTGCAAAAGGTATGGTCACAAATCTCATGAATGCAAAAATATGCAAATAAACAATTCATTCAATGGTAGATGCTTTGCATGCAATAGATGGGACATATGGTTAATCATTGCAAATCTAGAGGATATCAGTCAAATATGCAAAGAAATGTTGTTTGCTACAATTGCAATAGATCCAGTCATATTGCCAAATTCTGCAGAAGTAAGAATTAGGATAAAAAGGGTCTAGAGCATCATAATCAAAATCAAGACAAAGGAAAAGGAAAAGTAAATACAGATGAAGTTCAAAGGAAAATGAACAAGATTTGGGTAAAGAGAAGTACATAAAATGTTGGGGATGGATCTGCACCAGAATCTGGTGCTGATATTCCTTCCAAAAACTAAATAGATGAGCTTTGGCTCAGGGTGAGTCACAAAGGAAAATAAATTCCCCCAGCCAGTCAATTGGTGCCTAAATTTGGCACATGGAATGTTGCGGATTAAAGGGTTCTCAAAGAAATATCTAAATAACCCTTAGTAAAAATATGAAAGATCTGCAAGGAGTTTTGAAGAGGTTAATCATCCAAGATTGATCTGGTTTGACAGCCATCCGGTAAAAGTAGGATTTTCACAGTTAGATCCGGTATGGTTCAAAATTGAAATATCTTGATTTGCAGATAAATGGCATGATTGGAGGAAAGGAGATACATTGTCAATTATCACTAAAAATAATTCTAAGTGCATCTCAGTGATTTGGAAAGATCTCTCTCAAAACAAGGAAGAATAAGGCAACCAGAATAACTTAAGTTGTGCATTTATTGCAATAGGAAATTAGGGTTTGTGAAGAGATAAAAGGGTTTCTTTATTCATCATTTGCACATTTGCATTCGAGAAGAAGAAAGGAAGATCTCTGCATCAAGATTGTTTCAACCTTCTCAAAGTTCAATCACAAAATCTAGTTCAACCAGCAATCTTTTTGGCTCATTTTGTGAACCCTAGAAGCGTAAAAAGAAGATGAATGGGTCCGGTATGTTCTTAGCAGAATACATGACAATTTCATGTGGTTGATGAAGCCCTTCAAGATAACAAAAGATGCCATTAGGTCAGTAACCGGATTGCACTCATCCAGTGGGTTATCTGCACTCAAATATGTCAAAAACCAGACAGTAAGTGAAGCTACCAGATCAAAGTTTAACAAAAGAGCAATGACAATAGAAGATATCATAGATCTGAATATCAAATTTGCCTCCATGATAATTGGTTATAAAATCTATCATTCCAGCAGGGAGAATTCTGTGTTTGGAACTACAATATATACTGCATATCAGATGCTAAGGGAAAATGCTAATTATGACCTATGTGATCTTCTTCTGAACCAATTGTTAGAGAACTTGTAGAAGATCAAGAAGGATAAGAAGAACTCATTCAAGTATGGTGGCTTAATACTGTGTTTATTCTTTTAGTATATGAATGACAGACCGGTTGCCATACAAATCAGAGACTACATGTATGGGCTTGGTGATTCCAAGGCTCAAAGCACAGCACTCTGGGGATATTTTAAGAACTTCCAAGGTATGATGCAGGCTAGAGAAAGAATTCCTCAAACAATAGTTGAAAAATATAAGTATACAGTATGCTTCATGGTAGACACTAATCAATGCCTAATGGAGGTAGTTGAGCCCAGAACGGTCTGGATTATGCCAATGGGCTATGAGGTAGATGAGAAAATTCTGGAGCTGCATGTCCAACACTTACTAAGTCAGCCTAAGGACCCTGAGGCAAAAAGGTTTGGAACCTATCAAGAATTAAGTGTAAAGATACATGTTGAATTGAGACAACCAGAGATGAAAAGAAAAATGAGAAGGGAAGTAGAGGAAATTGCCAAAGAAATATGGCATATCAAAGGAGGTAGTTAATGCAGACAAAGAGAAAATAGAAAGAGCTGAGAAAGAGAAACAAGAAGCAGAAAAAGAAAGTGTTCCGGTACAAGCCTCCTCCCAAACTAGATCCTCCAAGAGCTCTGCACCTGCTACCACTAAGAGCTCAAGAACCTCAAAATTGGAAGCCAAGACATCCGGAAAGGGAGAGAAGAGAATGAAAACAAAGGCCACAAGGTCATACATAAGCCAAAAGGATGATGAAGAAACATAATCTGATGAGGAAGTTAAGAAAATGAAGAAGAAGAAGAAAACATCCAGAGAATCCTCTACCGATAAAAACAAAGAAGAAGAGGCAGAAGAATTTGTTGAAAGGCCTACTCTCTTTATTGATGATATCATCAAGGCAGTCACAGTGGATGGGAACCTGCAACCAGTCATTGAATTTTATGATGAATATAGTCATACTGACAAGAAAATCTTGGAAGATGCTACAGTCAGGTACCTAAATATTTATAATAAAGCATTCATTGAAATCATCTCTCTAATTCCCAAAAGTCTAGAGAAGGTACTTGAATTGAGAAAGGAGAATGCTAAGGCAAAGGACCTAGAGATCCAAGCATAGATTGCTATTAATCTCTATCCTTCCATTACTCCAAAACAAATGAACATGATCTTTAAGGACTGCAAGGATGAGTTCTAGAGCAAAGCAAGAATGAACAAACTTATGCTTGGAGAGACTGATCAAGTAGCAAGAGAAACATAAGACATCCTCCAGAATGCATTTAAAAGATTCAATCTTCTTGTTATAGAAGACATAGATGAAGAACCTTCTACCATGGATGTCAAAGGATTAAGTGCATCAAAAGAAGAATCTACTAAGAAAAATGTAGAAGAATTAAAAGCGATAGATGAGGAGAAGTCTACGGACTTGGATTCCTCTGTTCCAGAAGAGGAAGTCCATGAAGAAGTCAACATCTCTTCTCTGGATCCTACTGCAGACATTCCAGATTCAAGAGCTGAAGGAGAAGGAAGAAAAGAAGAAAAAGTGAGTCAAGAAGAAGAGGTAAAGGGAAGAGAAGAAGAGCAAACAGAGAAGATCTCTAATGACAACTCAGAGATTCCAAAAGAAAAGACTCAGTCTCCGACAAGAGACACTGCAGAGGCAGTGAAGAAATTCTTGAACAAAGAGATGATGGAGTTAGATGAATCGAAACTCTTTCAAGGACCACTCAATTTTGATTCCCTCTCTCCGGTCCAGACAATGAAGATAGCATCCTTTGCCCAAGCTAAAGCAAAAGAAAAGCTTCTGAAGTCTCACATGGAAGATTGTAAGCTGAAAGAGATTGCATCAGGAATGTTAGAGAAGATCATGCTATCCTTCCAAAAGGATCCTTCAGCCTCTCCATCCGGTAACCTTAAATCCCTGATAAACTCTGTCAACACTCATTTTGATTCCTTAGAGAAATCGGTAGAAGAAAAAGTCTGGAAATAATTTTTGGGAAAGAGATTCTCTGAAGTACAGTGACTCATAGCTAATGATAGGAGAACCCTAGATATTGGGATCAAGAGCCTAGAAAATGCTCTTAAAGATGGTGGAGAAATATACAAATTTTGTTTATCCTGGTCTAAAGTGAAAGAGGATATTGAAAAGAAGGTGAAAGAACAAGAAGGTAAACTGTCAAGTATATCTTAGAATTTTGATCCTCTCACCACATCCATAATGAATCAAGAGTGCCAGGCTATTGCCACTATAAATGAAATAAAGAGGCTTGAAAAGGAGAAGAAGAATATAATAAGCAGGATGAGTGAACTTAGATGGATAATTATCCCTAATTTAGAGGCCATGCATGAGGCCTTAACTGATGCTCAGACCACAGCCCAGACCAGTGATCCGACAGACTTAAGAAGGGCAAAAGCTTATGCATTCTTGTTGAGTGGTCACATTTCAATTTTAGACAGGATGAAGCAGAGTTGGGTGACAGAATTTGTACAGTTGAAGACCACCTTTGCGGATATACTTAAGTATATGTAAGTATAACATGTTTATATACTTATGCGGCCATGTGTAGGATGATTTTTGCAAATTTTGGTGTGCGGATTCCATCCTTTGCCATTGATGTCAAAGGGGAAGTGAGGAGTAGTGAAAAATATGTGATCTAGTTAAGGGGGAGCTCCGGTAAAATAGTACATAAGATAGAGCATCAGCCAAGGGGGAGTTTATTGCGACACTTAGTCATTTTTCACTAAGTGTTTCCATCAATGCCAAAGGGGGAGATTGTTGGCAAGAGACACTGTGTGGCTTCATGAGTGTTTTCATTGATGGAAACAAAGTCCATCCCACACATCCGCAGCACATAGTATGTCTATATCGGAAGTCAGATTGAAGAGTGTTTTGGTCTAGTGAACAAGAATAGAGCATGCAGTAAGGTCTGACAATCAGGTCTGGATCTCTCAGATGGTGTAACTCAGCAAGTTGCAGATTTGGACAAGTCAAGAGGAGTACCATGACTACTACATTCTAGAGATTGAGCCTCTGGTGATGAATGAGTGAAAAGATATGAGCATCTAAGTGTTGGGTTCCTGATAGGTAGAGTAGACTGAGGAAGAACTGACGACAGAGCATTACACTTTAATCCAGATGAGAAATTGATGGTGATCAAGCTATTTGAGGGATCATACATGGTTGGCCGACATGATTGATGACTTTTATGTCTGTTTTTGATGTACGTATCACATATTAAGCATGGATTCAGCCGACAGATTAGTGTTTAGTAAATATCTTGAGTATTCTGGTTGCTGACTAGAAAGATGTTGAAATCCTTGATGTGGATATATATACCAGATTGATTTTGGTGTGAAGGTGTGTGTGTGTTGATATAGTGTGCGAGGAAAGGCAGAAAGCAGTGTGGAAGTAGCAATACAAGTCCGGTATGTGACAGAACAATAGCACTAAAGCAGAGGAAGAATGAAGTGCATTAGATCAGTATATTGAGCCTAACCGGAACTGAACCTTAGCATATGTGGATGCCTCTCTTCAATTCAAGATTATGGTTAATTTCTATAAATTTTGTAGACAGTGAGTCTCTTGTAGGCAGTGTGCCTCTTGTGAGCAATGTGCTCGGGCAGTGAGTCCTAATTGGCAAGTGCCATTTTGTACTTCTTATTCTTTTAACACAGAATACAATCTTGGGTTAGTCACCCTGTGGTTTTTCCCTTAATAGGGTTTTCCACGTAAAAATCCTTGTGTTATGTGTGTTGATTTTATTTCTGCTCTCATAATTATGTATGCTTATATGTTTTGATGCTGCACTATTGTTAAAGAAGAAAAGAAAGTTAATATATTTAAGATAACTGATTCACCCCCCTCTCAGTTATCTACCTTGTTTCCAACACTGTCTAGGCCGTACAACAAGAGTAAACACAACGAAAGCAACTCAATTTTAGAATGCAGAGAATGATTCAAATGATCAATATATCATAGATTCAAAATGTTGATATGTTGACAACACGTGGGCTACAAATTAGGGCTCACATGCATGATTGTCCAGTTACAACATATATGCAAGATATGGCAATGAAGTGCCTATTCAAAACAAAATATCAATTCTAATCTATCATGATCGCTAGCATATGAACTAACTGCTTTCCTATGAATCCTATATATATATATCATCTACAAACTCAAAGAATCCTTCACATCGGCCAAGAAAGGTTACAAACTCCAATGAAGAGTTGTAACCTGGAGAAGCAAATAGGTCGGCCTTAAGCAGCCGGTACTCCTCCGCAAATGAATGAAACTTGGTGCAGACCTCAAGGAAGGTTCATCAAATCCTTATGTATATTGAATGATGTTCCATTTAGCTCTACAAGTCATGGAAGTGCTCTGTAAATCTTCTCCTTCAGCTGACTGTTTGTATGCTTTGTTCTGTGAAACCAGGTGATCTTCTGATAGCAATAACTTTCTAGAAACTAATCCAAATGATCTAAATTTTGGATATGATGTGCATGATGATGTTTAGATGATACGTCCTGCTTCCCAAGAGCTGATATGACAATGCGGCAAACTGTGGCACAAAATGTTGAAACTTCTACTGACTGAACTAAACTGAATTGAACTAGAAAATGAAAGAAAACAAAAAGGAATGCAAATATTTTTGGTTGATGCAAGATTACTCTACAACATAGGATGCTCCTACATCAGAATTAGAAGCATGAAGAAGACATATAAGTATGGAACTTAGAAGCACTAAAATGTGTGTTTCTATGTCTACATGAGATGTCAGAAGAACACAAGTAGGTTTTGATAACCAAAAAGTGATGAAGACTTCTACCATGGAAAGCTACCTAGTGGACTGCTTGGGATATTGCTTTGGATTCCTCCGCATTTCAAAATATGATCATGTAGTTTAGTATCTAAGTTTAGTGTGTTGTGAAGATGTTATATCCAAGAAATAAAGTCTGTATACCTTCAGTAATAAAAGTTATGTGTGATAGAGTTCCAGTCTATGTTCTAGCAGAGTAAAATGGTGATAAAGACTTGTTATAATACTCTGCACTCTTCTAGATATGAAGACTTGTCAATAAAATTTTGTGAACATGTTTAGAGAGGCTCAATGCATACTTTTGTAAATTATCTAATGTTTTGGTGTACCGCAAGTAATGCTTAAACTTCTATGGGTACTGCCAAGGTGAAATGACTATTATGCTACAAGCTTTAAGGGCGACCTTTTTCAAATAGGTCTGACATGTGGATGTTATTCCTTCATGAATGATGTTTAGGACTAGAATAAGCATGTATTGTGATCCACAAGGTGTGTGTTTTCTTCTAGAGTAGTGTATTGTTCATGATAGGGCTTGCCCTATGCTGTTTCATGTTGTAATCTTTGGCTGACTTGTTAAATGTAATATTGTTCTTGTTTTGGTTGACTTGTAATGAAAATCAATGTAATGTCATGTATATATTGTAAACCTAGTTGGTCTAGGTAAGACATGATTGTGAATAAAATAATATGAAAGAGTGAAGAGTAGAGTATGAATATCATATATGTACTGTGATGTGTGACTGAAGGAGAAATAATAGAAGTATTAGAGGGTATCCTGATTCATCTTGAAGACATTTTTGTGACAGGAGGGAAGTTAAGAGTGTGCCTAATTGATCCATTCATCAGAAGAAGTAGAATTGCAATCATCAAGTTGCTCAATGTACACTTCTTCAAGATTGCCATTGAGAAATGAAGACTTGACATCCATCTGATATACTTTGAAATTCTTATAAACTGAAAAATGCTAGGAGCATCCTAATTGCCTCTAATCTTGCCAAAGGAGAAAAAGTTTCTTCAAATTCAATACCTTCTACGTGAGCATATCCTTTTCAAACTAATCTTGCCTTGTTCCTAATCACCTGTCCATCCTCATTTAGTTTGTTCTTGAATACCAATGACATTCTTGTGTTTAGGTCTTGGGACAAGTTCCCATGTTTTGAATTCTTCTCGATCTAATTTAGCTCTTCTTGCATTGTATCAATCCAACTTTTATCTTTGCTAGCTTCTACAAAACGTTTAGGCTCAATTTTAGAAAATAAAGAAAAATTTACTTATTCTTTTATATTTTCCAATCCTCTCCTTATCAAAACACCATTATCATTGTTTCCAAGATTCTAATTTTGCACTCTCAACTATGTTATGCATTCTCTTATTGTAGCATCTATATGCCTTGCTTCTTGTTGAGTAGCCAAGAAAAATTCCTTCATCAAACCTTGATTCAAACTTACCCAAGTCATCTTCATTTCTTTTGATATAAAATTTACTTCCAAATATTCTGAAATACTTGACATATGTAGGTCTGCCTTTCCACAATTCATATGGAGTCCTTGTGGCATTTATTCTTATCTGTTCTCTATTAATAATTTAGACAACAATATGGGCTACTTCTTTCCAATACACATCAGGTAGCTTGGCTTCATTCAACATTGTTCTTGCCATCTCCTAAACAATTCTATTCTTTTTTTCAACTACACCATTTTGTTGAAGAGTCCTTGCAATAGAGTATTGTCTCCTTATTCCATGTTTTTCACAGAATTCTTCAAATTCATTAGAAGTAAATTCTCCACCTCCATCAGACATTAGACATTCGATTTAGAACTCATTTCATTTTCAACCAAGGATTTAAAAATCTTAAACCTCTCAAAAGCTTCAATTTTTTTCTTTTAAGTAACCCTGTGAGGCCCATCAGACATTTTAGTTGACTTAGTTACAGTACTAGACTTTATTTGTTGGATTTTTATACTTGTTTTGGTTTGGACAATTATGGACATTTATGTTATTTAACTAGATATTATGTTTGATGATACTTTGGACATTTATTATTATTATATTTTATGATTTATGTGGTTGGACTGTATGATTTGATTAAGTTGATTAGATGATTTTTCAGACTTATATTATGTGAGAAAGAAAGTGTTGGAAGAGAAATTGATGTTTATATGTTAGTAATTAAATAAATTATTTTTTAAAATTATTTGAGAATATGATCATAGATGAAAATTGATTATTTAGATTATTTTGTTATGTATTAAGTTACTTCAGCTATGATTATTATGACAAACTAATATTCAAAATTCAAGTGTGCAAGTGGGTGACCAAAATTCCTTAAATGGTTCGGAGACTCCATAAACCCTATGTCAAACCAGTTAGGCCTAGCCTAACCCATGGAACGGGTTAAGGCTAATTTGTGATGTAATATTGTTATTTAATATTTATTTTAAATTTTGTGAGTGGTTGTGGCATTTTATTATTTTTATTAATTTTATTTTATTATCTTTTTAGAGTAAAAGTCATTTTGAATTATTTCCTTGTGAGATGAGGATAAAAGCTTTTAAATTAATATTTTTATTTATTTCTTTTTAAGAGAGAATTTTTATCTCTTGTTTAAAATTGGAAAAAGAAGAGATTTTTGGGAAAAAAAAAGGATTGCTTTCTTTTGTTTTTCTTTCTTTTTTTATAGTTTTTAATTTTATAAATGGGAATTTTGGGGAAGAGGGTTGGATCACTTTTGCTATGCTTGGATTTTGAGAATGGAAAATTTGTGAAGAGAAAGAGATTTTTGGTTTGAATTTGGAGAAGTTGGTTTTCAAGGCTTTGGATTCATGAGCAAAAGAGTTGGAAATTTATTTTGGTTTGAAATTTGGGCTCACCCTAATTTCGGGAGTTGAGGTATTATTCTGAAATTTCTTTTAATCTTTGTAAAGTTTGTGATGGATTGTGAAATTTGGGTTTGAATTTTTTTTGTATTCTTATTCTTTTTTCAAATTTTTGTGGGTTTGGGTTGTCTGGGAGTGGATCTCCATTTTTTATGAGAGCCTCCCAAGTGTTGGGGTAGAGAGAGGCGTGGAGCCTCTCTTGGGGAACTTGGTTCTATGAATTAGATAGTGAAAAGATAGTTTTGAGGAGCATGTGATTCGATGGTATTTTGGAGGTATGGGGTATATGATGAGATACAAACTTGTTATTGTTGTGTGTGGGAGTATGGAGTATGTGATTTGATAGTATTTTGGAGGTATGGGGTATATGATGAGATGGAAACTTGTTCTTATTGTTGTGTATGAGAGTATGGAGTATGTGATTTGATGGTATTTTAGAGGTACAGGGTATGTGATGAGATGGACACTTGTTGTTATTATTGTGTGTACATGGAGATGTGTGGAGATATGGGTATTGTGTATTTTATGGAGAGTTGGTGATTTATGATGTATGGAGTTTCATATGGTGATATGTGATGATTTTGATTATGATTTGGTTTTTCCCCAAGAGGGAGGATTATCCCCTCTCTTCCCCTATTTTGGATTCAAGAAGGATTCCTTTGTGAGTGAGTCAATCCATCGAAAACTTGTTGATTTTGTTGCTTTTTGAATTTTATGTTTTTGCAAGTTGATGCATGTTTTTGTATAAATCTGGTTTATAGAGTTCTCCTACTGGGGGGTGGGATGTGCTTATGCAATCCCTATGGTAGGGTGGAGAGCAGGACTTGGCCACCTATTTTGGCCTTTGTGTGTGTGCAGGTCAAAGTGAAGCTTCATTT
Source organism: Cunninghamia lanceolata (assembly GCA_027924645.1). Lineage (NCBI taxonomy): Eukaryota > Viridiplantae > Streptophyta > Pinopsida > Cupressales > Cupressaceae > Cunninghamia > Cunninghamia lanceolata. The sequence goes on from BSBN01000346.1 coordinate 162,623, forward strand.
CAAGAAGATTTGTATTGAAGAGACTTGTGTTGTTCTGTTTTCTTATCTGTGAAGAGCTTGGAGCTCTTCCCTTTAGATCCTTTTGGAAAGTTGAGGTTATGGATTATGCATCCATTTGTAAATTTTTATAGTAGAAGGATATTTTGTATATGTGTAATTTCTATAATTTCATTTTGTGAATTTAACAAGTTTACTAATTTTTATAAAAACTGGTAAAACTGTCCATAGAAAAACCAGTTTGTTCTGTCTTAAATAAATTTTTCTTTAGAAATTGGGTTTATTTGAAACTTTTAGGACAAGTGCACAATTAAGTTTTCTAAATCATATAAAAAAATCAGTGATACCCAGATTATATTTTTTGATATATAAAAGTATTTGTGACTACATGTATGGGCTATTATAAAATTATCCTAATAAAAACTAGTACATTGTATCTTTAATAAATTTCATTTTAGAAACTGGGTTTCTTTGAGATTTTTATTGAAGATGTCCAACCGAGTTGGCTAACTGGTTGCAAGATTTCAGCCATACTCAGATTCTCAATTATGATATATAGATGAATTAGTATCTATTTATCTTTACTGCTATTCTGAAAGATTATGATTTTACATTTGATTATATAATTTTTTAAAAAGTATATTTAAGGAAATTATTATTTTATTATTATGATATTTTAGATCTCTATTTTACCTTTCTAACATATTTTAAAAATAGGAAAAATCATGGAGATTAGTTTGACTAAATTTTAAAAAAAGAGAATATAATTTTATTAAAAGGACAATATATTTAGATTTATTTTTTATTTTTTTAAAGGATACTAATTAGATTTATTCTATTATTACAAAAATAAAGTAATTGGTATATTTAAAACAAAAGGAAGAAGCTTTTAATTTTAGGAATGAAGAAAAAGAAACTAGTTTTTTTTTTTTAAGTTGTTTTATTGCTTTTATGATTAAGATTTATGTTTTAACATCTAGATGTTTTATTGTGATGGAATTTAGAAGGATTTAATTAATTATTTAATTAAATCATTCAATTTCAGATTTTGGAAAAAAATAGTCTATTTTATTATTAAAATAAATTAGTTTTACATGAAGTTGTATTTTAAATGTTTGGCACTCTTTATATTGCAAACTATGTTTTAGAATTAAATGATAGATTAGTTATACACTTTATTAATTTAAATTAAAGAATCAAACTTTGTTTTAAAACGTTAATACCTTATAAACTTGGGTAAAAAATTTATATTTTGGGGATATATAAATTAATTGTTATTATCGGAATAACTTAGTGGTGGAATTTATAGTGCAAACTCTATAGATTTAGTTTAATGAAATAATTAAACATTTTTTCTTGGTCTTAACTTGACAATTGTTTAGAATATAGAAAGATTGAATGGAAATTAGAAAAGAACTGTTATTCTTTTATTTATGAAAAAAAAAGTGTGTTTTATGAGCCAATTGATTTAGTTGAAAAGGAAAGATTGAAATTGATTATCTAGTTGCTTTATTTCTAAATATATATTAAATGGATTGAAATCATTTTATTTTATTAGGAAACAATGAAAAAATTTAATAGATTTTTTATTATTATTATAAAGGAATGAATTGATTTATGCAAAGAGGCAAATGTTATAAAAAAACAAATTATTAAGTTTTATAGAGAAAGGTTGCTATATTTCCATAAAGAAAAAGATTTGAGCTTTATTATCTAGTAGATAGAAATTAGGACTTAAATGTTTTATTACTTAAGGAATTCAATTTAAAATTAAAAATAAAAATAAAAAATGATTTGCACTATCCTTTTAAAATAGAAATTAAATGAATATAACTTGCTTGTTGTGAAATTTGAAATCAAGGAAATGATTTAGTCAGTTTTATTATTGAAAGAAAATTAGTTTTCAAATATGATTTTTAGTTGAATCGAAATTAGAAGAATTAGATTATTAAATATTTTGGCATTATCAAATTTGCAAGTTGTAACTTACTATTAAATAATAAATTAAATACGTTTAATTAATTTAAACAAAAAGAATATTATCATGTGTTGAAGTATTATTATTTTTGTGTGTTCTCATGTTTAATTCTATTCCTTTAGAAAAAAAAAATATTTTCACCATTTTTGCCGACTTGTATGGTTGACATATAGGTGGGCCTGATACAGGGATGACATTTGGTATCAGAGCCAGGTTTCCAATACTTTGGAAACTCTAGGGAATTTGATTAGTAAACTAGTAGTCGTACAAAGGGTATGTAGACTCCTCTTTGAGGGCTTCCAGGAGGAACCCTAATACTAAAAGGGGGAGGATGTGAGGCCCATCAGACATTTTAGTTGACTTAGTTGCAGTACTAGACTTTATTTGTTGGATTTGTATACTTATTTTGGTTTGGACAATTATTGACATTTATGTTTTTTAACTAGACATTATGTTTGATGATACTTTAGAAATTTATTATGATTATACTTTATGATCTATGTGGTTAGACTATATGATTTGATTAAGTTGATTAGATGATTTTCAAACTTATATTATGTGATAAAGAAAGTGTTGGAAGAGAAATTGATGTTTATATGTTACTAATTAAATAAATTATTATTTTTAATTATTTGAGAATATGATCATAGATGAAAATTGATTATTTAAATTTTTTTGTTGTGTATTAAGTCACTTTGACTATGATTATCAGACAAACTGATATTCAAAATTCAAGTGTGTAGGTGGGTGGCCAAGATTCCTTAAGTGGTTCAGAGACTCCATAAACCCTACGTCAAACCAGTTAAGCCTAGCCTAACTCGCGGAAGGGGTTAAGGCTAATATGTGATGTAATATTATTATTTAATTTTTATTTTAAATTTTGTGAGTGGTTGTGGTGTTTTATTATTTTTATTAATTTTATTTAATTATCTTTTGGGGGTAAAAGTCATTTTAAATTATTTATTTTATTTTAATTTATTTCCTTGTAGGATTAGGATAAGTGTTTTTAAATTAATATTTTTATTTATTTCTTTTTTAAGAGAGGATTTGTATCTCTTGTTTAAAATTGGGAAAAGAAGAGCTTTGGGGAAAAAAAGAAGGATTACTTTCTTTTATTTTTCTTTCTTTTTTGTAGTTTTTAATTTTATTTATGGGAATTTTGGGGAAGAGGGTTGGATCACTTTTGCTATGTTTGGATTTTGAGATTGGAAAAACTGTGAAGAGAAATAGATTTTTGGCTTGAATTTGGAGAAGTTAGTTTTCAAGGCTTTGGATTCATGAGCAAAAGAGTTGGAAATTTATTTTGGTTTCAAATTTGGGCTTACCCTAACTTGGGGAGTTGAGGTATTATTTTGAAATTTCTTGTAATCTTTGTAAAGTTTATTTGATGGAATGTGAAATTTGGGATTGAATATTTTTTTTACTCTTGTTTTTTCAATTTTTTGTTCATTTGGGTTGTATGGGAGAGAGTCTCCCAAGTGTTGGGGTAGAGAGAGGCGTGGAGCCTCTCTTGGGTAACTTAGTTCTATGATTAAGATGGTGAAAAGATATTTTTGATGAGTATGTGATTTGATGGTATTTTGGAGGTATGGGGTATATGATGAGATGGAAACTTGTTATTGTTGTAAATGGGAGTATGGAGTATGTGATTTGATGGTATTTTGGAGGTATGGGGTATATGATGAGATGGAAACTTGTTATTGTTGTGTATGAGAGTATGGAGTATGTGATTTGATGGTATTTTAGAGGTATGGGGTATGTGATGAGAAGGAAACTTGTTGTTATTGTTGTGTATGGGAGTACATAGACATGTGTGGAGATATGGGTGTTGTGTATTTTATGGAGAGTTGGTGATTTATGATGTATGGAGTTTCATATGGCGATATGTGATGATTTTGATTATGATTTAGTTTTTCCCCAAGAGGGAGGATTATCTCCTCTCTCCCCCTATTTTGGATCCAAGAAGGATTCCTTTGTGAGTAAGTCAATCAATGGGAAACTTGTTGATTTTGTTGCTTTCTGGATTTTATGTTTTTGCAAGTTGATGCATGTTTTTGTATAAATTTGGTTTATGTAGTTCTTTTGCTCGGGGTGGGATGTGCTTATGCAATCCCTATGGTAGGGTGGAGAGGAGGACTTGGCCACCTATTTTGGCCTTTGTATGTGTGCAGGTCAAAGAAAAGCTCTGTTTCAAGAAGATTTGTATTGAAGAGACTTGTGTTGTTCTATTTTCTTATCTGTCAAGAGCTTGGAGCTCTTCCTTTTAGATCCTTTTGGAAAGTTGAGGATTATGGATTATGCATCCATTTGTAAATTTTTATAGTAGAAGGATATTTTGTATATGTATAATTTCTATAATTTCATTTTGTGAATTTAACAAGTTTACAACTTTTTATAAAAATTGGTAAAATTGTCCATAGAAAAACCAGTCTATTCTGTCTTAAATAACTTTTTCTTTGGAAACTAGGTTTGTTGGAAAATTTTAGGACAAGTGCGCCATTAAGTTTTCTAAATCATATAAAAAAATCAATGATACCCAGATTATACTTTTTGAGATATAAAAATATTTGCGACTACATGTATGGGCCGTTATAAAATTATCCTAATAAAAACTAGTACATTGTATCTTTAATAAATTTCATTTTAGAAACTGGGTTTCTTCGATATTTTCATTGAAGATGTGCAACCGAGTTGGCTAACTGCTTGCAAAATTTTAGCCATATCCAAATTCTCAATTATGCGATATGTATGAATTATTAACTATTTATCTTTACTACTATTTTGAAAGATTATGATTTTACATATGATTATATGTTTTTTTTCTTAAAAGTATATTTAAGAAAATTATTATTTTATTATTATGATATTTTAGATCTCTATTTTACCTTTCTAACGTATTTTAAAAATAGGAAAAATCATGGCTCATATTAGTTTGATTAAATAGAAATTTTTTTTTAATTTTATTAAAAAGAAAATGTATTTAGATTTATTATTATTTTTTTAAAGGAAACTAATTAGATTTATTCTATTATAACAAACATAAAGTAATTGGTATATTTAAAACAACAGGAAGAAGCTTTTAATTTTAGGAATGAAGAAAAATAAACTAGTTTTTTTTTTTTAAATGTTGTTTTATCGCTTTTATGATTAAGATTTAAGTTTTATCATCTAGATGTTTTATTGCGATGGAAATTAGAAGGATTTAATTAATTACTTAATTAAATTATTCAATTTTAGATTTTGGAAAGAAATAGTATATTTTATTATTAAAATAAATTAGTTTTATTTGAAGTTGTATTTTAAATGTTTGACACTCTTTATATTGCAAACTATGTTTTAGAATTAAATGATAAATTAGTTATACACTTTATTAATTTAAATTAAAGAATCAAACTTTGTTTTAAAACGTTAATACCTTATAAACTTGGGAAAAAAAGTGTATTTTGGGGATAGATAAATTAATTGTTAGTATTGGAATAACTTAGTGGTGGAATTTATAGTGCAAACTCTATAGATTTAGTTTAACGAAATAATTAAACATTTCTTCTTGGTCTTAACTTGACAATTGTTTAGAATATATAGAAAGGCTGAATGTAATTTAGAAAAGAACTGTTATTCTTGTATTTATGAAAAAAGAAAGTGTGTTTTATGAGCCAATTGATTTAGTTGAAAATGAAAGATTGAAATTGATTATCTAGTTGTTTTATTTCTAAATATAAATTAAATGGATTGAAATCATTTTATTTTATTAGGAGACAATAAAAAGATTTAATAGACTTTTTTTTTATTATAAAGGAATGAATTGATTTATATGCAAAGAGGCAAATGTTATAAAAAAAAGAAATTATTAAGTTTTATAGAATAAGGTTGCTATATTGCCTTAAAAGAAAGATTTATCTAGTAGATAGAAATTAGGACTTAATTATTTTATTACTCAAGGTATTCAATTTAAAATTAAAAATAAAAATAAAAAGATATGCACTATTCTTTTTAAGTTTTATAGAATAAGGTTGCTATATTGCCTTAAAAAAAAGATTTGAGCTTTATTATCTAGTAGATAGAAATTAGGACTTAATTGTTTTATTACTCAAGGTATTCAATTTAAAATTAAAAATAAAAATAAAAAGATTTGCACTATCCTTTTAAAATAGAAATTAAATGAATATAACTTGCTTTGTTTTGAAATTTGAAATCAAGGAAAAGATTTAGTCAATTTTTTTAATAAAAGAGAGTAAAAACTTTATTAATCAAAGAGAGCAGTACAAAGCATAAAAGTAGCAAGAGGCCCAAACAGGCCCAGGGACAACAAACAAGAAGTCAAGAAGTGGTCATGCAACATCTCACATCGTCCGTGACCAAATCCACCAAATCCTGAGTAAGATCCCCAGGTAAACTATCCCAATCATCCACTGGCGAGGTCCCATTCTTCTTAGAAGCCCATTTAGCCAACCCATCAGCCACCTTATTCTATTCCTGAGGGATATGAGAGAAGGTGACAGAATCAAATAATTCTCCAAGACTGGTGATTTGTTTAGCCACCACTGCAAGCTACCAACTAACATCATCAAACTGCCTTCTATTTATCAAGACTATCACCACCTGAGAATCTGACTCACAAATAATCTTATTCTAGCCAAGGGCATATGCCTTCTTCAAAGCCAAAAGAATAGCCAAGGCCTCCATAAGATTATTAGAGTGCAACCCCCTATATTTTGAGAAGAAAAACACAACCACCCCAGAACTGTCTCTACCCACCCCACCAATGCCAGCATGCCTAGGGTTACCCCTTGCAGACCCATTAGTATTGATTTTCAAGACTCCAGTGGGAGGAGGCAGCCAATGCCCTTCCCTAGAAACCTTCCTTCTAGAACAACTGCTTCACCCAATCTTGGGCCTTTTGGGACCCCCAACAAGAATCCCTAAATTAAGAATCACTCTAGTATCACTAGGATCCACCGAGGCTGACAGATCACATTTAGCATACAAGGTCTCTTGCAAAGCCCCAAGAATGCGAGACCAAACTTGACCCACCAACAACTTCTTATCCAAAAAGACCCTGCAGTTGCGCTCCAACCAGATGTGCCATATAATCAAACTAGGGCCAATTGGCCAAGCTATGTGCAGAAATGAAGTCCTCATCGGAATGGGCCCAAAGTTCTACCAAAACTCCTCCAGAGAAGAAGGCTGCCTGCACTGCAAACTCTAGGCCCCCCACCAAAAATGCCAAATAGTCCTAGCAAAAGGGCACTGGAAGAAAAGATGTGAAACAGTCTCAACATCTTTTAGACATAAGAAGCATAAGGAAGGACCTTGGATGCCACACTTACAGAGGTTATCCCAAGTCAAACACCTGCCATAAACCACCAACCAAGAAAACAAATTGCATTTTGGCCAAGAGAATTTATTCCAAATATTTTTCCACCAAGGAACCTTAGCACTACCCCAAGCTTGTCTATCCAAAACACGATACCCTGAAGCAACAGTGAACTTCCCTTTTGGATCTGGACCCCAAGCCAGCACATCCCGCTCTGGGAGAGAACAACAGACTCTATCAGCCAAAATGGAGGACAACTCCCTCCTATCCTCAAAAGATCCACCCATGGGCCATTCTTGCATATCCTTCCATTGGTAAACAATAGTCTGCCCCAAAGCTTAAGGGCATTTGAAATCCATCACTCTACGCCAACCAGCCTGAACAAAAATCCAACATAAGTCCCCCAAGTGAGGGTGCGAGGAGAGGATAGGCGGGAAGCCATCCCAGGAGTCATGCCAAAAAAGAGCATCAGATCCTCTATTGCAGATCCAAAACATGCCTTATTTAACCAGCACAGCCCCCCTCTTAAGAGTATCCCAGATCATAGAACCTCTCCTTGAAAGACTAAAACGAGTCACCTCAGCGCCCTCCACCTCCCCAAGGTACTTGAAGGTAAGGATCCTGGCCCAATACTGATGCTGATAAGAACACCATCTCCAGTATAGCTTAGCAGTCAAAGCCTGTCCATTCCAATTTGTCATACGCAAACCCAGACCACTATCCTGCTTTGGCCGACAAACAACTTCCCACTTAATTAAGCTCCACTTCTTTGAAAGGAGATTACCTGACCAAAGAAACTACTGACAGAGGCCCTCAAAATCTTTGATGAAACTTGAGGGACCCGTTAACACAAAACACCTGTATATAGGAAGGGCCTGAACCACAGACTTCAATAGAGTAACTCTTCCAGCTGTAGATAACCATCTATAGGTCCAGTGACAAACCAGCCCACAAAATTTATCCATCACATCCTGCCAAAAACACCTGGGAAGTGGGCACACATCCAGAGGGATGCCACGGTATATAAAGGGAAGTTTCCCCACCTGAAACCTTAAGATCCTGGCAATACATTGCTAAATAAGCCTGGGGGTATTAAAGAAATAAATGCAAGACTTACTTTTATTAATGCTTTGACCTGAGGTAGCCAGGTAACAATCCAAAATCTGACACAAAGCAACCACTTCAGCCACCTTAGCAACACCCATCAAAGCTGTATCATCCACAAACTAAAGATGAGTTTGAGGAGGAAGAGAATTGCTCCATTTCCATCCTTGAACGAGCCCATCCATAACACGAGACTTAATGAATATCCCTAAGCCTTCAGCCATCAAGATGAACAAATATGGGGATAAGGGGTCCCCCTGTCGAAGACCTCCAGAAGCACCAAACAGATCTGAAGACTCCCCATTTATGAGAACAGAAAATGAGGACGTCCTCACACAGCTCATGACCCAATCAATCCACTCACAAATGAACCGAAAGGCTCCCAGAATTTTGATCAAAAAGCCCCAGTTAACTGTCATAAGCTTTAGCCATGTCCAACTTTATAAACATAGCCTTTTCCTTAGAAGAGGCCATAGAGTGAATAGTCTCAACCGCAATAACAACTCCGTCCAAAATCTGTCTACCCGCAACAAAGCCCCCTTGTTCCTCTGAGATTAACTTATCCAGACATGGCTTCAAATGTTCAACAATTAGCTTTGTAATGATTTTATACACCACATTGCACAAAGCAATTGGTCGAAAAAGATCCAGAGAATCAGCACCCTCACATTTTGGGATAAGAGCAAGAAACGTGGCATTCATGGCTCACAACATTTGCTTATTCCTAAAAAATTCCTGCACCACCTCCAATAGATCAAGGTTGATAACTTCCCAAAATTCTTGAAAGAACTCAGCCGAGAACCCATCAGGACCAGGAGCCTTCCCTTTTTTCAACTGAAACACTACATCCTCCAACTCCTTCAAATAAATAGGTTTAAGAAGAGAAGCATTCATATCCGTAGTCACCAGAGAGGGAATACAAGCTAGGATAGAAGATTCCTCCTCACTAGTAGGCAGGGTATCTTCAGAAAAGAGAGCAGAGAAAAAACAAACTGCCTCACTAGAGATCCCTCAAGAGGAAGAAAGAACAGAACCCTTAGGAGAGCAGAGAGAAGAGATAAAGTTACCTTGTCTTCGAGCCTTCACCGATTTATGAAAGAAGGAAGTATTCTTGTCCCCTTCCTAAAGCCAATCAACACGAGCCTTCTGTTTCCAAAAAAATTCCTCACGAAGCTCCCATTCCTCGAGGTCTTTAACCACACCAACCTCAAGCCTGCTTAAATTTACATCAAGACCTTGGTCCCGAATCTCCCTGGTAATAGAATCCAAGCGCTCCTGGCCAACCCTTTTCCATTGAAACACATTGCCAAATTGATACTTATTCCAATGTTTCAATTTATACTTCACATATTGAAGCCTCTTCACAAATGAGTACATAGCTGTACCAAAAGCAGGTCGTCCTTCAATCCACCATCTAGAAACCAAGTCAAGAAGACTCTCCTCCCTGAGCCACATAAGATGAAATCTAAAAGTTTGTTTCTTAAGACCATCAGTCAAATGAGAAGAGAATTTGATCGGCCAATGGTCTGATCCTCGCCAATCTAAAATTTTAGAACTTGATAGCCACTTGTCACCCACCCAAAAATAGGAAACAAGAAACTTGTCTAACCATTCAGAAATGGCATCATCCCCAAGCCTCCTATTATTCCAAGTAAACATGCCATTTGAAGGTTTGATATCCACAAGTCAGAGCTGAGATAAATTATCCCTTAGAAGATCAGAAGAGGGGTCCAAACGAGGCACACCCCCCTTTTCTCCTCAAGGGAGGCAATTGCATTGAATTCACCTGCCATAATCCAAGGGAGGAAAGGATCCAACGATCTTAGAAGATTGATATGAGACCACAGGAGAGTCTTACTAGGGACATCCATTGGAGCATAAATGTTAGAAAGAAGAATTCTTTCCCCTGTCTCCGAACTAATTGCAACTAGAGAGATGGAAAATCTACTAGAGATCCACCAAATAGGAGAAATTTGCCAAGGATCCCAAAAGCAAGCAAGACCCCCTGAGCTGCCTTGTGCACCCACACACTAGTAAAACCCTCTATTCCAAATCTTAGAAACACACTGCATCATACCATCCAAAGATAACTTCGTCTCTTGGAGGAAAACCACATCCAGAGAATGAGCACTAACCAAGTCTTCAATAGCCTTTTGTTTAGGGATGCTATTCATACCCCTTACATTCCATGATAACACAATCACCGTGACGGGTGAGAGAAGTGAGTATCCAATGTTTTTACCGACCCAAATTCCACCAATGTCTCTCCAGCCATCTTAACTTTCTCCCAATCCTTCTTCATCCCCACCTTCTGGGGCTTATTAGGAGCACATTTTTTCAGGGATTTTTGTTGTAGACCCAGAATAGGAGAAGAAGAGAGGGATTTTTTCTTACTAGAGTCTTCCAAACCCAGTCCACTGGCTAAACTTACCCTTTCATTTGAAGAGGCCATGGGGGTTTCCACCAAACCACAAGAGTCCCCAAACCTAGCATCGGGGGGAGAAGCAACTGAATCCATCACCACCCCGGAAGCCACCATAGGAACTAGGATTGAGGTAGTGACAGGAAAAGACTCAGAATTATGATCAACTAAAGGAGAAGCTTCAAAATGCATGTCAGAAGAAACCCCATCCTCATGGACTAATTCATCCAAATCCTCAAATTTGATAAAAGTCTCCTCCTCTTGATGATCTTGAAGAGTCCTCTTCTCACCCCGATTCTTGTTTCGTACCTTAATTGGCACAAAGCCATCTTTATCTGGTACCACCCCCTGCATGGGTGCTTTACCCTTTTCTGCCCTTGGATTAGACAGAGCCTTCACATTATCTGAACCACCAGCATCTGAGGCACGAGGGCACCTCCTTTGAAGATGGCCATACTCATGGCATAGTCGGCACCCAAAAAGTAAAGTCTCATAGTCTAACTGTTGAGTCCAGGAGCTAGACCCAACAGTCAGATCAATAGAATCTAGCAGAGGTTGGCTCAGATCAATCTCCACACAGACTCGGGCATAGGAAAAAATTTGCTTTTTCAGAGTTTTCTGAGACAGGCCAATAGGCTTCCCTAGTAGTAATGCAATTGATTGTAGAATATCCTGTCTCCAACATTCCAATGGCAACTGAGGAAAATGAACCCACACTGGCACCTTCGAGGGAAGTTCCTCTGCTGAATTAAAGCCTGCATGTCAAGGCTTCATGAAAAGGCCAACTTGATTATAAAAGTAGGGCCCTCCCTCAAAAACCTTGTTACAATCAGAGATACAAGAAAAGACCACCAGAAAGAAGTTATTCACATCTAGCAAGATTTCAAAATCACCTTCCAGATTCCATGACTTGCGAATCCAGGGTTCCAGAAAAGGCATCGAAACCCTCAATCCAATAAATTTGCAGATTAAAACATGTTTTCTATAATACTCCAGGTCCTCGGCTACTGCCTCTGTTTGAATCACCAGCTTCGAATGAACTTGAGCTCTTTCCAAGCATCCGTTTATCTTGTGCAATTTCAAAGCACCAGTACTGAAAACCCCAACATCAGGCGGGGATGGATGAGGAGCCTCGTCACCAACTCCAGCCATAGCAGCATCCCCCGACGTCTCACCCAAAGGCACAGACCCTGCCATTAGAAAATCCCCTCAAGCCCTTGCACCCCACACCTGCACCGAACAATGCACACACTCAAGAACCCCCCCCCCCCCCTGAAAGCTAAAAAAACCCACCCTTTGCTGAAAACAACCTCACAGAGCCTGATTTGCAAAGAAAAAACACATGCAATAGAGAACAAACACATGCAGACCGCGACCTGCTATAGGTCGCGGGACTGCATAGAGCTCCCGCGCACACTCTCCATCCCCCAAAATATCGTTGAAAAGATTTAGCCAATTTGATTATTGAAAGAAAATTAGTTTTTGAATATGATTTTTAGTTGAATTGAGGTTAGAAGAATTAGATTATTAAATATTTTGGCATTATCAAATTTGCAAGTTGTAACTTACTATTAAATTATAATAAATTAAGTATGTTTAATTAATTTAAAGGAAGGGAATATTATCATGTGTTGAAGTATTATTATTTTTATGTGTTCTCATGTTTAATTTTATTCCTTTAGAAAAAAATATTTCTACCATTTTGCCCACTTGTATGGTTGACATATAGGTGGGCCTGATATAGACATGACAAACCTAAGTCCTTTTAGAAAAATCATCAATTAGCAACATGAAATACCTATCACCTCACATACTTCTTGTTTTTGTAGGTCCATATAGGTCTATATGAATCAACTCCAAAGACATTGTAGATGAATACTCCTTGGTCCTGAATCTTGTCCTTGTTTTTTTTTCCTTGATTACATTCTTTACAGAAAGTGCTTGAAGGCTTTACAATCTTAGGTATATCTCTCACAACAAGCTTGGAACTAATCTTCACTAGATGGTCAAAATTGATATGACCCATCCTTTTATGTCATAACCAACTCTCATCTATCTGTCCTAAAAGATAGTTTTTCCCTTTGATCTCATTGAGATTATACAAGTTGTTTTTAGTCCTACTCGCCTCTACAACAAGCTTTCCAATGCTTACTTTTTTTTTATCTCACATCCTTGAGCATAAAGATATGGTTGTAAGCCTTGTCACACATCTGACTCACACTTAGTAGGTTATGTTTTACACCTTCAAAATATAGAAATTCTTTTGTCTTTGTTTTCCCATCAATGCTTAGAATGCCTTTTCCAAAAATTTTTGTAGATGTATTATCACCAAACTTAACTGAACCACCATTCCACTTCATCAAGCTAATGAACTTAATTATATCTCTAATCATGTGAATAGAACATCCACTATCAATCACCCATAGATTTCCTTGACCTTGAGCATGAAATGTAGTTTGAACAATCATTGATTTCTCAGGCTTCTGATCTCCTTCATTTTCCATTCCTTCTTAGATTCATTTTTGTTATTAGCATGAATGTCCACTTTCTTTTTATGCTTAGAGGGAACTTCTGCTCCACTTATCTATCTAGGAGGTTTCATAAAACTACTTCTATAAAATCTTTCTATGTGCCTAAAGTTATTGCACATGTAGCATAAGACATTGAAATCAACCAAGGGTACAAATGGGTTCTTGCTCACAAAATCATTTCTTCTTGCACTAGCTTTACAATCAATAGCCTTATGACCATATTGATTACAAAAGAAATAGTCACCAGAGAATGGGTAATTGAACCTGATTATCTATGCTTGTCTTGCAAGAGCTAGTCCTCTAAATCTCCTCTTTTGATTGTTGACTTTGACAAAGCCATCTTATTTTTCTTTCCTATTTTCAGTCTTCTTGGGGGCTTCTATATTTGACTCAGACTTGTCTATATTTATCTTCTTAGGAGGTGCTATAGAATTTGCATTTCATTATCATATCCCAATCTAGACTTGTTAAAGGATACTATTTGATTGACTGTCATTTCATCCAATATCTCAAAGATTTTCTAAATTTCAAACTTATGTTTAACTAAGAATTTAGCTTTTCCAATTCCTCCTTCAGAGACACAACTTCATCTTCAAGCTTCTGACATTATTTTGATTTTTTTTTTAGTTCAGATGTCACAACTTCTATAATTATTTTTCCTTCTTTGACTTGAACTTTCAGATTTATAATCATCTCCTTATATTCTTCAAGCTCTACTTTTTGCTTTTGATTTTCTTTCCTCACAGATTTTAGGTCATCTAGGGCAGAGATCAGTTCTCCTCCTAGATCTACCTCACATTCTTCTTCATTAGGATCTAGCATTTATTCACCATCTTCTATAGGGTTGTCTTCATTTTCCAAAACCTCCATTGCCATAAACAGGGCTTCTTCTCTATCACTTTCAAATGAATAGTGATTACATTCTTCTGATGAACTACATATCTCTTTTGAATAGAGGCTCTTCTTATGCTTGTGAAAATTCATCATTTTGTACTCCTTATGACTCTTATGTTGATCACTATTTTCACTTTCTCCAAAGGGAAATTTAGAAGCATAGTGGCCTACTTTAACATAGTTAAAGCATTTGAACTTGGTAACTTACCTTTGTACTTGTCAGAGCCCTTCTTCAACCTTCTCACAAAGTTGGCTTCCTCATCATCAGACCCATCGCTTGGCTCAAATGAATCATTATTTTCTTTCTTAGATGCTTTGAAAGCAACTTCCTTCTTAGATGTGTCCTTAATCACATTCCTCATTTCATAAGAAGTAACAAATCCATAAAAATAATCCATTGTGAACTTATTCAAATCTCTAGCTTCTTCAATAGTAGAAACTTTTTAATCATACCTTTGGGGAAGGGATCTCAAAACCTTCTTCACAATTACCGATTCTTTCATTTCTTCACTATGTCCTTTGATTGCATTGACACTTTCATCCACCCGGAGTAGATAGTCAACAATGTTTTCTTCTTCTTGAACATCTTTAGACTTTTAAATTGGCCTCTATATGTCTACAACTTAGCTTGTTTTACTTTATCATATCCTTCATAAATTCTATAAATTTTTTGCTAGATATCCTTAGAAAACTTGAAATGCATCACCGTAACAAATTTAATGTTTGTCAATCCACATAGAATTGTAATCTTAGCTTTAGCATTGTTTTCACATTCTTTCTTACTAGTCTGGTATGTTGGAGGAGTTGTAGGAGCAATATAACCATCCACAACATATTGACATACATCAAACCATAATGAGGTTAGATAGGCTTCCATCCTTATACTCCAAAGAGCATAGTTTGATCCATCAAATAAAGGTGACTTGTTTGAATAGGATCCTTCCTAACCTGCTATATGTTCTAATCCTAGATCTACCTTCAGTTGTTAGGCTGCACCAAGGAACTTAGCTCTGATACCAATTGTAGAACACACAAATATACTGAGATGGGGGGTGAATTAGTATATCAATAAATCTCAATCTCAACTACTTTGCCAATGATCATCAACACACTAATAAAAACATATGAATAGTGCAAGCAATGAACACAACCACACAAAAGAATACAACACCATATTTTATGTGGAAATCCTAGAAGGGAAAAACCATGATGAGCAAGTTGCTTGGATGTATTGCCCAAATCCAGCCTCACAAAGAAAATTAATCATTACAATATGATATGAAGACACCAACCCTTAGGAGACACCAATCCCCTAGCCAATACAAGGTTTATGGGCACCAACCCAAAGGAGACTATAATCCCCTAAACTGAGCACCAACCTAGACAGCAGTTTTATGGGCACCAACCCAAAGGAGACTACAATCCCCAAACTGAGCACCAACCCAGATAAACAGAGGCACCAACATCACAAAGATCAAGAAGCACCAACCTCTGGAACCACTTAAATGATTATAAAAGAAATGACATACATACTATCAGTAATAATCTCCGCACAATATCAGAATGAACATGCTTAATTCTACCTTGGCATTTTGACTTATTCGGATGCTCAATCTTTTCCACAATGCAATGACCACCTCTGTTGTTAATGATAAATCACGATTTGCACAAACAGATTCACAGTCCAATTGCAGAACTTCATTATCACACTTCACTTCTATGCACACACATATTTCCTAACACTTTTACATCTTCTAATTAGAGTCAGAATTGATATTCGTTGAATTGTATCAAACACACACATCTCACCCAAAACAATTCTCCTTTATATATGTGATACTTTACATTTTTCAAAAGGAAGTCGTCCTTTATAAATTTTAATTTCTAACGTATACATTTCATAGGGTTGGCCCAACTTGAATTCCCACACTATGAATCTGGACCTAATTTAAACAACTTAGGTCAGCCAGCTTGAAAAAAATAGAATAAGTGTTTCTCATATATATCTCCTAGTTGAGTAGCAATAAATATTGATGTCTTCAATGAAAGATTTTTGGCTTCAAACTATTTAGATAATGTCTTCTCCATAGCCTTTTCTGTCTTGAACTTGTGAGTACTTTCAATTAACACATGTTTATCCTTGACTCTCATATACGTATCAATCATTGTGCACAAACCATTGTCAAATCCATAAGATTTGGCACTTCACATTTTATTTTGATCACCTGTGTAATCCATTGGCAAATTGGACCCTTTATTCATTATCGACAAAAATTACTCATCAACAAACCAAAGTAATTATGAACCAGCACTGCTCTTCTCAATCAGAAAAATCATCAATCAACAAACTTGAGAAACCATGAACCATTACCTTCCTTTGTCGGTAGAAAAGCTTATCAGAGAACTTCACCATCAAAAAAATTTTGAGTTCATGAACCAAAGATTTTTTCGATACCTCATTGGCAAAATAGTCAATCGACGAACTAGCTGTCAGGAAAACCATCTATTGGTGAACTTTTGAGTTTACGAACCAAAGATTTTGCTGATAGCTTATGATGCAATTATGGAGTCTTTAGGACATATCCTACCTTCTTCAAATGCAACTGTTTTTCATAGGGACCAAGACCTATTATCCCTTCCTTCACAATAGGCCTATTCGCTTGTAGCCCTATTTTTGGGCTTTTATGACTATAACTTTCTAGAAGGGCATGATTACAAAAATGTAAGGACATTTTAGAGTACCCTTTATCCCACTTGTCAACATAATCATGAATGAGATATGGTTGTTTCAGACAAAGTAGGCAAACTATGACTGTCCTAGGGCTAATTAGGCCTAATTTACAAAGCAAGTACCCTCCTAACGAATCCAAAATGTAAGTTTCCACTTTGGACAGGTGTGTTACATGGAAAAACAAAGGATTTTGTGGGTTTTGGGGTTAGGACACAAAACAGTCTCATTCTATGCTTGTTTTCCAACTTCCAAATGCAAAACAACAAGAAAAATGATGCCACAGTCACCTAGGGCATCACCTAAAAATACACAAACCAGATCCTTTTTCTCTAAACCTTTTCCATCATGTAAAATAGACCCTCTCCTACCATTCCACTAGTTTTCATGAGTTTCCAACAGTGGAATGAAGATTTATGACATTTTTTCACTCAAAACCCTAGATACCCTAACTAACCAGGCTACTTGAAGAAAAAATGCAATATCTTCCTCTAGGAATCAAATTAAGACTTCAAACCAGATGTAATGAAAGGTTACTCCTTCCCCTTTCCAATCATGTATGGCACTCCGCTATGCAGGTCTATACAGGACCGTACGAATGCAGGAAATAACAAAATTTTAGTAAAATGATAGAAAAACAGTGTGTTCATGCACAAAGTTTAGATTTTCTTCATTAGGAATCCTTCCCCAACGTTTGTGTACATATATGAATCCAATACAAGTGATTTTCAATGGCCATAACCACCCTTGGCCGTTTAACCTCCATAACCAACATGTTTTTGTATGATTTATATACATAGTATGTGACAACATATTGATAACAAATGAAATTCATACCCAAAGTGACATAAATCATGACCAATGGTCTAAATAGACCTTATTGAAGACAAAACTAACCCTTATTGACTCCAAAAACCAAAAAAACCCACAAGTCATGCCTCGAAAGGGTGCTCCTGCACCATACACCCAAGGATGAAATGATTTCATCCTCTTGATGAAATGAGGTCTTCCACAGTTACTCCATGTTGTATAATGCCTTTTTCAGACATCCAAGTGGCATGTTCAATAGCTAGGCCAGCCCACTTGACCAATTTCTCTTTGTAGACCTTTCTCCTTGTCCTCTTGAGCTCCTTGGTGTCCAAGATAGCCTCAAGCTTCATGGGTTGGCTGGGTGCAAGGTCTCTAACCCAATCTTCATCATCAACATCAGGTCCACCTACTTCTTCACCTACACAAATAGATCCTTTGAAAGGATAGAGGTCAAAGACATTAAAAATGGGTGATATGGCAACTCCTTGTGGGAGTTCAATCTCATAAGCATTGTTCCCATAATTGTGGACCACTTTGCAAGGTCCTATTTTCTTCATCATCAGCTTGGTGTACTTTTCTTTGGGCAATCTCTCCTTCCTCAAGTGTGCCAAGACAAGATCTCCTACTTGGAATTATACATCCTTTCTCTTCAAGTTTGCCGTCTTCTTATACCTGTCCACATTCCTCTCAAGTGTCTCCTTGACCTGTTGATGTATGTCATGGATAGCTACAGCAAAATCTTCTCCTTGAGAACTTCTTTTACTCATCCCACTCAAATCTCTCAATTCATAAACCCCTCTAGGGTGCATTCCATAAACAACTTCAAATGAACTTCTACCAATACTTCGGTTAACTGAGTCATTACAGGCATATTCTGCCTGAGGTAAGATTAAATCCCAGGCTTGATTGTGTTCCTTGGTCAGGCATCTCAATAGGTTTCCCAAGGATCTATTGACAACCTCAGTCTACCCATCAGTTTGAGGGTGATAGGTAGAACTATAGGTTAAATGTGTGCCTAGTTTTCTCCATAATGTTCTCCAAAAATGCCCAATAAACTTTACATCTCTGTCAGACACAATGGACAGAGGCAGTCCATGGATTCTTACAATCTCTTTAAAGAATAAATTTGCTATATGAGAGACATCATTAGTTGTTTTGCATGCAATGAAGTGTGTTGCTGAACCTATCTACTACAACATATATACTGTCATATCCCCTTACAGCCCTAAGAAAAAATCCATACTTATTGCTTCCCATGGTTTGTTTGGTATGGGTAAGGGTTGGTACAAACCTGCATTTTAACTTGTCCCTTTGGTTCTTTGGCAGATGACACATCCTTCCACAAATCTCTTGACATCTAAATGCATATTGGGCCAATAGTAGAACCTCTTGACCTGCTCCAAAGTTTTGTCACAACCAAAATGTCCCCCTAAGCTTCCACTATGCTTCTCTCTCACCAAATTCTCCCTCATGCAGAACCTTGGCACACATATTGGGCCCCTATGAACAAAAGACCATCTTGTACAAAACATAATCAGCATAATCTCCATGGAATGAATCAGAAAATAGATTACAAACAATAAAAGCATCTTTGAAATCATCATCCTCTTAGTACATACCTTTTAGGGAATCAATGCCTACACTTTGAAGTTGTACCTCTTGGACCATCAACACCCTCCTACTGAGTGCATTAGCAACTTTGTTGGCTTGACCCTTCTTATGTTTGATTGTAAATGTGTAGGCCTACAATTGTTTCACCCACTTCATGTGCCTATGGTTTAATTTGTCTTGAATATTCAAAAAGATCAATGCATGGTTGTCTGTATAGACAATGAACTCCTTGGACAGAAGATAATGCCTCCATTTCTTGAGAGCCTGCACCATAGCATATAATTCAAGGTCATAAGATGAATACCTTCTCTTAGCCTCATTAAGCTTCTCACTAAAAAATGCCACTGGCCTGCCTTCTTGGCTTAAAACTACCCCAATTGCTTGATTTCTTGCATCACACTCAATAGTAAACACCTTGTTAAAGTCAGGTAGAGCAAGGATGGGCCTTTGTGCCACTCTTGTTTTGAGGTATACAAAGCTCTTATTTGCAACATCAGTCCATTGGAACCTACTTTTCTTCTCCCCTTTAATGTTGTCAAGAATAGGAGAACATATATGACCAAAGTTCTTAATGAAATTTCTATAAAAAGTGGCCAATCCATGAAAACTCCAAGTACTTATCCCATTGATCTAGGTGTTGGCCAAGTGAGTATGGCCTCAACTTTTGCAGGGTCCATATTTAAAGTGCTTTTGGAGATGACAAATCCAAGATAGACTAACTCCTCTTTCAAAAACTCACACTTCTTAAGATTGATCACCAACCTCTCTTCATCCAATCTCTTGAATACTTCATCCAAGTGGTGTAAATGATCCTCTCTTGATCTTCTATATACTAGGATGTCAACTAAGTATATTGCCACAAATTTGCCAATGAAACATTTTAAGACCTCATTCATGAGTCTCATGAATGTACTAGGGGCATTGGATAGGCCAAAAGGCATCTCCAATCACTCATAGAGGCCTTCATTAGTCTTGAAAGCAGTCTTCCACTCATCACCTTCTCTTATCCTTATTTGGTGGTAGCCACTCTTGAGATCAATTTTTGAAAAAAAACATGCACCTACAAGACTGTCCATGAGATCTTCTATCCTTGGTATGGGAAATCTGTACGTAATTGAAATATTATTGAGGGCCCTTGAATTAGTACATAACCTCCATTCTCCCCCTTTCTTTGGTGCCAAAATAGTAGGCATAGTACAAGGGCTCAAACTCTCCCTTATCAGGCCCTTATCCAATAGTCCTTGAATCTGCCTTTTGATCTCCTCATTTTGTTGTGGGGTCATCTTATAAGCTGCCTTGTTGGGCAAACTTGCACCAGGAATGAGGTCAATTTGATGTCTAATATTCCTCATAGGAGGCAAAGCATTTGGCAACTCCTTTTCCACAATATTCTCATACTTATTTATCAGGGCCTGCACCTCTTTAGGAACTTCAACTTTATCAGTTGCTGCTTGGTCTGAGACAGATTTTGTAACAATGGCAAAACCAACTCCCTCTTCATGTATGGTCTTCAATAAATCCTCCTTCACCACCATCACACTAGGCCCTTCATGTTCTACCTTATCTCCTTCTTGTAGAGGTGTGAGATTGTAAGACACTCAATCTTTTGTGATCACATAGGTGTTCTTCTCCCCATCATGCTTGGCTTTCCTATCAAATTGCCAAGGCCTGCGAAGAGAAGGTGGCATACATCCATGGGAATTATGTCACATTAAATATTGTCCTTGTATGGGCCTATGTTGAACTTTACCTTTGATTGTTCATTTACAAGTACCTGCTGCCCCTTATTGAGCCATGAAACTTTATAGGGGTTAGAATGAGGGATTCTTTTTAGATTTAATTTCTCAACCATCTCTAATACTACAAGATTATCAGTAGAACCAAAATCCACTACTACCTTACACACCTTACCTTGCACCTTGCAATTGATTTTGAATGGTGCCTTTCTTTGTGGGGGTTCTTTGACAACTGGTACCTTGAGCAATGTTCTCCTAATCATCAAACTCTCTCCTAACTCTAAAGTAACATTCACCATGGGTGAGGTCACACTTTCTCCTTTTTCTTCTTGGACAATTTGTGTTCTTCTTTCCCCTCCTTGTGAGCTTCAACCTTGTTTTTCTTGGCATCTCCAAGCAGGGTCACCAACTTGGCCACATTGGTAGCACTTTCTAGAGAAGGTACTGTTTCCTCTTCCTTGGTTTCCTAATCTACCTCTTGTGTTTGATCTTCTCCCTCTAAATCCACCTCTTGACTCACTGTTTTGTTCTTGTTGACCACTAGATTCACC
The DNA here is from genome assembly GCA_027924645.1 of Cunninghamia lanceolata. Lineage (NCBI taxonomy): Eukaryota > Viridiplantae > Streptophyta > Pinopsida > Cupressales > Cupressaceae > Cunninghamia > Cunninghamia lanceolata. The sequence goes on from BSBN01000346.1 coordinate 184,299, forward strand.
TTGTTGCTTTTGGAACTGTGATTTGCCTCCTCCAAAATTACCTTTGCCCCTATTGTGTCTTCCTCTACCTCTGGTCTACTGCTCTTGTTTCCTCTTAAGCTTCTCCTCAGCCTTATATTCTACTTGAATATAGTCTTCTACTATCTTGGAGGTGACAAGGCTCATTTCATCTTGAATACTATACCTTGGGCCATTCAAATACATAGCCACTTTCTCCTTTTCATTCTCCACATGACCAGACTTCAAACTAAGTTTATGAAACTCCTCAGTGTAGGTTGCCACATCTATATCTCTTTGCTTCAAATTTTGCAATTTTCTATACACTTGCACTTCATAATTAGTAGGCATGAATCGTGCTTTCAATTTGAACACCATCCAGTCCCATGAATTGATCATTGACTTATTGTTCTTCACCCTCTCTCCTTGAATGTAATTCCACCATGTCAAGGCAGACCCCTTCAACTTTGTCTTGGCAAACTTGACTTTCTTGTCTTTTGCCACCTCTTTGTATTCAAAATAGTTATTTAAGGCATCTACCCATTCTAGCACTTCTTCATCATCCATCTTTCCCCCATACATTGGCAGGTCCATTTTCACATTAGAGGTCTCCCCTCTTACAATCTTCAAAGCATTTATAAACCTTCACTCTTCAGGAGCTATCTCCTCTTCTTGAGGTCCCTCTAGAGGGTCTCCACCTTCACCCTCTTCTTCTTCTTCAGAGGTGCTTTCTTCTTCACCTTCCTTGCTCCTTCTTTCTTTGGCCTTGAATGATTCTAGCTCTTCTCTTAGGGCTTTCAATTCCCTAGCAACTGCTGACCCACTTTTTGGAGGCATTTTGACACCTTATCTCTCTCAACCTTCAACTTCTCTTGACACAAAACACAACTACTTCTCCCAATCAGAACCTTTGCTCTGATACGATTTTGATGCAATTATGGAGTCCTTAGGACATATCCTACCTTCTTCAAGCCCTGTTTTTCATAGGGACCAAGACCTACTATCCCTTCCTTCACAATAGGCCTATTCACTTGTAGCCCTGTTTTTGGGCTTTTCTAACTATAATTGTCTATCGGGGCATGATTACAAAAATGTAAGGACATTTCAGAGACCTTTTATCCCACTTGTCAACATACACATGAATGAGATAGTGTTGTTTCAGACAAAGTAGGCAAACTATGACTGTCCTAGGGCTAATTAAGCCTAATTTACAAAGCAAGTACCCTCCTAAGGACTCCAAAATGCAAGTTTCCAATTTGGACAGGTGTGTTACATGGAAAAACAAAGGATTTTGTGGGTTTTGGGGTCAAGACACAAAACAGTCTCATTTTATGCTTGTTTTCCAACTTCCAAATGCAAAACAACAAGAAAAATGATGCCACAGTCACCTAGGGCATCACCTAAAAATACAAAAACCAACTCCTTTTTATTTGAACCTTTGCCATAATGTAAAATAGACTCTATCCTACCATTCCACCAATTTTCATGAGTTTCCAATGGCGGAATAGAGATTTATGACATTTTTTCACTCAAAACCCTAGATACCCTATTGAATTAAGACTTCAAACCAGATGCAAATGAAAGGTTACTCCTTCTCCTTTCTAATCATGTATGGGACTCCACTGTGTAGGTCCGTACAGGACCATACCAATGTAGGAAACAACAAAATTTTAGTAAAATGACAGAAAACAGTGTGTTCATGCACAAAGTTCAGATATTCTTCATTAGGAATCCTTCTCCAACATTTGTGTACATATATGAATCCAATACAAGTGATTTTTAATGGCCATAACCACCCTTGGCCGTTTAACCTCCATAACCAACATGTTTTTGTATGATTTATACATAGTGTGTGTGACAACATATTGATAACAAATTAAATTCATACCCAAAGTGACATAAATCATGACCAATGGTCTAAATAGACCTTATTGAAGATAAAACTGGCCCTTATTGACTCCAAAAATTAAAAAAACCCACAAGTCATGCCTTGGAAGGGTGCTCCTACACCACTTTGTCGAAAAAAAGTGTCATTGACAAACTAAAGAAACCACAAACCTTAAACTTTATTCTTCAAGTCTTTATTGGCTAAACTCACCTGTCGATCAACTGGTAGTCATGGAGACCAGTCATCAACAAATTTAAGAGTTTGTGAACATGCGATTTGCCGAATGAAGGTAGAAATTATTCATGCCTTAGAAAATTTTGGAACATCAATAATTCTTCTGTGACATATGTTTCCCTTTGACATATTCTTCTTCTGTGACAAATTTCCTATTGATATCAATGATAATATTTCCAGTAGATATTCATTATTTAGTTTACACTAAAGTTGTGATTTGCTATAATGTACTTATGTAAATTTAGGTACAAACAAACAAAGTTGCATTTGAAGTTGCCCATCCACAAGCACTTTTAGATCACCAAGGTAGTGCCCCTTATATGGTTTCTAGAATACCATCTCTCTTTGCCTCCCACCAAGGTCACTCCCCTCCATGTAGGTGTAGATGTGGATGTAGCCAACCTGCTAGAAGGAATCATGGCTCCTAGTCACATGGCACTCAACCTCCTAAAAGAGCTAGGGATCATGTTTCTTATAGATGGTCCCAACCTTCTTGGCCACCATCGACCTCTTCACATGGACATTGTGCTCTTGGCTAGCCAAATTTTGGCAAGTTTTCTCGCTTGGATTGTGCAATATTTGTTGTTTATGCTCAACAACCGACAGATGAAGACTAAGAAGGATGTTCTCGCTAGTTGGGAACTAATTGATGATGGTTCTATCCCTCTTTGATAAATGGGGTAAATCGAATGATCTCTCTCTCTCTCTCTCTCTCTCTCTCTCTAGTAGCTTTGTTGGTTCTTATTATTTAGGCTTGGCCCTACTTAAACTTTGAAGGTGTGCCTTCTACCACCTACCCCCTTTTGTGAATAGTTTATTATTCTCTTTTTATATGTAAAAATAATAAAATCATTATTCATGAAAAAATAAAGTAAACAATGTAGATAAAATAAATTAATTCTTAACTAAAAATTAAAATTTATATGTCCATATATATATGTAGTAAATAAGATAATTCTAAAATAAAATAAAATAACTCTTAAATAAACAAAATAATATATTTTTAGACATTATCTCAATAAATATATTTAAAATATATACTAATATATTAAAAATCAAAATCTTTTTAATTCAAATTTTACTGATATACTTATTTTTTTAATTTAAAAGTCAGGTTTCGCACTCTTCTTAAAAGGCATTTTATTTTTCATCTATTTAAATTTGAAACTTATACGGTTTTTTTAAAGGTTTACTAATCTCTATTTAGCAGATTCATTTGACAGCTTGGAGTGGAATGCACACCGTCTTGTGCAAAATTATTGAATAGAATTCGCTTTGCTTTAGGCAATTCATTCAAACCTGTCAAGATCGGATAGACGTTGCTGGCATGGAACATCTACAACTTGCCCAATTATTCTTCCATTGACTTGAGTAATATATTATTTTATTATTATTATTTTTTTTTGGTTCTGCTCACCGACTTTTTATTTAAGAAAAATTGATGTCCATTTTAACAACCGAATATTATATAAGAACATATTATGTCCCTCTTAACAGCTGTAGACATTATTTCTTTATCCTTTTCGTGTTAGTGGATGCATGTTTCTTAAAATATTTTTTATGGAATGAAAAATTATGTCCACGTTCTTGAGAATAGTTTATGTTAAAGAAAATTTTATAAATAATTGTCCCTCTCATTCGGTGTATAGATTAGGTGAAAACCCTCGTGTAGGTGCACACTGGACCCAAGGTCGTGATCATAATTCCGATGAAGTTATTTTGTTACTCTCGTTACATGCTTTGGGAGTTATAATATTTGGAAGCAACTTCTGAGAAGACCGTGTGAAATTGTTTCACATGTATTCAATTAGGCCATCCAATAAGTTTCTATATTGGAAATTTTTGGTATTAAATATATGCTCATTATCTTTATAGTGTTATTTTGATGTGGGTAATTTAATTAATTAAATAAATTATTTAATTAATTAGTGCTAGAAGTATTATGGGATTGGTGACAAAAATTAGTTAAAATGTAGAGATGGATTTTAGGTGTCTACACAAACCATTTTGTTTTCTACTTCTGGATAGGGGTTCTTCTAATTTTCTAACTCCCTTGAACTGTTGATCAAATTCTCTTATTGATTCTCCTTTCTTGTGTAACGTCTCCCTCATCTTATTTATGCTTTCAAAAGGGATTTCAGGAGATTCGAAATTGTTCTAGAATCTTTCCTTTAGATCCTTCCATTTTTCATAATGTTTAGAATAAATGATGTAGTCACGATAGGAGGGTCTAATTGAGGATATTGTATAACATTTGCACTCTTGCTTGTTGTTGGTTGGTCATGAAGTCAGGGTTTACCTAGGAGAACTTTTAACTAGGTAGCAATCCAACAACCTCCCCAAGGTATTTCTAAATACCACTAGTCCTTATCAACAAATAATAGATTTCGAGGTGGAGTTATAGAGCATACACACAACATGTATACCTAGTAGACATGTTTTTTCTTACTCTTGCACATCTTCAACAATTCACATTATAATAATATACATAGTTCAACTTCTTGTTTTTCCAATCTCATTCTACCACTCTTGAACAACCTCAAAGCTAGTTTTTGGTCTCATGGTCTCATTGTAGAGGTTGGATTGAGTTAGGCTTAGTTGAATCTTTACAAGGACATTTAAATTGTTAGGAGTAACTTGTAACACTCACTTTCTAATTTCATTTTATATCTTAATCTCTGTATATTTTTATCCTTTAACCATGTGTTTTAAAAGTCATGTTAAGATATTTAAACAAGGAATTGAGAACAAATGACATAGGTCAAAAGCAAAAAAAATTAAAAATGGTAAAATGTTGTGTAATATCTTTTATGTCCTCATTTTATTAGTATTGTAGTACTATTGCACTTATCTAGTTATTAATCTATTGATTATAATGTTAGAATAATAAGGTTTACATAGTTAATAGTTTAGATTAGGTAAATAATATATAAATAAATTAACATATAGATGTTAATTTATTAAATAAATAAGTTAGTTCTCAGAAGTTACATTCTCGTAAATAAGTTATTAAGGTTTTAAAAAGCCATTGTAATTAATGTAAATCATCCCAAGACAATATATTATTTCATGCTTCTATTATTGCTGTTGTGGAACTATGGTGTAAATTTGTATTTGTTCCACCATTTCAATATAGTATCAGAGCAATTGATATTTCTGTACCTATGAAATGATGAGTGAAGCTTTAGAGAAATGTCATTCCGCTGAAAAGAGAGCCCGTGCAAATGTTTTCGTGGAGATGCATGTGCTTGTGAAAGGCATTTTTGGTAAAGTGGGCAGCAATAGTCAAGAATTATGCATACTCGAATTTAGGGTTTGATCAAGAGATTTGTTGATGCAAAATAATATTCTCCATACACTATTAGACAACAATATTGAAGGTTGGCGTTAAAATCCGCTAAATTTTGTGGCTACATTCTTTTGCTGGGCACAATAACTCCCTGAAAGTAGATTCATTCCCCAAAGCTTGGCGTGAAAGAGAGGAAGACCGGGTATCCAAGCACAGAAAATATACAGCGCAGAAGTTTGGTAAAGTGTTTGACCATATGGAAGAATAAAAAAAGCATGTTAGTGAGCGCATGGAGGACATGTAATTTTTTAAAGGCTAAAACATGTGAGAAGTTTTAAAATGGTGAATTCCATCTTTACCTCAACTTTATTTTCTTTTCTAAAATTATGTTAAAATTTAAAAAGGGGGAGATTTTTATGTTTTAAATGAGTGTTACTTTAATAAAAAGGCCACGTGAAAAGTTTTTAGAATTTTGGAGAAAGGTAAGAAATATTAAAGAGAGAAATAAGGAAGAGATTATTTTGTGTTTTAGAGGAGTATTATTTTAAAAAGAAAGAAATAGAAGTGTTTTGCATAATTAAAAAGAAAAGAGGAGAAATGTGAAGAAAGAAAAGTGTTAGGATATTTAATAAAAATCAAAAAGAGAGATAAGTAGTAGAATTTTTTTTAAAAAATTTAAAGAATTTTGAATTTTTTGGATGTGTAAATATGATGAGAATACAATTATGGGCCAAATATTGAAATAAAATTGTATGCATTGGAGTGATAAGGAAATTATCTTGGAGATATAAGGTTGATTAGTGTATGGGTCTATCATTGGTTTAAATTGACATTATCATCTTAGGGTCATATTGGAGGCAGGCGACATTAGAGGATGGAGGATTTTCCATCATCTCAAGTTAGCTTCTCGCTGGGATAGATTTGAAGAATGTATGTTTTGTGAAGATTTTGTTTTAGAGACAGGTTTGGGATTTGGTGTTGAGCTCAATATGGATTGTTGTCCAGCGAGCTTCAAAGAGTATATGATAAAGAATTATACCCTTTTGTGGTCACTACACAATGTCAGAGATCTGTCGTATCTCTTAGGGTTCATTGCCGAATAATTCAAGACTCTGTGATTTGAGAGTTCAGAACTAAAGAACTCAAGAACACAGCTTGAAGCTACGCCTTTTCTAGGGTAGACGAGACAGTATGATGGAGCCCCGCTTGGTTTAGGATTTGTTCTTTGGGAGAAGATCTTCTATAAAATATGTATTCATATTATGTAATCAACTTTGTTGAGTATATTACCATTCAGGAATATGTAAACCTTAGGGGGTGTTAAAATAATAAGATTTACATAGTTAATAGTTTAGATTAGGTAAATAATATATAAATAAATTGATGGAGCCTCGCTTGGTTCAGGGTTTGTTCTTTGGGAAAAAATCTTCTATAAAATATGTATTCATATTATGTAATCAGCTTTGTTGAGTATATTAGCATTCAGGAATATGTAAACCTTAGGGTGGTGTTAAAATAATAAGGTTTACATAGTTAATAGTTTAGATTAGGTAAATAATATATAAATAAATTAACATATAGATGTTAATTTATTAAATAAATAAATGTTGGTAAGTAAATAAATAAGTTATTTGCTCCACCATTTCAATATATAAATCAATTAAAAGACATGATTATTTTTCTTGTGGGGCACATTTGATTTAAATTTGTACTTTTTCTATATCAACATGATAAATTTTTAACAAAAAATTATTGAAAAATGATTTATCTTTACTGTTATTGGCTCAAAAAAAGGGCTTCTTCTTTGTTGATTATCGGTTAGTGCAACAAAAGCTATAAATGTGGAGGATGTGACAAGTAAACAAATTATGAACACAAATTTTGTCTCCCATTAGTTAAGTCATGCCTAAATGTATGATGATAATTATGAGAGGATAGGGTTCTACACATTTTATCTTATGAAATCAGATTATTTTTGGTATTTCAATTTTATTTACTCAAAGAGTTAAAAATCTAGTGTTTCACTTTTATTTACACAAAATTAAATGAAAAATATTTGGCCATGTTATTACATTTTTTATTTTATTATTCAAACATACAATATTTTAATAGATTTTAAATTATCATAGTATTAATATTATTACATTTTAATATCTTAAACAGACATTTCAAATCTCTATACACTCAACTAGGGCCATGGCTCTCCACATAAATACAAATATGGAGGCTTTGTAAAGTTTAGTTTTATAGTTAAGGAAATATTTTAGTGCTATTTTATTTTTACCAAATTAAATTATTTTTTAGATTTCAATTTTATTTATCCAAAACATTTGTTCACATAAATTTTTCCTTATAAATTTACTTTTGGAAATATAATAGTTACAAATTTGAAATGATAAATAATTCTTTTATGTTTAGAAAAAATTATTATTAAACCACAATATTAGATTAATTAAAATAATTAATATCATTTTCTCTAAAAATACTTACTCTTATTATTTAAAAAAAATTAAGTGATTAAAATAAAATACCGTAGTGATCTAAATATGAATATGTTATTGTTATTATATTGTGTAATTATTTTTCAAACTTATAAAATTTTAATGCATTTTAAATTGTAATAGTATTCAATATTATTACATTTTAACATTTTAGGTAGACATTTCAAATCTCTCCACATGTAACTAGGGTTAGGGTTCTACACATTTTATTTTATGAAATTAGATTATTTTGGGAATTTCAATTTTATTATTCAAGAGTTAAAAATCTAAGATTTCAATTTTATTTTTAATTAAAAAATAAATTACAACTAAACAAATATTATAATAACAACACTACAAAACAAGACAGGGACTGCCACTACGTGACACTTGTTTTCTGAGCACAAACATTACACCCAGTAATGGTGCAAGTGTGGTGGTAAAATGTGCATCTCGTATGGTTGGTAGAGGCTCGATTCCGGCGTGGCCATGCAAGCTGTCTACATATCTATTGCATTCACATGTTACCTACTAATGAAAAGACGTCAACAAATCGGACGGTGTTGCCAGGTTTATTGAATTCCTATGTTGCCTGTCCTTCACATGGTGTCTTGCTATCTTAAAGTCCAGGACTCACATCTTGCCCAATAATTCTTCGATCGACTTGACTAATGTATTATTTCTTTTTTATTTTTTTATCTGTTCACTCACTTCTTATTTAAAAAAAATTTATGTCCTTTTTAGCAGCTGTAAACATTATTTCTTTATCCCTCTCGTGTTTTATGCATGTTACATAAAATATTTTTTTATGGAAAGAAAAATAATGTCCATCTCGTCCAACGTAGATATTATTTGTTTATTCCTGGGGGTGCAGTTGAGAACAGTTTTTTTAATAAAAATAAAAATAAAATTGTTCGTCTCATTCGGTGTATAGGTAGATTATGTGAAAACCCTTCTCGTGTAGGTGTACACTGCATCCGCGCGTATAAATTGTGATGAAGTTATTTTGTTACCATCGTTATATGCTTTCAGAGTTATAATATTTGGAAGCAATTTGTGGGAAAAGTGCTTGAAATTGTTTCATTCAGGCCATCAGCTAAGCTTCTGTATTGAAAATTTCTGTTAATATCATGAGTTGTTGCGGTGGTGGTTGTTGCTGGTGGAAGAAGAAGCAACCAACAGTAAGGGTGGAAGAGGTCTTGACAACCTTCGAAAAAGTGGACATTGCAAACCAGGCGGATGTTTTCATTGATGTCATTGAAAAACAGCTGGAAGGACAGACGCCTGAGAAGGTTGGCTATAAACTTCATTTCTTGTCATTTCAAAGAAAATTACCGATGAGAGGCCTTTATTTATTTATTTATTTATAAATTGTCTGACAGGACACACAGGACGCTCCAAGCACAAGTTTCTCTAATACAGATAAGCTGTCAAACTTGGATTACTTAATTCAGAGCGGAGGGATATTTCTGAAGTTCGTTAGCGATTCTACAGGGAAATTTAATACTAAGGTTAGTTATGTGCATATGATGATATGGGTATTCTTTTCCCTATTTTTTCAATAGCACTTATCTTCTATTTGCTATTGATTGACAGGATGACTTTTTCCAGTCGGGTGAAGTAACAACAATTATAGCAGATATACTTGACCAAATTGGTCATCTGCATTGGACAGTTGGAGCTCTTTCTATTGTAGGCTATCTCATACAAAAATGTCAAAAAGTGTCTGAGAACCGGACTGGATATGTAGAGGTCTTGAAAGACATGATTAAAGTTGCATCACATATTAAGCGCTTAAACAATCTTTCTCTTCAAAATGAAAACAAGGAGAATTTGAAAAATGCCTTCCAATATATTATTAAAGTATCAATATTTTGTGCTACCAACTTAGATTCGGGAAAATTTTGTAGGTTAGTACGCTGTTCCCTCGAACATTTATATTTTCTCATAGAACGTTGTAACGTATTTCTATTAAATTTAGTTAATTTTGTTTCGTTACTGTTATGGTTCTGCTTTAAATTAGAGATTTTTATGTTGCAGCTTCTTCAAATCGTCAATAAACTCCGACACTTTGAGCGGTATTCGCTCCAACCTGGATAAGATTTGTCAAGACCTGCAATTAATTGCTGGAATAGAAGCGTTAGCGCAGCAGCAGGAAATCTTAGCACATCAGAAGGAAATGTTAGCACAGCAGCCGGTTGTTCTTCCTCTATCACAGCAAGGCTATCCAAAGAACGCAGGTGATTACAAATAAGTCATTTGTATTTACAAGATGTTAAAAATTTTCAATATATTATCTGCTTGCCGATTACTTGCATTTCGTAGAAACAATGCTGTCAAATATTTACCATGCCTTCTTTTGCCTAGCTGAAAAGTTACTGTGATCATATTATGAAGCTTTAGCTTCATTTTCACTTTTTACAAGCAAGTTAAATCTTCAGGGTATGAAACAAATGCTTTCATAGCCATGGCTTCTTTTGCTATGTGAAATAGCACTTCTCTATAATTTTAATCTTAGTTTTAGAATTTAAAAAAGTAACTACTGTGACCTTTATTATATTAGGGGAATGGATCTTAACTATTGGTTACCACAAATTTTTTTACCACAATATTTTTTTTTTTCTGTCCAAGATCACGATGATGGCAGATAGCAGGTATATCCAACCTTCTTACCTTGTTCCTTTTTAAGGTCTTCCTAGCCCTGGGTTCACAGCCTCCACCTATGCTCTCTGTGTTTGGTTGCGAAGTCCAACCATCATGAATTTCAGACCTCTTTGGTTTTGTTGGTGTTGGAAATAAGCCATACCCGGACCAACGATGGACTGGTCCAGTAGTTCAGTGGTAGAGCACTCCAGCAGCAAATGGAAGGTCCTAGGTTCGAATCCTAGCTGGTCCATGTCTCAGGAGCCCCAAGCACATGAGAGGTGTGGCTTAAGGGGGGGTGTTGGTGTTGGAAAGAGTCCTCGCTGGTCCATGTCTCAACATGGTATTAGAGCCAGGCCTAGGTTAGGAGCCCCAAGCACACGAGAAGTGTGGCTTAAGGGGAGGTGTTGGTGTTGGAAATAAGCCACACCCGGACCGATGATTGATTGGTCCAAGAGGGGCCAGTAGTTCAGTGGTAGAGCACTCCAGCAGCGTATGGAAGGTCCTAGGTTCAAGTCCTAACTGGTCCATGTCTCAACAGTTTTTCACTTGGCGTCAATTGTGTGTTACTTGTTATTTCTGTTTTTCTTTATTGGCTGTTCCATGTTTAAATCTGCTCCAGTTACTTAACACTCTGCAAGGTTAGTTTAGCAGTGGAATTTCTGTTTTTCTTTATTGGCTGTTCCATGCTTAAATCTGCTCCAGTTACTTAACACTCTGCAAGGTTAGTTTAGCAGTGGAATTTATGTACGTCTCACCTGTAAGAAATCAGTCCCAGCTCTATTACAACCAACATTAGGGATAGGAGATGTCCAGCATTAGGGATAGGATAGCAACCAAAATTTAGCATAGAACATGGGTTGTTTAGACTATTTTCTTTTATTTTTGTTATCAAAGATCTTTTTTTTTAATACAATGGACATAAATCTGAGTGAGTCCCAGTAAGACAGCAAAACCAACCATACAGGTTAGGCTAATGGAATTAATACTAATTTCTTGTCAATGATTTTTAAACAGAATTCTTTTTTCTGTTGTGTCGAACCCTGCCTATGTTGCAGAGAAGAATAATACAGTTCCAGGGAAGGGACTCAACATGATTTAAGGAACTACATTTCTTTGAGACATTTTGTTATATAGTTCACGTGCCTAATCCACACTTTCATCAACACCCATGTTTTCTCTCGAGGAGCGTATGGAAGAAAATGAGGAAGTGATTCGTCCAAAGTTTTAAACCCTTAAATAGTTTACTTCATTTACCATTCAGCCAAAATAAGGAATATCTAAGCTCTTACAACACACAACTAGTTAGGGCGTGCAACAATTTAACTTATTCAGTCCCTAAAATAGTCTATGGACGACTTACCTATTGGGAGCTCTCTACACAAGATAAACCGTTGTTACTTTTCCTAAATCCCCCTTCCTCCGATGGATTTTCTCCCCCTTTTCTATCTTTTTTTCATGCCCTCCTCCTCTGTTTAAGAAGTATATCATTCGCTTCCCCCTTTAAGCTATTTAACTCCCTTCTGTAGCGTTCCATCTTGTCCATGGGGAACATCATTCCTCAGTAATGTGGTTGCCATTTCCTTGTCCGTATGTGCCATTAATTTTTGCCTCAAGCCATTATTTCATGTTCCTTAATCTGTTCGCCTCCCAACAATTCACCGTTTCTTCCTTTTTTTTATGGGTCGAATGACTAAAATTTAATATAATAGATTTAATTTAAATTTATAATTGTTTCCCTAAAATTCTTTTATTCACAATTAAATATTATTCATTCATTAAATTATTATTCTAGAAATGTAAATATTACTCCTTGACTACTTTAGAGTCTCACAATGGTAATGGGTCAGTAACTTAGACTAAAGTAAACAATACCTGGTTGATGGCCAAGCGACTTTATAAATTTGACTCTCTGGAACATCCGGTGAGCATATGTATTTTGCTAGTTAAGCCCCAACCCTTGAGTTGAACTTAGTACTTTATGGAATACTTCTAGTCCAATATTGACAGGATTTGACCTGATACTAGGACACAAAAACAAAATTGGTTTAGGCATCGAAATCTATCTCTTGATGGAACTACTGAGCCCTCATTATTTGCACCCTTGTACCTGCAAGACCCATTCAAGATCCTCATACACATTCCAACACGCGAGCATTAGTATTTGGTTAGTCACAAGAATTAATCATCAATTTAATTGTACAATGGCATCGTCTTGAAATTAAAGATAGTTTAGCTACAACATCCACAATTAAATCAAAGAAGCAACAAGTCACATCCAAATGCCATTAATTATCAAGACTATTACAACCATAACATTCCTAGTTTAAATCATCACCAAATTTGAGTCAACATAATATGTTTAAAGATCAAAACATAAAAGCTCTTGTCTTGGTCCAAATTATATTGGGACCTCGGGCATCTTAACAAAACCTAGGGTTTGTAGAGATGTGACATCCTCCCCCTTAGGACTAAGCGAACTTGGCTTAGACAAATAACTGGGGGTATTCATGTTTTATTACATCTTCCCAAGTGCTTCCTTGGTCACCATACTAGTCCCAAAGGACCTTAATTTGCTGTATAGTTCTATTGTGTAGTTGTATACTACATCGGTCTATAATTGTGAGAGGATTTAGGAAGATTTCTCCATCATGTTCTACTTGTAGGGCTTTCCAATTAATCACACGAATGGGATCAACTACATATTTCGTAAGCAATGACACATGAAATACATTATGTATGCAAGAAAGAGATAGTGGAAGAGTGATTCGATAAGCTACATGACTAATAGATTCTCTATAATATCAAAATGACCAATAAATCAAGGGGATAACTTGGCAGCCTTGCAAAATTTTATGGAACTCTTTTGGGGTTTGACATGAAGAAACACCTTATCCCTAGTTGCAAATTCTCTCGGGGTTCTCTTTGCATTAGCATAACTCTTTTGACAATCTGCAGACTCCTTCAGTCTTTCTCTGATAATATTTACCTATCAGTCATACTCATGAAGAAACTCAAGTCTAATGTTTACTCAGTTGTCGAATCGATTCCATCTAATCAATGTCTTACATTTCCGACCATATAGTGCTTTGAACGACACTAACTAAAGGAGGATTGATAGGTGTTATTGTAGGCAAACTCCACCAATGGAAAATAGTCTTCCCACTTGGTTAGTTGGTCCATGTCACATACATTTAGAGCATGTCCTCCATAATTTGGTAACTCTTTCTATTTGGCCATCTATTTTTAGATAGTATACAGTGCTAAAATTAAGCTTTTTACCCAGATATGCCATCAACATAGCCCAAAATTGAGAGGTAAATAATGTATCCCAATCAAAGATGATTACCTCTACACCCTATGCAATCTAACTACCTGCTAGATTAATTTTCTTACTATAGATTGAGCATCATCCTTAACATTTATAGGTATAAAATGAGCTACCTTAGTTAACTTGTCCACAACCACCAGGATGTTATCATGATTAAGGCAGGTTTTGGGAAATTCCATTGAAATCACGGGACATTTATGTTTGGGTATGTCATGTGAGTACAACATCCCAACTAGATGAGAATGCTCTACCTTGACTCATTGGCACTCTAGGCATTTTGCTACAAATAAACCACTTCCTTCTTCATTCTTGGCTAAAAATATAGGGATCTTAGGTCTACATACATCTTGGTTACTTTGGGATGTGCTTGATATGGCACTATATCCATTCTCCTCTAGGATTCTTGCTCAGAATTACCTTTTTGAGCAATGAAAATTTGCCCTTGGAATCTTAGGATTCCATCATTTCTTAGGAAGTAATATGACTTGCTCTTCCCTTGCCTCAATTTTGACTTCATTTGTAGGCAAAAGGGGCCCCCTTCCTACATTTGTTTAATAGTTTCTTGCAGGTTAAACCTTATTTGTGTGACTACCATCAAGTTAGCCCTATGACTTAGAGCATCAACAACTTAGTTTTCCTTCCCTTTCACATAAGAGATATCAAACTCATAGATGCTCAAGAATTCCAACCATCTTCTTTGATGAGCACTGAAGTCAGGTTGTGAGAATAAATAATAAAGTCCCTTGTGGAGCTCTATGTACAATTTGAATGGTCTTCCCATAAGATAGTGCTTCCCAATTTTTAATGCGTGCACAACTACCATGAGTTATAAATCATGAGTGCGGTAATTGAGTTCATGATCTTTTAGCTTATGAGACTCAAAGGTAATTACATGTCCATCATGCATTAGAATTCCCCCAAAACCTTCCAAGGAGGCATCAATCCAACCTACAAATTCCTTCTCAAGGTCAGTTACCTGCAAAATAGGAGTAGTGGTGAGAGATTCCTTAAATTGTTGAAATGCCATTTCACATTTTTTTGTCTAGATAGTCAAACCTCTTTCTTTTTCATTGAGTAGAGGTTATGGGGTTGGAAACCTTCAATAATATCTAGCCAAATATTCACAAATCTTCGGTAATATCCAGACAATCCCATAAAACTTCTTACTTGTGGCATATTCTTAGGGGTAGGGCACTCCACACTGGCTTAGATTTTTGATGGGTCCAAATAAATTTTATTTTCTTTTAGAATGTGCCCTAGTTAATATGACTTGGGTTGGAAGAAAGAGCACTTAATCAATTTCTTATGAATCTTATTCTCCCTTAATATTTTCATTACTGTCCTTAGATGTTCTTCATGTTCTTGTGGATTCTTGGAATATATTAGAATATCATCCAAGAATACTAACACAGATTTATCTAAGAAGTCATGAAAAACATTCTTCACAAGGCTCATAAAAGAAAAAGGAGCATTTGTTAATCCAAATGGTACCACTAAGAACTCATCATGACCATACTAAATCTTGAAAGTTGTCTTAACAACACCCTCCTTAATCCTTAACTAATGATACTCAGATTAGAGATCTATTTTAGAGAAAATAACAAAAATCTTTGTTTGATCAAATAGATCATCTCTTCTAGGGAGAGGATATCTATTTCCAATGGTCACCTTATTAAGCATTTGATAGTCTATGCATAGCCATAAAGGTCCCATCCTTTTTTATGAACAACATCAAAGCTCCCCAAGATGACACACTAGGTCTAAACAAACCTTTCTCCAATAAATCGTGTAGCTACATTTTGATTTCCTACAATTTAGCTATGTTCATCTAGTATGGGGCCTTTGAAGTAGGCTTATCCCTTGGAATCAAATCAATTGAGAACTCAAATTGATGCTTGGGAAATAAGCTTGGTAATTATTTAGGGAGAACATCCTAAAATTCTTGCAAGATTGGGAGATCTGATATGTTAGAAATTGGATCTTTACCTCCCTCCTCAATCTTACAACAAGAGTTTGCACCCCTTTCTCATCACTCATTTAGCTTGCATGGCAGTGACATAATGGGTTAATATCAACCTTCAAATCCCTTCATGCACTACGAGTTTCCCTTGGTCATCAAGACACTCGATTTTCTTGTCATAGCAATCTACTTTGGCTTGATTCTTGTGGAACCAATCCATCCCTAGAATCATATAATAGGATCCTAGCTTGGTGACCAATAGGTTCACCTTGGATTTGGTGCTACCTAGGTCAATGTCTACTCCTTTTAGACTAAAATCAATCTTTTGTCTTACTAGGCCCTAACTCCACCTCCATCTCTTCTTGACTTAGACTCTCCAACTTCACATTGCATCTTTGTAATATATTGGGGAATAAAACTATTAGTTGCTCATATATCTATCAAGATAGAAATAGGTTTACCATGGAAAGTACCTTGTAGCTCAATGAGTGAAGCCTAATTGTCTACTTCACGCCTATCTACCGCTGCATAAACTTTGGTTGGCTACTTGGTGTTCTAATATAAATTCTTTGGACACTCACTTTTGTAATGACCACCCCCACATGTCAAGCATCCTATCATCGGACTTGGCCATTTTATTTCCTTCCCTTTAGAAGGGTTTGCCTATACTTTTGACCTTGAGGGCCTTTGTATTTCCTTTCATTATTTCTCTATGGTTCTAACCTAGAGTTCCTTTTGAAGCTTTGAGTCTTGTTAAATTTCCCAGGTGCTTTTTCTACACTCAAACCATTCCTTGTGTCCTTTTAGTCCATATATGAGGAAAAGGGTTTTTCTTTTCTTTCATGTTTGTTTTTGTGGTCATAATTAATGGGCTTTTCTATTCCCATAGCTTGTTCCTCAATATCCATCCATTTATTATGATCCATCCCTTGATCCCTTTGCCTCATCATCTCCTCAATTTTATATTCTTGAGACACTATTATTTCCTAGAGAGCATTCACTTTTCTTGAAGCTCTTTTGGCACCCCAACGGATGAGGGAGTTACATTCTTGCTAGTACAAAGGATCTCAACCAAACTTGGACTCACCCTATTAAATTTGATCTCCTCATGGTTTCCTAATAACTATCTCTGTGAGTGTTAGAATTACTTAATAATTGTATGAAAATTTTCAATATGCCATTAGAGTCAAATCATCATAAGGAGCTTAGTATTATATATATTGTGTATAGGTAAAAATTGAGCGAATAATGATCAAGCAATGAACAATAAACTCAACCTATAACCTTCAAGAAAACAATCTAAATGACAACCAATAATCAATGAATAACACAAAATGCAATGAAAGCTTTCACCTAGATTGTATTGTTTCATTGGTCTTTTATGGATTGCTCAATGAATTGTGTACCCATGGTTGCAACAAGCGGACATGATGATGATAATGTGCTCAAAGATGTGGTATATGTGCTCAATGATGCTAGAATGCTCAAGGAGCTATATGAATGCCCAAAGTTTAAATGATTGAAGAGGGTTTGTGAAGAGATGATTGGACGTATATATAGCTTTCAAGGAATGATCGATCAATAGTTGAGATAAATCAATGATATCAACGGATGAGATAAATCGAGAGGACATGAAGGAACGTGCACACGACAAGTGTACATGCAAGAAGGTGTTTTTATTGAGTTAATTTCTTTCTTGGCTAAAAATAAGATTGATTTCATAAAAATACAATATTTTTTTCTATTTTATGAGTTGATTGATAAAGATAAATATTTAAAGCCAATTAAATCAACTTTTGATTTAATTTTTGACATGCTAAAAATAGGATTGATTGTGCACATAGAAGAAAAGATTATTTTAAGAAGATTTGAAGGATAAAAACAAATTAAATAAATAAATTTATTTAATTAATTTTGCATGATGAAGGAATAAGAAGATATAAATAAAATATTGATTTTATTTATTTAGAAGATTTGGAAAAGTCAATTTAAATAAATTTGAACAATTTATTTAATTTTGGAGGAATAATTAGCTAATTAAATAATTAAAATTATTTAATTATTGTGGATAAGAGGAATTTAGATGTGAAATTAATTAAATAATTGATTTATTTAATTAATGTGGATTTGAAGATTTAAAGAGGATAATTTAATTAAATAATCGATCAATGGTTGAGATAAATCAATGATATTAACGAATGAGATAAATCGAGAGGACATGAAGGAACGTGGACACGACAAGTGTACATGCAAAAAGGTGTTTTTATTGAGTTAATTTCTTTCTTGGCTAAAAATAAGATTGATTTCATAAAAATACACTTTTTTTTCTATTTTATGAGTTGATTTATAAAGATAAAGATTTAAAGCCAATTAAATCAACTTTGGTTTACTTTTTGACATGCTAAAAATAAGATTGATTGTGCATATAGACGAAAAGATTATTTTAAGAAGATTTGAAAGATAAAAACAAATTAAATCAATAAATAAATTTAATTTATTTTGCATGACGAAGGAATAAGAAGATATAAATAAAATATTGATTTTATTTATTTAGAAGATTTGGAAAAGTCAATTTAAATAAATTTGAACAATTTATTTAATTTTAGAGGAATAATTAGCTAATTAAATAATTAAAATTATTTAATTATTGTGGATAAGAGGAATTTAGATGTCAAATTAATTAAATAATTGATGTATTTAATTAATGTGGATTTGAAGATTTAAAGAGGATAATTTAATTAAATAATTAAAATTATTTAATTTAGAAGAATAAAGTATTGATTTAATGAAATCAGTTAAACAAATAAAATTTATTCAATTAATGTTTGATTTGGATGATTTAGAAGAAATCTGGTGAAATTAATTAAATAATTGGATTATTTAATGTTAGATGCAAGTGATTTAGAAGAATGTGATGTATGCGAGGTAATGTAATGCAATGGGTCATTTTTAGGTGTATATATATATAGCAGTTACATGATACATAAACACGATGATGTTTATTTAGTACTATCATCATCAAAGTTATATAGTTTTTTTCTCACTCTATATATATACATATCAATGTCTCATTGTTTTTATTTAGGGTCTTCCTTCTTAGAGGCTTCCCCAACTACACTCGTGTTTGAATGAACACACTCATACTCAATAGTGACTTCCTTGGTCAACATTGGAGCACTATGCCCACAACCAAATAGAAATAACCATACTAATGATGGTTTAGTTTTAGCTGTTGGCTAAGGGTCCTTTTTCACCAACTTCTGGTTGATGAAGGAAATTCCAATATCTCATCCATACCTTAATTTTAGTCATTTAAAAGACATAACCAAGGGTTTTGAATCAGATATGGTTTCAATTTCCTCCTTAAGATGGGTCTTGGTAGATTTCTTAGAAATATCTAGGTCCTTGGGTGGTGCATGAGGTTTCTTGAAAACTTATTTTTTTCCTTTCTTTCAGTGCCCCATGGATGCAAAAGAAAAAGATTTTTTTAGTACATACGAAAAATTGGTAGCACCCCAGTCTAGAGTTGGAACCTAGGGCTCTAATACCCTTTATAAAAACTATAGTGGTTACCACAATTTTTGGTTCAAGTTCATGATGATGGCAGATAGTAGGTATATACACATCTATGCCAATTTACTAAATTCACATGGCTGCACCAATTGACAAATGAGCATAGATGAAATGTAAACACCATCAGCATCATAACTCAATTAATACCTTGGTCTGGAATTATGCATAATATTTTAATACACAACTCATCCATTTCTAATAGATAGTTTAAGAAAGAATCTATACAATCCATTTTATGATAGTTAGGATAGTAGAAGTTATTTATTTTTTAAACCTTCCTACCTTGTTCCTTTCTAAGGTCTTCCCAAGCCTAAGTTCACAGCCTCCACCTATACTCTCTACAAGGTTAGTCTAGTAGTGGAATTCATGTACATCTCACCCATAAGAAATTAGTCCCAACTCTATTCTAACCATGATTATATATACAATATAAATAGTAAACATAGCATTGCACTTCCTATGAGTATGTTCACTAGAGCTACCATTGTTATGCATATTAGTCCAACATTGCAGACATACCATAAATAAAAAATTTCTAGCATGGATAAACAAACATAATTGTGGTCATCATTTCCCAAGGTTTTAGGGATTAGATTCTCATTATCAACAATTAAATATCATAATGCTCAATCATAACAAATGGAATATTAACAAGTAAGCAAGAGTACTTGGTGGTGTATAAGGAGTTAGAGATTATGGTATTTTACAGTAGGGTAGTATAGTTTCTAGTGTCTAGTAATATGTAATGTAGGATGCAAAATATCCCAACCATGTGAATAAGATGTTAGGATTAAAGTGCCATCAACCTTGTAAATCCTATGTATTTAATTACTCCTAATATTGTTTGTAAATCATTCATAAGGGATGAAGTATTCACCAAGTAGTGATCTTGTTTCAGCCGTACTTTTGATCCTTGTACCCGACGGGGGGTGTGGGGGGGCTTACCCCCACACTATTGTCACCGGGAGGTCCACGGGGGCCGGTGACAACTTCCTAGCCCCCCTGGCAGAGGTTTGAGGGCAGCGACCCTAAAGAGAATTTTTTAGAAAATTGCCTTGGGGTAAAAGCACAAAGTTGTGTTACACTTTTATAAAGGAAATGACCAACGTTGATCCAACTTTTAAACTTGAATCACTAAAAAGTGACATATATGTTTTGAATTTGAAATGATGTAAACTAATAAAATATTTATTTTTTAGTATATTTTATGTTTGTATTTTTTGAAAAAATTAAAAAAATTATTTGAATATAGTTTTTAATAAATTGACACTATAATTTAGTTGCTGATAAAATACTGAAAAACAAAGTTACATGAGACGTCAATATTTATATAGTAAATTTTATTTTTTTTCTTCAATTTTTTTGTGTATTTATAACTTGAAACTTTAGTGCATGGATATTTTTGTTTCCAATTTTGATAAATATATATTTTTAAATAAATAATAAAATGTGCATGTGTTAAAACGTAGTTTTTTCCATTCGACATCAACTTTCATATTAACTATTTATCTAAAATAGAAAAAAAATTATACCATCTTGATATAAATTCTTTTATCTAGTGCATCATATTTTTTTAAATTTTTTTAATAAGTTTTACTATTTTTTCTTGACATGGTAATCGACTTAATGTTTTGTGCTAATAAGCTATTTTTAGTAAAAATAGAAAGGAAAATACAAATAATAATTAAACTATATATATATGAAAACTAAACTTATAGATCTACAAAAGGGTATTTTTATATTTTTTTAAAAATGTTATTTACATAAGTAGAAATTGTTGAAATATCAAGTTTTTTAAATTTTTTTTTTTTTTTTTGTAAATTGGCCTCATAGTGGTGCTACATATACATTTAGCCAACAATTTTAGTTGGAAAAATTGTGGACATATCTAACTTAGCTAGAATGAATCTTACAAGATCATATGTTTGACCAAAATTGATTTTTGGTTAGAAATACTTAAATTCACTTGTGCTAATAAGTCGGCTGAAAGTGTGACACAACTTGGTACTTTTACCCCTTGTAAAATATTATAATTTCATAATCAATCTAGACCGTTCATCATTAGGTTGTAGATATGATAGTAGAGGTTATGTTAGGGTTCTTCCCCTAGAAGGCAACATTCTTTTAAAGAGGGCATTTTATTATGGATGTGAATGAGTATTACAGGGGCTGTTGGATTGAAGACCTAAACGGAGATTGATAGTGCTGTATTGTAAACTCTATTGAAGATTAATACATACTGGTGCATCTCTTCTTGTGTGGAGTTTTCTTTCCAAAAGGGTTTCTCCATGTAAATTCTATGTTATATGTTTGATCTCCTGTTCAGTTATTTCTTTGTGTTGATTTCATACTATCTCCATTTTGGTTATGCACTAGATTAATAGTTACAATTGTAAAGGATGTATCTTATTCAACCCCTAAAGTAGTCTACAGATGACTTACCATTACCTTTTGGGAGCTCTCTACACAAGATAAACTACTATTGCTTCTCCTAAATCTCCTTGCCTCCAATAGATGTTTTCCCCCTTTTCTGTCTTTTTCTCGCAGCCTCATCTTCTATCCAAAAGTATATCAATCCCCTCCCCATTTATGCCATTTAACTCCCTCCTGCAATGCTCCATCTTGTCTTGGTAGCACAGTAATGAGGTAGGGAAGGGGGAGGTCATTCCTTAGTAATGACACGACCATTCCCTTGCCCGTATGTGCCCTTAATTTTTGCCTCAAGCCTTTTTTTCTTGTTGCAAAGGTAAAGGGTTGATAACTTAGACTAAAGTAAACGATGCTTGGTTGATGGCCAAGTGACTTTATAAAATTGACTTCTGAGAAAAATTTAGTGAGCATACATGTTTTACTTGTTAAGTCCCAACTGTTGAGTTGAACATACTACTTTGTGGAATACTTACAATCCAATATTGACAAGATTTAACTTGATACTAGGACAGAAAGACAAAATTGGTTTTGGCATCAAAATCTCTTTCTTGACTAAACTACTAAGTCTGCATTATTTGCACCCTTGTACCTACAACAACCAATCAAGATCCTCATACACATTGCATTAGTATTCAATTAGTCCCAAAACTTAATCACTAATTTAATTGCACAATGCCATCATCTTGGAATTAAAGATATTTAAGCTACAACATCTACAAATAAATCAAAGAAGTGATAAGTCATCTAAATACCATTAATTATCATGACTATTACAACCATCAGCACATTATAGTCAACATAGTATGTTTAGAGATCAAAACATAATTTTTTCCTTTAGTCCAAATTACATCAAGCATCCCAACAAAAACATAAGGTTTGCAGGGATGTGACATATTATAGATATTTTTTAATTTTTAAAATTATAAGAAAAATAAATTATGAATTTTTACTTTTTTAATTATACTATTTGAACTATATATGATGATAGTTTTATTTGTTGATTATTACTTTTTAGATTAATTAAAAAATCCCAACTATTTTAAAAACAATAGTAATTTCATAATAATTAAGTTGCACTCAATTAAATTTTAAGTAATTAATTTAGCTTGCCCTGTAATCTTAAGAATACATTCAGAGTTGTAATCTAATTTATTTACTTTCTTTTAAATTATGAATTACAAACAAATGCAATAAAAATCATCCATTTTCTTTTAATAAAGTTTTGAATTCATAATTGTTTGTTGTTGAAATCTAAATGCTCACTAATATTTTTATACATTCTCCTTGTAACATACGTATTCGCTGTTTATCTATTTACTTTGTTCCTTTGAATGTGTAAGTTAAAATTTTTTCAATGAAATATAAGGTGCTGCAGAAAAAGTTATAGTTACTGTAAATGAAATATAAGGTGCTGAAGAAAAAGTTATAGTTACTATAGTATTTATTATCACATTTTCTTCTTCTCAACAGTTGGAATTGAAGAACAATTAGAAGCAGTAAATAAGTTACTCAACATGGAAAAAACTGAAGATTTCTCATCTAGTGCCGTTGTTATTTGGGGGTTTGGCGGCATTGGAAAAACAACTCTTGCGGAAGCTGTTGTCTCCACAGTAGATAGAAAGCGTTACAACTACGCGAGAGTTTTATTAGATGAGGATTCAAAAATTAATAACTATAAAGAAATGCAAGAGAACATTTTGAGAGATGCTTTTCCAACATATATGGGTGGAGGGGAAATAAAACTGAGAGATGATTCAGATGGTAGGGACAAGTTAACAGATGCTTTTGAAACTGCGGCAAATAAACCCATGTTTCTGTTTATTGATAATGCTCTGCTTGCACAAGATTTGAAGAAAATTTTGCCCGACAACTTGGAAGGCCTTCCCCAGCGTAGCAGAATACTCGTTACAACAAGAAACAAGGGCGTCGCAGATGTGCTTCAGGAACGTGGGCTTGACTGCAACGACTATCGTGTCAAAACTCTTTCTGACAATCATGCGGTGGAAATTCTGTGCAATGACCCTGCAATTCGTGATCGTATGGAAGATGAACTAGACAGGATTGCCAAGGTCTGCAACGGGATTCCGTTGGTTCTGAAAATTGTTGCTGCTCATTTGCGGAAGCAGAAATACAACGCAGAGCGTTGTAGGCAGATAGTGGGAGCTTTACAGGAAGGACGGCAGATCAAAGAAGATGAGCTCAGCAACCGTTTGTTTCATTTTGTGTATGACAAGTTGGAGGAGTCCACCCAAGAAGCATTTTTAGATATCTGCTGCTTCTTTGATAACAGTCAGAGTGCTAAGACTGTAGAGTCTGTTGTGGGGGCTGAGCAATTCACATCCCTTCATGAGGCGGCATTTTTAGATATCGACGAGGAGGACGAGGAGAACTTCTCTGTTCACGATATTATTCGATCAATAGGGCGGAGTTTGTCAAAGTCGACTAGAATTATTGATCTAAACTCGTGGCGTGAGGCTGAAAAAGATGAGGTATATTTCTCCTCTAACTATAATTAGATGGATTAAGCTATCATATACTTTCATTGTTAAATGAAACTTGCTGACACTACACTCTCGCAGGCCAAGCTCAAAGGAATTAAAGGAGTTCGGTTTGAAGATCGAGATTGCTTGCTTGAGAAAAGACACCTGAATTTGATGAAGGACACATTAAGAATTCTGGATTGGTATGGCAGAATAGATGTTCACGACACAGAGGCAGTGCCATTACCAAAGTTGAGATATCTTTCAACATTTGATGATGTGTCATGGGTGAATGTAGAAGCACTTGATAAATTGGCTGTGTTGGGGTGTGATAAGCTTCCCACTAAGCTGACAGGTCCTCTCAGGGCAAGTCCTCAATTCCAATACCATACATACTTTCATTTCATTTTTGCAAATTACTATTATGGCTTTTAGCTTTTTATTATTGCGTTTTTTAAGTTGTAATGTTTGTCACGGTTAATTAAAGTTTTGACAAATAAATAGTAACTGTGCGTGCAGTTACCAGAGAGTTTAAAGAAAATAGTAGTCTCGAATCAGCCAGCTGAAATGGGAGACTTATTAAAGACAGTGCTAAATTCCTCCTTGGAATTTTTAATTCTACATTTTTCAGAGCCAAGCGAATGCTCTAAGAAAAAGGAAGATAACAGTGAAGAGGCAAATAACAGTGGAGTGAAAGACCATAGTGAAGAGGCAGATATCAACGAAGTGGAAAAAAACAGCAAAAACGCACTTAATAGCTTTCTTCAGGGTTTAAATAAGTTGAAGTATCTGACAGCGGGGAACTGCCAGTCTTTGTGCGAGCTTCCTGAGCAAGTGTGTTGGTTGCCGCAGTTGAGAAGACTCTCTATACAAAATTGTAGTAACATTGAGCGTCTGCCAGAATTGATTGGGCAACTGACAACCCTAGAAGTTTTGTACTTGAGAGATTGTTCAGGTTTGTTAGAATTGCCTTTTACCTTTGGTCAACTTACAGCTCTAGAAACTTTGAACTTGTCTAATTGTAAAAGTCTGAAAGAATTGCCTTTTACCTTGGGCCAACTTAAAACTCTAACAGATTTATCCTTCCTTAACTGTGAAAATTTAAAAGAATTACCTTCCACCTTTTCCCAACTTCCTGCTCTAAGAAGTTTGGACTTGTCTAATTGTAAAAGTTTAATAGAACTACCTGTAACCTTTGGTCAACTTAAAACTCTAAAAATTTTAAACTTATCTTACTGTGAAAATCTGAAAGAATTACCGTCTATCTTTGACCAACTTGAAGCTTTGGAGTGGTTAAGTATGGAGGGTTGCAAAAGGCTTGAGCAATTGCCTGGTAGCTTTGAACAACTCAGATCTCTTGAATATATAAATCTAGAATTCTGTGATAATTTAGAGTCAGACATTTGTCAGATTGACGTCAACATGAAAATTGTAAGGAAAAGTGAGCATTCATGTACCGACTGTCAGAAGGACAAAAAATTGACTGTCAGAAGGACACCATTGTAGGCAGGACTGCAGGGGTTCACTTTACTTCTATGTAAACATTGTTCTTACGTTGCTCTCCGCAGCGCAATTGGATTTGTAATGAAATGCACAGTGTCTACGTGCAATCAAATAGCAATATTAGGTTTTAAATATTTAAAATAAAATGTTTTACCGGAACCTTTTATAATTTTGGAAAATTTATTGTTTATTTTTAAATATTATTTTTAACAAAAATAAATAGTTTTTATTGGTGTTTATTTTAATTTTAAAAATCGTTTAGAGTAAAAATGGTTTTTAAGTTATTTTTAAAATAAATATTAAATTAGTATACGAGTCTTTCTAATAGAAATTTATAAGAGAGTTATTTTTTTATTTGTCACAAACTAATTTAATTTATAATTTTACAGAGAAAAATAAAGTTTTCATTGTATTAATTTAGGTTGATTAAACAAATGCAATTAATTAACATAAATTAACTTAGATTAAAGTGTAATGACACTTGGGAATGATAAAGCATGTAAATTAATGCTATTTTAAGAAATTAAATGCTTAGTGATAGGGCTACTCCGCACTTGGAACAACAATGAAGATAAACCTAATGGAGTGCAGACTCCACTTGCTTGTGTACAAAAAAGGTAATTTGGATATGCTCCTTGTCTAAAATTCTATGCAAAACTACAACTAATTTTGGGGCTATTCTATTAATTACTATGGATCAATTCCACATCATTAAGATGACCTCTAAAATGTAAACTTGATTTGGCATAGTGCGAATGTAATATCTTGTATTATTGACTCTTTTAAATTATTTAATGCTTTACCCATCCCTTTGTAATTTGGATGTGGACTAATACATATTGTTTTAATATTATGCTTATAAGATAGTTACTGTTGTTTTAATGGTTGTTTGTGATTATTGAATGCCATGTTTGGATATTCAAGTGATGGATATTCAATGTATCTTTTAATTGTTCAATATTGTATTATTGGCTTATTATAACCTAACCAAATTCTGCTAAGATATATCAATTTTGTGATGTTTTAAGAACATGTAATGAGGAAAGGTTGAACTAGGTTTGGCACGTGAAGTGTCTAAACACACAACTTTAGGTTGTGAAGAAATAGCCTTATCTAATAATTTTTTAGCATAAAATGTGGTATTGAGCAAACTCCCTTTATATTATAAAGAAAATCATTAAAAGAACTAGAGATGCCTAGTTGGCAAAGCTATGAAGAAAATAAAACCCATTCATGGCAACTATATAAAAAATAGGGGAATCACACCATCAACAACCCTAAAATAGCCTAAAGGTCACTTGTCTTTTTCAGGCTATGTGTGAGTGTTGAGGTGGGTTTGATGATCCCCACTAGGATCAAATTATCTTCTAGGTTTGGAATATGGGATCAATGTGTTCATATAAAATCTCGTTTGATGGTTTTCCTTACTTGTCGGATAGCTAGTCACACTTCTTCTTCATACTAGGCTAACAAAAATGAGAAATGCTCTTGGAAAATAAAGGAAAGTAAGATGTCGCCTCCTTGTACTGGTCCTCCAAATGAGATGGGGGTTTTGGAAGACCTTATGGTTTGTGCGAATGGGGTTGGTGTTTTTGAGAGACTTAAGTTGTTGGATAAGAAGGCATTGATGCTACAATTACCTAAGATCACTTGAAAGTTAGATCTATTGGAGGGGATTGTTAGCCCTAGTTAACCCAAAAAATGTAGGGGTATGGTTAGGCTTATGAAAGCTTGGGGTCCTTTTCAGTGCTCAACATAAAAATTCAAGTTCAAACCTTTGTGAGTAGGTTTGTCAGGTTTATCTTTAGGATGTGTGTCTTGATTGATAGCCATTGGTCTTAGTTTCTTTCTTTAGGGAAGCCTTTTTGTTGCCCCTTGTTGGTGGTTTTAGTTCCCCCGCTTGGCCTTCATTGGGTGGTAGGCTTGCTTTTGTTTAATTTGTCCTTTTTTTATTAATGTTTTAGCTTACAGTTGTATAAGGTTTTACATCCTTTCAAAACCTATTTACCATAACAAAAAACAAATAGGAAAGAGACCCAAATCAAAGCTAGACCAAATTTTAGACATATGACCAAAGAAACAAAAAAAATAATTACTACTACCTTTGTCATTCTAGAGTAACTATATTAGGAGGAACATACCAAAAGATCTCAAACCATCATTATGAAAGGTTGATGTCATCCAATCCCATTTATTAGCCAAGTCATCCCACACTTTTTTGTCCTCATAAATTATTATCTCTTTATGGTGATCTATGGTATGGTTTTTGAGATGATACATCACTAAATTTACCTCTCTAAAATAGTGCAAAAATAGATCAAGGACTCCAACGAATATACAAGATTCTAAGCCTCTCTTAGAATATTAAATTTGATTTCTAATTTTGTGCTTCTCTTTTTTAGGTGGCATTGGGGATGATCATCAAGCCTCCCTTAGTCATTAATGTTGATATTCAACTTTACATAGCTAAAGAGGTGCCCAAGATAGGGCTTAAGCTTTAGCCACACTATTTCAATTTTTAGCTATTTTGACATGACCTTGATCATCTTGCTCTCTAAATCTCAAATGATGTATCTTACACTACGAAACCCTAAATTCCCCTAGATGGCCCATCTAAATTCATCTTGTAGTGTACAAACAGAGGAGTAAGCCATTTGACCAAAAAATTGTCTTTAAGAGAGGAGTGAAATCACAAAGCCCCATGAATGAGACACACTTGTAGATGTTTCCAATTTTGTAACATAACTTTGTCCTAAGAGAAGAAACACTTATTTTGTTCCATCCCCAACTTGTGATTTAGCTTAATCTTACTTTTGCATGGTAATCAAGATGATTAGTTAAGAGTTGAATGATTAGATGTTTGTGGAAAATGTCAGATTAATCATTGATTATGAGAATACTGACTAAAGATAGTTATGAATTATTTGTCCATATAAATATTTAATTAGATGATGATGATGATGCATTGATCATGGTTTTATGATGCTGAGTGTGAAAAGGGAATGAATCATCCTTTGAAGACGGAAGGAGAGTATCATCTGGGAGGAAGAGATAGATGTTGGGAAATGGGGTCAATTTCCATTTGAGTGTTAGACTTTATGTCCTTATGAACCTTGTAAGTTGGCATAAGTTATGTCTTCCTTTGATAGTTGATTTTCCTTTTGTGTCATCATGTCGATGGAGTCATTTCGACAATAATTGGGTCAACCTGATCAAATGACATTTTTAAGAATTTCATAGTGAGTCGAGAGTTGGTCTCGTCATATGGTGGGAAGCCATCTTGTTTCCTTCATCTAGTCCCAAATTGAGATTTTAAACCTATTATTCATGATATACTATGTTTTGGGTTTTAGTGAAGAAGGGGGAGCAGTGTTCGACCCCTAAATTGCACGTTGATCGTGCCACCATGTAGGTGGTAATGTCACATGTTGACATCGTGATTGATATAAGTATTTACATACATCAAGAAGATGCATGAAATAATATTATACTATGACTATTTAAACCTAATATCGAATACCTTGTAATACTATTTTGGATAATAGTTTTGTAATGGGCTGACATCAACCACGGTAGTGGAGTGATAAGATGTCACTTCGACCAATGGAGAGCTGCATGCACATTGATCTCTTGTAGATGGCAAGTATGGGATAAAAAATCTCCTTTGAAACTGGGGTGGTAGAGTGGAGAAAATCACCCACCACATTATGGGCTCAGGAGGTAGTTCCCCCAGGTTCAACATGCCAAGAAACTTAGCAAAACAAAGTTTGCTATTATCAAATGGGATATTCATTTGGGTAATATTATTAAGGTTGGATGTTCTCTGTGCAGGGAAACAAAAGACAAAGCCAAGAGCCAGTAAACACAATCGCTTGATACCTTGGAGTCACCATAGGTTGATACATAGCTCAGTTGTGAGAGCTGTCGATCGAAGTTGTCAGCATCAAACAACTTTGTTCAAGTTGAACCGAAGTCTGGAAGAGCTTATACTCTCTATGTTCACTATAGTAATGTTTTCTTGTAAACACAAGTGTCAACTGTGTCAACTATCTCTTAATGCAATTACTATGTTATTGCTTGAAGCTATCAGCCTTAGCAAGCTTATTAATACCGAACATTCATGTTAAGTTATACTATTTCTATTTAAAGATGGGTGCTGCCACAATAATGGGTTACACTTTCTAGGATATCCTGATTTTTGTTGAAATCACATATTTTTAGAAAATATAATGATTTAAGCCTTGAAATGTTTCATTTAAAGGATTTTAATTGAAAAGGGTTTGATCAAACCCCCTTAGATTCATATCCCCTTGGATAGAAACCCACTAGTTTTAAACCATACCTATAATGGAGTCTCCTCTACACCTATCAAAATGCTGATAAAAACCATTTTTGATTTACCTTTTGGGGGATCAAATGAATTCATTTAAAATTTATGTTTTGTAAGTATGTAGTCCTTATTATAAGCTTCTCAAAAGAATAATTTTAAATATATTTAATTTGATTATTATATTTATTTTTTATTTCTTGTGAATGTAGGTTTTTCACCGAACATCAAGTTCTCTGTTCTAAACAAATGAAAAATTAGTAAATTACTAATTTTTTTTTTTTGAAATATATCTATGCCCTAGGTATTCATGTCCTTGTTTCAACAAAAAAAGAAAAGTTGAATTTTGATACATACATCTAAAAAGTTACGTTTTATGGAATACACATATGTCTAAATTATAATTGGTTTGACTTCAAAAGTTAATTAAAAAAATATTCAAAAGAACATTATGAAACCAAATGCATGCCCTATATATCAGTGTTACCAATCTTAATTCAAAAGAATTAGAATTTTATCCTTTGTAGAAAAAAAGTTATGTGCTACATAATACACATCACTTTAAAAAAATGTTGTTTACTATTAAAAACTAGTTATCAAAGGAGACACAAATTTTTTTACAATTTAACTCCAATTTTTTTAAAAATATATATAGAATCTATAAACAAAATCTCACAAATCACTAGTTCACATCATCTTCAAGTTCCTAATGGTTTAGCAGGTATAGGTGTCAGAAAGTGAAAATTTAGTTCAAAATGTTGATTTCAATGTCAAGTTTGGCCAAAAAGTGTAACCCATTATTGTGGGATGACCTAGATAAAACTGCAGGCCGCTGGGCCAATTATGATATATGTATCACAAGATGTTATGGGCTATAACTTTCTTTATGACAGTCACTTAAGGCCTTTATGGTCGAGCTCAAAACCCTTAAAAGACACTCATGTCGAGTATTGACATGGCTCTATTGATAGTGTTAGAGGAAATATGAACAACAATATTAAACTACTTACTATCCAATAACTCAATGAAATTGATGAAAATATAATAAACAAAGATATTACTTTCGTAGATTGATTCACCTCGTAGCTTCCATTGTTACCTATCTCATATTGATCTTATGAATGAGTTGAGCTCTCAGAAGTATGTACTTCCTTGCTGATGAAGATGACAATAGGAGAATGACTAGTGATGGATTGTACAACTAATAATGCAACTCTATGAAGATGGATAATGGAGATGTGGAGACATGGTTGGATGATTGTGATGATAATGAGATTATGCAAGTGCAATGAGGATACTTTGTCAAAGGCATACTAGTAGAATTTCTGTAGAGTAAGATTACAAAAGCTCTTAGATTTTTAAAATGAGGGAATGAGGGTTCCTTTTATAGGCCGAGGGGCCAATTCCAAGTGTCACTATCTCAACAGTGGAGAAGAAGTCTTGTGATGTGTACGATGGAGATCGAATTGGTTGGGAAGAGGGAGAAAAATATGGAAGATGTTCCTCTCACCTTGACAAGGTGGAGAGAAAGGTGTGACATGAGGCCACATGTCATGATGCTCACAAAGACCTGTGACTTAAAAGTGGAAGACTTTGAGAAGATCGTGGAAGTAGGACTCTTGGTTGTTGGAATGTGAGAGAGAAAATAGGATGTGGAAGACAAGTCTCTTTGACCATGGTGACATGGAGAGACCAAATTCTTAAGAATAGGGATGGTTAGAGGAATAATAAGACATGTGGGTGAGGATAAATAGATAATTAAATATTAAAATATTTAATTATGTGTGCAACATGATGAGGTGGATTGGATGATGTGGATTAGGGGTGTGTACAAGAAGTTGTGTCCACTTTTTGGCCAAAAAGTGGAAGTGTTTTCCCTGATTTTCAGAATTTGTCACATTTGACCTAAAAATTTGAAGCACTTAAAGATGGAATCTTAGAAAAAGTCACTAAATATGAAATGTAGTACTCGGAGTCTAGTTTCCAAATATGTAATTTTTTTCAATACTCAGATGATAGAAATTGATTTTGAATAGGCGTTTCTAAAAACCACTGTTTAAAAGTCACTTTTTTTTACTATACCATGTACGTGTACGTCATCTATATTTTGACCTAAATAATCATATTTTTTAAAATCCTTTTGGAAACGTTTTGTAACTCACTGAAGCACGTTTTCCATATTTATTTGTAATTTTTTATTGAATAATTTTTTTAATTAATTTTTTATTGGTCATTTTTTGTCTTTAAAAAAATCATCGTGTACGTCACGCATAAGATGACCTAAACTTAACATTTTTTGAAATTTTTTTTTTTAAAAATTGAAAAGAATTGTCTAAAGTACGTTTTCATACAATTTTTTTTACAAAAAAATATTTTAATAAAAAGTTATTAAAATATTAAAAAACCCTGATAATTCAAGTTTATGGACCTATTTCATCAGAAATTGATTAAAAAATAGAAAAATTAATCTAATTGTAAAAAAAAATTACATATTTAGAATCTACATTGTCTCCTCTATAATGGGTTTTAATTTCGTCAAAATATTCTGCAAAATAGACCTTTAGATATATGCCCAAAGTCACTATTTTGTTGTGACATTGACAGGGCCTTCAAGTTGCAGGTCAAACTAGGTCCAGAGGTCAAGGTCGGGTCCCCAAAGCATTTTCCGAAGTGGGTTACAAAGTAAAACCCGAGCCTAAAATTCAAAATTTGAATAACGGGATCCCGTTTATAAAATGCGATCCTGTTTATAAAACGGGATCCCGTTTATAAAATGGGATCCCATTTCTTTATCCATTGGTCGAAAATTAAACGGGATCCCGTTTATTATTTGCCTATTTTTTTAAATAAGACTGTACTATGACTGTCATTTCTGCAACTTGCTCTACAGTACGGCCGACAACGACTCTTGCAGCAATCTTTGGCATATTTCTTTCTTTTGCAGGTCCATCAACTTGAAGTATTGTTTGTATTTTGATAGAAGCCATCATGGAGACGCTATTTGAGTGGAATTTTGTTGAATTGGTACTTGCTTGAAGGACTTGAAACACATTCAAGTTTTTGACATTCATTTGTACATGCTTCATAAATTTTTTAATTATGGGATCACAAAGTCGTAATAAGAGAAAAGATAGGAAGCTATTAACCCCTGAAGAAATTGAAGCAAAGAGAGAGGAGGCAAAAAGACAAAGAGATAGAAAAGTAAAGATTCAATCAATGAATAATGCTGAAGCATCCAATTCCACAACTATTGAAGATAAAAACATTGAGGAGACCATGGATGTAGACAATGCAAGTTTGCAAGAGGTGAATGTGGAAACTAATACGATTATACAAACTACTCCTGGTATGTCTTCAAATCCCTCTATTAATGCTATGGAGAATGTTTCAATAGGCACAAATCCAGTTACTTCTTCAAATCCACCTTTGAATGAAATAGAAATAGTGTTGATAGGAGATTTAAAACAAGCTGGATATAACAATGTCAAGAGATTGATAATATTTGTAGATATCAAAATTTGAAACAAATTGTTGTTGAAAATGAAAATGAAAATCCTTTTGTTGAAAATGAAAATGAAAATCCTTTTGTTGTTGAAAATGAAAATGAAAACCGTTTTGTTGTTGAAAATGAAAACGAAAATCTTTTTGTTGAAAATGAAAATGAAAATCGTTTTGTTGTTGAAAATGAAAACGAAAATCCTTTTGTTGAAAATGAAAATGAAAACCGTTTTGTTGTTGAAAATGAAAACGAAAATCCTTTTGTTGAAAGTGAAAATGAAAATCTAGGAAGTGATGTTGAAAATGAGAAATATTTTTTCAAAATTGAAAGAGATGTTTTGAATAATCTTCCTGGTAAAATTTTTTGGAGACAAATAAGAACACATGCCAACAGATTATACAAGAAATTTTTTTATCGTAAAAAACTATCATTTCAATGTCAACTAATGATGCAATTAATGAGAATGTGGAAAATGAGAAAAGTAATGAAAATGTTAGGCATTTTTGTTAAACCAAGAAGAAAAGATCAATCACTAAAACATGATGTCTACTGTTGCTAGTGCTATTAAGTCTATTGGAAGTAATAGTCGATCCAAAGATAAAAATGCAGAAAGACGAGCTATAACAACTGCTATAGTGAATAAGACAACTTTGAATAGAAGAATGGTAAGCAATATTAGTGGAATTCTAAAAATACATCCTAAAACATTGGTAAGAGCGGCAAAAAGAAGAGAAAGTATAGAAAATGATCCAATTAACCAATGTTGGAGTTTTAGTGGTCGACTCCCGAGATCTGACATGAAACTGAATGTTGAAATCATATCTTTGATCAAAAAATATTGGCATGATAATACTAGGGTATCGTCTAATGCTAGAGATGTTTTAAAATTAAGAGTGGGGACCAAAGTTCGCGATCCTCATCCAAAACACCTATTAGATACAATGCAAACTGAATTTTATAGAAAATTTTGTGATGAATTAGTGTTACCTGGTAATATTAAAATAAGTCAAAGATCTTTTGAAAAATGCAAACCATGGTATGTAAATATTAATAAGGAACGAATATCTTGTTGTTGTAAAACACATGTTCAATTTCGTTATTATTATTATGTGTTTCAATATATACGTTGTACTTTACATCGAAACATGATTATACAGGAATGTGATATTAATATGCCAACCTAAGCAATAAAAGAGTTTATATCAAGTTTGTTCTGTGAAAGATCTAATGAAAAAGGTTTTTATTTAAGTTCATGTATTTCTGGACAATGCACTAGTTGTGGCAATCTTTCTTTGTTAAGAGTTTGTATGCATGAAAGTGTTGAAAATGATTTTGGACAACAATTAGTGGATGTTAAAATATTTAAGAATGTTGAATATTCTTTAAAAGATGGAAAATTTGGAAAGCGTTGTGATTTAATTACAGAAAAGGTTAGTGTGCATGCATTCATATCAGAATTTAAAAGTAAAATTGTACCAAAATATGTCAAGCACTCTCAACAAGCTCGATGGCTTGATGGACAATTTCGTGAATGTAGAAACACATTTCCAGTTGGTACTATACTATCAGTAGTTGATTTTGTGGAAAACTATACTTTAGCTCTGCAAGAGGAAATTCAATCACAATATTACAATTTAGTGCAGGTTGCTATGTTTGTTCATATTGTTTATAGACATACAGATGATAGCACAGAGAATGATAGAAAAATTTTGAGGGAGTATCATTTCTATTTGAGTGACAACCGGTTACACTCATCAGAGTTTGTTCAATATTGTTTCAATATATTTTATACAAATTTAAGAGAAAGAGGAATCCAGATGACTGAACATCTTATATGGTCAGATAATTGTACGGGGCAGTTCAAGAATGCTTGAATGTTATATTGGTTATGTAGGGTTCACAAGGAGAATAATGTCCAACATATGTGGAATTTTTTTGAAGCTAGACATGGTAAAGGAGAACATGATGGAGCTGGTGCGTGTGTTAAAAGAATTCTTGCTAGACAACAATTAAAATTTGAGGATGCAGTAAAATTTAAAGATGCACATGGGATTGTAGATTGGTGCAATACAAGATTATGTACACCTGGATCAAGCGAGTACTCTACAGTTCGTCGATTCTTTTGGTTGGTTGAAGAAGAAAACATTCTACCTAGACTTGATTGCCAGACAATCAATGGATCTACTAAATGGCATTCATTTAGGAGTTCGAATGCAAGTACATGGACTATCTGGACAAGGGAGCTTGCATGTTTTTGTTAGTTTTGTATTTCAGGAGATTGGGAAGCATGTGAGGATCCAGAATGGGTTGAAGAGTGGAAACAAAGACCATTGACACTTGCACAAGCACACAATCAAAGTGAAACAACAATTGAAGATAATGATCAACTGTTTGTATCAGACGATTATGACTGTGTTTCAGACCTTGTACAAGAAGGTAATTTAATTCAAATCATTTCATTTTATTTCACTTAATTACTAATTTGTAGTGCTTTTATTTATTTATGTGTACATATGAATGCATGTATGTTGATTGGTCAAATTTTATGGACATCTGCAAGTTATTGAATCAAAATTTGTTTTGCAGGACATGTGTATGCTGTTGTTGCACCAAAGAATAATGAAGAGGAAACTGAATATTGGTTGGCTCGTTGTGTGGAGACTAAGCATAAGTTAACAACACCTCGAGAAGATGATGATGGCTTTCCTTATCCAACAGGTTTGGTGATCCCCTTAAGACATCCCCTTAAGCAAATTTTGATAACAAGTCTTTGATCCCCTTAAGCATATTTTAAGAACTTCTTTGATCCCCTTAAGCAAATTTTAAGTATTTCTTTGATGATGGCTATCATTATCCAATAGGTTCGGTGGTGGTTGTTGGCACTTGGCTACGGAAATACCTAATAAGGAAGAATGGTTTGCCTGCATTCGAAGATTATGAAACACATAAGAAGATTATACACTACTCACATTTGGTGTTGGCAACAAATATAAAACTGGAGAGGTATCGTGGAAAACCTACAAATAAAGAGCTATGGAACATTTCTATGGAAGACCATGAGACAATTATCGATGCGTTGGAAAAAAGAGAGGATGGAGATGGTACAATGGAATAAGTAAATACAGGTAAATATAGTTAAATAGATTTATATTGTTGTTTTAAATACATTAAATACATGTTTTGATATTTCTTGTGCATTATTAGTTGAAATTGATTTAATTTGTCCTTTTATATCCCTAGGCCATCATCACAAATTCATCACATACTTTGAAACAAAAACTTGAGAGGCACTTGTAAATACAGGTACAAATTGTGTATATCTAGATAGTTTTATATAAATTAAAATACATGTTTTGATTCAGATATATTGATCAATTGCTTGTATTATTTTTACATCAGGTGGCATGAAGACCTGCTACATTCTCCTCAAGTTTTGGATTTTCTTGAGATGGCATATAACGACATTTTGTATTTACATTATTTTAAGTTGGCATATATGTACATACATAATTACATTATTACACATTTTGTACAGAAATTTGTATACATGTGTATGTACACAATTTTATACTCTACAGTATTAAATTTATCAAAATTATTATTCTATGTATTTTATTTGTTAAATGTCCATGTTTTTCTACTTAGAATTTACTTTAAATTTGATTTATTATATTGTTCAATTTGGTTGCTTTGGGCAACTTCACCAAATTTTGAGAACTTAAGACGTCCCCTTAAGACATCCAAAAAGTTAGCATCAAGTTGTAGGTTAATTGCAAATGATAGGTGTCTAGGTAGGGAATGTAATCACATTTTTATTTTTTCAATTTTCATGTTTATTTTTCAAATTTTGAGTGATCTAACGAGCAAGCTTCGTTGGTGAGTAGTGTGTAGGAGCTTTCTACAACAAATCAAGTTGCCCTATGACAAGGTTGGATAGATAGAGTGGTGTAGGTTCCTATTGTGTTATCCTTATCACACATTTATTATGACAAGGTGGTACTATCAACACTACCTACCTAAAGCTCTTTTAAAGATTTTTTTTTTGTTTTTTTGTTTTTTTTGTCTTTTAATAATCTTTTAAGCCAATTGATTTTTTGATATTTTTATTGAACTTTTATATTTGCCCTTCGTGGATGATAGAGCCCCTATAGGTTGATTTTTATTACTCCATGTGATAGTCCCTACACTAAATTTAAAGAAATAGTCCTGGAAGTATATTTCTTATGAACAAAATTACTAATATAGAACTAACATCACAATAACCATATAAATTTGCATTTTGGTGTAGGAAAAAAAGACCATATTTAAAAGTACTTTTAATATACTTCAATATTTTTTTAGTCATTTTCGAATGATCCACATATGGATCTTGCATGAATCTAGATGCAATACTTACTACATTATAAGTAATGTCTAGTATAGGTATGGTATGGTAAATAAGGCTTTCTACTAACTATCTATACAAAGTAGGATTGGTCTTTTCAAATAGAGGTTTGGAATCAAGTTTAATACTCAATTCAATAGGAATAGCAGTTGGTTTATAGTCAACCATAATTGAAATTTTTAAGTATATATCTTATTTGTATCTTGCTTGTGATACCCTAATAGATTAATGATCCTAGAAGATAATCATTCCTAAGAAATGATGCAGAAGCCCTAAATTAGTTATTCAAATATCTGGTTCAATTTATTTTTTATATTTGTGGATTAAAGAAATAAGACTACTCGTAATGAGTAAGTCATCCATATATAATACAATTATAATGATTTGACCATTTTTAACATTAACAAAGAGGTCATTATCAAAGTCACAAATAGAGAATCCAAGAGATTGGAAAAAATATTGAACTTTGCATGTGAAGGACTAAAAATGTCCACTTTCTCATATGGTATGTAGGCTCCTATCATTGAGCAAGTGGACTCAGGTAAAGTTTATGCATGGGGATTTGACATCCTACCTTCAAGGTCTACCATGACCTTTATTAGATTGTGCACCATAAGGCACTAGGATTTAGTCATCCTTCTCTAGTTATGGTATAGATATTGGAGCATATTAGACCAAGTATCAATGACCCATGCCCACACCAGATCTTTCACTTCCTTGAGGTATCAAGTAGTGTTGATTGGGTTACTATGGAACATGATTACACATTTACACAATGGTGACTTTGACTAACACAAACAAATTATTACAAACCCATACATAGAGATAGAGAGGAGATGGACCGTCTAGGAGATGACATGACTAGATATTATTGAAAAAGGGTGACTTTCTAAAGGATTTCCCCTAGTACACTCCCATGCTACATCACTACATATTCTTTCAATGCAATTTCTTCAGTAAGTGCAAATCTAGATCAACACTCTTACACTTACATATAGAGATTTATATTATTGAAAAGGGGCGACTTTATAAAGGATTTCCCATGTAGTACACTCCCATGCTACAAATCTACTTAAGATGTAGTAGAGGTTGGTCAAGGGACACTCCCGTGGACTCTTACTCTAGGGACTCCTAAATTACATGGTCAACACAAGAACAAGCACCAAGGCACTTGGATAAATATAACTATAACCATGCTAGGATCATTTAATATAATTTAGTTGATCTCTAGATGAGAAGATGTGAGAGATTGATCCCTCCTAGTAGGCAAGAGATTCTCATGAACTTATCTCACTTTTTAATGCTTTGTTTTGATTTGCTTACCATTTTATTGCTTAAAATTTGACCAGGACCTAAATATGCATACCGTGAATGAATGGAGGAACTTTATTAGGACCTCATCACTACATAAATTCTTTCAATGCAATTTCTTTATTAAGCACAAATCTAGATCAACACTTTGACACTTGTAGATTTATATATGACAATCGATTATTTCTATTTCAATGTCAATCTATATATCTTATTATGGTTGATCTCAAATGTTTAGATTTCTTTTCCTTCATGCACATGGTTAGATTAGAGTTTGATTTATGATTAAATTTAGGGATGCTTGTATATACATATGTATGTGATGTTATGCTTTTATAGTTTATGATGTATATGCAATGTATGTATGCATGGATAACAGATATATGTATGGATGCACCTAAACTAACATGATGGTTTTACATGATTATTACTTTGACATGTGTATGATTTTGTTATGATAAGATTACATTTATTGTGTGACATGTAAAAATATATAGTCCAGGTTCAACAATATATATATAAAGTCCAGGTCCATGTTCAAAAAATATATAAAGTCCATGTTCAACAATATATATATTTAAAGTCCATGACAAACAGTATATAACAAATAGTCCATGAAATAGTCAAATATATAAAGTCCAGGTTCAACAATATATATATAAAGTCCAGGTCCATGTTCAAAAAAAATATAAAGTCCATGTTCAACAATATATATATAAATTCCATGAAAAACAGTATATAACATATAGTCCATGAAATAGTCAAATTATACATAGCCCATGTTCAATAACCTATCACATACTATCTCTATCATCAAGAGTCCTCTTCACACCATGCGAACTACTCAGATGACCTGAATCACTCTGTAAAAGAGAAAGATTTACATGAAATTAGATGTAAGATTATAAGAAAATCTAATTTAATGACAATTTTTAAATTTATAATTTATCATAAAATT
The DNA here is from genome assembly GCA_027924645.1 of Cunninghamia lanceolata. NCBI lineage: Eukaryota > Viridiplantae > Streptophyta > Pinopsida > Cupressales > Cupressaceae > Cunninghamia > Cunninghamia lanceolata. Next base: position 224,586 of record BSBN01000346.1, read on the forward strand.
AAATTACCGTGTGAGGCTGAGAGGCATGCTCTGGTGCACCTGGACCTATCTCTCCATGCTCTGAATCAATCTATTTAATACAAGAGAAAGTTCAAGTTGAAATTAGATATACTTGACAATTTTAAAAATGATTTAATTCAATTTAATTTATAAGAACTATCATATTTAAAAATTATTATACCGTAAGAGGAACTTGTTGTGAATCCTCTATTCCAGGACCTGTCTCTACAGGCTTAGCTCCATGACATGTATCGAGCTATAACAGAAAAAAGAATTTTGAATGTACATGTCAACATATATATATATATATATATATATCAAGAAATTTACTTTAAGTTCACAACGTATATTTTAATTGTTCAATTTAAATATAATCTAAATTTTAAATTATACCGTATCAGGCTGCCCATCTCCTCTGTCCTCCTGCTCTGCATGTGCTGTGTGTTGATGAAACGTGTCACTAACAAGCTCCTGTACAAGGTCATTTCTAAGTTAGCACATGTGTGTACAAATTAGGTTTTAAAACATATATATAATTGACTTGTGTACATGTTATACATTTTTGAACAACCTGAAATGCAGTCGACTCCTGATATAAACTTGGATTATCCAAGTGTGCTACAATGCCCATCCTCATTATTGTGTCAACCTGCATAGACATATTTATAAAATATTAAATAGTACATGTGCACGTTTTTAGATACACTGATATCAAAATAGAAAAATTTAAGTATATATATAGTTTTTTAAAACAATATACATACTATAAGAGTGTCATGTGAGATGCCCAATGATGGAGGAGCGCTCGAGACACCCTGAGATGGAGGATTCAATGTGGAAGAACCCTGAACCAGTTCATAAATAAGTTCATAAATATTTAATTGTACACACATTCAAGACTAAATTTTACAAATTTACAAATCATTGAAAATGTACCCCAAATGGGTGCCCGAGATGAACAGGTGTCGATGAAACATTAATTCGATCAATGGTGACCCTTGTTTCCATCATCTACACCAAACAAACCAAACAATTCGATTGTTAAAATATTACAATTTAATTGATCTATATGTTGATTAAAAACACGTGGTTAAAAAATTGTTTTAAATTCAACATGTGTACATAACCTATATATACCTGTGTCGAATGATTAGTGGGATGATCCTCAGCAAATAGATAATCAACAAATGATTCAATGCCCACATTATCAGATGATGCATGTGTAGCTGAAGTGGGTGCAGCTGCCTGATAAGGTCCATAACACAACTGATGGCAACTCGTACATGTATGAGGCATCGACACATGTGGAGTGGTACTAGGACCACTTCCATCATCAACTCCTCCATGCTCTCTAACTCGAGCTACCATCATAGAAGTCTAATCATGTAGGCTACCTGAGAGTGCACTCAATGTGCCTAGTGTCAATACCACTGCACGATGCTGGAAGGGCGAAGGAATGGCAGCAATAGGAGGGTCAATAAGAGGTTGAACAGGCACCAGTCGTTGGGGATCAACCCGTGCCCCCAACCTCTGTTGTGGCATGCCACCACCAACACTCTGGAATGATCTAAAATCAAAGTAGTTGGGTTTTTTATTCATAACAAACTCTACATATAATTTTCTCAAAAAATATAAAGGAACCTCACAATTAGCATGAGGTGGATAATCAAACACCATCCACCATCTATCCCAAAAATTGGTAGACATTCCTTCATGCCTACACCACCTGATTGATATTCTTTTCTTATTTGCAGGAATAGGTTCATTTGTAATGGGATGTCTAAAATATTGTGCTAAATGAGCTTTTGTGATTTTAAGATCCAAAATAGTCTTATAGGAGAGGCCATCAGCATAAAATTGGCGCCTCTCCTCTCTCCATTTCCGGAATCCATCAAAATCTGAGTCGATAGACCTCATAGAATCTATAATGATGCAAAACGTACTACGTGAGGTGGCATGAATTGTTCATTGCGAATGGAATTCAATTTTTCTTGTATCGAATCCACATTTTCATTTATTATGGCTCACAAGCGAGCCTGGTCAGTTCCAGGTGGGGGTGGACGTGGAGGTGGAGGTGGGTCATCTACAGGTGGGGCATCTAGAGGTGGGGCATTTGGCACTAGGGGTGCAGGTGCGGGTGCAGGTGGGGGTGGGGGTGGGGGTGGGGGTGCGGCCAGATCATCCTATGCATTAAGGAAGTCCTCAACATCAAACTAAATATCATCTAGATTCATGATGTATATATAAAAATCTAGATATGAACCTGCATATATATACATATAAACATACAAACTTCAGTACAAAGTTAAAATTAAATCAAGAATATATATATGTTTCAAGAAATTACACTTGAAATAAATTTAAATTAAACATACAGATAATGTATACATGCATGTACAAATTTCAAAATGTAAGAGAGCTATTAGGACTACCATAATGATTGATACAATGGGAAAGGTGACCCATCTTAATGTATAATGTGCATTTAAGTAAGGAAGTCTCTAGACAATCATCATGTATTTCTTAAATGTGAATATGCATCCCAAATTTTGGACTATTTTAAAGAAATATGGTGCATTTAGGAACTTGGTGATTGTTGGGGTAAAGAGGAATATATGATCATGCTAGAAGAGGTGGATTAGGCTCATAATTGGCCAAGGTTGCTTTGAATAAGGTTAAAACAAGGACATACCCATGTTGATATTCACACCCTTTGGTCCACACCTACATTGGGATGGATTAAGCTTGAAATTTTGATGGGTAGCCAAGGGTAATCCTAGTGAAGTAGGAGGAGTATGTTATTAAGAGATGATAAGGGAAAACCTCTACCTATCTTAAAGCTTATGATTTTGGTGTCAAGAACAATAATATGGTAGATTCTAGGGCCATGATATCCAGGGCCTCAAGATGACTTGGAAACTAAACAAGATATCCCTTAGTGTGGAAGGAGATTCCAAGATCAACATTGATCATATGAAAAAGCATAGATGAAGCTTGTGGTTATTGGAAACTATTCTATTGGAAGCTAGAAACTTGGAGAATACTTGTTTAAATCTATCTCCTTCAAAAATATCAAAAGAAAAGGTAATTTTATATTCTAGACTAGGCAGATAATGGAAGAAATCATTAAATTGCTCCTAGACATCTAGCATTTGTTGGGAAGAATATTTTTTTTACATTCAACTCAATCCCTAAGTTGTACCTCCATGCTATCAAATGTTACTTGTATCTACCTTCTATACAATGATATTGAAGGGGTCGAAGGTTAGGCTAAGACTTTCTATATTGCTACTTAGATAAATTCCACATCTTCAATGTGTGGCATGAGCATATGCACAAAGCCTTGGAGGATATTTCTAAGATAATGAAGATAAACCTTCATGTCTTGATGCTAAATTGGATGATTCTATCCACTATGAGAATTAAGATGAGGAGGAGGTGACATAAAGATCCCTCCTATCAAATTTGAACAATGTTAAAAATGTCAAGGAAGTGGTAGAGGCTTTGTAAGGCTTGTGTAATTTGTCCCACCACCCTAGGATAAAGTTTTTTAGTTTATAATTAGTAATTCTAACACTACTTCAACTTATTACTCTAGGGTGAGGGCCACTATAATTTTCCCTACCACTAATATATCTTAAGACACCTATTGGTTTATGTTTGATGTCATTGTACAGTATATTAATTTTCCCTACCACTATTGATCAAGAACAAAACTATACCATATATATTAAGTACTCTAGCTCAATGATCTTAAGATTAATGAAATCAGGACTAACTATATCATCATTATGCTTAGATACACCCAACATGCTAATCAAAAACTTAATTACCTTCACAACCCTATTAGCATTGTATCACTCGTATTAGGGAGTGGACTTGAATGGGGCCAAAAGATTCTAAATACCTCTTACGATTGTGACTTTGGGTTTGGCATGGTCAACTTGGAGAGGTTGTGTGGCATATCCCTATAAGAGGATGAAGGGTGATAGGAGGTTGTAGGATGGCTAAAAGCATTCACATGACGATAATGTTCAATTTTAAATTTCAAGATATGCATCATGGTCTACAAGGTTCTCTTGTTCAAAAGGTTCATCATATTCTAGACAAGGAACTCACAATCATTGGTACCAAATTCAAGACCTCCTATTACAAGTCTCCATATAGCTTTAAACATAACACCTATAAACACAAAATTTATAGGGCTTGAATACAAGCCCGCCTCCCAGTTAGGAGACTTCCAAATAATTGGTGAACTCACATGCAATAGGGATTAGGGTTTAAGGTATAGTGTTGAGGGTTGATGGTTTAGGGATAGGGTTTAGGTTTGAGGGATTAGGGTTTAGGGTTGATGAATTAGGGTTTAATGTTGAGAGTTGAGGGTTGAGGGTTGAGGGTTGAGGTTGAGGGATAGGGTTAATGGTCAAGGGATTAGGGTTAAATAAGAGTGTCGAGGGTAGAGGGATTAGGGTTGAAGGTTTAATGGTTTAGGGTTGAAGGTTTAATGATTTAGGGGTAGAAGGTTAGACTAAGGATTTCTATATTGCTACTTAGATAAATTCCACATCTTCAATGTGTGGCATGAGCATATGCACAAAGCCTTGGAGGATATTTCTAAGATAATGAAGATAAACCTTCATGTCTTGATGCTAAATTGGATGATTCTATCCACTATGAGAATTAAGATGAGGAGGAGGTGACATAAAGATCCCTCCTATCAAATTTGAACAATGTTAAAAATGTCAAGGAAGTGGTAGAGGCTTTGTAAGGCTTGTGTAATTTGTCCCACCACCCTAGGATAAAGTTTTTTAGTTTATTAGTAATTCTAACACTACTTCAACTTATTACTCTAGGGTGAGGGCCACTATAATTTTCCCTCCCACTAATATATCTTAAGACACCTATTGGTTTATGTTTGATGTCATTGTACAGTATATTAATTTTCCCTACCACTATTGATCAAGAACAAAACTATACCATATATATTAAGTACTCTAGCTCAATGATCTTAAGATTAATGAAATCAGGACTAACTATATCATCATTATGCTTAGATACACCCAACATGCTAATCAAGAACTTAATTACCTTCACAACCCTATTAGCATTGTATCACTCGTATTAGGGAGTGGACTTGAATGGGGCCAAAAGATTCTTTACCTCTTACGATTGTGACTTTGGGTTTGGCATGGTCAACTTGGAGAGGTTGTGTGGCATATCCCTATAAGAGGATGAAGGGTGATAGGAGGTTGTAGGATGGCTAAAAGCATTCACATGACGATAATGTTCAAGTTTAAATTTCAAGATATGCATCATGGTCTACAAGGTTCTCTTGTTCAAAAGGTTCATCATATTCTAGACAAGGAACTCACAATCATTGGTACCAAATTCAAGACCTCCTATTACAAGTCTCCATATAGCTTTAAACATAACACCTATAAACACAAAATTTATAGGGCTTGAATACAAGCCTGCCTCCTAGTTAGGAGACTTCCAAATAATTGGTGAACTCACATGCAATAAGGGAATAACACATGCATACAAAATATGTAGAAGAAAACCCTGTAGCATGACTTGTGATTAATTAAAGTTAGGGTTAGGGTTTCAATTAGGATCAGGCTTAAAGGGTTAGAATTGAGGTTAGGGTTAGAATTAGAATTCAAGGGTTGCTAAATTAGGGTAAGTATTAGAGCTACAATTATGGTTTGGGTTACGGCTAGAGTTAGGGTTACAATTACAATTACAAGTAGCTCGTTAGGGTTAGGGTTAGGGCTAGAGTTAGAGTTACAATTACAATTACAATTACAAGTAGAGTTAGGGTTAGGGTTATGATTAGGGTTATAATAAGGGTTAGGGTTTGAATTGCATATAGAATTAGGGTTAGGATTAAGGTTAGAATTAGTGTTAGGGTTAGGGTTGGAATTGCATATAGAATTAGGGTTCAATCTAGCTCTAGAAATAGATAAATTAGTCAAGATGGTTTTAGCTCAATTTTGTTTCCTATTTCCTAGAAAATGCAAAACTATTATTTTCTATTTAGTTGTTAGTCCCAACTCTTTCCTTTTAAGAAGTATATCAAATCTAATGTAGTAGTAGATACTTCTACATATACAAGTTTTTGTTAGGAGAAAATATCTTTTGCCAAATTTGTATAGAATTGTCTATAGTGTGTTCCAGGGTAATCAAATGATGTAAGTCACAATTTAGAGGGTTGAGGGATAAGTTTGTGTTGAGTCTATAGGAGGTGTTTTCTTACATAGATCGAGCTCCATAATCTAGGTGTCTCCATGTCTAACTCAAATGTTTCAACTTGGTCCATATTATATCCAGATTAATGATAAAATTTTATATATATGGCTATGAGATCCAAGATCATATCAATGTTTGGTAGAGAAAAGTTATCTAAGTTGGGGTAGATCCTTTTTTTATGTCTCAAAAGTTAGTGCAAACATGAATTCCCTTAGTTTTCTTGTTAACTAAGACCACATTAGAGACCCATTTAGGATAAGTAATAGTTTGAATGAACCCTGGACATCCAAGAGTTTATACAATTCTTCTATGACCATGAGGGCTACTTGGGGGTGCATTTTGCGTAGCTTTTATTGAATAGGTTTGGCATTGAGGTGAACCACAAGATGATGCATGACTTTAAAGATGGAGTCTCAAGGCATATCACCATAAGACCACATGAAGAAATCAACGTAATCTTTAACATGGTGACATGGTATATATGCCTTCTTTGATGTCAAGGTCCAGTGGAGCTACTATCTTAGAGAGTTTAGGGTCTGAGCTTCTATTCACAGGTTGATGTCTATAGCATCCTCAACAAGGAGAGGGGGGTCATGTCTTGTATCTGAGTGGTATCTAATGGAAGGTGAAGTTTGTCAAATTGAGGAGCTCTTGGGAAGTTTCTATTTTTAGTGTATCATTTTAATCGATCACAAGTTTCTTCTTATATCCTGTTGCTATTCTGCCTAGACTAGGGTGCCTTAAGACTAAAGGGTTCTTTCTTTCTCTCCAAAATAAGCATATGTAGGTGTTAAGTATGGTGGAAAAGTCTTTCTTATGATTACAATGGGGATGTGGTCTTGACACTTCATAAGTTTCATGATGGCTTCATCATTTTGGAAAACTTCAAATCATAAAGGGTCGTGTTGTCCCCAATCGATAAGCTCAAGGTATTATAGGTCTAAGGAGATGGTGAGGATAGTGACATATCATGAAAGAGGTTAGTGGTGGAAAGATCTTCGTAAGGATCATGAGTGGAGCCTACATCAATGTCATTAAGATTAGGGGAAGCATTACCAATGAGGTTGAGCTCATATCACAATTAACATCACGATGTTCATTCCAGGGGCATAACCTAGCTAGTGAGGATAGCTACTTGAGTATATATCAAAAGTTACATAAATGTTGGCTTCATTTCATTCTTGATTAGTTGGCTATCACAAAAACTGTAAAATTTTCTCAATTCTTGATTAGTTGGTTGTCTCTCAAGGTTTGATTATGAAGGATTTGATAACTTGGTTTTATTATGGTTTGTTGTAATTTTTTTACATGATAGTTAGCTATTCAATAATGCCTTTAAAATACAATGACATACATTGTTATAAGTAAATTTTATAAAAACCAAATATATATATCATCCCAATGCTATATAATTTTTGACAGTTTGTTCAAAATCTCTCCTTTCATATGATACAATTGTTTCAAAATTTCAATTGTATTTTACAACTAAAATGTTTAAATACAGCTACTCAAATTTTGACAGTTTGTTCAAAATCTCTCCTTTCATATGATACAGTATTTTCAAAATTTCAATTGTATTTTACAGCTAAAATGTTTAAATACAGCTATTCAACACTCAAATTGAACTCAAATTTTGACAGTTTGCTCAAAATCTCTCCTTTCATATGATACAGTATTTTCAAAATTTCAATTGTATTTTACAGCAAAAATGTCTAAATATATCTATTCAATTCTCAATTTTAAACATAATTTTGACAGTTTGTTCAAATTCTATCATTTTATATGATATAGTCTTTCAAAATTTCAATTGTATTTTACAACTAAACTGTCAAAAATCAGCTACTGATTTCATAAACCCTAAACCCTAAATAACAATTCAAAATTTAAATTTTGATTGTATTTTACACCAAAACAAACAAGGGAATCTTAAAACAATTGATGGGAAATTTGTAGAAGTGGAAAAATCCACTTACCTGGTCGCTGGATGGGAAATGAACTCGGGATCCCATTTTCGCCTGCCGACTGTCGCTGTTGAAAATGGGTTCTCTACCATTTTTTTTTCAATTTAATACTTTTACAAAACGGGATCCCATTTTATGAAACGAGATCCCGTTACATAAAACGTGATCCCGTTCCATAAAACGGGATCCCGTTTTTGGCCTCTAGGTTCGGGATCCTGCTAAAAAACGGGATCGCGTTTTTTGTTTTAGGCTCGGGATCTCGATGCAAAACGGGATCGCGTTTTATATAAACGGGATCTCGTTTTGTAGAAACGGGATCCCGTTTTTGTTTCCCCGATTTTGAATTTTTTTCTAACTCTGAAACTTCCACCTTAAGTGGACACAACTTCTTGCATTTACCCTTAGATGATGTGGAATTATGGACTTTTGACTTTGGGATAAGATGATTGATTAAATAATTTAGAATTATTTAATTAGGGATGACATTAGAAGAATTGATAAATTGATTTGTTGTAGAATTATGATGATGTGAATCATATGAATAAATTAGTGAATTTATTCATTAATAGAGGAATGTGAAAAAATAAATATTAAATTTTTATTTAATTTGACTTAGCCATTTTTAGGTGTATACATTTTGTCCCTCTTTGAGACAATGTGTTTTATCACGTTGTTTCAAAGAATAAATTTTTTTTGGTTATGATACATGCCCCAGTTTACCCCTGGTATAGGCTGATGATGGTAGGATGCCTCCTCAGGGGATTGGTCAGGTTGATATGATGACAAGATGATAGACGATCTCACAATGAGAAAGGTTGAATGACAGGTTATGTGGATGAAGAAATTGGTTGACGTGGAAGAAAAATTGGATGAAAAACATTCCCCAACATGCACAATGCTAAACACCTCCAATGAGGGTTCAATGCACTATAAATAGGAGAGTGGGGTCACATTCCTAGTCATTTGCACACTTGTCTTTGCGAGAGAGTTTATAGGAGATTAGAGTGTAGTTGCAAATAATAGTCAGCCGTGATGTAGTAGATTCCAGTTGAGTTACATCGCTTCGAGAGGATCCGACAGTTTAACCATCCAACAGAGTACAACCCACTGGTAAGTACGCCTTTAATTTTAGCTTACGTTCATTTATTATGGTCAAAAAGCTAGGACAAAGTTAGGTGAATTGAATGCACTAAAAGAATGATCCTGCACATTTGCCCTGTGAATTGGTGCAAATGACATGATTCTACACAAACACTGCAGGAATCTGCGCAAACACATTAATTTCACAAACATAGGATAGAACTGTGCATTCATTGTATTTTTACACATTCACAAGGGGATGTTGCGCATTTGATAAGAAACTGTGCATATAATATGGATATGTGTATCCCTGAAAAAGCTGCGCAAATAAAGGGGGTTCCTGCACATTTATAGTGATTCTACACAAACATTGTAAACATACGCAACTGAGTCTAAAATCTATGCATTTGAATTTTCCTACACAAACAAAAGGGGATGCTTCTCATTCACCTTGAATCTGTGCATATGATCAATAGAACTGCGGATCTGTTTTACACAATCAAAATACTTAGCAATTTGATAAAGTCAGCATCGTGATCGATATTCGTCAACTGATAGATCATCTCTGAGATTGATAGAATCTTAGGAGATATGATAGGATAGATTTGTTGTTAAAAATAACTAAGTTCTTGATGTTTGATAGATAGATTTGCAGTTTAGCTAATTTTGTTTGATTAGTGAGCATTTAGTTGATTGCAGGAGGAGCTTGATGATGTACTTATGTCTCAGGATCGATTTCTGGTGACACAACTACTTAGACCATACCTGGCAGAGACCGATCATCTGATTCTTGGATCGGCAGGCTTATCTTGTGTTTTCTTTATGCCCGAGATTCAGGCTAATCTTAGATTGGCAGGTAGCTTCCACTCGAGCACCTGCAGTAGGTCTCAGGCGAATCTCGGTATGCTGAATGTGCTTGCTGAGTGATTTCACAATGAGGATGGGACATTCCATCTTCCTACTAGGGAGATCACTGTGACTTTGGAGGATGTACATCAGATTCTATGGATTCTGATCGTTGGAGAGCTCATGGAGTATGAGTCTCAGACTGGGGCTGGACTGGATGAGTACCGATGAGTCTTTGATGATGAGATGATTGATGGCACAGAGATTAGCTAGGCAAACATGGTTTCCTACTATGAGCCTCTTTCGTCGGTTATTGCTAGATTGATTGGAGGGATAGTGTGCCTTGACAGGAGGTCACACGGGTTTTCTGTTGGATGGGGGAGATCTCTAGAGTTGATTACTACAGAGGGTACCTGATATGCTTGGGGTGTGTGCCTACTTGCCCATCTTTATCATGATTTACATCAGTTTGTGTAAGATGGATCCTCTAGTTTGTCATGTGGAGTGTCTCTTCTATAGATTTGGGCATGGTGCTACATTAGAGTTGCGCATCTGATTGGTATAGGCACTCGGGGTAGAGATCAACCTTATTATTACATGTTCCAAGATAGTCTTTCCTAGCCCAAGCTGGGAAAGTTGGAGTACTAGTGACCTGCGTTTGACAATGTCAATTTAGTTGTTTAGTGCCCTTACATTGATTACGAGGTATGGGATGAGGATGCTTCAAAGCTACCTTTTTATTTTCAGACTAGATGGTTGATAGGGAGGACTTCCTATATACTTGAGAGGCACATCATTTCTCATGTGTATCGATAGTTTGGCAGGATCTAGGGGATGCCCCAGGGGAATGCCATCTTTGCCAGGATGCACAAGGAGCATCCTCAATGGGGTCCTAGTGCATCTTATGAGCATGCACGAGCATAGTTCTTGCAGATTCCTTACCAGTCATGGCCGATGAGGAGGACAGTTGTGGACGCTGGCATGACACAAGATTATGCTGATTACTTTGCTGCACACCCATTCCTGTGATACTCAGGACCTGGAGAGTAGGCCCTAATACTAGATGATCAGGAGGAGGATGATGAGGGGCCTCGGCGGCAACGGAGGCAACAAGGAGGATGAGGTGGATGGGATGGCAGGGGTGGGGGTGATGATGGCGAAGGCAGTAGAGGAGGTGGAGGTGGTGGTGGTGGTGACAGTGGAGGTGGTCAACCACAGCAGTCGGCACCTTCAGGAGGTAGCCACTCCTAGGTGTTACTAGACATGTATCATTTTGCAACATCATTTTGTATACACCACATTATGGACATTTCGAGATGTATTATTATTATTTTGATATCATTGTAGACTTGGACATTATTATTGTTTTGATGATGATGATATCTATGATCTAGCATTTGATGGACTATGTTATAATGTATTGATTATGGATGGACCTTACTCATGTTATGATGTTTTGATGATTATGCTTATATATGACCTACATGCTTTTGATATTGATGTCTATGCTTATGTTGGACATGATGATGCTTATATATGTGATGATTTTATATGTGATGATTTCTACATGTGTTTTTGATGTTTACATACTTATAGCATTAATGAAAACCTATAATGTATATCTACATGTACAATGGCGTAAGATATGTTGATTATTATGCACTCTATGTTTGTGTGATTTTTCAATGATATATTCTATGTATGAGACTTATATGGATGGATGACATGACTATATGATACTTGTTATGGACAAATTATGATTTACAATGTTTATGTAACCTAATGACCTAAAATGATATGCATTTATGGTTTAACATATTTTTGATATGCAAAAATGGTTTGTTTTTGTTAATGCCAAGTATACTCAATCATAAAATAACAAGACACTTTATAAGAATTGATTTGGATAATGAAATATAATTTAGAAGAATGATTTGGTTAATGGATGAAATGATTTGGATAAATGGATAACTAGATAACTTAGATCTTAAGACACTTGGATTTTTGATAATGATGAAATGCTTATAATGAAATAGAATGCAATTTGGTATGTATGGATGTGGATTTTGTCATCTTCTTGTACAAGTTTTTGAAGTACTTTGTTTCATCATTGAGCTTTTAAAATGTTGCATGAAAATACAAGCATCTAGGTATAATTAAACCATGATGACCTGAGCATCGCTTACATGGATTTTGATTTAGCAAGTTAATACAAGCATCTAAGTATAATTGAACTAAGATGACCTGAGTATTGCTTGCATATCAACAGACAAGGATCACACTTGTTTCATGTTTAGACATCTAATGTCCTCGATGATCATTATGTTGATCATGTCTTTAGACAAAGCTTCACATTACTAAAGATAAAGCCACAAACAACAAACAAATAAAATAATTATGCTCCCATCATAGCTCCTCTAGTCTTTTGACATCCTTGAGTAGCATAGGAAACATAATAACAAAAATCAAGATATAAGACTTAAAGAACCATTAAACCTTCTTGCCATAGATATATTTTTCTTGCAATAACTGATAGAGTCATGTTTGATAGTTTTAAGTAGGTTGGTGTTGTCAGGTTTAGCTTGATGTCTCTTTGTCAAGATGATGTTTAAAGCTTGCTTGTTGTGCTGCTTGCTGTCTAGTGATAAAACCATGATCTGATATGTTATCCTCTGAGTTATAGTATTCAAAAATCCAATTCACTAACTAGGTCAATGATTTGCCCCCAGTCAAGTAAAGGATTGATTTATCATGGATGAACTGACAATAGACATGAAGAAACGGGCCTTAAGGGACTGACCTAGTGCCTCAAGGGCTCATTGATAAATGACCTTGCCTATGTGACGATGAAGAGGCAATGTAGTTTGCTTTAGGTGGACTATGTGGACCTAAGACCTAGGGGTTGGGAAGCCTCGGGGGCTCATCGATGATGGCCTTGCCTATGTGACAACGTAGAGGCAACATAGTTCGACCTTGAAGGTTGACACTAGTAAATGGATGAATGGAAGATATGCAAAGGTTTACGATAGGATTAGGGATATAGATGGAAGGGAAGCCTCGGGGGTCCATCAATGATGGCCTTGCCTACGTGATAATGCAGAGGCAACGTAGTTCAGGATACTAGTGATATTGACAATGGACTTGTGATAGAATGATAGGATGGATGATAAGATTGGATGACCTTATTGGATAAGGTGATAAGGGTGACAGAGCACCAAGCTATGATAGGTTACCGTTAGGTGGTTGTGAATGGATGCAGTTATTTGATGGATATTGTAGGAAAGATGCATGTGGGTTAGGTTTTTCTAAAAGATGGATGAAGCAGTTTATTGCAAATAGCGCTTGTTTCCAGGTTTTCACCACTTGCCTTTTATTGCACCACCATTATTTTTTATTTTTTATTTTTTATACATCCGTTGCATTGGGGTGATTTAGGTGTAGAACCTTCAAAGGTGCATACTATTAATGGGGTCATTAAATAGTTTGCCTTCTGATGTTGATAGCTAATAAGCTCCTGATCCATAGGTAGCAACAATGACATAGGGACCCAACCAATTGCGTTAAAATTTCCCCTTTTTCTCTCTATCTTGCCGATTTCTTGGATTCTCTCTTAGAATCAAGTCACCCACTTGGAAGACTTGTGGTTTGACCCTATGATTATAACTTCTTGACATTCTCTGTTGGTATGCCTTAATATGGTTAAAGGCATGTTGTCTTCATTCTTCTAGTACCTTTAGCTCTTGGAGCCTAGATACCCTGCATTCCCCATCATTTATGAGACTCTTTAATGACACCTTGAGGGAAGGTAACTCAACTTCTATAGGCAAGATGGCATCAGAACCATAGACGAGGGCGTATGGTGTCACACCTGTGGGAGTGTGTATATTGGTTCTATAGGCCCATAGAGCAGGGTTCAATTGCATATGCCAATCACGTCCAGCATCATCAATAGTCTTTTTGAGTATCTTTAGGATAGTTTTGTTTGATGCCTTATCCTAGTCATTACCTTGTGAGTAGTATGGAGTGGAGAAGCAATGCTGAATGTGGAATTTATCACAGAGTTCTTTCACATCCTGATTCTTAAAAGGTCATCCATTATCCATGACAATGGATAATGGAATACCATATCTGCATATAATGTAGTTGATGATGAAAGAAGATATCTGTTTCCTTGTGACATTGGTTAATGGGATGGCCTCAATCCACTTCGTAAAATACTCAGTGCCTATGATAATGAATTTGTGGCCATTGGAGGATGAAGGGTGAATCTTTCCTACTAGATCAAGTCCCCATTGGTAGAAGGGCCAAGGTGTCATTAAGGGTTGTAACTCTTGAGTGGGTGAGTGTATCAGATTACCGTGAATCTAGTATTTCTTGCATCATTTGACAAAATGATAGGAGTTAGATTCCATGCTCAACCAATAGTACCCAAGACGCATGAGCTTCTTCGCAAAGGTAGGACCACTAGAGTGTGTCCTACATATTCCTTCATGTACTTCACTCAGAGAGGTTTGATATTACTCACTATCCAAACACCTAAGGAGAGTACCATCTAAACCTCATTGATACAGGGTGTCTGTAATGATGGTATATTGAGATGCTTGGCATATGAATGTTCGTCTCTGGTTGCTAGATAAGTCGAGTGGTAGGATATTCTCTTTTAGATAGGTGTAAACCTTTCCGTATAAGGGAGAATTAAACCCTACAATGTGGTAAATGGTGCTGGTTTCTAAGATTTGATAAGCAGGATGGGAGATTGGCTCCACCAAGAACTCATAACGAGAATGATTTTTAGGTATGTCAAGGAGGGATGCAATAGTAGCCAAATTGCATATGCTGCTTTGTTTTCCAATCTTGGTATCTGCTCGAAGGATATCACAACAAAATATTCCTTGAATTCATCCACCATATGCTTGTAAGGTATCAGCTTCTTGTCCTTAGTTTGATAATCATCATTTACTTGATTAATGACGAGTTGCGAGTCCTCATACACATGAAGTTCCCTGACCTTCCAATCTACTGCCATCTTAATGTCGATGACCAAAGCTTCATACTTGGCCACATTTTTTGTGCATGGAATAGAAGTCTGTATGACTTAGGGATTATATCTCCATGTGGTGTTACCAACAAGATTCTTGCTCCTGATCCATGTTGTGTATATGACCCGTCAAAGTAGACTTTCCAAGCTGTAGTTGTGATGTTGAAGATAGACTTGTCTGGAAATTCAAAGCTTAATGGTTTGTCATATGTCAAAGGTGCATCCGCCAGTTGATCTGCAATGATCTACCCCTTCATTGCTCTTCTATCTACATACTCGATGTCAAATTCACTAAGTATCATGACCCATTTAGATATTCTACCTATTAGGGTAGCTTTGTTGAGTAGATATTTTAATGGATCAATCTTTGCCACTAGCTTGATGGAGTGAGAGAGCATGTAGTGTCTCCACTTTTGTGAAGCAAAGACAACTGCAAGACATGCTCTTTCAATTGGTGTATACTACAACTCGTAATCTACTAGTGTCCTAATGTAGTAGATTGCTTATTGCTTTCCTTCGTGGTTCTATTGGGTTAGCAGAGCTCCAAGAGCTGTGGGTGTAGCTGAGATATAGAGAAGCAGTAGCTTACCCTGAATTGGTGGCATCAAGACTAGTGGATTCATTAGATACTCCTTTAGATTCTAAAAAGTTTTCTCACACATGTCATCCCATTTGAATGGAATGTTTTTGTGTAAGAGATATGTGAGAGGATGGCACTTATTTGCCAGTTGAGAGATAAACCTTCTGATGGACTGCAGCTTTCCTTGTAGAGACCACAACTGACTTAGATTCTTAGGTGGCGGCATTTCCATGATTACTTTTACCTTGGCTAGGTCCACCTCTATTCCATTAGCTGATACAATATATCCAAGGAGTTTACCAAATGTGACTCCGAAAACACACTTTTTTGGATTTAACCGTACATTAAATTGCTTTAGTCTCGTGAAGATCTTGTCCAAGACTTGAAGATGTCCTTTGATGAGTGACTTACCTAGGATATCATTAACGTAATCTTCCATGATGGTGTGCATCATGTCATGAAAGATCTAGTCATTGTCCGCTGATATGTTACCCCTGCATTATTTAGTCTGAATGGCATGACACACCAACAATAGGTACCCCACAGACATGTGAATGTTGTTTTGTGCTAATCCTCTAGTGCTATTTTGATTTGGTTATAGCCAGAGAACCCATCAATTAATGACAACATGGTGTATCCTGTTGTTAGATCGATAATGGTATCTATGTTTGGCAAAGGAAAGTCATCTTTAGGACAAGCCTTGTTTAGATCTTTGAAGTCGTTACATAATCTGATCCGCTTATCTGGCTTGGAAACAGGTACAATGTTAGAAACCCATTTCGGATAATCAATGGCTCTGATGAACCCCACATCTAGTAGTTTCTTTAGTTCCTCTTTCACTGTTAATGCTATATGTGGGTGCATTTTTCTTAGTTTCTATTGAATTGGCTTAGCTCCTAGAGCTAGTGAAAGATGATGCATGATAAGATTAGGATCCAGTCCAGGCATGTCAGCGTAAGACCAAGAAAAATTTATCTATTTTCTTCTAAAGAATTCCACAAATTCTATTCATTCTTGATTAGATAATGACTCTACTAGGTAGATCAATCTTGGATTATCCTCCATGCCTATGTTGATTGGTTCCACTAGTTCAATTAGTACTGATGATCTCTCCTTATGTGCATGGTAGGGGAGAGTGTTAATCCCTTCATCTGTTGGTGCCTCAGAGAGGTTTTCGCCCTCAGAGACATCTTTTATTTTTCCTTTTTCTTGGTAACACTGCCGCGGAGTGGTTTTCACCGTTAGATCTACTTTTTATTTTTACATTTTTGTGACTAAAAGGATTGGCACTCTCCAAAATATGCCACGTTGTTAAGTTCAATGGTGAATCCAACCTTGTGGTCCCCTATGGTAAATGGTCCCTAAGCTTGAGATAATCTATAATAGCATCATCATTTTGGAAATTATCTAGCTCATGGGCTTCAGGTAGATCCCAGTCTATCAATTCAAGATGCACTAGGGGTAATGGATCATATGGTTGATTCGATTCAAGGGTGGTGATGGTTATAATGGAGGAGTCATTTGAATAGGTAGAGCTATTGACAAGGTCTATTATTGTACTCTCCTCAAGTTGGTTCATCAAGTGTGACATCGTACTCTCCTCGTGAAGCTCATTTTTAGTATATTGCAGATTTAACTCTAGTGATCTAGCCCTAGAGCTTTGTCCTTCATGCATCGTGTGAGTAGAGCTATACTGTTGAACCATGCCAACCCCTTTATCTTTACATGACACTTCTGAGAGGCTGTCCCATTCATACTCATTGGAATCTATTTCACTAGCTTCTTGTAAGTGGTGAATTTGTTCCACTAGGTTAGTGGTAGTTGTTTCTTTGTCTTTTGCTTTGAGTTTCTCTTTACCTTTTATCTTCTATTTACCCTTGTATCCCAACCTAGTAGTGTCTCGAGTTGTTGAGGTAGAGGGTTGGATTGGTTCTATGAGACCATCTTTCCTTAATCCTATGGGACCATGTCCTTCATATCCCATCCTTTGTAAAATAGAAAACCCTTGACCATATTATTCAGTGGGTAGCTTAGGTTGATGGTCATTTGGTGTGGTTTCACTATCTTTACCCTTGTAAAGCCACTGTAAGAGATCTTTTTCATCACTCTCATCCGATAGGTTTCCCATCTAATGAAAGGACCCTTAGAAGTCTCCAATGACTTGGCTTTGTTTAGTAATGGCTTTCCATAGGATTTTGGTGATATAGGTAGCTGTGCTAGATAGAAAGTTTGCTCAATGACGTATTCTCCAACACCCTTGTCCTTGACTTTGACTTTAAGCTTTGATGTTTTGTAGGTAGAAGCTAGAGAACTTGGATCCACATGGTTTGAAGAAAAGGAAGCTACATGATTTGTGGGGATTACAACTTATGGTTTGGATTGGATGGTGTTGCAATAATGGAATGGATCAGGATCACCTTGTATGGTAATTTCTTGACCATTGTGTGGGAACTTGATACACTAGTGGTATGTTGATGTAACAACCTTCATCGCATGGATCCAAGGTCTACCTAGAAGGATGTTATATGCTAGCTCCATGTCTAGAACTTGGCACACAACATCTCTCTCTATAGGCCCAACCTGTATTAGCAAGACCACCATTCCTTTGGAAGTTCTTTCTTCTTCGTCATATGCTTTAATTGTAAGTTTCTTTCTAGGTTCAACAACATTTTCTAAAAACCCTAATGCAAGGATTAAGTTTAATGTGCATATGTTTAAACCAGCACCTCCATCTATTAGGACCATTTTTATTCAACGCTTGTGGATTTGAGCCTCAATTTATGGAGGTATGCATTGTGTGGTTGAGTGATAGACATGTTGTCTTTTTCAGTAAAATACAAGAAGTGGGGTGTGGTTAGATGACCCACCATAGCTTGGAATTGCTCTTGGGCAAGGTTGGTAGGAACTATTTTTTCCAAGAGAGCCTTCTCTAGGATGGCTTTGTAATATGGGGATAGACGCAATAACTCCAAAAAGGATATGTGGGAAAGTGTTTTATGGAGTTGGTCAAGGATGCTGTATTGGTTCATTGTGGAGGATGATTTGGATGGAGCCCCTTGTAAAGTAACATTTCCATGATGAGTGGTCATATTACAGTTGGGCTTATTATTGATGGTGATCACATTGATGTGTGAATCACTTTGTGAGATATGATTAATGGTGTACTCGTAAGAAATGTTATTATAGTTTACTTTGTCTACACCATTGTTGTTTTGGTTGGATGGTTCCTCCTTTTTCATAGTGAGGAAGAGGATTCTTGAATGCTATATGCTCGTCATTTGAGGTATGCCATTCAATTGATATTCATTTTTGATCAAGTAAGTCTTGAATTACATGTTTGAGTCTTTGACAATTGTTAGTTTTATGCCCTTTGCTTTTGTGATATTTGCAAAAGTCAGAATCAGTCCACCAAGAGGGTTTAAATTTTGGTTCATACTCTCACACTGATGGAAGTGTTATGAGGTTGCCCCCTATTAACTTCCAAAGGGTGGATTCAAGTGACTCCCCAAGGGGTGTGAACTTTCTTCTAGGAGGAAAGTTGGTTGGTCTTTGTTCATTGCTTTGAGGCTTGTTGGATGGTGTGTTGTTTTGCAAGTTTGATAGATTGAAGATTGGTTGTTTTTGTACCACATGTTTAGCATCCACGACACCATCGTTCACAATGGGTTTGTTCTTAGTCCAGAATCATGACTTGTCCGCATTGTTGCTTGAACGAGGGGTGTCTTTGTATAGCTTAATTTGCCCCTTTTCTATCAAGGCTTTCTCAATAACTAGCCCCATTTCAATGACCTTACTAAAAGTAGTTGGACATTGTATTTGGATTTGATAGCTTAGTTCCGTGGATAGATTGTGAACAAACATTTCTATCATTTGCTTCTCTAGTATGTGGTAGGGACACTTACTTGCAAGTTGTCTCCATCTTTGTAGGAAAGAGGCAAAGGATTCTCCCCCTTTTTGTTTGTTATTACAAAGATCCAACAAGGAGATTTCGTGTTCGATATTGTATGAGAATTGTGTGACAAAGTTGTCTACTAGTTCATCAAAAGTGCGGATGCCGGGAGGTAGGCGTGAGAACTCCATAGCTTTCCCTCCTAAGCTTCTTGGGAATAGTCACATAAGATATATTTTGATGTGTGCGACTTATAGGCATGTGGCACTAAATTCCCTTATATTATCTCGTGGATCACCTTTTCCTCTATATTTGTCAAAATTTGGAACCTCAAACCTTGAGGGAAAAGGTATCATGAGCAAAGATTTATCAAAGGGATAAGGTGAGATATCCTCGAGGGAGTAGTGTTTTGTGGTTGTCCCACTTTGGATGTCCACCACCTGTTGTTGCAAGGCTTGGATTTGTGTTGTTAATGTGTCCAAGGGATTGGGTGTATCCTTAGCCTTTTCTGATTTAGAAGCATCTTTGTCATTTTTGGAGCCATCTTTGTCATTTTTAGAGCCATCTTTTGAAGACTTAGCTTCATTTGAGAAGTTGTTCTCTCTTAGATTTGAGCCATCAAAATCTGAGGGCAACTTAGCTCCTTGTTGAGCTACCATAAGAAAATATTTATGAGGATCCATGGCAACGACCCTATCCATTATCGTTTGAAATTTTTGATCTTGGAGGTGTTTAAGGATTTCCTCTTGGTTAATTTCCTCTTCATCAGAATCGTGCTCACTATTGTGAGTGGAACCCATTTTTTGCTTTTGTTTCACTTGGGACCTAGTTTTGAACCATGCAAGTTTGAGATGTGGGTGAAGTTCGATTGTGAGGCTTAGTGGACTTGGTTTGATGTTTTGATATGATATGATATGGGGTGAACTTGATTGGATATGTTTAGACTATATTTTGCTAAGGTTTTATATTGATTCTATGTTGTCCAAACAAGGTGTTCTTAAGCTATAGTGGTAATAGCAATTGAAGTGTCGATATAGAAGGTAGTCAAAATAGGGATAGATGACCTCCACTATTGATGTAGACTATTCTTTTATCAAGATACACAAGCATAGTTTCGATGTGAAGGATGATTGGAATCCTAATATGAAACTAACTAAATATTGTTTGAGTTTGGTAGAGTATCAATTATGCCTTGATGCAAGTTTTGGTTTGGTTTGATGTGTTTGGATAGCAAGATAATGGTATGCAAAGGTGATGTGAAAATGGTATAACGATATGACTTGAAGGTTGAATTTATTTTCCAATTGTATACTAGAGCAAAAAGGGTATCCGGAAATGATTTCACTTTTGTCTCAATTTGTATGGAACAACTCTCTGTTGTGGATGCACACCGTCAAATGTGTAGGAAGAAATGGTAAATGCGCATCTTTGCCTGGTGGATGTGCAACTTTGTATGCGTAGGACTGTGTTGTAAATGTGTAGCACTATGATTTGTATGTGCAGTTTTGTATTTGTGCAATAGTATGGTGTATATGCACAACAATATTGTATGAATGTGCAGCAATAATGAATGCACATTAGGATTTGGTATATGCGCAACAAGATTTGATGTATGTGCAAGACTGTAGGAATTTCGCTTTTTGTCTCAGTTTGTTAGATTTTTTTTTTGCATGTTTTTCTAAGTTGCTCTAAAGTTTGTGGTACTGATCTTGACTCAAGTTATTGCTAGAAAACACAGTAAACAAGTGGTTTCCATGATTATTTGATAAATGAAAAAATAAACAAGTACAATCCTAAGTATGGCAAGGGTGATATTCGTCAAATTCTAACTTGGATTTTACTCCAGCAACTTACATAAAGGTAAACAATTAGTAACTTGGTAGCACTGGCTCCCCCTTACAGTGCACTCACTTCTCACGCATACCAAGTTACAATCCCTCTGAAGACTTGGATTTTTCTGTCTCCACACTAAATGAGTGTATGACGTTAGACAGATTTAGAGGATTTTCCTCTTGCCTCAACAAATAGGGGTTTTTGGCTTTGTAAAATAGTTGGCTTTTAGTTTGGGCATCCATTTGGGTCGTTATATGTGCGGCAATTTGCTCCATTATGGAGGCTTCCTAGTCTGAAGAGATTAGGCTCAACAGAGTTTAACGCACCACAAGGGTACTAAAGGAAACTTTTGTCAGTATAACATGGCAACACTCATTTTTTGTGACTTTCGTCACAAATACAATTTATTTAAAGCATCTTGGAAGTGGCTTGGCTTTAGCCCGTTACCACTCAAGGTCGTCCCACTTGGAAGAAACATAATCCCAAGGGCAAGCCTCTTCTAAATGTTACACAAATAAAATGATGAGTTTGACATTTTGATCACCCAAAAAGGGGAGAGCATAGTCCTATCACCGTTTTCAAACACAGAATACACTAGATCTTTATCCTCCTAGAGTTAAAACTAAGTGTGTTTTACTCTACCAAGAACAAGAAATTGACAAGATAGCAAAAACTTTGAAAAGATGGTTAATTTTATCCTCCCAAACAAATCTATGTGAAGATTATTGTTGAAGAATCAAACAAATTACTTTCCCCTATTTTAACTAAATGAGAGTTTGTAGTGCAAGATAGCAAAATGAAAAATTTGTTCAGTTTTATCCACCTAAGTTGGGACTATGTGCGAGTTGTAATGCAACAGTACAATTTACTTCCTCCTAATTAGATCTAGGTGAAAGTTTGCATGACGATATCCAATTACTTTCCCCTAATTAAGTCTAGATGAATTTTGCAATGAAGCTAAATGACTAAACCAATCTCCTACCCCTGCAAGAAGAATTAGTACAAAAAATCCTTGCAAAGCAATACAACTTTCTGTTAGAATGTAAATGCGTAGGAACAAACTGTAAATGCGCAACACTGTAGAGAAAATGAGCAGAATCATGAATGCGTAGGACTATGGGGCAAATGTGTAGAATCGTGGATGTGCAACAAAAAGCGGTAAATGCGGAGAAAGAGGGAGTGAATGCGCAACATGAATTTGTGAATGCGCAAGACTAGAATTTGAATGCGCTCAAATGACCTATCACGATAGTAGCTTCACAAAAACACTCAAATGGAGATTAAAAACAGGGCTAGGCCCCACGGTGGGTACCAAAAATGTTAGAGGAAATATGAACAACAGTATTTAAACTACTTACTATCCAATAACTCAATGAAATTGATGCAAATACAATAAACAAAGATATTACCTTCGTAGACAGATTCGCCTCATAGCTTCCATTTTTACCTATCTCGTATTGATCTTATGAATGAGTTGAGCTCTCAGAAGTATGTACTTCCTTGTTGTTGAAGATGACAATAGGAGAATGACTAGTGATGGATTGTGCAACTAATAATGCAACTCTATGAAGATGGATAATGGAGATGTGGAGACATGGTTGGATGATTGTGATGATAATGAGATTATGCAAATGCAACAAGGATACTTTGTCAAAGGCACGCTGGTAGAATTTTTGTAGAGTAAGATTACAAAAGCTCTTGGATTTTTAAAATGAGGGAATGAGGGTTCCTCTTATAGGCCAAGGAGGGGCCAATTCCAAGTGTCACGATCTCAATGGTGGAGAAGAAGTCTTGTGATGTGTACGGTGGAGATCGAATTGGTTGGGATGAAGGAGAAAAATATGGAAGATGTTCCTCTCACCTTGACAAGGTGGAGAGAAAGGTGTGACATGAGGCCACATGTCATGATGCTCACAAAGACCTGTGAGTTAGAAGTGGAAGACTTTGAGAAGATCATGGAAGTAGGACTCTTGGTTGTTGGAATGTGAGAGAAAAAATAGGATGTGGAAGACAAGTCTCTTTAACCATGATGACATGGAGAGACCAAATTCTTAAGAATAGGGATGGTTGGAGGAATAATAGGACATGTGGGTGAGGATAAATAGATAATTAAATATTAAAATATTTAATTATGTGTGCAACATGATGAGGTGGATTAGATGATGTGGAATATGGACTTTTGACTTTGGGATATGATGATTGATTAAATAATTTAGAATTATTTAATTAGGGATGACATTAGAAGAATTGATAAATTGATTTGTTGTAGAATTATGATGATGTGAATCATATGAATAAATTAGTGAATTTATTCATTGATAGAGGAATGCGAAAAAAATAAATATTAAATATTTATTTAATTCGACTTAGCCATTTTTAGGTGTATATAGATAGTAATAATAAGAAAGCACTAAGACTCATAGGATGAGTCAATAGCACTTGTGGTGCATGTTAAACCATTGTATAGAGTTTATGATCATAGGCTTGGCCTACATGTGGCCAAGGCCCTAGCCATGAACTGATGTGATAATCTTTCTATGCCTTAACTATAGATTGTGCCAATAGCACTTAATCACATTCTTGGAAACTTTCATACATTGAATTCAATTTTTGTTAAAAGGTTATTATGATAATCAAAGGCAGTATTTGTTTTCTACCCTCAATATAGGAAGTGAGACTACAATACAATGATTATTGTCATAATCCATGGTAGCTTGCATGCATGCCAATACATTATAGAGATTACTCTTCTTGCTGTGGCAATCATTAAGAGTTAAGAAGCATATATAGCTTAAGCCTTACTTGTATATGGCAATGTGAATCAAACCCTATTCATTACTTATGATCAAACTCCATGAGGAAAATGTTTATCATTAAAACTCACATGGGTATTGGGTATGGTCCAATATTAAAACCCTCTTTAGTAGTTATGGCAATGTATTCCTAGGGTATCATAATCATGATTCTAACCTATATGGCAGATCACAATAATGTTGCAAACCACAAAAAAACCTAGATTGGAAAACTTGGTTTGACTTTTATTTTTAATTGGAAGATGGAATAGAGTGATGAGGAGTCACATGTTCTTTGTTACAAAAGTAATCCATTATGTTTGGTATACTCCTGAACTGGGAGTCAATTGTCCTAGTATTGGACTATGAACTGAACTGAACCCACTTGGACTAGACCTAGAGTGAAAGGTCAAATTAAGCATATTGTAGGATCAGACAACTTCTAAGTCAAGTCAGGGTGGTGGACATATGATGATGTTCATTGCATAATGTACATGTATGTAAATCTTTGGCCAAAGTAATGCATCTGTCTTTGCATGCATTATCGGTCCACAGTGCTCCAAATGGCATAATGTCTCCACTAGTGTCATGCATAGTCAGAGTGGATCTATAGTTGTATGACTGAGAGGCATTATGAAGGACACAACACCAGATACTTAGATGGAAAACCTAATGGTTCCTAATATCTATACCTTCCGTGAAGGGTAGGGTTGCTTCGAGGAAGGAAGTTATGCGGGGGACCACTGGATTGTGGCTGGAGGAAAAGCACTTGGATGATGCTCTCCTTACCAAGCATGAGACAAGCCGAGTCTTACAAAGATAGATGTCAAGAGATCCAAATGCAGTACTTTTCATTTTATGACTTGATGGTCAATTATTATATATAATTTCATATTTGATGCCTTGAGCATAGTTTGTACATGCTTAGTGAAAGTTATTCACTAGCAACATGTAATTGGATATTGTAATTGTAAGATTTGTTATATTCTAATTTAGAATAACATGCTTATTTATCAAATGATAATGAGTCATTTATGTTTACTCTGATTTGGATAAATCATGATGTAATCTAATTCTAGATTAAGATGAATATTTGTGTTAATTATTGAGCATTATGGAATGTGATGTTACATATTTTTTATTTGACTATTGGAAAACCCTTGTCATGTTACTACTTCCAAAATAGCTACTTCCAATGTGATTAAAACCTAGATTAAAAGATCAAAGAAATACCCTAAAATGATGCCTATTCCTTTCTTTACAAAGATGCCAAATCAATAGAAATGGAGAAATTACCCACACAAATGAAAAGTGTTTCTTTTAGAAAGAGAGCTGACGAACTTTGAAATAAGTGGAACATGGTTTCTAGAAGGGTAGTCGATCAATTACTTTAGGCAAACAATTAAGCCAAGTGATTAATGTCAAATGGTAAATGAATCAAAAGTTGGTCCACTATTTCCTCATTGCAAGCATAAAGAACACATCTGAAATGCTTGATAAAGACCAAGCTCATCATTCATTCTCAAACAATTTGTTGGGAAAATAGAGTTCATTCCATTATTAATCCTAAGAGAAAAGTTGTGTAAATTTCATATCTATTAAAATTTGGGAAGCATAATGGCTTGTAAAATCCACTATTGAGAAAAACAAGAGAAACAAGAAGAATACAAGAAGAAGAAAGATGAACATCCATAATAGAGATAAATAACACAAAGTGTACATGGTGAAAATCCTTTTGGGTAAAAAAAAACCCACCCTCTAAACACCATTAAACCCTTGTATCATTTAGAAAATAAAGATTTATAATAAAAAACATTAGTTCTAATTGTTAGATTATGACATCTTATTAGTATATAGTTTAGATAATAAATAAATAAATCAATAGTTAGAATCTTAGTTTTATGACAAGTTATATTTGCATAAGTTGTTAGAAATGAAAGCACAACTACTTCAATGGAAATATGATTTCTATTATGCTTAATGATCTTTTCTCAGTTTATTATAAATGGAGATTGTAACATAGAAAAGAAACTATGCGACACAGAAACATCAAATAAAAAAACTAAAAACACAACACAGTGTTTAACGTGGAGAAAGTTGCAAGTATGGGCCTAATCGGTGTTGTCATTAATGTCAACATACTTTTTTTGCATTGATGACAAGGTTTGGATGAGTTGTGTGGTAAGGATATTGAGAAAATTAGTCCTATCAGAAACAAAGAAAGAACAGTGAAGACATTGAAGCTCTATGAAGTGAAGATCCCAGATAGATGAAGATCAGAGAATGCATATCAAAGGGTTTGTTGATATGTGCCTGAAGATGATCCAGTCAAGATTTGAGAGGTCCGCACAAAAATGTTAAGGAGTTATGGTCATAAGAGTAAAAATGGCTCTGGCAACTATTTAGAGGTGATAGAGTGACACAAATAGGTTCGGTGAGATCTAGAAATACAATATCATGTTCTGTAGATCTGGTGGCATGTTTGGGAAGCTAATTTGAAATGACAAATCAATTGGTTCATAGTTTGGAGGTTTGCATGCAATCCTTCTAATGTGACAGTGATGACTGACCATGTTCTTGAGGTTCCAGATGAAGATGCGAATGATTACAGTAAGAAGAAGTGGTGCGGATGTTCTTGGTGATTCAAGCAAGCTTGTGGGGGTCTCTAGATTGTGTCCAGTTCGTGTTGGTGGTCCGCATTGAAGATTGAGCTTGTAATTGAAGATTTACCTTTGGGTGATGGTGTTCTTCCTAACCTTGGCCGACCGGATGATTTGCACGTGTTGAGGATGATCTTGAAGATGTTTTGTGAAGCATGGCGTGTTCCTCGAAGAAGATTGAAGTCCCAGATATGTGTGGCTGGTAATGTAATAATGTGCATGAAGTTTTTGTAATAAGTCAAGTTGTATTTTTGTAATTGCTCTGTAATAAAATAAGTGTATGTTGTGCCAACTTTGATGATCATTCCAAAGTCAATGTCATGTATAAATAAGAGTTGTGAAGTCATTCAAATAGTAGTTATGATGAGAAGGTAGTAGTGAAGAGGAGCGAAAAGAAGAGCAAAGGTGTTGGGCTTAAATGGAACTTATTTAGGCATAGTGAAGATGCTAATCTCTACTTCAAGTATGTAATACTTATATTCTTTTGTAGATAGTGTGTCTCCTGTAGGCAGTGGGCCTCTTGTGAGCAGTGTGCTTGGGTAGTGAGCCCTAATTAGCAAGTGCCATTTTATTCTTCTTATTCTTTTAATAGAGAATACAATCTTGGGTTAGTCACCCCGTAGTTTTTCCTTTAACCGAGTTTTTCACATTAAAATCTTGGTGTTATATGTGTTGAATATGTTTCTACTTTTGAATTATTGCATTGTGCTTCCATGATTGAATCTTTTGAAATATATGAAGGTTTAAGTAACAAGAAACAAAATTTTGGAGACAATTGATTCACCCCCCTCTCAGTTGTTTGTCATTAAATCAACAATTGGTATCAGAGTCAAGTTCCTCTAGAAGAAGCTTAACCGCTTGAGGAGATCCAGGATGTCATCCTACAAGAAGGACAGTTCAAGGTTTGATGGAATGAACTACACTCTTTGGAAAAGCCACATGGAATGTCACTTGCAATGCATGGGAGAGCAATATTGAAACATGACTACAACTAACTATATTCCCCTAAAGAATGGTCCAACAACTCTAGATGAAATTAGAAATGCTAAAAATAATCTTCAAGCTAAAGAAGCCTTACTAAGTGCCTTGTTTGATTTAGAGATGACAAATGTTATGGGATTAAAGACTGCTTATGAAATTTGGACAAAGCTGGAGACTCTACATGAAGGAGACAAATATGTTAAGTTTTCCAAGCTCTAAAGCCTGAAAGGAAAGTTTGAAAACCTGAAGATGAGTGAAGATGAGAATATCACTTCATTTATGCCAGAGGTAAATGAGCTTGTTTGTGTCATTAGATGTGCTGGTGGAACATTGGATGAAGATGAGATTGTTGCCAAAGTTCTCAAATCCTTACCTCCTGCTTACAAACACAAAGTTGCTACTATTGAGGAATTCAGATCTTTGACAAATATTACAAGGGATCAATTGGTTGGGAAGATAGCTACATTTGAGTTGGCTGAGTTTGGAGATGCACTCCCCAAGACTGAATTTGCATTCAAAGCTAGTGCCTCTACAAAAGGCAAACAAAGATATAACCCAGGAGACAGTTCCTCAAGGAAATCAACATGATATGATAAAGCAAGAAAAGATCTGGAAGAAGATAAGTCAGAAGTTGCACAACTTGAAGCCCTTATTGCAAAAAGACTGCCAAGAGGATCCAGTAAGTAAGAAGGAAAATTGCCTTTCAAATGTTTCAACTGCAATAAGATTGGTCATTTTGCCTCAAGATGTCCAGAAAGATTTTCAAGGCTAAATCCTAATAGATCAAGATTTCAAAATAAGTGTTACTATGTTCAAGAAGATGATGATGGAGTAACAGATGATGAATCTGAGATAGGAAACAAATTCGGAAGTGACTAGCTGTTTATTGCCATCAAGGAAGAAGATCCAATGCCTATTGAATCTGCCAATCATAAGATGATAGAAAGGGCTCTGGCTGCTCAGGTTGAAGAAAGGATGAATGGGTCATTGACAGTGGATGCTCTCACCATATGACTGGTGACAAGAATAAGTTCATAAACCTGGAAAGATATGAAGGTGGAGTTGTAAAGTTTGGAGACAATTCTACTGGCAGAATTAGAGGTAGAGGAACCATTTCTTTTGATGGAAAGAACAAAACCAGTGATGTTCTGTATGTTGAAGGTTTAAAGCATAATCTTCTTAGTGTTGGGGAGTTGGTAAACAAAGGCTATGATCTCTATTTCAAAAATCCATGGAAAATGCAAGATCTTTGAAAGCTCTGGAACTGAGATTGCATCCGATACATAGATAAAAGGTAATATCTTTCACTTGGTTGGTACTGGCAAAAGTTGCTTATTTGTTCAAATTAATTAGAGTTGGCTGTGGCATAGGTGAATGTGTCATGTGAATTTTGATAATATCATTAAGATAAGCAACACTCAGGCTGTAAGAGATCTTCTAAGACTGGTGAAACCAGCTAATAGTTTATGGAAAGAATGTCAGTTTGGTAAGCAGAATAGAGTCTCATTCAAAAGTAAGGAACAATATTCAACTAGATTGTCAAACTTGGTGCACACTGATCTATGTTGTTCGGCAAGAATCAGGAGTCTACAAGGTGATAGATATTTCATGTTGCTGATTGATGAGCACTCCCAGATGATGTGGGTGACTTTCTTAAGAGAGAAATCTGAAGCACTTGAGAAATTCAAAATATTCAAGGCTATGGTAGAAAATGAAATTGGCATAAACATAAAATGCCTCAGTTCTGATAGAGGTGGAGAATTCACATCTGGAGAGTTCATAAAATTCTATAAGAAACATGGGATAAAAGAGACAGTTATCTGCTCTGAGGAATCCACAGAAGAATGGAGTAGTGGAGAGAAAGAACCAGACCATCCAGGAAGCTTCTAGGACCATGATGATGGAAGAAAATGTTCCTCAGATCTATTGGAGAGAAGCTATAAGCACTGCTATTTATACTCTTAATCAGGTACAAATCAGAGGCAAGACTGGTAAGACTCCTTATGAACTCTGGTTTGGCATCACTCCTATTGTGAAGTATTTCAGAGTCTTTGGTAGAAAATGCTATATCAAAAAAGATGAAGACCTTGGCAAGTTTGATGCTAGGAGTGATGAAGGAATATTCTTGGGTTATTCTACTCAAAGAAAAGCTTACCGGTGTTATAACAAGAGATTAAGAAAGATTGTAGAAAGTACAAATGTGAAGGTTGATGAAGGCATGGAAAATCCCTCAAGGTACTATGAGTATGAAGCAGATGATCAAAATGATATCTCAGACTAAGAAGAACAAGTCCAAACTCCAATCCAAATTCAGACTGATCCGGAGAATCTAGAAATACAAGAAGAAGAGACAGGCTTGGATGAACCTATCCAAGAATTAGAAGTGCAAGAGAATCCCAAAACTCCCAGGTATGTAAGATTGAATCATTCTAAATATCAGATCATAGGAGATAAAAGTAAAGGTGTTCAAACAAGAAGAAATATTGCTAAAGACTCAGTGAAGTATTGTCTGATTTCAAAAGTTGAACAAAAACAATAAGTGAACATGCAATGATGAAAGTTGGGTTAAAGCAATGAAGGAGGAATTGATGCAGATTGAAAATAATCACACTTGGAATCTTGTTCCCAGACCTAAGGACAAAAATGTGATCGGGACTAAGTGGGTCTTCCGAAATAAACTAAATGAAGATGGTGAGGTAATAAGAAACAAAGCCAGATTGGTCTATAAGGGTTATTCTCAAGTAGAAGGAGTTGACTTTGAAGAGACTTTTGCTCCGGTGGCAAGGATTGAAGCAGTCAGATTATTTCTTGCCTTTGCTACCTTCAAATATTTCAAGGTATATCAAATGGATGTCAAGTCTGCTGTCCTAAATGGTGATTTGGAAGAAGAAGTATACATTGAGAAACCAGATGGATTTCAATTGTCTGATCATGGAGATATGGGCTACAAATTGAAAAAGGCATTATATGGACTCAAACAAACCCCAAGAGCCTGGTATGAAAGATTGGACAAACATCTTCTGAAGATTGGTTTCAACAAAGGTACTATTGATAGTAATCTATATTTTAAGATTGATCATGAAAATATCTTGATTGTTGAAGTATTTGTTGTTTATATTATTTTTGGAGGGAAGGATAGTATGTGCAAAACTTTTGCAAATCAAATGAAAAGTGAATTTAGGATGTCTATGTTTGGGGAAATGAATTTCTTCTTGGGTCTACAAATCACTCAAACAAAGAAAGGAATCTTTATATCACAGACCAAATATGTGAAAGAATTGTTGAAGAAATTTGGGATGGAAGATTCAAAGGCAATGAATACTCCCATGGCAACTAGATGTAAGTTGAGTAAAGATGATGAATCTCCTAAAGCTGATAAAAAAAAGTACAGGTTAATGATTGGAGGATTGCTCTACCTTACTCAAATTATACCTGACATTATGAATGTTGTTGGTCTTGTTGCCAGATTTCAAGTTGATCCTAGAGAATCTCATCTCATGGAAATTAAGAGAATTCTCAGATATTTGAAGGGAACAGTTGAGTATGGATTGTGGTATCCTAAGGATCATGATTTATCTCTTCATGCTTATACTGATACTGATTGGGCAGGTGATGTGGATGACTAGAAGAGTACCAGTGGTGATGCATTCTTTTTTGGAAAAAGATTGGTTTCTTAGTTAAGAAAGAAACAAGAGGAAATATCTCTATCCACTGTAAAAGCAGAATATATTGCAGCTGTAGGTAATTGCACTCAAGTATTATGGATGAAGCAAATGTTAAGAGACATCAAAGTGGAGTATGAAGAACCTATCACAATCTTCTCTGATAATTCAAGTGCAATAAACATATCAAAAAATCCAGTGTTGCATTTAAAGACAATACATATATCCATCAAGTTCTACTTTTTGAGAGAGCAGGTGAACAAGAATAAAGTCAGATTGGAGTTTGTGCCCTCAAAGGATCAGATTGCAGACATTTTTACCAAACCTCTACCTAAGGACACTTTTGAGTACCTCAGGGAGAAGTTAGGGGTTATTACCCCTCCAATTCTGAATTAAGGTGCACTGATGTGCATCAGTCCAGTGGATCACACAGTCATATGTTATGATCCAGATTGATGCTAGGAGACTGCTACTCAGGGGGAGCAGTCAGTATGATTATGAAGTATGAGAAGTGGTTGCAAGTATGTGCCCTTTGCCATTGATGTCAAAGGGGGAGAGAAGACATGTGAAAAACAAAAAGTGGTTACTGATCAAAGGGGGAGTAGTAAAAGAAGAGAAGACATGTGAATGGTTGCCGGTGACAGGGGAAGCTATGTCAGTCAATGAGGAAAAGTTCTTGTCTTGATGGTTAAAATAGTTTTTAACATCATATGTTTCCATCAATGACAAAGGGGGAGATTGTTACAAGTATGGGCCTAATTGGTGTTGTCATTGATGTCAACATACTTATGTTGCATTGATGACAAGGTTTGGATGAGTTGTGTGCTGAGGATATTGAGAAAATTAGGATATCAGAAACATAGAAAGAATAGTGAAGACAGTGAAGCTCTATGAAATGAAGATCCCAGATAGATGAAGATTAGAGAATGTGTATCAAAGGGTTTGTAGATATGTGCCTGAAGATAATCCAGTCAAGATTTGAGAGGTCCGCATGAAAATGTTAAGGAGTTATGGTCATAAGAGCAAAACTGGCTCTAGCAACTGTTCAGAGGTGACAAAGTGACACAAATAGGTCCGGTGAGATCTAGAAATACAATATCATGTCCTGCAGATCTGGTGGCATGTTTGGGAAGCTAATTTGAATTGACAAATCAATTGGTTCATAGTTTGGAGCTCCGCAAGCAATCCTTCTAATGTGACAGTGATGACCGGCTGTGTTCTTGAGGTTCTCAATGAAGATATGAATGATTATAGTAAGAAGTGGTGTGAATGTTCTTGGTGATTCAAGCAAGCCTGTGGAGGTCTCTAGATTGTGTCCAGTTCATGTTGGTGGTCCTCATTGAAGATTGAGCTCGTAATTGAAGATTTACTTTTGGGTGATGGTGTTCTTCCTAGTCTTGGCTGACTGGATGATTTACACATGTTACGGATGATCTTGAAGATGTTTTGCGAAGCATGGCGTGTTCCTCGAAGAAGATTGATGTCCCAGATATGTGTGGCCGACAGAGTAATAATGTGCATGAAGTTTTTGTAATAAGTTAAGTTGTATTTTTGTAATTGCTCTGTAATAAAATAAGTGTATGTTGTGCTGACTTTGATGATCATTCCAAAGTTGATGTCATGTATAAATAAGAGTTGCGAAGTCATCCAAATAGTAGTTATGATGAAAATGTAGTAGTGAAGAGGAGCAAAAAGAAGAGCAGAGGTGTTGGGCTTAAATGGAACTAATTCAGGCATAGTGAAGATGCTAATCTCCAGTTCAAGTATGTAATACTTATATTCTTCTATAGATAGTGTGTCTCCTATAGACAGTGGGCCTCTTGTGAGCAGTGTGCTCGGGCAGTGAGCCCTAATTGGCAAGTGCCATTTTATTCTTCTTATTCTTTTAATAGAGAATACAATCTTGGGTTAGTCACCCCGTGGTTTTTCCCTTAACCAGGTTTTCCACATTAAAATCTTAGTGTTATATGTGTTGAATATGTTTCTACTTTTGAGTTATTGCATTGTGTTTCCATGATTTAATCTTTTGAAATATATGAAGGTTTAAGTAACAAGAAACAGAATTTTGGAGACAACTGATTCACCCCCGCTTCTCAGTTGTTTGTCCTTAAATCAACAGAGAAAACCCTTTTAGGTAAAAAACTCCAAATAGGAAAGATGCCCAAGTCTGTATTAATCTGAAAATGATTGTACAATACAACTCCACGAATCTTCCCTTCAGTCTTCAACTTGATAGCATTCTGGCAACACCTGTGAAAGTATGAAACTACAAAAACTTGACAACACTTTACAAATGCATCACTAAATAGTGAATCAACCCAAAATGGGCATTCAAGGCAAGAATCCCAATACCAGATAAGGAATCTTGCATATAAACAAGATATTAATGCCCTTTTACACACCTCTTACACCTATCATAATGCATGTTTCATGCATGGGCACCTAGGGCTAAAAATAGCTCTTACATTGCAATAATAGTTGTTATAACTGTCATAGAATCTTATGACAACTTGCCATTGTCATAGATTCTCTTACAATGTATGAAACATGCCCAAAATAGCATATTCCAAGAGGTGGCACCTAGATTTTCCCAAATCACCTATTTACATTTACCATGATGCAATAATCTGTAAATGTTACTCCGTAATAGAGGAGTACTTTGATATCTAGCTACAGAGAGACAAGGGAAGAGAAGGAAAGTGAGTTGATAAAAGACAAGCTAACTAGAGGAGAAAACCAGAGGAAAACTACTGCAAAGCACCAGAGACATTGAGAAGATCAAGCATGGATGTTCCTATCAAGTTACCAATCTTTGAGAAGGACACTACTGAAGTAGTAGAGCACATTTTTGTTTTGGAGTCTATTTGGAATTGAAAGGGAGTGAAAAGAGATGAAATCAAGTTGTTTGACTTCATAGGAACCTTGTGAAATGAAGCATTGAAGTGGTATAGGAAGACATGTCCAAATAGTGATAATAAATGGGATGATATCAAGAAGCTATTTTTTGAGAAATTTGGAGTTCCAGATGTTCCGAAAGAAGGGGTAAGTAAGATGAAAGAATTGATTCAATTGGATAAAGAATCAATAAAGGAATTTGATAGAAGATTCAAGGAGACAACTAGGAAGTTGAAGGAACCACTAACTGAGAAGCAAAATATAGAATGGTATATTTATGGAATAATCCCTGAAATAAGGTCAGCCCTAGATGGAAGAATATTTGAGACATATGCAGACGCAATGACACTGCCCTACCAGATAGAGTCTCAATCTTGGCCCAGACAAGATAAGATGAAGGAAAATCTAGAATTAGGGAAGCTAAAATTGGAATTCAAGAAGTTGAAGCTGAGATAGGAGATTTTGGCCAAGAAGGAGGAAAATACACATAAACAAAGACCTAATATTTGGTTCTCATACTATACAAGAGAGGGTCACTTGAGAAATGAATGCCCTAGGGTGAAAGGTGAAAACAAGTTGCTGCAATAAAAGAATACATCAAAGCAACAACAAAAAGAGTCAATTCATTATATTGTAGATTATGTGGAGAATGGGATGACCATGAGACACCAGACTACCCTTCATAGAACTTCCAGAGGAAAAGAGAATTTGTTGATGAAGAAGATGAAACATGGTACATAAACTTGACAGAGAGCAACAACATGTCATATATAGAAAGAAACTCACAGGATCAAGGCTACAAGAAACCAAATTGGAGAAATCAGAGGAATGTCAATGCAATACATAATTCAAACTCTGGCAGTCCATCCTATGGGAATAGCTATAATGATGATGACAAAGAGTAATTTGGAGGTTACAAAGGAGGCAGAGGCCATGGAAGAAGTCAAAGAGAGGGAAGATACAACACATTTCAATTGCGGTAAGCTAGGACACTTTGCTAATGAATGTTGGGTCGAAAGGAAAACATAGTGTTCATTTTGTAACAGTAAAGAGCATGATTTATTTTTGTGTTGGAGAGCACAATAGTACTTCCAAAATGTACAACCACAATCTAAGAGTGATGAGCTACAATACCTGAATAATAAAAAAGGAGCTAGGATCATAAGAAGGGAACCAAAGGGCCAAGGAGAAAGAACTTGTGAGAAGAATAACAAGGAGGAAATAGACATATCTTCAACTAAATCCATAGGAGAAGAAGAGTATTACCATTGAAGCAAGCCAAAAAAGACCAAAAAATATAGAAGTAGAAGGAAGGAGAAATTTGTGGTAGTGACAAGACAAGGAACATATATCAAAAGGCACTATATCTCTAAGATAGAAGAGGACGATAGTGAGGAGGAAGAAGAATTTGTTCCCACTAAGAAATGACATGAGGAAATTATGAAGGAAGCTAAACAAACAATAAGGAGCAAGAAAAGGAGAAGCAATACAAGCAGGTTTTCACAGAAGAAGAAGTAGAATCTCTCAAGCAATTAGCCCAATTGACACAACAACACATACTCATTGTGAAACTAAAGAAATTTTCTAAATATTGGAACAAGGAGCAAGGTCACAAGAGTCAACTCTAGAGGATGGAAATAATAGAGAGAGAATGGAAGACAAACCCACTTATGGTGGATGTTCATATCAATCACATAAAATTTCAGAATGTCATGATAGATTTGGGAGTAGATGTCAATATGATCACAAAGAAGCTGTGGGAGTAGTTGGGAAGACCTAAACTGATAGAGACAACCTAAAATATAATTCTAGCAAATGGATCTAACATGCAGACAATGGGAACATGGAATCAAGTGGAAGTTAACCTAATGGGGGTTAAACAAGTCTTAGACTTTAGTGTTGTATCCATGAAGGATCAAGGAGAAGCTTTCAATAAGTTGAGATGGTTTGTGGATACAAATGGTATCATAGACTCCCAGAAAGAAGAGCTATCATTTGTTAATGATAACAAGACTGCCAATATTCCTTTGGGATCATCAATGGAGGAAGCATACATAGAACAAGTCAATCAGATTGAAGACAGTGATGAGACAAAGAATCTGTACACAATTTCAAGGTTGGATGCAAAGGAGACAATAAAAGAGCCTAATTCTGAGGGAGAAGTGGAGATAGAGGGTGATCACTATAATACAGATAGTGAGGAGGATCTATAATCTTGGCTAAGAGAAGAACTAAAAATTAAAACGTCGAAAATGCTTGGTTGTCAAAGCATATTCATGATCAGAACTCATGAAGAATACATACCACAATGCTCTACACTTCATCAAAACTCACCAGAGATCGCATGCGACACATTTGTGGAGGACAAGGAATAAATGGACCAAAGATTTCACTGGGTAAGTCACATTTTGAAAGGAATTTCACATATCAAGTTGCCCAAGTTTTCAAGAGTACATAATCTACATACATATCTTGCAGAATTGGAGGTAGTGTTTTTAGATGAACTGGTGTAACACACACAAGGACACAATCAACCAGTGGCCAACATTTAAAATATTTATCAAGATGAGATATTTGCTAGAGGAAGGAAAATATGACATAATACCCAAATACTCGGGTCAGATTTCACCGCAAGAACATTTGTCCATGTATACAATTGTATGGAGAGGAAGAAATGAATATAATGAGGTACTATACACCCACTTCTTTTATTAGACACTATCAGCAATTGTACAAACATGGTATATAAATTAGGAATGAAGAAAAGAAGCTAGATATTAGGAAGAGATGTAGGACTTCATTCACACATTCTCATTCTTTGATCTGGACAAGAATATACATACAACACTCATCAAAATCTAGGAGATCATCTTCCAACAAGATATGGAGGAAGAAGAAGCAAACTAGAGTAAAGCTCACCACTGAAAAATATAGAAGGCATATGGAAAGTCATAGAATGGATGGATAAAGAATCTGTTGGCCATATGTGTTGTCATTGATGTCAACATAGCATACACTGATGTCAACACTGCATACACTAGTTGGAGGTCATAAAAGCTATATTCTTAATCAAAGCAAAGTTGAGGTTGAAGCCTAATTAATATGTGAATTAGAAGCCCTAAGAGAAAAAGTTGTGTTGCTGATGATTTAAAGCATGTTGAATGATCATTCCTAATGATCTTTAATTGTATATGATGATGCAAAGAAGACTTGGCCTCTAGAAGAAGGTGATAGTCCTTGTTTCAAAATGTTTGCTCTTTGAAGACCATCCAGAAGATTGCTTTGCATTCCTCTAATTTTGAAGATATGGTCTTTAAGTTTTCATCAGCTTACCTTAAAGATGTCCTACTTTCAAATGAGCAGAGTGTGTGGAGGTAATCCCTTGATGTTTGAAGCTATGAAGGATGTTTTGGACCTGGTTAAGCAAGTCTTTGGGTCTATAAGACTTGAGTCTTCTACTAGTGTAATGTGTTGTCCTAATTAGACCTATCTCCTACACATTTCATATTGTGTATTGTATGGCCGACTTGTAAATGTATTTTTCATGTTTAATTTGGCCAACAAGCTATGTAATTAATGTAATATCATCTATAAATAGTAGATCAACTTGAATGCAAAAGGTATGATTGCAAGAGGATTGAAGAGGTTCGCGAGTAGACAATAGCAGAATAAAATACATTTTAATGTGTGACAGTGGGATAAAGAGCAGATTTTGTTGATGCTAGTTGGATTCATCTTGAAGACTTATTTGAGACAGTGATCAAGTATAGAGTGTGCTTGACTGATCATAGCTTCAAAAGAAAGTGTGAAGAGATAGAAGTGCAATCATCATGTGTGAGCTTCAAAGGCAATTTTTAGACAGTTCAAAGATTGTCATACTGTAATCATTTGTAAATGTGTTCTCAGATTAGGGAGTAATTGTTTCCTTGGGTGAAAGCCCCTAAAACAAAGTCATCACGGAGTAAAAGCTTCCTTGGGAGTGAATCGAAATCAAAGATACTTAGTGAGTAGCAGCTTCCTTGGGTTAAAGCCCCTAAAACAAAGTTATTACTATTTGAGCTTCATATATTGTGAGTTAATCCTCACCGTGGTTTTTCCCTTCTAGGGTTTTCCATGTATATCTGGTGTTATGAGAATCTTTCATGTTTATGTCAATGTTGTGATGCTTAAGTTCTGATCTGCCCTGGATAATTTGAAGTTGTTAAAATTGAAGAATTGTTTAGATATTGACTCATCCTACTCTTAGTATCCTAGTGTGTCTAACAAAATCATACCTAGAGAAACACAAATGCTACGAAACATCACAACAGGAAGATGAAGAAAATAAGGAACCAGAAATAAAGATAGAACAAGGTGAAAGAAAGTTGGCAGAATCAACAAATATCAAGGAAAAGTGCTATAACAAGCCCATCTAGCTAAGGGAAGAAAATATTGCCAAAGAAGAAGATCCTAAGCTAGCCAAAATAGGATACTAGTGGGATGATAATGAAGTGGCACAAG
Source organism: Cunninghamia lanceolata (assembly GCA_027924645.1). NCBI lineage: Eukaryota > Viridiplantae > Streptophyta > Pinopsida > Cupressales > Cupressaceae > Cunninghamia > Cunninghamia lanceolata. Next base: position 263,552 of record BSBN01000346.1, read on the forward strand.
TAGTAGAAATTTTGTCTAAGTATGAGGATTTGTTTCCTAGAATGTTCACAGAGATGAAGGGAATCAAAGAGGAAGTCAGAATAATGAAAATTCAACTGAAAGAAGGTTATAAACCAATCAAGAAAAGGCCATACAAGATGAATCAAACATGAAGAAAAAAGTTAAAGTAGAACTTGATAAGATGCTAGAAGCAGGGATCATAAAACTAGTGGACGAAGTAGAGTGGATCAGTCCAATCCAGTAGTATAGAATAAGAAAAAAGGAGAAATCAGGATTTGTGGAGACTATAGAGAATTGAATAAGGCTTGTGTGGACCTCTTTTGGGCTGGTATGGCTAATTTTGGCTATAATTATGTTTATTCCTATATAAGGTTGTTTAAAGAAATATATTTATATTTTATTGGTAAGGTGTTGTTGGGGTTGTGGAAGGAATGGGTGAATGATAGAGGGTTTTGAAGGTAGATGGATTTTGGGTGGTGTGGAGATTGTTGCTGGAGAGTATGTTGATGTATGTATAGCAATTTGTTGTGTGGATGGAGGTGTTGTGGGTGTTGGGAAATGATGTTATTTGTATATGTGCCATGTGGAAGAAGAAAGAAGAAAGTTGTTTCTCAGAAGTCCAAGAAGGAAGACTTTTCCCCTCTCTCCCCTTTATGGATTCCAAATGGACTCCATTGTTTGTGCTAAGCCATTGATGTGTATTGTACCTATTATCTATGTATGTAGATGTTGTAGTTTTCATGTTTATGTGTGCTTGCATGTATTCTCATTCCTAGAAACCTCCAACAATGACTTGTAGGAGATGAAGACTTGATTGATGTGAAGTTGTGATATCCTGTAGAAGAGACAAGAAAAGAAATTGCATGTGAAACCCTTGTTTTGGCTTTATGTCTTTTGTAAAATGCAGCCAAGAATTCTTTCATGTACAAATAAATTTTGATTCATATCTTGTGTTGATGTTAAACTTATAAAATTTGTTATCCAGTTTACATAGTTATGCTCTATTCAACTCTAATGAATTTTATTAAAAATCAACATCCCTATTTTATTTAATGATAGCGTTAGTGATTTAGTGGGTATCTCTTAAAATAAAACAAGGGCTACACTGTAGTAGTAGTCCCTGCCTAAAGCTGCAAGCGCCCAAAGTGAAAATAAATATTAGATTTAAAAATGTACATGGTCTTGAATATGTAAGTCTGAATCTCATCATATATGAAAACATTTTCAGTTTCTGAAACTCAATGTATCATTGGGTCAAGCTCATTCAAGTGCAAAATGCCAAGCCATTACCTGTGTCATGAAATTCATGCCTAGATGCCCAAGATATTACCAAGGTATGTACTTGACAATTGAACATTTAGTTATCCCCTAAATATCTAGTTATAAGGAGAACCTTTTGATAGAGAGAAAAACATAAGCTAATCATGGGGGGTTCTAAAGTTTCTGCTAGTTACGGGCTGATTTCATTTTTTTTTGGGATAGATGAAGTCAAAATCATGGTTCTGGACCAGAGAATGAGCATAATAAGTATGCTATAGTTGTGGTAGCTGCAGCTGTTGCAGCTGCCCATACAACATCTACTATTATTTGGCTAACAAGTAAGGGATATTCCTTTTCCTACGGAGGTACAAACATAGAGGAATTTGCAGCCATTAGGATTCAGTTAGCATTTGAGGATACTGTTACCATTTTTTGACCCCAACTCAAAAATTGGCTCAATAGATTTATCACTTATCATTTTTGAATGTGGCTTTATTTATTTTTGTTATGTGCTAGTTGCATAGTTGTTATGACTAATGCAATTCAGTTGTTCAAATGCAGAAAAGACAATTTTCAATCATTCATTGCATTGCAGAGCAGTAAAAGAGATAAGTATTCATTCACCACAGTGATTGTTCATTTTATAATTTTGAATACATAAAAGAACAAACATTGCATTGAAGGAAACTAAGACTTATCAGATGTCCCACACAAGTCGTGGGTTATAGCTGAACTCATGCAAATACAAGTAAAATACTATGCATCTAATGAAGAAGAGGGAAAGACATAGCCATCATTGCCTTGTTTTGGTTGATCTTGTAGAAGCCTCCAGTTCCTGCTCCTGACCTTGGCATGTACCTGAAAAAAGCAGGAAAATCCCATTAGAAGCTCTAGTTATGAAAATCCTTCATCAATCAAGAGAGACATAATATTTTAATTGTAATGCATTGATCAAATAAGAGCATCCATGTGCAGAAGGAACTGAAGAGAAGCAAACATAAGAGCATCATGGTTTTATTCTAATTTGTTTGTTTCATGTGCAGGTATAGGACAAATCATGAAGCTGATTGAAAACATTCAACATGTGGGGTCAAATGGGCTCCCACAAGGGTTGAGCCCAGCATGATGCTGCCCCTTGATCTCAAAAAGGGATGATAGAAGAAGAAGATCATTGTTAACTTTCACATGACAAGCTAAAAGAGTAACAAGACAATCATATGCATCTGTCCCATTTCATGACATGACCATGATTTCACTTCAAAATATGAAATGCAACCAAGAACATGACATGAATAGATGGAGGACAAAATTTAGTGCATATTACAGCTTATGCACTACTTCAACTGCTATGAAATGACATTCTCAAGCATGATAATAATTAGGAGTACACAATACACTTGTAATCATCAGACTGATAAAGGAGTAAGTGTTCACAAATATTGACTATCTGAAGGTTGCTCTCTCATTCATGATCAATAGTCCAATTGGAGTGTTCATTATAAATCAGTAAGCAGATTGCAAAGACAGGTGAGTGCCAAACTTCATACTTTCTCATTTGAATGGAGTGATAGAATCAGATTCAGAATTCAATAACTTAAGTTGCCTTCTAAATGATGAAATATATCCAATTATGCCTCACTTTTTGCTACTAATAAGTTGAGTATCAGGACAAGTGTTATCACATGTTGCATTCATTGCATATCTATAAAAGACACATGACAATATTGCAAATCTGTAGCAAGAAATACAAGACAGCCAATCCAGATGGCTCATTTTGTCTTTGACAAACTCCAAGAGAATAAAAAAAAGAAGAATTTCATTGCATGTGTGTAATAGAGCATCATCATCATGTGACAAGGAGTAGTCAAACTGATACAGTGGACCTGATCATATCCTATAGGACATCTCATAGAAGCATTTGATATGATAAAATACAGAAAGAAGAACAACTGATGTTCATGTGTTACAGTTATACAGAAAAGTAAGTGTTGCCTTCATGTGTTATAATGCCAACATATCATGATAGCCAGGTCATCATTTTATATGAAAAGTGTGTAGGCACAGTCCACTGAATGGACAAGTCAAAGATACATAAATGAAAGTACATTTGCTACTACAGAAAGAAGTTTCTATGCTCAGAAAAGAACAAATATTGCTTTAGTTTTCAAATCTGAGTGTATCCAGTGAAAGAAAAATGCAAATACATTCATTAATAAGGCTATGGCATATTGTGCCTTATGCACTCATCTTTTCAGATACCCACATTGACTTTTAGAGCCATACATTTTGCAGTGTTTAAGAGAAAGAGAAATGGTAATGAAAACTGTCTAGGCAGGCTGAAAAGAGTTTATTGTCTTTATAGAACAAAGAAATGAAACCCTTGGGTATGTGCAGGATCATCGCGGGCCAAACAGTGGCAATAGGAAAAAAATCACGTTTTTACTTAGCCAAATTCGCAACTTGGCAAAGTTTGACTTTGAAACGGATATTCGTTTTCTTTTTCTCTATTGTTTTTATTGTTTTTTATTTTATTATTTTAGCATTTTTAGCATTTTACTATTTAGGCATTTTAGCTATAAAATACAATCTAAATTTTAGAAAGACTGTATCATATGAAAGGGGCAACCTTGTCATCTTTTGGAATGTATGATTTCTTTTAGTTCCAACCATTTTGGCATCATTTATTCTTGTGATTGAGGGTTCTCTCCACCCCTGATTGAACCATTACTTCCCCTAACTAATTCTCCTATCCTCTTGACTCTCAATCAATTCTTTAGTCCACTCCCAATAAGTCTTCTATAATCTCTCAATCAATTATTTAGTCCACTCCCAATTAGTCTTCTATAATCTCTCAATCAATTCTTTAGTCCACTCCCAACCAACCCCACCATTCATGTTGCTTCTTCTACTATTAATACATCTCTCACCATCATTTTTAGGGGAGACTATCCATTTCTTCCATTTATGTTAAATTCTTGTTAATATCTCTTATTCCATTTTCCATTGATCCCAACACATCATGGATAGTGAGTCACCTCAAAAGAGTTAAGCCATATTTTCATTACAACCCCCACAATAATTATTATACTTTTACAGTCCTAACTTTGTGAGCCTTTTCCATTTCAATTTTAAGGATTTGAAGGTTCTTACACTCTCCATAAAATCTCCAAGTTCTCAAGGCATCCTTATTCTTCCCATTGTCATCAAGAGGATGTTCTAATTTCTACAAAGGAGGATACCAAAATGTTGGATCCTTGAGGACAAAAGCTAGCACAGGTGCCATAAAAAGATTCCTTGAAGCTTCGCATGTTCTTTACATTATTTTTAAAAGATTTCAGTAGTAATTAGAAAACTTAAATTTGCCTAAGAAAAGTAACAATTTGTTGCCTCTTGTTGCCTCTTCTTGGTTATTTTAAAAAGCAACAAGGTGAAGTGAGACATCCTTATGACTACCATCAAGAAGAACAACAGGAAGTGTATTTGGATCTTGGAAAAGATCAGGAAATAGAGGAACATCCAGTTGATGAGAATAAAGAGCAAGATAAAGAACAACCGGATGACTGAGATAAAGAGCTCGATGTGGAACATTATATGACATAGAACCAACAAGATGAACATCAAGTTGAACAATGAAAAAGTGGTATTAGTTGCACCTATATAGAGAAGTGGTTTAGAGGTTGGTTAGGGGAATTATTTAGGGTTTAGAGGTTTAGGGTTGCTTGGGTTTAGGGGTTTAGGGTTTACAGTTTAAAGAGAGATAGAGAGAGGGGACTGAAAGAGTTTGGGAGAGATAGAGGAGACAGAGGGGAGAGATAGGGAGATAGAGAGTGAGAGACATGTCCAAAGACATAGAGAGAGAGAGAGAGAGAGATTGAAAGGTAGAGGGATATTAGAGATAGGGAGATAGAGGTTTAGGGTTGCTTGGGTTTAGGGGCATTATTTAGGGTTTAGGGTTTAGGGTCTTGGGGTTAGGGGTTAAGGTTTAGAGGTCTAGGGTTTAGAGAGAGGTAAAGGACCAATAGGGAGATATAGAGGAGTCCGAGGGGAGAGATAGGGAGATAAAGAGTGAGGGACATGGCAAGAGACATAGCGAGAGAGATTGAGAGGTAGAGGGACAAAGGTGATAGGGAGATAGGGGAGAGATAGGGAGATAGTGGTTTATGGTTACTTGGGTTTAGGGTTTAGGGGTTTGGGGTTTAGGGTTTCTCAGGTTTAGGGGTTAGGGGTTAGGGTTTAGGGGCATTATAATTTAGGGTTTAGGATTTATTGTTTAGGGGTTAGGGGTTAGGTTTAGAAGTTTAGGGTTTTGGATTTAGGGTTTATAGAGAGAGAGGAATGATAGGGAGATATAGAGGAGTTTGAGCAGAGAGATAGGGAGAAAAAGAGTGAGGGACATGGCCAGAGACATAGGGAGAGAGATTGAGAGGTAGAGGGACAAAGGTGGTAGGGAAATAGGGGAGAGATAGGGAGATAGTGGTTTAGGGTTACTTGGGTTTAGGGTTTAGGGGTTTAGGGTTTCTCAGGTTTAGGGGTTAGGGATTAGGGTTTAGGGGCATTATTTAGGGTTTAGGATTTAAATTGTTTAGGGGTTAGGGGTTAGGTTTAGAGGTTTAGGGCTTTGGATTTAGGGTTTATAGAGAGAGAGGAATGATAGGGAGATAGAGAGAGGAGATCGAGGAGAGAGATAAGGAGATAGAGAGTGAGGCACATGGCCAGGGACATAGGGAGAGAGATCAAGAGAGGTAGAGGGATGATAGAGATAGGGAGATAGGGGAGAGATAGGGAGATATAGGTTTAGAGTTGATTGGATTTAGGGTGTACCTGGGTTTAGGGTTTCTCAGTTTTGTAGATAGCTAGATAGAAAGAGAGAGGAGACAGATAGGGAGAGATGGAGGTGACAAAGGGGAGAGATAAGGAGATAGAGAGTGAGCGAGATGTCCAGAGAAATAGGGAGAAGGATTGAGAGGTAGAGCTCGATGATAGAGATAGGGAGATAAGGGAGAGATAGGAGATAGGGTTTAGGGTTGCTTGTGTTTAGGGTTAGGGTTTAGGGGTTCAGGGTTAAGGTTTAGGGGCATTATTTAGGGTTTAGGGTTTATGGTTTAGGGGTTAAGGTTTAGAGGTTTAGGGTTTAGTGTTTAGAGAGAGGACAATTAGGGAGATATAGAGTGAGGGACATGACCAAAGCATAGGGAGAGAGATTGAGAGGTAGAGGAATGATAGTGATGGGGAGATAGTGACATAGGGAGATAGAGAGATAGAGGTTTATGGTTTCTTGGGTTTAGTGTTTAGGATTTAGGGGTTTATGGTTTCTTAGGTTTAGGGTTTAGGGGTTAGGAAATAGGGGTTTGGGGTTAGGGGTTAGGTTTAATCATGTGTTAATACAGGTTGTGGAGTGAGAAATGGGTGGTATGGGAGATCGGAAGACTAGTTTAAAGTTGGGCCGATGGATATATGTCACAGTGAAAGGTTCAAAGGCTCGTAAAAAAAAAAGTGATCGGAGCATCGGTATAAGAATTTTTGAGTTGGCTGATAGTGTTTATCTTGCCGATAGGAAGAATGTATATGATTTGATGTTATTTGGGACTTTGAGAAGGTTTCTTAAAGCTGATTAAGCTTTAATCTATTTGAACTATGGGTTTTGATGGGTATTTCACCGTGTTTTGAGAGCTTCCACTGTGTACTCTGCATCAGACCAATAGGGAGATATAGAGGAGTCTGAGGGGAGAGATAGGGAGATAAAGAGTGAGGGACATGGCAAGAGACATAGCGAGAGAGATTGAGAGGTAGAGGGACAAAGGTGATAGGGAGATAGGGGAGAGATAGGGAGATAATGGTTTATGGTTACTTGGGTTTAGGGTTTAGGGGTTTGGGGTTTAGGGTTTAGGGGTTTAGGGTTTCTCAGGTTTAGGGGTTAGGGGTTAGGGTTTAGGGGCATTATTTAGGGTTTAGGATTTAAATTGTTTAGGGGTTAGGTTTAGAGGTTTAGGGTTTATAGAGTGAGAGGAATGATAGGGAGATAGAGAGAGGAGACTGAGGAGAGAGATAAGGAGATAGAGAGTGAGGCACATGGCCAGGGACATAGGGAGAGAGATCAAGAGAGGTAGAGGGATGATAGAGATAGGGAGATAGAGGAGAGATAGGGAGATATAGGTTTAGAGTTGATTGGATTTAGGGTGTACCTGGGTTTAGGGTTTCTCAGTTTTGGAGATAGCTAGATAGAAAGAGAGAGGAGACAGATAGGGAGAGATAGAGGTGACAAAGGGGAGAGATAAGGAGATAGAGAGTGAGCGAGAGAGATTGAGAGGTAGAGGGACAAAGGTGATAGGGAGATAGGGGAGAGATAGGGAGATAGTGGTTTATGGTTACTTGGGTTTAGGGTTTAGGGGTTTGGGGTTCAGGGTTTCTCAGGTTTCCCTCAAATCATGTATAAATATGCATAAACCTTCGTAGAAAAGGCATTGGAGATGTATTGAAAACATTTTGAAGATGAATTGAAGACAAGTTTGAATGAAATTAATGTCAAGAAACTCTGTTTTTGTAGATTTTACTATTTTCCTACTATTTCTTTGTTTAGTATAGCCCTGTATGGATGTGTTAGGGCCTAAGAGAAATTATAATTGAAAGCTAGTGGAATCTACTTTCTTGTGTTTTAGGTGCCAATAAGGCCAATAAGGACACTGGGGGCACATTATAAACATAAAAAACTTACATCTTGGGGGGAGGTGCCAATAAGGCCAATAAGGATACTATTTCAGTTGGGTGTGTGTGTATGCAAATCCCATTTATGGCTGAGAAGCTCTATATTTACTATTATTCAACTCTCGTTGATAGAAGGTTGGCTCTACAACTATTGCAATTTGTGTATGAAACCTAGATGCCTACGAGATCATATATATATGTATGTATGTATGTAAATCCTATTTATGGTCAAGTAGCTCTCTATTTACTATCATTGAACTCTCATTGATAGGAGGTTGGCTCTCTGACTATTGCAATTCAATCCATTTGTAATGATGCCTCTATCATGTTGAGTTGGATCCTATCTCTGCATCAAGTTAAAATCATGAATATGACAACACCATACAATCCTCATTGGGCTGTTAAAATGCACAAAACAATCATACAAGATAGTCATTCATGAAATTACTATACAAAGAGGGTTTATAAGTTGCATTAGGGTTTGTATAAATGATCTAATGGATTTATAAGGTTGTCAAACACCAAAATGGATGATTTATATGAGTTTTGGGACTGTCACAGTCCATGTACAACTTGCCCTTTATGATTGTTAAAAAAATACATATGGCTATCCAAAAACTGCCCTTTATGACTATCCTAAAACAACATCATGTATATGCTCATAAAAGCCATCAAACTCTGTGAATAAACTCGTCATTGGATAAGGAGTGGAAGGATAAATTCACATTCCCAAAACCTCTTAAAATCACATGTCTCCCCTTATGAAAACTAGGGTCTTTGCCGATACATTGTTCTGTAAAAGCAAAAACCTTGCTAGATGCCATATTTTTTGTTTTGCTCATCGTGGGGTCGAACGGACTACGCCAACGCGTCGGGGTGGGTGGGTAAATGCCAGTGGAGGTCTTGTTTCATGCGCCAAGCGTCCCAGTCGTTCTGGGAAAGAGGCTATCGACAAAGTCCCTTAAGATCCCTGAGACCAAAAATGTGCCAAACTTTGACGAAGCAGTTCTCAGAATTTGTGATAGTTGGGAATGTTGTGTTTGGACCTACAAGTGCATGTGGGGTCTGTCAACAATAACCTCTCTCATTTTTGGTCAACTCCATTCCGTTTGACCGTGTCGAAATCAAACGCATTGTTGCAAAATACTTCAATTTGATGCAGTGGAAAGGTGCTAGGTGTGACATTTTTCATTCCATAGCTCATGGGGTCGAATGGACTGCACCAACACATCGGGGTGGGCGGGCAAATGCTATTGGAGGTCTCATTTCGTGCGCCAAGCGTCCCAGTCCTTCCGGGCAAGAGGCTACCGGCAAAGTCCCTTAAGATCCCTGAGACCAAAAATATGCCAAACTTTGACGGAACAGTTCTCAGAATTCGTGATAGCTAGGAATGTTGTGTTTGGACCTATAGGTGCACGTGGGGTCCGTCGATAATAGCCTCTCTCGTTTTTGGTCAACTCCATTCCGTTTGACCGTGTCGAAATCAAACGCATTGTTGCAAAATGCTTGAATTTGATACAGTGGAAAGGTGCTAGGTGTGACATTTTTCATTCCATAGCTCGTGGGGTCGAATGGACTGCACCAACACATCAGGGTGGGCGGTTAAATGCCAATGGAGGTCTCATTTTGTGCGCCAAGAGTCCCAGTCGTTTCAGGCAAGAGGCTATCCCTTAAGATCCCTGAGACCAAAAATGCACCAAACTTTGACGGAGCAGTTCTCAGAATTCATGATAGCTGGGAATGTTGTGTTTGGACCTGCAAGTGCACGTGGGGTCCATCGACAATAACCTCTCTCATTTTTGGTCAACTCCATTCTGTTTGACCATGCCGAAATCAAACGCATTGTTGCAAAATGCTTCAATTTGATGCAGTGGAAAGGTGCTAGATGTGACATTTTTCATTCCATAGCTTGTGGGGTCGAACGGACTACGCCAACGCGTCGAGGTGGGCGGGTAAATGCCAATGGAGGTCTCGTTTCGTGCGCCAACTGTCCCAGTCGTTCCGGGCAAGAGGCTACTAGCAAAGTCTCTTAAGATCCCTAAGACCAAAAATGCGCCAAACTTTGACGGAGCAGTTCTCAGAATTCGTGATAGCTGGGAATGTTGTGTTTGGACCTACAGGTGCACGTGGGGTCTGTCGACAATAACCTCTCTCATTTTTGGTCAACTCCATTCCGTTTGACCATGCCGAAATCAAACGCATTGTTGCAAAATGCTTCAATTTGATGCAGTGGAAAGGTGCTAGGTGTTACATTTTTCATTCCATAGCTCATGGGGTCGAACGGACTACACCAATGTGTCGGTGTGGGCGGGAAAATGCTATTGGAGGTCTCATTCCATGCGCCAAGCGTCCCAGTCCTTCCGGGCAAGAGGCTACCGACAAAGTCCCCTAAGATCCCTTAGACCAAAAATGCGCCAAACTTTGACGAAACAGTTCTCAGAATTCGTGATAGCTGGGAATGTTGTGTTTGGACCTACAGGTGCATGTGGGGTCCGTCGATAATAACCTCTCTCATTTTTGGTCAACTCCATTCTATTTGACTGTGCCGAAATCAAACGCATTGTTGCAAAATGCTTCAATTTAATGCAGTGGAAAGGTACTAGGTGTGACATTTTTCATTCCATAGCTCATGGGATCAAACAGACTGCACCAACGTGTCGGGGTGGGTAGGTAAATGCTAGTGGAGGTCTTGTTTCACACGCCAAGCATCCCAGTCCTTCCGAGCAAGAGGCTACCGGCAAAGTCCCTTAAGATCCCTGAGACCAAAAATATGCCAAACTTTGACGGAGTAGTTCTTAGAATTCGTGATAGCTAGGAATGTTGTGTTTGGACCTACAGGTGCACGTGGGGTCCGTCGACAATAACCTCTCATTTTTGGTCAACTCCATTCTATTTGACCGTGCCAAAATCAAATGCATTGTTGCAAAATGCTTCAATTTGATGTAGTGGATAGGTGCTAGATGTGACATTTTTCATTCCATAGCTCATGGGGTCGAATGGACTGTGCTAACGCGTCGGGGTGAGCGGGTAAATGCTAGTGGAGGTCTCATTTCGTGCGCCAAACTTCCCAGTCATTTTGAGCAAGAGGCTACCGACAAAGGCAAAAGTTGCTAGGATTGAAATTTTGCATTCCACAGATCCTGGGGTCGAATGGATTACGCCAACACGTTAGGGTGTGTGGGTAAATGCTAGGGGAGGTCTCGTTTTGTGTGCAAAGCATCGCAGTCATTCCAAGCTATAAGCTACCGGTAAAGTCACTTTGATGGTAGCTTACAGCTCAGAAGGACTGGGAGCCTTGGCACATAAAATGAGACCTCCCCTAGCATTTACTCACCCACCCCGACGTGTTGGCGTAATCTGTTTAGCAGCAGGACCTGTAGAATGCAAAAATTTCAATCCTAGCAACTTTTGACTTTGTTGGTAGCTTACAACTCAGAACGACTGGGACGCTTGGCGCACAAAACGAGACCTCCACTGGCATTTACCTGCCCACCGCAACTCGTTGGCGCAGTCCATTCGACCCCACGAGCTATGGAATGAAAAATGTCACACCTAGCACCTTTCCATTGCATCAAATTGAAGCATTTTGCAACAATGCGTTTGATTTCGGCACGGTCAAACGGAATGGAGTTGACCAAAAATGAGAGAGGCTATTGTCGACGGACCTCACATGCACCTGTAGGTCCAAGCACAACATTCCCAGCTGTCACGAATTTTGAGAACTGCTCCGTCAAAGTTTGGCACATTTTTGGTCTTAGGGATCTTAAGGGACTTTGCCTGTAGCCTCTTGCCCGGAAGGACTAGGACGCTTGGTGCACGAAACAAGACCTCTACTGGCATTTACCTGCCCACCCCGACGCATTGGCATAGTTCATTCGACTCCACGAGCTATGGAATGAAAAATGTCACACCTAGCACCTTTCCATTGCATCAAATTGAAGCATTTTGCAGCAATGCGTTTGATTTCAACACGGTCAAACAGAATGGAGTTGACCAAAAATGAGAGAGGTTATTATCGACGGACCCCACGTGCCCCTGTAGGTCCAAACACAACATTCCCAGCTGTTACGAATTCTGAGAACTGCTCCATCAAAGTTTGGTGCATTTTTGGTCTCAGGGATCTTAAGGGACTTTGCCGGTAGCCTCTTGCCCGAAACGACTGGGAGGCTTAGCGCACGAAACGAGACCTCCAATGGCATTTACCCACCCACCCCGACGCGTTGGTGCAATCCGTTCGACCCCATGAGCTATGGAATGAACAATGTCACACCTAGCACCTTTCCACTGCATCAAATTGAAGCATTTTGCAACAATGCGTTTGATTTCAGCATGGTCAAACAGAATGGAGTTGACCAAAAATGAGAGAGGTTATTGTCGATGGACCCCATGTGCACCTGTAGGTCCAAACACAACATTCCCAGCTATCACAAATTTTGAGAACTCCTCCGTCAAAGTTTGGCGCATTTTTGGTCTCAGGGATCTTAAGGGACTTTGCTGGTAGCCTCTTACCCGGAACGACTGGGATGCTTGGTGAACGAAACGAGACCTCCACTAGCATTTACTCACCCACCCCGACGCATTGGCGCAGTCCGTTCGACCCCACGAGCTATGGAATGAAAAATGTCACACCTAGCACCTTTCCATTGCATCAAATTGAAGCATTTTGCAACAATGCGTTTGATTTCGACGCGGTCAAACAGAATGGAGTTGACCAAAAATGAGAGAGGTTATTGTCGACAGACCCCACGTACACCTGTAGGTCTAAACACAACATTCCCAGCTGTCACGAATTCTGAGAACTGCTCCGTCAAAGTTTGGCGCATTTTTGGTCTCAGGGATCTTAAGGGACTTTGCCGGTAGCCTCTTGCCTGGAATGACTGGGACGCTTGGCGCACAAAACGAGACCTCTACTGGCATTTACCCGCCCACCCCGACACGTTGGCGCAGTCCGTTCGACCCCACGATGAGAAAAACAAAAAATATTGTTCTAGTTGACACATTCTCAATCATTGACATGGATGTTATCTTAGTACCATTCCTTTAGGCACAATATGAGCTTCCAAGGGAAGGCGCAATTGTGAGGTTGGAGATAATGAAAAGTGCACCTCATTCACAATCATGTTTTACTTGTCTTCAATGATGATTCCTTAATTCAACTTAATCCTTTGATAATACAATTTAACCTCCTTGTCAAAGCGCACTTTCAAGGTTGCTTGAGCCAAATAGGCATATGTAACAAAATGTCCCAAAATCAAATCTCCTATGGATTGCTATCAAATAATCTATGGCTCTTGCTAGGCCATGAAGATGGTGAACTAGCCAATGACTCATCCTCTATCGCTCATCGACTAGACCTCCTCGATAGAGATTTTTGAATTTCCACCTATTAATACAATCAAACAACGTGCACATTAATATAGAATTTGATATTCAAAATATATAACATGACATAAGTAATCAATCACTTACCACTAATTGGTGATCCCTCTTGATCATTTGTTGTCTCTCTTCTTCTGTAGAGCTGGATGGGTAGGGGAGGTGACGTCCTGTGAGAAGCATGAACAAGCAAATTTAAGTAAATCCCAATTCTTTGCCAACAGACACTCTGCAATGTCCATATCGCTACTACAAAATAGATATCCGTTTTATTATGTACATTTGGATTCTAGACTAGGAATTTATTTTATTATTCTATAAACTTGTGAATTACCATCTAATTTGAATGTTTACACACTAATCCACCTAGGTATCAACTTAATAAAGCTCTGGATATAGGCCATTATTTGATTTGAGTAATCTTACTTTGGACACATTTGTGAAGACTCCTAAAGAGCCTGGACATACAATTGTAAAGATGATATAACCTCCATATAAGCATAAAGATGATATATAATTTTAGTTTGTTGAAGGCCATGTAAATCAGTCATTGATGAGGACTCTGCTACACCTAAAGTTGAGTCCTTTGTTTGGAACTTTGAAGCATGCAAAGAGGTAAGTGACTTGTAATGCTTAAGTAAACACGAGTCTCAACATGATGTAGTTCAACTTGATGACATGTCTAAATATGACACATTTTAGTTTATATTGCATGAGGACTTCCTTATTCATGCATATCAAATTTATAATTAGGTATATTTTTCTGAATTGTATGAGTTTGAGGCTTTCAATTTTTGTATTGACTCACTTCAAGATGCTAGTAGCCATGTGAACATGATTAATATGGGATCCAAGAGTTGTCCTTTTCCCATGCATTTGGAGTGGATTGTTGGCCCTTATGATTGTTTAAATCATGTTGGCCTAGCATTTGAATAGTTGCTTCGTGACATGGATGGGAATAGATAATGTATAGACTTTATCACACTTTAGGGTTTTCCCATTATGCTAAAATGTTATGACTATCCACTTATTCTATTTTAGGCTATCATCAAATGAGGAGCTTCTAAAGGCAAAAATGTTGTCCCAAAAGAAGGCTCAATGTTATTTGTAAAGACATTAGATTGTTAAAATACAAATTCAAGGGTAGATATTCCTTGGGCTATTTTAGTATAGAGAAGCAAAATTGCAATATATGACTATCCTAGGAATTAGAATGGTTGATCATAGGATATTCATGGCATTTTGATATTAATGGATGGATTGATGGATGTTTAGGGAGTTTAAGTTTAAATGTAATGTATGAGAATTCTTATTTATGAAGGATCTAAAAGGTCTTATGTCTTATTTGTAGGCCATTCAAGAAAGAAATGAAAAGATACCAAGGACTATCATAACACCTATTACAATTAGGTGCATCAAAGGATTGTCATCCAAGACCTTACCACTATGGGAAGTTATCAAAACCATGTCATGTTTAAACTTAAAGGCTTTATCACCTCTTTGTCCCTATAGGCCTATTAGAACAATAGGTCACATTTTATTCATATACCGAGGTTGAGAATAAACACTAAGCATTTGTAGTTATGGCAAGTGTAAATGGAAATAGATTACAACTTTAGACAATCTATCCTCTCCTAGATTGCACTGACTGAGTGGAAATTAAAAATTCCCTATCAATGTCCTTTATATACTGAAGGTATGGGTGAGAAAGGTAAACTTTGTATGTTGTAGACAAGGCCTCAAATATAAAATATATTATGACAATAATGATAATGACTATTAGGCATGAATGCTATCACTATTATAGATTGTCAAACCAACCATAGGCTGCCATAATAGTACACTGCTGACTATCTTACCTTTAGGCATGGTGCCATGAACCTTATGAGTAGAAAGCATTGGTATTTGTGAGAAATGTATTGCTTATGTTAAGAATAAGTATTTATATTGTTTGAACATCATCAAAAGGTGGACTACAAATACGACTTTGTCAAAGGAAAACTTTAGTGGCAAAAATCTAACTATGAACTATTGTGCCATCCAAGCACAATCATGACCAACATCAAGGGATAGTCAAGGCATGGGTGTCTTAAGAAACACAATTGAAATTGTCCATGGATATTTGAAGTAATTCGTAATATTCATGATCAAGAATCAACTCTGACTGTCTCAACAGTGGTAAATTTGGCTTCAAGACAATCAAAAATGAGCTTAGGGATTCATTATCACCAAGTAATAGAGAAGAGTAACCGTAAGTGTCGACCTTCAATTTCATTATACAAGAGGATGAAGAAGGGGCCATAGTATTTTCATACCATAATACAACATACAAAAGGAAAATCATGAAGTCAAAACATGTGCAAAGGGTATCTATGTTAAAGAGGAGAGTTGTGAATGGACGATGACTATCACTGTCAAAATAAGATATAGTCTCAATAAGGACAGTTAGGTGATTTGTGGATTGTCATGACTACAAGGCACGAGAATCTTGTGTATGAAGTGATGCAGAGGCATCCACACTAAAACCTTGACATACAGCATGGATGTCCGCAACCCTTCATCATCATCATCATATTTCCCTTAACACTGTCAGCATCATCATATTTTCTCTGCCGACCGATATGCTCCTGCAGACAAGCCTTCGCCCTTTCGCATGTCAGCAGCATCATCATATCCGACTATCGGCAGCATCATCATATTCGGCAAGCGCAAACATCCTCCTGATGTTCACTGTTCATCTTACCGCCAAACGCTATCTTCAGCATCATGATGTTCAACATCATGTTCATCAGCAGGATATAAAATATCCTATTCCCTCCATATATCCTGATGACCACACTTCACACACCTTTCCTTCGATGCTTACGTCACCCCGATATCCTGATGACGATTATCCTGATGACGATGACATCATATGCAGCTCCTCAATATCCTGCTGTTGGCCAAACTTAACATTATCGGCCCGCGATGGTTTTGTCAACCCGATCTTCTACCTTATGCCGATACGCTCCTCCTCGGCAACACCTGATGATGATCACCCCGACGCACATTCACTTTATGCAAACGACTGCATCATGCTCATCTCCATCTACTCGGATGACGCCCGAAGTAACTGCAGGATATACACAGAAATATCCTGATGATGCCGTTGTAACGAATTTTCCAACCTTAAACGAATTTTCACCTCCCCGATCGGCCGAACCCCCTGAGGTGACCCGATCTGCTTCCAGGGTGATCTTCCAGACTCTAATTATCAGCTCGACCTAGCACATACCCATGCTAGGGTTCTCAACACCTTTCGACTGCGATCCTGCAAACATGCATGCAAACAAACAGAAAATGCAAACTACATCCTAAACTACTGTACACAGCCATTCCGCCGATTCAACGAATCAACCGGTGGAATGGATCAGCAAATCCATGAAACCACCAAAACAGCAAATCGATTACACGATGGAGATCAAACAGAAAATGAACACAAACAGGATCTTATTGATTTCAAAAGATGCAATACAGTACTCTGTCTCACTCTCTGCAATCTAGCTTCTCTGCTCAATGCAATACTACATTATATCTAAAACCAACTGATCCTCATGCATAAATAGGATCTCTTGCGAGTACTACCGACCCGACTCCAAGCGGCTGGGAAATCTCTCCAGGCGGCTGGGAGATCCAACCGGACATACAGCATAACAGCTGTCATAACAAACTAGCTAAAAATAGCAAAGTATGGTCAACATGACCTTATTACATGCATTGGTCTTACAAGACCTTCTTGGAAACATTAACCAGACCTATAACAAACTAACTGCCTCATGGAGGCCAGCTGTCAGGTAGGTGCTCCTGCACCATACTCCCCAACAGAAAAGAACTCATGTCCCATGAGTTTGGTTGTGGAAGTCCTCCACCTTTACACTTTGCCTTTGTAGTGTCTTGACCTGTTCCAGCTTTATCCTCTGCTGTCTCTTGGCTGCTCCAAGACTTCTGAACTGTAACTTGCTTTCTTGCAAGTAAATCCTCATGCCTGTCAATGTAGGCCCTTCTCTCACATACCTTGTGTTTGTCAGGTTGTCTGACCAGAACCTCTATCTGAACTGCCTCTTGAACTTCTGTAATGTTCAACTCTGTGTTTCTTTCAACCTTTATAGGACAAACAATAGTCCCAACTATGACAACATCCTTGTCATTCCTCTCAACTGGTTGCTGTTTGCAAACCTATTTCTGAACCTGCTGCTGACCTCTGTCAGTCAAAACTGAAACTTTCTTCAACCTGTTGTCCTTAACAACTTCTTTCCCTGCAGTGTCCTCAACTGCCTTTATGCCTGCTCCTATAGGCTTCTGCACAAATTCCTTCTTTCCCATTAAAATGATTTGGGCTGCCCTCTGTGCTGTAGCATGTGCCTGCAATGGCATCAACATAATAGTCTTCCCATCTTTCTTTATGGTGTAGGTATTAGCATACCCATCATACAGTACCCTCCTATCAAATTGCCATGGTCTACCCAACAGTAGGTGACAACATTCCATGGGCAAAATGTCACACAAAACTCTATCATGATATGCTCCAATCTGAAAATCCACATATGCCTGTTCATAGACAAAAAGTGATTGACTATCACTCACCCAAGATGCCTTGTAAGGGTTTTGATGTGGAATCCTTTCCAAATGCAGTTTATCCACCATTTCCTGAGATACCATGTTGTCTGTTGAACCAGTATCAATGACAACCTTACATACTTTACCTTTGCTCTTGCATGTGGTCTTGAAAAGAGCTCTTCTTTGCATCATATCCTTTAATGCCTGCAAGCTAATTCTCCTTAGCATCAATGCTTCTCCCTCCTCAGGATATCCATAACCGTCAAGAACTCTATCTTCATAAGTGTTTGAACTTTGCACACTTTGCTCTACTTTCTCTTCTTGCACAAGTTGTGCTCTCTTGTCATTCGTTCTATCATTTCTGGATGATGAACCTTTGCTTTCTGGACATTTGAAAAATGGATGACCAAACTCACCACAGGTGTAACACTTTCCTGAAAATGTAGTAGAACCTCTACCACCTCCAAATCTGCCTCTATTACCTTTCCATCCACCTCTGAAATCAGACTGTCCCTGTCCTTTACCAGTGTCTTCTTGACCCTCATTGGTTTGCCTTGTTGTAGGGGCTAATCCTCTTCCCCTCATATTGCTGCCTCTTCCTCTCATGGACTTATCTTGTCTCCTATTCATCTTTTCTTCAATCCTGATTGCCATTTGGTAACAATCCTCCACATTCTTAGGGTTAGCTAAAACTAACTCATTCTGTATGTTCAATCTCAAACCAGCCAAATACCTAGCCACCTTTTCTACCTCATTCTCATGATGACCAGATCTCATACTCAACTTATAAAACTCCTCAGTATATGCCTTCACATCCATTTCCTTCTGCCTTAAAAATTGCAGCTTCTTAAACATCTGAATTTCATAATCCCTAGGCAAGAATTTACCTTTTATCCTTGCTACCATCTTATCCCATGAAGTGATCTTTGACTTCCCTTGTTTCCTTCTCTCGGATTGTACATAATCCCACCATACCAAAGCATGACCTCCTAACTTGGTCTTTGCAATCTTTACCTTCTGATCCTCAGCAACATCTTCACATTCAAAGTGATTATCAAGTGCAGCAATCCAATCCAGTAACTCATCTTCATTCAAACTTCCATTATACTTGGAAACATCAACCTTTACCTTAGGTTTATCACTCTGCACTGCCTTTAACAGTTTTGCAAATTTTTGGTCTTCAGCATCCAGATCTTCAGCTACCTCTTCATACTCTTCAACAGCATCTTCATCTTCTTCTGATTCACTGTCTTCCACTTCCCTCTTTTTGTTCTTCTCCAGGGCTACAAGCCTGGCTTGAAGTGCTTCAGCAAGCTCCTTCATCTTCCTCACTTCTCTGGCATGTTTTTCCTTCATCTCCTGCAACTCCCTTGCAGTACCATTACCTTTCGGAGGCATATTGTCAACCTCTCACAACTCTACCTCTGTCCTTTCAGTGACAGAATCAACTCTACCTCTGCCCTTTCGGTGACAGAATCAACACACAACAGCCCAGACCTTTTGCTGAGCTCTGATACCACTATGATGCAAAGGCATCCACACTAAAACCTTGACATACAGCATGGATGTCCGCAACCCTTCATCATCATCATCATATTTCCCTTAACACTGTCAGCATCATCATATTTTCTCTGCCGACCGATATCCTCCTGCAGACAAGCCTTCGCCCTTTCGCATGTCAGCAGCATCATCATATCCGACTATCGGCAGCATCATCATATTCGGCAAGCGCAAACATCCTCCTGATGTTCACTGTTCATCTTACCGCCAAACGCTATCTTCAGCATCATGATGTTCAACATCATGTTCATCAGCAGGATATAAAATATCCTATTCCCTCCATATATCCTGATGACCACACTTCACGCACCTTTCCTTCGATGCTTACGTCACCCCGATATCCTGATGACGATTATCCTGATGACGATGACGTCATATGCAGCTCCTCAATATCCTGCTGTCGGCCAAACTTAACATTATCGGCCCGCGATGGTTTTGTCAACCCGATCTTCTACCTTATGCCGATACGCTCCTCCTCGGCAACACCTGATGATGATCACCCCGACGCACATTCACTTTATGCAAACGACTGCATCATGCTCATCTCCATCTACTCGGATGACACCCGAAGTAACTGCAGGATATACATAGAAATATCCTGATGATGCCGTTGTAACGAATTTTCCAACCTTAAACGAATTTTCACCTCCCCGATCCGCCGAACCCCCTGAGGTGACCCGATTTGCTTCCAGGGTGATCTTCCAGACTC
This sequence comes from Cunninghamia lanceolata, assembly GCA_027924645.1. Taxonomy (NCBI): domain Eukaryota; kingdom Viridiplantae; phylum Streptophyta; class Pinopsida; order Cupressales; family Cupressaceae; genus Cunninghamia; species Cunninghamia lanceolata. The sequence goes on from BSBN01000346.1 coordinate 283,755, forward strand.
TAATTATCAGCTCGACCTAGCACATACCCATGCTAGGGTTCTCAACACCTTTCGACTGCGATCCTGCAAACATGCATGCAAACAAACAGAAAATGCAAACTACATCCTAAACTACTGTACACAGCCATTCCACCGATTCAACGAATCAACCGGTGGAATGGATCAGCAAATCCATGAAACCACCAAAACAGCAAATCGATTACACGATGGAGATCAAACAGAAAATGAACACAAACAGGATCTTTATTGATTTCAAAAGATGCAATACAGTACTCTGTCTCACTCTCTGCAATCTAGCTTCTCTGCTCAATGCAATACTACACTATATCTAAAACCAACCGATCCTCATGCATAAATAGGATCTCTTACGAGTACTACCGACCCGACTCCAAGCGGCTGGGAAATCTCTCCAGGCGGCTGGGAGATCCAACCGGACATACAGCATAACAGCTGTCATAACAAACTAGCTAAAAATAGCAAAGTATGGTCAACATGACCTTATTACATGCATTGGTCTTACAAGACCTTCTTGGAAACATTAACCAGACCTATAACAAACTAACTGCCTCATGGAGGCCAGCTGTCAGGTAGGTGCTCCTGCACCATGAAGAGGAAAGAAATATAAATAAAAGAAGATTGAAGGATTGTTGCACCTGGGTACAATGATCCTAAAGGATTGTCATGCTAAAAGGATAGTCAACAGTACAAAGATTCATATTTCAAGGCTATCCTTAATCTCATTCACATGGTCCTAATGTTGGTTTGATTTTCATGGAGTGAGATGACACTATTAGGATTAATTGAAAAGGTGAAAGGATTTGGTACCAAATTTGGTCACAAGTGTAAAAATTGCAATAAGCTTGAGAATATTGTTCACTAAACCTAGAACTATCACCAAGCAACATCCGTTTCATAAGATGTGATCAACAAACATGTAAGAAAAATGGATATCAACCTTCTTGGTTATGCGTACTTGATAAGAGCCCATACTTTTCACAAGGAGCCACCAATTTTTAACTAAATATTCCATTAGAAACGGATAAAAAAATGTTCCCCCAAATGAGGAAACTAGATTGTTAATTAGAATTCTATGTGTAATGTGATATGAAACAATAGATACACCTATAAATGACCAACTAACTTTAACTTCTTGTATTATTGCCTCGATGTTTCAAATATGTTGCTTCTCTTCATCCAAAACTAATGGTACAAAAAATTTCATAGATCAAGGAAACGGATATCCATTTTCAGAACGAATATCCATTTTGAGTTGCTTTTACCGAAGCAAAACAGATATCCATCTTGCTTTGGATATCCATTTTCAGAACGAATATCCATTTTGAGTTGCTTTTACCGAAGCAAAACGGATATTCGTCTTGCTTTGGTACAAAGCAAGATGGATATCTGTTTTGGTTGTTGACTTTTTATGGATTCTAACATGTTTTCATGTTTCAGTCTCATCTTCGAACTTCACCTTTCGTGCTGATGACTTTTTTTAATGCAAAATTGATAAAACAAAAAGGGTTTATAGAAAAAATTGTTAGCTTTCTAAAAATATAAGATTTGTTTGGTTATCATTTTATTAAATAATTATTAATAATTTTCTATATACCGTGTGTCTGAAATCCTGATGGACACACTGATTGAAAAACATCCATAACTTTCAAACCATTTCACCTTTTTGAGATCCGAAACCTACGTCACACTATGCTTTTCTAGCTATAGGTTAAAAAAAAAAATTGAATTTCAATTTTTTTTAATCGAGTTAGGTTGGCTGGAAAATTACTTTTTATTTTTTAAAAAAAGTCATAGTAAAAAAATCATAACTAATTATTTTATTGGAAAAAAATTTCAAATAAATATGCGTCACATCCGGACATGAGTCCTCTACTTATTTTGAAAGTTTCAAAATATATATATATATATTTTTACTCATAGTTAGGTTGGCTGAACAGACACCCACTTTTTATTTTTTTCTGAAAAATTTAATAGCTGTTCTTTGAAATATTCAATTTTCACTAAGTAAATTTAGTTTAAAAAAAAAAAATAGTAGCCTATAAACTAGATTCAATTCTCTACAAGTTTCGTTCTTACATCTTTTTCAAATTGTGTAGATAATCCATTCAAATTTTCACATGAACTTGATAAATTCTGATTTTCTGTATTTTCATTGCCACTTAGAGGTATAGTTTGGCCCATCATGATCCTGCACATACCCCCTTGTCGAGTAAAAGTTTTCTTTCTTTTTCATAGTCAAACAAGTCAAAATGGAGTATTGAAGACATGGCCGTAGTGAAAAGAAAGGTTCTGTATGTAAAACAATAAACCCTTATCGGGTTTTAAAAAGGAGTCTTTTTCTTTTTACTTTTAGTCAAGCAATGAAAAGTAAATTTTTGTGTAAGTATGGCCGCGCATAAAAGGAAGGTTCTCTGTAAACAAAAATGAAACCCTCACTGAGAAATACAAGAAACTTCACATTTTTTACATCAAAAAACAAGGAGGAAGCTACAGTATGCATTACATGGAGCGACTGTGCCATAGAGAAGACATTTCACATTCCCCAAAAGCAAGTATGAAACCCTCTTCACATTCTCGGATAATGCAGAGATAAATAGTTCACAATGCAAGTAATGACAAAGAAGAATCATGGACTCACCGTATAATGCAGTTGAGAGAAGGATAATGGCAAAGGCCAGTTGAACAAAGCCTTGTCATTTTGTCATTTTTAACAGAGTTCAACACACAGAAAACTAAACAATATATATCAAAGACTGAAAGACTGAAGAAGTAGTTACATGGCTGCGGCCATTTATAGAATATAAGCCATCAAAATACACTAAAATACCATTTTAAAAGCTTAGTTTCAAGCTTACCAGAAGCGCCCTATCATTTTGGCCAAAGGAGTGCAATGAAAAACCATTGAAGACCATCGAATGGAGCAAGGAAAGCACACAGAGCATGAAACCCCAAGTCGGCGGCCAAAGTTGCAGAGCCATCTCAATGACAACAAAATGAAATGATTGACATTTTAGGGTTCCCATTTTCTTTTGTTTCAACATCCCTTCTACATTTTTGTCCATGCAAAATTTAATCATTTTTATCCAATTGAGATCGGGGTCAACACTTTGTGTTGATAGTGCCTAATAATCATAAGCAGAGGTGGCCGACAACACTTATAAATATGGCTCGATGTATTAAGTCAAAGGTGGACATGACCATGAAATATGCCCTTAGAATCTGCCAAGGCCTTGGTCATTATTGGTGGTCAATTCACATTGGAGTCAAGATATTATCTTTTGATATTGCATGTGGTTGAGTGTCTTTGACCTCCCACATATGTATTTTTCATTATTCCTTCACATATTTCAATATATGTATAGAGATGAAACAAGAACCTTGTGTGTGAAGAAATATGTAGAATGAAGGTATGGTCAAAGGGGGTCAATGTGACATGGTGGAAAAATATCGACACATGGAGGCCATGGTGTCAAGCTGTTTAAGCCTTTTATTTTTTTTTGCAAACATGTGTAATAGTTCATATTTTTTATGATTTTTATAGAAAATCATTAATGATATCTTTTAAATATCTTGGTGAAATTATAAACCAGATATCATTTTATTTTTGCAAAAAATCATATCGATAGGATATTGATTAAAATTTGCCATATCATTGTAAGGTTAACTTTGAAGCAATGAAATTATGAATTACTTTTAAAGTTTAACTATTTTAGGCAATTTATAGGCTAATAAAATAGATCAAATATCCCATTTTGATTTGTTTTATTTAGAGCCATATAGGACGAATTTTGGAGCTTTCACGAGCAGAGGAAAGTAGTTTTATGGTGGGACCACATGAGAGGGCAGTTTTGCATCTTTAGTTCACAGATTGGTGGCAGATTCAGTGCTTCATTTTTGGCTTTCATGAGTAGCTCAAAAATGGACTGAGGGTTTATTTTTAGGTGCCTTTTCTAGCTTTCTACACAGGAGATCATTTGGAGACATTTATAGGAGAAAAACTTAGTTTTTCTTAGTCTGTTAGCATCAGTTTCTTCTCTCTTGCAGAGTTGTATACAACAGTTGGCTCACACATTTTATTTTTCATGCATTGTATTCCTTTCAGTTCTAATAGAAAATCATCTTGTTTCACTTACATTTTTGCAGTCTTGATTTGATGTCATATTGTGACTATTTCAGTCCTTTATTTTGTCTCAATACTGTTAAAATTTAGTTTTCTTCTTAGTTGCAGTTTGTGTTTGACATCAAACCTTGTTGCAAATTACTTAAGGAGTAACTATCAGTGGAATCGTGAGGGTTTATGTTAGAGGATCTTCTTGTGAATGATAGAACTTCATCTAGTTTCGATTTCAGAGTTAGTTTATATTTCAATTACATCCTTCTATCCCTTTTCCCTCAAGTTAGTAGTTTAGAAGTTACAAGAGAACCAGCTCACTCTGGAGATTCGTTCTCATGAAAGGAGACCCACATCCGAGAACGATTCCATGTTTCAGCAAGTAGTTAAGCTTTTGCAAAGCTTAACAAGGGTGCATACTTGAATTGACAACAGATACCTGGTATGAAATTTTTCTTGCTATTTTTCTAAGGTGCATGTTTTTATGGCATAACAAGATGACAAGTTTGCAACTGAAACTCGCAGGCAAGAAAAGCACAGTGCACCCTAAGGGCTCTGGTTAAATTACAAGCATTGGTTCATGGAAATATTGTGAGAAAGTAGGCATCTGAAACACTAAAATGCATGCAAGCCCTTGTAAGGGTTTAGGCTCGAGTTCATGCTCACTGTGTTAGAATGTCTGAGGAAGGGCAGACAGTTTAGACAAAACTTCTGCAAAGGCGCCAAGTGGAATCCCATTCAAAGAAATCCATGGTAAACACTTGCAATTCTAATCCTTTGATTTTGACACTTAAAGACACATTTTTGGGCTTCATCTTATGTATCACAAGATTTATGAAGTAAAACATATGCAAATGAGTGTGTCTCCTTGTAGATTGTATGCAATATGGTTGAAGTAAATCTTGTTTTATTCACTTTCAGATGTACCTAATTTTCACTTTGAGTCCTGAGACAACCATAGCTATAAATATGTGGGTGTGAGCAAATTTTCTTCCATATGCAAGGATTTCAATCATCCTTACTTCATAACAGGTTTTGTAGAGTGACTTCACTTTGTTTGTGTCTCAAATTACCATCAATTGTGTATTTCCATGTGCAAGAAGTGTCATGCCCACTTTTACCATGTGGTCATGACACAACAAACCACATGTCATGTCCACATTTGCCATGTGGTCATGACATGAACAACCAAAAAACTTTCCACATGTCCCGAAAACCCCGTCACACAAAGGTGGGGAAGGCAAACAAGGTGCGGGATGCGATATCCATGACACCTTGTCAGGTGAACCAAACCTATGCACAGAGATCAAATCTCTCTGAAGTAACACCTAACATTACTTCCCACTAACCTAAAAGTACATTACACAACTAAAATAAAGCATTAGTCTCACAAGCTCAATAATAAACCTGATAGGTATCAATGCATAAGATGAACAGACTATTGGCCTCAAGGGCCAGACCTAATGCCTCGAGGGCACATCCCTGATGGCCTTGCCTACGTAAGTGTAACACAGAGGCTTCGTAGTTCGACATGTAAACTATCAACTTGTTAGGGTGAACTTGATGTATTTGATTATAGTGGATATAATAATAATAAGTTCCAACCTAGGACCATCACGAGAACCTCGTCTGACAAGGTTTATAAACTTATCTAGAATTAAACTAGCACCCAAAACCATCTTTCTATCATATTATCAACCCTCTAAAATAGTTTGCACCAATCAAGAGACAAGTAACATAGTTCTTATACATTTCATAAGGTACTCATAATCATCCCCAATGAGTTGTAATGGAATAATAATTGTTAAACATATATTTCTTATGTATTCTTTATGGCTATAACGGACTTACATGAAGATGTTTAAGCATAAAAACATCCCGATCTACATGTCTAATCACTAGTAAATAAGTAAATCCTTCATTTCTAATTTTTTCTAAGCTAAGGAAATCAAAGAAAATGAAGGTGTTAAGTGAAATAAGTAAAACAAACGTAAATTATATTGTACTCTCTAAGAAAACCACGTTCCTTTACCATCATAATCGTGGAAATTTCTTTAGTAATTGGTTAAAGTATCAAAAGATTATGATCATATCCTAATTCTATTTTCTTAAAGAATGAGACAAGTTTATACAAGGAATTGGAATGTTAACTAACTTAGACATAGACTTGCTCTTAAATAATGCACACTAGGAGATATTTTAAGAAAGGGGTATCCTCTTAGATGGTGACTGGGAAGAAAAAATTAATTGAAAAAGAACAAACAATGAGATTAGCCTATATTCTAGGCCTACTAGACAAAAGACCAATGATATTGTTTTGGGATAGGATTCATTCCAGGAGGTTTAAGACATCAAGACAAAGAGATAGATGATTTATTATCAGGTAAGAGTGATTAACATATAATCCCTATGTAGGAAAAATAATTCTCAGTCAAGAAAACATATATCCAATGGTAGTGACAGGATTCTAGTATGAAAGAAAAGAGAACATGCTATACTCTGTGCACAAAAAGTATAAGAAGATCGGAACAAATTAATCCAATCTATGAAAAGATAAACAAAGGTCATCAAAGCATCACAAAAGGTGTGAACTAACTGATAGAATACCTCAAAGAGATGTCATCTCATAGAACTCAATGATCATAGGATATGCACACAATGGATTTGTTAAAAAGGCTTTAGAAACTTTCAAGCTAATGTCAGTTGCAGGTGTAAAACCAAAACCCCCAACCCTGCCCACGTTACATTCTCTATAAGATCGAACCCTCATTTTTACAAAAAAAAATAAAAATAAATTATAAATCAGGAACCATATGATCTCTCTTTGAAAACCTTTTTATCTAAAGAATTAAGGAAATAGCTTTGCATGTTAAAAAAATACTCAAGGAAAGAGGCAATGAAAATATCTTGCATTGAAATAAATTTAGGCGTATTCATAAAAAACACGATAATGGTTTTCAATTTTCTGTGGGTTGTAGGAACAGTCTTTTTTCTTTCTTTCTTTTAGTCTCTTTTTTTTTTCTTAAACACAAATGATTGAGAGGCAAAGATCTGATGCAAATACGAGAAAACAAGATTTCCTCCATGGTCTCGGATTGATTCCTGAGAGGGCGATTGTTTTGTTTTCCATTCACACTCCCCTACAGCTCCTCAAATCTTCTAAGTTGCTTCCCTGCGTCTGGTATATGATTCTCCCTTCTCCTCTGCTCCGCCTCCCATTAGATCCTCCCTTCATTCCCCCCAAGAATAGGGTTAGGGTTTTTTGAGCATCGATACGCAGATTAAGAGGAATCAAGCACCTCATTTTCCAATCAATCATCCCTTTTCCTTTTCTCTATACATCTATTTTCTATTGAACTCAACACCCTTTCCACATTTTTTCTTTTTTTTTTTGCTTTGCCACTAATAATTCTGATAATATGGAGATTAAGTTTAATTCTACTCATGTGGGGTGAATTATCACCTGCTAATGAGGAGAGCAAATGAGAATATCTTGGAGAACCATTCTCATTCCATCTTGAAATGAAATGTAAAGTTATTTTCAAGGATCCCATGACTTGTAATAAGGCCCACTATCTAAATGGGCCCTCCCATGCTAATACCCGCTCCTCTCCTCTAACTCTATCTTTGAACTAGTTTCCACTAGAAACATGTAGCTTGCCTCTCTTGCTGACACATAGCTTATTATTTAGAACTTATTATCTAAGGGTAAGCACTATGTTTAAGAGATTGATATCGAGCGAATGAATCTTTATGATCTTACATATGCCATTGTTGATTTACTAGATGATTTTAACAATCAATTATTTATGATGAGAATGTAAGGTGACCATAGAAGAATTGTGGATGAGTAAGAAAAAAATTCTAATTGCCATTAATGTGAATATGAGTGACTCGGAGTTCACATATATATCATATCTTGCAAGACTTGGTGCAAGAAATAAGGAATCTTGTTCATCAAGTGTACCTATGGCTTTATCACAAGGGTCATTGCCTGAGGACTAATGAACACAATTTGAATGTTAAACCTTAGAATTGATCCTAGTCTTGTTATGTAATTTAGCTTTACCTCTCTCTAATTCTTTCTCATTTATGGTTTTTGCCCCTTTGTATTTGGCCTTTAGCCTTTTTATTGTTACAAAGAGTGTGATTGATTTTAATTGTGTATTTCATGCATCATTATCACATATTGTGCCCTAGATTAGAGTTGAATCTATTGCTTTGATACCACATGTCACATTTAGATTTAGGGTTATGATTGAAATTGACAATTTACTTGCATAATTTAATTTTTTCTCTTTGAACTATTTTTGTACTAAATCTATTCTTATTGTCTCGATAGGTTATTACATTGTTTACTAACAGTTTACATGTAATAACTGATGTTGCATCATTACCTACAATATATGTAGCAAATAGGTGTATAGTGCATGCTTTGATATAATGATTAATTTAAAACCCCACTATAAGAATTTGATTGAAGCATGAAGTATGACATAAATAACCCTTTAAATTAATAAACCAAAAATAGTTACAATTGGTGGCTTAAGTGATTCTATTATTATTTCTAATCTCATACATGTCGGTTAGATTCTTACAACCAATCATACTGCAATTAAAGTAGGCAATTATCAATACAAAGATAAGTAATTGTACAATATAATCATAGTGGTACATAAAATAGTAAAATTATATTTTGATTCAATCTTTCCTTCAAATTTGTATTGAAGAAATTCGATCATCATGAAGGAATGAGTAAGAAAACAAACATTACATGTAACCTACAATTAAATCACATTGTTAGAATTTCCTTTATTTAATCAATCTGTAAAGATAGGTCAATACCGATGTCTTATTTGCAAGAATTGGATGGTGAAAAATATTATTTTTAGGGTATTATTCCTACATACAATGAAAAACCATATTAGATGGAAAATCACTCTCTTGAATAAGTCATAATTACTACTAAATGAATTTTAATGTGTTGAAGCAAATGGATATTATGTGCAAATTATTCAAGGTGGTGGAATTGTAGCGTGCCAATTAATATGGAGGTGTTCCACATGAATTGACCCAGTTGTACAAATCAATTTAAATTGTCACTTATATATTGTATAAGAATATTAACTATTTATCAGATTAGCGCATTTTGTTATAAATTATGATTAATTCAAGTTTCCATATATTTTCAAGATTCATTTTGTGCATGTGTTTCTTTCTTTTATAAATGTACTTTTGTATATGCAAAAATGTATCCTCTATTATTAATTATGAGAATTGGTTTGATGAGCATTCATATAAGAAAATATTAGCAACTCATGTAAATACATCCACTTAGAGACAGAAAACCCTTCTAGAATCCACGTGTACACCCAATTCTCAATATACAAAGTAAACATAGCAAATCAGTTAGTACCCCATAATGAAATCACAATAGCTCTAATGATCAGATCACAACATAAATAAAATGTCAAAAACTCAACATCATATAAAACTAGAATTTATACCTCGATGTCGCCTTGAATGGGCTAGGACAAGGGAGGTACTGCAGGAAGGACGGACCTGAACAATGTTGGTTTTGATGAATTAAAGGGCAGAGTGCAAAGAAGACAAGCCGCTACAGTAAAAACTGATAGAGGATTTTAGCCTTTTTTCATAAGATCTCTATGACACATGTTTTGTTTCATGGCCGATAGGATTGATTTGTGCCCTAGCAATTTGAGGTTGGGCTATCTTTTTTTAATTTCATTTTCAGTACAAATTGGAAAATGGGGCTTTCGGGGCTCATGTTAGTTTCTTATACAATCAACTATTCTATGCAACCCATCTTTCGATTTGCAGAATCATCTATTTAAATTGGAAATTGCATTTTTGACCTTTGGGGCTCATGTCAGTTTCATATGCAATTGATTTTTCCTATGTAATATATTCCAGCAACCTTTGTGCACATTTAAGTGGTGGTGACGCGTGGCACTTTGACAAATATCTGTATTCTTCACTCTCAGTAGAAAAAAGTTAGGTTCAATAGCCTGCCATATGATAAAGATAAGCATATTAATGGCAAAGCAATAGAGGGAGAAAATATAGACAGCAACAAGGGCAATACTGATATAGTAATAGGATTTCCTATGAATAATTTTGGTATAGATATAATGGATCATAATTTTGGTATAGATATAATGGATCACCCAGTACATCCCTCTGCAAATCCTAACAATAAGCTTGTAGCTACTTGGACAGCCCCACTGCCATTGCAGCCTGCAAAAGCTCCCCATGAAGATATAGAGCACGAAAGTCATAGCAGGCATTTTAATCAACAGAGCAAAAATCTAAGTCCTCCCATGCAGGAAGTCCCTCACAACCCCACATTGCAGTCATGCCCTTATGTTTTGGATGGAACTAGAGTTTCTCATGGTTCATCAACAAAGTGTAATTTTCTTGCATTCTAATCGTTTATATGTGGTAGTATGGTTTCTCCAATTTGGTTCAAAATAGTTCTTTTTTATATATATGTCTTAAATTGCAACACCCACATTCTTATTTCATTTTACAGCCACCATCTCACAAAACATCCTTACAAATATCCAGCTGAAGTATACTAGCAAAATAGTTCTTTTCTCCCAAATTCAGACTTCTTACAAATAGGTTTAGGGTGATCATGTCCAACCCACGGTAGACTGCCTGATAAATCTCACTTTTAGATGTGTCTTATATCTCCCACATCATCGCCATAGTCTATTTTTGTACTATGTGGCTTTATAACTACTATAGTCTATAGGTTGTTAAGTTAAAAGCTAAGAGTACTCTTTTACTATTATGCTTTTCTTGTTGTTTGAGTCAGCTATGTGGAGACCTTAGGAGTGTATTCCATAATGGATCTCTTTAAAGAGGTGAGAATAAACATAGGGGAATTTATTAAAATCAATATAAGTTAAATCATATCATAAGGAAGCAGTACTGCCTAAACATCAGTCCATTTGGTGGCTGAGACAGATGTAACATTTGTGGTCCCAGAGATGTTAGGAGTGGATTCCATAATGGATCTCTTTAAATAGGTTAGAATAAACATATGAGAATTTATTAAAATCAATATAAGACAAATCATATCAGAAGGAAGCAGCAATGTCTAAACGTCAGTCTATTTGGTGGCTGAGACAGATGTAACATTTGCAGTCCCAAAGATCCTCGGGGCTCATGGAAGTAATTAAAATGGTTCCTTCATGCTTTGGTTTAGGATTCAAATTCAATCTTCAACAATTGAATTCAGTTGTTCATCAAATGAGTGGAACATGTTACTCTTGCTAGCCCTTTTACATTAATAACCCTATTTTTACTAGAGCAGAAGTATAAAAATTATAAATATAAATTTATCCCTATATGACCGCATGTGATATATGCCACTTAACTAGAATGACCCCCCGTGCTCCCTTATCTTCAATTATTGCAAATCTATCCACGGGAGACTTTAAAATGAAAGCAACAGAAGTATACCCTTAGAAGCTATGATGGAGGAAGTGTTATCCATAATTTGGATGACATCAATTATATTGGAAACATGACAATGTGTAAGGTTTTTCAAAAATTTGAACAACAGTTTATCTCAACCCATAAAATTCACTATGGAATTTAAATAGATGTATGTCTCCTATTTCTGGACATCAACTTAAAATGAAAAGAAGATGGTACATTGCCCTATCAGGTTTATTGTAAGAGGGCATACACTGACCTATGTGTACAAGAAGATTCACACCACTGCCTGACACGAAATGTTGGTGTACTAAAAATTGTGGTCAGGAGAACCTTAACCATTGCTGATGAAGACTGCCTAGGACTTAAGTTGCTGGTTTGGGTACAGGTTCAGGTTCAGCTGTACAAAATCATATATATATATATTAAAAAAATTATTTATAATTTTATCAATCAGAAATATATATAATAAAGTAACTAATAATATAAATCTATTATATAAATAAAAACAAATGTGTAGGAATAGAAATCTTGTAAAGATATATATATTATAAATTGTAGAACCTTCTTGAAATAAATATATTTCAATTGTTACAGCAGCAACATCATCAAGCAATTTGTACCATTACAACAACAGATGGATCAATAGAAACAGTAGAAAAATCCTTGGGTGCTTTTTGTTGCCTTCGCCTATAGTCTATGATCATTCCATCCTTCGCTAGTTGAATCCTGACATTGGTGTTGAGGGGAAGTAGTATGTCAGAAATATCTACAGATTCAAAAAATCACAAAAATTGCCAATGAAGACCAGAAACGTGCAAAACATTTCAGAAAAGAAAATTTACAGAGCTTGATTCAATTGTAGAAACAATTTTAAAAAAAAAAAATTTAAATGCATTTTTTGGCCTGGGGCAAGGCTGGGATGACTTGGGTACACCCTGGGTATGTCATGGATGTTCTCAGGCTATACCTGGGTCATCTAGTCCATGCCCAGAGCGGATGCTGGAATCCATCCCCTGATCTGGACCTGTTCAGGCTGGGTATGGAACATACCCAGAGTGTACCTGGGTTGTCCCCACCTTACCTGGGGTAGACCTCAATAACCTAGCCTAGGAAAATAAAAATAATATGTGGCTAATGTATATAGGGGAAATAGATTTAATAGAAGACAAATCAACAAGGCCCTTCAAAATGCAAAGAGCGAGACTTGGATCTGAGAAAAAAAATAAAGCTGAAGAACAAATCCTTAAAGCACTTCTCCCTGCATCTTGAGGATGACAGATAAAAAGTACAAGGTGTTGAAAATAGAAGGCATCAAAACTACCCTTTTACCAATTAGTGTCACAAAGAGCAAGATTGACAACAGGCCCTCTGGCTATGAAAAGGAAGTGGAGTTTATTTAATACAGTGCTCCTTTGGAGGACCATAATTTGGAGAATCATAACTTGGTCTATCGAACATGCATAGAGGAACATTATAACATTATTAATCATAATTGAATTGAGAAGTCAATTTTTGCAGAGCATTTGAATGCAATATGCATAACATTTGTATAGAAGCAGCGAAGGTCAGAGCCAAAGAAAAACTTCGCTAATAGGCATCATAGAAAGGCATTGAAATTGCAATTTACATAAAATAAAAAAAATTACCTAAATGAACCTTCGGTTTAGCTTGTCCTAGACCATTGAATGATCAGGATTTGCAGATAATTTGTCCTAATGCAGAGGCTTCAGCTTTTCCTGCAGATTTCCATCATCTCTCTGGGTCGCATTAGATTTGTCTGCAGATTTTACAGGACCTAAATTGCTTCTGCTTGTAGATGTGCATACAGCTTTAGGTGCTAATGGAGGTAGAGCTGATCTAGAGCTCCTGGTTGGACGCGTGGTATTGCAGGTGAGTCTTTTCCCAATCGTGGAGGCAGAGGAAGGAGAAGTGATAAGGGAGATTTTCATCAATATTTGCAACTGACCAGGTAAGCATGTATGCAAAATGTGGAAGCATAGACAAGGCACGTGAACTATTTTAAGAAATGTGACGCATCACCCTAGCTGCTTCAAAACTAGTTGCTTCAAAACTAGTTGAGAACCCTTAATTCTTATTTAGAGGATTTAAGAAATCAAAAAATCAATTACCAATGGGCTAAAATAGCCGCACACGAATCAAAAAATCAAGTTTCCCAAATTTCTGCAATACAAAAATCCTTGGAAAAAACAAACTTTAGAAAATTCAAAAAATCAAGTTTCCCAAATTTATGCAATACAAAAATCCTTTAAAAAAACAAACTTTAGAAAATGCAAAAATTTTTCACTTTGCACATATTCCTAGGCCATACTAATATTTGCAAGAGGAAACAAAAGTTACCAGCGGAAACAAAAGTTACCCTGCCTACGATAGGGACTAATAAATGCAGTGATATTATATTGAAATATACCCTTCCAGTTATATGATTATTTAAAGACAAAAGTTTGCCTAATCATTTAGTATTCACATGAATGAATAATATTTATCTAATTAATGCCGAGAGGCATTCTACAATGGCAGCAAGGGGTGGAGTGTAATGGCGTGAGTGTGTTAAAATAAATTGTTACCTTTTACTTTAAATTTGACAATCATTTACATGTCAAATTATTAATAATTTAATAATAAGCATATTATAAATCTAAAACAAAGATAATTATTATTCTTATTTCAAAGTGTAATAATAATAAGTATATTATAAATCTAAAACAAGCAATAAAAATAAACATAAGTTGTAGTAGTGAGCTTTGAATAATTATCATTTTTCTTTTCAAAATATAACAAGAAAGTCACAAAATTAAACTAACAAAATGTTAGAAAAGGAAATATTATATTGTATAAAAGGAAAGGGTGTATAATTTTTTTAAGTAGTGTTAGAAATAATTTATAGCTTAAAGTAATCCAAAATTTAATAAGTTTGAATCTTAATTAATTTATAAAAATATTTAAATTTAAAGGTTAATCATTTTTTTAAAAAGTTTATAGTTAAGGAAAAAAATATTTTGATTTGTTAATTTACTATGTTTTTAATTTGTATTTTGATTTGTTAATTTGAAATATTTTTTATTTTGTTAATTATAGCTGAAAAATTGATGGACATAGACCTTAAATAATTAACCAAACATTAATAAATTTATAATTCAACTATAATTTTATTTATGTATATATTTATATAAAATAAATCAAAGTAAATAAAATAACTTCAAAGAAAGATATTGCAAATAATAGAAAATATATTACTTTAGTTTTCTGAAAAAATAAAATAAAAGAATTGTTGCTGGTGGGGCGTCGGCGGCATCCCCATATGGGCCACGGCTCTTCCCCGCAGGGGAGAACGCCTCAGCCGCCCCTGCCATTTATTTATTTTATTTAGTATTTATTTAAAAAATTTATACGAATAATTTTATATGTTTGTATATTTATTTCTGCAGACTGCTGCTGTAATGCATGTATAGAAGAACCTTAATTTCATCCTTAAACAACAACAATAATAATAATTATTGAGAAGAGAGAAAATAAAATAAAAGAGTTGGTTTTGAATAAGTTGGCATGATTGTGAGAATTAGTAGGTTAGCTAGGTTATGTTATTTCAGAAAGTTTCCAACTTCGTAACAAAGGCATCGAATATTATTTATTTTGAATATTAATTTGAATAATATAAAATATATTTCCTTTAATTTTATTCTAAGTAGAGATGTAAATAAAGTGGAAATTCTATTAGACCCAAAATTGAATTTCTATCATTGTTGTATTGAAGTATTGATAAAGATTGGATGTATATAAACTTAATTTCTATAGTAGGGTTATAGGTGGAATATGCGTCCATTTAATTGCTATTTAGTTATTAGCATTTAACAAAATAATTAAAATTGTGATTAGATGGTACTGATTTATTTATTTTTCCTTTAGCTTAGGATATTGGGATTTGTAAAACATAGTTAAATAATTGTTAAATAATGATGAAATTAGCTAGTAGTATTATAGCCTAATTTCTAATGGAATTATGAACTAACCATTAGAATAATAATTTTCACTTTGCTTTAGTTTTATTCTTCTAAATTGTTAGTCACTAGACATAATGAATTTTATTTTTGACCTAATTTTGACTTTGGTTATTGATAGGAAAGTAGTTGAGGAGAAGGATAACTCATTTTACTACTTCACTATAATATGGTATTTAGTTATAGTACGCTTAATCCCATAACCTAGGAATCTAGGATCATCAATTTAATTAGACTTTGTCCAAACCCTAACTTGTCAATACATGTTTTTAGGGAAGATTGAAGACTGGAGTGTAGCTGCAATCATACCGCTTCAAATAGTGCTCCTTAAATGAGTCAAATGTACTAGATTAGATAAAGAAAATTGTTATTTCAAAATGTTCCTATCTTTTTGGTTTAGAATCTTAATTTTAGCCCACTTGTATGGTTAACATACGAGTGGGCTTGTCGTAGGCATGACAACTTGTATTCATGATCCTTTCCCTACACCATTCACAGAGGAAATCTTGGAGTCAGTTGTTGGAAGGGAAATCTACTCCTTCAGTGATGGATTCTCCGAATATCACCGAGTAAAAATTAGAGAGGAGAATCAAACTAAAACAACATTTGCATCTGAACTAGGATCTTTCATGTACACTGTTATGCCATTTGGATTGAAAAATGTACCTACAGTATTTAGTAGAACTCTGGTCAATGCATTCAAGGAGTTTATACATGATTTTTTGGAAGTCTATTTGGATGATTGGATTGTATTTGGACTGATAAGAGATCACACATAGACATTGAGGTTGATTTTGAATAAGAGTAGGAGCTTGCAAATTTCCCTGAACTTGAAGAAATGTACTTTTGTGGTACCATGTGGAACACTACTGAGTCATATAATATGCAAAGAAGGCTTGATGGTTGATCCCCTAAAAGTGGCCATTATTCAAAACTTACTACCACCAAAAACTATATATGATGTCAAAACATTCCTAGGGTATACTGGTTACCATCAGAAGTTCATCAAGAGTTATGTAGTCATCTTAGCACCTATAGAAGAACTATTAAAGAAAAAATAGGTAAAAAGTATTACCTAGAATGAGCAGCAACCAAAAGGCATTTGACACTTTGAAATAGAAGATAACAAAAGCACCAATACTCATATTTCTAGACTGGGATAACACATTCCATGTTCATGTTGATACATCAAGGATTGCAGTAGGGGCAGTACTGACTCAACCTAGAGGTTCTAAGGATCATCCTATAGCACTTGCAAGTAGAAAGCTATCAAAAGTAGAGAAGAACTATACCACAACTGAAAGGGAATCTCTAGCAATGATGTATGCATTATAGAAGTTTAGACATTACCTCTTGTCAATACCTTTTGTATTCTATATTGATCATGAACCATTGAAGTATCTACTCAACAAACCAATCATTCAAGGAAGAATTTGTTGATGGCTACTATTGTTTTAGAAGTTTTAATTCTCCATCATGGTGAAACTAGGAAAGCACAATCAAGGATCAGACTACTTGTCTAGAATTGAGACAAGGGAAGACCTATAAGTACATGAGGAAGAACTACCTGGTGCAAATATATTCAAAGTGAAAGCGGTATCAGAGGAACTGGTAGACATAACATACTTATTAGCTACAGGTGAACCTCCAGTGGTCAGTACAAGAAAGACAAAATCTAATCTAGAAGTCTTTTCCATATATACATTAATTGAAGGAGACTGCATGTCAAAGGGAAGGATGATATCATTAGAAGGGTGGTATATGAACATGAAAGAGAATAAATTCTAAAAGAAGCACATGAAGGGATAGTAGGAAGACATAATGTTGGAGACATGACAGGTAGAAAAATAAAACTAGCTAGATTACGGTGGCCTACACTTTTCAAAGATGCAAAGAGGTATGTTAAGAACTGTGATGCATGTCAAAGAATAGGGAGACCTACTATAAGAGATGAAATTCCACTGAGACCAGTTCCAATACAATTACCTTTTCAAAAATGGGCTATTGACTTCAATGGAACTATAGACCCATCAACAAAGCAATCAAAAACTAGATTCATTATTATCAGAGTGGAATATCCTTTTCTTCCCCTGTTTGAGAGGCAAGAGGAGGAACAAATGGAACTACTAAAGGTTGGAAAACCATAGGATGAGGGGGAGGGTCACACAATGCATATTTCTTTTACTATGCTTCCAAAGAGGTGGGAAGACCAAGAGCAACCACTGAAGGTTGAGAAACCACAAGGATTAGAGGTGGTTTATGTAGTAGTGGATGTTTACCTCTAGCCATTCAGTAATATGATAGAGGTGGAACTATCAAATACCATTTAGTTGCATGAGGACAGGGAGAGTCACTCAGCATGGGTTGCTTTCCTTTTGCCATTGATGGGGTAGTAGAAGGAATAGGATCAACCAATAGAGATTGAGATGCCAAGGGGGGAGTGTCCATAGGAGAGGAAGGAGAAGGGCCACTGGACAAGAGTGGAACTTGGCTAGCTTTGAACTTCTAATAAGATAAAAATAAGAAGTCAGTGTGAGGCTCAAGAGGCTTAGTCAAGGCCAACCAAAAGTAATTCGAAGAGAAAGTTACATGAATTAAGAAAGTCTAAAATCCATTGTGATGGATTGTCTGCACTACTCCATTGTGTGGGAATTTTGAGCACTTATGGATTATAGAGGGGACCACTCTCATGGAAGCAAGTCATGGATGACCAAGCTTTACTCAAAAGAAATCTGAGGTAGGGATCAAAGAAAAGAATGTCTAGGGTTTTTGGTCCCACCTGAATAGAGAGGGTTAACACACCCAGGGCTGGTCTAGAAACTCTGTTGTGTAATTGTGTATAGAATTTTAATTTCTCATATACTCATTTTTATACAACTCATGAATATAAAGAAATTCCACTATGATTAAATTTTCCATGTAGATCGAGTCAATTAGAACATGGTTGATGAGTTTTTTATTGACTTGTGTTGTAATATGAAGAGGTCTATCATATATATGCATGGGCACATTGAGAGGGGAGAATGAAATGATAGATTTGGGGATAGACCACTCTCGAGGGACTCGGGAGTCCACAATCCCTATAATCTTAGAAAAGGAAGAAACAAACTAATCATTATCAATTTATAGCACCCGTGAGGTGGAAGCAAGGTTGATGAAGTTAGAAGAATGATGTGGAAGTGGATTTATATAGATTTGTAAATTTTGATTGGGAGGAACAACTCACTTGTTTCCTTTGTCATTCACGCAAGAGACTTGGATGGCATTTGCATCAATGAGGTCTTGCACAATGTTCTTAAGACACAGACATCTCTCTATGTTGTGGCTAGGGACTCTGTAGAACTAAAAAAATCCCTATAGGTCATAAGAAGGTGGCAAGGGTTTGTTTGTGTATAATGGACAAATTGGTGGCCACTGCACTAGGTGATTGTTTAAGAGTTGTTATAATATAGAATAAAGAGACATATATAAAGGCATGAATTGATAGTTTCTTTGTTGTTTTGATGAAGAGAGGGCCAAAGTAGCTTGTGGAGGTGCAATGGCCAATACATTGTTAACAATTGTGGAAGTATTATTTTTAAAGAAATTTTTATTTTTCATATAATTTGTGAAAGAAGATGAAGCTTCAGACTATCCAGTAGGAGCCTATGAGGTTGATACCTCAAACTGGCAAATCAACTACTGGTAGTCACAAAGAACTATGCACAAATGAGTGAAAGAAGGATAATTCATCAATAGAATTTTATCTTGGATCAATGGATGTAGGTTTCCAATAAATACCTGCTGCACATCTAAATCAAGCAGAGCATAATACATTTGTGAGAATAAATATTGATATCTAAATATACAATTGGTTATCTTCTCTTGAGCATCCTAGCAATAGCGGACCAAGTTAGTAAAGGTACCCTGGGGTCCAGTGTTCATTTGAAAGTGCTAGAGGAACTAATTTACAAGTTCAAATGTGGATATACAATGATCAAGTAATGAGAAAAACCAAGCAAGTGCAATGTCTTTCAAAGACCATGGGAAGATTTTGCTAACAAATGATCCTAAAATATGAAGTCACTACACAAAGTGGTAAATGTAAACATATGAGTTTATGGATCTCCTTTACCAAAGTACTTTTTAAAATGGGGTGCCTTAAAACCTAGGGAGGAACATCCAAGATAGTAAGCAAGAAGGGATTGTGTTGATACTATGGTGGAATGAGGGGCTATGCAAAGGATGTAGAAAGAGTTGCAAGTTACTGCTAAAGAGTACCAACATTCTGTAGAAGATGATTTATAATTGGATCAATGGTATGCATGTGTACATAAGTAGCAACAAAAGTAATAGGGTTTGTTCGAGGTAATGTCATATGTTGAGAGGTTTTGAGGTGCCCATTAGGAAAATTAAAATGTAAGGGGATAGAAGGGAAACCAAACCCATATTGGTTAATGGGGTTTCTCATCATTCTAGATGAAAAAGCATCTACATTACTATGTTGTAGAGCATTAGTAACCGAGTGAGAAGATGTGTATGTTTAAGTATAAAAAGTAGCCATTAGAATTGAAACTTGGTGGCTGGTAATATTTGAATGGGAGTCTTGACCCCCTCATGGTATCTTTCTAATGAAAGGAGTATCAAATGTATGAACAATATGAGAAATGCCACAGAAGAAATCAAGACCATGAGGGTGACCAATTAACAATGCATGAAGGGCCTTGACTAGGAGAGCAATTGCATTAGGAAGGTGCTCACTCATCAAGAATTCTCTAAAGTTAGCCAAGTGTTGATCTAATTCATGCATTTGGGATTGAGAGACACTACCTAATGTAGCCTCATGATCAAAGGTCTCTTCTGCATCATGGAATCTTATCACCCAAGGAGTTGAAAAAGATGATAAAGAGGGAAGAGTTGTGATTATGGTGTCATAAGAGAAGTGTGAGAAATCTAGTGCCAATCTAATGGAGGTAGTAGAGGCATGAGATTGAGCCGTTCTAGCATTTCTCAAGCTTCATCTAATGATATGTGAATAAAGTATTATGTGGTGAATCTGATAAACTAAGTTATGCCTCACAATGCACAATCAAAAGTGATGAGAAGAATAGTAGATTGTTGTTTAAATTTTAAACTATGTGTAAATGCTAAGGAGCAACAAGTTCACCAAAATGTAGGGTGAACCATAGAAGCAAAGAAATTTTTTGAGTGTGAAAAAGAAGTGTCAGGTTGACCAAAATGTAGAGGAGAAAAGTTACAATTTAGCTAAGAGGTATTAGCCAAAAAAAATTCACTACATCCAGATTAGGATTGTTTTATTTTCTATTGTCTAACAAAATAACATTATAATCCTTAGAGTTCATTGAATGAAATGAATAGACAATTTATTTTGCTAAGAAAATAAAGTAAAAAGGTAATAAAGTACTAATTATTAAAAATAGGAAAGAAATTTGTAGATTTTTATTATAGAACTGGAAATATGAAAATGAAAGGAACTTGGTGTCAAATCAGAGAAGCCACTGCCCGGGATGCCAACACCTCATGTGGGCATCTGCATGTCATGCTATAATGTAGAAAACAGGAAAAATTGAGAATCTTCAATTTGTTCCTGATTATTCAATTTGACCTACACAACATAAGACAATAAAAACTTCCAGTAGCTTCTAGGGGATGAAAATAAACTAAAATCAAAGAGACATTATCATTATGCTTGAAAGAAATAATTGAAATAATAGAAATATAGAGGGGAAATCTAAAAAACTAGTGTGTTGTTGAAATTCTCACTCTTAAATCAATAACCTACAAGAAAATTAGAAAAGGTTGGGGTTGTTTGGGGGCTTACCTTCAGGGCATGCCTTTATGCCAGTCTTTCAACCTCCATGGACAACCAATATAGAGAAATATCCGAAAATAAAATGTATGCTCTTATTTTATAAGTGTATCGAGAATAATAATAGTAGTGACAATGATAGAAATGAGAATGTAATACTACTCTACTCAAACTAGAGCAAATTAGTATGCTATAGAAAAAGAGATAGGAAATGAACAAAGCCACAAGATGCTACACAAACACAAGTGGATTACACAAATGGAATAAATAGAGGGTAAGAATGGAACACATCACCTTTAAACCATAGATGAGAGTTGCCCATCCAAGAACAAGGCCCAAAGAAGAGTCCAACAACAAGTATTAGTTCCACAAAAACCTTTCAAAGATACAAAGATTGAAAATATGATTACATAATCTTGAGAAGCACAACACAAGTTCATTGTACACAGTAGAAATCAATAGAGTTTCTAGGAATGTTGATAAAATCACTCAAGTGTGAAAGAGTATGTAGAAATCAACAATGGATTTGCATAGAGAGTTTTCATTTACACAATGAGTAAGGAGTTCAAAAAAGTCACTTAGAGGGATAAAAGGAGAGGTAGGTCAAATTAAGTCATTCAGAGCTTGTAGAGGCATTACACAAGATCCTGCATGTTAGAAAAGATGATAAGAGGCACTTAGAAATAGTCACTAGGTGTCATATAGGCTCATTGTGTGATTGTCTACACTAAGCACTAGTGTCCAAGTGACATCTACTTCTAAACTCTCATAACACCTTAGGACAAACAAAGGATTATGACATTTAAATAGAATTTCACAAAAATACACATAAGGGTTAAAACGTAACACAAACATAACATTTCATGGGTTGGAAAAGGCTAAGGAAGGGATGAAAATAGACCTAAAACATGCTATGGGAGTGGACACTAAAATAAGTGAATAATGTAGTGTGAAATTGCAAGGTATGCAATTTTTTACATTACAGTGGGTCCCCTTGAGTGTGCTAGGAATGTGAGCCTAGGAAAATGAACCATAAATCATAAATCATCCCAAGATTAGACAAACAAGACTAAAAATAAGGATAAAAACATAAACAAAAAATATCACCAAAGTCTCCTTGATGCACCAAGTATGTGGTGGATGTGTCCAAGGATGAGATGGAAAGAATTTTGGATGTCTAAGTGCTCAAAGTGACAACATAACTTTGCCTTCAAGTATTGGAAAACTGAGAATAAAAAAGATAGTAGCAGATAACACAAAAAAGGAAACTTGGAACTATCTATTATTGAACAAGAGATTACAATTTATAATAGTAAACTAACTAAACAACTTTCTATAAATCTATTATCCAACTTGACAAAAAACTCAACTAATTGACAACACACTAACAACTATTGACACAACTACAACTACATCTAACAAATTGTGAACAGTACATGTAGGCAAGCTGTCTACATGCACAATAGGTCATTGTTACATTTATTAATGTTGGATCATATATTCCAACACCCTCTCTTAATGCTACAACATTAAACCGACTAATAAAATAAATAATAGGAAATACAATATGTAGACACGGTTAGTTCTGGGACTAGTAAGATTTCTTCAAGTTGCTCTAGGTATAGTCTCCTTGCTATTATCCAAATTCCCAACATCATTGGACACCATTTACACATGAAATGTCTCATTACCCTCATAAATCTATGATGTTGAACTTCTAGATTTCGGATCTCTCCTAAACTATTGGACATCAATCCTCACATGCATGTCTCATAACCCTAATGAGGTATAGTTTCTCAGATTCACAAGTAATGGTAGCCTTCTCTTTCTTCATCTTCAAGCCCAGAAAATCTCTAGCTCCCTAGAGGCACAAACCTTCTTCCAGCTCCTTAACTCTAGCCTTCACCATTTCTGCTACAGAGTCGAGCATACTATTGCTTCATCTCTGCTCAACCTTTTCCACATTGAGAAATCTCATAACCTTCCATATAAATGAAGGGCAGACAAAATGGTAAGTACAACAGCTCCAATTCCTAGTTCCCTCCCAAAAACAACCATATAGATATGATCCATATTGAACTGAAGACATACAAGTTGTAGATTAATAGAGCCTTTTTCCTCTTTTACTTCTATTCTACTTGTAACAAAAATATTAAAATGAAAATAAATACTTTTGCAAACTAAACTTACACTAATCTCTCTACAAGAATTAGCTCTCAAGATGCTCTTATTGTCACGAAGGATTGCGCTCTGAATGCTAAGCCTTTAACAAGTTGGCAATCCCGTGTAGGGTAAAAGCACAAAGTTGTGTCACACTTTTATAAAGGAAACGGCCAACGCTAATCCAACTTTTAAACTTGAATCACTAAAAAGTGACATATATGTTTTGAATTTTGAAATTATTGGTGCCTACCTTGGGTTAGGGTTTGGAGCTTGAAAATCTATTGGTCTTTTTATTTAAACCCTCAAAATTGTAAGTCCCTCGGCCTCCTGAATTGCATGTATGTGTCTTTGTATGGCTGTTTGTATGTATCTTTGTATGTGCAAGCACGAATGTACACTGGCGGACCCAAAATTGGTGTTGAATCGGCTTCAGAAAGTAAAAAACTAGTTGTATGCATCCTTGCTTGCATATCAGGTTGTATGTGCTATTCAGATGCTTTTCTGGATGCGAAAAGGTGGTAGCGCATCACATATTCCATCACAGATTCTGTGCTTGAATGTATATTCTGCATGTATGTTTGATATACAACGGGTGATATGCAATGCCGGATTTCAAAGAAGATTCAAATCTGGTTGATTAGTGGCTGGGCCCACAGGTGAATAGCAGAGGGATTGTATGTATGTGACTTTTGCATATGACATACAAAGCGGAATGTACAATCCTAGATTTCAAATATTATTAAATCAGGCCTGGCGGGTGCATACAAGTGCAGAGTTGAAAAGTCAAAGTGATTTCCTTTGTATCTTGCATTGTATGTATCTGCGACATACAACTGCATATACAAGTGAATGTACAAGTAGGAATGTGCAAGGGCAGATGCGCCCAGAAAGTTAACTACATTATGAGCTAGGTGAAATCCGCGGTTGTATATTGGGGTTGTATGTGCCCAATATACAATCAGACATACAATGAGCAGATACAAAGAAACATGCAAGGTGGGAGCAGTCAAAGTCAACAGTCTTCAAAAGCATGGTGGGCCCGCACAGTTGTATGTCTCGGATTGTATGTATGTGTTGTATACAATGCAAAATACAAAGCACACATACAATCCTGAATGCAAAGGAAAGTTTGTTGTGGCGGATAAGTGGTTGGGGTCTGCGGGTTGTATATTGCACATTGTATGTGTGATATACAATGTGATATACAAAGGAGTTAGATACAAGGCTTGGACCCAATGGTAATTTCAAATTTGTTTTACAAAAGATTTGGGGTCCGCCCTTATATGTGGTGATTATATGTATATATAATTGCACATACAATTTCAAAAGAAAAAATGGATACCATGGCTTGTCGGTAGGACAATGCCTATTGGTGGACACCTCCAGGGTCTTTCTGACAATCGATGAAGATGCAAATACATAGCGATGGAGAACCAATCAGCGGCTACCACATGTCCAAGGGCAGTTGTATATACAACTACATATACAAAGATTTGTAGGCAGAAATGGGCAAAAACCATGAAATGTATGCTCGCGCTGTGAAAAGTCAAAAGAGCAAAAAACTATCTGCGTGGCACGTTTTCAGTGGTTGAGGACCAGTCGGCATGATTTGAAGCCATTGATCTTGGCGATGAGGAGGGAATCAACGGCTTCTTTCAAATCTTCAGAGCAGGAGTAATTTTTCTATATGTTCATTGCATCATTTCAAGCAGGAAAAAAATTCAAAAAAACACACGAACCATTGCTGTATCCCGAAATAGGTAGGTTGGCCATTAATGGAAAACATGTAATTAATTACTGAGTACACATTCTGGGTATATTAGGACTGTGTCACTCATTTTTCTGGTTGTGGAAGACTTGGGAGGAATAAAGAAAACATAGCTTTTTGGTTGTTTTGTCTCTTTTGGAGTTTATGAGTTGCATTCTGAATGCACATTGTACACATGTTCAGTTTCATGTTGTGTTTATATAAAAAATGCTTCTTTGCATGTGTTTAGCTATTTGTCTCCATTTGTTATATGCATCCCTTCTTTTGAATCTAGTTGCTAAGGGTTACTTAGATTCTAAGATATAGATTTCTATATTGCATGCTTAACTTTTGACCTCCATTCAAGGAGTGGATTAAACTATTTTAGGTTAAGTACGAAGAAGATTGTATGGCAGCAGGGATGTTTGTAAGTAGAGATAGCTAAATACTCATTCTTGGGTGGTGTTTGTAAGGCAAGCACCAATCGAACCCCTTGAACTTGAATCTCTATTGAGTTTGTGCAAATCATTCACATGTATACGTCTAGTTGACTCCTTGCCTTGAGATAGACACTAGTCTGCCCTTATGTAGTAGTTATGATTCAAAACCCCCTGTCTTGCATCCAAAACATTAAAACAAATCCTTTCAAAGCTTCAATTTGTTAGTTTGTAGGATTAGAAATAGGATCCCTACATATTTTCATCCTCAACCAGTTAGATATGTCCAAGAATATTGCCAAACTTGTGATTTATCATGCAAATCTTGGTCCAAACATGAGAGCATTCTTCCCTTATTGTAAAGCTAAATCTTTTTGTTGGGTGAGTCAAAGTTAAATCTTTAGCTATAGGGATACCCCCCTTGGTGTGGCAGAACTAGAAGTGAAGGGAAGGCAGCTCATGCAACCTCCTGTATTTGTTGGCCGAATCTACCTGTGCATTGGAATTGGCAAACCCTTTGATGATTCAGATAAAAAACTCCAACAAAGTGGCGGCTCTGCTGGCGGAATGAACTCAGAAAAATATTTGTTCTATGATGAGCTTTTAGTTGTTTGAAAATTTTATCCTCTTTGGAGAGGTGGTGACTCTGCAAAAAAGTTCTCAGTGCAAATGAAAGGCCGATGTATGTTGTTGAGATCTAAAAATATTTTGTTCAAGACTTCAGCATCTAGGTGAGAAAAGGTACACGGCGTCTTCCCACTTGTATTTGTTGTTTTAGTGTATAAGTTAAATGCCAAGGGGAAGCCTTAGGTTTTAGGTAGACATAAGATGTCTGAGATTGAAATTTTCTTGAATCCAAATATGTATGCACCCATGCTCAGCCAAGAGGGGGATGAAATGTTGTGTAAAAAAATTGAAGAGATGAAGAAAAGGTTGATATCCTTAGAAGCTAGGTAGGCTCAGTTAAATAATAGCCATGTTGTGTCTACCAACCAAAATGCTGAGCCTCTTGTCAGCTCTTTTGATCCTTTGTATGACCAACTAGATTTGTCTTGGGGTGACTATGAAGTTGAAAGTATGCCTGCTCAGATTTACAATCAGATGCCTAGATTTAGTGGACACAGTGTGTGTGATGGGGGTGCACATATCCAAAACTTTCACAGCTTTATGGAGAAACACTCATTTCGAGATGAGGATATGTGGATGAGGTTTTTTGTTAGATCCTTTGGTGCAAGAGCTAGAGATTGGTATTTGAGCTTTCCAAAGAGATCCTTTGCTTGTTGGGATGAACTTGTTGACTGTTTTAGAAAGGAATTTGCAAGAGAACTTGTTGATCTTGTTGTAAGCTTAATGGAAATTAGAAGACAAGATGAAGAGCCCAGTATTGATTTCAATCATAGATTTGCAGTTGCCCTTTCACAAATCCCTAAAGACTTCAGACTTGATACTCTAGCCTACATTGGTATATATTTTGAAGCCTTTGAAAAGGGCTCTAGTGCAATGTTGAGGGAATTCAAGATAACAAGTGTGCAAATGGCATACAAGTTTTTAGAAAATACAGAAAAATGAGGAATAAGCACATACAAAATTCCCTGTCCATAGGCTTAGGTATGAATAGTAGTTGTGTAATTGCAGATGACCAAGTGATCATGGCATCATTTGAAGATAAATGTGAAAATGAAAATATAAATGTGGAGAATGTTGTGTCTGAACATAGTGATGGTAGCAATGCTCAACTGGATTGTTCACCAGTGAAGAATGCCGATAAGAGGATCAGTGGTGACTCCCATTTCAAGGTTGAGGTATCTGGTTCTGAAAATAATGATGAGGTTATGGACAACAATGAATACTTGTTTGAGTGGGTTTGTGGAGATGATTGTGAGTATTGTGCGCATGATAGAGAAGAAATAAGCAAACAAAGGAGCAATTCCATGTTTGAATCATTGCCTTTTATTCAGACACATGGAGATGATGAAGAGCAATCAAATATTGAAACAAGTAGTAGTGCTGAGCATGATTGTTCTTTTATTAATTATAGTTTTGTTTATGACACACAGGCTGACATTCCACACAAGGGATTCATTGGTGTATGTGACAATGAAGATGCATGTTTGGCTGCCTATGAACCAGCAACATACTATAATGAAGTTGAGACATTTGGATCAACTCTTTTCCATGCAGATGATACATATAATGATGAGGATCTAGTTGAGTATGGTGAGAATTTAAGCATTGTTATTGAGGAGGATTCTGATTTTCATTCTGATGAAAGAGAGACCAACATATATCATGAAGGATATTATGGAGAGGTGCTTGAGTCTGATCCTTTTCAGTTTGGTGTAGTTGAAGGTTGTTTGCATGAAGTGCACAAATATCAATATGAAAGCTTCTTCTTTGATATGCCAGCTTATGATAAAATGAGGCCTGATGATCCTAGCTATATGGTGGACTTTGAGTGCTTTCAGTTTTTAGTGCAACTGGGAGATCATTTTAAAATGCATATTGCTGATATAGATGATGATCAGTGTTATATGTCATATGAAGGTGCATTCTTTGATGAATATGACATTCACACATTGCCTGATGCTAAAGGATATGACAATGTATGTAGATCAATGCTTGATTTTAAAGTGCGGTTTGATCATGGCAGTATCTTCAGGCTTGGTCCAGTAAAATCAGATGAAAATTGGGTATTTGACATAGGAGGCTACTGGTTCTTCCTTTTTGGTGGCCCTCGGCCACCAAGTATGTTTCAAAAATGTGATCTATGATGCAGGTTGGTGCAGCGTTCGACTCTATAGCCCAATGGATAAGGCCTGATTTGCATCCCAGAGTTCTGGAGTTCTTGCCATGGCTACAAGAGGCATGCATCCCTAGACCGAGCCAATCTTGGTGCCTACCTTGGGTTAGGGTTTCGAGCTTGAAAATCTATTGGTCTGTTTATTTAAACCCTCAAAATTGTAAGTCCCTCGGCCTCCTGAATTGCATGTATGTGTCTTTGTATGGCCGTTTGTATGTATCTTTGTATGTGCAAGCACGAATGTACACTGGCGGACCTGAAATTGGTGTTGAATTAGCTTCAGAAAGTAAAAAACTAGTTGTATGCATCGTTGCTTGCATATCAGGTTGTATGTGGTATTCAGATGCTTTTCTAGATGCGAAAAGGTGGTAGCGCATCGCATATTCCATTGTAGATTCTGTGCTTGTCTGTAAAGGATTGTATGTATATTTTGCATGTATGTTTGATATACAACAGGTGATATGCAATGCCAGATTTCAAAGAAGATTCAAATCTGGTTGATTGGTGGCCAGGCCCACAGGTGAATAGTGGAGGGATTATATGTATGTGACTTTTTAATATGACATACAAAGCGGAATGTACAATCCTGGATTTCAAATATTATTAAATCAAAACTGGTGGGTGCATACAAGTGCAAAGTTGAAAAGTCAAAGCGATTTCCTTTGTATCTTGCATTGTATGTATTTGCGACATACAACTGCATATATAAGTGAATGTACAAGTAGGCATGTGCAAGGGAGGATGTGGCCAGAAAGTTAACTGCATTTATGAGCTAGGTGAAATCTGCGGTTATATATTGGGGTTGTATGTGCGGTTATATATTGGGGTTGTATGTGCCCAATATACAATCGGACATACA
Source organism: Cunninghamia lanceolata (assembly GCA_027924645.1). Taxonomy (NCBI): domain Eukaryota; kingdom Viridiplantae; phylum Streptophyta; class Pinopsida; order Cupressales; family Cupressaceae; genus Cunninghamia; species Cunninghamia lanceolata. The sequence goes on from BSBN01000346.1 coordinate 313,185, forward strand.
ACGAGTAGATACAAAGAAACATGCAAGGCGGGAGTAGTCAAAGTCAACAGTCTTCAAAAGCATGGTGGGCCCACACATTTGTATGTCTCGGATTGTATGTATGTGTTGTATACAATGCAAAATACAAAGCACACATACAATCCTGAACGCAAAGGAAAGTTTGTTGTGGCGGATAAGTGGTTGGGGTCTGCGAGTTGTATGTTGCACATTGTATGTGCGATATACAAAGGAGTTAGATACAAGGCTTGGACCCAATGGTAATTTCAATTTTCTTTTACAAAAGATTTGGGGTCCGCCCTTGTATGTGGTGATTGTATGTATATACAATTGCACATACAATTTCAAAAGCAAAAATGGATACCATGGCTCGTCGGCAAGACAATGCCTATCGATAGACACCTTCAAGGTCTTTTTGATGACCGATGAAGATGCAAATACACAGCGATGGAGAACCAATCAGCAGCTACCACGTGTCCAAGGGCAGTTGTATATACAACTACGTATACAAAGATTTGAAGGCAAAAATGGGCAAAAAAATGAAATGTATGCTCGCGCTGTGAAAAGTCAAATAACAAAAAACTGTCTACATGGCGCATTTTTAGTGGTCGAGGACTAGTCGGTGTGATTTGAAGCCATTGATCTTGGCAATGAGGAGAGAATTGATGGCTTGTTTCAAATCTTCAGAGCAGGAGTAATTTTTCTATATGTTCATTGCATCATTTCAAGTGGGAAAAAACTTTAAAAAAACACGCGAACCGTTGCTGTATCCTGAAATAGGTAGGTTGGCCATTAATGGCAAATTTGCAGAGGCATGGTTGATGAATGACAGGATACCTACCATTTTTAATGGGATAATCTCCATCTGGCTGCGTGTTTCCCGAGTTGACTTGTTTTTCCTTCCTTTTCTGCCTAGAGCATTGAATGTTTTAGGTGCCATTCTAATGCTGCATCGTATCTAGCAGCATTTTGAAAGACCATGTAATTAATTACTGAGTACACATTCTAGGTATATCAGGACTGTGTCACTCATTTTTCTGGTTGTGGAAGACTTGGGTAAATTTTTGGGAGGAATAACGAAAACAGAGCTTTTTGGCTATTCTGTCTCTTTTGGAGTTTATGAGTTGCATTCTGAATGCACGTTGTACACATGTTCAGTTTCATGTTGTGTTTATATAAAAAATACTTCTTTGCATGTGTTTAGCTGTTTGTCTCCATTTGTTGTATGCATCCCTTCTTTTGAATCTGGTTGCTAAGGGTTACTTAGATTCTAGGATATAGATTTCTATATTGCATGCTTAACTTTTGACCTCCATTCAAGGAGTGGATTAAACTATTTTAGGTTAAGTATGAAGAAGATTGTATGGCAGTAGGGATGTTTGTAAGTAGAGATAGCTAAATACTCATTCTTGGGTGGTGTTTGTAAGGCAAGCACCAATCGAACCCCTTGAACTTGAATCTCTGTTGAGTTTATGCAAATCATTCACATGTATATGTCTAGTTGACTCCTTGCCCTGAGATAGGCACCAGTCTGCCCTTATGTAGTAGTTATGATTCAAAACCCCCTGTCTTGCATCCAAAACATTAAAACACAACCTTTCAAAGATTCAATCTGTTAGTTTGTAGGATTAGAAATAGGACCCCTACATACTCTCATCCTCAACCAGTTAGATATGTCCAAGAACATTGCCAAACTTGTGATTTATCATGCAAATCTTGGTCCAAACATGAGAGTATTCTGCAATTATTGTAAAGCTAAATCTTTCTGTTGGGTGAGTCAAAGTTAAATCTTTAGCTATAGGGATACCCCCTTGGTGTGGCAGAACCAGAAGTGAAGGGGAGGCAGCTCATGCAACCTCCTGTATTTGTTGGCCGAATCTGCCTGTGCATTGGAACTAGCAAACCCTTTGCTGATTCAGATAGAAAACTCCAACAGAAATGATGCAAACTAATAAAATATTTATTTTTAGTATATTTTATGTTTGTAGTTTTTGAAAAAATTTAAAAAATTATTGAATATAGTTCTTAATAAATTGACACTATAATTTAGTTATCGATAAAATGTTGAAAAATGAAGTTACATGAGACATCAATCTTTATATAGTAATTTTTTTTTCTTCATTTTTTTGTGTGTATTTATAACTTGAAACTTTAGTGCATGGATATATTTTTTTCCAATTTTGAGAAATATATTTTTTTAAATAAATAAAATGTGCATGTATTAAAATGTAGTTCCCATTCGACATCAACTTTCATATTAACTATTTATCTAAAATAGAAAAAAAATTATACCATCTTGATATAGATTCTTTTATCTATTGCATCATATTTTTTTAAATTTTTTTTAATAAATTTTACTATTTTTCCTTGACATGTTAATCGACCTAATGTTTTGTGATGATAACCTACTTTTAGTAAAAATAGAAAGGAAAATATAAATAATAATTAAACTATTAAAATATATATTTTTTTGAAAACTAAACTTATAGATCTACAAAAGGGTATTTTTATATATTTTTAAAAAATGTTATTTACATGAGTAGAAGTTGTTGAAATATCAAGTTTTTCAAATAATTTTTTTTTTTGGTAAATTGGCCTCATAGTGGTGCTACATATGCATTTAGCCAACAATTTTAGTTGGAAAAGTTGTGGACATATCTAACTTAACTAGAATGAATCTTACAAGATCATATGTTTGACTAAAATTGATTTTTAGTTAGAAATACTTAAATTCACTTGTGCTGATAAGTTGGCTGAAAGTGTGACACAGCTTTGTGCTTCTACCCTGCAACATGGGAACATTCTCAGATTATGGGTTTGTCTATGGTGAGAATTAACCTCTTGAATAGTTGGCTCCCTTTAAATGCCCCTTAGACTTGTTATATTTCATGGAAAAGAGATAGATAAAATGATAAAATAAACTGAACTGAAAACTATTCTAAGGGTTGATGCACCAATGATTGAATATCGTAGATTGCAATCTGATTCATAGGTATCCTCAATACACATGTTCATACAACGCAAACTAAATAATCTTTTCCACATAAATATTTCACAAAAAGGCATGAAATGACCTGCACAATTTGTAACCTATAGTAAAATTGCACTTTATATACTTGCATTCAAAGAACGAGATAGAAAATTTAAAGGTTTTGAAGTAAAACATAATAAATATTTGTCAAATCATTCAAAATGAGACAAGACACATGAATATGAATAGATGTACACTTGATTGTATTGATAATAGTAGGAAAACTCTACAAAATAACAATGAACTGCTGAAAATAAACTACTACTACTACACAAAATGTGTAAAAAAGGTCGAGTTATAAGACAATCTCTCTCTACAATGTGCAAAGAAAGGAAAAAACAAGAACTACGAAAAAAACATGATCTCTTTTCCCTATAATACATAATCTATCCCAAAAAGGTAAACGAAAGTCAACTCCAGTCCAACACCACTCCAACTGATGCATGATAAGTTTGAAAAAGCAACTCCAAGTTGATGGGCAGGCAGAAGATAAAAGCTTAAAAAATAGGGCCTATAATTGCTCCAAGATGAGCTAAAATAGCTTAGAACTCCACCTCCCAAGACGCTTGACCAAAAAACTGCCAAAAATAGCCCAGTTTGACTCCAAGTCAAAAATAGAAAAGATAACTCCTTATGCATGATTCTCTAGCTCTAGTTTAACTCCTCTTCTATTTTGTGCATGATTTGAGGGAAAAAATAACCTATTTTAACAAATATTAAAGGCAATCATATGATTTTTCTTTAATAAGTATTATGTGATGCCTATTTCTCCCTCTAGGTTATTATATAACAAGTATTAAGGCAATTTATAGAACTATTGCACTTAATAGGTGTTAAAATACATTGTGTTTTGTCTTAACTCATGCAAAAAATAAAAGGGGTTTACATAATTTGTCCACTTACACTTGTCCTTCTACCCTTTACAAAAGTTCATAAGGCTATAATAATGTCTTTTTCATCTTTGGCTTATGAAAGGTTTCCAAATATGCTCCATGATGCAAATTAACCTAAGGCAAAAGCAAAACCTAATAGGACATCATAGCCTCTCTCTTTTCAAGCCTTAATGATACTCTTTTGATGCCTACGGTTTATAAAAGACTTAAAATACTCAATAATCACCTTATGACTCCATGTCTCCACAGGCTTATTAGATTCAATGATTTCATTCAAGAGTGATAAAAGACTTTAGCAACCTTTATTGTATTACCTTGAGCTTTGATTTAATTTTAGGGCACACAATGTGTAGCAAGGGTTTTCAAAACCCTAACCTGAGCTTATTTTGTCATTTTCACTTTTCACTCTGCTACTATAGAAGGAAAGCATCACCATGGAGTTGTGTTCCCTACTTTCTTAATGTCTATTGGATCTTTCATTTGTGCCTGATCTTCACCACCAGTAAGCTTCTTGCCTTCATGTCAACTCTGGTTTCTTTTAAGGAAGACTATTAAAAGGCTCTGATTTTCTTTTCTTTATACAGTGATTTTTTGTTGTAGCTCCTCAGGGAACCGAACCATACATTAGAGTTTTGAATATTTCTTACAACTTTTCATGATTGGCTGTTGTTCATAAATGTTAATATTTGCTAAGTTGTCTTCAAGAAGACCCTTGCATACATCAATTGTAGGATTGTCTGTCATACACTTGTTAAATGTAAAACCAAAAATGGCAACCTTCTTTGCAGCAACTGTATTGAACATTGAGGAAATTACATGGTTCACAAATCTTGTTTTCTGATAATCGTTCATCTTCATAACCTATTTCCAGTAGTTTGCTACCTCAATTAGTCCATTGTACTCACACATGTAAACTAAGTTCAAAATATCCTTCTGAAAACATAATCCACCAAAACCAACACTGGCATTCAACAAGTTGGAAGCAATTCTTGAATCTCTGCCTATAGTATTAGCAACTTGTATAACATTTGCACTAGATGCTTCACAAAGGGCTGAAATTGCATTGACTGATGAAATTTTCTAGGCCAAAAAATGCATTTGCAACTACTTTAGATATTTCTACAGACCATAAATTTATAGTAATTATCCTATTTTGAGGAACCCAGTTTGCATACACTACTCTCAAAGCTTCAACTACTTTTTGCCCTTCAAGAGTCTATCTACCTCTAATGAGCACATGTTCTAGATTGAAAAGGTCTTGAATAACACTCCCTTCTATAACAAACTTTGGATTTGAAAGAACCTGAAAGTTTATTCCCTTGTTGTTATGCATGAGAAGTTTTTTCAATAATCACAGCTATTTTCACTGGTACTGTGGACTTTTCCACAACAATTTTGTTTAACATTGAAACATCTACAATCATTCTTGTAGCACTCTCCCAGTAGGTTAGATCTGTGGCCTTTCCACCCCCAAGACCTCCAACTTTTGTTGGTGTATTGATTGAAATGAAGATAATTTCTGCTTCAATGATATGCTTCTCAAAATTAGTACTAAAAACCAATTTTTTTCCTCTACAACTTTTTACAACCTCATGAAACCTAACCTCACAAATAAGAAATTGGTCACTATTCCAAGTGGTAATCCAAGCTACTGAGATGTCTAAAATTGCTACTTCAATAGTAGTATATTTTAGTGTAATGACAGCCATTGTTGGTCCCCATACATATCCAATTTCAAGGCAACATATTTTCACCATCTTTACCTTTTCTTCTATGGCAGAGAAACAAATTTCCTTTTCAAGTCTAAAATATTTAGTGTCCTTAATTATGCTAGTCTATGGATGCATTTGAGATAAGACTGCATGATATATGTAACTGTGTATATACTGAAAGTCAACTCTTACATTTTTATACTGTCTCTGATTCCTATATTCTATTTGTACTACCTATTCATCATGACAGTCTTTTGGAATGGTTTTCCTCTTTATGACATTACTGTCCTGCATGTCTGAAACAACTGCTCTATGACTATGATTCCTTTGGACTGAAGTTGTGCATTGAAAACTTGACTATTTTCCTATTTTCTATAAAGGTTTGTCATTATAGTCTTTCCTACTTCATGCATATATTCTAACCCTTATTAGGACCTTGCATAGTACTTGTTGGAAATCTTGGCATCTAATATGAAAACTTCAATGTTCCTCTATGGTTTACGTTGTTCCTTTGAAGTAATGCAGCTGGATATTTTGAATAACAACCATGCCAGAGTGTTTATTACTTGACTTGTGAGAGGATCCTCTGTATCACCTTGTAAATTGACCACACTAGTTGCATCTTTAGGACAAGCATCTCTATCCCTCTCTCTCTCTAAATATGACATCTTATGACTGCTCTCTTATTTTGATAGCTACTCTATATGATTCCCCCTTATTGATTTTATTCTATTCTTTGACTGAAGGCAACAAGGATGACATTGAAGCTACCTTGGACTTTCACCATCAATGTTTCTCTTCTATTCTGGCTCTTCCCAATGTGGCTACACCTTTGACTACCTTTGAAGATACCCTTGTACACCGGCTAGCTGGCCCTAAATACTTTGAAGATAAGATATTTTCAATATATATATACAGTCTTCTATGCTCCTTAATACATGATGACTATTTCCTTATATGCATGTTTATTCTGTTCATGTGACTATCATCTTCTCCTGTCATTTAGCTAGCTCTTAATGTTGCTCCCTATGTCCTTGTGATTGTTGGCTTATAACTATGATTCACATGAAGTTGTCTCAATCTTTCTTCTAACTTGCTTCTCCAAATCATGCATATGATGGTTCCTTTATCACTACTGTGTCTGGCTCTATATAACATCTTGAAAGGAAAACAATGAAAAGGTGTTGGTTATGATGATTTCTCTACCCTATGTATGACTTTCTTGGATATATGACTGCTTCTCGCTTCTTACTTTTACTCTTGATATTTATGTCATGCATGCTTTTGCTTCCTTCAGGACTATTAGGCCATCTTTAAAACAAGTCATAATTGACTAGTCTTTCAGTACCTGTACTTGCACAGTGAACAAACAAGTTAGATAAAACATAGATGCTGATGGCCTCTCCTTGATTGTCTGATTTGACTTCTCTTTCCTACTTCATTTATTGTTTTATGGCTGCATACTTGAGTTGATGATCTTTTTTGTCTTCTTGATCAGATGTTCATGTCAGATAGCAAGTACATTTTGATTTTTTTTTCATATAGAAGTGGAAAGAAAACCTTGAGCTCTAACCTTCTCTTTATTTCTATTTTGCAAGTCTTCCTTGAGATATCATCGGGACAAGCTAAAGATGATGTAGGTGTCAATTGGATTCATCATTCAAGTAGTGACGGGTCCTTCTTCTCTTTTATATGTTTCATTTTACTTTGAAATGTACTTGTTTTTGTACATTGCATCTTATACAGTTACTACCACGACTTGTGTGGGATCATATAAACACTTTTCTTTTGAATATAAATAGTTATTTCATGCAATGACTTGTGTGCAATTTCTCCTTCTTGTAAATCAATTAGATAAACATAAACTAAACATTATTGCATGGTATAGGTGTTTGTAGTCATGTAAACTTGGCAATATTTTATGTACCTTTCTAAAAAGTATCAAACTGCAATGAATGAACAATGAACACAACTGAAACACAATCTGTAATGCATAGATTAGTTTTAATCTCTCCTATCAATCCTAGGATATCTCTTGCCTTGTTGGAGTATCCTTTCATCTTATCTAGTTCATGTAGCAGCTCTAATTGAGCTGCTACATGATCTTGGTAACATGATCACTAAAATGGTCCTCCATAAGGATAATAGGTCTTCTAGGCTAGCCTATGAACCTGAATTCATTTCTCCCTTCCTCTTGAACCTCTCTACTTCTTCAAAGTAGCAAAGACAACTTCTATTATAGGCTAACCTAATTGGGCTACAAAGCACAATTTGGTAACATTTTTAGCGACCTCTATGATAGTTTTGCTTGCTAAAACTCTCATGGCTAGTTGCCTAGTGTATCCATTAGGAAATAGAGTCTTTCTTTAGCCTTTGCAACTCAAAAATTTTTATTGAAACTCAGCTGCTAGAAAACAATAGCAGCAAAACAAAACTAAAAATGAAACCAGACTGACCCTTAAACAGGACCAGCCAACTGTGCATCAACACTTCTTGGAAAACAAAAACTAAACTAAAGCAAGTGGCCTACCTACCTATACTAACAAATGAAATTGGCTAGCTAAACAAAGCCATTAACTGGTTCCATGAAATAGCTACCATTTCCTTGCAACTTGCAGTATTTTACATTCTTCTGAGAAGCTAAGAAAAGGTGAAAAATGACAAATGTCCAACTAGTTGTTGCAAACCCTCTTTAATAGAGAAAACAAATCCACTTACCCGCCTATGTTGGCCTTTCATGTTTCTTTTGTGAAGTGGATAGGACAATTGGATGTACCTTCTTTCAATAGAATCCTCGTTCTTGAGTGCAAGAATGACCTATAATGCATTGCTGGCTTCCATCCTAGATAGATCCCTAATAGGACACCCCTTTGAAAGATTTGGGCTAAACTATTGTTCTTGTGGGACAAACAGTTGATTTGGAACTTCACAGTCTTCCTCTTCTTCTTTCAAAGAACCCAAGAAGGCTGATATAATGTTTTCATGGTTGCATTCTTTAAACTTTTCCTCCTTTTGTTCATGGTTGTTCTACCTCATAGCTAAGTTTGGACAAGTGAGAAGACAAATTGACTAATTAGAAATAATAGCATTTCTTTCACCTTGTATGATAACCTGCCATGTCAATTCCTCATCCATGGTCAATAGATCATCTTCTTCCATTATGTCAGCCAATAACTCATCAAAGCTATCAACTCTTTAAAGGTTCTTAGGAACAACTGATTCAAGCTCAAAATTTCCATTATTATCCAAAGAAATACCCTCCAAATGATACTTTTCTTCTTCAATAAAGGAAGGAAAATGTTCAAACAATGAGTTAGCCTCTTCCAAGAAATTTTCATTTGTGATCTTACCCTCAAATTCTCCTGTACAACAGAAAGGAAATTCCTCCAACTAGCTGAGATCTTGTTCCATGTCTAATTTTTCTATTTTGGTTTCTTTTTCAACTTGATCTCATGTCTTCATGTATAGCAATCTCTCCATCTTCTAAAACAAGACTATCCTCATTCCACTCTCGATAGGCCACCACACTATCACAATTGTTCACATCTTCCTTTTGTCCCAAACTTATTGCTACTATTGGTATGAGCATGCTTTCTTCATCTTGGTCAACAAAACTAGGTAGTTGATCAAACAAAGAAACCAATTCTTCCTCCTCATGTGGTGCCTTCTCCAATGAAACTTGGGCATTCTATCTTTGCAACTGAAGACTTTCACCTTGTGACCTTTGTACTCTACTTTTATTCATCTTATAAACAACATTAGAAAACTTTTCAAATGAATCAAAATGCAAAGTATTCAGTGTCAAACATGAACCAACCTCCTCTACATATGCTTTATGCTCATTTTCATCTAGGAACATAGTACAAACAACATAAACCTCTTGCTCCATGTCTAATTTTTCTGATTTGGTGTCACAAAAAGGACTGCAAGAACCTTTAGTTGTTGAAGTAGGTTAAATATGCTCATTGCTAATCTTATTATGATGCATTATGGGCTTCTCTTGGTTATGACTTGGTTGTTGGATTGAAAGAGCACTCCTAAAACTTAGAATTTTGATTGGCTTGGATTGTACTGCCCTTGCCTCTTTATGATCTTGGATTGGTATGCAATGGGTGGCTTTAACAAGGTTTGGAATTTTATAATTAGGATATTTAGCCCACCATGATTATTCAAAACTTTGATGACTCAGTCTAGGCTCTTGATATGACTGAAACTAAGGAACAATGGACTAGTTTAATATGTAGAATAGGCCTTTGAACAAAATCAAAACTTGTGAAACTTGGAATTTGGGCTTTGGGTTTTTGAACATGAGCGAGAAGTCTCATTTGTTCCTCCATAACAATAATTTGCCTATTTAGACATTCTTCTTCATACTTTCTCTTTTCTTCCATCTCTTACTGATAGCAAAAAACTTCATAAGACTATTGTTCCTACTATTGGAGATAGGCTGGATAGGCTTGATAAGCAAGTTCCTCCTACTGCATTTTGTACTCTTGTTCTCTTTCAATATCATCTAATTATTTTTGAAAATTCAAAGAAAAATCCTGAATGCTTAAAGCCATCTCTCGAATGCTTAAAGTCATATCTCGAATGCTCATGTTATCATCATACTGTGGTTGATCAGCAAAAAAACCTACTGATTGAGAACAAAATGGTCTTTTTGGGACTAGTTATGAGCATAGGTAGGCTTCCATGAAGGTTGAGCAGGGGTGGGTGGGAGGTATTCATACTATGCATGCTGGTTTCTTTGGAAAACACATGAATTAGGTGTAAAACTAGCATCATGATTAGCTTGATAAGGCTAGAAAGAGGGTACTCTAACAACTTCATGAAATGGAGCATGATGAGACTTTTTCCATGAAATAGATACATTTTCCAACATTTATATAAGCTAGAAACTCATTGAAATACCCAAAAACTAGAATAATCAAGACTAATTTTTATCAAAACTTAAAAACATACCAACACTTTGTCCACCTTGAAACCAGTAGATTTAAGCTTGGAGTCGCCAGATGTGTGAATAGTTTGCCTCCAAAGGCAGATCATACTAATATACACACCTAATATCAACAATATTTTGATGTAAAGATTATCATACTTGATTGGTATATGCACTAGATCTACTTGAAAATTAGAGGATTGAGTCGCCAGGTATGTTGTTTTCATCTCAAAAGGCTGAAACTCTACTGTGCATACCAAAACAACAAAGAAAAATTGTATTCAAGTGGCTTGAAACTCAGTTCAGAGTCCCATCGGGCTTGCCAAAAATTGTTGTCACAAAGGATTGTGCCCTGAATTCTAATCCTTTAACAAATTGGCAATCCCATGCAACATGGGAATATTCTCAGAATGTAGGTTTGCTTATGGCAAGAATGAACCTCCAGAAGAGTTATCTCCCTTTAAATGCCCCTTAGATATATTGTATTTCATGGAAAAGAGATAGAGAAAATGATAAAATAAACTGAACTCAAAACTATTCTAAGGGGTGATGCACCAATGATTGAATATCCTAGCTTGCAATCAGATTCACAACTATCCTCAATACACCTATTCATGTAAATCAAACTGAACAATCTTTTCCACATAAATATTTCACAAAAAGGCATCAAATGACCTGTACAATCTGTAACCTGTAGTAAAATTGCACATTGTATACTTGCATTCAAAGAACGAGATAGAAAATTTAAAGGTTTTGAAGTAAAACATAATAAATCTTTATCAAATCATTCAAAATGAGACAAGACACCTGAATTTGAATAGATGAACACCTGATTGTATTGATAATTGTAGGAAAACTTTACAAAATCATAATGAATTACTAAAAATAAACTACTGCTACTACATAGAACCTATAAAAAATGGTTGAGTTACAAGACAATCTCTCTCTGTACAATGTATAAAGCTAGAAAAAAACAAGAACTGACAAAAAAATATGGGCTTTTTTCCCTATAATACAAAATCTATCCCAAAAAGGTAAAGGCAAGTCAACTCTGGTCTAACACCACTCCAATTGATGCATGATAAGTTTAAAAAAGCAACTCCAAGTTGTTGGGTGAGCACAAGAGAATAGCTTGAAAAATAGGGCCTATAATTGCTCCAAGATGAGCTGAAATAGCCTAAAACTCCACTTCCCAAGATGCTTGACCAAAAAACTATCGAAAATAGCCCAATTTGACTCCAAGTCAAAAATAGAAAAGATAACTCCTTATGCATGATTCTGTAGCTCTACTTTAACTCCTCTTCTATTTTGTGCATGATTTAAGGGCAAAAATAACCTATTTTAACAAATATTAAAGGCAATCATATGATTTTGCTTTGATAAGTGTTATGTGATGCCTATTTCTCCCTCTAGGTTATTATATAACAAGTATTAAGGCAATTTATAGAACTATTGCACTTAATAGGTGTTAAAATACATTGTTTTTTTGTCTTAACTCATGCAAAAAATAAAATGGGTTTACATAATTTTTCCATTTACACTTGTCCTTCTACCCTTTACAAAAGTTCATAAGGCTATAATAATGTCATTTTTATCTTTGGCTTATGAAAATTTTCCAAATATGCTCCATGATGCAAATTAACCTAAGGCAAAAGCAAAACATAACAGGACATCATAGCCTCTCTCATTTCAAGCATTAATGATACTCTTTTGATGCCTAAGGTTTATAAAAGACTTTAAAAAAACTTAAAATCCTCAATAATCACCTTATGACTCCATGTCTCCATGGGCTTATTAGATTCAATGATTTCATTCAAAAGTGATAAAAGCATTTAGCAACCTTTATTGCATTACCTCGGGCTTTGATTTAATTTTAGGGCACACAATGTGTAGCAAGGGTTTTCAAAACCCTAACTTGAGCTTATCTTGTCATTTTCACTTTTCACTTTACTGCTCTAGAAGGAAAGAGTCACCATGGAGTTGTGTTACCTACTTTCTTAATGTCTACTAGATCTTTCATTTGTGCCTGATCTTCGCCACCGGTAAGCTTCTTGCCTTCCTGTCGACTCTGGTTTCTTTTGAGGAAGACTGTGAAAAGGCTCTATTTTTCTTTTCTTTATGTAGTGATTTTTTGTTGTAGCTCCTCAGGGAACTGAACCATGCATTAGAGTTTTGACTATTTTCTACAACTTTTCACAATTGGTTGTTGTTCATAAATGTTAATATTTGCTTTGTCTTCAAGAAGACCCTTACGTACATCAATTGTAGGATTGTCTATCATACACTCGTTAAATGTAAAACCAAAAATGGCAACCTTCTTTACCGCAACTATATTGAACATTGAGGAAATTAGACGGTTCACAAATCTTGTTTTCTGATAATCGTTTATCTTCATAACCTGTTTCTAGTAGTTTGCTACCTCAATTAGTTCATTGTACTCACACATGTAAACTAAGTTCAAAATATCCTTCTGAAAACATAATCCACCAAAACTAACACTAGCATTCAACAAGTTTGAATCAATTCTTGAATCTCTACCTATAGAATTAGCAACTTGTGTGACATGTGCACTAGCTGCTTCACAAAGGGCTGAAATTGCATTGATTGATGAAATTTTCTGGGCCAAAAAATGCATTTGCAACTACTTTAGATATTTCTACAAACCACAAATTTGTACTAATTATCCTATTTTGAGGAACCCAGTTTGCATACACTGCTCTCAAAGCTTCAACTACTTTCTGTCCTTGAGGAGTATGTCTAACTCCAATGAGCACACATTCTGGATTGAAAAGGTCTTGAATAGCACTCCTTTCTGCAACAAATTCTGGATTTGAAAGAACCTAAAAGTTTATTCCCTTGTTGTTATGCATGAGAAGTTTTTTCAATAATTGAATAATTGTTTTCACTGGTGCTGTGGACTTTTCAACAACAATTTTGTCTGACATTGAAACATTTGCAATCATTCTTGCAACACTCTCCCAATAGGTTAGATCTGTGGCCTTTCCAGCCCCAAGACCTCCAACTTTTGTTGGTGAATTGACTGAAATGAAGATAATCTATGATTCAATGATATGCTTCTCTAAATTAGTACTAAAAACTAAGTTTTTTCCTCTACAACGTTTTACAACCTCATGAAACCTAACCTCACAAATAAGCAATTGGTCACTATTCTAGGCAGCAATACGAATTGTCGAGATGTCTAAAACTGCTACTTCAATAGGAGGGCATTTTAGTGCAATGACAACCATTATTGGTCTCCATACATATCTAGTTCCAAGGCAGCATATTTTCACCATCTTTACCTGTTCTGCTATGGTAGAGAAACAAATTTCCTTTTCAAGTCTAAAATATTTAGTGTCCTTAACTATTCTAGTCTATGGATGCATTTGAGATAAGACTGCATGATATATATAACTATGTATATACTGAAAGTCAACTCTTACATTTTTACACTGTCTCTAATTCTTGTATTCTATTTGTACTACCTATTCATCATGACAATCTTTTGGAATGGTTTTCCTCTTTATGGCATTACTATCCTACATGTCTGAAACAACTGCCCTATGACTATGATTCCTTTGGACTGAAGTTGTGCAATGAAAACTTGACTGTTTTCCTATTTTTTGTAAAGGTTTGTCATTATAGTCTTTCCTACTTCATGTAGATATTCTAACCCTTATTAGGCCCTTGCATAGTACTCATTGGAAATCTTGGCATCTAATATAAAAACTTCAATGTGCCTCTATGGTTTATGTTGTTCCTTTGAAGTAATGTAGTTGATATTTTGAAAAACAACCATGCCAAAGTGCTTATTACTTGACTTGTGAGAGGATCCTCTGTATCACCTTGTAAATTGACCACACTTGTTGCATCTTCAGGACTAGCATCTCTATCCCTCTCTCTCTAAATATGAAATCTTATGACTTCTCTCTTACTTTGATAGCTGCTCTATATGACTCCCCCTTATTGCTTTTATACTATTCTTTGACTGAAGGCAGTAGGGATGACATTGAAGCTACCTTGGACTTTCACCATCAATGTTGCTCTTCTATTCTGGCTCTTCCCACTGTGGCTACACCTTTGACTGCCTTTCAAGATATCCTTGCACACCGGCTAGCAGACACTAAATACTTTGAATATAAGATTTTTGCAATATATATATATATATATACAATCTTCCATGCTCCTTAATACATGATGATTGTTTCCTTATATGCATGTTTATTCTATTCATATGACTATCATCTTCTCCTGTAATTTAGCTAGCTCTTAATGTTGCTCCCTATATCCTTACGATTGTTGTCTTATAACTATGATTCACATGAAATTGTCTCAATCTTTCTTCTAGCTTGTTGCTCCAAATCATGCATATGATGGTTCCTTTATCACTGTTGTGTCTGGCTCTGTATAACATCTTCAAAGGAAAACAATGAAAAGGTGTTGGTTACATGATGATTTCTCTACCCTATGTATGACTGTCTTGGAGATGTGACTGCTTCCTGCTTCTTACTTTTACTCTTGATATTTTTGTCATGCATGCTTTTGATTCCTTCAGGACTATTACGCTAGCTTTAAAACATGTCATAATTTACTAGTCTTTCAGTACCTATACCTGTACAATGAACAAACTAGTTAGATAGAACATAGAGGTTGATGGCCTCTCCTTGGTTGTTTGATCTGACTTCTCTTTCCTACTTCATTTATGGTTGTATGGCTGCATACTTGAGTTAATGATCTCTTTTATGTTCTTGATTAGATGTTCATGTCAGATAGCAAGTACATCTTGTTTTTTTCTGCATATAGAAGTGGAAAGAAAACCCTGAGCTCTAACCTTCTCTTCATTTCTCTTTTGCAAGTCTTCTTGGAGATATCATCGGGATATGCTGAAGATGATGTAGCTGTCAACAAGATTCATCATTCAGGAAATGATGGGTCCCTCTCCTCTTGTATATGTTTCCTTTTACTTCGAAATGTACTTGTTATTGTGCATTGCATCATATACAGTTACTCCCATGGCTTGTGTGGGATCATATAAACACTTTTCTTTTAAATATAAACAGTTATTTCATGCAATGATGTGTGTAATTTCTCCTTCTTGTAAATCAATTGCATAAACATAAACTGAACATTATTGCATGGTATAGGTGTTTATAATTATGTAAACTTGGCAAGATTTTATGTACCTTTCTAAAAAAGTATCAAACTGCAATGAATGAGTTCAATGACCACAACTGGAACACAATCTGCAATGCATAGATTAACTTAATCTCTCCTGTCAGTCCTAGAATATCTCCTGCCTTGTTGGAGTATCCTTTCATCTTATCCGGCTCATGTAGCAACTCTAATTGAGCTGCTACATGATCTTGGTAACATGATCATTGAAATCGTCCTCCATCAGGATAGTAGGTCTTCTAGGTTGGCCTATGAACCTGAATTCATTTCTCCCTTCCTCTTGAACCTCTCCACTTCTTCAAACTAGCAAAGACAATTGTTGTTACAACCTAACCTAATTGGGCTGCAAAGCACAATTTGGTAACATAACTCATATTCTTGGACACTTTGATGGTGGAGTCACAACAAAACTAGCTTTGATACCATATTGGAAAACTAAGAATAAAAAAGATAGCAATAGATAACACAAAAAAAGGAAACTCAGAACTATCTATTATTGAACAATAGATTACAATTTATAATAGTAAACTAACTAAACAACTTCTTATAAATCTTCTATCCAACTTGACAACAAACTCAAGTAATTGACAACACACTAACAACTATTAACACAACTACATTTACATCTAACAAATTGTGAACAACACATGTAGGCAAGTTGCCTACATGCACAATAGGTCACTGTTACATTTATTAATGTTGGAGCATATATTCCAACATCAAGAGGTGCAAATGTCCTATTAGGGGTCCTATTTATCAATTTTTGAGAGGATGGATGGAGGGTTGGGATCAATTTGGAAGATCAAGGGCTCTCATTGCGTGAGAGGATCGGATGTATGAGAAGTCTCCAAATGCCATGCTTTGGATGGTGGTAAAAAAGGCTCCCAAGATTTAAGGGAAATAAAGGGTGGAGATGAAAAACGATTTCTTGGAATGTAGTGCAAATCTTGCCCATGCTTCCAAGTACTCCTATATATGTTGAATGACATGTGTACCCCTTAAGAGACTTATGCACATAATTGTATACACCTAAAAATGACAAGACTTTGTCTAAATAAATATTTTAAATATTTATGTCATCTTAATATTCCTCTATCAATAAATAAATAAATCTATTTATTTATTTGATTCATTTTCCTCCCATTAATTAAATAAATTACATTTATTTAATTAATTTCATCAATATCAACTTTATTCTTCTAAACAATTAAATAATTTTAATTATTTAATTAAAATCATTCATTCTCCCTAATTTAAATAAAATGCAAATTTATTTAAATTAAAAGTCTCCAAAAATAAAATATAATAAAATATTTTATTTATTCTTCTAAATCTTGCACAAACAATTAAATAAATTTATTTATTTAGTTTTCTTTCTAATCTTCTAAAAAAATCTTCCAAATCTTCTAAAAATTAATCTTCCTTGTCATGCAAAAGCAAAAGCTGAGTTAACTGATTTAAAGCAACTTTGTTTTTATCACCAAACTCTTAAATTAGAAAAAATATATTATAATTTATGAAATCAAAGCTCACCCTCATCAAGAAAGTAGTTAACTGAGCAAAGCATCTTTTTGAATGACACATGTCCTTCCTCTATTTGTGCATGTTCCCTCAAACATCATCTACCGTTGATCTTCTCTCACAAGTCTATAAATACCCTTCTATTCTTCCATTCTCATATCAAGAAGCTTTCAAGTAAGATTATTCCGTCGAATCCATAGCATGCCATTGGCACCCCCATTCTTGTATTATACATTATCCATCTCACATTGTATTGAAACTCGTCTTCAACACAATAAGTATCCGAGCCATTTCTCCCTTGTCATCTTGAGGAAACAAAGCAAGGAAGCAAGCTTCCTGAGGGCTACTTTCATCACCAAAGATCAATCGAGAATAGGCAAACAATGGAAGTCACCAGGGAACAAAGCTCTATAAGTGTTTTTAGTTTATTTTTAAATCTTTGTTATTTGCATATTCCATTGAGTTATTGGGTTTATAATTCATTTTATTTATCATCAATTTTTCCCTATAACATTTTTGGCTCCCACTGTGGGGCCTTTGCCCCAAATCTAATAAAAAACTAAGTTCTTGAGTGACAAGTTCCATACAGTCTTTGAACAAGTTCATTTGGCGCATCTGATTGATCTCACGATGCATCTAATCACTGTTCCAGCGCATGTAACCTTTCAGCGTATACATCCACCAAGGCTGCGTGTATACCACCTATTTTGGTGCATATGATTTTACTGCGCATCTACCTTTAGATCCTGCACATATGACATCTGATCCTGTGCTTTTGAAAGTCCTGCACATTCATTCTTTATCTTTGCGCTTATAACCTAGTCTCCTGCACATTTGTAATCACTGCGCTTTTGAGTACTATTTTTGTGCATTCAGTCTCTTAAGCTACGCATATGTCTTGAGGAGTAGTTTAGGTTTTTCTTGCTAGTTTTATAATGCTGACACTTGTCTTACAGGATTAATTTTCTAATTTTCATGCAGGGTTAAGAGCTGGATAGTTTTATTTTCTTAAAAACACACATCATAGGTTAACTAGAAAGGAAAGCAAAAATATGCATGCAAATCTCACATAGTTCTTAACTAGGAAGGAAGTAATTCAAAATCACTACTATCTTTGCCATATTGCTATCACTTTAATTTAAGAATATTGCTATCTTGCAAAGGAAAGAACCATTGCTATCTTTAATCACTTCAAAGTTAACAACTGTGTGTGTTCCCAAGTAGAATAACGCATCTAATTTTTTTCATTTTAAATAGGATTGGATAAAACATTGTTTACTGTGTCTTCCGAATGGTAATAGGCTTATGATCTCCCCTTTACTGGGTGACCAGAACACTAGACTTGTCATTCTTCATGTATAACCTTTAGAGGGGCCTACCCTTGGATGCCCACCTGTCCAAGTGGGAATGACCCTAAGTGGAAATAGGCTAAATCCAAGCCCTACCAATCCACTATAAATAAATTATGCTTGAGGCAAAAGCTTCCTGCAATGAGTGCCGTTGTGTTACACCGATAGCCAACCTCCCCCCAAACCCTCCAAGGCATAACCCTTGCAGGCTAGGAGACTCCATAATGGAGAGTAGTGTTGCCGCACGTGTAACCACTCGAACGGTTTCCCTAACTACTTAGCCATTGTATAGTTTACCAAAAACCTTCTATTTGTTGGCGCAAAAGGTGGGACCTTTAAAGCGACCCTGATTCATGTGGTTCTTAGTAGAGGTAGTAGGGACAATCCTAAGGTTCAGTGGGGGGACGAGCCTAAGGAAACCCGGATCTTGGTATGCATGAGAAGTGTGTGCCATGGAGAGGAGCCGGTGCTATCAAGATCTTGAAGCTATCTGCTTTGAATATGCATAGCTAGGGAACTCAACAAATACTATCTTTTCCAACCTAGGTTGTAATTGTTCTTGTGTCAGAAAAAGTCCACAAAAATACAAAAAAATAATAAAAGATAAAAATCATGAAAACTTCTCTGCATTTGCTATGTCTTTATTTGCCATAATTGAAAATAAAAAACAAAAAGAACCAAATTTTCAACCAAAAATAGAAATTTTTGAAAAACATACCAAAGAGAGAACTTCGCAAAAACAAACAAAAAACACAAAAAATAGAATTGCGCATATATCGTGACTTGATGCGCATTCATTGTGACTTACTGCGCATTCACCTGTTGTTGCTATGCATACAAAACTTTGCTAGATCTGTGCATGTGCTTCAACCTGCGGTGCTTTTGCCTTCTGTTCCTGTGCATTCTTTCTAGAGAGTTGTTCCATACTTTTTCTAAGAAAAACATTCAACTTTTCAAACACCCATTTCAAACTTGTTTCAATTTTCCATATCTGATTAAAACCATGCAAAATAGTCCTTTTCAATAGCATAACTGCCTTTCCCACACCGCATCGTCCAAAATTTTACAAAACTCTTTCAAAATCAAACCAGATATCCAAAACCAAGTTAGTACCAAGCTATTCTTGATCCCATAAACCTCAAACAAAACGAGTGAGTCTCCACTATCAAGGATCAATCATCCTTTTCTCTCAGAACTCCACTAGTGGCTTGTGCAAAACTAGTCTACATCAAGTAACCAGATTTCTATCATCCCTACTTTTGACTATCATTTTGTTCCAACCAACTTGTTTGACACTAGTAGATCTAAGGAAAACCTTGTTCAAAACCTTGACACATTCTATCACTTCTTGTTCAAAACTTTCAAACTCAATCCATCCCATCTTAAGTCACCTTGCATGGTCTTAACAAGGTCCCAAAAACAAAAGCAAATTGAAATGGTGGACAAAACTATTTCATCCCCTCATGAAAGTAATGAGTAAATTTCTCAAGAAGAGATTCTACAAACTCAGCAAGACTGAAGGTTTCAGCGCATAATGGAGAAGGTACTTGCCCAAGACCCTACTAGATTCTTTCTTCACTTAGCACAACTAGGAGTCAAGCTTCCTAAAGATTTTAATGTAGAAGCATTAAAAGAACCTGAGGAAGAAAGAAACCCTGAGGGAAGTACATGAGAGGAAATAACCACAGACAAAAGCAAAGCAACCATTGATTCTACAAATACCCTGAGCTTAATGACCCAACAGATCCAAGCTTTACAACAACAATTCATAGACATGCAAATAGGAACATCAACTAAGCATTATTCCCTAGAGGATATTTCACTATATCCTTTTGATAGGACCTTGATCATGATACCTTTCCCCTCAAAATTTGAAGTGCCAAAATTTGACAAATATCATGGAAAGGGTGATCCAAGAGACCACATCAGGGAATTTAATGTTGCATGCCTTGAAGTTGCCCACAATGATACTTATCTTATATGACTGTTTCCAAGAAGCTTAGGAGGACAAGCCATGGAATGATTTTCTAGACTACCTCCCAGCATTAGAACATTTAACGAACTTGTGGACAAATTTTTCACGCACTTCTCCTACAATATTGAGTATGACACCTCAATTCTAGATCTTTGTAACACCAAGCAAAAAGGTGGAGAATCCTTTACCGCCTTCTTATAAAGATGGAGACAGTTGGCAAGTAAGTGGCCACATCAAATGCCTAAAAAACAAATGTTGGAGATGTTTGTCCATAACTTACAAACTGACCTAAGATACCAGATACAAATCCAATGTCCTACTTCCTTTAGTAAGGTCATTGAGATGGGTCTAATCATCGAAAAGGCTTTAATTGCCAAAGGTCAAATAAAGCTTTATAAGGACACTCCTAGTACCAATACCAACGTAGATAAACCAAGATTCTAGACAAAGAACAAAAACATTGTGAATGATGGGGTGGTGGATGCCAAAAATGCGGCACCAAAGCAACCAATCTTCAACTTGTCGAACTCACAAAATAACCCCCCGTAAAATAAACCAAGAAACACTGAATCACGGTTTACCAGCTATCAACCTAGGAGAAAATTTACACCTTTAGGAAAATCATTGGAAACCACCCTATAGAAGTTAATCACAAGTAAAATCATAACACTTCCAATAGTGTGGGAATATGAACCAAAAGTTAAACCTCCTTGGTGGAATGACAATGATTTCTGTGAGTACCACCGAAACAGGGGGCAAAAAACCAATGACTGCATTGTGCTGAAGTACACTATCCAAGATTTAATAGAGCAAAACAAAGTATCACTTGATGGATATACCTCTAATAATGATCACCGGGCATTAAAGGATCCACTTCCCAACTATGAGTGAGGGAGGGTCTTCCAATCAGAACAACAGTGGAACTAACAACGCCAATTATGCAAACGTGTCATTTGACTATGTTGTTAATCACATCTCAGAAAGTGATTCACATATCAATGTGATCACTATAAACAAAGACTCAAATTGTAATGCTACCACCTGCAGTAATAGAGTCACTGTTAGAGGAGTCCCAGTCTCTCCGGCTAATCAATACAATGTCCTGGATCAACTCCATAAGACACCTGCACATATCTCCATCCTGGAACTTCTGCATCTATCCCCATCCCATAGGGCCATACTTGACAAAGCTCTTTCAGAAGCCTCCATTCCAATGAACCTTGCCAAAGAATAGTTTCAAAACATGGTAGGTCACATTACCTCACCTCACTCCCTATCATTCACTTGAAAGGATGATATGTCAATTACCCAACCTCATAATGCCTCTATTCATATAGAATCCTTCATCCACAAACATAAGATAAAAAGGGTTCTAATTGATGGAGGAGCTAGTTTGAATATTTGCACCTTAAAGCTAATCCTTGCATTAGGGTTTACGGAGAAAGCTATTGATCCAAAAAAGAAAATCACTATCAAAGCCTATGACAAGGAGGAGAGAACTTCCAAGGGAACTGTGGTTTTACCAATCAGAGTTGGACCTATAGTAAAAGATGTGGCATGCCAAGTCCTTGACATGGAGCTAGCGTATAACATTCTTCTTGGGAGACCCTGGATACATGCTCTGAAAGTGGTACCATCAACATACCACCAGTGTATTAAATTCCCCTATGAAGGCTAAGAGATCACTGTCCAAGGTGATCCCAATCCATTTCAATATTGTAACTCCATTCAATCTAAACCTGAAGTTGTGATTTTTCATAATTGTGCTTCTGCTTCATCTTCATCCTCAGTTGACCTAGCTTCACTTGCTTCCACATCAAAAGCTTCCCAACTTGACCTTAGACTCCAAGATAAAGGCTTGGGTGAGTACACAATCACCCAATCCTTGTGCTTGGCACAACTCCTTATATCTCCCAGATCATATGGAAGGCCTTCCATGAACAAATCCTAGACATTCGAAACTACCAAAGGTCCATTTATCAAATAGGGAAGCCTTGAAGATGAGAGTGATGAAAAAGACTTCCTTCAATGGTTATATAAGGATGAAGTCAGTCTATCAACACAACAAGACCATCACTCCACGATACAAACTAAGCAATATAGTCAAGGATTCCAAGTGCTACAAAGAATGGGATATGAAGGACATGGTCCCCTCAATTTGAGAAAGGAAGGTATCACTGAACCCATCCAACCTCATACCTTGACAGCTTGAGACACTACAAGGCTAGGTTACACTGGCACAACAAGAACTGACAGAGTAAATAAGCATAAAGGCAAACAACCAGAAATATTTGCTACTAATCTGATTGATCAAATTCACCAAATACAAATGGGGAGTGAGACTGACTCCAATGAATATGAGTGGGCTAGTCTCTCTAAGCTATCTTGCGATGAAAAAGAGATCAATGTGGTCCATGAGTATGACCCAACCCATGCAATTGAAGGACAAAGTTCAAGGGCTAGACCGCTAGAGTCTGACTCACATAATA
Source organism: Cunninghamia lanceolata (assembly GCA_027924645.1). Taxonomy (NCBI): domain Eukaryota; kingdom Viridiplantae; phylum Streptophyta; class Pinopsida; order Cupressales; family Cupressaceae; genus Cunninghamia; species Cunninghamia lanceolata. The sequence continues at coordinate 336,263 of BSBN01000346.1, forward strand.
ACGATAGTGAAAGTCATGAGGAAAGAATGATACCCCCCTTGACGGATCAGCTAATGGAGAGTACCATCGCAGGCATTGTCCAGGCTTAGAATGACCACCATAACACTTCTATCTTGACCATCAATGCCATCAAACTAGACCAACCCAATGACCCTTTACCACTATTACACCCAGAACTCATAGATTGGGACTTACAAGACACTCCCCCTGAGCTCGATACCTTCCAAAATGATGAATCCATCATAGGTTATCTTGAGTTTAGAGATCACATACCCGCAGGGGACCATAGAGATGGCTATGCCATAGAACTCAATGACAAGGCCTATTTTGGAGAGAGTGCCAAACCTTTCAGTCTCAAAAATATCAAAATGAAAGATAGATCTAATGGTGAAAATGGCTCCGTGGTAGTGTTAGATCATGAAAAAAGTAAAAATATAGACATATCCAACGGTGAAAACCTCTTTGAGGCGTTGAAGGATGGAAGGTTTGACCCTCTACCCAATCTCACACATCATGAGAGATCTTCAATCTTGATAGAACTAGCAGAGTCAATAAATGTCAGCACAAGTGACAGTCTCAGAATGATTCACATGGCATAGTCTTTAACCGCACAAGAAAAGCCAGTATTCATTGAATTCTTCAAAAGAAAACATATCAACTTTGCTTGGACATATACGGATATGCCAGGGCTAGATCCAAATCTCATAATGCATCACTTATCCTTAGCTCCAGGATCTAAGCCAATAAAACAAAAACTTAGGAAGATGCACCCGCATGTAGCCCTCATGGTGAAAGAAGAGCTAAAGAAACTATTAGATATCACCTTCATCAGACCAATCGACTTTCTTGAGTGGATTTCAAACATAGTACCAGTTGCCAAACCAGATGGAAGAGTCCAAATATGTAATGACTTCAGAGACCTGAATAAAGCTTGTCTAAAAGATGATTTCCCCTTGCCAAACATTGACATTATTATGGATCTCACGGCACGGAACACCATGCTGTCACTAATGGATGGTTTCTCTGGATACAACCAGATAAAAATTGCACCTGAAGGCCAACACAATACTGCATTCACATGTCCATGGGGCACCTATTATTAGTGTGTCATGCCATTTGGTTTGAAAAATGCTGGTGCAACATATCAGAGAGCTATGACCACAATCTTCCATGACATGATGTACACTATAATGGAAGATTATGTTGATGACATATTGGAAAAATCACTCATAAGAGAAGGACATCTGGCAATATTGGATAAAATCTTCACAAGACTAGAACAATTTAATGTGCACCTCAACCTAAAGAACTGCATGTTTGGAGTAAAATCAGGCAAGCTACTTTGATACATAATGTCTGCCAACGAAATTGAAGTCAACCCAGCTAAAGTAAAGGCCATCATGGAAATGCCACCTCCTAAGAATCTCACTCAAATAAGGTCTTTATAGGGAAAACTACAATCTATCAGAAGATTCATTTCTCAATTGGCAGACAAGTGCCACCCATTTTCACACCTCCTACATAAGAATGTCCCTTTCAAATGGAGTGATTCATGTGAATAGGCATTTCAACAGTTAAAAGAGTATCTCATGAAACCACTTGTGTTGATGCCATCAATTCAGGGTAAACCTCTGCTACTATTTATCTCAGCCACACCAATGGCTCTAGGGGATCTTCTCGCACAGTAAAATTATGAAGGGAAAGAATAAGTGATTTACTATATTAGCTGAACACTTGTTGGGTATGAACTCCAATACATGCCAATTGAAAGAGCATGCCTCACTGTGGTCTTCACTTCACAAAAGTGGAGACATTACATGTTGTCACATTTTATCAAACTAGTAGCAAAGATTGATCCACTCAAGTATTTACTCAACAAAGCTTCCCTTACCACTAGATTGTCCAAATGGGTCATGCTTCTCAGTGAGTTTGACATTGAATATGTAGACATGAGGGTAATAAAAGGCCAAGTACTTGCAGATCAACTGGCAGATGCACCTCTAACAAATGATAGCCCTGTGAACTTTGATTTTCCAGATGAATCTATCTTTCACATAATCACAACAAACTGGAAAATGTATTTCGATGGCTCATATACTCAGCATGGGTTGGGAGCAGGTATCTTGTTGATCACCCCTAATGGTGACACCATTTCTAAATCATACAGATTACTCTTTCCCTACACTAACAATGTGGCAGAGTATGAAGCCCTAGTCATTGGCATCAAACTAGCAGTGGAATGAAATATCAAATAACTTCAGGTGTATGGTGACTCATAGCTGGTCATAAATCAAGGAAATGATGACTACCAGACAAAGGATGAGAAATTAATCCCTTACAAATGGATGGTAGATGATTTCAAGGAATACTTTATCAAGATCTCTTTTTAGTAGATACCAAGGATTGAGAACAAAGCTACAGACACCATGGCCATGATTGCATCTCTCCTTGATAATCCAAATAATCAATCACATTATGAGTTCTTGGTAGAGCCAGTGTCTCGTCCTGCATATGACACTCCTGAGTCCCATATCATTTGCCACATTGTCGGAACTGATTCCCCCCTCTATGGAAAAATATTTTCCTATCTTAAAGAGAATACCTTCCCACCTGATCTCTCCAACAACCAAATATGAACCTTCATTCGTCAGACATCTCGATATGTAATTATCACCAATACCCTATATCGCAGAGGTCTCGATGGTACTCTCCTTAGGTGTCTCGATAGTGAGGAATATCAAATTTCCCTGAGTGAAGTGCACAATGGTATATGCGGGACCCACTCTAGTGGTCCCGCCCTAGCTAACAAACTCATACACATGGGATACTACTAACCAACCATGGAACAAGATTCCTATCATTTTGTAAAGAAGTGCAAGAAGTGCCAAATCCATGGGAACCTGATACATGCACCAACAAAGGAGCTGCAACCATTAATGACTCCTTGGCCTTTCTGTCAATGGGGACTCAACTTAGTGGGCAAGATTCACCCTCCTTCATCCAGCGGCCATAAATTCATAATCACCGCCACTAAATACTTCATGAAGTAGATTGAAGCTATGCCCTTAGCCAATATCACAGGCAAGCAAATTGCCTCTTTTATCTTGAACTATATCATTTGTCGCTATGGTATCCCTTTTTCCATTATCACAGATAATGGATGACCATTCAAAAATTAGGTTGTCTGGGAACTATGTGAGAAATTCCATATCCAGCACCACTTTTCTACCCCCTATTACCCCCAAGGCATTGGCCAAGCAGAGGCATCAAATAAAACTATCTTGAAAATCCTAAAAAAGACTGTCAGTGATGCCGACCGTGATTGGCATATCTAATTAAATCCAGTGTTGTGGGACTATCGTACAAGTATCCACACATCCATAGGTGCAACACCATACTCCCTAGTCTACGGATCTGAAGCCATCTTGCCCATTGAAGTTGATATCCCATCCTTGTGCGTGTCATTAAAAGGTCTCATATCTGATGAAGAGTACAGAGTGTCTAGACTTCAAGAGTTAGAGCTGCTCGAAGAGAGAAGGCAATAGGCCTTTAACCATCTCAAAGATTATCAACAATGAATGTCCAGAAGTTACAACCACCAGCTAAAACCCTGAGTATTCCAAGTTGGTGATCTAGTCCTCAGAGAAAATCTTAGAAATCAACAAGATCGAGAGAAGAAAGACAAGTTTGAACCCAAGTGGCTGGGTCCCTATGTCATCATCGCAGCCTATGGGTCAGGATCTTATCAATTGGCTACATCTGAGGGCAAATTGTTTGATGACCCCATCAACAACATGCATCTTCGCAAGTTCTATACCTAAACCCCAATGCAAGGGAATTATGAAAAAAATAAAAAAAAAATAGAAAAAGTGATAAAAAACAAAACAAAAAAATTAGAAAAAACAAAAAAATAATAAAAACAAATCATCCTCTGGTGAAAACCTGGCAAACAGCCACCTGGGATAGATACCATGATGAAAACCTATCAAACAAGCATCATGCATATTTTTAACTATTGTGCAAATAAAATCAAGTGGTAAAAACTTGGTAAACAGGTGCTATCTACGACAAACCACTTCCTCCATCTGTTGCGACCTCATTTTCTCTTGTGTCCATCGTACTGTTCATCTTGAGCTGATCCATTGAACTGTTGTCGAACTACATCACCTCTAAGTTATTACGTAGGCAAGGCCATTTTTAATGTTCCCTCGAGGCTCTGCTCTACTCTGCTTCTTTCCTCTCCATTCCTTCAAGTGTCGTCTATCCTGCTATCCATACCAACTCTGTGTCTTTACCATCGTCTAGGTCCTAGGTCCATCAAGTTCACCCTGAAATACGTTGCCTCTATGTCGTCATGTAGGCAAGGCCATTTAGCAATGAGCCCCCAAGGCACTAGGTCAGTCCCTTAGGGTCCATCTTTCCATGTCTGTTTGTTAGGTCACCCATAATAAGTTGATCCTTTGTCTAAACTGGGGGCAACTCCTCGACTTGGTTACAGATTTGGATTCTTGAATGCCACATGTCCTAAGAGTGCACCAATAAGGATTGTGATACCTTTCACTACACAAGTGCACGTAGCAAAGCAAGCTTCCAAAAACAACAAAAATCTTGGCACAGAACATCAACCTATCCAAAGTAAAACAAAACATTTACCAAAACACTCAAACGAATTCTATTATGGAAAGAAGACACATCTAATGCAAGAAGGTTTTGTGTTTTGAGAATCAGTTAACTTACAAGATCTTGAATTTTTGTCATTATGTCTTCCTATGCTACTCAAGGATGCCAAAAGCTAGAGATGCTATGATGGGGGCATAATCATTTTCTTTGTCTGTTGTTTGTGGATCAAACTTTAGTAATGTGATGACTTTTGTCTAACGACATGATTAGCAAAAGATCATCGAGAACTTTCGAAGGTCTAAACATGAAAAGGGGCAATCCTTGTCTGTTGAAACGCAAGAGGTACTCAGGTCATCTAGATTCAAGTTTGACTAGATGCTTGTATCAACTTGCTATATCAAAATCCATGTAAGGAATACTCAGGTTATCTTGGTTTAATTATACCTAGATGCTTGTATTTCCTTATGACATTTCAAAACAGAGAAAAGAAACAAAAAGCACCTAATGATGAAAGCAAAATACTTGCGCTCTAATGATGGCAACATATCCACATCCATTTCATATTCGGACATTCATATAATCCATGCAATAAGCAAATCCTATAGAGTATCAGTATTTACAAATGAAAGCAGGTGATCTTTTCATTCATCTTCTTCCACCTATCTCTTTGTCATCTCTGTGTTGATTAAGTACATTTGGACATACCAAAAACATAGCATAAATTGCATATCATATCCCATGAGATAGTCATTCACATAGTTCAATCATTTGCATACATAATAAGTGCATCAAGTCATCCATATACATCCGCATCAGTGCATCATATCAACAACAAAAAAATCAAAAAATAGAGAAGTACATATAGATCATCTAGCAAAGTTGCATAATCATATCAACAACATTCACATTTGCATTTGCATATCAGATCATCATAATCCATCTAAGACTACATTAACATCATCTAAACATAATCAAAATATGCATAACATGTGAAAACATCATAAGATAGGTTGCATCCATGGCATATAAACATAGAACAAGTGCATGTAGAAGATCAATAGCTGCATCATCATATAAGCATAAAACATGTCCAAATGTACAATATATCAAAATATTTGTCCATCTCTTGGAGTCATGTCATGAAATGTATACAAATTACAAATAGATAATGATACATGTCTCGGGGAAAAATAATACAAATATATACATATCAGGCTATCTGAGCCATCAAAAATATGTATACATAACGCCAACAAATTAGTACAAATGTCAAGAACCAGCTAGCCCTACTGCTGTGGAGCATTGCTCCCTACACTGCCCTCTCCTCTGTCAGCCCCTGACTGCTAGGGACCTCTCACTGATGCTTCGGATCAGGATCCACCTGCCCTCTGTGAAGCCACAGACTGGCTCCTATAGCTAGGTGCATGCTGATCTGCCGACACTGCCCCATGATATAGTCCCCTATAGTACTGTGTCTGAGCCTGCACTCTAGCAAGCTCACCCTGTCCTGTGCCAGCTGCGTCTGCAACTGGTGAACCTGAGCCTATCTTTGTTGTACCTGTGTAACTAAAAATGTAGTCGCACAGTCTGTCCCCAAGGCTACTAAGGCTAAGTCCCTCTCTAGTCTGATGGCTCGTACCCTCGCCAGTGCTGCATATTGCTCTCTAGTGAGCCTTGAGATGACACCTGCATCTACCTCTCTCTGAGACTCTACTGCTCTAAGGTGTGACCTCAACTGCCTCACCTGACCCTGTAGTGTAGTCATAGTCTGTTGTTGTAAGTTAGACTGCAGAACTTGCTATCCCTGCACCTGTTGTGCCTAACCTTGTCCCTATGCATGTTGTGGTACAGTTAGCTACTGCACTACCTATTGGGGCACCTACTATGGTGTCGGTATCTGAATCTACTACTGCCCTACCTATTGCTGACCTGAGGGTCCCTCTCCAACCCTCCTCCTCTGCCTCTATCTACCTCCTCCATCTCCTCCATCTCCCCCATCCCCTCGGCCTCCTCTCCTCCTCCTTTGTCTCCCCCGTCTCTGACCATCGGTGTCATCATCATCTAAATACTCCTCGTCTATTCAAGGAGCTATCTCTCTAAGCCCTGAGTATCTTGGAAAAGGATGGGCTGCAAACCACTCCTCATAGTCAGGGGTCATCTCTGCATCTACTATCTCCCTCTGCATTGGCCAAGCTGCATATGGAATATGTTGAAACTCCACCAAGTCCTCATCATATGATTCCATTGGACCCCACCTCAGCCTCTCTGCATGGGTCCTTGTAAATTGAGCCTGCCCTTGTGGCCTACCCTGTACTCTACCAAACTACCTCTACACTTTGCTGACAATCTGACACTCTAGTATGTATCGTGTCCTGCCAATGAGCCACCAAGTCTGGAAACAGTACGACGGCTCGTCATCCTCATCATCCCATACCTCATAGTCTAGGTATGGGCAACAGATAACTGCATCTACATTATCTAGCGCCTGTCTCCAATAATCGAGCTTTCCTAGCTTGTGCTAGGAAATAACTCCTACATAACCATAATTGTATGGCTCTCCCCATTGTCTTGTGAAAACACAAATCAGCCATGTGATCACTATGTGCTCCCATAATCAAAACTGCAAAAGAGACACACCTGCTGACAAGTTGGCCCCTTTATAGTACACAACCTAGTGCATATCCTTGTACAAGTGTGTAAGCACACACACACACACCCCATGAGTATCAAGTCCTGTCAGTGATCATCGTCTCCATCACCCTCCCCCAGCCAATCAAGAACCCATGTGATCTCCTATCGGGGCATACTATGCCACTGATTAGTCCTGCCACTATCCTCGGGAAGTAGTCATAACAGTCATGTATGTCCTGCCATGAAATCACCTGCTCATCGAGCTCCAGGTCATCAAAAACTTGTCTGCACTCTGCCAATCCTACATCGTGTTATGGATCATACTCTACCAACTCTCCCTGAATAGGAAGATGCAGAATCTTGTAAATGTCCTCCAGAGTGATCGCCATCTCCCCAGTTTGTAGATGGAAAGTCCTGTCCTCACTGTGAAATTGCTCCACCATCACAATCAATAGAGTGAGGTTTGTGCGAACCTCGAGCATGAAACAAACATAATCTAACCCCATAGCACCAAGAGCCTCACGGTCCATTTCTGTAAGCATATACAATTGTAACAATGGCAAAGGGAATTACTCCCGTGACATCAGAATATTGCAAATATCCTCCTGCAGTCAAGCAACCCATATCTAAGAAAACTGACTCAAAGCAATCAAATTATCCTATCATTGACTTAACATATCAACTTAATCAAAACAACATATCATCTCTTGACTTGATTCCCAGCAATCTCAAAGATCGCTTATCAATTGACACATTGCTCAAGGTGCTAATTGCGTTAATTTCGTTAAGTCAACTAGCTATCCTAGTGTAAATGTGTCGAGCCAGGTGGCAAATGCGATTCATATCAAATGTGTCGCTTCACCGTGAATGCGCTGATCCTTGATGTATATGCACCGTGCTGGCACATGTGCCGCTTCTCATGTCAAATGCACGGTTCCAAAATGGATGCACCGATTCATAGCCTATATGCACAACTTTATCAAATGCATTGAAAGATCACTCAAATGCGCGGTTTCCTAGCATATGCGTCGAACTGCAGTTCAGTGCATTTGTCCTAGCTATTTTTCCCTAGCATTTATTGCCCTAATAAATGACTTTTAGCAAGTTTTGTCGAACTACATACTGGTGGTCCTACCTCGGGTGGCCGATCGAACCATCAAACTCGCTCAAAGTGGTGCTCCTCGTGGAATATCCATGTCTCTATCGACTGCTCTAACTCCTCTACTCTCCTAGGCTCTCAAGGACAAATCAACTAAAGGCAAGTGTACAAATGAATAGGACTTGTGGACCCAACTCCTATATATAGCAAGTGAACCATAGATGACTATGTGGCAACTGTGACTACTTCCCATCCCTGTTTCTCCAAACCATGACTTGTTTTCTCCAATCTAACCTATTTTTCACCTTCTTCTTCATGAGATTATTGTCTCACGCCTTCTGCCTTCTTCCCATCCAATCTCTTGAGGGGGCATCTTGGCGTTGTTAAACCTATATCAAGGGCAAACTAGGGCACGTATCATTGTCAAAAATTCTTATCCTTTGAAATGACATGATAAAACACATTGCTTCAAAGAGGGGCAAAATGTATACACCTAAAAATGGCATGACTGTCTAAATAAATATTTTAAATATTTATGTCATCTTAATAGTCCTCTATCAATAAATAAATAAATCTATTTATTTATTTGATTCATTTTCATCCCATTAATTGAATAAATTACATTTATTTAATTAATTTCATCAATATCAACTTTATTCTTCTAAATAATTAAATAATTTTAATTATTTAATTAAAATCATTCATTCTCCCTAATTTAAATAAAATGCAAATTTATTTAAATTAAAAGTCTCCAAAAATAAAATATAATAAAATATTTTATTTATTCTTCTAAATCTTGCACAAACAATTAAATAAATTTATTTATTTAGTTTGCTTTCTTGTCTTCTAAAAAAAATCTTCCAAATCTTCTAAAATAAATCTTCCTTGTCATGCAAAAGCAAAAACTGAGTTAATTGATTTAAAGCAACTTTATTTTTATCAACAAACTCTTAAATTAGAAAAATATATTCTAATTTATGAAATCAAAGCTCATCGTCATCAAGAAAGTAGTTAACTCAACAAAGCATCTTTTTGAATGACACATTTCCTTCCTCTATCTGCACACGTTCCCTCAAACATCCTCTACCGTTGATCTTCTCCCATAAGTCTATAAATACCCTTCTATTCTTCCATTCTCATATCAAGAAGCTTTCAAGTAAGATTATTCTGTCGAATCCATAGCGCGCCATTGGCACCCCCATTCTCGCATTATCCATTATCCATCTCGCATTGTATTGAATCTCCTCTTCAACACAATAAGTATTCAAGCTATTTCTCCCTTATCATCTTAAGGAAACAAAGCAAGGAAGCAAGCTTCCTAAGGGCTACTTTCATCACCAAAGATCAATTGAGAATAGGTGAACAATGGAAGTCACCAGGTAACAAAGCTCTATAAGTGTGTTTAGTTTGTTTTCAAATCTTTGTTATTTGCATATTCCATTGAGTTATTGGGTTTATAATTCATTTTATTTATCATCAATTTTTCCCTATAACAATAATAACTTGATTAATCATACTTAGGCATGTACAAATGATTATGATGATAAGTGGTGTGAATTAGTCAACTAATGAAAAGTGTACAGAATAGATAATTAAATAAATATATAAACTTATTTAATTATTGGATGAACTGGACTAGATAGATAAATAATTTTTTCATTTATTTATCTAAGGTTGGACTTAAAAAGAAGATTAATTAATTGAATAAATAGTCCAAACTATACAATTAATTCATGGATATGAATAGTGATGAATAGTTCATGAATATTAATTTTATTTATTATTTCATTATTTTTGGAAGGGAAATTAGATAATCAAACATCTAAACATGATTTATTCAATTAATTTTAGAAGATATAGGAAGAAATCACCTAGTTAGAACTAAAATGAAAATGAGATGATTTTAGGTGTCTACAATATATATGTATATATAAATGTATGTATATGTGTATATGTATATGTGCATATATGTATACATAGACATATGTAAGTATGTATACATATATGTATGTATGTATGTATGTCAGTATGAGTGTATGTATGTATGTATGTATGTATATACACATATACATAGACATGTATGCATATATTCACATGCATATATACATATAACTGCATTGCAAATATCCTCACTTTTATAGACTGTGTGAAACTTAGGAATCCTATTCTAGAACAAAGCTTAGTCTGAAAATGTACTACCCAAAATAAAGTAAAAAGATCATGCTTGTACCTCTCAATCTTGATAAAAAGCTATGTAGTGATTTTGTTAATAATCTGATTGGGGTTGATTAAGGTCAGAATACCATCTATTGCTTTCATAAATTACATGTGTGCAACCAACATATAGTACTTCCATTTTTTTATTTAATATAAATTTTAATAGTTTTTCTTTCGTCTATGGTTCTCCTTTGTTGCCACTATAGGTTATGTCTCTCAACATAACAAAACAATTAAAAAATCATATGATATCTCACCTAATTAAAAATCAATGTATTAAAGAGTTCTATAATGAATGATTTATAAGGCACAACACTTGTGTGTGTGTATAACAATTATAAGATCATGTGATGTCCCACCTACTTAAAATTCAATGTGCTAATAAGTTCTATATTGAATGCTCTATAAGGCACAACACTTGTTAGTTTTGCAAATGGGATAATAAGGTATATGGGCTTGATTTTGGAGGAAAATCTATGGTTAAGCATACATGAGTCAAAGTAGTACTAGAATAAGTGACCTCCCAAGAAGTATAAATACTTCACCTTGTGAGCATCACCTAAATGCAATGAGTGCTTAATGACCATTCATGCTCACAAAAGTTGGATTCTTGTGAACCACTAATCGTGAAATATGAGTTAATGAGATTGACTCAAAAACAATGTAGCTGAATCCTTAGCTCATTCATGATTAAGTGGGCTAGATTTTTCATAGCGTGTCAAATTATGTGATGTTTTATCAATATTTAACTATGGAGTTAGAGTAGTATTGGGATGAGTGACCTCCTAGGAAGTCTTGTTGCTTCATTCCTATGAGCATCACATAGATGCAATGAGTGCTATGTGTACCATTCATACTTATAAAAGATGAGTTCTTATGAACCACTACCAATGAAAATATGGATTAATGAGATTGATTTAAAAACTATGCAATTGAATCCACATGATTTTATAGTATTTATATAGATATATATGTATGTATGTATCATATGTATGTATATATTAATACATATGTATAAATATATATATGCATATACATACACATATACATACACACATATATACATAATATACATATATGTATGCATTTACATATACATACATATATACATGCATACACATAAATATATGTATATGCATATATATGAACAACACACACACACATATATATATACATGCATGTGTACATTATATGTATATGTATGTATGTATGTATGCATGGACATACATACATACAAATACATTTACATATATGTACATGTATATGTATGTATGTATGTACATACATACATATATGTGCATATAATGTGTGTGTATGTATGTATGTATATGTATATACATGTATATATGTGTTTATGTATATATACACACACACACATACATACATACATATATAGATACATATTTATATAAATAACTATAAAATCATGTGGATTCAATTGCATAGTTTTTACGTCAATCTCATTAATGCATGTTTCATGGGGACTGGTTCACAAGAACTCATCTCTTATAAGTATGAATGTTACACTTAACATTCATTGTATCTAGGTGATGCTCATAGGAGTGAAGTGGTAAGACTTCCTTGCAAGTCATTTATCCAAATACTACTCTGACTCCATAATTAAATCTTGATAAAACATCACATAATTTGAGATACTATGAAAAATCCCACCCACATGATGAATGAGCTAAGGATTCGACTACATAATTTTTTATTCAATCTTATTGACTCATATTTCATGAGTAGTGGTTCACAAGAATCCATCTTTCATGAGCATGAATGGTCCACTAAGCATTCATTACATTTAGGCGACACTCACAAGGTGAAGTATTCAGACTTCTCAAGAGGTCACTTATTCTAGTATTACTTTGACTCAAATATACTTAATCATGGAGTTTCCTTCAAGATCAAGCCCATATACCTTATTATCTCATTTGCAAAACCTTATACAAATGTTGTGACTTATAAACCATTCAATATAGAACTCCTTAGAAAATTAATTTTTATTAAGTGGGTAGTATATATATATGATTTTTAATAAAGTATTCATTATAAAACTCATTAGCAATTGATTTTTAATTAGGTGAGATATCATATGATTTTATAATTGTTTTATTATGTCCAAAACATAACCTATAGTGGTAGCAAAGGAGATTCATCATACGAGCAAAAAACTATTAAAATATATATTTAGTTAGCCAATAGACTAAATTATGGGAGCTTTTGCTACTCTTTCTTCAGGAAACCAATTTTTTTTCACCGCAACCAAATCAGTATGAGGGAAAACCACTAGGAAAAACTTGCCGTTTATTTATTTTTTATTTATTTTTTAGGTTGCTAGACTATTAAACTCTGATTTTGTTCCGTCCTTATATGGCATTAAGAATTTTTTTTTTGGTCCAGTCGCAGGTGTCTCCACTCTGTTGTTTTATTGAAGTTCGCCATTGAAGTAGCTGAACAAGGAATAAACTGTAAATGTGAACCACCAACATGTGCAACTAATGGAGCCATTATTGATTCCATGTGATCAGATCTCTAGATTTATGGGTGCTTTTGTATTAAAAAATACCCTTTGTAAATCCATTTACGTGTTCTATTATACAAATATATATTAATATTATATTTGTAGCGCTATGTATCAAATGCTTTATGAGTTTTTTGTGTCTTGTACATAGTCATAGTGTAGAATGAAATGTAAATTTAGTTTCTTATGAGAACTAGCATAATTATTCAATCATCTTGTCACATAAAACCCTTAGACAATTTAGATACGCGAATTTGTGTGGTGTCATTGCTTCTTACCAAGAGAACACCAATCTAATTACAAAATTGCTACAACATAGCCTCATCCTGCTTCTGCATTCTCCACCCAATCTTAAAGAAAACAATAGATCTCCTTTTGATTCTACAAAAACAATGTCCTAAAACTCTTATTTTTGGGGTTAACAAGTTTTTGTTGCAAATTTAAAAAAATAGCATTGTATTTATCAGAATGACACCATCAAGTGTAGTATAGATTTTAAGCCTAAGAGGCATGACAACTGTAAGTTGAATATAAAAAATCACTGTAACTAAATTGGTTGTGAAGAAAAAAAAGTTTGGTTTCCAAAAGAAAATGGAGCAAAAGCTCCCATAATGAAGCCTATCGGCTAAAAATCATTTATACCCCAGATACCAACATATAAAATTAATTGTCCCTTTGATGCAAGAGCATCCAGTGGTGTAAGGGCAATCTTGCATCACCCAAAAAAGAAGTTAATTCAAAATCACTGCAGTTGTTTTCATTTCTTTCCATAATTAGTGTTTCTGGTTCCATAATCTCCTGAATAATGATGTAGGACTTTCAGTTTTTCCAAAACTGCTAAAAATAGCAAACTGCTTGTTTTGGAAAGTTTAATTGCCATTTTAGGAAAGTTTGCATTTGGGCATGGATTGAAGAAAAAAGTTACCAAAAGCTTCATAACTGAAATATAAGACCTTTGGCAAAGGAATCAAGCAAATATCATTTGTGAGCTGAACGATATTAAAGTTTTTGTTTTTCTAAAAAGCCTGTGAAAATTTCTAAAATGAGATATGAGGCACTAAAACATCCCATAACATCCCCAAAAGTTTATGAAAATCTGTTTACATATTTCTAATGTGATAGTTCACATCACGAGTTTTTCGGTGCTTAAAACGGTTCGTCAATCAGACACTCAGATCAAAAGTTATGCTTCCCGGAAGTTGACCTACTTTTGGAGGGAGTTACAAATTTTGAATTTTAACTGGAGGACACCAAAAAGTGCTATTTATGACTATTTTGGGAACCTTGGGAAGTAGTAGAGAAAAGTGGGAAAGTTTAGAGTAAAGAATAGGTGGGAAAATAGAAACCCTAGCTGATTTGGGGTTACAAAAGGCAGATGATTCCAAAGTCTTGGGATAGGAAGCTATAATGTGTTACAGCCTATGGAGGGTTGATTCCTCTGATTGTATTTGAGCTTTTGTAATGTGATAAGTTGTCTAAATCAATAAAATAAAGTTCTATTTTCTGCGTGCAATTTTTGTTGTTGTGTATTTTATAATTTACCCCCTTCATCAAGTGGTATTAGAGCAAGGGTTCCTGAGTGTGTAGACAGATCGCCGACCATGAAGCAGTTTGCACCAGGACCTGAGGTTGTGGGTTTGTTGCGGAGATCAAGATGCCTCCACAAAGAAATCATATTGGGAGGAATGCTTTAACGAAAGAGGGTTTTAGAGCCCTGTAAAGGCAAATCGATGCATTGTAGGAGGAGCTATGGAGAGGGTTTTATCTGAGAACAAGACAAGAAAGCAAAGATAAAGCTGAAGAAGAGCTATTTGAGGAAGAACAAGAAGCTACAGGAGATCCTACACAAGTTAGGTTGTTGAGGGTCATTTCAAAGATTAGAAGGAGGCCCAGGATCGAAGTTTCTACATATCCTAGAGATTTGAATCCAAAACAACTTATTGATTGGATCAATGACATGGAGGAGTATTTCAAGTATGAAGATGTGGAGGACCCAGATCTGGTCAAGTTTGCAAAAACAAAGTTGAAGGGCCACGCTAGTATTTGGTGGAAGGAGGTCCAATTATAGAGGAATAGAAGAGGAAAAGGAAACATCACCAGATGGGATCAGATGGTAGAGAAATTGAAGAAGCAGTTCATTCCTATGGACTATGAGATGGAGCTGCTGAAGAAGCTGCAAGGACTAAAGCAAGGTAACAAGTCTGTTAAGGAGTATATAGAAGAGTTTTATTAAATTACTATTAGAACAAACCATGTAGAGGCCAACAAGGAGAAGGTATCCTGTTACATTAATGGGTTGAGGCCGAGTATTCAAGAGGAGTTGAGCCTAGTCAGAATGACCACCATAGAAGATGCGTACCAATTTTCCCTGAAGGTGGAAGAGAAGCCGAATAAAAAATTCAATAGCAAGCAAAGGGGAAGAGGTCAAGGTGGAAGGACTGGTGGAAGACCCTATGGAGGCCGTAATGAAGATCAAAAGAAAAGTGAAGAAGTAGGCACCAATCAAAATCAGAGAGGGGATAATGCTTACCACCCTCGTGACCAAAACAATGGTGAGCAAAGAGGAAGAGGAAGAGGCAGACCTGGGCAAGGACCTGAAAGAGGAGGTTTCAGAGGAACGTGTTTCTAATGTGGAGAAGAAGGGCATCGAGCATACAAGTGTCTGCAACACCAAGGAAGGACGAATAGAAGACCTGAAGGTAATGCACGAGTTGCACATGTAGATGAAGATGCACAATCTGAGTGCTCTAAAGATGCTGAAAGGGGAGAAACCCTAGTTGTCAGAAAAATATTGTTGAATGAGGAGAAAGAACCCAATCAGAGGAAGGTTTTATTCCACACAAGGTGCAAATGTGAAGGTAAGTGTTGTGATATTATTATTAACAGTGGAAGTACATATAATGTTGTTTCAAAGGAGATGGTTGACAAATTGAAGTTGATAAGAAGAAAGCATCCGCATCCATATCAGATTGCATGGTTGCAGAAGGACCATAGAGCTTTGGTCAATGAGTAGTGTTTAGTAAAGTTCAAGATTGGTGACTACCATGATGAGGTGTTGCATGACATCATATTGATGGATGCATGTCATATGTTATTGGGGAGGCCGTGGTAGTATGATAGGAGCGTTGTCCATGATGGTCATGCAAACACATACTCCCTAACAAAGGATGGAGTTCATCATAATTTGAAGCCCTTGAAGGAGGTGGAAGAAAATGTATGTAGTACTACCAGAATTTGTTTGGTAGATGGTAGGAACTTTTTGGAGGGTATGAAGCATGAACGTCATTGATTTGCATTGATTCCTAAGATTAGTCAAGAGAAATGTGAATATGTACCAGTAGAAGTTTTAGATATGTTGGAAGAATTTTAGGATATTATCTCTGATAATGTACCAGAAGGCTTACCACCAAAAAGGAAGATAAATCATCGAATAGATTTGATACCAGGAGCTAGTTTGCCAAATAAGGCAGCCCACAGAATGACTCCAGCAAAGAATGAAGAGTTGAATAGACAAGTTCATGAGCTATTAAGGAAGGGAATGATAAGGGAGAGCTTGAGTCCATGTGCAGTACCTGTAGTACTAGCACCAAAGAAAGATGGAGAGTGGAGAATTGTACAAATTCTTGAGCCATAAATAAGATCATGATCAAGTACAGGTTTCCATTGCCAAGAATGGATGACATAATGGATTGTTTGAGTGGAGCCAAGTACATCACAAAGATTGACCTAAAGAGTGGGTATCACCAGATTTGAATCAGAGAAGGAGATGAATGGAAGACAGCCTTGAAGACAAAGGAGGGTTTTTATGAGTGGTTAGTCATGTCATTTGGGCTAACCAACATACCGAGCACATTCATGTGACTCATGAATGAGGTACTGAAAGAATTTTTAGGAAGTTTTGTTATTGTTTATTTAGATGATATTTTGATTTTCAGTAAGACTTGGTGTTAGGTATCAAAAATGCAGGTCGTTAACCCTAAGAGGGTACCAGGCTCTCTTGATGTTTTTAGCTAACTAACACAAGGTAGATATGACTAAAACCCCCTTCACTTCAGGCTCTACCGGACCTAGGTGAGTAAACCTCTAATTAATAAAGTAGATAAAGAGATGATTACTACTTCAATCAGAATAGATCTAACTATTGATAATGGCACAAATGACAAAACAAATAAAAGACAACAAGTTAATTCTAAATGATCTAAATTGTAATACTAAACCAATAATGCAATCTAACTAAGTAAATCTAAAATGAATTGGTAAAAGTGATAATGAAAATACTAGACCAGTGCCTTATCGAATATAGAGTCAGTATGATCATGAAATAAATGACTGTTTATTTGGTAAAAACTCGAACTATCTAGCATGAAAGAATAGGTATGTAACTTGTACAAACCTGCAAGGAAATAGTTAGCATTCCATACTTATATATATCCAATTGACAAAATCAAATTACTTGCATTCATCTAAAAGGATTTAATCCCTCTTTGAAGGAACCTATCAGAATAATACTGCAATTGTAACAGATTTATCAAAAATTGGAGATAGAATACAAACCCTAACTATATGACTCTTCTTACAGATCCATGACAATGCCTTCATAGTTACTATGATAGGTTTAAAGGATTTAATTCTGATAGTAGAAACCAATTAATCTTATCACACTATAACAGTAAATGTGTATAGACAACTTGAAGATATACTTGATAACTCAAATTGAATAACAGAGAAAACTTTGAAAGGAGACAATCATATAATTGAATAAATTTAATAGATAGTTGATATCGAAATCTGCAGTCACTGCTTCATGCTTACAGACTTGACTCCATCGGAGAATGCTTGCACATGGTCTACTAAAAATAAAATTAAAAATGAACTAGCATTGCTGTTCAAATCTAATCTATAGTATCCCCTATTATGTTTTGTAATCTCCTCCTACTCTATCCTATTTTTCCTATATTTTTTCTTCTGGTCTTGGTCATCTCTTATAAAGAGTGGCATATAAGCTTCAGACCAGTTACAACAGTTGTGACGGTTGATAACCGAACAACAATATTTGTCTTAATAAACAAATCTAGGAAAATTAATACTTGTCTTTAATCACCAAATGGATAACCCTTTCAGGATCAAATAAAGATCTTTAATTGTAGTTCTGCTCAATATCCTTCGAGGGTTTCTTCATTATTCCTAAAAGACCAGATAAAACAGAAATTAATTTATGATGAAAACAAATTTATTTAAACATATGTATTTACTTAAATAATTACTTCCCTTATCAATGATTTATTAGTCGCTCCTCAAGATCCTTTTGTGGGTGTTTTTTATAACTTGATCCCTGCTTTGTATATCCTGCAAAAAATCCATTCTTCAAATGTCAAAAAAATATCTTAACCATTCGGATTAAATGTCATTTTAGGGTTTCTATATTTTGTATCGGTGTAAGGTACATTTTGTTTTATCGAAGGTGCAATGCGAAATGTATATCACAAATGTATCTCTAAGAATGTATGTGAGAATATACATTGTGTTGGATACAAGAGGTGACTGCTAGAAATGGTAAAGAGAACCAGTGATAACAACTCATGTCTTGTATATACAATAGTTTGGCATATCGAAGATAAACATTGTTGTTATACAAGCCAAATGTGCAAGTGGCGGGACCCACTACTTGTATCCAACCTTCATAAATAATGCTTGATACATACAAATTCAATTGTATCTTCCTTGCGGATTTCTTATTTTATAAATTGCATTATGTAGCTGCTTTCAATTCTAACTTGTATATGCATCCTCTGATATACTTTAAGTCCCGATGCATTGGTTTAACTAAACTTTAATCTTTCTTGGATTCTGCATTGTATGTAGCCTTGTATATTTTGCTTTGCATGTCCTGAAACATACATACAAGGCGGAAACATACAACAATCACATCTCATTGCATAACTTTTCCGTTCCGCGAATTGCATAAGGTGCAATGTATATTCTGATATACAATGAGTCAAGATGTATACTATATATCAGATTTTAATTTCTCCTGAGTTCTGACTTGTATGTACCGCAATGTATGTATATTAGAATGTATTTATCTGAAAGCATACATATACAAAGCGCGATACATACAACTTAACTTCATTTCATACTTTTTCGAATCCACGGTATGTATATTAGTCTTGTATAACTTGAAACATACAATACACGAAATATACAATGATTTTACCATATTTCATAATCTTTCAGTTCCGCGGTATGCATATTTGCTTTGTATGTAATGCAATTTATGTATACCGCAACATACATACAAAGCGCAGACATACAAAGACTTAACGTTAATTCATAATTGTTTCAGTTTTGGGCAATGCATATCGCCTTGTATGTACCACAATGTATGTTGCATTCTGCCAAACATACAAACATAACATACAAGCAATGGACCTGACAGAAAATACATTTCAACTTTTAACATCGTCGGGTCCACCTTGTATGTAATAAAACATTGCATCAACTTGATGACTCCTTTATGCAACCATACCATGACCCGATGTACAAGAGACTTTGCATATGCATCATACAATGACACAACATACAAACCATTTTGTATGCGAGAGACTTTGTATATACAAATGACTTTGTATATACAAATGACTTTGTATATACAAACATACAAACCCATACCATAATGCATTTTACTAAAAACTCACATAACTTGCAAAATACAAGGAATTTTAAGATGGTTCAGAATGCAACGCCCATTCATTTTCGACAAGGAATTCACCCATATTCAGCTTTGGTACTTAATGCCATTTTTCCTTTATTTTCAACAAGGTTTGTAACTTTTCACTTCCTTGTTTACGGTTCATCTTTAATGAGCACTTCAAACATGTTATATTAAGTCTTTAGGAATCACAGTAGATCAAATCCAAATATCTCTATCAACTCAATTGTTAATTTATGTTTGAAAACACTGTGGATCTTTCCATATATGCTCACATACTAAAGTATTTGGATGATTGAAACTTAATAGTTGCCAAAAAATAACTTGGGAATTTCAGTCCCAACAGTGGCTCTTTCTGGGGATGTATGCCCCTTGTGGGCATAGCAAAATCCCAGATTTTTGGGGGAGCAGACCAATGCCTTCTTCATTTGACGACGGGTGAACTATGAAGGGTGAAGATCCTGGGTTATTACTTTATGAAAAACTTTTTTTTCCTAATAAGAGAGCTCTTTAGGCAAGTTATTTAACTCTTCTAAACTACCGTGCATGGAAAAGACCATTTAGAGAGTTTAACCAAAATTGTCCATGCACTGGCAATTCTTTTCTCTCTAATTTTCATTTAAGAGAAAAAATGTTTCAAAAACTGCCCATGTACTGGCAGTTCTTGCTCCTCACCTGACATGTTCTGTAAACGATAGGAATCCTATCCTCCTTTATCACTGATAACGAAAGGCCCGATCCATAAAGCCTCAAGCTTCCCATGTTTGCCCTTTTCTTGATTTCTAGCATTCCACATAAGCACTATGTCACCTACCTCAAATTTTCTAACTTTAGCCTTTTTATCATATAGGTACTTCATCTGCATTTGCATTTTTTTATTCTGTTGCATTGCCTGTTCCCTTATTTCATCCAATTCCATTAACTGTTCTAACCTTTCCTGCATTGGTTCTGGGACATCCCAATCCTCTTGCAAGATAAATTTACACACTGGCAACAGGTTGCGTATTGGGAGTCTAGCATGAGTTCCATATACTAGCTCAAATGGTGATTTGCCAATTGCTTTCTTTACTGTGATCCTATCAGCCCATAGTGCTAATCTCAACTTGGAATTCCAGGCTTTCTTGTTATTATCCAGCATTCTTTTTATAATCTTCAGGATACTTTTATTGCTGGACTCAGCTTGCCCATTACCTTGTGGGTGGTAGGGAGAAGGATATGAGATTGTAATGCCATATGATTCACAAAAAAATTTAAACTCATCAGATCTAAAACACATTCCATTGTCAGTTATAAGCCTCAATGGTACCCCAAATCTAGTTAAAATGTTTTCCAATAGGAAGTTGATCACAACCTTGCTAGTTGCTTGTTTAGTAGGCATTGCTTCTACCCATTTCGTGAAATAGTCAGTGGCTACTAATATCCATTTGTGACCACCACTTGATTTCTCCATAATCTCTCCTATAAAATCAATTCCCCACTGGTGAAATGGGGCATCAACTTGCATAGGTCTCAAGGGTAATGCCCCTTGATATTTTAGCTCTCCTAAAAATCTTTGATAGGCCTCACACTTTCTAGTAAAACTATAAGCATCATTGAAAACCTTGGGCCAATAGTATCCAGCCCTTAATATCTTGTGTGCTGTGGTTTTAGCTGAGAAATGGCCACCACACACTCCTTGATGCATCTCTGTTAAGGCAGATTTTGCTTGCTCTTCATCTAAACAAAATAATAAGATACAATCTTTGTTTTTCCAATAAAGATCTTCCTCTATAAGTACATATTTTGAATCATGTAATTTTAGAGTCCTTTTCTTATTATCGTCAAATCCTTCAGGGCATTTCATGTATTTGAGGTAGTACACTATGTCAGTATACCAAGGAGTTTTCTCAATACTTGTTACCATGTCTTCTTTGTTTTCAATATTACATACTTGGGCAGCCTCAAGGTTTTTTTCAGTCATTAATCTTGCTAGCCCTTGTCCCCTTACCAGTTTTGTGACTTGAATTTCTATATCAAACTCTTCGAGTCAGTTTATCCACCTACATCTCTTGCCAGTTACCTCATTCTGCATAAACACATCTTTGATTGCTGCATTTGGGACATAAGCTATCACCTTAGCCCCAACCAGGTAAGGTCTAAATGCCTTAACTGCTTTCACCAACACATAGGCTTGTTTTTCAGTGATGTCATAGTTAAGTTCTGCATGTTGGAGTGATTTACTAAAAAAGGAAATAGGCTGCTCATAACCCTCACTATTCTTTTGTAGCATTACTATTGCTACTGTATGAAAAGATGTAAATGAAAAGATCTAGAAAGGTTTACTAAAATTGGGAGATTTTAGCACTAGAGCTTCTTTAATTTCCTTTTTTATGGATGCAAAAGCTTCTACACATTCATCTGTCCAATTAACCTTTACATTTTTCTTCAACATTTTAGATATAGGGTTAATTATTTCTACAAAGTTTGGTATAAACCTTCTCACAAAGTTTATTTTCCCAAAGAATGATTGTATGGCCTTGACTGTCTTTGGGATATGAACTGTTTCTATTGCATCTACTCTTTCAGGATCAATCCTAACTCTATCTTTGGATACTATGTGCCCAAGCAATTTCCCCTCTGTAACTACAAATTTACATTTTTTGGGGTTCAAGGAAACACCATATTCTAATGCTCTGATAAATATCTTCTCAAGGTGATTCACATGATCCTCAGCCTTTTTTGAGTATGCAGTAAGGTCATCCTGATATACAGCCATGATATCATTTATTAGACCTACAAAAGCAAAGTACATTGCCCTTTGGAATGTAGCTCCAGCGTTTGTAAGGCTGAATGACATCCTCACATATACATATGTTCCCCATGGGGTTGTAAATGTTGTTTTGTATTGTTCAGATTCTTTAACCTTTACTTGGTTGTATTCGGAGAATCCATCCATCATGGATAATAACTCACAACTAGTAACTCTCTGCAGTAAAGTTTCCATATTAGGTAACGGATAATTATCTTTGAGACAGGATATGTTTAAGTTTCTAAAGTCAACACAAAGTCTAATATCTCCATTCTTCTTCCTAACAGGAACTAAATTTGAAACCCATGAAGAATGCCTAATTGGTTTTATGATGCCAGCCTCCCTGAATTTCATGAGTTCTTCATACATCTTTGGTTCTAACACAGGGTTGATGGGTCTCTGCTTTTGTCTATAAGGCTTAGCATCTGGCTTCAGTGAGATTTTGTGCTGGAACAAATCTTCCCTATAAGATTTAAGATCATCATAAGACTAGGCAAATACGTGTTTATATTTCCTCAATAATGTAATTAACATGCTTCTGATTGCAGGGATTATTTTCTTTCCAATGTAGACCTTTTTAGGTGACAATTTAGTTCCCAAATTTATTTCTTCCACATCCTCCTCCTTTACTATTACTTCTTTGGAAATGGATCGATCATTTGCATCAAAAACTCTCTCTAATGCTACTAAGCCCTTTGGAATTTTATTTGTTTTAAGTTGGACAATTTCTTTCCCAAATAAAGTCTCTTTGCCATCAATCTCCTCAACAAAAGCATTAAGATCAATCTCTTGATTCTCATACTGATCTATACAATGCAAAAATTTGAGTAAATTAGCATCACTATCAAAAACTTGCCAGTTATATATGTTGTCTGGGATAGTTGGTCTAGTTTTGAGCTCAACTTCTGACATACATGTCAAGGTGATGTCATCCCTTTTCACAGCTATGTTTGCAAGGAAGTCAGCCATCATATTTTTTGACCTATCTATCCAACTTATTGAAAAAGCATCAAATAATTCTATATCATCTAGAACTGCATTTCTGTATTGTTTCAGTCTTTTGTTTTTTGAGGAATATTTACCTTTGACTTGTGAAATAATCAATTCAAATTCTCCATATACTGCTTACAACTTGATCTTGTGTTTTCTAGCAATGTTTAGCCCAATTAAAAGTGCTTCATATTCAGCTATGTTATTTGTACACTCAAAATTCAGAGAAAAGGAATATTTGAATATTTTTCCTAACGGTGATATAAACAACACCTCGGCTCCATTTCCTGCCTTACTACATGCACCATCGAAATACATGGTACATACTTCATTTTCATCAATTTTGGCTTCATAGTAAATTGGGTTTGTATTATGCAATTTAGACTGTTCTTCCACCTTGAATGTACTAAAGTTTGTGTCACAGAAACAAATTATTTGATTTGGATCAATTTTCTCTATAATGTTTTCATACCTTGGCTCCCTATAGATTTTAACTGCTTGTGTTCCCAATGGGATAGTAGCATAAGATAAATCTAATTGCACACTTCCCCCTACCATGGTAGTCCATTGTCTAGATAACAACATTCCATAGTTAGGTGGGATATCTACCACAGTGATATCAATTTTATAGGAGGCTTCAAGATGAGATGCTAATTTTATCTCCACATCTTTCATGATTCCAACAACAGGGACAGATCTGTTATCCATTGTATAACATTTACTGAATGTAGTATCCACCCACATTCCTAACTCTTTCATAACAGCCATGGGCATTATGTTTACTGCTGCTTCTAAATCAAGCATACAATTCCTAACTAATTTGTTGTTTATCAGCAAGGTAATATAGAATGGATCTACTTGAGATGGATTTTTCATTAATGTTTCACCCAGGTATATCTCAGGTACTTTGATAGACTCTTGTTGCATATTTATTTCAGGACTATGTTGTTCAAGACTTTTGTCTGATACATTTGATATCATTTTCACCACTATATTTTTATATTTTTCCACCTTCATCATTCCTAGGAGTGGCACAGATATTTTCACTTGAGAAATAGCTTGAGCAATATCAAATGAGGGATTTATGTTTAATTCCGACCTATCAACTTTTGTTTGCCCCTTTTCCTCAGTTTTTGTGTTGTCCTTCTTTTTGTTCGGTGTGTCAACAGGAGGTATATCATGAGGTGTTTTTTCAGCTTTACTTTTATTATTTTTACTGGAAGTCTAATTTTTTATAAATATACTTTTGGGAATTCCTTGTTTAGCATTTACTATTTTGTTTCTCAGGTTGTAACTACTCTTGGCTTGTGCTACCACAGCCATTATTAAAGCTTTTCTCTCTTCCTCAGAAGGTTTTCGCCAATTGTAGCTTTGTGCTGTATTAAGGTCATATCCACAATTTCCTAAGTCTTCTTCATGGTCAGAAAATACCTCTTGTCCTCCTAAGTTTACATTATATTTTTGTCCTCCTACATCATATTCATACCCTGATTCCTCGTCAAATGAATAATCTTCTTCAACAGTGAAAGGTGTGATATCCAACATATTTATAGTGTGATGATCCATCTTAGGGTTATAAGATACCTCATCTTTTTGTATTGATTGTGCTACCACACAATAATCAGGAGAGTGTGGTAAATTACAGGGCTTACACCATGGATTATTCTCTATCACATGGACTCCACTTTTCTTCAAAGGGTCAGGGGTGTCTTTTCCATAGTTATGTTTCTTGTTAGTATCCACAGGCTTTCCATTTTTCCAGTTCGTATGATATGGCATATTATGGAGTCTTGGTCTTTCATTTGTATGTGAGTATTCTTTCTTGTTTGCAGGAGGATTAGGATTTTGAGGAACTCTTATATTGTCTCTTTTTTTGATCATCCTAGCAGCCTTTTTATTGTTTTCAATAGTGAGAGCCATTTTTTGTGCTTCTGCCAAAGTTCTAGGACTTTTGCCCTTGAGTTCATAACCTGTCTTCAGGTCAAATGCTTTCAAGTATATGCTAAGGGCTGCTTGGTTGTTCAATTTGGATTCTTGTGGGACCTTGTTATACAGTTTAGTGAATCTCAAATTAAAATCATATGCCTATTCATTTTGATACTTTTGAATAGTTATTAGTTCATGAAGAGCAAATTCTGGAGCACATTGATTCCTGAATTGTTCTAAAAATTTATTGTGGAAGTCTCTTAAGGAATATATTGAAGTGTCTAGTAAGCTATTTACCCAGTCTCTTGCTTCATTAGTAAGAGATATCATAAATAGTTTCATTTTTATATCTTCATATTCATTACCAATGTCATGTATGAAAGCATTGAATCATTTGAAATGTTCTTCTGCAATCAATTCACTGCTTCCTGTAAACTTAGGCACATTGTTCCTCCAACTATTATCCATGGGATAAGGATATAGCTGATATCCAGTCAAATCAAATTGTTTAGCCATACTCATAGGATGTGGAGGTAGCATGTTAGGGTATGGTGGATAATACTGATATCCAAATGGAGGTTGTGGATACATATTGGGTTGGACATGATGTTGATGATACACATTTTGTTGTGGGGGAGGTCGCGGTTGTTGATTGTTGAGTCTATGCCCTGGTGGTGGATGCTATTGGTGAACATTACCAGTATTTATAGGTGGAGGCCTATGTATTTGCCTATTTTTTGTAAGGAAGATTATTGCGTGTATTATGGGGTACCCTAGTGTTTCCAACAGCGGTGGTATTCTGAGGCATTCCATGTGGATTGATATTGTTATTGTTTCTGTGTGGGGGCACATACTTAGTTGAATTTCGTGCTTGAAGATCTAAAAGGGCCATTTGTCTATTAATTTCTTCAGCTCTTTGTATCATTTGTTGTCTATTTTTGAGTCTTTGTTCTTGATATTCCAAATGTATAGCAAGTTCCTGATCAGTCATACAGTCATAATCTATGATAGCTTGATCACTTGTATGTTCATGATTTTCCTCACCCTGATTTTCTATCTCATCTGTCCTTTGTGGTTGTGCTTCACGATTGGAAATATCATTATGATTATCTGTTGGTGTCATAGGATTCTCACCTTCAGCGTGGAATGGGGAAGTATATATTGTATAATTTTGGCCAGGAGTACTTGTATTCTCATGTGGCTATTTAAGTGTTTCTTTATCTTTATCAGTATTACCTTTAGCTTGAGGGGACCCATTTTTGGCTGTCCATTTCTGCAGAGACCTCCTCCCATTCATGTTCGTAAAAATAAAACTTGTTTTGGATATGTGATTAGAATAGAGTCACCACCTACTTCTTTTAAGTAGGAAAAGTAAAGTTCTTTCCTTCCCAGTAGAGTCTTTTAATTAAAACTTGGGATTGACTCTATGACAAATGACTTTAGCTTTTCAGACAAACTTTCCCTAGTAGAGTCGCCAATTCTGTTACGACTCAGATGGGAAAAACTTTAGAATCTTTGGCTAATACTTTCACTTGATTCCCCAATAGAGTCGCCAATTCTGTTAGGTCTCAAAAATGTAGGTCGTTAACCCTAAGAGGGTGCCAGGCTCTCTTCACATTTTTGGCTAACTTACATGGGGTAGATATGGCTAAAACCCCCTTCACTTCAGGCTCTGTCGGACCTAGGTAGGTAAACCTCTAATTAATAAAGTAGATAAAGAGATGATTACTACTTCAATCAGAATAGATCTAACTATTGATAATGGCACAAATGACAAAACAAATGAAAAACAAGTTAATTCTAAATGATCTAAATTATAATACTAAAACAATAATGTAATCTAACTAAGTAAATCTAAAATGAATTGGTATAAGTGATAATGAAAATACTAGACAAGTGCCTTATCAAATATAGAGTCAGTATGATAATGAAATAAATGACTATTTATTTGGTAAAAACTCAAACTGTCTGGCTTGAAAGAATAGGTATGTAACTTGTACAACCCTGCAAGGAAATAGTTAGCATTCCATACTTATATATATCCAATTGACAAAATCAAATTACTTGCATTCATCTAAAATGATTTAATCCCTCTTTGAAGGAACCTATCAGAATAATACTGCAATTGTAACAGATTTATCAAAAACTGGAGACAAAATACAAACCCTAACTATATGACTCTTCTTACAGATCCATGACAATGCCTTCATAGTTACTATGATAGATTTAAAGGATTTAATTTTGATAGCAGAAACCAATTAATCTTATCATACTATAATAGCAAATGTGTATAGACAACTTGAAGATATACTTGATAACTCAAATTGAATAACAGAGAAAACTTTGAAAGGAGACAATCATATAATTGAATAAATTTAACAGATAGTTGATACTGAAATCTATAGTCACTGCTTCATGCTTATAGACTTGACTCCATTAGAGAATGCTTGCACATGGTCTACTAGAAATAAAATTAAAAATGAAATAGCATTGCTGTTCAAATCTAATCTATAGTATCCCCTATTCTGATGAAGGTGGTAAATCACAAAACACACAATAAAAGATATTGAACACAACAAATAGAACTTTCTTTTATTGAACTGGGCAACTCATTACACTACAGAAGCTCAATTACAATCAGAGGATGAATCCTCTACTAACTGCCACACATTACAACTTTCCCAACCTTAAGACTCTAGAATCTTCAGCCTTTTGTAACCCCAAATCAGCTAGGGTTTCTATTTTCCCACCTATTCTGGACTCTACACTGGCCCCCTTAACTCTACTACTACCCAGGGTTCCCAAAATAGTCATAAATAGAACTTTTTGGCGGCCTCCAGCTAAATTTCAAAATTTGCAACTCCCTCCAAAAGTAGGTCTTCTGGGAAGCATAACTTTTTATCTGGGTGTCCGATTGACGAACTGTTTTAAGCGCCAGAAAGCTCGTGATGTGAACTATCACGCTGGAAATTTCTAAATGGATTTCCATCAACTTTTCAAGATGTTATGAGAATTTTTAGTGCCTCATATCTCATTTCGTAAAATTTTAGGGGCTTTTTAGAAAATAAAAACTTTAATATCTTTCAGCTCACAAATGATCTTTGCCTGATTCCTTTTCCAAAGGTCTTATATTTCAGTTATGTAACTTTCTAGAATTTTTTGCTTCATTATGTGCCCAAATGCAAACTTTCTAAAAATAATAGGTACACTTTCCAAAACAGGCAGGTCGCTATTTTTAGTAGTTTTGGAAAAACTGAAAGTCCTACATTATTATTCTGGATATTATGGAACCAAAAACACTAATTATGGAAAGAAATGAGAACAACTACAATGGTTTTGAATTTAACTTCTTTTTGGGCAATGTAAGATTGCCCTTACACCTTTGGATGCTCCTGCATCAGACACCCAGGGTAATTTGAGAAGTGAGCCTGTCACGTCTCAGGTGTTTGTGTAAGGAAAACCCAAACGGTCAACCTCTACCTTAGACAACGAAGAAGAATCTTCAACAGGCCTTCCTCTCCATTTCACTAGATATTCTTCATATTGCCTGTTCTAAGTGCTCCTCCCCACACAGCTATCCAAGATCTCTTCTATCTCCTCTGTTGAAGTAGATGCCAGAATACTCCACTGTTCCTCTGTTGGTCCATCCTCTTTTCCACCTTCATGATATTCTAATAAATCAGGAATGTTGAAAACAGGGGAAATATTGATCCCACTCAGCAACTCTACCTCATATGCATTTCCTGAATCATGCTTCTTAAGGATTCTGCATGGTCCAAATTTCTTCATTTTTTAACTTATTATATGATCTAATTGGGAACCTTTCTTTTCTCAGGTGAACCATGACTTCATCTCCTACCTGGAACTTCTTATATCTCCTCTTCTGATCTACCTTATCCTTGTACTAAATATTCATTTTATTAATGTGCTTTCTCACCTCTTCATGCAAATTCTTCAAATGTTCTATAAAGTCTTTAGCTTCGGCACTTATCTTTTCTCCATTGTCCAGCTTCCTTAACTCAGAAGCATTTCTTGGGCTATTGCCATATACAATATGGAATGGTGATTTACCGGTACTCCTATTGACAGAATTGTTGTAAGTAAATTTTGCCTGCAGTAAAATCAAATCCCATCCCTTGGGCTTATCTCCTACTAAGCATTGTAGCAGGTTACCCAAACTCCTATTCACCACTTCAGTCTGTCCATCAGTCTGTGGATGGTGTGTAGAACTGAACTTCAAGTCTGTCTTCAACTTCTTCCACAATGTCCTCCAGAAATAACCAACAAACTTGGTATCTCAGTCTGAAACTATGCTCTTTGGTAGACCATGTAGTCTCACCACTTCCCTGAAAAATAACTCTGCAATATGAATGGCATCATTAGTCTTCCTACAAGGAATAAAATGTGCCATTTTTGAGAATCTATCCACCACCACAAAAATAGAATCTTTTCCTCTCTGTGTCCTTGGTAAACCAAGAAAAAAATCCATACTAATATCATCCCATGGCTTCTTCGGTACAGGTAATGATTGATACAACCCTGTATTCTGACTTGTTCCTTTTGCCATCTAACACACTCTGCAACTCTGTAAAAATTTTCTCACATCCTATTGCAACTATGGCTAATAATAATTTTCACCAATAATAGCAATGGTCTTATCTCGACAAAGTGTCCAGCCAATCCCCCACTATGCTTCTCCTTAATCAAGTTCTCTCTCATGGAACTCCTTGGAATGCACAACTGGCTTCCTCTAAACAACATGCCATCTTGGATAATGAAATCCAACCATTTTGTCCTATCCAAAGTAACAGGTTCAAAACAAGCTTTCCAAGCCTCTGCAAAATCTAGATCTTCTGGATACAAACTTTTGAGCTCATCGAACCCAACAACCTCTATCTTCATTTCTGTCAACAAATTTTGCCTTCTGCTCAAGGCATCTGCAACTTTGTTAGACTTCCCACTCTTGTGCTTCAAAACAAAAGTATAGCTCTACAAAAACTCAACCCATTTTAAGTGCTTTTGATTTAACTTCCCTTGACTATTAAGATATTGCAAAGCCTGATGATCAGTATATAAAACAAACTCTTTTGGCAACAAATAATGTCTCCATTTCTTCAAAGCCTAAACTATTGCATAAAACTCCTGATCATAAATAGAATACATTTTCTTGGCATCATTAAGCTTCTCACTAAAATAGGCAATGGGCTTACCTTCTTGGCTCAAAATAGCTCCTATACTACTACCACTAGCATCACAATCTACCTGAAATACCTTATTAAAATCTGGAAGTGCCAAAACAGGTTGTTCTACAACCTTCTACTTCAATGTATCAAAGCTCTTGTCTGCTCCTTTAGTCCATCTAAAATCTTTTCTATCCCCTCTCATTGTCTCTGTTAGGGGTGCACAAATGCTACTAAAATTCCTGATAAACTTTCTATAAAAACTTGCCAAACCGTGAAAAGATCGTACCTCTGTTGCACTCCTTGGCGTAGGCCATTCAATGATAGCCCTTAATTTTTCTGGGTCCATCTTAAGACCTTCCTCTGAGACAACAAATCTCAGGTACACCAACTCCTTTGCAAAACTACATTTCTTCAGATTAATCAGCAACTTCACCTCCCTCAGCTTCTCTAGAACTCTTCTGATATGCATCAGATGCTCATCCCAAGTCTTACTGAAAATCAAAATATCATCCAAATAAACAATAACAAAACTTCCCAAAAATTCTTTCAGTACCTCATTCATGAGCCGCATGAATGTGCTCGGTGCATTGGTTAGCCCAAATGGCATGACTAACCACTCATACAAACCTTCCTTTATCTTGAAGGCTGTCTTCCACTCATCTCCTTCTCTGATACGGATCTGGTGATACCCACTCTTTAGGTCAATCTTTGTGAAGTACTTGGCTCCACTCAAATAATCCATTATGTCATCCATTTCGAGCAATGGAAATCTGTACTTGATTGTGATCTTATTGATGGCTCGAGAGTCTGTACACATTCTCCATTCTCCATCTTTCTTTGGCGCTAGTACTATAGGTACCGCACATGGACTTAGGCTCTCCCTTATCAGTCCCTTCCTCAACAACTCCTAAACTTGTCTGTTCAGCTCTTCATTCTCTGCAGGGGTCATTCTATGGGCTGCCTTATTTGGCAAACTAGCTTCTGGTATCAAATCCATTTGATGACTTATCTTCCTTACTGGTGGTAAACCTTCTGGTACATTATCAGAGATAATGTCTTGGAACTCTTCCAACATATCTAAAACTTCTGTTGGAACATCTTCACAGTTCTCTTGACTAATCTTAGGAATCAATGCACAGTAATGACGCTCATGCTTCATACCCTCCAAAGATTTCCTACCATCTACCAAGCAAATTCTAGCAGTACTACATACCTTTTCTTACACCTCCTTTAAGGGAATATGTGTTTGCACGGCCATCATGGACAGCGCTCCTATCATACTGCCATAGCCTCCCCAATAGCATATGACATGCATCCATCAGTATGATATCACACAGCACCTCATCATGGTAGTCCCCAATCATGAACTTCACTAAACACTGCTCATTGACCAAAGCTCTATGGTCTTTCTGCAACCATGCAATCTGATATGGATGCAGATGCTTTCTTCTTGTCAAGTTTAACTTGTCAACCATCTCCTCTGAAACAAGATTAGTAGTGCTTCCACTATCAATAATAATATCACAACACTTACCTTCACATTTCCACCTTGTGTGAAATAAACTCTTCCTCTGATTTGGTTCTTTCTCCTCATTCAACAAGGTTCTTCTAACAACTAGGGTTTCTCCCCTTTCAGCATCTTCAGAATGCTCAGACTGTGCATGTTCATCTACATGTGCAACTCATGCATTACCTTTAGGTCTTCTATTCGTCCTTCCTTGATGTTGCAGACACTCATATTCTCTATTCCCTTCTTCTCCACATTGGAAACAAGTTCCTCTGAAACCTCTTCTTCCAAGTCCTTGCCCAGGTCTGCCTCTTCCTATTCCTCTTGGCTCACCATTGTTCTGGTCATGAGGGCGGTAGGCATTATCACCTCTCTGATTTTGACTGGTGCTAGCTTCTTCACTTTTCTTTGCATCTTCATTTCGGCCCCCATAGGGTCTTTCACCAGTCCTTCTGCCTTGACCTCTTCCCCTTTGCTTGCTATCAAATCTTTTATTCAGCTTCTCTTCCACCTTCAAGGAAAACTGGTATGCATCTTCTATGGTGGTCATTCTAACTAGGCTTAGCTCCTCCTAAATACTCGGCCTCAACCCATTAATGTAACGGGTTACCTTCTCCTTGTTGGGCTCTGCATGGCTTGTCCTGATAGTAATCTTATAAAACTCTTATGTATACTCCTTGACAGACTTGTTACCTTGCTTTAGTCCTTGCAGCTTCTTCAACAACTCCATCTCATAGTCCACACGAATGAACTACTTCTTTAGTTTCTCTGCCATCTGATCCCATTTGGTGATCTTTCCTTTTCCTCTTCTATTCCTCTCTAATTGGACCTCCTTCTACCAAATACTAGCGTGGCCCTTCAGCTTTGTTTTTGCAAACTTGACCCGATCTAGGTCCTCCACATCTTCATACTCAAAATACTCCTTCATGTCATTAATCCAATCAATAAGCTATTCCTGATTTAAATCTCTAGAATATGTAGAAACTTTGATCCTGGCCTCTTTCCAATCTTAGAAATGGCCCTCAACAACCTAACTTCTGTAGGATCTCTTGTAGCTTCTTGTTCTTCCTTAGATAGCTCCTCTTCAGCTTCATCTTCACTTTCTTCTCTTGTTCTCAGATCAAACCCTCTTCGTAGCTCCTCTTGCAATGCATCGATTTGCCTTTGTAGGGCTCTAAAACCCTCTTCCATCAAAGTATTCCTCCTAAGATGATTTCTTTGTGGAGGCATCTTGATCTCCATAGCAAACCCACAACCTCAGGTCCTGGTGCAAACTGCCTCATAGTCGATAATTTGTCTACACACTCAGGAACCCTTGCTCTGATACCACTTGATGAAGGGGTAAATCACAAAACACACATTAACAGATATTGAACACAGCAAATAGAACTTTCTTTTATTGAATTGGGCAACTCATTACATTACAGAAGCTCAATTACAATTAGAGGATGAATCCTCTACTGACTGCCACACATTACAGCATTCCCAACCTCAAGACTCTAGAATCTTTAGCCTTCTGTAACCCCAAATCAGCTAGGGTTTCTATTTTCTGACCTATTCTGGACTCTACACTGGCCCCCTTAACTCTACTACCACCCAAGGTT
The DNA here is from genome assembly GCA_027924645.1 of Cunninghamia lanceolata. Classification (NCBI taxonomy): domain Eukaryota; kingdom Viridiplantae; phylum Streptophyta; class Pinopsida; order Cupressales; family Cupressaceae; genus Cunninghamia; species Cunninghamia lanceolata. Next base: position 370,061 of record BSBN01000346.1, read on the forward strand.
CCCAAAATAGTCATAAATAGAACTTTTTGGTGGCCTCTAGCTAAATTTTGAAATTTGCAACTCCCTCCAAAAGTAGGTCAACTTCCGGGAAGCATAACTTTTGATTCGGGTGTCCAATTGATGAACCGTTTTAAGCGTCGGAAAGCTCGCCATGTGAACTATCACACCAAAAATTTGTAAATGGATTTCTGTCAACTTTTTGAGACATTATGAGAAGTTTTAGTGCCTCATATCTCATTTCGTAAATTTTTAGGGGCTTTTCGAAAAACAAAAACTTTAATATCTTTCAGCTCACAAATGATCTTTGCCTGATTCCTTTGCCAATGGTCTTATATTTCCATTATGTAACTTTCTGGAAGTTGTTTCTTTATTATGTGTCCAAATGCAAACTTTCTAAAAATAGCAGGTACACTTTCCAAAACAGGGAGGTCGCTATTTTTAGTAGTTTTAGAAAAATTAAAAGTCCTACATTATTATTCTGGATATTATGGAACCAAAACACTAATTATGGAAAGAAATGAGAACAACTACAATGGTTTTGAATTAACTTCTTTTTGGCTGATGCAAGATTGCCCTTACACCTCTAGATGCTCCTCCATCATGTTCTATTTTGTAATCTCCTCCTACTCTATCCTATTTTTCCTATATTTTTTCTTCTGGTCTTGGTCATATGTTATAAAGAGTGGCATACAAGCTTCAGACCAGCTGCAACAGTTGTGACGGTTGATAACCGAACAACAATATTTGTCTTAATAAATAAATCTAGGAAAATTAATACTTGTCTTTAATCACCAAATGGACAACCCTTTCAGGATCAAATAAAGATCTTTAACTATAGTTTTGTTCAATATCCTTCAAGGGTTTCTTCATTATTCCTAAAAGACCAGATAAAATAGAAATTAATTTCTGATCAAAACAAATTTATTTAAACATATGTATTTACTTAAATAATTACTTCCCTTATCGATGATTTATCAGTCGCTCCTCAAGATCCTTTTGTGGGTGTTTTTTATAACTTGATTCCTGCTTTGTATATCCTGCAAAAAATCCATTCTTCAAATGTCAGAAAAATATCTTAACCATTCAGATTAAATGTCATTTTAGGGTTTCTATATTTTGTATCGGTGTAAGGTGCATTTTGTTTTACTGAAGGTGTAATGCGAAATGTATATCGCAAATGTATCTCTAAGAATGTATGTGAGAATATACATTGTGTTGGATACAAGAGGTGAGTGCTAGAAATGGTAAAGAGAACCGGTGATAACAACTCATGTCTTGTATATACAATAGTTTGGCATATCGAAGATATACATTGTTGTTATACAAGCCAAATGTACAAGCAGCAAGACCCACTACTTGTATCCAACCTTCATAAATAATGCCCGATACATACAAATTAAATTGTATCTTCCTTGCGGATTTCTTATTTTATAAATCGCATTATGTAGCCACTTTCAATTCTGACTTGTATATGCATCCTCCGATATACTTTAAGTCTTGATGCATTGGTTTAACTAAACTTCAATCTTTCTTGGATTCCGCATTGTATGTAGCCTTGTATATTTTTCTTTGCATGTCCCGAAACATACATACAAGGTGGAAACATACAACAATCACATCTCATTGCATAACTTTTCGGTTCCGTGACTTGCATAAGGTGCAATGTATATTTCGATATACAATGAGTCAAGATGTATCCTATATATCAGATTTTAATTTCTCCTAAGTTCTAGCTTGTATGTACCGCAATGTATGTATATTAGAATGTATGTCTCTGAAAGTATACATATACAAAGTGTGATACATACAACAACTTAACTTCATTTCATTCTTTTTCGAATCCACGATATGTATATTAGTCTTGTATAACTTGAAACATACAATACATGAAATATACAATGATTTTACCATATTTCATAATCTTTCAGTTCCGCGGTATGCATATTCGCCTTGTATGTAATGCAATGTATGTATACCGCAACATACATACAAAGCGCAGACATACAAAGACCTAACGTTAATTCATAATTGTTTCAGTTTCGGGCAATGCATATTGCCTTGTATGTACCGTAATGTATGTTGCGTTCTACCAAACATACAAACATAATATACAAGGAATGGACCCAATAGAAAATACATTTCAACTTTTAACATCGTCGGGTCCACCTGGTATGTAATAAAACATTGCATCAACCCGATGACTCCTTTATGCAACCATACCATGACCCGACATACAAGGTACTTTGCATATGCATCATACAATGACACAACATACAAACCACTTTGTATGCGAGAGACTTTGTATATACAAACATACAAACCCATACCACAATGCATTTTACTAAAAACTCACATAACTTGCAAAATATAGGGAATTTTAAGATGGTTCAAAAAACAACCCCTATTCATTTTTGACAAAGAATTCACCCATATTCAACTTTGGTACTTAATGCCATTTTTCCTTTATTTTTAACAAGGTTTGTAACTTTTCACTTCCTTGTTTACGGTTCGTCTTTAATGAGCACCTCAAACATGTTATATTAAGTCTTTAGGAATTAGAGTAGATCAAATCCAAATATTTCTATCAACTCAATTGTTAATTTCTGCTTGAAAACAACTATGGATCTTTCCATATATGCTCACAGACTAAAATATTTGGATGATTAAAACTTAATATTTACCAAAAAACAACTTGGGAATTTCAGTCCCAACAGTTGGGATGAGCATATGATGCATATTAGAAGAGTTTTGGAGAAGTTGAGGGAGGAGAAGTTGTTGATCAATCTGAAGAAATGTAGCTGTGCAAAGAAGGAGTTGGTATACCTGGGATTTGTTGTCTCAGAGGTAGGTCTTAGATGGACCCAGAGAAGGTGAGGGCTATCAGTGAATGGCCTACACCAAGGAGTGTTTCTGAGGCAAGATCTTTTCATGGTTTGACAAGTTTTTACAGAAAGTTTATCAGGAATTTTAGTAGCATTTGTGCACCCCTAACTGAGACAATGAGAGGGGATATAAAAGAGTTTAGATGGACTAAAGGAGTAGATAAAATCTTTGATACATTAAAGTAGAAAGTCACAGAGCAACCTATTTTGGCACTTCTAGATTTCAATAAGGTATTTTAGGTAGATTGTGATGCTAGTGGCAGTGCTATAGGGTTTTTTTTGAGCCAAGAAGGTAAGCCCATTGCCTATTTTAGTGAGAATCTTAATGATGCCAAGAAAAAGTATTATGTTTATGATCATGAGTTTTATGCAATAGTTCAGGCTTTGAAGAAATGGAGACATTATCTATTGCCAAAAGAGTTTGTTTTATATACTAATCATCAGGCTTTGCAGTATCTTAATAGTCAAGGAAAGATAAATCAAAAGAACTTAAAATGGGTTGAGTTCTTGCAAAGTTATACTTTTGTTTTGAAGCACAAGAGTGGGATGCCTTGAGTAGAAGGTAAAATTTGTTGACAGAAATGAAGATAGAGGTTGTTGGGTTAGATGAGCTCAAAAGTTTGTATCCTGAAGATCCAGAGTTTGTAGAGGGCTGGAAAGCTTGTTTGGAACTTGTTACTTTGGACAGGACAAAATGGTTGGATTTCATAATCCAAGATAGCATGTTGTTTAGAGGAAGCCAGTTGTGCATTCCAAGGAGTTCCATGAGAGAGAACCTGATTAAGGAGAAGCATAGTGGAGGATTGGCTGGACACTTTGGTCAAGATAAGACTATTGCTATTATTGGTGAAAATTATTATTGGCCACAGTTGTAGCAGGATGTGAGGAAATTTGTGTAGAGTTGCAGAGTGTGTTAGATGGCAAAATAAACAAGTCAGAATATAAGGCTATATCATCCATTACCTATACTAGAAAAGCCATGGGATGATATCAGTATGGATTTTGTTCTTAGTTTACTAAGGACATAGAGAGGACATGATTCCATTTTTGTGGTGGTGGACAGATTCTCGAAGATGGCACATTTTATTCCTTGCAAGAAGACTAATGATGATGTTCATATTGCAGAGTTATTTTTCAAGGAGGTGGTGAGATTACATAGTCTACCAAAGAGCATAGTTTTAGATTGAGATACCAAGTTTGTTGGCTATTTCTAGAGGACATTGTGGAAGAAGTTGAAGACAGATTTGAAGTTCAGTTCTGCACACCATCCATAGACTAATGGACAGAGTGGTGAATAGGAGTTTGGGTAACCTGTTACGATGCTTAGTAGGAGATAAGCCCAAGGGATGGGATTTGATTTTACCACAGGCAAAATTTTCTTACAACAATTCTGTCAATAGGAGTACTGGTAAATCACCATTCCAGATTGTATATAGGAATAGTCCAAGAAATGCCTCAGAGTTAAGGAATATGGACAAAGAAGAAAAGACAAGTGCTGAGGCTGAAGACTTTGCAAAACACATGAAGAATTTGCATGAAGAGGCAAAAAAGCACATTAATAAGATGAATATTCAATACAAGGCTAAGGTGGATCAAAAGAGGATATATAAGGAATTCCAAGTAGGAGATGAAGTCATGCTTCACTTGAGAAAAGAAAGGTTCCCAATTGGAACATACAGTAAGCTGAAAATGAAGAACTTTGGACCATGTTGAATCCTGAAGAAGCATGATTCAGGAAATGCATATGAAGTAGAGCTACCGAGTGGGATCAATATTTCCCCTGTGTTCAACATTGCTGATTTAACAGAATATCATGAAGGTGGCACAAAGGATGGACCAACACAAGAACAATGGAGTGTTCCAGCATCTACTTCAACGGAGGAGATAGAAGAGATCTTGGATAGCTGTGTGGAAAGAAGTACTTGGAATAGGCAATATGAAGAATATCTAGTGAAATGGAAAGGAAGGCCTATTGAAGATTCTTCTTGGTTGTCTAAGGTAAATGTTGACCATTTGGGTTTTCCTCACACAAACACCTAAGACGTGATAGGGCCACTTCTCAAATTACCCTGGGTGTCTGATGCAGGAGCATCCAGTGGTGTAAGGGCAATCTTGCATCACCCAAAAAAGAAGTTAATTCAAAATCATTACAGTTGGTTTCATTTCTTTCCATGATTAGTGTTTCTGGTTCCACAATCTCCTAAAAAATGTAGGACTTTCAATTTTTCCAAAACTACTAAAAATAGGAAATTTCCTATTTTGGAAAGTTTAACTGCCATTTTAGGAAAGTTTGCATTTGGGCATGGATTGAAGTGAAAAGTTACAAAAAGCTTCATAACTAAAATATAAGACCTTTGGCAAAGGAATCAAGCAAAGATCATTTGTGAGCTGAAAGATATTAAAGTTTTTGTTTTTTCTGAAAAGCCCATGAAAAATTTCTGAAACGAGATATGAGGCACTAAAACAACCCATAACTTCCCCAAAAGTTGACATAAATCCATTTATACATTTCTAGGATGATATTTCACATCACGATCTTTCCAGCACTTAAAACGGTTCGTCAATCGGACACCCGGATCAAAAGTTATGCTTCTCAGAAGTTGACCTACTTTTGGAGGGAGTTGTAAATTTTGAAATTTAGCTGGAGGCCACCAAAAAGTGCTATTTATGACTATTTTGGGAACCATGGGCAGTAGTAGAGAAAAGGGGGAAAGTGTAGAGTCAAGAAGAGGCAAGAAAATAGAAACCCTAGTTGATTTGGGGTTATAGAAGGCAAGTGATTCCAGAGTCTTGGGATAGGAAGTTGTAATGTGTTGCAACCTCTAGAGGGTTGATTCCTCTGATTGTATTTGAGCTTCTATAATGTAATAAGTTGTCCAAATCAATAAAAGAAATTTATATTTTCTGTGTGCAATTTCTGTTGTTGTGTGTTTTATAATTTACCCCCTTCATCACCCTTTTGCAAATATTTGTTCTATTTTTCTAGTCCATGGAAACAATTTACCCTTTAACTTTTAGGCAGGTAGTCCATGAGAAATTGTCCTTGGCCAAGTGTGGTGCCAATACTATTAAGAGAATAATAGCGTGGCGTGGCCATAAAAAATTATCTTCTAAAAAATATTTTGAAAGCTTATATACTGTTTATGTATACACCTAAAAATGACACGACTCTGTCCAAATAAATATTCTTAATATTTATTTAAGTCTTATTTCCTCTATCAATAAATAAACAAACAAATTTATTTATTTGATTCATATTCTTCCAGCAATTAAATAAAATCCTTTATTTAATTAAATTATTAGATTCTTCTAATTCCTCCAACAAATTAAATAATATCAATTATTTAATTAGTTCTTCCAAAATCATTCTAAATTAAATAATACCAATTATTTAATTGTTTCTTCCAAGAATATCTTCTTTAAATTTAAATAAATCAAATATTTATTTAAGTTGTCCATTTCTTCTAAATTGAGTTATCTCTAAATATAATTCAATCCTTGTGCACGTGCAATTGAATATTGCAAGTATTTATTTGAGCAAAATATCTTCTCATCCTCATGCAATTTCCATTCTCTAGTTCTATTCTCTTAACTAATTGATCTATTCTTTTAACTAATTAATCTCTCAAGTTAACTCATTATTCTATTTTATTAATTCCTCTCATGCAAAATAGAGCAAGACACATGTCTTCTTCCTATTCTCACACATTCCTCAACCATTCTATACCATTGATCTTCTCATTCATTCTATATTGTTGATCTTCTCTCTCTCAAGTCTATAAATTGAATCCTATTCCTCCATTTCAATCATCCAATCTTTAAGTAAACTTACTCTACAAGAATCATAGCGTGCCTTTGGCACCAGTTCATTCATTGCTTGTGATCAACTTGTTACCATATCATTATCATTGTTGTGAAGCTCATCTTCATTGCAATAAACTATCATAGCCGTTCTCCATTGACATCTTAGAAAATAGCATGGAAGTGCACCTCCTGAGGGCCATATTCATACACAAGATCGATTGAGATAGGCAACCAATGGAAGCTATGAAGTATTGAGGTTTGTAAAGGTTTTTGTCTTTGTTTGTTTGATCTTGATTATTTCCTTTTTCCTTGAGTTTTGGGTATTATTGATATATTATATTGATTATTCATTTACACCAATTTTCCCTTAACATTTTGGGCACCCACTGTGGGGCCTAGCCCCAATTTAACCCAAAAACTAAGTTTTTGTGCATTAGGAAGCCGTACACAGGAAGAATCTATGCATCTGACCCATTCTAACATGCATCTGCTATCTGTTTCAATGCATCTGATCTTTCGGCGCATACAGGCTATGTTTTGGTGCATCTGACCTCTGATACGATGCATCTACTGATTCTACGCATATATTCCATATTCCTGCACTTTTGACCTCTATCTTGACGCTTTTGTAATTTTGCGCTTCTGAGCTCTGTTTCTACGCATTCAAGCTCTAAAGCTGCACATCTGTTATGAGTAGTGATTTTAGGGTATTTCTTGTGTTTTTCGCTAACGCTAACACTTTTTTTGCAGGAATATTCTTGGATCCACTTGTAGGTTAGGTACTGGTTTCGTCATATAGCTGCATTTATTAACTTATCTTTTAATTTCTAAAAGAATGTAAATGGATGTTCATGCAAATCTCATTTAGTTCTAACTAGAAAGGATTGTAATTTGATCTTATTACATAAACAAATTGAATATAGTCCCAATGCTAGGAGGATAAAATTAAACCTGTAGATTAGTGATCTCAAAATGAAAGTAGAAAACATAAAACAAGTACATAAACAAGCATTATACCTTTCACAGTGAGTCACAAATCCTTGATAGGGTGGAAGGAGTTGCACCCAAACTCCATAGATTTACCCAAATGAATGTAGAATGTGGATTGCTCTTTGAGATTCAACACAATAGGATGAGAGATTTGGATTTAGATGAAGATTGAGATGGGGATGAGGAATGATTTTGGCATTATGATGGTATGATGAAGAGATTTGAGAGAAATTTGGGCATGGTAAGGATGCAAGAAGTTGTTTCAAATGGCTTAGAGAAGGGTCTCATTTATAGAATTTTGCAAAATGAATGGAGGGTGAGGATTAAAAGATGAGATGAAGGGCTAGAAATGGTTGAGAGTTAGGATTTGGATTGAAGTTGTAGCCTTGTGACAAGTGTCACAAGGGGAGTGAATGAGAGAGATCAAGGGTTGAGATTAAGTCAATGGATTTGGAGGGCTCTCATTATTTGTGAATTTTGAATTCATATGGGGAAAGGTGTGGAGGATAAAAATAAATTAAAAATTGATTTTTGGGAAGAGTGGATATGACAAATGAATTAAAAATTCAACTCATGGGGAAGTGTGAATTAAAAATTCACTTTTATGTGGAGATGTGAAGGTTGAAGGACATGTACACTTACATGTGTAAGAGAGTGATAAATGATGTGTAAGGAGGATTTGACCCTTTGAATAAAAAATTGATTTTTATTCAAAGGTGTTTGGGAGGATGGGATAAACAAGGTTAATTAAGTGTTTAGCTTAATTAATTTAGGTCTAGGGGATAGGTAGGCTAGGATAGCTAATTAAATAATTGATATTTAATTAACTAAGATAGGGATAGGTTGATTAATAGGGTAGATTAATTAGATAAGCATGATTTATCTAATTAATAGGGATTAGGGAGATGGACAAATTAGCTAAATAAATATTAGGAATATTTATTTAATCAATGAAGATATAGTTATAAGATAAACTGATAAATTAAGTGAATTAATTGATCACAAAGGATGGGTAACTGATCAAAGGTAGATGATTAGGGATAAATTAATTAAATAGAATGAATTTATTTAATTAATAGGAAGGATAATTAGTGGTGTAGAGATACGGGAAATTGGTTTGCAAAGCAAATCAATTTTAGGTGTCTACAGAACCATTGCTATCTTGCTCTCAAAGTTAACAAATTGTGTGTGTGCCCAAATAGTTAGCTCATTTAGTCTTTTACATTTTAACTAGGGGAAAAGAACCACTATCTTTCATATTTTTGGGAATGATACTAGGCCTATGCTCTCCCCCATCTTGAGTGACCAAAATGTCAGACATATCATTTTTACATGTGTTTTTCCTTTAGAGAGGCCTACCCTTGGATATCCTTCTGTCCTTGTGGGAACAAGATTAAGTGGTAACAAGCTAAAGCCAAGCTCTGCCAACCCACTATAAATAAATTGTGTTTGGAGCGAAAGCTTCAAACAATGAGTGACGTGTTATACTGACAGCCAACCTCCCCCAAAACCCTCCAAGGTGCAACCCTTGCAGGCTGGGAGACTCCATAATGGAGAGTAGTGTTGTTGCTTGTATAACCACTCGAATGGTTGCATTTATTAATCAGCCTTTGTTTTTAGTAGCCAAAAATCCCTATAAGTCGGTACAGGGAATGGCAATTATTACCTCCCGAAGATGCCTCAACTAGAAATAGTGAGAATTCAGTTTATATTGTCCCAGCCAGCCTAGGATTTGTACTTGCTTTTCTTGTCAAAAAGAGTAAAAAAATTATAAAAAAATATAAAAAAACCATGAAATCATTCTTTGTATTTGATGTGTCTTCTTACCATAATTGAAAAAATCAGATCAAAAAGACCAACTTGCAACCAAGAAACCAAAAAGCACCGAAAAGCGTGTCAAAAATTGCAAAAAAAAAGTCAAGAAAACAAAAGCTGTGCATTTACCCTCTAAAGCTACTTATTTGTACCAACTTTCTACGCATTTATACCAACTTCTTGCACTTATATCACCTATTACTACGCATTTGATTTTTACCAGAATTGCGCATTTACTGCGATTTGCTGTGCATTTGTCCTCTGTTTCTGCACTTCTATTTTTGTGCATGCACAATAGTGAGCACTTCCACATCTTTTGAGAGAAATTTTTCAACCTTTCTGGATACCCATTTGGTCTTGTGTTAGTTTCTGTGGAGATGACAACCGAATTAGAAGAACTTGCTCAAGAACTCTAATACCTGAAATTGTAATTAAACTTAGACACCTTGCCCCAAGTTCGTATAGCAATTGCTCAAGAACTTCAAGTCATACAACATCAATTTGCAATCTTACAAGCTAAACAAGCCAGTACTAGCAATGCCTCGCCCCAAAATAATACATTCTTGTCCCATCTTAATGATACTCTTGACAAGGAAAGCACCACCTCAAGTGGGAAATCTCGTACCAATCCGTCTATTAGTCTTCCTTCACCATCTCCTAGAACATATAGCCCAAAGCATACTAATCCTACTTCGAGTTCAAAACCACCTAAAGAATCCCACGATGATTGGCTCCAAAGACTATTCTACAAACCTAAAAGAGAAAGAAAAGATGTGGAACAAATGAAATCCACCCATTCCTTACCTCACTCCTCTACCCATACACTTACCAATGATGTGATCCAAGGGCTACTAGCAGAGAGTCAACCATGTCCCCAAATTCTGGTCCTTGACCTTATCAAAGAGCATTCAAACATGTCCATTGCACCAACCTCATCATGTAATCGGCAAGCCCTCGAGCATGTTGAAAAACCTCCTACCATGAACCAAAGTCAAGGTCCATCGCGCCTTCATATTGCTGACCAAGATCCTATCTAAGAGACCTCTACCTCCACTTCAATTCAAGAACACCAAGAGTTATGTCAAGAGCACACTTTAGAACATGTGGATGCATTAGACCTTTGTCTAAATCAAGATCAAAGCACCCCCGTCTGACCCATTCATAACCTTTATCTTTTTGAGGATCCTATACCTATACATGAGCAAGAAATCTAATTTCAAACCATTCATGACCTATATCTTTTCCATGATCAAGATACTACCTTTGATGAAGACACTATCCATGAGCAATTTGATCTTATACATGAGCATGAGATCCAATTTCATCATCTCCATAACTTCCATCCTTTCTATGATCAGGACATTATTGTTAATGAAGAACCTATACAAAAGCAAATTAATCCCATCATGCTAAATCCTATCTATGATCAAGATCCCATCTATGATCAAGAGCCTATCTATGATCAAGCAGACCATTATGATCCTCTTAGCCCACTTTATGCATCCCATGGTCTTGAGATTATAACCCCGTCTATTCCCATCCAAGATCCAACAACTTCCACTTCCCTTGATGAGACACTTGCCTCCCAAGTGAGCATAGAAGATCAAACCAATAATAATCCTCCGCCATCCATTATTGACCATGCTACAAATCCCCCATCATATATCATTGGTCTTACTAACTTCATTCATGAGTGTTCCTCCTTAAAACACCAGCAACCATTATCCTCTATCTCACCTTCCCTATCCAGTAAGGAACTCATGTCTAGTGTTCCACCTATACACAATCCCACTATCCATTGTATGCTCCAATAGATGAACTATCAAGGTAAAGGCTTAGGTCTTCATGAACAAGGTATTTTGGAGCCCGTCCATGTCAATGTTCCTCCTCATTCATACGGCCTTGGATACATACCCCAAGGTGGACAAACTCAAGATGTTGGTATTTCCTGCACTCCTCCTAAGTCCACCACTTTCCATCGTACATCCTATCATATCCCCAAAACATATGTCACCATTCCACCTCCCTTATCTTACACATCCCAATAGCATGCAACCATACATTGTCCACCATCCAATCTACTTCCACTACTTCCAACTCCTAATATCCCTCCATGCATTTTACCACCGCTTCTTCCACCACCTTATCCATCCATCTATAAATCCTCTAACAATCCCAATCATGACTAGTAGATGCACATGTTTTCTAAACAAAGAGCTTCCAAAATCTCACTTCCACCATCCCAAGAGCATTTCATAGTAAGAACCTAGATGCCTCTACTTATAAAGTCAAAAATCCTAAGAGTCCTCATGACCTAGGATACCAAAGCCAGTAATCAAAGAAATATCTTTCTCAAGAGTAGCATAATCCCACACACCTATATGCAAAACTAAAAAAGGTGTGGGTCTGCATCCACCAAATAATTACTTCCAAAGCTGCACAAAAGCTGGATACACCCAAGCCCATACCTTCACAGGTACTATCTAAAAGCAAAATGGTTTGGGTACCTAAGCAAAAATCCCTCAAGTTACATGAGGCATCCACCTCTCATGAATTCCAACCATCCACTTTCTCCCATTCCATCCAAAAGTCTCAAATTCTTCCATCCCACATGACAAACAAAAATAAAAAAAAGTACTTAGTCTATGTAGATCCTTACGTGCCTAAGTCATTCATCCACAAGCAAAAGTCTCTGTTTCTTCCTACACTACTTTCCCATAACTAGCTTCAATGTTTGTCATGGTATGTGCAACTGTTGGTCATGATTCTCTTCCATTCCACAACATTTTCATATACCTCCATCTCCCCTTCCTTCCACTATTATCCTACATATCTTTCTCATCCTATTCCTATGGTCCATGCTTTTGCATAAGCTTTCCATCCATATTCTGCATCATCATCCACTATCACACCCTCCATAATTTGCTATCTACCATTCTCCATCTCACTTTCATGCAATCCCCTACCAGCATCTATGAGTACACTTGACATTATCCATGTGATAGAATCCATCGAGCAGGACTATCACCTTTCAGGGAACTAGATACTCGAGTCTCTCCCTTCCATATCCACCTTCTCCTATCCAAAAAAAAAAGAGTAAAGAAAAATCCCTTCATCCAATGGTGAAAATCTAGCAAACAGGCACCTTGGATAAGTACGATGATGAAAACCTAGCAAACAAGTGTCATGTGCAAGTTGATCTTCTACGTCACCTACACTTGGGAGAACCTTGTCTTAGTAGCATATCACTCTTCTCCTATCAGTTTCCTTCTGTACGATTTCCTATCCTATCCTTCTATCCATTACGTACCTATATTGTCTAGTCTATCTATCCTAATCTCCCATTCCTCTACTTTCTTTGACCTTGATAGAGATTGGGGGCACCATGTTGACAAATGTTTTAGGTGTCTCTTGACATACCTTATCCTTAGGGTAGCACACAAATCCTTCGTTATTCTCCTATCGTCATAAGCATTGCCACGAAAAATCCTAAGTATTTTACCTACAATGGGGCACATTATTCCTATGTGACATAGTCCTTGGAGATCACATCCTTGATTCCTTCTACCTAATCACCTGCATCAACTGTTACCCATTCATCTACCTATCTGTGGTGTTTCCTTGTCATCAGTATCTAGCATTAACGCTGTCTAAAATTCTTCTCCAGTGTCATCCAAAAGCATTTCAAAATCCCAAAGGTATAAGAACCGCCTAACGATAACCTATCATGGCTTGATACTCTATCTTTTTTGTCACCTTATCAACTAAGGTCTTGTCTAGTATCCTATCCACAATGTCAGCCTAGCATAGTGTCTATCATTAGTATCATAGGGTCAATCCTGAACTACATTGCCTCTATGTCGTCACGTAGGCAAGGCCATTATCCAATGCGCCCCTGAGGCACTAGGTCAGTCCCTTAGGGTCCGTTTCCCCAAAAAAGATTGTGGTACCTTTCACCAGACGCAAGCGCGTGCAAGCAAAGCTTGTTTCCAAGAAATTTTTTTTGACACAAGACAACAACCTATCCAAAGCAAAGCAAAAGCAAGAACAAACCGATCCAACTAATTCTAATCAAATTATGGCAAGAAAGATACATCTAAATACAAGAGTGTTTTGTTTCAAAATTACAGTTGTGTCTTAAAGTCTTCACTTTTTGTTATCATGTTTCCTATGCTACTCAAAGATGCCAAAAGCTAGAGATACTATGATGGGGGCATGATTCTTTTCTTTGTTTGCTGCTTGTGGGTTTATCCTTAGTAATGGGAAGCCTTGTCTAAGGACATGTTCAACACAATGATCATCAAGGACACCAGAGGACTAACATGAAATAGGTATAATCCTTGTCTATTGATACGCAAGAAATACTTAGGTCATCTCAGTTCAATTATACCTAGATGCTTGTATTAACTTGCTAAATCAAAATCCATGTAAGCGATGCTCAGGTCATCTCGGTTCAATTATACGTAGATGCTTGTATCTTCTTACAACATTTCGAAAACACAAAAAAAAAACCCAATGATGAAATAAGCACTTCAAAATACTTGCAATATCAAGATGTCAAAACCATTCGCATCCACTCGCATCCATTCACATCTGCAATCCATACCATATTCCATGTAATAAAAATTCCATATCCCATGCAATAAAAATTCCATGCAGACTATCAATGTTTACAATTAAAAGCTTATGAGTCCTTCTCTTGAGCCATTCCTCTATTAGTCAATCTTCTATCTATCACTGTATCTCTAGTCAACAGTTCTAGCTGTCAAACTGAGCAATGATCCAAATGCAAGTCCATCCTTAATCCATACCAATCAAGTCAAGTCAATCTTGTCAAATGATCCAAACACAATCAATGGTCTTGATACTTGTCTATTTGTAAACCAACTCAATCAGTTATAATCAAACATTTGTCTTATACAGGATGTAACATTGTCAAAATTAGACCAACACACGTGTCTTACACAACATGTTTCATTTCCTGAAACTAAACATTATCCTTTGTGTTACTCTAGGGATCTATCATTCCCCGCTATGACAACACACCTACCATGTTGGTCTATGGATATATCGTTCCCTGCCATGACAACACTGTCATATATCGTTATTAGTATATCGTTGGTTTACCGCTTGACAGGGGCAATACCTTGTTTGTTCTTGTATCATTTGTGCATACTTTCTTGCACATCGCATATCATTCAGCTTTTTCTTCAAACCTAACCTGTTTCTCACCATTTTTTTTGTGAGATTGTCCGTCTCATGTCCCTCGAACTTTCTTCTCATCTAATCTCCTGAGGGGGGATCCTATCATTGTTAAACCTGTACCAGGGGCAAACTAGGGCATGTATCATTGTCAAAAAATCTATTCTTTGAAATTGAAGAGACTTAATGTCTCAAGTTACTGCTTGGAACTTCTTACCTTCATGGTTTTTTGTTTATCTTTCATCAGCAATGATTGAACTGTTCATCAGGTTCCAACTGTCCATTGGGTTCAATAGTTCATTGAACTGTTCATCAGGATCAAACTATTCATCGGGTTCAATTGTTCGTTGAACTCTTTCATTGAACTATTCATTAGTTTTGTGGTTCAATGGTTCAACCAAATGGTTTGATGGTTGTCAACATTCGTTCAAATGGTTCGACATTGCTTCAACGGGATAGGTTCATCGGTTCAGTGGTTCAATGGTCCATTGTCTTAACTGAAGATATCACTCTATTGAACCATTGAACCTCATGTCGAGGTTCAATGGCTCAATAGGTTCAACAATATGTAAAGTGGGCATTGGCAAGAGATTGTTCATCAGGACAATGTAAGCTATTTGGACTGATGGCGAAGGATTGACCGATGAATGATGAAGGTCTTAGACATCGCGGTGACATTGGACTATCAGTCCAACAAGTGAAGTGCTCACCGATGGAGCAGGTTATTTCGATAAGGCTATTGCTTGGCATCGTCGGCAAGAAAATTGCCAACGATGGTATTACTGTGCGGTTGGCCATATAAACTGGAACATCGACAATGACCTTTGCATGTGGGATTATTTATCTCACGGGAATGTGAATAGTTACGATTGTTGAACAACAACGGCGATTGGGAAGTTAGATCAATCAGTTAGGGCAACATACAAGTAACGGTCTTCGCTCTTGTAGACTGGAGAATATGAAACTGATCTACTGACATCATCGCAGGTAGTTGGAATATGTTTCAATTTGTATTGTTTATTTTCTAAAGAATGTGCAGATGATATAAACAACTTTGTACAATTGTGAAAAGAAATCGATACCTAAACATTAGAGCTGGAAATCTTTATTGTAATCTTTTAGTTTGTTGTAATAAAGATAGTTTCTCTTATGGTGGTGGGTTTTTACCCGAAAGGGTTTTCCCACGTAAATCTGGTGTCATTCTTTGTATCTTGTTTTGTTTATTCTATATTTTTTCTGGTGTATTCATCTATGTATTAAATTTGAAAGTTACCCGTCTGCATTGTCCCCTTTGAATTAACATTAGGGAAGTTGTATTCTGCACCTCTGTTTTCCTTACAAGTGGTATCAGAGACTGGCCAGTTGTGTTATCCTTATTGGTAAGTTGGGTTTTTTGTGTTAGTTCTATGAGTGGGAGCTCTGTAGAGGTCTATTTTGTTAAATAAGATGGCAAGTACATCGGGAAAGATAGATATTGAAAAGTTCAATGGCACAAACTTTGAGTTGTGGAAACTTAAAGTTAAAGATATGCTGGATGACAGAGATCTTTGGGTTGATGTGTCTGCAACTAAACCTGCAGCCATGAAGCAAGAAGATTGGGACCTGGCAGATAGGAAAGCCAAAGGACTGATAAGATTAAGTTTAGCGGATTCTGTTCTATTGAACGTTCATGAAGAGACAATGGCAAACCTTTTGTGGAAAAAGTTAGGAGATATTTATCAGGGCCAGTCCTTGGTAAATAAGCTTTTCCTTAGAAAGAAGTTGTACTCTCTGAAGATGGATGAAGGAGCATCTGTAGTAGACCATCTGAACTCATTTAATTTGATTGTTACACAGTTGATGTCTGTAGGTGTAAAAATAGAAGAGGAGGATTGCTGTATGCTTCTGTTGTGTTCTTTACCTGACTCATGGGATCATCTTGTGATGGCTATTGGAAGTATAACAACCACGTTTAAAACAAAAATTGTTATTTTCTCGTTGTTGTCTGAAGAGATGCAGAGGAAGTCTTCTAGTATGGCCAAAGAGGCTCTGTCTGTTCAAGGTAGATCAAAGGAAAGAGGCAAGAAGAAGGACAAGAAGTCTAAGTCCAAATTAGAAGGGAAATCAAAATCCCTTGGCAAGAAGTCCAAGGTGAAGTGCTAGAATTATGGGCAGAAAGGTCACATCAAGAAAGACTTTAAAGAGGAGAAAAAGAAGAAGAAGAACTTCTCTGATTCCGAGTCTTCACAGAGTGATGCTGATGCCTTCATTGCTGCTTTGGCAATGCCTGCATCTGAAGATGTTTGGCTAGTGGATTCAGGAGCATCTTTTCATATGACATCTCACAGAGAGTGGTTCACAAAGTGATTCCTAGCAAGGTGTTCCTGGCAAGTGATTCAACACTGGAAATTGTTGGCCGAGTATGAGTCAAAATCTAGTTCCCAGATGGCAGGATAAAGGGAATGAATGAAGTTCTTCACATACCAGGTCTGGCTCGAAATTTGCTTTCTGTTAGTAAGCTTAATGATGTTGGAGTGCAAGTTACTTTTGTGAATGGTGGCTGTAAGATGACTAGAGGTTATATTGTTCTGGCAAAGGGTGAACACATTGGAACTCTATATAGGTTAGATGCTAAACCAGTGTGCTATAATAATGTCTTTGTAAAATCTAAAAAAGCTACTATTGTAACACATGATACAAACTCAATGGAAGTCAAACTTCCTATAGAGAAAATAATGCTCTGGCATCATAGACTTCGTCACATAGGTGAAAAAGGTTTAAAAACCTTGAAGAACAAAAACCTGGTAGATGGGCTGATTGATTGTAATCTAGAATTTGATTTTTGAGAACATTGCATATATGGAAAACAAAACCATGTTTTGTTTTACTCTATTTCTCATAAATCTTTTGGTGTTCTGGACTATGTGCATTCTGATGTTTTTGGTCTAGTTGATGTTTCTTCTTTATCTAAATCAAGATACTATGTATCGTTTATTGATGATTATTCAAGGAGGGCATTTGTTTATTTTTTGAAAAATAAATTAGAAGTGTTCAGTCGTTTTAAAGAATTTAAAACTCTTGTGGAAAATTAGACTGGTAGAAAATTAAAATGCTTGAGCACAGATAACGGTGGTGAATATTGCAATGCAGATTTTGATAAGTATTATGTAGATCATGGAATTAAAAGGCATAAAACTACACCTTATACTCCACAGCAAAATGGAGTTGCTGAAAGGCTAAATTGTTCGTTGATGGAGAAAGCAAGAAGTATGTTGAGTTATGCTAGTCTTGAACAAAGGTTCTGGGCTGAGGCAGTTGCTATAGCTTGTTACTTGTTGAATCATTCTCCTACTTCGGCATTGGTTGATAAGATGCCTATGGAAGCATGGTCTAGTAAGAAGCCCTCTCTAAGACATATTTGAGTTTTTGGGTATGAGGCATTTGCTCATATTCTTGAGGTAAAGAGATCTAAGTTGGATAACAAGGCAATTAAATGTATCTTTATTGGCTATGGTGTCGGTGTTAAAGGATACAAGCTTTGGAATCCTGAAACTGAAAAGGTAGTTTACAGCAGAAATGTTATTTTTAGAGAGCTGAAATCTTTGGTTATTAATTCTCAGCCAGAAAAGATAGAAGAGAAGAAAAAAAAAGAGTGTTGTGAATATTCCTCTGACCCCTATAAAAGAGGAACAACAAGCACCAAGTGTAGATGGTTCAGATGTGAGTTCGAGCAGCTCCGAAGATTTAGATCCAGAGCAAGAACCTGAACCTGCACCTCAGCCTGTGAGGAGGTCTACACGTGAAAGAAGACAACCAGATAGGTATGGATTTTCAGTACTTGATTCAAGTTGTGCCTATGCTTTACTTACTGATATTGATGAACCTAGGACTGTGAAAGAAGCTATTAGCTTACCTGATTCAGATTTTTGGTTGGAAGCCATGGATAGTGAAATGACATCATTGGAGAAAAATGGAACCTAGGATCTGGTGCCCTTGCCTAAAGGTAGAAAACCTGTGGGCTATAAGTGGGTATTTAAAAAGAAATATGGTCTAGATGGTAATGTTGATAAGTACAAGGCAAGACTAGTTGCTAAGGGGTATTCTCAAAAGGACGGTATTGATTATGGAAAGACTTTTTCTCTTGTAGCTAAGCTGATATCCATTAGATTTCTTTTGTCACTTGCAGTAGCGTACGACTTTGAAATTGAGTAGATGGATGTGATGACAGCATTTCTTCATGAGGACCTTGAAGAAGAAATTTATATGTCCCAGCCAGAGCATTTTGTGGAAAAAGGTAAAGAACATTTGGTATGTAAACTTAAGAAGTCTCTTTATGGTTTGAAACAGTCTCCCAAAATGTGGTATCAGAAATTCGATACGTATGTTTTATCTTTGGGATATGTGAGATCTAAATATGATCAGTATGTCTATTATAAAACTGATGGTGATCGGATTCTTATAATTGCACTGTATGTGGATGACATGTTCATTGGCAATGGTAAGGGAATGATCTCAGAATTAAAATCTCAGTTGTCCTTGAAATTTGAAATGAAGAATCTGGGGGCAGCTAAGTACATTCTGGGAATGGAAATCAAAAGGGACAGGTCTAAGAGAAAGCTTTGGCTCATCCAGAGTAAGTATATTATCAATGTTCTTGAGAAATTTAATATGTCTGATTCTAAACAGTTAGTTGTTCTAGTTTTGCAGGGAACGAAACTATCTGTAGAATATTGTCTAGGATCTTTGAATGAAGTTGATGATATGAAAAAAGTGCCTTATGCAAGTGCTGTTGGCAGTTTAATGTATGCAATGGTTTGTACAAGACCAGACATTGCCCAAGCAGTGGGAGTTTTGAGCCAGTTTATGGTGAATCTAGGTAGATCACATTGGGGTGTTGTGAAAAGAGTTATAAGGTATTTGAAGGGAACTTCTGATTATGCTATTTGCTATCATGGAAACTCAGTTGGATCTCAGAGGTCTATAAGCATTCAGGGTTATGTTGATTCAGACTGGACAGGGGACATTGACAGTAGAAGATCCACCAGTGGATATTTATTCACGTTAAATGGTGGTGCTATCAGTTGGATAAGCAAGCGGCACACTGTAGTTGCTTTGTCCACAACAGAGGTCGAGTACATGGCAGCTACTCGTGCATGCCAAGAAACTGTTTGGTTGAAGAGGTTATGTTCTAATGTTGGTTTTAATGTAGGGCAGATACAAATTCATTGTGACAGTCAAAGATCTATATGTTTGGTGAAGAACCCTACTTTCCATGCTAGGACAAAACATATTGATGTCCAATATCACTTTGTTCGTGATATGGTGGAAGACAGGAAGGTGAAGCTGGAAAAGGTTGACACTTTGGAAAATATTGCTGATGCCTTAACTAAACCAATGAGCATGACCAAGTTCAAATGGTGTTCAGATGAAATGGGTCTACAGGCTCATAGTTCTCGATAATTGAAAGAAGACTAAGAGGTAGCAGTAATCTCTTTGACAAGTGGGAGATTGAAGAGACTTAATGTCTCAAGTTACTGCTTGGAACTTCTTACCTTTGTGGTTTTCTATTTATCTTTCATTAGCAATGATTGAATTGTTCATCAGGTTTGAACTATCCATCGGGTTCAATACTTCATTGAACTGTTCATCGGGATCAAACTGTTCATCGAGTTCAATTGTTCGTTGAACTCTTTCATTGAACTATTCGTTGGTTCTGTGGTTCAATGGTTCAATCAAACGGTTCGATGGTTGTCGACATTGGTTGAAATGGTTCGGCATTGGTTCAACAGGATAGGTTCATTGGTTCAGTGGTTCAATGGTCCATTGTCTTAACTGAAGATATCACTCTGTTGAACCATTGAACCTCACGTCAAGGTTCAATGGTTCAACAGGTTCAACAATATGCGAAGTGGGCATCGACGAGAGATTGTTCATCGGGACAATGCAAACTGTTTGGACCAATGGCGAAGGACTGACCGATGAATGATGAAGGTCTTAGGCATCGCGGTGACATTGGACTATCGGTGCAAGAAGTGAAGTGCTCACCGATGGACCAGGTTAGTCCGATAAGGCTATAGCTTGGCATCATCGGCAACAAAATTGCCAATGATGGTATTACTGTGTGTTTGGCCATATAAACTGGAACATTGACAATGACCTTGTGCATGTGGGATTATATATCTCACGGGAATGTGAACAGTTACGACTGTTGAACAGCAGTGGCGATTGGGAAGTTAGATCAATCAGTTAGGGCAACAGACAAGTAACGGTCTTTGCTCTTGCAGAGTGGAGAATATAAAACTGATCTACTGACATCGTCATAGGTAGTTGGAATACATTTCAATTTGTACTGTTTATTTTCTGAAGAATGTGCAGATGATATAAACAGCTTTATACAATTGTGAAAACAAATCAATACCTAAACATTAGAGCTGGAAATCTTTATTGTAATCTTTCAGTTTGTTGTAATAAAGATAGTTTCTCTTGTGGTGGTGGGTTTTTTACCTGAAAGGGTTTTCCCATGTAAATCTGGTGTCATTCTCTGTATATTGTTTTGTTTATTCTGTATTTTTTCTGGTGTATTCATCTGTGTATTAAATTTGAAAGTTACCCGTCTGCATTGTCCCCTTTGAATTAACATTAGGGAAGCTGTATTCTGCACCTCTACTTTCCTTACAGAAACAACATGATAAAACACATTGCATCAAAGAGGGGCAAAATGTATACACCTAAAAATGACATGACCCTGTCCAAATAAATATTCTTAATATTTATTTAATTCTTATTTTCTCTATCAATAAATAAACAAACAAATTTATTTATTTGATTCATATTCTTCCAACAATTAAATAAAATCCTTTCTTTAATTAAATTCTTAGATTCTTCTAATTCCTCCAACAAATTAAATAATATCAATTATTTAATTAGTTTTTCCAAAATCATTCTAAATTAAATAATACCAATTATTTAATTATTTCTTCCAATAATATCTTCTCTAAATTTAAATAAATCAAATATTTATTTAAGTTGTCCATTTCTTTTAAATTGAGTTATCTCTAAATATAATTCAATCCTTGTGCAGATGCAATTGAATATTCCAAGTATTTAATTGAGTAAAATATCTTCTCATCCTCATGCAATTTCCATTCTCTAGTTCTATTCTCTTAACTAATTGATCTATTCTTTTAACTGATTAAGCTCTGTAATTAACTCGTTCTTCTATTTTATTAATTTCTCTCATGCAAAATAGAGCAAGACACATGTCTTCTTCCTATTCTCACACATTCCTCAACTATTCTATACCATTGATCTTCTCATTCTTTCTATACCATTGATCTTCTCTCTCTCAAGTCTATAAATTGAACCCTATTCCTCCATTTCAATCATCCAAGTTTTAAGTAAACTTACTCTACAGGAATCACAGCACGCCTTTGGCACCAATTCCTTCATTACTTGCGATCAACTTGTTACCATATCATTATCATTTTTGTGAAGCTCATCTTCATTGCAATAAACTATCACAGCTGTTCTCCGTTGACATCTTGGAAAATAGCAAGGGAATGCACCTCCTGAGGGCCATATTCATACACAAGATCAATTGAGATAGGCAACCAATGGAAGCTATGAAGTATTGAGGTTTGCAAAGGTTTTTGTCTTTGTTTGTTTGATCTTGATTACTTCCCTTTTCATTGAGTTTTGGGTATTATTGATAAATTATATTTTATTCATTTACACCAATTTTCCCTTAACAGTTTAAAATGTTATTTTAAAATTAAATAACATTATAAGCCTTGTGATTACCTTAATACATAAGTGTTGTTCTTCTAGTTTTCCTAATAATCTAATGACAGATAAAATATAACCAATCCTGATCGATGATGGTCTTTTTCCAAGCAGTAAGTAGCCCAATTCCATATTCATGTCACAAAACATGCCTATCGGCAAATCCATTGCACATCAATACTGTGCAATTGCTAGTAAATAAAAAAAATGGAAGTACTATATATTGATTGCACACATGGTTTATGAAAACAACAATGGTATTCCAACCTTAATCAGACCCCATCAAATTATTAAAAAGCATCACTGCATAGTGTTTTCTTAAGATTGAAAGATACAAGCATAATCTTTTTATTTTATTTTGGGTAGTACATTTGACTAAGCCCTATTCTAGAATAAAATTCCTATGTTTCATCTAGTATATAAAAGTGAGGATATTTGCAATTGAAAAATACATGATGTTTGGAGTATGGGTAGATTGTAATAAACTCAACACATTCACCCTGTTCTTAGAGACCTTTTACATTAAAAAAAAGGTGTCTAAACAAGTTGAAGTGCTGGTGCTACATTCTATAAATCCAATAGAATTGTTAGGAAATAAGGTTTACATTTAAGAAATTAGTTATAGATTAGTTATTAGTTTTGGAGAAATTATTATTATAGGCCTTTCAAGAGAAAAATAAGACTTAGAATGTAAAATGATAACGAGTGATATAATAAAATTCTTTGGAATGTAATATTTAATATTGCTCTTCTGTTTTTACTACTCTACATTGGTATCAAAGCATAATTATTTTTTGTGCCTGTCAGAGATGAAATGGCATGGTAGCCATTTAGGGGAAGGAAAGCATATAGATTGACAAGTGCTTACTGTTGCATATAAAAGACCATTAATAGTTGGTTCTACTGCGTTGGAGATATTTGGTGAGACGTTTTGAAGATTTGATGCAAAATTATTTAATGTGCAGCGAAGGGTTATTAGAAAGCAAGTTTATTTTCAAAAAACTTCTATGAGTAGATAATGTCTGTGCAAGTATGCCATTGTCATCTTGATTTCCTGTAGGGTTTGAAAAGAAATATGGAAGTATAGATAAAGTTGTGCTAGAAAATAAAACCGATCATTTATTTTTATTTGGTTTTGTTATTTTGGTGGAGGTGTAGCAGAGACACAAGTGTTGATGTTTATAAGATGACTCAATTTTTAGTTTAAAACTTATAAAGTTTGGCCTAATACAGTATACAATGGTTTGGCAAATAACATATAGATAATCGTGCAACTGGTAAAAGGTAAAAGTGGTACATTTACAAGCACAAGGTCATGAATTTAAGTCTTGGTGCTTCTCCTTTTATTCTACCCTTTCATAAACAGTAAAAGAGGATAAAATTAAGAAAGTGAGAAAAGTTACACATGGTCAGTTATGGTATAATTGGCATGTCTCTCTCAGTTTGATATTTAGAAAAGATCAAAAGTTTAACTCGTGCTTAAGAAAAAAAACTTTTTATTCACATCATATCTTTTTATATATTCATGCTCTATGAATTATCTGAAGGATAAAATTTTCTTGCAAGAAAAATAAGGTTGTCCTTTGCCTTGTAACCAAGATTGATTTTGTTTACATTGTATTGTAAAAGGGAGCATTTGCCTTATCAATTTTATCTTGGCCATATATATTCCTTGTATTCTCAGAGTTATTTGTGCTACATCTGATAGGGGTTTCAAGGTTCTCAGAGATTTATATGCTACATTTGGTAGATAGAGTGTAAAGATGACTAATTGGAGGATGGAGGTATCAGAGGAAGGAGGATCTTCATCATCCTGAGCTAGCTTCTCGCTCAGGGATGATTCATTGCATGAGAAGCACCAGTGTTTATCTCCAGTCTCTTCAAGAGTAAGAGGGGATGTGACAGTGGTTTGTTGGTTCACCACAAATCTGTTGTTGTTTGTCTTCATCATCCCAAGATAGCTTCTTTCTTAGGGATGATTAATTGCATGAGAAGCACTAGTGTTTATCTCCAATCTCTTCAAGAGTAAGGGGGATGGGATAGTGGTTTATTGGTTTGCCACAAATCTGTTGTTGTTTGTGTGTGGTATCTGTGGAGGAAAGTTGAGTGTGTCTCACTTCACAAGTTGATGAGTTGGAGTTCCATAATTAGAAATTTACCTAGACAGAGAAGTTTAGGTTGATGCTAATGGAGTTGGAGTTGTCTAATCAGGAATTTACCCAGACAGAGAAGTTTAGGTCGATGCTGATGGAGTGGTTTTACCATTTACTTAGACAAAGAAGTTTAAGTTGATGTTGTTGCAGAGTTGGTCATTTGCCTAGACAATGGAGTTTGGATCAATGCAGAGTTGGACATCTGCCTAGACAAGGGAGTTTGGGTCGATGCAAAATTAGACATTTGCCTAGACAGAGGAGTTTAGGCTAATGCAAAGGTGATTAGCTGATGCAAAGGTGGTTAATCAGATATTTATCTAGACACAGTGATACCTTAAAGGGGTGTTAGAAAATAAGGTTTACATTTATCTAGAAATACTGATACCTTAAAGAGGGGTTGTTAGGAAATAAGGTTTACATTTAATAAATTAGTTTTAGATTAGTTGTTAGTTTTGGAGAAGTTATTCCTGTAGGTGTTACAAGGGAAAAATAAGGTTTTATAAGCCATTGTAAGGAATGTAAAATGGTAAAGGAATGTAAAATAGTAACGAATGATATAGTAAAATTCCCTTTGTTTTAGTTATTATTTGTAATGTAATCTTTAATATTGCTCTTTAGTTTTTGCTGCTCTACAATAATTACATAATCTTCAAACTTATTATAGAACAAGTAAGCTATGGTTGACAATGGTATTTGTAATGGTAGGTATATATATTTTTAATTTTCTTCTTCTATTATTTTTTTTTATTATTTGGGGTATGGCCTGCTTCACTCTAGCTGTCAATACCAACTGTTATAGTTTTACTTCTAGATATGTCTGATATATTATTAAGTCCATTATTTTATCTATATAAATTGTTTTAATGTAATGATGCCCAGAAAACATTTGGAATAGAAAAATACAATATCTATATATATATATATATATATATATATATATATATATATATATATATATATTTATGAAAATGCAAGTTATCTATTAAAATAAAATAACGCTTCACAAAAAAATAGTGGGTGGTTAAAAGGCACACCCTGAAAGTCACATGGGCTAAGCCCAGAAAGTTCTAGATCAAAGTATCAAGGGTACATAACCCATATAAAAACATAATAAAAAATAGAATTAAGCTGCCAAAGCCACCCTCGCAGATGGCGGATCCCTATCATCCAATTTCCCCTAAATATCAGCGGGGTCTAGGTTGACATCAGGCATAGCCCAGCCATCCTCATTTTCCTATTCTTCATTCTGAACATTTGGCTCCTCATGCTGTGGTGAGATAGCCAAATTCAACCTGGGGAAGACTTTAGTATTATCCCATCCTGTATTAGGTGGATGAGAAGAACCAAGAACATTCCAACCGGTACTATCACTAGTGGGCCAACCCGCATTATCCCTGGCTGCACTTGTAACACGACCTGAGGTCTAACCACGCTGACATGGAGAGGCTGAATGTCTATGACGGTGAGCACCACGATGCTGAGCAGGTTGGGAGCGGGGCCGAGAATCTCTAGCTGAACCACTTCTTTGTCTGTTAGGTGAACGAGCTCTGACAGAAGAAGGTGAGGGAGGAACTCGAGCCACAGTACATGGCACATTCCTCTAATGATCCAATAACTCTTGTAAGTGTGCCACCTCCAAGGAAACTTTGTTATCTTGCACTTGAATCTGCATAAGAACATTAGAATAGATAATTGTTTTAATATAAAGAGAAACAAAAGTTCCAATTATACTTTCTTGGAATATACAAGAATTATGATCTTTCCATAATGTAAATAATATCTCCACCTTGAAAATATGCCAAATCTAAGTAAATCTTTCAAGAAACCTAGGTGAGTCACCCAGAAGAATGATTTGCCAAGTTAATGGCTTTGGTCTGAAAGGGTGGAAGAAATCATGAATCCATAGCCAGAAGGCTTGTGCTCTGGTACAATACCAGAAGAGATGCTGAAATGTCTCAGACTGTCCACATTAATATATAGACTTAACTTGCATTTATATGATTTTCCCTATGGATTGATCATGACATAGATAATGACCCAAATTAAGTAATTTGGATAAATAAAATATATAAATTTTATAAAATCTATGGGCACAGTCTATGATTTATATGTCTGTCTATGGATAGATCATTTCTGTATTTGGATTAGTAGCCAACATATTCACACAAAAGTGATTTTGAATTTTTTTATGCAGACAAAGAAAAGAAAAATCATTTCCCATTATATTTAAGCTCTATTAAAGATTTTCTAATAATATTTTAATGTTAAGGCCAAAGCAGTGGTAGAGGGACTGATGAAGAGGCCTTGAATATTTCCAGGAAAGGTTTGTAGTTTGAATTCTAGCAATGACATTGGAAGCCCTAGCCTACAGCCTTCTTGGTCATCTCTTAAAAATTAGGTTATTGGCAGGCCCAGTTTGCAACTTACTTGGTTATCTATTAAAAATTTACCTTGTTAAAAATGTAACAGGTTTGTTCTTGGTGGTCTTAATATTATTAAATATTATATATTAATAAATATAATAATAAATTATAACAGAGGAGGTGCTTGATTTAAATTTGGTATTTATACCAAACAATCAATAGACATATTATTTACCATATGCATACTAATTTTATTATATATATATATACCTTTAAAGACCTACTAGGTAGATGGAAGTCATCTCGAAGCCATGGCCATAAAGCAAATCAAACTAAATATATCATTACAATGAAATATGAACTAAAATTGAAACATGCACAACTGCAACCTCTCTAACAAAGTTTTGTGGATCTTTTTCAACATAAATAATAGAGTTCTAGGCTTTGTTAGTATTTAGGCCTTAATACATATATATCTATACATCATTCAAGGCCTAAATACTAACAAAGCCTAGAACTCTATTATTTATGTTGAAAAAGATCCACAAAACTCTGTTAGAGAGGTTGCAGTTGTGCCTGTTTCAATTTTAGTTCCTATTTCATTGTAATGATATATTTAGTTTGATTTGCTTTGTACAAGTGTAACTGTAATTACATGGTTGATTTTGGACTCCTTTGGAGATAAACAATAGTATTAGCCTATGTTTGATGAATCTTGAAGAGCTGTTTTTAGTTATTAATTTTAATCTACAATTGTTTAAGCGCGTAGATTATAACCAGAAGCAAGAACATTAAACCAAATTTCCAATAATCTCTCGTTTATTATCACTAGGATTTTCTCAAGTCCTTTAAGAGATTAGAAAACCTCTTTAGGCTCTCTCTAGTGAGATCTTACCAGTTGCAAAGATATATCTCTATATATGTAGACTTCACAAATACCCTCTTAATATGATGTATATAACTTATATGCTCAAGGGTTTCATAATTGTATAATTGTATTATGTTGGTGAAATCCTGAATGTCAAACTTTAAAATTGTAAATAAAAAACTGAAGTTTTCTTCAACCTAGAAAAATATTACATTTATTAACATTTTAAAAATAAATAATCTCAACTTATTAATTATCAGTCACAAAAACACTAGCATAACCTTAAATAAATCTAGTGCCTATATCATACATGATATACAAACTATATACAACATAGAACATAGCAAGCTTCAAAAAACACCCTATTAATCTGTTGCAAACAGTTGACTTGTCATGCCCATAAGTCCATAAGTTTAAACGAGGTTCAGGAACTGCTTCCCTTTCCCTTACACATAATGGAAATTCTGTCAGTGAAATCCTGAATCTCTAATTTTAAAATTATAAGTAAGATAAGCTTTTTATCCAATTCACTAAAAAGATACAGTTACTAACAAATATTAGAAATGAATAGTTTTAACCTGATACAGAGGTAGATCCACACTCAGACTTTATTCCAGACCTTGTCTCGGATATGGAGATAGAATTCTCAGATAAGGAAGAGGAATTTGATGAGCCAATGGTAGAGTTTAAACTAGAGAATTAAAAGACTAATTTATTCATTGTTGGCTAGTCTTTTGGAATAGTATTCTATAAGTTATAAAGCTATTTGTGGTAGCAAAAGAATATGAATGCTAGATATATATAACTGATCGATGTAGCCTTACTGTCAAGTAAACTTATTGTCATATTTTTGTAATAGAAGTTATAACAGTGTGTCTTGGATAGGTGGTCACTTTGGCCACAGCATATGTACTATTCTACACTCTCTTTTTTGGAAATATGAATGAACTATCCTTAATCCAAAAAAAAAAATGAATAGTTTCAACCTGCGGCCTATAGGTCATAGAACACTTCTTATCCCACTGCCTTAGATAAATAAGGTTTATATATGTAACGTGCATGATAAGCAAGATGTACTATACAGAAAATAGTGAACCATCCCTTGAAGTAATCAGGTGATCAAAACCCATAAAAACCAATATGACAGCCTCCTCTTTTGTGTCTCACCCATTCTAGAGTTTGTTTGTTTGGAGCTTCAGAATAATGTCAAACATTATTGGAGGAGAGAAGTTCTCATCCTAAAAGTTTGAGACTCTATAAATACTCCCAATGCTCCCAATCTTAGTTTCTCAATCTATTAGTTGAATGCCTAAAAGTTAATGTATTTTTTTCCTAACAGTTGGTAGGTCCCTGAAGGAGAAAACTAACAGACTATACAATAAATACCTAGACACTAATCCATAAGGACATTATGCAAAATTAAGAGGAGTAACAAAGTTACTTAGCAAATAATGGGTGGGTACACATTCTTTTTTGTCAATAAAAGTAATTAGCCCTATGAAACTCTAGTAAAAGAGAGAAATTTGAGCTTCTGTCAAGCTAGTTCTAGCCAGCAACTCAGACAAGCAATATAGATGATATATACAAGGTAATATTTGTATGGATGTAAGGCTGGCTCCAATATCAATTTTTAACAATGTTACCAGAAGGACAATGGAAAATGGGATTTTAAAGGTTAGGGTATTGTTGTGACATTTTCACACATTGCCCCATTGCAAATGGGGACCCCCTCTTTTTTTCTGCTTTCTGCCTTCGTTTCACTTTAAGGTTTAGGTTTTCTCTAAGCTTGTAGGTTTGGTAGTGTTGTTTTTCCCAAGTCTCACCAAATTCTTGCTAATAAGTCCATATGCTCTTATCCTAATGCATGTCCTGAAGTCCTGAAATTGACTGAGTTTGATGCCTTGAAGTCTAATATTCTGAAATCCTAAAAATTAACTAAGTCTAAAATCTGGTGGATCTTTAAAAACCTAGAATCTGCATGTTAAATCTCATGGATCCAAGACCTATCTCAAACATCCTAAAATTATATTTCAAAATATTTAAAGTATATACTTAAATATATTTTGAAATATAC
Organism: Cunninghamia lanceolata; assembly: GCA_027924645.1. Lineage (NCBI taxonomy): Eukaryota > Viridiplantae > Streptophyta > Pinopsida > Cupressales > Cupressaceae > Cunninghamia > Cunninghamia lanceolata. Next base: position 399,973 of record BSBN01000346.1, read on the forward strand.
TAGATTTTAGATACTAAAAATTGCCAAAGTATGAGAAAAGTGCACTTTTCTCCTATCCTTGCATTTTGGCTCATTTGGAGCATCCTTGCATTATGAATATTTTGAACTCATACATAAACCTATGAAACCGGCGCTCAAGGCACACTTTTTGAGGGTCTTCATATTACGCAAAACAAACATTATACATGACTACTTAAAACTAGCACTTTTCTACCTTAAGAGCACTTCTAGAGGGACTTTGCACTTTGTAAAACTTGAACATCATACACAGGGATGTGAAAAGTCCTCTCCTAGGTGCACTTTAGAGGAGACCTTGCATAAACAATGAATACACACTAGCATGAAATGTGCACTTTATCTATACAAGCACACCCAAAATTGGCGCTCATTTTGCCCTAGGCGCATTCTACCCCACCTTTGCAATTTCCATTTATGCAAACTCAAGAGAAAGATGTGCCTCCATATGATGAACTTCATGAATATAAAACTTGTCAAATTTTGGGTTAAAATGTTGCTAAATTTCGAAGTCAAATGTTTAAAAATGTCTAAATCTTGTCAAGTTTTGAATCTGTTTACCCAGCAAGGGCACACATTTTAGCCTACCTTGTAATTTGCATATTTTCCACTTCATAAGTTTGGGGAGCTTTGGAAGAAAATGACGTAGATTTGGTATATGCTTGCACTATGCATTGTTTCAACTTATGCAAGACTACATAAATTTAGTGCTCTTATGTGCTCATTCACCCTTGCTTTGCATTAGGCACACTTTCACTATACCTTCGCATAAGCACACAATGTTAGCCTGCCTAAAATCAACGCTCCTATGATTTTAGGTGTTGATTTACTATGTCTTTGCAATTCACATTTTATGCATGCCTACATGAAACTTGCGCTTTTCTTAGGCCATCTTCCACATGCATTTAAATCAAGAAATTTAACATGATGTCCTATATTATCAAGCATTATTATGTGAATGATTTATGATATTACATTTTACAAAGAAAGGAAGTTATTTCAAGGAAGGAGAATGGCAAGAGTCTATGCAAAGATGGAGGAATATTGTCAAATTCATTGAAGGAGACCATCCAGGAGCATTCAAAGAGGAAGTCATCATCCAAAGGTTCATTCTACATTCAAGTTCCAGAGCTATCCATGTCCTACATCAGAGAGAACATCCATCATGAAATCTACTCCAAGAAGTCACGTACAACGTATCTTCTATCGCACAAGAACAAGAATAAGCACAAGAACATCATAAGATGAGAAATAAGTCAAAACATTCAAGCAATTCATGAATTACATTAAGACAACAACAAGAGGAAATGTATCAAAAATCCCAAGTTTTCAAGTTCGAAGCAGCTAAGTTCCAAAGGTGAAAATTCAAAAATTCAAAGACTACTCCAAAAGATGACATAATTTGGGAAAATATTCCAAGCAATGTGAACATGAGGAAAACCAAATCAGTTTGCTTGATGTTGAGGTGGCATGTGCACATCATTGATCCAATCACATTTTGCCACATCATCCATCCAAGTTCAATGCATGTACATCAAGAAAAATCCGAGGACACCTATGTGGAAGATGCTCTAAAAATTCTATTTCAAGCTTATCACATTGGAAAATGTGCCTTCATTGCCTCTCTTTTGGATAGTTATGCCTTGTTGTCTCAATCTTAGCCATTGATTCACAAATCAATCTTGACCATTCATGTAATTTGTGCAGTCTATAAAAGGCTCACTTCACTCATTTGCAATATAGAGATCAATATAGAAGTAGGAGTAGATTAGAGGAGACTCTTCAAAGTCATTGAGAAGACTTATGAAATTGTTGTAATCATACACTTCCAAAATCAATACAAGCTCATTTTTTCCCTCATGGTGATTTTGTGTGGTTATGGGATGTTAGCATGGTTTCTCATTTATTGGATGTGATTGAGAAATGTTTCCAATTAGCTTGATAGTAGATTAGAAGTTCATCGATGTAATGAGTTTATGCAAAGATATTTGATGAATTCCTTCTTGGTTCATACTTTTCATGGTTTGTTGATGATAAGTCATTTTGCAAAGTTAGCCTAAACCATGTTTGTTTTAGTTCGATTGTGAATGTTTGTTTAGGCTACACCAGTTGTGGGTGTTTGGATGGAGGTTTGCAATATGAAAATCCTTGAGTTTCCTTAGAAGATTGCACCGACTTCGTGTAATTGTTCAATCTCATGGTGAAGTAGAGTTTGGTTATGTAAAGAATTTGTCTATTGTAGCATGTTCATTATATCATTGTCCTTAGAATAGATTTCTAAACCCTTATCATTTTGTCTTTTCTTTCATGTTCAGTTTGAAGAGTTACATTTCATAAGAAGGAAGTACATATTTGAGTGGAGTAAGGAGTCAATTCGGCGTAAGTCCCTTTGTGATTACCAGCATTATCACATCAACTACTGAGTCTATCCATTGCAAATCACTAATTAGGAACCTTGGAGTTGTCTCATTCGATCACATTATTTAGCCTTTGAGAGACTTTATTCAAGAGAGGATAGAATACTTAGTATTTTATTTTGAGTTTGCATGTGCATAAAAAACACATCAACATGTATATATCAAATAAAATAAAATGAATTATATACAATTAATCTTTTTAATATTGTTCCTTAAGAGATTATCAAGAAGGCTTGCAAGCTGAGCTTTCTAATACCCTATTCAACAAATGACTAGATATGCTGTAGGCTGGGCCTTCCAATGTCAATCCTAGGGTTCAAACAATAGAATTTTGCTTGAAAATAACATGGCCTCTTCATCGGTCCCTCTATCACTGCTTTGACCTCAACATTCTAATAGAATTAGATAGAATTTAATAGAGTTTAAATATGAGGGTGGATGATTTAATAAAAAGATATAAAAATTAAAATGACTTTTCAACATAGAACTCATTTGAAGGAGATCAAGAAAATATGACATAAATTCAATGAAAGTGCTTTCTTGTGGATATGTTGCCATTAATCTAAATATAGAAAACAACCAAAGTTAATTGTCTATGGCAATGATCTATCTAGAGGGAAGGACATATAAATTATAAGTTAAGCCCATAGATTTCATAAACATTATATACATTTCTATTAGATTTGCTAATCTAAATACAGAAATGATCGGAGCAATTCTCCATATTCATGATCAATCTAGAGGGAAATGCATATAAATGTAGGTTAAGCCCATAAGTTATTTAAATTTATTATATTTTTCTATTGTAATTGCTTTTGAGTATTATATTACATTAAAATAATTTACATAGATAAAATAGTCATCTTTATAGGTGCCAAAAATACCCAAGAATAATAAAACTACAACTACCAATATTAACAGCTAGGGTGAAGTATGCCACATCCATGGCACAGTATTTTTTCTACTCTAAATACCCAAATAACAGAAGTAACTAATAGAAGGGAAAATTTTGAAAAAATACATACTTACAATTACAAATGCCATTGTTAGCCATAGTTTCCTTGTTCTGTAGTGAGTTTGAAGATTATGTGATTCTGTTGGATATCCTGTAGTGCTGTGAAATGTAACACCAACACATTCAACTTGTTTTCGGACACCATTTTTAATGGTAGAAAGACTCTATGAACAAGGTGAATGTGTAGAACTTGTTATAATCTACCAGTACTCCAAACATGCACTACAATATGATGTATTCTTCAACTGCAAACATCCTCCCTTTTTCCCACTGCTGTGAAACTTAAAATCCTATGATAGGATAGGGCTCAATCAAATGTACTACCCAAAATAAAACACTTGTAAAGATTTCAATCTCAAGAATAAGCTTTAGTGTGATGATGTTTTATGATCTGATGGAGGTTAGAATGCCATGTGTAGCTACTGCTTTCAGAAACCTTGTGTCCATACTACAACCACTGCACATTGTATTTCCCTCTTAAGTATAATTAATTATATTACATCTTTATTTATTTTGGTAAACACTTTAATTAGAAACCTACACTAAGTTTTGAAGGTACTGAGTCAACAAAAACAACTATAAAATCATAAATGAGAAACTTGGAAATAACCTCTAAGAAAAGAAAAGAAAACATCACTACCCAAACAAATCAATTTCCATAAGGCATTATAGTTTTCCACCCAAGAAAGTTTTCACCCAAATGAAAATGATTAGCACCAAGATGAAAAGAAGGCGAACTAGCACAACCAAGAAAATGAACATCTATCTTGAAGGAAATGATTAACTACCCAAATGTCACTAAGTTAGGAGTGGAATAAAGCACAACTTCTAAAGAGATTAAATTGGCCACTAAGAAGAAAACATGATGACTCCACCAAAGAAAAATTGAGTCTAACTATTGTTACTATTGGATCAACATAAAAGTCAACTGCAACCATGATAAGAATATTCCCTACTAGCTATCACTATTCAGTTTGTTGCTAATTCATTTAGTCATCAATTATATGACTAAAAGCAATGATAATAACTCCAATAATTACCTTGACTTGTTCCCACATACCTATAACATTCTAACAAGCTACATACAACAACTTCCAAGCACCTATAGAGATAAAATTTACTTATGTGTGCTACATCCATAGTAGCCTAATATGTACCTATAACAATATGTAGGTAGCCTATATCCTATCTATGACATAGTTGCAAGTAGATTTATGGCCTAAGAAAACACCTATAGGTGATACATACATACATATACATCTACAATATGCATACATTTATGTATATGCATGTATGTACACAATATATACATACATATACATATGCATAGACATGCATATACATATCTATAAGCATGCATATGTGTATGCATGTAGATGTATATGCATGTATAAATGTATGTTTGTATGTATACATATATGTATATAACATATACATATACAAATTGTATATAAGATACATACATACATACATACATACATACATATATTTACATGTATGTGCATGGAAAGGGAGACCAAAAGGGGGTCAAAAGTGACCACTTTTTTTTCTTAAAATAAGTAAAAACTAATCTTGAATAAGAAATTGAAGATAGTCGTGCTCAAAATTTAAAGACGTGACAAGAACAAGATTCATATTGCTCAAAATCTAGTTTGTAAACTACTTTAAATTATTTTTAAAAAAACGATGGAGATTAAGATATTCAAATAGGGGGAGCACACAAAGTGTTTATATTTTTGTTAGAAAAGTATAAGATAGAGTCTAGTGTGCTCCTAACATCACATAGTTTATGCTTGTTTTTTATGTTAATTTCTAATAAATATATAATTTTGTATGAATTTTCAAAGAGGACACATCCTAAAAAATAAAAAATTGAGTGAGCCCCCCTAATTTTTTGAAAACTAATAAAAAATTAAAATATTTTTTTAATGTGTAGAATAAATTCTAGAATCTAAAAATGTAATTTATTTCAATTTGGATGAATAGGTAAAAATGACATAAAAAATACTATACATAGTTTTTACAGCCAAAAAATAAGACACTAGCAAAAGAAATTGAAGATGAAACCTCAATGTTTTTAGATTTTAGAAAAATTACATGGTTAGAAAGCTAATATAAAACTTAAAATGATCCTGGCATTTTTTTAGATTAGCATTGAAAAAAATTAAACTTGATGGAGAGAACGCTTGAGATTTAGTTGATTTTCTAAGTTTTCTTGAAATCATATCTTTGGGCATCTAAAAGGTAGTTCCAACTCTTTAGGTTGGATGTCCAAGGCAAATACAACCCATAGGGTTGGGAATTCCAAATGTAGTTAAAAACATGAGTGCATTATAAGGTGCTTGAATTTCACCTTGCCTAAAAAAAGAGCAACGATCTATAAAAAAGAAAAAACATGAATTTGGACCCACATGCTCTGTTTATTCCCTGCTTTACACTTTCTATGACATATAAACAAACTTTTGATGCTTTTGAGTATCTACAATCACTAATTGACAAAATTATCTCTTTTTGTTCTTTTATTGACATAGAAGATGCCAATTGCATGTTTTTAAATCAAATTTAATATTGTAAATCATTATTTTTGTGTTTTGAGGAATTAAAATAATTGTTTCAAAAAATTGACTAATTTTTTATCTTACACTAACAAAAAAGTTCTAATTGTATGTTTTATATTTGAATTTGATAATTATAATCATTGTTTGTGTTTTTTAACCAATTATGTTAGATCGATATAGAATTCAACATCATGCTATGGAAATAACCAAAAACTCAAACCCAAGAGGAGTGTGAAGCTAAGAATACAAAGAAAAGAGAAAAAATGAGACAACTTCATGAAAATAAGAAATTGAACTTTATAGATAAAGATATACCTTATTTGCTAATTGAATTAGATCATGAAACATCCAAGAAAGAGAAGGATTTGGAGAAACAAAGGAAATGAATGCAAAAACTTCATGCAAGTTGTAGACATCTAAAAATGACATAACCCATGTTACCATTTCCTGACATGCTTGCACTAATTTATTCCCTTTCCCATAATTAATTAAATAAAATCAATTTATTGAATTAATTTAACAATTCCCCATAGCCCATTATCTATAATTGATTAAATAAATATTACAATTTCTTTAATTGATTATCCTATCCTTTTCTACTAACCTAAATTAATTAAATAAATTCTACTTATTTATTTTATCCACCTAGCCCATGACTAAACCTAGGCTAATTAAATAAATATCATTTATTTAATAAGCTACCATACCCTACCTAGCCTGTAGACCCAAATTAATTAAGTAAACCCTTAATTAATTTATATCACTAATTAACCCATCTCTTAATTTCCAACAGTCATATTAATTAAGTTAATCACTTAATTGATTAACTTAAGCCCTTATTATCCCATCTCCCCACACTTGACTAAATAAATAATATTTTTAATTAAGACGAATCACATGTGTCTCCACCTCATATTTCCTCATTCATGCAAGAGCATTATTTAATTAATAAATCTCACACATGTCTACACCCCACCTTTCTAAATCCATGCATTTGCCATTTCTTATCTCATTCATCCATAAAATCCAATTTTTAAATACACCCTCTCCCACATAAATTAATTTTTAATTCATTCTTATGTAATTATCTTGATTAATGCAAAGCCTTCCCAAGGTTTAATTTCGAATTCCAAAATATTGTGAGCCCTCCAATATTGATGATGAAACCCTAGCCATTGATTTCACTATGAAATCTCCACCCTTGGATCTCCATTTTAAACATCCACCATTGATAAAAAAAATTCTCCAAAAATCTATAAATATAAGGCCTCTCCAAGAATTTTTATAACAAGTTCTTAATCATCCAATTTATGACAAAATCTTAGCCATTTTTTCTTATATCATTGACAAATCCTTGCCTCTATTTGTGTTGGTTAGAATAGAGCAATCCACATTTATTCACATTGGGTATATCTAGGAGTTCCTTCTTGGGTGCATTCTTTTTCCTCCACATTATCAAGGAGAATGGAACGCCTGAAAATTTGAAGTAAAATCACTTGTTTTGTGCTTTCTTTGTGTTCTTATGTCTTCTCACATTTAGTCATCTTCATTTGGCATACCCAGTGGGACATCACATCCCTAAAAACTAACAAAATTTTCACAATTTTTTCATTTTTTTGTCGTGCAAGTGATGCAGGGACTTCCAGAGGTCATAACTTTTGACTCGGATGTGGGTTTTCTACGAAATTTTACAGGTGGATGTGTTATGAGGTGGCCAGTGGTTTCCCAACCCACCCTAGTTGGTTGGACCTCATCTTGGCACTTTTTCGGGGCTTGAAACTTTCATCTTGGCCCTCAAAATGGCAAATTAGTGTTTTTTTCTAGTTTTTTAAAAGTTGCTTTTTTTAATAACTCGAAACTCATGTTTCGAATTTAGGATGTTAGTTGGTTTTTCGTCCTACCTTAGCTTTATGAGCTTTTTGGGAAAAAATTGGATTCTCAAGATATGATTGTAAAATTATCTAAAATGGCAAAATCTGACAATTGTCGAAATCTGCTAAAAAAGGTAATTTTTTATTTTTTTTGTTTTCTTAGATATATGAGAGTTTTGGTTGGCGTTTCAATTCACACCTCTGGTATGCGATTTGGAAACGGACAGCTATGCACAAATAAACTGCTCTCCTATTGGAAGGGGGAGTTCCCTTTCTTGCTGATGTTCGTTGAAAAGATAACTTGAATGAAACTTCGCCTATCTTCTTTTTGATTCTCAGCTGCGAGCACAAGGTTATAAAACTCTAAACGCTGCAGAAGAGGTTTTTTCCTTTTTAAAACTTCTACTACAACTAGCATAGACTAATGACGCTTTCAACCTCCTGAGTAAATTCAGAGCAAAGGAAGTTGAAAGTGAACGGGGAATGATTGTTAACACAAAAACTCAAGTAGTTTTCCTCTAGATTTACACCACAAGACTAAGAGTACTTTAATGATGAAAACTGAAAATAAAAGCCACAGAAGCTACACATTTGACGACGAAAACTTGATGAATCGATATAGAATATCAGAGCAAAGTAGGCATGAGATTTCTATTCAATATCAAAAAGTTTAATACAACTCCAGGACAGCAATACTACAGCAAAAGGTAGGCATACAGTAAGTGATCAAACACCAGAGAATATTGAACACAAAGTGAACAAACACCTGGAATAACAATGTTTGCAGGCTAGAATAGGCACAACAAATTTTGCTATCACAAAAGTCATTCCCTTACAATGAACACATATTGAACAGACACTTGGAATAACAATGTTTGCAGGCTAGAATAAGCACAACAAATTTGCTATCACAACTACTGTTACAAATAATGGGCAAGGATGCCCTTATTTATACTAAAATCAAAGGAGTAGGGAACCCTAAAATCTCCTTGATTAACCCTAACTTGCCAACTCGCAAGTTTTATTACTATTCTAAGACAAAGATACAATAAACAAATACTTTAAAGCAATATGCTTTAAAGCAAAAAGATTCCAACTATCACAAGGTGATTTCTTTCTAAATATAGGATGGATGAGCTTAGGATGAAAGCACATGCTTTAAAACAAAAAGCATATGTTTTAAAGCTGCTTTATTTTGAAATGCATCCTCATCAACATTCTTTCTTTTTGGTGATGTCATCCGTTGATATTCTTTTGTTGATTTCTTCTAAAAAAGCTGATTCTGAGTGAAAAACGCTGGCACATGGGTTTTGTAGATATTTCTGTTTCTAAGCAACCCAGATTGTCAGATTTTGAAAAAGCGGAGATTTTCTCAAAAAAGCAGGAAAAAAGCAGTTTCCTGAAAAAAAGCACAACTCCCAATCTTCAAGAGGATAATAATCTGGATGGACCCATCTCGACGAAAATTGAAAAAGCTCTGGTCGGATTTCTGAAAAATGATCTCCTTGAAACAAGGACCCTGAAAAAGCAAGCCTCTCTTCTTCCTCAACCTGAATCTATGAAGAACACTGAAAAAGCACCTGGTTTGGGTCTTTGAATCTTCGTTGAAAGAAAAATAAAATCTTTCCTCTGGATGCAACCTGCAAAAGATAATGAAATAAAGAAGCCCAAAGCTTGTCTTTATAAATCTTTTGGTCAAAAAAGCAGCTTTACTTGTGTGAGAAGAAAACTTCATCATCATCCATGAAGAAAGCAACTTTTAAAGCATAAATCCAAGTGGATGTCTTCAAATAGGAAGAATCCCTATTTTGTAGGAGCCTATGGCTTCATGTGCAAGATGACGAAAAATATCTTCTTTGATGATGTCATCGAATGCGCGAGTTGGAAGAAGTGTTAACAAAATTTTCTTCATTTTCGACACTTCAACACTCATTTTGACTCAAATATGGCCTGTCTCTGACTTTGACAAGGTGGGAAAATGTTGATCATGAACTGAAAAAGCTAACTGATCCTGATGTTTTGGAGATTGATCAATTGAGATTCCATCCCTTGCCTTCGTTCGACAATCTGACATCGTTTGACCAAGTTTGACCTCCCTGAAACTGCCAACAGGCGAAGATTGGTAACAAGGCATGTCAAAAAATATTGAAAACACAAAAATATTCTAACACTACTCAAGATGGGCGCCTTAAGCCTCCTGGGGTGCCCAGTTTCCCAACACTTAGCCATTTTTTTAGTTTTTTCAACTTTTCCAATTTCTTGGTTTGCGTGCGCGTTCCGGAGGCACAGGCTCCCTATTTGGCTATCAATTTCTAACAAATGGGATGAAAATGAGTCTGATGATCTGGCAAATATGCAAGCCTGATGAAAACTAAGCTGATTGTACCTTCTGTTTGCCTCAAAAAATGTGCCAAAATGATCAACATTGAACCAGAGCGGGCTAACGGAAGGAGATTTGTGTTTTTCAAGAAAAAAATGAAAAATAATCTAAAACTAGTGAGGATGGGCACCCCAAGCCTCCTGGGGCGCCCAGTTTGTCAACACTTAGAAAAATTTTCAATTTTGTACCTTTTCTCGATTTTCGTGCCGACAGCTCCTGTTTGATCTTCGATATCAGTCATTCTGACGACTGTCGAGGCAGAATGGAGGGTGATCTGAGTAGTTTGAATATATCTGTGATGAAATCCTAGCTTTGACTAACTTTTGACCAAGTTTGACCAAGTTTGACCAACTGAAAAAGAGCTGACAGAAGCATTTTCGACGTTTCTTGAAAAACATGAAAAAAAACTAACACATGAGAGGATGGGCGCCCCAAGCCTCTTGGGGTGCCCAGTTTCACCAGACTTAGCCTTTTTTGTGATTTTCCAACTTTTCCAATTCACCTTGGACCCATCTTGCATCGTTTTGCGTGCATCGTCGAGTCGACGGCCGTTTGTCAATTTTGCGTCGTTGAAACAATGTTGGAAACTCGTCGAAGAGTTCTGGCAGGTGAACTTTTCTGTGTTGATGACTTTTGAGCTCATGCTTCGCCTTCTGAAAAAGCAAAAATGACCTAGTAGAGAAAACTTGGTCGTTTGAAGATTCTGTCTGAACTGTGCCGATCGTGAAGGAAAATCGACCAATGAGAATCGAGCGCGACACCTGATTTGGAGATTCTATTTTTAGAAACTTTCTATTTTTAGAAAGTTTTGCCAACATCCATATCTCAAGAAACCTAGAAAACTGAACTCGACGTCTATTTTTAGAAATTTTGCTTTTTTGACTTTTTGACAAAAAAATTTTCTAGACTTGTTTCAAAATGCCTTAATGAAGCTAATAATTTGGTTGGGTACAACAATTGGCTCTGTCTGGGGACCATGGCAGATACTTACAGCATAGGAGAACCAAGAATCTCTAGACTTTTGCAAGTTGGACCAGTGCCTTATCAGTTGGGCAATAGAGTCAGGTTACATTCCTAATCACCTAGAACAAGACTTTCCTACATCACCTAAAACCGGACTTCCTAAAATCACCTAGGGAGTTGGAACTTCACAACACAAGGAACACAACTGTCACATTACGAAAAGGGGAAAAATATTACAACATAACGATCACATCACAGAAAGGGGAAACACATCACGAGAACAAAAAGTGTTTCACGCGCTATTTTTCCTGAGCGAGGATGAGAAGAGATTTAGGACTGTCACATAAAACCATCAATCGACTCAGAAAAGTAAGAACCATCTCTCTTTAGCTGTGAAGATTGCCTTAGTAGCACAAAACTTTTCTTTCTCTGCAACATCCCCTCAAAGAGCCATGATTCAGGAGGGTATTCACGTTCAGGCCATGAGAAGTTCCTGAGAAACTGATTGATATGCCAGTGATCAGGTGGAGCATCTTCCTCCAATGCAAGCAACCTCTGCAATAGGTGGAGATACAGAACTTCCTTCTGAAGATATACAGGAAAGTCTTGTGGCCAAAGTACATCTGTGGGAATGGTCATCACCACATATTGAATATGAGTTTCATTTATATCTTGTACACACACAACTTTGTATTCAGTCAATGCATCATCTTCTGGAAAAGGTGCAAGCTGCTCATACACAACTCTCATTACTAATTCTTGGCTTATAGGATCCACAACTGTCCTTGCCCATTTTTTAAGTGCTACAGGGGCTTCTTCATCGGTTGTGTTTTTGTCCATCCACGCTTCAAAATCTGATGAATCGTCAAGATCTGAATGCTTAAACTCTTGAACATCTTCACCTGATAGCTCACTTTCCTATTCATTACCTGGAATCTCATCACCCTCTGTAGAGTACTCTTCTTCAATGCGGATATCCATCATCACTTCTTCTTCAGCATTCATGTATCTTTCTTGCTCTGTAAAAGGAGTAGAATCAAAGACAGCTTCATCTGAGTCATATGGTTCCTCTTCTTCTTGATCAATATCACACACGGCGTATCTCACAAGACATTTGTCAAGAATCTCTAATTTTTCAATATCATCCTCTTTAGTGACCAAAAATGAATACTCCATGAACTCCTCTTCTCCATCAACCTCTTTATATGTTGCATTCCACATTGGTTGCATAGTATCAGTAAAGTCTTTTTCTTGTATAGGTTCATAGATGGATTCAACATCGTCCTCTTCACTAGTATGTATGAAAGATTCTTGAGATGCAAGTGAAGATGGCCTAAATTGTAAAGAAAAGTCTGCAGTATCTTCCGTTGAAGAATTATTTTCCCACTGATGTTGAAAACAATTTAGATCTGATATTGGAACTTCCATATGATCTCTAGTTCTGAAAAGAAGATCATGCTCTTGCTCTGCTTGCAAAACTTTTTGGGTCTCTCCCTTGGATATATTTGACACAGGTTCTTCAAACCAGCCTTCGAAAGACAAGAAAAACAAACTTGATTCATCATTATTTTGCTTTTGAAAAGATTGTTGTTGTTCTTCTTCCTGAAAGAAAGTTTGTAAGTTGTATATTTTTTCGGATTCTTCTTCTAATTCATCAACCACATGGACAACCTCCTGATTTTGTTCAGTTATTTCAGACAGCATAACATATGTACTAGGACCCGTTTCTTGATATAGCACAAGTTCAGGGATAACCTTCAAAAGTTTAGCATTATTTTCTTCATTAGTGTGTATGAAAGCTTCTTGAGACAAAGATGAAGACGGGCTGAACTGTAAAAGAAAATTTACAGTATCCTCTACTGAAGAATCACTCTCGAAGTGATATAGAAAGCTATCAAGATCCAATGATGAATCTTCCATATGATCTCCATTTTTTAGAAATTCCTCCAATGATGAATCATCTTCAAAATGAAGAAGATCTTGTTCTTGCTCCAATTGCAATGTTTCTTTGGTCTCTTCTTTGGATATATCTGACACAGGTTCTTCAAACCAACCTTCAATGAGAAGAACAAATCAAATTCTTCATTGCTCTCTGCAACACATTTGATCTCTTCCTTGTAATTTTACTCTTGAGAAGATTGTTGCACTTCTTCAAAGAAAGTTTGCAAATTGCACATTTCTTCAGATACTTCCTCTAATTCGTCAACCACATAGACAACCTCTTGATTCTTTTTAGTTATATCAGACAACATAACATATGTACCAGAATTTGTTTCTTGATATAGCACTTGTGCTTGAGGATCCTGAGATTTCACCACTGCGAACCATGACTTGATTTCTAGTTCCAATTTGAAATTACCTTTCTTTAAAGGAATGGTCGCAGATGACCAATCCAATTGTATTTCTCCTCCAAGATCTTTGCAGAAACTTCTACTTAGCAGCATCCCATAGCTAGCTGGAATGTTAGCTACCAAGATAGTCATCATTATTTTCTTCTCTGGGCAAGCCGCTAATCGAACTTGAGCATCCTTCAATTGTCCAACCAATGGCACTAATTTAGACTCAAGAGAATAACACTTGTCATGTGTTTTGGTGCATGAGAGTCCCAAAGCATTCATTACCTGCAAAGGCATGACATTGTCTGAGGCTCCCGAATCAATGATACAATTGCTCAATTTATAACCTCCTATATACAGAGAAATATAGAAGGGATTTGGCTTCTCTCCTATCAGAACAGAAGATTCTAGCAATGTGGGTTGTACAACAGTCTCTTTCTTGACATACTTGACAATTCTATCCAGCTGATCTGGATGGTCTTGAAGATACTCCAGCTGAGAAATCTGCACCTTTGTCTTCATCATGGAATCGACTATATCAAAATTTGTTGAAGATGAATTTTGAGTAGTCTGAACACTTTTATGTGATGGCTAAGGATTGGAAGTGGAAGCCACTTCCTTCTCCTTTTCTTTTGGTCTTTGTGTATTCTCTCCTTCCTTCTGTGCTTTAAAATGTTGAGTACGTGTAAACACAGGAGTTGAAAGATTTTCATGATTCACTGCAAGAGAATATTGACGAAAATCGTCTTGTTCTTCCTTCATTATAACGAGTTCATTTTGGAAGTATCCCGTGGTAGAGTCACCATCGAAGTTGTCCGTCTGTGGTAAGACAACATTCGCACTTGGGGAAGGAACAATGTTTGAAATAGGTGCAACATCAGCATATCCCATGATTTGATTCATTCTTACATTTTTAGGACACGTGGCTCCAGTATGTGCATCAGTCTCATGAAAGGAACAAAACACTACATTTTGAGCGGCATCAACTGCTTGCCTTGGTGGTGGTGTTGGCAACCTGGGCCTATAGTTATTGAAAGGCTAAAAATTGTTCCTCTTAGGCTGATATGGTTGCTGAGGCTGATACTGTTGCTGTGGTTGATATTGTTGTTGCGATGACTAACTATTGCGCGGGTTGCCCCTGAGTAGGCAACTGTCTCTTCATGATAGTCACTTCATTTGCTACCTTATGTAGTAGTGGATCTGCAGAACTCTGAACTAGAGGCCTAATTGAATCTGTTTTCATCTTACCAGAGGTAATCATGTCATCCTCTAACTTGATAGCATTTTCTTGTGCATTGGATAATTCTGTTTCATTAGCTGATCTCAAAAAGAAGGCTATCTCAGAAGGAAGAGCGTTAATGAAACTGCTCAATAGAATTTGTGGAGATGGATTAAGAGTATGAGAAAGACGTGTAACTAGGTGATTAAACCTTGCCACAAACTCCCTCATTGGTTCATTGTTTTCCATCTTTGAATTTGAGAGTTGGGTGAACAATTTGTGACCATCTTCGGCAGGCTTGAACCTTGCCAAGAATTTCTCGCTCATAGTTGCCCAACTTGTAATGATTCCTGGTTCTAGATGATTGAACCAATCGACAGCATTTCCTGCAAGAGTCTCAATGAAGAGACACACGGCAACATCTTCATGTGATACATGTAAAACAGCGCAAGCTGTTGGGAATGCAGAGATATGTTCATCAGGATGTTGAGTTCCATCGCCATGGAACCGAGGAAAGTGCTTCCTTGACCCCTTTGGTAAATCATGATGTGCTTGTAGGGCCAAAGGTCCAATGTTATTACCCCAAGGCAATGGTGGCGGTCGCCTTTGATTTGGATCATTGTGATTGTTGTTATTTGCATCACCCATTGCTCTAGGCTGGATTACTGGTTCTTCTGGTAATTCTTCCTACTTGACTTCAGGAACTATCTGAATTTCTCGAGCTATGTTGGATGCTTCTCCAACTTTTACAGAATCAAGATCTTGAAAGAAAGGATCTGTAGCACCGCCTTTTCCCTTTCTTGAATAAACCCTGTGAGCCAGGATTATCTATTGCCACGCGGGAGGTGGTAGTACTGGTCTTCCTGCTGCAAGATCTGCTTTGTGTTCTTCGTCAAGGATAGCAATTGCGTTTCTCCACTGATCAGGACTTTCCTTTTGTGCAAATATGAAACTTCTAAGGCTGCTAATGATGTCCATTTTCTCTCCTTCCACTCGTACAAGATTTGGTTGAATAATAGGTGGTGTAAGATTTGGTTGTTGAACTGGAGCAGAAGGACGCAAGAGAGTCATTACCGTGTCATAAGCCTAAGCTTGCTTGAAGTTTTATGCCTCATGCCCCACGGTGGGCACCAGAAAATTGTTGGCATTTCAATTCGCACCTGTGGTATGCGATTTGGAAACGGACAGCTATGCACAGATAAACTGCTCTCCTATTGGAAGGGGGAGTTCCCTTTCTTGCTGATGTTCGTTGAAAAGAGAACTTGAATGAAACTTCGCCTATCTTCTTTTTGATTCTCAGCTGCGAGCACAAGGTTATAAAACTCTAAATGCTGCAGAAGAGGTTTTTTCCTTTTTAAAACTTCTACTACAACTAGCATAGACTAATGACGCTTTCAACCTCCTGAGTAAATTTAGAGCAAAGGAAGTTGAAAGTGAATGGGGAATGATTGTTAACACAAAAACTCAAGTAGTTTTCGTCTAGATTTACACCACAAGACTAAGAGTACTTTAATGATGAAAGCTGAAAATGAAAGCCACAGAAGCTACACATCTGACGACAAAAACTTGATGAATCGATATAGAATATCAGAGCAAAGTAGGCATGAGATTTCTATTCAATATCAGAAAGTTTAATACAACTCCAGGACAGCAATACTGCAGCAAAAGGTAGGCATACAGTAAGCGATCAAACACCAGAGAATACTGAACACAAAGTGAACAAACACCTGGAATAACAATGATTGCAGGTTAGAATAGGCACATCAAATTTTGCTATCACAAAAGTCATTCCCTTACAACAAACACATATTGAACAGACACTTGGAATAACAATGTTTGCAGCCTAGAATAGGCATAGCAAATTTGCTATCACAACTACCATTACAAACAATGGGCAAGGATGCCCTTATTTATACTAAAATCAAAGGAGTAGGGAACCCTAAAATCTCCTTGATTAACCCTAACTTGCCAACTCACAAGCTTTATTACTATTCTAAGACAAAGATACAATAAACAAATGCTTTAAAGCAATATGCTTTAAAGCAAAAAGATTCCAACTATCACAAGGTGATTTCTTTCTAAATATAGGATGGATGAGCTTAGGATGAAAGCACATGTTTTAAAACAAAAAGCATATGTTTTAAAGCTACTTTATTTTGAAATGCATCCTCATCAACATTCTTGCTTTTTGGTGATGTCATCCATTGATATTCTTTTGCTGATTTCTTCTAAAAAAGCTGATTCTGAGTGAAAAAAGCTGGCACATGGGTTTTGTAGATATTTCTGTTTCTAAGCAACCTAGATTGTCAGATTTTGAAAAAGCGGAGATTTTCTCAAAATGCAGGAAAAAAGCAGTTTCCTGAAAAAAAGCACAACTCCCAATCTTCAAGAGGATAATAATCTGGATGGACCCATCTCAACGAAAACTGAAAAAGCTCTGGTCAGATTTCTGAAAAATGATCTCCTTGAAACAAGGACCCTGAAAAAGCAAGCCTCTCTTCTTCCTCAACCCGAATCTACGAAGAACACTGAAAAAGCACTTGGTTTGGGTCTTTAAATCTTCGTTGAAAGAAAAATAAAATCTTTCCTCTGGATGCAACCTGCAAAAGATAATGAAATAAAGAAGCCCAAAGCTTGTCTTTATAAATCTTTTGGTCAAAAAAGCAGCTTTACTTGTGTGAGAAGAAAACTTCATCCTCATCCATGAAGAAAGCAACTTTTAAAGCATAAATCCAAGTGGATGTCTTCGAATAGGAAGAATCCCTATTTTGTAGGAGCCTATGGTTTCATGTGCAAGATGACGAAAAATATCTTCTTTGATGATGTCATCGAATGCGCGAGTTGGAAGAAGTGTTAACAAAATTTTCTTCATTTTCGACACTTCAACACTCGTTTTGACTCAAATATGGCCTGTCTCTGACTTTGACAAGGCAGGAAAATGTCAATCATGAACTAAAAAAGCTCACTGATCCTGACGTTTTGGAGATTGATCAACTGAGATTCCATCCCCTGCCTCCGTTCGACGATCTGACATCGTTTGACCAAGTTTGACCACCTTGAAATTGCCTACGGGCGAAGATTGGTAACAAGGCATGTCGGAAAACACTGAAAACACAAAAATATTCTAACACTGCTCAAGATGGGTGCCCCAAGCCTCCTAGGGCACCCAGTTTCCCAACACTTAGCCATTTTTTTAGTTTTTTCAACTTTTCTAATTTCTTGGTTTGCGTGCACGTTCCGGAGGCACAGGACCCCTATTTGGCTGTCAATTTCTAACAACTGGGATGAAAATGAGTCGTATGATCTGGCAAATATGCAAGCCTAATGAAAACTAAGCTGATTGTACCTTCTGTTTGCCTCGCAAAATGTGCCAAATTGATCAACATTGAACCGGAGCGGGCTGACGGAAGGAGATTTGCATTTTTCAAGAAAAACATGAAAAATAATCTAACACTGGTGAGGATGGGTGCCCCAAGCCTCCTGGGGTGCCCAGTTTGTCAACACTTAGAAAAATTTTCAAAAATTTTCAATTTTGTACCTTTTCTCAATTTCTGTGCCGACAGCTCCTGTTTGATCTTTGATTTCGGTCGTTCTAACGACTGTCGAGGCAGAATGGAGGGTGATCTGAGTAGTCTGAACATATCTGTGATGAAATCCTAGCTTTGACTAACTTTTGACCAAGTTTGACCAAGGTTGACCAACCGAAAAAGAGCTTTTCGACGTTTCTCGAAAAACATGAAAAAAAACTAACACAGGAGAGGATGGGTGCCCCAAGCCTCCTGGGGTGCCCAGTTTCACCAGACTTAGCCATTTTTGTGATTTTCCAACTTTTCCATTCACCTTGGACCCATCTTGCATCGTTTTGCGTGCATCGTCGAGTCGACGGCCGTTTGTCGATTTTGCGTCGTTGGAACAACGTTGGAAACTCGTCGAAGAGTTTTGGCAGGTGAACTTTTCTGTGTTGATGACTTTCGAGCTCATGCTTCGCCTTCTGAAAAAGCAAAAATGACCTAGTAGAGAAAACTTGGTCGTTTGAAGATTCTGTCTAAACCGTGCCGATCGTGAAGGAAAATCGACCAATGAGAATCGAGCATCACACCTGATTTGGAGATTCTATTTTTAGAAACTTTCTATTTTTAGAAAGTTTTTCCAACATCCATATCTAAAGAAACCCAGAAAACTGAACTCGATGTCTATTTTTAGAAATTTCTATTTTTAGAAATTTTGCTTTTTTGACTTTTTGACGAAAAATTTTCTAGACTTGTTTCAAAATGCCTTAATGAAGCAAAAAATTTGGTTGGAATGATGCATCACACAACATACACTCAACAGAATTGTGCCATTAAACATGAGAGACAAAAATTTGGAAGCTGAAACATAACAAAACTTCTATTCATCAACTCTGCCGCTACAATGAGAGAAAACTCTCATATATCTAAGAAAACCAAAAAAAACAAAAAATTACCTTTTTTGGCAGATTTCGACAATTGTCAGATTTTACCATTTTAGGTAATTTTACAATCATATCTTGAGAATCCAATTTTTTCCCAAAAAGCTCATAAAGCTAAGGTAGGATGAAAAACCAACTAACATCCTAAATTTGAAACATGAGTTTCAAGTTATTAAAAAAAGCAACTTTTAAAAAACTAGAAAAAAACACTAATTTGCCATTTTGAGGGCCAAGATGAAAGTTTCAAGCCCCGAAAAAGTGCCAAGACGAGGTCCAACCGACTAGGGTGGGTTGGGAAACCACTGGCCACCTCATAACGCATCCACCTATAAAATTTCATAGAAAACCCACATCCGAGTCAAAAGTTATGACCTCCGGAAGTCCTTGCATCAGCAAGTCATATCAGTGCTTCGAGCTATGGATTAGCACTTCCAAGAGATAGAGTAGCACATTTGAGTCTTTTGTCGGTGCTTGCATGTCACTTATCAAAGCCTTTGTTTCCCACAGTAGCACCTACGTGGTCTATAATAGTGCTTCATCCTGACCCTTACTGTTTGAAAGTTGTTTCTCTATTGGCTGATAGTGGCCTTGCAATTGTTTTTAACATGTTTTCTTTAGGTCAAACATTTTGCTTTGTAGGATATATCAAGGCTTTTTATCTAGGCTATAAATTAACTTGGAAATATTTTTAGCTTATAATCATTTTGGATTCCTAAAACCATGTTTTAATCTGAAAATGTTCATGTCTTGTTGTGGTGACTAACCCTATCTACAAGAAACATGTTGACTTATTTGTTTTATCAGAGAGACTAACATTTTGTAGGGTCTTCAATGGTCTTTGTGTCAGAACAATGCCTCTACCTTCAGATTCAGTGCCTTCACTTGCGGGTTCATCTCCTTTCTCTTCTAAGTCAACACATTCAGCTACAAGTAAAGTAGGTATAATATTATGTTTCATCGCCTATATATCCTAGATTAGTACTTGTGAATCTCTATTTAGCGCATTTGTATTATCTATCAGTGCACTAGTTATTTATTTCAATGCATTGGTTATTTGTTTTAGTGCATTAGTTTTTTTAGCACTTCTATTGGTTATGTCAACACTTTTATAAGTTATGTCAACATCTCTGAATCCTCTGTTAGTGCTATAGTATATTTTGTTAGTGCTTGCATTAGAAAAGATTTGAATTTGATCTTTAGAGTACTAATCCACTTTCTTGCAGCTAGATCAAATGTTGGTCAAATACATTTAGCAAACTACTAACATTTTTCTACAACCCTACGGTCAAAGTACTTTTTTTCTACTATTCCTAGTTGCACATTAATTAAAGTAGAAGGAAAAGAATTTTTTTTGTTGTGTTTTGATTTGCATTAGGATTTATGCTCTCTCCTTGCACCCTTGGGTGATATTGGGGATTATAAATCCTTGTGTAAATCCTTTGTTGTGCTTACCCTCAAAGAGGCGCTACCTTCACATATACTCTCCCCTCACACTTTGTGCGATCTTAAGGATCAAAAGTGTACTGTGACTTCTTCCTAGTTGGCCTGCTTAGAGATACACCCACTCCAAGCGACGACCTCAACCTCGTGTTCTAGCGGGGGATATAAATGTTGTGAGAATCAAAAGGCTCACTTCAATAGGGACCCCATTTGGTCTAAACAAAACCATCAAGACCCTTGGTCCACCAAGACTTGAGTGGTGGCGTTCTTGGGTAGATGCTTGGTAATCCCTTATTCACAGATTGTCCCCCATACCTTGTGTATATTGGGACACCAATTAGAAACTCATAAAGCCTAGATAGGACCTGTCAACCATATAAGATTGTAATGCACTAGATACTAGTAAGGCCCAGGAAGTTACTAACCACACAAGCCACATTGATTTTATCACAAAGTTCAAATGCCCTCTAGAAATAGGCATGCATGATGTGTATGCTCTCCCCTTGTGCCCTAGAGTGATCCTAGGTGATCAAAAGCGGTTAGTTTCCTCATCATGGGACTTGCACATTACGCCTAAATAAAGGTAGCGAGGTGGGCTTATGATCTTATACACACCTAGACTTGAATAAATTTTAGGGATGTTCATGTGCTTGGAGTGTATTCATGTGAGAACTCATAAAAGCAAATTGATCTCTGAAATTACAAATCAACCATTGTGTCTTTTGTTTTTAAAGTCTCTTGCCACAAAGTTAGTTAACCCAAAAACATCATTAAACTCACGGATCAGAAAAATTTAGTGCCTTAGTCAAACCTATCAATACCTTTGGTGTTTCTGTTAGCACTTCCATCATCATTGTCAACACGTCTAGTCTCTATCCCAGTGCCTACTTCAAAGTTGTCCATGCTTATAGCACATATCATAGTGCTTCAATCTTACCTATCAATGCTCCTGGAAACCAACTCAGTGCTTAAGTTATTGGGAATAGCACCTTTATCTAACTACACATTATTACCACAATTTGACCATTTACCCAAATTAACGAACAAAATAGACCCGACAGACCATAGAGCCAGATTTGGCAACCTGCAATCTTTCCATTTTTGGTACCCTATCAGATCACACTGATTGAAATAATTGATTTTACCAAATTTTGCTATTTCAATCTATTCCTATCCTTGTCAGTCCTTTTAGCACCTTTGGCCCATCTATCAGTGCCTTCGGCCCATTTTTCAGTGCCTTCAGCCCATCTGTCAGCACCTTAGGCCCATCTATCAATGTCTGTGTCTTATCTGTCAGCACCTTTATTTCTTATGTCAGTGCTTCCATCTAACTTGTCGATGCCTACGTTTTGAACTTCAACACTTCTATGTTAATTGTCAGCACATGCATATGATCTGTCAATGCCTCTATCTTATCTATTAGCGCCTATGTCTGCACCATTAGATAGCTGAACCTAGGGATCTCTTAATCACAAATCTAACTATCTTTAGGATTGTGGCAAACCTTTGAATGGTGACCTAAAGATCATGTTGAAAGTATGTGCCTAACTGGTGTTGTCATTGATGTCAACATAACTTTGTTGTCATTGGCATCAACTATATCTTATTCTATTACATGTTAGGAAGCTCTGTGTGTTGAGGATATTGAGCAAATTGGCCTCTCCGGAAGAAACAAGTAAGCTACAGTGAAGTGCAGAATAGACAGTGAGTGGCATGTTGAAGAACAACCTAGTAGATTGCTCCACATTTCCTTCTGGGTGAAGATCTTGCTATATGGATTGGAATTTATTGAAAGGAATGCCTAAAGTTGTTGAATCTTGAGTTTGGGCCTCCGGTATGAAGAATTGAGAGAGTTGCATTCACTAGAGTTAAGTCTACCTTTTATGGAAGATTAGTTGGGACAGGGAGAAAGTAATATGCTCTGTATTCCTCCACAGTAAAGTATTTTTCTCTATGGTTTGGTGGTCTACAAGCTATCCTTCTTTTATGATAGTTGAAGATAGAGAAGTTCATGTGTCCCAGTGAGAAGATTCCTATGGATAAAGTAGCTAAGGGTTGTGCGGTTGCTCTTGATGATTATAACATGCTTGTGGATACCTCCTGATCATGTTCCCATCATT
This sequence comes from Cunninghamia lanceolata, assembly GCA_027924645.1. Classification (NCBI taxonomy): domain Eukaryota; kingdom Viridiplantae; phylum Streptophyta; class Pinopsida; order Cupressales; family Cupressaceae; genus Cunninghamia; species Cunninghamia lanceolata. Next base: position 422,757 of record BSBN01000346.1, read on the forward strand.
ACATTGGTCCGCATGGAAGAATTGTGAAAGTGTTTTGAAGATTACTTCTAGATAGTGTGTTGTGTAACTAGCTTGGCTGACCTAGTTGATTCTAGTGATTGTGGAGATCTCTTGAAGATTGTGAAGGCGCGTTGAAGCATGGAAGATTATGTTTAAGTCCCAGCTAAGGCATGGCATGATCTACGTGCATTTTTATTTTATCTCCCTTGCATAATGTTGTAATAGGTCAAGTCCTATTTTGTAAATGTTTGTAATGCTGACCTTGGAGATTGTTCCAATGGTTGATGATTGTAATGCTATCCTTGATGATCATTCCAAGGTTGATGTAGTGTATAAATACTTGTAAGTGAATCATGGAAAAGTTGTCCTTGAGCGAAAATGAAAATATTTTAAGAAAGGTCCAAAAAGGCAGAGTAGAGAAGAGGCAGAGTAGAGAAGAGGAAGAGTAGAGAAGAGGAAGAGCAGAGAAGAGGCAAAGCGGAGTGGAGAAATTGTTGTACTTCATGATAAACATAGAAAAGTGTTGATCATGGTAGCATGCCTAGTAGTGAGCTGCTAGTAGTGTTTAACAGCCCTTAGGGTTTAACATCCCTTATTGCAATCTTGCTAGGTTTAGGGTTGAGGCAGTGAGCTTGCTAGACCTAGTTGTTCTTCATGACAGTGAGTCAGTATGATTAGGCCCGTGGAGTGACCAAGCCTGATCATCATTATTTCAAGATTACAATATATATTAAGAGCTAATCCTCTCTATGGTTTTTCCCCACATTGGGATTTTCAGCATAAATATGGTGTCTCGTGTTTTTTGCTGCACATGTGGTTAAGTTTTTAATTTTGTGGTTTCATGGTTAAATCTTAATCATTACGGATAAGTGTTCAATTTTTTAATGCTAAAGTATTTGAGTTTTTAAGACATATGATTCACCCCCCCTCTCAATTGTCTGACACATATCAACAATTGGTATCAGAGCAAGGTTCCTCAAAAGAAAGTTTAACAGCTTGAGGAAGATCCAAAATATATTTCAAGAAGGAAGCCTTGCATTTTGATGGAATGAATTATGTTCTTTGGAAGGCTCGGATGAAAAACCATCTTCTTAGTCTTGGTTACAAAATATGGAAAGATGCAGAAACAGAATACACCACACCTCAAAATGGTCTGATGACTAAAGATGAAATCAAAGAATATGAGATAGATGTCAAGGTGAAGGATGCTCTACTAAGGTCTTTATCTAACTCAATATTGATGAAAGTCGTGGATCTTGAAACTACAAATAAGGTATGGGAAAAGTTGAAGAATCTATATGAAGGAGATGATTCTGTGAAGGAAGCCAAGTTACAAAGTTTGAAAGTGAAATATCAAAGTTTGAAGATGAATGACGATGAGAACATTTCAGCATTTATGCAAAGAGTTGATGAACTTATTATAGGGATAAAAGCCATGGGTGGAACTCTCGACGAAAAGGAAGTTGTTATGAAAATTCTCAGATCCCTTCCTAAGGCCTATTGTCACAAAGTAGCCACAATTGAATAATTCATGCAAGTTAAAATAGTTGACAAAGATTAGCTTCTTGGTAAGCTTACTGCCTTTGAAATGAGAGAGTTTGGTGATGTTCTTCTAAAAGTTGAGACGACCTTCAAAGCCAACACTCCGGGAAGTACTTCCAGATCAGAAAAATACAAGGTAGCATCCAATGATGAGTTTGATGAAGTTGAAGCCAACCTCATGGACAGACTGCAAAGAGGATCTGGTAAGTATAAAGGAAAACTACCTTTCAAATGTTTCTCCTATGATAAAGTTGGTCATTTTGCTTCCAGATGTCCTGAAAGAATTGAAAGAAATAGAAAAAGGTATGAGATTATACCTAGGACCCAAAAGAAGTGTTATTATGTTGAAGATTTTGATGATGATGAAGGAGTATCAAATAATGGGGAACTTGATAATGCCAGTAATTCTAGAAATCAATGCTTGTTTATTGCTATTAAGGAAGATCATGTGTCTACTAATTCTACTAGCTGTGTGAAGGAAGGAAAACCAGTGGAAATAGCTTCGGTTGCTTAGGTTATTAAGGACAAAGATGAATGGTTATTGATAGTGGATGTTCTCACCACATGACTGGGGACAAAAGTAAGTTTGTAAGTTTGGAAAGATATGATGGTGGACTGGTTAGGTTTGGAGATGATACAGCTGGTAAGATTTGTGGAAAAGGATCTATTTCTTTTGATGGAAGCATAATATTGAAGATGTCTTGTATGTGAAAGGATTAAAGCACAATATTTTGAGTGTGGGTTAGATGTGTGAAAAGGGATATGATCTAAGCTTCAAAGACAATGGATGCAAGATCAAGGAAAGCTCTGGAATAATCATTGCAACTGGTAAAAAGACCAAAGGTAATATCTATCACTTGAAAGGAAATAAAAATTATGTTTGTTGGCTTCGATTGATGAGAGTTAGTTATGGCATAGAAGGTTGTGTCACATAAATTTTGATAACATCATAAAGATAAATAACACACAGGCTGTTAGAAATCTACCTAGGCTTGTGAAGCATGCTAATCAAATTTGTAAGGAGTATAAATTTGGGAAGCAAACGAAAACAAGTTTCAAAAGAAAGGACCAATCAATTGAAGGACTACTGAGCTAGTGCATACAAATCTGTGTGGACCTACCAAAGTAAGAAGTTTGCAAGGAGACAGGTACTTCATGTTTCTTATTGATGATTATTCTAGAATGACTTGGGTTACCTTTTTGAAAGAAAAAGCCGAAGCCCTGGATAAGTTCAAGGCTTTTAACGCAATGGTTGAAAATGAGATGGACTTGAAGATCAAATGCTTGAGGTTTGATAGAAGAGGAGAGTTTACACCAAATGAATTCAATTTCTTTTGTGAAGAACATGGAATAAAAAGACAACTATTTGCACCTAGAACTCCACAACAAAATGGAGTTGTTGAGAGGAAAAATAGAATAGTTCAAGAAGCTTCTAGAACCATGATGAAGGAAGTTGATCTACCAGAAGCATATTGGAGAGAGGTGATTCATACAACTGTGTACATCCTAAGCAGAGTCCAAGTCAAAGGTAATAGCTCTAAGACTCCTTATGAATTGTGGCATGGCAAAGTTCCTACTGTGAAATATTTCAAAGTTTTTGGTAGCAAATGTTATGTCAAAAGGGAAGAAGATCTTGGCAAGTTTGATGCTAGATGTGATGAAGGAATCTTCCTTGGTTACTCCACTAAGAGCAAAGCATACCGGTGCTATAACAAGGGGCTGAATAAGATCATTGAAAGTGCAATTGTCAAAGTTGATGAAAGTAAGGAAAGGTCATCAAAATCAAATGGATATGAACCTGATGAACCAGAGGTTTCAGAAGTGGTGCAACATGAAGATAGCTCAGATGAAGAAGGACAAGCCTCAGAAAGTGCTACCAAAACTCCAAGCTATGTGAGATTCAATCATTCTGAAGATCAGATTATAGGAGATAAGAGAAAAGGGATCTTAACCAGAAGAAAAGATGCATAGGAGCAAGTAAATTTCTATCTAATCTCTAAGATTGAACCTAAAATTGTGGATGAAGCCTACAAAGATGAAAACTAGGTAAAGGCTATGGAAGAGGAATTGATGTAGATAGAGAAGAATCAGACTTGGGATCTTGTTCCCAGGCTAGCAAATAAGAATGTAATTGGCACAAAGTGGGTTTTTAGAAATAAGTTGAAAGAGAATGGTGAGGTGGTAAGAAACAACGAAAGATTAGTAAGCAAAGGATACGCTCAAGTTGAAGGAATAGACTTTGAAGAAACTTTTGCTCCTATGGCAAGGATCAAAGAAATATGGATGTTTTTAGCTTTTGCTGCCTACAAAGATTTCAAGGTTTACAAAATGGATGTGAAGTCTACTTTCTTGAATGGAGACTTGGAAGAAGAAGTTTATATTGAACAACCAGAAGGATTCTAGTTATCAAAGTAGGATGACATGGTATGCAGATTGAAGAAGGCTTTGTATGGATTAAAACAAGCTCCCAGGGCATGGTATGCATGGTTGGACAAGTATTTGATATATATAGGGTTTAGTAAAGGTACTATAGACAACAATCTCTACTTCAGATAAATGGTGAACAAATTTTAATTATTGCAGTCTTTATGGATGACATTATTTTTGGAGGAAATAAAGGTATGTGCTTAGTTTTTGCTAGAGGAATGCAAAGGGAATTTGAAATGTCTATGTTTGGAGAGATGAACTTCTTCTTAGGTCTGCAAATAAGCTAGTCAAATAAAGGTATCTTCATTTCTTAGTCTAAGTATGTGAAAGCATTGTTAAAGAAATTTGGGATGGAAGACTACAAACTAGTTTGCACACCTATGGTTACTGGTTGTAAGTTGAGCAAAGATGATAACACACCCACGGAAAATCAGAAAAGGTACAGATCTATGATTAGAGGATTGATTTATCTGACTCAAACCAGACTTGACATAATGCATGTAGTATGTCTTGTAGCAAGGTTTCAAGCAGAACCCAAGGAATCTCATGTGATGGCAGTCAAGAGAGTTCTGAGGTATTTAAAAGGTACAATGGATTATGGTTTGTGGTACCCTAAGGACAATGATTTTACCCTTAGAGCATACACTGATGCAAATTGGGTCAGAGATATGGATGATAGGAAAAGCACTAGTGGAGGTGCATTCTTATTGGAAAAAAGGTTGGTATCTTGGTTGAGTAAGAAATAGGATTCAATATCTCTGTCAACTATAGAAGAAGAATACATTGCAGTAGCATGTAATTGCACTCAAGTGTTATGGATGAAGTAGACTTTGAAGGACATCAGAGTTGTGTATGAAGGTTTGATTACAATCTTTTGTGATAATACAAGTGCCATCAACATATCAAAGAATCTAGTAATGCATTCAAGAACAAAGCACATATCTATTAGGTATCATTTTCTGAGAGAAAAGGTGACAGAAAATGAAGTCAAGTTGGAATATGTTTCTACCAAAGATTAGATTGTAAACATCTTTACCAAGCCTTTGCCTAAGGACACTTTTGAGTTTCTCAGAGAAAAATTAGGGGTTATCACCCCTCCTACTCTAAACTAAGGTGCACAATAGTGCATCAGTCTGAAGGTGTTCAGAGATTCAGATTGATGCCTTTCAGGGATACTTCTTAGTGGGAGTAGTCAAAGAGTTCTGAAGAGAGATTGGATTAAAGTAGAAGAGTGCAAGTATGTGCCCTTTGCCATTGATGTCAAAGGGGGAGAGAAGTCATCTGAAAAACGTAGAGAGATAAAGAGTGTAGAGGTGTAAAGAGAAAGGGGGAGAATCATGTAGAAAGAAAGAGTGCATATGTGTAAAGAGAAAGGGGGAGAATCTTGTCTTGATGGCTATTGCAGTTTCTCACATTATATGTTGCCATCAATGACAAAGGGGGAGATTGTTGCAAGTATGTGCCTAATCAATGTTGTCATTGATGTCAACATATCTTTGTTTTCATTGGTGTCAATTGTATCTTATTCCATTACATGTTAGGAAGATCTGCATGTTGAGGATATTGATAAAATTGCCCTCTCCAGAAGAAACAAGCAAGCTACAGTGAAGTTTAGAATAGACAGTCAGTGGCATGTTGAAGAACAACCTAGTAGACTGCTCTACATTTCCTTATGGGTGAAGATCTTGCTATGTGGATTGGAATTTATTCAAAGGGATGCCTGAATTTGTTGAATCTTGAGTTTGAGCCTCCGATATGAAGAATTGAGAGAGTTACATTCACCAGAGTTAAGTCTACCTTTTTTGGAAGATTAGTTGGGACAGGGAGAAAGTAATATCCTCTGCATTCCTCTGTAGTAAAGTATTTTTCTCTATGGTTTGAGAGTGAAGTCTGTGATGATCATTAGTTCCTACAATTGCAGTGGTTCATGGTTTGGTGGTCCACAAGCTATCCTTATTTTATGATAGTTGAAGACAGAGAAGTTCATGTGTTCCGGTGAGAAGATTCCTATGGATAAAGTGGCTTAGGGTTGTGTGGTTGCTCCTGATGATTATAATGTGCTTGTGGATACTTCCTGATCATGTTCTCCTCATTACATTGGTCCGCGTGGAAGAATTGTGAAGGTGTTTTGAAGATTACTTCTGGATAGTGTGTTGTGTAACCAGCTTGGCCAACCTGGTTGATTCTAGAGATTTTGGAGATCTCTTGAAGATTGTGAAGGTGTGTTGAAGTGTGGAAGATCATGTTTAAGTCCCAACTAAGACGTGGCGTGATCCTCATGCATTTTTATTTTATCTCCCTTGCATAATGTTGTAATAGGTCAAGACCTATTTTGTAAATGTTTGTAATGCCAACCTTGGAGATTGTTCCAATGGTTGATGACTGTAATGCCAACCTTGATGATCATTCCAAGGTTGATTTAGTGTATAAATACTTGTAAGTGAATCATGGAAAAGTTGACCTTGAGCAAAAATGGAAAGATTTTAAGAAAGGTCCAAAAAGGCAGAGCAGAGAAGAGGCAAATCAGAGAAGAAGCAGAGTAGAGAAGAGGGAAAGTAGAGAAGAGGCAAAGCAGAGAAGAGGTAAAGAAGAGTGGAGAAATTGTTGTAGTTCATGATAAACATAGAAAAGTATTGATCATGGTAGTGCACTTGGTAGTGAGCCACTAGTAGGGTTTAATAGCCCTCAGGGTTTAACAGGCCTTATTGTAATCTTGCTAGGTTTAGGGTTGAGGTAGTGAGCCTGCTAGACCTAGTTGTTCTTCATGATAGTGAGTCAGTATGATTAGGCCCGTGGAGTGACCAAGCCTAATCATCATTATTTCAAGATTTCAATATATATTGAGAGCTAATCCTCTAAGTGGTTTTTCCCCACATTCGGTGATGCAGATCTAGGAGGCAATCAAAACATTGGAAACATACTTCACAACAATGGGCTCAAATGAGTAAGTTTCACAAACAACCTTCTCAAAGGCATCTTCCTTCTTCAAGGGCATAACTTGGTTTCCAACTACTCTGACCATACAAGGTTAACATAGACCACCTTACATCTCATGGACCCCAACACAATATACTCCAACACTTAATTTTCATAGAAACCCAAGACAACTAGTACTTCCTTTGTTATTAGGCCACTAGCCTTATAACCCTCTTTTTAGGTCTGTCCTACAATAAATTTTGTAATGGGTATGATCCCAATGAAAAAAAGACATTTCTGAGTAGCCATTATCCTTATTGACAACATATCAAAAAATTAGGATAGGTTTTTTCAGACCAAACCCCTTAAAAATGCACTATTGTTGTTTGCAATTAGGCCTAATTAGGCTGCTTCAAGGAGGGTTTATTGGATCTAAGACTCCCAAACACCAAATCATTTATCCAACTTCTCAAAAACATTATATTAGACCTGTACATACTTTATAAACCATTAGCCATAAGTTTCCATGAGTATTTTGGAAAACCCTTGCACCAAACTCACAAAATTGCATAAAAACCTTATAACAGTCAACTAGGGCTTCTTCAAAACTCATCTAAAACTTCTCCAAAATCAGTTAAACCAATGGGAAATCATTAATAACCTTAAAACAGACCTTCATGCAAGTTTTTACCAATTTATAATTGTTAAAATGAAAGATATGCAATTTTTATTGCTTGCTGCCCTGTGTAAATCTGAATCTACCCATTTCCACCAAAATTGTAATAACTTTAGCATAAATTAATGAAATTGAGTGAAACCAATTGCATTGAAAATTAGATTCAAATATAGTTCACCTGAAATTAAAAAATAATTGGAATCCTATAACGTACATGGTCGTACCATGCGCTGCAATAGGACTGTTACAGGAGAAATCTGGAAATTGTAGTCACAAAAATGATCATAACTTTCTCCAAACTCAATGAACAATCACCAACCCAATTGAATTTGGAAGATGATTCAATTAACTATCATATTAAATCAATTTCAGATTATTAAATGCAAATTAAAGTCCATACAAAATGAAATAACAGTCAGATTTTTTGGAAAAACATTGTTTTGGGCATGCAAACTTGTATTTTCTTCATTCCATCCCTTCCAAAAACCTTCCCTACCTTGGGATCCATGTTTACAGGAAATATTTATGCTATTACAACCACATTTCAACTTCCCAACCAATCATAACTTCTTTTGTTAAGACTAATGACACTTTTACAAGACTTGTTGCATTTTGACAACTTTTACATTATTTTGCAATATTAACCCTATGGAGTCTAAATGACTGAAATACATAAAAAAATGGTCCATTAGACCTTATTACAATGTTGAAACATCAAAATTGAACACAAGAATCAATATTTCCTCATGGAAGCATGTGATCAAATAGGTGCTCTTGCACCATTGGGGTTTTCCATATAAATCTGGTGTCTCTTGTGTTTGTTTCTGCACATGTGGTTAAGTTTTTAATTTTGTGGTTTCATGGTTAAATCTTAATCATTGTGGATAAGTGTTCAAAGTTTTAATGCTGAAGTATTTGAGTTTTTAAGACAACTAATTCACCCCCCCTCTTGTTTGTCTGGTGCATATCAACAAATCACTCATCTTCCACTTCACCTAAGTCATCCCTTTTCAATATCACTTAAATATCATCATCATCCATTTTTTATTTGACCTTAGAAAACCTTTGATTTATCAATCCCATTTTGGACCTTCACACTTGCCACATCAATTTCGCCCATAATCCAATTCTTATCAAATCTCTATCAAATTCCCAAATCCACCAAAACAAACCTCATCATCTCAAACCAAATTTGAATCAAATAAAATCCAACCATCATTCAACCTATCTCAAATCAAAATTTCACTAAAGTAAATCTAGATTTTATCTTTATCCCCTAATTTATATTAAGCTTGAGAACTTTTCTATCTTAAGGTTGTATAAATTAGCCTTATCAATCTTAGATAAATTAGTTTAGGAGCTTAGACTACTTCTAAGCTAGTGGACTCTAAGAATCCCATTTTGCTTTGTGTGTCTTGTCTACCCCGAGAAAAATAATCTTTTATCTCTCTTTTTCTTAGGCTCTTGTCTACTCTATGTAAAAGAAGATAAATCCTTTATATCACACAAGATTTAGATTTTGTAAGATTCAATGTGACTCAACAAGCCACGATCCCTACAATCAAGGCAACTATCCACACTAAGAGAAAAGAGAATATGTTAAAATAATGAAGTAAATATTCCATACACCAAACTGTATGAAATATAATGAGAGAGACTCTCTTATAAAGACAAGGATGAGAAATAAGGAGTTGTAGTTATGTGACAAGTGTCACATTCCTATCACATGTGACAACTAGAGGATAGGATGCCAACAAGAGCACGTGTAGGATAAGATAACTCACTAAAACTATCAACAACTAGAAACATCTAGTAGACTCACTAAGTCAACTTAACTTGTGAATTATGTGTGATGTGTGAATATTATTTAATTAATAAATAGTTAAATAATATGAATTATTCACACAAGGGGAAATTAACTAAACTAGTTAGGAGAAACCCCTATTCACACAAATACCCCCCTTAAGTGCAACTTAGGGAGTAGATGACTAAAGCAAAGATGAAATGATGGGTCCTGGCTACTAGGCCATGTTAGGTAAGGAATATCATGTGGAAAGAAGTTCATTCCGCACAATATTCAAGACATTTTGGAGTGATGAAATTGCTTGCTGATGTAAAACCATTATATTTCTAGAAAGGAATGAAGATGGATGCTGCAAGGTTTGTAGCTAGATGTCTATAATGCTAGAGGGTGAAGTAAAACACCATCACTCGAAAGGACTTCTATACCCTCATGAGATTCCAGAATGGAAATGGCAAATCATTATCATGGATTTTGTACTAAGGTATCACATTTCATACCTGGTAATTTGATAGATGGAGCATCAGTCATAGCCCACAATTTTGTGCAAGAAGTATTCAGATTGTATGGTATTCCTGAGAAGATTATCTTAGATAGGGATGCTCATTTGACATCAAGGTTTTGGCAAACCTTGTTTTCCTCACTTGGAACTCAACTAAACATAAACTCAAGATATCATCCAAAAATGGATGGCTAGATGGAAAGAGTGAACCAAGTGTTGGAAGAGCTATTGAGGATGTATTGAATGGACCAACAATACAAGTGGGAATATTATCTTCCTCTTGTGGAATTTTCTTACAATAATTCCTAACATTCTGCTATTAATATGGCTCCATTTGAAGCATTATATCACGTTTAGGTGAAAAATGATGAAGAGGATTTGTTTAGTGTCTAGGGTTGATTTTGCTTGTTTGTGTAAATCCTCCTTTCACCTCTAAACATTCAAGGACTTCAGCTGAGTAGGAAGTCTACTACAGGCTTTCAGTCACTCAGAATATAGGGAAAAATTGGAATTGTGTGATTTAGTTGTTCAATTATGCCTAATTATGCTCAAAACCCTAATTATACAAATTCAGAAGCAAACAAATAAATTACATAAAATGCTCGCACACAGAGATATCAAATGACAATCAAATGCGTACCAGATTTTAAAGTTCAAAAAATAGGAAAGTCAGGGATTAATGAGCAGGTGCCCTAGTCCAGCGCCATAACTTTTGTCAGGATCTAGGAATCTTGTCTGTAACATGTTCTTGCTATTCTAGAGATTCTTCAGTTGTAGGATCCAGAGGACTCATGAGTAGGTGCCTGAGTCTAGGTCCCTATTTTCTTCTTTGATCTACAATTCTGACAATCTGCAATGCTTCCTTGCAACTCCACTTTTTTTGCTCCTATAACCTGTTGGCAAGAGACACTATATGGATTCATGGTTGTTGTCATTGATGGCAACAAAGGTCATCCCACATATCCGCAAGTCATGGTGTGTCTCTACCGGAAGTCAGAATAAAGATTGTTGTGGTCCGGTGAACAAGAACAGAGCATGTGGCAAGGTCCGACAGATTGGTCCTGATCTCTCAGAGGAAGTGTCTTGGTGCAGTGCAGATTTGGGGAAGTCAAGAGGACTACCTTGAGTGGTATATTCCAAGGATTTAGCCTCCGGTGATGGACAAGGAAAAAGATATGAATAGTTGAGTACCGGATTCCTGAGAGACAGTGAAAACAGAGGATGAACTGACTGACAGAGTATCAGACTACTTTCTGGATGTGTTACTGTTGATGATAAAGGTTGTGAAGGCATGAATCATGTTTGGCCGACATGATTAATGATATCTACAAGTATATGCTTGATCCGCATTGCTTGGTGAGCAAGGATTCAGCCGACAGAACAGAGTTTGTAAGAAACTAGACTGTTCCGGATGCCGACTAGAAAGGTGATGAAATTACTTGTGCGGATATATATAGAGGATGGATTTAGTTGTGAAGGGGGAGACTATGTCAAGAATATATGCGAAGAAGAGCAGAACAGAGCAGAAGTACCAAGACAGATCCGGTATGTGAAAGGATAGCAGAATAAAGAACAGAGAAAAGATGAAGTACAGCAGATCAGTGTACTGAGCCTAACCAGAACTGAACTCCAGCATATGCAGATGCTTCCAATCAGTTCAAGACTATGATTCTTATCACTTTGTAGACAGTGTGTCTTCTTGTAGGCAGTGGGCCTCTTGTGAGCAGTGTGCTCGGGCAGTGACCCTAATTGGCAAGTGCCATTTTGTAATTTCCTATTCTTCTAACAGAGAATAATTTTGGGTTAATCACCCCGTGGTTTTCTCCCTTAACAGGGTTTCCACGTCAAAAATACTGTGTCATGTGTTTCTTATTTCATGGTAATGTTTTTGTGTTTGATTCAATGCTGCATTAATTAATAAGAAAGTTCAAAAAGGAAATAATTAGGATAACTGATTCACCCCCCCCTCTCAGTTATCAACAATTGGTATCAGAGCTAAGTTCCTCCTAATAGAGCCTAACAGCTTGAGGAAGATCTGGGAGTTCAAATGGATGCATATGGTTTAAGGAAGCAACTCAAGACTGCCCTTGAGGATCTTGAACAGTCAAATTCTGAAGTCAATGAATTAAAGGAAAGACTCAAACAGGCTGATGAATTCATGAGAGAATTAAAAGATAAATTAAGTCTCTCTATGAAAAAGAGAAAGGAGCTGCTCCAACAGTTGGCAAGACAAAGTGAAGAAAGTAATACAAATGAAGAATTGACTGAGCAAACCAAGTTATGTGAAAAGTTATCAAAAGAAGTCATTATGTTAAGACATGAAATGGAATCAGGAACTATAAAGTTTACTCAAGAGATTGAAGAAAAAAAAAAGGCTGAAGACAATCTAAAACAATCTCTTAAAGAAAAATCAGAAGAATGCCACCAGATGGATAGGATTATCAGACATCTTGAATCTGATCTTGAAGATGCCAAAGATAATGAAGAAAAACTTGAGGATCAAATTGCCTCTCTCAAAAGAGACCTTCAAACAGCAAATGAATATAAAGAGAAATTCAAGATAAGTTCTGCTCAACTTGAAGTTCTTCTTGGAAGTCAAAAAGGGATAGATGACAAGCATGGTTTGGGATATGAGAAAGGAGAAAGCTCTGGATCCGGTCAAAAGAATTTTGCATCAGAAAATCCAAGAAACAGGCCTAGAAGACCTCCGGTAAGACAGCCCAATGCTCAAAGATATTCATCTTTCAATGGATACTGCCACAGCTGCAACCACTTTGGTCACAAAGCTAATCAGTGTAGAAAGAGAATGAATCAGATTAATTCATCCTTCTCCGGACAGTGCTTCAACTGCAAAAGGTATGGACACAAATCCCATGAATGCAGAAATATGCAAGTAAACAAATCATTCAAAGGTAGATGCTTTACATGCAATAGAGTAGGTCATATGGCTAATCAATGCAGATCAAGAGGATATCAGTCAATTATGCAAAGAAATGTTATTTGCCAAATCTGTAATAGGTCCGGTCATAATGCTAAAGTCTGCAGAAGCAAGAATCAGGACAAAAGAGGTCCGGTGTATAATCAGAATCAAGACAAGGGTAAACAAAAGATGAATGCGGATGAAGTTAGGAATCAGATGAGCAAGATTTGGGTGAAGAAAAGTTTAGAGAATGTAGAGGTTGGATCCGCACCAGACTCTGGTGCTGATATTTCTTCCAGAAATTAAAAAGTTAGCTCTGGCTTAGGGGGAGACTCAAAGAAAATCTTGTTCCCCCAGCAAATCAAGTGGTGCCTGATGTGGCACAAGATGCGGAGTAAAAAGTTTAAAGATATAAGTCTTGAGACGATCCAAATAAGATTTCAGAGATCCACATGGAGTTATAAAGAAGCTGTGATCGATCAAGTAAGACCTGTTCCAGGAGATGCTCCGGTATGACAGAGGATTACAAAAAGGTTCGGAGAGATCCGGAAGTGCACTATCTTATTCTGCGGATTGGACAGAGTGTTTGGGATGTTCTTTCAATGTGTCACCTTGATTTATTCATGATTGAAAGATCTAGATGATGTTCACAGATCAGGACTGATCCGGGATACTCCAAGCTATCCGAACAAGGCAAACCGGAATAATATAGGTGAAGCATTTATTGCAAACAGATATTAGGGTTTGCAGAGCAATATAAGGGATTTCTCAAAGATCATTTGCTCATTCTGCACTCAAGAAGAAGCGAAAAGTGGAGCTCTGCAACAAGATTCATCAAGCACACCAAAGATCTCCTGCCGAAGTCATTGCATAAAGAAATCAATCCCACCACTCCGTGCAAACCGAAGGCACATAAGGTATTCTCCGTTTTTCATTATCTCACTGCAAATCTTTGAAGAATGGCTACTCCAAATATAGTTAAGATCTCTGATAGACCTCGCCCCACATTCAAGAAACATCCTTACAAATCATTGGAGGTAGATCCACTAGGAGCCTTCTCTAGTGTTCCTCATGGTGTATTGCATACGGAAGATATTAGGGTTTACATCCATGCGAATCTTGAAGACTTTGGAGAATCAAAGCTGATGGATATCTATCACAAACAATTGATAGATGACTCCTTTGAGATCAAACCTCAGTACAAAGCCATCCGGGACAAACACTTTGCACAGTGCATTCATTTCCCCTGTTTTGAAGAAGATGAATGGGTCCGGTATGTACTAAGTAGAGTACATGACAACTTCCTATGGTTGAACCAGCCCTTCAAGATCACCAAAGATGCAATTAGGGCTGTAACCGGTCTGCACTCATCCGGTGGATTACCTGTTCTCAAGTCTGTCAAAAATCAGACAGTTAGTGATGCAACCGGATCCAAGTTTGACAAGAGAGCTATGACAGTTGATGACATCACTGAACCGGATGTCAAATTTGCAGCTATGATAATTGGTTACAAAATCTATCATTCCAGTAGCCAAAATTCAGTACCGGGAACTGCAATCTACACAGCTTATCAAATGTTAAAGGAGAATGCAGACTATGACTTGTGTGAGCTTCTTGTGAACCAACTCTTTGAAAATCTGCAGAAGATCAAGAAGGACAAGAAAAACTCCTTCAAGTATGGCAATCTGATCCTTTGTCTCTTCTTTTACTACATGAATGAGCTTCCCGGATCCAGTGGATGGATATGGCAGAATGACAGACCGGTTGCCATCCAAATCAGAGACTATTTGCATGGACTTGGGGATGCTAAAGCAAGAAATACAGCTCTATGGGGATACTTCAAGAACTTCCAAAGCATGATGCATGCAAGAGAAAGAATACCCCAATCCCTTGTTGAAAAGTACAAAGACACAGTATGCTTCATGGTTGAAACAGATCAGTGTCTAATGGAGGCAGTGGAGCCAAGGACTGTTTGGATCATGCCCATGGGGTATGAAGTGGATGAACAGATAGTAGAGCTGCATGTTCAACACATGCTAAGCCAGCCCAAAGATCCTAAGGCAGAAAGGTTTGGAACCTTTGAGGAACTGAGTGTAAAGATACATGTAGAACTCAGGGAACCAGAGATAAAGAGGAAGGTAAGAAAAGAAGTTGAGCATATTGCTCAAGGCCTAGGCATCTCAAAAGAGGCACTTGATGCCAGCTGGGAAAAGAGGAGGAAGGCTGAGGAAGAAGAGAAAAGTAAAGAAAGTGTTCCGGTTGAAACTCCCACCCGGACCAGATCATCAAAGAGATCTGCACCTCCCACAACCAAAAGTTCAAAACCGGAAGTCCAGGCATCTGGTAAAAGATCCAAGACAAAAGCCACAAGGGCTTATGAAAGCCAAAAGGATGAAGAGGAAACAGAGTCAGATGAGGGAGTAAAAGAAATAAAGAAGCAGAAGAAGAAAGGATCCGGTAAACCCTCCACAGGCCAAGACAAGGATGAAATGGCAGAGGTATCTGTTGAAAAGCCCACTCTGTCTCTAGAGAGTGTAATCAAGTCAGTCACGGTGGATGGAAACCTTCAACCAATGACTGAATTTTATGATGACTACAGTGAGGCTGACCAAAAGATTCTGCAGGAAGCCACAGTCAAATATCTGAACATATACAATAAGGCTTTCATTGAGATCATATCTCTTATTCCTAAAAGCCTAGAAAAGGAATTAGAAATAAGAAAGAATAATGCTCATGCAAAAGATCTTGAGATCCGGGAGCAGATAGCTATTCAGCTATATCCTCAAATTGATCCCAAGACAATGAACATAATCTTCAAAGACTGCAAAGATGAGTTCAGAAGTAAAGCCAGGATGAATCAACTCATGCTTGGTGAGACTGACAAAGTGGCCCAAGAGACAGAAGAGATCCTCCGGAAGGCCTTCAAAAGGTTCAATCTTCCTGTTGTAGAGGACTTAGGTGCAGAAACAGTTGCGGATTTGGAATCATCTGTTCTGGAAGAAGTGGGCCCTGAACAGACAAACATCTCTCCTCCGGTTTCCCCTACAGTCTTTGGATCCAAAGAAGAAGAGAAATTACAGGAGAAGGAAGCAGGGGTGGAAGATAAAGAGGTTAACAGTTCCAAGACTGCAGAAGAAAAGAAACATCTGTCTCCGGCAAGAGACACTGCACAAACTGTTCAACAATTTTTGAGCAAAGCCACTATAGAAATTGATGAACCGGACCTGCTAAAAGGACCATTAGATTTTGACTCTTTGTCACCGGTGCAAACAATGAAAATAGCCTCATTTGCAAATGAGAAAGTCAAAGAGAAGCTGCTGAAATCTCACATGGAAGACTGTGAGCTTATGGAGGTAGCATCTGGAGTGCTAGAAAAGATCATGCCATCCTTTCAAAAGGATCCCACAGCCTCCTCTTCCGGTAATCTCAAAACCTTAGTCAGCAGTGTTAGTACACATTTTGAATCTCTAGAAAAATCTGCTGAAGAAAAGGTCCGGAAGGAATTTTTGGATAAAAGATTTTCAGAAGTATTAGAATTAATCTCTAAAGATAGGAAGATTGTGAGTATTGGAATAAAGAGCTTAGAGAATGCTCTTAAGGATGGCGGTGACATTTACAAATTTTGTATATCTTGGTCAAAGGCAACAGCAGCAATTGATAAGAAAATAAAAGAGGAACAGGACAAGCTACAAAGCTTATCTCAAAGTTTTGATCCTCTCTCTTCCTCCATAATAAATCAAGAATGTCATACTATTGCAGTCTTGAATGAAATAAAGAATCTTGAGAAGGAAAGGAAGAATATCACTAACCGGATGGGAGAACTTAGAAGGATTATAATCCCTAAGTTGGAAACTATGCATGAGGCCATCAGTGATGCTCAGACCACCGCCCAAACAAATGATCCGACAGATCTCAAGCGGACAGAAGCTTTTGCATTTTTGTTGAGTGGTCACATTTCAATTTTGGATAGAATGAAGCAAAGTTGGGCTACAGAAATGATCCAATTGCAGACATCCTTTGCAGACATTCTTCAGTATATGTGAGTATGTAAATATGCGGCTATGTATAGAAAATTTTTGAAAATTTTGATGTGCGGACCCTATCCTTTGCCATTGATGTCAAAGGGGGAGTGAGGAGCAGTGAAAAATGAGGAATCCAATTAAGGGGGAGTTCCAGAAATTGTATATAAAGACAGAGCATCAGCAAAGGGGGAGCATAGTGTAAACACTTAGTCATTTTTCACTAAGTGTTGCCATCAATGCCAAAGGGGGAGATTGTTGGCAAGAGACACTATATGGATTCATGGTTGTTGTCATTGATGGCAACAAAGGTCATCCCACATATCTGCAAGTCATGGTGTGTCTCTATCGGAAGTCAGAATAAAGATTGTTGTGGTCCGGTGAACAAGAACAGAGCATGTGGCAAGGTCCGACAGATTGGTCCGGATCTCTCAGAGGAAGTGTCTTGGTGCAGTGCGGATTTGGGGAAGTCAAGAGGACTACCTTGAGTGGTATATTCCAAGGATTTAGCCTCCGGTGATGGACAAGGAAAAAGATATGAATAGTTGAGTACCGAATTCCTGAGAGACAGTGAAAATAGAGGATGAACTGACTGATAGAGTATCAGACTACTTTCCGGATGTGTTACTGTTGATGATAAAGGTTGTGAAGGCATGAATCATGTTTGGCTGACATGATTAATGATATCTACAAGTATATGCTTGATCCGCATTGCTTGGTGAGCAAGGATTCAGCCGACAGAACAGAGTTTGTAAGAAACTAGACTGTTCCGGATGCCGACTAGAAAGGTGATGAAATTACTTGTGCGGATATATATAGAGGATGGATTTAGTTGTGAAGGGTGTGATGATGTTAAGAATAGATGCGAAGAAGAGCAGAACAGAGTAGAAGTAGCAAGACAGATCCGGTATGTGAAAGGATAGCAGAATAAAGAACAGAGAAAAGATGAAGTGCAGCAGATCAGTGTACTGAGCCTAACCGGAACTGAACTCCAGCATATGCAGATGCTTCCAATCAGTTCAAGACTATAATTCTTATCACTTTGTAGACAGTGTGTCTTCTTGTAGGCAGTGGGCCTCTTGTGAGCAGTGTGCTCGGGCAGTGAGCCCTAATTGGCAAGTGCCATTTTGTAATTTCCTATTCTTCTAACAGAGAATAATTTTGGGTTAATCACCCCGTGGTTTTCTCCCTTAACAGGGTTTCCACGTCAAAAATACTGTGTCATGTGTTTCTTATTTCATGGTAATGTTTTTGTGTTTGATTCAATGCTGCATTAATTAATAAGAAAGTTCAAAAAGGAAATAATTAGGATAACTGATTCACCCCCCCCCTCTCAGTTATCAACATAACCTGTAACCTGCAATCATGGAAAAATGGGTTGTGGGTTGTAGTGTTTAGAGGCTTGCCTCAAACAAGCCCCAGAGAGACATTCAAGTCTTTTGAACACTGTTGTCAGATAAAGAATGCGTATCCCTACATGATAGAGGCAAAATCAAAATGATAAATGATTGAAAACACAAATGATATCACCTTGTAGTGAAGATCTCATGGAAGGAAGATGTTTTTCATGCCATGAGGAGATGGATGCCAAATCTACAAATACAAACACAAGAACAATGCTTTGCTCTACAACATAATGAATATTTTGAATGCTCTAAAATCACAAGAATGCCTAAAGTTCATAATTACCATCTAGTTTACAAATGAATCACTAATCATGCTTATATATGAAACTACAATCATTCCCACTAAGAATTTTGTAATTCAAACTTACCGTGTCGGCATAGGACCTAAATAACAGTCATAAACTGACACTCCAATATTAGGCCTGACCTAAAATAGGGCAAAACTAGGGCATGGGCACCCAAGTCCTCCTCCCTATTTTAGGTAGGAATAATGTCAAGTGCACCCCCTAGGTCCCATTTGCCATGAAACTTCAGGGCTTTCTCATCGAGATGTTAGATTATCATGAAAAATGCTCTAAATGCATAAACAGGACCTGGGAACTAAACCTTAAGAGGGAAAATCCCCCAAGGGGACATTTTTTGACATAACATTTAGCCCCCACTTTAATGTATGTATAAATGCAAGGCCAATACATACATTAAAGTGCAGTCAACGAACACAACAAACACGCCAATCATGGAGAAGACACACCAATTATAGAGAAGATAGTAACAGGCATGCAAACCATGGAGAAGATAGTTACAATCACACAAAACATGGAGAATACAGCATTGAAGACATGCAAAATACAGGGAATACAGTGAATGCAATGAAGACAGTGATGATTTTCTTTTTCTTTTTCTTTTCTCATATATATGAAATGCAGATGCAAGTACCAGAAAGTAAACACACCAACCATAATGTAGAAGGGACTCATCGCCACCGGTCTTTAAGATTACATATGGGGCAACACACACACCATAAAGCAAGCATGCCATACAAATCCCAAAGCATAGGAAGGACTCATTACCACCAGTCTTTAAGACTATACTTGGGAACAAACATGCAATACACACATACTTGGAAGACACGGAGAAAACACAACAAACAAGCGATGGAGTGTTCCTATTTATAGGTTAATCACCATCTCAGGCACATTATAGGCACACATCAACAATTGGGCTTCATCACAACAATCATCAAAGACATGCTTAAGGGCTGAGTTAGTCACAGAACCGCTCCATGCCTCCATAGAGGACTTTTTGAAAACAACAAGATTGTGCACTCTCCTTGAGAAATACACCATCCCCACCTCTGTAGAGGGCTTAAGATAAAAAGTATATATGTGATATCCTACCTCCATAGAGGGCTTAAATGATTGCATATAGATTTAAAACAAATCTCAAAGTGCAAGAGGGACTCATCGCCACCAGTCTTTAAGACTGCACCTGAGAACAAACACACTTTACTAGCATCTAAATTAGACAGCTTACCTTATATATGCCCCCACCTTAAGGTGGTTGATATTAGGTATCGATATCAAGAACATTAAGGTAGGAAGAAAACACACAAGAGAACACGATCTCTCACAAAGCCGATGCTCTCGAGAGGTGATATGTACTTTATGATCGCCAAATGTTCCCACAAACACATCCCTGCAAGAAAAGTGTTAGTGTCCATATAATCATGATAAACAACAATGCATAGAGAACTGAGGAATACAAGATTCAAGATAGACAAAGTATGCAGAGCAGTAGTATTGTTATGTTTTGTAAATGTGATAAGACACCATCATGAGGGAAAGACATCACATAGGTAAAGCGTTATAAATACTTACCTGTAGGGATCATCATACTAAATTTTAGAACTTGCAAACCTCTTGGAGAGGTACTCAATCAAGTTTTGTACGAAGGTCAAGTGGTTCCTATGAGAGTCTTGTTTGTAATCATAAAATCCATGTAATGCTTGTTTCTCAAATCCTTGTGTAAGTGAAACCTTTTGTTGCTTGTGAGGAGGAGAACTACTATTGTTTCCAACTGATGATAATTGTCTTACTCTTTTCTGATTTTTAGAGAGTTTTTGTTGTTGATTTCGTCTACCATAGTGACAAGAATCATCTTGTACTATCTCATTCTTTTGTTTTGTTAGTCTCTTATTTCAATTGTTCTATTTTTTTCTGATGCATTTTGGTTGTCTCCTGATCCTTGTAAAGATAACGAGGAGGAACCTCAACATAAATTCCATTTCTATGTGGACAAGGTGGGTTATCCAACTTTTCCTTATCCACTTATATTATACCCATGATGTTATCATATTCTAAATCATCTACTTCCACTAAACCATGTTCCATCATATTGTTATCAGTATGCTTAGGGAAAGAATTAGTGAAGATTTGTAAATTCTGATTTAGCGGAGCAACTGGCTTATTTCCATTGTAATTCACACCTGATATTTGTATCACATTAGAGTTGATGAGGTCTTGTAATTCATGTTTAAGATGCATACATCATTTAGTATCATGTCCTTGTGTCTGATGATAATGATAAAAGGCATTAGCATTGAAGTAAGATCCTTGTGCTCTACTAGGATCCAGAGGCTTAATCAAGGGAAGCTTCATAAGATTATTATTCGCAACTTGATTCATGATAGAATGATAGGACTTAGATATTGGAATAAAATTTCTTTGTTGATATGATGCCTTCTTTAGATTAGTGATAGCAGACACCTGAGAAAAGTTATTCGAATTCGGTCCATTAATCTTGATGAAACTCCTATTATTATTACTCTTAAAGTTGTTTTGTGATGGTCCACCCATGGATTGACCAACTTGAGCCGATGAGTTTTTCTTTTCATACTGACTAGACGAAAGTTGATAGTCATGAAGGACGGTACATAAATGTTGAAAGTAGTTATGCTTCATCAAGAGAATCTTATCATGGATGTTAGGTTGTAGATTTGTAATAAACACCTTCTGAACATCCTCATCCTTCATCTAATATTGAATTTTTACATAGAGTGATTGATATCGGCTAATAAATTCAGTTAACTTCTCTTATGGACCTTGCTTGCAATGAACTAAATCAATCAAAGAGACTTGAGGTCCAATGTTTGCTTGAAAATGTAAAAATTCATCAACTAATTACAAAAAGGAGTGTATTGAATTTGGAGGTAAGCAGTATCCTTGAGAGATTGTGGGAAACTTTTTGCTAACAAGTCCTCTTCAAAGTAGAAATCACTACACATAGCTGTGAATGCTACCACATGAGTATTAGGATCACCTTTTCCACTATATTTTTCAAAGCAAGGAGTCTCAAACCTCTCAAGCATAGGAGTTCTCAAGATTGCATATGATAGGGGATTACAGACATGATAATTTGGTATATTAGGTTGTGAAGAATTTGTCAAGTTTGTCACTTTTTGTTGTAAAGAAGTCATGCCTTGTAAAAGTTGGTTTAAGAGGGCATCATTGGGAGATGCATTTTGCTACGAGAAATTGGAACCAAAGTGAGGAGGTGAATGAGCCTAAGTTGTGATAAGCGGAGGCTATGAATAGTTCAATGGTGGTTGGACATAGTGATAGGTGGTTGAGAATAGGTGGGATGCAGAGGTGGTTGATAATAAGTATTTAGAGAAGAGGTCCCCTTAGAAACCAAGTTATGATAATTAAATCCCATAGCTTTGTAATTTTTTGAACTAGTTTCATTAGATACTCTAATACCTGTGGTAGCATTACTACAAGCATTTGCATTAGTTGTTAAAATTGTCAATGTAAATGTAGACACTCCAGTGGTCGGTATAGGTGCCGATACTTGCGTATGAGACGGAGACTACATGTTTTTGATACCATTTACACATTAAATCATTGGCATGACATTATTGTGTACAATATGCATGAAAACTCAAAAAACATTAATGCCATCTTGTCCTTATTTTATCAATTCTCTTATGTGGTGGATCATAGGGACGGCTTCTTCTGCTATCCTTTCAATTTCCATAAATGCTTGGAAATTGGCTAATTATTTATCAAGTTTGTTTATTTTCTCATCAGGTACATGTGCAACCACCTCAATAGTGTCGTCAACATCATGAAATACTTGATTCTCCATAGTGGTTGTAAGAGGTATAATATCTTGTAAAATTTGTGTCTCTCCTTTTGTAAAGAAGGTATTTAATGGATTTTCAGATGTAGGGATGTCAACTTCTTCAACAGCACTAGATCCCATATGTCTTATGATTCTTCTTAAAGGGATATTTATATTAGGGTAGAGAGTTATAATACTCATATAGAGGCATGAAATACTCAATGCACAAACTAATAGAACAAACCCTAAGAGAAGGATATGTTTAAGATCCAAAAATGTGATTTTTTCAACTCTTGTCAATACAAATAAATGAAAGAAAAGGTGTTGTAAATAAATTGATTAGGGGTAGAAAATAATGGCTTATATCATTTTAATATAGCAATAATATCCTTCACAACACACTTTTGATGCAAATCTAGAATGATGACTAGTCAAAACCTAGTGAAAATACACTAAAATATGCAATTTTTCACAAATTTTCAATGCAAAGTCCCAATAAAAAGGGTTTTATAAAGAATTTTAGGAGGTGAATCAGATTATTTCAGTAATATTAGTCACCTAAATCCATAAAATTTATCACAACACGTTTGGAGTGCAAATCTAGGTTAAACCCTAGGGCAAATATAGTCAAAATTTGTAAATTTTCACTAAATTTCAATGTAAAAGAGTATGACAAAGGGTGTTGTGGGGAAAATAATGATGGGAAGAAAATTATAACAGTAATAATAGCCACATAATGCCAAAAAATCTATCACAACATGCTTATAGTGCCACTTAAGATCAAACCCTAGGGAAAATATAGACAAGATATGCAAATTTTTGCCAAATTTCTATTGTAAGAGCTCAATAAAAAGGTGTTGTAAAGAATTTTAGGAGGGAAAGAAGATAATAACCCTGATAACATCCAATTAGTGCAGAAAAAACCTTTACAACTCACCTATGGCACAAATTTAGAGAGACGATAAGGCCAAAATCTAGTGAAAAAGCAAGGTTTTCAAACCCTAGGCATGAAATTTTGCAATTAAACCACTATGATGAAACACTATTTAAAAGGTTAGTAAAATCTAAAACAAGATTTTGACTACAAACCCTAGCTAATGCAAAACTAGGTTATATGACAAAATGCACAATTTCAAGCATTTTTTACCGATTTAAGCATGAAAATGCAATCTAAATGAATGATGAATGGAAAAAATTTCTATAAATTAAATCAGATCTAATGATAATGACAGAAATTTATTGAAATTCAATTCAAACTAATTCAAATTACTTGAAAATGCAAGCTAAAAATGCCCATTTTTTTAAAATTTTCAATTTTTTAATTTTTTTTGTAATTTTCCAAATGCAATAAGATGAACAATGATATGAATGAATAAAATGAATGTAAATCTAAAGCAAAACACTCAGAAAGGTGCAAAATTCATTAATAATAGGGGTTCACCAAAATATTTAGGTGAAAAATGATGAAGAGAATTTGTTTAGTGTCTACGGTTGATTTTGCTAGTTTGTGTAAATCCTCCTTTCACCTCTAAACATTCAAGGATTTCAGCCAAGTATGAAGTCTACTATAGGATTTCAATCACTCAAAATATAGGGGAAAATTGGAATTGTGTGATTTAATTGTTCAATTATGCTAAATTATGCTCAAAACCTTAATTATGCAAATTTGGAAGCAAACAGACAAATTATAGAAAATGCTCGCACATAGAGATATCAAATGACAATCAAATGTGTATCAGATTTCAAAATTTAGAAAATGGGAAAGTCAGGGACTAATGAGTAGGTGCCCTAGTCCAGTGCCATAACTTTTGTCAGAATCTAGGAATCTTGTCTGCACCCTATTCCTGTTGTTCCAGAGATTCTTCAGTTGCAGGATCAGGAGGACTAATGAGGGGGCACCCGAGTCCATGTCCCTATTTTCTTCTTTGATCTACAATTCTGACAGTCTGTAGTGCTTCCTTGCAACTCCACTTTTTCTACTTCTGCAACCTGTAACCTATAATCACAGAAAAATTGGTTGGGGTTGTGGTGTTTAGAGGCTTGCCTCAAGCAAGTCTCATAGAGACATTCAAGTCTTCCAAACATCATTGTCAGATAAAGAGTGTATATCCCTGCGGGGTAGAGGTGAAATCAAAATGATAAATGATTGAAAACACAAATGATATCACCTTGTAGTGAAGATCTCATGGAAGGAAGATGCTCTTCATGCCATGAGGAGATGAATGCCAAATCTGGAAATACAAACACAAGAACAATGCTCTGCTCTACAACACAATGAATATTTTGAATGCTCTAAAATCACAAGAATGCCTAAAGTTCACAATTGCCATCTAGTTTACAAATGAATCACTAATCATACTTATATATGCAACTACAAACATTCCCACTAAGAATTTCATAATTCAAACTTACCATGTTGGCATAGGACCTAAATAACAGTCATAAATAGACACTCCAAAATTAGGCCTTACGTAAAATAGGGTGGGACTAGGGCATGGGTGCCCAAGTCCTCCCCCTTATTTCAGGTAGGAATCATGTCAACTGTACCCCCTAGGTCCCATTTGCCATGAAACTTTAGGGTTTTCTCATCAGGATGTTAGATTATCATGAAAAATGCTCTAAATGCATAAACATGACCCGAGAGCTAAACCTTAAGAGGGAAAAGCCCCCAAGGGGACATTTTCTGACATAACATATGGAAAACAGTGCCGACATCCTAGAAGTTGGGATAAGCTAGAAGACACAAATAGCCTTGGTCTAGAAATGCTATCAAAAATGGAAGAGCAAGTCCATCTAATTAAGAAAAGACTAGTGGAGGTGAAGGATAGGCACAAAATCTATGCAGAAGCTAAATGCATCGCAAGACATTTCTCAATAGGAGAGAAAGTCCTCTTAAGAGTCAAACCACAAAAGAGTTCTATTAAGTTTTAAAAGACATCTAAACTAGCTCCTAGGTAGTTGGGTCCCCTCAAAGTTATTGAGGAGGTCAACCTAGTTGCATATAGGATTTCTCTACCACCAGCTCTTGCCATGATGCATAATATTTTCCATGTTTCTTATTTGAAAAAATATATTGTAGAAAATAATCATGTTCACATTCTTGATTGAAATGTGATACATGTGAAGGACCCAAGGGTGGTAGTGATGGAGCCCATCGAAGTGCTCGAAATACATAAGCTACACTTGTGTAATAAAGAAATTACTCAATGCAAGGTCCAATGGGACTAGTATGCAGAAGAGAATCCCACCTAGGAGAATTATGATGATATTTATCAAAGATTCCTTCATCTATTTGACTTGTATGGCATCGTAAAGAAAAAGGATTTGCCTAAAGTAGATGGAGGGGATTATGAACCCATAAACATAAGCGATAATTCAAAATCCATGAAGGTCCTGATCAGAAAAGATTGCACTCCTTCAGAATGAGAAGGGATAACTCAGGCCTTAAAGGATTATATCCATGTGATTGCATGGACATATGATGAACTCAAAATCTATGACAGTTCAATCATCACACACACTATCCCATTGAAGCTAGATATGAAACTATTCAAGAAAAAGTAGAGACTAGTAAATACTTTACTTGAGCCTTTAATATTCAAATAAGTTAAGAAATTGTTAGCTACAAGGATTATCTTCCCTATTAGACATTCTATGTGGGTTGCTAACTTAGTCTTGGTGAGAAAGAAAAATGGAGATATTAGGTTATGTGTAGACTTTTAGAATCTCAATAAGGCATCAAAGAAGGATAATTATCCTCTTCCCTCTCTAGATGAAGTCCTTCAAATGGTTAATGGAGCTCAAATGATGTCTTTTCTCGATGGTTTCTCTAGATATAATCAAGTCATGGTGGACAAGATTGACTAGCTGAAGACTGCCTTCACAACCAAGTGGGGAATTTTTGCAAACTTCTAGAATCTCAATAAGGCATCAAAGAAGGATAATTATCCTCTTCTCTCTCTAGATGAAGTGCATTAGATGGTTAAAGGAGCTCAAATGATGTCCTTTCTAGATGGTTTCTCTATATATAATCAAGTCATGGTAGACAAGATCAACCGGTTGAAGACTGCCTTCACAACCAAGTGGGGAATTTTTGCATATAGAAGGATGCCGTTCAAGTTAATCAATGTTGGTGCAAATTTCTAGTGTTCTATGGACATAGCCTTCAGAGGTTTGATTGGCCAATGTATCATCATATACATGGATGACTTGACATTATTTTCCAAAGTTAGGGGAGATCACATTGGTGATTTATGAAGGGTACTCCAAAGATGTGAATAGTATGGCATCTCGCTAAACCCCAAGAAGTATGTTTTTGGTGTCACTAGATTAGGAAATTGTTAGTAAATCATGTGTCAAAGAATCAGATATCCATTAACCTTGATTGGGTTAACTCCATCAATAAACTCCAACTACCAGGGAGTAAGAAAGAACTGAAATCCTATTTTGGTAAGATCAATTTCATCTAAAAATTTATAACAGGGTTTGCTAAAATAGTGAGGCCACTTAATGCTATGCTGAAGAAAGATGCCAAGATAGAATGGATATTAAATGATAAAGAAACATTTGAGGATAGTAAGAAATCAATTGTTGATGTTGTAGTGTTGAATAGTCGTGATTACACAAAGGCATTATACATATATTCATTTGCCTTAAATCATACATATGCCACAATGTTAACCCAAAGAAATGAGGTAAAGGATGAAAAACCTATCACTTTCATGAGTAGTCCATTCAAGGATGTAAAATTGAAGTACCTTGATGTTGAATGATAGGATTTGACCTTAGTCAGGGCAGTCAAGAAATTCTGACATTATATCCCAAGGAGTAATCGCTATTATGCCAGACTCAACTGTCAAAATGTTGTTAATGCATAATGAGCCAAGAGAAAAATGAGCCAAATGGATAACTATTCTACAAGAGTATGATATGGATATCACTCTAATGAGGTTAGTTAGGGGACAAGCCCTGATGTAGATGATTACTGAGATAGATCCTAACCTGATTATCAAAAAATATGTAGCCGACTCAGATGTACCGAAAGATTGGTACTCAAACATGAAACATATCATGGTCATAGGAAGATGTCCATCTAACCTAAAATCATCTCAAAGAAGATATTTCAGGGTTAAGTCCCTAAATTATATGATCAAGGGAGAAGTCCTTTTCAAAAAAAACCATGAAGGTATATATCTCAGATGCCTTAATAGACAGGAAGTAACCAAAGTCTTGTAGGAACTGCATGATAAATTTGGAATAGCTCATGGATCTCATCTAGCTACAACACACAAAATCCTTAGAGATGGATATTATTGGTCCACTATATTCAAATATACAACTGAACATATCAAGCACTTCCATACATGTCAGATATCCACTAATAGAGAAAGGTATGTAGCTCAGCCATTACAGTCAGTGATGAAGATGTGCCCATTTGCACAATAAGGTATGGACTTCATCAGATCTATTGATACTGCATCATTTTTCAAACATAGGTATGTCTTGATTTTCATTCATTATTGTACCAAGTGGAATGAGGTTGTGAGTAGAAAAATATGCACATCTGAAGACATGATTAGGTTCATGGAGGACAATATCTTTACTAGGTTTGGTGTCCCTTATGCACTAGTATGTGATAATGGACCTGCTTTCACCTCCTTAAAATTTTCTATTTGGTCTTTTGAGTATGGGATCACACTGAAGCTTTCTTCCAATTACTATCCCCAAGGAAATGGTCTTGCCAAGTCTACTCACAAGGATTTTCTAGATATCACTAAGAAACTAGTGGAGAAAAACCCTAGAGAATGGAATACCATGCTGAAATATGCATTATGCCTTGATAGGACCAGAGTCAAGTTAGCCCTAGGTAATTCACCCTATCAGTTAGTCTATGGAGTGGATGCTATCCTTCCCATAAACTTGAAAATCCCTACCCTGCAATTTACCTAGGAGTATTTAGGTCTAGATGATAAATTGGAGGTTAGGCTACTATAACTTCTACATCTTAAGGAGAATATGGTTCGCACCATTGACCATTTCTCCAAACACCAAGCCATTGTCAAATGTTGGTTTGAAAAAAGAGCCAAAGTTAAGGCTTTTTAGATACTTGACCTTGTGTTATCCTAGGATAAGGTCCATGAAAAGAAAGGAGATCATGAAAAGTTTGATAAGCTATGGACTAGTCCATTCCAAATAGCTAAAATATTAGGGGATAGTACATATAGGTAAAAAACCTTAACTGGAGAGGATGTCCCATTTCCTATCTATGGAAAATTCCTAAAACACTATTTCCAAGCTTGAATCAAAAGAGAAAAACTTGACTTTGTGTATATATGTAAATAGTTGCTTGTACAACCGTTTGTTTGTCTTGTGTTTCTATTTGTTTGTTGAGCCCTTGTTTTGGTCAAGCACACTCAGGAGCACCTTTCATCTTAGAAAACAACAAAATGTTGATAATTTAGGAAAGAATCCCAAACTCTTACATAGGTTGTTTCTACAAGTATGGTTGTATTGATTTAGTCTATGAAATCACATTCACCATTCACAATGAAGGTTGTTTAAGGGATCATCAAATGAATACACCTAAAGTTCCTAGAATTGGTTGAAAGTGTTAGTGTCTACATTAAGTCAAAAATCTAAAGGTTTGCCTTGCTACCACTATAATTCCTAGCCTAACAATAGGTTCCATTACTATGCAAACAATGAACTGAAATGATATATCTTTCATAAAAAGGAAAATATTGACAATCAAAAGAAAGAGATTTGTTCTCTATATGTCATCTAGATAACCCTACCTAGGATATGGATGCTTGACTAGAAGTGGGGCTCTATTTAACGAAATTATAGTGATAACCTTGCTAGAGCTATGGACACTTGACTGGTAACAAGACTCTATCCAGGTTTGACTTAAAAGGTTAAATCAAATTATGTAGCTTAATGCTAACTACAATCATTTTCAACCTCTTCAAAAGTAAAAAAATGAATCAAATGTACACACTTGCATTCCTTCTCATGATCTAGTTTCATTGGTGAATGTGATTTCACATGATCAAGATTAGGACATCCACATACAATGGAAGTTGGGAATTCTATGTCAAAAATTTTCCTTCTTTCTTAAATTCGTTCAAATTTGGTGGTTTTATTTGGTGGCAAGTTGTTGTGTGGTCTCACAACACTCCCATTTCACCTTAGCAAAATAGGGACCCAACCTTTTGCTTTTGTCTTTCTTGTGCATTTTTCTTTAGGCGGTATGGTAAAATGTCACCTGCCACGTCTCATTTTTATGGACTATATTATTATTCTAGATTAGTGAACATTTACCTTGATTGTTTTACTTTGAGTAAGTTCTACGTATGTGAAGGTAATTATCATGAAGTTATATTTGTGTAAATTAAAGAGTTGATTTAATATTAATTATTATCAAAATGATTATAATGTTTTTGCTTCAACGATGTTTTTGGGAATTAATCTATTGACTTCAAGTTGAGTGCAAATGAATGCATGTACTCATCGAAGACGAGATTGTGGTTAAGGTAGAGATGTTCTAGCCACTTGGCAAGAACTGTTTGGGATGGTTAACCTTGATGCACTCACACACCCACATAGTCTCATATTGTATTATCTTGAATGGTTTAATATACATTATTGTGTGGATAATAAATATTATTGATGGTTAGATGCTTAGAAAAATATTACATTTTTAATTGTTATAAATATCCCTTTCGAATGCATAATTTAATTGTAAATATTAAAATTTCTTTTCAATTATATTAAATGGTGTAAGTTTCCTAATTATGTAAGTATAGATGTTTGGAAGACAATATCTAAATTAGATTTAAACAATATTATTTAATTACAATAGATATATACATATATGATTTTATTATTGTAAATACTTCTTGATTGATTAAAGTGACTATGTGTTAGTAATTATGTTTTATTAAAAATAGTTAAATTATATTAATAATATCAATATTATATTTAGAATTTTAAATAAAGAGAATTAAAAATAAGTTACTATCATGCATGTGATAGAAATTCATATTTACTGTCATGCATGCAACATAAAGCTAAATTTTATTCTAATTAAATAGAAAATTGAAGAGCTTTTGAAAAGAAAAATATCATGCAAACTAAAAATAAAACTTCAGTCTTCAAAACCTAATTCTATAATGCAAAAAATAAGGGAGAGGTTTGGAATAAATGAAAGAAGTCTCGGTAGAGAAAGGTATCACAATTTTTGTAGCAGGGGGAATTATTTTTTGTATGTTATTTTGAGCATTGAAGGTAGAGAAGATTTATCTTGAAGTGACTATTTTAGCAGTAGGAGAAGGTGGACGAAAGTTGGTTTCTTGGCAGCATCAGGAAGCGATTGAAAGTAGTGATTGGAAGGCAGAAATATTAAGCGACCAAGCCAGAATCTCCCTTCTTTCAGCTCAGAAATCTGGGTTTTTTTCCTTGTATGTTTTGCAAATAATAAATGATTGTTTGATTGTTAGAAACCTTAGTTGATATAGCCATTGAATGTTCTAGTTTCTAGTCTGCATCCTATCTATCTAGCCATTAGAAATTGACTCTCTAAAACACCTAACCTTAACCTATTTCTGGCACCAGTTCCTTCTCTCTATTTTGTTGATTATCCCTCTCTCATCCCTGGCATCGACCTGTTGATTGGAACTATTATAGATCTTTAAAAATCTGAGCAACCTACCTTTATTTCATTCTTGCTGCCAATCTTTTCAACTATAGCATTGATAATGAATCGGCCTACTATTCTTAATCATTCTCTTGATGATCCTTATATTTCTAATTTTTATGGTAATTAAATCGCCTCTTTCCTTGATCTTGTTTCAACTGTTGGTGTAGACAAAAAATTTGGATAAAATAAAAGATAAAACAATGCATGCAATTACCTTTTTACCCAAAACCTTTCGAATACTTCAGATGTTGATGCATGCATGTTTGATCGATGTATCTGATTTGATGTTGATCTCTCACCTTCGTAGCATAACGATGATAGGATGAAGATTTGATGGATAGAAGATGATCGATGAAAGATAGATAGATGGAGATGTGAGGTAGAATTTTGATAGAGTAACGTTGCATGCAAGAGGTGGGATCCTTCGAAAAGGCAAAAAGAGGGGTTTAAATAGATTTTCTTGGTGGGAGAGGAGTTGGAAGTTTCCATTTTGAAATGGAAGATCCTCTGAAGTTAAGTGATGTGGGTTGGGGAAGGTTTTGGTTTTCTGAGAGGAGATGGAATTAGAAAGTTGATTGTGTAACTTGGGAGAGAAAATAGAAGGTGAAAGAGTTAACTCGAGACATGATTTGAGTCATCTCAAGAGACAAAAATGGAAGGTGGGCTTAATAATTTAAATAATTTAATATTATTTAAATCATGAGAAATGTGAGGATAAAATAAAAGTGATAAATTAAAATAAAATAAAATATTTATTTTATTTTAATCAAGAGGCAAGGGGAATAAATAAATAAAATTTATTTATTTAATAATGTGAAGGGATGGGATAAATTAAATAAATGTTAGATTTATTTAATTTATTAGAGGAAGTGTTAGTTAGGTGAAGAAGGGGTTATGATGGCGACATGGGTACCTAGGGCAAAACATGCTACAAGATGCCTAACAGATGCAATGTTGTGATAAGGTGAACATTTTTGGGTGTCTACATTTTGCCCCTCTTTGAGATGATGTTCGAGATGATGAGATTTGTGTCGACTAACATCATTTCAAAGGAGCTAAGCTATGGATAGAAAAATAAATATGATGAAGAAAAGATAGGATGAGGATGGAATGATAGGATGATGATGCCCCCTCGAGAGGATAGCCGGTGTGGAAGAACACGGGTATGCTCTCAAAATGAAATGAAATGATAAAGAAGGGATAAGATGAATGATGCAAGCTAGGAAATAGAGGAAAGAGATGAATGATATGTTATGCTATAATGAAAATGAGCAATCATATGTTTGATATAGCACAAGACATTATGCACCAGGGTATGATGACCAAGGTGACGATGTGTTTCATGCCCTAGCATAATACAACCTTTTCTAGATACAAGATATGAATATTAGATGGGAGGATATGAATGCAAATGAAAGATAAAAAATAACACACAAGCAAGCAAGAAAGCATACACAAATGATTAAAAAATAAACAAGGTATTGCCCCTGTCAAGCTATAAACCAGTGATTGATTAATGATTGATTGATGATAGTGTTGTCATGGCAGGGAACGACATATCCCTAGATCAACACAAGGATGATTGATTAATTGATTGGGTTTACAACGAGATTAGAATCAAGACCATAGGATGCAGTTGGATAATTTGACAAGCTTAATCAACTTGATTGGTATGGATTAAGGATGACTTACATTTGGATTTATTTCTTGGATTGATTTGATGAGGATGAATAGAAGAAGTGATTAAAGATTTGATTTGAGGAAGTGATTTGATTGGAACAAAGTGATGATTGATTGGGATTTAGGTGTGGAAGATAGATGATAGAAGAAATGAGATGGATAAAGATGATGATTGGTGAATATTTGAAGAAGGATCAAAGATGGAAATGGGCTATTGCCTATGCCTAAATCTGGGTGCTTCCTTCATATCCTAGATTGCCTACATACCCTATATCCATGGTGTTGGCTAACAGATTTGTCTTGGTGTAAAATTGTTTTGTTCTGACTCTATAACCTTTCCTTTTAGAACAAATAAGTTAAACAACAAATGGGTGAACTATCAAGAATAATTCCCCTCTGAATTAAGGTACAACTCCCTTTCAAATCTTCAAGGAATTCAAACTATTCTAATCATTCAGATACACTTTTAACTAGAAAGAGTTTAAAGGCAAACTAACATCCATACATCACTATGCTATGAATGCGATATCTTTCTTCAATATAACATCATTCGGTGATAGAACACATAGATTCCATCTTCAACAATAATCAAATATGTAAATATGTATATTACTGAACCAACAAACGATAAAACATATATGATGAGTTATCCAATGAAAGAATAATTACCACATATAAAGAAGAGTTTGCACAGAAACTCAAATCCAAATACTTAAACACACAGATTTAAGTATGCAACAATCATTTCTGCTTTTCATTCACAGATGAAAATCTTTTGAACAATCATCACATATATTGTAAAACATAGAAGTTCATCTCTAAAATTCCTTGTGTCTCCTTCTTAACTATTCTGTATATCAGTTTCAACAACTAAAAACATATATATATATATATATATATATATATAGTTACCCTAATTAACTGTTCTTTTAAACCTAGAGTTAAAACAAACTTAGACCCATACGGGATTTAGTTTCTATCAAGCTCATTAAAAGACAAAGTCTTTAAACATAATTCCAACTGAATAAAGAGATTGTGTAAGCAAGATCAAGACTGGGGTAGCGGATTGGAATCTCTGGATTTACTTTGTTTTGCTGAGGAGACACGTTGCACCTTCCATTCCTGATGTGCAGTAACAAATTCCTAGATTTTTGAGAAGTTGGGGATGCCAATGTGTTTAACCCTTGCTTTCCAAACATCTTTCTCTCTTCAATTTTTTGCCAATTTTTTCGCATGCTCCGGGAGTGCGACACAGAGGTGAAGAAGTGATTCTACTTTTGAAATCCAAGAGAAATCCTTAATTAATAGGTTATTGTTTTCTTTAACGAAACTAATTTTTTCTCTGAAGGATTGAACCACAGTATTGATATCCTTTTTCGGCTCCCCATCATCTTTTATATATTTCACATCAATACATTGTAAATCATGCTGTAAGGATTGAGTGAACTCAGTTATTTCTTTGATCATTTTTGTAAATTCAATTCGTCCTTGCCTGGATACTAAGTTTCTCCATTCGATATTTCTCTTGCTTACATACAGTATGTTATCATTCAGACTTGTCATATTCTTCTCTGATAAAAACTTCATTACCCCATACTCCTAAACTTCACTAATTTGATTTATCACATTCATCCATTTCCCTTCTCCTTTTTCCCATGAAGCATTTTGTGTTTTCAAATCTTCGATGGTAGCCATAGTCTCATCATATATATTCTTCAATTCATTAATGTATTTTGTACCTTTCTGGATGATTCCATCCAACTAATCATCAAACACTTTAGTTACCATTTTGTTCCTATGTATCTGATCTAGCATTTTCTGATTGATCAGAGATTTTGGGTCAAAAGACAGAGGTAGTTGAGAAATAGGTTGTGGGTTTGGGTTATGAATGGCATCGATATACTCTGCCATTGATTGTAAGGTCTGTTTCAACTCCCTCTTATCTTTTTCATCCTTCCAGGTATGGCTAACTATCCTTTTGGTAGAAGCTTGAAGATGATGCACATCCACGGCACGTGATGCAATGCCAAGATCTATTTTTTCTATTGTGAAATCTTGAACTGTGGGATCTTGAACTTCTTCATCAGTTGTTGGCCGGGCTATTTCTACACTCCAGTTCCCTATATTAGGGTCAATGTCCATCCTGGATGTTGTTTTTAGCTTCTTGGATTTAGGAGTCTTTCCTAGACACTTGCTAACCATGTCTCCAATGGCAATGAAAATGGAACTAGTTTTGTTTTATCACTGATTGAACTTTCCAACCATTTGGGTGCAAGGACCAAAACTTCTTTACTAGGATTCAATTGTTCTGAAGGCACATTTGATATCACCATCAGATCAGCAGAATCTAAAGCAGCCTCTGCTTGTTGATTTGTACTAATCTCCTATGCCATTAGTGTATCAAACCTTTTATCACTTGTTGCTTCTCCCGAATCCTCTTCAGAGTTTAAGTCCACAACTATTCTTTCAAAAATTTGCTTCTTCTTCTTGCTTTTAGTTCTTGATCTAGTGGCGCGAGGAGATAGAATAGTTGTAAGGGATTTCTTGGACTCTTTGATGAAAGGACCCCTTCAAGTTTTTGTCTTGGGAGCACCTGCATCATAAATAGTAATAAGCTGATTAGAAGAGCTTATTGGAGATGGCGATTCAGCAATTGGTGCACATTGCTGGGATCTTCATTCTAAACTTCTTTCAGCCTACATTCCCTCAACCATTTCTCAGTTCTCCTTATTATCGGGAGGGTTTTAACCTCAATCTGATCCTCTTCATCTTTATTCCAATCAATTTCTAGAATAGGTAATTGATTTATTTGTTCAAATTGACGATCAATCACCTGTTCCTCATTATCAACTATTCCAGAAATATTCATATTTAAATTGAGGGTAACTATTTGCCCCAAGGAGAATCTACACCAAATCCTCTTTCTAACTTCAAATTCATCTGAACAATCCTCCCAATAGTCCTCTATTTAAGGAATGTGTGAAAATCCCGTTCCAAAATCCAAATTGTCCCTAGCAAAGCCTTTGCTATCGAACTGGGGTCTGGCAGTATAGTACTGAAAATTGAACTTTTTCAGGCCCACTTCTAAATTCAAAGCATCATAAATTGACTGGCATGAATAGTGTCCAAGTTCAATGGGAAAAGATATACCAGATTCTTTCTACATTGGGAATTTCCTATCTACATGGGCTAGCTGCCTGCAAACTTCTATCAACACAAAGTGGTCAAAAACATATCTGGACAGCTTCACAGGTTTGCCATCAAAACCACCAACTTTGATATAAGTAAATTTAGGAAACTGAATAAAGAAACTGCCATAAATGTTGATTAGCTACATGGATTCATCAGACATCCTTTTATTCACATTACCTGTCAATTCATAAGTCATCCTACCAGTAAAAACATCATTAACTCGTCTATAATTTTCATAGCAATTTTGCATCTATAATTGTGAATAATAATCATAAATTTTGTTGTCTTCAACCAGGGGTGTATGAGGTAACCCTCCCCATTGTCTTGTAGATGCCAGGTAGTAGAAGAGATACAAGGACATATAAAAGTCCTTATTCCCTAAATAATTGCTCAAACCCTGATGCAAACATTCAGCTATGATTTCCACCCAATCCAACTACTGTTCTCCTTGGAGGATCACTTGAATGAAGAAATACATCCAGTCCTCCCAATAAAATGCCTAAGAACTGCCTTTTACCCTATGTAACAATACCATGATGTCTTTAATTTCTGGTATCATATGTTCTCTGGTTAATGCCCTAGGTAGTCTCGAACCTCCTTTTTGAAATTTTAGTAACCAATTTTTTGCAATTACACTCCTGTAGTATGCTTTCTTTAATGAAAAATGACCATAAGAGGAAGTAATATTAAGATTAGAATATGGCTCCTTAGGTGGAATTTTCATCACAGCCATTAGGGGTTGTCTATTGACAGGTAGTAGCACATTGCCATCTGTAGTTCTGATACACCTATTTTGAGGGTCGTATCTACTCATGCATTCCAGAACTAATTTGAGACATTGTACTACCATGGGAAAAGCCACAGCTTCGACTAAACCACTTTCCACTATTTTCTCCATTATAGGAGTTGACATAGGATTTTTAACCCTCTCCTTAAAATCTTCTAAGTCATATTGAGCCAAAGAGGTATCCCCAAATTTAGGAAGAGAACAAATAAGGCTTGAACCATGTTCAAAACCAAAACAGGCAGATTTCATGACTACAGACTGAACAAATACAATGGAAAATGCTTTGAACTTCTTTAATAACACCAGAAACACAAAATGATTCTCCTTTCCAACAAAGTAATGGAATCAGCTATAGGAAAAGTCAAACTCACCTTCAATGGATCAGAGATTAATGTCAAACTGGGCAATAAAAATCTTATACCTTCAGTGCTATTCTCCTTTTGCATCACCCTATGTATTTATTGTTGAAATTGGCCTGTTCTTTCTCGATAAAAGGCATGAAACCAAGTTGAATAATTACTAGCTTGATTAATTCATGCCAAAAATGCTTGATATGACATAAACTCTGACAGATGCATTAGTTGTAAGCATTTCTCACACATGACCTTGATGTGTAATTATTATCCATAACCTTTCAAATGTTAGAACATTCTGCTTCATAATAAGTTGTAAATATATCTTCCTCTAAATCTCTCGCAAATTTTTGACTTAAAGAAGGTTTCAGGAAAAATTAGACTATAGTGAGGGAATGTTGAACCTTTGAACCTTTGAACTCTAATATGAGGTTCAACCAGGAGGTTCAAAGATACAAAATGAGTTACACAAAGGGACCAACAATGACTTTTCAAGAAACATTGAATTTTGAATTATTGAACTCTTGAATTGTTGAACTGTTGAACCTTTGAACCCTTCAACCTTTGAAAAGAGTTCAAGTTCAAAGGTTCAACCCTACAGTAATTTTGCAAATAAAATGATAGGCGGATGTATTTAAAAAAAAAGGGCCGACTTAAGAGACAAACACATGACCAATAAGGGAAGAAGGTAAGTCAACTTTTTGCTTAGGGAAGGATCACGAAAAATTGAATAAGGGTGAATGAAAAGGTAACATTAGCTCTGACTGGGGACTACATTTTATAACAAAATGCAAAGAACTTAGAAACTCTGGTTACACACAAAATGAAACATAGGGATGGAAGAAAAAGAACCAAGGCAAACCAAAACTAGAAAAGGAAAACGACAACACAACATCAAAGGAAAGACTATGTACAAAACATGGGACGCCTGTTTTACAGTCGATACAATTTAATATCCTATCCATTATAGGACAGGGGTAGAATAGATCCATCTAGATATTCCACTTTGAAAGAGTTAGGCCCCAGTACCTGGTGAATTTTGAAAGGCCCCTTCCAAATCGAATCAAACTTGCCATGTGCTTCTTTAGGTTCTCTCCTTCTATCCCACAGCAGCACTTCATCTCCTTCTATGAATTTTTTGGGCCTTGTTTTCTGATCAAAAATCTTTTTAGCCCTGGCTTGATGAGCAGTAATCCGATCAACCAGTTTATTCCTTTCTTCCTCAATCCTAGTTAAATACATAACTCTCTTTTCTAGGGAATCTTGAAAATATTGATCTTCAATGACTTTTTGTAACTTGGCTGCAGATAATTCCAGAGGTAACGATAACTGAGCTCCTATTCCATAAACCAGCTCAAAAAGTGCCATTCCTATTGCCCTTTTTGGGGTTACCTTGTCAGTCCAGAGTGCTTCATACAACCTCTTATGCCAATCTTTGGGGTTATCACTCACCAATTTCCTCATGATAGCTATCAAATTTTTATTACTGGACTCAGCTTGCCCATTCCCTTGAGGGTAATAATCTGATGAGTGAGAAAGATAGATACTATGCTCATAGAAAAACAAAGTAAGTTCAATTGAAGAAAAATTGGTAGTGTTATCTTCCACAAGCTTCTGAGGAACACCAAAACGTACCTGTATATTTTCTCTGAGAAAATTACATACCACTTCTGAAGTGGTTTTCTTCACGGTGACTGCTTTAACCCATTTTGTAAAATAGTATATTGCTGTTAGAATGTGTGTATGTCCAGCACTCAAAGGAGGTGAAAGAGGTCCAATGAAGTCTAAGCCCCATTGTTTGAAAGGTTTTTCAATCACGACAGGCCTTAGAGGTAATGCTGCAAGTTGTGGTCTTCCTGAAGACATTTTGTATTTTTCACAGTTAGCCACCCATCTATATGGATCTTTGAACATACCTAGCCAATAATAATTGTTTCTAAGGATTTTAAAAGCTATGATTGAAGAAGAGAAATGTTCACCACAGGCTTTATTATGAAAAACTTCCAAAAGCTTGTGTTGTTGTTCCTTATCTACACATCTTAGGAAGGTTCCATCTAGCCCCTTTTTGTATAAGACATCACCCCAAATGACATATTTCACTACTTTTAACCTCAAATTCCTTTTCTCCTTTGGGGATAAGGGACTAGGATAGTATCCATAAGTAAGATAATGTGCCACATTTAGGAACCATGGATCTTGTAAACTCACCAACAGGACAGTGGGAAGTTTTTCCTCTTCAACTTCTCCACTTTCAACAATCAATTTGCATAGGCCTTAACCCCTAACTAATTTAGTTAGCCTAATATCCAAGTCATATTCTTGAATCTTAGCAACCCATGTTTCTCTTTTATTCATCCCAACATCTTGTTGAGTCAGAATACTTTTTACATCCGAACTAGGAACAAATACAATTGAATGAGAATGTAGTATGTAATATATAAATTGTTTGATAGCCTTTACCATAGTGAAAGCTTGCTTCTTAGGTAAAGAATATTTAAGTTCATGCTTCATAAGAGGAACACTCATAAAGGCTATTGGGGCTTCTACATTCAATTCATTTTTCTGTAGTAAAATACCAGACATGGTATGTTCTGAAGCATAACAATAAATAATAAAATCTTTTTGGAAATCAGGGTTTACCAAAGTAGGTGTTTGTGCAATTGCTTCTTTAATATCTTCAAATGCTTTCTTAGCAACCTCATTCCATCTGAATGCTTGTTTTTCACTCATCATCCCTATAATATGCTTTGTAATCTTAGCAAAATCAGGAATGAACCTTCTAAGGAAGTTAATCTGGTGAAAGAAAGACTTAACTCCAGTCCTATTAGAAGGAAGACTTAGTTGTTGTATTGCTCTAACCCTTTTTGGATCAATCTTGATTCCATCCTTTGAAACTAAATGTCCTAATAACTTACCCTCTGTTACACAGAAAACTAACTTCTTAGAATTAAGAGATATCCCATGACTCTAACACCTTTGTAAAATAGTCTCCAGGTCTTTCAAATGATCTTCTCTTCTTCTAGAGAAAATAGTCAAATCATCAAGATAAATAACAATAATTTTATCTTTAAGCTCTCTAAAAGATGAATTCATCGCCCGTTGGAAAGTTGCACTAGCATTAATCAAACCAAAGGGCATACGGTTATAAGCAAAAGTTCCCTGGGGTGTAGTGAAAGTAGTTTTATGTTGATCGGCTACAGCTACACTTATTTGATTATAACCTGAGAATCCATATAACATGGACATCATTTTTGATCTAGCAATTGTTTGTAAAATGTGATCCATCACAGGTAAGGGATAATTATCTTTCAAACTGGCTTGGTTCAAATTCCTAAAATCAACACAAATTCTTATTTCTCCTTTTTTTTGCGTATCAAGACAATGTTTGCCACGCAAGTGGAGTGATGAATCAAATAAATAATCCTGGCTTTCAACATTCTATCGATCTCTTTATAGATAGCTTCAGCAACTTTTGGGTTATAGTTTCTCAACTTTTGCCTGAATGGAGTTGCATTTGTTTTTAAAGGAATATGATGTTGGAATTGCCCACCCCTAAAATCTTTCAGGTCATCATAACACCAATTAAAGACATCCTTATACCTAATCAACAGATTAATCAATTTGTGTTTCTCCTCTGGTGACAACACCTACCAATAGAAATCCATTTAGGATCAGTTTTACTCCCAATGTTTACCTTTTCATAATCTCCCAATTTGTCAGAATTCTGAGCAAGTTTGTCCTTGGTATATTCATCTTGCTGAGTGAACAAATGTTCCAAAGAGACCAATCCTCTAGGGATTTTATTTCCTTTTAACTGAATTACATCATCTTTTGAATTGATTTCTAGATCAGGACTGAATTCTTTACATTCTGCTTCAGAACTGATGCAGAGGTAAACGCAACGGGAGCTTACAAGTGGGAAGGAGGAGTCATTAACACAATCGGCATGTTAAAATCCTATCGGCTTCTCATCATCATCATATTTCTTGCTAACACAGACAGCATCATCATATTTCGGACGAGCATGAAATATCCTCCTGCTGACTACTGTTCACTTCCTTATCACCTTTCGCCTTTCGCCTATCAGCATCATCATGATATTTAGCAAGCGCAAACATCCTCCTGATGTTCACTGTTCATCTACCGCCAACCTCTACCTTCATCATCATGATGTTCAGCATCACCTTCATCAGTAGGATATAAAATATCCGGTTGCTCCGATATATCTTGATGACGACCGCTTCAAGCACCTTTCCCTCGATGCTTACGTCACCCCAATATCCTGATGACGATTATGCTGATGACGATGACGTCACATGCAGTTCCTTCAATATCCTGCTGCCCCGATATCCTGATGGCGAATTATCCTAATGACGATGACGTCAATGCACCTGATGATGATGTCATCCGGATATAAGATCCCTATATCTTCCGCAGCATGATAATGAATATCCTGATGATCTCTTAATATCCTGATGATGACCTCTCCGGTACTTAGCCAAAAAATGAACTTTCACTTCTGCATGCGATAGCGATATGCGGATGAAGGATGCACCCGAAAGATGATCTTGACGATGATATACACACTGAGTATATATCCACCCTATATCATCCTGATGCACTTGAAACATACAATCTTCATCAGCTTCATAACCCGACCCGGATAGTGATATACTCGCAGATGACGATGCGATTCACTCCGTCTGGAAAAGCACATGTAGATTCCTGTATATCCGTCTGCTGCATGCAAACTCACAGAACCATACAATTTCACACAGAAAATATGATGATCGGGCCGGATCACCTTCTGATCAAAACTTAAAGATTTATCTTCCTAACCCCTAGCACATGAGGATGCTAGGTTGATTCACAGCATGCTACCAACTGATCTCTCAAACAATGAAATGCATAAACAGAAAACTAAAATGCAAACTAAACTATCATACATGACCATTCCACCGATTCACAGAATCAACCGGTGGAAGGGTTGAAAGAATCCATCAACCTGTAATCAGAATAGAAATCAAAACAAAAACAGCTGATAAACCAGATAATGCAATTGATGAGATCTTATTCAGATGAAACACAAATGTCCTGCTTCTACAATGGTTCACAATGTCTGGACTGATCTCTGGAACTCACTCAATCACCATAACACAGCTACTACTCTGATATCTACTACTCTCTATGATATCAAACCCTAACTGATCTGAGTTATTTATAGCAATATCCTGCGAGTACTACCAACTCGATTCCCAGCGGCTGGGAGCTTCCAAGCAGCTGGGAGAGGACGGCGCATACTACCTGATCATGAACTCTAACTGCCTGCACACTCTCCTAGACTGATCTAATACATATGCATTGGTCTAATGGACCTTATTACATGATGAAGTCAAACATGCTAAAAATAGACTAATGTCCTGTCATGCGGACAATTAACCTATATCCTGTCTTGTAGGGGTGCTCCTGCACCATACTCCCCAGAAGAAGAAATCTCAAGTCCACTTGAGATGAGAGTATGAAGATCTGCACCATGTTTCTGGATCTGCTCTTCAGTCATCCATACTGCTTCAGAATTAGGTTTTCCCTTCCAAGAGACTAGATACTCCAAGTACTGTTTGTTCCGGGTCTGTTTGACCACTCTGGTGTCCAAAACCTTCTGCAACTGTGGAGGATCATGCTTGGGAAGGTCATCATTGGCTGTATCCTGTAGGAGTTCCTGATCTGCATTTGGATAAGACTTGTATGGAGTTAAATCACATACATTGAATATAGGGGACAAACCAAGATCAGGTGGGAGTTGGATCTCATAAGCATTCTGTCCATGCTTGTGCAAAATCTGACATGGTCCAACTTTTCTCTGCATGAGTTTAGTATATTTTCCCTTAGGAAGTCTGTCCTTCTTCAAATGAACCCATACCAAATCTCCAACATCAAACTGTACATCCTTCTTCTTTTTATCAGCATATTCCTTATACTTCAAGGTGGTTTGCTGTAGTTGGGTGTTGACTTGATCATGAACCTCTTTAATGGCTTCTGCAAAAGCTTCTCCTTCTGCACTAACAGGGTCTACTGTAGGTAGATCTCTCAATTCCAAAATTCCTCTTGG
Organism: Cunninghamia lanceolata; assembly: GCA_027924645.1. Classification (NCBI taxonomy): domain Eukaryota; kingdom Viridiplantae; phylum Streptophyta; class Pinopsida; order Cupressales; family Cupressaceae; genus Cunninghamia; species Cunninghamia lanceolata. The sequence continues at coordinate 465,907 of BSBN01000346.1, forward strand.
ATGCATACCATAAACTATTTGAAAAGGTGATTTCCCTGTGCTCCTATTGACAGTATCATTATAGGAAAATTCAGCTTGAGATAGAATATTATCCCACTTTTCTCCATGTTGTTTTGTCAAACATCTAAGCAAATTTCCTAAGGAACGGTTCACTACTTCAGTCTGTCCATCCGTTTGAGGATGATATGCAGAGGAAAAAGACAAATTTGTTCCAAGTTTCCTCCAAAGAGTTCTCCAGAAGTGACCAATAAACTTCACATCCCTATCTAACACTATAATCAATGGCAATCCATGGATTCTGACAATCTCCCTGAAAAATAAATCTGCAATGTATGAAGCATCAGCAGTGGTTTTGCATGGCAAGAAATGTGCCATTTTGCTGAATCTGTCCACTACAACAAAAACACTGTCAAATCCTTTCCTTGTCCTTGGTAAACCCAAGACAAAATCCATACTTATGCTTTCCCATGGTCTGGAAGGAATGGGTAAGGGCTGATATAAACCTGCATTAGTTGACCTGCCTTTAGCTTTCTGACATATCACACATGTCTCTACAAATTTTCTGACATCTGATTGTAACTTAGGCCAAAAGTAATGCCTTCTGACAAGATCAAGTGTCTTATCTAGACCAAAATGACCTGCCATAGCTCCACAATGTTTCTCCTTAATTATATTTAACCTCATAGAACACCTTGGAATACATAACTGTCCACCTTTGAACAACAATCCATCCTGAATCAAAAATTCAGAGAATTCAGCATGATATTTCTCTCCAAAAGAAGTACATACATGATATATCTCTCCAAAATCTTCATCAGACTCATACATGGTCTTTAGTGAATCAATGCCAACACTTTCTAACTGAATCTGGTTGACTGTTAGAACTCTCCTGCTCAAAGCATCTGCAATTTTATTCTTGACTCCTTTCTTATGCTTCAATGTAAAAGTAAAAGCTTGTAAGGTTTCTACCCATTTCATGTGTCTGTGGTTCAGCTTTTCCTGGCTGTTTATGAAACTCAGAGCCTAGTTATCTGTGAATACTATGAATTCCTTTGGCATCAAGTAATGCCTCCATTTCTTGAGTGACTGGACTAAAGCATACATTTCCAAATCATATGAGGAATACCTCTTTTTAGCATCATTGAGCTTCTCACTGAAAAATGCAATAGGTCTACCTTCTTGGCCGAGTACTGCTCCAATGGCCATGTGACTGGCATCACATTCTACCTGAAAGATTTTGTTAAAATCTGGAAGTGCAAGGATTGGCTGCTGTGCCACCTTCTTCTTCAATGTTTCAAAAGAATCATCTGCTCCTTGAGTCCAAACAAATCTGCACTTCTGTCCTCCTTTGATGGTATCTAGCATGGGTGCACAAATATGACTAAACCCTCTTATAAACTTCCTGTAGAAGGTTGCTAACCCATGGAAACTTCTGACATCATTCATAGTCTGTGGGGTTGGCCAAGACAATATGGCACTTACCTTCTCCTTATCCATTTGTAACTTTCCTTGTGAAATGACAAAACCCAAATGTGTGATCTCCTCTTGGATGAACAAACACTTGTCTAAATTTATCATCAGCTACTCTTCATGTAACCTCTTAAGAACCAAATCTATGTGTCTGAGATGTTCTTCTTTTGTGTTGCTGAAAATCAGAATGTCATCTAGATATACTATGACAAACTTACCAATGAACTCTTTCAAAACCTCATTCATCAACCTCATAAAAGTACTAGGTGCATTAGATAAACCAAAAGGCATAACCTTCCACTCATATAACCCTTCATTAGTTTTGAATGTTGTTTTCCATTCATCTCCTGGTCTAATCCTGATCTGATGATATCCACTCTTCAAATCTATTTTTGTAAAATACTTAGCACCTCCCAAACAGTCAAGTAAATCCTCTATCCTAGGGATTGGAAACCTATACCTGATTGTGATCTTGTTAATAGCTCTGGAATCTGTGCAAAGCCTCCAAGTACCTTCCTTCTTTGGTGCTAGTACAGCTGGTACTGCACATGGACTTAAACTTTTCCCAATCAGACTTGAATCCAATAATTCTTCAATTTGTCTGGCTACTTCTGCATTCTGTTCTGGGGTTAACTTATAGGTTGCTTTGTTTGGCAGTGTTGACCCTGGAATTAAGTCTATGCAGTGACTAATATCTCTGACAGGTGGTAGGGATCTTGGCATTCCCTCTGAGATGATACCTTTGTACTTATCCAATAGCTCTTGGATAGCTGGGTCTATAAACCTTTGCTTCTTCTCTTCCTTGACTTCTTGCTGCTGTTCTTTATTCACCCTCATACATGGGATTAGGGCATATGCAACTGCACCTTCTGCTGCTACTTCTTTCATGAACTGTTTACCTTCCATCAGCATTACCTTCACCTCTTTTCCTTTAGATTTCTCCTCCTTCTCTGTTAATGGTAGTAACTTTGTCACCTTACCATCTTTAGTGATTGTATAGGTATTTCTAACACCATCATGTTGTGCCTTCAAATCATACTGCCATGGTCTACCAAATAAAAGATTGCAAGCATCCATCTTGGTAATGTCAAACAACAACTTATCCTTATATGCTCCAATCTGAAATTCTACCCAAGCCTGCTCTTCTACAGTTGTCTGCTGACCTTGGGTAAGCCATGAGACTTTATATGGGGATGGGTGAGGCAATCTCCTAAGCTTCAGCTTTGTCACCATTTCTTCAGACACAAAATTTTTAGTAGAACCAGAATCAATCAAAACTTTACATGCCTTACCTCCTGCTTTGCAAATAGTCCTGAAAAGAGACTTTCTTTGAGGGGATTCTTTTTTAGGTACCTTCATGGTAGTCACTGTTCTTCTCATCATTAGGGACTCTCCACTTTCTGGGTATCCATAATTATCAGGAGCATTCACACTCTGAAAAGAAGTAGAGCCTGTCATACTTTGATTATTAGGTTCTTGGATCAGATTTGTTCTCCTTTCTCCTGTTGAGCTTGTGGCCTTTTCTGGACATCTGCTGGCTATATGGCCTTCTTTGTTACAGTTATAACATCTGATGGATCCTCTGCCCTGGGATCTTCCTCTGAAAGGTCTTCTACCCCTGAAGTTTCCTTGCTGACTATAATTTTCCCTCTGGTTCTGACTATTGTTTCCCTTACTATTGTCATGACTGGATTCTCCTTGATATCCATGTCCATGTCCTCTACCTCTAAAAGGACCTCTTCCACCCCTTTGTTGTCTTCCTCTTCCTTTATTGTGTTGTTCTTGTTTTCTCTTTAACTTCTCTTCCACTTTCAATGCCAACTGAAAGCATTTCTGAACTGTATCTGGATTATGCAGACTTAAATCTTCCTGAATGTTAAACCTCAATCCATTAAGGTATCTGGCTACCTTTTCTTCTTCACTTTCCTTTACCTTTGTTTTCATACAAAGTTTCATGAATTCTTCTGTATATGAGCTGACATCTAGCTCCTTCTGCTTCAGGTTTTGCTTCCTCTTGTGTAATTGGATACTGTAATCCAATGGGACACAAGCTTCCTTTACTAATGCCATCATCTTCTTCCATGTAGTGACTCTACGCTTTCCTTCCTGTACTCTATCATCTTGGACAAAATTCCACCATGTCAAGGCAGCTTCTTTCATTTTTGACTGGGCTATTTTCACCCTCTGTTGGTCTGGTATCTCCTCTGTTTCAAAGAAATTGTTCAAGCAGTCTATCCACTCCATCACTGAATCAGGTTCCATCTTTCCTGTAAACACTGGCAAATCCAGTTTCACATCCATGGTTCTCCTCTCCATGGCCTTGAGGGCGTTCAATAGTGGTCTCTGGTCTGCAGGAACGACCTCCTCGCTCCAACTAGGGATCTCTTCTTCTTCCCTATCTTCTTCTCTACCAGAACCTACTCTACTCCTCAACTTTGCTAACTCATCCTTCAATTCCTGATTCTGAGCCTTCACGGCCTTGCTCTCTACAATCTGTTTCTTCACCAGAACTGCCAACTCAACGTTGGTCATCCTTGCCGGAACCTCAGATGTTCCTTCGTCACCTGACATCCTGCTATATCCTTATCTTTTCCAGAAGATCCTTCCTTTGCTCTGATACCACTATGATGCAGAGGTAAAATGCAACGGGAGCTTACAAGTGGGAAGGAGGAGTCATTAACACAATCGGCATGTTAAAATCCTATCGGCTTCTCATCATCATCATATTTCTTGCTAACACAGACAGCATCATCATATTTCGGACGAGCATGAAATATCCTCCTGCTGACTACTGTTCACTTCCTTATCACCTTTCGCCTTTCGCCTATCAGCATCATCATGATATTTAGCAAGCGCAAACATCCTCCTGATGTTCACTGTTCATCTACCGCCAACCTCTACCTTCATCATCATGATGTTTAGCATCACCTTCATCAGCAGGATATAAAATATCTGGTTGCTCCGATATATCCTGATGACGACCGCTTCAAGCACCTTTCCCTCGATGCTTACGTCACCCCAATATCCTGATGACGATTATCCTGATGACGATGACGTCACATGCAATTCCTTCAATATCCTACTGCCCCGATATCCTGATGGCGAATTATCCTGATGACGATGACGTCAATGCACCTGATGATGATGTCATCCAGATATAAGATCCCTATATCTTCCGCAGCATGATAATGAATATCCTGATGATCTCTTAATATCCTGATGATCTCTTAATATCCTGATGATGACCTCTCCGGTACTTAGCCAAAAAATGAACTTTCACTTCCGCATGCGATAGCGATATGCGGATGAAGGATGCACCCGAAAGATGATCCTGACGATGATATACACACTGAGTATATATCCAACCTATATCATCCTGATGCACTTGAAACATACAATCTTCATCAGCTTCATAACCTGACCCAGATAGCGATATACTCGCAGATGACGATGTGATTCACTCCGTCTGGAAAAGCACATGCAGATTCCTGTATATCCGTCTGCTGCATGCAAACTCACAGAACCGTACAATTTCACACAGAAAATATGATGATCGGGCCGGATCACCTTCTGATCAAAACTTAAAGATTTATCTTCCTAACCCCTAGCACATGAGGATGCTAGGTTGATTCACAGCATGCTACCAACTGATCTCTCAAACAATGAAATGCATAAACAGAAAACTAAAATGCAAACTAAACTATCATACATGACCATTCCACCGATTCACAGAATCAACCGGTGGAAGGGTTGAAAGAATCCATCAACCTGTAATCAGAATAGAAATCAAAACAAAAACAGCTAATAAACCAGATAATGCAATTGATGAGATCTTATTTAGATGAAACACAAATGTCCTGCTTCTACAATGGTTCACAATGTCTGGACTGATCTCTGGAACTCACTCAATCACCATAACATAGCTACTACTCTGATATCTACTACTCTCTATGATATCAAACCCTAACTGATCTGAGTTATTTATAGCAATATCCTGCGAGTACTACCAACTCGATTCCCAGCGGCTGGGAGCTTCCAAGCGGCTGGGAGAGGACAGCGCATACTACCTGATCACGAACTCTAACTGCCTGCACACTCTCCTAGACTGATCTAATACATATGCATTGGTCTAATGGACCTTATTACATGATGAAGTCAAACATGCTAAAAATAGACTAATGTCCTGTCATGCAGACAATTAACCTATATCCTGTCTTGTAGGGGTGCTTCTGCACCAAGAACCTTCAAAATAAGTCCCCAGGAACATCTCAGCATTCTCCAAGAATTTTCTTATCTGTTTGTCATTTTCAAAAACTTGCCATTTTTTAGCATTATCTGGGACATTAGGATGATAGATCAGTTGTATTCTATATGAGTCCTCTTTAAAGTCAGGGTGTGGAAGAAGAAGGGAAGCTGACACCGCTAGAGAATCTACCCGTGTATTCTGATCTCTGGGAATTGCCTCAATAGAAAAGGCATCAAAATATTCTATCTCATCCCAAACCCTATTCTTGTAATGTCTCAACCTTTCATTTTTGACTGAAAAAATGCCTCTCACCAGTTTAACAATCAATTTAGCATCTCCTTTTACTTTGAGCATCTTTATGCCCTTTTCTTTGGCTTCATTTAATCCAAGCAATAGGGCCTCATACTCTGCAGTGTTATTAGTATTTTTAAATTCTAACTTGAAAGAGTAAGGAAATTTTTTACCTTCAGGTGAGATCAAAACAACCCCTGCTCCTAAACCAATGGTGGCACAACTACCATCAAATTCCATGGTCCATAGATCATCTGAATGATTAGATTTTGGGGCAGATTTTTCCTTCATGTCTTCAGAAAAAAGAAAATAATTACCAAATTCACATTCTTCAAATAAGATCTGAGATTTAGGATCATCAGAAGGATACACAGTAAACTTGTATTTAGGTTTAGGTTCTAGTTTAACTTTCTGCTTTCCCACTAGAATTGTAGCTTCTGACCAATCCAATTTAATCTCCCCACCTAAGTCTTTGCAGAAGGTCCTGCTCAACAGCATCCCATAATTAGCAAGAATATCTACAACCAAGATAGTCAATTTCACTCTTTTATCAAGATAGGCTGCAAGGGCAACCCGTGCGTCTTTAATTTGTCCAAGAAAAGTTTGCCATCCATGGAGTAACACCTACCAAATGTTTTTGTAAGGGATAGGCCCAGGGCTTTGGCTATAGAAGAAGGCATGATATTATCAAGGCACCTAAGTCTATAATACAATTACTGAGTTTATGACCATTTATGAATAAAGAAACATAGAATGGGTTGGGTTTCATATCGACCATATAAGAAGTATCATTAGCTGAGTTGATGGTCATTTTAGGAGTGTACCTAGATGATTCAAGTGGGGAAGCAAATAATTGAGTAATCGGAGACTCAGCACTAACATTTAGTTGACTTTGGGGTTCAATTTGTGAAGGATCACCTTTGACATATCTAACCAATTTATCAAGTTCTTTGGGATTTAACTTAAGGTACTCAGCAGGGGATATTTGAATCTTTGTAGAATTATAAAATTCTATAATATTAAAAGAAGTTTCATGATCATTTCTATGTAACAATTTAACCTCTTGGGCCTTCAAATTGATGTTAGGGGTTCTAGTAAGAGGCTCCTTACCTTTAACAGATACTTCTTGAGTATTAGAAAATTTCAGATTCTTCTAACTTCTGGTAAGTAAAGCACATGAAGGATCTTCAAGAGTAACCAATATTTCACCTCCTCTTTCTGAATCTGATTCATATTCTAGGAAGTGTATTTCAGAGTCACCTGGTTGCTCAGAATTCCTTTCTTCTTCAGTAATCTCTCCCGATACATCTTGAGTGGTGGTCATTTGAGCATATCTAAGCATCTCTGGACAAGAGTTTATGTCATGATCAGTGGTCAAATGAAAGGCACACATATTCCCTCTTCCAAGAGGAGCTTCAATAGCTAACCTTGGTTGTGCTGATGTAAGTGGCAATGCCTTACCAATATTTGTCTGTTGATTAAAATTCCTCCTGCTGACATCTTGGTATGGTTGTTGAAATGAAGTACCAGCCTTAGGTAATTGTCCTTTTAAAGCAATCATATCATTAACTAGTCTTTGAACCACAGGATCTATAGAGGATGAGGGATGAGCATTAGGTATCTGGACCTCTTTCTTCCATTCTCTAGCCATAATAAGATCATCTTCTAACCCAACTGCCAATGTTTGTACGATTGCTAAGTCGGCAACCGCACCTCTTCTAAGATGAAAACTAATATCAAGAGGCATATAATTAATAAAGAAACATTTCTGATTCTCGGGAGTTGGCCTTTTGGCATTTGGGATTTTATGCACAATCCTATTGAATTTGGTTATAAATTCCCTCATAGGCTCATGTATTTCTTTCTTGAGTTGAGTCAATTGAGCAAGAAGGGAATGTTCATCTTCTGCGCTTTTGAACCTGTTTTCAAACATAGTTTTCATATCATTCCAGTTTGTAATTAAAGAGTCAGTTAGATGATAAAACCATTTTGCTGCAGTGTTAGTTATAGTTTTCACAAGAAGCCTTATGGATACATCTTGATGTTGCACACCCAATACACCACATGCTACGGAAAAGGCACTCAGATGTTCATCTAGTGATTATCTTCCATCTCCATTAAATTTGAGTAAATTTTCCCTTGCATTTTTAGGCAGAGGATTTAGATTAGCCCCTAAATTTAGAGGCCCTATAGCTGCTCCCCAGGGTTGGGCCATCGGTAGAAAGCTTATAGCAGAGGGAATGATAGTACTAGAAAGAGTTAATGCTTGACAGACAGAGGATGTAGAAGGCTTAGGAGGACTAGGAGGTCTACTTCTAGCTCTTCTAGTAGGAGTAGGAATATAAGGAAAATTTAGGTTTTATAGCGTTTGAAAAGTAGGATCCTCAACTCCCTCTCTCCTCAAAGACCTTGTGTATCTTCTAGACTCAAGTTTATGATATTATAACTGGATAAGTAGTTTCTAGTTTCTAAGCTATTCTTGACCTCTTCGAGCTTTAGGGGCTTGATTTCTTGCTGCGTTTTCTACCTGCCTCCTTCTTTGTCTGAGTAACAACAACCTCAAATTATCGGCCAATTCTTCTTCCTTTTCTAATACTCGGCTGGCCCTTCTATAGTCATCAATATCGGCAGGTGCGCCATGCAAGAGTATTTAACTGACCAATTATATCTTCCTGCTCGTCTTGAAAACCAAGATTAGGTTGTAGAACAAGAATTCTATTTTCATGAGGAAGCACCATTGTTTCTTCATCTTAAGGTGACTAATCTTTTCAACAAATGACTTCTCTCCCTAGTAGAGTCACCAAAAACTATTGGCTAACATATTTGTCCTGGTGTAAAATTGTTTTGTTCTGACTCTATAATTTTTCCTTTTAGAACAAATAAGTTAAACAACAAATGGGTGAACTATCAAGAATAATTCCCCTCTGAATTAAGGTACAACTCCCTTTCAAATCTTCAAGGAATTCAAACTATTCTAATCATTCAGATACACTTTTAACCAGAAAGCATTTAAAGGCAAACTAACATCCATACATCACTATGCTATGAATGTGATATCTTTCTTCAATATAACATCATTCGGTGATAGAACAGATAGATTCCATCTTCAACAATAATCATATATTTAAATATGTATATTACTGAACCAACAAATGATAAAACATATATGATGAGTTATCCAATGAAAGAATAATTACCACATATAAAGAAGAGTTTGCACAGAAACTCAAATCCAAATACTTAAACACACCGATTTAAGTATGCAACAATCATTTCTTCTTTTCATTCACAGATGAAAATCTTTCGAACAATCATCACATTTATTGTAAAACATAGAAGTTCATCTCTAAAATTCCTTGTGTCTCCTTCTTAACTATTATGTATATTAGTTTCAACAACTAAAAACATATATATATATAGTTACCCTAATTAACTGTTCTTTTAAACCTAGAGTTAAACTAAACTCTGACCCATACGGGATTTAGTTTCTATCAAGCTCATTAAAAGATAGTTTTTAAACATAATTCCAACTGAATAACTGAATAAAGAGATTGTGTAAGCAAGATCAAGATTGGGGCAGTGGATTGGAATCTCTGAATTTACTTTGTTCTACTGAGGAGACACGTTGCACCTTCCATTCCTAATGTACAGTAACAAATTCCTGGATTTTTGAGAAGTTGGGGATGCCAATGTGTTTAACCCTTGCTTTCCAAACATCTTTCTCTCTTTGAATTTTTGCCACTTTTTCCGCATGCTCTGAGAGTGCATCAACACAGAGGTGAAGAAGTGATTCTACTTTTGAAATCCAAGAGAAATCATCAATTAATAGGTTATTGTTTTCTTTAACGAAACTAATTTTTTCTTTGAAGGATTGAACCACAGTATCAATATCCTTTTCCGGCTCCCCATCATCTTTTATATATTTCACATCAATACATTGTAAATCATGCTGTAAGGATTGAGTGAACTCAGTTATTTCTTTGATCATTTTTGTAAATTCAATTCGTCCTTGCATGGATACTGAGTTTCTTCATTCGATATTTCTCTTGCTTACATACAGTATGTTATCATTCAAACTTGTCATATTCTTCTCTAATAAAAACTTCATTACCCCATACTTTTGAACTTCACTAATTTGATTTATCACATTCATCCATTTCCCTTCTTCTTTTACCCATGAAGCATTCTGTGTTTTCAAATCTTCGATGGTAGCCATAGTCTCATCATATATATTCTTCAATTCATTAATGTATTCTGTACCTTTCTAGATGATTCCATCCAACCAATCTGTTGGCAAGAGACACTATATGGATTCATGGTTGTTGTCATTGATGGCAACAAAGGTCATCCCACATATCCGCAAGTCATGATATGTCTCTACCGGAAGTCAGATTAAAGATTGTTGTGGTCCGGTGAACAAGAACAGAGCATGTGGCAAGGTCCGACAGATTGGTCCGGATCTCTCAGAGGAAGTGTCTTGGCACAGTGCGGATCTGGGGAAGTCAAGAGGACTATCTTGAGTAGTATATTCCAAGGATTTAGCCTCCGGAGATGGACAAGGAAAAAGATATGAATAGTTGAGTACCGGATTCCTGAGAGACAGTGAATACAGAGAAAGAACTGACTGACAGAGTATCAGACTACTTTCCGGATGTGTTACAGATGATGATAAAGGTTGCGGAGGCATGAATCATGTTTGGCCGACATAATTGATGATATCTACAAGTATATGCTTGATCCGCATTGCTTGGTGAGCAAGGATTCAGCCGACAGAACAAAAGTTTGTAAGAAACTAGACTGTTCCGGATGCCGACTAGAAAGGTGATGAAATTACTTGTGCGGATATATATAGAGGATGGATTTAGTTGTGAAGTGTGTGAAATGAGTGAAGGGATATGCGAACAAGTCCAGAGCAGAGCAGAAGTAGCAAGAAAGATCCGGTATGTGAAAGGATAGCAGACTAAAGAACAGAGGAAAGATGAAGTGCAGCAGATCAGTGTACTGAACCTAACCGGAACTGAACTCCAGCATATGCAGATGCTTCCAATCAGTTCAAGACTGTGATTCTTATCACTTTGTAAGACAGTGTGTCTTCTTGTAGGCAGTGAGCCTCTTGTGAGCAGTGTGCTCGGGCAGTGAGCCCTAATTGGCAAGTGCCATTTTTGTAATTTCCTATTCTTCTAACAGAGAATAATTCTTGGGTTAATCACCCCGTGGTTTTCTCCCTTAACAGGGTTTCCACGTCAAAAATACTGTGTCATGTGTTTCTTATTTCATGGTTAATGTTTTGTGTTTGATTTTATGCTGCTTCAATTAAAAGGAAAGTTCAATAAGGGAAATAATTAGGATAACTGATTCACCCCCCCCCTCTCAGTTATCAACAATTGGTATCAGAGCTAAGTTCCTCCTAATAGAGCCTAACAGCTTGAGGAAGATCTGGGATTTCAAATGGATGCATATGGTTTAAGGGAGCAACTCAAGACTGCCCTTGAGGATCTTGAACAGTCAAATTCTGAAGTCAGTGAATTAAAAGAAAGACTCAAACAGGCTGATGAATTCATGAGGGAATTAAAAGACAAATTAAGTCTCTCTATGAAAAAGAGAAAGGAGCTGCTCCAACAGTTGGCAAGACAAAGTGAAGAAAGCAATACAAATGAAGAATTGACTGAGCAAACCAAGTTATGTGAAAAGTTATCAAAAGAAGTCATTATGTTAAGACATGAAATGGAATCAGGAACTATAAAGTTCACTCAAGAGATTGAAGAAAAAAGAAAGGCTGAAGACAATCTAAGACAATCTCTTAAGGAAAAATCAGAAGAATGCCACCAGATGGACAGGATTATCAGACATCTTGAATCTGATCTTGAAGATGCCAAAGATAATGAAGAAAAACTTGAGGATCAAATTACCTCTCTCAAAAGAGATCTTCAAACAGCAAATGAATATAAAGAGAAATTCAAGATAAGTTCTGCTCAACTTGAAGTTCTTCTTGGAAGTCAAAAGAGGACTGATGACAAGTATGGTTTGGGATATGAGAAAGGAGAAAGCTCCGGATCCGGTCAGAGGAATCTTGGATCAGAAAATCCAAGGAGCAGGCCTAGAAGACCTCCGGTAAGACAGCCAAATGCTCAAAAATATCCATCCTTCAATGGATACTGCCACAGCTGCAACCATTTTGGTCACAAAGCTAATCAGTGCAGAATGAGAATGAATCAGATTAATTCATCCTTCTCCGGACAGTGCTTCAACTGCAAAAGGTATGGACACAAATCCCATGAATGCAGAATTATGCAAGTAAACAAATCATTCAAAGGTAGATGCTTTACATGCAATAGAGTAGGTCATATGGCTAATCAATGCAGATCAAGGGGATATCAGTTAAATATGCAAAGAAATGTTATTTGCCAAATCTGCAATAGGTCCGGTCATAATGCTAAAGTCTGCAGAAACAAGAATCAGGACAAAAGAGGTCCGGTGTATAATCAGAATCAAGACAAGGGTAAACAAAAGATGAATGCGGATGAAGTTAGGAATCAGATGAGCAAGATTTGGGTGAAGAAAAGCTCAGAGAATGTAGAGGTTGGATCCGCACCAGATTCTGGTGCTGATATTTCTTCCGGAAATTAAAAAGTGAGCTCAGGCTCAGGGGGAGACTCAAAGAAGATTCTGTTCCCCCAGCCAAACAAGTTGTGCCGGATGTGGCACAAGATGCGGATTAAAGGGTTTGTAGATATGAGTCCTGAGATGCTTCAGTCAAGTTTTCAGAGGTCCGCATGGAGTTATGAAGAAGCTGTGTTCGATTAAGTTAGACCTGTTCAGGGAAATGCTCCGGAATGATAAAAGATTACAAAAAGATCCGGAGAGATCCAGAAATGCACGATCTTGTTCTGCGGATTGGACAGAGTGTTTGGGATGTTCTTGTAATGTGTTACCTCGATTTATTCATGATTTAAGGATCCGGATGATATTCAGTGATCAGGACTAATCCGGGATACTCCAAGCTGTCCAGACAGGGCAAACCGGAATAATGCAGGTGAAGCATTTATTACAGACAAGATATTAGGGTTTGCGGAGCAATATAAGGATTTCTCAAAAGTCATTTGCTCATTCTACACTCAAGAAGAAGCGAAAAGTGGAGCTCTGCAACAAAATTCATCAAGCACACCAAGGATCTCCTGCCGAAGCTATTGCATAAAGAAATCAATCCAACCACTCCGTGCAAACCGAAGGCGCATAAGGTATTCTCCATTTTTCATTACCTCATTGCAAATCTTTGAAGAATGGCTACTCCAAACATAGTTAAGATCTCTGATAGACCTCGCCCCTCATTCAAGAAACATCCCTACAAATCATTGGAGGTAGATCCACTAGGAGCCTTCTCTAGTGTTCCCCACGGAGTTTTACATACTGAAGATATTAGGGTTTACGTACATGCTAACATTGAGGAATTTGGGGAATTCAAATTAAGAGACCTCTATCACAAGCAACTGATAGACAATGCTTTTGAGCTCAAACCAGAGTATAAGGGTATCCAGAAGAAACAATTTGAGCAATTTATTCATTTCCCCAGCTTTGAAGAAGATGAATGGGTCCGGTATGTACTGAGCAGGATGCATGACAACTTCCTTTGGCTAGATAGACCCTGTAAGATCACAAAAGAAGCAATTAGAGCAGTAACTGGTCTATACTCTTCCGGAGGGGTACCTATCCTCAAATCTGTCAAGAACAACATTGTAACTGAGGCCACCGGATCAAAATATGATAAGAGGGCAATGACCATTGAAGATATTTCGGATCCGGATATCAAATATGCATCAATGATAATAGGATACAAGATCTATCACTCCAGCAGGGAGAATTCTGTATCCGGAACTGCAATATACACAGCCTATGAAATGCTAAGAAAGAATGCAGAATATGATCTTTGTGAACTACTGCTAAGCCAATTAATGGAAAATGTACAGAAAATCAAGAAAGACAAGAAGAACTCCTTTAAGTATGGTACTCTCATTGTATGTCTATTCTTCTACTTCATAAATGAGCTACCCGGAACAAGTGGATGGGTATGGCAGAATGACAAACCTGTTGCAGTCCAGATAAGAGACTATTTGCATGGACTTGGGGATGCAAAAGCGAGAAATACAGCTCTATGGGGATACTTCAAAAACTTTCAGAGCATGATGCAATCAAGAGAGAGAATTCCCCAGTCTCTTGTTGAAAAATACAAAGACTCAGTGTGTTTCATGGTTGACACTGATCAGTGCCTAATGGAGGCAGTGGAGCCAAGGACTGTCTGGATCATGCCCATGGGGTATGAAGTTGATGAACAGATAGTAGAGCTGCATGTTCAACACATGCTAAGTCAGCCCAAAGATCCTAAGGTAGAAAGGTTTGGAACCTTTGAGGAGCTGAGTGTGAAATTACATGTAGAACTCAGGGAACCTGAGATTAAGAGAAAAGTGAGAAAAGAAGTAGAGCACATTGCTCAAGGCCTAGGCATCTCAAAAGAGGCACTTGATGCCAGCCGGGAAAAGAGGAGAAAGGCTGAGGAAGAAGAGAAAAGCAAAGAAAGTGCTCCGGTTGAAACCCCCACCCGGACCAGATCATCAAAGAGATCTGCACCTTCCACAACCAAAAGCTCAAAACCGGAAGTCCAGGCATCCAGTAAAAGATCCAAGACAAAAGCATCAAGGGCTTATGAAAGCCAAAAGGATGAAGAGGAAACAGAATCAGATGAGGGAGTAAGAGAAGTAAAGAAATAGAAGAAGAAAGGATCCGGTAAGCCCTCCACAGGCCAAGACAAGGATGAAATGGCAGAGGTAACTGTTGAAAAGCCCACTCTGTCACTAGAGAGCATAATCAAGTCGGTCACGGTGGATGGAAACCTTCAACCAATGACTGAATCCTATGATGACTTTAGTGAGGCAGACCAAAAGACTCTGCAGGAAGCCACAGTTAAATATCTGAGCACATACAATAAGGCTTTCATTGAGATCATATCTCTCATTCCTAAAATCCTAGAGAAGGAAATGGAAGTAAGAAAGAATAATGCTCATGCCAAAGATTTTGAGATCCGGGAGCAGATAGCTATTCAGCTATATCCTCAAATTGATCCCAAGACAATGAACATGATCTCCAAGGACTGCAAAGATGAGTTCAGAAGTAAAGCCAGGATGAATCAGCTCATGCTTGGTGAGACTGACAAAGTGGCACAAGAGACAGAAGAGATCCTCCGGAAGGCCTTCAAAAGGTTCAATCTTCCTGTTGTAGAGGACTTAGGTGCAGAAACAACTGCTGATTTGGAATCTTCTGTTCCGGAAGAAGTGAGCCCTGAACAGACAAGTGAGGACTTGGGACCCTCTGCTCCAGAAGAAGTGGCCCATGAACAAGCAAGCATCTCTCCTCCGGTTACCCCTACAGTCTCCGGATCCAAAGAAGAAGAGCAATTGCAGGAGAAGGAAGCAGTGGTGACAGACAAAGAGGTTGACAGTTCTAAGACTGCAGAAGAAAAGAAACATCTGTCTCTGGCAAGAGACACTGCACAAACTGTTCAACAATTTTTGAGCAAAGAAACTCTAGAGATTGATGAACCGGAGCTTCTAAAAGGTCCATTTGATTTTGACTCTCTCTCTCCGGTACAAACAATGAAGATAGCTTCATTTGCAAATGCCAAGGCAAATGAAAAGCTCCTGAAGTCTCATATGGAAGACTGTGAGTTGATAGAGGCTGCTTCCGGAGTACTTGTAAAGATCATGCCATCAATCCAGATAGATCCGACAGCCTCCACTTCCGGTAATCTAAAAACCTTAGTCAGCAGTATTGATACACATTTTAATTCTCTAGAAAAATCAGCTGAAGAAAAGGTCCGGAAGGAATTTTTGGATAAGAGATTTTCTGAAATATTAGAATTAATCTCTAAGGATAGGAAGATTGTAAGCATTGGAATAAAGAGCTTAGAAAATGCTCTTAAGGATGGCGGTGACATCTACAAATTTTGTATATCTTGGTCAAAGGCAACAGCAGCAATTGACAAGAAAATAAAAGAGGAACAGGACAAGCTTCAAAGCTTATCTCAAAGTTTTGATCCTCTCTCTTCCTCTATAATAAATCAAGAATGTCAGACTATTGCAGTCTTGAATGAAATAAAGAATCTTGAGAAGGAGAGGAAGAACATTACCAACCGGATGGGAGAACTTAGAAGGATTATAGTCCCTAAGTTGGAAACTATGCATGAGGCCATCAGTGATGCCCAGACCACCGCCCAAACAAAAGATCCGACAGATCTCAGGCGGGCAGAAGCTTTTGCATTTTTGTTGAGTGGTCACATTTCAATTTTGGACAGAATGAAGCTAAGTTGGGCTACTGAAATGGTTCAACTGCAGACATCCTTTGCAGACATTCTGCAGTATATGTGAGTATGTAAATATGCGGCTATATATAGAAAATTTTTGAAAATTTTGGTGTGCGGACCCTACCCTTTGCCATTGATGTCAAAGGGGGAGTGAGGAGCAGTGAAAAATGAGGAATCCAACTCAGGGGGAGTTCCAGAAATTGTATATAAAGACAGAGCATCAGCAAAGGGGGAGCATAGTGTAAACACTTAGTCATTTTTCACTAAGTGTTGCCATCAATGCCAAAGGGGGAGATTGTTGGCAAGAGACACTATATGGATTCATGGTTGTTGTCATTGATGGCAACAAAGGTCATCCCACATATCCGCAAGTCATGATATGTCTCTACCGGAAGTCAGATTAAAGATTGTTGTGGTCCGGTGAACAAGAACAGAGCATGTGGCAAGGTCCGACAGATTGGTCCGGATCTCTCAGAGGAAGTGTCTTGGCACAGTGCGGATCTGGGGAAGTCAAGAGGACTATCTTGAGTAGTATATTCCAAGGATTTAGCCTCCGGAGATGGACAAGGAAAAAGATATGAATAGTTGAGTACCGGATTCCTGAGAGACAGTGAATACAGAGAAAGAACTGACTGACAGAGTATCAGACTACTTTCCGGATGTGTTACAGATGATGATAAAGGTTGCGGAGGCATGAATCATGTTTGGCCGACATAATTGATGATATCTACAAGTATATGCTTGATCCGCATTGCTTGGTGAGCAAGGATTCAACCGACAGAACAAAAGTTTGTAAGAAACTAGACTGTTCCGGATGCCGACTAGAAAGGTGATGAAATTACTTGTGCGGATATATATAGAGGATGGATTTAGTTGTGAAGTGTGTGAAATGAGTGAAGGGATATGCGAACAAGTCCAGAGTAGAGCAGAAGTAGCAAGAAAGATCCGGTATGTGAAAGGATAGCAGACTAAAGAACAGAGGAAAGATGAAGTGCAGCAGATCAGTGTACTGAACCTAACCGGAACTGAACTCCAGCATATGCAGATGCTTCCAATCAGTTCAAGACTGTGATTCTTATCACTTTGTAAGACAGTGTGTCTTCTTGTAGGCAGTGAGCCTCTTGTGAGCAGTGTGCTCGGGCAGTGAGCCCTAATTGGCAAGTGCCATTTTTGTAATTTCCTATTCTTCTAACAGAGAATAATTCTTGGGTTAATCACCCCGTGGTTTTCTCCCTTAACAGGGTTTCCACGTCAAAAATACTATGTCATGTGTTTCTTATTTCATGGTTAATGTTTTGTGTTTGATTTTATGCTGCTTCAATTAAAAGGAAAGTTCAATAAGGGAAATAATTAGGATAACTGATTCACCCCCCCTCTCAGTTATCAACACAATCATCAAACACTTTAGTTACCATTTTGTTCCTATGTATCTGATCTAGCATTTTCTGATTGACCGGAGATTTTGGGTCAAAAGATAGAGGTAGTTGAGAAACAGGTTGTGGGTTTGGGTTATGAATGGCATCGATATACTCTGTCATTGATCATAAGGTCTATTTCAACTCCCTCTTATCTTTTTCATCCTTCCAGGTATGACTGACTATCCTTTTGGTAGAAGCTTGAAGATGATGCACATCCACGGCACGTGATGCAGTCCCAAGATCTATTTTTTCTATTGTGAAATCCTAAACTGTGGGATCTTGAACTTCTTCATCAGTTGTTAGCTGGGCTATTTCTACACTCCAGTTCCCTGTATTAGGGTCAATGTCCATCCTGGATGTTGTTTTCAGCTTCTTGGATTTAGGAGTCTTTCCTAGACACTTGCTAACCATGTCCTCCAATGGCAATGAAAATGGAACTATTTTTCTTTTATCACTGATTGAACTTTCCAACCATTTGGGTGCAAGGACCAGAACTTCTTTATTAGGATTCAATTGTTTAGAAGGCACATTTTATATCACCATCAGATTAGCAGAATTTGATGCAACCTCTACTTGCTGATTTGTACTAATCTCCTCTGCCATTAGTGTATCAAACCTTTTATCACTTGTTTCTTCTTCTGAATCCTCTTCAGAGTTTAAGTCCACAACTACTCTTTCAGAAATCTGCTTCTTCTTCCTACTTTTAGTTCTTGAGGGCTTTCTTGGACTCTTTGATGATAGGACCCCTTCTAGTTTTTGGCTTGGGAGCACTTGCATCACAAATAGTAATAAGCTGATTACAAGAGCTTATTGAAGATGGTGATTCAACAATTGGTGCACATTGATGGGGATCTTCATCCTGAACTTCTTTTAGCCTACATTCCCTCAACCATTTCTTAGTTCTCCCTATTACTGGGAGGGTTTTAACCTCAATCCGATCCTCTTCATCTTTATTCCAATCAATTTCTGGAATAGGTAATTGTTTTATTTGTTCAAATTGAGAATCAATCACCTATTCCTCATTATCAACTATTCTAGAAATATTCATATTTAAATTGAGGGTAACTATTTGCCCCAAGGAGAATCTACACCAAAGCCTCTTTCTAACTTCAAATTCATCTGAATAATCCTCCCAATAGTCCTCTATTTGAGGAATGTGTGAAAATCCCATTCCAAAATCTAAATTGTCCCTAGCAAAGCCTTTGCTGTCGAACTAGGGTCTGGTAGTATAGTCCTAAAAATTGAACTTTTTTAGGCCCACTTCTAAATTCAAAGCATCATAAATTGATTGGCATGAATAGTGTCCAAGTTCAATAGGAAAAGATATAATAGATTCTTTCTTCATTGGGAATTTCTTATCTACGTGGGTTAGCTGCCTGCAAACTTCTATCAACACAAATCGGTCATCTTAACCCTCTTCTTAAAATCTTCTAAGTCATATTGAGCCAAAGAGGTATCCCCAAATTCAGGAAGAGAACAAATAAGGCTTGAATTGTGTTCAAAACCAAAAAAGGAAGATTTCATGGCTACAGACTGAACAAATACAATGGAAAATAATTTGAACTTCTTTAATAACACCAGAAACACAAAATGATTCTCCTTTCCAACAAATTAATGGAATCAACTATTGGAAAAGTCAAACTCACCTTCAATGGATCAGAGATTACTGTCAAACTGGGCAATAAAAATCTTATACCTTCAGTGCTATTCTCCTTTTGCATCACCTTGTGTATTTACTATTGAAATTGGCATGTTCTTTCTCGATAAAAGGCATGAAACCAAGTTGAATAATTACTGGCTCGATTAATTCATGCTGAAAATGCTTGATATGACATAAACTCAGATAGATGCATTAGTTGTAAGCATTTCTCACAGACGACCTTGATGTGTAATTATTATCCATAACCTTTCAAATGTTAGAACTTTCTTCTTCATAATAAGTTCTGGATATATCTTCCTCTAAATCTCCCACAAATTTTTGACTTAAAGAAGGTTTTAGGAAAAATGAGACTATAGTGAGGGAACGTTGAACCTTTGAACCCTTTGAACCTTTGAACTCTAATATGAGGTTCAACCGAGAGGTTCAAAGATACAAAATGAGTTACACAAAGGGACCAACAACGACTTTTCAAGAAACATTAAAATTTGAATTATTGAACTCTTGAACTGTTGAACCATTGATCCTTTGAACCCTTGAACCTTTGAAAAGAGTTCAAGTTTGAAGGTTCGACTCTACAGTAATTTCGCAAATAAAATGACAAGCGGATGTATTTTAAAAAGAAAGGGCTGACTTAAGAGACAAACATATGACCAATAAGGGAAGAAGGTAAGTCAACTTTTTGCTTAGGGAAGGATCACGAAGAATTGAATAAGGGTGAATTAAAAGGTAACAAATGGGATCAAGGCACTTAACGATAGAGATGAGATGTGGTTCTAATATTTGAAAGGAAGCTAAGTGTGTGGAAATCGCTTCCTACACTAATCTAATGAGGAGAGATGAGTGCAAATTCATTTTAATATTTATAGTTACAACAATGTTAAGCCACTAACAAAGATATTGTAGCAAACACATACACAATAATGTAAGATAGAAGAAGAGAGAGACAAGATATACGTGGAGAAAACCCTTGCGGGTGAAAAACCCCACACTCCAAAACACAACTCAAATGTATTCCGTAAACAATGAAGGTTACAATACAGTCATAGAGCTAGTGCTCTTGCAGGTGTCTTCGACACTTGGATCTGGAGACAATCCAGTAGCATAATAGTACCTATCAATTACATAATACATCTACTCTCCAAAGCACTTGTTTATAAAGAAAATATAAGGCAAAAATGGCTCTATCTTGGGATGGGCATCCAACATGGCCTCATGGACAAAAACCCACGCCTATGGACACTTGTCCAATATTGTAAGATGTTCCTGATACTTGTTAAGTCACCCCATCCCAAAGAGTTCACCTATTCCCAATTTGGATAATGACAGATGTCCTTACAACTCTTACACCCGTCATAGAATCTGTCATACTGACATATCTTACAACTGTAAGAGAATCTGTCATAAACAGGCTATAAATAGCATATTCTCTTACAACATGTCATAACCCTCCTTGGGTGCCCAAAGATGCCTTTCTCAAAGATGTTTCTTGACACATGTCTTCACCTATCATAGAATCTTCCATTTCTAACTCTTACATGTCATAGATTTGTCATAGGAATATGTCATAACCGTTTTGGTCAATATTCCCTTACACACTATACAAGATGCCGACACATGGTAAGATTTTCCTACCACTAAGTGGGATGCCTATCTCCTCATATGAGGACAAATTTACATTTGGTCATCTTCCATGTATGATGACACATCATCATGCCTTCCCACAAGATGACAACATAGGATTTGCATCCTAATTACACAATAGGCAATGAATAAATACAATGAAATAATACAAGGAATTATCAAGGTTGAGACATCTTAATTCCCAACATTCTCCCACTTGTCAAACACATTGTAAGAGCCAATGGAATTAATAGGATTTAACTGTTATAGGCTGAGAGGCCGATAGACTCTGAACACCATCTAAACTTCTTTGTGCCCACTGGTTTCTTTAATGCATCCGCAACATTCTTCAAAGTGTCTACCTTCTCCAAATTCACCTTCCCATCCTCTACCATGTCTCATACAAAGTGAAACTGTACATCAATATGTTTTGTTCTGGCATGGAAAGTTAGATTCTTTCTTGGGAAAATCACACTTTGATTGTCACAACAAATCACAATCTGTCCTGCATCAGCTCCAATATCTGAACATAATCTCTTAAGCCAAATGACTTACTTATAAGCATGAGTTGCTGCCATATACTCAGCTTTTGTCGTGGACAAAGAAACCATAGTTTGTCGCTTACTCATCCAACTAATTGTACCACCAAACATTGTAAACACATATGCACTGGTGGATCTCCTGCTATCAATGTCACCTACCCAATTAGAATCCACAAATCCATGAGTACAAATAGAATGCGGAGGTCCTATAACATTACCATGATAACATATGGAATACTTGGAAGTACCCCTCAAATATCTGTACACTCACTTAATTGCATCCCAATGTACCCGTCCAAGATTAACCATAAATCAACTAAGGACTCCCACTGCTTGGGCAATGTCTGGTCTTGTGTAGACCATAGCATACATGAAACTGCCAACAACACTAGCATAAGGTACTCTGCTCATGTCCTCCACCTCACTAGGAGATTTTAGACAATCATTAACAGACAACTTTGTCCCCAAAGCAACAGGAACACACAATGGTCTACAATCTGTCATGTTGAAACTATCCAACATGGTCTTCACATACTTACTCTGGCTTAACTAAAGTTTTCTATTAGCTCTTTCTCTTCTAATTTCCATTCCTAGAATGTACTTGGCTTCCCCTAGATTTTTCATCTCAAACTATGCTAACAACTGAGACTTTAAATCAGAAATCATATTCTTACCATTCCCAATTAACAACATATCATCAACATAAAATGCAATAATGAGAATGCGATCATTGTCAAACTTGTAATACACATAATGATCCAATTTCAATCTCAGATATCCAATCGACAACACAAAGCCATCAAACTTCAAGTACCACATCCTATGAGACTACTTCAAACCATACAAAGACTTTTTCAACTTGCAAAGCAAATTTTCTGTACCTTTCTCTATGTAATGCTCTGGTTGTGACATGTAAATCTCTTCCTCCAAATCACCGTGAAGGAATGTTGTCTTCACATCCATCTGCTCCACCTCTAAGTCATAAGATGTTGCAAGAGATAACAGAAACCGAATAGATGTTAGCTTTGCAACGGGGGAGAAATTTTCACCATAATCAATTCCCTCCACTTGTGAGTACCCCTTCACAAGTCTAGGCATGTACTTTTCAACACTGCCATCTGCACCAAATTTCTTCTTGAACACCCATTTGCATCCAACAAGTTTCCATCCTTCAGGAAAAGGCATCAAGTCCCATGTTTTATTCTTTTCCAAAGAAGCCATCTCATCTTCCATGGCCTCCTTCCAGGAACCTGCATCTTTCATGCCCATAGCCTCTGTCACAATTCTAGGCTCATTAGTGTTAGTAAGCAAGGCAAAAACACAACTAGAATCAAGAAATGAACAACCAAACCTATCAGGTTGCTTCCTTGTTTGTGTAGACCTCCTCAATGGTTGAGGTTGAGGTTCTGCTTATTCTTCTAAACTTTCAAAGTTGCTAGAGATCTCCTCATCATCAGGTCTCACAGGGTCTATCAGTTTAGTCTTCCCAGGTTTAGAAGGAAACTGAACCACATCTTTCTTTTCTATATGTTTTGGCTATAAAACAATAGAAGAATGTGTTAGCTCTCTAAAGATAACACTTTTGCTATACAACACTTTTTCAGCCATAGGGTCCCAAAGTTTGTATCCTTTAACATCGACACCATAGCCAATGAAGATACACTTAACAACCTCTTTTTCTAATTTAGACCATTTCTCCCTAGGCACATATGCATATGCCTCACCACCAAAAACATGAAGATGTCTAACTAAAGGCTTCTTGCCAGACCACACCTCCATAGGTGTCGTACCAACAAGAGCTGATGTAGGAGGCATGTTTACTAGGGAGCAAGTAGTGGCTACAACTTCAGCCCAAAACTTTTGTTCGAGGCTTCCTCCACTAAGCATACTCCTAGCCTTCTCCATCAGTGTCATGTTCATCCTCTGTGCAACTCCAATTTTCAGCAGGGTGTATGGAGTTGTCTTATGTCTTTCAATCCCTTGCTCTTTACAGAACTTATTGAACTCTACTGAACAAAACTCACCATCATTATAAGTTCTCACACTTAATCTTTTTACTAGTCTGATTTTCAACAAAAGCTTTAAACTCTTTAAACCGACTAAATACTTCAGTCTTGCTTCTGATAAAATAAAACCATGTCCTACTGTAATCATCTATGAAAGATACAAAATATACTGATTTGGAGATCGAAGGAACATTAACAGGAACAAACACATCAGATGAATTAGGCCCAATACACTAGAAGACTTGTGAGAACTAGAGTAAAACTAAACACAGTTTTGCTTTCCATATACACAATGTTCGTAAAAGTCAAACTCGAGATTACAATCATTTAACCCCTCAATGAGGTTTTTATTTTTTAGGGTTCTAAGACCCTTCTCACCAATGTGATCATATTTCAAATGCCATAACATAGTCTTTTCAACAGGAAGTTTAACTTCCAAAGCATGTGCACTACCATGAGAAAGTGTTACAACACATTTTTTCACTGCTTGTTTAGATGGTGGGAATGAAGTGACTGTAGCTCTTTTCTTCGAGTTAAAAGAACTATTACACTATGAAGTGCATGCCTCCAACTGAAACATAGTACCTCTCCAAGTACACTTTGCAAGCACCATAGATCCTCTAGTCATCTTGCATCCATCCTTCAAAAAGATAACCTGCACACCTGCATCATTCAACATACTTACAGAAAGTAGGTTATGTGCAAGGCCTAGGATGTGCATAAACCTAGTGATCCCCTTCACTCATCCATCAGGGAATTGGATTAAGACTCTTCCATGACCAATAATCTTTAGAGGAGAATCGTCATCCAAGTACACTCTTCGATCATCTAACTCTTCATACTTCGTGAACCAGCTTGGATGAGAGGTCATGTAGAATGAAGCACTAGAATCAATTAACCACACATAATCAGATGCATGGGTGGCCAGGGCTATGATGAATGTATCACCATCATCTTGAGATTTGTCAAAATCTGGATCTGGGACATTCTTCTTCTTCTTTTTCTTTTCTTCCTTGCATTCCTTTCAAAAATGCCCACTTTTGCCACAGTTCCAACAGAGAGCCTTGGACTTTCTAGGAGATTTGGATCTACTCTTCTTAGCTTTCTTGTCCTTATTTT
This sequence comes from Cunninghamia lanceolata, assembly GCA_027924645.1. Taxonomy (NCBI): domain Eukaryota; kingdom Viridiplantae; phylum Streptophyta; class Pinopsida; order Cupressales; family Cupressaceae; genus Cunninghamia; species Cunninghamia lanceolata. The sequence continues at coordinate 490,630 of BSBN01000346.1, forward strand.
TCCCTTTCTCCTTGGGTCTTCCATGAATTGCAAGAGCCTCTTTGGCTACCTCAGAATACTTTCTCCACATCTCTTCAGATAATAGTGAAGATACCACTGCATCCATTGTGAAAGTGGATGTGATGCTTCCAATAGCCATCACAAGATGATCCCATGAGTCTGGCAAAGAACAAAGTAAGGTCATACAACGATGCTCCTCCTCTATCTTCACACCAACTGATGTCAATTATGTAACATGTTGAAGGCATTCAGGTGATCTGCAATAGATCCTCCATCCTCCATCCTCAGAGAATACAACTTCTTTCTCATAAAAAGCTTGTTCACAAGGGATTTGGCCTGATAAACATCACCCAACTTCTTCCAAAGGTGTTTTGTGCTATTCTCCTCATGGACATTTAACAAGACATAATCAGATAGACTAAGTCTTATGAGACCCATAGCCTTCCAATATTTGAGATCCCAATCAGCTTGTGCCATTGTAGTTGGTTTTACACTGGATACAGTTTCCCATAGTTCACGATCAACAAGCATATCCTCCATCTTAAGTTTTCATAACTCAAAATTGGTGCCATTTGAATTTGTCCACCTCTAATCTTCCAGACGTACCTGCCATCTCTTTCTTGCAACAAGATTACAAAATGCTCTATACAAATCTCCCACTCAACCTAAGATTAGCTCAAAAAACCCCTACCCAACAACTAGGACCAAAGGTGATCAAGCTTTGATACCAATTGAAAGGAAGGTAGGTGTGCAGAAATCACTTCCTACACTAATCTAATGAGGAGAGATGAGTGCAAATTCATTTTAATCTTTATAATTACAACAATGTTAACCCACTAACAGAGATATTGCAGCAAACACATACACAAGAATGTAAGACAAAAGAAGAGAGAGACAAGATATACGTGGGGAAAACCCTTATGGGTGAAAAACCCCACACTCCAAAACACAACTCAAATGTATTTCGTAAACAATGAAGGTTACAATATAGTCACAGAGCCAATGCTCTTTTAGGAGTCTTTGACACTCGTATCTGGAGACAATCTGGCAGCATAACAGTACATGTCAATTACATAATACATCTCCTCTCCAAAGCACCTATTTATAAGGAAAATACAAGGCAAAATGGCTCTATCTTGGGATGGGCATCCAACATGGCCTCATGGCCCATACCCCACACCTATGGACACTTGTCCAACATTGTAAGATGTTCTTGACACTTGTCAAGTTACCCCATCCCAAAGAGGTTGCCTATTCCCAATTTGGGTAATGACAGATGCTCTTACGACTCTTACACCCGTCATAGAATCTGTCATACTGACATATCTTACAGTTGTAAGACAATCTGTCATAAACATGCTATAAATATCATATTCTCTTACATGTTATAACCCTCCTTGGGGTACCCAAATATGCCTTTCTCAAAGATGCTTCTCGACACATGTCTTCACTTGTCATAGAATCTTCCATTTCTTACTCTTACATGTCATAGATTTGTCATAGGAATATGTCATAACCGTTTCAGTCAATATTCCCTTACACAGTATACAAGATGCCAACACAGAAAAATATTCCTACCACTAAGTGGGACGCCTATCTCCTCATATGAAGACAAATTTACATTTGGTCGTCTTCCATGTAGGATGACACATCACTGTGCCAACTCCCACAAGATGACAACATATGATTTGCATCCTAATTACACAATAGGCAATAAATAAATAAATACAATGAAATAACACAAGGAATTATTAAGGTTGAGACACCTTAATTCCCAACAATATTGTGCTTTTATTGATGTTGATGGGATGAGTGATGAGTGAATTAACTTGATTGATTTCATTTGGATTGATTGGGATTTATCGGAAGTTTGATGATATATGATATTTTGATGGGATGATATGGATTGGATTGATGTGATTTCGATTAAAGTGATGATTGGATTAGTTGATTGAAATGATTTGATGATTTGAATTGATTGATTGGAAAAAGTGATGTGATTGATTGTTTGATGATGACTGATCTTCTTGCTTGGATTTTTTTTTGTATTTTTGAAATGTTTTGAGTTTTTTGTGTTTTTTCAGGACTTTTTATGATTTTTTTGTATTTTTTTAGGACTTTTTATGATTTTTTTTGTATTTTTTCAGGACTTTTTATGATTTTTTTGGATTTTTTTTAGGACTTGTTATGATTTTTTTGGATTTTTTTCAGGACTTTTTATGACTTTTTTGGTATTTTGATTTGTTTTTATTTTTATTTTTTTGGATGTTTTGATTTTTTTGTATTTCGATATGTTTTAGGATGTCCATGGATTTACAATTTATGCAACCTTTTTGCTAAATACCAATGACAAGGGAGAAACCAAGTCTAGGTGCCAAGAGGTAGGTCAGGTAGGATTGGATGGATGAAAGGATGGGCAATAAAGGATGGAAAGGATGTACGCGTAAGAGAGCAAGGATGTGATCTCCAAAGGCTATGTCACATAGGAATAACATGCCCTATTCTAGGTATAGTACTTAGAATTCTTCATGACAACGCTTATGACAATAGGGTAGTGATAGGATTGGATGGATTAGGATTAGATGAGGTATATCAAGAGATAACCAAAGCATGTTTCAACATTTTTGCCTTGAATTTCTATCAAGATCAAGATGAGGAAGGGAGGATGAATGGATGCAATAAGATAGGTATATGTATGATGGATAAGGATGGTAGGATGGAAATGATATGATAGGATATGGTAGGATGGGAAGTGATAGGTAGGATGAGACAATGTTCCCCCATGTGTAAGTGACATAGAAGATCAATTTACACATGACACCTGTTTGCCAAGTTCTCATCATGGTACTTATCCAAGGTGCCTGTTTGCCAAGTTTTCACCATTAGACGAAGGGATTTATCTTTACTTTCTTCCTTTTTTTACTTTTTTGAATGGGATAGGTGGATATGGATGAAAGGGACTCGGGTGTTTAGTTCAATGAAAGATGATAGTCTTGCTAGATGGATGTCGTCGCATGGACCATGTCAAGTGTGCTCATAGATGTTGGTAGGGGATTGCATGAAAGTGAGATGAATTAGGTAGATGGTGAATTATGATATGGATTATGGATGGAAGGATAATGGATTATGAAAGGTGTGATAGTGAATTATGATGTGGATTATGATGTGGATTTACACATGGAAGATGGATGGAAGGCTTATGCAAAAGCATGGATCATAGGGAAGTGATGAGGAAGATATGTAGGATAATGGATGAAAGGTGGGGAGATGGATGTATGTGGGAATGTTGTGGGATGGAAGGGAACCACGACCAATGGTTGCTATATGTACAGATATAAATTTTATTGAAAAGATTTTGCAAGTAAACCCCCCAAAACTTATATAAAATGAAACAAGAAAGATTAAAGATATCGTTATATAAACCAAATAAATGTTACCAAATATTGAAAATGTGGTTGCTCGTATTTAGCATAACTTCATTGTAAATTTTCCAGGGGGTAAATGAAAAAATGAAATTGATTTTATAAGGTTTGGGTAGAAGTAGTTTGGGTAGTTAAATGGTAAAAGGTGGTTAGGGTAAAGGTAGGTAAATAATGGGTTTTGGTTTATTGAACCGTAAATAATAAATTAAGTTTATTAATCTTAATTTATTATTTATGGAAGGATTTTAGGTTTAGTAAATAATAAATTAATTTTAATTTATTATTCACGGAATATGGTAAAAGGTGAAAAGATATAATTAATTAATTAAAATTAATTAAACTTTTGGAAATTAATGGTGGATTAAAGATAAATGGAAATTTAATTAATTAATTAAAATTAATTAAATTTCATGTGAAGGGAGGACTTAGGAAATTGATCGTAGGACAATTTTTTATGTCTACATTTTGCCCCTCTTTGAAACAATGTTGTGAAGCAATGTTATTTCAAAGAAGATTAAAACATAGGTTTTGGATGGATTTCGAGTAGGTTGAGGCTCACATGGGGCCATAAAAATGAAAGATTGGTAGATAATGCTCCCTCAAGAGGCTATGCGGGGACGAAGGAGATGGATAGGCTCTTGAAAAAGGAAATGAAGGAAAAGAGGTGGAGTTATGTGGAATAAACTTTGAGCAACCTAATGTTTGAAATAGCACCTGACATTATGCACCATGGTATAAAGACTAGGGTGACGATGTGTTAAATGCACCCAGCGTAATACAACCTTGTCTAATGTATGAAGAAGTAAACTTAGAGCATTAAAATTCTAATGCACAAAAGGTATCATATGACCTTAGATGCAAAGGATAATGCAAAAAACTATTCCAACATACACAAGATATGAATATTAGCTAGAATGATATGGATGTGATTCAAATGCAAGATGAAATGATAACACACACAAGAAAGCAAGCATGCATGCACAAATGATTAAAAAACAAACAAGGTATTGCCCTTGTTAAGCTAAAAACTGATGATTGATTGGATTGATTGATGCTGATATTGATGATTGATAGCGTTGTTGATGTGGGAATGATTTATCCTGAGAACAATGCAAGGATTGTGTTGTTGATATAGGAACGATATATCCCGAGAACAATGCGAGGATTGTGTTGTTGATATGGGAATGATATATCCTGAGAATGACACTAGGATTGGGAACGATATATCCCATTGATGATGATGATGATGTGATCGATCGATCAGGTTCACAACAAGGCTAGGAACAAGACCATTGATGTGATTGGATAAATTGGCTTGATTGGTATGGATTAAGGATGACTTGCATTTGGATCAGTGTTATTTGGAATGATTTGATTGATTGCGTTAATAGATTGAGGTGAATGATTTTAAGAATTGATGGTGATTGGATTGGACGTGGATTGATTTTTTTGTTGGATATTTGATTTTTTTAATTTTTCAAATGTTTTATTTTTTTTTGGATTTTTGACATGTTTTGGGGTGTTTTATCATTGGATTGTGCATGGATAGCCCTCGGATAGATACCAATGACAAGGAAAAAACCAAACCAAAAGGAAAGGAGGATGATAGGATGCGGATGAGCAATAATGGATAGGATAGGTAAAAGGATTAGATGGATGGATAAGAGGATGGGCAATAGGATAAAGGTAGGATTGGATGTATGGATACAAGGATTGGTGATAGGATAAAGGTAGGTGTATGGATGGATAATGTATGGGAGATATATGATAGATGGATGGAGGGAGCCTAGGATGTGATCTTCAAGGACTACATTGCATAGGAATAACCTGTCCCCACTCTAGATATTATGCCTTAGGATTTAACAAGGTGATTATGATTAGGATGCATAATAGGGATAATGGTTGGAAGGGATGAATGGACTGGGGAAGTAGATGGATGTATGGAGGATAATTTTAGAAACAGATGGATGGAATTTGGAGTATGACAATAGGTGTCCAAAAGCATTTTTCAACATTTTGCCCCTACACTCATCTAGATCAAAAGGAGGAAGGGAAGATGGATAGTGCAATGAGGAAGGTATGATAGATATGATGGACAATATAGGATGGAAAATGATAAGATAGGATATATGCAATGGGATAGATAGGATGGGATAGATTAGACAACATGCCGTCGGGTGTAAAGCACATAGATAATTACCTATGCATTATGCCTGTTTGCCAAGTTTTCATCATGGTACTTATCCAAGGAACCTATTTACCAAGTTTTCACCATTGGACGAAATGGTTTCTCTTTACTATTTTGATTTTTTTTTTACTTGTATGAAGACTCAAGATTTTGTTCCCATAGCTAGGTGGTAATGTTTCATGGTGGATAGAAGTCACTCATAGACCATGTCAAATGGTATTACGCTCATGGATGTTGGTAGGAGAATGCATGAGAGAGAAATAGATTAAGTGGATAGTGGTTTATGATGAGGATTAGAGATGAGTGCCAAGTTGCACTCATGACACACATCTGTTTGCCTCTCTTTTTCTCCTTCCTGAGTCCATCTTTCCTAATGACTGCACCCAAACAAGCTAGCAAGATCGCTCTATTTTATGATAAATTGAGATAGATTACTTAAGATTATAATTTCTGATTGAGTGACTAATATGCATGGAATTGATGGAAAATGCAGAAAACTTCTCTCTTTTTGATTCAACGGTGTAGATGCTAGGAACAACAATTTTATGCATCTCCGGAGATAGTCTTCAATGATCTCCGAAGACAATACCAAAGGACCATGACACCTGAAGTTTTGAAGAAATGAGGAACGCCTCTCCATAGCTCTGCGGGAGTTTGGAACATCTCTGGAGCTGAATAGAGAAAGCTACAGTATCTCCAGAGCTATAGACATATCTCTGAAGCTACAGACATATCTCTGAAGCTGCAGATAGGAACAGTTATCTCCAATGCCTCTTGAGAGCAGGGCATATTTCTAGCATAAGCTACTAACCAAGCACTCTTAGCAGTGGTCATAATACCCCTCATTTCACTCAAATCATCACCTGAGTGGTGAAGGGTCATCTTTAGTTAAACTGCTAGAGTTTTATCTTTTCAAAGTTTTTGCATGAGTTACGATGGAACTGATTCAATATCCTTATTTTTAGGGCCTCGATGCCCAAATGTATTAAGACTCAAACTTAGATTTTGAGTGGACTTCTATTCCACTCAAGTCTACTTTTATTTGCATGATTTTCTTTCGTAGTTAAACAACTAGTGTAATAAAGAGATGGATGTCATCTCATAGAAGAATTGATAGATAAGATAAGTGTTAAGTCATCACTCTTTTTGATATATACTTATAGAAATAGCAGAAGAAATATACAATGATTGAATTATTCTGATTCTCGGTAATCTCAATTCTGTGTTAGCAATATTTTTAATGAATGTAGAGTGAATGAGTTGGATTAGATCTAGTTGTGATCTTGTTTTGTGCTGATTTTCTACTGTAGCCTTTAGCCCCAAGGGTGTGGAGCAAGGGCCCACTCTCAACACCAAAGGTGGAAGGCTAGTACCATTGCTTTATTACTTTAGATTTTGCCGTGAAAAGTATTTCTTGATTTTGGTAGATAGATGTATGTTACTGTTTTAAGATTGCTTTGAGTAAATTTCCTATTTTATTTTGTTTTCCAGCATTTTAAATTCATTTGGTAAGTAGACAGATTAGTCTTTTCAATTTAGTAGAAGCAGTTTAGATTAAGTTAGGAAGATTGATAACTGTAGAATCCCTAGTTGCAAATAGCTGAGGACACAGCCCCTGGATTATTGACATCTAAAAAATAGATTAAATGATGAGGTACAGCGACATCTCACCAATTAGGATGGAAGGATAGTGGATTAGGATGGAAGGATAGTGGATTATGATATGGACTATGATGGAAGGATAGTGGATTATGATGGAGATAAAAGGATAAATAAGACTTATGTAAAAGCATGGACCATAAGAATATGATGGAAGAAATAAGTTGGATAATGGATAGAAGATGGGTAGATGGAGGTATGTAGGAATGTTGTGGAGTGGAAGGGAATCAAGACCAGTGGTTGCACACACTAAATTAGATTTTGAAGCTTTTTAGTAGAAGGGGGATTTGGGAGTAATGGAGATGTTTGCTTAGGGGATTGCCTATTTAGGTCTTTAGGGACCCAAATGGACTTATGAATTTTAGGATTTTGTGATGGGGAGCGGGATGTTTGGGATTTTAAGATTGTGGATGATTCATTTGAACTAGATGCTTTTTTCTTGGGGACCCAAATCATTTTGGTATTGAAATTATCTTTTTGAGATGTGGACATGGGTAGCCTTTTTGAATTTTGATTTTGCTTTGAATCTTTACATTTCTGCCATGTGACATAAGTATTATTAGGATTTTTTGATTTATGGGTGGAGGCATCCAAATTTTTATTTTTGAATCCCATAGGGGTGTTTAGGACAGCTTCATGTTTATTTGATGTGTGCATTTGTTGATCATGATTAGGTAGTGTATGGGTAGATGGACAATATAATGGATGGAGAATAATGGTAGATGGAAGAAGTGGAGGGAAAGTGGATGGGGGGATGTTAGGAGTTGGAAGAAGTGGAGGTAAAGTGGATGGAGGAAGATGAATGGTCACATGCTTTTCAAGTTCATAGGATAATGGAGGAGGGATGGCAACATATGTTTTATAGGTGCGATGAGGTGCACCTAGTTTGGGCTTAGATGGAGTGGATTTAGGAGGCAAGGATGTGGTACCAACATCTTTGGATTGACCTCCTTGAGATATATAACCAAGACCATATGGTTTGGGAGAGACTTTAACATATATGGGTTCCAAGTTTCCTTGCTCATGAAGGCCTAAGCCTTTACCTTGGTAGTTCATGTTTTGGAACATACAATGTGCAATGGGATGCTTATTTTTGAGGATACAAGACACGAGTTCCTTATTGGATGAGGAAGGTGAGGTGGCAGACAATGGTTGCTACTCTCCTAGGGAAGAACATTCATTTAGGAAGGTAGTAAGACCAATAGGACATGATGGTGGATTTGAAATGGTATCAATATGAGATGGTGAAGGAGTAATAGGATCTTGATTAACATTATGCTTAAGATCCAATGTATTTATTTGATCATCTATGTACTTGTGGGGATCAAGCATCTTATCAAGGGAAGTGGATGTTGTGGGATGATGGATAGGACTACATGGAGAATGGATAGGAGTGGTGGAGGTTTCTTGAGTATGGATAGTATTGGGATTAGGAGTGGAAGGAGTGACAAGATCGTGATCTTGGAATGCATAAAGTTCACTAAGAGGATCATCATGGTTATCTTGATCATAGATAGGATCTCGATCATATATGGGAGCTTGATCATAGATAGAATTAAGTGTGTTATGGATGGAACCATTTTGCTTAGGGATAGGCTCATCCTCATAGATAATTTCTTTTATCAAAAAAAAGGTATAGATTGTGGATGGGTTGAATGGAAGGGCTTTGATCTTGATTTGGTAAGGAGCAAGGTTGATCATGCTTTGGATATGAGTCTTGACATAAATGTTGTGTTTGAATGGAAGTGGAAGTGGGAAATGCTTGGATAAGTTCAATGCATGATGTGGAATGAATTGGGCTTATGGTAGGTGGATCTTCAAGAACATTTGAAGGTTCTTGGATAGTTTTTGGATTACAAGATGGGATTGGAGAAATAGGCATGACATTTGAGTGTTCTTGGATAGGTATTTGATGGCATGAGGGTGGTGGTTGATTCCTTGCTAGTACCCAATGGATCACATCCTTCATTAGTGTATGGGTAGATGGACAATATAATGGATAGAGAATAATGGTAGATGGTGTAGGCTTATGTGTAAGATTATGATTTTTTGTGCTAGATGGGGATGAAATTGGATGAGTGGACTTGGATTTCTCCATAGCCTTTCTTTTTCTTTTAGATTTTGTAAAGAAGTTTTGGAGAAAATCATTCAAGGATTCCTTAGTTGAAGGATTAGAGCTCGGGAAGTTTGATGGTGGTGTTGGTGTAGGACTAGTAGGCTTTGGTATATGCATTCTATTAGATGGTGATAGAGGCTCCATATGAATGAATGGATGAAGGTGGCTAGTAGATGGATTGGTGTATGATTCCAAACTTGAGGTGGTATTTCCCTTGTCAAGAGTATCATTAAGATGACTTGTGATTTCTTGATCTTGTTACAAGGAGGGATTAGTTCTAGCATGCTCATGTTGTGGAGGATTTTGAGATGGATATTGAGGAATATTCATGAGATTGGTTGATGTGGAGAGACTAGGTTGGCATGATGATGGGGGTGGCTCATAGAATTTAGGTTGAAGTTGTTGATGTTGTATGGATGATGGTGGTGAAGGTAACGAAGGGATTGATGAATTAGAAGGCCGGGGGACCAATGGATTAGGATTGAAATTAGATGGAATTTGGTGTTGTTGCATGGATAAAGGTATGGTGGATGATGTATTAAATGAAGGTTGTGGTTTTTGGGCTAAGATTCATTTTTTTTTAAGGAGGTCTTGTTTTTGTTGGATTTTTTGTTGAAGATATGAGGTGAGGGGATTTGGTATGTGTGAAGATGAAGAATGGATAGGAATTTAAGCTTGTGAAGTTTGAGGTAAAGTTATTGTTGAATAGGTTTGGGGTATGGATGAGTTGGATTGATATGAGCAGTAGATTGGTTGTGATAAAGATTTGTATAAGGTGGATGGAGATGACTCATAGAGTTAGGGTGTTGATGTGGTTGGATGTTGAAATTGTGAAGACAATTGTGATAGTTGTGCCAATTGAAATCTAAGATCTGCCTCTTGTTGTAGTGATTGAGCGAGTTGTTGTTGTAACTGAAGGACTTGGGGATTAATGGATGTCAAGGGTGAGACCTAGGTAGGATTATAGTTTTGTGATGTTGAGGGCATGGAAGGAAAATCTTGGGTTGTGTTAAGATGATAAGAATGATCTTGTGGATAATGATCATCATAGATATGTCAAAGTTCTTGTATTTCCTCATATTCTTGGGATGATAGTGATGTTGGTGGAAGTGAATATGGGGAGATATATGGTTCATGGGTATCGAAATATGCATCATGATCTACCAAATTCTCATCATTATTATATCTAGGAGGGCCTTCAAGGAGTATGAGTTTTGGTTTTTGATTTGTCCTAGATTTGTTGATGGTCACAACCATTTTCATGAAAGAAAGGATTGGACTAAGTTAAAGGAGTGCGAATATGAGTAGGATGATGATAAATGAATTAGGTGGGAAATAGATGGATTGGATGATTTGATCAATTTAAAGAGCTTCTTAGGATTCAATGTGACATGCATCAATCATATAAGACACATGACAATCAGATTGGTTGTTTTGTTTTGATGATATCTTGATGTTTTACAAACACTTGTAAACATGCATGATCCTAGGCTAGGAAAGGACAATACTTGCTGAGTTCCCACTTGGTTTTACCCAGTCGCGCCTACTTATGGTGTATAGCTCCAGGAACTTGGGGCACAGGCTCCCCCTTATAGTGCACTCACTTCTTAGGCACACCAAGTTCCATGTCCTAGGATGCGCAAGTCCTGAGTTACCTTGCCATCTTTGCCATAAGCTACAAAAATGTGGGACGGCTATTAGAGTTTCCTCCTATATCAAAAGGAGAGGGTTTTTTGGCTACTAAACAAAAGGGTTCTAGTGAATATCCGGAGGACCGGCACCTTACAAGCATCTAGCAAGCCACGAAAGGCTTTGACTAACCCTACTAGGAGTTTAATATACACAAAGGTACGCCTCCTTTCGAGCTAGCACTGTATGGTAAGTGCTAATACCGGTTAGACTTGGCTTTCACCTTATCCTCAGTTTATATAGTGGACCGGATGAAAGTACCACTTGGGATCGCAAATGAGTTCTCCTTGTGGATGTGTCTCAAGAGTAGGCCCACTCTAAAGGGTAACAAAAGCAAGGAAACACATTATTTTTGATCTCCCAGATCGCACAAAGTGCAAGGAGAGAGCATACACAACACCTTTGCCTCACACTCGCATGGGGTTCATTTTAATTCCAAATCCAAATGTGTGGGTGGTTATACAAAATGTCAAGGGAATGCTTTTGATTCTCAAGATTGTCGAATGGCGCAAGAGAAAAGCATACACATTCAATGAAAAAAATGCAAACCACAAGACATGGAAAACACTTGTTAATTTTAACCCTTGCTTATGATGTGACAATCGAACCTACAACACACTAATTAGTAGTTTACAAAATAGTCTTTGATAGGCGTAAAGCTGCAAGTAAAACAAATGAATCCTGCAAAAACCACACAAAAATTGTTAAATGCTAGATGAGAAATATTTGATGCCTTAAAATGACTGAATTTCAAACGATTATACTAGAGAATATGAGATGAATTTGCAAGAAATGGTAGCACAGCTGTGTAGAGCTTGGAAGTAGCTTTCCAACACCTACAAAAACATGAAAATCTGATGAAAAACGTAAAAGTTATGATAGTTTTAATAAAACAGCCTCCAAGGGCTAGGGATAGGCACTCTGGTAATTATCTTTGTTGCCTGACAGTTTGGTTTGAATGTGTTCATGTGAAGCAATTTGATCCTTGATTATTATGACTGGTAATTAAGCTCTGGTTGTTTGAATAAACCACTGGCGGTTTGTTTAGCTTTGATCACATTTGAAAGATTTTGAACCTTGTGGATAACATTTTTATAAACCGGCAACAACAAACATTAAATATGAAAATGTTCACAGATAAAAGAAATAAAATGAATATTATTTATGGCATGAGACCATTTTTCCACACACATGAAAAATAATGTGAATATCTTTTACCATGTAAGATAATTTTCTCTAGCACTATAAACCGGCACTATGAATATCATTTATAGCATTAGACAATTTCTAAAATATGCCAAAAAGAATTTTCATGAATTTTCCAACCATTATAACAGTCACATATAAAAGTGTAAAAATAGTGTGAAAAAATAAATTTTTCCAGCACTATAATGGTCACATATAAAAGTGTAAAAACAGTGTGAAAAAACAAATTTTTCCAGCACTATAATGGTCACATATAAAAGCATAAAATCAGCATGAAAAAATAAAATTTTCCAGCACTATAATGCTCACATATAAAAGCATAAAAACAACGTGAAAAAATAAAATTTTCTAGCACTATAATGCTCACATATAAAAGCATAAAATCAGAGAGAAAAAAATAAAATTTTCCAGCACTATAATGCTCACATTGGCTTAGGATTATTTGAAGCCATTTTAGCAATATTAAAGTTTGATATAAAAAGCATAAAATAACAACCCACCGATTGAATATTACCAATAATTAACTTGTGCTTCCCAACCAATAGAAAAATTTAATTTTTCACATTACAAAAATAGTTTACTATATCAAAGACCAATGATTAATAGCTAGAAAGAGTATTGAAATTAGACTTAGAGCATTAGTTAAAATGGTTACGGGATTTTTCAAAGCAAGATATCTCCAGAAATGCACCAAAAATCTGCAAGCTTTCAAACCATAACACTTGCAAACCAATGATTAGAGGGGGGTTCACGTCAGGTTCACCAGTGTATGCACAGATATAAATTTTATTGAAAAGATTTTGCAAGTAAAACCCCAAAAACTTATATCAAATGCAACAAGAAAGATTAAAGATATAGTTATATAAACCAAATAAATGTTACCAAATATTGAAAATGTGGTTGCTCGTATTTAGCATAACTCCATTGAATTTATTTTATAAGTTTTGGGTAGAAGTAGTTCGGGTAGTTGAACCGTAAAAGGTGGTTAGGGTGAAGGTAGGTAAATAACGGGTTTTGGTTTATTGACCGTAAATAATAAATTAAGTTTATTAATCTTAATTTATTATTTATGGAAGGATTTTAGGTTTAGTAAACAATAAATTAATTTTAATTTATTATTCATGGAATATATGGTAAAAGGTGAAAATATTTAATTAATTAATTAAAATTAATTAAACTTTAGGAAATTAAGGCTGGATTAAAGATAAATGAAAATTTAATTAATTAATTAAAATTAATTAAATTTCATGTGAAGGGAGGACTTAGGAAATTGATCAAAGGACAATTTTTTATGTCTACAGTTGCACACACCATGATAAACGTTGAAGCTTTTGATGGGATGGTGGGGTAGGAAGCAATGGTGTTGTTCGCTTAGGAGATGGTCGATTTAGGCATTTAGGGACCCACATGAACTTAGTATTTTTATGATTTTTACTTTTCATGTGAGATGGAATATGAGATACTTGAATGAAGCGGGAATGTGAGGTGGAAGTGGATGGTTGGAATTTTTGAGAGGTGGATGCCTCATTTGACTTGATGGCTTATTGCTTAGGGACCCATACCATTTTAGTTTTTGACTTTGCTTGCGCAGGTATGGGTTTGGATATATGCAGCTTTTGAGGTAATTACCTGTTTCTTGGGGACCCACACCTTTTTCATTTTTTCTTTGAGGTGTGTGGGTGTATGCGTCTTTGGGGATGGTTTTTTCTTTGATTCTTTACTTTTGTGTCCTAAGGTATGAAGACCCTTAGGATTTTTTGCTTTATGTGTAGAGGCATCCAAATTTTTGCTTTTGAATCCCATGGGTATGGTGGAAGTGGGGTTGGTGGAAGCTTCTTGTTTAGACAATATGTGCATTTGTTGGTCATGATTGGGATTTTTAGAAGATTTATGGATGAATGGATAAGGTGTTGGAAGTAGTCTAGAGGTAGATTCCATGGAGGGTTATTAGGAGTTGGAAGAAGTGGAGGCAAAGTGGATGGTGGGAGGTGTATGGTCACATGCTTGTGACATTTATAAGATGATGGAGGTGGAATGGAAACATATGTTTTGGGAATGTGATGAAATTTGTGATGGAAAGTGGTGGACTTAGGAGGAATGGAGGAAGTACCAACATCGTTAGATTGTTGACCTTGGGGTGTGTATCCAAGGCCAAATGAGTGCGGAGGGACCTTGACATGTATGGGCTCCAAAATACCTTGTTCAAGAAGGCCTAAGCATTTACCTTGATAGTTCATGTTTTGAAGCATGCGATGGACAATGGGACTAGGTGTGGTTTGAACACTAGACATGAGCTCCTTATTGGATGGAGAAGGTGAGATAGAGGATAATGGTTGTTGGTATTCTAAGGAGGAACACTCATGGATAAAGGTGGATAGACCCACATGATATGATGGTGGACTTGAAATAGGGTCAATAGTGGGTGATGAAGGATCATTAAGATCTTGCTTGTGTTCATTATTATATAAAGGTACTTGTTTAATCTTCTATGCTTATGTGTTCTTGGGAGGCACATGTCTCATCATGACAAGTAGATATATGTAGATCATGGATGGGGCTAGATGGAGGGTGGATAGGAGAAATTTGGATATCTTGCTCATGGATGATCGTGGAAGGAAGGATAGGTGGAGTGATAACCTCTTGATCATGATTTACATAAAGTTTAACTAAGAGGCTCATCGTGGTTCTCATGATCATACATAGAATCTTGATAATAAAGGTGAGCATAAATAGGATTAATTTGGCTATTAATGTGATCACTTTGCTCATGAATAGGGTTATGATCATAAATACTATCTTGATCATAGAAAACATAAAAGTCATGGATTGGTTGATCTTGGAGATGCTTTGATCTTGACTTGGTTGAGGGGTTGATGTTTCCACATGTTTAGGAGTATAATCTTGACATAGCTCTTGTGGTTTCATGGAAGAGGAGGTAAGAGACTCTTGGATAGGCTTGATGGCTTGTGGGTCACATGATGGGATTAGAAAGCTAGACATGGTATTAGAGTGCTCGTTGTGAGACTCTTGAATAGACTCAATATGTTCTTTATGATCAACAACATGAGAGCATCATGGATTTTGACTAGAGCTTATGGGTGAAGTATTTCCAATAAGCTCAATGGTTTGTGGACCACATGGTGGCGTTGGAGGAATAAACATGGCATTGGAAGGCTCGTTGCTAGGTTTTAAGATAGGTGTTTGACATGAGGATAAATTTTTCCTAGCTAGTAGCTAATGGATCACATCCTTTGCAAGTGCATGGGTAGATGGAAAATATAGTGGATGGATGATAATGGTAGATGGTGTGATAGGCTTAGGATTAGGATTTGTGGGATGATTTGAATTGGGATCATATGGATTGAACATATTAGGGTTTAGAATGGATGAAGGGATAAGGGGGTTAGATGGATTGGACACATTAGGGTTTGGATTAAGGTTAGGATTGGATGAAGGGGTAGTAGGGTTGGATGAAGGCATATTAGGGTTGGATTAATTAAGACTAGGAGTAGGATCATATGGTGTTGTTGGGATAGGACTAGTAAGCTCATGGATTGGCATTTGTGTGGATGGTGATGGAGGATGCTCATAGGGTGCATAACCTAGATTGGTATCTCCCTTGTCAAAGGATATTAAGTCTTGTAGCATAGGCAGACTTAAGGATACTTGATTTATGTACAAAGGGTCACTTAGACTTGAGTCAAAGCTTATTAGGTCTTGTTCCATAGGTGGACTTAAGTCTATTAGGTCTTGTTGTAAAAATTTACTTGGGCTCTCTTGATTTATGTACAAAGGGCCACTTGAACTTGCATGTGATTTTTGTAAGGATACTTTTTGGCCTTGTGAATGGGTTGGGTGATGCTGTGTTGGCATGTTGGAGGAAGGAATTGGATGAGTTGATATGGTATTGACATTATAGGTAGATGGGTTAGGTGATACATGAGATTGAGATAGAATGTGATGAGGTTGGACTTGTTGTGGTATGATTTGTTGTTGAATGTTTTGATGTTGGAATTATTGAATGGGTTGTGGTTGTGGTTGAAGGTGTTGATGTTGTGTTGGTGGAGGAATCACATAGGATAATGGTTGTTGAGATATGGATGGATATGGATAAGGGTTGAAATTAGAAGAGGTGTGATAGGTTGATGAAGAATTGATGTGACATGTGGATGGATAAGGTTGACATGATGGGATAGGTGGTGCATAGGATTGGTTTAGCATTGGTTGAGGATGAGTCTATTGGATTTGACAAGTGGCCAAGAGGTGTTGGATTTGTGCTAGAAGAGGTGTTGCATGTGTGGGGATTGGTTTGTTTGCAATTTTGGGATCATGTCATGGACCCTCTGAATGGTCCGTTGGTCTAGAGGTCTTGGCATTTGATGAAGTAGGTCAATGAGGTCTTGTGCTAGGTCCTCTAATGTTGACATGGTGTAGAATGATGTAGATTGGATTAGAAATATGATGATGTATAGTAATGATGTTAGATGACATGGGTTGATTAGGATGTGGTTGATTGGATAACTAGGATGATTAGGATTGGAATGATTGGATGATGTGTAATGACTGGGATATGTGTGTTATGACAAGTAGGTTGAGGATGATGTGGCAATTGTTTATGGGTAGTGTGACTTGGGTAATATCAAACATAAGATCTCATATGCACATGCATGCACACCAAACGCAATGATAAATCTATACCACTTAGGCTAGGCAAGGACAATATCTACTGGATTCCCACTTGGATTTCTCCAGCCACACCTATTCATACTGGATAGCTTAGAAGTTTGGTAGCACTGGCTCCCCCTTGCTCAGCACTCACTTCTTGGGCATACCAAACTTTGAATTCCTAAAGACCCAAAGATCTCCAAGAATTTGCTATCTCTACTATGAACTGTGAGAATGTGGGACAACTCCAGAGGTCTATCTTCTGACCCCTATGCCAGTAGATAGAAGGTTTTTGGCTTCTAGACAAATGTTTCTAGTAAGGGCTTTTGTTCAGGTGGCCATACATGCGGTGATTTGCTCTGATTAGGAGACCTCCTAGCCTGCAAAGTTATACTCTACAGGGTTTCATGCACCATAAGGTATTGAAGGAGACATTCTTTGGTATGACATAACTACACCTATTGTTTGTGACTTTTTTCACAAACACATTATTTATATAGCAGCTTGGAAGGGCTTGGCTTTAGCCTATTGCCGCTTGTGTCATACCCTTCTCATAATGGGAAGGTAGGCCCTCTAGAGTTAGCAATGATTTCTCTTGCACCCCCGATCTGTTGGATAGGCGGGGGGAGAGGATACTCTCATTAAATTGGGTCACAATCAATCTCAGCAAGCAAACAAAGAAAATAAAACAAACATGGAGCATGTAGGGTTCGTTTTAAACACCAAATCGAAGTGTTCCTAGTTTAGTGGCAAATAAGATTATTCTTCAATTGATCATCCTGTAGAAAATATATCAATAGTTTTTTGCGTTCTCCATTCTTTGATAAGTGTATTTGACAAGCTGCACCGATACACATCATTTTCCAAGAAAAACCATAGATTTAAGTTTAGAAAGTAGCTGAACTTTGATTGTAAAATACTTGAATAAATGATAAAATTCCCTAATAAAAGTTGCACAGCTACGACATTCATCGAATTACCTTTCCAACGAGTATTTGTTTGCGTGATTTGGCCTCTGTATGCTCCTGTTATGGCAAAAAGAAAAATATACCCCCTTATGGAAAGTAGATGAAGACAAGGTTGACCTATTTGTTTGAAAGTGGACTATTGAAGGTTGAATGTTGACTGATAATTATTGAAGTATTCATGATCAGATGTTGGTAATTTATTATGTTGGTTTGTTAATGTTTATGATGCAAATGAGGCCCTTGGTTAAGAAAATCAAACACATAAACAAAGAAAATTAAAAAACCCTAAAAGTCCAAAGTAAACTAAAACCTAACTTCTAATCTCAAAGCCATCATGGTTTGAAAGGAAATGACCACAATAAAAGGTAGGCAAATGAAAGCTTAGTCGACGGTTTGAGGGAAGGGTTTAAAGAAGCGAATGAAGGTTGAAGTTTTATGGAAATGAAGACACCAATGGTCGGCATTGGTATGTGTATCCATTTGGTCATTGAAGTGAAGCCAACATGGAGCCGACCAAGCCGACCAAGCAATAGTGACTAACATCTATTGTTGAGACATTTAACATGGATCGACCAAGACTATAAGGACTGCGACGAGAGGATGGGAATCTTTACAAAGGGTGCTGACTATCGACGTGGTTGTTAAATGGTGGCTAGGGTTTAGTAGAATAGTGATGGAAAGAATAAGGGGTGACCACAAGTCTAACGACGACAGAGAAATATGGAACAACGACCAAAAGTTTAGAAGGGTTAGGAGTGTTGCTATGTCTAGATCTTGAAAAGACAGGGTTTGTATGGCATCAATTGGAATAGGATTAGGGATTTTTGACTTGCAATGCCCTTCAAACAACTGACCAAACCTATGATTTCATGAACCTATGATCATAGAAGCATGACAAGAAACTAGTAAATTGGTTCATACAATATGGATTCATATGGATTCGTACTGTACAGATTGATAAATAAATAATTTTTTAAAAATTTTACAAAAAACTTTACAGTCATCAAAACCAGGAAAATTTATAGTCAAAACTCATGTAAACAGCCTCCCGGACGTGATGGTGCAATCAGATTGAGCACTAAATATCACCTGCGATAGATCCTCTACAAAACTTGCCAACGAGGGTTAGAAAGCATAAACTTTTATCACAAAAACTTTCAATAATGTAAGATTTAATCAGGAGAAGTGAGTCCCACTGAGAATGCCATTTTGTAGATGAAAAGTTTGGATAAAACAAAAGATAAAATAATGCATGCAATTACCTTTTTACCCAAAACCTTTCAAATACCTCAAATGTTGATGCATGCATGTTTGATCGATGTAGCTGATTTGATGTTGATCACTCATGTTTGTAACATAACGATGATAGGATGAAAATTTGATGGATAGAAGATGATCGATGAAAGATAGATAGATGGAGATGCGAGGTAGAATTTTGACAGAGTAACATTGCATGCAAGAGGTGGGATCCTTCAAAAAGGTAAAAAGAGGGGTTTAAATAGATTTTTTTGGTGGGAGAGGAGTTGGGAAGTTTCCATTTTGAAACGGAAGATCCTCTCAAGTTGAGTGATGTGGGTTGGGGAAGGTTTCCGTTTTGTGAGAGGAGATGGAATTAGAAAGTTTATTGTGCAACTTGGGAGAGAAAATAGAAGGTGAAAGACTTAACTTGAGAGATAGAAATGGAAGGTGGGCTTAATAATTTAAATAATTTAATATTATTTAAATCATGAGAAATGTGAGGATAAAATAAAAGTGATAAATTAAAATAAAATAAAAGATTTATTTTAATTTAATCAAGAGGAAAGGGGATTAAATAAAAAAATAAAATTTATTTATTTACTAATTTGAAGGGATGGGATAAATTAAATAAATGTTAGCTTTATTTAATTTATTAGAGGAAGTGCTAGTTAGGTGAAGAAGGGGTTATGATGGCGACAAGGGTACCTAGGGTAAAACATGCTACAAGATGCCTAACTGATGCAATATTGTGACAAGGTGGACATTTTTGGGTGTCTATAGTTGGAATCCATAGCTAAACCAAATCCCCAAACACTACTAAATTATTCTCTGGTAGACATGGATAATACAACTATTATCCTTCTTGTATGTTGTGGGCATCAGTCTCTTGCTAAGAAATCAACCTATTCTTAATGATCAAACTATGTGAAAATAAACTCTTAAACCTAGATGAAAGTATTAGATTCTTGTAGACTTTTTCCTCTATTTCTTTGTTGTTCAAAGATCTATTTTTAAATCACTATCATTTGAGTAACAGTAAGTCTGATTATGAACTCTATTATTTTCTTATGTTGTTACAGTTCCTATCACAAATGTGACTAAGACTATTTCATGTTCTTTAAAAATTCATGTCGCAGTTGTGACAGTAAGGTTTTTAAAATGATTTAGAAAACCTATCTTCATTATGAAATAGTTCCTGACACAGATATGATAGTAAGATTCTTAACTTAGAATGCTTGTAATATTGTAAATTTATGAGTGAAATATGGAATTGATGATTAAATCAGTTGATAGTATTATAGATGCATTTGGTGTAATTCAAATGATGGATTAATGCTTGAAAAGTGTGTTTCCATGATTGATGTTTTGGGAAAGGGATTTAGAGATAGAGTATAAGAGAAAATTGATTGTTTTATTCGATTATTTTTCTTGTTTCTTAGGGAAAGAAAGTAGATTTTTGTAGGGAATGTTATTGGATTACTTTTGGGCTAGGATGCCGAATGTGGATTATTAGAGATGGGTTTTCCTCTTTTCGAGAATTGAACCAAGTTACTATGTTTTAAAGGATTAGATCTAATTGAGTTATCATTGAAAAAGATGAATATTTTGTTTAGCAAAATTATATATATATATATATATATATATATATATATATATATATCACATCCTGTTGTGACACAAACTGCATTTCATTATTTAGAATTGCACATTAAGACATTAGGTTGCATCAAGTGTTCCCACCTACCAGTTGTTCCAAGTAGCTATACATTTCATGTAGGGTTGGATTTCCTTCTGTTTAGGGTAAAATTTGGATAGTTAGTTTTGATTAGTTTGTGTGTATCCTCCTTTCACCCTAATACATTCAAGGACCTTGGGTCGAGTACGAATCTACCATTAGGCCCTTGATCACTCAAAATGTAGGGAAAATTGGATTTATGTGATTTGATTACTTGATTATGCCCAATTATGCTCAAAACCCTAATTATGCAAATATGGAAGCAAATAGACAAATTGCTGAAAATGATGCTACAGGAAGATGTAAAATGATAGATAAATGTGTACCAGTTTTTGATATTCAGGAGGAAGAACAGTTGAGGACTAATGAGTGGGCGCGTAAGTCCAGGTCCCTATTTTCAACTCTGATCTGCAATTCTAACACTCTGCAACCCTTCTCTGCAACTCCACTTTTCCTACTTCTTCAATCTATAACCTCCAATCACAGAAAATGGGGAGGGGGTTGTGGTGTTTAGAGGCTTGCCTTAGTCAAGCCCTAGAGAGACATTCAAGTCTTTCAAACACCATTGTCAGAGAGAGTGCATTGCCTTGTGAGGCAGAGGCAAAAACCAAATGATAAATGCTTGAAAACACAAATGATATCACTTGTAGTGAAGATCTCATGGAAGGAAGAAACTCTTCATGCCATAAGAAGATGGATGCTCAAATCTGCAAATACAAACACATAAACAACACAAAATCTACTCTTCCACACAATGAATACCTTGAATAACCTTTAGAATGTTGATGCTCATCTAGTTGTAAGCTAATGATCTTCTAGTTACAAATGAATGCCTAAACATGTTGATATATGCAACTACAAACATTCCCGCCAAGAATTTTGTAATTCAAACTTACCGTGTCAGCCTAGGAACCAAATAAAGGTCATAAACCGACACTTAAAATTTGGGCCTGACCCAAAATAGGGCAGGACTAGGGCACAAGCACCCAAGTCCTCCCCCTACTTTGGGCAAGGTCTAGCTCAAGTGATCCCCCTAGGTCCCATTCATCATGAAACTCAGGGGTCTTCTCATCAGGATGCCAAAATATGATGCAAGATGTCCTAAGTGCAGATTAAAGACCCGAGAGCTAAACCTTAGGAGGGAAAAGCCCCCAAGGGGACATTTTCCAACATTACACCTTCATGTCATGAAGGGATCTAAGGAAGTGTAATTGCTTCATGATTGGGTGGAAAAGCACCTAGGCCATTTCATGTCTCTCAGCTCACAAGAAGACCATTTGGTTTGTGGCGACTGGAGAGTGTGTTGATTTATTTATTCTTGTTGTACATGATTATTGTAACTTTCAATTGGATGTAATTATGGCATGAATGCTAGTGGACTTTGTATATTATTTTATAGTGTTCTCACCTGAATTGAGCATGTGACTTTTGTAATATTTAATGACTTATATTGATTCATATTTATGAGAATTATCTTTTACTTGTGATATTGTAATTAAGAAGATTAATTACACCATTTTATCTTTTATATTGTAATTAAGTGTATTAATTACATCTACTTACTTTCGTTACTTGTGATGTTGTATTAAGTGGATTATTTACTTCATTTTACTTTTGTGATGGTTTGAGTGCTTTTATATCACCTTAAAATCCAAGTCAAATCTCAAGTTAAAATGTCTCCCTATAGAAGTACTCAATTGATAGAGGATTCGATTTGGACCAACTTTCCCCAAATGATACAGCATGTAGAGATTTGACAAAATGAGCAAGTTATACTTGTATGAAGTTCTGGTCAACAGGATATCCTGGTCAAAGGGATATGGATATTATGAGTGTGTAGTGTCATGTCCATTCTTATGATCATGTCCAATCATATCACCATGCCTAATCCTTTGTTAAGTCTTAAGAACATAGCCATGGTATCCAAATTTGAAAATAAATTTAAATTTAATTGAGTTGTTGTACATCTTGACCAATATAGAACCCATATCCCAAAGAAATGTTTCCTATTTTGTGGATGCATAGGTTGATATGACATTTCTTTAGTAAGGTGTATGAATTATGTTAAGATCATGCACAATTGAATTCTTGGTCCGGATAGAGTTTTTGTCTTCTCCCTGACGACATGAAGATAGGCAGTTAGCAATCCTGAGAAAGTTGAGCATACTAGTTAAGTACCTAATATATGTGAAGGATTCTAATTGGTTTCCTTAACTTTGGAAGGTATGGAAAGATGTGTGTTGATCCCCTTCATGAAGTCCTAAGGTCCACAACAAGTTTTTCCTATCATATTGTATATTGATGCTAACTTTTGAAGAGTTACATGTTTCATCCAATGTTGATCATGATGCCAACCTAATCAGTCTTTTGAAGTGTTGCAAATGATATTTATAGAAGATCAAGTTTATTTGTGAAAAATAGATAAGACATGCAAAAGTAAGCATAGTAGAATGCAATAAATGAAGTGTGTAGAATTAGTTTGAAGGCAAGTATTGAGCAGAAATAGAAGACTACATTATCAACATAATTCAGATGTCCATTTTGTAGCACTCCATTTTGTAAATCCCATCATAGTGAGCAGAGCACTTATGGAGTAGTAGCTTCCTTTGGTTGTAGCCCTAAATCAAAGTTGTAATTACTATAAGCATTAAATCAGGGAGTAGTAGCTTCCTTGGGTTGTAGCCCTAAAACAATGTTGTAATACTTTTGTTGTGACATTAATATATTGTGAGCTAATCCTCACCATGTTTTTTCCTTGTTTTAGGGTTTTCAACATAAAAATATTGGTGTTATGTGTTGATTCTTGAACTGCATGTTTTCCTTTTTATTCTCCAAGTTATTTTGTTTCATCAGCAAATGTTTGTTTAAAGTTTTTAAGTGTGTTGATTCACACCCTCTCAGCACCCTATTGTTTTCAACAATTACTATCAGAGCCAAGTACCTTTGAGAAGCTTAACCGCTGAGGTAGATCCTACACTTGAACACATGGAATTTGAAGTGATGGACAATGATATATTTGTACCAGAACTTGAAGGTTGGGACTTTGATTCTAATGGGTGTGAAGTAGACCTTGAAGGAGAATTCAAGTTAGCCCTTAATGATCTAGAGGAAGTAAAAGAACTAAACCTAGAATATGAGGATATGCTTGAAAAAGCAAAGGAGACAATTGACGAATTGAAGGCAAAGGCTAAAGAATCAAAGAATAAATTGTTGGAATAAGGTGCCATTAACCTTATAAATTCCAATATTGTATTTATTCCATTTATTATTTGTAATTTGTAATTACCCATAAGGGAATGAGGTAGTTTCACTGGCAGTAGTAATTTCAAAGTTATTAGCGATAGTTACAGAGTGACATTTACTAGTGACAAATGTAAAACTCAGAGGTAAATGAGGGTAGGCACCACCCTTGAGAAATCTACTATTTTTTGCATGTATGACAACTTATCATAATGTGGTGTAAGTGGATTTATGGCAGCTACAAGTTGTCATAAGATTCCATGCGTGTATGATGCATATGACACCCATTATTAGTTGTGGTTGCTATTTTTAGCCCCAGGTGCCCATATTGGGAAGATTTATTGTTGGTGGTATCTATGATGGTTATGAAACATCATATAATGCTATTACATGTTATTCTTGGATATGGGCTCCCAACTTTGAATGGGTCACATTTTGACACTTGGTGGTTCCATGTATGATGATATTTAATGCTTGCATGTGGGGTTATTGGAGGAGAGAGAAAATGGATACCTAGAATGGAGGGAAAACTCTTCTATAAATATTTTCCATTGTATTTGTTGCTGCAATATAGTTTTTAGGTACTTAGGTGCTACTGAAATGCTGTCAGGTTGAATACTGGTGGAGAGAGTTGTTGAGTTGTATTATACAATCTTTTTTAGATTAATACAAACTTGTGCCTCTTTGCTAGTGGAGTTTTCTACCTGCAAGGGTTTTCTACACGTAAAAACTATGTTGTGTGTTCATTTTTCTATTTTACATTTCTGTATTGCATAATTTTAATTTCATGTTACAATCTCCATTAATAATACATAGTTAAAGATTGCAAAAATTTATATTTGAATCAGATTTCCATTGAATAGTATTGCTTTCATTTCTAATAGAAATTGGCAAACGAAAAACTCTTATAGAAGGAGATAAAGGAGGCGACAAGCTCAAGGAGGCTGAAGATGTGATTTTCAATTTGAAGGTCATGGTTGAAGAGGGTAAGAAGTTTGAAGACTGCCTAAATATCAAGCTCATTAAGTAGCTGACTATTCAAAACTTGAGGAAGAAGTTGTGACTCTAAGGAAAGAACTAAAAAAAGGCAAAAGTACAAATTGGAAAAGGACTAAAACTAAAAGGAGGATCTGAAATTCTTGATGAGATAATTAACTCTCAAAAGTCAAGAAAAGGAAAATCAGACCTTGGTTTCGAAATGGGGAAGAGCCCTATGATTAGTACCTCTGTAAATTTATATGATAACTTTCATTTAGGAGGAAGGTTTGGAATAAAGAAGGAAGAGACCTACACTGAAGATCCTAAGAGGAATGTCTATAGAGTTACTAAGGAAGATGAATTCACTCCTATTAAGAGACAAAGGAAGAATATGAAGATAAATTTTAGAGGTACTCCACCTACAAGGTAACCTGCTTCCATCAGGTATTCTTAACGTTTCAATGGCAATTGTTTTACTTGCAATAAGTTTGGTCACAAAGTTGTTGATTGCAAAAATAAGATAAATCTAAGATGTTATACTTACAATAAATCGGTCACAAAGTTGTTGAATGTAGGAGTAAGTTAAGTTAGAATCCTATGAAGTGTTATGCTTGCAATAAAATGGGACATAAGGCAAATGAATGCAGAAGTGAAACGTTGAGGAATAATAGGGACAATGCTCATCCATTTCATGGATATTGTTACACTTGTAACAAGTTTGGTCACAAGGTAGCTAACTGTAGATCTAAGGTAAATGGAAATGCTCAGCAATCAAAGTTCACCTATCACAAGTGCAATCAAACAAGGTACTCTGGAAAGAATGTTAGGCATGCTCCATAAAAGAAAGTAGATATTGCTCAACAAAAGAAGGAAATTAGCAAAGTGTGGAAGAATAAGGAGGAGTGTGATGTTTCTAAACCTCTACCTAGTGCAGGTGGATCCTCTAGTAACTAAAAGATGAAGTACATGTTCAAGAGGAGTTACCACTACAAAATTCTTCAAACCCATGAATAAATAAAATGATGAATTTCTTGAAGTATTTCAGCTAAATTTGGTATGGGTGTGTTAAGATGATGATTTAAAGAAGTTTGGTCAAAATTCCAAAGAAAACTCTCTTAATGCCACAGATTGTGGAAGTTTTTAGGGTTTTTAGTGATAAGAGAATCTACCAAAAATAAACATGGATTTGGGGGGAGTGGTTATTGCAAATCCTTCACCTGCCCCTCATGATGCTAAAAAAATTCAACACACTATTTAGAATGAAAAGGAAGGGTGTTTTAGTTTCAAGGGTAAATCCTCCTTTCACTCCAACATTCAAGGACATAAATGAAGTGAAGCCACAATCTCTTACAAGAGGGCTCTACTACAGATTTAGTGTTCTTTAGAATGAAGAGGAAACTTGGAATTTGCTAATTAATTAATCAATTAAAGTCCAATTATGCTTAAAACCCTAATTTCATAAATCATAAAAAAATAGACAAATCTCAACAAATGCTTGCATATAGAGATATCAAATGACAATCAAATACATACCAGATTTTAGGATTTTAGATGCAAAATAGTCGAGGATTAATGAGCGGGCACCTAAGTCCAAGGTACCAGTTTTTGTCAGGATCTCTAAAGAATGTCTGCAACTTGATTCTGTTGTTTCAGATATCTCACTGCTTTGGGATCTAGAGGACTAATAAGCCAGCATCCTAGTCCAGGTCCTACTTTTGTGCTTTCCTATGCAATTCTAACACTCTACTCTACTTCCCTGTAACTCCACTTCTTATGTGTCCATAACCTATAACCTGCAATCACAGAAAAAGGGATTGGGTGTTGTGGTGTTTAGAGGCTTACCTCAGTCAAGCCCTAAAGAGACATTCAAGTCTTCTAAACACTATTTTTAGATAAAGAGTGTGTATCCCTGTGGGATAGAGGCAAAATCCAAATGATAAATGATTGAAAACACAAAGAAATATTGCCTTGGAGGCGTAGCTTGCATATATATGATAATCTTTCACATCATGAGAAGATGAATCCAAATCTGAATAACAAACATAATAACAAGACAAATCTACTCTACAATAATGAATATCTTGAATGCTCTAAAATCACAAGTTTGCCAAAAGTTCATAATCATTTTCTAGTTTACAAATGAATCCCTAAATATGCTTATCTATGCATCTAAACAACTTCCCGCTAAGAATTCATAATTCAAACTTGAGGTGTCAACATAGGACCTAATAACAGTCATCTAACCGACACTTAGATTTAGGTCCTGACCTAAAATACGATAGGACTAGGGCATAGGTGCCCAAGTCCTCCCTCCCTATTTCAGCTAAGATTCAGCTTAAGTGTATCCCCTAGGTCTTATTTGCCATAAAACTTAGGGGTTTTATCACTGAAAGTCAATATTAACATGCAAGATGATCTAAACACATTCTAAAGGACTTGAGAGCTGAACATAGGAGGGAAAATGTCCTAGGGAGACATTTTCTAACATAACATTTAGCCCCCACTTTAATGTATGCATGAATGCAAGGCCCATACATGCATTAAAGTATGGTCAACAAACACGCCAGGTACTTAGATCTAATGCCTACATGAAGATTGAAAACTATTTCTAGCCCCCAGTCTCAGGTAGACATTAGAGAAGACATGCCAAACATAATGAAGAATGTAATAGGCACGCAATTAACATAGAGAAGATAGTAACAGGTGTACAAAATATGGAGAAGACAACATTAAAGACACGTAAAACACAGTGAATATAGTGAATGCAGTGATTATTTCTTTTTCTTTTTCTCATCTATGAATGCAAATATAGATGCAAGTACATGGAAAGTAAACACACCACCCAAAATGTAGGAGGGACTCATCACCACCAGTCTTTAGACTACATATGGGGCAATAGACACACAATACAAATCTCAGAGAGTAGGAGGGACTCATCACCACTGGTCTTTAGACTACATATGGGGCAATGGACACACAATACAAATCTCAGAGTGTAGGAGGGATTCATCACCACCAGTCTTTAGACTACACTTGAGAACAAACATGCCATACAAATCCCAAAGCATAGGAGGGACTCATCGCCACCAGTCTTTAGATTATGCTTGGGAATAAACAAGCCATACACACACATGGAAGACAAGGAGAAAACACAAAAAAAAGTGATGGAAGGAGCCTATTGCTAGGTTCACCACCATCTTAGGAACATTACAGGCACATCTGATGGTTGAGATTCACCACAACAACTTCCAAGGACACGCTTAAGGGAGGATACACCAACCCCGCCTGCTCGGAGGAATTTTAGAAATGACAAGATGTGCACTCTCATTGAGAAATACACCATCCCCTCCTCCGCAAAGGGCTTAAAATAAAAGGTTATGCATGATATCCCACCTTCATAGAGGGATTAATGATTGCAATATAAAATAAAGATGTGCACTCACGCAGAGATACAACATCCCGCCTCTATAGAGGGCTTACAAAGATGCTTTATCAATATCAAAATCATCAACTTACCTTATATATGCCCCCACCTTAAGGTGGTTGAAATCGTGTACTGATATCAAGCACTTTAAGGTAGAGAGAAAACACACAAGGGAACACAAGCTCTCACGATCACCAAATGTTCCCACAAACACATAATTTCCTACAAGAAAAGGTGTTAGCAACCACATAATCATGATAAACAACAATACATGTAATCATTCACATCAAGAGCTGAGGTTATACTATGGTTCCAAGATCTGATCATAATCGTGGGACTATACCATAGAAATCTCAAAGTTGAGTGTAACCAAGGCAAGATTCAAAGATAAACAAATTGCACAAAGTAGATTTATTTTTATGGTTCGTTAGTATGATAAGACAACATCAAAATATCACATGGAGTGATTCTACTAGCCAAGCATTGGATAATATATATCAACCCCATCATCATGTATGGACTAGGTCCACTTTCTCTTACTCGCTGAAGGGACACATGGTCCCTATCAGTATATGTTGATTTTTCATCATCCACCAGCTAGATAGAACCACTAGAGGAAGTTAAACAATAAATCAAGAGAGAAGAAAAAAGTTCCTTAGGGTCGTCATGTAAGAAGCTGCCCCTAGGTCACCAACCGCAATGCTATGCCCCTAGGACACAACACACAACAATGAAAATAGAGGAGAGGCAATATAGAAGAATGATGATACAAATAGAAGAGGGGTCACAATAGAGGTAGTCTCCCGGTATCCTTGACCTTACAAGAGTATCAAGGGTCATCCTAGGAGTCCTAAACAACATATAACACATCACGGGGGAAACACAACATAGAGGTACAGGGTTAGAAATATTTACCTAAAAGTACAATTGGACTAATTTAATTTAGAACTTGTGAGCATCTTGGAGAGATGTTCCATCAATTTTTGTATGAAGCTTGAGTGGTTCTTATTAGATTGTTCTTTGTTCTCAGAATGTCCATGCAGTGCTTGTTTTCCAAATCCTTGTAAATTTGAAATCTTTTTTTGCTTATGAGGAAGAGAATCACTATTATTTCCTACTGATGATAACCATCTTACTCTTTTTCTATTTTTAGCTCTCTTATTTTGTTGAATCTTTCTATCATAGGGAGAAGCATTATCTTGCAACGTATCATTCTTTTCTTTTGTCATAATCTCTTGTTTCAATTGTTATGTTTGTCTTTCCAATGCATTTTGGTTATCTCTTGATCCTTAAAGGGATAACTGAGGAGGAACCTCAGCATATATGCCATTCCTTCATGGATGAGGAAATTCTTGAGTAATGTCCTTAGCCACCTCTATCATACCCACTATTTCATCGTAATTCAAATAGTTATCTTCTACCTCTACTATATTTTGTTCCATCATGTTGTTATCGATATGCATAGGAAATGAATTAGTAAAGATCTATAAATTTTGATTTAGAGGAGCAACTAACTTATTTCCATTATCATTCACACTAGATACCTGTATAACATTTGAGTCGATAAGGTCTTGTATTTCATGTTTAAGATGCATGCATCATTTAGTATCATGTCCTTGTTGTCAATGGTAATGACAAAAAGCATTAGCATCGAAGTAAGGTCCTTGCATTCTACTAGGATCCAATGGTTTAATTAGAGGAAGCTTCAAGAGGTTATTACTCAAAGCTTGATTCATGATAGAATGATAGGATTCAGATATCAGAGTAAACTTTTGTTGTTGTTGTCTATTCTGAAATAGTGTCCTCTTTGGATTAGTGATAGCAGACACTTGTGAAAATTTGTTTGAATTTTATCCATTATCCTTGATGAAAGTCATATTATTCCTCTTAAAGTTGTTTTGTGAAGGTCCACCCATGGATTGACCAACTTGAGCTGATGAGTTTTGGTTTTCATACTGACACAGAAGTTGGTAATCACGAAGGGTTGTGCATAAATGCTGAAAAGAGTTATACTTCATCAAGAGAATCTTATCATGGATGTTGGGTTGTAGATTTGTAATAAACACCTTTTGAACATCCTCATCCTTCTTTTGATATTGAATTTGTGCATAAAGAGATTGATACTAACTAATGAATTCAATTAACTTCTCTTTCAGACCTTGCTTGCAATGAACTAGATCAATCAATGAGACTTGAGGTCCAATGTTTTCTTCCAAATATTGTAAGAATTGATCAACTAGATATGAAAAAGAGTGTATTGAATTCATAGGTAAAGAGCAAACATTCTAAAACAATATATTTAAGAGATCTCAGAAAACATTTTTCTAACAAATCCTCTTCAAATTAGAAGTCACTACACATAGACGTGAATGCTACCACATGAGTATTAGGATCACCGTTTCCACCATATTTTTCAAAGAGAGGAGTTTCAAACTTATCAAGCATAGGAGTTCTTAAGATTGCATAAGATAGTGGATTATGGGCATGATAAGTTTTTATATTAGGTTGTGAAGCATTTGTCAAGCTCATTACCTTTTGTTGAAGAGAAGTCATCCCTTGCAAAAGTTGGTTTAATAGAACATCATTAAAAGATGTGGTTTGAGAATTTGAAGCCATGTGCATGACATTTTGAAGAGGTTGATTATGAGTGGAAAAAAAAGGTGGTTGAGATTAATTGTAGGTGGAAGGTGGTTGCAAATAGTTGTATATAAGAGGTGGTTGAGAGTAATTATTCATTAAAGAGGTAACCTTAGGTACCAAGTTTTGATAGTTGAATTCCACAGCTTTGTAATTTTGTGAATTTGTGCCATTAGATACTCCAATACCAGTGGTGGCATTACTACAAACATTTGCATTAGTAGTTAAAATTGTTGATGTAAATGTAGACATTACAGTAGTTGGTATAGGTGTCGATACTTGCATATGAGACAGTGACATGTTATTAATGACATTTGCACATTCAATCACTAGCATAACATTATTATGTACTATATGTTCTAAGCCTTGAATGACATTAACACCATCTTGTCATTCTTTTATCAATTCTCATATGTTTTGAATCATAGGTATAACTTCTTCTGTTATCCTTTCATTTTCCACAAATGCTTGAAAATCGGCTAGCTCTTTATCAAGTTTGTTTATTTGCTCTTTAGGTACATGTGTCACCACCTCAATAGAGTCTTCAAAATCATGAAATATTTGATCTTTCATTGTGGTTCTAGGAGATATAATATCCTTCAAAATTTGTGTCTCTCATTTTGTAAAGAAGGTATTCAATGGATTTTCAGAGGTAGGAATTGTTGGGTCTAGGGCATACAACTGAGAGGGGGGGGGTGAATCAGTTGTATAAAACTTCTTCTCTTTCAAACACTTGATTCTTGGTTGTTAGTTAACAGCATATCAATTAATCATCCATGAAAGCATTATACACAAACACAAGAGCAGATAAACATCAACACATTGAACACCAAGATTTTGACGTGGAAAACCCAGTTAAGGGAAAAACCACGGGGTGATTAACCCAAGAATTATTCTCTGTTAGAAGAATAAGAAAAAGAATGGCACTTGCCAATTAGGGCTCACTTCCCGAGCACACTGCTCACAAAGAGGCCCACTGCCTACAAGGAGACACACTGTCTACAAAGTGATAAGAATCACAGTCTTGAACTGGAGAATGACATCTCTACCATGTCCGGATCAGTTCCATTTAAGCCCAAAAACTTCTGCTCTGCCTTTCGCACTTCTCTTCACTATGCCACACTTATCCACACAAAAACCACACCTTGAAATGAACTCACAAACCGTTATTTATACAAGACATCGACTTAGGAACAAACATCTAAGTCGGCAAACAACCATAAGAGTATCCGCAAGATGAATAACACATCCGGTCGGCCACCACAAGAACATTCGTAGGGTGAACAACTCATCCGATCGGCTAAACAGAGCAAGAACTTCATCCGGAAGAACAACTTCAATTCCGGGCTCTACTATCAATGCGGATCAACAACACAACCTCAACATGATCCATAAAACTTCACAAGCCTGCCTGAATGACCGGATACATCCGCATGTCCTTTACTTGCTAGAATCTCTTGTCTTCCTCATCCGAAACTTCAAGAACACAGTCTGTCGCCACTGTAGAAGGTACTTCTGGACCTTCAAATCATACATTATCAATGCGGACCAACAACACAACCTCAACATGATCCAAGAACCTTCACAAGCCTACCTGAATGACCAGGTATGTCCGCATTTCCTTTAATTACTGAAATCTCTTATCCTCCTTATCCAGAACTTCAAGAACACAGTCTGTCGCCACTGTCATAATGCAAGAGGTACTTCCGGACCTCCAAATCATACACAGCTCGAGATGGCACATTACAAAAACATCCCAAACACTCTTTCCAATCCGCAGATTAGGATTGTACAATTCTGGACCTCACCGGACCTTTCTGTGATCCTCTGTCACCTCTAAGCACTTGCCGGAACCGGTTCCACACAGACAGCCATAACTTCTTCAGGTCTTCATGCGGACCTCTGAACACTTGACTGAAGCATCTCAAGACTCATATCTGCAAACCCTTTAATCCGCATCCTCCGATTCTCAACCTATCCAATATATTTGTCTTCTTCTCATCACTGTTCTTCACTGTTCCTGACTGAGGCTAATTTTCTCAATATCCTCAACACACAGCTCATTCAATCCTTCTTGTCAATGTAATATGAATATGTTGACATCAATGACAACACTGGTTCACCTCATACTTGCAACAATCTCCCCCTTTGTCATTGATGGCAACATAGGATGTGAAAAACCATCAAGACAAGAACTTCTCCTTTCTGTCACAGCTCCCCCTATCAACAACAACTTTTCACATGTCTTCTCTTCCTTTACTGCTCCCCCTTTGATCATTAACCACTTGTTTTTCACATGTCTTCTCTCCCCCTTTGACATCAATGGCAAAGGGCTCATACTTGCAATTCTAATACATCAGAATCATACCAGCTGCTCCCCCTTAGTAGCAGCTCCCCATCATTAATCCGGATCACAAGATATGACTGTGATATCCACCGGACTGATGCACATCAGTGCATCCTAGTTCATCACTGGAGGGGCCATGACCCCTAACTTCTCCCGGAGATATTCAAAAGAGTCCTTGGGAAGAGGTTTTGTAAAGATATCTGCAATCTGATCCTTGGAGGGAACATACTCCAATCTGACTTCTTCCTTGTTTACTTGTTCTCTCAGAAAGTGAAACTTGATAGATATGTGCTTAGTCTTAGAATGCAATACCGGATTCTTAGAAATATTAATTGCACTTGAATTATCACAGAAAATTGTGATAGGCTCCTCATATTCAACTTTAATGTCTCTTAGCATCTGCTTCATCCATAAAATTTGAGTGCAACTACCTGCTGCTGCAATGTATTCTGCTTCAGTTGTAGACAGAGATATTGCATCTTGTTTCTTGCTTAACCAAGAAACCAATCTCTTCCCCAAAAAGAATGCTCCACCACTAGTGCTCTTCCGGTCATCCACATCTCCTACCCAATCTGCATCTGTGTCAGCATGAAGAGAGAAATCCGAATCTCTAGGGTACCATAGACCATACTCAACTGTTCCTTTCAAGTACCTAAAAATTCTTTTGATTGCCATAACATGAGATTCTCTAGGATCAGCCTGGAATCTTGCCACAAGACCAACAGCCTGCATTATATCTGGTCTAGTTTGAGTGAGATACAACAATCCACCAATCATTGATCTATACTTTGTCTGATCTACCTTTGGAGAATCATCATCTTTGCTTAACTTACATCCGGTTGCCATAGGAGTGTTCATAGGCTTTGAGTCTTCCATACCAAATTTCCTTAACAATTCTTTCACATATTTGGTCTGAGAAATGAAGATCCCTTCTTTTGTTTGAGTAATTTGCAGACCCAAGAAGAAATTCATTTCACCAAGCATAGACATTTCAAACTCACTTTTCATCTGATTTGCAAAAGTTTTGCACATACTATCTCTTCCTCCAAAAATGATATCATCCACAAACACTTCAACAATCAAGATGTTTTCATGATCAATTTTGAAATATAAGTTACTGTCAGCAGTACCTTTGTTGAATCCAATCTGTACAAGATGCTTATCCAACCTTTCATACCAAGCTCTTGGGGCTTGCTTCAATCCATACAAAGCTTTCTTCAACTTGCAGACCATATCATCATTATCAGACAATTGAAATCCATCCGGTTGTTCAATGTAGACTTCTTCTTCCAGATCACCATTTAGGAAGGCAGACTTGACATCCATCTGATATACCTTGAAGTCTTTGAAGGCAGCAAATGCAAGAAGTAATCTGACTGCTTCAATTCTTGCCACCGGAGCGAAAGTCTCTTCAAAGTCAATTCCTTCTATTTGAGAGTAGCCTTTGCAGACCAGTCTAGCTTTGTTTCTGATTACTTCACCAGCTTCATTTAGTTTGTTCCGAAAGACCCACTTGGTTCCAATTACATTCCTGTCTCTAGGTCTGGGAACAAGATCCCAAGTATGATTTTTCTCAATTTGCATCAATTCATCTTCCATTGCTTTGGTCCAGTTCTCATCATTGTAGGCTTCATTTATTGTTTTAGGTTCAATCTTTGAAATCAGACAACCCTGATTTTGAGCAACATTCCTTCTAGTTTGTACACCTTTGCTTCTGTCACCTATGATCTGATCTTCAGAGTGGTTCAATCTTACATACCTTAGAATTTTGGGAGTATCCAACACTGCTGCTTCTTGATCAGGCTCATTCAAACCTATCTCTTCTTCCTGATTTACCGGATCAGGCTGACTCTGTCTCACCGGAGAGGATTGAGTTCCTTGAACACTGTCTTGGTCATCTTCATCAAGCTCATAAAATCTTGAAGGTTTCTCAATTCCTTCATCAACTTTCACATTGGTGCCTTCTATCATTTTCCTCAATCTCTTATTGTAACACCGGTATGCTTTGCTTTGAGTGGAGTAACCCAAGAAAATTCCCTCATCACTTCTAGCATCAAACTTTCCTAGATCTTCATCTCTTTTAATATAACACTTGCTACCAAATACTCTGAAATATTTCACAGTAGGAGTGATGCCAAACCAGAGTTCATAGGGGGTCTTACCGATGTTGTTTCTGATTTGAACTCGATTTAGAGTGTAGACTGCAGTGCTGATAGCTTCTTTCCAAAACATTTGAGGAACATTTGCTTCCAACATCATTGTCCTAGCAGCTTCCTGGATGGTCCGGTTCTTTCTCTCAACTACTCCATTCTGCTGTGGAGTCTTAGGAGCAGACAACTGTCTCCTTATACCCTGCTTCTCACAAAAGTCAATGAATTCACCAGATGTAAATTCACCACCTCTATCAGACCTTAGACACTTTAGTTTCAATCCGGTTTGATTCTCTACCATAGCTTTGAAGATTTTGAACTTCTCAAATGCTTCTGATTTTTCTTTTAGAAAGGTAACCCACATCATCCGGGAATGATCATCAATTAACAACATGAAATATCTATCACCTTGCAGACTCTTGATTCTTGTCGGACCACAGAGATCAGTATGTACTAATTCCAACAATCCGGTAGAAGACTGATATTTGCTTTTGAAAGAGACTCTGCTTTGTTTACCTAGCTGACATTCTTTACACACACTATTTGTAGGTTTCATCAATTTTGGAAGATCTCTCACAGCCTGAGTACTGCTTATCTTGATGATGTTATCAAAATTTACATGACACATTCTTCTATGCCATAACCAACTCTGATCAATTTGAACAAACAAACAACTTTTATTTGAACCAACCAGATGAAAGATATTACATTTTGTCTGAGTACCGGATGCAATTTCAGTTCTGGAGCTTGTAAAGATTCTGCATTTTCCATTCTTGAACCAGAGATCATAGCCTTTGTCCACTAACTGACCAACACTGAGAAGATTGTGCTTCAATCCTTCAACATATAGTACATTACCTGTTTTGCTCTTTCCATCAAAGGAAATAGTTCCCCTACCTCTGATTCTGCCAGCAGAATTGTCACCAAACTTTACCATTCCTCCTTCATATCTTTCCAAATCTAAGAACTTATTCTTGTCACCAGTCATATGGTGAGAACATCCGCTGTCAATAACCCAATCATCCTTTTCTTCCACTTGAGCAGCCAAAGCTTTTTCAACAACCTTGTGATTGACAGATTCAGAGAGTATTGAATCTTCTTCCTTGATGGCAATAAACACCCACTCATTTCTGGATTTGCTTCCTAGTTCTGATTCATCATCTGTTACTCCTTCATTGTCATCTTCTTCATGAACATAATAGCAATTCTTTTGAAACCTTTGTCTATTAGTATTAGACCTTGCAGATCTTTCCAGACATCTTGAAGCAAAATGACCAATCTTATTACAGTTGAAACACTTAAAGGGTAGTTTTCCTTCATACTTACCGGATCCTCTTGGCAGTCTCTTTGCAATGAGGGCTTCAAGTTGAGCTGTTTCTGCTTCTTCTTCTTCCATGTCTCTTCTTGCTTGATCATACCATGACATCTTCCTTGAGTTTTCTCCCAAATCAAATCTCTGTTTGCCTTTCACATAGGTACTGGCTTTGAAAGCAGATTCAGTCTTGGGAGGATCATCTCCAAACTCGGTCATTTCAAATGCAGCTAGTTTGCCAGCCAGTTGTTCTCTTGTGATAGTTGTGTGGGCTCTGAATTCATCAATGGCAGCAACCTTGATTTTGTAGGCAGCAGGAAGTGATCTTAGGATTTTGCAGACAATCTCATTTTCATCTAGAGTTCCACCAGCATTTCTAATTCCACATACCAGCTCATTCACTCTTGGCATAAAGGTAGTGATGTTTTCATCATCTCTCATTTTCAATCTTTCAAATTTCCCTTTCAGACTTTGCAACCTTGCACTTTTGACAAACTCATCTCCTTCATACAGAAGTTCTAGTTTAGTCAGGATCTCATATGCAGTTGGTAGGTCAATAACATTCGAGAGATCTGAGTCATTCAATGCACTTAGAAGAGCTTCCTTGGTCCGCAGATTGTTTTCAGCTTCTTTGATTTCATTCAGAGTTGTCAGACCACCTTGTGGAGGTACATAAGGTTTTGAAACCATAGCCAAGTATGCTTTTCCCATACATTCCAAGTGACACTTCATGCGACCTTTCCAAAGAGTGAAGTTGGTTCCATCAAACTTCGGACTATCCTTCTTGTAAGACGACATCCTGGATCTCCTCAAGCGGTTAAGCTTCTTTCAGAGGAACCTGGCTTTGATACCAATTGTTGGGTCTAGGGCATACAACTGAGAGGGGGGGGTGAATCAGTTGTATAAAACTTCTTCTCTTTCAAACACTTGATTCTTGGTTGTTAGTTAACAGCATATCAATTAATCATCCATGAAAGCATTATACACAAACACAAGAGCAGATAAACATCAACACATTGAACACCAAGATTTTGACGTGGAAAACCCGGTTAAGGGAAAAACCACGGGGTGATTAACCCAAGAATTATTCTCTGTTAGAAGAATAAGAAAAAGAATGGCACTTGCTAATTAGGGCTCACTGCCTGAGCACACTGCTCACAAAGAGGCCCACTGCCTACAAGGAGACACACTGTCTACAAAGTGATAAGAATCACAGTCTTGAACTTGAGAATGACATCTCTACCATGTCCGGATCAGTTCCATTTAAGCCCAAAAACTTCTGCTCTGCCTTTCGCACTTCTCTTCACTATGCCACACTTATCCACACAAAAACCACACCTTGAAATGAACTCACAAACTGTTATTTATACAAGACATCGACTTAGGAACAAACATCTAAGTCGGCAAACAACCATAAGAGTATCCGCAAGATGAATAACACATCCGGTCGACCACCACAAGAACATTCGCAGGATGAACAACTCATCCGGTCGGCTAAACAGAGCAAGAACTTCATCCGGAAGAACAACTTCAATTCTGGGCTCTACTATCAATGCGGATCAACAACACAACCTCAACACGATCCAGAAAACTTCACAAGCCTGCCTGAATGACCGGATACATCCGCATGTCCTTTACTTGCTGGAATCTCTTGTCTTCCTCATCCGGAACTTCAAGAACACAATCTGTTGCCACTGTAGAAGGTACTTCCGGACCTTCAAATCATACATTATCAATGCGGACCAACAACACAACCTCAACATGATCCAAGAACCTTCACAAGCCTGCCTGAATGACCAGGTACGTCCGCATTTCCTTTACTTACTGAAATCTCTTATCCTCCTTATCCGAAACTTCAAGAACACAGTCTGTCGCCACTGTCATAATGCAAGAGGTACTTCCGGACCTCCAAATCATACACAGCTCGAGATGGCACATCACAAAAACATCCCAAACACTCTTTCCAATCCATAGATTAGGATTGTACAATTCCGGACCTCACCGGACCTTTCTGTGATCCTCTGTCACCTCTAAGCACTTGCCAGAACCGGTTCCACACAGACAGCCATAACTTCTTCAGGTCTTCATGCGGACCTCTGAACACTTGACTGAAGCATCTCAAGACTCATATCTGCAAACCCTTTAATCCGCATCCTCCGGTTCTCAACCTATCCAATATATTTGTCTTCTTCTCATCACTGTTCTTCACTGTTCCTAACTGAGGCTAATTTTCTCAATATCCTCAACACACAGCTCATTCAATCCTTCTTGTCAATGTAATATGAGTATGTTGACATCAATGACAACACTGGTTCACCTCATACTTGCAACAGGAATACCATTTTCTTCAGGAGCACTAGATCCCATGAGTCTTATACTTCTTCTTAAAGGGATATTTCTCTTAGGGTAGCATTTTATAATACTCATACAAGATCATGAAATATTCAATGTGCAAACTAATAGGACAAACCCAAGGAGCAAGATATGTGTAGGATCCAAAGTGGTTGATTTTTTACTTTTTTCACAATTTTTCAATGCAAATCAGTAATGAAAGAGGTGTTGTGAAGAATTTTAAGAGGGGAAGAAAATAATAAGCTCAATATCAATCCAATAATTCAAAACTATCCTTCACAACATGCCTATAATGCAATTCTAGAGAGATGATAAGGCCAAAATCTAGTGAAAATGCATGGTTTTCAAACGCTAAGAATGAAATTTTGCAAGAATGACACTATGATGAAATGCTACAATTAGAAATAAGAACTATATGAGTGTTTAAAAAAGTAGTAAAATCTGAAATAAGATTTTAACTACAAACCCTAGCTAATGCAAAAACTAGGTTTTATGAAAAATGCACAATTTCAAGCATTTTTTAACAAATTAAGCAAGAAAATGCAATGCAAATGAATAATAAATGATGAATTTATATAATTTAAATCAGATATAATAAAAATAATAGAAATTAAATTAAATTAAATGCAAATTAATTCAAATTATTTTAAAATGCAAGCCTAAAATGCCAAATATTTAATTTTTTTGTAATTTTTCAAATGCAATAAGATAAAAACTAAATGAATGAATGAAATGAATGTAATTCTGAAGTACAACACTTTAAAAGGTGAAAAATTCATTAAAAATATGGGTTCACCAAAATGTTTAGAATGAAAAAGGAGGGTGTTTTAGTTTCAAGGTTTAATCCTCCTTTTACTCCAACATTGAAGGACATAAATCAAGTGAAGCCACAATCTTTTGCAAGGGGGCTCTTCTACAAATTTAGTGTCCTTTAGAATGAAGATGAAACTTGGAATTTGCTAATTAATTAATCAATTAAAGTCCAATTATGATTAAAACCCTAATTTTGTAAAAATCATAAACAAACAGACAGATATCGATAAATGCCCACACATAGATATATCAAATGACAATCAAATACATACCAGATTTCAAAATTTCCTATGTGGAACAGTCAGGGACTAATGAGTGGGCACCCAAGTCCAAGATACCAATTTTTGTCAAGATCTCTGAAGAATGTCTGCAACTCAATTTTATTGTTCTAGAGATTTCACTGCTTCAGGATCTAGGGGACTAATGAGCGGGTTCCCTAGGCCAGGTCTTGCTTTTCTTCTTTCCTCTACACTTCTGACACTCTACACTACTTTCCTGCAACTCCACTTCTTTCACTTCTATAGCCTATAACCTACAATCACAAAAAAGGGGTTGGGGGTTGTGGTGTTTAGAGGCTTGCCTCGGTCAAGCCCCAGAGAGACATTCAAGTCTTCCAAACACCATTGTCAGATAAAGAGTGCATATCCTTGCAAGATAGAGGCAAAATCCAAATATAATTAATGATTGAAAACACAAAGAAATGTCACCTTGGAGGCGTAGCTCGCATATAGATGATAATCTTTCACATCATGATAAGATGAAGCCAAATCTACATAACAAACATAATAACAAGACAAATCTACTCTACAACAATGAATATCTTGAATGCACTAAAATCACAAGTTCACCAAAAGTTCATAATAATCTTCTAGTTTACAAATGAATCCCTAAACATGCTTATATATGCATCTAAACAACTTCTCGCTAAGAATTTCATAATTCAAACTTGAGGCGTCAACATAGGACCTAATAATGGTCATATAACTAACACTTAGATTTAGGTCCTAACCTAAAAATAGGGCAGGACTAGGGTGCAGGCCTCCCTCCCTATTTCAATCAGGATTCAGCTTAAGTGCATCCCCTAGGTCTTATTTGCCATAAAACTCAAGGGTTTTCTCACTGGAAGTCAATATTAACATGCAAGATGATCTAAACACATTCTAAAGGTCTTGGGAACTAAACATAGGAGGGAAAATTTCCTAAGGAGACATTTTCTAATGTAACACACACAAATGTGATTTATCAAATTTTTGGAGTAATTGGTTGATTTGTAGAGGATTGTTGAATGTTTATAAGGTTCTACATATGAAAAGGGGAAATTAGGTTAAATCAGAGAGTGCATTTAATGTGGAACAATTGAATAGATGTGGAGAGGTTCGTAAGTCATTTCACATATTCAAAGGGAATTTGTGATTCAACACTTGAGAGCAGGACTAAGAAAAGGCAAATCAAAGTTTGGTGGAAATTCCTTTCTTTTGAAACCCTACCAAGTGTGTATTCTCAGAGTTGTGCAAACCCTAACTTCATCTTAATGCTGCAATGGTCACTCCCATAGTTATTTATGTCATGGAGAAACCAAGACCAAAATTCAAGAAGCATTCTTTTAAATCAATGGAAACTAAAAAAGATGGAGCATTTTCCATGGTTCCTCTCAATGTGCTTCACACTAAGGATGTATGAATCTATATTCACTCCACATTGGATGAATTCAACCACAACAAGCTTCAAGAATTCTAGACGAACAATCTCACAGGTGATGATTTCAATCTGAAGCTAGAATATGCCAATTTGATTGTAAACAAATTGAATGTATGGAATGATTTTCCTAATTTTAGCTGTGAGAATGATTAGTTCAAACTTGTTCTAAGCTGAATTCATGAAGACTTCATAGTTTTGGATAAACCCTATATGATCACCAAGGATGTAATTAGGATTGTGACTAGCATGTGTGCTACTGGACTGATGCCTACATTGAAGTTAACCAAAAATGAAGAAGTGATGAATCTAACTAGTGCAAAGTTTGACAAACGAGCCCTAACTATGGATGATATAATAGACCCTACTATAAGGTATGCAACTATGGTCATTTCATATAAAATCTTCTACACTAATAGAGTGAGCTCTGCGACTATTGTCATGAAGGATTGCGCCCTGAATGCTAAGCCTTTACAATCTTGGCAATCCTATACAACATGGGAACATTCTCAGACTGTGGGTTTGTCTATTTTGAGAATGGACCTTTGGAAGAGTTGGCTCCCTTTAAATTCTCCTTTGGATCTATATCTTGATGAAGAAAAGAGATAGAAGAATGATGTATAAATTAAAACTGAAGTAAAAAATATATCCTAAAGGGGGTGATACACCAATATTTTAACTTAAATTTGCAATATAACTCATAAACATTCTCAATAAACCTGCTCTTACAACCCAAATTGATCAGATTCACCACATAAGTATTTCATAGAAAGGCATGAATAATCTTGCTCAAGATGTGATCTGTAATAAGCTAAAATTCATATACCTACATCTAAGAAATGAGAGAAACAATTCAGAGGTTTTGAAGAAAAACACAGAAAAATCTTATCAAATCACTCATAAAATAAGCAAGACACCTGAATTCAGATAGAAGAACCCTTGATTGTATTAGAAAATGGAAGGACTCTCTGTAAAACATAACAATAAACAGCTGCTACTGTAAAACTGAAAAAATGGCTGAGTTACAAGACAATCTCTTCTCTGCAAGATGCAAAGGGCAAAAAAAGCAAGAACTAAGGAAAAAAAAGCATAAGTTTTTTTTATACAAAACTATCCCCAAAAGTGAATGGGTAGTCAACTCTAGGTCAACTGAACTTGAAAATATGCATGAATGAGTTTGAAAAAGTAACCCCAAGTTTATGGGTGAGCACAAGTGAAAAGCCTAAAATTTAGGCCCCAAAACTCCTCCAAGATGAGCAAAAATAGCTCAGAACTCCAAGTCTCAAAGTCCTTGACCAAGAAATTGTCAAAAATAGTCATGTCAAAAATAGAACTCCAAATATCTCTCCCTGCATGACCCTACACTTTAGTTCGACTCCTCTCCTATTTTCGTGTGCCTTGAAAGACTTCCGATCAAGTCCAAAATGGTATTTTTGGGAAAATATCAAAAATTTAAATTTTTAATTTTTTTTTGATATTTTCTACATCTTAGTAGATTACATTTTCAGAGGCCTTCAGAGTGAAATCAGGACAATCTACCACTAGGTAGAATTTACATTAGGCTTAGCAACCTGGAACTTGAGCTAGATAATTGGTTTATCTTTCTAACGAGTCCAAAAACTTTGAATTCTGATAAAGTAGCGAGCAGTTATGACCCTGCCAAAAAGTTTGATTTTTTTCAGAAAGAACATAGATGAATAGTCTTCAAGTACCTATATCTGCACAGTGAGCAAACATGTTAGATAAAATGTAGAGGTTGAAGCCTCTCTCTTGACTATTTTGATCTAATATTCTCTTCTTTCCTATTTTATTAGAAAACAACTCTTACAGTCTAGCCTAATTGGGATGCCAAGCACAATTTGGTAATAGCCACAAAAACAGACATTCATGTTGCATATCAGATGGTGAGAGAAAATAAGGAATTTGATATTTTTGAGTTGTTGAGACAAAAACTAATGAAGAACTTGCATATAACAAAGGAGAACTGGTACAACTTCTAGTATGGATCTCTTATAACTTTTCTCATGTTTTATTTTTTGAATGAATTGCCTGGATCAAAGGGTGTTGTGTGGAAAAGAAACATCTTAGTGGGTAGACAAATCAAGGAACACATGATGATCTTTGATAACTTAGATGCTTGTAATGCTGCATACTGGGGTTTCTTTAAAACCTTTCAATAAAAGATGTAAAAGAGAGAAAGGATACCTGCCAAGGTGGTGGGAAGATACAAAAATAATATCACCTTCATGATGGATAAGGACAACTTCTATATGGAAGCAATAGAACCCAAGATAGCATAGATATGCAAGTTGCCTTATGAGGTTTCAAAAATTGATTTGATAGGATATGTAGACATTTTACTGAGAAAACCCAAGGATCCTAATGCAGAGAGGTTTGGCACTTATGATGAAATCATCAACAAGAAAATCAAGAAAAGGGTTGGTATCCCACCAAGTGGATTCACTACTCAAAACATTGTTGAACATGATGTACCATCTACCAATGTGCATTCAACTCCAAGTAGATCAAATAGTCCACTTCTCAGTCTACTATCAACAATCAACAACCTACCTCCTTTTCTAGACAGAGTTGAGTCTCTGAAGGCCAAACACCAATAAAATCCAAGGGAAAACAACCAAAGTAGAAGGAAACCACTATGGAGGAGATTGAGAATGATAAAGAAGAAGAGGTAATTTCAAAGAAACAAGAAAAGGAAAAGAAGAAAAAGGAACCAAGGGCCAAAGTAAAGGCCAAAAGGGATAAGAAACAAGGTGTAGAAGCAAGTGAAGAAGAGGAAGAAAAAAGGAATCAACTCCTCCCCCCAAAAAGAAAAGGAAAAATGACTCCCAGGTATCAACAATTTCTTCTATAGGACCCATGTCTCTAGATGTTGTCTACAATGTTATTACTCATTTTAATTTGTTAGATGAATTTGTGGCATTTTATCCAGAATCTACCATTGAGGATCAAGACACCATTGAAAAGGTTGTTGTCGTGTACATGATGAGATATAACAAATCTCTTGATGAAATCTTATATAAAGTACCAAAAAGTCTTAAGAAGAGATAGAAAAGATGATGTAGCCTTAGACGAAAAACTCATACAAGATGCCTTGAATAAAGAAGGGGCTTTCAT
Source organism: Cunninghamia lanceolata (assembly GCA_027924645.1). NCBI lineage: Eukaryota > Viridiplantae > Streptophyta > Pinopsida > Cupressales > Cupressaceae > Cunninghamia > Cunninghamia lanceolata. The sequence continues at coordinate 535,600 of BSBN01000346.1, forward strand.
TTCTAAAGAAGAAAAGGAGAAATTAGTTCAAGGGCAAGCCCAAGAGCTTAGAAAAGAACATAGAGTGGACACTCTTATGAAGAAATCAAAGGAAGACATTGAAAAGATCATAAAAGAAACTAAAGAAATCACTCATAGGTACTTGATGAGGTAAGAGAAACAGAGAATGTGGAACAGTCACATGTTTCACCACCAAAATCACCTCATCAGATGGTTGCATCCTCTCTGGAGATAGAAAAACAAACTAAAAAGGAGAATAATAATGAAAATATGCAAGAAGATGTGAATGTTGATTCTATCCTTCAAGACAATGGGAAGGAAGATAAAGAGAAAGATGAACAAAGTATTCTGGAGAACACTAAACAAATGTATAGTCAGCCAAGTATGCAAGACAAGCATAATGCTCCTGAAGACACCACTAAAGTGGATGATCAAATGAGTGTGCAAGGTAAACAAAATGTTTAGTAAATATAGGGCAACATGAAGTACCTAATAAAGAAGCAATTACTACTAATAAAGAAAATCCAGAGAAGAGTCAAGGTGGAGTAGAAGAGATTTCTCAAGAATCAACTAATTCATTTATATACCTACTAAGTTTGGAAATGCAATTCCAACCTGTGGTATCTCCATAATTGTTGCAGATTCCCATGCAAGAAGAGAAGGTAGATTGGCTAATATTACCCCTTTGCATAAACTACATCTTGGTGACATTCTACATTCATCTACTAGAAAGGAAATTATGCATCAACATCAGTAGAGCACATAATTGTAATTAGATGAAGTAGTAAAAGTACTAAAAGATAGTCTTCCTAGTGTAAATATTGACAACTCTTTATCTAATGTGGAGTAGTTGAAACTACTCATTGATTCCTTCAAGGAACATTCTATTGGATTGGAGAAGTTGGAAAGTAAATAATGAAAAGATAAATGATAGAAGGTTGGTAGATGTTTCCAACGAAAGCACTATTTCATATGATAAGTTGTAGAGCAACTTAAAAGATATTTAGGATTGTGTTGGAGAAGCAAAAGCTTTGTTCCAATTTTGTTTAACATGGCTTGTTTCCACCAAGGCATAAAGGACCACATGGACTTAATAGAGTCTCAAATTGCTCATACCTCCAGTGTTTATGATCTGATGGCAAATACAGGTGGAACAACAAGGTTAGTAATTGAGAACCTACATGGACAATTCTTTTAGCTATTGGAGAAAAAAGAGAAGATACTAATGTAATATTGTCATCTCTAAGACATAGTTAGTGCAAGACTTTCCTCTTTGACTAGAATTTTAGGTGATGCAGAGAAAATGCTACAACAGAATCCGATACCCAAATATTTGGATGAAGGTGAAGAACTCTATGTGAAGCCTGAGAGTTAGTGTGGAGTACTTTCCTTCACTAAGAAGGAGTGGAAATTATCAAAGAAGGATCTAGAGGCACACCTTGCAAAATTAAAGGAATCTAATCAAGGTAGTTTGGCCTCCTCAAGCTAAGTTGTACATTTTTGTTCTGCATAAATAACTTTCCTTATTACAATGTATATATGTAGAGTATATTTTTATAACATGGTGAAAAGGAATTTTTTAGATGTTAATTGTTGAAGAAATGTTGAATATAAAATAGTAAGGGGGAGTCATTCTCATGTGTATATAGATATATCTTATAGGGGAGAATTATACATGTCACCTAAACATTTAGATATTAAGGGCCCCTTTGTCCTTGATGTCAAAGGGGGAGAGAGAAATATAGGTATCAGGGGGAGTATATATTTTCATCAATGACAAAGGGGGAGATTGTTGGCAATATGTATTACATCATTGGTGTCAACATAGTATACATTGATGTCAGCATAGTATATGAAATGTATAGTCAGGGTTGTATAGAGGAAGAGTTAGTATGGTCAAGGCAAACTAGTCCAGGGGAGATTGTTGGAAATATGTATTTTCATTGATGTCAACATACTATATATTGATGTCAGCATAGTAAATGAAATGTATAGACAAACTTATATAGAGGAAGAGTCGATATGGTCAAGGAAAATTAGTTCAGGGGAGATTGTTGGTAATATGTATTATCATTGATGTCAACATAGTATATGAAATGTATAGATAGACTTGTACAGAGGAAGAGTCAGTATGGTTAAGGCAAACTAGTCTGCGACAAGAGAAAATAGTCTAAGTATGGTAAGGTGATCAATTTGGTGTGTGTGCATGGTGCGGAGATAAACACTTATGTTCTTGCATGGTTCTAGTATCCCCACGTGTATATCTAATCAATTGGGTGTACCGCACTTAATGATAAGAAGTAGAAATCTAACTAAGGCTTTCATAATGCACATACTAAGGCAAAGACATCTTGTTCTGGTTTGCATTCCTCCAAAGAGAAAGATTTTATCTTACGGTTCTGAAGATAGATTTATTCAGGTATTGAAATGATAAATCCAAGTTTTCAAGTCCTCACATCATCAGCATAAAAAGGTACAAGGGATAGAGTATTGACCATCACTCAAAGGAAATACAAATAGCTCCAAAGCTCATCTGCACAAGTTTGAATTTTGCAGAGGATGAAACGGGTATGTATTAGTCAGTAGAGTTTGTGCGAAGGTATTATATAGTCCAAGTCATATTAGGTATCATCCCCATGCAGACAAATTCCATTTTTTGGTACTACAATAAGTAGTTATGTCTACAAGTAAAGATTTGAATATATCTATCCTCTAGACTCCTCGTTATCCATGTCAAACTCTTGAATTCCTCTGGAATCGTTAGATAAAAGTGTGTGTATCTAACAAGGATCATATAATGATGTTTAATCTCATTCCCAAAATGTTTTAGGTCATGTATTGCACCACAAGGCCATATCTTGAGATGTGAAGTATCACATGTGGTCTGGAATGATCTGTTTCCTATTGATAGTCATGTTTCCTATTTTGTGAACGCATAGTTTGATATGATACTTCTTTAGTAAGGTGTATAAATGGTGTTGAGATCATGCACAATTAAATTCTTGGTCCTCATAGAGTTTTTGGATTCTCCTCGACAACATTAAGATAGATAGTTAGCAATCTTGAGTAAGTTGAGAAGACCGGTTAAGTACCTGATATATGCAGAGGATTATAATTGGTTTCCTTAACTCTGGAAGGTATGGAAATATGTGTCTTGATCCCCTTTATGAAGTCCTAAGGTCCACAACAAGTTTTTTCTAGCATATTTTATATTGATGCTAACTTGTGAAGAGTTACACGTTTCATCCAATGTTGATCATGATGTTGACCTAATCAATATTTTGAAGTGTTAAAATGATATTTATAGAAGATCAAGTTGATTTGTGAAAAATAGATAAGACATGTAAAATTAACTAGAGTAGAATGCAAGAAATGAAGTGTGTGGAATTAGTTTGAAGACAAATATTGAGCAGAAATAGAAGACTACATTATCAACATAATTCAGATGTCCATTTTGTAGCAATCCATTTTGCAAATCCCATTGTAGTGAGTAGAGCACTTAGGGAGTGGTAGCTTCCTTGGGTTGTAGCCCTAAATCAAAGTTGTAATTGTTGTAAGCATTAAATCAGGGAGTAGTAGCTTCCTTGGGTTGTAGCCCTAAAACAATGTTGTAATACTTTTGTTGTGAGCATAATATATTGTGAGCTAATCCTCACTATGGTTTTTCTCTATTTTAGGGTTTTCTATGCAAAAATAATGGTGTTATATGTTGATTATTAAATTGCATTTTTTCCTTTCTATTCTCCAAGTTATTCTATTTCATCAACAAATGTTTGTTTAAAGTTTTTAAGTGTGCTAATTCACCCCCCTCTCAGCACCCTATTGTGTTCAACATTTCATCTCTTTTCCTAGAAAAGCATAGTAGACAACACTAGATTAGGTGACAAAATACAAGGGAACCATCCCTCTCTAGAGGTTTTTTCCATCATAGGTGACCCACAAACCTTGAAAAGTTTCCATGTTTCACTAGTAAGCTGAGTTGTACAACTTAGCAAGGGTGCATTATTTAGTGATAACAGTTTTTTGCACACCTAGTGGAACTCATTGGACTATTGCAGTCCATAAGTTCTCTATTCATTGTTGATATTTGGTGTGTATGTCAACAATATCAGCCTTTGGATGCAATATTTCACACACCTGGTGAGTCTACAAGTTCAAATCTATTGGTCCAAGAAGTCCAAGTGCTCAAAGAATGCCAAGGATCAGCTTTGGTGATTTTCCATGCTCTTTTCCTTCATGGAAGCCTTCAAAACCACCTGGTGGTCTACTAGTATGAGTTTTTTTTTTTTTCCTGAAATCAAACCTATTTTTTCTAGTTTTTAAGGAATATTTCATGAAATCCCAGTTCATTTCCATGTTCTAACATGTCAAGTTATCAAGGAAAATATGTCTCTTCCCAACTTCCTTATCAAAATCCAGTCTGTGAGCCTTTATATAAACCATATCTAGTTGAAAATGTTTTTGGTTTCATCCCAAACAACCCTCTAATAACAAGATACCAACATACTCATCATGCTTACCCACCACCTCCCTTGTTCAACCTTCTTGGCAGCCTTCTCATGCCTATAATCAGTCCCAGGAAGACTATTTTCCTCATATGTAACCAACATGTCTATTTTCCTAACCAACTTCAAGATGATGAAAACATGAGCATTATAGATATCATGCTAAGCTTTTGATTGCAATAAGATGCTATTAAAAATGAGTAGGAGTATAGTTGGCAATAGGAAGAGCTTGCATATCAAGCTTATTTGCACTAGAAAGAGAGGGAGGTATAAGTAAAGTATGAGGAGGACTTTTTGGCTAAGCAAATTATGACCAAAGAAGAACAAATGAAGCAACTGATGGCTCAAATACAAAGGTATGAAACCTAATCAGCCCCTTGCATTCCTAGTTTCAGTTCAACTCTTCCTATAACAATGAATCATTCTTTGAAAGAAGAGGTTTCCAAGTTCAAAATTCCTAGTTTTAAACAAGAAAAACCTCTTGAATCTTCAAGTAAGCCTCCTTGTGTCAAAGTTTTAGGTTTCAGCAGCTCCCATCCTTTGCAAGAGTCTACACAAGTGCAGCCTCAACCTATTATCTTTCAAGAACAACCCATTGAAAAACCTACTCTTCCTCAAGAGATTCAACAAACCTTTCCAAACCTTATACCATGGTAGCCTTCTTGGACCAAGCAACCTAATTTCAAATTACCAAACCTTGTTAAAGCCACTCCTCTCATACCAATCCAAAATTAGGAAGATGAAAAGGTTGTAGAGTCTAAGCCAATCAAAATTCCAAGTTTTAGGAGTGCTTCTTCAACCCAAAAACCAATTCAAAACCAAGAATGATATGTTGTCTACAAGCCTCCATATGTTATAATAGATGAGAAATCAGATCTTATACAAGGAGGTACGTATGAAAATAAAAATCTATTGCAAGAAGAGCAAGAGATTGTTGTTGTTTGTATTGTGTTCCTAGCTGACTATGAGCATAATCCATGTGTAGAGGATATTAGTTCATGCTTGACACTGAATCCTTTACATTTTGATTCATGTGATGTTTTTTTCTAATTCTTTTCATGAGATGAATGCAAGTAGAATGTAAAGGCTATAGAGTCAGAATCTTCAGTTGCATAGACAACTTGTGAAAGATTCATTAGAGAAATAATCAAATGAAAAGGAAGAATTGTTTTACTTATTTAACCAACTGCCTCACTTTGTGGACAAAAATGAGGAGGGCATGCCAATGCTCACCTTAGCACCTGATTTGGAGAAACAAGAGGATGTTAAAAACATTAATGAGTTGTTGGTCCATGAAAACAAAAATGAGAATGAAGTATTAAATCATGAGGATAGTCCCATTTTGGAGTTTGGGAACCTTGGTGAGATGCCTTATTTCATTGACAATGATGAAGAAAAGAAAGCAAGCAACATGGTTCTATTTGAGGAGCTTCCACTTTTTTGTGGAAAATAGTGTTGTAGAGTTGGAGCATAAGCAAGAACAAATTGAAGATTAGTTATTGGTTAACCAGCAGGGATATCAGCTTCTTAGTGGTGAAGACTTTGCTATTGAGTACATCCAAGGATTCTTTTCAAATCCTGCTTTAGAAGAGACTCAGGAACAACATGAACACAAGGAGAGGATGGCCATTATTGTAAGTAAATCACAAGAGTATGAACATCAAATCAACACTATTGGTTTGAACATTGGCTTGTCTAAAGGTTGTCCTATTAGGCATCTAGCTTGGCTAAAGAATAACAAGAAAGAATTCCCACATGGCACGCATGATCCAAAATACAAGGGTGATCATCTAGAACAACAAGATCAACTTGTTTCTCCACCTCATGACAGCCATTCTTTCAGTCAACTTGATTGGGTAAGTGGATTTGTTCTCATTCTTGGAGAAATGTTTTAGCAGTTTATTGAATGCTCTTCCTTTTTCCACCCCATTTTGGCTAGCTAGAAGCATGAATAACACTTCAAGTTACTCGAGAAAGGTAGTTATTTTAACAAACTAGTCAACAGTTTTATTTGAATCATGTTTCTTATTGCTTAGTTTTAGGTAGGTAGGTCAGTTGTTGTAGTTGGTTTTTCTCCAAGTATAGATGCACAAGTAGTTTGTTGGCTTTAGGTAGTTTTGTGTTTGTAAGATAGTTCTTGTCTTGTTGTTTGAAAGGTACTACTTCTCTTAAGGTTGTTGAAGTCCTTCCATGACTCTAAGCCTAATGAATATCCAAGGCTACTGGTCTTTGATGCTCAATAGACAAACATCACATAGGGGTCACCAAAATGTTACCTATTTGTGCCTCTTAGATCAAATAGGCATCTTAATCAACATGTTTGCATCTTGTCAATCCTTTGTATCTTTCAAGTCTTCGTTTTCACCCATTTGTCAATCATAAGAGAGTCTAAAGTCTTTCATGAGGTCATTTGAATCATATGCTTAAAAGGAGAGGTTTAGTCATGCTTTAAAAGGTTATTTCTATCATGCATTTTCACACAATAGTGTTTCCAAGGTCATTGATTATGTCCTTTATGGTTGTGGACATGTGAAAGATAAAAAGAGTTGTTTAAAACCTTAAACAATGCAAAGAATCTCCTTTCCACGTAATCAATGCACATTCTAATTTAATAGACTATAAGTAAAAAGGGTTTTCTTTTTTTTACCACACATCAAACTTCATGTTTGCCATAAGCCATGTACACGTGAAGGAAGTAAGAGTTTTTGAAATGTTTTAGTTATTTTTTTGTGTCTAAACTTTAGCTTGTGGTCATGTTAAGTAGTTTTTTCTGGTTAGGTTTAGGTTGTCTCATATCTCAGGTCATTTCCTTTAGGGGTTTCATTCGTTGCAATCTATAGGCATGGATGAAGGTGCTTCACATATAGATGATTTGAAGAGGATGAGTTTTTAATACCAAAGGATGGAATGTGAAGTGGTTTGCTCTCATTTAATGATGGTTTGTCCCAGTTTCATTGGTCTCAAACTTGTACCAAGGTTTGGTGTGGTCATACAAAAGCATCAAGTTTCAAGTCTTAAGCAATCCCTAACCCTTGGTAGCTAACTTTCTTTTAGGAGATCCTGTAAGTATGTCAAGGTTTGTTAAAACTTGTCTACAACTAGCAAACCATGAGTTTAAAGGTTTTAAGTATTCTTAGATCTATGAAGAATCTCTCAAGAGTAAATTCTTTAGCCAAGGTTCTGTAAGTTTTGTTAACCTCTTGGATAGTTTTCTTTGAGAAAATTATAAGACTCGGGACTAGGTAAAAGACATTATCAAACCTCTATAGACCTTGTATATGCATTTCAAGAAATCTCTCATGGGAAACTTATTTAAACCCTATAAAACTGAATGGAGGATGTCTAAAATAGGAATGAAAGAGGATTATGAGGTGTGAAATATAGAGAGACAAGTAGCAGAGAGGCACAAGGGTGCAATGATGAAAGATATAGGTGTAAGACAATCTCATATAACTTTCAAACTATTTGTAGGGTCTACTACAGTCCTACGAATCATCATAACCTAGTTTACAGGTGAACCAAGAAAAATGCCTACACATTATTTTAGATTTGTAGTGGAAAACATGGGTTTTGAAGAATGTGCAAGGGTGGGATAGTTTTGATCAAGTCTGAGAATAGTTTGAAGAATAAGGGATATAGTGAATAAGGTGTTTAACAAGGTGAAAATCAAGTAGGATGACAGTGTTGAGCCTACATCCAATGAGGGTGTTGGAGTAGGTGTGTTGTACACCTTGCATAACATTGGTATTATTTTATTACGTAAAATAAATATTTAATTGTGGTGCATCATGTGATGTGTGGATATTTATTTAGATGCCACTTGTAATCATTGTATGTAACATTAGGTTAATTACTTTATTTGTAATTATTTGATTAATTGGGAAAACTTAGTACCAATAATCAAATGTGGGGTCAATGGTTTTGTACACATATGGTATTGGGGAAAATGGCATTACAATACCACATGTTGTATTTGTGTGAGCTTATGTCTATAAAAGAAAACACAAGGGTAGTTGTCGAGGTTGGATTGAGTGAGGGCTTATTGCTCTTGGCTGGGTTGTAGCTTCTCTTGTAGGTTAGCCGTGGAGGGTTTGAAGCATGGCATGGGATGTATGGTTACATGCTTGTTCACATGGATTTTAGGTAGAGAGAGCTTGATGTTTTAGAGGTTATCTCTGCATATGTATTTGTTGAATAATACATGAGAGATGCATGCTTTTGGAGGCTAGGTTGTTCCCTCTATGAGGGTTTTCCCAGGGTATATCGTGTGTCACCATTGATTGTATGATTGTCTATTTCTTTTGCATGTGGATTTCTAGTTTATTGCATATTGAATCTCTTATTGGGTTATGATGAATTTATCTCTATGGTTGTATATTTCCAACATTTGGTACCAGAGCTTGGTTGCCATGATTTGGGAGGAAAATCCTATTTTATAACCCTAGCTATGAGTGGATATATTGTGTATAGTGGAATCCATGGCTTTGCATGGAAGGAATGAAGGCATTTTCATGGTTACAAGGTTGTTCACAAACTTGGGTTTTTGCAGATTTAGGGTTTCATGGACATTTGGCATTTGGGTTTTCGATTTTCCTATCGCAAGTGAAGAAAAACATATAATTTGCCTATATTTGGAGATAGAAAAATTTTGCCCTATTTTGTGCCCTAGGGAATCTAGAAGATTACATACGATTGTTGATCTGCGACACAAGCGTCATCAGTCTGTTAGTTTGTCTATGCAAGCTGTCAAATATAGATTGTAGGTTTGATTGTTTTATTTAAAAAATTCCTTATTTATCTGCAAATTTGATTTATTAAAAAATTAATTAATTAATTAATTTTTTTTTGTGGAGGGGGGGCTCGTACCCCCCTGCGCCAGCACTGCATAGGCCGCATGCCCTAGTAGTACTATCAGCTAGTGACAATGTTGGCAGGCCCTTGTCTGAGGAAGCCTAAGGCTCCTAATCCAGCAGCCCTGCTGGCGGTGAGCCTGGCTGATGGCCACTACCTGCCCTTTAAGGGCTTTAAAACCATTTAAAAATTATTAAAATCAAAACTTTCAAACACACACAAAAAAATTACTGAATTTAAACTATGTTTGTTGGGTGAATATTTTGTCGTTAACTCGCTAACGGCAAAATGGGTATATTAGCCACAGCTATGATGAGACAAAGTCTCTCCTCTCAGCAAGGGGAGGTTCCCTCTAATTACTTAACTTTTGCAAATCAAACAACTTATCAAATTTATGTACACTAAAAACTATGTTTGTGGTGGTTCCATCTCAACTCATTCTCTTTTTTCAGAATAGATGTTTATATTTCAAACTCTTGATATAAGACTCGTAGATTTTCACAATATCACAGAAACACAAAGTTTTCTGTTACCTCACTTATTACTTGTAAATGGAAATATTTGAAGTAGAATGCAGCGCAAAGTCTTCACTCCTCCTCAAGATGATAAAAGTAAATCAAATAAAACAACTTGCAGCACAAAGTCTCCAAACTATTGTATTTTCACCAACATGAACATATAACCCACAACTGATTTGATAACACAAAGTTTACCAGAATCAAATTAAGAGTGCTCTTCAATCACTTGTAACAAACTCCACACTTCAATTATTATCAAATAAGATTATGATAGCAAGACGTAAGAACAATACTATCACAACACAAATAATTCCAAGACAAAGATTGGAATCGAGCTTGCTTTCTTGTATTGATAAATATTTGAATATTGATTTTCACAAAAAGCACAAAGTCTTGATTTGCTTCTCAATTCGCCAGAGTTTTCTTGCAATAGACCAAAGATAGATATTTACAAAAGAGGTCCCCTTTATTTATAGGGAAAGACCTTGAGAAAATCTAGGAAATCTATAACTAATTTGACTTATTCAACAAGAGAGTCCTATTTGACTTATGACTTCTCTTGTCTCACACGTAATTTCATTTTGGAAAATTACATGTGTAGATGTCCAAAACAAAATTCCATTTACATAAAAACTAAGAAAAATAAGCTAAGGCATTAGCTTCCTCCATCCTTGTTCCTTAAGAAGTTCTGATACATGGTTTGAACAACTGACATCTCGCATGCATCTGGTTTTGCTGTGTTTTCAGAGATGGTGCGAGCTCAGAGGATTGAATCTTTCACTGCCTTTATTGCCTTTTCATGCTTTTCTAAATTATCCTTCAGGTTCTCCAGAGATGAATGTTGATCATACAAATTGTCCATTGAGAGCATAGAGGGAGCTTCCTCTTCAAATTTCTTTTGTACCATTTCTTCAAAAGAATTTATCATTTCCTGTGCCGTGAGGAAGCTATGATCTTCCCTTGTCAAGGTGCAAGGAAGTTCTTCCAGCCGATGTAGGAGTGTGACATCACTATCTTTGCTGGCTTCTCGAGCTTGACACAGATCTTCAAGTAGACTCTTTATTATGAAAATACGATGAGCTAGAGTCTCTTTGGTTTTGAGATATGATTCCCTGTTGGTGACGACCCCAATGGTGATCAAATTCTTTATCTTGATCTTCTTCATATCTGTCCACTCTTCTAGACTCTCCTCCTGATCTTGCAGCTCCTACGAAAGTAGATCCACTAGATTATCCAACTCAGCTTTGGCCTTGTCCATTTTCTCCTTTCTTTCCACAGCAGTTTTCAACAGAACTCGTCCTTCGGCCAACAACCGTTCCACTACATCCCCCACTATTTTGCCTCTAGCTTGGGCTTTTTCAACCTTCTGTATTAGGGGATCTTCCACTGTCACTGCCATTGGTTGCACTATCTCTGATGACTTCACTATTTTCTGAAGGACAGCAGCCAGTTGTTCTGCTTTTGCTTTGTATTGCTCTTTTTCCCTTTTGGCTTCATCATACTTTTCCAGTAGAGTAGTGGCCGTGGTTTGGAAATCTTCTTTGACTCCTTCGTGAGTCACTTTACCAAGTTCAACCCTTGAAATGACATAACTGCTCACGTCAAAAGTATCAACTGTGGCATCTTCAGGAGGTTTGGCAATTTCGGCATAGCTGATTCCTTTTTCAGTGACTAGCCTAGAAACAGTCTTAGGCTTCTTCTTTTGATTCTTAGCTTTCACGGGTAATAGCTTCTCAATGTCAATCTCATCAGGTGAGATAGCTTGTTTCTTCCTCTTTGGACTGTAGGCAGATAGCCATGGAGGAAGTATTGATGCATCGACAGCTGGAGGGGGATCCACTACTTGCTTGGTTGGCTCCGTGCTTATACCCGTGATGGTGACAATTGGGCTTGTGTTGGTGAACACGACACCTGTATCAATCACCTTTTGTGAAGCATCAAGAAGATTCTCCAGAACAGTCTGTTCTCCAATATCAAAAGAAGGGGAAGATAAACTCGGAATGGAACCAGAAGAATAAAAAACGGTCCCAATACTAGCCCTCATGGATTGAGGAGTATTGTCAGAAGAAACAACAAGAATGGGAGAAAGAGGAACATTAGCAATCACTGGCAGACTATCAGAAAATGAAACATGAGGAGGGGGTGTAAGAGCTTGTGTATCAGAAGGAAGGTCTTTCACAGGAGTCTGTGGAGAACTATCAAGTTGCTCTACCCTTGTGCCTTCATCTTCACTTTGTTCAGCTTCATCAGATACCTTATCTTTAGGCTTTTGAACATTTTGTTCTTCAGTCTCAACATCCTCAATTTCCATATGGTCATCATTGATGTCTTCCACATCTGACTTAGTGGCATTCGAAACCTCTGTGGTTTCCTTCTTCTTTCCTCCCTTGGATACGAATTTGATCTTTGGTTTGTGTACCTTGGAGGAAGAAGGGGTATCACTCTTATTCTTGGTTCGGTTCTCAACCTTTTTACCCGTTTGCTCCTGTGTCCCTTCTTCGGATCCTGTAAGGAACTCTTTCAACTTGATCCCTTTACCTTCCAACCACAAGTTGGTGTTTGCTAAAATAGGTTGGAATCTTTTCCTAATGGACGTCTCTTCCTTGACTGACCATTTCACCTCTAGGAGAGGTGAAGCTTCCACATTCTTTGCCTCATATTCATGATCTAGGACATCTCCATCGTCCTCCATTCCTTCTGGAATATCAGCCAGTCCCAGTTCTTCAATTTGACTCAGATGAAGCCTACAGAAATCCAGTTTTCTGATCTCATTTTGGGTCCTGAGATCGGCCCATATGTCTTCCACCATTGGCTCATGAAAATTCGACTTCCTCTTGATCTTGTCTTGGACTCTTCTGAAGTCGAAATGATTTCTCTTCTTGTAGGTCTTCATCATGACTAACTGTAACTCGGAGTCGATTATCTTAGCTTTGTTGGCAGACTGAACTGAATACCTCCCAATTTCAATAGGAAACTTTATTCCTGACTTTTTGAGCTCCATCTGTTTATTATGAACCACAATCAGTTGTCTGCAAAGCTCCATAAGAACAATGCGATCACTGGGATAACGTGGCAACATGTAAGGGTAACCAGGATAGTATCCCACCCGAAGATAAGTGAAGGTGGGGAATTGTAGGAACAAACAACCAAAAGAATTGACAACTTGCCATGCCTCATCTGAAACTCTTCTCTGAACCAGTGTACCATCCCACAAGCACATGAAAACTGAGAAGAACGCATCATTAACTCTTCTGAAATGGTGAATTGACCCCTTCAGAGTGATTTGGGGGTAGTATTCATATACTGGGACCAATCTCCTGTCCCCTACCTGGGTCAAACCTGGAAAGTTCCTCATACTTGCAGCAGCGTAGACAAGGTAAGAGGTCATGTAAAATTTGAAAGTAGTGTTGACCCTTACGAGTTGCTCATGCAAAGCATTACTGATCTATTCACCCCAGAATATCTTCTGATTTCCTCGTAGAATCACCTTGATGTAAGTGTACATCCATTCTTGGAATTTGGAGGCAGAAGGGAGTCCTCTGACGCGACTCAAGAGTGTAATCAAGTCACACACTTCCTCCACAAAATCACTCCTGTGAAGGTCTTTTGGCCATCTAGTTAAAGTTGCCCTAGGAATCTTTAACCATTTGCTGTTTATGTGTCTTCTAGCAGATTCCAAATCATTGTCATAATCTTGCTGACCTTGAGCAAAATCAATTTGCCCAACATTTTCAAGTGGTGGACACATGAAGATTTTGTCCATGAACTCTGCATCCAATCTCATGATAACATTCCCCTGTGAATCTGTCACGGCTCTAGTGTCCCTATTGTAGTGGTTAGCCACTTGTAAGACAAATTCCAGATTATGAGCACTGACATGAAAGGATGCTACCAAATGGATATTGCTGTCAACGATTTTCTACATATGCCGGGAGGGGTTTGCTTGTTTAGTTCTGTCTATGAACTCAGCCATATCCACGTGTCCAATCTCAGTGTCTCTGATTTCATCGACATTCGACTGAATTGCCGTTACCGGAAAGACACCCTGGTATTTGTACTTCATGGCTCTAGACTTTGAAGGAGATATTTCTGACATGAGCCCTGGAGAAAACTGTGAACTCGAACACCACCACGAACGCTGACAGAGAACTGCAAAAAGCCATGATCTCGCAGTTAGGGGAAGATTGGATAAACTGGGTCAACTGCGTCTTGACGATCATGGATGGGAAAACATGCATTTAAAGGGCTTGAGTGCGCAAATTGAGGTGAGGGTGAAAGCGGGCTTTCGGCTTTGAAAAATGAATTTTCCAGTGTTAGGGAAAAAATCAAGGAAATGTGCTTGGGCGGGTGATTGGACCGCTCTTGCAAGTTGGGAGAGATTTCATATGTAAAAGCAGTGAAAACAGCCGCTTATGCATGTAACTTGGCGAAAGTTTGTTCGGGCGGGGTTTTCTACCGCTCTCACAAGTTAGAAGAGTTTCAGATTTTGTTGTTAGGGCGGCGGAAATGACCGCTATTGCAAGTAGGAAACAGGGTCTTTGGTTTGATGCAGGGGCGGCGGAAACGACCGCTATTGCATGGAACATAAAAACCATTCCTTGTGTAAAGTCGGCAAAACCACCCGCCCATACACCTAAGTCATGTATCAATCGGTGAATTTGGCCGATTATGCACATTGGTAAGGAGTCGCGGGTTTATACATCGGCAGCGAAATCTGCCGTCTTTGCACATTGGTATATGGCAAGGGTAATTTCGGGAGGATCCAGCGGCGAACTCGGCCGCTTCTACATGCAACGGGGGGTTTGGTTTTTGAAATGTTTTGATCGGGGGATTTACGACCGACGGGTAAGAGATTGCTGAGCATGGGAGGTTTCAAAGGTTTGAGCGGAGGTTTCGCTGCCACATGCAAGAAACGAAAATAGCGAACAAGAAACTCTAAACGAAACTATAACAAAATAAAACAAAAGAAAAACCCTCCAACAACTAACAAAACCCTAGTAAAGGAAAAAGATGGCGGTTTAGGAAGCTTACCTGTCCAAGACTTGAAAAACCCTAAGTCAGACAATGAAGAGTGCGATTAAATCGCAGTTCGGCGCGACCAAACAATGTTGGAGGAGTCGGATGAACAGCTCAAGAGAAAGAAACGAAATGATGAAAAGAACAATCAAAAAGACGTATTTAAAACTTAAAAACAAGTTTTAGTAAGCGGCACGAGTGGCCATTAATGGCACTCAATGATCGAGATTCTGGAGATCTCGCTCGAGCGGAGGTTTCGGCCGCTTCTACATTAACATAAACAAACATGTAAGGGCGGCCAAATCCACCGCTTTCACATATTAAATAACAAGACATATGCATGAGCGGGGATTTACACCGCCTTTACATGTCAAATAAAACAAGCTGAAAGGAGATATGTAGGAGCGGCGTTTTTAGCCGCTCTTGCATATCAAGACTCAAAAACTTACTAACTTCTAAAAATGACCTAAATCGACATTTTTTTACCGACTTACGACTTGAACAATCTTCATACATATCGAGAAAATGATTCAAAGAGATGTCATAATCTAGTCTAGGATGTCAAACAACTTCGTACGAGATCAAGAGGATCTTGTCTCGATTCACGAGCTTAGAGTGTAGACTTACGAAAAGGACAGGTTTCGTGGGGGGGTTGTCTACAAAAATGAGCATAACTGATTTTGAGAACAACAATGTTCAAATCCACTACCCCACCTCCATTAGAGCACTACAAGGATGCCACTGGATGACCACCGCTGATGGGCCATCGCTTGGCCACCCATCTGCCACTAGAGGGCCACCAGGACCTGTTTGTTTAGCCTAACTGGGCAGATTTTTTCTAGGAGCATAACCTTTTTCCACAAGGTTAGATTTTCAACTTCTTATAGTTGACAAAAATCTCTTTTTGTGTACTACATAGTGGTGTTAGAGATTTTTCCTGATCTTGTCATTTTGACCAGTTTTTGCCAGTTGGAAACCAAATGTTGCCTTTGAGCTTTGATTGGGCATAACAAGTGCATACAGAGTCAGATTTTGGACTTCTTATAGGCATTGGAAAGGTATTTTTGAGAACTATGCAGTGGAGTAGATTTGGAGACTATATTCTTATGTTTTTCTAGTTTATATCAGTTTGAGCTACTTTTGGTTCCTTTGACTTTTAGTGATTTTGTGAGTTGGTGGCAAATCCAATCTGGGATGATTTGGTGTTTGAGTTATTGCAGACTTACATGTTTATCTCTAATTATCCTTGGTTGACACCATTATACATGTATTGTTGAATTTGCATGTTGCATTGTGAGATCTACAAGTTGTGTAGTGTTGTAGCTTGTCTATGCCTATATGTTGCATTTATGACTTAGATTTGGGTTGTCGATGCCCATAGATGTTTCAGTGCTGATACAGATTTTGATTGGTTAGTTGGGTTTAGTCACATGTTGCATTGGTTTTCTTGTCATTTGAGATGTAGAGAGAAAATGGTATTACCTGATACAGTCATGATATAGGACCTACGTTCATTGACTATATTGTACAGTTGTGTGAGACTTGATGGGAGTTTGGTGTAGGTACATTGGGTGGTGATAATGGTGTCATGGATGTTCCTTGTTTGGTTGGGACTTTGGAATCACATGATTATTTTACAGGTGCAGGTTTGGCGCTGTTGGATTGATGTTTGGTTTACAGGTTTTGTTCATCTTCTTGGTTTTGGAGATTATGGTTTACTTGACCTTTTGGGAGCTGTGTCATTACAACAAGATTTTTTGATTGTGTTGAGGCCATGGATGATCTTCATGTAGGATATAGTTATCATGATGTCATGGATAGCTTGATTACATGTTTCAGTGGGAGCTTTGGATAGTGATGGATTTGATGGTTTGATGTTTATGTTGTTGTCATGTATAGCTCAGTATCACACTTCAGCGGGAGCTTTGGTAGGATATGGTTATCTTCATATGATTTGGAGAGTTGACATCTTGGTACCATGGAGGACTCTTAGAGTCTTTGGTTTAGGTGTTGGTTATAGTTTGTCAGTTTTGACAGGTGATCCTTACTTACAGGATGATTGGGATTGTGTCTTGGTTTACTCTTGATCACGTGTTAGAGTGTTGGCATGATACAAGTTCTCTTGAGATAGGATGTGTGCATTAGTGCATGTGGTCTTCTTTTGAGGAGATGGTTAGATCATGATGTCATGATATGTTCCTAGGTTATATAGATGTGTAGTGGGAGCTTTGACTATGATCTTGATAGTTCTCTTGGTATTGGGTACATTGGTCATGTGCTAGGGAGCTTCATGATGATGCAGTTTTACATTTGGAGTTTAGCATGGATTGATCATGGAGGTACTCATGGATACTTGGAGACTTAGGTGAGGCTTGATTTCTCTTGGGATTAGAGACATGTGTTGAGATGGTTACTCTTTGATGAGGATTTTAGCAGAAAGACCGAGGAGCCTACACCTTGGTTGGATGTGAGTCCAACATGGACATGTTGAGGATATTGTTCTTGGAGAGAGTCTTTGAGGCTTGGTTTATCCTAGAGGAGAAATCTCATCCCTACTCTTGGTCCACTCGACGGTGAATGATTTCATAGGTATGCCCACCTGATTTTCAAATGCATTATTTATTTGTATCTTATCTTCTCACAATTGAGTCTTGAGCTATGAATTATAGTTGTGAGGACTTGTTTGAGGAGTAGATGCATGGTTATGATTGGTTATCTCATTATGTTTGATCTTGAATTGTCATGACATCATTGTGGGTAATGGAGATGGTTAGTGGCTTTGGACTTATTCCTGTTATTTGGGATGGTTATGAGTTTGGTCTACCTTTTGGTTTGTGAGACTTGCATCTTGTTATTGGATGTTGAGGCTTCTTGTTTTTGGGTTGTAAAGGAGATCATACTTTTCACATCTATAGCACATTAGTGTGGATAGAAGGACATGGTTATGATTTGCAAGTTCTCTCTTGATTGGTCTTATTCTTCTTCTTGGATATTTATGTTCACATGACATTGGAGTTGAGATGTGTATGCAACTTTTGAGTCTCTTTGACTTCTTTCTCTTATGATGTGGAGGTCTTGGGAGAGATATGGACTTGAGGAGAGTTATGTTGCAGCTATTTAGTTTGCATATTTTGTATATCTATGTGTGTGTTCTTTGACACTATGTGATAGAGGATTCAGACACATATTCTATGTGTGTGCTATTAGTGGATCTTTGGATTCCTTGATCTATTTTCAAATTTTACATTTACTCATGCAATGGGAGTTCTATGATGTATATGATTCCTTTGTTGGATGTTCTCATTATGTTGTGGTTTGGAGGGTCATGAGGTTTGTTATCACATGCTTTGTGTTGTTACCTTGGAAGACTTTTTTATGCAGGATTGAGTATATACAGGGACTTGTTATCTGTGATTTGAGTTGGATATGTTGATGGCATAAGATCTACTTGTTATTTTTTGTATACCTTGGTATGGAGGTATGGTTAGTTGATGCATTAGAAACTAGCTGTGGTTTCTATTTCAACTATGGTGATTGATTCTTGTTCGCTACTTGAGCCTATTTATTACCATTGGATTTGGTGCTTGTGTTTGGATATCAATTGATGCAGGTTTCTCACTTCTATGTGACAATTTAGTATGGAATCTCTTTGGAGGATCTTATTCTTCATGAGGCTAGATGAAGGATGAGGAGATTCTTGTTTGAGATGGTGGACACCTTGATTAATGCTGCAGGTATCTTGGAGCACATGGAGCACATGGAACACATGGATGGTTATATGGTACATGTTGGGCACACATGATTGTTTCCCTTGATGTTTTGAATTTACATGTTGATCCCTTAATGTATACAACAAGTGGGAGAATGTTGGAGTAGGTGTGTTGTACACCTTGCATAACATTGGTATTATTTTATTATGTAAAATAAATATTTAATTGTGGTGCATCATGTGATGTGTTTAGCCACATTAGATATTTATTTGGAAGTCACTTGTAATCATTGTATGTAACATTGGGTTAATTACTTTATTTGTAATTATTTGATTAATCGGGAAAACTTAGTACCAATAATCAAATGTGGGGTCAATAGTTTTGTAGACACATGGTATTGTGGAAAATGGTATTACTATACCACATGTTGTATTTGTGTGAGATTATGTCTATAAACACAAACACAAGGGTATTTGTAGAGGTTGATTTAGTGAGGGCTTATTGCTCTTGGTTGGGTTGTATCTTCTCTTGTAGGTTAGCTGTGTGAGGGTTTGAAGTATAGCATGGGATGTATGATTACATGTTTGTTCACATGGATTGCAGTTAGAGAGAGCTTGATGTTTTAGAGGTTATCTATGCATATGTATTTGTTGATTATTGTTGAATAATACATGAGAGATGCATGCTTTTGGAGGTTGGGTTTTTCCCTCTATGAGGGTTTTTCCATGATATATCTTGTGTCACCATTGATGGTATGATTATCTATTTCTTTTGCATGTGGATTTCTAGTTTATTACATATTAAATCTCTTATTGGGTTATGAGGAATTTGTCTCTAGATGGCTGTATATTTCCAACAGAGGGCATATAGAGGAATGAGATAGATTTAGAGATTTGACAGTAAGAATACATGGTGAAGACTTATTACCAAGACTATTTGACAAGGCATGATAACGAGCAATATAAATAATAGTCAAATGTATTGTGGAGACAATCAGTAGATAGGTAGGAACAATCAAAATATGTCAAGATAGTCAGTAGAACAAAAGGAAAGAACAATCAAGAATGACTATAGAGATGATTGTTTAACAGTCAGTGAAAAACATTCACAATGACTATAACAATAGAGATGACAGTCAAGAGTGATTATAATAACAGTGAAGGGATAGGTCTATAATGTGAGGACAGTCACATGGACATAAGGATCCATCTACAATGTCAAGAGTAAAAGTAGGAAGGAACAACTGACCCCAAACCTGGTCACAAAGAACTATCAAACCTCAGAGACAATTAAAATAATCATAAAGAGTAGTAGGAGTCCTAAAGAAGCAGGAATAGGAAGAACAGTCATAAGCTAACAATGCATCATAGAGATCATCACTTTCAAAAGTTAGGGTCTATCCACAACATGAGGGTTTCTAACAGATTAGCTCTGAGAATAAAAAACAAGTATGAAGGATAGAGATGTAAGACAGACTCAAAGAGTCTTCACACTACTTATGGGGTCTAATATAGTCATCATGAACTAGCATGTCAAAGAGTCAAAATACCACTGTCATATACTTTTTTGAGCAGTCCTACACTCTTGTGAACATTGATACATGACTATGTGAGAAGTCTTATGACTATATAAGCAGAGATTACTCACAAAGGAAAAATTTATACAATAAGGAGCAACAAAGCATAGTCATACAAAGAGTATCTTGACAGTGATGTAAGGGAGCAGTCACCTGTCATTAGAAACAAGGAGAAAACTCATAGATAACATAGAGACATTAGCATTTTATAATAAATATAAAGGTATAGTCCAAGCCAAGCAGAGACTGTCATGAAAGAAGCAGTCATCAGAAGACTCCAAGGAGAATTGTGAAGCATGTGTAGTAAAGAGCCTGATAGTGATAAAAGACAGAGATTTAAAGGTTTGAAATCCTAAACCTTTCATAGTTTTGCATAACACATATAGGCCAATACAAGTGAGACAACAAATATGTATTGAGTAGTCTCTGACTATAGGGAAAGAACAATCATATACACTTTGTGACAACATGATAGAGATTGATGCACTATCAACTAATGTTGAATAGTAGCTTGTAAATACACTAAAAAGAGTAGCCTAAGAAGACAACTTAATAGTCACTAAAAGCACAAGGAATAGTCAATACAGTCAAGGTGACCTTGACAGACTTTAACAACCATGAAGCATACAACCAAGAAGATAAAGAGCAGTCATGGAGATGATTGTAACATTCATTAAAGAGAGGATAGTCCTACCCATAACACCTCAATATAATCATCTTCAAGGTAACTATCAACATGCATGGAACCATGGAGGAGCTATCAAACTTAGTTTGAGATCACAAGGAGGTGGGTTTAACCTTGAAGAAGACCCTACAAGGGTCATAAATGAAGTCAAGGTTGTTTCTAAGCATTAACGAGGTAGTTTTAAGTAGTTAGAAGACTCATATTAAAGCATAACTCTTTCCATACACCCTATTTTTGTGCAAAGTGGAGGTTGAAGAAGTTAAGAGGCATTTTGGGTTGTTTAGTGGGTTTTGAAGGCCTCATGGATATTTAAGAGAACTTTTTGGGTATCTAGGGATAGTTTGGATACTTTCCAAGCATCAAGGATCTTTTGGAGCAGTTGGAGCATGATTGTAGGAGATGGAAACGGTCAATCATGACATGCAAGAGTCAAGATCAGATCAGGAGACTTCTTGCGCACCTAAAGGAGGTTTGACCCAATTTTAGACATCAATTTCCTTCCTATTTTCACTCTCATTGTCTCCCTATGTTGGGATGACTATAGCAAAGGCTTAGGCAGTCTTTCTTAAGGATTTCTTTCATGTTTGGAAGCTCTAGAAGCCCAAGAACATCATATTGTAACTCAATTTTATTAGATTTTCAATACTAAAAACACTTTTGTAGTATAATTTTTCAAGCCATACAAGATGGTTTAGACTTATGTATCAATGTAAGAGCACCTTTTATCAAAAAAGTGATCATTTTGCCTTCATTTTTTGTGTTGTTCTTTTGTGTGTTAATCAAAAGATGCATGTATTTTTCTATGTTTTCAATCAACAAACCTCAAAACATGCTTAGAAAACAAACACCTTTAGGTAGAAAACATTTTTATGTAGGTTGTACATTGTGAAATGTATGTGTAGAGCCTTTTAGTTGTGAAAAACTTCATTTTTTCCTTTTAAATAGTGAAATACAAAAATCCTCTTTACAAATGATGATGCATAGGGTGTAAGAAAACATAAGTAGTGCAAGAAAATAATCATTTTCTCTAAAAATTGTATGTCCAAACAATAAATACAAGTCACTTTCACTTTGGTGCATCACCTGTACAAGCATTAGTTTCTAGTTTCAAGTCATTTCTCATCCCTTTTCCTAGCAAGGTACAGTAGACAACACTAGTTTAGGTGATAAAATCCAAGGGAACCAGCCCTCTTTGGAGGTTCTTTTCCATCATAGGTGATCCACAAACCTGGAAAAGTTCACATGTTTCACTAGTAAGCTAAGTTGCACAACTTAGTAAGGGTGCATTATTCAGTTATAACAATTACATAACAAGTAAACTATGGTTGACAATAATATTTGTAATGGTAGGTATACATTTTTTTTTTTTAAATTCTTCTATTAATTATTTTAGTTATTTGAGTATTTAGAGTAGCAGCAATACTATCATGTGGGTGTGGCCTGCTTCACTCTAACTGTCAATAGTAATTGGTACAGTTTTATTGAACTAGACATGTCTGATACATTATGAAGTCCACTATTTTATCTATATAAATTGTTTTAACGTAACATGATGCCCATTAAAAACATTTGGAATAGACAAATACAATATATTTAATTAATATATAAGCTTAACCTACATTTATATGCTTTTCCCTATGGATTGATCATGACAGAAAATTACTTGGGTCATTATGTATTTAGATTAAGGAATTTCGATAAATAAAATACATAAATTTTATAAAATTTGTCAGCGTAACATATGATTTATATGTTTGTCTATGAATAGATCATTTCTCTATTTAGATTAGTAGCCAACATATTCATAGGAAGGAACTTTCAGATAAGTTCTATTTTGAAAAGTGATTTTGAAGTTTTCTATGTAGCAAAAGGAAAAAAAATCATTTGGCATCATATTAAAGCTCTATTAAAGTCTGTCTAATAATATTTTAATGTTAAGGTCAAAGCAATGGTAGAGGGACCGATGAAGAGGCCTTGAATATTTCCAAGCAAGGTCTGTAGTTTGAATTCTAGCAGTGCCATTGGAAGGCCCAACCTACATCCTACTTAGTCATCTGTTAAACAGGATATTGACAAGCATAACTTGCAGGCCTTCTTGGTCATCTCTTAAAAATTAGGTTATTAGCAGGCCCAGTGTGTAGCTTACTTGGTTATTTATTAAAATTTTACCTTGTTAAAAATGCAACAGGTTTGTTCTTGGTGGTCTTAAAATTACTAAATATTATATATTAATAAATATAATTAACTATCAAAATGGCCAATAGGCACAAATATTTATTTTATCTAGTAAAAGCATCAAAGGTGCTATCAAATGGCCAATAGACACAAATATTTATAGGCTTATTTCTAAATAGTATATATTTATTACTAAAAGTCATTACATGTAGTAGTTGGTGGACAAGGCTATAAAACTATACGAAATTCAATTATTTTTTTTACAAATAAATGTAATGGAATAGTATTAAATGAACAACCACATGAACTTTCATGAACAAACCATTAGAGAACTAAATCATAAACAAACCATCATAGAACTATGGTGGCCTCATATTCAACGAAGAAACGACATATTTACTAGTGTCCCAAAGTTATGTTGGATCTAGGGCATACAACTGAGAGGGGGGGTGAATCAGTTGTATACAAACTTGCTTTCTATTTCAAACACTTAATTCATCTTATTAGTTAACAGCATATCAATTAATCATCCATGAAAGTAAAATGCACAAACACAAGCGCAGATAAACATCAACACAATGAACACCAAGATTTTGACGTGGAAAACCCGGTTAAGGGAAAAACCATGGGGCGATTAACCCAAGGATTATTCTTTGTTAAAAGAATAAGAAAAAGAATGGCACTTGCCAATTAGGGCTCACTGCCCGAGCACACTGCTCACAAAGAGGCCCACTGCCTACAAGGAGACACACTATCTACAAAGTGATAAGAATCACGGTCTTGAACTGGAGAATGACATCTTTACCATGTCTGGATCAGTTCCATTTAAGCCCAAAAACCTCTACTTTGCCTTCCGCACTTCTCTTCACTACACCACTCTCATCCACACAATCCACACTTCAAAATGAACTCACAAACCTTTATTTATACAAGACATCGACTTAGGAACAATCATCTAAGTCGGCAATCAACCATAAGAATATCTGCAAGATGAATAACACATCCGATCGGCCACCACAAGAACATTCGCAGGATGAACAACTCATCCGGTCGGCTAATCAGAGCAAGAACTTCATCCGGAAGATTATCTTCAATTCCGGGCTCTACCATCAATGCGGACCAACAACACAACCTAAACATGATCCACAGACATTTCCAAGCCTACCTAAATGACCAGGTACATCTGCACTTCCTCTACTTACTGGAATCTCTTCTCTTCCTTATCTGGAACTTCAAGAACACAGTCTGTCGCCACTGTCACAATGCAAAAGTTACTTTCAGACCTCCAAATCATACACAACTTGAGATGACACATCACAAGGACACCCCAAACACTCTTTCCAATCTGTAGATTAGGATTATACAATTCCAGACCTCACCGGACCTTTCTGTGATCCTCTGTCACCTCTGAACACTTGCTGGAACCGGTTCCACACCGACAGCCACAACTCCTTCAGATCTTCATGCGGACCTCTGAAATCTTAACTGAAGCATCTCAAGACTCATATATACAAACCCTTTAATCCACATCCTCCGGTTCGTATCCTATACAATACATTTGCCTTCTTCTCATCACTGTTCTTCACTGTTCCTGACTGAGGCTAATTCTCTCAAAATCCTCAGCACACTGCTCATCGAATCCCTCTTGTCAATGTAATATGAGTACGTTGACATCAATGACAACACTGGTTCACCTCATACTTGCAACAATCTCCCCCTTTGTCATTGATGGCAATATATGATGTGAAAAACCATCAAGACAAGAACTTCTCCTTTCTGTCACAGCTCCCCCTATCAGCAACATATCTTCTCCTCATTTACTGCTCCCCCTTTGATCATCAGCTACTTGTTTTTCACATGTCTTCTCTCCCCCTTTGACATCAATGGCAAAGGGCTCATACTTATAATTTTAACACATCAGAATCATACCAGCTACTCCCCCTTAGTAGCAGCTCCCCATCATCAATCCGGATCACAAGATATGACTGTGATATCCACCGGACTGATGCACATCAGTGCATCCTAGTTCATCACCGGAGGGGCCATGACCCCTAACTTCTCCCGGAGATATTCAAAAGAGTCCTTGGGAAGAGGTTTAGTAAAGATATCTGTAATCTGATCCTTGGAGGGAACATACTCCAACCTGACTTCTTCCTTGTTCACTTGTTCTTTCAAAAAGTGAAACTTGATAGATATGTGCTTAGTCTTAGAGTGCAATATTGGATTCTTTGAAATATTAATTGCACTTGAATTATCACAGAAAATTGTGATAGGCTCCTCATATTCAACTTTAATGTCTCTTAGCATCTGCTTCATCCATAAGATTTGAGTGCAACTACCTGCTGCTGCAATGTATTCTGCTTTAGTTGTAGACAAAGATATTGCATCTTGTTTCTTGCTTAGCCAAGAGACCAATCTCTTCCCCAAAAAGAATGCTCCACCACTGATGCTCTTCTAGTCATCCACATCTCCTGCCCAATCTGCATCTGTGTAAGCATGAAGAGAGAAATCTGGATCTCTAGGGTACCATAGACAATACTCAGCTGTTCCTTTCAAATATCTAAAAATTCTTTTGATTGCCATAACATGAGATTCTTTAGGATTAGCCTGGAATCTTGCTACAAGACCAACAGCCTGCATTATATCTGGTCTAGTCTGCACAAGATACAACAATCCACCAATCATTGATCTATACTTTGTCTGATCTGCCTTTGGGGAGTCATCATCTTTGCTCAACTTACATCCGGTTGCCATGGGAGTGTTCATTGGCTTTGAATCTTCCATACCAAATTTCCTTAACAATTCTTTCACATATTTGGTCTGAGAAATGAAGATCCCTTTCTTTGTTTGAGTAATTTGTAGACCCAAGAAGAAATTCATTTCACCAAGCATAGACATTTCAAACTCACATTTCATCTGATTTGCAAAAGTTTTGCACATACTATCTCTTCCTCCAAAAATAATATCATCCACAAACACTTCAACCATCAAAATGTTTTCATGATCAATTTTGAAATATAAGTTACTGTCAGCAGTACCTTTGTTGAATCCAATCTGCACAAGATGCTTATCCAACCTTTCATACCATGCTCTTGGGGCTTGTTTTAATCTATACAATGCTTTCTTCAACTTGCAGACCATATCATCATTGTCAGACAATTGAAATCCATCCGGTTGTTCAATGTAAACTTCTTCTTCCAGATCACCATTTAGGAAGGCAGACTTGACATCCATCTGATATACTTTGAAGTCTTTAAAGGTAGCAAATGCAAGAAATAATCTGACTGCTTCAATTCTTGCCACCAGAGCAAAGGTCTCTTCAAAATCAATTCCTTCTATTTGAGAGTAGCCTTTGTAGACCAATCTAGCTTTGTTTCTGATTACTTCACCAACTTCATTTAATTTGTTCCGGAAGACCCATTTGGTTCCAATCACATTCCTGTCTCTAGGTCTGGGAACAAGATCCCAAGTATGATTTTTCTCAATTTGCATTAATTCATCTTTCATTGCTTTGGTCTAGTTTTCATCATTGCAGGCTTCATTTACTGTTTTAGGTTCAATCTTTGAAATCAGACAACATTCATCCTGATTTTGAGCAACATTCCTTCTAGTTTGCACACCTTTGCTTCTGTCACCTATGATCTGATCTTCAGAGTGGTTCAGTGTTACATACCTTAGAATTTTGGGAGTATCCTGCACTGCTGCTTCTTGATCAGGCTCATTCAAACCTATCTCTACTTCCTGATTTACCGGATCAGGCTGACTCTGACTTACCGGAGAGGATTGAGTTCCTTGAACCTGAACACCATCTTGGTCATCTTCATCAAACTCATAAAATCTTGAGGGCTTCTCAATTCCTTCATCAACTTTCACATTAGTGCTTTCTATCATCTTCCTCTGTCTCTTATTGTAACACTGGTAAGCTTTGCTTTGAGTGGAGTAACCCAAGAAAATTCCTTCATCACTTCTAGCATCAAACTTTCCTAGATCTTCATCTCTTTTAATATAACACTTGCTACCAAATACTCTGAAATATTTCACAGTAGGAGTGATGCCAAACCAGAGTTCATAGGGGGTCTTACCGGTATTGTTTCTGATTTGAACTCGATTTAGAGTGTAGACTGCAGTGCTGATAGCTTCTTTCCAGAACATCTGAGGAACATTTGCTTCCAACATCATTGTCCTGGCAGCTTCCTGGATGGTCCGGTTCTTTCTTTCAATTACTCCATTCTGCTGTGGAGTCCTAGGAGCAGACAATTGTCTCCTTATACCCTGCTTCTCACAAAAGTCAATGAACTCACCAGATGTAAATTCACCACCTCTATTAGACCTCAGACACTTTAGTTTCAATCCAGTTTGATTCTCTACCATAACTTTAAAGATTTTGAACTTCTCAAATGCTTCTGATTTTTCTTTTAGGAAGGTAACCCACATCATCTGGGAATGGTCATCAATTAACAACATGAAATATCTATCACCTTGCAGACTCTTGATTCTTGTCGGACCACAGAGATTAGTATGTACTAATTCCAACAATCCGGTAGAGGACTGATCTTTGCTTTTGAAAGAGACTCTGCTCTGTTTACCTAGCTGACATTCTTTGCACAAACTATTTGTAGGTTTCATCAATTTTGGAAGATCTCTTACAGCCTGAGTATTGCTTATCTTGATGATGTTATCAAAATTTACATGACACATTCTTCTATGCCATAACCAACTCTGATCAACTTGAACAAACAAACAACTTTTATTTGAACCAACTAGATGAAAGATATTACCTTTTGTCTGAGTACCGGATGCAATTTTAGTTCCGGAGCTTGTAAAGATTCTGTAGTTTCCATTCTTAAACTGGAGATCATAGCCTTTGTCTACTAACTGACCAACACTGATAAGATTGTGCTTCAAACCTTCAACATATAGTACATTACCTGTTTTGCTCTTTCCATCAAAGGAAATAGTTCCCCTACCTCTGATTCTGCCAGCAGAATTGTCACCAAACTTTACCATTCCTCCTTCATACCTTTCCAAATTCAAGAACTTATCCTTGTCACCAGTCATATGGTGAGAACATCCACTATCAATAACCCAATCATCCTTTTCTTCCACTTGAGCAGCTAAAGCTTTTTCCACAACCTTGTGATTGACAGATTCAGAGGGTATTGAATCTTCTTCCTTGATGGCAATAAACACCCATTCATTTCTGGATTTGCTTCCTAGTTCTGATTCATCATCTGTTACTCCTTCATTGTCATCTTCTTCATGAACATAATAGCAGTTCTTTTGAAACCTTTATCTGTTAGTATTAGACCTTGCAGATCTTTCTGGACATCTTGAAGCAAAATGACCAATCTTATTGCAGTTGAAGCACTTAAAGGGTAGTTTTCCTTCATACTTACCGGATCCTCTTGGTAGTCTTTTTGCAATGAGGGCTTCAAGTTGAGCTGTTTCTACTTCTTCTTCTTCCATGTCTCTTCTTGCTTGATCATACCATGACATCTTCCTTGAAGAGTTTTCTCCTAGATCAAATCTCTGTTTGCCTTTCACATAGGCACTGGCTTTGAAAGTAGATTCAGTCTTGGGAGGATCATCTCCAAACTCAGTCATTTCAAATGCAGCTAGCTTGCTAGCCAATTGTTCTCTTGTGACAGTTGTGTGGGCTCTGAATTCATCAATTGCAGCAACCTTGATTTTGTAGGCAGCAGGAAGGGATCTGAGGATTTTGCAAACAATCTCATTTTCATCCAGAGTTCCACCAGCATTTCTAATTCCACACACTAGTTCATTCACTCTTGGCATAAAAGTAGTGATGTTTTCATCATCTCTCATCTTCAATCTTTCAAATTTCCCTTTCAGACTTTGCAACCTTGCACTCTTGACAAACTCATCTCCTTCATACAGAAGTTCCAATTTAGTCAGAATCTCATATGCAGTTGGTAGGTCAATAACATTTGAGAGATCTGAGTCATTCAATGCGCTTAGAAGAGCTTCCTTGGTCCGCAGATTGTTTTCAGCATCTGTGATTTCATTCAGAGTTGTTGGAGCACTCTGTGGAGGTACATATGGTTTTGAAACCATGGCCAAGTATGTTTTTCCCATACATTCCAAGTGACATTTCATGCGACCCTTCCAGAGAGTGAAATTGGTTCCATCGAACTTCAGACTATCCTTTTTGTATGACGACATCCTGGATCTCCTCAAGCGGTTAAGCTCCTTTCAGAGGAACTTGGCTCTGATACCAATTGTTGGATCTAGGGCATACAATTGAGAGGGGGGGTGAATCAGTTGTATACAAACTTGCTTTCTATTTCAAACACTTAATTCGTCTTGTTAGTTAACAGCATATCAATTAATCATCCATGAAAGTAAAACGCACAAACACAAGAGCAGATAAACATCAACACAATGAACACCAAGATTTTGACGTGGAAAACCCGGTTAAGGGAAAAACCATGGGGTGATTAACCCAAGGATTATTCTCTGTTAAAAGAATAAGAAAAAGAATGGCACTTGCCAATTAGGGCTCACTGCCCGAGCACACTGCTCACAAAGAGGCCCACTGCCTATAAGGAGACACACTGTCTACAAAGTGATAAGAATCACGGTCTTGAACTGGAGAATGACATCTTTACCATGTCTGGATCAGTTCCATTTAAGCCCAAAAACCTCTGCTCTGCCTTCCGCACTTCTCTTCGCTACACCACTCTCATCCACACAATCCACACTTCAAAATGAACTCACAAACTTTTATTTATACAAGACATCGACTTAGGAGCAATCATCTAAGTCAGCAATCAACCATAAGAATATCCGCAAGATGAATAACACATCCGGTTGGCCACCACAAGAACATTCGCAGGATGAACAACTCATCTGGTCGGCTAATCAGAGCAAGAACTTCATCCGGAAGATTATCTTCAATTCCGGGCTCTACCATCAAGGCGGACCAACAACACAACCTAAACAT
Organism: Cunninghamia lanceolata; assembly: GCA_027924645.1. NCBI lineage: Eukaryota > Viridiplantae > Streptophyta > Pinopsida > Cupressales > Cupressaceae > Cunninghamia > Cunninghamia lanceolata. Next base: position 565,600 of record BSBN01000346.1, read on the forward strand.
GATCCACGGACATTTCCAAGCTTGCCTAAATGACCAGGTACATCCGCACTTCCTCTACTTACTAGAATCTCTTCTCTTCCTTATCCGAAACTTCAAAAACACAGTCTGTCGCCACTGTCACAATGCAAAAGGTACTTCTGGACCTCCAAATCATACACAACTTGAGATGACACATCACAAGGACATCCCAAACACTCCTTCCAATCTGCAGATTAGGATTATACAATTCCGGACCTCACCGGACCTTTCTGTGATCCTCTATCACCTCTGAACACTTGCTGGAACCGGTTCCACACCGACAGTCACAACTCCTTTAGATCTTCATGCGGACCTCTGAAATCTTAACTGAAGCATCTCAAGACTCATATATACAAACCCTTTAATCTGCATCCTCCGGTTTGCATCCTATACAATACATTTCCCTTCTTCTCATCACTGTTCTTCACTGTTCTTGACTGAGGCTAATTCTCTCAAAATCCTCAGCACACTGCTCATCGAATCCCTCTTGTCAATGCAATATGAGTATGTTGACATCAATGACAACATTGGTTCACCTCATACTTGCAACAAGTTATCCACTAAATAAATTCTAATCAATCAAGACATTAGGTAGCACCTAAATATATTTAGGATAATAGAAAATCCATGTGATAGACACACGTTTATAGCCATATTTTTTAAATAGTGTGTTTTTTTATTTTTTTGTCAAAGTTATTTTATTTATTTCCATATTGTTAAATATCCCTACAGTCAAGCATTACACAAAATAAATTTTAAAAAACACATATATATATGATGTGTGTGTTTGAATAAACTATGTGTGAAGTGATTGATCTAACTTTGTGTGAAGAGCACGCTTTAAATTTGGCATTCACTTTGTGTATATTTGTACTTTAGCATATTTAAAATGTGGCACATGTTCACTTTCTAGTTGTGAAGTGTGTGTTTTACCTTTGACATTCATTTTTGTGTGAATTGTGTGTGTGTTTAATTTAATTTTGGCATTCACTGGTGTGTGTGTTTGCACTTTACCATGTTTTATAAATTTGGCACTCACTTTTGTATGTGGGAAAGTTAATTTAAGCATTCACTTTGTGTGTATGTTAAAAATTAATTTTGGTATTCACTTTGTGTGATATGTGTGTTTGAACCAACTTTCCCATTTGTTGTTGTTGTTGTGTGTGTGTGTGTGTGTGTGTGTGTGTGTCTGTGAGAGAGAGAGAGAGAGAGAGAGAGATTTGACAATTAGTTTTTCTTTGTTTATGAAGGAACTTAAGTTTTCACATTTTGTGCACTGAATGAACTTCTACTATCATATTTTGTGGAGTGTATGAACAAACTTTGATGTTCACTTTGTGTAGAATACAATTGAAATATTTGACATTCTTTTTTTGTGTGTTTACAAATGAAACTTGACTATCATTTTGGTACAATACATGAATGAACTTTGATGTTCACTTTATGTGGAATATGCTTGAAAGAACTAACATTTTTTCATGTTTGTGCACAAATGAACTTTGGCTATCATTTTGTGTTTCTTGTAATGTGTTTATAAACAAACTTCAATGGTGTTCATTGCGAGTCTTTGTGTTTGAATGAATTTTAGCTTTCATTGTGTATGTGTATGTGTGCGAATAAACTTCAACATTCATTGTCTACATGTTTAAAAATTAACTTTGGCATTCACATCGTGTGTGTGTGTGTAAGTTAATTTTGTCATTCAATTTGTGTGAAGTGTGTGCCTATGTATTTGAATGAAAGTTGGCATTCACTCTATGTGTGCATGCATGCATGTGTGATGAGCTTTGGCACTCACTCTATGTGTGTAAAAAAATACTGATGTTCACTTTCTATTTATGTGTGATGAAAATTGGCTTTCATTGTGTGTAGGTGGGTAGGTTTGAAAGTTAGCTTTGGTATTCATTGTGTGTGACATGTTTATGTGAATGAACTTTGACATTCACTTTATATGTGTAAAATGTTAGAGTGGTAAAGATAGTGAGAGGGGGGGGTGAATCAGTATCTTGAAAATTTTTTGCACTTACATAATAATATTGCAAACTTGTATTCCACACAATTAAATTCAACTGAATTCAGATGTACAGTGTCATTAAAACTGAACCAAAAAGATAAGGTGTAAGTATAAAAACTAAAATATTTGATAACAGATTGAAAGCATACCACAAAAAATAAAGACACAGAGATTTGTCTTGAGTGGAAAGCCCCGAGAATAAAACCACTTGAAAAAAATGCCTCACTGGCTTAAAAATCTCACTGATTACTATGCCTCACTGGCTTACAATCTCACTAAATATTGTGCCTCACTGGCATATTAAAGATTACAATTATTTGAAGAATTTTCATATAGAGGAATACTCTATTTCACTTGAGAAAATATACTGTCAACAATGTATGTGTGGGATACACACAAAATGCACACACATTATTCATACTATATCTTTTTATATACATCTGATTACATTCCTTCAAAAACATTCAACTGTAGACAGTTTCAAAACCTAAAAACTGAAATGAAAACCAATCGACAGTTTTACAACTGTAACCTTCAACAGAATAATTAACATTTTTGTTTTTGATCATAGCTAAAAGCAGAAACTATTCGAAAGAGATGTGACATGTAACTGTTAACCTTCAAAAGGGTTACAAAGATCAACTGCCGGTTGCCCAAAAGAAACCCTAGGGTTACAAAGAGAAACCCTAGAAAAACTAACGGCCAACACCATTTTATAAAAAGAAACCATACAGCCGATAGAACAATTAATCATCTTTGTGCAAAAAATAAATTGAAGTGTGAAATGCCATTTCAGAAGAACAAACCCCAACTGAAAAAGTGTACAAGACAAATAGAACTGTGAAGTGTCGTTTAGAAATACAAACCACAAAGGGATTGTATTTCTCAAAAACCCTTGATAGAATTATTTGCCAGATCAAAGATAAATTCTGTAGAAAAGATAAAACCTTAAAACTATACTTACAAATACACTGACAACCAAAAACTGAGATGCCAAATCATTATATCTTGCTTGGTCATTTCTGGAGATACCTCGGAGAGACAAAAAGAGTCAATCAGTTTTTACCTTGCAAACCCATGATAACAGCCAAATCGTGACCAGTCTTATCATTTCACGAAGTCAACCTTCAAGCTTCACTATAGATTCGACAGACTTCCTTCATGTTCTTTCATGATTGTGTTTCAAACCCTACACTGTGCAATGCAATGATCAAATGAAGAGCCTAAAGACAAAGATCAAACGTTTTTGATACTTTTAACTAGCTGTTCCAGTTTTCCCTAAAGAGGGCTTTGAAATACAAAGGAGAAATGACTGCTCAGTATAGTAGATGATGTTTCAACCCATCAAAATAGTAAAAAGAATATCCCAGTGTCTTAAAAACATAAGTTCGATCAATAGACATTAACATGTGTCCTCCCTAAACCAACGTCTGCATAGGATCCACTAGGAGATGTCATTTGAACACTTTTGCCAAGTAAAAAAGTATCACATGCCGCGCACATAATGTTTGATGCTTAGAACAAAAAACATGTCTTTTTACCATAAAGAAAATGGCACAAAATAACTAGGCACTTTATACGACATTATATGTTTGCAAGGTCAAAACAGTTAATGCTGACTAGAGATAAAACAAACATGTCTCCAAGTTTGACATCACTGCCAAAATGAATGCCAACTGGGACATCACTTACCTCACTATCAAAATGCCACTGGGGTAACAAAACTCCCCCTTTGGCATTGATGTCAAACTGCACATCATTCAAACTAAAAAAGCAATCAGATACACCAATCTGTCTGAACAAATACACCAATCTATCTGAACAATCTAAAAAATCTAAATTGTTGAAATAGTTACATCATATCTGAAAACCATATCTGAAAACATCATATTTGAATATCTGAAAATAATACATCATATCTGAAACACATCTCCCCCTTTTGACAATAACGCCAAAGTGATGAAGGGGGTAAATCATAAAACGCACAATAACAGAAATTGAACACAGAGAATAGAACTTTCTTTTATTGATTTGAGCAACTCATTACATTATAGAAGCTTAATTACAATTAGAGGAATTAGTCCTCCACAGGCTGCAACACACTACAGCTACCATCACTAGGCTCTAGAATCTTCCGCCTTCTGTAACCCCCAAATCAGCTAGGGTTTATGTTTTCCCACCTATTCTTGACTCTACACTTGCCCCCTTAACTCTACTACCTCCCAGGGTTCCCAAAAGTGGTTATTAATAGCCTTTTTGGTGGCCAACAACCTAATTTTGAAATTTGCATCTCCCTCCAAAAATAGGTCAACTTCCGGGAGCCATAACTTTTGATCCAGCTGTCCGATTAATGAACCGTTTTATGCGTCGGAAAGCTCGCAGAGTGCTCTACATGCTAAAAACTAGCTCTGCTAGTTTTGACCATTTTCAGGCCCGTATGGGGCTGTTTAGTGCCTCAAACCTGGATTTGAATAATTTTCAAGCATTTTTTGGGAAACGAAAACTTTAATATCTTTCAGCTCACAAATGATCTTTGCGTGATTCCTTTGCCAAAAGTCTTATATTTCTATTATGTAACTTCCTGTAAATTTTGATTTCGTTCCATGCCCAAATGTAAACTTTCTAAAAATAGCAGGTTACTATTTTTAGCAGTTTGGAAAAGCTGAAAGTTCTACATCATTATTCAGGCGATTATGGGACCAGAACCACAAATTTTGAGAAGAAATGGGAAGAACATCAACAATTTTGAAACACATCTTTTTTTTGGGTGATGCAAGATTGCCCTTACACCACTGGATGCTCCTGCATCAGACGCTCAGGGTAATTTGAGAAGTGACCCTGTCACGTCTCAAGTGTTTGTGTGAGGAAAACCCAAATGGTCAACCTCTGCCTTAGACAACCAAGAAGAATCTTCAACAGGCCTTCCTTTCCATTTCACTAGATATTCTTCATATTGCCTGTTTCAAGTGCTCCTTCCCACATGGCTATCCAAGATCTCTTCTATCTCCTCTATTGAAGTAGATGCTGGAATACTCCACTGCACTTTTGTTGGTCCATCCTCTGTTCCACCTTCATGATATTCTATTAAATCAGCAATGTTGAAAACAGGGGAAATGTTGATCCCACTCGGCAGCTCTACCTCATATGCATTTCCTGAATCATGCTTCTTCAGGATTCTACATGGTCCAAATTCTTCATTTTCAATTTATTGTATGTTCCAACTGGGAACCTTTCTTTTCTCAAGTGAACCATGACTTCATCTCCCACCTGGAACTCCTTATACCTCCTCTTCTGATCTGCCTTAGCCTTGTACTGAGTATTCATCTTATTAATGTGCTTTCTCACCTCTTTATGCAAATTCTTTAGATGTTCTGCAAAGTCTTCAGCTTCGGCACTTATTTTTTCTCTATTGTCCAGCTTCCTTAACTCAGAAGCATTTCTTGGGCTATTGCTATATACAATTTAGAATGGTGATTTACCAATACTCCTATTGACAGAATTATTGTAAGCAAATTCTACCTGTGGTAAAATCAAATCCCATCCCTTGGGCTTATCCCCTACTAAGCATCGTAGCAGGTTACCAAACTCCTATTCACCACTTATGTCTGTCCATCAGTCTATGGATGGTGTGCAGAACTAAACTTCAAATCTGTCTTCAACTTCTTCCACAATGTCCTCCAAAAATAACCAACAAACTTGGTATCTCGATCTGAAACTATGCTCTTTGGTAGACTATGTAATCTCACCACCTCTCTGAAAAATAATTCAGTAATATGAACAACATCGTTAGTCTTCCTGCAAGGAATAAAATGTGCCATCTTTGAGAATCTATCTACCACCACAAAAATGGAATCATGTCCTCTCTGTCCTTGGTAAACCAAGAACAAAATCCATACTAATATCATCCCATGGCTTCTCTAGTATAGGTAATGGTTGATACAACCCTGTATTCTGACTTGTTCCTTTTGCCATCTGACATACTCTGCAACTTTGCACAAACTTCCTCACATCCTGCTGCAACTGTGGCCAATAATAATTTTTACCAACAATCGAAATGGTCTTATCTCGACCAAAGTGTCCAGCCAATCCTCCACTATGCTTCTCCTTAATCAGGTTCTCTCTCATGGAACTCCTCAGAATGCACAAATGGCTTCCTCTAAACAACATGCCATCTTGGATTATGAAATCCAACCATCTTGTCCTATCTCAAGTAACAGGCTCCAGACAAGCTTTCCAAGCCTCTGCAAAATCTGGATCTTTAGGATACAAACTTTTGAGCTCATCGAACCCAACAACCTCTATCTTCATTTCTGTCAACAAATTTTGCCTTCTGCTCAAGGCATCTGCAACTATGTTGGACTTTCCACTCCTATGCTTCAAAACAAAAGTATAGCTCTGTAAAAACTCAACCCATTTTAAGTGCCTTTGATTCAACTTTCCTTGACTATTAAGATACTGCAAACCCTGATGATCAGTATATAAAACAAACTCCTTTGGCAACAAACAATGTCTCCATTTCTTCAAAGCCTAAACTATTGCATAAAACTCCTGATCATAAATAGAGTACTTTTTCTTGGCATCATTAAGCTTCTCGCTAAAATAGGCAATGGGCTTACCTTCTTGGCTCAAAACAGCTCCTATACCACTACCACTAGCATCACAATCTACCTGAAATACCTTATTGAAATCTGGAAGTGCCAAAATAGGTTGTTCTACGACTTTCTGCTTCAATGTATCAAAGCTCTTGTCTGCTCCTTTAGTCCATCTAAACTCTTTTCTATCCCCTCTCATTGTCTCAGTTAGGGGTGCACAAATGCTACTAAAATTCCTGATAAACTTCCTGTAAAAACTTGCCAAACCATGAAAAGATCTTACCTCCGTTGCACTCCTTGGTGTAGGCCATTCAATGATAGCCCTTACTTTTTTTGGGTCCATCTTAAGACCTTCCTCTGAGACAACAAATCCCAAGTATACCAACTCCTTTGCAAAACTACATTTCTTCAGATTAATCAGCAACTTCTCCTCCCTCAACTTCTCTAGAACTCTTCTGATATGCATCAAATGCTCATCCTAAGTCTTATTGAAATAACAAAGTTTCCCAAAAATTCTTTCAATACCTCGTTCATGAGCCGCATGAATGTGCTCAGTGCATTGGTTAGCCCAAATGGCATGACTAACCACTCATACAAACCTTCCTTTGTCTTGAAGGCTGTCTTCCATTCATCTCCTTCTCTGATTCGAATCTGGTGATACCCACTCTTCAGATCAATCTTCGTGAAGTACTAGGCTCCACTTAAACAATCCATTATGTCATCCATTCTGGGTAATGGAAATCTGTACTTGATTGTGATCTTGCTGATGGCTCAGGAATCTGTACACATCCTCCACTCTCCATCTTTCTTCGGTGCTAGTACTGCAGGTACCGCACATGGACTTAGGCTTTCTCTTATCAATCCCTTCCTCAACAACTCCTGAAATTGTCTATTCAACTCTTCACTCTCTACAGGAGTCATTCTGTAGGCTACCTTGTTTGGCAAACTGGCTCCTGGTATTAAATCCATTTGATGACTTATCTTCTTTACTGGTGGTAAACCTTCTGGTACATTATCAAAGATAATATCCTGGAACTCTTCTAACATATCTGAAACTTCTGCTGGTACATCTTCACAGTTCTCTTGACTAATCTTAGGAATCAATGCAAAGCAATGACACTCATGCTTCATACCCTCCAAAAATTTCTTACCATCTACCAAGCAAATTCTGGCAGTACTACATACCTTTTCTTCCACCTCCTTCAAGGGCTTCAACTTATGACGAACTCCATCCTTTGTTAGGGAATATGTATTTGCATGGCCATCATGGACAACACTCCTATCATACTACCATGGCCTCCCCAATAGCATATGACATGCATCCATTGGTATGATATCACACAGCACCTCATCATGGTAGTCGCCAATCTTGAACTTCACTAAACACTGCTCATTGACCAAAGCTCTATGGTCCTTCTGCAACCAAGCAATCCGATATGGATGTGGATGCTTTCTTCTTGTCAACTTCAACTTGTCAACCATCTCCTCTTAAACAAGATTATCAGTGCTTCCACTGTCTATAATAATATCACAACACTTACCTTCACATTTGCACCTTGTGTGGAATAAACTCTTCCTCTGATTAGGTTCTTTCTCTTCATTCAACAAGGTTCTTCTGACAACTAGGGTTTCTCCCCTTTTAGCATCTTCAGAATGCTCAGAATGTGCATCTTCATTTACATGTGCAACTCGTGCATTACCTTCAGGTCTTCTATTTGTCCTTCCTTGATGTTGTGGACACTCATATACTCGATGCCCTTCTTCCCCACATTGGAAATAGGTTCCTCTAAAACCTCCTCTTTCGGGTCCTTGCCCAGGTCTACCTCTTCCTCTTCCTCTTTACTCACCATTGTTCTGGTCACAAGGGCGGTAGGCATTATCCCCTCTCTAATTTCGATTGGTGCCAGTTTCTTCACTTTTCTTTTGATCTTCATTATGGCCTCCATAGGGCCTTCCACCCGTCCTTCCGCCTTGACCTCTTCCCCTTTGCTTGTTGTCAAATCTTTTATTTAGCTTCTCTTCCACCTTCAGGGAAACTGGTATGCATCTTCTATGGTGGTCATTCTGACTAGGCTCAGCTCCTCTTGAATACTCGGCCTCAACCCATTAATGTAACGGGCTACCTTCTCCTTGTTGGGCTCTACATGACCAATTCTGATAGTAATTTTATAAAATTCTTCTATATACTCTTTAACAGACTTGTTACCTTGCTTCAGTCCTTGCAGCTTCTTCAGCAACTCCATCTCATAGTCCATAGGAATGAACTACTTCTTCATTTTCTCCACCATCTGATCCCATCTGGTGATCTTTCCTTTTTCTCTTCTGTTCCTCTCTAATTGGACCTCCTTCCACCAAATATTGGCGTGGCCCTTCAACTTTGTTTTTACAAACTTAACCCGATCTGGGTCCTCCACATCTTCATACTCGAAATACTCCTCCATGTCATTGGTCCAATCAATAAGTTGTTCTGGATTCAAATCTCCAGAATATGTAGAAACTTCAATCCTGGGCCTCTTTCCAATCTTCGAAATGGCCCTCAACAACCTAACTTCTGTAGGATCTCTGGCAGCTTCTTGTTCTTCCTCAGATAGCTCTTCTTCAGCTTCATCTTCATTTTTTTCTCTTATCCTTGGCTCAAACCCTCTTCGTAGCTCCTCTTGCAATGTATCAATTTGCTTTAGTAGGGCTCTAAAACCCTCTTCCGTCAAAGCATTCCTCCCAACATGATTTCTTCGTGGAGGCATCTTGGTCTCCACAGAAAACCCACAACCTCAGGTCCTGGTGCAAACTGCCTCACGGTCGGTGATCTGTCTACACACTCAGGAATCCTTGCTCTGATACCACTTGATGAAGGGGGTAAATCATAAAACACACAATAACATAAATTAAACACAGAGAATAGAACTTTCTTTTATTGATTTGGGAAACTCATTACATTACAAAAGCTTAATTACAATTAGAGGAATCAGTCCTCCATAGGCTGCAACACACTACAGCTACCATCACCAGGCTCTAGAATCTTCTACCTTCTATAACCCCCAAATCAGCTAGGGTTTCTGTTTTCCCACCTATTCTTGACTCTACACTTGTCCCCTTAACTCTACTACCTCCTACGGTTCCTAAAAATGGTTATTAATAGCCTTTTTGGTGGCCAACAACCTAATTTTGAAATTTGTATCTCCCTCCAAAAATATGTCAACTTTCGAGAGTCATAACTTTTGATCCGTGTGTCTGATTGATGAACCATTTTATGTGTCGGAAAGCTCGCGGAGTGCTCTACGTGCTAAAAACTAGCTCTGCCGATTTCAGCCATTTTCGGGCCCGTACGGGGCCGTTTAGTGCCTCAAATTGGGATTTGAATAATTTTCAGGTGTTTTTTGGGAAACAGAAACTTTAATATCTTTCAGCTCACAAATGATCTTTTCGTGATTCCTTTGCCAAAGGTCTTATATTTCCGTTATATAACTTCCTGTAAATTTTGACCTCGTTCCGTGCCCAAATGCAAACTTTCTAAAAATAGCAGGTCACTATTTTTAGCAGTTTGGAAAAACTGAAAGTTCTACATCATTATTCAGGCGATTATGGGACCAGAACCACAAATTTTGAGAAGAAATGGAAAGAAAATCAACAATTTTGAAACACATCTTTTTTTTGGGGTGATGCAAGATTGCCCTTACACCACTGGATGCTCCTACATCACAAAGGTAGGAAGAAGAAACTTGGAAAATGAAGCAAAAAATGAATCCAAAAAGATTGCCAATCAAATATAACAGAGTGAATCAGAAAACAAAAAGAACATGCTGCCTATCAAGGAGCCTCACATAGAGTCCAAGAATAACAACTCAAACAAGATATCCAGTAAGAGATAAGATATAAAAAACACAAGGATCACACCAAAATACACCATGACTGTCTCATGAAGAAGATGGATCAGAGACATTAGCAGGGCACAGAAATATCCAAGCATCTCACCCTGAGTCCAAGAGTAGAGAAATATTAATGCAAAGAAGAAAAGGAGAGAACCCCAAGCTTATCCCTGAGACCCTCAAAAACTGCTCTAGGAAGTGGCTTAGTAAAAATGTTAGCCACTTGATCAGATGAAGAAATATAATTCAGGATAACATCATTGAGGAGAATTTTATCACGAAGAAAATGATATCTGATATCAATATGCTTGGTACGAGAGTGCATCACATGATTCTTAGATATATTGATTGCACTAACATTGTCACACAAAATCTTGACAGGCTTAGACATAGCAACCTTATAATCACACAAAGTTTGAACCATCTAGAGGATTTGAGTGCAACAAGCAGTGGCGGTAGTGTATTCAACCTCAGCTATAGATAAAGATACAGAATCTTGCTTTTTGCTATGCCACGCAACTAGTCTTCCACCAAGAAAAAATGCACCACCAGAAGCACTCTTCCTGTCATCAAGACTGCCAGCCCAATTAGCATCTGTATATGTTGTCAGAGTAAAATCAGAATGTCTAGAATACCAAAGACCATAATCTAATGTTCCTTGTATATATTTAAGGATCCTTTTTACTACATTTAGATGAGCTTGTTTAGGAGCAGATTGAAAACGAGCAACTAAACAGACAACATGCATAATGTCAGGTCTAGTGGTAGTTAAATACAACAAGCTACCTATCATAGACCGATAAAAAGTATGATCAATATCAGGCTTGTCAACTTCAGCGCTTAGTTTGCAACCAGTTTCTATAGGTTACTAACAGGATTACATTCATCCATCTGAAATCTTTTCAACATTTCTTTTGCATATTTTGTTTGAGAAAGAAATATACCTTCTTGGAGCTGAGAAACTTGTAGGCCAAGAAAAAATGAAAGTTCACCCAGCATTGACATTTCAAATTTTGTTGTCATAACCTGTGGAAAATATAGACTCAGTTCATCATCATCACTACCAAAAATAATGTCATCCACATAGACAACCACTATTAAGATGGAATCATTTTTAGTCATAAAATACAAGTTACGATCCGCACCACCTCTAGTAAATCCTTGTGATTGTAAATATTTGTCTAATTTAGCATACCAAGGCCTAGGAGCTTCTTTAAGCCCAAAAAGAGCCTTTTTTATTATGTAAAGATGATGTGGTTTGTCCTTGTTAACAAAACCTTCCCGCTGATCCATATAAACCTCCTCTTCTAAGTCTCCATTTAGAAAAGTTGTTTTTACATCCATTTGATAGACCTTAAAGTTTTTGTAAATAGAATATGCAAGAAACAGTCTGATTGCTTCTAGTCTCGCTACATGAGTGAAAGTTTCATCAAAATCGATACCTTCTATTTGTGAATAACCCTTACAAACCAGACTAGCTTTATTTCAGACAACTCCATTTTCATCAAGTTTGTTTCTGAAAACCCATTTAGCCCCAATAATATTTTTATCTTTAGGCCTTGGGACAAGTTCCCAAGTGTTATTTTTCTCTATCTGGGCTAACTCATCTAACATAGCCTGAACCCATAAGTCATCTTGACTAGCTTCAGCATAGGTTTTAGGTTCTAATTGAGACACTAGACAAATATGAACTTGCTGATTTGCTTGAGCAGTTTTTCTTCTAGTTTGTATGCCAGAGTCTAAGTCACCAATAACATGTTCATTTGGATGATTCTTTTACAGCAATCTTCTAGGAGTATAAATGGAAGATTTAGAGGGAGTATTAGTTTTAGGACTTACTGTTTGTCCTTGAGGCACTCCGGAATCTGATTCTAATTCTTCTTTTGTACTTGGCTCTTCTTGAATGATTTCTTCAACTGGTTGAAACTGAGGTTGCTGTTCTTGCTGTAAATTCTCAACCACTTTAACATTAGAGCTTTCAACTATTCTTCTTAATCTCTTATTATAACATTTGTAGGCCTTGTTATGAGTAGAGTAACCTAGAAAGATCCCTTCATCACATCATGATTCAAAACTTCCTAGATGATCTTCTCTTCTTATGTAACATTTGTTGCCAAAGATTTTAAAATAAGATACATTGGTTGTGTTGCCATACCAAAGTTCATAGGATGTATACCTGGTTTTGACTCTTATTTGTACCTTATTTAAGGTGTACACTGCTGTATGAACTGCTTCTTTTCAGAAGGCATTGGATAGTTCAGCATCTTGAAGCATAGTTCTAGCCATCTTTTTTACTGTCCTATTCTTTCTTTCAGCCACCCCATTTTGTTGAGGTGTTCTAGGAGCTGAAAACTCTCTTTTTATGCCATGTTTTTCACAATATTCAAGAAAAGCAGTAAAAGTATATTCTCCCCTGTTATCAGACCTTAAACATTTCAGTTTTAAATCTGTTTCTCTTTCTACCATGCTTTTAAAGATCTTAAATTTCTCTAAAACTTCAGACTTATGCTTTAAAAATGTGACCCAAGTCATTCTTGTATAATCATCTATGTTCACTGATATTTTCAGTTTCATGACTGGTTTCAATTTCCTTTTTCACAGTTTTAAAAGCTGCTTCCTTAACTTCTTTACTGGGGTTTTCGTTTTCCATTCTCATTTCATAAGCAGTAAAAACTCCTAGAATAGAATCAATAGTTATAGTTTTCGGATCTTTATCTTCCACCACAGAAGTTTTGAAGTCATATTTGGGAGTTAGAGTTCGTAAGATCTTTTTAACTACTGTTATCTCTTCTAATTTCTCCTCTAAACCTCTAATACTATTGACAGTTTCCTGAACTCTTTGAAGATATTCAACTATCTTTTTATCATCTTTCATTCTTATTCTTTCAAATATTTCTCTAAGAGCTTGTAACTTAGCATCTTTAATGCTTTCATCTCCTTCACAAATATTAGAAAGTTTATCCCAAATACTTTTAGTTGTTTGACATTCCATAACTTTATTTAAAACTTCATTTGTCAATCCACAACAAATAGCACTAGCAGCTTTTGAGTCACAATCAAGGGCCTTTTTTTTCATCAGCATTAGATGGTTTGCCTGTGACAGTACAACTAGTTTCAATGGCTTCCTAGACATCATATCCTAAAGTTTTGATATGACGAGTCATTCTATATTTCTAAAAAGTATAATCTGTACCATCAAATAATGGTGCCTTGGATGAGGAAAGACCATCTTGAAAAGACATGGTTACCACTCAACCAAGAATCCCCTTAGGATGATTAGGCCTTAAAGACAAAAGGGTTTGGCTCTGATACCACTTGTTAGAGTGGTAAAGATATTGAGAAGGGGGGGTGAATCAGTATCTTGAATTTTTTTTGCACTTACAGAATAATATTGCAGATTTGTATTCCACACAATTAAATTCAACTGAATTCAGATGTACAGTGTCATTAAAACTGAACCAGAAAGATAAGGTGTAAGTATGAAAACTAAAATATTTGATAACAGATTGAAAGCATACCACAGAAAATAAAGACACAGAGATTTGTCCTGAGTGGAAAGCCCCGGGCATAAAACCACTCGGAAAAAAATGCCTCACTGGCTTAAAAATCTCACTGATTACTGTGCCTCACTGGCTTACAATCTCACTGAATACTGTGCCTCACTAGCATATTAAAGATTACAATTATTTGAAGAATTTTCATACAGAGGAATACTCTGTTTCACTTGAGAACATATACTATCAACAATGTATGTGCAGGATACACACAAAATGCACACACATTATTCACACTATATCTTTTCATATACATCTGATTACATTCCTTCAAAAACATTCAACTGTAGACAGTTTCAAAACCTGTAAACTGAAATAAAAACCAATCGATAGTTTTACCACTGCAACCTTCAACAGAATAATTAACATTTTTGTTTTTTATCATAGCTAAAAGCAGAGATTGTTCGAAAGAGATGTGACATGTAACTGTTAACCTTCAAAAGGGTTACAAAGATCAACTGCTAGTTGCCTAAAAGAAACCCTAGGGTTACAAAGAGAAACCCTAGAAAAAATAACGGCCAACACCATTTTATAAAAGGAAACCATATAGCCGATAGAATAATTAATCATCTTTGTGCAAAAAACAAATTGAAGTGTGAAATGTCGTTTCAGAAGAACAAACCCCAACTGAAAAAGTGTACAAGACAAATAGAACTGTGAAGTGCCGTTTAGAAATGCAAACCACAAAGGGATTATATTTCTCAAAAAGCCTTGACAGAATTATTTGCCAGATCAAAGATAAATTCTGTAGAAAAGATAAAACCTTCAAACTATACTTATAAATACACTGATGACCAAAAACTGAGATGCCAAATCATTAAATCTTGCTTGGTCATTTCTGGAGATACCTCGAAGAGACAAAAAGAGTCAATCAGTTTTTACCTCGCAAACCCATGATAACAGCCAAATCGTGACCAATCTTATCATTTCACGAAGTCAACCTTCAAGCTTCACTGTAGATTCGATAGACTTCCTTCATGTTCTTTCGTGATTGTGTTTCAAACCCTATGCCGTGTAATGCAATGATCAAATGAAGAGCTTGAAGACAAAGATCAAACGTTTTTGATACTTTTAACTGGCTGTTCTAGTTTGCCCTAAAGAGGGCTTTGAAATACAAAGGAGAAATGACTGCTCAGTATAGTAAATGATGTTTCAACCCGTCAAAACAGTAAAAAAATATCCCAGTGTCTTAAAAACATAAGTTCGATCAATAGACATTAACATGTGTCCTCCCTAAACCAAGGTCCGCATAGGATCCACTAGGAGATGTCGTTTGAACACTTTTGCCAAGTAAAGAAGTATCACATGCCGCGCACATAATGTTTGATGCTTAGAACAAAAAACATGTCTTTTTACCATAAAGAAAATGGCACAAAATAACTAGGCACTTTATACGACATTATATGTTTGCAAGGTCAAAACAGTTAATGCTGACTAGAGATAAAACAAACATGTCTCCAAGTTTGACATCACTGCCAAAATGAATGCCAATTGGGACATCACTTACCTCACTGTCAAAATGCCACTGGGGTAACATAAAATGTGTATGAACTAACTTTCACATTCACTTTATGTGTGTGACCAAACTAACTTTGGCATTCACTTGGACTTGAGCCATTTATTGTTTGTGTATTGCCATCCAATTTTCTTATGTGAAGAAAATGTTTGAACTTTGGCATCGCCATAATATGCTTGAGTTAATTGTGAATTCATTTTTTTGTGTGTGTGTGTGAAACGTGAACTACCTTTGTCGTTTAGTTATTTGATCTATTTACTATTTGTGTGTTTAGGTAAGTTTGAACTTTTGCATTCACTTAGTGTGACTCGAAAATTAGCATGTTGAATTGTGTTCACATTTGTGTGTGTGTGAAGTGTGTGTTTAAACTTTATCATTCACTTTTGTGTGTGTGAGTGTTTGAACTATCTTTGGAATTTACTTAACACTCATCATGGGTGTGAGGATGAGGAGCGAGAAAATTTTGAAACTTCCTTAGGGTAAGAGTGAGATCTTCTAGATGAAGGTAAGGAGGATGATGGCTTGGATGAAGGAGATATGGATGTGTTTGATCTCTCATATGATGGGGATGAAAACAATTTGGTTTCAACAAACTATGTGTGAAGTGAACTTCATGTGAAGTGTGTGTTTTAACTTTGACACTCACTTTGTGTGTTTGTACTTTGGCATATTTGAACCTGAGTGTTTACTTTGTGTGTGAGAACTTTGTGCATGAAACATGTTTGAACTTGGCACGCATTCACTTTCTATTTGTGAAGTGTGTGTTTTAACTTTGACATTCATTTTGTATGAATTGCTTGTCTAAATTTTAATTTTGGCATTCATTTTGTCCTGTGTGTATTTAAACTTTACCATGTTTTGTAGCTTTAGCACTCACTTTATGTGTGTATTTGTACTTTCGCATGTTTAAAATTTAGTGTTCTTGCATGTTTGTACTAAATTTGTGTGAATGGATTACGTTTGAACATTGGCATATTCACTTATTGTTTATGTAAATTGTGTGTGTTGGAAAGTTAACTTAGGCATTCAAGAATGATTCACACAAAAAGTCAATGGGAGAGGGATTACCAAGCATCTATCGCAGGCTCAGCCATTAACCACAAACATATATTTTAATTTTGTGTTCTATATCTCACTTCTCAAATAGAGGAAGGGCCAAAAGTAAGTAGAAAATATCTTGAATGTTTGTATTTGTCTAAAATTTTGACGATGCTAACATTATCAATCCCTAGTAGACATGTGTGCAAAATGTAGAAACCATAAACAAGAAATCATTTTACATAATACCTCAAAGAGATGTAATTTTATGGAATGCAATGATTAAAGGAAATGCACAATATGAATTTGTTGATAAATTGATAAGGCTTTAGAAAATTTTAAGCAAATGCAATTGGTAGGTATAAATCCAAATTCCATAACCTTTGCCAGCATCCTCCCTGTCTATTCTAAAATGGGATCTTTGGACCGCGGTGTGGGCATCCATCAAAGCATAGTTGAAGGGGGTTTTTGTTAGATATTATAGTTGGAAATGCTTTAGCATGCATATATCTAAAATGTGGAAGCATAGACAAAGCTAGTGATCTGTTTAACAGAATGCCTCAAAGAAATGTGGTCTCGTGGAATTCAATGATTGCAGGATATGCACAAAATCAACACAAAATCAAATTTTTAAAAAGGCTTCAGAAACTTTCTCCCAAAGATGGGACCAACCGATGCATAGAGAAACCCATTCTTCTTGTCCTTCCATGAAACAACAAATGGCAGGGCCCTTGAATAATTTCCATCTCCAACCAAATGTAATATGTTTTTCACAAATGTGTGAACATTGATAGGACCAAATCTTGGCTCTGAGGCTTTAATTTCATGCTGCAAATTTAGTAAAAGCAGAAGGCAGCGAAGCTCTGAAGGCAATTGATTATATATTAATTATTCTTTAACTATGAAGACAAGATGGTCGATCTATTTGGGTGTTGCATTTACTCTTTTATCCATTGGATCTATTGTGTAGTTCTTTTATTTCTATCTTGGCAGCCTTTTTGCTAAAGGAGAATATATTTATAAAAGTATTCATAAACAACCTTCTTATTGATAAGCAGGTTTAAACTTCTCTTCTTGAGAAGATAATAGTGTCTCAAGGAACAAGGACTAGTATATGAATGATATTAATGGGGATGTGTTTATTCATACATACAGTAAAATTAAAACCCATTCCTTCATTACATTTAACTATTAAATTTAATTTGGGTTGACACATAATATAACCTATTAACATATCATATATGTTGGTTGTTATATCATTATAATTTATATGTATGGTGTATATATTTTACCTGTGATGTCTATATATATTTATATATTTTACCAAATCCCCAAACACTTCTTTAAACCTGCTGCAACCACAACAATACTTTTGGTATATTTGTTTTTTACACAAACTATTATTCTGAATGTATATTTTGCTGCACCCATCTGCAAACCCATATCTAATACTGCAAAAAATTAAAGCATGAAATAGTTAAATCTACACTCCAAGATTTTGTTTCAATTGGATGTAATTTTTAAGAAAGTTATGGTACTCTTTTTTCCTTTAAGTATATACTGTGGATACTTTGAATTATTTGACATTGGCTTCCTTAAGTTACCCATAGTTGTGAGACTGTTTTAATCATAAACATCCTGAATTGAAGTGCTAATGACCCAAGACAAGCTCAAATGAATAGACTCTTTGAACCTGAGTTCCCGTGAGACTTTCCAAGTTTTAACAAAACTCTATGACAAGCATAGAGACTCAGTCACCTAAAATGCAAAGAATAAATGCCCACACTTGAAGGTCAAAGGTCTCCTTAGGAGTGGTAGATTTTTTTCCTGAGATTTTTTTAGTACGAATGAATTAAACCATTAAATTTAGAGGAAAACAAAACCTTGGAAACACATTATTTTAATTTTTAAATTATCAAAATTGACAAAATAATGCAGTTTACACATCCACAGAAATTATAATAAATCTTAAGACAAACATGTATGAAGAAAGCTCTCAATATTTAAAGTAATTTCCTGAAAACAAAGAAGCAGAAAACAAAGCAGCAATAACAAACTTTTGTTGTATACCTCAGATTAGTTCCAACTGCCACCATTTATCTCAATATTTATTGAACCATTACGTGAAAGCTAAACAAGAATGACAAACTTTTTCCCTGCGTATTGCAAATTAACCCCAATTGCCTACATTCATCCCTATTATTTATTCAGACAGTAGCTGTAAGAAAAGAAGAAATAACCTAAATTCTTCTGTGTACCTCAAATTAGCCTCAGTTGCCCTTATTTACCCCAAATTTAGTCTTGGGCTAGCTGAAAACACAACAGCAATTTTCAGATGCTTCTTCTAGAACAACTTAGCTTCCAATTGCTTCTATTTACCCCCTAATACATTATTTAATCACATGCTATCTAAAAACAAAGCAGCAATGGATGAACTCCTGTTACGATAAATTAGTCTGAACTGCCCCTATTTACCCTCAAAATTTAATCAGACGCTACCTAAAAGCAAAGCAACAATGAAGGCCTTAATCCATGAAGTTGGCCCCAAGTGTCCCTATCTTCCCCAATATTTAAAGCAAAAAACAAAGAATTTCTTCCCTTACGTTAGCCCCAATTGCCCCTGATGTCAGGTTAAAGAAAAAGCAATGTAACAATGAAAAACTCCTCCTGTGTTAGCCCCAATTGCCCCCCCAATATTTAACTAGAAGTTAGCTGAAAACAAAGCAACAAAGATGGAAGGTATCCTCCGTGTCTCAAATTGGGGTTAAAAAAAATTAGCTGAAAACAATGACAGAAAGGTCTGTGTGTCTGCAGTAATGACGTTAGTTGCAGCTACTTACCGCTACTATTCCTGGGGTTTCAACGGCAGTGATGGGATACAAACATGGAACACAATCATTCCAGATCTATCATGGTGCCTCCTCCTGCTGCTGCCACTTGCAGAGATGCTCATGCAGCTGAAACCCTAATATCTAGATCAGACAAGTAAATGGCCTTCAAAAGCACGGCCGTAGGACCAAAGAAGTAGAAATATTTCTGGCCCTTAAGACAATGGCGCATAGAACCCCAAAGCCTTGGTTTGCACAGAAATTTCCACGGCTTCTCAACATCATGGGCTCCAAACCAACAGCTTGAAAAAAGGTACCCTCAAACCTAGACTAAACGTACACACAAACAGATCACTGCTACTTATCAGTGACTAGATCAGAGTCTTCAAACCCTCGTCATACAACTAAAAATTAAAAAACCTGCGTGAAATTATTGGTATTCTTGCTAGCTTGTATTTCACTGATGCAAATACCTTTCAAAAAAAGATTTCCTCCACGGCGTTGGATCCATTCCTCCGAAGGCGATTCTTTTGTTTTATATTGGCAATCCCCTTTACCTCACCTCAAATTTTGCAATTTGATATGCCTGAGTTATTTGCTTTCATCCGTTCTTCCTTTACTTCCGAAAAAACATAAAAATAGAAATCCCAGGGCATCCAGCGGGGTACATTTAAACGACAGGAGACTTTTTTTAACACGATTATTCCGGGCATGAGAAGAACCGACGTGTGAGAGGAAAAAATTAAACATCACTGCATAATTGAAAGGTACAAGCGTAATTTTTTTATTTTATTTTGGGTAGATTGAAAGGTACAAGCCTAATCTTTTTATTTTATTTTGGGTAGTACATTCGAGGAAGCCCTGTTCTAGAATAGCATTCCTATGTTTCATCTTGTGTATAAAAGCGAGGATATTCGCAATTGTAAAAATACATGATGTTTGGGGTATGGATAGATTGTAATAAACTCAACACATTCACCTGTTCTTTTGAGAATTTTTACATTAAAAAAGTGTCTGCGAACAAGTTGAAGTGCTGGTGCTACATTCCACATCACTACAAGATATCCAACAGAATTACATAATCTTCAAACTTATTACATAACAAGTAAACTATGGTTGACTGTGGTATTTGTAATGGTAGGTATATATTTATTTTTTAATTCTTTTCTTCTATTAATTTTTTCAGTTATTTGAATATTTAGAGTAGCAACAATACTGTCATGTGGGTATGGCCTGCTTCACTCTACTGTCAATACCATTTGTCCAATTGTTATAGTTTTACTTCTGGATATGTCTGATACATTATGAAGTCCACTATTTTATCTATATAAATTGTTTTTATGTAACATGATGCCCAAAAAACATTTGGAATAGAAAAATACAATATATTTAAATAATATATAAGCTTAACCTACATTTATATGTTTTTCCCTATGGATTGATCATGACATAGATAATTACTTGGGTCATTCTGTATTTAGATTAAATAATTTGGATAAATAAAATACATAAATTTTATAAAATCTGTGGGCATAACCTATGATTTTTATGTCTGTCTATGAATAGATCATTTCTGTATTTAGATTAGTAGCCAACATATTCACAGGAAGGAACTTTCAGTAGTGAAACTCATTGTTATATTTTTTTAATCTCCTTCAGATAAGTTCTATTTGAAAAGTGATTTTGAAGTTTTCTATGCAGCAAAAGGAAAAACAAAATCATTTGCCATTATATTTAAGCTCCATTAAGTCTATCTAATAATATTTTAATGTTAAGGTCAAAGCAGTGGTAAAGGGACAGATGAAGAGGCCTTGAATATTTCCAAGCAAGGTCTGTAGTTTGAATTCTAGCAGTGCCATTGGAAGGCCCAGCCTACAGCCTACTTGGTCATCTGTTAAACAGGATATTGGCAAGCACAGCCTGCAGGCCTTCTTGGTCATCTCTTAAAAATTAGGTTATTGGCAGGCCCAGTGTGCAGCTTACTTGGTTATCTATTAAAAATTTACCTTGTTAAAAATGCAACAGGTTTGTTCTTGGTGGTCTTAATATTACTAAATATTATATATTAATAAATATAATTAAAAATTATAACAGAGGACGAGGCTACAAGACACTCTGTAGGGGATTTAAATTTAGTATTTATTTACCAAACAATCAATAGACATTATTTACCATATATCCATACTAATTTTATATAAAATTATATATATATACCTTTAAAGACCTACTGGGTAGACGGAAGTCATCTGGAAGCCATGGTCATAACAACATCCTTTCAGCCACATCATTCGAGGCGTAAATACTAACAAAGCCTATAACTCTATTATTTGTGTTGAAAAAGATCCACAAAGCTCTGTTAGAGAGGTTGCAGTTGTGCCTGTTTCGGTTTTAGTTCCTATTGCATTGTAATGATTTATTTAGTTCGATTTGCTTGGTACAAGTGTAACTGTAATTGGCTTAAATGGTTGAGTTTGGACTCCTTTGTTGATAAACAATAGTATTGGCCTATGTTTGATGAATTTTGAAGAGCTGTTTTTAGGTTTTCATTTGATAAACTGTTTTGTAGATTAAACTACAATTTTTTAAGCACGTAGATTATAACCAGAAGTAAGAACATTAAACCAAATCTGTAGTAATCTCTTGTTTATTATCACAAGGATTTTCTCAAGTCCTTTTAAGAGATTAGAAAACCTCTTTAGGCTCTGTCTAATGAGATCTTACCAGTTGCAAAGATATATCTTTATATATGTAGACTTGTTGCAAAATCTTTATATGTAGACTTCACAAATACCCTCTTAATATGCTGTATATAACTTATATGCTCAAAGGTTTCATAATTGTATTATGTTGGTGAAATCCTGAATGTCAAATTTTAAAATTATAAATAAAAAACTGAAGTTTTCTTCAGCCTACAAAAATATTACATTTATTAACGTTTTAAAAATAAATAATCTCAACTTATTGATTAAGTTATCAGTCACAAAACACACCAACAAAATAAGCTCTTATTATCCTATAACCTTAAATAAATCCAGCCTATATCATACATGATATGCAAACTATACCACACACAATATAGCGAGCTTCAAAAATACCCTATTAATCTGTTGTATGCAACAGTTGACTTGTCACGCCCATAGGTCCATAAGTTTAAACGAGGCTCAGGAATTGCTGCCCTTTCCCTTACACATAATGGAAATTCTGTCGGTGAAATCGTGAATCTCTAATTTTAAAATTATAAATAAGATAAGATTTTTATCCAGTTCACTAAAATGATTACAGTTATTAACATTTCAAAAATTAATAGTTTCAACCTACTGCCTACAGGTCATAAAAGACACCAGAAAAATAAGCTCTTCATATCCTACTGCCTTAAATAAATAAGGTTTATATATGTAACGTGCATGATAAGCAAGCTGTACTACACAGAAAAGAGCGAACCAGCCCTTGAAGTAATCAGGTGATCAAAACCCATAAAAACCAGTATGACAGCCTCCTCTTTTGTGTCTCACCCATTCTAGAATTTGTTTGTTTGGAGTTTCAGAATAATGTCAAACATTATTGGAGGGGGGAAGTTCTCATCCTAAAAGTTGAGACTCTATAAATTCTGCCATTCCGAATCTTAGTTTCTCAATCTATTGGTTGAATGCCAAACAGTTAATGTATTTTTTTTCCTAACAGTTGGCAGGTCCCTGAAGGAGAAAACTAACAGAGTATGCATTAAATACCTGGACACTAATCCATAAGAACATTTTACAAAATTGAGAGGAGTAACAGAGTTACTTAGCAGATAATGGGTGGGCACACATACTTTTTTGTCAAGAAAAGCAATTAGCCCTATGAAACTCTGGTAAAAGAGAGAAATTTGAGCTTCTGTCAAGCTAGTTCAGGCCAACAACTCAGACAAGCAATATAGATGATAGATACAATGTAATATTTTTATGGATGTAAGGCTGGTTGCCAATATCACTTTTTAACTATGTTACCAGAAGGACAATGGAAAATGGGATTTTAAAAGGTTAGGGTATATATCAAATAAAATAAAATAAATTATATACAGTTCAGCTTTTTAATATTAGATATAATATTTCCACAGTCCATTTGAATGATCTAATTGTTTCTGAAAAAAACTTAATATTGTCCGACTTGCTAATACCCTGTTTCACAGATGACCAAATAGGCTGCAGGCTGTGCCTTCCAAAGTCACTCCTAGGGTTCAAACAACAGATCTTGTTTGAAAATAGAAAGGCCTCTTCATCGCTCCCTCCACCACTACTTTGACCTCAACATTCTAATATATTATATTATTAGACAGACTTTAATAGAATTTAAATATGAAGGCAGATGATTTTTAAAAATTTAAAAATTAAAATCACTTTTCAACATGGAACTCATTTGAAGGAGATCAAGAAAATATGACATAAATTTAATGAAAGTGCTTTCTTGTGGATATGTTGCTATTAATCTAAATATAGAAATCAGTCAAAGTTAATTGTCTATGGCAATCATCTATCCACAGGGAAGGACATAAATTATAAATTAAGCCCATAGATTTCATAAACATAATATACATTTCTATTGGATTTGCTTAATCTAAATACAGAAATGACCTGAGTAATTCTCCATGGTCATGATCAATCCAGAGGGAAATGCATATAAATGTAGGTTAAGCCCATAAGTTATTTAAATTTATTGTATTTTTCTATTGTAACTGCTTTTGAGTTATACTACTACATTAAAACAATTTATACAGATAAAATAATGATTGGTATAGGCGCCAAGAATACCTAGAAATATTAAAACTACAACTACCAGTATTAACAACTAGGGTGAAGTATGCCACATCCATGGGACAGTATTGTTGGTACTTTAAATACCCAAATAACAGAAGTAACTAACAGAAGGGAAAAGTTAGAACAAAACACATACTTACATTTACAAATAACATTGTCAGCCATAGTTTCCTTGTCCTGTAGTGAGTTTGAAGATTATGTGATTCTGTTGGACATCCTGCAGTGCTGTGGAATGTAACACCAACACATTCAACTTGTTTGCAGACACCATTATTAATGGTAGAAAGACTCTACGAACAAGGTGAATGTGTAGAGCTTGTTACAATCTACCAGTACTCCAAACATGCACTACAATATCATGTATTCTTCAACTGCAAACATCCTCCCTTTTTCCCACTGCTGTGAAACTTAAAATGCTATCTTAGGACAGGGCTCAGTCAAATGTACTACCCAAAATAAAACATTTATAAAGCTTTCAATCTCAAGAATAAGCTTCGCTGTGATGATGTTTTATAATCTGATGGAGGTCAGAATACCATGTGCAGCTGCTGCTTTCAGAAACCTTGTGTCCATACTACAACCACTGCACATGGTATTTCCCTCTTAAGTATTATTAATTATATTACATCTTTATTTGTTTTGGTAAACACTATAATTAGAAAGGCACTAAGTTTTGAAGGTAGAGAGTCAACAAAAATAACTATAAAATCATATTTAGCCGATAGGCTTATAGTGGGAGCTTTTTGCTCCCGGAAATATTCAGCCACCGGAAATGTCATCCTGCTTGCCTGCCTGCCTGCTGTGCCCGGGAAATTCCGCCCATTTTGCTCCCGGAAATATTCCGACGCCGGAAATGTCAGCCGCCGGAAAACTTTTTCGCCGTTTGGTTTCTTCCGACTGCCTCATCTGGGCATTTTGCCTCCTGTTGCTCTTAATTGTAGCCATCGCCATAGCTGCTACCATTCTCTACTCTCTCTTCTAGCCAAGGATACCCAAATACTCAGTCGACAACATTCAGATTACAAGCTTCCCCCTCAATTCAGACGCTACCGTTTCATCGCAATTTGTGGTGGGTGTGAAATCGATGAATCTGAATAAAAAGATCGGCATATATTACTTAGAGGAAAGATATATTGGGGTTTTCTACACCGGCACGGAGCTCTGCAGAGGCAAATTACCTGTGTTTTACCAGGGCCACAAGACTAGTGATCATTTAAACGTTATTCTCCCAGGAACTAATGTCCAGATTACCAGTAAGATGGCTACGTCACTTAATGCACAGCAGTAGCAGGGAAGCATTCCCCTGTGTTTGTCGACAGGCTGGATGAAAGCTCCGGTAGAAACAACGCCGGATGCAGGGACTCTACCAATGTGTTTATGTCCAAATCTACTCGAAGTATACAAATTGTTTTTGAATTCTATTCCATCAAAAATCTACAAAATAGAAAAAGTGTGTAGTGAGTTGCATCTCTCACGCATGTGAAAAAGACTAAATTCAATTTGATTGAAAAAGAACTATAATCAAATGTAGTAAAAGATAAAACAAAAGATAAGAAATTCTACCTGATAAACACCTCCAAAAATGACCATGACTACAGGTTTAGAAAGTATTTCAGATTGATGACTAGATAAACACAGGCTAAATTTACATGCCTTGCCGCCTAAAACACTCTTTTTCCTTAAATCATGTGTGGAGATAAAAGTCTTCAATGTAGTTGAACGTTTCCTTCAATCTAGCATTATGGACGTCTCCTTCAAATATTTTTACCTCATGCCCTAAACCTAGGTTTTAAGGGTTAACTCAACTTTTATTTTTTCGCACTGTGAACCAAATGTCTTGAGATTATAGTGACAGACTAACTAGCAAACCTAACAAAGGGAATGCATTTTTGCTACAAGATTGAAGCGATTATCCCGTCAAAGACAATGACCCTGAATGTTTTATATATTAGAAGAGGCTAGGATAGAGTCAAGGTTCGCTTTCAAGCTTGAGTACGTGGAAATTTAAGAGCTTCTGAGATGCTGCAAGGATAAAGATGAACAAGACGAGAGGAGGGACACAAGATACAAGATCTAAGTAGTTGAATAGAAGAAAATGCAACTGGATCCCAAGTACCCAAGAGCCTTGAATCACCTCATAAACCAATTGGAAATGTTGGATGCATTCATGAGAGACTCCAACTTATATATTGACATGTCTAAAGCTAAAAGGAAGGAGCATTGGAGAATATTGTGTAGGAGGAAGAGCATGAGAAAATTTTGACAAGAAGATACAAAGAAATTTGTATTAATAAGTTTAAAATCTGTAAAGGTTTCTGCGATCAGATGAGACTTTCACTATCACTACAAATATCTTCTCTATTTTTTTGAAATAAAAGTTTTTTTGTTGGTGAAGGTTAGGCATCGGTCTGAGAAATAATTACCTACTAAGACCTTTGTTTGTATTTAATATGCACTTGTATGATGCCAATTTCGTCCAAAATTTCAAACACAAATTACAAGATTCTTGCATGATCTTTGGGAGGTCAATGTCACCAAGTGACCAAATGTTGCATAAGGTCTATGAATATGTTAGGTAAATGATAATGTACTTATCCCTTTTAAACCTTAGGCTCGTTCAAACATCGAAGTCAGACTATTGAGCCTTTTACAGTTTGCAGGACGGGGGTAATTCTTACTGCAATCAGGTGTGAACTGTAATCCTCTGGTTAGTGCAATCACCTGGTCTCTTATGATTGGTGTGTATCATGGTATTACCGGATGAGAGCTTCTCCACTACTGATTTTTGAACTGGGGCATCCTATTAAGTGCAGTTTAGCAATTGACCCACTGGCCTCATCACCTCAAATACAAATGAAAAATGTAGCCCCAATTCAATTCTACATACGGACTTATTTTGGAAGATGTCAAATTCTAACAAGGAAAAAGGAGTTGATACTTAATTTTGTCATAGATTTTACAATTCTCATGTAAACTACATAACACAGTTATAAAGAACTCAATAGTTAATGGCAATAGAACTCTTAATACTAAAACTGTCTATAGGTGTAAATCTTGCATACACGAACGTTATGAATCTATAATTGGGTAATGTTCTGTATGACATTGCATTGGTTGTTTTCTTAATTGTGTTTTTCTTCGATGGTTCTAAGTTTTTATTCTATGCTTGAGTTTTGTATTGCTTGTACGCGATTAATAAGGTAAGGTTCTTAGGATAAAAAATATTAAACTTCCAAAACTGCTTGTGAATGTCAAAATTTTTATAATCACTTATCTGATTGGTAATGGTCTGATAATCAATTATTGAGGCAAATTTCATTAGTCCATCTGTTAGCATAATTATTACATTATTTACATAGTAACTATTTAACTGCATTTCGTAGTTATGTCAGTTTTTCTCTGCAGTTATATTATACCTGTTTATAACTATCAGCTGCTTTGTTATTTATTCACATAATGTATTCACTGGAAAATCATCGAATACAGCATTTTATTTTCTTCTACCTGAGTCTATCAACCAAATATCCCTCGTGGGCTGCGAGGTTTGGGAGACAAGGACTAGATTATGATGAGTGCCGCAGTTGGCTGTTTCTAGTTCATCTTCTTCTGATGCATCATCTTGTTGGGCTGCTACATTTCCTTTGTGCCTTCTGCGATGATGACGGCGTTTGGATGACTGAGTATCACTGCAACCAGAAAAGCCTTCTTTGCTTGAATTGCCTTTTGTTAAGGCATTGTACCAACAATTGATAGTGTCATGATTGTTCTTGTTGCATATATGACACCATCGGTTTGCCTTTGGAGGCTTCAACTGTTGATGTTCTTGTTGTTTCTGTGGCTGCTTTCCACGAAACTTCTGACCTTTTGATTGTCTAGAGATCAGGGCCTTATCTTCTAGTTCACCTTGAACAGATTGAATGGCTTCTTCTTGCTGCAACAGATTCACCAATTCATCATATGAAACATCTTTCTTGGTGATGTTCAGCGTGGTGACAAAAATTTTGAACTGAGATGGCAGTGCTCTCAGCGTAATTGGGACAAGTAGTTTGTCCTCCACCTTTTCTCCAAGTGCAACAAGCTCAGCTCGCAGTTCAGATACCCGCCGTAAGAATTCCTCAACTTTCTCGCCAGCATGCATACTGAGTGTATGTAGCTTGGACTGTAGATGGAGGATCTTCGTCTGGTTCTTCGCTTGGTAGATTGTGGAGAGAGAATCCCATGCCACCTTTGATGTTGTTGCATCCCGAATGTGAGGTTGAACTTCATCGGTGATGCCGAGTGTTATCAACATCAATGCTTTGGCATCGGCCTTATCAAACTTCTGCCTTTCATCTGGGTCTGTTGGTCTGGTTATGTCACCATTGACAATTCCCCATAGCTCCTCAAAAATGAGAATAGTCCGCATCTCTGTCTTCCATGCGGCATAATTTGGCCCTTTCAAAAGTTGAGCATCGGAAAGAAGCAATTTCGGGGCAGACATTTTTCAAAAAAAAATATTCAGACAACAAATGTATTATTATTTTATTTGACAGTACATTCACTTTGAAGAGGAAATAGTGGCACGGAGATGAGCACGATAGGCCTGTGCTGTGAGACAGGGACGCTTTGGTGTGCGTTCTACCTCATCTTCATCATCAGCATCATAACCCTCGTCTAGTTTTGCTCTAATCTTCCTTGCTTGACATTGTACATCAAATAGAAAGTAATCTAGCAATCCTTGCCTAAACAATTCATTGAATTGGAGATTACCAGTGTTTTGCAGGGCATCTAGAAGTGCAAAGTAGAAGCCTGAGCTTTCTGAAACAGCACGTCCGCCACGAGGTGGATCATTCGCATGATTGCTGGCCACACTACTGGCATCGGGTGTGGTGGACATTCAGTTTTCTCAGTTTATGTCTTCCTCTACACACCAACTCAGATTGTAAGAGCCTTATTGGATGGAGGAAGAAAATTTAGTCTAGACACCTCCTTCGGTATTGATCTGTAGGTGGAAGTGACTCAATGAAAGCTCTACCAACAGCAGCAGCGTTCCTTTCCCCAATGGCAATAGCAGCGTCAGCGTTCCTTTCTTCACTGGCTTGCTTCTTCCAACAGCAGCGTTATTTTCTTTCCTTCAACGGCAGACTTCATCAGCACTCCATCGCAGGTTTAGACTTCATCTGCTCAGCATCGGCACTCCATCGCAGGTTTACATTGCCACAGACTGGAACAGCGAGCACTCAATGCCTCCAGCGATCAACCTGGCTCTGATACCATTTAATGGACAGGCAGAAGAAAATAAAATGCTGTATTCGATGATTTTCCAGTGAATACCATCTCCATTTATAATAGGTTTTCAGATTGGAATAGTCAGTAGGGTAATACCATTTTTGAATTAATATTCAGATTTATGATTGCTAAATAACACAATGGCAGTACGTCATATTTACTGCAGTAGTCTGCTTTGGATTTGCCAATACCTAAGAAATTTCAGTTATCTCTGGAATTATAATTTATTTGTATAAATATATAAAAAGTTTTAAAAACACACATAGTTCATGATACTGTTACAGTGGTAGTAATACTGTTCGAGTCCCATATATGTGCTTGCAATACTGTTACTTTTTCCTCATGTCTTTTAATGTACGTTGCATCCTTTTCATGCATGATTATCTATTTATTTGGCTCCTTGTAATTGATAATTGAATAAAGGATAGATAAGCATTCAACAAGGCAATTAGATGCAGTTAATTCAGGTCTACATAATTTGGAAGATTGTTGGAGTATTAAAATCCAGTTTTGACACCAGGTCATTGTGTCTGAATGAGAGGAAATTTAAGTTATTTATGTTAGCTTAATTCATCTTTGAAGAAAGTACTATGTAACACTAAGGTATAATGCAGATACTTATTTGACAACATTATGTCCAATCTATATAAGCTTTCCTATCGGCTAGTCTGTTGCGCACAAATTCAGTGCAACTGCTAGTTTATAAAACAAAATTATCATTGTGTTGGTGGACTGAAAACTGAAAACCTCGAGTCAGTCTTCCTCGAGGCCATTACATATAGCATAATGAATAAACTAACACTTGCACCCATAGGAGGTTCAAGAATATGCCGATAGGAACAACCGTGGACTTCAGAAATTTTTCTGGCGTGAATTATTTTTACGGGGTAAATTTTTTTTGGGGTGAGACAAATACTATAATGCTCACATATAAAAGCCTATCGGCTATTAGGCTTTATATGTGAGCATCATAGTGGTGGGAATTGTCTCACGCCGTAAAAAAACAAAACTCGTCGGTTATTCCTATTGGCGTATTCCTTAAACCTCCTATGGGTGAAGTGCTAGTTTTATCCCATTTAAAAATAGGGCTAAGGTTGAATTGTATACGCACTTTCATGTGGCCGTTAACAAACATGTGGGCACTCCGGACAAAATGTTCCCTCCACAAATAATACTTGTAGTGACGACAGAATTCAATACCATAATTGGTAAACTAAGTACTATAAACCCCTGGTATTGCTCCCCATTGGATGGATAAATAATAAAAGAATGATTTAGAGATTGTGCTTCTGGATTAGACTGTGTGCAGCTTTTTTCTAAAAAAAGCTGCACACAGTCTAATCCAGAAGCACAATCTCTAAATCATCATGGACTGTGGAAATATCATGTCTATTATTAATAAAAGAATGAGTTGATATTTTCCCAAAACCATACAATGGTGAAAGGAGTGTTTTGTTATTATTATTATTATTTGCTTATAAAAAGGCAAAATTAAAATATATTGATTGGAAAATGCTGAAATGGGAATAGGCGTCTATTAATATTTTTGAAGGATTTTTTTTTTAAGAATTGATTTAGGTGCATCAAATAAATGTGATTAATTAATAGGGTGGGGATGAGAGCACTCATTAAAAAGCTAAATCACAAAAACTATGAAACCAAAAAAAAAATTGGAAAAAATAAAAAAATAAAAAATAAAAGAAATTGGAAAAAATAAAAAATAAAATTGTTAGGAAGGAGAAAAAGATGAGAAAATCATCAAAACTATGGAACCAAAAAAGAAATTGGAAAAATTAAAAAATAAAAATGAAAAAAAAAATTGCACGACAAAATAAAAAAAATCATGGAAAAAAGATATACTGGGCGTATTTTAGATATATATTTTTAAATATAAATATACTAGTTAAATCAGTTTAAGTTGATTAATTATTATTGAGATGTAATATAAAAAATGTATTTGTTATTTTAGGAAATGTAAATATGATAATATTATACTTAGTTTTATGATTAAATAATGAATGTTAATGAGGAAGATTCTGGAATCAAATTGGTATATGCTTAGTAAACTAGTATATTTATATTTAAAAATATATATTTAAATACGCCGGATATCTCTTTTCCATAGTTTATTTGAAAAAAAAATTGGAAAAAATAAAAACTAAAAACTAAAAAAATAAATTGGAAAAAATAAAAAACTAAAAATCAAAAAAAGAAATTGAAAATAAGAAAATCACAAAAACTATGGAACCAAAAAAGAAATTGGACAAGAATTTTTTTTCCAATGAATCTTATTTACATGAATTTATTTATTTAAATATTTTATGATTTTTGTTTAAGAATCTAAATGTTTATGGGAATCTGAATCTTTCAGCCCTTTCTGAGTGTAGAACACCTCTTGGCGTAATAATGTTTCTTTGTTGGTAAAATACCTCAATCTATA
The DNA here is from genome assembly GCA_027924645.1 of Cunninghamia lanceolata. NCBI lineage: Eukaryota > Viridiplantae > Streptophyta > Pinopsida > Cupressales > Cupressaceae > Cunninghamia > Cunninghamia lanceolata. The sequence continues at coordinate 597,527 of BSBN01000346.1, forward strand.
TAAGACCAATGTTCTATTAGGGGATGACTCACGGGTCTAGGATGACTCCCTAGTCACGAATTAGTCTTTTAAGTTTAAATTTGTCCCTTGTGCACGATAAGGTTTTTCTCTTTCGCTCGCTTGATAAATAGTTTTTGCTCTAAATTTCTAAAAATTTGGGGATTGGTGGTATTTAAAAATGCCTTAAAGGCTGAAATTTCATCATAAGGAGACAAGTTATCCTAAATCAACCCTTAGAAAGTTAATGCAGTCTATGCTAGAGGGTCCAATGAAGGACAACCCAACCTAGTAGCCTAGCACTCAAACAACCCATGTTTACTCACAACAACACACAAACATTTATTATTGAAACATGTTAGTTAAAAGACTTACATCATGCTCATATTACACAATTCAATAATGAACTATGGGAATGATTTTGTCCTTTACCTCTCCTCTCATGCAATGGGCTCCTCAACTCAACTTCCCTATCTTTTTCCTCTCTATCCCCTCTTCTCACTCTCAAGGACATGCCTCTATTCCTCTGCTCCCTATCCACCTCAAGAAAATCCTTTAACTATCCTCTAGCTAACTCACCTTTGCAACCAAACTCTAGTTGACTAACTTCTAACCATATTCTCAATGGCCAACCTCTTTGTACAAACATGCTTCCGAAAACATATATGAATGCAATAATAACTAATACATAGTAATAATGTTTGCTTTCTATGTTTTAGGTAATCGCCATCTAACCAAGAAAAGATAACTATAATTGATAATATAAAACAACAATGTACTATAACCTAATCAACAATAATGAAGTTTAGGCAACCAGAAAAATGGCTAGCCACAAGGAAAAATTTGGAAATTTAACCTCTAAGAAAAGAAAATAAAACATCACAACCCAAACAAATCAATTTCCAGCAAGGCATAATAATTTTCCACCCAAGACAGAGTTCACCCAAATGAAAATGATCAGTCACCAAGAAGAAAAGAAGGTGAACTAGCAAAACCAAGAAAATAAACATCTATCTCAAAGAAAATGGATAACTACCCTAAATGACACTAAGTTAGGAATGGAATAAAGCACAACTTCTAAAGAGCTTAAATCGGCCACTAAGAAGAAAACATGATTACTCCACCAAAGAAAAAGTGAGTCTAACTATTGTTACTATTGGTTCAACATAAAATTCAACTGCAACCATGATAAGGATATTCCCTACCAATTATCACTATTCAATTTGTTGCCGATTCATTTAGTCATCAATTATATGACTAAAAACAATGATAATCACTCCAATAATGACCTTGACTTGTTCCCACGTACCTATAACATTCTAACAAGCTATGTGTAGCAACTTCCAAGCACGTATAGAGATAACATTTACTAATGTGTTCTACATCCATAGTAGCCTAATATATACCTATAGTAATCTATAGGTAGCATATACCCGATCTATGACTTAGTTACAAGTATGTTTATGGACTAAGAGAACACCTATAGGTGACACATACATATATATACATATATAATATGCATACATTTATGTATATGTATGTATGTATACAATATATACATATGAAATATACATACATATATATGTGTATAGGCATGTATATGTGTATGCATGTATATATAAGCATGTCTATATGTATGTTTGTATGTATGTATGTATGTATGTATATAACATATACATGTGCATATACATATTGTATATATATACACAAGCATACATACAAACATATATATATATATATATATATATATATATATACATATACATACATACATACATACATACATACATACATACAAACATACATATAGACATGCTTATATATGCATGCATACACATATACATAAATATATGCATATATATGTATGTATATTTCATATGTATATATTGTATACATACATACATATACATAAATGTATGCATATTATATATGTATATATATGTATGTGTCACCTATAGGTGTTCTCTTAGTCCATAAACATACTTGTAACTAAGTCATAGATCGGGTATATGCTACCTATAGATTACTATAGGTATATATTAGGCTACTATGGATGTAGAACACATTAGTAAATGTTATCTCTATACGTGCTTGGAAGTTGCTACACGTAGCTTGTTAGAATGTTATAGGTACGTGGGAACAAGTCAAGGTCATTATTGGAGTGATTATCATTGTTTTTAGTCATATAATTGATGACTAAATGAATTGGCAACAAATTGAATAGTAGATACATGTATGTACAAGTTTGTATATGGAAATGGGGGAACAAAAGGGGGTCAAAAGTGGCCACTTTTTTCTTGAAATCAATAAAAATTGAACTTGGATGAGAAATTGAAGATAGTCATGCTAAAAATTTAAAAATGTGACAAAAATAAGATTTATATTGCTCAAAATCTAGTTTCTAAACTACTAATTATTTTTAAAAATGGTGAAGATTATGATATTCAAATAGAGGGAGCACACAAAGTGCTCATATTTTTGTTAGAAAATATAACATAGCCTCTAGTGTGCTCCCCTTAAAATTGATTTTTTTAAGTATTTCACAAATCTCTTTGGTGAAAAATTAGCAACATACATAGTTTATGCCTATTTTTTATATTAAATTTTTAATAAGTATAATGTTGTATGAATTTTCAAAGTGGACACATCCTAAAAAGTAAAAATTTGAGCGTGCTACCCCCTAAATTTTTTGAAAACTAATCAAATTTTTTTTTTTTAATGTGTAGAATAAAGTCTAGAATCTAAAAATGTAATTTATTTCAAATTTAGATGAATGGGTAAAAAATTGACATAAAAAATACTATACATAGGTTTTTGACCAAAAAATAAGACACTACCAAACAAAATTGAAGATGGAAATGTCAATGTTTTCAAATTTTAGAAAAATTACATGGTTAGAAAGCTAATATAAAACTTGAAGTCATCCTAGCATTTTTTTAAATTAGCATTGAAAAACATTTAAACTTGATGGAGAGAATGCTTGAGATTTAGTTGATTTTATATGTTTTCTTGAAATCATATTTTTGGGCATCTAAAAGGTAGCTCCAACGCTTTAGGTTGGATGTCCAAAGCAAATCCAACCCTTAGGGTTGAAAATTCCAAATGGAGTTAAAAAAATGAGTGTGTTATAAGGTGCTCACATTTCAAATTGCCTAAAAAAGTGAGCAACAATTTGTAAAAACAAAAAAACATGAATTCGGAGCCACATGCTTTGTTTATTCCTCTACTCTACACTTTATATGACATATAAACAAACTTTTGATGCTTTTGAGTATCTATAATCATTAGTTGACAAAATTATCTATTTTTGTTCTTTTATTGTCATAGAAGATTCCAATTGCATGTTTTTAAATCAAATTTTTGATAGTGTAAATCATTATTTTCATGTTTTAACGAATTGGAATAATTGTTTCACAAAACTAATCAATTTTGTATCTTACATTGACAAAAAAACATTCTAATTGTATAGTAGGCATGAGTTTTCCACAGTCCATGATAATATTGAGTGCTTCTGGATTAAACTGTGTCTATTTTTGAATCTACAACTCTTCTCATCCTGATGATGGATCATTGAGTATGATCCGAAACGTTGATTCAAAAATAGACACAGTTTAATCTAGAACCACTCAATATTCTAATTGTATGTTTTATATTTGAATTTGATAAATTTTCAATCATTGTTTGTGATTTTTGACCAATTATGTTAGATTTATATAGAATTCAACATCATGCTAAGGAAACAACCAAAAACTCAAACACTAGAGGAGTGTGAATGTTAAGAATGCAAAGAAAAGAGAAAAATGAGCCAACTTCATGAAATAAGAAATTAAACTCTATAGATGAAGATCTACCATCTTTACTAATTGAATTAGATCATGAAGCATCCAAAAAAGAGAAGGATTTGGAGAAACAAAGGGAATGAATGAAAAAACTTCATACAAGTAAGAAATTGAATGCAAGAGTTGAAGGTACATCATCTTTTCCATCTTAATTTTCTATTGTGAAAAATCTTCAATCATCAATTGAAAATAATGCTGCAATTTAAAATGTAAATATAGATCTATTAAATCAAATGATCAAATGTTAAATGAGAAAAAAATATCTAATGAATTAAGATTGCCATTAAGAACACCTCTTAGAATTTTGTGTAAAAAAATTAAGGTTTTTAATTGAAAATGATGAGAATATTCTAAAACTAATGCCTAATAAGATTTCTAAACATACTTGTAGAAGTGTAACATGCCATAGTCTCATATTACTAGGAAATTACACACACAATTTACTAAGAAAGTATTTAAGAACATGATAAACATGAGTGAAATTTTTTTTATCATTTGCATAATTACAAAGAAATAAAATATTTGTCAACCTTGAAATACAATATATTCAAAGATAAATCATAGTGAAATCATTTCACTTTACATTTACAAATATTTCCACTTGGCAAAGAGAATAATTTTACATCATAAGTCATAACATGTAAAGTATAGTGCATCTAGAATCTTGATATCTATTACTCAAGTCTCAATGAGTTTTCTACTATAGAGGGAGAGCAACATTTGAGTGCATAACCTCCAACCACAGACTGACAGTCCCCCGCACACGTTCCATCTGGAAGTGGCTCTACCCTTCACGAAGAGTATATAAATAAGGAACCAACATGCTTCCATCTGAGTCCTAGTGTTGTGTCCTACATAATGTAATCAACCATACAGCTCTAGATAATCTTCTAGCTAAGTATGATCATTCTGACAGGTCATGCCATATAGACAATGTGAACTGACTAATGCATGCAAAGACAAATGCATCACTTTGGCCAAAGTTTATATATAAATAGATGTTTGCAATAAACGTAGTCATGTGTTCACACACCCCTAACTTGACTTGGGAACTATCTCATCCTATAGTTTGACTTACTTCGCTAGTATCTCTAGATATAAATTGTCTTGATTAAATCCAATCCTAGTCAATCTGACTTAAAATTAATCCTTAATCTAGGATAATCATAATATATGGGTTTATGTGACATTAACCTTTTAGAGAGTCCCAAGCTTTGCATACTTGCAAATACTAGGGTCTATGACTTCTTGTCACTCTACTCAATGACCCAAAGATCGAGCACTCTTATGAAATATATCAAGTTTCTAACTTTTGTCAAGAAATCATTTATTTTTAACATAAGTGCTTTCATAAACTCTTCCTAAATCATACATGTCTTGATCTATGGTTTCTTGACTATTCATTATTGACCATAAAATACAATAAACTAAAAGAATGTCATAACCAACTTAAGAATTTTTAAGTTTTCTAAACCCTTTTGGGTTGATTCTAGGGTTATGACTTCTCTAATTCTAATATGATGAAATATCAAATACCCTTGTTTAATAAGTTGTAATACTATAACATGAATATAAAAACCCTAGTCTACTCTCGACCACTTGGGCATTGTTACATAACATGAAAAGACATTGCACATAAGGTTTACCCTCTTCATAGAAAATGCTATCATTTTCATAATTAAACTCTTGATTTCTTCAATCTTTCACCTAGACAAGTTTGAGTCTACAATAATACTATTATCGACCTCTTGGTCTTCTGAAGTCCATCAACTCTCTATAAGGAATAGGTTTTTGATCTCACATATAACTTCTTTTTAATATAATGATAATACTTAACATCATTATAAATACTAATGTGAAATAATATCACTAACCTTATGTGTCTTCAATGATGTCATTATCATTTTTATACCTCTAAATAAGTGAATAACTTATCACAGAATCATATGATTGTAAACAATAAAACTATACACATAAATCAATATGAGATGTAAATCTATCTCTGTCTAACTTATTTATCTTGACTCTTACATATAAAAAAAGAGTTCTCAAATGGTTCGGTATTTGAATTACATGAATATGAATATATATATTTCAGTTGATTTGGTTTGATAATGGTTATAGCATCACACCCTAGCCTTACCATGTCCTTCTTGCAAAGATATGATCTCATACATGGGCTTGGTCATAACAAGATTGGTCATTATTTGACTATATAAGAATATACACTATCGTCCATAACTTGAACTTCATAAACTACGCTTGGTGTTTACACACCAACTACATGCCCTTTCGACCTTCTATAAGTTTACAAAACTATAGATGATATACATAAATCACTTGGCGTTTCGACCTGCATGAATTGACTAGATACTGTATATGACATTCAGCTATCACTTGGCCTTTCTGCCTATGTAAATTGACTATACTGTATACAATATACAACAATCACTTGGCCTTTCAGCCTGTGTAAATTGATTATACTGTATACAAAAGTTAATATATTGTGATCTCAACCTTTTATAGGTTTGTAAAGAAAAGAAATAAAGTCTCTTAATAGGAAACAAAGATACAACTTCTACAAGAACTAAGAAGATTTAGACCTCACTAAAAACATAGAGTAAAAAGACTCTTTGACATCATTCAACACAAAAGATTATCAAGCCTTATCAGACTCAAATACACCATACTATAGAACTGATATCATAACAAGAATTTCAATCTAATAAAATGTTTTTCAAGAAAAAGCATGGAACTTGTTTGGAGTTTGAAAGAGAATAGAGGCTTATGACCCTTCCACAATTTCCTTCCTTCTTTCCACGATGAGTTACGAATCTCTCTCCTTGCCGATATTCTCTCAAAAGAATTTTAATGCTCTTCCTTCCATGTCTAATCAGTTCTCTGCCCCCTTTTGTGCCAATGTCCTATGGTGCTTATAGAGTTTACTCTCCAACCGCTCGACTTTCCTCCTATAACAATGCCTATATACATTCCATGAAGGCATGGAGCATCAATGGGGATAATGGTCATAAAAGAAAACTCCCAAAACTTGTTAAAAATCTCCTCCTTACTCTCCAAAATAGTTATGAAGAAAAGGAGTCGAGCCACCATAATCATAAAAGTGGTTTGCATTTAATTGCAAACATACTACGTTCTTATGAAACTCTTTAAGAGCAAACTTTAAGTTTAAAACTTATAGATCATATTTAAATAGATATAAAACAACATAGTACATAGGTATATACAATGTATACTTACGTTGTTCCTAACACTCAACAAGATACGAGAATGGGGTCAAGGTATTCCCCCCCTCTCTATCTTGTGTAAACACCAAAAAAAGATAGGTTATCATAACGGAAACTTATCGAAAATCACCGATAATCAAAATAGTTAACAATTAATATTTAATTTGTTATAAAAATATAAACTATATTCATATTGAATAATAAAAATAATGACTATCGATCATATGTTTTCAATGATCATACTATCTAGACTTTATTTTTTTGATAAAACCTATGCTAATGGATCTTGACGAAAAATCAACGATTGTCGAGTCGAAACCAATCTTTGACCAATTGGTCAAACACAACTTACCAAACTCGATGAGGGTTCACTAAATGGTGCAAGAATGAGACTTAGATGGAAACAACCTATTCTTATCCATACATCTATTCACTTCTCTCCGATGATGCTCTCCCTCTCTTTCTCGGAGGGCATAAACTTGTTTCCTAGATACACTTACAATGACCAAACTGGGATTAGTGTATCATTAGTCAATCCATAAACCTTATGAATAGATAATCATGACATCATATAATCACATGTCTAAATTCTAAACATATAAACATAAACTCATGAAATCATTGATTTATCTTGACATTTCCACAAGCATCAAATCATTAATCCATGCAAAATTATCTACTAATTACATACAAGTAAAAAGTAAAACATAAAATTTGGGGTGTGACAAGAAGAAATGTTAATAAAACATGGAAAGTATTTTTAAAAACTTAAGTGAAACTAGAAGATGTCAAATTTTTTGTTGAAATGATAAAAAATCTTATGTTTAGACCCATCATGAAGATCCTTGGTCATGGAACATCAAATACTAATAGCAAAAAATCTATTGTAAAGAATCTAATCAATGCATATCAAAGCATGGGTTTAACCTCACACACTAAAGATAGTAATACTACACGACGTGTCATTACATCAACTATAGTAAGTAATCAAACAAAGAAGTCTTGCTTGATAAGGAAAATAAGTCAAGTACTAAAAATAAGTAGAAAAACACTAGTGAAAGTCGTTAGGGGGCATGAAAGAGTTGAGGACCTGAATAACAATGAACTATGAGAATTCTCTAGTAGACTCCCAAAAAATGATAGTCATGTAGTTGAATCCTTAAATCCCTAATTGAATAATTTTGAAAAAATAACACAAGAGTATCTCTTGATCAAAGAGACATTGTAAAAAAAGAATTGGTTGTCAAAATCATGAGCCACATCCAAATTATTTTTTGGATGTGACTTAAACACAATTTCTCTTCAAATTTGTAGAGAGTTATCCTCAAATAAAATTAGTCAAAGGTATTTTGAAATGGAAAAACATTTTTATGTCAAAAAAATCATAGACAAAACTTGTTGTAGAGTCCACGTGGATTTTTCTATGCATTACAATGTTTTTTGACATATATGTGTATATTTGCATACTAATGATATTTTGAAAAACTATATGATAGAAGCTCCACCTAAATCGGTAAGGGATTTTATTTCAAGAAAATTTTGTGAAAGAGTAGATGAAAATTTATATGAACAGTTATTTTATAAGAAATCATGTTTGGATGGAACATGTGATAGTTGCAGTGGTTTGCAATGTTTGAGAAATTGTGTACACATGGAGAATACACATGTGACAGAAAAAGTACTAGTGCCTTTTGAGAAATATAAGTCAATGACATACACTCTAAAAGATGGTATTAAAGAGGCAAAAAATATGATTTGGTGAGTGAAAAAATATTAGTATATGAATTTATGACTATTTTTTAAGAAAATATAGTGTATCAATATGCAATGCATACACATAGAGCTTGATGGTTGGACTTGTAATTCAAGTTATGAGAGGACACACTTTCTCTTCATATGGTCATATCAATTATATACTTAATAGAGAATTATACACTACAACCGTAGAATGAGGTTCAATCACAGTACTACAACTCCACTCAAGTTGCTATATTTGTGTATATATAACATTAATTCATGCACCTAATAGTACAAAGGAAGATAGAATAACTTGAAGGAGTATCATTTTTATATCAATGATGATCACACACATTCTACAGAGTTTGTGCAAGGTTGCTTTTAGATGTTCTATATGGTAATTTGAGTAGTAGGAACATCATGTTTGGTTAGCATATCATATGGTTAGATAATTGTACATCATAATTTAAGAATTCATAGATGTTATTGTTGCAAATATGTGCCTTAGTAGTGTTGTCATTGATGTCAACATATCCTTGTTGCCATTGGTGTCAACTGTATCATATTTTGTTGTTTGTATAGAAGACTGGATTGTTGAGGATATTGAGAAAATTAAAGACAATCAATGCATGTGGACCATTGGCCATGTAGCAGATTGTTAGAGGTTGCTCCAGTTAAGAATTGAGAAGTTTGCATGAAGATTTGAAGAAGTTATGGCCATCTGAGTAGAATTGGATTTTGCAGTATTCAGAAGAGACAGTGTGACAGTAAGTTGGTACAGATTGCTCCGCAGTGAAATATCTTGGTCTGTAGATCTGAAGGCATGTTTGGGAAGTCAGTGTGTATCATCAACTCCAGTGGTTCATGGTTTGGAGGTCCGCAAGCTATCTTTCTAGTTTGATAGTCATGGTAGATAGTGTTCTTGAGGTTCCGGAGGAAGATTCAAATGTTTCTGGTAACATGGTTTAGAGTGAATGTTATTGGTGATTTCAATGTTCTTGTGGAGGTCTCTGGATAGTGTGGCTACTATGTTGGAGGTCCGCATTGAAGTTTGAGCTTGTTCATTGAAGATTTCTTCTTTGAGGTTGATGTTCTTCCCAGTCTTGGCCGACCAGATGATCCTAGCATGTTGCGGACGATTTAAGAGCATTTTTATGAAGCGTGGAGTAGTTGTAGAAGTAGATTCAAGTCTCAGTTGTGTTTGGCTGATAGTGTGATGATCTGCGTTAAGTTTAAGCTGACCTTGTTGATCATTCCAAGGTTGATGAAGCATACAAATACTTGTTGAAGAATTATTGAAAAGTATCCTTGTATACAATGAATTAAATTCAAAGAAAGGATCAAAAGCAGAGCAGAGAAGAAGAGAAGTGAAGGGAGTATAGAGTGAAGAGTCTGTGAAGAAGAATTTCAAGATAAGAGCAGGAGTTTTTTGAGCCTTCAAAGGGACTGATTAAGGCATGAATAGAGATGCTATTTCTTAGTTCATTATTTCTATATAAATCATAATTTCTTATAGGCAATGAGCCTCTTCTTGAGCAATGAGCTCTAGGCTATGCACCCAAAGGCACGTGCCTTCTATTTTCTTAAGTACTTTTAATAGGGTACACATTTTTGTGGGTTAACCCCCACCGTGGTTTTTCCCTTAACCAAGTTTTCCATTTCAAAAATCTGGTGTTATGTGTTCATGTTGTTTCTGCTCATTTGTTGATTTATACTTAAATGTCTTTATCATTAATCTAATTATAAAGAAGATTTAAAAGGTTCAGAAAAGGTTAAAATTTAGGGACAACTGATTCACCCCCCTCTCAGTTGTCCAGACTATTTCCAACAATTGGTATTAGAGCTAGATCCTCTTATAAAAGATTGCTCGCTTGAGGATATCCAAGATGTTGACCTACAAGAAAGATAGTTCGAGATTTGATGGAACAAATTATTCTGTTTGGAAGAATCACATGGAGTATCATTTGCAATGCATAGGCAATGCATATTGGGTGATAACCAGTGTTGAGTATAAAACTCCAAAAAAAGGTCCTTCAACTCCAGATCAAGTCAAAGATGCTAAAAATAATCTTCGAACTAAAGAAGCCTTGTTGAGTGCCCTGACTAATTCAGAAATGACAAATGTCTTTGATCTAAAAACTGCTTATGAAATCTGGAAAATGTTGGAGTATCTATATGAAGGTGATAAATATGTCAAATGTGCCAAGTTGCAAAGTCTGAGAGGAAAATTTGAAACTATGAGGATGAGCAAAGATGAAAACATCACAATCTACATGCAAAAGATAAATGAACATGTGTGTGGTATCAGGTGTGCTGGTGGAACTTTGGAAGAATCAAAGATTGTATCAAAATTAATTAGATCTTTACCTAATTCATACAAACATAAGGTTGTAGCTATAGAGGAGATCAAGACTGTCTCAGATATTACAAGAGATCATCTGGTTGGTAAAATTTTAGCTTTTGAATTAAGTGAGTTTGGTGATTCTCTTCCCAAGTTTGAATCTGCATTTAAGGCTAGTGTATGTGGAAAACAAAGATATGATCCGGGTGAAATCTCTTCTGCAAGATCAAACAGATTTGCAAGGACAAGGAAGGATCTTGAAGATGTTGAAATTGAAATTGCAAATTTTGAAGCTCTTCTTGCCAAAAGATTGCCAAGAGGGTCTGGTAAGTATGAAGGAAAATTGCCACTCAAATGTTTTGCTTGTAATAAGATTGGTCATTTTGCCTCAAGATATCCGGAGAGATTTTCAAAACCAAACCCTAACCGATACAAAATTTAGAACAAATATTACTATGTCCAAGAAACTGGAGAAGAAGGAGTCACAAATGATGAATCTGATCATGGATGTTCCCCTAAAAATGATGGGATGTTCATTGCCATCAAAGAAGAAGATCTGGTGTCTATTGAATTTGCTAGCTTTGCAAATATGGAAAGTGGTGCAGGGCACCTAAGAGCATTTTGATGCATTTTGAGAAGTTATGGTTTTGTTCAACATTTTGAGGTTTTTGTTCAATGTGTGTTGTAATAAGGCTTTCTAGCCATGGTTATAAGGTCCACTCTGTATGGTCAAGAGATTTGGGGTAACCTTATAAACCTCAAATCACTCTTAGTCCATTTGGACCCTAGTTGTGTCACTTAGGCCTAGTAGGTCTAATGATGAGTTTTTGAGTCTATTTTGGTAGTTTTTGTGTTTAGGCATGTCTTAGAGACTATGGTGGTTGTTTGGATTCGATTGGACAAGTTGAACCAATCAGGACCTTTGTGATTATGCAAAATCATGGTTGTCAATGCTGTCCTAACACATTTGGCCAGTTGCAACCCACTTTTGGTGGTTAAAACTATTTTTGTAAGTTGCCTACTGACTTGGATCGGTTCATATGGTTGTTCTCTTACTCCAGTATGGAGGAGAAGTTTTTGTACAGAGTTTTGGGCACAAAAACCAATAAAATTGACTATTTTTCCCTAAGTTTCTGTAGTTGTACGGCCTGTACGGATTGGCCAATTGGATCAATGTGATTTTTTTGAAACTAGATTGAGTCAGGGTTCAAATACATCAAGTTTGAAGTCTTGAAGTGGTCGCAGTAGAAAGTTATTGCATTTTTAATTCAGACTAGTCTAAAACCCTGGTTTCTAAGGTTTATCATACAAAATTTGCCCTAGAATGCATTCTAACTGGTGAAACTTCATGCCACTCAGTGAAATGTAGGCTAGGGTTGTATATTACTTGATTCCAAAAGCTTTTAATTGGGAAAGGCAGTCCTTGATTTTTGGAGTGATGCCCTAGGTCAAATATCTCTATGTATTTGACCAAGAAATGTGCAATTTAGTGTTGTAAATGACAAAATCTGATAGGTGGAGGAAATGGATGGTGGTTTCTGAGATGTTGGCATGTGGTAGAAGTGATCCAAGTTACTGTCCCAGTTTTGTGACCCCAAATTAGACCACTTGCTTTGTAACCTAGACCTAAATTGATCAATTAGGCCTAGAGACCTAGTGGGTGTTTTGAGTTGCTGGAGTAGAGTTGGAACTGGAGACTTGGAGGTTTGTTAGAGTCCCCTAAAGGGTATTCAAATCCACCATTTGTTTGCTTAGTCATTTAGGGTTTTGTCAAGTTGTGTAGTGAAAACCGGTTTAGGAGGGCTAGTAGCCTCACTAGGCCAAGTAAGGGTTGGAGAGTTGTGAAAAGTTGGGGATCAAACCAACTATGAAAAAGGTGTTTGTGGACTTGTCTTAAGGTGTGGAAGAAGCCTTGAGGGTTGAATAATAGTCTGGATATCAAATCCCTAATTTGCCATAGGTGTGACCTTGGTTGGATAAAGACTAAGTGTAGTGGGTGAGTGGGCAGAGAAGAGTGAACATTGTTGCTTCCTTTGTGCCACTCTACATCAGAAAGTTCCTTGGCCACTCAGGTTATTGAGAAAGATGAATGGGTGATTAATAGTGGATGTTCTCATCATATGACTGGAGACAAGAGTAAGTTTGTGAATTTTGAAAATTATGAAGGTGGGCTTGTGAAATTTGGAGATAACTCAGCTGGTAGAATCCATGGTAGAGGATCCATCTCTTTTGATGGTAAGAATAGCACCAATTATGTTCTGTATGTGGAATGACTGAAACATAATCTTCTCAGTGTTGGACAATTGGTTGATAAAGGTTATGATCTTTGATTCAAGGATGGAAAGTGTAGAATCTTGGAAAGTTCTGAAACTAAAATTGCATCTGGTACTCAAACTAGAGGTAACATTTTTAATTTAAGTAGCTCTGGAAAAAGTTGTTTGATTGCTCAAATAGATCAAAGTTGGTTATAGCATAGGAGGATGTGTCATGTGACTTTTGATAACATTGTCAAAATAAGTACTACTCAGGTTGTAAGAGATCTTCCAAAACTTGTGAAACCTAATAGCATGTGTAGAGAATGTTAATTGGGGAAACAAAGCAAAATTTCATTCAAAAGTAAGGAACAATTTTAAAATGGTTGATTGGAACTGGTACATACTGATCTCTGTGGTCCTACTAGAATTAGGAGTGTGCAAGGGGATAGATATTTCATGTTGCTGATTAATGACTACTCCAGGATGATGTGGGAACCTTCCTAAAAGAAAAATCAGAAGCTCTTGACAAATTTAAGGTGTTTAAAGTGATGGTGGAAAATGAAATTGGTGAAAAATTGAAATGTCTGAGATCCGACAGAGGTGGAGAATTTACTTCTCATGAGTTTGATGCTTTCTATGAAAAGCATGGCATTAAAAGATAATTATCTGCTCCTAGGACTCCCCAACAAAATGGAGTTGTGGAAAGAAAGAACCGGACCATTCAAGAAGCTACTAGGACCATGATGATGGAAACAAATGTTCAAGTTTATTGGAGAGAAGCTGTAAGTACTACTGTCTATACTCTTAACTAGGTGTAGATCAAAGGCAATTCTGGTAAGACCCCTTATGAACTATGGTTTGGTCATCCTCCTACTGTGAGATATTTTAGAGTTTTTGGTAGTAAATGCTATATCAAAAGAGATGAGGATTTAGGCAAGTTTGATACAAGAAGTGATGAGGGAATATTTTTGGGATACTCTTCTCAATGTAAGGCTTATTGGTGCTTTAACAAGAGGTTGAAAAAGATTGTTGAAAATGCTAATGTTAGAGTTGATGAGAGCAAGGAAGGACATTCCAGGTTTTGTGGATATGATTCAGATGATCAAAATAAAAGTCTAAGTCAAGGAAGGTTAGTTCAAACTTTGAATCAGATGCAGATTGATCCAGAAACTCCAAAGACTCAAGGAATTAGTATAGATGTTGAGGAACAAGCTCAAGAATCAGAAGCCCAAGCAATTCCCAAAGTCCCCAAGTATGTAAGAATGAATCATCCTGAAGATCAAATCATAGGAGATAAAAATAGAGGTGTTTGAACTAGGAGAAGAATTGCTGAAGATCAAGAAGATATTTGTTTGATTTCAAAGATTGAACCTAAATTAGTAAGTGAAGCTTGCAATGATGAAAACTAGGTTAAGGCAATGTAAGAAGAATTGATGCAAATTGAAAAGAATCACACTTGGGATCTTGTTCCCAGACCTGAGGACAAAAAAGTGATTGGAACCAAATGGGTCTTCTAGAATAAACTGAATGAAGGTGGTGAAGTTGTAAGAAACAAGGCAAGGTTGGTATGTAAAGGTTATTCTCAAGTGAAAGGAATCAATTTTGAAGAAACTTTTGCTCCGGTGGCAAGGATAGAGGCAGTCAGATTATTTCTTGCTTTTGCTGCTTTCAAAGATTTTAAAGTTTATCAGATGGATGTCAAATCAACATTTCCAAATGGAGATTTGGAGGAAGAGGTATACATTGAACAACC
Source organism: Cunninghamia lanceolata (assembly GCA_027924645.1). Classification (NCBI taxonomy): domain Eukaryota; kingdom Viridiplantae; phylum Streptophyta; class Pinopsida; order Cupressales; family Cupressaceae; genus Cunninghamia; species Cunninghamia lanceolata. Next base: position 612,694 of record BSBN01000346.1, read on the forward strand.
AGAAAGATTTCAGTTGTCTGATTAGGGAGATATGGTTTGTAGACTAAGAAAAACCTTGTATGGACTCAAGCAAGCTCTAAGAGCCTGGTATGCCAGATTGGATAAGCATTTGCTTAAGCTAGGATTTAGCAAAGGTACTGCTAATAGTAATGTGTACTTCAAGATAAATGATGAGGACATTCTAATTGTTGAGGTCTTTGTTGATGATATCATTTTTGGTGGAAATGAATGCATGTGCAAAGCATTTGCTGATCAGATGAAAAGTGAGTTTGAGATGTCAATGTTTGGTGAGATGAATTTCTTCCTAGGTCTGCAATTTGTTTAGTCAGGTAAAGGTATCTTCATATCTCAGTCCAAGTATGTGAAAGAATTGTTGAAGAAGTTTGGAATGGAAGATTCAAAGCCAGTAGGTACTCCTATGGTAATCGAATGCAAGCTAAGCAAAGATGGTGACTCCCCAAAGGCAAATCAGAAAAGGTATAGATCAATGATTGGAGGATTTCTCTATATGACTCAGACCAGACTTGACATCATGAATGCAGTTGGACTTGTTGCCAGATTTCAAGATGATCCAAAAGAATCCCATGTTGTGGCAGTCAAAAGAATTTTTAGATATCTCAAGGGGACAATTGATTATGGACTGTGGTATCCAAAGGACAATGATTTCACTTTTCATGCATATACAAATGTTGATTGGGTAGGAGACGTGGATGACAGAAAAAGTACTAGTGGTGGTGCGTTCTTCTTGGGAAGAAGACTGGTCTCTTGGATGAGCAAAAAGCAAGAAGCAATTTCTCTGTCTACTATAGAGGTAGAGTATATAGCAGCAGAAAATAATTGTTCTCAAGTTCTGTGGATGAAGCAAATGTTGAAGGACATTAGTGTTGTGTTTGAAGAGCTAGTTAGAATCTTTTGTGATAATTCAAGTGTTATAAGCATTTCCAAGAATTTGGTATTGCATTCAAAGACAAAGCATATATCTATCAAGTTTCACTTCTTGAGAGAGAAAGTTAATGAGAATGAAGTCAAGTTGGAGTTTGTGTCTTCCAAAGATTAGATTGTGGACATCTTCACTAAGCCTCTTCCCAAAGATACTTTTGAGTATCTCAGAGAAAAGTTAGGGGTAATTACCCCTCCTAATCAAAACTAAGATGCACCAAGGTGTATCAGTCTGGTGGAATTTATATTCATATTTTGTATCTAGATTGATGTTAAGAAGGTACTACTCAAAGGGGGAGTAGTCAATATGCAATTTTTTGGATCAGTCTGAAGAAAAAAGGGGGAAAAGATAGCAACTATGTGCCCTTTGCCATTGATGTCAAAAGGGGAGAGAAGTCATGTGAAAAACTAGTTGCTGGTGTAAGGGGGAGCAATAAAGAAAGTAGTTACAGAAGTGAGAAGAGAAAGGAGGAGAAGTTCTTGTCTTGATTGTTAAATTTAGTTTTTCACATCATATGTTGCCATCAATGACAAAGGGGGAGATTGATGCAAATATGTGCCTAAGTGGTGTTGTCATTGATGTCAACATATCCTTGTTGTCATTGGTGTCAACTATATTCTATTTTGTTGTCTGTATAGAAGACCAGATTGTTGAGGATATTGAGAAAATTAAAGACAATCAATGCATGCGAACCATATGGTTGTGTAGAGGATTGTCATAGGTTTCTCCAATTAAGAATTGAGAAGTCCGCATGAAGATTTGAAGAAGTTATGGCCATCTGAGTAGAACTAGATTTTGTAGTATTCAGAAGAGAGAGTGTGACAGTAAGTTGGTCTGGATTGCTCTGTAGTGAAATATCTTGGTCTGCAGATCGGAAGGCATGTTTGGGAAGTCTATGTGTATCGTCAACTCCAGTGGTTCAAGGTTTGGAGGTCCGCAAGCTATCTTTCTAGTTTGACAGTCATGGCAGATAGTGTTCTTAAGGTTTTGGAGGAAGATTCAAATGTTTCTAGTAATATGGTTTAGAGTGAATGTTATTGGTGATTTCAATGTGCTTGTGGAGGTCTCTAGATCATGTTGCTACTATGTTGGAGGTCCGCATTGAAGTTTGATCTTGTTGATTGAAGATTTCTTCTTTGAGGTTGATGTTCTTCCTAGTCTTGGCAGACCGGATGATCCTAGCATGTTGCGGATGATTTAAGAGCATTTTTATGAAGCGTGGAGTGGTTGTAGAAGCATATTCAAGTCTCAGTTATGTTTGGCTGACAGTGTGATGATATGTGTTAAGTTTAAACTGACCTTGTTGATCATTCCAAGGTTGATGAAGCATACAGATACTTATTGAAGAATTATTGAAAAGTATCCTTGTATACAATGAATTAAATCTGAAGAAATGATAAAAAGCATAGTAGACAAGAAGAGAAGTGAAGGGAGTATAGAGTGAAGAGTCTGTGAAGATGAATTTCAAGATAAGAGTAGAAGCTTTTTTGAGCCTTCAAAGGGACTAATTCAGGCATGAATATAGATGCTATTTCTCAGTTCAATATTTTTGTATAAATCATAATTTCTTATAGGTAGTGAGCCTCTTCTTGAGTAGTGAGCTTTGGGCAGTGCACCCAAAGGCATGTGCCTTCTATTTTCTTAAGTACTTTTAATAGGGTATTGGTGCAGGAGCACCAAGATGTCGAGATTCTACTTGATTTTTAAGTTGTCTTAATTTGTTCAATAAGGTCTTTTTCATGTTGTAATAAGGCTTAATGCCATTCTTGTAATGGACTATGTCCAAATAGCTAGATTCTACTATTGTCTTGTTGCAAGTCCTAGTTAGGATAGTCATTTTGCATAGGCAGTCTTAGGGAGTCATTAAATTTTAATATTTGTCTAGGATAGTCATTTAAAATTCTCCATGTTTATTAGCCTATAATGGCATGTCAAAGGGTGGAAAGATGTAACACCTTGTCATACATTAACTACTTGTTAAAAAAGAAAAGATTAGTCATCAAAAACAGTCATTGCTGTCCTAAAGGAAAGGTAGTTTCTAAAAACAATGAAAAGACAGCAGTTAGAAATCAGAAAAAACAAGAAAGATCGATGGTTTTTGATGCAAATTTTTTTTTACTATGTATGAGGCTTGTGTTAAGCCAAGGAAGCATTATTGTATACAGAACATTCGAAGGAATAGAAAGAAATATAGAAAAAGACACTATTTTTCTACTTTTTCCTAATTTTCTATTTTTTATGACTGATTCCTGCCGTACTGTACCCATGTATGGTACAGTCATGGCCTCAATTCATGTTGCATGTGTAGAAGGGGGAGATGACTCTCAAATACAATTAGTTTGAAGTCTTGACAGTAGATAATGGTAGAGATATTCATGTTTTCCCAAAACTACTTTGTGGTGATTGTTTTCTAAATTTGCACATTGAAACAGTCCGTACCATTCAATAGTACGACACTGTCATAAAACCAAGAATGTTTGGAAATAGAGTTTGATGAAGTAACTCCCACTTTGTATCAGTTTGGGCTTATGATAGTGAATTAGAAGCAAGTTGTAGTCATTTGATATGGGACTGTTTTCTAAAATTTCTGTTTTCCTTAAAGAAGAGTGCTGCTACAGGCCGTACAACAGCAAGGTACAACATAGTTTTTACTCTTTCATGTTTTGATAGGTTAGAACATTGAATGGTCTAACATTTTAAGAGAATTTGGGATCTTGACATTAAACTTGGAGGCATGAGGACAGTTGGTATTGAAGACTCCATGTGAAGGACTTTGCAGAAGTCTTGTGTTAGCAGACTAGAGAAGGACAACAACAAGAAGGTAATAGTTTTTGTTCATCATGTTTTTGATTTGATAATGTAGGCATTAGATGTGAGTGCCATGTTGTTGGGTAGGCTGATTTAATGAGTTTGGGTTTGTCCCAAGAAAGATCATCCTAGAAGGATGTTGTGACTATCTCCCTAATGGAGTAGTGAGATTATGAAAGCCTATGAAGAGCATAGTGAAGTTTGCTGTCCTGCAGTCCTGTGTAGAGGAGTTGAAGTATGTTAGATGCAGTTGGGCATCTTGGAAGGTATCTTGGAGTCCTCCCTCATATTGTATTTCAAGAACAAGGTAGTGATTGTGTTGGAGCCCTTCATGGGTAAGAGAGTGAACCTCTAGAGAAAACAGTGAAATTGAAGGTTATTGCATGTGAAGTTATGAACATGAGAAGGCTGTCCTAGATGCTCTGCATCATTTTTGGTATTAGAGCTAGCTAGTAGATCCTTGAAGGTGTTGTGGATCTTGTGAAGAATATAAGGTTTGTGAAATTTTGTGAAGATGCCTCCAAAGAACTAGATGGCAAGAGAGAATGCTGAGTTCAGAGAAGCCTTAGAGGCAAGAGAGAAAGAGCTAAGGGACAGAAGAGAACAAGATGCTGCCAGAGATAGAGAGTTGAGGCAAGTGAGAAGAGAAAATGCAACAATCTTAGCTAGATTGGAAGCATTAGAGAAGAATCCAAGAAAGGATGAACAAGATGATTTAGAAGGAGATGAGGATGCTAATGAGAATCCTCCTAAGGATGAGTTAGATGCTGAAGAAAAGAAGTTTGTAAGATTGCTGAAGGCAGTCCAAGGAAGTGGGACTAAAGCAAACATAGAGCTACCTATCTATCAGGGGAAGATGGATAGTGAAGAAGTATTAGGGTGGATAGATGCATTGGAAAAAAAATTTGAGTATGAGGAATGAGTGATGAGAAAAAGATTAAGTTTGCAAAAAAAAAACTGAGAGGAACAACACTTACCTGGTGGAGTAGTGTGCAGACAGAAAGAGTGGCTAGAGGTGCATCAAAAATCACTTCTTGGGGTAGGATGAAGGATATGATGAAGGACCAATTCCTTCCATCTATTTACTCTATTCAGACTAAGAGGATGAGACAGAATCTGAAGCAAAAGGACATGGATGTTATGTCCTACTGAGCAATTTAATAAGCTTAGTATTAGAGGTGGATTAGAAGATGAAGAAGAGAAAGTGGCAAGATACCTTAATGGGCTTAGGTATAACTTGCAGGATGAGATTGGGTTGGCAGTACCAAAATCACTTGGAGAGTGTTTTCAGTTAGCCATCAGGGCTGAAGAGAGAGTGAAGAGGAAGCAAGAAAGGCAAGGAGGTTATGGAAGAGGAAATAGAGGTAGGGGCAAACCTACTAGTGAAGTTCAGAACATCAATGAGAAGGGTAAGGAGTTGTCTACAAAACAGAGAGGTGGATATAGAGGTGGAGGTAGATTTGGATCAGGAAGAGGAGTGTTCACAGGCAGATGTTATCACTGCAATGAGGTGGGACACACATCTTTCAACTGTCCTAAGAAGGATGGTGTTGACAAGACCAAGGAAAAAGAGTTCACTTGGCACAAGAGGAGGAGAAGCCAGAAGAACGAGAGATGTCGTCAGCCTCTCCAATGATGGATGGAGAAATGCTCATGGTGGAAAGAGGTAAGATGCAACAACCACCACATGTATCTATTTTTAGAACTAATTGTTTGAGCCATGGCAAGATATGCAAGTTGATTGTAGATTCAGGTTCTCATGATAACTTAGTTTCTTGGGAAATGGTGAATAAGTTGGGGTTGAAGACTTTTGATCATCCCAGTCCTTACCATGTCACTTGGGTAAGTCAAGAACATTAGGTAATGGTCACTAAGAAGGATTATGTTGACTTCACAATTGGTCCATATCAGGACTCTGTTTTATGTGATGTTATTCCTATGACTTGTGGGCATGTAATCTTGGGCAGACCATGGCAGTATTTGAGAAGAACTATTCATGATGGGTATACTAATACCTATGTAGTGCACAAAGATGGTAAGAAGTTCAAATTGATTCATTTACCTTGTGAGGAGAAGAAGGAACAGGTTATAATTTGCTTTGGAAAGAAATTGAAGTTGAATGAGTAGGTTCTGGGTTATTGCACATAGCAGCCACAGATGCAACACAAGAAGGTGGATGATAGTCCTAGAGAGCAGCACGCTTGGGACTTGAGTTATGTTAAGGTAAGGGACATTTAGTGTCCTATAAGGAGCTAGAAGAAGGAAGGAAAACAACAGAAGGTACAAGGAGGAATGAATCAGAAGTTCCAGTTGAGAAGAGCTGAAGCATTGCAGCAGCAAGGTCCTAGGCAAGGACACCACAACAGGTTTTATGTTTCTAACATTGTTTATAGGAGCCATGCAGGCTGGAGACGGAGGAAGCTAACTCTTTGAGAGTTCATGTTCCCTGTCACCAGTCAGAGGAACATCCCAACAAGATGGAAGAATGGTTGGAACAGATCGCCTAACTCTTGGGACAAGAGTTTTCATCATGCAGGGGAGTATGGTGCAGGAGCACCAAGATGTCGAGTTTCTACTTGATTTTCAAGTTGTCTTAATTTGTTCAATAAGGTCTTTTTCATGTTGTAATAAGGCTTAATGCCATTCTTGTAATGGACTATGTCCAAATAGCTAGATTCTACTATTGTCTTGTTGCAAGTCCTAGTTAGGACAGTCATTTTGCATAGGCAATCTTAGGGAGTCGTTAAATTTTAATATTTGTATAGGATAGTCATTTAAAATTCTCCATGTTTATTAGCCTATAATGGCATGTCAAAGGGTGGAAAGATGTAACAGCTTGTCATAGGTTAACTACTTGTTAAAAAAGTAAAGATTAGTCATCAAAAATAGTCATTGCTATCCTAAAGAAAAGGTAGTTTCTAAAAACAATGAAAAGACAGCAGTTAGAAATTAGAAAAAACAAGAAAGATCGATGGTTTTTGATGCAAAACATTTTTTTCTATGTATGAGGCTTGTGTTAAGCCAAGGAAGCATTATTGTATAGAGAACATTCGAACGAATAGAAAGAAACACAGAAAAAGACTATTTTTTTGCTTTTTCCTAATTTTCTATTTTTTATGACTGATTCCTGTCGTACTGTACCCCTGTATGGTACAGTCATGGCCTCAATTCATGTTGCATGTGTAGAAGGGGGAGATGACTCTCAAATACAATTAGTTTGAAGTCTTGAGAGTAGATAATGGTAGAGATATTCATGTTTTCCCAAAACTACTTTGTGGTGATTGTTTTTTGAATTTGCACATTGAAACAGTCCATACCATTCAATAGTACAGCACTGTCATAAAACCAAGAATGTTTGGAAATAGAGTTTGATGAAGTAACTCCCACTTTGTATCAGTTTGGGCTTATGATAGTGAATTAGAAGCAAGTTGTAGTCATTTGATATGGGACTGTTTTCTGAAATTTCTGTTTTCCTTAAAGAAGAGTGCTGCTACAGGCCATACAACAGCAAGGTACAACATAGTTTTCACTCTTTCATGTTTTGATAGGTTAGAACATTGAATGGTCTAACATTTTAAGAGAATTTGGGATCTTGACATTAAACTTGGAGGCATGAGGACAGTTGGTATTGAAGATTACATGTGAAGGACTCTGCAGAAGTCTTGTGTTAGCAGACTAGAGAAGGACAGCAGCAAGAAGGTAATAGTTTTTGTTCATCATGTTTTTGATTTGACAATGTAGGCATTAGATGTGAGTGCCATGTTGTTGGGTAGGCTGATTTAATGAGTTTGGGTTTGTCCCAAGAAAGATCATCCTAGAAGGATGTTGTGACTATCTCCCTAATGGAGCAGTGAGATTATGAAAGCCTATGAAGAGCATAGTGAAGTTTGCTGTCCTGTAGTCCTGTTTAGAGGAGTTGAAGTGATGTTAGATGGAGTTGGGCATCTTGGAGTCCTCCCTCATATTGCATTTCAAGAACAAGGTAGTGATTGTGTTGGAGCCCTTCATGGGTAAGAGAGTGAACCTCTAGAGAAAACAGTGAAATTGAAGGTTATTGCATGTGAAGTTATAAACATGAGAAGGCTGTCCTAGATGCTCTGCACCATTTTTGGTATCAGATCTAGCTAGTAGATCCTTGAAGGTGTTGTGGATCTTGTGAAGAATATAAGGTTTGTGAAATTTTGTGAAGATGCCTCTAAAGAACCAGATGGCAAGAGAGAATGCTGAGTTGAGAGAAGCCTTAGAGGCAAGAGAGAAAGAGCTGAGGGACAGAAGAGAATAGGATGCTGCCAAAGACAGAGAGTTGAGGCAAGTGAGAAGAGAAAATGCAACAATCTTAGCTAGATTGGAAGCATTAGAGAAGAATCCAAGAAAGGATGAACAAGATGATTTAGAAGGAGATGAGGATGCTGATGAGAATCCTCCTGAGGATGAGTTAGATGCTGAAGAAAAGAAGTTTGTAAGATTGCTGAAGGCAGTCCAAGGAAGTGGGACTAAGGCAAACATAGAGCTACCTATCTATCAGGGGAAGATGGATAGTGAAGAAGTATTAGGGTGGATAGATGCCTTCGAATTTTTTTTTGAGTATGAGGAGATGAGTGATGAGAAAAAGATTAAGTTTGCAAAAACAAAACTGAGAGGAACAACACTTACCTGGTGGAGTAGTATGTAGACAGAAAGAGTGGCTAGAGGTGCATAAAAAATCACTTCTTGGGGTAGGATGAAGGATATGATGAAGGACCAATTCCTTCCATTTGATTACTCTATTCAGACAAAGAGGGTGAGACAGAATCTGAAGAAGAAGGACATGGATGTTATGTCCTATACTGAGCAATTTCATAAGCTTAGTATTAGAGGTGGATTAGAAGATGAAGAAGAGAAAGTGGCAAGATACCTTAATGGGCTTAGGTATAACTTGGAGGATGAGATTGGGTTAGCAGTACCAAAATCACTTGGAGAGTGTTTTCAGTTAGCCATCAAGGCTGAAGAGAGAGTGAAGAGGAAGCAAGAAAGGCCAGGAGGTTATGGAAGAGGAAATAGAGGTAGGGGCAAACCTACTAGTGAAGTTCAGAATAGCAATGAGAAGGGTAAGGAGTTGTCTACAGAACAGAGAGGTGGATATAGAGGTGGAGGTAGATTTGGATCAGGAAGAGGAGTGTTCACAGGTAGATGTTATCATTGCAATGAGGTGGGACACACATCTTTCAACTGTCCTAAGAAGGATGGTGTTGACATGACCAAGGAAAAAAGAGTTCACTTGGCACAAGAGGAGGAGAAGCCAGAAGAACCAGAGATGTTGTCAGCCTCTCCAATGATGGATGGAGAAATGTTCATGGTGGAAAGAGGTAAGATGCAGCAACCACCACAGGTATCTATTTTTAGAACTAATTGTTTGAGCCATGGCAAGATATGCAAGTTGATTGTAGATTCAAGTTCTCATGATAACTTAGTTTCTTGGGAAATGGTGAATAAGTTGGGGTTGAAGACTTTTGATCATCCCAGTCCTTACCATGTCACTTGGGTAAGTCAAGAACAACAGGTAATGGTCACTAAGAAGGCTTATGTTGACTTCACAATTGGTCCATATCAGGACTCTGATTTATGTGATGTTATTCCTATGACTTGTGGGCATGTAATCTTGGGTAGACCATGGCAGTATTTGAGAAGAACTATTCATGATGGGTATACTAATACCTATGTAGTGCACAAAGATGGTAAGAAGTTCAAATTGATTCCTTTACCTTGTGAGGAGAAGAAGGAACATGTTACAATTTTCTTTGGAAAGAAATTGAAGTTGAATGAGTAGGTTTAGGGTGATTGCACATAGCAGCCACAGATGCAACACAAGAAGGTGGATGACAATCCTAGAGAGCAGCAGGCTTGGGACTTGAGTTATGTTAAGGTAGGGGACATTGAGTGTCCTATAAGGAGCCAGAAGAAGGAAGGCAAACAACATAAGGTACAAGGAGGAATGAATCAGAAGTTCAGGTTGAGAAGAGTTGAAGCATTGCAGCAGCAAGGTCCTAAGCAAGGACACCACAACAGGTTTTATGTTTCTAACACTGTTTATAGGAGCCATGTAGGTTGGAGAAGGAGGAAGCTAACTCTTTGAGAGTTCATGTTCCCTATCACCAGTCAGAGGAACATCCCAACAAGATGGAAGAATGGTTGGAACAGATCCCCTAACTCTTGGGACAAGAGTTTTCATCATGCAGGGGAGTATGGTGCAGGAGCACCAAGATGTCGAGTTTCTACTTGATTTTCAAGTTGTCTTAATTTGTTCAATAAGGTCTTTTTCATGTTGTAATAAGGCTTAATGCCATTCTTGTAATGGACTATGTCCAAATAGCTAGATTCTACTATTGTCTTGTTGCAAGTCCTAGTTAGGACAGTCATTTTGCATAGGTAATCTTAGGGAGTCATTAAATTTTAATATTTGTATAGGATAGTCATTTAAAATTCTCCATGTTTATTAGCCTATAATGGCATGTCAAAGGGTGGAAAGATGTAACAGCTTGTCATAGGTTAACTACTTGTTAAAAAAGCAAAGATTAGTCATCAAAAATAGTCATTGTTGTCCTAAAGAAAAGACAGTTTCTAAAAATAGTGAAAAGACAGCGGTTAGAAATTAGAAAAAACAAGAAAGATCGATGGTTTTTTATGCAAAACATTTTTTTCTATGTATGAGGCTTGTGTTAATCCAAGGAAGCATTATTGTATAGAGAACATTCGAAGGAATAGAAAGAAATATAGAAAAAGACACTGTTTTTCTTCTTTTTCCTAATTTTCTATTTTTTATGACTAATTCCTGTCGTACTGTACCCCTGTACGGAATAGTCATGGCCTCAATTCATGTTGCATGTGTAGAAGGGGGAGATGACTCTCAAATACAATTAGTTTTAAGTCTTGATAGTAGATAATGGTAGAGATATTCATGTTTTCCCAAAACTACTTTGTGGTGACTATTTTTTGAATTTGCACATTGAAACAGTCCGTACCATTCAATAGTACAACACTGTCATAAAATCAAGAATTTTTGGAAATAGAGTTTGATGAAGTAACTCCCAGTTGGTATTAGTTTGGGCTTATGATAGTGAATTAGAAGCAAGTTGTAGTCATTTGATATGGGACTATTTTCTGAAATTTCTGTTTTCCTTAAAGAAGATTGCTGCTACAGGTCGTACAACAGCAAGGTACAACATAGTTTTCACTCTTTCATGTTTTGATTGATTAGAACATTGAATGGTCTACCATTTTAAGAGAATTTGGGATCTTGACATTAAACTTGGAGGCATGAGGATAGTTGGTATTGAAGACTCCATGTGAAGGACTCTGTAGAAGTCTTGTGTTAGCAGACTAGAGAAGGACAACAACAAGAAGGTAATAGTTTTTGTTCATCATGTTTTTGATTTGCCAATGTAGGCATTAGATGTGAGTGCCATGTTGTTTGGGTAGGCTGATTTAATGAGTTTGGGTTTGTCCCAAGAAAGATCATCCTAGAAGGATGTTGTGACTATTTCCCTAATGGAGCAGTGAGATTATGAAAGCCTATGAAGAGCATAGTGAAGTTTGCTGTCCTACAGTCTTGTGTAGAGGAGTTGAAGTGATGTTAGATGGAGTTGGGCATCTTGGAAGGTATCTTGGAGTCCTCCCTCATATTGCATGTCAAGAACAAGGTAGTGATTGTGTTGGAGCCCTTCATGGGTAAGAGAGTGGACCTCTAAAGAAAACAGTGAAATTGAAGGTTATTGCATGTGAAGTTATGAACATGAGAAGGCTGTCCTAGATGCTCTGCATCAGGTATACATTTTTGTGGGTTAACCCCCAGTGTGGTTTTTCCCTTAACCGGGTTTTCCATGTCAAAAATCTGGTGTTATGTGTTCATGTTGTTTCTGCTCATTTGCTGATTTATACTTAAATGTCTTTATCATTAATTTGATTATAAAGAAGATTTAAAAGGTTTAGAAAAGGTTAAAATTTAAGGACAACTGATTCACCCACCCTCTCAGTTGTCTGGACTATTTCCAATAGTTATATGAATTGGTTGAGTAGGATGCATATGACGAGTGGTTTTCAACATATATAGAATTTATCTAAGGATGGGCATGGAAAAGGAGAGCATATCATATGAGTGTATGTTGTTGAGTCTACTCTAAGACCACTTAATCACTCTTCCTACTCTAACACACAAAAAGATTCAACACAATAATCATTCAACTCCTCATTACTGTGCATATCATTGAATTCTTGGCCATTCCACTAAGGAATTCTGAGTCTTAGGTGACAAAATTCAACAACTTCAAACACGGTATGGATCTAGTACTCTTCACCAAACTTGATGTAGTCCCTAGAGCAGCTTGTCCTCCATCCATTTTATAAAGCAAGTTGGGGGAGGATGTTTTGTTATAGGTTGACTTGCAAGTGTGGTCTCTCCTTCTCATTTGTGTTATACTTGCATGTACTATGATCCCCGTATTGTGATGTTTTGTTGATGGTTAGTTCTCCCTTGGCACCCTTGTTAGCACAAGGTACAAGGAGAAAGAACATGTTGTATCATTCCTCTATATATCTTCATTCTTCTATATGTTGTAATTTGAAAATTTCCTTTTGGATGATTTAGCATCCTTTCATGTTGATTCAATTTATGTGTACTCTACTTTCATGTGATATTAATATTTTATGTGACACCTTGTTGCAATGCTTGGTGCCATACCATGACTACACAAGCCATTGTGTATCATGCCTACAAGCATCGCCTTGGTTTTCTCATTCTAGGGGCAACCCCTTGTGGTGATGTAGCTTCTAAGAACACATATCATTTGGGATTGCACTTTTAGAAAACTCTTATGCATGTTTTATATGTCTTCCTTATTCTACCTTAAATGCAATTGCTCCCTGATGGAGTTAGCAATCACTTTAAGGTGGGGGCATATATCATGCTATGAGCCTTACTCTCATCTTTCTATCAAAACATTTGTTTATTATCTTTGTTACTACACTCTCTTGGAAAGGATTATGGCAAGCTTGGAAGCAAGATCATGAGTCTATCTTGTTCTCCTAAGATGAAGCTCCTTGCATCTTCGAGAGAAGGGTTGGAACCACAAACTTGACTTTGGCTAGAGTACCTTTGGGTATGGTTGCAACGCCTTCTTATTCTACAGGGATTCATAAAAATCCTCTTGTGAGAGGTAGTTTGTGTATTCCCTTGAGTGGAAACACTTTTCTTGACATGGATTATGTGTATGATGTGTTTGTATCCTCTTATGCTTCTTATTTCTAACTAACCCCTTCTTAGGATTATTCTTATTGCATCTTGGGGAATGATGCACAAAAATTGAGACAACATTTAGATTGAGGTCCCTTTTCTCATGCCGAGTCAAGGTCTTCCATTATGAGACTTTTGTGATTGTTGTATGATGCATGTATTCTCCTCGCATATTCTTATCCTCTATGTATTCTTCATGCCTCATGCATGCTTCATGTGTTTTCTCCATGTCTTCCTTATGTATTCTCCTTGAGTTCTTTGCATGTATTCCATGTGTGTTTCATGTGTATTCTATGTATACTTTATGCCTTATGAGTATGCTTTGTGTCAAGCATGTATACTTTGTGTAACATACCAACTCATACAACTTGGAATTACTCACAAAATTTACTAAGAAAGTAAATGAACACATTTAAACATGAATGAATTTTATTTTTACATTTGCATAATCTCATAGAACTAAATGCATATCTTTTCTGAATATTTTTCAACCTTGGAAAAGTACAATATATTCAAAGATAAAATCATAGTGAAATCATTTCACTTTACATTTACAAATCATCTGCACTTGGTAATATGAATAATTTTACATAAGTTTGAAAATCATAAGTCATAACATTAAGTATACTGCATTTAGAATCTAGTATTTGTCACACAAGTCTCAGTGAGTCTTTTGCTATAGAGGGAGAGCATCATCTGAGTGCTTTTCCTCCAACCACAAATTGGCGCTCCCCTACTCATCTTGCATTTGAAAGTGGCCCTACCCTTCATGAATAGTATAGACATAAGGAACCAAAATGTTTCCATTTGATTTCTAGTGATGTGTCCTACATAACTCAATCGACCATACAACTCTAGACAATCTTCTAACTAAGTATGATCATTTTGATAGGTTACACAATCTAGACACGATAAAATGGATAATGCATGTAGATACAAATGCATCACTTTGGCCTTGAAGTGTCTCTATAAATGGGCATTTTCAATAAACGTAGTTGTGTGTTCACACACCACTAACTCAATTTGGAAACTACCTCATCCTACAGTTTGAATTAATTGACTAGTATCTCTAGACATAAATTGTCTTGACTAAACTCAATCCTAGTCAATCTGACTTAGAATTAATCCTTAATCTAGGAAATATGTAATATAAGGGTTTAGGTGACTTTAACCTTTCAAAGAGCCCCCCTTTGCATAATTGCAAGTACTAGGGTCTATGACTTCTTGTCATTCTACTCAATGACCCAAAGATTAAGCACTCTTGTGGAATATATCAAGTTTTGACTCTATCAAGAAATCATTTAAATTTATCAAAGTACTTCACAGACTCTTTCTAAATTATACTATCTTGATCTATGGTTTCTTGACCATTCTTTGTTGACCATAATAAACAATAGACTAAAATCAGTGTTATAACCAATTTAAGAGTTTTCAAGTATTCTTAACCCTTCTGGGTTGAATCTAGGGATTTGACTACTTTATCCCAATGCATTGAATATCAATTACTCTTGTTTTCCAAAAGCAAACATTTATAATAATATAACATGGAAATGATAATCCTCTAGTCTTCTCTTGACAACTTGGGCATTGATCGAATTCACATTTCTCATAACATGTAGAAACATGGTACACGAGGTATATCCTAATTCATATAGGATCTTAATGAATACTATCATTATCATAACTAATCTTTTGACTAAGTTTAATCTTTCAACCTTAATAGGTCTGAGTCGAAAATAATAATATAGTATTTTTGACCTCTTGGTCTTCTTAAGTCAACCAACTTTTGATATAGGAAAGGTTATGAACTCATATATAACATGCTTCGAATACCATGATAACACATCATTTTTGAAGATTGCATATGTGATAATATATTGATGGAGACAGGTTGTCATTGATGTCAAAAAGGGTGTTGAGTTGTTGATGCAAACTTAGTTGACTGGATCATGTGTCAAGATGTGTTTTCTCTTCATATGACAAGATGTCATCTTCATATTCTTTGATGTTAAGTTCATGTTCATCTTAGGATGCATACTCATGATTGGTTTTTATATTGGTTCATATTTTATCATCTTGTTTATGATAGGATCTTGGGTTCATATTTGATCACAATGCACATTTAGGATAAGAGAAGCAAGATGTTTAGTGTTATTCAAGATAAGAGGTAAGTGATGTTGGGAGAGGAAAATTTAAAATTTTCTTGTATTCTTACTCATCCATATCCGACCAAATCATAAAACATTTCACCCAAAATCATAATTGAAATTGATATATCCCATAAAAAATCCTATGACAAAACAATGTAAAGGGCTTAAATTTCTTAATATCGGCAAGACTTTATATTATCTATATCGATCCATGAGAAACCAGTTGAAATGTTTATTAGCGTGAAAACAAAGATTAGAGAGAAGATTTCAAAAGTCACCGATGGAGAAAATGATACCGATGACCTTTCGTCAGTGAGAAAGCTACCAGTCACGGTGATCGGTATAACTAAAGACTATCGGAGAATACTTCGAAAACCCTCCCGATGGTATAGATCATATCGATGGAGTATTTCAAAAAAACTCTCACTGAGCATCCCATGGAATCAAAGGAACTAATGGTCATCGGTAGGATATGAACATCGGAGTGAAAAATTAATAAGTCTCCGATACTCCGATGTCTTAGCGAATAACAAAAGGTGTTTTCGGTATAAGTCATGTCGATATGTATAACCATTGGCAAAAGCAAATGAATTAGAACAAGGTTTACAAGTCTAGCCGAAGCAATTCTCACAACAATGTTGGTAACATATTATGAAGGTCTTTCCAATCCAGGATATAAAAGGCTATCGGGGAGACGACTACGATCGGATATCCATAAATATGTTATCTCGATAACATAGATTACCCCGATGACAATAATAGTCACATTCATCGACGAGACTCTCACCGATAGCCATATCGGTAACACTTAGGAGATCGGGGAAGAAGGTTATTCACACAGCGATGAAGAAAGTCATGCTGATGGAAACTATGCCCACTTCCACATCGGGTAAGGCATGGAAATCTCTTGCGATACGATTTCACAAATGAAATATAACATCGAGGAGACAATTGAAGGGTTACAACGATTGATCTATGAACAAACATTTGTGCCATAAGGAGATATTAAAATTGCCCAGACATTATGAAAACCATGCCGATGAAAGGAGTTATGACGATGTGACATTTCACAACGATCAAGAGAATTGAATTGCTTGAACAATTAATTGCAGACGGCGAAGAAATCCTCTGAGGTAACATTCGAAATCATTGTAATTAAACTCAACAGAATTGTTTGAGAAGAGCCTACAGGGGGAGACTTGAAGCGCAAAATAGGGGAATTTGATCAGAGCCACTGATAATAGGTACATACATACAAACTTCTGTGCTATAGCCTGTAATTTGAATTTTTCTTTCAAGGATTGTAAATGGAGACTCCGGGGAAAGGAAAGGGTAGAAAATCACAAGGCGATACAAGTAAACCTAAAAAATAGAAGATCGATAAAACCCCTGAAGAGAAAACAAAGGACAGAAACTGAACCTATACTTGATTGATCAACTACCAGGATCAACTCCCAAAGCCCGAAGATTTGCACAACTTAGGGCGGAAGTGGAGAAGTTAGAGGACAAATATAAATACCTCAGGAACATTTGGACTCCAATTAGAGGCTATGAACTTTTCAAATTCCATTACAACAAAAGATTTAGGAATTCTCCAGTATCAAACCCATGGCATTTGAATTTGCATAAATTAATTGTGCCTGATGTGTTTTTGAATATTGAACTCCTCCAACTTCTTGCTAAATAGTATAACCCAAGTCTTAAGGCTATATGCAACCCACAAGGGGAGCCTATTATACACTTATCAAAGAATGCAATCTGTGAGGTTTTTGACTTGGATGATTTATGTACTATCCCTATTGTTTATGAGGATTTGAAAAAGGAGTACTGGAGAATGGATACTACATACAATGCGTGGAGATTGCCAATCACAGATCTAGGCCAGAGGGAGAAATGGTGCCCCTCAGTGAGAATGATGGCCCTCCATTTCATGTGTCATTGTTTAAACCCTACATACAATATACTAACTACTCTGTGGGCCAAGTCCTAGGATCAGAGGTTCCTAACTTTATGACAATTCCTCTGATGGTCATAGCTATTGACAATCGATGCCTCCAATGCAAAAGAGTTGATCGAGCAACATCAGAGGTATTATGATCAACTTAAGACTAATGCCAAAGAATGTGCTAAATCTTCAAAAGAAGGAGTGCCCACATTGTTCAAAAGTGATAAAGAATTAAAGAGCAAAGAAGAATGGAGTAGAGATTATCAAGCAATACTACATGAAGCTTTAGGAGCTCTTAAGGACAAAGACTTTGCATCCGGGGAAGCCTGCAAACATTTGGAGAAGATGGTTACGATGGATGTGATTACAAGGAATGCTATTGAATTTACTGATTCACATCGCAGCCAGGAGTACTTAGACCACATTACTAAATTATACTTGTGGTTGAATAGGGCCTAAGCATTGTTGTTTTATGGTTGTTATGTTAATCTTGTTAATTCCAAAAAGACTTCTTGAAGAGTTATGTCTCTTCACAAGCATTTCTATATAAGTTCAAACATTTGATGCTGAATGATCATCAACAGTAGAATATATTACATACAATTTACAATGTTTTCAAAAGACCATGTTGCAAGTATTTTATTGAAGAAGTAAATTGGAGTTCTCTGATCTAGTGGTTTTATTCTGGCATCAATTGTTTGCTAAAGTTACTAAATTGTGTGGTTATCTCCAGTTCTATATTTCCTTGTTATTCAGATTAATATATCAAGTATTTATTTTATTTGTCAATACACATTTGCTGTAGTTGTGTGATTTGATTAATTGGTTTCCATAAAAGGAATTAAAATCCTTCTGATCAGTCATAGTAACCTGGAAGTGTTAGTTTGGATTGCTAAGAAGAGCCATATAATTAGGATTGCCATTCTATCTCCAAATTAATATTATCTGTTATTCTTGCATATTTCATTCAATTGGTTCCTTCAAGAAAGGATTAAATTACCTTCTGGTGAATAACAAGAAATCTGATTATATTGGTTGGATTATTAAGAATAGTTTGTCAGTCATCTCCTTGCACGTTTATACAAGTTATAAACTAAAATTGTGCCAAACAGTTAGAATTACCACCCACTATAAGCCACTAGTCTTAAGTCCTCCATTTGACTCTGTTTACCCAACAAGGCACTGGTCTTATTTCAATTCATTATTTAGAATCCTTTATTTAATTGAGCACATCCATAAAATTTACTTTGATATTGCTTATACAATTTATACCAACCATTCATTAGATACTAGAATTATTCAACAATCTCTCATCTAGTCTACACCATTTGCCACTGTAGGTAGATCAATTTACTTAGTCAAAATAGTTGCATTCAATCTTCTTTAATTTCCAAGGTTTACCCACCTAGGTGTAGCAGGACGTAAAGTGTAGGAAATCATCAAACCTTGAAGGTTGATTTCGTCAAGTTAGTTCAAAAATGTTGCGAACCTAAGCATAGAGCCTGACATCCTCTTAGGATTAGCAACCTGCATTTTTGAGACCTAACAAGTGACATGGTGATAATGATCACCAAGGTAAGAAGCAAGGTGTTGAAGGTTCTGTGTACTTTGATCTATTTCTCAACTGACGCATATAATGATTGCATTGTCATGTTGATTGATCAAGTTAATATAAGAGGTTGCTTGTGTCTCCAAAAAGGCATCACATAATTCTTATATGCAGATTGCATCAGGATGTCAAAGGAATTGGCCATGGTGTTCATGTCAAAAGAGACAAAGTGTTTGTGATAAGGTTCTTGATTATCTTCCTGTTAGATTGGTATGCTTCTCATATTGGTTTGTTAGTGTGCTATTGATTTTGAGGCACAATGTTGGTGCAAAAGTCAAATGAAAAATGAAATTTGCCATGATCTATGCAAAAGTCTAGTTTGTATGCAAAGGTTAAAAAGGCCTATCATTCAGTTTGTATGATGATATTCACAGATCATCTGCATAAAAAATTTCAATACAAATTTCAAGTCTTTTTGTGGTATTTAAGGGTTTCATAAGGATGAAAAGATAATCCTAAAGTCAAAATTCAAAATCCTTTATTTTTTAATTTTAAAGTGACATGCACTTTAAAATCCTAAATCCTAAATCCTTTATTTTTTAATTCAAAATCCTAAAGTCACCTTATGAATGCTATGGTGGGCTAAATAAAGTCTATTATTAGACTTTTCTAAGAAGCTTTTTAAAGAATTTTTTATGAAAGTTTTTTTCATAAACTTTAAAATCTTTTTAAATCCTATTATTAGACTTTCACCTATGGGGAGGAAATTTTTTTAAAAGGCATCTTTTTATTGTAGAATTTTAAGGAGACTTTAAAACTATTTTCAAGGGGATTTTGGATATCCTTTTAAAGGCTATATTTAATCATTCCAAAAAGGCAGTTTGAGGAGATTCTAAAAGCAAATATTTGAGGAGATTTTCTTTCTTTTTTAAGCATGGCAGCAAGAACAATGAAAGGTGGAGTTTTATTTTTTTTCTAAAAAGGCTTAAGGATTCGAATATTATTTATTTTGAGAATTTTTATGAGTTTATGCAGATGATTTTGGTGCAGAGGATCCCAATGTGATTTTTTTTTGATTGAAAAATAATTTTTATTTGCAGATGGTATTTTTTGCAAATTGAAGTTTTTTTTTTGAGGCAAAATGAATTGAAGATTTTATGGATATCAATTTGGAGAAGATGAATAGGTTTGATATCAAGGGTTATTTTTTCAAATGGTGGAAGTGATTTTTTCGAATAATATGAAAAGTCTTTTGATGTAGATTGAAGAATATTTTGAAGAAGACAAAGAAATTTTTTTTTGTAGAGAAGATGAAGGGTTTGAAGAAGATGATTTTTTGAAATAAAAAATATGAAGAGTTTTTTTAAGAAAATGAAAAATCCCATTTTGCAGATGAATTGATGAAGATTTGTTTTTAGAAGAAGAATTATATGCAAGTGATTGAATTTATTTTGCAGAGAAAAGAATGTGAAAGGTTTTATGCACAGTTAAATTCATTTGCAGGACAGAGAATATGATTTTATTTATGAATGGAAATGGTCATACAGAGAAAAGAAGTGATTTTATTTTTGCAAGAGTATTGAAAGGAGAGAAGAGAAATATGAAAGGTTCTCTTTATTTCTTATAAAATGGTTTTGCAGGAACATTGAAGTAGTTGTTGTGTGGATCATCATACAGGGTTGAATATATTTTGAAGAGAAAATTTAGATGATAAGTTTTGTATGTGATTTGAGTTGATAAGAAGTATGATGATCTAACAGACACATGTGAAAGAGGAAGTGATTTGTATTGAAATAGAGAAACCCTATGAATTCTTTATTTTAATCTGAGTTCGTATGTATTAGGGGTTGGTGCTCCTTGAAGTTGGTGCTTCTAGACATTGTAGCTAGTGAGGCTTGTATGGTCAGTGAGACCTCTTTGTAGTCAGTGAAGCCAGTGAGGCAGTTCATGAGTGGTTTTTCTACCATGGAGGGTTTTCCACTCAGTAAAAATATTGTGTCATGTTTCTCATTGATTTCCTTTGTGTGTGTGCATATTAATCATTTGATCATATTTTTTGTTTACATCTTTTATTATAAGTCTGTTGTCCCATTTTCAGATTACCCAAAATTTGAACTTTTCTGATAAATTAACATGTGCTATCATGCGTTATGCATATTTCTTTGACTAATCCAAGTAACAACTTAATGTCAAGGTGTTGTATTCACTTGTGTCCTTCAGTTTCCTGACTGCCACCTCATCCGATGGGTTTCAATGTCGACATATCCCCATAGGTCAAGAACGTTCCAAATTCCAATCTTTTGTGGAATATACCAAGAATGTCAAAGGTGTTAGATCCGGTCATAAAATGATTTCAAATAACGATATGTATGCAAGCGATGGGAACTTAAACAAGTAGCCTAATCAATGGCATGATGCTTCAAAGAAATGACATTTCGTGAGGGCTTCATCATCCATTCAAACAAGTAACTCAATTATCATGCACGTGATATGGTGGTGAGAGAACATGCTAAACTATTCAAACTACAATGTGTGTTAAAAGATATCACCAAATAATTTATATTGGTCGACCCAAGTAAAAGTGACGTAAATCAGATACGTGTCACACTTGACATCATCATATAAAATGAAGGCATAAATAACTGTCTCGGGAGTCATCCTCAGTCGTGAACCATAAACTCACTAAGTTGGAGAAGTTTTCCGCAGGGAAGTAAATGGTATGATGGCCACTCATTGCCATGTATTACCACGATTATACTTATCTATCATCGGCATGTCTAAACCATTATCAAAATAACATTCACCACTGATCAAACAAGCCATTTTATTAATCATCGGGCATCATTATTCATTTCAGAACTATTAGCAATTCCCACAAAGTTTCAAGGAGTGCCTTAAAATGACTTGAATAAACTTGAACATTGTTTCAAACTACATGATGCCGAAAAGTCAGCATGTCACGAAGGTGATAGAGAAACACAATAATTATTTCGAGATAAGAAGCCAAATATATTAAGTGTTAGATCTAGGGCACACAACTGAGGGGGGGGTAAATCAGTTGTACAAAAACTTGCTTCTACTTCAAACACTTGATTCTTCTTTGTAGGTTAATAGCATATCAGTTAACCATTCATGAAAGCATAACGCATAAACACAAGAGCAGATAAACATCAACACATTGGACACCAAGATTTTGATGTGGAAAACCCGATTAAGGGGAAAACCATGAGGTGATTAACCCAAGGATTATTCTCTGTTAGAAGAATAAGAAAACTGAATGGCACATGCCAATTAGGGCTCACTGCCCAAGTACACTGCTCATAAGGAGGCACACTGCCTACAAGAGACACACTGTCTACAAGATCATAAGTATTACAAATTTAAACTAGAGATTGACATCTTTACCATGTCTGGATCAGTTCCATTTAAGCCCGAGACATTCCTACTCTGCCTTCCACTCTTTCGCTACACCACACTCATTCTCTCCACGACGCACTATGAAATGAATTCACAAACCTTTATTTATACAAGGCATCGACTTAGGAACAATCATCTAAGTTGGCAATTATCCATAAGAACATTCGCAAGATGAATAACTCATCCGGTCGGCCAGCCTGAACAAGAACATCTTCATCTAGAAGTATATCTTCAATTCCGGGATCTAACACTAATGCGGACCGACAACACAACCTCAACATGATCCAAGAACCTTCAAAGGCTTGCCTGAATAACTAGGTACATTCGCACTTCCTCCACTTACTAGAATTCTTTTCTTCTTCATTCGGAACTTCAAGAACACAGTCTATCGCCACTGTCAAACTGCGACAGGTGCTTCCAGATCTCCAAACTATGTACAAATCGAGATGACACATCACAAGGACATCCCAAACACTCCTTCCAATCTGCAGGATAGGACAATGCACTTCCAGATCTCGCCGGACCTTTTTGTAACACTCTGTCACTCTAGAGCATCTTCTGGAACCGGTTCTACTTGATCGATCACAACTTCTTCATATCTTCATGCAGACCTCTGAAATCTTAACTGGAACATCTCAAGACTCATATTTGCAAACCCTTTAATCTGCATCCTCTGATCCTCAACCTATTGAGTACTTTTGCCTTCTTCTCATCACTGTTCTTCACTGTTTCTGATTGAGACTAATTTTCTCAATATCCTCAACACACAGCTCATCCAATCCTTCTCATTGAGCAATATGAGTATGTTGACATCAATGACAACACTAGTTAACCTCATATGTGCAACATTAAGAACTCCTATAACTTCATTTTCATTGAATTTATTATTAGCAGAGTTTGTAATCATAAATAGCATTATTTATCAAACCTTCCATGAGCACGATTGCTGGTAGCATCGCCCAGTTGCACCATCAAACACTGGAAAGGCAAACTGTTGTGGCATGGAGTTGATTAAAGGCATCTAGAAATGGACAAGATGTAAACTTCACCGTCATCATCTCTGCACATGATAACATGGAGTTTTGAAGTAATAATCAAACGGAGCTTTCAAGATTTTCAAGAAAAGGTCATTGTCTTTTATAAGGCCATTTTTTTCTACCATCTTTCACCAGCACATTCGTGACTCATGTCTAAAAGAGAAGCATAAGCTAGAACACTGAATTGCCTCTAAAATGTAGAAATTTGGTCTAACAGAATGCAATTATTGCAACGAATGCACAAAATGCATTTGTTGAAAACACTTTAGGAACCTGTAAACAAGTGTGAGCCTCTGAATAAGGTATCTACAAGTACTATAAATTATAAAAGATTCTCGCATGAACATATTGCTCCACATAGCAAGTAAATACTGAAAAACTATTAAGACACCACAGATATGGATTTTTTGAAGATATTTCCTCCTTCCAAACAACCAGAGAGACCCCTTTAAAGAGAATCTTTTTCTCTATAAATTTATTGCATGTGGTTATTGTCTTGCATGGTAAAACATGTTTTTGAAGGCTTGAAATCTATCATGAAATAGATGGAAAGTTAGTGGGAAGGGGTTCCTTATAAGAGATACAGGATGAAGTCTTCATTTTTCAGCACTTTAATCATTGTAGAGTATATTCTGTGAGAAGGATACCTATAGCCTCAAAGCAAACACGTTACTCACAAAGTTCCCAAGAATTTTCAAAGCAGTTATAGGTGCAAAGCTAGTTAAACAGTTTATATTATTAAACTTGTGAAAACACCATCATGAAGTATAAGCTTAAAAATTACGAGTATGCTCCCATGATCGACACCATGCTTCAGGAGGCATTTGATACTAAAATGGGCCATATTGATATACAGGAAATCAAGAAGTCATTGACAGAAGGAGAACGATCAAAATTGTCCTGAAGGATTGTAGAGAGTAGCCTAGTCAATGCAGTTTATTTTCCCACCGCTGTCCAATGTCCGGAGCTAGTAATTGAATGTGCAAAAAGGTACAATCCTGAAGCTAGAGAGATCAGATCCATTGATGGGCACCTGATGGCCAAACTCAATGGGATTTCTATCGCCATCATTCTTCGATTGCCATACAAAGAAAAGTTCATCTGTGTTGATAAACAAAAGGCCTACAAGTACTTCAGTGACAACAGGAGCAAATGCTTGAATAATTTGGCTAAGGAATGGATGGTAAAACCAAGAGGCGGACAGTCCCAACTTCCTAAGACACTACACCATTCTTTTTTTATCAAAGAGATCTTGTATCTGATTTCCCTTCTTCATAGGTTGACAGGCAGCCCCGACTCAACCGAGTTTGAAATGTGGATGTATCTCTTCATCATTATCATATCGGCAGGAAAACAATTTATTGATTGGGGCCGCCTTATCAGTGATTGCATACATGACTAGCTAATTCACTTCAAGACCAGTCAACGATTCCACATGTCATCCTACTTGGTATATACAATTGTCAATTTGAGATCATGGCCTAGTTTGAGTACCATAGGTGTCCTTAATCAAGAAACACAAGTTTATGATTACTACAGTTTGTTGCAGTTAGAACAAAGTTTTGTATGTTTCAGACGAGTGAATGATGCTTTCACAATGCTTGCAGTATGGTTACTTCAAGGAAATACAACTCTTAGAATTTCAAAAGAATCTTCATTGTTGATAAAGAAGTATGGTATCTACTTCATTTAGTTTCCAAGGTTCACCTACCTTCGAGTAGGAGGATTTGATGGTTACCCTTCTAAATTGCCAAGGTATGTGGATGACAAGCTTGTTTTGGTTGAGCTTTGCAGACAGCTGGTATTAGTTCAAAAGAAATGTCGAGACAGGAAGAACTAGGGAGTGGCATTCCCTATTTGTCTCAGTCACTACAAGTGTGAACCAGCTTGAGGGCTAAAAATATGGAAAAGGCCCTAGCCATAATCAACTTGTATACATACCAGATGAGATTCCCCTTGGACAGCAAGGGATATGTCAAGAATAATTTGAAGCTTGGTCCTGGATACCTTCATTTCCCCAATCTCAAAGACTTTTGGGAGGATTGTGAAGATGAGTTTGAGGTCAGAAAAAGAGATTGGACAAGGTTTACCTTGAAGCAAATTCAAGATTTCAAGATGGAATGGGTCATTGAAGGCATTGAAGATGATGAATGAGATCTGATTGATCCCTTCTATTTTGAAGAAATCTAGGCTCAACCTCTTCCTACTATTAATTGGGCAGATCTAGAGGTTAGAGATGTCAGAGAAAGAACTAGTTTCGTGATCAAGAAGTTAGAAGCCTAGATAAAGAAGAAGATATCCCAGATGACCGCAATGAGACCAGTAAATAGGAAAGAGACACCAAGAGGAAGAAGTGACTAGGACAGTTCCACTTCATCAGTTCCTTCCCACTCACCAGTTATTGACGTTCTTTCTCACTAAAGAACCTAGGGAACTGGTGGAGATGAAGACCCTCCGAGAAGAAGTAATCTCCAAATTATATGTGGAGATGAACCCAGGAAGAAGAAGAAGAAACCAATGTCAAAGGAAAAAGAGATAGGTTCTACTTCAAGAGAAGAAGAAGAACAGGAAGAAGTCCTATTTGATCCAGAGTTTGATGAATCCATACTGACCACATCTTCTTCCATACTCATTGAATCCCCTCTCCTTGAAGTACCACATTCTACTTTAGTTATGGAGCCTCCTTCCTTGAAGGATCTAGTGTGTCAAACAAAAAAAGATGAAGAGAAAGTAGCCCCACGAATACCTGAAAAACAAGATCTCCAATTAGGCAATGCACTTGAGCTCTCAGAAGATCTTTCAATACCATGGTTAGAACAAAGCCTATTGAAGAAAAGGAAGGTAGAAGAAATGGTGATTCCTGAATTCAGTACAGTTTCTTATCTCTTCAGGAGATATGAGAAGC
This sequence comes from Cunninghamia lanceolata, assembly GCA_027924645.1. Lineage (NCBI taxonomy): Eukaryota > Viridiplantae > Streptophyta > Pinopsida > Cupressales > Cupressaceae > Cunninghamia > Cunninghamia lanceolata. The sequence continues at coordinate 638,710 of BSBN01000346.1, forward strand.
TGAAGAAGATCAAGGTTGCTTCGAGAATAAAAACTAACTCTAATTCAAGAAACATGTGCCTTGAGATAGCTCATCCCACTTCTAAAAGAAATGTGAATGAATCCACTCTGGCGGACTTTGTTGTGTCAAGGATTGATATGGGTCCATCCACTCATGAGGCTGACATACAAAACTTCAATGTTGTAGTCGCAAGGCTAGTAGAAAGGACCGAAAGGGAGAAGCAGTCGAAAGATCAGTTAAAACAACAAGTATAGAGTCTGTCTTCTTACTTGAAGACCATAGTTGACACTTCTACCATGCCACTTAGCATTGATCATCAGTCAACCATCTGGGGCCAAGAAGGAGAAATTGAAAAAGGTACTATTGACAGTCTGCAGAAATATCAAGTTTATGGAAAAACCACTAAAAATTGGGTGAACAAAATCAAATCCATTGCATTTGATTTCATTATTAAGGCAAAGGCAGTGCATGATGAAGCCTTAATCAAAAAAGAGGTCACTGAAAAAGAGTTGAAAAATGTCAAGAAAGAAGAAGCTGTTTGGAAGGATATCCTGAAAGTTTTTGCGAAAATGATGGAGATTGATGTTAATATTCTCGTAGCAGAAAAGATCCTACTTGGTACAGAAGAAAATTACTTGGAAATTTGGATAAAGAGCATAAGTTGGAAATTAGTAATTATTGACCAAGTTTCAATAGAACAGGAAAGGCTGATGCTTGCTTGTGAACAAGTATCTGCAAAGCTTCAGGATTATCTCGGTGCCATCCTCCTGAGTGCATCATTGATGGGAGAATCATAGATAATTCAAGATGGTTTTTAGAATATGATTGATTGACAACTTTTCAAGAGAGAAGTCTTCAATGAGAACACAATGGACAAGTTGATCGATCTCTATACTTCATTGAAGATTTCTGGTGCAGGAGCACCTAGATGTTTTAGCTTCGGTTAATGTTCAATGTTCAAGTTGTCTTGGTTTGGTTTAATAAGACCATTTACATGTTATAATAAGACTAATGCCATGTTTGTAATTGGACTATGTCCAAATGTCTAAAAGAATCTTTTCCATATTGTAAAGGACAGTCTTGTGTCAAAAGATAGTTATAGGTTAGTCAAGGTTAGTCATTTAAGTTTTTATATTTGTATAGGTAGTCATTAAGTTTCTATGTTTATAGCCTTTAAAGGCATGTCATGGGTTTGATAGTTGATTAGAACCTTGCCAAAGGTTAACCAAAAGTTAAACAAAACATTATTTAGAAAAAATAGTCATTATTGTCTAAAGAAGACAGTTTCTATTTATGACAGTTAAAAATCAAGAAGGAAAATCCTGAAAAGCACGATGGGAGCAGTTATCTTGGACTCCCACTAAATGCATGCTATGTAAAGATTTGATTTATCCCTACCAAGATTCATTGGAAAAGAGATATTCAATAGATTTAGAAGAAAAGAATTGTTTTTCTGCCTTTTCCTGTATTTTTCTACATTCTTGTGCATTTGGAGACCGTACTACTGTATTGTACGGCATTGTCATGGGAGGTTGAATGTTTGGAAGTGAAGGATGAAGTGTTAGCTTGGTATTGAACAAGGTTGGAGATCTTGAGGATAAATTAGGTGAAAGATATCCATAGTTTTATATAAACTAGTTTTTAGAAATTGCTGTCTCCTTTTTAGAATCGCTATTTTCTGCAGATTTTCGTACATGTACGGCACTGTCATGGCACAAGTTTATGATGGATGGAAAGAGGTCTGAATCAGCTTTGATTTGAGCCTAGTTAGAAGTCTTGACAATAGATAAAGGTAGAGATATTCAGGTTTTCCCAAAACTACTTGTGGTGACTATTTTCTGAATTTACACATTGAAACAGTCCGTACCATTCAATAGTACGGTACTGTCATAAAACCAAGAGTGTTTGGAAATAGAGTTGGATGAAGTAAATTGCACTTGGTATCAGTTTGGGATTATGATAGTGCATTAGAAGCAAGTTGTAGTCATTTGATATGGGACTATTTTATGAAATTTCTATTTTTCTTAAAGAAGAGTGTTGCTACAGGCCGTACAACAGCAAGGTACAACATATTTTTCACTCTTTAATGTTTTGATTAGTTAGAACATTGAATGGTCTACCATTTTAAGAGGATTTGGGATCTTGAAATTAAACTTGGAGGCAGGAGGACAGTTGGTATTGAGGACTCCATGTGAAGGACTCTGTAGAAGTCTTGTGTTAGCAGACTAGAGAAGGACAGCAACAAGAAGGTAATAGTTTTTGTTCATCATGTTTTTTTTTGAGTTGCCAATGAAGGCATTAGATGTGAGTGCCATGTTGTTGGATTGGCTGATTGAATGAGTTTGGGTTTGTCCCAAGAAAGATCATCCTAGAAGGATGTTGTGACTATCTCCCTAATGGAGCAGTGAGATTATGAAAGACTATAAAGAGCATAGTGAAGTATGATGTCCTGTAGGTCTATGAAGAAGAGTTGAAGGATTGTTAGATGGAGTTAGGCATCCTTGAAGGTGTAGAATGAAGTTGTTGGGTCAGAGACCATGTGTTGGTCATGTTGTGATATGCAAAAGGCTAGTATGAAGCTGATTTGTTACTTTGCTCTGCATCATTTGTAGTATCAGAGCTAGCTAGTAGGTCCTTGAAGGAGTAAAGGATCTTGTTAAGAAGATAAGAGTTTTTGAGAGAGTTGTGAAGATGCCTCCAAAGAGCCAGATGGCAAGAGAGAATGCTAAGTTGCAAGAAGCCTTAGAGGCAAGAGAGAAAGAGCTGAGGGATAGAAGAGAACATGATGCTGCCAGAGACAGAGAGCTGAGGCAAGTAAGAAGAGAAAATGCAACAATCATGGCTAGATTGGAAGCATTGGAGAAGAAACCTAGAGGGAATGAACAAGATGATTCAGAAGGAGATGAGGATGCTGATGAGAATCCTCCTGAGGATGAGTTAGATGTTGAAGAAAAGAAGTTTGTAAGATTGCTGAAGGCAGTCCAAGGAAGTGGAACTAAGGCAAACATAGAGCTACCTATCTATCAGGGGAAGATGGATAGTGAAGAAGTGTTAGGGTGGATAGATGCTTTGGAAATTTTTTTTGAGTATGAGGAGATGAGTGATGAAAAGAAGATCAAGTTTGCAAAGACAAAACTGAGAGGTACAACACTCACCCAGTGGAGTAGTGTGCAGACAGAAAGAGTGGCTAGAGGTGCATCAAAAATCACTTCTTGGGGTAGGATTAAGGATATGTTGAAGGATCAATTCCTTCCATCTGATTACTCTATTCAGACAAAGAGGATGAGATAGAATCTGAAGCAGAAAGACATGGATGTTATGTCCTATACTGAGCAATTTCATAAGCTTAGTATTAGAGGTGGGCTAGAAGATGAAGAAGAGAAAGTGGCAAGGCACCTTAATGGGCTTAGGTATAACTTGCAGGATAAGATTGGGTTGGCAATACCAAAATCAATTGGAGAGTGTTTTTAGTTAGCCATCAGGGCCGAAGAGAGAGTGAAGAGGAAGCAAGAAAGGCAAGGAGGTTATGGAAGAGGAAATAGAGGTAGGGGCAAACCTACTAATGAAGCTCATAACAACAAAGAGAAGGGTAAGGAGTTGTCTACAGAACATAGAGGTGGATATAGAGGTGGAGGTAGATTTGGATCAGGAAGAGGAGTGTTCACAGGCAGATGTTATCACTGCAATGAGGTGGGACACACATCTTTCAACTATCCTAAGAAGGATGGTGTTGACAAGACCAAGGATAAAAGAGTTCACTTGGCACAAGAGGAGGAGAAGCCAGAAGAACCAGAGATGTCATCAACCTCTCCAATGATGGATGGAGAAATGCTCATGGTGGAAAGAGGTAAGATGCAGCAACCACCATAGGTATCTATTTTTAGAACTAATTGTTTGAGCCATGGCAAGATATGCAAGTTGATTATAGATTCAGGTTCTCATGATAACTTAGTTTCTTGGGAAATGGTGAATACGTTGGGGTTGAAGACTTTTGATCATCCCAGTCGTTACCATGTCACTTGGGTGAGTCAAGAACAACAGGTAATGGTCACTAAGAAGGCTTATGTTGATTTCACAATTGGTCCATATCAGGACTCTGTTTTATGTGATGTTATTCCTATGACATGTGGGCATGTAATCTTGGGCAGACCATGGCAGTATTTGAGAAGGACTATTCATGATGGGCATACTAATACCTATGTAGTGCACAAAGATGGTAAGAAGTTCAAATTGATTCCTTTGCCTTGTGAGGAGAAGAAGGAATAGGTTACTATTTGTTTTGGGGAGAAATTGAAGCTGAATGTCCAGGTTTAGGGTGATTGCATACAACAGCAACAGTTACAACAGAAGAAGGTGGATGACAGTCCTAGAGAGCAGCAGGCTTGGGACTTGAGTTATGTCAAAGTTGGAGAGATTGAGTGTCCTATAAGGAGCCAGAAGAAGGAAGACAAACAGCAGAAGGTGCAGGGAGGAATGAATCAGAGCCTCAATTGAAAAGAGCTGAAGCAATACAGCAACAAGGTCCTAAGCAAGGACACCACAACAGGTTTTATGTTTCTAACACTGTTTACAGGAGCCATGCAGGTTGGAGAAGGAGAAAGCTAACTCTTGGAGAGTTCATGTTCCCTGTCACCAGTCAGAGGAACATCCCAACAAGATGGAAGAATGTATGGAGCAGATCCCCTAACTCTTGGGACAAGAGTTTTCATCATGCCAGGGAGTATGGTGCAGGAGCACCTAGATGTTTTAGCTTCGGTTAATGTTCAATGTCCAAGTTGTCTTGGTTTGGTTTAATAAGGTCTCTAAGACCATTTACATGTTATAATAAGACTAATGCCATGTTTGTAATTGGACTATGTCCAAATGTCAAAGAATCTTGTCCATATTGTAAAGGATAGTCTTGTGTCAAAAGACAGTTATAGGTTAGTCAAGGTTAGTCATTTAAGTTTTAATATTTGTATAGGTAGTCATTAAGTTTCTATGTTTATAGCCTTTAAAGGCATGTCATGGGTTTGATAGTTGATTAGAACCTTGCCAAAGGTTAACCAAAAGTTAAACAAAACATTATTTAGAAAAAATAGTCATTATTGTCTAAAGAAGACAGTTTCTATTTATGACAGTTAAAAATCAAGAAGGAAAATCATGAAAAGCACGATGGGAGCAGTTATCTTGGACTCCCACTCGATGCATTCTATGTAAAGATTTGATATATCCCTGCCAAGATTCATTGTAAAAGAGACATTCAATAGATTTAGAAGAAAAGAATTGTTTTTCTACCTTTTCCTGTATTTTTCTACATTCTTGTGCATTTGGAGACCGTACTACTGTATTGTACAACATTGGCATGGGAGGTTGAATGTTTGGAAGTGAAGGATGAAGTGTTAGCTTGGTATTGAACAAGGTTGGAGATCTTGAGGATAAATTAGGTGAAAAATATCAGTAGTTTTATATAAACTGGTTTTTAGAAATTGCAGTCTCCTTTTTAGAATCGCTATTTTCTACAAATTTTCGTACATGTACGGCACTGTCATGGCACAAGTTTATGATGGATGGAAAGAGGTCTAAATCAGCTTTGATTTGAGCCTATTTAGAAGTCTTGACAGTAGATCAAGGTAGAGATATTCAGGTTTTCTCAAAACTGCTTGTGGTGACTGTTTTCTGAATTTACACATTGAAACAGTCCGTACCATTCAATAGTACGGTACTGTCATAAAACCAAGAGTGTTTGGAAATAGAGTTGGATGAAGTAACTTCCACTTGGTATCAGTTTGGGATTATGATAGTGCATTAGAAGCAAGTTGTAGTCATTTGATATGGGACTGTTTTCTAAAATTTCTGTTTTTCTTAAAGAAGAGTGTTGCTACAAGCCGTACAACAACAAGGTACAACATAGTTTTCACTCTTTCATGTTTTGATTAGTTAGAAAATTGAATGGTCTACCATTTTAAGAGGATTTGGGATCTTGACATTAAACTTGGAGGTAGGAGGATAGTTGGTATTGAGGACTCCATGTGAAGGACTCTGTAGAAGTCTTGTTTTAGCAGACTAGAGAAGGACATCAACAAGAAGGTAATAGTTTTTGTTCATCATGTTTTTTTTTGAGTTGCCAATGAAGGAATTATATGTGAGTGCCATGTTGTTGGATTGGCTGATTGAATGAGTTTGGGTTTGTCCCAAGAAAGATCATCCTAGAAGGATGTTGTGACTATCTCCCTAATGGAGCAATGAGATTATGAAAGACTATGAAGAGCATAGTGAAGTATGCTGTCCTGTAGGTCTATGAAGAAGAGTTGAAGGATTGTTAGATGGAGTTAGGCATCCTTGAAGGTGTAGAATGAAGTTGTTGGGTCAGAGACCATGTGTTGGTCATGTTGTGATATGCAAAAGGCTAGTATGAAGCTAATTGGTTACTTTGCTTTGCATCAATTTCTGTCTCCCAAATACCAAGTATGGTGGCAGAATTGAGTAATGTCCACAAGTGCCTGAAAACTTGGAAGATGAGGATAGCAAACACCCTAATTCCTAAGGGCAAATCTGTCACCCCGACCATTCAACTTTTCAGAATATCTAAAGAAAGAGAATTCGGTCTACAAAATTAGTTTCCAGAGTTCACCACTCCGTCAACGGTGCCATCGACAAGCAGAGAATAAATACGAGTTTGTATATTGTATAGTTTTCATTTTTGTTGTGTTTGTGTGTAGCTCAATTCATGATTTTGGCTTGTTTTGTAAATAATGATCATGATTGAGTCTTCTCTTTCAATTATGATCTTCTCTCTTTTGATTGTAAAGTTAGGTTCATCCTAACTATTTCTCACATGATAATTATTTTAAGTGCCTAAGTGAGGTAGTTATTCTAAGCAACTAGCTTTGTAAAAGAAAGTTAGTTATTCAAAATCAATGCACTTAAAGAGGGAGTTGGTTACTCCAATTAGTTATAAAAAGTGGTTGAGGTAGTTAGCATAAGTGGTTACTAACCTCACCTATAAATATATCATTGTAATTCAATCAAAGGGGGTTCCACTTTTTCACATGACAGTGTGTGAAAGACTTGAATAGTGTTATTCAAGTTTGAAAGAAATAAAGAAATGTTTTGAATGTGTGTTCAACTTGATTTCATGTGTTGTTATTGGTATTCGTATTTTTCATCAATAATGATCATGTGCTTTTCTTTCAAAGTTGCATTGTGAGAAAGATATTTCGCATCAAGTTTTGGTATCTCTACTTGGATGCATGGAACTTAAATTCATAAGTGTAACTCTTATTTCATCATTACTATTTTTTATTTCTTTGTTTTTGTTCTTATAATTCTAGAAAATCTAAATACCCCTATCATACGAGGGAGCTGCCCCTCTTAAACACAGAGAGGAATCGACATAGACCTGCGATTCTTCAACTGTTGTGAGCAGGTTGTTGCTAATCCAAGGGTGAATGGAGTTACTCAAGAAGATTATTTTTAAGCAACAAATCTATTTACCAACAGATTTTTGGTGACTCTGCTGGGGATCAAACCTGAAAATACCTCTTTTGTTTGGAAATAGGCACCTTAATGTGTTCAAAGAAAATCTTTTCGATCAATAAATATGGTGCTGCAATGTCGAGCTAGACCTATTTTACAACCTAATGGTAATTGGTTGGACGTTGAGCAAGAAGATATAATTACTGACTTACGAGTATTGGCTTTGAGATATAGGAGGTCAAATCACCAATATCAAGAAGTAGACACGGTACTTGACGAAGAAGAAGATATAGGAATGGAAATTCATGTTCATGCTCGGTTAATAGCTCAAAGTATCATAGAAGAAGAATTGGAACTAGCTAATAGACGTTCTCCTATTCAAATAGCTCCAAGAAGGGATAAACAAGTTGGTCCACCAATTCAACCTATTCAAGAATATCGCCCTGTGAATCTTGCTCAAAATCAACTTGGCCGCTAAGAGATATACCAGAGGAGACCGTGAAAAGGGCATCCTGGATCCTGATTTTGAAAAGCTAGCAAGTCTTGATTTTTCTCAATCTTTTATTCCCCCAAGAAGGAATATTAATTCTTTTAGTAGATCTCCTTCACCCACAAGAAGTCCTACCAGAACCTCTGCCTCTTCTTCCACTTACCAAGCATTGACCTTGCACGGGACTACAGTTCCTATTGTCATAAATATTCAACCAACTCCACCACCGCGAATGGCTCAACCTGTGCCTTGGGGAGCAGCTATTGGCCCCCTCACCTTAGGTAATCAGTCGCATGATTTACCACATGGATCTAGAAAAGTTTTACCCAAATTCACTAGAGATGGAAAAGTTTCTACAGACGAGCATATTAATGCCTTCTTTTCCACATGCGGTGTTCTATGTGTTATGCATGAAGATGTTTCTGTCTGGTTGTTTTTAGAATCTTTAACCGAAGGAGCAGTAGAATGGTTTCAACATTTGCCTGTCGGAACTATAAACTCATGGGTGATTAGGTGCCAAAAATTTGAAGACCATTTCAAAAGTGCTGAAGATGAGCATGCATTATTAGCATAACTTACTCAAATGAAGAAAGAGATTCACGAGACAATGCGGGAGTTTGTGGCACGTTTTAACAAGTTGGTGAATAGAATAAAAAATACTAAAAGACCAACTACAAAGAATCAAAAGTGTTTCTTTCTAAATGCACAACCTCCAAATATAAGTTTCCATTTGAGAAGAGCATGAGTGGGTGATTTAGAAGCGACATAGACCATGGCCATTGAAATCGAAGATGATTTATTGACTGCCAGAAAATGGAACAAAGACTTGTAGAAAGGGAAGGCACAGTCTTCTAATTCATCCACTACAGACCCAATGATTCAGAAGCTAGCCAATGATTTACTCTTGCTTAAGAAACAACTTCCGCATAATCCACCTCTGCTATATCAAGATATACCCAGGAGAAATTATGTACCGTATCAACAAAACAAGCCACCTAGGCTTCCTCCTCCAGTACAAAGACTAGCTATTGAACATCCTTCTTCTAGTCATAAACAAACTGCAGCTACGTGTGATTTTCATTTGACTACCGACCATGATGGTAGCACTTGTCCCAAAATGGCAAGGTTCATGCATATGAATCTATCAAGCGAGAAAATAGAAGAATATGTCTCTCAAGAAGACAAGACAAATGAGACCTATGACCAACCAACAATCAACTTTCTTGAGTATGAGTCTGATAATGAAAAAGAAGAGGTTCATGACATTAACAATCATTCTTGTAATATCTTCACAAGAAATCAGTATCAGAAGAATGAAGGAAAAGCCAAAGTTGAATCTACTCATAAAATTCTAGAAAATGCTCCAAAGATTCTAACAAGAAAACTTCCTCTGGAGAATCAACCTCTTACTGCCACAAAAGATAAAGGTACACAAGGTTCCCCTCTTGGTGATTCATCTCCCTTGCCTGATGATGCATTTGATTTCATAGAGAATTGTAAGAAAAAAAGGTGCAAATTTCTCAACTTAATTACTTAAAGTAGAATCCTCATCAGTTGGAGAGATTATTGCATATTGTTAAAGGAAAACCTAATCCTTCTTCTTTACTACATCAACAGTCAAACAACTCACAACCTGAGGAAGTTTCACATGATGATCTCCTTGGTGAATCTCCACAAAATGATGTCCCATTGGTAAATGTTATTCTCCCAGATAAGCCTGACCCATTCTATGTCTCTTTGTATATAGCTGGTTGTAAACTTAGCAATTGTATAATAGATTTTGGTGCTTCTGACAACATCATGCCCGCTAAGGTTGCTCATACCCTTAGTTTGTCATTAAATAAACCCTCAGGTAAAGTCTACTTGATGGAGTCTAAATTAGTCCCATTAGTAGGGTAGCTCAAAGACGCATAGGTTGCTTTAGCCACTTTCCCATAAAAGAAACTAAAGCTCACCATCTTAGTTGCTGACATTCCTGCAAGCTATGGCATGCTACTTAGTAGAAGTTTTTGTAAAGATCTAGGTCGATAAATACTAGATTGGTCCCATGCCTTAATCCCAATCCACGGAAAGAAAGTAAAACTAAATCCATAACCCAAAGCAAAGTATACAGTCCTGAAATCCAATGATCCAAGAACAGAGATACTATATGAAGAAACTGGACTGGGTACATATATGCTCATGCAGGAAAAAGAGGTAACCCTTGAAGTTATCTCTCCTAACATGTCTTCTGGCCTTTGGACTATGGAATTTGATGGCAGTTGTTCTTCTTCTGGTTCAGGGGCTGGAATTGTTCTTATCTTGCCTACAGGGGAGAAGTTTCCTATGGCTTTCAAATTGGTTTTCGACAACACTAATAATATGACAGAGTATGAGGTGCTCCTTTTAGGCCTCAAGGCTTCCAAAGAGAAAGGAATCAAAATGTTGAGAGTACTCAGGGATGCAGAATTAGTCATCAAGCAAGTAAGAAATCAGTTTCAAACAAAGAACACCAAGTTGAGAAGATACCGAAACCTAGTATGGGATCAAATAGAGTTCTCTGATGCTTTCTCTATAGAGGCAATTCCTTGAACTCTAAATTCTAAAGCTGATTGCCTTGTAGTCTCTGCGGCTCTTTTACTTCCACATCCATAGTTCAATAAAGATCAATATATGATTGAATTAATATACCAACCAAGTGTGCCTGATAATGATAAATATTGGCAAGTTTTTGATGATGACAGACAGATCGTGTCCTTTTTGGAGAAGGCTGGTACTTTTGTCAATTTGTTATTTGAACGAAGTGAGACTTCTATAGAAGATGAAGTGTTGCAATTAAAGGGAAATACCATTCTTAGGGGGTTGATTATTCTAGAGAGCCTATTTGATAAACATGATTGTTATTTAAAGAATAAGGCTCAAGAGAACAATCCCAATCTTTCTCAATATGAAAAGGTGAATATAGGCACTAAAGATGATCCTAAAATTGTTTGCATCAGTAAAGCATGTTCACCAGATGAAAGAAAGAAGCTCATCGCCCTATTGATTAAGTACAAGGATGTGTTCGCATGGTGTTATGATGATTTGAAAAATTTCATGAGTGGGAAATTTCAACATTATATCACTCTTAAACCTGGGGCCACTCCTTTCAGGCAAAATTAGAGGCAATTCAATCCCAAAGTTGCTGGTGCTATCTTTGCAGAAATTGATAAGATGTTAAAGGCTAGAATAATATATCCTATTCATCATTCAACTTGGGTAGCAAACATAGTGCCTATGAGAAAAAAATGGTGAAATGAGGATTTGCGTTGATTTTCGCAATCTTAACCAAGCATCTTTAAAAGACAACTACCCTTTGCCCATGATGGATCATGTTTTGCAAACTGTTGCTAGATCTAAGATGATGTCATTACTTGATGGGTTCTCCAGGTATAATCAAATAGAAGTTGCCCTAGAGGATCAACATAAAATTGCTTTTACAACGCCTTGGGGAACTCTGGCTTACAATTGAATGCCATTCGGGTTGATCAATGCTGGTGCAACATTTCAACGTGCTATGGACCTCTCCTTTGGAGATTTGAAAAACAAGATTATTGTAGTATACTTGGACAATCTCACTATCTTTTTAAGAAAAAGAGAAGATCATATTCAACATCTGGAGATAGTCCTACAGCGTTGTCGGGAGCAAGGAATCTCTCTTAACCCCAAGAAGTCCATTTTCGGGGTTACTGAGGGAAAGATACTAGGGTACATTGTGTCTAAAGATGGGATTCGAATTGATCCTGAATGTGTTGAAGCTATCTAGAAGTTGCCATTACCATCAAGCAAACCTGGAGTGAGGTCCTTCTTTGGCTAGATCAATTTCTTGAGGAGATTTTTACCAGATTTCTTTGAATTAACTCACCACATTATAGACATGATGAGAGATAAAGTGGACTTCAAATGGACTGAACAAGGCAAAAGGGCATTCCAAGACATTAAAAATGTAATTACAAATGCTCCAGTTTTAGTTCATCCTAATTTTTCCAAAGATTTCATTATATATTGTTATGCTTCGGAACATACTTTATCTGCTATCTGGACACAACAAAATGATGATCATATAGAAGCACCTATTGTATTTATGAGTGTTCCTCTAAAAAAGCATGAGTTGAATTATTCTCTAGTAGAGAAGCATGCTTATGCAGTGGTCAAGGCAGTAAAGCATTTCAGATTCTATATCCTTAATTCACATTCTAAGGTCTTTGTATCAGACACTTCGATCAAAACCATACTTACTCAGCAAGAAATAGGTGTCAACAAAGAGCCTCTTGGATTACTAAAGTTCAAGAATATGATATTGATATTAAGACAACTAAATTGGTACAAGGGAGAGGCTTATGTAAGCTCATAGCTGAAAATGGCATAGTCAGAGAATCTCCAGAAAAGAATGCCAAGCTACCTGAAGTGTTGTTTGTAGGATTGACAGATGAATGGTTCTCAAATATAGCATACTTTCTTACATATGGAGAATTCTCGGCTCATCTAACTCCCAAAGAGAAAAGAACTATCAAGTTAAAAGCTACAAAATATATTATTTGGGGTAATATTCTCTATATGAAAGGGATCAATGGCACATTCTTGCGATGTGAAGATAAAGAGCAACAGAAGGAGTTACTCCAGAATTTCCACAATGAAGCATGTGGGGGACATTTCTCCTCTTCAGTTACCGCATTTAAAATTCTAAGGAATTTCTATTACTAGCTCGACATGTTCCATGATGCAGATGAATGGGTCAAGAAATGTGAGTCATGTCAACAGTTTAAAGGAAAAGTATAACCTACAGCTATGCCACTCAAACTAGTGGTCATTGAAGAACCATTCCAGCAATGGGGTCTTGATTTTATAGGACCTATCAATCCGCACTCCAACGCAGGCGACACTCATATTCTTGTGGCAACAGATTATTTAACTAAATGGATTGAGGCTATCCCAGTAAAGCAAACCACTTCCAAAGTGGTCTGCAATTTTGTCAAACAGAACATTCTAGTGAGATTTGGGGTACCAAATACAATTGTCACCAACAATGCCACTAACTTCTCTTCTCATGAGATATCATATTTTTGTTATATATATGGGATCATTATTTCTCATGCATCAGATTATTATCCTCAAGGGAATGGTCAAGCTGAGGCTAGTAATAAGAATATTGTCATCATTCTCTAAAAATTAGTTGGTGAAAATCAGAGGATGTGGCATAAACATTTGTATGAAGCATTATGGGCTGATCGTAGGACCAAGAAGAAAGCCACTGGGTTGTCACTATTTGAGCTACTCTTTTGTATAGAAGCCAAATTACCAATACCCTTGGAGCTATCCGTGCTAAAACTAGAAGATATACTTGAGAACCAAGAGTTCAGAGACACACTTGAGAAAAGGATCACTTATCTCACTAAGTTAGAAGAGAAAAGAGATGAAGTTGTTGATAGGATCAAGGAACATCAAAATCAGGTGAAAGAACTGTTTGATAAAAAAGCCAGAGTAAGACAATTCCATATTGGCGACCTTGTATTACGGTGGGATAAGAAAAAGGAGCCAAACGGTCTTCATGGTAAATTTGACTCTCTCTGGAGAGTACCGTTTCGGATTAGAGAAGCATGTGGAGATAATTCTTTCTATATCGCATACATGGGTGGAACATCGTTGCCCCTTCCCTACAATGGGCAACATATAAAGCATTTCAATCAGTGAGACATATTGTTTTCTGTCTTTGTACATAGGTTAATTAGGAATTTTTTGGGTGTGTTTCATTTCTTACTGTTTGGTTCCTCTCCTTGTTTCATTTTTGGCTTGTCTGTGCACTTTTGAAGTTATTCCAGTAAGCTCTCCCTTTCTTGACTCTATTTGTCCAATGGATTTAAGGAACTGTTCATTTTTAGATGATTCTAGGTTCATTCTGTGTCCACAAGGTCCTCGTCCCTAGATAGAGCCAGTAGTTGTTGTCCCATTTTCAGATTACCCAAAATTTGAACTTTTCTGATAAATTAACATGTGCTATCATGCGTTATGCATATTTATTTCACTAATCCAAGTAATAACTTAATATCAAGGTGTTGTATTCACTTGTGTCCTTTAGTTTCTGGACTGCCACCTCATCCGACGGGTTTCAATGTCGACATATCCCCATAGGTCGAGAACGTTCCAAATTCCAATCTTTTGTGGAATATACCAAGAATGTCGAAGGTGTTAGATCCGGTCATAAAATGATTTCAAATAACGATATGTATGCAAGCAGTGGGAGCTTAAACAAGTATCCTAATCGACAGCATGATGCTTCAAAGAAACAACATTTCATGAGGGCTTCATCATCAATTCAAACAAGTAACTCAGTTATCATGCACGTGATATGGTGATGAGAGAACATGCTAAACTATTCAAACTGCAACGTGTGTTAAAAGATATCACCACATAATTTATATTGGTTGACCCAAGTAACAACGACATAAATCAGATGCGTGTCACACTTGACATCATCATATAAAACAAAGGCATAAATAACTATCTCGGGAGTCATCCTCGGTCGTGAACCATAAACTCACTAAGTTGGAGAAGTTTTCCATAGGGAAGTAAATGGTATGATGGACACTCATTGCCACATATTACCATGATTATACTTATCTATCATCAGCATGTCTAAACCATTATCAATTTAACGTTCACCACCGATCAAACAAGCCATTTTCTTAATCATCGGGCATCATTATTCATTTCAGAATTGTTAGCAATTCACACAAAGTTTCAAGGAGTGCCTCAAAATGACTTAAATAAACTTTGAACATTGTTTCAAATTGCACGATGCCCAAAAGTTGGCATGTTGCAAAGGTGGCAGAGAAACGCAATAACTATTTCAGGATAAGAAGCCAAATATATTAAGAACTCCTACAACTTCATTTTCATCAAATTTATCATTAGCAGACTTTGTAATCACAAATAGCATTATTTATCAAACCTTCCATGAGCACGAGTGCTGGTAGCATCACCTAGTTGCACCATTGAATGCTAGAAAGGAAAACTGCTGTGGCATGGAGTTGATTAAAGGCACCCAGAAATGGACAAGATGTAAACTTCACCGTCTTCATCTCTGCACATGATAATATGGAGTTTTGAAGTAATAATCAAATGGATCTTTCAAGATTTTCAAGAAAAGGTCATTGGTTGTTATAAGGCCATTTTTTTTGCCATCTTTCGCCAGTGCATTCGTGACTCATGTCTAAAAGAGAAGCATAAGTTGGAACACCGGATAGCCTCTAAAATGCAGAAATGTGGTCTAACAGAATGCAATTATTGCAGTGAATGCATGAAATGCATTCATTGAAAACACTTTAGGAACCTATAAACGAGTGTGAGCCTCTAACAAAAGGTATCTGCAAGTACTATTAATGATAAAAGATTCTTGCATGAACATATTGCTCCACATAGCAAGTAAATACCGACAAACTGTTAAGACACCACAGATATGGATTTTTTGAAGATATTTTCTCCTTCCAAACAACCAGAGAGACCCCTTTAAAGAGAATCTTTTTCTCTATAAATTTATTGCATGTGGTTACTGTCCTGCATGGTAAAACATGTTTTTGAAGGCCTAAAATCTATCATGAAATAGATGGAAAGTCAGTGGGAAGGGGTTCCTTATAAGAGATACAGGATGAAGTCTTCATTTTTCAGCATTTAAATCATTGTAGACTATATTCTGTGAGAAGGATACCTACAGCCTCAAAGCAAACACGTTACTCACAAAGTTCCCAAGAATTTTCAAAGTAGTTGCAGGTGCAAAGATGGTTAAACAATTTATATTATTAAACTTGTGAAAACACCATCATGAAGTATAAGCCTCAAAATTATGAGTATGCTCCCATGATCGACACCACGCTTCGGGAGGTATTTGATACTAAAATGGGCCATATTGATCTACAGGAAATCAGGAAGTCATTGACAGAAGGAGAACGATCAAAATTGTCCCAAAGGATTGCAGAGAGTGGCCTAGTCAATGCAACTTCTTTTCCCACCGATGTCCAATGTCTAGAGCTAGTAATTGAACGTGCAAAAAGGTACAATCCCAAAGCCAGAGAGATCAGATCCATTGATGGGCACCTGATGGCCAAACTGGATGGGATTTCTATCGCCATCATTCTTCGATTGCCATACAAAGAAAAGTTCATCTGTGTTGATAAACATAAGGCCTATAAGTACTTTAGTGACAACAGGAGGAAATGCTTGAATAATTTGGCTAAGGAATGGATGGTAAAACCAAGAGGCAGACAGTCCCAACTTCCTAAGACACTACACCATTCTCTTTTTATCAAAGAGATCTATCTGATTACCCTTCTTCACAGGTTGACATGCAACCCCGACTCAACCGAGTTTGAAATGTGGATGTATCTCTTCATCATTGTCATATCGGCAAGAAAACAATTTATTGATTGGGGCCACCTTAACAGTGATTGCATACATGATAAACTAATTCACTTCAAGACCAATCAATGATTCCACATGTCATCCTACTTGGTATATGCAGTTGCCAAATTGAGATCATGGCCTGGTTTGAGTACCACAGGTGTCCTTAATCAAGAAACACAAGTTTATTATTACTACAGGCAGTTGCAGTTAGAAAAAAGTTTTGTATGTTTCAAATGAGTGAATGATGCTTTCATAATGCTTTCAGTAAGGTTACTTCAAGGAAATACAGCTCTCAGAATTTCAAAAGAAGTGTCATTGTTGATAAAGAAGTATGGTAGCTACTTCATTCAGTTTCCAAGGTTCACCTACCTTTGAGTAGGAGGATTTGATGGTTACCCTTCTAAATTGCCAGGGTATGTGGATGACAAGCTTGTTTTGGTCAAGCTTTGCAGATAGCTGGTATTAGTTCAAAAGAAATGTTGAGACAGGAAGAACAAGGGAGTGGCATTCCCTAGTTGTCTTAGTCACTACAAGTGTGAATCCAGCTTGAGGGCTGAAAATATGGAAAAGGCCCTAGCCATAATCAACTTGTATACATACCAGATGAGATTCCCCTTCGACAGCAAGGGATATGTCAAGAATAATTTGAAGCTTGGTCCTGGATACCTTCATTTCCCCAATCTTAAAGACTTTTGGGAGGATTGTGAAGATGAGTTTGAGGTCAGAAAAAGAGACTGGACAAGGTTTACCTTGAAGCAGATTCGAGATTTCAAGATGGAATGTGTCATTGAAGGCATTGAAGATGATGAATTAGATCTGATTGATCCCTTCTATTTTGAAGAAATCCAGGCTCAACCTCTTCCTGCTATTAATTGGGCAGATCTAGAGGTTAGAGATGTCAGAGAAAGAACTAGTTCTGTGATCAAGAAATCAGAAGCCTGGATCAAGAAGAAGATATCCCAGATGACCGCAATGAGACCAGTAAATAGGAAAGAGATACCAAGAGGAAGAAGTGACCAGGACAATTCCACTATATCAGTTCCTTCCCACACACAAGTTATTGATGTTCTTTCTCACCAGAGAACCCAGGGAAGTGGTTGAGATGATGACCCTCCAAGGAGAATCAATCTCCAAAACATATGTGGAGATGAACCTAGGAAGAAGAAGAAGAAACCAAGGTCAAAGGAAAAAGAAATAGAAATAGTTTCTACTTCAAGAGAAGAAGAAGAACAAGAAGAAGTCCTATTTGATCCAGAGTTTGATGAAGCCATATTGACCACATCTTCTTCCATACTCATTGAATCCCCTCTCCTTGAAGTACCACATTCTACTTCATTTATGGAGCCTCCTTCCTCGAAGGATCTAGTGTGTCAAACAAAAAAAGCTGAAGAGAAAGATGCCTTACCAATACCTGAAAAATAAGATCTCCAATTAGGCAATACACTTGAGCTATCAGAAGATCTTTCACTACTATGGTTAGAACAAAGCCTATTGAAGAAAAGTAGGGTAGAAGAACTGGTGATTCCTAAATTCAATACAGTTTCTAATCTCTTCAGGAGATCTGAGAAGCTGAAGAAGATCAAGGTGGCTTCGAGAATAAAAACTGACTCTAATTCAGGAAGCATGTGCCTTGAGATAGTTCAGCCCACTTCTAAAAGAAATGTGAATGAAGCCACTCCGGAAGACTTTGTTTTGTCAAGGATTGATATGGGCCCATCCACTCATGAGGCTGACATACAAAACTTCAATGTCGTAGCCACAAGGCTAGTAGAAAGGACCGAAAGGGAGAAGTAGTCGAAAGATCAATTAAAACAACAAGTACAGAGTCTGTCTTCTTACTTGAAGACCATAGTTGACACTTCTACCATGGCACTTAGCATTGATCATCAGTCAACCATCTGGGGCCAAGAAGGAGAAATTAAAAAAGGTACTATTGACAGTCTGCAGAAATATCAAGTTTTTGGAAAAACCATTGAAAATTGGGTGAACAAAATTAAATCCATTGCATTTGATTTCATTATTAAGGCAAATGTGGTGCATGATGAAGCCTTAATCAAAAAAGAGGTCATTGAAAAAGAGTTGAAAAATGTCATGAAAGAAGAAGCTGTTTGGAAGGATATCCTGAAAATTTTTGTGAAAATGCTGGAGATTGATGTTAATATTCTCATAGCAGAAAAGATCCTACCTAGTATAGAAGAAAATATTTGGAAATTTGGATAGAGATCATAAGTTGGAAATTAGTAATTATTGACCAAGTTTCAACAGAATAGGAAAGGTTGATGCTTGCTTGTGAACGAGTATCTGCAAAGCTTCAGTATTAGCTCGGTTCCATCCTCCTAAGTACATCATTGATGGGAGAATCACAAGTAATTCAAGATGGTTTTCAGAGTATGATTGATCGACAACTTTTCAATAGAGAAGTCTTCAATGAGAACACAATGGACAAGTTGATCGATCTCTATACTTCATTGAAGATTTCTGTCTCCCAAATACCAAGTATGGTGGCAGAATTGAGTAATGTCCACAAGTGCCTGAAAACTTGGAAGATGAGGATAGCAAACACCCTAATTCCTAAGGGCAAATATGTCACCCCAACCATTCAACTTTTTAGAATGTTTAAAGAAAGAGAATTTGATCTGCAAAATTAGTTTCCAGAGTTCGCCACTTCGTCAACGGTGCCATCGACAAGCAGAGAATAAATGCGAGTTTGCATATTGTATAATTTTCATTTTTGTTGTGTTTGTGTGTAGCTCAAGTCATGATTTTGGCTTGTTTTGTAAATAATGATCATGATTGAGTCTTCTCTTTCGAGTCTGATCTTCTCTCTTATGATTGTAAAGTTAGGTTCATCCTAACTATTTCTCACATGATAATTATTTTAATTGCCTAAGTGAGGTAGTTATTCTAAGCAACTAGCTTTGTAAAAGAAAGTTAGTTATTCAAAATCAATGCACTTAAAGAGGGAGTTGGTTACTCCAAGTAGTTATAAAAAGTGGTTGAGATAGTTACCCTAAGTGGTTACTAATCTCACCTATAAATATATCATTGTAATTCAATCAAAGGGTGTTCCAATTTTTCACATGACAGTGTATGAAAGACTCGAATAGTGTTATTCAAGTTTGAAAGCAATAAAGAAACGTTTTGAATGTGTGTTCAACTCAATTTCATGTGTTGTTATTGGTATTCGTATGTTTCATCAATAATGAGCAAGTGCTTTCCTTTCAAAGTTGCATTGTGAGAAAGATATTTCGCATCAAGTTTTGGTATCTCTACTTGTATGCATGGAAATTAAATTCATAAGTTTAACTCTTATTTCATCATTATTGTTTGTTATTTCTTTGTTTTTGTTCTTATCATTCTAGAAAATCCAAATACCCCTATCATATGAGGGAGTTGCCCCTCTTAAACGCAAAGAGGAATCAACATAGACTTGCGATTCTTCAACTGTTGTGAGTAGCTTGTTGCTAATCCAAGGGAGAATGGAGTTACTCAAGAAGATTATTTTTAAGCAACAAATCTGTTTACCAACAAAGTCTTGTGCATATAAACTCAACAAATCATTAATGTCCTCCTCTCTATTTGTCTTGTAAGATAAAGTTTGCAAAATGTTAAAATTTATACAACATTGATTCACCCCCCCTCTCAATGTTGTCCTGGACTCCTACATATATCACTATCGTTAGGTGTTTCTAATGATATCAATATCATTTTCTAAAATAAGTGAATATCTATCACAAAATATTTTGATTGTAAACAATAAAACTTATACATATAAATCATTGTGAGATGAAAATCTATCTTTGTCTAAACTTTCTACAATCTTACTCCTCACAACTCATAGGTTTATGTCAAAGTTCTTAACAAAATTTTGGTCTCTAAATTTATATAAATAACTTATCTAGTTATATCATTGTTCCATAATGTTAAGTCTATCAAAGCAACAAGGTTTACCATATATATTCTCTATGGTTTGATGATACAGTGATGGCATGAAAGAGAGTTAACTTCCATAGTATCCTTGTGGAAAACTAAAACATTCCATCATTTATCTTTTGTAGTTCTAATTGCTATTCAAAGACATTTCAGTATCAGAAGTTCATACTTAACTATCACATGCATTATGTGGTTTCATCTTATCTCTAAATGTTCACACATAATAGAAATATTGCAGTTTTATGATGTAATCAGTTGCATATAAAAGATATCCTTACCTCTATACATTGATGGCCTCCAAAATCTTAGTTAGTTTCTTCCTTACTCCCATAGCTACCTGAGCTATCATATCCCTTCCTCTGCATTTGTTTCTCTTTACGGATGATAAAAGAGCTCTCTCTCTCTCTCTCAAAATTCCTGATGAGAACCCCCGCTCATCTACTTTTAACGAAGTCTCCTCCTTAACCAGTAGCCTCCTGCATCCCTAACAACTGAGCTAGATTGATACTTAAGGATTTTGTGTCCCACATAGTCCTCCAAAACCACATAGATCCTTCCCTCATTTAAGCCTAAAGACACTATTTGGTGGCATACAGATAGTAAAGAAGTTACTGGTAATTAAAGGTCACTCTTCAACAGTTCGAAAAACTCCTCCTTACCTCCATAACTGATGTGGAGGAAGGAGTCAAGTGCCCATAACTAACATATAGTGGTTTGCATTAAATTTGCAACTATACCACATTCCTCATAAAAAGCTCCATGAATGTATACTATGGGTTTAACTAAAAGTTCATAACATATAGATATTTAACAACATAATATCATTGTATACAACATATACTTACGTTGTCTCTCACATGATAAGATTTGAGAATGGGGTTGAGGTATTCCCCCCCTCTCAAAATTGTTTAACATCAAAATAGGTAAAATAACGTAATAGAATTCCAATCAAGAATTTCTAATAATAAAATAGTCTAACTACTAGTATTTATTTGTTCTAATAATATAATTTTTATATATTTGTTTCCCACAAAGGAAAAATGACTATCACCCATTTCCTTATCGATGATCATGATCTAACCTGACTTGGTTTTTGACAAAAACCTTAGCTTAATGGATCTAGATGACAATCGATGATTTATCGAGTCAAAACCAAACTTAGAACAATTGGTCAAACACAACTTACCATACTTGACAAAAGTTCACTAAACTATGAAAACACAAGACTTAGATAGCAACCAATCTATTCTTATCCATACATCTATTCTCTTCTCTCTGATGATGCTTTCTCTCTCTTTCTCAGAGAGTGGAAAAACATGTTCCTTGGTTACAACTTGCAATCACCAAACTGGGATTAGTGTATCATTAGTCAATCCATAAACCTTTTGAATAAATAATCATGACATCTTATAATCACATGTCTAAATTCTAGTCATATAAACATAAACTAATGATATCATTGATTTATCCTAACATTTTCACATAACGTTAAATCATTAATTCATGCATAATTAACTACTAATTACATGCAAGTAAAAAGTAAATCGTAGTCAAAATTTGGGATATGATATATCTCCTATTGCAAGTATGAGGTTAACAAGTGTTGTCATTAATGTTAACATACTCATATTGCTTTGGTAAGAAGATTTGGATGAGCTGTGTGTTGAGGATATTGAGAAAATTAGTCTCAATCAGGAACAGTGAAGAACAGTGATAAGAAGGCAAATGTACTCAATAGGTTGAGGATCAGAGGATACAGATTAAAGGGTTTGTAGATATGAGTCTTAAGATGATCTAATTAAGATTTCAGAGGTCCGCATGAAGATATGAAAAAGTTGTGATTGGTCAGGAAGAACCGGTTCCAGGAGCTGTTCCGGAGTGACAGAGTGTTACAAAAAGGTTCGGTGAGATCCAGAAGTGCATTGTCCTATTCTGCGGATTGGACAGAGTGTTTTGGATGTCTTTGTGATGTGTCATCTCAATTGGTATGTGGTTTGGAGGTCCAGAAGCACCTTCTTCAGTATGACAGTGGCGACAAACTGTGCTCTTGAAGTTCCGGATGAAGAGGAGAAGAGATTCTAGTGAGTAGAGGAAGTGCAGATGTACCTGGTCAATCAGGCAAGCTTGTGAAGGTTCTTGGATCATGTTGAGGTTATGTTGTCGGTTTGCATTGGTGGTAGAGCCCAGAATTGAAGATATTCTTCCAGATGGAGTTCTTGTTTAGACTAGCCGACCGGATGAGTTGTTCATCTTGTGAATGTTCTTGTGGTGGTTGACCGGATGTATTAATCATCTTGCGAATGTCCTTATGGTTGATTGCCGACTTAGATGATTGTTCCTAACTCGATGTCTTGTATAAATAAAGGTTTGTGAGTTCATTTCAAAGAGTGTTGAGCAGTGGATGAGTGTGGTATAGCGAAAGAGCGAAGGGAAGAGAAGAAGTATCTCGGGCCTAAATGGAACTGATCCAAACATGGTAAAGATGTCAATCTCCAGTTCAAGTTTGTGATTCTTATCACTTTGTAGATAGTGTGTCTCTTGTAGGTAGTGTGCCTCTTTGTGAGTAGTGTGCTCGGGCAGTGAGCCCTAATTGGCATGTGCCATTCATTTTTTTATTCTTCTAATAGAGAATAATCCTTGGGTTAATCACCCCGTGGTTTTTCCCTTAACCGGGTTTCCACGTCAAAATCTTGGTGTCCATTGTGTTGGTGTTTATCTGCTCCTGTGTTTATGCATTATGCTTTCATGAATGGTTAACTGATATGCTATTAACTAACAAAGAAGTATCAAGTGTTTGAAGTAGAAGCAAGTTTTTGTACAACTGATTCACCCCCTCTCAGTTGTGTGCCCTAGATCTAACAATTGGTATCAGAGCCAAGTTCCTCTGAAAGGAGCTTAACCGCTTGAGGAGATCCAGGATGTCGTCATACAAGAAGGATAGTCCGAAGTTTGATGGAACCAACTTCACTCTCTGGAAAGGTTGCATGAAATGTCATTTGGAGTGTATGGGAAAAGCATACTTGACCATGGTCTCAAAACCATATGTTCCTCCACAGGGTGGTCCGACAACTCTGAATGAAATCACAGATGCTGAAAACAATCTGCAGACCAAGGAAGCTCTTCTAAGCGCATTGAATGACTTAGATCTCTCAAATTTTATTGACCTACCAAATGCATATGAGATCTGGACTAAATTGGAACTTCTATATGAAGGAGATGAGTTTGTCAAGAGTGCAAGGTTGCAAAGTCTGAAAGGGAAATTTGAAAGATTGAAGATGAGAGATGATGAAAATATCACTACCTTTATTCCAAGAGTGAATGAGCTAGTATGTGGAATCAGGAATGCTAGTGGAGTTCTGGATGAAAATGAAATTGTTTGCAAAATTCTTAGATCCCTTCCTGCTACCTACAAAATCAAGGTTGTTGCCATTGATGAATTCAGAACCCATACAACTGTCACAAGAGAGCAACTGGCTGGCAAACTGGCTGCATTTGAAATGACTGAGTTTGGAGATGATCCCCCCAAGACTAAATCTGCATTCAAAGCCAGTGCCTATGTGAAAGGCAAACAAAGATTTGATCTGGGAGAGAACTCTTCAAGGAAGCTATCATGGTATGATCAAGCAAGGAAAGACATGGAAGAGGAAGAAGCGTCAACAGCTCAACTTGAAGCCCTCATTGCAAAGAGACTACCAAGAGGGTCTGGTAAGTATGAAGGAAAACTACCCTTTAAGTGCTTCAACTGCAATAAGATTGGTCATTTTGCTTCAAGATGTCCAGAAAGATCTGCAAGGTCTAATACTAACAGACAAAGGTTTCAAAAGAACTGCTATTATGTTCATGAAGAAGATGACATTGAAGGAGTAACAGATGATGAATCAGAAATAGGAAGAAATCCAAAAATGAATGGGTGTTTATTGCCATCAAGGAAGAAGAGTCAATATCCTCTGAATCTATCAATCATAAGGTTGTAGAAAGAGCTTTGGCTGCCCAAGTTGAAGAAAAGGATGATTGGGTTATTGACAGTGGATGCTCTCACCATATGACTGGTGACAAGAACAAGTTCTTAGATTTGGAAAGGTATGAAGGAGGAATGGTAAAGTTTGGTGACAATTTTGTTGGCAGAATCAGAGGTAGGGGAATTATTTCTTTTGATGGAAAGAACAAAATAGGTAATGTACTATATGTTGAAGGATTGAAGCACAATCTTCTCAGTGTTGGTCAGTTAGTGGACAAAGGCTATGATCTCCAGTTCAAGAATGGAAAATGTAGAATCTTTACAAGCTCCAGAACTAAAATTGCATCCGGTACTCAAACAAAAGGTAATATCTTCCATCTAGTTGGTTCTAATAAAAGTTGTCTATTTGTTCAAGTTGATTAGAGTTGGTTATGGCATAGAAGGATGTGCCATGTGAATTTTGATAACATCATCAAGATAAGCAATACTCAGGCTGTAAGAGATCTTCCTAAATTGGTGAAACCTACAAATAGTTTATGCAAAGAATGTCAGCTAGGTAAATAGAACAGAGTCTCTTTCAAAAGCAAGGATCAGTCCACTACCGGATTGTTGGAATTAGTACATACTGATCTCTGTGGTCCGACAAGAATCAAGAGTATGCAAGGTGATAGATATTTCATGTTGCTAATTGATGACCATTCCCAAATGATGTGGGTTACCTTCCTAAAAGAGAAATCAGAAGCCCTTGAGAAGTTCAAAATCTTCAAAGCTATGGTAGAGAATCAAACTGGATTGAAATTGAAGTGTCTAAGGTTTGATAGAGGTGGTGAATTCACATCCGGTGAATCCATAGACTTTTGTGAGAAGCATGGCATAAAGAGACAGTTGTCTGCTCCTAGGACTCCACAACAGAATGGAGTAGTTGAGAGAAAGAACCGGACCATCCAGGAAGCTTCCAAAACAATGATGATGGAAGCAAATGTTCCTCAAATGTTTTGGAGAGAAGCTGTCAGCACTGCAGTCTACTCTCTTAACCAAGTTCAAATCAGAAACAATACCGGTAAGACTCCTTATGAACTTTGGTTTGGTATAACTCCTACTGTGAGATATTTTAGAGTATTTGGTAGCAAGTGTTACATCAAAAGAGATGAAGATCTAGGAAAGTTTGATGCTAGAAGTGATGAAGGAATTTTCTTGGGTTACTCCACTCAAAGCAAAGCATACCGGTGTTACAATAAGAGACTGAAAAGGATGATAGAAAGTACAAATGTGAAGGTTGATGAAGGAATTGAGAAGCCCTCAAGGTTTTATGAATATGATGAAGATGATTAGGATGGTGCTCTGATTCAAGGAACTCAATCCCTTCCTGAAAGTCAGATTCAGACTGATCCGGTAAATCAGGAAGAAGAGGTTTGTCTGAATGAACATGATCAAGAAACAGAAGTGCAAGAGACTCCCAAAGTTCCAAGGTATGTAACTTTAAATCACTCTGAAGATCAGATCATAGGTGACAAAAGCAAAGGGGTACAAACAAGGAGGAAAATTTCTCAAAATTCAGATGAATGTTGTTTGATTTCAAAGATTGAACCTAAGACAATAAATGAAGCATGCAATGATGAAAATTGGACAAAAGCAATGGAGGAAGAGTTGATGCAAATTGAGAAAAATCACACTTGGGATCTTGTTCCCAGACCTAGAAACAAGAATATGATTGGAGCCAAATGGGTCTTCTAGAAAAAACTAAATGAAGTTGGTGAAGTAATCAGAAACAAAGCCAGATTGGTCTGCAAAGGCTACTCTCAAATAGAAGGAATTGACTTTGAAGAAACCTTTGCTCCGGTAGCAAGAATTGAAGCAGTTAGATTATTTCTTGCATATGCTGCCCTCAAAGACTTCAAGGTATATCAGATGGATGTCAAGTTTGCCTTCCTAAATGGTGATTTGGAAGAAGAAGTATACATTGAACAACCAGATGGATTTCAATTGTCTGATCATAATGATATTGTCTGCAAGTTGAAGAAAGCACTGTATGGATTGAAGCAAGCCCCAAGAGCATGGTATGAAAGGTTAGATAAGCATCTTGTGCAGATTGGTTTTAACAAAGGTACTGCTGATAGTAATCTATATTTACAAATAGATAATGAAAACATCTTGATTGTTGAAGTATTTGTTGATGATATCATCTTTGGAGGAAAAGACAGTTTGTGTAAAACCTTTGCAAATCAAATGAAAAGTGAGTTTGAAATGTCAATGCTTGGTGAGATGAATTTCTTCTTAGGTCTGCAAATTACTCAGACAAAGAAAGGCATCTTTATCTCTCAGACCAAATATGTGAAAGAATTGTTGAGAAAATTCAGAATGGAAGATTCAAAGCCAATGAACACTCCTATGGCAACCGGATGTAAGTTGAGCAAAGATGATGATTCCCCTAAAATAGATCAGATAAAGTACAGATCAATGATTGGAGGTTTATTGTATCTCACTCAGACTAGACCAGATATAATGCAGGCTATTGGCCTTGTGGCAAGATTCCAGGCTGATCCTAGAGAATCTCATGTTATGGCAATCAAAAGAATTTTTAGGTACTTGAAAGGAATAGTTGAGTATGGTCTATGGTATCCTAGAGATCCAGATTTCTCTCTTCATGCATATACAGATGCAGATTGGGTAGGAGATGTGGATGACTAGAAGAGCACCAGTGGTGGAGCATTCTTTTTGGGAAAGAGATTGGTTTCTTGGCTAAGCAAGAAACAAGAGGCAATATCTCTGTCTGCAACTAAAGCAGAATATATTGCAGCAGCAAGTAGTTGCACTCAAATTTTATGGATGAAGCAGATGTTAAGAGACATAAAAATAGAATATGAGGAGCCTATCACAATTTTCTGTGATAATTCAAGTGCAATAAATATTTCCAAGAATTTGATATTGCATTCTAAGACCAAGCATATATCTATCAAATTTCACTTTTTGAGAGAACAAGTGAACAAGGGTGAAGTCAGATTGGAGTATGTACCCTCCAACGATCAGCTTGCAGATATTTTTACTAAACCTCTTCCCAAAGACTCTTTTGAGTATCTCAGGGAGAAGTTAGGGGTCATGGCCCCTCCGGTGATGAACTAGGATGCACTGATGTGCATCAGTCTGGTGGATATCACAGTCATATCTTGTGATCCGGATTGATGATGGGGAGCTGCTACTAAGGGGGAGCAGCTGGTATGATTCTGATATGTTACAAGTGCAAGTATGAGCCCTTTGCCATTGATGTCAAAGGGGGAGAGAAAACATGTGAAAAACAAGTGGTTGATGATCAAAGGGGGAGCAGTAAAGGAAGAGAAGACATGTGAAGAGTTGTTGCTGATAAGGGGAGCTGTGACAGAAAAGAGAAGTTCTTGTCTTGATGGTTTTTCACATCATATGTTGCCATCAATGACAAAGGGGGAGATTGTTGCAAGTATGAGGTTAACCAGTGTTGTCATTGATGTCAACATACTCATATTGCATTGGTAAGAAGATTTGGATGAGCTGTGTGTTGAGGATATTGAGAAAATTAGTCTCAATCAGGAACAGTGAAGAACAGTGATAAGAAGAAGGCAAATGTACTCAATAGGTTGAGGATCAGAGGATGCAGATTAAAGGGTTTGTAGATATGAGTCTTAAGATGATCTAGTTAAGATTTTAGAGGTCCGCATGAAGATATGAAAAAGTTGTGATCGGTCAGGAAGAACCGGTTCTGAGAGCTGTTCTGGAGTGACAGAGTGTTACAAAAAGATCCGGTGAGATCTGGAAGTGCATTGTCCTATTCTGTGGATTGGACAAAGTGTTTTGGATGTCTTTGTGATGTGTCATCTCGATTGGTACATGGTTTGGAGGTCCAGAAGCACCTTCTTCAGTATGACAGTGGCGACAGATTGTGCTCTTGAAGTTCTGGATGAAGAGGAGAAGAGATTCTAGTGAGTAGAGGAAGTGTGGATGTACCTGGTCAATCAGGCAAGCTTGTGAAGGTTCTTGGATCATGTTGAGGTTATTTTGTTGGTCCGCATTGGTGGTAGAGCCTGGAATTGAAGATATTCTTCCGGATGGAGTTCTTGTTCAGACTAGCCGACCGGATGAGTTGTTCATCTTGCGAATGTTCTTGTGGTGGCCGACCGGATGTATTAATCATCTTGCGAATGTCCTTATGGTTGATTGCCGACTTAGATGATTGTTCGTAAGTCGATGTTTGTATAACTAAAGGTTTGTGAGTTCATTTCAAAAAGTGTTGAGCAGTGGATGAGTGTGGTATAGTGAAAGAGCGAAGGGAAGAGCAGAAGTATCTTGGGCTTAAATGGAACTGATCTAGACATGGTAAAGATGTCAATCTCTAGTTCAAGTTTGTGATTCTTATCACTTTGTAGACAGTGTGTCTCTTGTAGGTAGTGTGCCTCTTTGTGAGCAGTGTGCTCGGGCAGTGAGCCCTAATTGGCATGTGCCTTTCATTTTTTTTATTCTTCTAACAGAGAATAATCCTTGGGTTAATCACCCCGTGGTTTTTCCCTTAACCGGGTTTCCACGTCAAAATCTTGGTGTCCATTGTGTTGGTGTTTATCTGCTCCTGTGTTTATGCATTATGCTTTCATGAATGGTTAACTGATATGCTATTAACTAACAAAGAAGTATCAAGTGTTTGAAGTAGAAGCAAGTTTTTGTACAACTGATTCACCCCCCCTCTCAGTTGTGTGCCCTAGATCTAACATCTCCCCCATAAGATTCATTGTCCTCAATGATCTAATGTATCATAAGATAATAATATAAAGTTTTTTTTCAATTTTAAAAAGCATAAAACAAATGAGGAAATCTCTAATAAAAATAATGGTAATCTTCCCATGTGGCACTATCCTTTGCATACTGATCTCACTGGACCTTGCATTGTGTAACCTCTTTATTGCGCACACGAAGCTTGCAAACTTCAAGCATCTTGAGATGCTCAATCATGACCACCCCTGGGTCTTGTACCTATAAAGCATTCTAATCAAGACTATGATTATCACCTGTTATATACTTTTTCAAATATGAAACATGAAAAACATTGTTCATCCTAGCAAGATTTGGTGGTAGAGTGATTTTGTAGGCAACCAGATTGATCATTTTGATAACTTCGAAGGGTCTAACATATCGAGGAACTAGTTTGGAAGACTTCCCAAACTTTATGGAACTCTTCTAAGGTTTGACCCTCAAAAGAACATTTTCTCCAACTGAGAATTGCCTTGGTGTATGCTTGGCATCAACTTAACTTTTATGTCTATCATTTGCTTCCACCAATCTATTTCTGATTAGCTTGATCTTTTCTTCCATTTCTGATAACATTTCTAGACCAATGCTAGTCCTATCCTCTAGCTTATCCCAACTTATAGGAGTTCAGCATCTTCTTTTGTACAATGCTTCAAATGGAGCCATCTTAATAGAAGAATGATAGGATTTATTATATGCAAACTCCACAAGTGGTAGGTATTCTTCTCACTTGTATTTCTTGCATCCTGTCTATTCTGAGACATTGGGAGACCTTGCACAAAGTCCATACTAATGACTTGCCACTTCCACTCTAGAATATTGTGCAAATACAGAAGTCCTACTAGATGTTGATGCTTAGCCTCAACTCTCTGGCACTCTAGGCAACTTGCTATAAAACTTTCAATGTCATTCCTCATTCCTTTCCATAAATAAAGAGGTTTCACATTCTCTAGGAGTTTGGTTAGTCCAGGGTGACCTGAATATGGTGCGGAATGAACTTGCTTCCACACAAGGTTTCATATTTCATTAGAGTTTGTAACATACATACTTCCTTTGAATCTTAAAATACCATATGGTTCAAAATAGAAACCATCATACCCCAAGTCTTGAGATTTTGTTGAACACAAGGAATATTGAGAGGGGGGTGAATCGCTATTCTATAAAACCATTCTTTTACATGTTCTTTAATCCACTTACCAAATTTAATAACATGAAAGCAAAATAAACATAGGAAGAGAAGCCACAAAGTCATAACACATAGACACCGGGATTTTTACATGGAAAACCCAAAAAGGGAAAAACCATGGTGAGTGTTAGCTCACGATATATTATAATATCAAAACCAAATTACATAAAGGCTCACTGCCTTAGGGCTCACTACCCAAGGATTCATTGTCCAAAGAAGTGCTCACTACAATAGGCTCACTGCCATAAAGAAAAGAAGATAGAGAAAAGGTGGCTCACTACCAAGAAAGAACTATTACAAATGCATTTGTTGAATGCTGGAATATAGTTCCAATGATAGCTCAAAATATAGTTTCAAAGCTCTTCATCCTGAATGCTTTGTTTCTCTGCCCTGTTTACATAAACTCTGTTCTTTAGTCCTCTGCACCCCTACTGCACTTTTTGGATCACAAAAATCATCTTAGATCTCACACACAACAACTTTGCAACATATTCGTACCTCAAACATTGAAATCCATCAAGTATTTGTATCTGCAACAAGATTTAACACAAAACTAGGTCAGCTTGCCAAAGATGAAATGTGTACACAAAATGTTATACTTTGTTGGCTTGAATTCTCTACATAGAAAGTTATGTGGACCAATGCAATCCTTCAAGAACCTTCATATAGGTATGGACCTATTATAGAACCAATTAGAATGATGATCCAAACAATATATCTTTATCGCATATCGATCCAACTTGTATGTCGGCTTCATCCTTAAGTATACACTTAACCAAATCCACTGTCATAACACAACTTCCAATCTGGACCATATGGGACTCTAAAATTCATATCAAATATTCATTATGCATCTCCCAACATACTTTCAAAATTGCAAGTCATAATATTCTTATGTAGTAAGATGTTGATCTCTGAAC
Organism: Cunninghamia lanceolata; assembly: GCA_027924645.1. Classification (NCBI taxonomy): domain Eukaryota; kingdom Viridiplantae; phylum Streptophyta; class Pinopsida; order Cupressales; family Cupressaceae; genus Cunninghamia; species Cunninghamia lanceolata. The sequence continues at coordinate 669,837 of BSBN01000346.1, forward strand.
TACTGACTTTGTCACTGTGAATCACTATCAACCTGATTGCTGATACTTAGGAGCTTGTAGATGATCATCAGGTAGACCTCAGACTCTACAAATAACAAATTGGATACTCCTAACATGTGTTTACAACACTTTCAAATTGCAAATTGAAATAACCAATCACAGAGGAATGCAAACTGAAATACCTAGGTGTTCTACATTGTTTGTGACCGAACTCGGATAATATGAACTTAAGTAATTCAAGGTATAACTTCTGGAGATTGCTAGGACATGAAACTTGAAACATAGCATCATTAGACAACCATGTGCAACATACCAGAACTGCATACCAAAATCTTCATCTACAAAGGAGTACCAACTGGATCTCTATCACTAACTCAGTAAGTTGCCAATACTTAGTCAATTTGACTAAGTCATTCTTTCCAGACCAAAAATGTTATACACAATTTATCTCAAGACCTATTCCCAGTAATATCTGACTATTACCATCAATGACAACATCATATCTCAATCAAATCAGTAGTGTCTCTTTACCATGTTGCCAACAATCTCCCTTTTTGGAATTGATGGCAACACTTAGTGAAAAATGTTCATACTGCTCCCCCTTACTATGTACACTCTATTTTTCTTATTAGCCATTTTTCACTAGTTCTTCTTCTCCCCCTTTGACATCAATGGCAAAGGTGTGTGATACAAATGTATTTACAAGTTGCCAAATTTTCAAAACTATTTTTCTACTATTCACATATTTACAAGTGAAGTTAAGAACAAAAAGTCTTACGGTTTTGTTGGGAGAATGTCAGAATAAAGTTGCTTTACCTAAGCTACATATTGATCCCACAGAATTTTGACATCACTCAAAACTAAGATGTGTCCATTGATTTGGGACACCATATCTTCTACCTTCTTTAGAGTAGCAGGGACTTTAGTGACTTGCTTTGTTTGCTCTGCAGTAGCTACTAGTCTAGCTATTGATGTAATTTTGAAGCTCACTATCTCCCTGAGCTGGCCCATTCTATGTTTGATAGTCTCTTTTTGATTTTGCAGTTTATGAATAGTAGAGTGAACTGCTTCTATTTCATCTCGTTGAGTCCCAAAGGCATCCTTTACCAGATCATAGCTTCTAGATATCTTGATGATCTTATCTTCCAGCTCATTTATTTTCTCCTTTATGTCCTTTTTTGTATTCGATCAAGAGAGATAATTTTGGTATATTTCATTTGCTTCTTTGATTGTCATTTGTGCATACTCTATACTTTTGTCTTACAAAATTTTATCTTGAGAGGCTTTATTGTTTAACTCTACTAGCCTTTTAGCATCATTCTCTGCCCTTACTTTCTTTTTTGCAGCCTTTTCAAAGGATTCAAAATGTGAACTTACAGAGTTTAATAGCATTTTAAATTGCTCAGTGGGGGCTAGAGATGTGTCCTTCTATAGTCTAGGCATAAACTTTTCTAAAACACTGGATGCCTCACCAATAAGCTCACTGTCCTGAATATGAGACCTTAAGATTTCTTCCTAAGCCTTGGCTTGAACAATTGACACTAATTTAAGTTTCTGTAGAGGTGACATGGAGGCTAAGTTGATTGGCCCTTGTAGAAAGTCAGGTGTGTCCAAAAAATGAGCTTCTTGCTACTTCTTTAAGAATTCTCTAATTGAATCAACAGGATCTTGTGTGACTGTAATAGTGTCTCTTGCCATATCACAAGACAATTCTTCTTCTCCTGTCTACTCTGGAGGTGTTTGGTCCATAGGTTCTTGCTCATTGGTTTTGTGTTCCAGTGCAGGGCTAGCCTTAGCTTGTTCCTCACCCTAATCTCCCCTAACAACAGTTTCATTTTTCTCTGGAGGGGTTTCAACATTCTTAGAAGCCATGTTCTCTTCTTTCTCCTTCATTTCTTCATCTCTTTTTGGGCTTATGGGAGGAGTTGGATGTAGTTTTAGTGGAGGTTGAGTCTCTTGTTCTTCTCCTTGATGCTCTAGGCTCCTCTACTTTCTTCTCAGGCTCTATCAAATCCTTCTCTGGTTCATCTTGCTTCTTTTCTCCAGCTACCCTTGCAGCTTCTACCTTTGCTCTTGCTTCTAAAATTTGTTCTTTTGTAAATCCCTTACTCTGGGCATATTCCTCTGCCATTTTCGTAGCCTTCTTCACAATTTCAAGCTTTCTCAATTCAACATGTACATTTATGAAAGGAAGCTAGGTGTGTAGAAATCACTTCCTACACTAATCTAATGAGGAGAGGGCTATGCAAATTCAATTTAATCCTTACAATTATAGAAACATTAAACATCTAACAGAGATATTATAGCAATACACATGAACCAGAAAGAAGGCAGAAGAAGAGAGACAAAGAATTACGGTGGGGAAAACCCTTATCAGGTGAAAAACCCCACACTCAGAAACCTACACAATGTATTAACAAATCTGAAAGTTGTTTACAACACACTTGCAATGCAAGCTTCAATGGTCTTTGACACTCGTGTCTAGAGTCAATTCGGTAGCATAATAGTACCTGTAAAACTTGTAATACATCTCCTCCTCCAAGCACCTGTTTATATAGAATATACAAGGCAATATTGGTCCTATCTTGAGATGGGTGTCCAACTTGGCCTCATGGCCCAAAACCCACGCCTAAGGACACTTGGTCAACATTGTAGAATGTTCCTGACACTTGTCCATAGCTCCCATCCCAAAGAGGTCACCTATTTCCAAAATGGGCTATGACAAATGCTCTTACGATTCTTACAACTGTCATAGAATCTGTCATAACAGTTACAACTTGCAGCTGTAAGAGAATCTGTCATACACAGGCTATAAATAGAATATTCTCTTATAACATGTCATAGTCCACCTTGGGGCACCTAAATATGCCTTTTTCAATGATGCTTCATGACACATGTCTTCACCTATCTTACAACCTTCTATTTTTGACTCTTACATGTCATAACTTCATCATATGAATCCGTTATAACCGTTTCGGTCAACATTCCCTTACACAACATCCAAGATACCGACACATGGAAAAATTCTCCTACCACTAAGTGGGACACCTATCTCCTCATGTGAGGACAAAATTACAAGTTGTCATCTTCCATGTAGGATGACACATCACCATGCCACATCCCACAACATGACAATATAGAGTTTACAATTATTTACAACATAGGCAATGAATTAATAAATACAAACATAAATAATGCAAGGAATTACCAAGGTTGAGACACCTTAATTCCCAACATTCTCCCACTTGTAAACACCTTGTAAGAGCCAATAGAATAACAAGATTTAACTACTATAGGCCGAGAGGCCCATAGACTCCGAACACCATCTAAACTTCTCTGTACTCATTGGCTTCATCAATGCATCTGCAACATTCTTCAAAGTATCTACCTTCTCCAAATTTACCTTCCCATCCTCTACCAAGTCTCGTACAAAGTGAAACTGAACATCAATATGCTTTTTTCTAGTATGGAAATTTGGATTCTTCGTAAGGAAAATCGTACTCTAACTATCACAACTGATCGTTATCTGACCTGCATCAACACCAATATCTGAACACAATCTCTTAAGCCAAATGGCTTCCTTACAAGCATGAGTTGCTGCCATATACTCAACTTTTGTCATGGACAAAACAACCACAGGTTGTCACTTACTCATCCAACTAATCACACCACCCAAAAGTGTAAACACATAAGCACTGGTGGATCTCCTACTGTCAATGTCACCTGCCCAATCTAAATCCACAAATCCATGAATATCAATAGAATGCAGAGGTCCTGAAACATTACCATGATAGCATATGGAATACTCAAAAGTACCCCTCAAATATCTAAACACTTTCTTAATTGCATCCCAATGAACTCGTCTAGGATTAGCCCAAAATTGACTAAGGACTCCCACTGCTTGGGCAATGTTTGGTCTTGTGCAAACCATTGCATACATCAAACTGCCAACAACACTAGCATAAGGTACTCTGCTCATGTCCTCCACCTCACTAGGAGATTTTGGACAATCCTCAAAAGACAACTTTGTCCCCAAAGAAACAGGAACACACAATGGTCTACAATTTGCCATGCTGAACCTATCAAACACGGTCTTCACATACTTACTCTGGCTTAACCAAAGTTTTCTATTAGTTCTATCTCTTATGATTTCCATTCCTAGAATATACCTAGTTGCCCCTAAATCTTTCATTTCAAACTATGCTGACAACTGAGATTTAAAATCAAAAATCATATTATTACCCTTCCCAATGAGCAACATATCATCAGCATACAATGCAATAATGAGAATATGATCACCATCAAACTTAAAGTACACACAATGATCCGATTTTGATCTCACAAATCTAATCAACAACACAAAGGCATCAAACTTCAAGTACCACCTCCTAGGAGACTGCTTCAAACCATACAAAGACTTCTTTAATTTGCAAACCAAATTTTCTTTACCTTTTACCATGTAATGCTCTAGCTATGACATGTAGATTTCTTCCTCCAAGTCACCATGAAGGAAAGCTGCCTTCTCCATCTGTTCTACCTCTAAGTCATAAGCTACTGTGAGAGACAACAAGAATCAAATGGATGTCAGCTTTGTAACAAGAGAGAAGATCTCACCATAATCTATACCCTCCACTTGTGAATACTCCTTCACAACCAATCAAGCCTTATGCTTTTCAACACTGCCATCTGCACCAAATTTCTTCTTGAACACCCATTTGCATCCAATAGGTTTCCATCTAGGAGGTAAAGGCACCAAGTCCCAAGTTTGATTCTTTTCCAAAGAAGCCATTTCATCCTCCATGGCCTCCTTCCAGGAACCTACATCTTTCATTTCCATAGCCTCTGATACAGTTCTAGGTTCATCACTGTTAGTAACCAAAGCATAAGCACAACTAGAATCAAGCAATGTAAAACCAAACCTTTCAGGTTGCTTTCTTATCCATGTAGACCTCCTCAAGGGATGAGGTTGAGGTTCATCTTCTTCATCTAAGATTTCAAAACTGTAAGAGCTCTCCTCATCATCAGGTCCAACATTGTCTTTTTGTTCAGTCTTCTCAGGAGTAGCAGGAAATTGAACAACATCCTCTTTCTTTTCTTTTTCTTCTGGCTGTAAAATCATGGAAGAAGGTGTAAGCTCTCTGAAGATGACACTTCTTCTATACAACACTATTTCAGCCATAGGGTCCCAAAGCTTGTATCCTTTCACACTGACACCATAGCCAATGAAGATACACTTAACAGCCTTGTTCTCCAACTTTGACCGCTTCACCCTAGACACATGTGCATATGCCTCAACCAAAAACATGAAGATGCCTTATTGAAGGCTTTCTACCAGACCACACCTCCATGGGTGTCTTACCAACAAGAGCTGATGTAGGAGATTTGTTAACCAAATAAAAAGAAATGGCAACAACTTCAGCCCAAAATGTTTGTTCTAGGCCAACTCCACTAAGCATACTCCTACCCTTCTCCATTAGTGTCCTGTTCATCCTCTCTGCAACTCCATTTTGCTGTGGGGTGTATGGAGTTGTCTTATGTCTTTCAATCCCAAGTTCCTTGCAATATTTATCAAATTCTGTAGAATAAAACTCACCACCGTTGTCAGTTCTCAAACATTTAATCTTTTTACCAGTCTAATTTTCAGCAAAGGCCTTAAACTCCTTAAACTTACTATAGACTTTAGATTTGCTGCTGAGAAAATAAATCCATGTCCTTCTACTGTAGTCATCTATGAAAGATATAAAATATACAGATTTTTATAATGAAGGAACATTAACAGGACCAAATACATCAGAATGAACAAGGTCCAACACACCAAAAGGCTTATGAGAACTCAAATAAAACTAAACACAATTTTGTTTTCCATATATGCAATGTTCGCAAAAGTCAAACTCAAGTTTACAATCATCTAACCCCTCAACGAGGCTCTTATATTTTAGGGTACGTAGACCCTTCTCACCAATGTGGCCAAATCCCTTATGCCATAACATTGTCTTTTCAACAGAAAGCTTAACTTCCAATGCATAATTACAACCATCAAGACTAGATACAACAATTTTCTTTACTGCTTGTTCAGATGGTGGGGATGAAGTGACTGCTACCCTTTTCCTTGAGTCAAAAGAACTATTGCATTGTGAAATGCATGCCTCCAACTAAAACATAATACCTCTCCTAGTACCCTTAGCAAGCACCATAGCTCCTCTAGTCATCTTGCATCCTTCTTTCGAAAAGACAACCTGTACACCTTCATCATTCAACATACTTAGAGAAAGAAGGTTTCGTGCTAAGCCTAGGATGTGCATAACCCTAGAGATCCCCTTCACTCATCCATCAGGGAATCAGATAGAGACTCTTCCACGACCAACAATCTTCAGATGAGAGTCATCACCCAGGTACACTTTTCCACCATTGAACTCCTCATACTTAGTGAACCAGTCTTGATGCGAGGTCATGTGGAATGATGTACTAGAATCAATCAGCCACACATCATTAGATGCATGGGTTTCTAGGGCTGCGATGAAGGCATCACCATCATCTTGTGACTTATCAGAATCTGAATTAGGAGCTTTCTTCTTCTTTTTCTTCTCCTCTTTGCATTCCTTTTGGAAATGTCTAGTTTTTCCACAATTCTGACAGAGAGCCTTAGACTTTTTAGGAGATTTAGATCTCCCACAGGATTTGGATCTACCCTTCTCAGATTTCTTGTCCTTCTTTTTCCCTTTCTCCTTGGGTCTTCCACGGACTGCAAGAGCCTCTTTGGCTACCTCAGAAGACTTTCTCTGCATCTCTTTAGACAACAGTGAAGAAACCACTTCATCCATTTTGAATGTGGATGTGGTTCTTCCAATAGCCATGACAAGATGATCCCACGAATCTGGTAGAGAACAAAGCAAGGTCATACATCGATCCTCCTCCTCCATCTTCACATGAACGGATGTTAATTGTGCAACTAGCATGTTAAAAGTATTCATATGTTTAGCAATGGATCCTCCATCCTCCATTTGAAGAGAATACAACTTCTTTCTCAAAAAAAGTTTCTTAACTAGGGATTTGGCTTGATACACATCTCCCAACTTCTTCCAAAGCAAGTTTGCAGTAGCCTCCTCATGGACATTTAACATAACAGAATCAGCAAGACTAAGTCTTATGAGACCCTTAGCCTTCTGATCCTTGAGATCCCAATCAGCTTGTGACATTGCAACTGGTTTAGTGTCACTGATAGTTTCCCAGAGGTCTCGGTCTACAAGCATGTCTTCCATCTTGAGCTTCCACAACTCGAAATTAGTGCCATTGAATTTCTCCACCTCTATCCTTCCGGATGTGCTTGCCATCTCCTTGCTGCAATAAGATTTAGAATACTCTGCACAGACTCCCACTCAACTTAAGATCAGCTCAAAAAACCCCTACCCAACAACTAGGACCACAGGTGGTCAAGCTCTGATACCAACTGAAAGGAAGCTAGGTGTGCGGAAATCGCTTCATAAACTAATCTAATGAGGAGAGGGCTATGCAAATTCAATTTAATCCTTACAATTATAGTGACATTAAACATCTAATAGACATATTTCTGCAATACACATGAACCAGAAAGAAGGCAGAAGAAGAGACAAAGATTTACAATGGGGAAAACCCTTATCGGGTGAAAAACCCCACACTCAGAAACCTGCACAATGTATTAACAAATCTGAAAGTTAGTTACAATACACTTGCAATGCAAGCTTCAATGGTCTTCAACACTCATGTCTAGAGTCAATCCAATAGCATAACAGTACCTATAAAACATGTAATACATCTCCTCCTCCAAGCACCTATTTATATAGAATATACAAAGCAATATTGGTCCTATCTTGAGATGGGCATCCAACTTGGCCTCATGGCCCAAAACCCATGCCGAAGGACACTTGGTCAACATTGTAGGATGTGCCTGACACTTGTCCATAGCTCTCATCCCAAAGAGGTCACCTATTTCCAAAATAGGCTATGATAGATACTCTTACGACTCTTACGACTGTCATAGAATCTGTCATAATAGTTACAACTTACAGCTGTAAGAGAATCTATCATACACAGGCTATAAATAGCATATTCTCTTACAACATGTCATAGTCCACCTTGGGGCACCCAAATATGCCTTTTTCAAAGATGCTTCATGACACATGTCTTCACCTGTCTTACAACCTTCTATTTCTGACTCTTACATGTCATAACTTCGTCATAGAAATCTATCATAACCGTTTTGGTCAACATTCCCTTACACAACATTCAAGATGTTGACACATGGCAAAATTCTCCTACCACTAAGTGGGATGCCTATCTCCTCATGTGAGGACAAAATTATAAGTTGTCATCTTCCATGTAGGATGACACATCACCGTGCCACATCCCACAACATGACAATATGGAATTTACAATTATTTACAACATAGGCAATGAATTAATAAATACAAACATAAATAATGCAAGGAATTACCAAGGTTGAGACACCTTAATTCCCAATAATTTACTGAGATTTCCTCATAAGTGCCAAATCTTTGCTTAGTAGGATCTCTGGGCTTGCTCAACATGAGGTCAGCTGAGCTAATTAACACTTCCTTAGTTACTTCATACCTAAAGGAGGGACCCATGCTATTCTTAGTTCAACATCTACCATTATGCACTGATCCTTATTTACAATAAAACATATATCATCCTTGTATTTTTCCTATAGATTTAGGTATTCTTTCCTTGGATTGCATGTCCTTTTGAAAGATTTTGAAGTAGCCCCACAGGGCTTCATTTTGTGCATCATGACTTGCTAAAATATTCAAATGATTCCTAATTTGGATGACAACTGGTTTGCTATCATACCAGATCAAATTCTTCATTCTAGGCAATTCTTTCATAAAGTAGAAGAATAGACAAATGACAACTGTTCCATATTTGAAGGAATATTTTGATTCTTTGGTCTTCTTCAGATTGTCCATCAAGTGCTGCTGGAGCAACTCACAAAGGTCATAGTCAACATTCTTCTTGACCATCTCATATGTAGTGTGGATGGTAGTAATGGAGACAGAGTTCTCCTAGTTTGTAAAGTATATCTTATATCCGACCACCATAGATTCAAATATCACTGCATGGTCTTCAATGGAATTCACTATCAATGCCCTTTTGTCAAATTGAGCACCAATTTCCTCCATTATAGTACTATTCTTCATATCCTTTAGCACTAGCACATTTCCAGTGGAGTTCAATCCTGCTATATCCCTAATTGCTTCCTCTATGATCGTGAAGGGTTCTTCAAGCCACATCAATTCATCGTGAATTCTGTTGAGCACATACCAGACCCAATCGTTCTCTACAAATGTTGGGAAGTCTATATATTGTATGCATTTCTTCTTCTCCAATGCCTTGTATTCTTCTTTCAAATCAAAATCATCACTGCTCAAATGTTTTAAATATAGATCCACAAGTTGATTGCCTTCATGTTCTTCTAGGGAAACATGAATGTATGCCCTAATGTCTTCATCGTGCATTACACCATATGACACTTTCAAGAATGCACCATCAGGGTTGACTTTCATTGATTTGAAAGGGTGTTTCTTAAATTTTGGATAAGGCCTCTTTGTGATACATATTACTTGTGGGGTTGCCATTCCTTTGCAACAATTCAAATAATTTTCACAGAAGGGTTTCAACTGTAAATACCTCTTTTCACCAGATTAGGCTTTTTCTTTGCTTTGGATTGTTGGAAATCACTAGAGTTGCTTAGGGTTTCACTTCTGATCTCCTTGGACACTTGAAAGCTCTATTGCAAATTGATAATTCCATCATATGTGAGCCTTTTAACCTTTATTTGCCAAAACCTAATCATCATAAATGCCAATTTCCAAAAAGCTATCAAACACTTCACTGTCAACCATAGTCAATCAAGATTGCTCCGCAATATACTGCATTAGACCTTTTTCTACCAGTAACTTATTCAAAAGATTCATCAAATGGCTCTATAACTCATATCCTTGTGCTGGATCTTAGCACCAACTATCTGGCTAGAGGATCAAGATTTTCAATAAAAGCTCCCCCTGAGCCAGAGCTCCCAATTTACTTCCTGAAGGAAGTATCTGCACCAGAGGCTGGTGTGGATCCACCCTTGACCTCATTCACATCCTTCTTAATCCATATTTTTCTCATTTCCTTCTTGGTTTTTTTTGGATCAACCTTGCTCTTTCCCTTATCTTCCCTCTACTCTATTTTCCTCTTTTCTGTAGGATTATTTCTTTTCACATTCTTCATTCTACAAAATTTTGCAATGTGTCAAGATTTATTACAATTGTAGCAAACAACATTCCTCTATCCTTGGTTCCTTCAATTGATTGGATTAATTCTTGATCTACATTGGTTAGCCATATGCCCAAATCTATTTCATGTAAATCATTTTCTATTGAAAGATTGAGTATTCCTTTTATTGTTGAAACCATTCCTTATCAGACTTCTACATTCATTTTCCTTATGACCAATTCTCTTGCAATTGAAACACTGACCTAAGAATGATGGAACATTTTGGTTCCTTTTGCTCCTACACTGGGTAGCCTTATGACCAAACTTATTGCAATTAAAATAATAGCCATTGAAAGATGGGTACCTTTAAGCATTTGGTTGCCTGACCGGAGCTCATCGAGGTCTATTTCTCTGATTTTGGACCTAGTTGCATTTTCCTTTCTTCATCTCAATGTTAATTTGTCCTTATTTAGAACTTTTTCCTCTTTCAAATCCTAGACCTTTCTTATCATCTAAACTTTTCTGAGTGTCAATCAACTCATCAAGCTTTGCAGAGCTTATTTTGAACTTTTCTTTATAACTATTTGCTATTTCAAGATCATGTTTTAGAATAACATCTTTTACCAGCTTTTCGCATTCCTTAGACTTGCCTTTCACAACTTGATTTAAATGCTCCTCAACCTTTTCTTTTTATTCAATTGGCATAGATAAGCTATCTAGAGTTTCATTTGCTTCTTTTAATTGTTCACTTAGCTCTTTTCTCTTATCTTTGGACTTCTTGACTTGCTTCCTTAGTTTTAGGATGCACTCATTAGCTTCCTTGACATTCTCCTTCAAATCCTAGATATCTGCTTCATACTTATCAAGATCTTCAAGAGCAACTTTAAGTTCTTCATTACTGACATATATGCAATCATCAATTGTAACACTACCTAGATGGATTGCTTCTAGATGAGTAGGATATCTTCTGGTTGCCATGTGTTCACTTTCCTAGATCTTCCTTAAGCTATTAGACTTCTTCCAAGGAACCTTACTCTAATACCAATTGTTGAACACAAGGAATACTGAGAGGGGGGGTGAATCAGTATTCTATAAAACCATTCTTTTACATTTGCTTTAATCCACATACCAAATTCAATAACACGAATACAAAATAAACATAGGAAGAGCAGCCACAAAGTCATAACACATAGACACCAGGAGTTTTACATGGAAAACCCAAAAAGGGAAAAACCATGGTGAGTGTTAGCTCACAATGTATTATAATATCAAAACCAGATTATAGAAAGGCTCACTACCTTAGGGCTCACTACCTAAGGACTCACTGTCCAAAGAAGTGCTCACTACAATAGGCTCACTGCCATAAAGAAAAGAAGATAGAGAAAAGGTGGCTTACTACCAAGAAAGAACTATTACAAATGCATCTGCAAAATACTGGAATATAGTTCCAATGATAGCTCAAAATACAGTTTCAAAGCTCTTGATCCTGAATGCTCTGTTTCTCTGCCCTATTCACATAAACTCTCTTCTTTAGTCCTCTGCACCCCTACTACACTTTTCGGATCACAAAAATTATCTTAGATCGTAGACATATCAAATTCACAACATATTCATACCTCAAACATCAAACTCCATCAAGTATTTATATCTGCAACAAGATTTAACTCAAAACTAGGTCAGCTTGCCAGAGATGAAATATGTACACAAAAAGTTATACTTTGTCAGCTTAAATTCTCTACATAGAAAGTTATGCAGACCAATGCAATCCTTCAAGAACCTTCATATAGGTATGGACCTATTATAGAACCAATTAGAATGATGATCCAAACAATATATCTTTATCGCATATCGATCTAAATGTCTACTTCATCCTTAAGTATACACTTAAACAAATCCACTATCATAACACAACTTCCAATGCAGACCATATGGGACTCTAAAATTCATATCAAACATTCATTATGCATCTCCCAACATACTTGCAGAACTGTGAGTCATAATATTCTTATGTGGCAAGATGTAGATCTCTAAACTATTGACTCTATCATTATGAATCAGTGTCAACTTGAATGTTGATACTTAGAAGCTTGTAGATGATCATCAGGTAAACCTTAGACTCTAAAAATCTGGAATTGGATACTCCTAACATGTGTTCACAACACCTTCAAACTACAAATCAAAATAACCAATTGTGGAGGAATGTGGACTGAAATACCTAGGTGTTCTACACTATTTGTGACTAAACTCAGATAATCCAGACTTAAGTAATTCAAGGTATAACTTCTGGAGATTGCTAGGACATGAAACTTGTAACATACCATCATTAGACAACCATGTACAACATACCAGAACCACATACCAAAATCTTCATCTATGGAGGAGTACCAACTGGACCTCTATCACCAACTTAGTAAGCTGCCAATACTTAGTCAATTTGACTAAGTCATTCTTTTCGGACCAAAAATGTTATACACAATTTATCTCAAGAACTATTCCCAATCACATCTAACTGTTGCCATCAATGACAACATCATATCTCAATTAAATCATCGGTATCTCTTGACCATGTTGCCAATAGATTTACTATGAGAACTTGCTTAACTTGCTCATAGTACTCATCACCTGCAGAATTTTGTAATACTAAATCCTTGAAGCTCGAGTCGATAGAGACAATCGATAAGATATGTCTCTATCAACTTAGAACATCTGCTACTTAGTTCTCTTTACCTTTGACCTAACTTATCTCAAAGTCATAGTTAGATATCAATTCCAACCATCTTCTTTGTTGGGCATTGAAATGAGGTTGGGAAAATATATACTTAAGACCTGGATGGTGCGACTTAAGTTCAAGTCTTTCCTAGCAAATAGTGTCACCACACTTGCAAAGCATGCACAACTACTGCTGAACTCTAAGTCATGAGGAGCATAATTCTTCTCATATGCTCTCAGCTCTCTAGATTCATAGGCTAACACTCACCTATTTTGCATAAGCACTCCTCCTATACCTTCACCCGAAGCATTAGTGATTACAACAAATTGACTTTTTGGATCAGGAACTTTCAATCTTGGTGCAATTTTCAACCTCTCTTTTAACTGATTAAGTTGACATCCTTTTTGCCTAGCCCTCTTCAATTGCATAGCAGAGATTGGCCTAATCTTGACTTCTCTTTGTGTACCTTGCAGATAGACTTTGTTTCCTAGATCATCTAGATTCTCAACTATTTTTGCAAAATAGTCAACATTGGCCCTATGTCTCCATAAACAATTTATTCCTAAGATAACATCATAGGAACCTAGGGGGCTACAAACAAATTCACCTCAGTGGAAAAACTAGGAAGATCAATTTTGGCTTCAAATAGGCATTTCTATACCTGAGCTTTAGTCTGCTTAGTATATTCAATTGACTAGGGTTTAGCCATATATCCAGATCTTCTAGGAAATTTATTCAATACTCTCAGAGAAATAAAACTTTTAGTTGCTCCAGTATCAATTAAAATAGAAATAGGAACTCCAAAAAAGGTACCTCTCATCTTTATGGGAGTAATCTAGTACTCTTCTTGGTGATTGTCCAAAGCCGCATGGATCCTTTTTTGAAAATCTTCTTGCTGGGAAGGAAATGTGTTACTACATTGTTGAATTCCTTTGTTCTTGGTTGGACATTGATTTGCGTAATGATATCCACCACAAGAGAAACATCCCCCAGGATGTCCTCACTTTTCAACATGTTTACTTGCATTATTATCATTCTTCTGGAAATTGTTATTGTTTTTCTTCTCATTTCTGGGTCCAATCTTGTTATTCTTGAAGCCCTTGTCACTTTTCTTATTCACATCCTATTCATTATTCCTTTTCTTGAAAGGTTGAGAAGCTTGTGAATTATTAAACCTCTTGTGATTCTTCTCATGATATACAAAAATTATCTTCAATTTTTGCTCTTGTTTGATTACCTTCTCAAAAACTTGGTCCATAGTGGTAGGACCATGCACATCCAATTCTCCACCTATCTAGACATTCAAGCCCATGATGATTTTTCTAATTCAGAACCTTTCATCCTTTTGATATTGTGGCACATACTTCACTAGATGGGTGAACTTTTCCTAATATTTAACCACTGACATTTCTCCTTGTTGCAAATTCTAAAAATCTATTAGCTTTTGATCGAAGAAAAGATATGGTAACCACTTCTGTCAAAATATGACCACAAACCAATGCCATGTTAATCTTAAAGAACTTAGCCCCAGTTCTATTTTCTTGTTCATCCACCACATAGATGCTTCGCCTGCCAACTAATAGGCACCCCATACTGCCTTTGTTATCTCAGAGTAGTTTTTTTTATCTCAAAATACTTTTCCATCTTTGTTAACCAAGCTTCTGGAGCATCACCACTTGTATTGTTCCATCAAACTTGGGTGGCATGACTTTTTGCATATCTCTTGACAACTCTAAGTCAAGTCTATTTCTCTTTTCTTCTAGAGACTTAGTCTTATCAAAATCCCCCCTTCGTTCACTATGAGAATTGGGTTCATGGACATAATCATCATCCACTTGATGCGAGTCCTCTTTTTCTCCTTTGGCTATGCCTTGGCCCCTCACTTCCTGTTCTAGGTTTCTAAGTCTTTCCTTGGTTTCATTTAGCATTGTCAATATATGATCTAGCTTAGTCATTCAATTTTTAGAAGGATTCAACTCTCCTTGACTATCTCCAAGATTTGTTTGAGTTTGAACCATGATGATACTCTATATCACACCTGATATTCATATTAAGTTATAGATTAGAATTCATAAATAATTCATCTCATTAATTCAAAATTCATCATTAAATCTATTCATAATACTCAGATTTGTGCAAACAATCTCATCTTTATTATAGTTTATTCTGGGTATAAATACATCCTTATTTAGATAGATAACACAACAAGAATACATGTCACTATCGGTTAAAGGAAATTCCTTAGGTTCCTCTTCCCCATCAGAATCCAACAAAACAAACTTAGAGGGTGGATGTACACATAGGTACTCCTTCGACACCTCTTTTCCTAAAGTAGGGGAATCATGACCACACCCAAATGACATGTCATGACTAGAAGATGGTACACTCAGTTTAACTACACGAGTAGGGACAATGGGTTTCTTGGCTAGTTTATTGTGTTGTTTCTTTTCTAGTTGAATACGCTTAAGAGCATTGTTATTTCAAAAAATGTCCCTTTGGGGGCTTTTCCTTTTTAAGGTTTAGCTTCTGGGTCCTTAGAATGCATTATAAGTATCTTGCATGTTAATTGTGAATCCTAATGAGAAAACCCCTAAGTGTTATGGCAAATAGGACCTAGGGGATGTCATTTAAATAGATCCTGACTAAAATTGGGAGGGTGGACATGGGTGCTAGAGCCCTAGTCCTACCCTATTTTGGGTCAGCCCTAAATTCAAATGTTAGTTTTATGATTGTTACTTAGGTCCTATGCCGACATCTCAAGTTTGAATTATGAAATTCTTAGCGGTAATGTCTGTAGTTGCATATATAAGCATGTTTAGTGTTTGATTTTTAAACTAGAAGATGATTATGAACTTTTGGTAAACTTATGATTTTAGAGCATCCATGATATTCATTGTTGTAGAGCAGAGAAATGTTATTGTGTTTGTTCCACAATTGTAGATTTAGCTTCATATTCTCATGTGATTGAAGAGCCTTCATTTATGTGAGATCTACACTTCTAAGGTGACATTTATTTCTATTTGAATCATTTTAGCATTTGGATTTTGCCTCTATCTCGCAAGGATACACACTCCTGATTTGACAACGGTGTTCAGAAGACTTGAATGTCTCTCCGAGGCTTAACTAAGGCAAGCCTCTAAAAACTACAACCCCCAACCACTCTCCTTGTGATTGCAGGTTACATGCTTCACATCTAGACAGAGTGGATTTGCAGGGAACAGTAAGATAGTGTACAGATTTTGAATCCCTGAAGAAAAGGACTACTTGGACATGGGTGTTAGTGGCAGTGTCCTCCAAAGCCACAAACACGAAAACAATTTGGATAGTGATAATCAACATCCAAAGAGCTTCTGACATCCTAAAAAACTCTAGCCTTAGACTAGGGCGCTAGTGGAGGTGTCTGCATCTTCTGAGACATAAATAAGAAATACAGTGAATATTAGTGTCAAGAGAAGATCAAGATTTCAGAGAGAAAACAATACCTTGGACAAGGGCACTAGTGGTAGTTTCCCTGACTGTTCTGCATTCCAAACTTAAAAAAATGGTCAGTTATTAGTCTCTGCCTACTACCTTAGTATGTAAGCATTTGTCTGAATTTATCAATTTGATCATTATTTTGCATAATTAGGGTTTCTTATATATTTGAGAATAACATTAAGGCATTACTTAGCAATTTCTGAGTTTCCACATCATTCCAAGTGACAACCTAGAACCTGTTAGGTGAATTCTCTTGCTTAGTAGAGAGTCAACTCGGTTGATATGTCCTTGAATGTTCATTGTGAAAGGAGGATTTAAACCCATCAACACTAAAACCAACAAATCAACCTCATCCCTCTTTTTACATCAAAACAAGTGTCAACTAATGTTTCCAAGTCTTCCAGCCATGCAACCTCAACATAGTTAATATGTTCTTGGAGTTTTACCTCCTCCATTGGTTCTTTCTTAACCACTATCTTGGGTAAGTTCTAGGGAATAGACTTCCTGGAAGTTTTCTTGGTTCTTCTCCATGCCATTTTGACATAAAACAAAATTTCAAATGTTAGCCAATCTGCTAAATGTTGACAGTTTTTCTTATAGTGCTCGCTCCTAGGTCCATGTGTTGAACCTGGTAGCTTTGATACCATATGTAACAGACGAACTCATACAACTTGGAATTGCTCACAAAATTTAATAAGAAAGTAAATGAATATGTTTAAGCATGAATGAATTCATTTTTTTAAATTTGCATAATCTCATAGAATTAAATGCATATCTTTTCTAAATATTTTTCAACCTTGAAAAAATATAATATATTCAAAGATAAAATCATAGTGAAATCATTTCACTTTACATTTACAAATAATCTGCACTTGGCAATATGAATAATTTTTTACATAAGTTTGAAAATCATAAGTCATAACATGAAGTATACTACATCTAGAATCTAGTATTTGTCCCACAAGTCTCAGCGAGTCTTCTACTATAGAGGGAATGTTGCAAGTATGAGGATAACCAGTGTTGTCATTGATGTCAACATACTCATATTTCTTTAATGAGAAGGATTGGATGAGCTGTGTGCTAAAGCTATTGAGAAAATTAGTCTCAATCAGGAACAGTGAAGAATAGTGATGACTTTAAGGTAAAAGGCCAAGATAAGATGAAGATCAGAGGATGCGGTTTAAAGGGTTTTTAGATATGAGTCTTGAGATGCTCTAGTCAAGGTTTCAGAGGTCCGCATGAAGATATGAAGAAGTTATGATCACTCTAGTAGAACTAGTTCCGGCAGATGTTCAGTGGTGACAGAGTGTCACAGATTGGTCCGGTGAGCTTTGGAATTGCATTATCTCATTCTGCGGATTGGAGGGAGTGTTGAATAAGTTAGTGTGAAGTGACAACTAGATTTGTTCATGGTTTGAAGGTCTAGAAGCACCTTTCTCATTGTGACAGTGGCGATAAACTATGTTCTTGAAGTTTCGAATGAAGAAGAGAATAATTCCAGTAAGCTAATAAAGTGCGGATGTTCTTGATGACTCAAGAAAGGTTTTGGTGATCCTTGGATCATGTACAATTCTTATTGGTGGTCCACATTGAAGTTAGAGTTTGGATTTGATGTAAAGACCACCGGTTGTTGGTGTTCTTCCTGAGACTGGCTGACCGGATGTATTACATGTCTTGTGAATGATCTTATAGGTGTTTGCCGACTTAGATGATTGTTCCTAAGTTGATGCCTTGTATAAATAAGGGATTGTGAATTCATTTTGTGGTGTGTGTTGGAGCAGATGAGTGTAGAATAGTGAAAGAGCGAAGGGCAGAGCAGAGGTCTTTGGGCTTAAATGGAACTGATCTAGGCATGGTAAAGATGTCAATCTCCAGTTCAAGTTTGTGATACTTGTTACTTTGTAGACAATGTGTCTCTTGTAGGCACTGTGCCTCTTGTGAGCAGTGAGCTTGGGCAGTGAGCCCTAATTTGCATGTGCCATCTTTTTTTCTTATTCTTCTAACAGAGAATAATTCTTGGGTTAATCAGCCCGTGGTTTTTCCCTTGACCGGGTTTTCCATGTCAAAATCTTGGTGTCTCATGTGTTGATGCATATCTGCTCTAGTGTTTATGCTTTATGCTTCCATGAATGATTAATTGCTATGCTATTAAATAACAAAGTGGATTTAAGTGTTTGAATTGGAAGCAAGTTTAGGATAACTGATTCACCCCCCCTCTCAGTTATCAACAATTGGTATCAGAGCCAAGTTCCTCTAAAAGGAGCTTAACCACTTGAGGAGATCCAGGATGTCATCATACAAGAAGGATAGTCCAAAGTTTTATGGAACCAACTTCTCTCTTTGGAAAGGTCGCATGAAATGTCACTTTGAGTGTATGGGAAAGGTGTACTTATCCATGGTCACAAAACATATGTTCCTCCACAAGGTGGTCTAACAACTCTAAATGAAATCACAGATGCTGAAAACAATCTGCGGACCAAAGAGGCTCTTCTAAGTGCATTGACTAACTCAGAACTCTCAGATGTTATTGACCTACCAACTACCTATGAGATCTGGGTTAAACTGAAACTTCTACATGAAGGAGATGAGTATGTTAAGAGTGCAAGGCTGCAGAGTCTCAAAGGGAAATTTGAAAGACTGAAGATGAGAGATGATGAAAATATTACTACCTTTATGCCAAGAGTAAATGAGCTGGTGTGTGGAATTAGGAATGCTGGTGGAGTTTTGGATGAAAATGAGATTGTTGGCAAAATTCTCAGATCCCTTCCTACTATCTACAAAATTAAGGTTGCTGCCATTGATGAATTCAGAGCCCATACAACTGTCACAAGAGACCAATTGGCTGGCAAACTGGCTGCATTTGAAATGACTGAATATGGAGATGATCCCCCCAAGACTAAATCTGCATTCAAAGCCAGTGCCTCTGTGAAAGGCAAACAAAGATTTGATCTGGGAGAAAACTCTTCAATGAAGCTGTCATGGTATGATCAAGCAAGAAGAGACATGGAAGAGGAAGAAGCAGAAATAGCTCAACTTGAAGCCCTCATTGCAAAGAGACTGCCATGAGGATCTGGTAAGTATGAAGGAAAATTACCCTTTAAATGTTTCAACTGCAATAAGATTGGTCATTTTGCTTCAAGATGTCCAAAAAGATCTACAAGGTCAAATTCTAATAGACAAAGGTTCCAAAAGAACTGTTATTATGTTCATGAAGAAGATGATAATGAAGGAGTAACAGATGATGAATCAGAAATAGGAAACAAATCCAGAAATGAATGGGTGTTTATTGCCATCAAGGAAGAAGATCAAATACCCTCTGAATCTATCAATCATAAGGTTGTAGAAAGAGCTTTGGCTACCCAAGTTGAAGAAAAGGATGATTGGGTTATTGACAATGGATGCTCTCACCATATGACAGGTGACAAAAACAAGTTTCTAGTCTTGGAAAGGTATGAAGGAGGAATGGTAAAATTTGGTGATAATTCTCCTAGTAGGGGAACTATTTCTTTTGATGGAAAGAGTAAAGCT
Organism: Cunninghamia lanceolata; assembly: GCA_027924645.1. Taxonomy (NCBI): domain Eukaryota; kingdom Viridiplantae; phylum Streptophyta; class Pinopsida; order Cupressales; family Cupressaceae; genus Cunninghamia; species Cunninghamia lanceolata. The sequence continues at coordinate 689,806 of BSBN01000346.1, forward strand.
GGTAATGTACTATATGTTGAAGGATTGAAGCACAATCTTCTCAATGTTGGATAGTTGGTAGACAAAGGTTATGATCTCCGGTTCAAAAATGGAAGATGCAGGATCTTTGAAAGCTCCAGAACTAAGATTACATCTGGTACTCAAACAAAAGGTAATATCTTCCATCTAGTTGGTTCTAATAAAAGTTGTTTGTTTGTTCAAGTTGATCAGAGTTGGTTATGGCATAGAAGGATGTGTCATGTAAATTTTGATAACATCATCAAGATAAGCAATACTTAGGCTATAAGAGATCTTCCAAAATTGGTGAAACCTACAAATAGCTTGTGCAAAGAATGTTAGCTGGGTAAACAGAGCAGAGTCTCATTCAAAAGCAAGGATCAGTCCTCTACCAGATTATTGGAATTAATTCATACTGATCTATGTTGTTCGACAAGAATCAAGAGTATGCAAGGTGATAGATATTTCATGTTACTGATTGATGACCATTCCCGGATGATGTGGGTTACCTTTCTGAAAGAGAAATCAGAAGCTTTTGAGAAGTTCAAAATCTTCAAAGCTATGGTAGAAAATAAAACCGGACTAAAACTGAAATGTCTGAGGTCTGATAGAGGTGGTGAATTCACATCTGGTGAATTCATAGATTTTTCTGAGAAGCATGGTATAAAGAGACAATTATCTGCTCCTAGGACTCAACAGCAGAATGGAGTAGCAGAGAGAAAGAACCGGACCATCCAGGAGGCATCCAGGACAATGATGATGGAAGCAAATGTTCCCCAGATGTTTTGGAGAGAAGCTGTCAGCACTGCAGTCTATACTCTCAATCGAGTTCAAATCAGAAGCAATACCGGTAAGACTCCTTATGAACTTTGGTTTGGTATAACTCCTACTGTGAGATTTTAGAGTATTTGGTAGCAAATGTTACATTAAAAGAGATGAAGATCTAGGAAAGTTTGATGCTAGAAGTGATGAAGGAATTTTCTTGGGTTACTCCACTCAAAGCAAAGCATACCGATGTTACAATAAGAGACTGAGAAAGATGATAGAAAGTACAAATGTGAAGGTTGATGAAGGAATTGAGAAGGCCTCAAGGTTTTATGAATATGATGAAGATGATCAGAATGGTTCTCTGGTTCAAGGAGCTCAATCCTCCTCTGAAAGTCAGATTCAAACTAATCCGGTAAATCAGGAAGAAGAGGTTGGTCTAAATGAGCCTGATCAAGAAACAGAAGTGCAAGAAACTCCTAAAGTTCCAAGGTATGTAAGACTGAACCAATCTGAAGATCAGATCATAGGTGACAAAAGTAAATGTGTGCAATCTAGAAGGAAAATTGCTCTAAATTCAGATGAATGTTGTCTGATTTCAAAGATTGAACCTAAGACAATAAAAGAAGCCTGCAATGATGAAAATTGGACCAAAGCAATGGAGGAAGAGTTGATGCAAATTGAGAAAAATCACACTTGGGATCTTGTTTCTAGACCTAGAAACAAGCATGTGATTGGAACCAAATGGGTCTTCCGGAACAAACTAAATGAAGTTGGTGAAGTAATCAGAAATAAAGCTAGATTAGTCTGTAAAGGCTACTCTCAAATAGAAGGGATTGATTTTGAGGAAACCTTTGCTCCAGTGGCAAGAATTGAAGCAGTCAGACTATTTCTTGCATTTGTTGCCTTCAAAGATTTCAAAGTATATTAGATGGATGTCAAATCTACTTTCCTGAATGGTGATTGAGAAGAAGAGGTATACATTGAACAACCGGATGGATTTCAATTGTCTGATCATGGTGATATGGTCTGTAAGTTGAAGAAAGCACTGTATGGATTGAAGCAAGCCCCAAGAGCTTGGTATGAAAGGTTGGATAAGCATCTTGTGAGGATTGGTTTCAACAAAGGTACTACTGACAGTAACTTATATTTTAAAATTGATTATGAAAACATCTTGATTGTTGAAGTATTTGTTGATGATATCATCTTTGGAGGAAAAGATAGCATGTGTAAAAATTTTTCAAATCAAATGAAAAGTGAGTTTGAGATGTCCATGCTTGGTGAAATGAACTTCTTCTTGGGTCTGCAAATTACTCAAACAAAGAAAGGGATCTTCATTTCTTAGACCAATTATGTGAAAGAATTGTTGAGGAAATTTGGGATGGAAGATTCAAAACCAATGAATACTCCCATGGCAACCAGATGCAAGTTGAGAAAAGATGATGACTCTCCCAAGGTGGATCAGACAAAATATAGGTCAATGATTGGAGGACTGTTGTATCTCACTCAAACTAGACCAAATATTATGCAGGCTGTTGGTCGTGTTGCTAGATTCCAAGCTGATCCTAGAGAATCTCATGTTATGGCAATCAAGAGGATTTTTAGATATCTAAAGGGGATAGTTGAGTATGGTCTATGGTACCCTAGAGATCATGATTTCTCTCTTCATGCATATACAGATGCAGATTGGGCAGGAGATGTGGATGACCGAAAGAGCACCAGTGGTGGAGATTTCTTTTTGGGAAAAAGATTGGTTTCTTGGCTAAGCAAGAAACAAGAGGCAATATCTCTGTCTACAACTGAAGCAGAATACATTGCAGCAGTAGGTAGTTGCACTCAAATCTTATGGATGAAGCAGATGCTAAGAGACATTAAAGTAGAATATGAGGAGCCTATCACAATTTTCTGTGATAATTCAAGTGCAATAAATATTTCTAAGAATCCGGTGTTGCATTCTAAGACCAAGCACATATCTATCAAGCTTCACTTTTTGAGAGAGCAAGTGAACAAGGATGAAGTCAGATTGGAGTATGTACCCTCCAAGGATCAGATTGCAGATATTTTTACTAAACCTCTTCCCAAGAACTCTTTTGAGTATCTCAGGGAAATGTTAGGGGTCATTGCCCCTCTGGTGATGAACTAGGATGCACTAATGTGCATCAGTCTGGTGGAGATCACAGTCATATCTTGTGATCCAGATTGGTGATGGGGAGCTGCTACTCAGGGGGAGCAGCTGGTATGATTCTAAGATGTTAAAATTGCAAGTATGAGCCCTTTGCTATTGATGTCAAAGGGGGAGAGAAGACATGTGAAAAACAAGTTGTTGATCAAAGGGGAAGCAGTAAAGAAAGAGAAGACATGTGAAGAGTTGTTGCTGATAGGGGGAGCTATGACAGAAAGGAGAAGTTCTTGTCTTGATGGTTTTTCACATCATATGTTGCCATCAATGACAAAGGGGGAGATTGTTGCAAGTATGAGGATAACCAGTGTTGTCATTGATGTCAACATACTCATATTGCTTTAATGAGAAGGATTGGATGAGATGTGTGCTGAGGATATTGAGAAAATTAGTCTCAATAAGGAATAGTGAAGAACAATGATGACTTTAAGGTAAAAGGCCAAGATAAATCAAAGATCAGAGGATGTGGTTTAAAGGGTTTTCAGATATGAGTCTTGAGATGCTGCAGTCAAGATTTTAGAGGTTCGCATGAAGATATGAAGAAGTTTTGATCGCTCTAGTAGAACTAGTTCTGGCAGATGTTCAATGGTGACAGAGTGTCACAGATTGGTCTGGTGAGCTCTGGAATTGCATTATCTCATTCTGCGGACTGGAGGGAGTGTTGAAGAAGCCAGTGTGAAGTGACAACTAGATTTGTTCATGCTTTGGAGGTCTGGAAGCACCTTTCTCATTGTGACAGTGGTGACAGACTATGTTCTTGAAGTTCTGGATGAAGAAGAGAAGAATTCTAGTAAGTTGATAAAGTGCGGATGTTCTTGATGACTCAGGAAAGGTTTTGGTGATCCTTGGATCGTGCACAATTCTTATTGGTGGTCCACATTGAAGTTAGAGTTTGGATTTGATGTAAAGACCACGGATTGTTGGTGTTCTTCCTGAGACTGGCTGACCGAATGTATTACACGTCTTGCGAATGATCTTATAGGTGTTTGCCAAATTAGATGATTGTTCTTAAGTCGATGCCTTGTATAAATAAGGGATTGTGAATTCATTTTGTAGTGTGTGTTGGAGTGGATGAGTGTAGAATAGCAAAAGAGCGAAGGGCAGAGTAGAGGTCTTTGGGCTTAAATGGAACTGATCCAGGCATGGTAAAGATGTCAATCTCCAGTTCAAGTTTGTGATACTTGATACTTTGTAGACAGTGTGTCTCTTGTAGGCAGTGTGTCTCTTATGAGTAGTGAGCTCGGGCAGTGAGCCCTAATTGGCATGTGCCATCTATTTTTCTTATTTTTCTAATAGAGAATAATTCTTGGGTTAATATGCCCGTGGTTTCTCCCTTGACCGGGTTTTCCACGTCAAAATCTTGGTGTCTCATGTGTTGATGTGTATCTGCTCTGGTGTTTATGCTTTATGCTTCCATGAATGATTAATTGCTATGCTATTAAATAACAAAGTGGATTTATGTGTTTGAATTGGAAGCAAGTTTAGGATAACTGATTCATCCCCCCTCTTAGCTATCAACAGGGAAAGCATCATTTGAGTATTTTTCCTCCAACCGTAGACTGGTGGTCCCCCACTCATCTTTCATCTAGAAGTGGCCCTACCCTTCATGAAGAGTATAGACATAAGGAACCAACAGGCTACCATCTGAGTTCTAGTGTCGTGTCCTACATAACTCAATAAACCTTGCAACTCTAGACAACCTTATAGCTAAGTATGATCATTCTGACATGTTACGTAATCTAGACACACTGAACCAACTAATGCATGCCGAGACAAATGCATCACTTTTGCCAAAGTTTCTCTATAAATGGGCATTTGCAATAAATGTAGTCATTTGTTCACACACCTCTAACTCAACTTGGAAACTACCTCATCCTATAGTTTGACTTAATTGACTAGTATCTCTAGACATAAATTATCTTGACTAAACTCAAATCCTAGTCAAACTAGACCAATGATTGGAGGACTGTTGTATCTCACTCAAACTAGACCAAATACTATGCAGGCTGTTGGTCGTGTTGCTAGATTCCAAGCTGATCCTAGAGAATCTCATGTTATGGCAATCAAGAGGATTTTTAGATATCTAAAGGGGATAGTTGAGTATGGTCTATGGTACCCTAGAGATCATGATTTCTCTCTTCATGCATATACAGATGCAGATTGGGCAGGAGATGTGGATGACCGAAAGAGCACTAGTGGTGGAGATTTCTTTTTGGGAAAAAGATTGGTTTCTTGGCTAAGCAAGAAACAAGAGGCAATATCTCTGTCTACAACTCAAGAAGAATACATTGCAACAGTAGGTAGTTGCACTCAAATCTTATGGATGAAGCAGATGCTAAGAGACATTAAAGTAGAATATGAGGAGCCTATCACAATTTTTTGTGATAATTCAAGTGCAATAAATATTTCTAAGAATCCGGTGTTGCATTCTAAGACCAAGCACATATCTATCAAGCTTCACTTTTTGAGAGAGCAAGTGAACAAGGATGAAGTCAGATTGGAGTATGTACCCTCCAAGGATCAGATTGCAGATATTTTTACTAAACCTCTTCCCAAGGACTCTTTTGAGTATCTCAGGGAAATGTTAGGGGTCATTGCCCCTCTGGTGATGAACTAGGATGCACTAATGTGCATCAGTCCGGTGGAGATCACAGTCATATCTTGTGATCCAGATTGGTGATGGGGAGCTGCTACTCAGGGGGAGCAGCTGGTATGATTCTAAGATGTTAAAATTGCAAGTATGAGCCCTTTGCCATTGATGTCAAAGGGGGAGAGAAGACATGTGAAAAACAAGTTGTTGATCAAAGGGGAAGCAGTAAAGAAAGAGAAGACATGTGAAGAGTTGTTGCTGATAGGGGGAGCTATGACAGAAAGGAGAAGTTCTTGTCTTGATGGTTTTTCACATCATATGTTGCCATCAATGACAAAGCGGGAGATTGTTGCAAGCATGAGGATAACTAGTGTTGTCATTGATGTCAACATACTCATATTGCTTTAATGAGAAGGATTGGATGAGTTGTGTGCTGAGGATATTGAGAAAATTAGTCTCAATAAGGAACAGTGAAGAACAATGATGACTTTAAGGTAAAAGGCCAAGATAAGTTGAAGATCAGAGGATGCGGTTTAAAGGGTTTTCAGATATGAGTCTTGAGATGCTGTAGTCAAGATTTTAGAGTTTCGCATGAAGATATGAAGAAGTTATGATCGCTCTAGTAGAACTGGTTCTGGTAGATGTTCAGTGGTGACAGAGTGTCACAGATTGGTCCGGTGAGCTCTGGAATTGCATTATCTCATTCTGCGGATTGGAGGGAGTGTTGAAGAAGCCAGTGTGAAGTGACAACTAGATTTGTTCATGCTTTGGAGGTCTGGAAGCACCTTTCGCATTGTGACAGTGGTGACAGACTGTGTTCTTGAAGTTCTCGATGAAGAAGAGAAGAATTCTAGTAAGCTGATAAAGTGCGGATGTTCTTGATGACTCGGGAAAGTTTTTGGTGATCCTTGGATCATGCACAATTCTTATTGGTGGTCCGCCTTGAAGTTAGAGTTTGGATTTGATGTAAAGACCACCGATTGTTGGTGTTCTTCCTGAGACTGGCTGACCGGATGTATTACACGTCTTGCAAATGATCTTATAGGTGTTTGCCGACTTAGATGATTGTTCCTAAGTCGATGCCTTGTATAAATAAGGGATTGTAAATTCATTTTGTAGTGTGTGTTGGAGCAGATGAGTGTAGAATAGAAAAAGAGCGAAGGGCAGAGTAGAGGTCTTTGGGCTTAAATGGAACTGATCCAGGCATGGTAAAGATGTCAATCTGTAGTTCAAGTTTGTGATACTTGATACTTTGTAGATAGTGTGTCTCTTGTAGGCAGTGTGTCTCTTGTGAGCAGCGAGCTCGGGCAGTGAGCCCTAATTGGCATGTGCCATCTATTTTTCTTATTCTTCTAACAGAGAATAATTCTTGGGTTAATCAGCCCGTGGTTTTTCCCTTGACCGGGTTTTCCACATCAAAATCTTGATGTCTCATGTGTTGATGTGTATCTGCTCTGGTGTTTATACTTTATGCTTCCATGAATGATTAATTGCTATGCTATTAAATAATAAAGTGGATTTATGTGTTTGAATTGGAAGCAAGTTTAGGATAACTGATTCACCCCCCCTCTTAGTTATCAACAGGGAAAGCATCATTTGAGTATTTTTCCTCCAACCGTAGACTGGTGGTCCCCCACTCATCTTTCATCTAGAAGTGGCCCTACCCTTCATGAAGAGTATAGACATAAGGAACCAATAGGCTACCATCTGAGTTCTAGTGTCGTGTCCTACATAACTCAATAAACCATGCAACTCTAGACAACCTTCTAGCTAAGTATGATCATTCTGACATGTTACGTAATCTAGACACACTGAACCGACTAATGCATGCCGAGACAAATGCATCACTTTGGCCAAAGTTTCTCTATAAATGGGCATTTGCAATAAATGTAGTCATTTGTTCACACACCTCTAACTCAACTTGGAAACTACCTCATCCTATAGTTTGACTTAATTGACTAGTATCTCTAGACATAAATTATCTTGACTAAACTCAAATCCTAGTCAAACTAGACCAATGATTGGAGGACTGTTGTATCTCACTCAAACTAGACCAAATATTATGCAGGCTATTGGTCATGTTGCTAGATTCCAAGCTGATCCTAGAGAATCTCATGTTATGGCAATCAAGAGGATTTTTAGATATCTAAAGGGGATAGTTGAGTATGGTCTATGGTACCCTAGAGATCATGATTTCTCTCTTCATGCATATACAGATGCAGATTGGGCAGGAGATGTGGATGACCGAAAGAGCACCAGTGGTGGAGATTTCTTTTTGGGAAAAAGATTGGTTTCTTGGCTAAGCAAGAAACAAGAGGCAATATCTCTGTCTACAACTGAAGCAGAATACATTGCAGCAGTAGGTAGTTGCACTCAAATCTTATGGATGAAGCAGATGCTAAGAGACATTAAAGTAGAATATGAGGAGCCTATCACAATTTTCTGTGATAATTCAAGTGCAATAAATATTTCTAAGAATCCGGTGTTGCATTCTAAGACCAAGCACATATCTATCAAGCTTCATTTTTTGAGAGAGCAAGTGAACAAGGATGAAGTCAGATTGGAGTATGTACCCTCCAAGGATCAGATTGCAGATATTTTTACTAAACCTCTTCCCAAGGACTCTTTTGCGTATCTCAAGGAAATTTTAGGGGTCATTGCCCCTCTGGTGATGAACTAGGATGCACTAATGTGCATCAGTCTGGTGGAGATCACAGTCATATCTTGTGATCCAGATTGGTGATGGGGAGCTGCTACTCAGGGGGAGCAGCTGGTATGATTCTAAGATGTTAAAATTGCAAGTATGAGCCCTTTGCCATTGATGTCAAAGGGGTAGAGAAGACATGTGAAAAACAAGTTGTTGATCAAAGGGGAAGCAGTAAAGAAAGAGAAGACATGTGAAGAGTTGTTGCTGATAGGGGGAGCTATGACAGAAAGGAGAAGTTCTTGTCTTGATGGTTTTTCACATCATATGTTGCCATCAATGACAAAGGGGGAGATTGTTGCAAGTATGAGGATAACCAGTGTTGTCATTGATGTCAACATACTCATATTGCTTTAATGAGAAGGATTGGATGAGCTGTGTGCTGAGGATATTGAGAAAATTAGTCTCAATAAGGAACAGTGAAGAACAATGATGACTTTAAGGTAAAAGGCCTAGATAAGTTGAAGATCAGAGGATGCGGTTTAAAGGGTTTTTAGATATGAGTCTTGAGATGCTGCAGTCAAGATTTTAGAGGTTCGCATGAAGATATGAAGAAGTTATGATCGCTCTAGTAGAACTAGTTTTGGCAGATGTTCAGTGGTGACAGAGTGTCACAGATTGGTCCGGTGAGCTCTGGAATTGCATTATCTCATTCTGTAGATTGGAGGGAGTGTTGAAGAAGCCAGTGTGAAGTGACAACTAGATTTGTTCATGCTTTGGAGGTCTGGAAGCACCTTTCTCATTGTGACAGTGGTGACAGACTGTGTTCTTGAAGTTCTGGATGAAGAAGAGAAGAATTCTAGTAAGCTGATAAAGTGCGGATGTTCTTGATGACTCAGGAAAGGTTTTGGTGATCCTTGGATCGTGCACAATTCTTATTGGTGGTCCGCATTGAAGTTAGTGTTTGGATTTGATGTAAAGACCACCGATTGTTGGTGTTCTTCCTGAGACTGGCTGACCGAATGTATTACACGTCTTACGAATGATCTTATAGGTGTTTGCCGACTTAGATGATTGTTCCTAAGTCGATGCCTTGTATAAATAAGGGATTGTGAATTCATTTTGTAGTGTGTGTTGGAGCGGATGAGTGTAGAATAGCAAAAGAGCGAAGGGCAGAGTAGAGGTCTTTGGGCTTAAATGGAACTGATCCAGGCATGGTAAAGATGTCAATCTCCAGTTCAAGTTTGTGATACTTGATACTTTGTAGACAGTGTGTCTCTTGTAGGCAGTGTGTCTCTTGTGAGCAGTGAGCTCAGGTAGTGAGCCCTAATTGGCATGTGCCATCTATTTTTCTTATTCTTCTAACAGAGAATAATTCTTGGGTTAATCAGCCCGTGGTTTTTCCCTTGACCGGGTTTTCCACGTCAAAATCTTGGTGTCTCATGTGTTGATGTGTATCTACTCTGGTGTTTATGCTTTATGCTTCCATGAATGATTAATTGCTATGCTATTAAATAAAAAAGTGGATTTATGTGTTTGAATTGGAAGCAAGTTTAGGATAACTGATTCACCCCCCCTCTTAGTTATCAACAGGGAAAGCATCATTTGAGTATTTTTCCTCCAACCGTAGACTGGTGGTCCCCCACTCATCTTTCATCTAGAAGTGGCCCTACCCTTCATGAAGAGTATAGACATAAGGAACCAACAGGCTACCATCTGAGTTCTAGTGTCGTGTCCTACATAACTCAATAAACCATGCAACTCTAGACAACCTTCTAGCTAAGTATGATCATTCTGACATGTTACGTAATCTAGACACACTGAACCGACTAATGCATGCCGAGACAAATGCATCACTTTGGCCAAAGTTTCTCTATAAATGGGCATTTGCAATAAATGTAGTCATTTGTTCACACACCTCTAACTCAACTTGGAAACTACCTCATCCTATAGTTTGACTTAATTGACTAGTATCTCTAGACATAAATTATCTTGACTAAACTCAAATCCTAGTCAAACTAGACCAATGATTGGAGGACTGTTGTATCTCACTCAAACTAGACCAAATATTATGCAGGCTGTTGGTCGTGTTGCTAGATTCCAAGCTGATCCTAGAGAATCTCATGTTATGGCAATCAAGAGGATTTTTAGATATCTAAAGGGGATAGTTGAGTATGGTCTATGGTACCCTAGAGATCATGATTTCTCTCTTCATGCATATACAGATGCAGATTGGGTAGGAGATGTGGATGACCGAAAGAGCACCAGTGGTGGAGATTTATTTTTGGGAAAAAGATTGGTTTCTTGGCTAAGCAAGAAACAAGAGGCAATATCTCTGTCTATAACTGAAGCAGAATACATTGCAGCAGTAGGTAGTTGCAGTCAAATCTTATGGATGAAGCAGATGCTAAGAGACATTAAAGTAGAATATGAGGAGCCTATCACAATTTTCTGTGATAATTCAAGTGCAATAAATATTTCTAAGAATCCGGTGTTGCATTCTAAGACCAAGCACATATCTATCAAGCTTCACTTTTTGAGAGAGCAAGTGAACAAGGATGAAGTCAGATTGGAGTATGTACCCTCCAAGGATCAGATTGCAGATATTTTTACTAAACCTCTTCCCAAGGACTCTTTTGAGTATCTCAGGGAAATGTTAGGGGTCATTGCCCCTCTGGTGATGAACTAGGATGCACTAATGTGCATCAGTCCGGTGGAGATCATAGTCATATCTTGTGATCCAGATTGGTGATGGGGAGCTGCTACTCAGGGGGAGCAGCTGGTATGATTCTAAGATGTTAAAATTGCAAGTATGAGCCCTTTGCCATTGATGTCAAAGGGGGAGAGAAGACATGTGAAAAACAAGTTGTTGATCAAAGGGGAAGCAATAAAGAAAGAGAAGACATGTGAAGAGTTGTTGCTGATAGGGGGAGCTATGACAGAAAGGAGAAGTTCTTGTCTTGATGGTTTTTCACATCATATGTTGCCATCAATGACAAAGGGGGAGATTGTTGCAAGTATGAGGATAACCAGTGTTGTCATTGATGTCAACATACTCATATTGCTTTAATGAGAAGGATTGGATGAGCTGTGTGCTGAGGATATTGAGAAAATTAGTCTCAATAAGGAATAGTGAAGAATAATGATGACTTTAAGGTAAAAGGCCAATATAAGTTCAAGATCAGAGGATGCGGTTTAAAGGGTTTTTAGATATGAGTCTTGAGATGCTGCAGTCAAGATTTTAGAGGTTTGCATGAAGATATGAAGAAGTTATGATCGCTCTAGTAGAACTATTTTTGGCAGATGTTCAGTGGTGACAGAGTGTCACAGATTGGTCCGGTGAGCTCTGGAATTGCATTATCTCATTCTGTAGATTGGAGGGAGTGTTGAAGAAGCCAGTGTGAAGTGACAACTAGATTTGTTCATGCTTTGGAGGTCTGGAAGCACCTTTCTCATTGTGACAGTGGTGACAGACTGTGTTCTTGAAGTTCTGGATGAAGAAGAGAAGAATTCTAGTAAGCTGATAAAGTGCGGATGTTCTTGATGACTCAGGAAAGGTTTTGGTGATCCTTGGATCGTGCACAATTCTTATTGGTGGTCCACATTGAAGTTAGAGTTTGGATTTTATGTAAAGACCACCGATTGTTGGTGTTCTTCCTGAGACTGGCTGACTGAATGTATTACACGTCTTACGAATGATCTTATAGGTGTTTGCTGACTTAGATGATTGTTCCTAAGTCGATGCCTTGTATAAATAAGGGATTGTGAATTCATTTTGTAGTGTGTGTTGGAGCGGATGAGTGTAGAATAGAAAAAGAACGAAGGGCAGAGTAGAGGTCTTTGGGCTTAAATGGAACTGATCCAGGCATGGTAAAGATGTCAATCTCCAGTTCAAGTTTGTGATACTTGATACTTTGTAGACAGTGTATCTCTTGTAGGCAATGTGTCTCTTATGAGCAGTGAGCTCGGGCAGTGAGCCCTAATTGGCATGTGTCATCTATTTTTCTTATTCTTCTAACAGAGAATAATTCTTGGGTTAATCAGCCCGTGGTTTTTCCCTTGACCGGGTTTTCCACGTCAAAATCTTGGTGTCTCATGTGTTGATGTGTATCTGCTCTGGTGTTTATGCTTTATGCTTCCATGAATGATTAATTGCTATGCTATTAAATAAAAAAGTGGATTTATGTGTTTGAATTGGAAGCAAGTTTAGGATAACTGATTCACCCCCCCTCTTAGTTATCAACAGAAAAAGCATCATTTGAGTATTTTTCCTCCAACTGTAGACTGGTGGTCCCCCACTCATCTTTCATCTAGAAATGGCCCTACCCTTCATGAAGAGTATAGACATAAGGAACCAATAGGCTACCATCTGAGTTCTAGTGTCGTGTCCTACATAACTCAATAAACCATGCAACTCTAGACAACCTTCTAGCTAAGTATGATCATTCTGACATCTTATGTAATCTAGACACACTGAACCAACTAGTGCATGCCGAGACAAATGCATCACTTTGGCCAAAGTTTCTCTATAAATGGGCATTTGCAATAAATGTAGTCATTTGTTCACACACCTCTAACTCAACTTGGAAACTACCTCATCCTATAGTTTGACTTAATTGACTATTATCTCTAGACATAAATTATCTTGACTAAACTCAATTCCTAGCCAATCTGACTTAGAATTAATCCTTAATCTGGGATATATGTAATATAAGGGTTTAGGTGACTTTAACCTTTTAGAGAGTCTCCCTTTGCATACTTGCAAGTACTAGGGTCTATGACTTCCCGCCATTCTATTCAATGACCCAAAAATTAAGCACTCTTGTGGAATATATCAAGTTTTGACTCTATCAAGAAATCATTTAAATTTATCAAAGTGCTTCATAGAATCTTCCTAAATTATACTGTCTTGATCTATGGTTTCTCAACCATTCACTGTCAACCATAATAAAAAAATAGACTAAAATCATTGTTATAACCAATTTTAAGAGTTTTCAAGTTTTCTTAACCCTTATGGGCCAAATCTAGGGATTTAACTTCTCTATCCCAATGCATTGAATATCAATTATTCTTTTTTACAAAAGTAAACATTTATAATAATATAACATGGAAACAATAATCCTCTAGTCTTCTCTTGACCAGTTGGGCATTGATCGATTTCACATTTTCCATAACATGTAGAAACATAGTACATGAGGTATATCCTCATTCATACAAGATCTTAATAAATACTATCATTATCATAACTAATCTTTTGACCAAGTTTAACATTCAACCTTAATAGGTCTGAGTCTAAAATAATAATATAATATTTTCGACCTCTTGGTCTTCTTAAGTCCACCGAATTTTGATATAGGAAAAGGTTATGAACTCATATATAACATCCTTTGAATATCATGATAATACTTATCATTGTTGTAGAATGCATATATGATAATATATTACTATCCTTAAGTGTTTCTAATGATATCAATATCTTTTTCTAAAATAAGTGAATATCTATCACAAAATCTTTTAATTGTAAACAGTAAAACTTATACATATAAATCATTGTGAGATGAAAATATATCTTTTTATAAACTTTCTACAATCTTACTCCTCACAACTCATAGGTTTATGTCAAAGTTATTAACAAAAGTTTGGTCTCTGTACTTATATAAATAACTTATCTAGTTATATCACTGTTCCATAATCTTAAGTTTATCAAAGAAACAAGGTTTACCATATATATTCTCTATGGTTCAATGATACAATGATGGAATGAAGAGAGTTAACTTCCATAGTATCCCTGTGGAAAACTAAAACATTCCATCATTTATCTTCTATAGTTCTAACTGCTATTCAAAGATATTTCACTATCACAAGTTCATACTCAACTATCACATGCATTATGTGGTTTCATCCTATCTCTAAATGTTCACACAGAATAGAGATATTGTAGTTTTATGATGTAATGAGTTGCGTGTAAAAGATATCCTTACCTCTATACATCAATAGTCTCCAAAATCTCAGTTAGTTTCTTCCTTACTCCCATAGCTACCTAAGCTATTGTATCCTTTCCTCTAAGTTTGTTTCTCTCTGCGGATGATAACAAAGCTCTCTTTGTCTCTTAGAATTCCTAATGAGAACCCTCGCTCATCTACTTTTAATGAAGTCTCCTCCTTAACCAGTAGCCTCCTGCATGCCTAACAATTGAGCTAAGATCAATAGTTATGGAGTTTGTGTCCCACAAAGTCCTCAAAAACTATGGAGAACCTTCCCTCATTTAAGCCTATAAACACCTTTTAGTAGCATGCAGATAGTAAAGAAGTTACTGGTCATTAAAGACCACTCTTCAACAATTTGAAAAAGTTCTCCTTACCTCAATAACTAACGTTGAGGAAGGAGTCAAGTTGCCATAACTAACATATAGTGGTTTTTATTAAATTTACAACTATACCACATTCCCTCATAAAAAGATACATGACTATATACTATGGGTTTAACTAAAAGTTCATAACATATAGATATTTAACAACATAATATTGTTGTATACAACGTATACATACATTGTCTCTCACACGCGATAAGATTTGAGAATGGGGTCGAGGTATTCTCCCCCTCTCAAAATTGTTTAACATTTAAATAGGTAAACTAACATAATAGAATTTCAACCAGGAATTTCTGATAATAAAATAGTCTAACTACTAGTATTTATTTGTTCTAATAATATAATTTTTATATATTTGTTTCCCACAAATGAAAAATGACTATCGACCATTTCCTTGTCAATGATCATGATCTAACCTGACTTTGTTTTCAACAAAGACCTCATCTTAATGGATCTAGAGACAATCAATGATTTGTCGAGTCAGAACCAAACTTAGACCAATTGGTCAAACACAACTTACCATACTTGACAAAAGTTCACTAAACTATGAGAGCACAAGACTTAGATGGCAACCAATCTATTCTTATCCATACATTTATTCTCTTCTCTCTAATGATGCTCTCCATCTCTTTCTCGAAGGGTGGAAAAACTTGTTCCCTGGTTACAACTTGCAATCACCAAACTGGGATTAGTGCATCATGTTGAAATTCACAAGACAACTGAGAGGGGAGGGGTGAATCAGTTGTAACCAAAACTTTAAGACCATCAACACATCAACCACTTAATTACTGTTATTGTAATTTAACCATGAAAGCATGAAATTAGAACTTAAACACATTCACACATTCAATACACGAGACACTAAATTTTTATGTGGAAAACCCAATAAGAGAGAAACCACAGTGAGTGTTAGCTCACAATATAAAGATATATCAAAATTTATAACAAGGCTCACTGTCGGAGGCTCACTACCAATGGGGCTCACTGCCTAGAATGTTCAATGCAAAAGAAACAACTCATTGCCAATGGGGTGGGTCATTGCCTGTGGGTGGCTCACTGTCGGTGGGTGAACTAAGATAATAACATCTATTTTATGCCAAGGTTCAATTCCATTGAAGCATAATAACTTTCCTCTGCTATGATCTACTTTTTCACTTCACACTTATCTTCACATCTTCGCCTCTTATAACCTCATTCATGAGTTCATTTTATGTATTTATATAATTCATTAACCTTGGAATGAACATCAAGGTTGGCATTACAATCATTAACCATTGGAACAATCTCCAAAGTTGGCATACATACATATTTGGCCAATATTAAAATTAGGTCTTGACCTAAACATATTAGGGGAGAAGAGAAATGAATGCGGACCACTCCAAGCCTTAGCTGAGACTCAAATGCAAATTTCCATGCAACAACATGCTTTACAAACTTCGAAGCATAACCACAAGTAGTAAAAACAACCAGGTCGGCCAAAACTAGTGTTAACACTAAGACCTTTAGGAACACACTTCATGCACAATCTAAATTACACTTTGTAAACCAATCAAAAGGTAGAAACATGATTTGGATACATCCACAAGCACGTCACAATCACTAAGAACATATGCACAACCTCTAAACACTTTATCCATAAGATTCTTCAAACCAGAGCACTTGAACATTACTTTCAGCCACTGTCATAAAGGAAAGATTGCTTGTGGAGCACCAAATCATGAACCATTTGAATTGGATGCACATAATATCATTACAAGATTAATTCCAGAACCACAAATGGTAAAACTTGAATGTGGAGAAATACGAAGAAGAATACATTCTCCCTATCACCATTAAATACATGGAAAAATTGTTTTTACTCTGGTGAACAAAACTCGCTCAAATCTTCACACCAGAGGATCAAACTTGAAACATAGAAACTAAAGACATCCCTTAACATAAATTTCAAACTATAAACAAAGATATTCAATCTACAACATATGTGGAGAAAAACACTACACTGTTCTAGTAGATAAATCAATTCTGCACTTATACTAATTCCTCAAATACTTGTTCAGACTTATTCAAATAACTGTTGCAAGTATGTGCCTAATCGGTGTTGTCATTGATGTCAAAATATATTTGTTGTCATTGGTGTCAACTGTATCTTATTCTATTACTTTCTTAGAAGTCTTGTATGTTGAGGATATTGAGAAAATTAGCCTCTCCAGAAGAAACAAGTAAGTTACAGACAAGTGCAGTATAGACAGTGAGTTGTATGTTGAAGAATAGTCCGATAAACTTCTCTGCATTTATTTCTGCTTGAAGATCATCATCTGCAGATTGGAAGTAAGTTAGAGGTATGTCTGAGGATACTGCATTCTGGGTTTGAGCCCCCTGCATGAAGATCTGAGTGAGTTGTGTTCACCAGAATGAAACCTACTTTTTCAGTGAGTTTAGTTGGGACAAGGAGAAAGTATTCTACTCCGCATTCCTCTGCATTAAAGTATTTTTCTCTATGGTTTTAGAGGGAAGTTTGGGATGATGATAATTTCCTACAATTGTAGTGGTTCATGTTTTGGTGGTTCGTAAGCTATCTTTCTTTTATGACAGTTGAAGACAGTGAAGTTCATGTGTTCCGGTGAGAAGATTCCTATGGACAAAGTGGTTAAGGTTTGTGTGGTTGCTCCTGATGATTATAATGTGCTTGTGTATATATCCTAGCCATGTTCCCATCTTGATATTGGTCTGTGTTAAGGACTTGAGATCATGTTCGAAGATTGTTCCCAGAAAGTGTAGCTTGTAACTAGTTTTGGCCGACTTGGTTAATCCTAGTGATTGTGGAGATCTTTGGAAGTTTTTGGAAGTGTGTTGTGGCATGGAAGATTGTGTTTGAGTCCTAGCTAAGGCATGGCATGATCCACATTTCATTTCCCTTGCATAATGTTGCAATAGGTCAGGACCTATTTTGTCAATGTTTGTAATACTGACCTTGGAGATTGTTCCAATGGTTGATGATTGTAATGCTGACCTTGATGATCATTCCAAGGTTGTTGAAGTGTATAAATACCTGTAGTTGAGTCATGGAAAAGTTGTCCTTGAGCAAAAATGGAAATATATTAAGAAAGGTCCAAAAAGGTAGAGTAGAGAAGAGGTAGAGGAAAGAAGAGGAAGAATAGAACAGAGGTAGAGTAGAGCAGAGGAATGATTGTACTTTAGTTGCAAATATAGAAAGGTGTTGATCATGACTGTAAGTTTGGCAGTGAACCACTAGTAGGGTTTAACAGCCCTCAGCGTTTAACATCCCTTATTGTAATCTTCCTAGGTTTATGATGCAGGAGCATATAGTGGTGTAAGGGCAATCTTGCATCACCCAAAAAAAGATGTGTTTCAAAATTGTTGATGTTCTTTCCATTTCTTTTCAAAATTTGTGGTTCTGGTTCCATAATCGCTTGAATAATGATGTATAACTTTTAATTTTTCCAAACTACTAAAAATAGCAACCTGTTATTTTTAGAAAGTTTGCATTTGGGCATGGAATGAAGTAAAAATTTATAGGAAGATTCATAACCAAAAAATAATACCTTTGGCGAAGGAATCATGCAAAGATCATTTGTGAGCTGAAAGATATTAAAGTTTCCATTTCCTGAAAAATGCCTGAAAATTATTCAAACTCAGGTTGGAGGCACTAAACGGCCCCGTACGAGCCTCAAAATGGCGAAAACTAGTAGAGCAAGTTTTTAGTGCGTAGAGAACTCCGTGAGCTTTCTGAGACATAAAACGGTTTGTCAATCAGACACCCAGATCAAAAGTTATGGCTCCCGAAAGTTGACCTATTTTTGGAGGGAGAAGCAAATTTCGAAATTAGGTTGTTGGCTGCCAAAAAGGCTATTAATAACCATTTTTGGGAACCCTGGGTAGTAGTGGAGTTAAGGGGGAAAGTGTAGAGTCAAGAATAGGTGGAAAACATAAACCCTAGCTAATTTGGGGGTTACAGAAGGTAGATGATTCTAGAGTCTTGTGATAGGAAGTTGTAATGTGTTGTAGCCTGTGGAGGGTTGATTCCTTTGATTGTATTTGAGCTTCTGTAATGTAATAAGTTGTCCAAATCAATAAAAGAAAGATCTATTTTCTATGTTCAATTTTTGTTGTTGTGTGTTTTATGATTTACCCCCTTCATCAAGTGGTATCAGAGCAAGGGTTCCTGAGTGTGTAGACAGATCACCGACCATGAGGCAATTTGCACCAGGACCTGAGGTTGTGGGTTGGCTATGGAGATCAAGATGCCTCCACAAAGAAATCATATTGGGAGGAATACTTTGATGGAAGAGGGTTTTAGAGCCCTGCAAAGGCAAATCGATGCATTGCAAGAGGAGCTGCAAAGAGGGTTTGATCCGAGAACAAGAGAAGAAAGTGAAGATGAAGATGAAGAAGAGCTATCTGAGGAAGAACAAGAAGCTGGAGGAGATCCTGCAAAAGTTAGGTTGTTGAGGGCCATTTTGTAGATTGGAAAGAGGTCCAGGATCAAATTTTCTACATATTCTGGAGATTTGACTTTGAAACAGCTTATTGATTGGATCAATGACATGGAGTATTTCGAGTATGAAGATGTAGAGGACCCAGATCGGGTCAAGTTTGCAAAAACAAAGTTGAAGGGCCACGCCAATATTTGGTGGAAGGAGGTCCAGTTAGAGAGGAACAGAAGAGGACAAGGAAAGATCACTAGATGGGATCAGATGGTGGAGAAACTGAAGAAGTAGTTCATTCCTGTGGACTATGAGATGGAGTTATTGAACAAGCTGCAACGATTGAAGCAAGGCAACAAGTCTGTTAAGGAGTATACAAAAGAGTTTTATAAGATTACTATTAGAACCGATCATGTAGAGGCCAATAAGGAGAAGGTAGCCCATTACATTAATGGGTTGAGATGAAGTATTCAAGAGGAGTTGAGCCTGGTTAGAATGACCACCATAGAAGATGCGTACCAGTTTTCCCTGAAGGTGGAAGAGAAGCTGAATAAAAGATTTGACGACAAGCAAAGGGGAAGAGGTCAAGGTGGAAGGAATGGTGGAAGACCCTATGGGGGACAAAATGAAGATTCAAATAAAAGTGAAGAAGCTGGCACCAATCAAATTCAGAGGAGAGATAATACCTACTTCCCTCGTGACCAGAACAATGGTGAGTAAAGAGGAAGAGGAAGAGGCAGACCTGGGCAAGGACTTGGAAGAGGAGGTTTCAGAGAAACCTATTTCTAATGTGGAGAAGAAGGGAATCAAGCATATGAGTTTCCGCAACATCAAGGAAGGGTGAATAGAAGACCTGAAGGTAATGCATGAGTTGCACATGTAGATGAAGATGCACAATCTGAGCACTCTGAAGATGCTGAAAGGGGAGAAACTAGTGTAGGTGCACCAAGGAGATCATATAGGTCTTGTTTGTCTTCATGAGATTCATGTTGTTTTTCTTCAATAAGATCTTAGAAGACCATTCACCTAATTGTAATGAGGACTATGTCCAAATATCCTCATATTGTTGTCTTGTAGGAGGCAGTCACATTTGTAAGCCTTCCTAAGGCATGTAGAGACAGTCTTCATATTTTAAGCCTTGTTAAGGCATATAGGACAGAGTCAAGGAGTCTAGTGCCTAATTTGAGGTCTAATAACATTGTCAAACTGTTTGAAAGCATTGTTAAGCATAAACCAATCGATTCAATCCTAAACAGGGCAGTTGCCAACAGGTAAGTAGTTGCAGAAGTTAATAAACAGGGCAGTTGATGGTTGGAGAATAGTCTTACACCTTCCATCAATTCCAACTTCCCTCCAACTACTCCAAGGCATCATGACAGGCTTCTTAAAGCCTTGAACGTATTCATTTTGTATGTGGATGAAGATTGAAGTGAAAGAAAATGAAGAAACTCCAATTCTCTTGTGAATTCTGTGTTTTCTTACTATTTCCATCTCGTGCCTGGCCCTATACGTAATTATCATAATCTCTTAATACCTTGGATGGATAGTAGACCGAAGTACCTTTGATTTGAGCATTAATTGGGGGCTTGACAATAGAGTGGTTCGAAGAAATCACTAGTTCCTTAGAAACTATCTTAAACCCTGAGTTAGGGCTTCTTGAGTGAATTTGATGTATTTTCTTTCATTCCACTGATCTTTTCTATTTATGATCAGTAGAATGGATTGTATTGTAGGTAGTCCAAAGGCTTGTGAAGGTTATGGAGGTAGGGGAATGGAATGGACTGAGTTTGCTGTGTAAAGGACCCAACAAAACCATGTGTTGGGGGCTTAAAGAAGAACAGTAGCAAACAGGGGTCAACAACCGACTGTGGAAGTGGAAAATTAGTGAAATGCTAGGCATTGTCACTAACACAAGGTGCTCTAGATCTGACAATGGTCCTATGACATGAATTAGGGTGAATTCCTCTGTGAAACTAGTCCATTCTGCCTTGTTCTGACTCTGCCAGTCCTCACTGAAGACAGTTATCACAAGGAAGGTACTTGTTGTGTTTTGGTGTGTTGTTGATTTGTCATAGGAGCATCTAAATTAGATTAAGTTTGTTCAAGTTGAAATCATTGCAAGAGAACATTGTGACTGTCTTTTAAACAGACTAGTTAGTATTGTGACTATCCCATGGAATATACAATAGAACTGTTGTCTTTAGACCCTGCACAGTGAGTTTGATCCTACCCTGAAGTCTACTCACATTTTGTGTCTTGATCAAGTATGGTTGTTGGGTTAAAGCCTTTTCCTCATGAAATATTTGATCTCTGTCAAAAATAGTGAGCCTTGTGAGTCATTTGGTTCAGTTCTTGAAGTTTTTCTTTTTAGTCTTTGGTGCTCTACATCATAGTGGTATCAAAGCCATAAAAGGTTCTGTTGTTGTCCTGGTATATGTCAGTAGAGGAGAGTGAAGGAGAGGCTATCAATATGCCTCCAAAGGGGATGACCACTGAAGTGGTTAAGAAGTTCAAGGAGATGGAAGAAAAGATCAAAAGTGGAGTCAAGGAAGCACTCCAAGCAGAGTTGAAGGCATTGAGGATAGGGAAGAGGATAGATGAAGGTTATGATGAAGAAGAAGAAAAAGAGGAGGAAGAAGAAGAGCAAGAAGAGGTAGAGGTACCTGTAGATCAAAAGCATTTCCTCGAAGCCATCAAGGTAATTGGCAAGGATTCTTTAGAGGCTCAGATGGAGATTCCTATGTTCAGTGGCAAGACGAATGCTGATGAAGTCATGGAGTGGATTGAGGCTCTAAACAACTACTTTGAATACAAAGAAGTTCCTAAAAATAAGAGGGTGAAGTTTGCAAAAACTAAACTCAAAGGTGCTTCCCTTACATGGTGGAATTACACCCAAGGTGAGAGGGTAAAGAATGGGAAGAGTATGATCTCTTCATGGAGCAAAATGTTGGAGAGGATCAAGTCCCAATTCCTTCCATTAGACTATGAGGTGTAGATCTACAAGAAGATGCAAAATCTCAAGCAAAGAGATTTGGATGTGGCCACCTACACCGAGGAGTGTGACAAGTTCTCTCCTCGTTGTGGGTACATGGAGGATGAAAAAGGTAAAGTGGCAAGGTATATAAATGGTTTATTAACACCTAAAACCGTGGAAAAATGCTTTCAAGTGGCATTAAGGGCTGAAGAGAAGTTGAAGAGGAAAGGTGAACATCAAAATAGAGGAAGAGGTGGCAGAAATTTCAGAGGTAGGGGCAATTCTGGAGGCAGAAATCAATCCCAAAGAAGTCAAGGGGAATCTAGTTCCCAAGAGCAAAGTGGAGAATCAGGTTCTAGAGGAGGCTTTAGAGGAAGGAGGCCCAATGGAAGAGGTAGATTTGGTGGACCAGGGAGAGATCCTAATGTCTTCACAGGAAGGTGCTACAATTGCAACCAAGTGGGACATCCAGCCTTCAAATGTCCTAAAAAGCAAGCCTCAAGCTCTCATGGAGGAGAGAGAAGGAACCAATTGATCCAAGAGGAAGATTGCCAAAGTGTTAACTCTCCAATTGGAAGTGCAGCCCCCATCCATGAAGGAGAAAGTTTGATGATGAGAAGAACCATGTTGAAGGTGCCTCAAACACAAGAACCCCCTCAAAGGAAGACATTGTTTAGGACAACATGCAAGGCCTATGGTAAGATTTGCAAGGTAATTGTTGATTCAAGTTCAACTGAAAATTTGGTTTCCATTGAAATGGTAGACAAGTTGAAATTTAAAATACTTCCTCATGTTAGTCCTTATAAAGTATCATGGTTGAATAAGGGGCAACAAGTTTTGGTAGATGAACAATTATGGGTAGAATTTGAAATAGGAAAATATAAGGACAAGATTTTGTGTGATGTAATTCCCATGGATGCTTGTCATTTGCTATTAGGACACCCATGGTAATATGATGTTCAATCACAACATGATGGTAAAACTAATTCTTTCATCATAACCAAGAATGGTAGAAAATATAGAATGGATCCATTGCCTAATGAGAATGTAGAGAAGAATGTTGGGTCAAGTTTCATGATTGTGAGTGGTAAAGAGTTTCTAGACACCCTTAAGGAGGAAGGGACCCAAGGGTATGCTCTGATTTTGAAGCCTAAAAACAGTCCTAGTTTGCATGATCCTAGTAAGGAAGAAGTCCCTAAGGAGGTGCAACAATTGCTAGAGAAGTATAAAGGGATTATGGTAGAAGAAATGCCTAATGAGTTGCCACCTATTAGGGACATAAGCCATCAAATTAACTTCATACCAGGATCTACTTTTCCAAACAAAGAAGCCTACAAGATGACACCTTCTCAAAATGAAGAGATTGCTAAGCAAGTGCAAGAATTGTTGGATAAGGGATTGGTAAGGAAAAGCCTTAGCCTTATGTCCCAACAGTCCTAGCCCCTAAAAAGGATGGTAAATGGAGGTTGTGTATGGATTCTAGGCTATTAACAAGATTACCATAAGATATAGGTTCCCTATGCCAAGGATTGAGTACCTAATGGCCTGTTTGGGAGGGGCTAGATACTTTTCTAAGATTGATCTCAAGAGTGGGTATCATCAAATTAGGATAAAGCAAGGGGATGAATGGAAGACAACATTCAAAACAAATGAGGATATTTATGAGTGTTTGGTGATGCCATTTGGTCTATCTAATTCCCCAAGTACTTTTATGCGTCTCATGAATGAAGTGTTGAAGGATTTCATTGGCAGCTTTGTTGTAGTATACTTGGATGACATTCTTGTTTTCAGCAGGACTAAGGAAGAGCATTTGCAACATTTGGATCAGGTTTTGAAGAAGTTGCATGATGAACAATTTATGATCAACATGGAAAAGAGTGTCTTCATGAAGGAAGAACACACCTATCTTGGTTTTGTGATTTCACAAGGTAGTTTGAAGATGGATCCAGCAAAGGTAGAAGCCATTTTGTCATGGCCAACTCCAAAAACAGCAGGTGATGTGAAAAGTTTTCATGGTTTGGCAACATTTTATAAGAAATTTGTAAGGGGTTTTAGTCATATTTGTGCACCAATTTTGGATACCATCAAAGGGAGGCATAAATGTAAGTTTTTTTGGACAAAGGCAGCCAATGACTCTTTTGAAATTCTGAAACAAAAGGTAGCACAACAGCCCATTCTTGTTTTGCCCAACTTTAACAAGTTGTTTGTGGTGGAATGTGATGCTAGTAACCTTGCTATAGGGGCTGTCCTAAGTCAAGAAGGTAGGCCTGTTGCTTTCTTTAGTGAAAAATTGAGTGATGCTAAGAGAAAGTACTCTACTTATGACTTGGAATTGTATGCAATGGTACAAGCTTTGAAAAAATGGAGGCAATACCTTTTGCCTAAAGAGTTTATTGTTTATACTGACAACCATTTTCTTAGTTTTCTGAATTCACAGGAGAAACTCAATCATAAGCATATGAAATGGGTTGAACAACTCCAAGCATATACTTTTTCAATCAAACACAAGAAGGGATAGGCCAACAAACTGGCAGACGCATTGAGCAGAAGGGTGTGTATGGTTCAAGAAATTCAGTTGCAAAGTGTAGGGGTTGATGCCCTCAAACACATGTATTAGGACGATGAAGATTTCAAGGAGGTATATGAAGTTTGTTCACACTTTTTAGACTCTTATCATTCTAATTTTTCTAAGTTTTTGTTGCAACAGGGGTTGTTGTTCAAAGGGAGCCAACTATGTGTTCCTAGGTGTTCCATGAGGGAGAACATCATAAAGGAAAAACATGGTGGCAGACTAGGAGGTCACTTTGGGTTGGATAAAACATTGGATCAAAGATGTTTTATTTTTGGCCTAAAATGCAATCAGATATCAGAAAATTTGTTGAATGTTGTAGTATTTGTCAAAGGGAAAAGGGTACTTCATCTAATGCTGGTCTATATCAGCTACTTCCTATTCCTAATAGGCCATGGGAAAGTATTAGCATGGATTTTGTTTTGGGTCTTCCTAGGACTCAAAGAGGTTTTGATAGCATATTTGTTGTGGTGGATAGATTCTGTAAGATGGCTCATTTCTTGCCATGTAAATGCACTAATGATGCTTCACACATTGTTGGTTTGTTCTTCAAAGAAATTGTTAGAATCCATGGTTTGCCTCTTAACATTGTGACTGACAGGGATCTAAAGTTTGTGGGCCACTTTTGGCGCACTTTGTGGAAGAAGTTGGGTACTCAATTGTCATTTACTTCAGCCTATCACCCTTAGACTGATGGCCAAACTAAGGTGGTGAATAGGTCCTTGGGAAATCTTCTCAGGTGTCTTACCAAACAACATGGAGAGGCATGGGATATGATCATCCCTCAAGCTAAGTTTGCTTACAATGATTCCACTAATAGAAGCACAGGAAGGAGTCCATTTGAGATTGTTTATGGTGTTCACCCAAGAGGTATTCTTGAATTAAGAGATCTCCATGGATTGGAGAGGAAGAGTGCTCAAGGTGAGGAATTTGCATTGTCCATGAAGGACATCCATGATAATGTAAGAGAAACTCTTCAGAGGAACAATGACAAGTACAAGGAGAAAGCCAATGAGAGAAGGAGATATGTACAATACAAGGTTGGGGATATGGTCATGGCACATTTGAAGAAAGAAAGACTTCCAAAGGGGCAGCCAACCCAACTCCTCATGAAGAAGATAGGACCATGCAGGATTGTGCATAAGTTTGGGCCCAATGCCTATGAGATTGAGCTTCCTCAAGGCTTGGCTATATCTCCTATCTTTAATGTTTCAGACTTGTTCCCTTTCAAAGGTGATCCTAATGCAGATTCAGAGGCAGACATGATAGCAACAGGAGATGAAGACTGGGTTGAGGGTCTTCCACCTAATCAACCATTGAAGTTGGAATGCATTCTTGACACCAAGGTCTTGAAGAAGACTAGAAAGAAGACATACAAACAGTTCCTTGTCAAATGGAGTGGATTACCCATTGAAGATGCCACTTGGATGAGTGAAGAAGACATCTTGAAACATGGTGTCACAGTTGCTGATCTACTTCCTCAAGAGACTTGAGTTCTTTTCCACCCAGGGAGTATGGTGTAGGTTCACCAAGGAGATCATATAGGTCTTGTTTGTCTTCATGAGACTCATGTTGTTTTTCTTCAATAAGGTCTTAGAAGACCATTCACCTAATTGTAATAAGGACTATGTCCAAATATCCTCATATTGCTGTCTTGTAGTAGGCAGTCACATTTGTAAGCCTTCCTAAGGCATGTAGACACAGTCTTCATGTTGTGAGCCTTGTTAAGGCATATAGGACAAAGTCAAGGAGTCTAGTGCCTAATCCAAGGTCTAATAACATTGTCAAACTATTTGAAAGCATTGTTAAGCATAAACCAATCGATGCAGTCCTAAACAGGGCAGTTGCCAACTGGTAAGTAGTTGCAGAAGTTAATAAACAGGGCAGTTGATGGTTGGAGAATAGTCTTACACCTTCCATCAATTCCAACTACCCTCCAACTAATCCAAGACATCGTGATAGGCTTCTTAAAGCCTTGAACCTATTCATTTTGTATGTGGATGAAGATTGAAGTGAAAGAAAATGAAGAAACTCCAGTTCTCTTGTGAATTTTGTGTTTTCTTACTGTTTCTAGCCCGTACCTGACCCTGTACGGAATCGTCATAGTCTCTTAACACCTTGGATGGATAGTAGACTGAAGTACCTTTGATTTGAGCATTGATTGGGGGCTTGACAATAGAGTAGGTCGAAGAAATCACTAGTTCCTCATAAACTGTCTTAAACCCTGAGTTAGGGCTTCTTGAGTGAATTTGATGCATTTTCTTTCATTCCATTGATCTTTTCTATTTATGATTAGTGGAATGGATTCTATTGTAGGTAGTCCAAAGGCTTGTGAAGGTTTTGGAGGTAGGGGAATGGAATGGATTGAGTTTTTTGTGTAAAGGACCCAACAAAACCATGTGTTGGAGGCTTAAAGAAGAATAGCGGCAAACAGGGGTCAACAACTAACTATGGAAGTGGAAAATCAGTGAAATGCTAGGCATTGTCACTAACACAAGGTGCTCCAGATCTGACAATGGTCCTGTGACATGAACTAGGGTGAATTCCTCTATGAAACCAATCCATTCTACCTTGTTCTGACTCTGTCGATCTTCACTAAAGATAGTTATCACAAGGAAGGTACTAGTTTCATTTTGGTGTGTTGTTGACTTGTCATAGGAGCATCTAAATTAGATTAAGTTTGTTCAAGTTGAAATAATTACAAGAGATCATTGTGACTGTCTTTTAAACAGAGTAGTTAGTACTATGACTATCCCATTGAATATGCAATAGAACTGATGTCTTTAGACCCTACACAGTGAGTTTGATGGAGTATCTAGATTGGGTTTGAAACCTTGAAATGCCTGTCCTGAAGTCTACTCACATTTTGTGTCTTGATCAAGTATGGTTGTTGGGTTAAATCCTTTTCCTCATGAAATATTTGATCTCTATCCAAAATAGTGAGCCTTGTGAGTCATTTGGTTGAGTTCTTGAAGTTTTTCTTTTCAGTCTTTGGTGCTATACATCAAAAACCCTAATTGTCAGAAGAACCTTATTGAATGAAGAGAAATAACCAACTAAGAGGAAGAGTTTATTCCGCACAAGGTGCAAATGTTAAGGTAAGTGCTGTGATATTATTATCGACAATGGAAGCACTGACAATCTTGTTTCAGAGGAGATGGTTGATAAGTTGAAGTTGACAAGAAGAAAGCATCCACATCCATATCGGATTGCATGGTTGTAGAAGGACTATAGAGCTTTGGTCAATGAGCAGTGTTTAGTGAAGTTCAAGATTGGGGACTACCATGATGAGGTGTTGTGTGATATCATACCGATGGATGCATGTCATATGCTGTTGGGGAGGTTGTGGCCATTATGGCCATGTAAACACATATGCCCTAACAAAGGATGGAGTTTGTCATAAGTTGAAGCCCTTCAAGGAGGTGGAAGAAAAGGTATGTAGTATTTCCAGAATTTGCTTGGTAGATGGTAGAAAAGTTTTTGAGGGTATGAAGCATGAGCATCATTGCTTTGCATTGATTCCTAAGATTAGTCAAGAGAAATGTGAAGATGTACCAACATAAGTTTTAGATATGTTGGAAGAATTTCAAGACATTATATCTAATACTGTACCAAAGGGTTTACCACCAGTGAGGAAGATAAGTCATCAAATAGATTTGATACTAGGAGCTAGTTTGCCAAATAAGGCAGCCCATAGAATGACTCCAGCAGAGAGTGAAGAGTTGAATAGACAAGTTCAAGAGTTGTTGAGGAAGGGATTGATAAGAGAGAGCCTAAGTCCATGTGTGGTACCTGCAGTACTAGTACCAAAGAAAGATGGAGAGTGGAGAATGTGTACAGATTCTCAAGCCATAAATAAGATCATGATCAAGTATAGGTTTCCATTGCCAAGAATGGATGACATAATGGATTGTTTGAGTGGAGCCAAGTACTTCACAAAGATTGACCTGAAGAGTGGGTATCACCAGATCTAAATTAGAGAAGGAGATGAATGGAAGACAACCTTCAAGACAATGGAGGGTTTGTATGAGTGGTTAGTCATGCCATTTGGGCTAACCAATGCACCAAGCACATTCATGCGGCTCATGAACGAGGTACTGAAAGAATTTTTTGGAATTTTTGTTATTTTTTATTTAGATGATATTTTGATTTTCAGTAAGACTTGCGATGAGCATCTGATGCATATCAAAAGAGTTTTAGAGAAGCCAAGGGAGGAGAGGTTGTTGATTAATCTAAGGAAATATAGTTTTGCAAAGGAGTTGGTATACCTGGGATTTTTTGTCTCAGAGGAAGGTCTTAAGATGGACCCAGAGAAGGTGAGGGCTATCATTGAATGGCCTATGCCGAGGAGTGCTTCCGAGGTAATATCCTTTCATGGTTTGGCAAGTTTTTATAGAAAGTTTATCAGGAATTTTAGTAGCATTTGTACACCCCTAACCGAGACAATGAGAGGGGATAGAAAAGAGTTTAGATGGACTAATGGAGCAGACAAGAGCTTTGATATATTGAAGCAGAAAGTCGTAGAACAACCTGTTTTGGCACTTCCAGATTTCAATAAGGTATTTTAGGTAGATTGTGATGCTAGTGGTAGTGGTGTAGGAGTTGTTTTGAGTCAAGAAGGTAAGCCCATTGCCTATTTTAGTGAGAAGCTTAATGATGTTAAGAAAAAATATTCTGTTTATGATCAGGAGTTTTATGCAATAGTTCAGGCTTTGAAGAAATGGAGACATTATTTGTTGCCAAAGGAGTTTGTTTTATATATTGATCATCAGGCTTTGCAATATCTTAATAGTCAAGGAATGTTAAATCAAAGGCACTTAAAATGGGTTGAGTTTTTGCAGAGCTATACTTTTGTTTTGAAGCACATGAGTGGGAAGTCCAACAGAGTTGCAAATACCTTAAGTAGAAGGCAAAATTTGTTGACAAAAATGAAGATAGAGGTTGTTGGGTTCGATGAGCTCAAAAGTTTGTATTCTGAAGATCCAAATTTTGCAAAGGCTTGGAAAGCTTTTCTGGAACCTGTTACTTTGAATAGGACAAAATGGTTGGATTTCATAATCCAAGATGGTATGTTGTTTAGAGGAAGCTAGTTGTACATTTCGAGGAGTTCCATGAGAGAGAACCTGATAAAGGAGAAGCATAGTGGGGGATTGGCTAGACACTTTGGTCAAGATAAGACTATTGCTATTGTTGGTGAAAATTATTACTGGCCACAGTTGCAGCAGGATGTGAGGAAATTGGTGTAGAGTTGTAAAGTGTGTTAGATGGCAAAAGGAACAAGTCAGAATACAGGGCTATATCATCCATTACCTATACCAGAGAAGCCATGGGATGATATTAGTATGGATTTTGTTCTTGGCTTACCAAGGACACAGAGAGGACATGATTCCATTTTTGTGGTGGTGGATAGATTCTTGAAAATGGCACATTTTATTCCTTGCAAGAAGACTAATGATGATGTTCATATTGCAGAGTTATTTTTTAGGGAGATGGTGAGATTACACGGTCTACCAAAGAGCATAGTTTCAAATCGAGATACCAAGTTTATTGGTATTTTTGGAGGATATTGTGGAAGAAGTTGAAGAAAGATTTGAAGTTTAGTTCTACACACCATCCACAGACTGATGGACAGACTGAAGTGGTGAATAGGAGTTTGGGTAACCTGCTACGATGCTTAGTAGGAGATAAGCCCAAGGGATGGGATTTGATTTTACCACAGGTAGAATTTTCTTACAACAATTCTATTAATAGGAGTACTGGTAAATCACCTTTCCAGATTGTATATGGCAATAGTCCAAGAAATGCTTTAGAGTTAAGGAATCTAGACAAAGGAGAAAAGACAAGTACCGAGGCTAAAGACTTTGCAGAACACATGAAGAATTTGCATGAAGAGGTGAAAAAGCACATTAATAAGATGAATATTCATTACAAGGCTAAGGCAGATCAGAAGAGGAGATATAAGGAATTCCAGGTAGGAGATGAAGTCATGGTTCACTTGAGAAAAGAAAGGTTCCTAATTGGAACATACAATAAACTGAAAATGAAGAAATTTGGACCATGCAAAATTTTGAAAAAACATGATTCAGGAAATGCATATGAGGTGGAGCTACCATGTGAGATCAACATTTCCTCTATTTTCAACATTGCTGATTTATCAGAATATCATGAAGGTGGAATAGAGGATGGACCAATAGAAGAACAGTGGAGTATTCTGGCATCTACTTCAACAGAGGAGATAGAAGAGATCTTGGATAGCCATGTGGGAAGAAGTACTCGGAATAGGCAATATGAAGAATATCTGGTGAAATGGAAAGAAAGACCTATTGAAGATTCTTCTTGGTTGTCTAAGGAAAAGGTTGACCATTTGGGTTTTCCTCACACAAACACCTGAGATGTGACAGGGTCACTTCTCAAATTACCCTGGGTGTCTGATGCAGGAGCATCCAATGGTGTAAGGGCAATCTTGCATCACCCAAAAAAAGATGTGTTGCAAAATTGTTGATGTTTTTTCCATTTATTTTTAAAATTTGTGGTTCTGGTTCCATAATCGCTTGAATAATGATGTAGAACTTTCAGTTTTTCCAAACTGCTAAAAATAGCAACCTGCTATTTTTAGAAAGTTTACATTTGGGCATGGAATGAAGTGAAAATTTACATGAAGCTTCATAACCTAAAAATAATACTTTTTGCGAAGGAATCATAAAAAGATCATTTGCGAGTTGAAAGATATTAAAGTTTTTGTTTCCCAAAAAATGCGTGAAAATTATTCAAACTCAGGTTTGAGGCACTAAACGGCCCTGTACGGGCCCAAAAATGGCCGAAACCGGCAGAGCGGGTTCTTAGTGCGTGGACCACTCCACTTACTTTCTGACACATAAAACAGTTCATCAATCAGACACCCAGATCAAAGAATATGAGATAGATATCAAGGTAAAGGATGCTCTGCCAAAGGTTGAGACGGCCTTGAAAGCCAGTAGTCCTGGAAGTACTTCTAGATTAGAAAAGTACAAGGTAGAATCCGATGATGAGGTTGATGAAGTTGAAGCCAACTTCATGGACAATCTGCAAAGAGGATTCGGTAAGTATACAGGCAAATTACCTTTCAAATGTTTTTCTTGTGGCAAAGTAGGTCATTTTGCTTCCAAATGTCTTGAAAGAATTGAAAGAAATAGAAGAAGATATGAGAACATGCCTAGGACCCAAAATAAGTGTTATTATGTTGAGGACTTTGATGATGATGAAGGAGTATCAGATAATACTAAACCAGATAATGCTAATTCCTCTGGAAATGAATGCTTGTTTATTGCTATTAAGGAAGATCTTGTGTCCACTAATTCTACTAGCTATGTGAAGAAAGAAAAACCAATGGAAAGGGCTTTGGCTACTCAGGTCATTAAGGACAAGGATGAATGGGTTTTTGATAGTGGTTGCTCTCACCACATGACTGATGACAAAAGTAAGTTTGTGAGTTTGGAAAGATACGATGGTGGACTGGTTAGGTTTGGAGATGATACAACTGGTAAGATCTCTGTGAAAGGATCTATCTCTTTTGATGGAAAGCATAATACTGAAGATGTCTTGTATGTGAAAGGATTAAAGCACAATCTTTTCAGTGTGGTTTAGATTTGTGAAAATGGTTATGAATAATGCTTCAAGGACAATGGATTGAGGATCAGAGAAAGCTCCGTAACAGTCATTGTAACTGGTAATAAGACCAAAGGTAATATCCATCACTTGAAAGGAACTGATAACTATTGCTTGTTGACTCAGACTGATGAGAGTTATTTATGGCATAAAAGGTTGTGTCACATAAATTTTGACAATATTGTGAAGATAAGTACTGCACAGGTTGTTAGAGATTTGCCTAAGCTTGTGAAGCCTACTAATCCTATTTGCAAGGAGTTTCAATTTGGGAAACAGACAAGAACAATTTTCAAAAGCAAGGACCAATCAGTTGGAGGACTACTTGAGTGAGTGCATACAGATTTGTGTGGACCTACTAGAGTAAGAAGTTTGCAAGGAGACATGTATTTCATGTTGCTTATTGATGATTATTCTAGAATGACTTGGGTCACCTTTTTGAGAGAAAAAGTTGAAGCTCTATACAAGTTCAAGGCATTTAAGGAAATGGTTGAAAATGAGATGGATTTGAAAATCAAATGCTTGAGGTCTGATAGAGGAGGAGACTTTACATCAAATGAATTTAATTTCTTTTGTGAATAACATGGAATAAAGAGACAACTATTTGCACCTAGAACTCCACAGCAAAATGGAGTTGTTGAAACTAAAAATAGAATAGTTCAAGAAGTTACTAGAACCATGATGAAGGAATATGATCTTCTGGAAGCATATTGGAGAGAGGCAATTCACACTGCTGTATACATTCTAAATAGAGTCGAAGTAAAAGGTAATAGTTCAAAGACTCCTTATGAGTTGTGGTATGGTAAAGTTCCTACTATGAAATATTTCAAATTTTTTTGGTAGCAAATGTTATATCAAAAGAGAAGAAGATCTAAGCAAGTTTGATGCTAGATGTGATGAAGGAACCTTGGTTACTCCACCAAGAGCAAAGCCTATTGGTGCTATAATAAGAGACTAAATAAGATCATTGAAAGTGCAAATGTTAAATTTGATGAATGTAAGGAAAGGCCTTCAGAATCAGGTGAATATGAGTTAGATGATCTAGATGTTTTTGAAGTGGTGCAACATGAAGACATCCTAGATGAAGAAGAAAAAGCTTCGATAAGTGCTACCAAAACTCCAAGATATGTAAGAATCGTTCATTTTGAAGATCAAATCATAGGAGATAAGAGAAAAGGGGTCTTAATTAGAAGAAAATATGCTAAGGAACAAGTAAATTTCTGTCTGATTTCCAAGATTGAACCTAAAACTATGGATGAGGCTTGCAAAGATGAGAATTGGATAAAGGCTATGGAAGAGGAATTGATACAGATAGAGAAGAATCAGACTTGGGATCTTGTTCCCAAACTAGCAGATAAGAATGTAATTGGTACCAAATGGGTCTTTAGAAACAAGATGAATGAGAATTGTGAAGTTGTAAGAAACAAAGCAAGGTTGGTGTGCAAAAGATACACTCAAGTTGAAAGAATAGACTTTGAAGAAACCTTTGCTCCAGTGGAAAGGATTGAAGCAATAAGGATGCTTTTGGCTTTTGTAGCATACAAAGACTTCAAGGTCTATCAAATGGATGTGAAGTCTACTTTCTTAAATGGAGAGTTGGAAGAGGAAGTATATATCAAACAACTAGAAGGATTTCAGTCATTAGATCAAGGTGACATGGTATGCAGGTTGAAGCAATCTTTGTATGGATTAAAACAAGCTCCTAGGGCATGGTATGCACGGTTGGATAGGTATTTGATATAGATAGGGTTTAGTAAAGGTACTACAACCAACAATTTGTACTTCAAGATCAATGATGAACAAAACCTGATTGTGCAGTTTTGGTTGATGATATTATTTTTGGACGAAATGAAGGTATGTGCTCAGTTTTTGCTAGAGAAATGCAAAGTGAATTTGAAATGTCTATGTTTGGAGAGATGAACTTCTTTTTAGATCTGCAAATAAGTCAATTCGATAAAGGTATCTTCATTTCTTAGTCTAAATATGTGAACGAGTTGTTGAAATTTGGGATGGAAGATGCTAAACTAGTTTGCACACCTATGATAATTGGTTGTAAGTTGAGTAAATATGATAACTCACCATTGACAGAACATAAAAGGTATAGATCTATGATTGGAGGATTACTTTATCTGACTCAAACCAGACATGACATAATGCATGCAGTATGTCTTGTGGCAAGATTTTAGGCAGAACCAAAGGAATCCCATGCGATGGTAGTCAAGAGAATTCTGAAGTATTTAAAAGGTACAATGGATTATGGTTTATGGCACCCTAAGGACTGTGACTTTACTCTTAGTGCATATACTTATGTAGATTGGGCCAGAGATGTGGATGATAGAAAAAGTACAAGTGGAGGTGCATTCTTCTTGGAAAAAAGATTAGTATCTTGGTTGAGCAAGAAATAGGATTCAATATCCCTGTCTACTGTAGAAGCAAAATACATTGCAGTAGCATGTAGTTGCACTCAAGTGTTATGGATGAAGTAGACTTTGAAGGACATCAGAATTGTGTTTGAAGATCCCATTGCAATCTTTTGTGACAACACAATTGCCTTAAACATATCAAAGAATCTAGTGATGCATTCAAGGACAAAGCACATATCTATCAGGTATCATTTTCTTAGAGAAAAAGTGACAAAGAATGAAGTCAAGTTGGAGTATATTTCTACCAAGGATGAGATTGTAGACATTTTACCAAGCCTCTGCCTAAGGATACTTTTGAGTACCTTAGAGAAAAGTTAGGGGTTATCACCCCTCCTACTCTAAACTAACATGCACAATGGTGCATCAATCCGGAGGTGCTCAGAGGTTTGGATTGATGCTTTTTAGGGATACTTCAAAGGGGTAGTAGTCAAAGCAATAAAAGGAAAAAGGCACAACAATGCAGGTAGTAATTAGAGATGGTTGTTGAAGTCAAGAGATTATGAAGTTACCTCGTAGGGGAAGCATGTAGATGATGCTGATATGAATTTATGATAAAGAGCAGTAAAATATTACAGTGTTGTTGATAGAGGAAATAGTGCAATAGCAGCAAGATCGTAAGGTGAGAATTGACAAACCAAGAAGGAGAGAACTTCACATGAAGAACCAAAGTAGCAGTCAGTTGAAGAAAGTTCAAAAGAGAGATTGGATCAGATTAGAAGAGTGTAAGTATGTGCCCTTTGCCATTGATGTCAAAGGGGGATAGAAGTCATGTGAAAAACTCTTAATGCAGATGTGTAAGAGAAAGAGGAAGAATTTTGGAGAAAGAAAGAGTGTAGGTATGTAAAGAGAAAGGGGGGGAATCTTGTCTTGATGGTTGTTGCAGACTTTTCACATCATATGTTGCCATCAATGACAAAGGGGGAGATTGTTGCAAGTATGTGCCTAATCGGTGTTGTCATTGATGTTAACATATCTTTGTTGTCATTGGTGTCAACTGTATCTTATTCTATTACTTTCTTAGAAGTCTTGTATGTTAAGGATATTGAGAAAATTAGCCTCTCCAGAAGAAACAAGTGAGTTACAGAGAAGTGCAGTATAAATAGTGAGTTGTATGTTGAAGAACAGTTTGGTAAACTGCTCCGCATTTATTTCTTCTTGAAGATCACAGTCTGTAGATTAGAAGTAAGTTAGAGGTATGTTTGAGGATGCTGTATTCTAGGTTTGATCCCTTTGCATGAATATCAAAGTGAGTTGTGTTCACTAGAATGAAACATACATTTTCTGTGAGTTCAGTTGGGATAGGGAGAAAGTATTTTTCTCTGCATTCCTCCGCATTAAAGTATTTTCCTATGTGGTTCTAGAGGGAAGTCTAGGATGATGTTAAGTGCCTACAATTGCAATGGCTCATGTTTTGGTGGTCCGCAAGCTATCTTTCTTTTATGACAGTTGAAGACAGTGAAATTCATGTGTTCCGATGAGAAGATTCCTATGGACAAAGTGGTTAATGTTTGTGCGGTTACTCTTGATGATTATAATGTGCTTGTAGATATCTCCTAATCATGTTCCTATATTGATATTAGTCCATGTTAAGGACTTGAGATAATGTTTGAAGATTGTTCCCAGATAGTGTAGCGTGTAACCAGTTTTGGCCAACCTGGTTAATCTCAATGATTGCAGAGATCTCTAGAAGTTTGTGGAAGCATGTTGTGGCATGTAAGATCATGTTTGAGTCCCAACTAAGGCATGGCATGATCCACATTTCATTTCCCTTGCATAATGTTGTAATAGGTTAGGACCTATTTTGTAAATGTTTGTAATGCCGACCTTGGAGATTGTTCCAATGGTTGATGATTGTAATGTTGACCTTGGAGATTGTTCCAATGGTTAATGACTGTAATGCCAACCTTGATGATCATTCCAAGGTTGTTAAAGTGTATAAATACTTGTAGTTGAGTCATGGAAAAGTTGTCCTTGAGAGGAAATGGAAATATATTAAGAAATGTCTAAAAAGGCAGAGCAAATAAGAGGTAGAGGAAAGAAGAGGAAGAACAGAGCAGAGGTAGAACAAAGTAGAGAAATGATTGTACTTTAGTTGTAAATATAGAAAGGTGTTGATCATGACCGTGAGTCTAGCAGTGAGCCACTAATAGGGTTTAACAACCCTCAGGGTTTAACAAACCTTATTGTAATCTTGCTAGGTTTAAGGTTGAGTCAATGAGCCTGCTAGACCTAGTTGTTCTTCATGGCAGTAAGCCAATATGTTTAGGCCAGTGGAGTGACCAAGCCTGAACATCATTATTTCAAGATTGCAATATATATTGAGAGCTAATCCTCTCCATGGTTTTTCCCCACCTTGGGGTTTTCCACGTAAACTTTGGTGTCTCTTGTGTTTGATGATTGTATCTATGGTTAAGTTTTTGATTTCATGCACTGATTGTTAAATCATAATAATTGTGGATAAGTGATGAATGTTTAATTGCAGAATGTTTTTAAGTTTTTGAGACAACTGATTTACGCCCTCCCCCTCTCATTTGTCCAATGCATATCAACAATAACTTCCATAGATACTGACCTTAGGTGTTGACATCAATGACAACACTTACTGCTCATACTTGCAACAATCTCCCCCTTTGTCATTGATGGAAACACATGATGTGAAAAACTATAAAGACATACAAACTTGCTTTGCTCCTTTTCTCCCCCTTACTTGATGCTTTCTTCTAGCTACAACTTTCTTCTTAGGTTTTTCACATGAACTTCTCTCCCCCTTTGACATCAATGGCAAAGGGTGCTAGACCTTTTCTTTCTCTTTACTACACAACTCCCCCTATCATCAACATTGCAACACTTACTGCTCTTAATTAGAAACTCATATTAGCAACATCTACCAGCTCCCCCTGAGAGGTAGCCTACAAAACATCAATCCAGATCAAAGAATGAGACTTGAGAACCACTAGACTAATGCATTTTCTATGCATCTTAGTTAAGAGCAAGAGGGGTAATAACCCCTAACTTTTCCCTAAGATACTCAAATGTATCCTTGGGCAGAGGCTTGGTGAAAATATATGCAATCTGATCCTTTGTAGACACATATTCTATCTTAACTTCATTCTTTGTTACCTTTTCTCTTAGAAAGTGATACCTTATTGATATATACTTTGTCCTTGAGTGCATCACTGGATTCTTTGAAATCTTTTTCACACTCATAACCTCTTCAATTGTTGACACCTTGTGACAATAGAATTTAGGCAATGACCTAAAATTTTTTAGCACAACCTCATCCTCATTAATAGTTCCTCCAAGACCTTTGATTCCATTGATAATTTTATTAACTTTTTGCATGTAGATTGTTATGTTCTCATCTTCATTCATCCTCAGGTCTTCATACATCACCTTCAGGTTTTGTAATTCAACACTCTTTACAAAATCATGTCCTTCATATAATTTTTACAACTTAACCCAAATCTCATGAGTAGTCTCCAAATCCATAACTTTCACCAACTCAGTGTTAGATAAGGCATTTAATAGAGCATCTCTAGCTTTTCCATTTAACTCATAATGTTTGACTTCATCTTCATCTAATGGACCATTTGGAGGAAGAGTATACTTGGTTTTTGCCATTTTCCAAACACCATAACCAAGAGAAATGAGATGACTTTTCATTTGTACCTGCCATAGAGCATAGTCTATTCCATTGAACTGCGAAGACTCCTTGTATGCCATCCGAGATCTACCTCGAGCTGTTAGACTCTTTTCCAAGGAACCCTCGCTCTAATACCAATTGTTAGAATGTGCAAGACAACTGAGAGGGGGGATGAATTAGTTGTAACCAAAAATTTAAAACCATCAATACATCAAGCACTTAATTACTATTATTTTAATTTAACTGGATGAAAGCATGAAATCAAAACTTAAACACATTCACACATTCAATACACGAGACACCAGATTTTTATGTGGAAAACCTAATAAGGGAAAAACCATGGTGAGTGTTAGCTCACAATATAAAGATATATCAAAATTTACAACAAGGCTCACTGCCAATGGGGCTAACTTCCCAAAATGCTCACTACAAAAGAAGTAGCTCACTACCTATGGGTGGCTAATTGTTGATGGGTGAATTGAGATAACAGCATCTATTTTATGACAAGGTTTAGTTCCATTGAAGCACATTAACTTTCCTCTGCTCTTCTCTACTTTTTCACTTCGCACTTATCTTCACCTCTTACAACATCATTCACAACTTCATTTCATGTATTTATACAATTCATTAACCTTGGAATGAACATCAAGGTCTGCATTACAATCATCAACCATTAAACAATCTCTAAGGTCAGCATACATACATATTTAGCCAATATTCAAATTATGTATGGACCTAAATAGATTAGGGGAGAAGAGAAATGAATGTAGACCATGGAAATCCTTAGCTAAGACTCAAATGTAATTTTCCATGCAACAACATGCTTTACAAACTTCGAAGCATAACTGCAAGTAGTGAGAACAATCAGGTTGGCCAAAACCATTATTAACACTAAGACCTTTAGGAACACACTTCATGCACGATCTAAATTACACTTTGCAGACCAATCAAAAGGTAGGAACATGATCTAGAGACATCCACAAGAATGTTACAATCATTAAGAACATCTACGCAACCTCTAAACACTTTATCCATAAGATTCTTCAAACCAGAGCACTTGAACATTAGTGTCAGCCACTATTGTAAAGGAAAGATCACTTGCGGAGAACCAAATCATGAACCATTTGAATTGGATGCATATAATATCATTAAAAGATTAATTCTAGAACCATAGACTATAAAACTTAAATGCATAGAAATGTAGAGCAGAATACATTCTCCTTGTCACCATTAAATACACAGAAAAAACAATTTATACTTTGGTGAACATAACTCACTCAAATCTTCACACTGGAGGCTCAAACTTGAAACATAGCAACTAAAGACATCCCTTAACATAAGTTTCAAACCACAGACAAAGATATTCAATATACAGGATATGCGGAGCAAAAAAATGCACTATTCCTGTAGATAAAGAAATTCTGCACTTGTACTAATTCCTCAAATACTTATTCAGATTTATTCAAATAACTTGAACCTTAGATACAGACCTTAGGTGTTGACATCAATGACAACACTTATTGCTCATACTTGCAACACATCATTAGTCAATCCATAAACCTTATGAATAACTAATCATGACATCTTATAATCACATGTCTAAATTCTAGTCATATAAACATAAACACATGATATCATTGATTTATCCTGACATTTTCATAGAGCATCAAATTATTAATTCATGCATAATTAACTACCAATTATGTGCAACTAAAAAGTAAATCATAGTCAAAATTTAGGGTGTGACAATTTGTGTATTGCATGTACATACATTGTAATTTCTCAAGTGTATGCCTTGTGTATGTCTTGTCTTGTCTCATGTTTTCTAAGTGCTTCATGTATGTAGAAATTATGCTTTGTGTCTTATGTGTATGTAATTCTTCTATATTCATAGAATCCTAAGCTTGGGGGCTTGATCACCCCTTAATTTTAGTGACATTTTGTGGCTTATATTTTTATTGTGTATGTAATTCTTCTATATTGGTACTTTAGTGCAATGATGAGCGTAAGATCATACCCACACTAAGGTGGGGGCTAAATGTTATGGAGTAAAATGTGTACCCTTACCATTTTACACCTAGTTTAGCACTTGGGTGGACCTAAAACAATTAAATTCGATCCCAATGAATAAATCTAGCAAAATAAAGTTAGGACAAGTCTAAGCCCACTTAAATGGACACTCCCTAGAGTTTGTGGGGATAAAAGACTAGGGCACCTAGCACCCTGGTCCCAGATGTTAGGCCTCGCCCTATTTTTGTGGTGTTGGCTTAAAACACCTCCTTAGCTAATACATGTTGGCCCCATTTGATTTTATTCATTGTTAGTGTGAGGGAATGCATTTATAGGCAAGTTAGTTTATTCATTTGAACATCTCTAAGTTCTCTAAGCAATCTAGGCACACTTGCACTCTCTCTTCTTCTCTCTCATGCTCTCTATTCTTCTCTAAAGTTATCTATGGTGGATTATTGTTGTTGCACTAAATTCTTACAGGTCTTGTGAAGATCTTTCTACTTCTTTGAGGCTACATCAACTTCTTGAGTCAAGTTCTAATGCCACATGAAGCAAGCTAGGGTTTCCATGCTCACGGTGACTTATTTCCTTCATGCTTTGTTACAACATTCCATTCTACTTCAAATTTGCCTCTGCCCTCCTAGGGCATGCACTCTTTGATCTCTCATCTTTGCTATTATGGAGGTGGAAACACCATCCATGGAGCTTGACTCAAAAAAGCTCCTAAATAGCACCAACCCTCTTTCCATATTTTGTGTGTGTAGGTTGAAGTAACAGGTTTTAGGAGACAAGATCTAGGAAGAAGAAAGGTTTTGTAGGTACAAGTCAGGTGAAGCTCTGAGTTTCTATAAAACTATAAATTGAGTCTAGGGTGACTAGTACCCATATCCCCCTTGTTTAGATGATTGAAATCTTCTAGAATCAGGTTCTATCATCTCTGTTCAACTCCTCCCTACCACTGCTTTCTGGGTTTTCAACAGTTTTAGGTATCTAACTCCCGATCTCTCTATTTTAGCCCTAGAAACCCTATGTTAGCCTAGATCTCATTTTTACATAATAGTCCTATGAAATGACAAGACAATTTAGAGTTGTTGAAGACACTTTGACAGCTACCTAAGGATCTAGGAGGTAGTTTGGGTGACATGGAAAATAGTTGAGGAGATTTAACGAGTAGTTGGAGTAGTTCCAACACCTTCCAAGCATCTAGGAGCCTCAAGAGCACTATGAAAGGTTGGAAAAGGTCAACCACATTATTTCCCAACACCTTACAACAAACTTTCAAGAGTCAATAGCATGCAAGAGTCTTCTTGGGTGCCCAAAAGAGGTTTGACCCAACAAGACCATTCAATTTACTTCTAGATTCCCTCCTACCTTCTCTCCCATGTTGGACATGAGAATGGGATGCCTAGGATAAGGAAAATAGAGTTCTTTCTAGTGATTTTTCAAAAGCACTTAGCATTGTAACTCAAAGATTATTCAAAAATAAGGCATTTTTGTAAGATTTTCAGAGAAATGATTTAGTTTAAGACTTGTATTCAGTTGTAAGAACTCATTTTTGTCAATAAAAATTAGTTATTTGTCTTCTTATATATGTTGTGTTGTGTGTTTCTTTTGAATGATTGATGCATGTTTTGTCATAATACATGCAAAATCCTTGAATTATGTCTCATTCTCAAACACCTTCATGTAGAAATATACATGATTTATATAGGTCATAGGTTGTGTTATTAATTCTAGTAGTCTTTAGTTGTGAAAATACCTGATTTTCCTTCAATAAACAGTGTGAATTTCAACTTTCCTTTGAAACACTAATGTATGAACTTGTCAAAACTTGAGTTGTGCATGAGAAAACTTATCTATTAAAACAAATTGTGTGTCAAAATAGTATTACAGGTCTTATTTTGAATTGGGTGCATCACCTCCATAAGTTAGAGTTTAGAATATGTTATTTTCTCTGCCCTTTTCCTTGCAAACAACATTAGTTAAGTCATTCTATGTGAAGTACCAAGGGAACCAACCCTCTCAGGAGGTTCATTTCATTCATAGGTCACCCACAACCTTGAAATGATCCCATGTTTCATTGGATAACTAAGTGGACAACTTAGTAAGTGTGCGTATCCAAGTGACAACAGTCATTGTAAACTTCCATTTCATAAATAAAAGCTTAAATAAGGGGGATTTTGAGTTTCCCCATAGTCCTATTCGACCCTAGAGTTTTGCATTTTTTCCTTGAATCATTTCTATCTTGAGGAGGTTTTTCTATCCCTTATTCTAGTGTCCTAATCTATGTCACTAGGGTAGCTGTGAGGATGATAGTGGTTTTAGCTCCCGTTCTTGGTATTTCTCCAGTCAGTTGTGTGTTTTCATGATTTCCTCCATTTGCATTCTCTCTTGAGGTATTTTCCAATTGTTATGCTTGTTGTGTGACACCTAGGGACTCTTGAGCCTCCCTAGCTTCTTGCATGGGTTTCTTTAAATGACTTACTTCATCATATAATTGTGTTGCTATTCCTCCATGTCTAGTCGATGGTTGATGGATTTTTGATCTTACGATCACCCTGTGTGGTCTACCATAGTTTGAATGTGTTGGTTGAGCTTCATGTTCTGAAGTGGGATTATTGAATGTGAGAGAATGATTAGTCTCTTTTCTATTATTCTCATAATACGAGTCTTCATAATTGTAAAAATTTGTAATTAGTGTCAATGGATCAGGATGAACATATATGTTGAAGGAGGGCATCTTGGGCTCTCTAGAGGGAATGTTCTCTAGGTTTGCTTCAGATTTTGTCATATTTGAGGGTGCCTTAGACACCAAAAATAAATGGAATGAAGAGTGAAAATGATGAAGGAAAAGAAGTAAATGAAGAGAAATATGGTAAAGTGAAAGTGTGAATGGAGCAATGGAAATGCTAAGATCTCCACCAAAAGGTTTTGTTCTTCATGTTGGGTTCACAAAATATGTATCATTTGAAAAGAAACCAAGACAATTTTGTGGGTGAATTATAGTCCAACATGACACATGAACCATCCTTCTTTCTTAAGCTTGCCTCCTAGTCACTCCCGATCATGTGACAAGAACCAGTGGAGTGGCGACGAAACTGAGGGGTTATCCTATCCTCTTTCTTCATGGAGCAGGATGTCGTAGATAATGGTTGGGTTTCATGCTTTGTGTATGTTCTATTGATTGGTTTTTTAGACATTAGATTGTTGTTATAATTGTGATGATTATATGACCCGAAGGGTCATGAGTCCTAAATCTCCTAGCCTAGCATGAAGGTTGTTTTGTTCATTGAGGAGTCTTTGTCATTCTAATCTCTTTTCTTGGTTTCTTAAGATTTGTTGAATCAAGAGTTATTGATCTCTAATCTATTGTTGGTGTTCTAGTTCTTCCCTTCCTTATTCATCATTTAATTATTGAAATGGATGTGGAGAATTCTCCTCAATCTCATTGAGGATAGATTCACTCCAATCTTCCCTAATGCCAGGGCACATTGGCAAGTAGGGGGAATGTTATTTGTTGAATGTGTGTCATGTTGATGTCTACCTCGTGATGTGATCAAGGGTTTTTTTTATAGTTGACTTATACATTATGATGTGATCAATGGTTCAACCTTGTTTGACTTGATATGTGTACCTCATGATGGAATCAAAGGTTTAGCTCTCTTATTTGGCTAATGCTTTTGTAGTTTTCTTATGTGATGCAACCTAGATGAATCAAAGTAACATTTGTTTCCTCTTTCCAATTCAAATAAAATAAAGTTGCCTAATTAAATAGAAATGGAAATATGAATGCAACTATATGTGTTCTCATATGCAATCTAGTCCTATGTTTTTGTCAAGTGATTTTGAATCTAATCTAGAAATTGAAATTGCAAGAATTGAAATGTATTCTAATCAATGAAATGAAATAAGGTTTTAGTACTATGAGATACAATTATTGACAACATGGTCCCTATAGGCGGGGTTTGTTGATAGGTAGACATATTTGCGTATGTTGGTTGAGCTTGCAGACAATTTTGAGGTGGTTGAGCTATATAGTACCCTCCTATTTGTGGAATTTGTTGGATAGTGTGGTTACTTCCATTTCATGAGTAAAATATTAAATAGGGTGGATTTTGAGTTGCCCCATAGTCCTGTTCGACCCTAGTGTTCTGCGTTTTGTTTCTCAAATTGTTTCTATCTCAAGGAGGTTGATTTATTCCTTCTTCTAGTGTCCTAATTTATTGGACTAGAGTAGCTATGAGTTCAGTAGGGTTGTAGCTCATGTTCTTAGTATTTCTTTAGTTGGTCGTTTTCATGATTTCCTTCATTTGCATGCTCTTTGCAGGTATTTTCTGTTGAACACAAGGAATACTGAGAGGGGGGTGAATCAGTATTCTATAAAACCATTCTTT
The DNA here is from genome assembly GCA_027924645.1 of Cunninghamia lanceolata. Classification (NCBI taxonomy): domain Eukaryota; kingdom Viridiplantae; phylum Streptophyta; class Pinopsida; order Cupressales; family Cupressaceae; genus Cunninghamia; species Cunninghamia lanceolata. The sequence goes on from BSBN01000346.1 coordinate 734,450, forward strand.
CATATGTTCTTTAATCCATTTACCAAATTCAATAACATGAAACCAAAATAAACATAAGAAGAGCAGCCACAAAGTCATAATGTACATAGACACTAGGATTTTTACATGGAAAACCCAAAAAGGGAAAAACCATGATGAGTGTTAGCTCACAATATATTATGATATCAAAACTAGATTACAAAAGGTTCATTGCCTTAGGGCTCACTACCCAAGGACTCACTGCAATAGGCTCACTGCCATAGACAAAAGAAGATTGAGAAAGAGTGGCTCACTACCAAGAAAGAACTGTTACAATTGCATCTATAGAATGTTGGAATATAGTTCCATTGATAGCTTAAAATACAGATTCAAAGGTCTTCATTATGTCTGGCTTGCTTTTCTGCTCTGCTTCACATATACTTTGTTCTTCTACCCTTTGCACTCTTATTGTATTTTTCACATTACAAATTCAGAGTTGGATCGCACACACACAATCACACTTCTACATCACATCAAAATACATTGGGTATTTATATCCGCAACAAGATCTAACTCAAAATTTGGTTGGCTTTCTAGTGATGAAACATGTACACAAAAAACTATACTCTGCCGACTTAAATTCTTTACATGAAGTTATGCAGACCAATGTAAACCTTTAAGAATCTTCATATAGGTGTGGACCTATTTTAGAACCACTTAGAATAATAATTCAAGTAATATATCTTCACCATACAACAATCCAACTGAGGGTCGACTTCATTCTTAAGTTTAGTTTTAACCTTGTTGTCTGTCATAACACAACTTCTAATGTGGACTACACTAAACTCCAAAATTCATATCAAACATTCATTAGGCAATGCCAATCATACCTTCATAACCATATATCATAATATTCTTATGTGGCGAGATTCAGATCTCTGAACTGATGACTTTCTTTGTAAAACGTTGTCAAGCTAAACGTCAATACTTAGAAGATTGTGGATGATTTTCTAGTGAACTTCAGACTCTATAAATATGGAATTAGATACTTTTCATATGTGTTTACAACACCTCCAAACCACACATCAAAACAATCAATATTAGAGGAATGCAGACCAAAATACTCAGGTGTTCTGCATTGTTTATAATTGGACTCTACTAACCCGGACTTAGGCAATTCACATTATGACTTGGATGGAGATTGTCAGTACATGAAACTTGGAATATAATACCATCAAGTAATTATATGCAACATACCAGAACCACAAACCAAAGTCTTCATCTGCAGAGGAGTATCAATTAATTCTCTATTATTGACTCAATGAGTTGCCAACACTCAGTCAATTTGACTAAGTTATTCTTACCGGACCAAAATTACTTTGCATAACCTGTCTCAAGAACTGCCTCCAACCATATCTAGTTGTTTCCATCAATGACAACATCAAATCTCCAACATATCAGCAGTGTCTCTTGACCATGTTGCCAACAATCTCCCCGTTTGGCATTGATGGCAACACTTAGTGAAAAATGCTCACACTTCTCACCCTTACTATGTACACTCTATTTTTCTTCTTTCTTTAAGATGTTTGGCCATTTTTCACTAGTTCTTCTTCTACCCCTTTGACATCAATGGAAAAGGTGTATGTACAAGTAACAAAATGGTGTCAAAATTACAAAATTGTTATACTTGTCTGCATATGTACAGGTGCAATCATATAGCTTCTTTACTAAAAGGTGGAGAGGATGTCTGAGTATATGAATTTTAATTGAGCTATCTCTCCATCCCATTTGGCCTTGGCACTATTCAAAATTTTAATGTTTCCATTCACTTGAAACACTAATTCCTCTACTTTGTCTACTATGGTAGGCACATCAGTTATTGCCTTTATTTTTGCTTCCTCTACTAGAAGACCAGTCATAGAATCAATCTTGGATTCTATTATTTCTCTTACTTGGCACATTCTGATCTTAGTGGCCTCTTTCTTATTCTGCAAACTGCTTATCTTTGCATGAATGCCTTCAATTTCTACCTTTTTGTTGCTGATGGAATTAGATGCATGATCAAATATTTCTGAGATTTTTGTTAATTGAAGTTCCAAGTCATCTATTTTCTCCTTTATTTCCTTTGTTGTCTCAAGCCATTTCAGATAAAATTTGTATATGTCACTAACATCCTTAACAACAACATCTATGTTCTTGATGCTATTGTCTGACAAAATTTGTATCTTTAGCTAGCTTATCCTTCAACTCAACTAGCCTCTTATCACTTATTTTTGCCCTAACCTTAATATCTATAGCTTTTTTAAAAGATTCAAAATGTGAACTTACAGAGTTTAATAGCATTTTGAATTGTTCAGTTGTGACAAGAGATGTGTCCTTCTACAGCCTAGGCATCTGTTGCAAGTATGTGCCTAAACAGTGTTGTCATTGATGTCAACATATCTGTGTTGTCATTGGTGTCAAATGTATTCCTATCTTATTATCTATTTGTAATGAGTAAGATGCTTTGTGTTTACTTATCTAAGCAACCTTGATGTTGAGGATATTGAGAAAATTAGCCTCTCTAGTAGAACAGTGAGTTGGAGTGGAAATAGTGTATTGCATATAGAAAAATAGTCCAGAAGAATGCTCCACATTTTCTATAGAATGCATATCTTTGTCTACGGATTGGAAGTTATTTAGAAGTCCATATGAAGATGCTATGTTCTGATATTGAGCTTCCAGTATGAAGAATTGAGTGAGATATGTTCACCAGAGTGAAAACAACTTTTTCTTTATGTTTGGAAATGACAGGGAGAAAGTGTTATGCTCTGCATTCCTCTGCATTGAAGTATTTTGATCTGTGGTTCTTGATATAAGTCTAATATAATGTTAAGTACCTTCAACTCCAATGGTTCATGATTTGGAGTTCTACAAGCTATCTTTTCTTTATGACAATGGCTAACAGTGTTGTTCTTGTGCTCTGGTATAGAGAATCCGATGGGCAAAGTGTTTGGGTATTGTGCAGATGTTTCTGATGATTATAATGTGCTTTTGGATGTCTCCTGATCGTGTTCCTACCTTCAGATTGGTTTGCAGAGAGGAATTTGGATCATGGTTGAAGAATGCTCTTAGAAGACCTAATGTACTCACCAGTCTTGGCTGACTCGGTTGATTTCATTAATTACGGAGAAGCATTGAAGATTGTAGAGGCGTGACATGACATGTAAGATTTCATTTGAGTCCCAGTTAAGAAGCAATGTGATCCACATACATCTTTACATATTTCCTTAGTTGATTTTGTATTAGGTCCAGACCTATTCTATGTATGTTTGTAATGCCCACCTTGGAGATTGTTCCAACGGTTGAAGAATGTATTTCTGACCTTGATGTACATTCCAAGGTTTATGACTTGTAAAAAGACTTGTAATGGATTGTGAAAAGAAGTATGAATTTGCAAATATGATGAGATAAGTGCGAAGGTGTGAAAGAATAGAGAAGAGAAGTTTTATTATGCTTCAAAGGAACTGAATCTAGGCATGGAGTAGATGCTAATTAATTAGTTCACCATTTTGGTAGTGAGCCACCCTTTGGCAGTGAGTCTTTCTTTGCAGTGAGCAATTTGGGCAGTGAGCCCTATAGGAAGTAAGCCTCTATTTTTTTGTATTGATATAACTTATATATTTTTGTAGGCTAACACCCACTGTGGTTTTTCCCTTTTAGGGTTTTCTGTTAGTGTGAATAGGGACATTTGATAACTAGTTTTATATCTCCTAGTTAATTTCCCTTTGTGTGAGGATAATTCATCTTATTTAACTATTTATTAATTAAATAATATTCTCACACATTCACGTGTTAAGTTGACTTAGTGAGCTTTCTAGGAGTCTAGTTGTGTGTTGAGTTATTGATAGTTGGAATGAGGTGTCTTATCCTCCACATGTATAATTAGTTGGTATCCTCTAATTGTCACATGTTGTAGGATACTCTCCACCTTTCACTCCAGCTTTCTTAGCTCTCATCCTTGTCTTTATAAGCAAGGCTCTCTTGTACATTGTAATATACATCATAGAGAATTCATTGATAGATACATTATTATTCTTTCATATTATCTCTCTTGTGCTTTCATGAAGTCCTAGATCTTGGGTGGCTCCTATCTAGCCAATTCTTACATGGTATTAGAGCTCTTTAGATGGAATATCTTCTTGTTAGCCAAATTGTTGAGAGATTGAATGCAAATTCATGGTGGATCTTGATAGTTGAGTATGCTCTTCTCTTGCATCGAATGATGAACTGGAGAATCAGAAAAACTTGATGGAAAAGCTACATTTGTCAAGGTTTCCTCTTTATGCCTTAGATTGTAGGTTCATTTCAAAGCGTATTGCTACAAATTTGAGCACACCAATGTGTTCAAGAGGTCTAAGATATTTGATATCGGCTTTTGTTTTGTCTAAATTGGACATCGTATACCAAATCTATGAGGTTTTCAATCTAAGGAAAGGACACCTGATCTGAGAGGCATCTATAATTTTTGAGCAGTTTGGGAAAAAAGTGTCCCTACCATTACATCTGAAAGGTGTCAAAACCTATAGATCAACTATAAAATCATGGAAATCAGAGCAGTTGCACCGAAAGGCAAAATTGTTTTGTCCATACGCTGTACAGATTTGTCACATAGAATATTCTTGGCATATTCTATCGTAGCTTGCAGGTGTCATCCCTACATAGGCATCATACTAGAAAATTAAAATTAGAATATCCTTTGACCGATGGGTAAAGACATTGTTCGCTGATTATTTTTCTTTAAATCTTTGCGACATCACCGGGATCTAAACATTTTCGGGTAGCAAATCCAAATTCCTAGTGACAGCAATGGTCAAATCCATAGCTTCAGGGATGGAATCTAAATCATGACGAGGTTTAACACAACGACTAGCAGTATATGAAACTACCACCAGTGGGTTTATCCATCGAAAGCAACAAATTTAAACCGCCTGGCGGTAAACACATACGCACTCGCAGTAAACAATTCCACCTAGTGGAGGTCTTTTCCACCGATAGCAAGTGAGCATACCTTCAACCAAAACTAGCAGTATTTAATTTCTTCAGTGACAAACATCCAACCACCCTCAGGCAATTCCAAACCACCCAGGGTGGTTTTTCCCTCAAATTCGTGTTCTCTGCGAATTTCAACCATCATCCACTGATGATGGCTTTAAAGGTTTTTGGGAGACTTCAAAACATGACCGAAAGTCACCACATATAATAGTGAAACTACAGTCCGCAATAACTTCAAACTGGCAGGCAACCATTACGGTCAATCCTTGTTGAAGACATTTTTTATCCTAAATAGTTGTTTTCTATTACACTAATGGTTTTATCTACCTTCAGTGGGCGGTTTTGTCAAGACAGGTGTTTTTGATCTTAGTCAGTGGTTTTGACTGCTATGTATTGGTTTCACACCTATACAAGTAGTTTTACACCACACAATCGGTGATTTTCCCCTTTGACAGGTAGATTTGCACCTACCTGAAGGTGGTTTTGATTTGGAACAGTGTTTTTCAACCTGCAGAATAGTGGTTTCATCCAAACATGGTGATTTCTTGGCATTTTTTTTTGCTTTTCTAAGGGGAGCATTTTTTTCCAGCAAAAGGGGATATTCCGCTGACGTCAGTAGTGACATCAGCAGAGGGGCCCTTTTGCCCCCTTTCTAGCCCTAATAGGGCAATTTTTTTCTGAGAGCCATAACTTTTCACCAATGTATTAAAAATTGACAAACAAGATATCGTTGGAAAGATGGTTCCAAGCACTTCGCAGTGGTGTAGGGATTTTTTTGATATTTTGCTGCAAGTGCCAGATTTTTTTGTTTGAAGCCAAAACTTGTATTTTGCACTCCTGAGCTCACAACTTTCGCCCACTTCATCTAAATTTCAACTTCTTATAGGAGTAGAAAGGTAATTCTATGCTCTACAGTTCCATCCATGCCATTTTTCTAGATTTTACTTTGGACATCAAAATTTTTAGTTTGAAGCACTTTGGGTACCTATCACTCATTGGTTAAAAAAATAGTTGAAATTGGTGGTTGTTTTGGTATGGGGGGGCTTCAATTACAGTTTTGATTCAGTTTGTGCTTTGATATAGATTTTTGTGCTCTTATTTTCATCTATATCATGGATAAATCAAGGGTTCCAATGTTAACACCATATAATTGTGCAACTTGGAGTCAACATGCATGGAATGCTCTAATGGATCTTGGACATTCTTTATATGTTGAAAACAAGATACCTGAACTCACAAATGATAAAGAAAATATAAAATGGATGATAAAGCATACTAAAGCTCTTGGATGTCTTCGTAGTTTCATTTCCTTAGATCTTTTGTTTCATATTGAGGCATGCACAAATTCACATGATGCTTGGGATAAATTGGAAACATTGTATGGTAGAAAAGATGAAGTTAAAGGCTATCAAATTGATAATGAATTGATGAGCCGTGATCCTAAGAACTTTATCAACATCCAAGATTACATATCCAAGGTTAATGATCTAAGAGCATAATGTAAAGTATGTGGTATTGAGAAAAAGGACATCCAGTTGATCTACAATGTGTTGAACAAACTCAGTCCTAAATATGCAACTTTTATTTCTATCTTTCACACTCACAGGTTGACTATGTGATCTGCCTTCATTGGCATCCTTTTCTGAGATGTTAGTGCATGAGCAACAAAAGCTTATTTCTATGGGTATCATTAAGCCATCATGGAATCATGCTTTGGTGGTTACAAAACCTAAGGAACATATAGCATCAGGTTCTTCTAACAAGAAACAAAAGAAAGATAAGAAAAATCCACAAACAGATCAAGCAAAAAATTCACCTAAGTAGGAGATGCCTACATGTGGTTATTGTAAGAAATCAGGGCATGATGAACATACTCATTATAAGAAACAAATTGACATGTTGATGTAACTTGTTCAAAAGAACAAACTTTCATCTCCTGATCCTTCTTCTACTCCTTCTTCATCATCTACACAACCAATACTTTTTGAATCTCATGCAAGGAAATCTAAGGAACCTAAACATAAAGCTAAAGCACTTTGTGCAAGTACAATTTCTACATCAGTGAAATGACTTCTTGATTCAGGTGCTTCTCATCATATGGCTTCTTCCAGGGATATGTTTTCTTCATTTGAGCCATGTGATATGCCACCTATTTTGATGGGTAATAACACATATATGAATGTAATTAGGAAGGGAACCATTGATATTGATGAAGGTACTTTCAATGATGTACTTTGTGTGCCTTCTTTGACCAATAATCTTCTTTCCATCTATCAAATTACTCACAGTGGTATAGGGAAAACAGTGGATTTCACACCTGAGTTGGTTATTATCAGAGACTTGGAAACCATAGAGATTATTGCTACTAGGGTGGTTGATCATGCTACTTGGTTATACACCTTTCATGGTTTCTCTCCTGATGATGATTCAGATCCATTGGGTGATATTCACACTCCTTGTGTGAATCATATTTTAGAGGAGAAGTTTGGTCACTTGAACCTTGGTATTCATACATCTTCATCAATTCTTGAGACATGTGCTACACTTCCATCTTCTCCACCTCCTTCTTTAGAGTTTAGTACTTTAGTTCAATAGATACTTCTTGTCTTTTAGAGTCAACTTTGTGGGATGAGTACTTGACAGGCATTTTAGATTTGTTTTGTGAGTCCCATCTTGTAGATTTGGAGGACACATTTGAGGGGTTGTCTCTCCTCTTTGATGATAGTCATAGAACAACTTTTGTCAACCCATCTTTGTCTTTGGAGCTTGATGGTTTTCAATTTTCACTTGATCCTAGATTGTCACTTTCATCAGTGAGGCCTAAGACTCCTGATTTGATTGTGGTATCATTCGGCATTCACATGGAGACACATGATCAGATTTTAGAGACATCATATTTCATGAGACTTCCTTCCTCATCTCTTGGTTTGGAGTTGGAGTTTCTTCATGCACCAGTGGATTGGTTTCTTCCCAAGGGAAGACATGTTGTTTCCAAGTTTTGGATCATCTTTGGTCTTCTTCTTCTAGCATTCACCATTGGTGCAAGAGCTTCTTCATTATGGGGGGGACATCTTGTCTCATTCTTTCCCTCTTATGGGGGGTTATTCATTGTATATATGTGATGGATGTTGTATTTGGGGGTTCTTGATTCTTCCATCATTCCATCACTTGTACATGTTTTGTTTGTATGCATTCTCACTTTTGGAGAGGAGTTTTTTCCCATGAGGTTTTCTCCTTTATTCCACTTTAGACTTGTTTGTACATGGGTACCTAACATGTCCTAGTAGCTGGGACCCATTCATCTTTGCATTAGTCAGCTTCTCCCTAAGTTGCACTTAAGGGGGGTGTTAGTGTGAATAGGGACATTTGATAGCTAGTTTTATATCTCCTAGTTAATTTCCCTTTGTGTGAGGATAATTCATATTATTTAACAATTTATAAGTTAAATAATATTCTCACACATTCACATGTTAAGTTGACTTAGTGAGCTTTCTTGGAGTCTAGTTGTGTGTTGATTTGTTGATAATTGGAGTGAGGTGTCTTATCCTCCACATGTGTAATTAGTTGGTATCCTCTAATTGTCACATGGTGTAGGACACTCTCCACCTTTCACTCCACCTTTCTTAGCTCTCATCCTTGTCTTTATAAGAAAGACTCTTGTACATTGTAATATACATCATAGAGAATTCCTTGATAGAATACATTATTATTCTTTCATATTTCTCTCTTGTTCTTCCATGAAGTCCTAGATCTTGGGTGGCTCCTATCTAGCCAACTCTTACATTTTCCACGTAAAAATATGGTGTCTTCTGTGTTGATTATGTTATTGTGTTGAGCTTCTCATTTTATGCTTTCATGGTTATATTAGAATATAAGAAATTAAAGAGTTGATGTTCATAGTTGGTTAAAAGTTTTAGGATAATTGATTCACCGCCCCCTCTCAGTTGTCTGGTGCAGTTCAACAATTGGTATCCGAGCAAGGTTCCTTAGAAGAAGGCCTAACAACTTCAGGAAGATCCAAGATGTCTTATAAAAGGGAAGTTTCACAATTTGATGGGACAAATTATGCTCTTTGGAAGGTATGAATGAAAAGCCATCTCCTTTGTCTTGGTTATAAAGTATGGCTAGCTGCATAGTCACAATTTGTCATGCCTGAAGATGGTTTGACAACTGAAGATGATATCAAAGAATATGAGTTGGATGTCAATGATAAGGATGCCCTGTTAAGTTCCTTAAGTGACACAGTGTTGACAAAAGTTATGGATCTTGAATCTGCAAATGAGGTATGGGAGAAGCTAAAAAATCTATATGAAGGAGATGATTCTGTAAGAGAAGCCAAGCTATAAATCTTGAAAGTAAAATATGAGGGTTTGAAGATGAGTGAAGATGAAAACATAAAAACCTTTATGCAAAATGGACTTGTCACTAGAATAAAAGGTATGGGATGAACTCTCAGTGATAAGGAAGTTGTGATGAAAATTCTTAGATCACTATGTTGGTTTAGGTCCAGACAACTGAGAGGGGGGGGGTGAATTAGTTGTCACACATTTTCTTTTTTTCTACTTTCAATCTTCCTTTAGCTCTTATAATCAATTTAATGATATAAACATTTCAGCATCAATCAATAACATATGATCATAAAAATTAAATAACACATTCAACACTAAGATTTTGACATGGAAACCCAATTAAGGGAAAAACCATGGTGGGGGTTAACCCACAAAAATTAATACTCTGTTAAAAGTATTTTTACAAATGGGAATGCACATGCATTCGGGCTCACTACCCAGAGCTCACTGCTCAAATGGAGGCTCACTGCCTATGGAAATATTACAATAGAATAATAGAGATCTGAACTAATTAATAGCATCTACTCATGCAAGAGTTTCAATTCTGGTTAGGTACAAAAACTAATCTTACACATTTCATCTTTGATCTGCTCTTCTTACTGTTCTTCCTTCATTCATACTTTGGATTTCTGCTCTTCTCACATACACCTTCTTCACATACACCACACACACTAAATCATCTAATTCCATCGGCTATATATATTCGCAACATGACCTACAATCATTTTCCCAGTCAGCTTCAAGAAACATTTAGAACTTGTTGAGTACTTTTCTCTGTCAGCTAGATCCATACATAATATGAGATGCGGAGAAAAAATTGCACTCACAAATCATTAATTAGGTTGGCCAATATCATTGGTCATCACCATTTGCCCAATAAACAACTTCTATACATCCAGAATCAAGATCTTCTGCAAGGTCAGCCTGTTCTTTTGTTTGCTTTGACAAATTGGAACCCAGTACTCAGAGGCTAATATCTTTTGAATCCTTCATTACTGGATGACAAAAGTCTGGAATTAGACTATCTTGATAATGCATATGACTCCCCTAGATCCATAGCTAATCATGACTTCCCATTGGAGAGATCCAGACTAAAATATCAGACCCTATTACTGCTCTATTCCTAGCTATCTAGACTTAGACAAATTCTAAATCTGACTTCCGGTATGAACAAATTATGTTATGGAGATGATTGGGATGATCTTAGTTGCCATCAATGAGAACATATATCATGCCTAGCAGTGTCTCTTGCCAACAATCTTCCCCTTTGGCATTGATGACAACACTTAGTAAAAAATGACTAAGTGTCTAGTGCAACTCCCCCTTTGTCTGTACACTCGTGTACTTCACTTATTGCGGTGCTCCCCCTTTGCTAAATACCTCATTTTTCACTTCCCTTCACTCCCCCTTTGACATCAATGGCAAAGGGTGGGGTTCGCAAGCCAAATTCTCCAACATTTGTGCATACAATGCCGCATATGTACAAATAATTATCGAGTCTTATTTACATGAACTTGAGAATGTCTGCAAAGCTAATTTTTATTTGCACAAGTTCAGAGGCTCAAGTACTCTTCATTCCATCCAAAATGGAGATGTTGTTGGTTTAGGTCCAGACAATTGAGAGGGGGGGTGAATCAGTTGTCACACATTTTCTTTCTTTTCTACTTTCAATTTTCCTTTAGTTCTTATAATCAATTCAATGATATAAACATTTCAACATCAATCAATAACATATGAATAGAAAACTTAAATAACACATTCAACACCAAGATTCTAACATGGAAACCTAGTTAAGGGAAAAACTATGGTGGGGGTTAACCCACAAAAAAATTAATACTCTGTTAAAAGTATTTTTACAAATGGGAATGCACATGCATTCAGGCTCACTGCCCAAAGCTCACTGCTCAAAAGGAGGCTCACTACCTTTGGAAATATTACAAAAAAAATAATAGAGGTTTGAATTGATTAATAACATCTACTCATGCAAGAGTTTCAGTTCCAGTTAAGTATAAAAACTGATCTTACACATTTCATCTTTGATCTGCTCTTCTTACTGTTCTGCCTTCATTCACACTTTTGATTTTTGCTCGTCTCGCATACACCTTTTTCATATACACCACACACACTTAATCAACCAATTCCATTGGCTATATATCCCCAATATGGTCTACAATGATTCTAACAGTCAGCTTCAACAACACTTAGAACTTTTATGAATGCTCTGCTCTGTCGGCTAGATCTATGCATAACTTAAGGTGCAGACCAAAACTTGCTCTTGATAATCATCACTCATGTAGGCCACTATCACTAATCATCACCGTTTGTCCAATAAACAACTTCCATACATCCGAAATCAAGATCTTCTACAAGGTCAACCTGTTCTTCTTATGTCTGCTCTGACAGACTGGATCCTGATACTCAGAGGCTAATATGTTTTGAATCCTTCATCACTGGAGGAAAAAATTCTATAGTTAGACTATCTTGAAAATGCATGACTCCCCTAGATCTGCAACTAATCATGACTTCCCACTGGAGAGATCCAGCCCAAAATACTGGAGCCTATTACTGCTCTATTCTTAGCTGCCCAGACTTAGACAAATTCAGAATCTGACTTCTGGTCTAAACAAATTGTGTTATGCAGATGTTGGGATGATCTTAGTTGCCATCAGTGACAACACCTATCAATGCAAAGTAGTGTCTCTTGCCAACAATTTCCCCCTTTGGCATTGATGGCAACACTTAGTGAAAAAAGACTAAGTGTCTAGTGTGACTCCCCTTTTTTCTGTACACTTATGTACTTCACTTATTCCGGTGCTCCCCCTTTGCTGAATACCTTATTTTTAACTACCCTTCACTCCCCCTTTGACATCAATGGAAAAGGGTGGGGTCTGCAAGCCAAAATTCTCCAAAATTTCTATATACATTGCTGCATATGTATAAGTAATCATTAAGTTCTATTCACATGAACTTGAGAATGTCTACAAAAATGGCTTTTATTTGCACAAGTTCGAAGGCTGAAGTACTATTCATTCCATCAAAAATTGAGATGTGCCCACTCAAAAAAAATGCATAAGCTTCTGCCTTTGCTAGATCTAGAGGATCACTTGTCTGAAGTGCATTCTCAGCTTCAGATAAGACATTATGCATGGATTCCAACTTGGGGGCAATCAATCCACGGAGTTCACACATCCTCTTCATTGTATTGCCTTTCTCTTTTACTAGCCCCTTTATTTCATCTGTCAAGCTAATAACCTGACATTCTTGGCTTATAGGAGAGGCAGTTAGAAGATCAAAATTTTGAGATAGAACTGATATTTTCTGTTCTTGTTCCTTTATCTTCTTCTCAATATCCTCATTGACCTTAGACCATGATAGGCAAAACTTATATATATCTCCTCCATCTCTTACAGCATTCTGAATGCTCTTTATGCTAATGCCTAGTATCAACCTATCACTCCTTATCAGATTCTTAACTTGACTAAATTTCTTGTTCAAGAAGTCTTTCTGAACTTTTGCCTCCACAAAATTTTCAAGAGACTCAAAATGAGTATTCATAGAACTTACAAGATTTTTCAGATGTTCAAAGGAGGAATTAGATGGATTCTTCTGGTAGGTAGGCATTAACTTTTCCAAAATTCCAGATGTAAGCCCCAATAGTTCATTGTCTTCCATGTGGAATTTTAACATCTTTTCTCTGGCCTTTACTTGGGTAAATGATGCTATTTTCATCAGTTGAATTGGAGAGAGAGAATCTATACTAGCTAGACCTTGGTGTAGCTCAAGCTCATCAAGTTCAATCATTTCTTTTTCAAGAAGACCTTTTACTGCATCTACAGTGTCTTGCAACCATTTCAGAACCATCCTTTTGTTCATATGATTTCCCAACATCTGCTTTAGGTGCTTCAATGTTTGCACCATCTTCTTCTGCCTTATCTTCCTTTCCTTTTTCTTTATCTTTCTTTGTTTTACTCTTCTCTATGTTCTCTTCTAAGGGACTCTTTCTTGTTTTCTCACCACTTTCTACCTAATCTAGAGGACTCTGTGTGGTAGCAATATCCTCTTCCTTTCCAAAGTGATCAGGTGGTGGAGTAACCCCTACATCAACTATTCTGTCTACCATATCTATGTCCTCCTGATTGACTTGTTCCTATTCCAGATTATCCAATATTTGGATTTGATGAATCAAGTCCATAATTGGTCTCCTCATGGATTAGTTTCAGAGGATCTAGAGTAGTACTTTGGTTATTAATTCTCTTTTTATTTTCTTCTTCAGGAGCTTCTTGTTCCGGAGCAGGAGGATTGTCTTCTTCCACTTGTTTTTCTGAAACAATGTAGTATTTATTTTTGTCTAAAGCCTTTCTTAGAATTTACTCTGTTTCCTTTGCAATTTCCTCAGTCTCACCAAGCATTAGCTTGTTCATCCAGACCTTGCTTTTGAATTTATCTTTAACTTCTTTGAGGATTTTATCTGCTTCTTTTCTAGTCATTACAGGGCACAAAGAAGAGATAACATACTCTCCGAGTTCTATGTCTTTATCCTTGGATGCTTCTTTCCTCATTTCCATTACATTCCTCAAACTTTTAGGAAGTTCTTGTAAGATTTCCAACAGGGCTCTATTGAATTTATTCAGATATATGATAATGACATCCTCTAAAATTTTCTTGTTTGCTTGATCAAGGTTATCATAGTAAACTCTAATAGGTTTTAAATTTCCATGAACAATGATTGTTTTTACAATTTCATCAATAGTCATAGCGACCTTACCGGTAACTTGATTTTTACTGGCCTTATTGCTTCCAGAAGGCTGGTCTTCAGAAGTCTTTGAAGTTTTGACCTTCTTGGATCTTATTTCTTTCACTTCTTCATCTGTCTCTATCTCATCATCTTTTGTGCTTGTGTGGGTTCTTGTGGCCTTGGTTTTCTTCCTTTTGCCTCCATCACTAGATGGAGTCACTTTCAGCTTCTTGGTGGAAGTGAATTTGAGTTTCTCAGTAGGAGTTACAAAACTCCTTGTCTTCCTTGAAGAACTTGGTGGAATTTCTAGAGCGACTGCCCACTAACTTTTTGCTTTTTCTTCTATAGTCTACTTAGTGCTCTTGTTCATCTTTTCAATTCTTTCTCTATTCTACTTTATTGCCTCCTTGGTTAGGCCAATGCTCTCAGCATACCTTTCAACTTGTATTTGCACTTTCCTCTTGGTCTTAGGTTGTCTGAACTCCACATGTAATTTTAGACTTAACTCCTTGTAGGTTCTAAACCTTTCCACAGAGGTATCTTTAGGTGTGCTTAGAAGATGTTGAGCATACATGTCTAGAATTTCCTCATCCACTTCATAACCCATTGGCATTATCCATACTATTCTTGGTTCCACAACTTCCATCAAACATTGATCTGTGTCTACCATAAAACATATTTCATTTTCATACTTTTCTACGACTGAACTAGGGATTCTTTCCCTTGCATGCATCAGACTCTGAAATTTTTGAAATATCCCCAGATTGCAGTCTTTTGTTCTCCTGAATCTCCAAGATTATGTAAATGGTCTCTTATCTGGATTGCCATTGGTCTGTCATTTGTCCATTGCACACCTTGCACTCCAGGCACTTCATTCATAAAATAGAAAAATAGGCATATGATCAATGAACCATATTTGAAGGAGTTTTTCTTATCTCTTTTGATTTTGCTCACATTCTCTATTAGCTGATTTTGTAGTAATTCACACAAATCATAGTTTGGATTCTCCTTTAACATCTTATAAGCTACATATATTGCAGTCCTAGAGACTGAATTTTCCCTACTTGAGTGATAAATCTTGTACCTGATTACCATAGAGGCAAATTTAACATCCGGTTCTGTGATATCATTGATGGTTCTGTGATATCAAACTTGGCACCGATAACATTAGTTACTATCTGGTTTTTAATGGCTTTCAACTTGGGTAATCCACTAGAGGAGTTCAACCCAGTTACAGTCTTGATAACATCCTTTGTGATCTTAAATGGTTTCATTAGCCACAAGAATTCATCATGTATTCAGCTTAAGATGTATCGAACCCATTCATTTTCATGAAAAGATGTAAATTCAATCATTTGCAGAAAGTGTTTGCTTTCAAGGGCTTCAAATTCAGGTCTTCATTGGTAGTTGTCATCTTTTAGATGATTCTTAAACAACTCCATCAGTTTCAGATTCCCATATTCTTCTAGATTGCAATGAATGTATGCCCTAATATCTTCAAGTAAAACCCCATATGGGACACTCGAGAAGGCACCTAGCAGCTTGACTTCAACAGATTTATAGGGATGCTTCTTGAGTTTGGGACAGGGCCTCTCTGTGACATCAACAAGTAAAGGTGTAGCCATTTGTAGAGATTGATAATTCAAGAAGTTTCACAGAAAACATAAATACCTTGTTCCGCAGATTAGGGTTTAGCTTGGAGATCCTCTTCACACTTTAATTTTTGGAAATTCTCATCTCTGAACTCGTTCACTCCTCTTCTTGCTTTCTTTTGATGCAAAGTGATCTAAACAAGGAATGAATGATCTTTTTATGTTCCGCAATACCTAATTTGTCTTTGTAATAAATGCTCTTCCCTAATACATTCGATTGCTTTTGTTTATTGAATAGTCTCACATAAATTACTCCGCAATCTTCCATATTCACTTCTTTTCTTTCATAATTCTTTCCAACTGTTCTGAATC
Source organism: Cunninghamia lanceolata (assembly GCA_027924645.1). Classification (NCBI taxonomy): domain Eukaryota; kingdom Viridiplantae; phylum Streptophyta; class Pinopsida; order Cupressales; family Cupressaceae; genus Cunninghamia; species Cunninghamia lanceolata. The sequence goes on from BSBN01000346.1 coordinate 750,490, forward strand.
AATTCAGGGTACATTTTCTTATTGTCCCAAATCCAGGCACTCACTTACTAGCTGGGGGAATTTGATTTACAATGCTGATCCCCCTGAGACAAGGCTCTCAAATTAATTCTCGAAGGAATTTTCAGCACTGGATTCTGGTGTGGATCCATTATTATCATTCATAATTGTTTTCTTGACCCATATCTTGTTTGATTCATTCTAAGTCTCATTCATATCAATTTTTTCTTTGCCTTTGTTTTGTCTCTGCTCATCTGGTTTTCTACTTACCAGACCACTTCTTTCATTATTCCTACTTCTGCAGAATCTTGCAATATGACTGGATTTATTGCAGTTAAAGAACACAACATTTCTTTTCTTGTAAACCTAATTTTCACTTGATCTATACTGATTAGCCATGTGTCCAAATCCATTGCAAACAAAACAGTAACCATTGAAAGAATTGCTAATTCTTCCATTGTTAGCATTATTCATCTTCATATTTCTTCATTCATTTGATCTATGACCATACCTCTTACATTTGAAACATTGACCGGAGAAGGATGAACCATTTTGATTTACTCTTCTTCTGCACTGAGTAGCTCTATGACCAAATTTGTTGTAGTTGAAGCAATTTCCATTGAATGAAGGATATCTTTGAGCATTAGGCTATCTTACTGGAGGTTTTCTAGTTTTGTTTCTCCCATTCCTAGATTGAAGATTTTTCTATCCGAATTCAGAGCTTTCACCTTTCTCATATCCAAGACCATGCTTGTCATCAGCCCTTTTTTGTCCTTCAAGTAGTTTTTCTAGTTTTGCTGAGCTTATCTTGAACTTCTTATATTCATTTGAAACTTCTAAGTCATGTTTGAGAATGTCAATTTGCCTTTCAAGTTCTCTCTCATTGTCTCTACTTTCTTGTAGATTAGATTCTAGATGTCCAACTATTCTATCCAATTTGCAATATTCTTCAGTTCTTTCTCTTAGTTTTTGATTTAGATGTTCTTCAATTTTCTTCATATATTCACTTTCTTTGGTTTGCCTCATTATTCTAGATTCCATTTCAATTTTTAGAACAACTTCTTTTGATAGCTTCTCACATTCCTTTGTCTTTTCTTCCAAAACTTCATTCATGTCATTTTCTTTAGGTAAATTGGATAGCTACAGAAGTAGCTCCTTTTTCCTTTGTAGAGATTTCTTTAATTTATCTTTTAACAATTCAATGGTATCATCAACATCTTTAAGTTCACCTTTCAAATTGCTAATTTCTACTTTAGACTGAACAAGCTCTTCCAGGGCCACTTGAAGTTGATCTTTGAGTGAACCCATTTGAGACTCCTTCCAAGATCTTTTCCTTACACTGTTAGGCTTTTCAAAGGAACCTCGCTCTGATATCAATTGTTGGTTTAGGTCCAGACAACTAAGAGGGGGGGGGGGTGAATCAATTGTCACACATTTTCTTTCTTTTCTACTTTCAATCTTCCTTCAGTTCTTATAATCAATTCAATGATATAAACATTTCAACATCAATCAATAACATATGAATAGAAAACTTAAATAACACATTTGACAAAAAGATTTTGATGTGGAAACCCGGTTAAGGGAAAAACCACATTGGGGGTTAACCCACAAAAAAATTAATACTCTGTTAAAAGTATTTTTACAAATGGGAATGCACATGCATCCGGGCTCACTACCCAGAGCTCACTGCTCAAAAGGAGGCCCACTACCTTTGGAAATATTACAACAAAAATAACAGAGGTCTGAACTGATTAATAGCATCTACTCATGCAAGAGTTTCAGTTCCAATTAAGTACAAAAACTAATCTTACACATTTCATCTTTGATCTGCTCTTCTTACTATTCTGCCTTCATTCACACTTTGGATTTATGCTCATCTCACATACACCTTTTTCGCATACACCACACACACTTAATCACCAATTCCATTGGCTATATATATCCTCAATATGATCTACAATCATTCTAATAGTCAGCTTCAACAACACTTAGAACTTTTATGAATGCTCTGCTCTGTCGGCTAGATCTATGCATAACTTAAGGTGCGGACCAAAAATTGCTCTTGATAATCATCACTCATATTGGCCACTATCATGGATCATCACCATTTGTCCAATAAACAACTTCCATACATCCGAAATAAAGATCTTCTATAAGGTCGGCCTATTCTTCTTCTGTCTGCTTTGACAGACTAGAACCTGATACTCAGAGGCTAATATCTTTTGAATCCTTCATCACTGGAGGACAAAAATCTATATTTAGAATATCTTGACAATTCATATGACTCCCCTAGATCCATAGACAATCATGACTTCCCATTGGAGAGATCTAGACCAAAATACCAGACCCTGTTACTGCTCTGTTCCTAGTTGTTCAGACTTAGACAAATTTTGAATCTGACTTCTGGTATGAAAAAATTGTGTTATGCGGATGATTGGGATGATCTTAGTTGCCATTAATGACAACACCTATCAATGCAAAGAAGTGTCTCTTGCCAACAGATGTTCCCACTTAGCAAAAATGAATATGCTTCTACCTTTGACAGATCTACTAGATCACTAGTCTGAGCTGCACTCTGAGCTTCAAATAGGGCATTATACATTATCTCTAACTTAGGAGAAATTAAGCCCTGGAGCTCACACATTATCTTCATAATGTTACCCTTTTCTTTAATAAGTCTCTTTATTTCATCTGTCAGTCTGATTACTTGACATTCTTGAGTTCTAGGTGAAACTATTAGAGGATCAAAATTTTGAGAGAGATTTGACAATTTCTGTTCTTGCTCCTTTATCTTTTTCTCAATATCCTCATTAACTTTGGGCCATGATAGACATAATTTGTACATATCACTTCCATCATTTAGAGCATTTTGAATACTTTTTATGCTAATACCAAGTATTCTTCTATCATTTCCTATTAGGTTCTTTATTTCACAAAATTTCTTATCCAGGAATTCTTTTTTGAACTTTTGCCTTCGCAGACTTTTCAAAAGACTCAAAATATGAGTTTACTAAACTTACAAGATTTTTTAGATGTCTAGAGGGGGAATCATTTTGATTCTTTTGATAGGTTGGAATTAATTTCTCCAAAATTCCAGTTGCAAGCCCTAGTAGCTCATTGTCCTCCATGTGGGACTTTAACATCTTTTCTCTAGCCTTTACTTAGGTGAATGATGCTATTTTCATCAATTGAATTGGAGAGAGAGCATCTGGATTGGCTAGGCCTTGGAGTAGCTCAGGCTCATTAAGTTCAATCATTTCTTTTTCAAGAAGACTTTTTACTGCATCTGCAGTGTCTCTTGCAGCCATTTTAGAACCATCCTTTTGATCTCTTGATTTCTCAGTATCTACTTTAGATGCTTCAACATTTGCACCATTTTCTTATGTTTTATCTTTCTTTTATCTTTCTTCCTCTATCTCTGCTTTATCTTTTTCTATGTTTTCTATAGAGGAACTTTTTCCTGTTTGTTCATCACTTACTACCTAATTATCCTCTTTCCCTGACGTATCAGATGGATTGGGAGTATCTCCTACATCAACTACTTTATCCAACATTTCTGTATCATCCTGATTTTCTTGTTCTACTTCTGGAATAGAGGCTTCACCCAACTCAGATTGCTTCTCGATGATGTTCTCTTCTTCACCATCCAAAACTTCTTCTGTGACTATAGGAAAATTGTGCTTCTCCAATGCTTTCAAAATAATTTCTTGAGTTTCTTTAACAATTTCACTGGTTTCTCCAAGCATGAGTTTGTTCATTCTCCTTTTGCTTTGAAAGTCATCTTTGACTTCCTTGAATATCATATCTCTTTGATTAGGTGAAATCTGAGGACATAAATTTATTAGCTCATCTTCCCTGATTTCCATGTCCTTGCTCTTGGCATTTTCTTTTCTTAATTCCAAAATACTTGCTAGACTTTGTGGCAACTCAGAAGTTATCTCAATCAGTGCCTTGTTGTAGATGTTGAGATATCTGACAGTTGCTTCCTCCAACACCCTTTTATCCACATCACTGTAATCATCATAGAATTCAATTATGGGTTTTAGATTACCATCTACCGTGACTGACTTTATCACATCCTCCAGGGAAAGTGTGGGCTTCTCCACATATTCCTCATATGCTTCTATCTTTTTCCTTTTACTAGTTTCTTCTGAAGGACTTTTCTTTGGTTACTTTTGCAGCTTTTGTTCCGGTGGCCTTAATTTCCTTGATTTCAATGTCTGAATCTGTATCTTCTTCTTCTTCTTTTACACTTTCATAGGTCCAGGTTGATTTTGTTTTCTTCCTTTTCTCCCATTTTCCAGAAGATTTTGCTTCCAGTTTTGTATTCTTGGAAGGAGCGGAGGCAGTAGCAGAGCTTCTAGTATTTCTTGAAGTGGAAGAGAATTCCACCAGATCACTTGTTTGTTTCTTATCTTGTTTCTCTTTCTCATCCTTCTCTATTCTTTCTTTGAATTTCTTCACAGCTTCCTTAGTTAGGCTAATATTTTCAGCTAACTGCTCAACTTCTTTTCTTACTCTCCTATTGGTTTCAGGTTCTCTGAGCTTAGTATGCAACTTTAAACTCAGCTCCTCATAAGTTCTAAATCTTTCAACCATTGTGTCTTTGGGATTGCTTAGCAGATGTTGAGCATACATATCCAAGATCCTTTCATCTACTTCAAACCCCATGGGCATGATCCAGATAATTATGAGTTCCACTGCTTCCATTAAACACTGATCAGTATCAACCATGAATCATATTTCATTTTTGTATTTGTCAACAATTGAATTAGGGATTCTTTCCCTTGAGTACATCATACTCTAAAAATTCTTGAAGTAACCCCATATTGTAGTTTTCTGAGCATTGAAATCAACAATGCTGCGAAGATGATTTCTGATCTGAATGGCAACTAGTTCATCCTTAGTCGAGTGCACACATTTTACCCCAGGTACCTCATTCATAAAGTAAAAGAATAGACATAGAATCAATGTAGGATACTTGAAAGTGTTTTTCTTATCCTTTTTGATTTTGTTTAAATTTTCAATTAGTTGATTCTATAGCAATTCACACAAGTCATAATCAACATTTCCTTTAGCATCTTGTATATAGCATATATGGCTATTCTGGAAATAGAATTTTCTCTGCTTGAGTGTTAAATCTTGTACCCAATCATCATGGAGGTAAATTTGACATCTGGTTCTATAATATCATTAATGGTCATTACCCTTCTAACAAACATAGCTCTGGTAGCATCAGTTACTATCTGGTTTTTCACATCTATCAGCATGGGCAATCCTCTGGTTGAGTTTAAACCAGTTACATTTCTGATAGTATCCCTAGTAATCTTGAATGGTTTTAACAACCAAATGAATTCATCATGCATCCGACTCAAGATGTATCAGACCCATTCATCCTCATCAAATGTTGGAAACCCCATAATCTGAATAAAGTGTTTATCCTGTAGTGCCTTATACTTGGGTTTAAATTCATGATTTTCATCCTTGAGTTGTTTCTTAAACAAGTCTACATACCTTGAATCTCCAAACTCATCTATATTTGCATGAATGTAAACCCTAATGTCTTCTAAATGCAATACACCATACATAACACTTGAAAAAGCACCTAACGGGTTGACTTCAATTGATTTGTGAGGATGCTTCTTAAATTTGGGTCGAGGCCTTTCAATAATATCAATAACATGAGGAGTAGCCATCTCAACAGATTTTAGATTCAAAGCTTTATAGAGAGGTGCCTTTTTCTTTCGTGGGGTTAGGGTTGATCAATTGCCGATTGAATTCACTCTCTACCTCAGTCTCTGGATTTGCAACTCAAATGCTCTTCTTCTTGTTCTCTTCAAATTCAAGGTGATTCATATGAGTGACCAAGTGACCTTTTAAAGTTTCACATTACCTAATTTTCCTTTGTAATAAATGCATTGCCCTAATTATATCCGATTACATTATTTTTGACAGTTCTTCATGTATCACTCCACAAGATTCCATATCAACATCTTTTCTTCCAAAATCCTTCCAAAGGTTCTAGACCAATTCAGAGTATTCTCTTTTATTGTTCGAGACTTAGGTACCCACTTACTGATCGAAGGAATTTGATGTTCTATGCAGCTACTCCTGAGCCAGAGCTTCTGACTTAATTCCTAGAGGAATTGTCAGCACCGGATTCTAGTGCGGACCCATCGCTATAGTTTATTGTATCTTTATTTGTCCAAATATTGTTCATTTCACTCTGTATCTCATTCACATCAATTTTTTTTTTGCCTCTGTCTTGTTTCTACTCATCCAATTTTTTGTTTACCAGACCTCTTCTTCCATTGTTCCTATTTTTGCAGAATCTTGCACTATGACCAGATTTATTGCAGTTAAAGCACACTTGATTTCCTCTTGATCTACACTGATTAGCCATGTGTCGAAATCCATTGCAAGAAAAGTAGTAGCCATTGAAATAATTGTCATTTGAGTTATTCATTGTCATACTTCTACATTCATTGGATTTGGAACCATACCTCTTGCATTTGAAGCATTGACCGGAGAAGGATGGACCATTTTGATTTTCTCTACTTCTGCACTGAATAACTCTATGACCAAATTTATTGTGATTGAAGAAATTTCCAATAAATGATGGATATCTTTAGGCATTAGGTTGTCTTACTAGAGGTTTTCTAGCTCTGTTCCTTTGATTCCTTTGTTGGAAATTCCTTTGTCCAGATCTGAAGCTTTCACCTTTCTCATATTTAAGATTACACTTGTCATTATCCTTTTTCTGTTCTTCAATTAGTGCTTCAAATTTAGCTGAGCTTATTTTGATCTTCTCCTTATCCTCATTTGCAATTTCTAGGTCATGTCTGAGAGTGATAATCTGTCTCTCAAGTTCTCTCTCATTGTTTCTGCTTTCTTGTAGATTAGATTCTAGGAGATCAGCTATTCCATCCAATCTGTAGCATTCTTCAGTTCTTTCTTTCAGATTTTGCTTTATCCCTTCTTTAGTTTTCTTCCTATCTTCAATTTCCTTGGTAAGTCTCATCACCCTAGTTTCCATCTCATGTTTTAATACAACTTCTTTAGCTAACTTTTCACATTCTTTTGTCTTTTCTTTCAAGGCCTTGTCTTCCAATTGAAGAGGTTGCTCCTTTCATTTTGCACTAGATTTGCTCAATTTTTCTTTTAAGATCTCAATGAAGTCTTCAACCCTTTTGAGATTATCTTGTAGTTCTTGTACTTCTACGTTGGACTGATCAAGATCATCTAGGGCAAGATTAAGTTGTCCTTGAAGATTATATTCTTCCATTTTATTGCCTTCCCAGATCTTCCTTAAGCTATTAAACTTTTCCAAAGGAACCTTGCTCTGATACCAATTGTTGGTTTAGGTCCGAACAACTGAGAGGGGGGGTGGTGAATCAGTTGTCACACATTTTCTTCTTTTCTACTTTCAATCTTCCTTTAGCTCTTATAATCAATTTAATGATATAAAAATTTCAACATCAATCAATAACATATGAATAGAAAACTTAAATAACACATTCGATACCAAGATTTTGACATGGAAACTTGGTTAAGGGAAAAACCACAGTGGGGGTTAATCCACAAAAAATAATACTCTGTTAAAAATATTTTTACAAATGGGAATGCGCATACATTCGAGCTCACTGCCTAGAGATCATTTCTCAAATGGAGGCTCACTACCTATGGAAATATTACAATAGAATAATAGAGATCTGAACTGACTAATAGCATCTACTCATGCAAGAGTTTCAGTTCTAGTTAGGTACAAAAACTGGTCTTACACATTTCATCTTTGATCTTCTCTTCTTACTATTTTGCCTTCATTTGCAATTTGGATTTATGCTCTTCTCACATACACCTTCTTCGCATACACCACACACACTAAATCATCCAATTCCATTGGCTATATATATTCGCAACATGACCTACAATCATTTTCCCAGTTGGCTTCAAGAAACATTTAGAACTTATTGAGTACTCTACTTTGTCGGCTAGATCCATACATAATATGAGATGCCGACCAAAACTTACACTCACAAATCATTAATTAGGTCAGCCAATATCACTGGTCATCACCATTTGCCCAATAAACAACTTCTATACATCCAGAATCAAGATCTCTACAAGGTCAACCTGTTCTTCTTCTGTCTGCTTTGATAAACTAGAACCCAGTATTCAGAGGCTAATATCTTTTGAATCCTTCATCACCAGAGGACAAAAATCTGGAGTTAGACTATCTTGACAATGCATATGACTCCCCTAGATCTGCCACTAATCATGACTTCCTACCAGAGAGATCCAGACTAAAATACCAGACCCTGTTACTACTCTGTTCCTAGTTGTCTAGACTTCGACAAAGTCTGAATCTGACTTTCGGTATGAACAAATTATGTTATGCGGATGATTGGGATGATCTTAGTTGCCATCAATGACAACATCTATCATGCCTAGTAGTGTCTCTTGCCAACACACTACCAAAGTCCTATAGTCACAAGGTAGCTGCAATTGAAGAAGTAATGACTATAAAAGCTATTGACAGAGATCAATTACTTGGAAAGCTTACAACATTTGAGATGAGAGAGTTTGGTGATGCATTGCCAAAAGTTGAGAATACCTTTAAAGCCACTAATTATAAAAGATCTCTAGAGTTGAGAAATATAAGGTGGAACCTAATGATTTTGATGAAATTGAAGCTAATTTTGATGACAGATTACAAAGAGGTTCTGGTAAGTTTAAAGGAAAATTACCTTTCAAATATTTTTCTTGTGGTAAAGTATGTCATTATGCTTCTAGATGTCCTAAAAGAATTGAAAGGAATAGAAAAAAAATTGAGAACAAGCCTAGATCTCCAAAGAAATGCTACTATGTTAGAGATTTTAATGATAAAGGTGTGACTGATGATGATTCTGATGATGCTAGTACTAGTGCAAATGAATGTTTGTTTATTGCCATCAAGGAGGAACCTATGTCTACTATGTTGGAAAGATACATAGTGTAGCTTCATGAGTGTTGTCATTAATGGCAACAAAGTTCATCCCACCCATCCGCAGGACATGGTGTGCTTATACCGGAAGTCAGATTGAAGAGTGTTGTGGTCCGGTGACCAAGAACAGAGCATGCAGCAAGGTTTGACAATCAGGTCTGGATCTCTCAGAGGAAGTATCTATGTAAAGTGTGGACTTGGGGAAGTCAGGAGGAGTACCTTGACTGATAGATTATAGGGATTGAGCCTCTGGTGATGAAAGAGTGAAGAGATTTAAGCACCTAAGTATTGGGTTCCTGTTTGGCAGAGTAGACAGAGGAAGAACTGACTGGCAGAGAATCAGATCTTAATCCAGATGAGTTATTGATGGTGATCAAGTTTCTTAAGGTATCATTCATGATTGGCTAACATGTTTGATGACTTCTATAAGCATCTCTTTAATATGCATCACTCGATAAGTAAGGTTTCAGCTGACAAATCAAAGTTTGGGAAAATATTGACTATTCCAGATGTCGACTAGAAAGATGTTGAAATCATTAGTGCGGATATATATACCAGATATATTTGGATGTGAAGGTGGATGTGTACATTGTGAAGTGTGAAGAAGAGTAGAGAATTGTTCAGGAGTAGTTATTTAGGTCCGGTATGTGACTGGACAACAGTACCTAAGAAGGGGAAGAATGAAGTGCAGCAGATCAGTGTATTGAGCCTAACTAGAATTGAACCTTCGCATGTGTGGATGCTTCTCATCAATTCAAGTATCTTGTTACCTTATACCTTGTAGACAGTGAGTCTCTTGTAGCCAGTGAGCCTCTTGTGAGCAGTGTGCTCGGGCAGTGAGTCCTAATTGAAATGTGCCATCTTGTTTTTTCTATTCTTCTAATAGAGAATACAATCTTGGGTTAATCACCCTGTGGTTTTTTCCCTTAACAGGGTTTTCCACGTCAAAATCATTGTGTCATGTGTACTGATGTTATTTCTAATTCATGGTTATGTTTGCTTATATGATTTGATGCTGCACTAATTGTTTAGATAGATCAAAAAGTTGAAATAATTAAGATAATTGATTCACCCCCCTCTCAGTTATCAACAATTGGTATCAGAGCTAAGTTCGTCCAAACAGAGCCTAATAGCTTGAGGAATATTTGGGAATTCAAATGGATGTGTATAGTATGAGGGAACAACTTTAGTCTGCCCTAGATGATCTTGAGCAATCTAACTCTAAAGTCAATGAATTGAAGGAAAGACTCAAACAGGCTGATGATTTCATAAATGAACTAAAAGGGAAACTGAGTATCTCTATGAAAAAGAGAAAGGATCTACTTCAGCAATTACCAAGTCAAGGTGAAGCCAATGATACAAATGAAGATCTGAAGAAGAAAACCAAGTTATGTGGAAAGTTATCAAAAGAGGTCATTATGGTAAGACATGAAATGGAATCAGGAGTTATGAAATTCACCCAAGAAATTGAAGAGAAAAGAAAAATTGAAGATGATCTAAGAGAATCTCTCAAAGAGAAATCAGAAGACTGCCACAAAATGGATAGAATAATCAGGCATTTAGAATCTGATCTCGAAGAAGCTAGAGATAATGAACAACTTGAGAATCAGATTGACACTCTTAAAAGGGATCTTCAAACAACAAATGAATACAAAGAGAAATTCAAGATAAGTTTTGCTCAACTTGAAGTTCTTCTTCAAAGCCAAAAGAGGGTAGATGACAAGCAAGGCTTGGGGTATGAAAAAGGTAAAAGCTCTGGATCCAGTCAGAAGAACTCCAGATCAAAAAATCCAAGAAACAAACCTAGAAGACATCCGGTAAGACAACCTAATGGTCAAAGATATCCATCCTTCAATGGATACTGCCACAACTGCAATAACTTTGGTCACAAAGCAAATCAGTGCAGAAGAAGAACAAATCAGGCTAATTCATCCTTCTCTGGACAATGTTTCAATTGCAAAAGGTATAGTCACAAATCTCATGAGTGTAGAAATATGCAAATGAACAATTCATTCAATGGTAGATGCTTTGCATGAAATAGAATGGGACATATGGCTAACCAGTGTAGATCAAGAGGATATCAGTCAAATATACAAAGAAATGTTGTTTGCCACAATTGCAATAGATCCGATCATATTGCCAAATTCTGCAGAAGAAAGAATCAGGACAAAAGGGGTCTGGTGCATCATAATCAAAACCAAGACAAAGGAAAAGGAAAAGTGAATGCAGATGAAATTCAAAGGGAGATGAACAAGATTTGGGTGAAGAGGAGTACAGAAAATGTTAGGGATGGATCTGCACCAGAATCTGGTGCTGATATTCCTTCCAGAAACTAAATAGATGAGCTCTGGCTTAGGGGGAGTCACAAAGGAAAACTATTTCCCCTAGCCAGTCAATTGGTGCCTGAAATTGGCACATGGAAAGTGGCAGATTGAAAGACATCTCAGAGAAACTTCTAAATAAGTTTTGGTAAAGATATGAAAGATATGAAAGATCCGCAAGAAGTTTAGAAGAGTTTAATCTTCTAAAGATTGATCCGGTTTAATAGTCAGCCAATAAGAAGCAGGTCTTTCACAATTAGATCCGGTATGATTCAAAATTGAGGAATCTTGATCTGCGGATAGATCAAATAATTGAGGAAAGAAAGATAGATTGTCAATAATCACCAAGAATATCTCGAAGCATATTTCAGTGATCTAGAAAAGATCCTTCTCAGAACAAGGAGAACAAAGCAACTGGAATGACTTGGGTTGCGCATTTATTGCAATATAAAATTAGGGTTTGCTAAGTGATAAAAGGGTTCATTTGCACATTTGCATTAGTGAAATAGATAAGAAGAGCTCTAAAAACAAGTTTGCCTCATCTCTATCAAGGATCAATCACAGAATTCAAATCAGCTGGTGATCTCTTCAGCTCATTCCGTGAACCCTAAAAGCATAAAAGGTATTTTCCATTCTTGATCAAAATCTCTTTGAATCTTTAAGATGACTGCTCCGAATGTTGTGAAGATTACTGATAGGACGCACCCTAAATTTAAGAAACATCCCTACAAATCTCTAGAAGTGGATCCCTTAGGAGCATTTTCCAACATTCCGCATGGGGTTTTACATGTTGAAGACATTAGGGCATACATTCATGCAAACATTGAAGAATTTGGGGAATCTAGGTTGATGGATATCTACCACAAGGAACTGATAGATGATTCATTTGATCTCAAACCCCAATACAAGGTCATTAGGGATAAACATTTCAGTCAATGCATCCATTTCCACTGTTTTACTGAAGATGAATGGGTCCAGTATGTTTTGAGTAGAATGCATGACAACTTCATGTGGTTGAACAGGCCATTTAAGATCACTAAGGATGCCATTAGGGTAGTAACTAGATTACACTCAACCGGTGGGATGCCTACTCTCAAATATATCAAAAACCAAATTGTAAGTGAGCCTACCAGATCAAAATTTGATAAAAGAGCAATGACAATTGAGGATATCACAGATCCAGATATCAAGTTTGCATCAATGATAATTGGCTATAAGATATATCACTCCAGCAGAGAGAATTCAGTATCCGAAACTGCTGTATATACTACTTATGAAATGTTAAGGAAGAATGCTGACTATGATCTCTATGAGCTCCTTTTGAACCAACTTTTGGAAAATCTATAGAAGATGAAGAAGGACAAGAAGAACTCCTTCAAATACGGTGGCTTGATACTCTGTTCTTCTATTATATGAATGAGCTACCCGGATCTAGTGGTTGGATATGGCAAAATGAGTTTAGGGCTACTTCAAGAACTTTCAAAATATGATGCAAGCCAGAGAGAGAATCCCCCAATCTCTAGTTGAAAAGTATAAAGATACAATTTTCTTTATGGTAGAAATTGATCAGTGCCTAATAGAGGCAGTGGAGCCAAGGGTAGTCTAGATCATGCTAATGGGGTATGAAGTAGATGAGAGAATTGTAGAGGTACATGTTCAACACATGCTTAGTCAACCCAAGGATCCTAAGGTAGAAAGGTTTGGAACTTACCAAGAATTAAGTGTAAAAGTTCATGTTGAACTAAGATAGCCTGAGATCAAGAGAAAGGTAAGGAGGGAAGTAGAAGATTTTGCCAAGAGGCATGGAATTTCAAAGGAGGCACTTGATGCACATAGAGAGAAGTTAGAAAGGGTAGAGAAAGAAAAAGAAAAACCAGAGAAAGAAGGTACTCTGGTAGAAGTCCCCTCTCGGACCAGATCCTCTAAGACCTCTACACCTACCACTGCTAAGAGCTTAAAGGCATCAAAACTGGAAGCACAATCATCTGGTAAAGGAGAAAAGAGAACAAAGAAAAAGGCTACAAGATCATACACAAGCTTCAAAGATGATGAAGAAACAGAGACAGATGAGGAAGTAAGGAAAATGAAGAAGAAGAAGAAATCAATTGGTGAACCCTCCACCGGTCAAGACAAAGAAGAGAAGCCAAAGGAATTTGTTGAAAAAACTACTCTCCACATTGATGATGTAGTCAAGGCAGTTACTGTGAATGGAAATCTACAACCAATAATAGAATTCTATGATGAATATAATGATGCAGATAAAAATATTTTGGAGGAAGCCATAGTTAAGTACTTGAACATATATAATAAAGCATTTATTGAAATCATCTCTCTAATTCCCAAAAGTTTAGAGAAAGAACTTGAAATGAGGAAGAACAATGCCCAAGCAAAAGATCTAGAAATTTGGGAGCAGATTGCTATTCAGCTCTATCCATCCATCACCCCAAAACAAATGAACATCATCTTCAAGGACTGCAAGGATGAGTTCCGGAGCAAAGCTAGAATGAATCAACTTATGCTTGGAGAAACTAACAAATTTGCAAAGGAAATAGAAGATATCCTCCGAAAATGCCTTCAAAAGATTCAGCCTTCCTATTATAGAGGACTTAGGTGATGAACCCTTTGTCATGGATGACAAAGGAGAACCTATTGAGACAGTAGCAGAAGAGGCAAAGGAGACAAGTGAAGAGAAAGCTAAGGACTTAGATTCCTCTACTTCGAAAGAGGAAGTCCATGAAGAAGCACACATCTCTCCTCCAGTTTCTCTAGCAGACTCCAGATCTAAAGGAGAAGAAAGATTAGAGGAGAAAACAAGTCAAGAAGAAGAAGTAAAGGAAAAAGAAAAAGACCAAGCAGAGAAGACCCCAGGAGACAGTTCTAAGACTGCACAAGGAAAGAAGACTCTATCTCCAGCAAGAGACACTGCAGAAACTGTCAAAGATTTCTTGACCAAAGAGATGATGGAATTTGATGAACTGGAGTTGCTTTAAGGTCCATTCAATTTTTATTCCCTCTCTCTGGTGCAAACCATGAATCTAACATCCTTCACTCAAGCAAAGGCAAAAGAAAACTTCTGAAGTCTCACATGGAAGACTGTGAGCTCATAGAAGTTGCATCTGATGTATTGGAGAAGATTATGCCATCCTTCCAAAAGGATTCTTCAGCCTCCACATCTGGTAATCTAAAGTCTCTTGTAAATTCTGTTCATACGTATTTTGATTCCTTAGAGAAGTCAGCAGAAGAAAAGGTCTGGAAGGAGTTTTTGGGAAAGAGATTCTCCGAAGTACAAGGTCTAATAACCAATGATAGGAGAGTTATGGATATTGGAATAAAGATCTTAGAAAATGCTCTTAAAGATGGTAGAGATATATATAAATTTTGTCTATCCTGGCCTAAAGTGACCAAGGACATTAAGAAGAAAGTAAAAGAGCAAGAGGATAAACTGTTAAGTTTATCTCAAAGTTTTGATCCTCTCTCCTCCTCCATAGTAAATCAAGAATATCAGGCTATTGTAGTCACAAATGAAATAAAGAAGCTTGAGAAGGAGAAGAAAAATAGAATAAACAGGTTGAGTGAACTTAGAGGGATAATTATCCCTAAGTTAGAAGCCATACATGAGGCCCTAAGTGATGCTCAGATTATAGCCCAGACCAGTGATCTGACAGATCTGCAAAGGGCAGAAGCTTTTGCATTCCTGTTGAGTGGTCACATCTCAATTTTGGACAGGATGAAGAAGAGTTGGGTGACAGAAGTGGTACAGCTGAAGGCCACTTTTGCAGATATAATTCAGTATATGTAAGTAAAACGTGTATATATGTTTCATGCGGCTAAGTATAGATTATTTTTGGAAATTTTGGTGTGCGGACCCTACCCTTTACCATTGATGTTAAAGGGGGAGTGAGGAGTAGTGAAAAATGTGGAATCTAGCTAAGGGGGAGCTCCGGTAAGGTGTACATTAGAACAGAGCATCAGCCAAGGGGGAGTGTAGTATGACACTTAGTCATTTTTCACTAAGTGTTGCCATCAATGCCAAAGGGGGAGATTGTTGGCAAGAGACATAGTGTAGCTTCATGAGTGTTGTCATTGATGGCAACAAAGTTCATCCCACCCATCTGCAGGACATGGTGTGCTTATACCGGAAGTCAAATTAAAGAGTGTTGTGGTCTAGTGACCAAGAACAGAGCATGCAGCAAGGTCCGACAATCAAGTCTAGATCTCTTAGAGGAAATATCTATGTAAAGTGGGGATTTGGGGAAGCCAAGAGGAGTACCTTGACTGATAGATTCCAGGGATTGAGCCTCTGGTGATGAAAGAGTGAAGAGATTTAAGCATCTAAGTATTGGGTTCCTGTTTGGCAGAGTAGACAGAGGAAGAACTGACCGGAAGAGCATTAGATCTTAATCTGGATGAGTTATTGATGGTGATCAAGTTTCTTAAGGTATCATTCATGATTGGACGACATGTTTGATGACTTCTATAAGCATCTCTTTGATATGCATCACTTGATAAGTAAGGTTTCAGCTGACAGATCAGAGTTTGGGAAAAATATTGTCTATTCCGGATGCCGACTAGAAAGATGTTGAAATCATTGGTGCGGATATATTTACCAGATATATTTGGATGTAAAGGTGGGTGTGTACATTGTGAAGTGCAAAGAAGAGCAGAGAATTGTTCAGGAGCACTTATTCAGGTCCGGTATGTGACTGGACAGCAATACCTAAGAAGAGGAAGAATGAAGTTCAACAGATTAGTGTATTAAGCCTAACCGAAACTGAACCTCAGCATGTGTGGATGCTTCTCATCAGTTCAAGTATCTTGTTACCTTATACCTTGTAGACAGTGAGTCTCTTGTAGGTAGTGAGCCTCTTGTGAGTAGTGTGCTCGGGTAGTGAGCCCTAATTGGCATGTGCCATCTTGTTCTTTCTATTCTTCTAACAAAGAATACAATCTTGGGTTAATCACCCCATGGTTTTTTCCCTTAACAGGGCTTTCCACATCAAAATCATTGTGTCATGTGTACTGATGTTATTTCTAATTCATGGTTATGTTTGCTTATATGATTTGATGCTGTACTAATATTTTAGACGGATCAGAAAGTTGAAATAATTAAGATAACTGATTCACCCCCTCTCAGTTATCAACATACTAATCCTCCTAGCTATGTGAAGGAAGAGAAACCAGTGGAAGAAAGTGCTTTGGTGGTTCAGGTTGAGAAAGATAAGGATGAATGGGTTATTGATAGTGGATGCTTACATCATATGACTGGTGACAAAAGTAAGTTTGTGAGTTTGGAAAAGTATGATGGAGGATTGGTTAGGTTTGGAGACAATGCAGTTGGTAAGATTTGTGGAAAAGGATCTATCTCATTTGACGGTAAGCATAATACTAATAATGTCCTGTATGTGAAGGGTTTGAAGCATAATCTTTTGAGTATTGGTCAGATGTGTGACAAAGGTTATGATATGAGATTTAAAGATAATGGGTGCAAGATCATGGAAAGCTCCGGAACTGTAATTGCTACCAGTAAGAAGACCAGTGGTAACATTTATCAATTAAGAGGAACTAGTGACTACTATTTATTGGCCTGAGCAGATGAGAGTTGGCTATGGCACAGAAGGATGTTTCATATGAACTTTAACAATCTAGTAAAGATAAGTTCAAGTAAGACTGTGAGAGATCTACTAAAGCTTGTAAACCCATCAATACCATCTACAAAGAATGTCAGTTTGGGAAGTAGACTAGGACAAGTTTCAAGAGCATAGAGCAATTTTATGTCAGTCTGCTAGATCTAGTGCATACAGACCTATCTGGTCCTACAAGGGTAAGAAGTCTACAAGGGTAGGTACTTCATGTTGCTTATTGATGATTACTCTAGAATGACTTGGGTTACTTTCTTAAGAGACAAATTTGGAGCCTTAGAAAAGTTCAAATCCTTCAAGGCAATGGCTGAGAATGAGTTAGAATTGAAAATCAAGTGTTTGAGGTTTGATAGAGGAGGTGAGTTCACTTCAAATGATTTCAACATTTTTTGTGAAGAGCAAGGGATTAAGAAGTAATTTTTTGCACCTAGAACTCCCCAGTAGAATGGAGTTGTGGAAAGAAAGAATAGGACTATTCAGGAGGCTGCTAGGACAATGATGAAGGAAGGAGGTCTTCCGAAAGTCTTTTGGAAAGAAGCTATACACACTATTGTCTACATTCATAATAGGGTTCAAGTGAAAGGTAATTGTACTAAAACTCCCTATGAACTGTGGTATGGAAGAATTCCTACAGTAAGATATTTAAAAGTTTTTGGAAGCAAATGCTATATTAGAAGAGATGAAGATCTAGGAAAATTTGATGCAATATGTGATGAAGGAATCTTCCTTGGGTACTCTACAAAGAGTAAGGCTTACCATTGTTATAATAAAAGACTGAAAAAGATTGTTGAAAGTGCAAATGTGAAGGTGGATGAAGACAGAGAAATAACATCATATCAGAATGACTATGAATGAGATGAACCTTCTACTACAACTTATGAAGATAAAGTTGAATAAGAAGATAGTCAAGATGAAGAATAAAATGCTCCAGAAAGTGTGTCTAAAACCCCCAAGTATGTAAGAATCAATTACTTTGAAGATCAAATTATTGGAGATAAAAGCAAAGGTGTACTGACAAGAAGAAAAGTTGCCGAAGAACAAGTAAACTATTGTTTGCTCTCCACAGTTGAACCAAAAAATATGAATGAATCCCGTAATGATGAAAATTGGGTAAAGGAAATGGAGGAAGAGCTATTGCAGATAGAGAAGAATGAAACTTGGGAACTAGTTCCTAGACCTATTGACAAAAATGTTATTGGAACTAAATGGATCTTCAGGAACAAGCTGAATGAAAATGGAGAAGTTGTAAGGAATAAAGAAAGACTTGTGTGCAAAGGATATTCTCAATTTGAAGGGATAGATTTCGAAGAAACTTTTGCCCCAGTAGCTCGGATTGAAGCAATCAGAATGTTTTTGGCATTCGCAACTCACAAAGATTTTAGGGTATATCAGATGGATGTAAAGTCTGCATTCCTAAATGGTGAGTTAGAAGAGGAAGTATACATTAAGCAACTGAAGGGATTCCAATTGTCAAATCAAGGTGATATGGTGTGGAGGTTGAAGAAAGCATTGTATGGACTCAAAGAAGCTCCTAGAGCTTGGTATGCAAGATTAGATAGGTGTTTACTGCAATTGGGATTTAGTAAACGTACTACAGATAGTAATATGTATTTCAAAATCAATAATAATTAGATCTTAATTGTTGAAGTCTTTGTTGATGACATTATCTTTGGAGGAAATGAAGGTATGTGCATAAAGTTTGTCGGTGAGATGAAAAGTGAATTTGAAATTTCCATGTTTGGTGAAATGAATTTCTTTTTGGTTCTGTAAATTAATCAATCAGATAAAGGAATCTTCATATCTCAGTCTAAGTATGTGAGAGAACTGTTGAAAAAGTTTGGGATGGAGGACTCTAAACCACTATGTATTCCTATGGTGACTGGCTGCAAGTTGAGAAAACCTGATGATTCACCCAAGACTGATCAGAAAAGGTACATATCAATGATTGAAGGATTGCTTTATCTAACTCAAACTAGACCTGATATTATGCATGCAGATTGTCTTGTTGCAAGATTTCAAGTTGATCCAAGAGAATCACATGTGATGGAAGTTAAGAGAATCTTAAGGTATTTAAAAGGCACATCAGATCATGGCCTATGGTATCCAAAAGATAATGATTTCACTATCAATACTTATACAGATGCTGATTGGGTAGGAGATGTTGATGACAAAAAATGTACAAGTGGAGGTGCTTTCTTTTTGGGAAATAGACTAGTTTCATGGATGAGCAAGAAGCAAGATTCAATTTCTTTATCAATAGTAGAAGTAGAGTATATTGCAGTAGCATGTTGCTACACTCAAGTATTATGGATGAAGCAAACATTGAAGGGCATAAGAGTTGTGTATGAAAATCCAGTTGCAATCTTTTGTGATAATACAAGTGCTATAAACATCTCGAAGAATCCAGTGATGCACTCAAGAACAAAGCATATATCTATAAGGTATCACTTTTTGAGAGAAAAGGTAAATGAAAATGAAGTAAAGATGGAGTATGTATCCACAAACCATCAGATTGCAGACATTTTTACTAAACCTTTGCCCAAAGATACTTTTGAGTATCTTAGAGAAAAGCTAGGGGTCATTACTCCTCCTACTCTAAACTAAGAAGCATAAGAATGCATCAATCTAGTGGTATCCAAAGCCTCATTTTTTATCTGGATTGATGTTTTAAGCACTATCCCTCAAGGGGAGTAGCTAGATATTTTTGATGAAGAAAGTTTTGGAAAATAGAGAAAGTTCAGTGGATTAGAGTAGCAGCATGCAAGTATGTGCCCTTTGCCAATGATGTCAAAGGGGAGAGAAATCATGTGAAAACCTTAGGGTGAGAAAGAATGTAGATGTGTAAAGAGAAAGGGGGAGAATCTTGTCTTGATGGTCTTTTCAGTTTTCCACATCATATGTTGCCATCAATGACAAAGGGGGAGATTGTTGCAAGTATGTGCCTAAACAGTGTTGTCATTAATGCCAACATATTTGTGTTGTCATTGGTGTCAACTATGCTCCTATCTTGTTGTTTGCTTGTAATGAGTAAGATGCTTTGTGTTTACTTATCTAAGCAACCTTGATGTTGAGGATATTGACGAAATTAGCCTCTCCGGTAGAAACAATGAGTTGCAGTGGAAATAGTGTATTGCATATAGAAAAATAGTCCAAAAGAATGCTCTGCATTTCTATAGAATGCATATCTTTGTCTGTGGATTGGAAGTTATTTAGAAGTCCATCTAAAGATGCTATGTTCTGTGATTAAGATTCTGGCATGAAGAATTGAGTGAGTTATGTTCACCAAAGTGAAAACAACTTTTTTGTATGTTTGGAAATGACAGGGAGAAAGTGTTATGTTCTACATTCCTCTGCATTGAAGTATTTTGATCTGTGGTTCTAGAGATAAGTCTAAGATAATGTTAAGTACCTTCAAATGCAATGGTTCATGATTTGGCAGTCTGCAAGATATCTTTTCCTTATGACAGTGGCTGGCAATGTTGTTCTTGTGCTCTCGTATGGAGAATCTGATGGGCAAAGTGTTTGGGTATTGTGCAGATGTTTGTGATGATTATAATGTGCTTGTGGATGTCTCCTAATCATGTTCCTACCTTCGGATTGGTCCACGGAGAGAAATTTAGATCATGGTTGAAGAATTCTCTTAGAAGACCTAATGTGCTCACCAGTCTTGACCTACTTGGTTGATTTCATTAATTATGGAGAAGCATTGAAGATTGTGGAGGTGTGATGTGACATGGAAGATTTCATTTGAGTCCCAACTAAGGAGCAATGTGATCCACATACATCAAGTTAGATATTTTCTTTAGTTGATTTTGTATTAGGTCTAGACCTATTCTATGTATGTTTGTAACGCCGACCTTGGAGATTGTTCCAACAATTGATGAATGTATTGCTGACCTTGATGTACATTCCAAGGTTTATGACTTGTATAAAGACTTGTAATGAATTGTGAAAAGAAGTATGAATGTGCGAATATGATGAGATAAGTGCGAAGGTGTGAAAGAGAAAAGCAGAGAAGTTTTATTGTGCTTCAAAGGAATTGAACCTAGGCATATAGTAGATGCTAATTAATTAGTTCACCATTTTGGCAGTGAGCCACCCTTTGGTAGTGAGCCGTTCTTTGCAGTGAACAATTTGGGAAGTGAGCCCTATAGGTAGTGAGCCTTTGTTTTTTAGTATTGATATAACTTATATATTTCTGTGGGCTAACACCCACCATGGTTTTTCCCTTTTAGGGTTTTCCATGTAAAAATCTGGTGTCTTCTATGTTGATTGTGTTATTGTGTTGAGCTTCTCATTTTATGCTTTCATGGTTATATTAGAATATAAACAATTAAAGAGTTGATGTTCATAGTTGGTTAAAAGTTTTAGGACAATTGATTTACCCCCTCTCAGTTGTCCAGTGTAGTTTAACAACATCAATTTTTCTAAAACATTGGATGCCTCACTAATAATCTCACTGTCTTGAATATGAGACCTTAGGATTTCTTCATGAGATTTGGATTGAATAATTGATACTAGTTTGAATTTCTGCAGAGGTGACATTGAGGCTAGGTTTATTGGTCCTTGCATCAACTCAAGTGAATCAGAAATCTGTTCTTCTTGCTGCTTCTCCAAAAATTCTTTGATAGTGTCGACAAGATCATGAATGGTAGTAGTGTCTCTTGCCACTTCTTCTTCTTCTTTGTTCTGCTCTGATGGATCTTGCCCCATAGCTTCTTGCTCATCAATTTTGTGTTCCAGAGAAGGACTCTTCTTATCTTTCTCATCCTCTTGATTTCCTTGATCATCATTTTTAGTTTGCTCTGAGGGACTTCAGTATTCTCAGGAGTCTTATCTCCTTCTTGCTCCTTTATTTCTTCATCTTTTCTAGGGCTTACCGAAGGAGTCTTTGTTTGATTCAAATCTTGCACAAAGCTGACTTCTAGAAGAGGATTGTCATCACCAACATTTGTTTCTTCCTTGTCATAGATTGTTGGGATGTTGAGTTCTTTTAGGACATCAAGAGTTATTTGTTCTATGTCCTTAACCAACTTCTTTATATCTTCAAACATCAAAATGTTGGTCCTTTTTTTATGTCAAGATTTCTCCTAATTACCTGGCTAACTCTTGTTTTCTCTTCATCTGTTATATCTAGGCATTCTCTTAATTCCAAATCTTTGGCCATTGCTTCTTCTTTTATAGAAGACATGATACTACTGAGGCTATCAGGTAGATCTGTAATTACCTCAAGGAGAGCTTTGTTAAACATTTCTAGAAATTTGATCACTGTAGTTTCAATGTTGTTCTTTTTTGCATCATTATACTCATCATACATGTCTGCTATAGGCTTTAGATTGCCATGTGCTGCCATAGCATTTAGAACATCTTCCAAATTTATTGTAGCTTCTACTTTCTCAGGCTCTATTTGCCTTGGCTTTTTCTTGTTTCTGCTCTTACCAGAGGGCTTATCCTATTTGCTCTTTGAGACTTCACTGGCCTTAGTCTTCATTTTCTTTATCTCTTCATCTATCTCAGTCTCCTCATCATGAGCTCCTACACTAACATACATTCTTTTTCCCTTGGTTTTCATTCTTTTGTGCTCTTTTACAGTGGTTTCCTTTGTAGGTTCTTCTACACTCACAGAAGGAGTGGGACCAAAGGACTTGGATGCTGCTTTAGCAGAGGTTGAACCTCTTATTCTTCTTTTTGGTATTGCAGGCTCATCTATTTTCTTTTCAAGCTCTTCCGGAGCCTTCTCTGGTTCATCTTGCTTCTTTTCTACAGTTGCGTTTGCAGCCTCAAAATTTGCTCTTGCTTCTGCAATTTGTTGTTTGGTAAACCCCTTGCTGTGGGCATATTCATCTACTATTTCCCTAGCCTTCTTTACACTTTTAGGCTTTCTTAATTCAACATGAACTTTCACAGAGATTTCTTCATAGGTGCCAAATCTTTCTTCTGTAGAATCTCTGGGCTTACTCAACATGAGTTCAAAATCTCTAGGACATTAGAATAGATGTATTTATTTCATGCATATTCAGATACTTTGATACTTAGATGATGATACATTATTGATTTGATATTTTATTATTTTTCTTGATGTAATAAGACATCGAGATGATGTCTCTTCCAACTGGGGAAGGATGTCACATATCAGACTTTTGCAATTACTCAAATTGGTTAATTTCAATGGAAATTGTAGAACATTAGTTGATGATATTGGAAGATATATGATTGGTTTAAATTTCAATTGCTTCGGCTATGTTTTGGAACTAACCTATTGATGTTGTAATGAGTTTGCTTGTCTATAGGTCTTGTCAAAGGACAAGAGCATGGCTTTGGTAGGGGGGTTTAGCTTCTTGGAAACACATGTCGGGTTCTATCTGGTGTCTTTATTACATACACTCACTTAGATTTCTTGTGGTTTCAAGAGATGTTTGAATTATGTTTTTTCTAGAGTCGAATGATTTCCTCTTTATAGGTATTGTCTTCATTATGCTCTATCTCCTTACCTATTTAGATACCCGTGTTGTCAAAAACAAAGAAGTTAGTTGAGATTTGTTCAAATATAATTTAAAAAAATTTGAAATTCTAATTAGTGTGTATGAGGAAAAATTGATTAAATCTAAACTAAATAAAATCAAAGAACCCAATAACATAAAGAAAATGAATTTAAATAAAAGCCATGACAAATAATCAATGAAATAAAGACTTTTACCGAAATCTGTGTTGTTTCCTTTGGATTGAATGTGAATTGCTCAATGGAGTTGCAAAGCCATAGTTGCAACAAGCAAGTAGTGTGCTCAATATGCTCAAAGATCAATGTCAAGAGATCGTGAGAGTGCTCAATCAACGCATTTTGTATGCTCAAAGATCTGTTAAGTATGCCTGAGAATACGATCGAAGAGAGAGGCCCAATGAAGGAGATGAGGGGGGTTTATATAGATTTCCAGGAAGATCGATCAACGGTCCAGATAATTCAGAAGAATCAACGGAGGAGATAAGTTGAGGAATGTGCAACGAATGAGAAGAAGACATGTGTTTTGCTTGCTTTTGCATGAGAGGAGCTATCAAGAATAGAAGAATGAGTTAACTAAAGAGATAAATCAATTAAAAGAATAAAGCAATCAGTTAAGTGATTTAAAATAAGAAGAAGAAATTTGCATGAGAATAGAAGATATTTTGCTTTATTAAATATAGAAATATTTAATTGATGAGCAAGAAAGCTTGAGTTATTTTAGAGATAACTCAAATTAGAAGAAAAAGCAATTTAAATAAATAATTGATTTATTTAAATTTAGAGAAGATATTTTTGGAAGAAGTAATTAAATAATTGGAATTATTTAATTTAGAAGATTTAAAAGCAAATTAAATAAATAAATTTATTTAATTGTTGTGCATGATTTTGGAAGAACAGAAGATTATAAATAAAATATTTGATTTTATTTATTTTTAGAGGATTGAGATAATTTAAATAAATTTGATTTGATTTATTTAAATTTAGAAGAACAATTGATTTAATTAAATAATGTAAATTATTTAATTGTAGATAAGATAGAATTGTGATGAATTAATTAAATAATGGGATATATTTAATTAATGTGGCTGTGAATTTTGGAAGGAGGATAATGATCAAATTAAATAATTAAAATTATTTAATTGTGGAAGAATATAGAGGAATTTAATTTAATTAATTAAATAAAGAGGGTTTATTTAATTAATGTTGAATTTAGGAGATTTAGAAGAATTTGATGATAATTAATTAAATAATTAGATTATTTAATTAACGTTGTAATGCAGGTGATTAGACAGATAACGGAATGCCAATGATTTAATGACACGGTCATTTTAGGGTGTCTACATTTTGCTGCTCTTTGATGCAATGCAGCTTGTAGCGTTGCGTCAAAGAAATTAATTGTCGAAGACGTGATACAATTTTTGATGCCCCAGTGTAGGTAGTTGCCCCAGCGTAGCTGCCGTAGGGTGCCCCCTCGAGAGGAAAGATAGGGAAGCGACAGAAGAACTGTGTTGACGCTCGACTAAAAGATTTGTTGGAGATAGGCGAGGCTGGGTTGATGATAGATAGAAGAAAGGAGATAGAAGAGAACATGAGAGAAAGACTGTTGATCGATCCTTGCTGGAAAACTATATAAGGCCATGGATGAATGGATGGTGTAAATGGATGAGCTTGTTGCATGACAAATAATCAATGAAATAAAGACTTTTACCGAAATCTGTGTTGTTTCCTTTGGAATTGAATGTGGATTGCTCAATGAAGTTGCGATGCCATAGCCGCAACAAGCAAGTAGTGTGCTCAATGTGCTCAAAGATCAATGTCAAGAGATCGTGAGAGTGCTCAATCGACGCATTTTGTATGCTCAAAGCTCTGTTAAGTATGTCTGAGAATACGATTGAAGAGAGAGGCCCAATGAAGGAGTGAAGGGGGTTTATATAGATTTCAAGGAAAATCGATCAACGGTCCAGATAATTCAGAAGAATCAACGGAGGAGAACAGTTGAGGAACGTGCAACGAATAAGAAGAAGACATGTGTCTTGCTTGCTTTTGCATGAGAGGAGTTATCAAGAATAGAAGAATGAGTTAACTGAAGAGATAAATCAATTAAAAGAGTAAAGCAATTAGTTAAGTGATTTAAAACAAGAAGAAGGGATTTGCATGAGAAAAGAAGATATTTTGCTTTATTAAATATAGAAATATTTAATTGATGAGCAAGAAAGCTTGAGTTATTTTAGAGATAACTCAAATTAGAAGAAAAAGGAATTTAAATAAATAATTGATTTATTTAAATTTAGAGAGGATATTATTGGAAGAAATAATTAAATAATTGGAATTATTTAATTTAGAATATTTAAAAGCAAATTAAATAAATAAATTTATTTAATTGTTGTGCATGATTTTGAAAGAACAGAAGATTATAAATAAAATATTTGATTTTATTTATTTTTAGAGGATTGAGATAATTTAAATAAATTTGATTTGATTTATTTAAATTTAGAAGAACAATTGATTTAATTAAATAATGTAAATTATTTAATTATAGATAAGATAGAATTTGTGATGAATTAATTAAATAATGGGATTTAATTAATTAATGTGGCTATGATTTTCGGAAAGCGAATAATGATTTAATTAAATAATTAAAAATTATTTAATTGTGGAAGAATATAGAGGAATTTAATTTAATTAATTAAATAAAGAGAATTTATTTAATTAATGTTGAAAGTATGTGATTTAGAAGAATTTGATGAAATTAATTAAATAATTAGATTATTTAATTAACGTTGAAATGCAGGTGATTAGGAAGAAATGACGAAATGCAAGTGATGCGACGACTTGGTCATTTTAGGGTGTCTACATTTTGCCCCTCTTTGATGCAATGCAGCATGTAGCGTTGCGTCAAAGAAAATCGATTGTTGAAGATGTGATACAATGTGTTTTTTTTTTTTATGCCCCAGTGTAGGTAATTGCCCCAGCATAGTTAGTGTAGGGTGCCCCCTCGAGAGGAAAGACAGGGAAGTGATAGAAGAACTGTGTTGACGCTCGACTAGAAGATTTGTTGGAGACAGATAAGGTTGGGTTGATGATAGATAGAAGAGAACATGATAGAAAAGACTGTTGATCGATTATTGTTGGAAAACTATATAAGGCCATGGATGAATGGATGGGTAGATGGATGAGCTTGTTGCAACGGTTTCACAAATATTTAAAAAGAGCAATCCTTATTTTTGATATAGCACGTGGATAGTTTGGCACCAAGGTATAGAAGATCAAGGTGCAGTAATATCTGAGTGCGTGGACGTTGACTCTGCAAGCAAGTGGTTTGAACTTAGATCCCCTTAGACATAATATAACCTTGTTGGAACATGCGAATAAGCCATAGTCTTGAACATAAAATAAACTTCAATACATGTAAATGCAAGAAGAATTATTAATATGTAAGATGCTAGGTCCTAACACACACAAGATAAATAGAATGCCAAGAAAGATACTAAAGATCATTCCTCAAACACGGCACACAGAAAGCAATGACTATGCCCCCAATCTGTGCTGCATCGCAACATACCAAGATTATAGATAAATCAAGGTAGTCTTGAATAGGTATTGGAAAAGGAACAAAAGATAAACCATAACACAAATTGACTGACTTACAAAGTAAACATACAGCCAACATATTCTCTTGCCAAAGAGGTTGCTCAGGATAGACAAGATAGGAAAGATAACAACCTTATCGTAGGAACTCTGTGTCCATTAAAGGGGGCTATCTACTTAAAAAGACAATGTCTCACTTGCAGGAAATGCCACATGTCGCAGGAGACGCGTGTGTTGGTCTCGACAATGGAACACTTCGCAGAAGACAAGCTTGTGGATCTAGGGCTTAGTTAAGCGGTACTTAGTTGATGTTGGCAATCGGTATGCAGGACAGTAGATGACTCTGGAAGTAGGCCTCTTTGCTTCAAGTTTGTTAAGGACTTTTTCTTTGAAAGGATGCGCTAGCTTGCTGCTTGAGTTAGTCAAGTCGAGGCGAATGGATTTTGAAAAATGGAAGGCTAGAAAGGTGACAGTGCTAATGGATTGAAACGGGTGGAGAATGATGGATCGTGTGTGCCTGAGTACTGGATACATCCTTCGTATTCCAGATTGCCTACATACCCTGTATCCACGGGATCAAGGCACATTTACGATGGAAGATGAATGTGATAAATATGTAGTTCTGGATAGAGTGATGAATGGGTCAAGGTGAAATGAGGGGATCTTATGTACCTGAGTACTGAATACTTCCTTCATATTCCAGACTGCCTACATACCCATATCCATGGGATCAAGGTACCTTAAGATTGAGAAGAGATGATATGTAGTTCTGGTGAGGGTGATGATGTAGAAAAAGTGTTGAGAAAATAACAGCCTTATCATAGGAACTCTGTGTCTGTTAAAGGGTGTTACCTGTGGAAATGAGAAAAGATCGAAGTATGTGCTACGAACCACGAACAAGGAACCAATCCTAGACCTAAGTTAAGGAAAGAGTTGCCCCCATTCTGGTAGAGGAAACTGTAGGGGTGACTGCCGAAGAAGACACAGAAAGACTTGACCTAGGACAAGACAGTGTTAACTGTAGACACAGATCAAGACATGGGAAGAAGATGATGGACACTGACAAATTTCCAAGCTATACTAGATAGGGAGATGGAAATGCAAACAAAGTCAATGGTTTTATTATGGATGGATGGATGAGGCGCATTGCGAACTGGACAAGGAGTGGACAGGACTCGATAGACGATGGATGCTGACTCTACGCATAGCACCTGTTTGCCAGGTTTTCACTATGGTACTTATCCAAGGCGCTTGTTTGCCAGGTTTTCACCAGAGGACGGATTTTTTTGGATTTTTTTGTTTTTTTTTTGTTTTTTGTTTTTTTTAGAATACTTTGAGGATCAGGCATAAAACTTCTTGAGATGGACACTATTAAGTGGCTCATCCAGAGGAATGCCGTCAAGTGTAGCTAAAGTATAAGCTCCTGATCTGTATGCTGCTGTCACAATGAAGGGACCTAACCAATTAGGCTCAAACTTGCCCTTCTTTTCTCGATCTGCTTGATTTCTCTGATTCTCCTTAAGTACAAGATCACCAACTTGAAACCGTCTTTCTTTGATCTTTTTGTTGTAATTACACTGGAGGTGATTTTGATAGACATGGAGATGATTAAGTGCAGCAAGGTGCCTCTCATCTAGTAGTTCAAGCTCAGCTAATCTGGAAGTGCGATACTCATCTCTGCCGATTAGGTCCTGCATGGATACTCTGAGAGATGGGATCTCGACCTCTATAGGTAGGATGGCTTCAGAGCCAAAGACCAAGGCATATGGTGTGGCACCAGTTGGTGTTCTGATACTAGTGCGGTAGGCCCATAGGGCGGGATTGAGTTGTAAGTGCCAATCATGACCAGCTTCATTGACCATTTTCTTGAGGATCTTGAGAATGGTTTTATTGGAAGCCTCAGCTTGGCCGTTACTCTGCGGATAGTAGGGAGTTGAAAAGCGATGTTGGATATTGTATTGTATGCATAAGGCACGAACATCTTGGTTCTTGAATGGTCTCCCATTATCAGTGACAATGGCTTGGGGAATACCATACCGGCATATGAGGTAGTTTAGAATAAACTTGGCTATTTGCTTATCGGTGATATAGGTCATAGGAATGGCTTCTACCCACTTCGTGAAATACTCAGTGGCGGTAATGATAAACTTGTGGCCATTTGAGGAGGAAGGGTGGATTTGTCCTACGAGGTCGAGACCCCATTGAGAAAAAGGCCATGGAGTTGTCATAGGTTGTAATTCATGAGCTGGTGCGTGAATCAAATCTCCATGCTGCTGACATTGTAAACACTTCTTAGCAAACTATGCAGCATCTTGCTCTATTGTAGGCCAATAATAACCTGTTCTGAGTATCTTCTTAGCAATATTAGGACCGGTAGAATGTGCGCCATAGACACCTTCGTGTATGTCTCGTAAGGTAGCTTCAGCTTCTTCCGCGTTAAGACATCGTAAGAGGACACCATCAAGACTCCGGTGATATAGTGTATCACCTAGAATGGTATAACGAGAGGATCGATGGATAAAGGTTTTGCGTTGGGTGGATGATAGGTCAGGGGGAAAGGTTTGGTGTTTGAGGTATTCATAGATATCTTCATACCATGGGGAATTGGGACCAACAAGTTCACAGATGATTTCAGTAACAGGAACATTGATGGCTGGTATCAACAATTGCTCGATCAAGAATTCACACTTCTGTGTATTTGCAGGCATGTCAATCAGTGATCCTACAGAAGCCATAGAATCCGCAGCTTTGTTATGCTCTCTTGGAATTTGCTCAAATGTGATTCTAGAAAAGTGTGGTTTGTAGGCATCCACTAGTTGCTTGTAGGGGACCAACTTTTCATTCGTGACTTGGTGAATGACTAACTGTGAGTCTCCATATACTTGTAATTCTGTGATGTCCCATTGAACTGTTATGTTGAGACCTATAAGGAGTGCTTCATACTCGGCTATGTTGTTAGTGCAAGGGAATGCAAGCCGATATGATTTTGGAATATAGTCATTTTGAGGCTTAACAAATAAGATGCCGGCTCCTGATCCATGCTGTGTGTAGGAACCGTCAAAGTACAACTTCCACATTATGGAGTTGGAAAGAGTGAAGAGATTCTCATTAGGAAAGTCTGCTACCATAAGATGTGTATCTTTCATAGGTGCTTCTGCTAGTTGATCCACGAGGGCTTGTCCTTTGATTGCTTTACGATCCATGTACTCAATATCGAACTCACTAAGGATCATAACCCATTTAGCTAGTCTGCCTGTGAGAGCTGCTTTTGCTAGTAGATACTTCAAGGGATCAATCTTGGCTATCAGATTTGTATGTTGGTTCAACATATAATGCCACAATTTTTGGGAGGCGAACACTACTGCTAAACAAGCCCTTTCCATTGGTGAATAATTGAGCTCATATCCCACCAAGGTTCTACTGATGTAATAAATTGCATGCTCCTTTCCTGTGTCATCATTTTGTGCTAGCAGGGCCCCCAAGGCTGAGTTTGTAGTGGAGATGTACAATATCAAAGGTTTGTCTACCACTGGTGGAACCAATATAGGAGGTGTAGCTAGATACTCTTTAAGTTGATCAAATGCTGCTTGACACTTATTGTCCCATCGAAATGAGACATCCTTTCGGAGCAAGTGTTAAAAGGGTTGACATTTATCTGCTAGCTATGATATGAAATGCCGAATGGACTGCAACCTTCCCTAAAGGCTCCTTAGTGCTTTAAGGTTCTTGGGTGGAGGCATCTCCACTATAGCCTTTACTTTCGCTGGATCTACTTCAATGCCTCTACGAGATACAATGTATCCCAACAGGTTCCTTGATGTTACACCGAATACACACTTCTTTGGATTGAGTCTTACTTGGTATTTTTCAAGCCTGTCGAAGATCTGTCCTAGATCCTGTATGTGATCTGCCCTAGAAGATTTAGCCAATATATCATCAACATAGTCTTCCATGATGTGATGAAATAGATCGTGGAAGATCACTGTCATTTCTCTCTGATAGGTTGCTCCTGCATTCTTCAGACCAAACGGCATGACACACCAACAATAAATGCCCCAAGGACAAGTAAAGGTTGTTTTATGTTGGTCTTATGTAGCTATCCTTATCTGATTATAACTCGAGAATCCATCCATGAGTGAAAGCATCTCGTGACCTGCTGTCAAGTCCACTATAATGCCAATGTTTGGTAATGGAAAGTCATCTTTAGGACATGCTTTATTGAGATCTCTGAAATCATTACACATGCGGATGCGCCCATTCGGTTTAGACACAGGTACAATGTTTGAGACCTAATCTGAATAGTCAATGGGTCGTATGAACTTTGCATCTAACAACTTTTGTATTTCAACCTTCACCAAGAGAACTATCTGTGGGTGCATCTTTCTCAGCTTCTGCTTGATTGGTTTCACTTTGGGATCAACTGTGAGATAATGAACTACCAGCTTAGGGTCTAGCCCTGGCATATCTGCATAGGTCCATGCAAAGTTGATGGTTCGTTGCAAGAAGAAGTTGTTAAGATTTCTGTGCTCTGTGTCAGATAATGATGCTGCTAGGAATGTGGTCTTTGGATTCTGTTCTGTGCCCAGGTTGATCTCTGTAGAATCTTCCACTAGGAGAGCTGATTTCTCTTGATACTTAGATGGTAGGGGAAGGTCAAATCCTCCATCCTCAGGTGCCACAGTTGGGTTTTCACCTTTGGATACGTCCTTTATTTTTACTATTTTATGATCAGGAGGTGCCACAGTGTGGTTTTCACCTAGAGATCTTTTTTTATTTGCACTTTTGCGACTGGAGGATTTGGCATTCTCACCAAAATAAGCTGTGGGCTCTAGTTCCATTACAAAACCTGCTTTGTGATTGCCTAGAGGGATACCTACCTGAAGTCCCATGAACTTCGCTAGAGCTTCGTCATTCTGAAATACATCTATAATGGGGGCCCCTTGTTGGTCCCAATCGATAAGTTCAGGGTAGACAAGTGTGATATTCTGGGTGTTGGTGGTGGAAGTTAAGGATACAGAGGACAGTGTAAAAATGGAGGATTCTGTGAATAGATTGGTCATGTGGAGGGAAGAGTCATCGATGATATCCTCTGTAGACGTCGAATCAACAGGAAAAGTGTCAGCTACCTCGTCGAGGATATACTCGATGTCCAAGGCGCGTGGTACCTTCTTACCAAATCCTAATCCTTTCTTGTCTAGCTTCTTTGTTACCACAATGGGCTCCATAGTTCCTTGATTCTGTTTCCCAAGGCCACCTTTGCCTTTATAGCCCGTATTTTGCACTATCCTTAAGCCATTGCCATATTGCTTGACTGGTATCGTGACAGGTTCTTTCTCCTTGTAGAGCCAAGAAGAGATGTCCTCAATAGTTTCCTCTTCCAATAACCGTCCATGTTGGAATTGGGTTAGGAATGTTGGGGGAGGAATAGCTACTTTTTTGGTAACTTTGGCAATGGGTGGTTGGCCGTAAGATTTTGGCGATAGAGGCATCTGCCCTACACAACAAGATTCTGAGATATCATAAGTGCCAAAGCCTATATCTCGGATGCGAGCTGTGATTTTGGGGAGGGGTGTAGATTCACTTGTAGAGGCTTGCATGAGAGTTTCAGGATCAACATAAAGAGGGGATTCAAGGGCTTTGTCATTTTTAGGCACTTGGTTGCAATTCTTATAGCTTCCTTGCAAGACACGACAAAATTCAAAAGGATTAGGATCTCCTGGGATGGTGATCTCCGTACCATTGTATGGGAACTTTAGGGACTGATGGTACGTGGAGGGGACAGCTTTCATTGCATGGATCCATGGGCAGCCAAGAATAATGTTGTAAGGCAGCTCAATATCAAGAACTTGACACTTGGTTTCAAGCATAACATTGCCCAGCTGTATAGGCAAGTGAATAACACCTTCTGAACGGCGTTCTGCATCATCATATCCCTTGATTGTAATACTATGATCAGTGTTGACGTGATCCTCAGAGTATCCCAATTGCTTTAGTAACTTTAAAGAACAGATGTTGAGACCAGCACCACCATCTATGAGTATACGTTTGATTTTGCACTTATGGATGAGAACTTCAACATGAAGGGCATCGTTGTGACAAGGATCATGGGAGGGGAGGTCTTTCTCAGAGAAGACCACGTTGTAAGGTGAAGCAATATTACCCACTATAGCTTGGAAATCTGTGACCGCTATGTTGTTAGGAACAGAAGACTCTTGGAGGGCTTTTTCTAGCACCACTCTATGTGTAGGTGATGACCGTAGAAGGTCCAAAATAGAGATCTGTGCTGGTGTTCTCCCTAGATGTTCGACAAGATTATAATCAGACTGAATCGAAAGCCTAGGTGTAGGTGCACGGATGGTGACATGACCTCGACGAGTAGTAACAGCACAATCCGTAGATTTGCCTTTGATCGTGAGGGTAGACACTCGACTCTCTTCAAAACGACCTACAATGGAATCAAAGGAAGTGGACGCATGATTGATACCTTTACCTCTATCCTGAGGAGGAGGTGGACCGTGATGAGGGAATGGTTCCTTGTACATATCTAGATCCTTGTTCGTGTGTTGCGCTGGTGATTCATCCTCAAAAGTGATTTGATTACCGTCGATGAGGTTTTGGATGAGGTGCTTAAGTTTCATGCAAGAAGCGGTTCGATGCCCTTTGCTCCTATGGAACTCACAATACTTATTGTCTCTATAATGTGCCATTTTGTAGACAGGTTCTCCATAGGGAGGAGCATCAGGTAAGGTGATGAGCCCTTTCTGCAAAGCTTGCTGTAAGCCCGATTCGATGGGCACTCCTAAGGGAGTGAATTGACGTCGCGAAGGGTAATCTTGTTGGGGCCACTCTGGTTGTCGTTGCTGTTGGTTTGGATAAGGCTGCCTTTGTTGCTGTTGTTGTTGAGGTGGAGCTTGACTTGGTTTGGAGAGCTGCAGCGGTGTTTGCAACATTTGTACATGCTTAGTATCGACCACCCCATCGTTGACCACGTTTTTGTTCTTGTTCCAATACTTGGGTTTATCATTTGATTGTTGATGAGAAGTACTATCTTTCGTCTCTTTAAAGATTTTGACCACACCCTTAGCAATGAGGGCCTTCTCAATGTTGATACCCTTGTATGTGATTTCATCGAAGGTTGTAGCACTAAGAATTTGCAAATGGAAACCTAACTCTTGGTTGAGGTTCTGCACAAATATGCTAACAAGCTGTTTCTCTGAAATCTTGAAAGGGAATTTACTAGTCATTTGTCTCCATCGTTGAAGGAATGAAATGAAAGTTTCACCATTTTTCTATTTATTGTTGCATAGATCCGTCATGGAAATCTCATGCTCTGCGTTGTAAGAAAAATGGGTGGCAAACTTCTCTGCTAGTTCGTTGAAAGACTTGATACCCGTAGGTAAGTGTGAGAACCATTCTATTGCTTGACCTCCAAGGCTGCGAGGAAAAAGATGCATAAGATATGTGTCGTTATGAGAGACCTCGAAGCAAGCAAGATAGAATTCCCTAAGATGGTCTTTTGGGCCACCTTTTCCTTTGTATTTATCGAACTTGGGAATAGTGAAATTTTGAGGAAAAGGGATCATTGGTAATGACCGATCAAAAGGATAAGGACACACTTCCTCCAAAGAGAAGGTCTTTTTGGTGTGGCCGAACGTAAGATCAGAGAGCTGCTGTTGAACTTCTACAATCTTTAGCTCCATAGTCGTGGGAGGGGTTGGTAACATCTCCTGTTGTCCAAAAAGTAGTTGGTGTTGCCCATATGGAAGATTATAATGTAAGCCATGCGCACTGGTATTATAAGGGTTGTAAGATTGATTGGGAACATACGGGTTGTATGTTTGGTTCAGATTGGATTGGAATTGGAGGTTTTGATTTGGCAGAGGTGGAGGTGGTGCTAGGTAAGAGTGTTGGCTTTGTGATGGTTGAAGAAAAGAATTGGGTGGAGGAAAGCTAAAGTGCGTTTGATTAGGTTGTGGTGGCGGCACATAGCTTTGGGAAACCTGATGTTGGGAATGTTGAGAGTGGCTAGGCAATGTGTGAAAGAAGTTGAGCGAGGATGAACATTGTGGAGGAGGGACATAGGTAGACGTGATTTGCGACAGTTGGGGTTGATTGAGGATGTGAGTAGAAGAATGTTGTGGTTGTGGTTGCTTAAGGACAAGAGTAGAAGAATGTTGTGGTTGGGGTTGCATGACTCTAATTGGTTGAGAGACATGAAGGTGTGATGATATAGGAGGTGGCATTTGTTGAGACCCTTGTTGCATGGCTACATAAGTGTTCCCCAGATTGTAATTGGGTGGGAAACCTATGCATGATGGGGTAACCAAGATTCCACTTGCGATTGGGGTGGACACTTTAGGAGGTGGTTGCACATTTGATCGAACTAAGGTGGCTTGCTTAGCTAACTCTGCTTGACGTTGGAGAGCTTCTTGTTGGTTTTGATAGATCTCCATAGGAGTCAAAAGCGGTGATATGGACCTCTCCCCTGTTGGGTTTTGAAAAAGGGGATTCCTATACTGCGAGCCTTGAGTAGGTAAGGGTGTAGTCACCGTGGACATGGTTTGCACCGCCTGTATGGCTTCTTGGGCGTTGTTGCTCTCCTTGAGAGTGGACACATCAAAATCTTGAGGTAACTTGGCACCTTGCTTTGCAAGCAAGCGAAAGAAATGATCCTGGTTCTCACTAAGGATTTTATCAAAGGCAGCTATAGCTCTAGGAACTTGTATGAATTCATCAAGATCTTGCCCATCTTCTTGAGAGGATTGACCTATTTCAAAGTGTCGCTCTTCTTGAGATGGGGTTTGATCTACGATATAACCTTGTGGGACAAAATCCAGAGGCAAGCCTGTGGTATACTGAGGTACATTTATCAAAGGGGTTCTATCCTCATGAGGATTGCTTGGTTCATCTATGTGCGGCATGTTCGGAGAGCTGATTGGTTTTGCCGCGGGTGTACTAGGAGTCACTTTGGGAGTAATGTTGAGACGACCTGATTGTGGTGTGCGAGGAGGTGACTTGCGCTTCTTAGGGACAACTTGCTTGGATTTCATAGTTTGCTGTAGCCTAGTGGTGACCATGGGATACACTAGGACAAAATGTAATGCTGGGAATCTGTGAGATGCTTTAAGAAACAGACAAACTGCTGATGCACAAAGTACTGGACCAAAAGCGCTATACTGTTTGACCAGAGGCGCAGGACTGTGCTACCAAAAGCGTGCTACTGTGGACCAGAGGCGACGGACTGAGCTACCAATAGCAAGTTATTGCTATGCCAAAGGCGAGCTATAGTGACCAAAAGCGAGCTACTGTTATACCAAGGGCGCTGAAGTAGAGTTTTGCCAGAGGCGGGTTACTGCTGTACCAAAGGTGATCTACTGTACTACCAAAGGTGAGCTGCTGTAATACCAGGGGCGCTGAAGTAGTGTCTGATGTTTTTCAAAGGCAAAATTTTTTCTATTTCTGATTGGATTGGTTTGGCAAGAGAAAACACAGCAAACAAGTGGTCAAAAAAGGCACAAGGACTGACACAACAGATAGTGTATGTTCAAGGCTCCAAACAAGCCCAATGTTTCCACAGGTCTAAGACAGTTGCAATCAATAACAAGCACTTTTTATCCCTAGAGACAAGGTTTCATTGTAGTAGATCAGCTCATAGCTTAATACTCCATCGATAAAAATATCATTCCATAAAGGTGTCAGATATTTAGTATCTTTGCGAGAGACGATAGGTAGGGATATCTCACCCTCCCCTTGGAAAGCTCAAGTAGGTCACAAGAGCTTTATGTCCAAGGGAATACTATCTCTTCTCAAGGGAGCCAATGGTGAGTATCTTAAGGGTTTAAATCGATTTCCCTTGCACTGATGATTACCGCAATGTTCGGAGGTAGGTCGGGTAGTCTCTATCTAAAATGGTTCTTAGTGACTTTGAGGGACCAACGCCTTACGAGCAATGCGACAAGCTACTAAAAGATTTAACCAATCCTACTAAGAGTTTCAAACACTTCGCTCAATGTGAAAATTATTTCCACAAAGAGCTAGTACACCTCTTTTTAGTTTGGCACCACAAGGTAAGGCTGACGTCGGTTAGGACTTGGCTTTCGCCTTATCCCTCTTATATAGTGGTTCAAAGGAAAACTCCGCTTAGGGTTGTCCCTTTTGGATGAAGCGCAATCCAAAAGCAGGCCCTTCTAAAGGAAGTACAGAAAAGTAAGAGCAAGCACGTCAAACAAAGGTTCAATTGTCCCGTTATAAGAAAAATAAGGTGCAACTAAACTAGGCACACACACGTTTGTAGTTGTAAATTGTCCCTTATGAAATGAAGTGTTTAGCATTCATGTCCATTGTCCCTTAAAAAATTGAGGTGTTTGTTCATACATGTCCATTGTCCCTTAAAAAAAGTAGTATATTCCTAAGACTTAGATTGCAAGAAAAGATTTGTTCAATTATCCTTTTAAGCATGCAATGTGTTTCTAAGACTTAGTGAGATAAATCAAAGAGGTCTTCAATGCTCGTCCTACATGAACATGTTAAGAAAACACCTATTGGCTCTGTGTGAGTAATAAGAAGCTGCAACAAGTGAGTTAGTTCCACACAAACTCAAAAGTTAGCAAGTGCTTGAAGTCAGAGATTGAGAATAGGCCAATGAGTGGTCTTAAAAAGTAAATCTCAGAAAATCTTTGAAAAAATATTACCACTGTGTAGAGGACAGAAAAATACCAACTTTCAAAAAAAACATTACCTAAATCCGAGTCCGTTTGTGAAAGTTATGCAGCTTGGAAGGTCTAAAAACTGTGACGAGACAGAGACAGCAGTGAGAAAATCAACTTTCTGAAAAATCAGAGAATCTTGAAAAAAAACCAATTTACCACGATGTAGATCACGAAAATCTAGCCTATTTCAAAAAAACAAGCACTGAAATACGTGTCCGTATGACCCAGATAATGAGGTTTGAAAATCGCCTATTGATTAAAAAAGCTCATTGAAAAAGGCTCTCACTTAACCCCTTATTATTGGCACCTGGTCACTGATGTGACCTACTTCTAAGTTGGAGGGGGGCTAAAAAGATCTTTTATTTTTGAAAAACTAAAATTAGTTTTTTAAAAATTTCATTTTTTTTTGTTTTAAATTTATAAATCTAAAAAGTTTAAAACTAGAGTTTAAACTTGTAAAAGTTTAAAATAAAGTTTAAAGCTGCATAAAAAAATTTGCTAAGTTTTTCAACGCTGCCAACTTGCCAAGTACGGCCTGCACAGGCCTGTTGTACCTTGCGCAGGTATGGCTTTTTTAAAAACTCTTTTTTTTTTGGCTTTGTTTGTTTGATTTGCTTTTTGGGTTTTGGATTTGTTTTTTTATTTTTGGATTCCTTTTTTTTTTTGCTTTTTGAAAAAGAACTTTTTTTAAAAAAAAATAAAAAAAAATAAAAATAAATGATTTTTTTTTACTGTACCTCACAGTGATTGTACGGCCCCGGGTTGCGTGCTAGAGGTGAAAAATTTTTACCTTCACCGAAATAGGCCAAATTATATGTTTTTCTTTACCTCTCGATCATTCCGAACACAATCGTGATGTCCGTTTTTACCCAGCAAACTTCCTTTAAATTTTTTTTTCGGATCTCTCCAAAAAAAGTGTTAAAACCCTGTGAAATCAAACTAAAAATTCCACAAATTTGATATTAAATCAGGACCAATGGGTCCCACCGGGCATGCCAGAATGTGTATGGGGAAAAATTGATTAAATCTAAACTAAATAAAATCAAAGAACCCAATAACATAAAGAAAGCGAATTTAAATAAAAGCCATGACAAATAATCAATGAAATAAAGACTTTTACCGAAATCTGTGTTGTTTCCTTTGGAATTGAATGTGGATTGCTCAATGAAGTTGCGAAGCCATAGCCGCAACAAGCAAATAGTGTGCTTAATGTGCTCAAAGATCAATGTCAAGAGATCGTGAGAGTGCTCAATCGACGCATTTTGTATGCTCGAAGCTCTGTTAAGTATGCCTGAGAATACGATCGAAGAGAGAGGCCCAATGAAGGAGATGAGGGGGGTTTATATAGATTTCAAGGAAACTCGATCAACGGTCCAGATAATTCAGAAGAATCAATGGAGGAGAACAGTTGAGGAACCTGCAACGAATAAGAAGAAGACATGTGTCTTGCTTGCTTTTGCATGAGAGGAGTTATCAAGAATAGAAGAATGAGTTAACTGAAGAGATAAATCAATTAAAAGAATAAAGCAATCAGTTAAGTGATTTAAAACAAGAAGAAGGGATTTGCATGAGAAAAGAAGATATTTTGCTTTATTAAATATAGAAATATTTAATTGATGAGCAAGAAAGCTTGAGTTATTTTAGAGATAACTCAAATTAGAAGAAAAAGGAATTTAAATAAATAATTGATTTATTTAAATTTAGAGAGGATATTATTGGAAGAAATAATTAAATAATTGGAATTATTTAATTTAGAATATTTAAAAGCAAATTAAATAAATAAATTTATTTAATTGTTGTGCATGATTTTGAAAGAACAGAAGATTATAAATAAAATATTTGATTTTATTTATTTTTAGAGGATTGAGATAATTTAAATAAATTTGATTTGATTTATTTAAATTTAGAAGAACAATTGATTTAATTAAATAATGTAAATTATTTAATTATAGATAAGATAGAATTTGTGATAAATTAATTAAATAATGGGATTTAATTAATTAATGTGGCTATGATTTTCGAAAAACGAATAATGATTTAATTAAAAATTATTTAATTGTGGAAGAATATAGAGGAATTTAATTTAATTAATTAAATAAAGAGAATTTATTTAATTAATGTTGAAAGTATGTGATTTAGAAGAATTTGATGAAATTAATTAAATAATTAGATTATTTAATTAACGTTGAAATGCAGGTGATTAGGAAGAAATGACGAAATGCAAGTGATGCGACGATTTGGTCATTTTAGGGTGTCTACAATTAGAAGCAATTAAATTTATTTAGGATAATAGCTTTGATAAATTATTGTATTTATTTGTATAGATAAGTAAAATTATAACTATGGATAAATGAAATATTAATTTTGTATAATTAAATATATAGAGTTTGGAGATTATTTTGTTAATAGTAAAATATAATTGTAAATTATATTTTTAAAATAATAATCCTAGTATTATAAATAAGAAAAGAGTATAAATAGATGTTTTAATTATAAAATAAAGGAAAAAGACGAGATGCAAAGCATGTGTGGCATGCAAATAAAAAGGTTTCATTTAATATTCTGGGAGTATTGCATGGAGGTTGCGGGGGAAAAGAATTAGGTTTGCAAAAAAATGAGAAAGCTAATAAAAAGGAGGGAAAGTTGTGTTAAGCATTACACTCAGGAAGAAGAATGGTGCCCAAGAAGGAAAAAGAGTAAGGCACAACATTGACCCAGTGAAGTATCAAGGGTCCACAGAGATTTACCAAGTTCCTTTCATTGCACTTAACTCCTCCTTTAAGGATGATTTTATGTATGCCATGCTGTTAAATCTACAATTTCTTAAAATAAGTAGGTATTTTCTTTGATATTAAACGGGTACAGTGAGGCGACAATCCAATCTTGATTGTAGTTATCTTAGTAATTTCTATTCCAGCATGTAGATCTGTTTGAAACTTCTTAACTCCTCAAATAAAAAAAACAAACGACCTCCCTTTTGTTATGAATGCCTCTGCTGAAGTGGGGCACAAAGCCCATCCTCAAAACTTGGCACCGTTTCCTTGACCGATCGAGCCTGGATCGGCCTCTTCTTGCTGTTGACCAAAAGGCATTATGTAAGATCTGTGGACTGAGCAAAATATCCTTTTTGTTTTCCTGATTTCATTTTGTTGATTCTTGGCAGTAAAGGTCTAAAAATGAACTCTTCTTCCTTATACAGTCACAAGGTCTGACACCTCCTTTAATCCATCCTCTCTTTTCTAATAGAATATCCAACAAAGGATCTAATTAGCCAGATAGGATAAATTCATTTGTTTATGATTCTTTTTTTTTAATCTGTTGAATATCCTTTTGAGTGAAGTGCATTTCCTATTGGCCAAGAGATATACATTTTAACAACTTCTCTTTCCCTTTCCATCGGCCCTTGTAAATTAACATTTTGCTAAAAAATTGTATCTACGGCATGTAAACATGGATTGGCTAGAATTTCCTTTTTGAATATTAACTATGGTCCAATCTCTTACTTGGAATTCCGATGTTGAACCAGTATCCTTCATTGATTAGATTTTTTATGACCTTCAGATAGAATCTAGACCCGTTCTTGATTTCCGCTGAGCCCATCGACCACTACAAAGTTGAGCCAATTAGCTAAAGTTTCTCTTAAATTGATCTAACAACCCTTGCTTGATAACGGTCTCAGTCTTCAAGTTAGGCCTTTCCTAAGCACCATAGATAGCTAGATAAACTCTTATTTGTTAGTATATCCTCATAATGGTCTCCTCAAAATAAGTTAGATTTAAGTGAGACCTGAGAGTGGCCGTTGTGCCAAAAATCTTTTACTCAGATGGAATTTAGCCGAAGATTGAATGTTATTATAATACTATTAAATTATAGATGGGAAATGATCTAATTATCATTGCACTACGAGTTTGTTAAATTGATCCTTGTGGATATGTTTTTGACTTGTTAGATAGTTGTTGGTTTGAATGAGAATTCAATCAACATGCATAAACTTAGATTTCCATTACTTAAATCAAAAGATTTTTGTTTTGTAAAAATATGTAATTATGTTATTAAAGTATCGAATCAACATTTATGTAGCTCAACTTACCTATATTTATACATACAAACATACATAACTTTATGGAATTTAATGATGTATAGAGTATATATATGTTATTGAAAGCTCTGGAAATGAACTTAGGAAGATGCTTGTATCGCTCTATGATATGTACCATGAAAACTAACTCCTTTGGTTACAAACAAATGATCAAAACTCTTTAAATGAAACATTTCTCATGAGTTCATGCACATATATCTAGGTGTTTATTTTTGCTAAAATGTGTTTTGAAGGAAGTTGTTTTCTCTGGATTTACTTTCATGTGTACACAAGTTTAGCTATGAAAGTGGTGTTTGAATAGAATTATATCTTCCGTAAACTATGGATTGAAAGTACTTAGGATAATTTCTTTTGTCTTCATTGTATGTATGTTTTTGGAAAGATTGCCTTCTGGGACAGGTGTCGAGTATGGGTCATCAAGGAAGTGAGTTTTCATTTTCAAAACTTACATGCCATTACTACAGTTAAATGCTTTGGCCAAAGCGAATGGAGTGTTGAAACAGACACATGAACCATTGAAATAGATGGTTAATTGCCAAGTTCTTATGTTATATTTTTCCTGCCATATCCTATTGATGAGATGTTGCATTCATGTTAGAATTGCATATAGATTGATAGGCACACACCAGATTCCACCCTGTACTTGTTTACAGGTTGCTAGGCCCTTCAAGCAGGGTCAGGTATTCCTTAGTTTGAGGGATTATGGGGAAGTGCAAGCTTCGTGGTTGGGCAGAAAAGTGCCTAAACCATGTTCTTGTCCTCCGATGCAGCAGATGACTAATTGGTCGATGGTGGTCGAGGACCAATTGTTGGATTCACTTGATGTTGATCTCCTTGTACTCTTTATTGTTTGAAAAGAATTGTAAGGCTTTATGCCATTATTGAAAACTTGTAATATTGTTGACTAGATATACTCTGTAAACAACTTTAGATGGATATATTGTAATCATGATTGCATATTAGACTTATGGATTCAAAACTTTCTTTGACACTAGATATTACAAATGTTTTTTCTATTTAATGATGTATTAGAAGTTAATTTACTTTACTTTAATTTACTTGTAGTAATTATGTTTTACTTCAATGTGTGTGTGTTTTTTGGAAAATCAGTACTTTACATTTGTTATCAAAGTGATGGTTCTACTCTAGGCCTTTTTGGAACCGTTACACTAAAGTTGTTAACTCTTTGCAGATAGTTTATTATGGACACTAGAAACTCTGGATGTAGGGCAACAACCCTAAGATCTGGCACTAACCCAGCTACTAGAAATACTGAAGAAGCCAATATTGGGAACAATGCTGGTGCTGATGTAGGAGGGGCTAATGCTAGAAGCAATGAGGGAAACAGAAATGAGGCAAACAATAATAACAATGCAGGATAGAATAATGAGGGACATAATAACCAATTGACTCAAATCCTAGCTCTCTTGACTCAGCAAGGAACTCTCTTGATAGGAACTCAAATGAACAACATGGAACAGGAAATTAGAGGAATAAGGGGAAACTAGGCTGAAGAATGAACAGAAGAAGCTGGAGGTCTTGAGGGTGAAGTGAATGGAAATAATATAAACAAAATTGCTGAGGAGTTAGGAAAGGACCTAAAAAAGGTTACACCTCCTAAGTTTGATGGTAAGACTATAGGTGACAGAGCAGAAGCATGGATTATTGATACGGAAAAATACTTTGATCTCCGTGACTTGTCTGCTAAAACTAAAGCTATATGGGGATCCTGTCAGCTTATTGGGGAGGCTACGACTTGGTGGTCTAACAAGAAAGCTAAACAGAAACTACTACCAGGAGAAGTTACGTAGAACCGCTGTCATGCACACATTTCCTATGCGGTCACAACACGCATCAAACGTGTCATGTCCACATTTGTCATGTGGTCATGACATGAAATATCAAAAAAATTTCCATGCTTCCCTAGAAACCCCCTCGCATGCGCAAGAGTGCTTAGTGGCGTTACGCTTAAGGCGTAAACATAACCATTGAATGCGGGGCAATACATACACGTGCGCATACCAATCACAATGAAGACCAACTAGGGGGTCATCGCGA
This sequence comes from Cunninghamia lanceolata, assembly GCA_027924645.1. Lineage (NCBI taxonomy): Eukaryota > Viridiplantae > Streptophyta > Pinopsida > Cupressales > Cupressaceae > Cunninghamia > Cunninghamia lanceolata. The sequence continues at coordinate 794,383 of BSBN01000346.1, forward strand.
CGTGGTTAACGTCACCAATAGGGTTAGGATCAATGATCGAAACCCTAAGTTAACCTATATGAATGAAGGGATTTTGATGTAAGTCAAAATCAATAACCAAAAGCCAAATGCATGAGAGTATGATAAATTACAGAATTCAAATGATGATACTCGACAAAAAACAATGTTATATTCACTAACAAGGTTAAACTTCACTAACCTAGCTAAACTAATTTTAATCAAAAGGTTTACTGATTTATTTAAATTATATATGTCTCACTAATTGAATAGGTAAATCAGATGATTAAGTTAATTGATCATTTTTCAACAAAGTCTGATCAATCTGTTCTCCTTCACATTTTCTATAATTTAAAACTTTTTCAACAAAGCTCGATCAATCTGTTCTCCTTCACGTTTTCTATAATTTAAATTATTTTTCAACAAAGCTCGATCAATTTGTTCTTCTTCACGTTTTCAATCAATTAAAGTTATCTCTACTTCCTTTACATTATTCTTAATTTCTTGGTAGATCAGATCTCGGAAATAGGTTTAAATAACTTCGTTTAAAAAGTTTACTAGGTTTCTGGTCTAGGTTTAAATCAACATCAAATTTAATTCCGTTAATTAAATTGGCCCAAAGGGATTAAAAGAATATTAAATTTTAATTAATAATGATGTGGTTTTAATCATCCTCGTAGAGTTAGATTTCCTAACCCGATTGTTTAAAATAGTTACCTCTCAATAATTTAATTGTATTAAATTTAATTGATACAACTAAATCCTTTTCTCCCAAAAATTTAAATTAAAAATCAATAAATTATAAATCCATCTAATCGTGATTAAGTCAATTTATTTGCATCCACTAACAAATAAAATAATAATATTTTAAAAAGAATAAAGTTTTACCATTTAATTAAATATCTCAAATTTCTCTATACAATTTCCAAACTTAAAAACAATGAACAAAAATAATTAACAAGAGGGGAATTTAAATTTTAAATTGGATTTTATTCCCACCTTGCCCTAATTTATTTCAACATTAAAATATAATTTTCTTTATGAGTGAAAAACCCTAACCCTATTTTCTGAAATTCATGCTTTTTCTCCTCTTTGTTTTCACTTTTATCTTTCTTTCTCTTTCTCTCTCTCATTTTGCCTTTGCTTCTTATGTTTGTGTTGTGTTGCAGGTTTAATGGCCACATATGAAATGCATATGATGACATTTAATATATATATATATATATATATATATATATGTATATATATATACATATATATATGTATACATTATTGTGTTTATAAAATGGGTTTCCTTTTAATATATATATTTTAATTTATTATTATTATTATTATTATTATTATTATTATTATTATTGTTTTTTAAAGTTAAAACCCTAAATTTTATTTTTGTTTTGCTGGTAGAGAGGATGAGGTGTTGTGGAGCGGTGGCTGCAGGGTGGAGGAGACTGGCAATGATGGATTTGTGGAGGACAGAGCTGAGGGTGGAGGGAAGGCGGTGGTGAGAAGACCACAGAGGTGATAGGCGGCGATGGTGTTGAGGAGGTACTGTGGCTGCAGGGAGTGGAGACACAACGACCGTGGTAGAGGAAGGGATTAAGGACTGCGCTGGGGGGAAGTGGTGTTAGCAGTGGCCGCGGGGTGTTTGAATGAGGGGCAGTGTGGGGAGGGGGACGGAGCCCCCACCCACATCCCATACGATGGGGTGTGGGTGGGGGCTCCGCCCCCTCCCCACACCCACATACACAAAGAAACTACCACGGTGGTGGTGGGGGGGTTCGAACTCCCCCAGCTTAAATCTCTTTTCACCTCTCTATAAATAAATACGACTGCAAAAAAAAACGCAGTCCTCTGGAATACACAGTAATTTTTTTTATTATAATATATTTAATTTATTATATATATTATTATATATATATATATATAATTATATATATACACAGAAAAACACAAGTTCATTCAAAAGTCACAGTTTATGATAATAGTTTTTTTTAAAATATATATAGATTATCTATATATATATATATATAATATAATCTTCTTCTCTTGGCAAGATAAAATAAAATCAGTTATTTTTAAATACATGTAAAAAAACATTCATTCAATTTACTCAAAATATATATAAATTATATATATAAATATGTAAATATATATATATATATATATATATATATATATATATATATATATATATATATATATAATATTTTCAACTATAATTTTTTTTCTTTTTCTCTACACTTACAAATTTATTCTTACACAATTGGACAAAGATATATATCCATTTTTTTTTTAATTTATACAAGACAAGGAAACCATTTTTTTTTTTTAAAAATATATTCATTGCAATATTAATAATCACATTTTTAAAAGAAGGAATAAATACAATTTAGTAAATTCTTCCAATACTTAACATCATCTAATTTTCCCATTTTCACAATAATCAAGATACAATTTTCATGTTTATCACAAAATAAAAACCACAACTTTACTAATTGATAATTTTAATATAACATACAAATGCAATAGCTTTAAAAATAACTTTTCTTCCTTCCACATTTCTTGAATGATAAGAATTAAATCAACATTTTTTTTACTTTCAATTTCAAATGCAAATAGACTACACACAAAATAAAAATATACATTTTTACAACAAGAGAGAGAACGATGCTCTCCTCTTGGACAACTAACAAATGATAAAATCTCCTAAGTAGGCCAAGCTCTCTCTCAAGAGCTAAAAAAGTAAAAGAAAATAAAATATCAACTCCAAGAACAAGGAGTTTTCTCCAACTCCACAACTTAGCTCCAATGAACCTACATATCACAACAAGGGGAGAGAAAACCACACATCTTGCTCTCCTCCATACCATAAACCCGCAAGAGGGTCACCCCTGAGCTAGGGAGGTCATCCACACACTTGGGAACTCATTCCACTTCACAACAAGGCATTCAAATAACCAAACACAATTTTTATACCCATGGATAATTACAACACAAGAACTCAACCAGGGTGAGTTCAAAGGGGTAGGGGAGTGGACACACTCAACTCAAGAGTGCCACTCCTACAAATATCCCAAAACAAATACATTATAAGGCCTCTAGCCATCAAATTTAAACATAATTTCCACAAAGCCTCTATTTTGGCCCTCAAGCCATTTTTCATATTGCTCAAAATGTCATATATTGCCCTCAAGGCTTACAACACCACAAAAACAAGGTAATGACCCCGAGGAGGTTCACTCCTCCCCTACCCCATAGTTGTTGAGCATCTTCTCCCAAGTGGGAGAGGCTCTTACAACACCCTACAAATTTTCCCCACAATAACAATAAAAACTCAAAAAGATAGATCTCACAAATAGCATCATACAAGCAAACAAAAATACAAAGGGAAGGCCTTAGCCTTGAAGCCAACCTTTAAAAGCTCAATTATGGAAGATGGTTGATGTAGAGCTTCTCCAAATCCTCCTCCAACATAAGCCACAAAACTCTCTTTATCTTTTTTCCCAAAGTAATTTCCAAACAATAAAATTATCCAAAAATTCAACAACACATAACCTTCTCCAAGTGGGATTAAAATAAGCTCAACCCATGAGGTATGAGGAATGGAGAGGTGGCACTTGTAACCTCCTCACTCTTCCTCCCCACTACAAGAAAGACCCATGGGATGGGTGTTGACACATGTCACTCACCCATCCCCAAGTCTCTCTCACCACTTCCACTTGTTCTCTCTCAAACATGTGGGAGAGAAAAGTGGAGCTTAAGAGGGAATGGGTGACACGTGTCCCCTTCCTTTCCTCCCAAGAGGGACCACACAACTCCAAGGTACCCTCACCAATTGTGAGAGAGACTTGGAGTCAAGTCCTCCACAATTGGTGGGTCTTGGAGACATCTCCAACATTGGGAAGTAGAAAGGGATGGGGTTGAGTGTTGGGACCACTCATTCTCTCCATCCCATGCCTCCAATTTCGTCACTTAACTTCAAGGTGAAGTTAAGGTGACCATATGGAGGTTTACCAAGGGTTACCCAAGTCAAAAAGGTCCCTAGACCCAAGGGGTACAACCCATGGTCAAGTTTAGACTAGTTAGAGCACCTAGGGTTAAGTTAAAGCACATGAAAAGGGGTCCCAAAAATTTAAAATTAAAAAAAAAATCAAAGACAAAATTCTTACAACACCAATTAGAATTCAAGTTAAAAGAGTGGTAGAATTAGCCCGATTAACAACATGCAATCAACATTACAGAATTTTATCATACACAAAGTTGATCTTAGTTCCTCATGGAACTAGATTGACTTCACAAGGGATAACAACATCGTGTGTGGACTGATCTCCAATTTCTGGGGCTTGTTAGAAATACCTGGGCACTCAATTGCAAAGTTAATTCTATATATATACATATATAAAATAGCTGAAGCAAATTAAAACCTTCACTCGCATAAAATATCACAAGTTCACATAAGCATAAAGGAAGTCACATTACAATTAGATTCTAAATTCTGCATTTCAAACATCCATTCCCAAGATAAAATCACAAAACTAATTTCTATCTAACATCACCCAATTAGTTTTCCCATAACATCATAATATAAAGCATCTATCTAACATCATCAGTAAAGAAATATCTAGGTCTAACACATCGTAAACATACTAAGTATAACAATCCACATACATCATAAAGTCTAATAGTTCAAAAATTCAGGATCAACAGTTACACAAGTCTAAATGTATCAGCAATAGTAAAGTAAATAGTCAAATGTACGAGAATGAAAAGGGTAGGCCTCACATCCTCCCTCCCTAAGACTATACTTCCTCCTAGAAGTCCTCAAAGAGGTGAGGATAAAGAGCCCTCAATCTCGTTGCATCCTCCCAAGTCGCCGTGACCTCATCGTATAGGTCCCACTAGACTCTAACCTAGTCTAGCTCTCGACCTTGAAGGCCCAGCGTCCGACAAGCCAATATGCAAATTGGGTCCAAAGCTAGCTGACTATCTGTCTCTACCTGAAGAGCACTCCAATCCAATACGTGAGATAAATCAAAGATGTACCATCGTAAAATAGAAACATGAAAGACATCGTGGATACGCGACAGGCTAGGTGGCAAGGCTAGATGATAGGCTACAGGTCCTATCCGCTCCAAGATCTCAAAAGGTCCTACAAATCGTGGTGCGAGCTTAGAGCCCTTTCCATAACAGATTAGACTCTTGTGTGGCCGCACTATAAGGAATACCCTGTCACCCACTGAGAAGGTCCGATCTACCCTCTTAGCATCAACATACTTCTTCTATCTATCCTGTGTCTCCTGAAGTCTTTGCCTAATTAGTGTGACTTGCTGCTCCATATCCTGAACTATCTTTAGACCAATGACAACCCTGTCCTCTATTTGATCCCAACTCAATGGTGTCCTGCATGGTCTTCCATATAAAGCCTGAAAGGGAGGCATACCCAATGAGCTGTGATGCCCATTATTGTAGGCAAACTCAACTAGATATAGATACTCCTCCCATCTAGACTGATGGTCCCTAACATACATATGAAATATGTCTTGAAGTTGAGCTATGTGCCCAATGCCTGCTATAAGGCTCTCCAAAAAGCTGAAGTGAATATTGAGTCTCTGTCAGAAATGATTCAGCAAGGTACTCCATGTGATCTAATAATTTGATCTAAGAACACTCTCACCACAGATGGTGCATTATACATTGTGCGTACAGGTGAGAAATGTGCCACTTTGGTCAACTTGTCAACTGTCACCATGATGGCATCATGGCGGTGTGATGACATAGGAAGACCAACAATAAAATCCATGGAAATGGTGTCCCATTTCCACTCAGGTATCTCGTGAGGGTACAACAGTCCTGTTGAATGCTGATGCTCGGCCTTGACCTTCTGGCACTCAAGGCAACGAGAAACATATTCTACAATGTCTCATTTCATACCTGCCCAATGGTATAACTGTCGCAAGTTGGCATGCATCTTCTTCACCCTTGGGTGTGCTACATAAGGTTCTCTATGAGCCTCTGCAAGAATTGCTGCACGAAGATCACCCACATAGGGTACATAGATGCACTGTCGATGTCTAAGAAAACCATCAGACTCAAGAGAATATCCTGCGAATCTGCCCTTAAGGGCCCTCTGTTTCTAGATCTCCTGTTGCACCTCAAGAAACCACTCGTCCTCAGGCAGTGATGTATAATGCACTCTCTCAAGTCCATAATCAAGGTCAAGGTTAGGATCTTGTGGTGCCTTTGAATCAAGGCGTTGGTGACCATGTTCTTCTTCCCTTTGATGTAGTGGACATCAAAGTTGTACTCGCATAAAAACTCCATCCAACGCCGCTGGCGGGCGTTCAAATTTGGCTGTGTGAAAATGTACTGCAAGCTATGGTGATCCGAATGGAGCTCAAAGCGTCGACCCAAGAGGAATTGTCTCCAACGAACAAGAGCATGTACAACTACTGCGAGCTCTAAATCATGAGTAGTGTAATTCATCTCATGTGTCTTAAGCTTACGTGACTCGTATGCAATTGCCCTACCACCCTACATGAGCATGACTCCCAAACCCTCAAGTGATGCATCTGTGCAAACAACAAAATCTTCTATATGATCTGGAACCGCTAAGATGGGAGTGTTGGTAAGATGCTCCTTGAGGACCCCAAAGGCCCTCTCACACTGCTCGGTCCAAGTGAAACTCTTCCCTTCCACTGAAGGGAAGTGATGGGATGCACTATCCTGGAAAAGCCCTCTACGAATCTACGGTAATAACCAGCTAATCCCATGAAACTCCTGACCTTTGTCACACTGGTGGGTGCTGGCAAATCTTGAATAACTCTAATCTTCAATGGATCTACGGAGATGCCATCTCCTGATAGGATGTGGCCCAAGTACTGCACCTTTGTCTTGAAGAAGGCACACTTCGCCAGGTTGCCATAAAGCTGCTACTCTCGCAAGCACTGCAAAGCCTAACGTAAATGATCCACATGCTCCTCCTCGGTCTGTGAATAGATCAAAATATCATCGAGAAAGATGATCACAAACCGATCCAAGTAAGTGCAGAACACTCCGTTCATGAGACTCATGAACACTGCAAGGGCATTCGTCAAATCGAAGGGTACCACTATGAACTCGTAATGGCCATATTTGGTTCAAAAAGTAGTCTTATGAATATCTGCCTCTGTGATGCACAATTGGTGATACCCAGATTTCAGATCAATTTTTGAGAACACTTTGGCTCCTTGCATCTGGTCAAAAAGGTCATCAATCCTAGGCAGAGGATAATGGTTCTTCACTGTCACCTTGTTCAACTACCTATAATCTATGCATAAGTGAAGAGACCCATCCTTCTTCACGAAGATAACCGGTGCGCCCCATGGTGAAATGCTCGGTTGGATGTGCCCCTTCTTAAGTAACTCCTCTAACTTCAGTTTGAGCTCCGTGAGCTCATGTGTAGTCATCCTGTAAGGTGCACGAGATACTGGCTCTGCACCAGGCACTAAATTGATGTGGAAATCTACCTCTCTACGTGGAGGCATACCTGGTAATTCTAGCAGAAACACATTGATAAACTCTCTCAGGATAGGGTGATCATCCAAAGAAGCCTCAGGCTCATCCTCTGATCTGTCATTAACCGTGATAGCGAACAACTAACACCCCTTCCACATGTAGTGCTTAAGCTATTGAGCGGATATCATACGAACAGTCGTGGGCTTCTGAATGCCCACTATCTTAACTAGTGCACCATGATCATCTAAGCAGTTAATCGCCCTTCAGTGACAATCTAGCTTGGCTCTATGAGCCGCAAGCTAGCCCATACCCAAAACCACACCATAGGATCCTAGTGGCATAACTCTGAGGTCACATGATATAGTGAAGGAACCCTAGGAAATCTCAAAATAGTTCCCAAGGTATCTACTAACATCCTGGCCCCAGAGGCCAACTCAACTTCCCACCTAATGTCCTGCCTAGAAGCCACCAGCCTGCAACGTTCCATTAACGATGTAGATAGAAAATAATCAGTACCTCCAGAGTAAAAAATAATAGAGATGGGGGCATCCCTGATCATACCTGATGTCTCAATCACATATGCTTGATAGTCAGCCTAATGGTTATCAACTGCTGCAAACATGCAATGGGTCTTGCCCACATCTCCTACAGTCTGCTCTGACCCTCCTGAATGGGATTGTCCCCCTGCTATGAAACCCTGTGGACACTCTCTGACCAAATGCCCTACCCCACCACATACATAACATGGGCCCCTAGCCTGTAACTGCCCTGACTGAGTCATACCTGACTACTGCTATCCAGTCCATCCTGTGGACCCTTGTGAGCCTCTAAATGATTGCTGTGACCTCCGGGTCTTGTAGATGATCCCTGCTGTCTCTGATTCCTACACGGGCCCTGCTACTGCCAACCATGATTATGTCCTCCATGAACCCTCTGTTGGAGTCTAGACCTCTGCAAATGCTGCTGCTGCTATTGTGGAGGCCTAGGAGGTAAAGATGGAGAATTGAATCCTGCTCTCTGTGGTGTTGGTTGTGGTCTACGAAAGTTTTGTTGCTGCTAGTGATTACGGTCTTGAAACTACAAGCATGATTTCTGCCCTCATCCTTGAATCTCCTCTACAATATAAGCCTTCTCGGTAGCCTCACTCATAGTCTAGGGGTCTGCCATACGCACTGGTCCTGCTATCCCATGATTCAAACCCCTAATGAATTTGTGAACCAGAAGTTTCTCATTGTGGAGATACTTTGCATAACGTGAAAGCTCAATAAATTAGCTCTCATACTGTGCAAACGTGAGTCCTCTCTACTATAAGTCGTGGAACTCATCTATCTGGCACTATCTATAATGATCTGACAAGTAACGCGCATTAAAGCGCTCTATGAATATGTCCCACATGAGTGTGTCTAATGATAATCGCTACTTGCACTCCTCAGTGCGGCACCAAGTAGCTATTGCCTCTCTTAGGAGGTGTACTACCACACGTGCTTTTGTGTTGCTCCCATAAGGTCACAATGCGAAGTACCTATCTAAACTGATGAGCCAAGCCTTAGCCTTGACTCCATCTGTAGCTCCTGCGAAGGTAGGTGGATTAAGCCTAAGTAGGTCTCTGATGGGATCTCCTCTATCTCTATGTCCTATAACCGGCTCATCCATACCATACTCATAAGGTCCATGATGTACCTGCTCTACCCTCATAGTCTCATCTCATCTCGGGTGTCGCGGAGGACTCCTACTCTGTGTTCTGTAAGCTGACCCTATCTCCTCCACTGTAGTATCAGGTATCTCTACAAAAGGCTCCACACGTGGCACCTCTCGTGGATCGACGCGGGGCTCTACACGTGGCTTAGTTCGTGACTCAGTACACAGCTCCTCATGTGGCTCCTCTCATAGATCATCGCGAGGCTCGTCACATGGTGCTAATATAACTGGCGGTAGCCTCTCTAACATAGCCTGTAATGTCTATAAAATCTGAGGACCTATATCAGGTACTGGTGGTGCTTGTGGTACTGGCAGATCTGCTAAGGCTACTAGTAACTATCCCTCTATAGAGGAATCACTATGCACCTCAACGGATGTAGTGTTACGCGATTGCACTCGCCGAATACGTCAGGGAGGCATCCTACAAAACAAGGTAGGCACTAATTAATCAAAGTTGCAGAATAAATAATGTGCTCAAATACGCCCAGTGTTTAAACTTGGGCTCTGATACCAAATGTCATGCCCGCATTTCCCATGCAGTCACGACACGCATCGCACATGTCATGTCCACATTTGTCATGTGGTCATGACACAAAATATCAAAAAAATTTCAACACTTCCCTAGAAACCCCATCGCACGCGTAAGCGTGCTCAGTGGTGATACACCTAAGGCATAAACATAATAGTTGAATGCAGGTAATACGTACATGTGCGCATACCAATCACAATGAAGGCCAACTAGGGAGTCATCGCAAACTAGGGAGTTATCGCGACACGGTAAACATCACCAATAGGGTTAGGATCAACGATCAAAACCCTAAGTTAACCTATATGAATGAAGGGATTTTGACGTAAGTAAAAATCAATAACCAAAAGCTAAATGCATGAGAGGATGATAAAATATAGAATTCAAATGATGATACTCGGGAAAAAACAATATTATATTCACTAACAAGGTTAAACTTCACTAACCTAGCTAAACCCTAAATTCTGGAAAAATCTGATAGCATAACGCCTCACGGGCGTGAATAGGGTTTATTGTACTAAAACTAATTTTAATCAAAAGGTTTATTGATTTCTTTAAATTACTTACATCTCACTAATTGAATAGGTAAATCAAATGATTAAGTTAATTGATCATTTTTCAACAAAGTCCGATTAATCTGTTCTGCTTCACATTTTCTATAATTTAAAACATTTTCAACAAAGCTCAATCAATCTGTTCTCCTTCACGTTTTCTATAATTTAAATTATTTTTCAACAAAGCTCGATCAATTTTTTCTTCTTCACGTTTTCGATCAATCAGAGTTATCTCCGCTTCCTTTACATTATTCCTAATTTCTTGGTAGATTAGATCTCAGAAATAGGTTTAACTAACTTCGTTTAAAATGTTTACTAGGTTTCTGGTCTGGGTTTAAATCAACGTCCAATTTAATTCCATTAATTAAATTGGCCCAAAGGGATTAAAAGAATATTAAATTTTAATTAATAATGATGTGGTTTTAATCATCCTCGTAGAGTTAGATTTCCTAACCTGATTGTTTAAAATAGCTACCTCTCAATAATTTAATTGTATTAAATTTAATCGATACAACTAAATCCTTTTCTCCCGAAAATTTAAATCAAAAATCAATAAATTATAAATCCATCTAATCATGATTAAGTCAATTTATTTGCATCCACTAACAAATAAAATAATAATATTTTTAAAAGAATAAAGTTTTACCATTTAATTTAATATCTCAAATTTTCGTATACAATTTCCAAACTTAAAAACAATGAACAAAAAAAATAACAAGAGGGGAATTTAAATTTTAAATTGGATTTTATTCCCACCTTGCCCTAATATCTTCCAACATTAAAATATAATTTTCTTTATAGTGAAAAACCCTAACCCTATTTTTTGAAATTCATGCTTTTTCTCCTCTTTGTTTTCACTTTTATCTTTCTTTCTCTTTCTCTCTCTCATTTTGCCTTTGTTTCTTATGTTTGTGTTGTGTTGCAGGTTTAATGGCCACATATGAAATGCATATGATGGCATTTATATATATTGTGTTTATAAAATAGGTTTCCTTTTAATATATATATATTAATTTTTTATTATTATTATTATTATTTTTAAGTTAAAACCCTAAATTTTATTTTTGTTTTGCTGGTAGAGAGGAGGAGGTGTTGTGGAGTGGCGGCCGCAGGGTGGAGGAGACTAGCAGCGCGGATCTGTGGAGGACAGAGTTGAGGGCGGAGGGAAGGCAGTTGTGAGAAGGTCGCAGAGGCGACAGGTGGCGGCAGTGTTGAGGAGGTGTTGTGGCTGCAGGGAGCGGAGACATAGCGGCCGCGACAGAGGAAGGGATTAAGGACTGCACTGGGGGGAAGCGGTGTCAGCAGTGGCCACAGGGTGTTTGAATGAAGGGGAGTGTGGGGAGGAGGACGGAGCCCCCACCCACATCCCGTACGATGGGGTGTGGGTGGGGGCTCCGCCCCCCTTCCCACACCCACATACACAAAGAAACTACCATGATGGCGGTGGGGGGGTTCGAACCCCCCCAACCTTAAATCTCTTTTCGCCTCTCTGTAAATAAATACGACTGCTAAAAAAATGCAGTCCTCTGGAATACAGGGTAAGTGCAAGAAGTTGGGTCCACTTTTTGGCCAAAAAGTGGAAGTGTTTTCCCTTATTTTCAAAATTTGTCATATTTGACCTTAAAATTTGAAGCACTTAGAGATGGAATCTTTAAAAAAGTCACTAAATATAAAATGTAGTACTCGGAGTCTAGTTTCCAAATATGTAATTTTTTTCAATACCCAGATGATACAAATTGATTTTCAATAGGCATTTTTAAAAACCACTATTTAAAAGTCACTTTTTTTTAACCATACCATGCACGTGTACGGCCAACATAATTTGACCTAAATAAAATTATTTTTCAAAATCCTTTTGGGAAAAAATGTGTAGTATAGTGAAGTTTGATGAGGATATTTTTTTATATTTTTTTTCTGAATAATTTTTTTTTTATTAATTTTTTATTAGGCCTAATTGATACTTTTGAAAACCCCTCGTGTACGGCCAACATAATTTGAGCAAAAAAAATCATAAAATTAATTTTTTTTTTTTCATTGTGTAAAGAATGATGTGTAGATTGATTACATATAATTTTTTTTTTTAAAATTTAAAAATTAAAAGTTATTAAAAAAATACAAACACCTGTCATTTCAAGTTTTTGGACCAGTTTGCTCATAAATTAAATAATAAATAGAAAAATAAGTCCAATCCAAAAAAAAATTACATATTTGAAAACTAGACACTATGATCTGTAATGGGTTTTAATTTCGTAAAAAAATTCAGAAAAAAATGTCATCAGCCATATAGGTGAAGTCAGTCTTTCCTCTGGTTCTATACTTAGAGAAATACTTGCAGGTCCAAGGCTCAAGGTCGGCTACCCATGCCTTTCCTGAACCTAAAACGAAACCAAAAGCGTGGGTACGAAATTCAAAATTTTAGAAACGGGTACCCGTTTAAAACGGGTACCCGTTCTAGAAAATAATAGAAAACAAAATGGGTACCCGTTTCTAAAATAGTAAAAAAAACGGGTACCCGTTTTTATTTTTTACTATTTTTGGAAAGTTTCCAAATATAGTAAAAAATAGAAACGGGTACCTGTTTTTGTTTTTTACTATTTTTGGAAAGTTTCCAAAAATAGTAAAAAACAAAAACGGGTACCTGTTTTTGTTTTTTACTATTTTTGGAAACGGGTACCCATTCTAGGCTCGGGTGCCCGTTGCTAAACGGGTACCCGTTTTCTTTAAAACGGGTACCTGTTCCTGTCGGGATTTTTTTTTTTGCACGACACTTCCCCTATATGTGGACCCAACTTCTTGCTTTTACCCTACATAGTAATTTTTTTATTATAATATATTTAATTTATTATATATATATATATATACACAGAAAAACACAAGTTCATTCAAAAATCACAGTTTATGATAATAATTTTTTTAAAAATATATACGGATTATATATATATATATATAATCTTCTTCTCTTGCCAAAATAAAATAAAATCAATTATTTTTAAATACATGTAGAAAAGCATTCATTCAATTTACTCAAAATATATATAAATTATATATATAAATATGTATATATATATATATATATATATATATATTTTCAACTATAATTTTTTTTTCTTTTTCTCGACACTTACAAATTTATTCTTACACAATTGGACAAAGATATATATACATTTTTTAAAAAAAATTTCTACAAGACAAGGAAACCATTTTTTTTTTTAACAAAATATATTCATTGCAATATTAATAATCATATTTTTAAAGGAAGGAATAAATAAAATTTAGTAAATTCTTCCAATACTTAACATCATCTAATTTTCCCATTTTCACAATAATCAAGATACAATTTTCATGTTTGTCACAAAATAAAAACCACAACTTTACTAATTGATAATTTTAATATAACGTACAAATGCAATAGCTTTAAAAATAACTTTTCTTCCTTCCACAATGATAAGAATTAAATCAACAATTTTTTTTACTTTCAATTTCAAATGTAAATAGACTACACACAAAATAAAAATATATATTTTTACAACAAGAGAGAGAACAATGCTCTCCTCTTGGACAACTAACAAATGATAAAATCTCCTAAGTAGGCCAAGCTCTCTCTCAAGAACTAAAAGAGTAAAGGAAATTAAAATATCAACTCCAAGAATAAGGAGTTTTCTCCAACTTCACAACTTAGCTCCAATGAACCTGCATATCACAACAGGGGGAAAGAAAACCACACATCTTGCTCTCCTCCCTACCATAGACTTGCAAGAGGGTCATCCCTGAGCGAGGGAGGTCATCCACACACTTGGGAACTCATTCCACTTCACAACAAGGCATTCAAACAACCAAACACAATTTTTACACTCATGGATAATCACAACACAAGAACTCAACCAGGGTGAGTTCAAAGGGGTAGGGGAGTGGACACACTCAACTCAAGAGTGCCACTCCTACAAATATCCCAAAACAAATACCTCATAAGGTCTCTATCCATCAAATTTAAACGCAATTTCCACAAAGCCTCCATTTTGGCTCTCAAGCCATTTTTCATATTGCTCAAAATGTCATATATTTCCCTCAAGGCTTACAACACCACAAAAATAAGGTAATGACCCCGAGGAGGTTCACTCCTCCCCTACCCCACACTTGTTGAGCATCTTCTCCCAAGTGGGAGAGGCTCTTACAACACCCTACAAATTTTCCCCACAATAACAATAAAAACTCAAGAAGATAGATCTCACAAATAGCATCATACAAGCCTACAAAAATACAAAGGGAAGGCCTTATCCTTGAAGCCAACCTTTAAAAGCCCAATTATGGAAGATGGTTGATGTAGAGATTGTCCAAATCCTCCTCCAACATAAGCCACAAAACTCTCTGTATCTTTTTCCCCAAAGTAATTTTCAAACAATAAAATTATCCAAAAATTCTACAACCCATAACCTTCTCCAAGTGGGATTAAAATAAGCTCAACCCATGAGCTTTGAGGAATGGGGAGATGACACTTGTCACCTCCTCACTCTTCCTCCTCACTACAAGAAAGACCCATGGGATGGGTGTTGACACATGTCACTCACCCATCCCCAAGTCTCTCTCAACCCTTCCACTTGTCCTCTCTCAAACATGTGGGAGAGAAAAGTGGAGCTTAAGAGGGAATGGGTGACACATGTGTCCCCTTCCTTTCCTCCCAAGAGGGACCACACACCTCCAAGGTATCCTCACCAATTGTGAGAGAGACTTGGAGTCTAGTCCTCCACAATTGGTGGGTCTTGGAGACATCTCCAACCTTGGGAAGTGGAAAGGGATGGGGTTGAGTGTTGGGACCACTCATCCTCTCCCTCCCATGCCTCCAATTTCGTCACTTAACTTTAGGGTGAAGTTAAGGTGACCATATGGAGGTTTACCAAGGGTTACCCAAGTCAAAAAGGTCCCTAGACCCAAGGGGTATAACCCAGGGTCAAGTTTAACCTAGTTAGAGCACCTAGGGTTAAGTTAAAGCACATGAAAAGGGGTTCCAAAAATTTAAAATTAAAAAAATAAAATAAAAGACAAAATTCTTACAACACCAATTAGAATTCAAGTTAAAAGAGGGGTAGACTTAGCCCGATTAACAACATGCAATCAACATTATAGAATTTCATCATACATAGAGTTTATCTTGGTTCCTCGTGGAACTAGATCGACTTCACAAGGGATAACAACATCGTGTGTGGACTGATCTACAATTTCTGTGGCTTGTTAGAAATACATGTGCACTCAATTGCGAAGTTAAATCCACATATATATATATATATAATAGCTGAAGTAAATTAAAACATTCACTCGCATAAAATATCACAACTTCACATAAGCATAAAGGAAGTCACATTTACAATTAGATTCTAAATTCTGCATTTCAAACATCCATTCCCAAGATTAAGTCACAAAACTAATTTCTATCTAACATCACCCAATTAGTTTTCCCATAACATCATAATATAAAGCATCTATCTAACATCATCAGTAAAGCAATAGCCAAGGTCTAACACATCGTAAACATACTAAGCATAACAATCCACATACATCATAAAGTCTAATAGTTCAGAAATTCAGGATCAACAGACCCACAAGTCTAAATGTATCAGCAATAGTAAAGTAAATAGTCAAATGTACGAGAATGAAAAAAGTAGGCCTCATAACCACTTCGTTGAGCTCTTTAGGAAGAGGTGGTTGCCATAACTCTATTTTGACAAGAAAATGATAGAATTCCAAAACCTCACTCAAGGAGGTATGACTATGACTCAATATTGTGAGAAATTCTCTCACCTGTTGAAATATGTTCTATAGTATCAGCTTGATGAAAGGTTCAAGGTTCGTATGTTTATTTTGGGATTAAGGCCACAAATTGGATCAGATGTTGATATGCATAATCCATTGACCATGGATGAAGTGTTCGAAAAGGCTACTAAACAAGAGCAAAAATTGTAGCAGATTTCAAATTACCATAAGAGTCAGGATGTGAAGAGTGGGAATAAAAGGTTTCAAAATGACAATCGCAATCAAAGTAATAGTAGCAACCAAGGAAACAATAAGTGTCAGATAAGGAATCTTAAGAGGGGCAATAACTACTAGGAAAAGAATAATAGGAACCAAGGTGGAAATAACAATAAGAGAGGTAACTATGACAACAATTATAATAGTAATAATAGGAGGGACATGCCAGCTAGACATAGAGGACCTAGAGATGGATGTTACACTTGTGGAGGAGAGCACTATGCTAGTGCATGTCCTCATCGAATAGAGAAACAGAGAGACAAAAATTGATAGGGAGCTCCTCAACACCAGATTCATGCAGCTGTAGATCATCATTAGGCAAATTTCCAAGCTACACCCATTCAGATGTCCTGTAAGCTCTTTGGCCTTCCAATTTCTATTTTAATTGATATAGGAGCTATGGAATGTTTTGTTGATCCAAAAATTGTAGCTAAGTTATCTATAAAACTTGGACACATGGAAAATTCTTGGATGGTGCAGTATGGTAATAATGTAGAGAAAAAAGTAGATTCATGTCTAGTATGCAGTGAATTAGATCTTCCTACCTTCCAAACACAAGTCAATCTTTATGTTGCACCTTTAGGATCTTATGATGTGATTCTTGGAATCAATTGGTTGTTTAAACATAAGTCCTTAGTAGATTGTGAAGAGAAAGTAGTAAAATACCTTGATGACTACAGGAATCGGGTAGAGATTCATGGATCAAGAACACCCCTTAAGCTAAGACAGATATCAGTTATACAATTGAAAAAGGAAAAAAGAAAGGGTTGTTCCATCTATGCAGTGAAGATAATGGATCTAGATAATCAGGAACCATCTTTTAACAACTATCCTATTCTTAGAGAATCCAAAGATGTCTTTCCTAATGAGTTGATAGAGCTACCCCCTAAAAGAGAATTTGATTTCTCTATAGATCTAATCCCAGGAACAAAACCACAGTCCAAAGCACCTTAAAAGATGACAACAACAAAACTATATGAACTTAAGGCATAGTTAGAAGAATTGTTAAAATGGGGGTTTATCAGACCTAGTGTGTCACCTTGGGGTGCACCAGTCATCTTCGTAAAGAAGAAGGATGGAACCTTGCGATTGTGCATTGATTACAGAATGCTCAACAAGGTAACTATAAAGAACAAGTATCCGCTTCCAAGGATAGATGAGTTGTTCGACCAAATGAAGGGTGTAAAGGTATTCTCCAAAATAGACCTTAGATCCAATTACCATCAATTACGGATTAAGGACGAGGATATCTCTAAAACAACAATCAGAACATGATATGATCACTATGAGTTTATAGTAGTACCATTCAGGTTAACTAATGCACTAGTAACTTTTATGAGCTTGGTGAATAGTGTGTTTAGGGATTGTCTAGATGAATTTGTGTTGGTCTTCCTAGATGACATTTTGATTTATTCAAAATTAGTAGAGGAGCATGAAAGACACTTAAGAATAGTCTTATAGCATTTAAGAGAGGAAACTTTTTGGCAAGTTATCTAAGTGCACATTCTACCAGAGTAAAGTGCACTATATTGGCCACGTACTATCAATAGATGGGATAGTGGTAGATCCTGAAAAGATCAAGGCAATAATGGAATGGCCTGCACCATAGACTATAACTGAGGTTAGAAGCTTTATGGGGTTAGCATGATACTATAGGAAATTTGTAGAGGGATTCTTCACAATTGCAGCATCCATAACCTCATTACAAAAGAAGGGTAAGAAGTTTGATTGGATGGATAAATGTGAACAAGCTTTTCAGTTGTTGAAAGAAAAACTCACATCAACACCTATTATGACCATACCTGATCCTAATGGTCATTTCACTGTGATTACAAATGCTTTTAGTGAAGGTGTGGGAGGAGTGTTGATGTAGAAAGAGAAAGTAGTGGCATATGAATCGAGAAAATTGAAACAACATGAGTCTAATTATGCACATCATGATCTTGAATTGTCTGCCATTGTTCACGCACTACAAATGTGGAGACACTATCTGTTGGGTATGCCATTTGATCTTAAGACAGATCACTTGGGACTCAAATATATCTTCACCCAACCTAATCTCAATGCACGACAGAGAAGGTGGCTAGAAGTCCTGAGCGAATATGATTTTGGAATCGAGCACATAAAAGGAAAAAAGAATAGAGTAGCAAATGCTCTTAGAAGGAGATGACATCTAGCTACTATGGTGACTACTAGAACCAATCTGAGGCAGTAGGTAATCCAAAACTTGCCAAGAGATGAGAACTATGAACAGGTTAAACAAGTAGTAGAAGCAGATCCCACAAACCATCAATTTAATGGGTATGTGATAGAGTCAAATGGGATTCTAAGGTATCAAGGGAGGATGTATATCCTAGATTTAGATGAGTTGAGGAAATTGGTTCTTGAAGAGATTCACAGTGCTCCATATTCTAGACACCTAGGAGTGACCAAGACAATGGAAAGATTGAGACCATTGTACTTTTGGCCTAAGCTTAAGAATGACATAACTGAGTTTGTCGCTCGATGTTTAGAGTGTCAACGTGTCAAGGCCGAACATGTCCATCTTGTAGGACTACTTTATCCACACAGTGTACCTAAGTACAAGTGGAAGATTATTAGCATGGACTTTATTCAGGGATTGCCCATGTCAAAGAACAGACATGATGTCATCTTAGTGATAGTGGACAAACTGACGAAAGTGGCTCATTTCAATCTCAAAAATCTCTCAGATGGGTCACTGACATTAGCAAAGAAGTTTGTCCAAGAGATCTTTCAACTACATGGAGTGCTAGAGATGATCATCTCATATCGTGACACTTGCATGACCTCTAGGTTTTGGACCACACTTAATGCAGCTTTGGGGACTAAGTTGAACTTTAGTATAGCTTATCACCTAAAAATAGATGGCCAAATAGAGAGAGTCAACCAGGTAGTGGAGGATCTTCTGAGGATGTACTGTATGGACCAGCAATACAAATAGGACGAATATTTTCCATTGGTAGAGTTTGCATATAATAACTTATATCATGCATCTTTAGGAATGACACCATTTGAGACTCTTTATGGGGACAGGTGTAGAACTCCAATCAATTGGGATAGGATTGAAGATTGAATAGTATTTGGACCTGACATGTTAAAAGAAATGGAAGATTAGATGAGGGTAATCAAAGAGAAATTGAAACAAGCCTCGGACAGACAGAAAAGTTATGCAGATAAGAACAGGACTTTTAGACAATTCTCAGTGGGTGACAAAGTGTTTTTAAAGGTCAAGCCACATAAGAGTTTGATTTCATTTGGTAAAGCATCCAAACTAGCTCCAAGATTCATAGGACCTTTTGACATTCTTGAAGTGATCAATCCTATTGCATATAGACTTGCTCTGCCACTAGCTCTCACCAAAATCCATAAAGTTTTTCATGTGTCATTGCTCAAACATTATCATCCTGATGTGTTGCATATTCTTGATTGGCATGCTCTCCGGGTACAGGATCTAGGAGTGGTGCTAGTGGAGCCCATTCGAGTCTTGGAGAAGCACAATATTAAGTTGCATAATCGAGACATAGTGCAGTATAAGGTCTAGTGGGACCAATATTCAGTGGACAGTGCCACTTGGGAGGATGCTGCAGACATTGATAGATCTTTTCTGCATTTGGGACATTAGAATAGATGTTTTTATTTCATGCATATTCAGCTACTTCGATACTCATATCATGATACATTATTGATTTCATACTTTATTGTTTTTCTTGACGTAATAAGATATCGAGATGATGTCTCTTCCAACTGGGGAAGGATGTCACATCTCAGACTTTCACATTTACTCAAATTGGTTAATTTTAATGGAAATCGTAGAACATTAGTTGATGATATTGGAAGATATATGATTGGTTTAAATTTCAATTGCTTTGGCTATGTTTTGGAACTAACCTATTGATGTTGTAATGAGCTTGCTTGTTCGCAGGGCTTGTCGAAGGACAAGAGCATGGCTCAGGTAGAGGGGTTTAGCTTCTTGGCAACATGTGTCGAGTTCTATCTGGTGTCTTTATTACACACACTCACTTAGATTTCATGTGGTTTCAAGAGATGTTTGCATTATGTTTTGTCTAGAGTTGAATGATTTCCTCTTTATAGGTAGTGTCTTCATTATGCTCTATCTCCTTACTTGTTTAGATACCCATGTTGTCAAAAACAAAGAAGTTAGTTACGATTTGTTCAAATATAATTTTAAAAAAATTGAAATACTGATTAGAAGTAATTAAATTTATTTAGGATAATAGATTTGATAAATTATTGTATTTATTTGTATAGATAAGTAAAATTATAACTATGGATAAATGAAATATTAATTTTGTATAATTAAATATATAGAGTTTGGAGATTGTTTTGTTAATAGTAAAATATAATTGTAAATTATATTTTTAAAATAATAATCCTAGTATTATAACTAAGAAAAGAGTATAAATAGATGTTTTAATTATAAAATAAAGGAAAAAGACAAGATGCAAAGCATGCATGGTATGCAAAGAAAAGGTTTTTATTTAATATTCTAGGAGTATTGCATGGAGGCCGCGGGGGAAAAGAATTAGGTTTGAAAAAAAAAAGAAAGCTAATAAAAGGGAGGAGGGAAAGTTTTGTTAAGCGTTACACTTAGGAGGAAGAACGACACCCAAGAGCAAGAAAAAGAAGAAGGAAAAAGAGTAAGGCACAGCATCGACCGAGTGAAGTATCAAGGGTCCACAAAGATTTACCTGGTTCCTTTCATTGCACTTAGCTCCTCCTTCGAGGATGATTTTATGTATGCCATGCTGTTAGATCTACAATTTCTTGAAATAAGTAGGTGTTTTCTTTGATATTAAATGGGTACAGTGAGGCGATGATCAAATCTTGATTATAGTTATCTTAGTAATTTTTATTCTAGCATGTAGATCTATTTGAAACCTCTAACTCTTCAAATAATAAAAAAAATAAACAATCTCCCTTTTGTTATGAACGCCTCTGCTGAAGCGGGGCGCAAAGCCCATCCTCAAAACTCAGCACCGTTTCCTTAACCGATTGAGCTTGGATTGGCCTCTTCTTGTTGTTGACCAAAAGGCATTATGTAAGATCTATGGTCTGAGAAAAATATGCTTTTTGTTTTCCTCATTTCATTTTGTTGATTCCTGGAAGTAAAGGTCTGAAAATGAACTCTTCTTCCTTATACAATCACAAGGTTTGAGCACCTCTTTTAAGCCGTCCTCTCTTTTCTAATAGAATATCCAACAAAGGATCTAATTGGCTAGATAGGATGAATTCATTTGTGTATGATTCTTTTTTTTTTTAATCTATTGAATATCCTTCTGAGTAAAGTGCAATTCCTATTGGCCAAGAGATATACATTTTAACAACTCCTTTCCTTTCGATCGGCCCTTGTAAATTAACATTTAGCTAAAAACTTGTATCTATGGCATGTAAAAATGGATCAGCCAGAATTTCCTTTTTGAATATTAACTGTGGTCCAATCTCTTACTTGGAATTCTAATGTCCAACTAGTATCCTTCATTGATTATATTTTTTATGACCTCCAGATAGAATGTAGACCCATTTTTGATTTCCGCTGAGCCCATCGACCACTACAAAGTTGAGCCAATTAGCTAAAGTTTCTCTTGAATCGATCTAACAACCCCTACTTGATAACAGTCTCAGTCTTTGAGTTAGGCCTTTCCTAAGTGCCATAGATAACTGCATAAACTCTTATTTGTTAGTATATCCTCATAACGGTCTCCTCAGAATAAGTTAGATTTAAGTGAGACCTAAGAGTGGCTATTGTGCCTAAAAATCTTTTACTCAGATGGAATTTAGCCGAAGATTGAACTTTATTATAATACTATTAAATTATAGATGGGAAATGATCTAATTATCATTGCACTATGAGTTTGTTTAATTGATCCTTGCAGATATATTTTTGACTTGCTAGATAGTTGTTGGTTTGAATGAGAATTCGATCAATATGCATAAAATTAGATTTCCTTTACTTAAATCAAAAGATGTTTGTTTTGTAAACATATGTAATTATGTTATTAAAGTATCTAGTCAACATTTATGTAGCTTAACTTACCTATATTTATACATACAAACATACATAACTTTATGGAATTTAATGATATATATATATATGTTATTGAAAGCTCTGTAAATGAACTCATAAAGATGCTTGTATCGCTCTGTGATATGTACCATGAAAACTAACTCCTTTGGCTACAAACAAATGACCAAAACTCTTTAAATGAAATGTTTCTCTTGAGTTCATGCATGTATATCTAGGTGTTTATTTTTGTGAAAATGTGTTTTGAAAGAGGTTGTTTTCTCTGGATTTACTTTCATGTGTACACAAGTTTAGCTACGAAAATGGTGTTTGAATAGAATTATATCTTCCATAAACTATGGATTGAAATTACTTAGGCTAATTTCTCTTGTCTTCATTGTATGTATGTTTTTGGAAAGATTGCCTTCTAGGACAGGTGTCATATGGGTAATCAGGAAAGTGAGTTTTCTTTTTCAAAACTTGCATGCCATTACTACTGTCAAATTCTTTGGCCAAAGCGAATAGAGTGTTGAAACAAACACATGCACCATTGAAATAGATGGTTAATTGCCTAGTTCTTATGTTATATTTTCCCTGCCATATCCTATTGATGAGATGTTTCATTCATGTTAGAATTGCATGTAGATTGATAGGCACACACCAGATTCCACCGTGCACTTGTTTACAGGTTGCTAGGCCCTTCTAGCAGGGTCAGGTATTCCTCAGTTTGAGGGATTCCAAGGAAGCACAAGCTTCGTGGTTGGGCGGAAAAGCACTTGAACCATGTTCTTGTCCTCCAACATAGTAGATGACCAGTTGGTTGATGGCGGTTGAGGACCAATTGTTGGATTCACTTGATGTCAATCTCCTTGTACTCTTTATTGTTTCAAAAGAATTGTAAGGCTTTATGCCATTATTAGAAACTTGTAATATTGTTGACTGGATATACTCTGTAAACAACTTCAGATGGATATATTGTAATCATGATTGCATATTAGACTTATGGATTCAAAACTTGCTTTGACACTAGAAATTACAAATATCTTTTCTATTTAATGATGTATTAGAAGTTAATTTACTTGCAGTAATTATGTTTTACTTTAGTATGTGTGTGTTTGTGGAAAATCAGTACTTTACACCATTCAACACATTTTTGGCTACTTCATAGCCCATTGGAAGGATCCAAACTATCCTTGGATCTACAACCACCATCATGCATTGATCCTTATTTACAATAAAGCATATGTCATTTTTGTACTTTTCCATAATTGACTTAGGTATTCTTTCCCTTGATTGCATGGTCTTTTGAAAGTTTTTGAAATAGCCCCATAGGGATTCATTCTGTGCATCATGACTTCCTAGGCTATTTAAATGATTTCTAATTTGTGTGGCAACAGGTTTGTTACCAAGCTAGATTAAATTTCCCATTCTGGGCAACTCTTTCATAAAGTAGAAGAATAGGCAGAGAATTAACATACTAAACTTGAATGCATACTTATGCTCCTTAGTCTTCTTCAGATTTTCCATTAGTTGTTACCAGAGCAACTCATAGAGATCATAATCAACATTCTTCTTAATCATCTCATAGGCAGTGTAAATGGCTCTACCGGAGACAAAGTTCTCTTGATTTGTGAGGTATGTCTTTTAACCAACCACCATCGATGCAAACCTTACTACATGGTCTTCAATGTTGTTAACTGTCAATGCCCTTTTGTAAAATTAAGCTCTGGTAGCCTCCGTCATAGTGTTATTCTTTACATCCTTTAGCACAAGAATCTTTCTAGTAGAGTTCAATACTATCATAGCCCTTATAGCCTCCTTTGTAATCATGAAGGGTGTGTCAAGACACATGAATTCATCATGAATTCTGCTCAATACATACCGAACCATTCATCCTCTATGAATATTGGGAAGTCTACATATTGTATGAATTTATTTCTACCAAAGCCTTGTACTCTTCCTTCAACTCAAAATCATCATTGGTTAGATGTTTCAGGCACAAATCAATAAGTTGGCTACCACCAAGTTCTTCTAGAGCAACATGAATTTATGCCCTAATATCTTCCTCATACATTATGCCATACGACACTCCTGAAAATGTACCATTAGGGTCAACTTCCGTAGATTTGAATGTATGTTTCTTCAATTTCAATCAAGGTCTCTCTGTGATATTGATTAATTGTGGTGTTTCCATTTCCATAATGATTCAAACAATTTCACAGTAGGGTTTTAACTATAAATACCTCCTTTTACCTAAATTAGGGTTTTCTCTATTTTGAATCACTCAAAATCATTGAAGTCACTTAGGGTTATGCTTTTGATCTCCTTGGACGCTTGAAAACTTGAACACAAAGTGATTAATCCTTCCCATGCAACTCTGTTAAACCTTTGTTTACCAAAACCTAATCGCCATTAATGTTGTTTTCCAAAAAGTTGTTAAACACTTCACTGTTAGGCACAGTCGATCAAGATTACTTCGCAATGTGCCACATGAGATCTTTTTTTGTCAGTTTCTTCTTCAAATAATTCATCCAATAGTTCTTTAAATCATACCTTAGTGCTAGATCTCAGCACCCACTACCTAGCTAGGGGATCAGGATATTCAATATAAGCCCCCCTGAGCCAGAGCTCCCAATTTACTTCCTGGAGGAAGTATCTGCACCAGAAGTTGGTGCAGATCCATCATTGAACTCTTTTAGTTCCTTCTTAATCTAGATCTTGCTCATTTCCTTCTTGGTTTCTACTGGATCAACCTTGTTCTTTTTCTTATTTTCCTTCTGCTATGTGTTCTTCTCTTTTGCAGAATAGTTTCTTTTCACATTCTTGCTAGAACTGTAGAATTTTGCAACATGTTCAAGTGTATTGCAATTGTAGCAAATAATATTCCTCTATCCTTGATTCCTTCCATTGATTAGATTCATTCTTGATCTACATTGGTTAGCCATATGCCCCAATCTATTGCCTGCAAAGCATTTTCCATTAAAATATTGAGTATTCCTTACAGTGTTAACACCATTCCTTATTAGACTCCTACATTCATTTGCTTTATGACCAATTCTATTGCAATTGAAACACTGACCAAAGAATGATGGGACATTTTGATTTATTCTACTCCTACACTAAGTAGCCTTATGACCAAACTTATTGCAATTAAAACAATAGCCATTGAAAGATGGGTACCTTTGAGCATTTGGTTGCCTAATTGGAGGTCTTCTAGGTCTGTTTCTATGATTCCAGACCTGGTTGTCTTTGACTCTCTTCATCTTAGTGTTATCTTGTCCTAATTTAGAGCTTTCTCCTTTTTCAAAACCCAAGCCTTGCTTGTCATCTAGGCTTTTATGGATGTTAGTCAACTCATCAAGCTTTGCAGAACTTATTTTGAACTTTTCTTTGTAGCTATGAGCTGCTTCCAGATCATACTTTAGAAGCACAATATCTTTAGCCAACTTTTCACATTCTTCAGACTTGCCTTTTAAAGCTTGATTTAAATTCTCCTCAATCTCTTTTTTCTCCTCAACCAACATTGATAAACTGCTTAGGGTTTCTTTTGCTGCTTTTAATTGTTCACTTAGCTATTTGCTCCTTTCCTTTGATCTCTTGACTTTCTCTCTTAGCTTTAGGATGCATTCATCAGCTTCTTTGACATTCTCCTTCAAATCTTAGATATCTGTTTCATACTTGTCAAGATCTTCAAGATCAATTTTTAGTTCTTGATTACTGACATATGTGCAATCATCAATTGTGACACTCCCTGGAGTAGGATACCTTTTGGCTGCCATGTGTACACTTTCCCAGATCTTCCTTAAGCTGTTAGGCTTCTTCCAAGGAACCTTGATCTGTTACCAATTGTTGAACACAATGAATACTAAGAGGGGGGTGAATCAATATTCTATAAAACCATTCCTTCACATGTTCACTAATCCATTTACCAAATTCAATAACATGAAACCAAAATAAACATAAGAAGAGTAGCCACAAAGTCATAACACATAGACACCATGATTTTTAAGTGGAAAACCCAAAAAAGGAAAAACTATGGTGAGTGTTAGCTCACAATATATTATGATATCGAAACCAAATTACAAAAGGTTGACTACCCAAGGACTCACTATCCAAAGAAGTGCTCACTACAATAGGCTCACTGTCGTAGAGAAAAGAAGCTAGAGAAAGAGTGCTTCACTACCAAGAATGAACTATTACAATTGTATCTACTGAATTTTGGAATATAGTTCCATTGATAGCTCAACATATAGATTCAAAGGTCTTCATTATGTATGGCCTGCATTTCTGCTCTGCTTCACATATACTCTTTTCTTCTGCCCTCTGCACTCTTACTATAATTTTCACATTACAAATTCAGAGTTGGATCATACACACACAATCACAATTCTACATCACATCAAAATCCACTGAGTACTTATACCCGCAACAAGATCTAACTCAAAATTTGGTCAGCTTGCCAGTGATGAAACATGTACACAAAAAACTATACTCTGTTGGCTTGAATTCTTTACACGAAGTTATGTAGACCAATGTAAACCTTCAAGAATCTTCATATAGGTGTGGACCTATTTTAGAACCACTTAGAATAATAATTTAAGTAATATATCTTCACTGCACAACAATCCAACTGAGGGTCGGCTTCATTCTTAAGTATACTCTTAACCTTGTTGTCTGTCATAACACAACTTCTAATGCAGACTACACTGAACTCCAAAATTCATATCAAACATTCATTAGGCAATACCAATCATACCTTCATAACCACAGATCATAATATTCTTATGTGGTGAGATGTAGATCTCTGAACTGATGACTATCTTTGTAAAATAGTGTCAAGCTAAATGTTGATACTTAGAAGCTTGTGGATGATCTTCTAGTGAACTTTAGACTCTGTAAATCTAGAATTAGATACTTCTCATATGTGTTTACAACACCTCCAAACTACACATCAAAACAATCAATACCGAAGGAATGTGGACCGAAATACTCAGGTGTTCTACACTGTTTATAACTAGACTCTGCTTACCTAGACTTCGGTAATTCACACTATGACTTCCGGAGATTGTCAGGACATGAAACTTGGAATATAATACCATCAAGCAATTATATGCAACATACCAGAAACACAAACCAAAGACTTCATATGCGAAGGAGTATCAATCAATTCTTTGTCACTGACTTAATGAGCTGCCAACACTTAGTCAATTTGACTAAGTTATTCTTACCAGACCAAAATTACTATGCATAACCTATCTCAAGAACTACCTCCAACCATATGTGGTTGTTTCCATCAATGACAACATCAAATCTCCAACATATCAGCAGTGTCTCTTGACCATGTTGCCAACATTTTCTAATTGTTCCACTTGTTGTGCGACACGTAGGGCATCTTGAGCCTCCCTAGATTCTTGCAAGTGTTTCTCTAAATGCCTTACTTCATCCTCTAATTGTATTTCTATTCCTGCATGCCTAGTCAATGGTTGATGGTTTTCAGATCTTACAGTCACTTTGTGTGCTCTACCATGGTTTGCATGTGTTGGTTGAGCTTCACATTTTGAAGTAGGATTATTGAATGTGAGAGAATGATGAGTCTCTCATCTATCATTCTCATAGTTTGAGTCTTCATAATTTTAACAATTTGTAATGAGTGTCAATGGATCAGGTGGAACATATCTGTCAAAGGAGGGTATCTCAAGCTCTCTAGAGTGAATGTTACCTGGTTTTTCTTCATATTTTATCATATTCAAGGGTGCCTTAAACACTAAAAATAAATGGAATGAAGAGTGAAAATGATGAAGGCGAAGAATGAAATGAAAAGAAAGATGGTGAAGTGAAAATGTGAATGGAGCAATGGAAATGCTAAGATCTCCACTAAAAGGTTTTGTTCTTCATGTTGGGCTCAAAATATGTATCACTTGAAAAGCAACCGAGATGATTTTGTGGGTGAGTTATAGTCCAATGTGACACATGAACCATCCTCCTTGCTAAAGGCAACCTCCTAGTCACTCCCGCTCATGTGGCAAGAGCCAATGGAGTGGAGATGAAACTGAGGGGTTGTCTTATCCTATTTCTTCATGGAGCAGGATGTCGTAGATGATAGTTGGGTTTTAGGCTTCATGCATGTTTTGCTATTTTTTTGTTGAGATGTTCAATTGTTGTTGTAGTTGTGATGATTATATGACCCAAAGGGTCACGAGTACTAAATATCCTAAGCCTAGCACAAAGGCTATTTTTTTGTTGAGGAGTCTTTGTCATTCTAATCTTCTTTCTTGGTCTCTTAAGACTTGTTGAATCAAGGGTTGTTGATCTCTAATTCATTGTTGGTGTTCTAGTTCTTCCCTTCCTTATTCTTTGTTCAATTATTGAATTAGATGAGGAGAATGCTCCTTATTCTCATTGAGAACGGATTTACTCCAATCTTCCCTAATGCTAGGGCACATTGGTAAATAGGGGGAAATGTTTTTTGTTGAATGTGTGTGATGTCGATGTCTACCTCATGATGTGATCAAGGGTTTGACCTTGTTTGACTTGATATGCATACCTCATGATGGGATCAAGGGTTTAGTTCTCTATGTTTGCTAATGCTTTTGTAGTTTTCTCATGTGATGAAACCTAGATGAATGCAAAGCAACTTTTGATTCCTTTTTCCAATTCAAATAAAACAAAGTTGTCTAATTAAATAGGAATGGAAATACGAATGCAACTATATGTGTTTTGTCATATGTAATTTAGACCTATGTTTTTTGTGTTTTTGTGAAGCGATTTTGAATCTAATCTAGAAATTGAAATTGTAAGAATTGAAATGTAATCTAATCAATGAAATGCAACTAAGGTTAAGCAATGCTAATATAATTGCATGAAAGTAAATCCTATCAAGGAAAGAGAAACACAAAGATTACTTTCCCAAGAGCTGGAGTGTGAGCTAATTACTATTTGAAAGAAAGAAAAACCTTGTATGATGAGGATGGTAGCACCTAGTGTGAGCCCTCATAAGTCCTTGTTTAGTAACCCTCTATCCCTTTGTAGCAGTGAAGTCCTCCTCTTGGTGACAGAGATGAAAAATGGGAGAAAAATGAATAGAATGGAAGCTATGAATGCTTGGATAACAAATGGGCATAAGAATGCCTATGAAGCACTATGGCTTGAAGCTTTGAAGATTTGAGATGAATTGGACATAAGAATGCCTACGAAGTGTAATTGCTTGGAGCTATGGAGCTAAATGCAAAAATGGAAAAGGCTAATGTGGTCTTGCATTAGTATAAATGCCATGGAGACAAAGAAGAGCAGAGGAAAGCAAGAGTAAAATACTAAAATTTTCCTCCTCAAATGTATAGAAAAGGGAGGTATTTATAGGTGTGAGAATCACAACATTGGTGGAGATGATTGGAGAGTTAAATCATTTGATTGAAGAGTTAATAGGCTTGATTGGATAGTGAACTAGGTTTGATTGGGAGTGAACTAGCTCCTTGATAACCTTTCATAGAAGAAGAAATGGAGTTAGCATGAGATTGATTGGGAGATGAGTAGAATTGATTTGGAGTTATAATGGAGTGATTGGGAGTGTTGAATTAGTCAGAAGAAATTAATGGCCAGTTAGGGAAGGTGAATCATGCAATTGGAGCTCAATTTGGAGCAAATTTGGACCAGAACAGGAAGAAATCTCACAAGTCAAAAGATGATAGGGTCAGCCCTTTCAAGAAGTGGGTCACCCCTTTCACTAGGGAAATTCGCCTTTGAAATTCTTATTTAAGTGGCAGGGTCGCTTTGGGAGATCCTTCAATAATAGGGGCGACACAAAAGAGGAAAGAGATAGAAAAATTAAAGTTGGGGATGGAATTGGGAGGTTAATTAGATGATTCTAAAGGCTCTAAATGGTACAAATACCCCTAGTGAACATTAATTACCCACTCTTGGGAAGCAACTTGGTGTGTTATTAGGGCTAAAGAGTGACAAAAGTGAATTGTCAAACTTTGGATGGAAGACAAGCTAGAAGGTGTGCAAGACTAAAGAAGATTAGTTCGGAAGCTAGAAAAACACAAATGAAATGAAAAGTGAATCAAGAAATCTCACCGAGAGGAACACTATTTAGAGTTGTATATATATTCATGCTTACATGTACATGATTAGGACTATAGCTCATCCTTGGGCTACCATGTAGGCTTGTGCATCTTTTTCATACTTATAGGTACATATATCTTGTTTCCTATGCACTTTTTCAAATTTTGTTTCTTGTTGCATTGTTATTGCTATCATGTTTCACATTTTTTATTTTTGGTAACATAGGTGTATAGAAAAACAACTGACCATTATGCCACTACAACAAACCCTTTAGTCTTATATAATTATGCCATTATGCCACTTTGATGGAGGCTACTTAAAATGGAAGAATTATGTGCTGATTGTATGCAAGGTTTATGAAACTAGCAGATGGTATTATGACCTTAATCAGCCCTATCAGATTTTAAAAACATTATAGGAAATCTTTTTCTCAAGATTGACCCAATTTATAAAAGTGAGGATATTTGTAGTTGAAAAATACATGATGTTTGGAATACTGATAGATTGTAATAAGCTCAACACATTCACCTTGTTCATAGAGACCTTTTACATTAAAAAAGAGTGTCCGTAAACAAGTTGAAGTACTAGTGCTACATTTCACAACATTTCACAACACTACAAGATGTTCAACAGAATCACATAATTTTCAAACTCAATACAAAACAAATAAACTATGGCTAACAAATGGTATTTGTAATGATAGGTATGCTTTTTTCTTTTAATTATTTTTCTTTTATTAATTACTTCTCTTATTTGAGTTTCTAGAGTAGCAATGAAACTGTCCCATGGATATGGCCTGCTTCACTTTAGTTGTCCCTACTAGCTGTTATAATTTTATTTTTATATATCTATATAAATTGTTTTAATGTAATATTATGTCTGGAAAACACTTGAAATAAAAAAAATACAATATATTTAAATAATCTATAAGATTAACCTACACTTATATGCTTTTCCTTGTGAATTAATCATGACATAGATAATTACTTGGGGTTATTTCTATAATAGATTAAGCAATATCAGTAAAAAAATACATAATTTTTTAAAAATCTATTGGCATAACCTATGATTTATGTGTCTTTCTCTGTGAATTGATCAGGAAAGCCCCTTTCAGTAGTGAAATTCATGTCATATATTTTTGATCTCCTTTAGATAAGTTCTATTTTGAAAAGTGATTTTGAAGTTCTCTCTGAAGGAAAACGAAGAAAAAAAAAAGCATCTGCCATCATATTTAAGCTCTATTAAAGTCTGTCTAACAATATTTTAATGTTAAGGTCAAAGCAGTGGTAGAGGGACAGATGAAGAGGCCTTGAATATTTCCATGCAAGGTATGTAGTTTGAACCCTAGCAGTGACATTGGAAGGCCCAGCCTGCAGCGTAGTTGGTCATCTGTTAAATAGGATATTGGCAAGGCCAGCCTGTAGGCCTTCTTGGTCATCTCTTCGAAATTAGGTTATTGGCAGGTCCAGTGTGCAGCTTACTTGTTATCTATTGTAAATGTACATTGTAAAAAATGCAATAGGTTGGTTCTTGGCTGCCTTAATATGACTAAATATTATATTAATAAATATAATTAAAAATTATAACAAAGGACGAGGCTACAAAACACTGTGTAGTGGATTTAAATTTGGTATTTATTTACCAATCAATCAATAGACATATTATTTACCATATATCCATACTAATTGTATATCTAATTGTATATAAAATTAGATATATAATTTAAAGACCTACTCGGCAGACGGAAGATCATCTGCAAGCCATGGCCATAACAACATCCTTTTCAGCCACATCATTCAATGCGTAGATATTAACAAAGCCTAGAACTCTATTATTTATGTTGAAAAAGATCCAAAAAAACTCTGTTAGACAGGTTGCAGTCGTGTCTGTTTCTATTTTAGTTCCTATTGCATTGTAATGATTCATTTTGTTCGATTTGTTTTGTAAAAGTATAATTGTAATTGTTTATATGGTTGAGTTTGGATTCCTTTGGAGATAAAGGATAATATTAGCTTGTGTTTGATGAATTTTGAAGAGCTGTTTATAGGTTTTCATTTGATTAACTGTTTTGTAGATTAAACTACAATGGTTTAAGCTCATAGATGATAACCCAAAAGCAAGCACATTATGCTAAATTTGCAGTAATCTCTTAAGTTCTTTAAGAGATTAGAAAATCTCTTCAGGCTCTCTCTAGTGAGAATCTTACCAGTTTCTATATATGTAGACTTAACAAATATCCTCTTAATATGCTATATATAACTTATATGTACAGGGGTTTGATAATTGTATTATGTTGGTGAAATCTTGAATCTCCAATTTTAAAATTATAAATAAAAAATTTCTACTAAAAAATTACATTTATCAACATTTTAAGAAATAAGAATCTAACTTGCTGATCAACATATCAGTCACAGAACACAGCATTAAAATAACTTCTTATTATCCTATAACCTTAAGTAACTAAATCCTATATCATGTATAATATGCAAGCTATACTACACAGAACATAGTGAACTTCATCTGCTGTATATAGCAGTTGACATGTCATGCCCATATTCCATAAGTTTAAACGAGGCTCAGGAACTGCTGCCCTTTCCCTTACACATAATGGAAATTATGTTGGTCTCCTGAATCTCTAATTTTAAAATTATAAATGAGATAAAGCTTTTTATCGAGTTCACTAAAAGATTACAGTTATTAACATTTCAAAAATTAATAGTTTCAATGCGTACAGGTCATAAAACACACCAGCCAAAATAAGGTCTTCTGATCCTGAAGCCTTAAATAAATACGGCTTATATTTATCAAAATTTCAAAAATTTAGTCTCAACCTACAGTCTACAGGTCATATACACCAGCAAAATAAGCTCTTCTGATCCTACAGCCTTAAACAAATAAGGTTTAAATATGTAACATGCAGGATAAGCAAGCTGTACTACACACAACATAGCAAACCAACTCTTGAAGTCATTGGGTGATCAAAACTCATAAAAACCAATATGACAGCTTCGTCTTTTGTGTCACACCCATTCTAGAATTTGTTTGTTCGGAGCCTCAGATTAATGTCAAACGTAATTGGAGGGAAGTCCTATTCCTAAAAATTGAGCCTCTATAAATACTCTCAATCTTTTGGTTGAATACCTAAAAGTTAACGTATTTTTTTAATTTTTTTTACAGTTGGTAGATCCCACAAGGAGAAAACTAACAGTATACGATAAATACCTGGACAATAATCCATAAGAACATTTTGAAAATTTGAGAGGAGTAACAGAGTTACTTAGCAGATAATGAGTGGGCACATATTTTTTTGGCAAGAAAAGCAATCAGCTATATAAAACTCTGGTAAAAGAGAAAAAAAAAATTAAGGTTCTGTCAAGCTAGTTCAGGCCAACAACTCAGACAAGCAATATAGATGATAGATACAAGGTAATATTTGTATGGATGTAAGGCTGGCTGCCAATATCAGTTTTTAACCATGTTACCAGAAACACAAAAACAAGGACGATGGAAAATGGGTTTTTAAAAGATTAGGGTGTATATCAAATAAAATAAAAAAATAATATACAGTTAATCTTTTAACATCGTTCATTAAGAGATGATCAAAAAGGCCTGCAAGCTAGGCTCGTCATTACCCTACAGTTTTTAACCACATAGGCTGCAGGCTAGACCTTCCAATGTCACTCCTAGGGTTCAAACTACATCATCATCGGTCCCTCTAACACTGCTTTGATCTCAACGTTATAATATTATTACAGACTGTAACAGAGTTTAAATATGATGGCAGACGATTTGAAGGAGATCAAGAAAATATGACATAAATTTAATGAAAGTGCTTTCTTGTCATTATGTTGGCTATTAATCTAAATATAGAAATCAGCCAAAGGTAATTGTCTATGGCAATGATATATCCACAGGGATGTACATTTAAATCATAGGTTAAGCCCATAGATTTCATAAACATTAAATATATTTTCTATTGGATTTGCTTAATCTAAATACAGAAATGACCTAAGTAGCTTTGATCAATCCAGAGGGAAATGCATGTAAATGTTGGTTAAGCCCAGAGATTATTTAAAGATATTGTATTTTTCTATTTTAAGAGCATTATGTTACATTAAAACAATCTATACAGATAAAATAGTGATCTGTACAGGCGCCAAAAATACCTAGAAATATTAAAACAACTACTACTAGTATTAACAACTAGGGTGAAGTATGCTACATCCATGGGACAGTATTGTTGCTACTCTAAATACCCAAATAACAGAAGTAATTAGCAGAAGGAAATAATTAGGAAAAACACATACTTACAATTACAAATGCCATTGTCAACCATAGTTTCCTTGTTCTACAGAGAGTTTGAAGATTATGTAATTCTGTTGGACATCCTGCAGTGCTGTAGAATGTAACATCAACACATTCAACTTGTTCGCAGACACCATTTTTAAAGGTAGAAAGACTCTACCAACAAGGTGAGTGCAGAGCTTGTTGCAATCTACCACTACTCCAAACATGCATTCTTCAACTGCAAATACCCACTGCTGCAAAACTTAGGAATGATGTTTTCGGACAGGGCTTAGTCTTCATTTTTATAATCTGATGGAGGCACATTAAGGTGAGAATACCGTGTGCTGCTTTCATAAATTTTTTACATACCGCAACCGGCACATTGTGTCCAAAAGTATTTAATTATTAATTATATTACTTCTTTATTCGTTCTAGTAAACCCTACAAATGGAAAGAAACAAAGTTTTCAAGGTACGGAGTCAACAAAAACGGCTACAAAATCAGATATTGTAAAACCAATTATTATTGTGATGGTGGACTGAAAACTGAAAACTGAAAACCTAAAGTCAGTCTTCCTCGAGGCCATTACATACAGCATAATGGATAAAATCATTTTATCCCATTTAAAAATAGGGATAAAGTTGAATTGTATACGCATTTTCATGTGGCCGTTAACAAACATGTCGGCACTCCCGACAAAATGTTCTCCCGCCCCAGGTAAAATAAGTACTACAACCCTAGGTATTGCTCTCCATTGGATGGATAAATAATTAAAAAATGAGCTGATATTTTCCCATGATTGGAAGGCAAGCTCACCATCCATTCCTATGGATGGTGAAAGAAGTGTTATTTTTTTTTGTTATATGTGCTTATAAAAAGACAAAATTAAAATATATTAATTGGGAAAGGGTGATAGGAATATGTGTCTATTAATATATATTTTAAAATAGTTATTTAAGTTAATTAAATAAATGTGATTAATTAAGTGTAAATTAGTTTAAAGCTTATTAATTATAATTGGGATCTAATATAAAAAATGTATTTGTTATTTTAGGAAATGTAAATATGATAATTATGGTATTTTTAATTTTATGATTGATTAATGAATGTTAATAAGGAAGATCTTAGAATCAAATTGGTATATGCTCAATAAATAAATAATGTCTCTCTGTTGGTAAAATGCTTTAGAATCTATATCAAACCAATCTTCTATTAGGGGACAGGTTCATGGGTCTCAAATGACTCCGTAGTTGTGGATTAGTCCTCTGAGTTTGAATTTGTCCCTTGCGTACAATATGGTTTTGCTCCTCCGCTTGTTCGATGAATAGTTTTTTGCTCTACTTCGAGAAATCTAGAGATTGGTAGTATTTAAAAATACATTAAAGATTGGAATTTCATCACAAGGAGACAAGTTTTCCTAGATCAATCCCGAGAAAGTTGATGCAGTTTATGCTAACGGGTGTAATGAAGGGCGACCCAATCTAGTAGCCCAACACTCAAACAACCCATGTTTACTCACAACAACACATGTGCATTTATTATTGAAACATGTCTATTAAAAGGCTTACAACATGTTCACATTACACTATAGGAGTGATTATGTCCTTTACCTCTCCTCTCATGTAGTCAGTTCCTCAACCCGAATTCCCTCTCTTTGTCCTCTCTCTCCCCTCTTCTCAATCTAAAGGACTTGCCTCTATTCCTCTATTCCCTATCTAGCTCAAGAAAATCTAACTATCCTCTAGCTAACTCACCTTTGCAACCAAACTATAGTTGACCAACTTCTGACCGTACTCTCAATGGCCAACCTCTTTGTGCAAACATACTTCCAAAAAGATATATGAATACAATAAGAACTAATACATAATAAGAATGGTTTGCATTTTAGATGCTAGGTAATTGTCACCTAACTAAGAAAAAATAACTATTGGCAATACAAAACAACCATGTACAACCTACTCAACAATAATGAAGTCTGAGCAACTATAAAAATGACTAGCCACAAGGAAAAAATTGGAAATAGCCTCTAAGAAAAGAAAACTAGACATCAAAACCCAAATAAATTAATTATCAACAAGGCATAATAGTTTTCCACGCAAGAAAGAGTTCACCCAAATGAAAATGATTAGTCACTACAATGAAAAGAAGGAAAACTAGCACAACCAAGAAAATGAACATCTATCTCGAAGGAAATGATTAACTACCCTAAATGTCACTAAGTTGGGAATGGAATAAATTACAACTTCTAAAGAGATCAAATTGACCACTAAGAAGAAAACATGATGAACCCACTAAAGAAAAAGGAAGACTAATTGTTGTTATTTCCACATTAGGATAAAAGTCAACCACAACCACAATAAGAATATTCCCCTACCATCTATCACTATTTAATTTGTTTCTCATTCATTTAGTCATTACTTATATGGTTGAAAGAAATGATAATCACTCCAATAATGACCTTAAAGTTTGTTTCCACATACCTCCAACATGCTAACAAACTACCTATAGCAACTTCCAATCACCTAGAGATGACATTTGCCACACCAATGTGTTCTACATCCATAGCAACTTGATATATATCTATAGCAATATGTAGGTAACATATAGCTAATCTTTAGCATAGTTATAGGTAGGTTTGTGGTCTAAGAGAACACCTATAGGTGACACATATGCAACTTGTATATGACTTGTAGTAACCTTCCAAGAAAGCATGTTTGGAAAAATTTACAAGAAACAACCTAGGACTAAAGAAAGTTAAAAACTTAACCTAGTATTTTTTGGTGATTCATGATTAAACTATGAGAGCCACTAGCTACATCTACTAACAAGTTGACACCCCTCACTTACCTTCTCTCTTCACTTGATGGATAGCCAACTCTCTTCGCTACCACCCCTAGGTACTCCCACCTATCTATTATTCTATTGGACTTGGATGCTCCTACATCACACATATTGGTAAGAAAATTTGTGAGCATAGCACTCATAAAGTAGAGCTGAGTGGTAAAACGACCCTTCCAAAATGCACATACTCCTCAATATGCTCCATTACTATAAAAAGTACATCAAAATATTTATTCCTTCTCCTCTTCCAACAATTAGTTGGGAAAAATCTCATCCTCCTCTACCAAAATTGGTCATTTATTTCCTTCCCTCCTATGGATCTATTTCCACCATAACCCAACCCCCTCCTTCTCCTCTCTCTTTCTCTCTCATCCTATGGGTTTGGACCCACCACTATCTATCCACATCCACCAAATGCTTCTCCCTTCCTTCTCTTCACTTGTGGAATTTGACTTGGACCACTATCTATCCTCATCTATAAAAAGTATTTTCTTTCTTTACTTGAACTACTTCCTCTTCCACACACTCCTATGTCAACACCTCAAGTTTCATAACTACAACTCTTATTCTTTGTACCATCCTAAGGTACACTTCCTCATTTTCCTCTTCTACATTGTTTTGCATCACATCCACCAACACCTCCATGTCCTCCAAAGGAAAAACCACTATTGTTACAACATCCTTCTCTTCTTTTGCAATAACTCACATTATCTTCATCTCCTCTTCACTAGACTTTACTACAACACTACCCCCACTTATGTCCTCCTAGATTGAATTAAGCATTAATTGCCCAATTTGTATCTCCTCTACAACTATTGCCTCTTCATTCTCTACCGATCTCTCATGATGGAGAATCTCTTCACCTCTTCCTTATTTACCCATTGCTACCACATGGAGAAGGTCATATTCTACTTGTTGGTTTCCTTTTTCTTCTTATATAATCCACTCAACTTCACCTACAATCCAATTACCATTGGAAAATTTGTTGAAAACCTGGTGTGGTTCTTTTTTGGGATTGTGAGAAATCCTTCCATGGAGTTATGAGTAGCTCATTTATGAGTTTTCCTTGTGTGGATCCATTAGAGGTTTGTGATTGAAAACATATGTGAATCCTTTGGTGGATTCTTGTGGTTGAGCTTTGTGTGGATTCTTGAGTCTTGTGTGAGACCCTTGTGTGTGCTTGAGAATGGCCTTGTTAGTGGTGTATCCATGGTCCTTCTTCTCCATAGCTTTGGGTTTCCTATAGTGGCATAAACAACTATTTTCTTAATGACAATTGATAATGATGTTTGGGTGGTGAGTACATCCCCTATTGGCCCTCTTCTTGGTGTTTGTGCCTTTTAAAGATCTCTTTGGAAGCTTGGAAAGTTCCTAGTTTAGCTTCTTTAAATAGTTGTATTTTGTATATTTTGAGCAAATACATTTAATTTAAGAGTAATTATCTTTTTTGAGCTAGGTGATCCCACAATGTGTGTCCCACTTTTTGGCCTAATTGTTATACTCAAATAAACATTTTAAACCAAAATTTCACTTTATGTTACTTATAGAAAGTAGATTGTTAACAATTTGAAGATGATGTGACTAGTGATTTTTAATTTTGTTTGTAGATTCTATAGTATAAAAAAAGATATATATAAATTTTTCAAAAATTAAATTATTTTTTAAAAATTTATTTATATCTTCTCTGTATACTTTATGGTATTTTTACTTATTGATATTATATCATAGCACAAGTTTTTTTAAAATAAAATAAATTCATATTTTTTTAAACATAGCTTATTATAGTTTTGAGTAATATTATGCTTTAATGCATAACTCTCTGTATATATACATATCCTTTTTTTCTTGAAACAAGGACATCAATACAAAGTATGCATGCAGTTTTAGAATTTGTTTTTATTAAAAAATGAGAGGAAAAATGAGATTGCTCTCAAATTAAAATTCAGTCATTCATATTACTCACCAAATCTATTACATAGTATTGGCTTTATAAGGCCATTATTCCCGTATAAAACTAATTAAGGGAATATAACTTCCAAAACCAAATTTATTTAATAAATTAACAATAACATGTTAATTTATTTATTTAACTATTTATGTCAAGTACTAAATTCTAGCAGTTTTGGAATTTGTTTTTATTAAAAAATGAGAGGAAAAATGAGATTGCTCTCAAATTAAAATTCAGTCATTCATATTACTTACCAAATCTATTACATAGTATTGGCTTTATAAGGCCATTATTCCCGTATGAACAGGAATATAACTTCCAAAACCAAATTTATTTAATAAATTAACAATAGCATGTTAATTTATTTATTTAACTGTTTATGTCAAGTACTAAATTCTAACATCCCCCTAGTACTAACATAGAAAAAAACTAGAAATTAATACAAATATTCAGCATCACTTTGATGCGGAATTTCTTCATCACTTGAAGTTTGGTCTTTTCCTTCAATTATCATAGCATTGTCTTGCAACTTTCCATCAAGAAGATCCCATGCTCTCTATTTGTAATTTAGTACTGCATGGCCTATCTTTTTACAATAGAAACATGTGCCACTTACATGTTTGAAATTCATCATATGTTTTGATTTTTTGTAAGATGTACTAACCTTGTTTTGAACTTCGTCATATGTTTTGATTTTTTGTAAGAAGTACTAGCCTTGTTTTGTGTGGTCAATGTAACTTCTTCTTCTAAAACATGTTTGTTTCTTTCATCAAGCAATGTGGATATAATACTTTCTAGACTTGATTGATTTTGCTTAAGGTGAATACCTTGTGAGACATACTATTTGGCATACTATTTAAAAGTATGGCTTTTGCATCATTTTCCTTTATTTCTTCATCTATACCAGCT
This sequence comes from Cunninghamia lanceolata, assembly GCA_027924645.1. NCBI lineage: Eukaryota > Viridiplantae > Streptophyta > Pinopsida > Cupressales > Cupressaceae > Cunninghamia > Cunninghamia lanceolata. The sequence goes on from BSBN01000346.1 coordinate 834,762, forward strand.
AACTAATTTATCAAGGAACACTATATCTTCACCTTCTTCCATTTTCAATCCATACAACTTTTGTTTTATAGTTATTTCTGCACTATTAGATTTTGATCCAAACAAAGTATTCATTGTTTCCCATATGTCCTTAGAAGATATTTTAAAATCTACATGATGTAAATAAGATTTAGATAAACCGAGACCAATTATAGCTAATGCTTTCTTATCTTTTACCTTCCATTTTTGAAGTTCATCTTGTTGATGTTTTTAGCTTCAGTCGGATCCTTCTACAGGCCGACCAAATTAACATTGTAATGAGGCTGACCGCTTGTGAAAGGGTGCATCCCTCACACACATATATATATACAAGGTCATTGCTCTCTCAATAAAAACACATTCAATTACAAGCTTAATTCACAAGGTAGAGCAGACTTCTAAGGCAGAGTAGACTTCTAAGGAGCAGATCAAGTTATTTCAAGATTAAATCAGATTTATCAAGTGTGGACTTATTCATTGTGCTTCAAGAAGTGAAGCCATACCTGTAGGCCTTGGATTTGGCCATTGTAAAGCAGATTGTTGTTCTTATCATTCAATATATAAGAGATATATTGTTACTAGGTTTTTCCCCTCAAGTTGGCGGGTTTTCCCAGGGTATCTTGTTGTGTTCATTGTTCATTGTGTTGCATTTTCTGATTGCTTTAAATCTGATTATAAAACTAACACATCTGTATCTGTTGGCTTTGTCACTGTACCGTCAACAATTTCCCAGAGCAATAATTGTATTTGTATTTGCCAACTGTGAAAATCATTTCCGTCAAACTTTTCATAAAGGCTTAATTTATCCATTTTATATTTATACAAAGATCTCAATAAACCTTATATCTATAGCGGCTAGATTTATATGCTCCAATCTCCTCTTACACGCCGCTGGAAATATATACTGTAAATTTTATTTTTTTACCTCTTATATTGCTGCTCGAGGCTCACAAATTTTTCCCACAGAATAAATTATTTTCTGTTCCAATTCTTGCTTTTACACCAACAATAAAATATACCAAATAGAATTTCAGTTAATTTTTAACTTACAATGGCTAGACGCAATAACTGGTGTTGACACCTCATAAAAACTATCCAAACGCCTTATTCAATTTGTTGTTGACGCCTCACAAAAACTGTCCAAACGCATTCAATTTGCTGCACACAATTCTAACCGCTTGGGGTTTCAAACGCCCAATAATTTTTGTTTCTAATGCCCTTTATTTCTGATTATTCGGACCGTACAAAAAAATTATGGAAAAACTATCCAATTTTGACGCTTGGATTGATCACACTTCTGTGCAAATTGGATATTAACATATAATTTTCAAAATGGACTTTGAAACAATGGCAAGAATGAACACTGGAGAGAAAAAGAAGAGATGCAGATGAATGATGGAGTCAAAAGGGTTTTGCACATGGTCTACATTGCTCACCTATTGACAAATGTTGACAAATGCAAGAATGGTAGAAAACAATAGCAATTGCACGTGGTTTTCACTACAATACCATTGTAAACACCGCTTTGAGAAAGAAACAAATGAATGGAGAGCGATCAAAGAGAGGTCCAAGATACATGCTCTCTGATACCATATTAAAAAATGAGAGGAAAAATGAGGTTGCTTTCATTCATACTACTCACCAAATCTATTACATAATATTGGTTTTATAAGGCCATTATTCTCACATGAAATTAATTATGGGAATATAACTTCCAAAACCAAATTTATTTAATAAATTAACAATAGCAAGTTCATTTATTTATTTAACTATTTATGTCATGTGTACTAAATTCTAATAGTTTTTTACATTCTTTAATTTTTTCATGTGTGTCAAACACATACATTTATGTTTGGTAAAAGGCCTATTTTCACTAGAAAATATAAAATAAATATAATAATTAAATAAAATATATTAAAAATTATACTTTTTAGAAAGCTTACTCCAATAGCTATGATCCTACAAAAGCTCAAGTCATGGTGACTCCATTTGATGGTCCAAACCTTTCTTTAATATAGAAATTTATTTTGAAAACTAAGTGAGAAGAAAGAGGAGGGCAACATAAGGACCTTTGAATAAAGGTACCTTTGAATGAAGGGCTTTCAATTTCAAAGGTCCCTTTTTATATGAATTTTAAACATGTAACATTTAAAAATGGAAAAGGCCTTCTATTGAACCCCACTTCCTTCATTTGAAACCCCCTTCATTCAAACCCTATTTACATGTAGCAAGCATTTTACCTTTGAATGAAGGACCTTCATTCGAAGGCGTTCAACAATTTTTTCCTTCCAAAATATTTTTGTGCCCCATCCCACAAGTGGGACACACTATTGTGGGATGATCTAACTTGTATATGAAATAAAAACATATTCATCCATGGTTCTATGAATCCATGTTGTAAATTGTAATCTTTTTGATGTTTTAAGTTTTAGTTGAAATAAAACTTTGAACTTGAAATTTTCATTATAATAAAAAATATGAACTTTGTACATAAAATGAGAAGTTTTAATTTTCATGTTTTTATATATTGATGGAGTAGTTATGAATTTAGAGAATTCAATGGTATTATTCATTTGTTTCTAGATTTAAATTATCAAAGTTATTGAATAAATTACGCATTTAGCCTCTTTCTTCTTAAATGTTAAACAACTAGTTGTAATGTAAGTTGGCTAATCTTGTAGGAATGAATTGATCCCTTGAATCCAAGTGAAATTGCAAGTTTCTATTAGAGGCATGTTGTTGATGAACATTTTCCTTTTACCTTAGGAGAAAATTTATAAAATTTTAGTCTTTTTGCAAATTTTCTACCTTTAGACAATCTCATTCATCAATTTTGTTAGTGTTGCTTGCCTATTTTGAGAGAGGCAAATAACCTAGTCACCTGGGGTAAAAAAAACTACTAATAGGGGAAAATAGTGAAATGAAGATGAAGTTTTAACTTTTTGAGAAACTTCAGAAGTGAAATTTGATCCCTAGGACAATTTCCTATCCATACCTTGGAATAATCAATTATAGTTTTGAAACTATATTCATTATGTTTTATATATGTATTATTTTGTAAGAAAGAACATACCTTGGTGTGAATGAAGTGAAATAGAAGGATTCCCTAGTCTCACTTTTCTCAAGTGAATTGGATTGTAGAGAAAGATAGATGTTATTTCTTTCATTCTGTGTATGCTCATGGACTTGAAATGAATTAAATGATGTTGCTTAATTCACATGATTATTTAAACTAAGTAATGGGTAAATGGATAATCTTCCCTTATTTCTTTGGTTTCTTGTTTTGCATGACTTGGTGATGGGTATGAGTACCTAGTCACTAGTGTAGGGTGAGACCCTATCTCCCTATTTTGTGTCACTATTCATTCATGTACCCTTGTGGTGGGTTGTAACTGGAAGAAGTTCTAAATGTGTTTTGAATCATAATGCTTTAGGTAAAGGTTTAAATGTTTTGTGTGATTTGATAGGATTTGGGTCCTAATACCAATATATCTATTAACTCTATGTTTCCTATGCATGGCAGTGAAAAGAATGAATGATTCATCTTGTGAATGCATATATGATGTAGTCCAAGTGTTCTCTTCTATCTCACTATGTCCTACAATGAAATTGAAGTAGACATTGATTAGTCACTATATTACTCAAAACGTGACCCAACTTGGTTAGTTAGCCTCAATTCACACATGAAACCTCTCCTTGCCACGGACAACCTCCAAGTCACTCCCTCTCTCATGGAAGAAGTCAGTTGAGTAGAGGCAAAACTTGAAGGTGATTGTACTCTGGGGGGGTAGGACATCACGAAGAGAAATTAGCCTATTCTAAGGCCTTGTGTGGTTTACTAGTTGTCGATCCCTTTCTATGGTTGTGGTTGTTGAGATAATAGTATGAACCAAAGGGTCACTTGTGATATTTCTATTGTTTGGGTTTCTTAGATTCCAACACTTAGTGGGTAAGCTATTATGTTCGTTGATGTGCCTAGCGCATTGTAGTCTATCTTCATAGGCTTGAAGTTATTGTTGTATTTGATTGTTTTGTTGCACAATCCTAAGGATATATTGTTGTTCTTGATTAAGTTGTGGCTTGGGGTTGATTTCTTCTAATTCTTCAAGAACCTCTCTAACCCACTCCCCTCTAACTCCTGGGCACATTTTTATGCTTAGGGGAGAAGTAGAGTGTTTGACCATAGTTGACCTAGAGTTTGACCTAGGGTTTGACTCGTGATTTGATTTTGTATGTTGAATGTTGGATTTACCTTGTGATGCAACCAATGGTTTACTTTTGTATGTGAATGTTCAATGATACCTTGTGATGAAACCAAGGGTTTTGTTGTTCTAAATTTCCTAATTTTTTTGGTGTTTTTGAATGTATGCAACTATATGAATGCAAGCAATATTTTTATTCTTTTCTCAATATATAAAGATCACCTAATTACTACAAAAGGGAAATATGAATGTAAGTCTAAGTGAGTTTTCTTGATGAAAGTTTATCTATGTTTTTGTATTTTTAAAATTGTTTATGAATTCTAATCTAACAAAGCAAATGGAAGTATACTCTAATGAAAGCAATTTAATCTATTTGAAAGATAATTATTCACTAATCTAATGCAAAGAAATGAAGCTATGATAACAATTCCTATCAAGAGTAAAGAAATGATTAATTACTTCCCTCAAGAGCAATGTTGTGATCTAATTACTAAAAAGCATTGAACGAACTTGGAATATGGTTGATGCATGAGTATTCACACTACCCTCAAGAATCCTTTGAATCTAGAAACCTATTCATCTTCTTTAGTAGCGGGGTCCTCCAATTGGTGGCGATAGTGAAGAGAGAAAATGATCGAATTGAGCTTCATAAAGCTAGTGATTGAGCTATGAGCACTGTGTGAGCGTGCTAATTGGGCATAATGGTATTGGATTGAGAAAAATGAGCATTGTAATTCTTTGAGAAGATTTATAAATCTTTGATAATCTACGCTATGAAAAAATAAAAGGCACATGCATCCTGCATGAGCATCAAGGATGCTAATGGAGAGAAAAAAACAAGCCACGAATGGCTGCATCTATAGAATTCACCTTCCTTATTTATTGATGGAGGAGGGTATTTATAGTATGGAATGGATCATGATAGGTATGGATGATTTGGGAGTTAAATCTCTTGATTTGAGAGTTAGCATGTTTGATCGAAGATAAGACTAGGCTAATTAGGGAGTGATTAAGCTATAAAATCTTATCACAGGGTGATAAAATGGAGTTTGCATGAGTTAAAGCGGTGATAATAATAGATACATAGAGTTAATTATACATGATTAAGGGAGGTGGATGCACTAAGAATAGTTCAGTCTATGTTATGGTCAAAATTTGATTCAAACTTGGGCAAAAATAGATCTTTTTGAGGCTCGGATTGAAGAGAAACATGCACGTGAAAACACAATAGAGTCACCCATGGGTCACGCATTTCATTTGCAGTAGGGTTGCCCAGGCGTCACCCAAGAGGGAATCCATGGGTGACTTAGAAAATAGGGCTTCTGGGTGAAAACAAGGGTTGGAGATTGGTCTTGGAGGGTCAAAGATGCATTCTACATCCTGGAACAGCTGAAATGGATGAAATAAACATGATCCCCCATTAAACTAGTAGGGTTGTTATGTCAAAAAATGTCCCCTTTGGGGCTTTTCCCTCTTAAGGTTTAGCTCCTAGGTCCTGTTTATGTATTTAGAGTATTTTTCATGTTAATCTGACATCCCAATGAGAAAACCCTGAAGTTTCATGGTAACTTGGACTCAGGGGATTCACTTATGAAAAATCTTGCCTAAAATAGGGGGGGTGGACTTGGGTGCCTGTGCCCTAGTCCTACACTATTTTAGGTCAGGACTAATTTTGAAGTGTCGGTTTGTGACCATTATTTAGGTCTTATGCCGACATAGTAAGTTTTAGTTCTGAAATTCTTGGTGGGAATGTTTGTAGTTGCATATATAAGCATGTTTAGGCATTCATTTGTAAACTAGATAGAATTTTGGATTAATGAGCTTATGTAAAGGTGATTCAAGGCATTCATTATGTGTTGTAGAGTAGACTTTGTGTTATTATTGTGTTTGTATTTGAAGATTTGGTAGCCATCTCCTCATGGTATGAAGAGAACCTTCCTTCCATGAGATCTTCACTACAAGGTGATATGAATTATATTTTTAATCATTTATCATTTGGATTTTGCCTCTATCCCACAGGGATACGCACTCCTTATCTGAAAATGATGTTCGGAAGACTTGAATGTCTCTCCAAGGCTTGACTAAGGCAAGCCTCTAAACACCACAACCCCAACCCATTTTTTCATGATTGCAGGTTACAGGTTGTAGGAGCAGAAAAAGTGGATTTACAGGAGAGCAGTGCAGACTGTCAGAATTGCAGATCAAAGAATAAAAGGGACCTAGACTCGGGTGCCCGCTCATTAGTCCTTTGGATCCCGCAACAGGAAAATCTCTAAAACAACAGGAATAGGTTGTAGACAAGGTTTCTAGATCCTGACAAAAAGTATGACATTGGACTAGGAGGCCTTCTCATTAGTCACCAACTATTTCACTTTCTGAGCTCTGAAATCAGATACGCATTTGATTGTCATTTGATATCTCTGTGTGCGAGTATTTTTCGTGATTGGTCCATTTGCTTCCAAATTTGCATAATTAGGGTTTTGAGCATAATTAGGCTTAATTGAACAACTAAACCACACAACTCCAATCTTCCCTACATTCCAAGTGACTAAAAGACTGATAGTAGACTTCCTACTCGACTGAAGTCCTTAAATGTTTGAGGTGAAAGGAGGATTCATACAAATTAACCCTAAACAATAACAAATCCTCTTGTATCATTTTTCACCTTAAACTTTTTGGTGAACGCATGTTTTTAAATAATTTTGCACCTTTCTGAGTGTTGTGCTTCAGATTTACATTTATTTCATTCATTCATATCATTGTTCATCTTATTGCATTTGAAAAATTACAAAAAAATTGAAAAATTTGGAAACTTTTGAAAAATTGGCATTTTTAGCTTGCATTTTCATATAATTTGAATTAGTTGGCATTTAATTTCAATAAATTTCTATCATTATGATCAAATTTGATTTAAAATATAGAAATTTTTCTGTCACCATTCATTTAGATTGCATTTACATGATCATATTGTTAAAAATAGCTTGAAATTGTGCATTTTTTCATATAACCTAGTTTTGCATTAGCTAGGGTTTGTAGTCAAAATCTTATTTCAGATTTTACTACCCTTTTAAAACACTCATTAGGATTTATTTTTAACTTTAGTGTTGCATCATAGTGGTTTGCTTGCAAAATTTCATACTTAGGGTTTGAAAACCTTGATTTTTCACTAGATTTTGGCTTTATTGTCTCTCTAGATTTGCATCATAGGCGTGTTGTAAAGGATTTTTCTACACAAATTGGTTTTTATCAGGGTTATTATCTTCTTCTCCACCTCAAATTCTTTACAACACCTTTTTATTGGGCTCTTACAGTGGAAATTTGGTGAAAAATTGCATATTTTGGCTATATTTTGCCTAGGGTTTGACCTTGAGTGGAACTATAGGTGTTTTGTGACAGAGTTTTTGGCATTAGGTGTCTGTTATTATTGTCATAATTTGCTTTCCATCATCATTTTCCTCACAAAACCATTTGTCATGTACTCATGTTGCATTGAAATTTGGTGAAAAATTGCATATTTTGACTATATTTGCCTTAGAGTTTGACCTAGATTTGCACTCCAAGTGTGTTGTGACAGATTTTATAGTCTTAGACAACTGATATTATTGTTATTATCTGCTGCACTTCCTAAAACTCCTTACAACACCACTTTTGGGTCTTAGCATTAAGAATTTACGAAAAAATGCATATTTTAGTACATTTTCACTAGGGTTTGACTAGTCATCATCCTAGGTTTGCATCAAAAGTATGTTTGAAGGATATTATTTCTATATTGGACTAATATCAGACATATTATTTGCTTCCCTTGATCAATTTCATTACAACACCTTTTCTTTCACTTATTTGCATTGAAAAAGTTGAAAACATCAAGCATTTTAGGTCATTTTCATACATTGTTTTGCGCTTGTCTTTGGCATAAATTTTGAAAAGATTTTAAAATCTGATCTTACATTTCTTTGAAAACCTATACACATGGCTTCTAATCACAACAATAACAACAATAGGTTCCCTCCTAGACCTTACATGAAAATAAAGGTCCCCGAACTTGAAATTGTGTTTACACCTCATGATAGAACAATTGAAGAAATTGAAGGACCTCTCAATATCACTGTGAAGATAATGGGAAATCATGTGGATGGAACCCTTATTGATCCTAATTGCATGACTAATGTCACCACATAAGAGTTCCTCTTTTCACATCAATTAATGCAAGGCTCTTATGACCCTTTGGATATGATGATTAAGACACATAAGGGAACCTTTGTAAACACTTCTGGGAAGATATCTTTATTGGTCACTGTATTTGAGAAACATGTAGAATAGTGGTTTTATGTTGTCCTTGTTTTTGACCTCTTTTGCATAAAATTGGGACATCCATGGTTAAAGGCTATGAAAGCTCTCCCTTCAACAGTTCATAACTGTGTCAAATTTTCTTTGAATGGACAAGTGATTACTATCCCTTGCAATAAGTATAAACCATTGGTTACAAGACAAAATTGTACACTAGATTGCTTTTGGGAAAAATTTGAGGTGGAATCAGAGCCATGAACAGACTTTAACTTCTTGAGCTAGAGAAATTACAAAGCAAAATTATTACATCAAGTGGACGGTCCTTTTATGCAAGAAACAACAAGAGATGAACAACCCGCATTTGAAGAGAATCCTAGACCGAAAGGAAATGGACCCTATGCTGAGGTTCCTCCCTCGCCATCCTTACAAGGATCAGGAGGTAGTCATCAACAATAGAATATCCCATCTAGACAAATGAGATTTGATCCTGTGCTTCCTCCTCTAAAACACAAAAATCTATGAAAGAGAAAAACACTATCTTACAAGAGATAAGTGGTAAGACAGAAAGAAATAGACAAGCAAGAGAAAGGAGGAGATGACAAGAATATGCCCAACAAATTGCATCTCAATAAGAAAACATTGAACCAAACCAAGGAGATCTTAAGAATGGACAACTTGAAAACAAGAAAAAGAGTTAGGCTATGGTACCTTATGTCCCACTTTCCTCTAACATTCGGGAGTGGGAAGATGATGATGATTTGCTTCATGACAACACTTAGTTTGATGGTACTACTAGGTAAGTATTTCTAACCCTTTATCTCTTGTCATGTGTTTCCCTCGTGATGTGTTATGTGTTGTTTAGGCCTACTAGGATGACCCTTGATTCTCTTGTAAGGTCCAGGATACTAGGAGACTGCCTCTATTATGACCCTTCTTCTCTTTGTATCATCATTCTTCTATATTGCTTCTTCTCTATTTTCACTCTTTAGTGTTGTGTCTTATGGACATAGCATTGCAGTTGGTGACTTGGGGGCACCCTCCTACATGACTATCCCTAAGGCACTTGTTTCTCCTCTCTTGATTTATTATTTCCCTTCCTCTAGTGTTTCTATCTAGTGGGCGGATGACAAAAAACATATTATACTAATGCGGACCTAGCGTCCCTTTAGCGAGAAATCAAAAATTGGACTTAGTTCCTATATGACGATGGGGTTGATATATATTATCTGACGCTTGGCTAGTAGAATCACTCCGTGCACTTTGTTGTGTGATCTTGATGATGTCTTATCTCTCTTACAAAACATAACAATACTGCTACTCCATGCACTTTGTTTGTCTTTCAATCTCGCCTTGGTGACACTCAATTTTGATATTTTCATGATATAGCCCCATAGTTATACCCGATCTCTGAATTCATAGTATAACCTTGGCTCTTTCTGTGATTGATCATATGCATTGATGTTGTTGTTTATCATGATTATATGGACACTAACACTTTTCTTGCAGGGATGTGTTTGTGGGAACATTAAGCAATCACAAAGCACATGTCACCTCCAGGGGGCATGGGCTTTATGAGAGCTTGTGTTCCCTTGTGTGTTTTCTTCCTAGCTTAACGTGCTTGATATCGATACCTAATATTAACCACCTTAAGGTGGGGGGATATAAGTTAAGCTGTCTGTTGTAGATGTTAGCAATGTGCTTGTTCTCAGGTGCAGTCTTAAGACTGGTGGCGATGAGTCCCTCCTACACTCTGAGATTTGTTTGAAAACTATTGCAACCATTTAGGCCCTCTTTAGAGGTGAGGATATTGCATCTCTTTTCTATCTTAAGCCCTCATCGCAAGGTGGGGATGGTGTATTTCTCATGGAAGTGCACATCTTGTCATTTTCAAAAGTCCTCATCGCGAGGCGGGGAGCAGTTCTGTGACTAACTCAACCCTTAAGCATGTCTTTGGAAATTGTTGTGGTGAAGCCCAATCATCGCTGTGTGCCTGTAATGTACCTGAGATGGTGTTGAACCTAGAAATAGGAACACTACATCGCTTGTCTTTCGTGTTTTCTCTGTGTCTTCCAAGTGTGTGTGAATTGCGTGTTTGTTCCCAAGCATAGTTTAAAGACCAGTGGTAATGATTCCCTCCTATGCTTTGGGATTTGTATGGCGTGTTTGATTTGTATAGCATGTATTGCGTGTGTGTTGCCCCATATGTAGTTTAAAGACCGGTGGCGATGAGTCCTTCTTGCATTATGGGTGGTGTGTTTACTTTCCTGTACTTGCATCTGCATTTCATGTATATGAAAATGAAAAAGAAAAAGAAATCATCTCTGTCTTCTCTGCATTCACTGTCTTCAATGTTGTATTCTTTGTGTTTTGCGTGACTGTAAGTGTATTCTCCGTGTCTTGCATGCCTGTTACTATCTTCTCTGTGATTGGTGCACGTCTTCTCCGTGCTTGGCGTGTTTGTTGTGTTTGTTGATCGTACTTTAATGCATGTATTGGCCTTGCATTTATACATACATTAAAGTGGGGGCTAAATGTTACGTCAGAAAATGTCCCCTTGGGGGATTTTCCCTCTTAAGGTTTAGCTCCTGAGTCTTGTTTATGCATTTAGAGTATTTTTCATGTTAATCTGACATCCCGATGAGAAAACCTTGAAGTTACATGGTAACTTAGACTCAAGGGATGCACTTATGACAAATCCTGCCTAAAATAGGGGGTGGACTTGGGCATCCGCGCCCTAGTCCTACCCTATTTTAGGTTAGGACCAATTTTGAAGTGTCGGTTTGTGACTGTTATTTAGGTCCTACGCCGACATGGTAAGTTTCAATTACAAAATTCTTGATGGGAATGTTTATAGTGTTGCAAGGTGTAGCCCTTGGTCTCCTTGTTCAGCACAGCGCTACGGTGGTTTGCGACAAAGGCTTAACCGCCTCCTGTTCTTGTTAAGTCAAGTGGTTTATTGGGCATTAAAAGGTCGATCTTTTGGTGCAACCGCAGCTAACAATTGGTATCAGAGCCAAGGTCACGGGTTCAAACCCTGCGCTTGCCCTGGGGGGGATTGTTGCAAGGTGTGGCCCTTGGTCTCCTTGTTTAGCACAGCGCTGCGGTGGTTTACGACAAGGGATTAACCACCTCCCGTGCTTGTTAAGTCAAGTGGTTGTATCAGGCATTAAAAGGTTGATCTTTTGGTGCAATGACAGCTAACATGTAGTTGCATATATAAGCATGTTTAGGCATTCATTTGTAAACTAGATGGAATTTTGGATTCATGAGCTTATGTAAAGGTGATTCAAGGCATTCATTGTGTGTTGTAGAGCAAACTTTATGTTGTTATTGTGTTTGTATTTGCAGATTTGGCAATCATCTCCTCATGGTATGAAGAGCACCTTCCTTCCATGAGATCTTCACTACCAGGTGATATCAATTGTGTTTTTAATCATTTATTAATTAGATTTTGCCTCTATCTCATAGGGATACACACTCTTTATCTGACAACAGTGTTCAGAAGACTTGAATGTCTCTCTGAGGCTTGACTGAGGCAAGCCTCTAAACACCACAACCCCCAACCTATTTTTTCATGATTACAGGTTACAGGTTGCAGGAGCAAAAAAAGTGGAGTTGCAGGAGAGCAGTGTAGATTGACAAGATTGTAGATCAAAGACGAAAATAGGGACCTAGACTCAGGTGCCCGCTCATTAGTCCTCTGAGTCCCGCAACAGGAAAATCTCTGGAACAACAGGAACATGTTGCAGACAAGGTTTTCAGATCTCAACAAAAAGTATGGCACTGCACTAGGGTTCCCGCTCATTAGTCCATGACTGTTCCACTTTCCAAACTCTGAAATCAAGTATGCATTTGATTGTCATTTGATATCTCTCTGTGCAATCATTTTCCGTGATTTGTCCGTTTGCTTCTGAATTTGCATAATTAGGGTTTTGAGCATAATCAGGCTTAATTGAACAACTAAATCACACAATTCCAATTTTCCCTACATTCCAAGTGACTGAAAGCCTGATAGTAGACTTCCTACTCGGCTGAAGTCCTTAAATAATTGAGGTGAAAGGAGGATTCATACAAATTAACCCTAAGCATTAACAAATCCTCTTGTATCATTTTTCACCTTAAACAAAGGTCTTCTAAGGGGTACCCATGGGGGATCCAGAAATAATAGGGGGGGTCTAGAAATGACAAAAATAAAGTCAATTCTGAAAGATGGGTTTATCTCTAATACATGTGATGGTGATATAGCTTTATCTATTTCACCCTATGATTTAGGGCCCTCTCCCAAAATTATTCCCATTTGTGAGGGTATTTTGGTGCAAGAGGTTGAAATCATCGACACATTCCTTAACATCACTCTACCCTCTCTTCATTCCAATGCTCTCCCTTCAAAAGATGAGGCATTAGTGGATGAGGAGCCTTATCTCACAAAAGATCCTCCATGGATAGATAATTGGCATTCATCTCATCATTTTACATCTTCTATTTCTACCATAGTATATGAGGTTTCTATGCCTCATCCTAAGGATATTTCCCCTTTAGTTGAATGTTTAAATAACTTGAATATCACTACTTGGATGTGAAGACCCTTCGTATGTCTCCTTTGGTTGTATGTTCAAACCCCTTGGACATCATCAAAGATACAATCATCAACAATTTTCTTAACAACACTCTACACTCCCTTCATTCCAATGCTTTCCCTTCAAAGGATGAAACATTAGTGGATGAAGAAAGGTCTCTCACATTAAATCCCTTGGGGATGGATGTTGACCTTAATCAAAATGGAAACAATGTCAATTCAATCATCATTAATAGACTTATTCAACCCATCATGGGGATAGTGAATAAGTGTACTAATGTCCCTAAAATTATTGTGAATAAGGCACCTAATACACCTCCTCACTTCAAACTAGTGATTATGGTCCAAGGTGATCCAACACCACATCCACCCCTTGTTAGGGTTAGCCAGCAGAAGATATCAATTAAATGTAAATAAAGATTAAATAGAGGAATGAAAAATACACAAAAATAATAACAATGAGAGACAATTTTAACGTGGTTCACCCAAACCCGGGATACATCCACCAATAGAGAGTCCAATATTATTATCCAGCAAATCAAACTGATTACAACAAAAATCCTTGTAACTCAATACCGCTACAAAATGCTACAATACATCAATGGAAACCCTAATCCTTAGCCACTTTTAGCAAGCCTTATGTTGATTACAAAAATAGGATTTTTTTATGTCGGCCAATAGAAAAATAACTCCCGATGCCTTAATAAAATATAAAAAACTATTGGAGGTTTTTTATGTTGCCCCTTGACCCCGCCTTGGGGGCGTTGTCCCCAAACCTCCGCAAGGGGTGCTGCCCCTTGACCCCGTTAAATAATTTGGGGGGAAACCACGCTAATAAAAGTGGGGTAAATTTAACATCCGAGTCTGATTAGGCTCAATATAACAACAATCTCCCACTTGGAGACTAATTAGACTCCACACCATATCATCTCCCACTTGGAGACAGATCATAACACCACACACTATAGCTTCTACTGGAAATAAGCACCCTGGACTCTATTGTTCTATTTTTTTGTTTTCAGTCTTGAAGACCAACCAAAGCTGAAGAGGAGCTTAGCTTCTCCCATGTAACTACCTTCGTAAACATATCTGTTGGATTTTCATCTGTATGTATCTTTTCCAGCCTTAACTGTCCATCATCTAACACCGACCGGATGAAGTGATACCTGAGCTGTATGTGTTTGGTCCTTGAATGCAAGGCAAAATTCTTAGCAAGATGTATGGCACTCTGACTATCTGTATACAAATAACTTTTAGCCTGTTATTTGCCTAATTCTTCCATGAAAGTGTGCAGCCATATCATCTCCTCGCTTTCCTCTATTATAGCTACATACTCTGTCTCCGTGGTGGATAAAGCAACCAACTTTTGTAACTTGGACATCCAACTCACCATTGTCCTACCTACAGTAAAGACATAACCTGTAGTACTCTGCTTGGTATCAATATCTCCTACTAAATCTGAGTCTACATAACCTGCTAAATCAGTATTAGAGCCCCCAAAACATAAGTGTTTATTAGATGTACCTCTCAAATATCTGAGAATCCATTTTACCACATTCCAATGCTCCAATCCGAGATGACTCATATACCTGCTTACGAATCCTACATCATGTACAATATATGGTCTCGTGCATACCATGGCATACATTAAACTTCCTACAGCTGAAGCATATGGTACCTTGGACATTTTTTCTTCCTTCTCTTGTGTCTTAGGACACATCTCCTTGTCAATTTCAAATTACTAGGAAAAGGTGTACTGACATCTTTTGCATTCTCCATATGGAATTTGTACAGCACCTTTTCAACATAATCAGCTTGAGATAGAGTCAATTTTCTATTCTTCCTATCTCTACAAATTTTCATACCAAGGATTTCTTTTGCTTTCCCCAAATCCTTCATAGTAAATGATTATGCTAACTATTGTTTTAACTCTCTTATGTGATCTATGTTAGACCCTGCTACAAGCATGTCATCAACATATAAACATAAAATAATGTAGTTGTCATTATCCAACCTCTTAAAATAAACACAATGGTTAGAATTACATTAGTTGTAGCCTTGGCCAGCCATAAAATTATCAAATTTTAAATACCATTACCGAGGTGCTTGTTTCAAGCCATACAAACTCTTCTTCAATATGCACACCAACTTCTCCTTACTGTTGACCTCAAATCTTTGGGGCTGTTCCATATATATCTCCTCCTTGAAATCACAATGGAGAAAGGTAGTTTTCACATCTAGCTATTCCAAATGTAAATCTTCAGTAGCCACAATACTTAAAACAGTACGAATATAAGTCATCTTAACAAACAAAGAAAAAATCTCATCAAAATCAATACCTTTTTTCTGTGCAAATCATTTTACAACTAACCTGGCTTTAAATCTTTTCTTACCTCCATCTTTGTCTTTCAACCTATAAACCCATTTGTTTGGTAAAGCCTTTTTTTTCTGTAGGCAACTTACATAATTCCCAAGTTTGATTTTTCAGCAATGAGTCCATTTCTTATTTCATTGCAAGCTCTTACTAAACCTTTGTATCCACCTGCATAGCTTCATCATACCCTTCTAGTTCACCAGCATTTCTTAACAAAATAGAATACAAAGAGGGAGAAAACCTTTTAGGAGATCTACTTAGCCTTGTTGACCATCTAGCATTCACTGGAGTTTGTGGTATTTCTTGTTGTTGTTGCAGAGCATGAGGAACCACTGGAATATCATTATCTCGAGTATCATCCAGTACCACATAATCCTTTTCTTTCTTCTCATGCTGCTGCAACTGATCTTTGTACAACACCTTCTCATTGAATACAACATCACTACTTCTCATAATTTTCTGATTTTCAAAATCCCAAAGCCTATAACCAAATTCATCAATGCCATATCCAACAAAGGTTCACTTTTTTTAATTTTTCATCCATCTTGGTTCTATTTTCAGAATCTACATGTGCAAATGCTTCACATCCAAAGGTTTTGAGAAAAGAATAACTCACCTTCTTACCTATCCATGCTTCCTCTGGAATACCATTATTGTCCTCAAATTCTTTGCTGTAATACTCACCACCATTATTAGATCTGAGACATTTTAATCTTTTACCCGTCTCATTCTCAACCAAGCTTCTCAATTTCTTAAATGTTTCAAATACATCATATTTATGCCTAAGGAAATAAATCCAAACCTTCCTAGTTGCATCATCTATGAATGTAACATAATACCAAGAGCCACCGAGAGAAGATATCTGAGCTAGTCCCCATACATCTGTATGCACAAGCTCCAACTTTTTATCTTTCTTTTGCTTCCCATTTTTGAGAAAACTAACACTCTTTTGTTTTCCATATATACAACTTGATGCAAATATGTGCTTAAGTAGTGTTGTCATTGATGTCAACATATTCTTGTTGTCATTGGTGTCAACTATATCCTAATTTGCTGCCTGTATAGAAGACTGGATCATTGAGGATATTGAGAAAATTAATAAAGATCAATGTATGCGGACTAGATGACTATGAAGAGGTTTGTTCGAAGAAGCTCCAATTAAGATTTGAGAGGTTCAGATTAAGATCTGAAGAAGTTATGACCATCTGAGTAGAACCGGTTCCTACAATATTCAAAAGAGACAGAGTGACAGAAAAGAGGTCCGGATTGTTCCAGATATGTCAAATGATGATCTGCAGATCTGAAGGCAGGTTTGGGAAGTTAGTGTGTATCATCCATTCAAGTAGTTCATGGTTTGGAGGTCCACAAGCAATCTTTCTAATGTGATAGTCATGGCGGATAGTGTTCTTGAAGTTCTGGAGGAAGATGCAAGTGATTAGGATGATTTGGAGGAGTGCGGATATTTTTGTTGAATTCAATGTGCTTGTGGAAGTCTTTGGATCGTGTGACTGCTATGTTGGAGGTCTGCATTAAAGTTTGAGCTCGTCAATAAAGATTTTCTTCTTGGTGTTGTTGTTCTTCTGAGTCTTGGTTGACCAGATGATTCAAGCGTGTTGCAAATGATCTAAGAGCAATTCTATGAAGCGTGGTGTGTTGATCAAGGAAGATTTGAGTCCAAGTTATGTTTGGTCAACAGCATAGGGATTTGCATTAAGTCAGATGTTTGTAGTGCCAACCTTGATGTTCATTCCAAGGTTGACGAAGTGTATAAATATTTGTTGATGAGTTGTGAAAAATCATCCTTGTGCAAAAACAATATAATCTGAAGAAAGGATCAAAGGCATAGCAGAGCAGAAGAGAAGTAGAAGAACAAGAGCCATTTTGATGAATAGTTGGAGAAGAAGTGTTTGGGGCAAAGCATAAGTTTTGTGAGCATTTAATGAAATTAAACTAGACATGAAGTAGATGTTATTTCTCAGTTAATTCTTTCTGTTCCAAAACAAATTCTGTAGGCAGTGAGCCTCTCTTTTTTAGTAGTGAGCTCTGGGCAGTGCGCCCGAAGGCATGTACCTTTTATTTTTCTAAAGTACTTTTAACAGGGTATAAATCTATGGGTTAACCCCCACCGTGGTTTTCCCTTAACCAGGTTTCCACATAAAAATCCTATTGTTTTGTGTTCATCTATTTCTGCTCATGTGTTGTTGATTCATGCTTTAGATGTTTATATCATTAATCAGTTTTGTGTGATAAATAAATAGTTGCAAGTGTTTAAGATTTGGGACAACTGATTCACCCCACCCTCTCAGTTGTCTGGTCTAAATCCAACAATTGGTATCAGAGCCAAGTTCCTCTAAAAGGAGCTTAACCACATGAGGAGATCTAGGATGTCGACCTACAAAAAGGATAGTCCGAGATTTGATGGAATGAATTACTCTGTTTGGAAGAGTTGCATGGGTGATGCTTATTGGGTGATAACTAAGCAAGAATATAATCCTCCAGAGAAAGGTTTGTCAACTCTAGATGAACTCTAGGATGCTGAAAATAACCTTTGATCTAAAGAAGCCTTGTTGAGTGCCCTGACTGATTCAGAAATGACAAATGTTTTTGGACTAAAAACTGCTCATGAAATCTGGAAGAAGTTGGAGAATCTGTATGAAGGCGATGAATATGTCAAATGTGCTAAACTACAAAGTTTGAGAGGAAAATTTGAAAATCTGAGGATGAGTGAAGATGAAAAAATCACAATCTACATGCAAAAGATAAATGAACTTGTGTGTGGTATCAGGTGTGCTAGCAGAACTTTGGAAGAATCAGAGATTGTGGCAAAAGTGCTCAGATCTTTTTGTAATTCATACAAATATAAGGTTGTTGCTATAGAGAAGATTAGGACTGTCTCAAAAGTCACAAGAGATCCCCTGGTTGGCAAAATTTCAGCTTTTGAATTAAGTGAATTTGGTGATTCTCTTCCCAAGTCTGAATCTACATTCAAGGCCAGTGTATATGGAAAATAAAGATATGATCCAGATGAAAGCTCTTTAGCAAGTTCAAACAGATTTGTGAAGGAAAGGAAGGATCTTGAAGATGATGAAATAGAGACTATAGATCTTGAAGCTCTTATTGTCAAAAGAATTCCAAAGGATCCGATAAGTATGAAGGAAAGTTGCCACTCAAATGTTTTTCTTGTAATAAGATTGGTCATTTTGCCTCAAGATGTTCGGAGAGATTTTCAAAACCAAACCCTAACAGATATAAAGGTCAGAAGAAATGTTACTATGTCCAAGAAGTTGGAGAAGGAGTCACAGATGATGAATCTAATCATGGAGGTTCCACTAAAAATGATTGGGTGTTCATTGCTATCAAAGAAGAAGATCTAGTGTCTATTGAATCTGCTAGCTATGAAAATGTGGAAGGTGCCTTGGTTGCTCAGGTTGTTGAAAAGGATGAATGGGTGATTGATAGTGGATGTTCTCATCAAATGACTGGTAATAAAAGTAAGTTTATAATCCTTGAAAAATATGAAGGTGGGCCTGTAAAATTTGGAGATAAGCTGGTAGAATCCATGGTAGAGGATCCATCTCTTTTGATGGTAAGAATAACACCAATGATGTTCTATATGTGGAAGGGCTAAAGAATAATCTTCTCAATTTTGGACCATTGGTTAACAAGGGTTATGATCTCTGATTCAAGGATGGCAAATACAGAATCCTGGAAAGCTCCAGAACTAAAATTGCACCTATAACACAAACTAGAGGTAACATCTTTCAACTAAGTAGTTCTGGTAAAAGTTATTTAATTGCTCAGACAGATCAAAGATGGTTGTGGCATAGGAGAATGTGTCATGTGAATTTTGATAACATTGCTAAGATAAGTTCTACTCCAGCTGTGAGAGATCTTCCAAGACTTGTTAAACCTGATACCTTGTGTAGAGAATGTCAATTGGGTAAATAGAACAAAACATCATTCAAAAGTAAAGAACAATTTTCAAGTGGGTGATTGGAACTTGTGCATACTGATCTATGTGGTCCTGCTAGAATTAGGAGTGTGCAAGGAGATAGATATTTTATGCTGCTGATTGATGATTACTCCCGAATGATGTGGGTAACCTTCTTAAAAGAAAAATTTGAAGCTCTTGACAAATTCAAGGTGTTCAAAGTTATGATTGAAAATGAGGTTGGTGTGAATATAAATTGTCTAAGATTTGACAGAGGTGGAGAGTTTACCTCCAGTGAGTTTGATACATTCTGTGAAAGGCATGGAATAAAAAGATAGTTATCTGCTCCTAGGACTTCTCACCAAAATAGAGTTGTAGAAAGAATGAATCGGGCCATTCAAGAAGCTTCCAGGACCATGATGATGGGAACAAATGTTCCACAAGTTTATTGGAGAGAAGTTGTAAGTAATGTTGTCTGCACTCTTAACTAAGTGCAGATCAAAGGCAATTTTGGTAAGACTCCTTATGAACTCTGGTTCGGTCATCCTCCTACTATAAGATATTTCAGAGTTTTTGGCAGTAAGTGCTATATCAAAAGAGATGAGGATCTAGGAAAGTTTGAAGCAAGAAGTGATGAAGGAATTTTTATGGGTTACTCTACTCAAAGAAAAGCTTACCGGTGCTTTAACAAGAGGTTGAAAAAGATTGTTGAAAGTGCTAATGTCAGATTTGATGAGAGCAAAAAAGGAGATGCCAGGTCTTATGGATATGAGTCAGATGATCAAGATGAAAATCCAAGTTAAGGAAGGCAAGTTCAATCCCAAACTTAGATCCAGATTGATTTGGAAACTCCAGGAACTAAAGAGGATAGTACAGATGTTGAGGAACAAGCTCAAGAAATAAAAGTTCAAGCAATTCCCAAAACTCCCAGGTATGTAAGACTGAATCATCCTGAAGATCAGATCATAGGAGATAAGAGGAAAGGTTTTTGAACTAGGAGAAACATTTCTAAAGATCAAGAGGAGATTTGTTTGATTTCAAAGATTGAACCTAAATCAGTGAGTGAAGCCTGTAATGATAAAAATTGGGTAAAAGCAATGGAAGAAGAATTGATGCAATTTGAAAAGTACCACACTTGGGATCTTTTTCCTAGACCTAAGGACAAAAATGTGATTGGAACCAAATGGGTCTTCCAGAATAAACTAAATGAAGATGGTGAAGTTGTAAGAAACAAAGCAAGGTTGGTATGCAAAGGCTATTCTCAAGTGGAAGGAATTGATTTTGAAGAAATGTTTGCTCTGGTGGAAAGAATAGAAGCAGACAGATTATTTCTTGCATTTGCCACTTTCAAAGATTTTAAGGTTTATCAGATGGATGTCAAATGAGAATTCCTAAATGGAGAGTTGGAGGAAGAAGCCTACATTGAACAACTGAAAGGTTTTCAGTTGTCTGATCAGAGAAATATGGTCTGTAGACTAAGAAAAGCTTTGTATGGACTCAAGCAAGCCCCAAGAGCCTGGTATGCAAGATTGGATAAATATTTGCTTAAGATAGGATTTAGCAAATGTACTACTGATAGTAATCTTTACTTCAAGATTAATCATGAGGACATCCTGATTGTTGAGGTCTTTGTTGATGATATCATTTTTGGTGGAAATGAATGTACATGTGGAAAGCATTTGTTGATCAGATAAAAAGTGAATTTGAGATGTCAATGTTTGGTGAGATGAGTTTCTTTCAAGGTCTGTAAATTGTTTAGACAGATAAAAGAATCTTCATATCTCAATCCAAGTATGTGAAATAATTGTTGAAGAAGTTTGGAATGGATGACTCAAAGCCAGTAGGTACACCTATGGTAACCGGATGCAAGTTAAGTAAAGATGATGACTCCGCCAAGGCAAATCGGAAAAGGTATAGATCAATGATTGAAGGATTGCTCTATCTGACTCAGACCAGACCTGACATCATGAATGCAGTTGGACTTGTTCCTAGATTTCAAGCTGATCCAAAAGAATCCCACTTTGTGGTAGTCAAAAGAATTTTTAGATATCTCAAGGGGATATTGATTATGGATTGTGGTATCCAAAGGATAATGACTTCACTCTTCATGCATATACAGATGTTGATTGGGCATGAGATGTGGATGACAGAAAAAGTACTAGTGGTGGTGCATTTTTCTTGGGAAGAAGATTGGTCTCTTGGATGAGCAAAAAGCAAGAGGCAATATCTCTGTCTACTGCAGAGGCAGAGTATATAGCAGCAGCAAATAATTGTACTCAAGTTCTGTGGATGAAACAAATGTTGAAAGACATCAGAATTGTGTTTGAGGAGCCAGTCACAATCTTTTGTGATAATTCAAGTGCAATAAGCATCTCAAAGAATCTAGTGTTACATTCAAAGACAGCATATATCTATCAAATTTTATTTCTTGAGAGAGAAGGTAAATGAGAATGAAGTCAAGTTAGAGTTTGTGTCTTCAAAAGATTAGATTATGGATATCTTTACTAAGCCTCTTCCCAAGGATACTTTTGAGTATCTCAAAGAAAAGGTAGGGGTCATTACCCCTCCTGATCAGAATTAAGATGCACTAAGGTGCAGCAGTCCGGTGGAATTCACAGTCATATCTTATGATCTGGATTGATGTTAAGGAGCTACTACTTAGGGGGAGTAGTTACTATGCAAATTTTAGAGATCAGTCTGAAACAAAAAGGGAGAGAAAAGATTGCAAATATGTGTCCTTTGCCATTGATGTCAAAGGGGGAGAGAAGTTCATGTGAAAAACTAGTTGTTGATGAAAGAGGGAGCAGTAAAGAAAGGTTTTGCAGAAGTGAGAAGAGAAAGGGGGATAAATTCTTGTCTTGATGGTTGAATTTAGTTTTGCACACCATATGTTGCCATCAATGACAAAGGGGGAGATTGTTGCAAATATGTGCTTAAGCAATGTTGTAATTAATGTCAACATATTCCTGTTGTCATTGGTGTCAACTGTATCCTAATTTGTTTCCTGTATAGAAGATTGGATTGTTGAGGATATTGAGAAAATTAATAAAGATCAATGTATGCGGACTAGATGGCTATGAAGAGGTTTGTCTGAAGAAACTCTAGTTAAGATTTGAGAGGTCCACATTAAGATCTGAAGAAGTTATGACAATCTAAGTAGAACCGGGTCTTGCAATATTCAAAAGAGACAGAGTGACAGAAAAGAGATCTGGATTGTTTCAGATATGTCAAATGATGATCTGTGGATTTGAAGGCAAGTTTGGGAGGTCAGTGTGTATCATCCATTCAAGTAGTTAGTTGTTTGGAGGTCCGCAAGCAATCTTTCCAATGTGACAGTCATGGCATATAGTGTTCTTGAGATTCTAGAGGAAGATGCAAGTGATTCGGATGATTTGTAGGAGTGCAGATGTTTTTGTTGAATTCAATGTGCTTGTGGAAGTCTTTGGATTGTGTGACTGCTATGTTGGAGGTCCATATTGAAGTTTGATCTTGTCAAAAAAGATTTTCTTCTTGGTGTTGCTGTTCTTCCCAGACTTGGCTGACTGGATGATTAAAGCATGTTGCGGATGATCTAAGAGCAATTCTATGAAGCGTGGCATGTTTATCAAGGAAGATTTGAGTCCAAGTTATGTTTGGTTGATAGCTTAGGGATTCACATTAAGTTAGATGTTTGTAGTACCGACCTTAATGTTCATTCCAAGGTTGATGAAGTGTATAAATATTTGTTGATGAGTTGTGAAAAATCATCCTTGTGCGAAAATAATATAATCTGAAGAAATGATCAAAGGCAGAGCAGAGCATAAGAGAAGCATAAGAACAAGAGCCATTTTGATGAAGAGTTAGAGAAGAAGTGTTTGGGGCAAAGCAGAAGTTTTGTGAGCATTCAATGAAACTAAACCAGGCATGAAGTAGATGCTATTTCTCAGTTAATTCTTTCTATTCCAAAATAAATTATGTAGGCAGTGAGCCCTTTTGAGAAATGAGCTCTGGGCAGTGCACCCGAAGGCATGTGCCTTCTATTTTTCTAAAGTACTTTTAACAGGGTACAAATCTTTGTGGGTTAACCCCCATTGTGGTTTTCCCTTAACCGGGTTTCCATGTAAAAATCCTGTTGTTTTTGTTCATCTATTTTTCCTCATGTGTTGTTGATTCATGCTTTAGATGTTTATATCATTAATCAATTTTGTGTGATAAAGAAATAGTTGTAAGTGTTAAAGATTTGGGACAACTGATTCACCCCCTTTCTCAGTTATCCAGTCTAAATCCACCACAGCTATCACAGAAATCCATATTAATACATTTCAGACCTGGTAAAAATTTCTTAGAATGAAGTACCTTCATACCTTTTTCACTCATATGCCCAAGTCTTTTATGCCACGGTGTTGTCTCAGAACCTACAACAATTGTTTCAGTCTCTTCATGCAAACCTGCAGCAACTGTTCCTAAACCTATTTGTTTTTTCTCTGCAACAGCTAAAGTAGAAGGAATAGTATGACCTGTACAAAGATATAAGGTGCCTACTTTCACACCTTTTGCTACTATTAAGGTACCTCTTGAAACCTTCCAATTTTTATCAGTAAATGTAACAATGCAACCTTCATCAACTAACTGCTCTACTGAAATTAAATTCCTACTCAGCCTTGGAATGTGCCTTACCTCTTGTAGTAGCCAATGATTCCCATTCTGCAACTTAATCTTGATTCTTCACTATCCAACAATCTAACAAGGTTCGTTATCTCCCAAATAAACCAGGCCAAAATCCCCTTGGAAATATTCAAGAAAATAACTTCTATGGGGCGTAGCATGAAATGAGGCCCCTGAATCTAAAACCCATGAATCATCAGCATTATCTAGGGAAAGAATGAAAGCATCATATTCAGATTTATTACTTACCACATTTGCCTCCTTAGTGCCTTCTTTATTCTTCTAAGACCAGCAATCTTTCTTCAGATGACCTAGTTTCACACAGTACCAGCAATCCTTCTATCCTCTAGATTGGGAACTCTTGTCCTTTGATTTTCCTCATGACTTCCCATGAACTCTAGAACCTTTTCTTCACTCCTTTGATCTACCCCTGCTTTCTGCATTCAAAACACTCCCTGATGTGGACCCTCCTGAGCTTTTCCATCGCATTTCCTCGCTAAGGATAACACCAACAACATCATCAAATTTCAAAGTATTTGAACCAGAGACAGAGTTGCTTACAACCATTACCAAGCTATTCCAACTTTCTGGCAAAGGACATAAAACCAAGAGAGCCCTCACCTCTTCATCAGATTTCACTTTTACAGAAGTTAACTAACTGGTAATCATATCAAACTCATTTAAATGATCTGTCACAGAGCCACCTTCAATCATTTTCAGATTAAACACATGCTTCATGAGAAATGCCTTATTTGAGCCTGAGGGTTTTTCATACAATTTAGCCAAAGCTTTCATTAATTCATCAGTTATCTTCACTTTTGTTATATTGAATGCCATAGATGGTGTTAGGCACAACCTAATGGTTCCCAATTCCTTTCTATCCAGAAGATTCCAATCCTCATCAGTCATTGTTTCCGGTTTCTTGGCTACTCCTTCCAACGGCCTCCATAAATCCTTCTGATAGAGATAATCCTCCATTTGCATCTTTCATAACTAATAGTTCTGCCCATTGAATTTATCTACCTTTAATTAACTTTCATCCGCTATTGCTCCCACTCAACCGTGAGACTTCCCTACAGACGATAATCGAACACAACCCATTCTGATACTACTTGTTAGGGTTAGCCAGTAGAAGATATAAATTAAATGCAAATAAAGATTAGATAGAGGAATGAAAAATACACAGAAATAATAACAGTGAGAGATAATTTTAACATGGTTCACCAAAACTCGGGCTACATCCACCAATAGAGAGTCTAATACTTTTTATCTTGCAAATCAAACAGATTACAACCAGCAATCCTTGCAACTCAATACCGCTGCAAAATGCTACAATACATCAATGAAAACCCTAACCCTGGACCCTGCAAGGGATGTTGCCACTTAACCCCATCTTGGGGGTGCTTCCCCCAAACCTCCACAAGGGGCACTGCCCCTTGACCCCATTAAATAATTTGGGGGGAAACCGTGCTGATAAAAGTGGGGTAAATTTAACCTCTAAGTTTGATTAGGCTCCATATAACAACACCCCTAGGTTACATTCTAAATTATGCATGGAAAATTACTCAAAGAAATCAAGGTGTTCAAGATGTGTCGCAGAATCGCACGATTGCTCATACTTACAACACCTACAATAAAAGTAAGAAGCACCAAGTGTGCCCATTTCTCTTCCACCTTCTCAACAAATCCTACCTCAAAAAGGTGAGTGTTCCACCTAATGTTAGACTGAATGATGTAGCATCTTTATTAGAGTGTATGCAGGTGACAATATCTGATATAACATTTCAACAACATGAATTACCTCCCATAGAAGTTCAAAACTAAAATGAGCATGTTATGATATTTGTCATCTTCAACAAAAAGAGGATAAGATGAACTATGATTGATGGTGGATCAGGTTTTAATGTTTGTCGAATAGATTTATTACATAAGCTTGATGTTGATACCTCTCTCATTCAACTAGATGATACACTTAACATTCATGGCTTTGATAATGTTGGTATGAAATCATTAGGTACTATTACCTTACCTCTTAAGGCTAGACCTAAGACATTGCCTACCCTTATCCTTGTCATGCTTAATAAACTTTCATACAATCTTCTTCTTGGTAGACTGTGGATTCATGCCATGGGGGAAGTTCCTTCTACCCTTCATCGTTCAGTAAAATTAATCTTTGAAGACAAAGTACATACAATTGAAGCCGATCCGACTCTAGATAGTTGCTTGAAAGTAGAAGTGAGACATCAAACTCCTTTGAGTAGTTTGATCCCTTCTTTGACACTACCCACCACTACTAACAATAGTTTTGGTCAAGATAGTACTGGCCCTTTGAATGCATTTTTATGTTATGATTAGGGTTCATTAGATTTTACACCCTCCTTTGCAGATGAATATAAAATCTTGCCCTCTCACCCTAAGACCTCAAAGGTAAATACAATTTCCTCAATACAATCTCATACTCACACAAAGATTAAACGTAAATTTAATGATGACGGAACTATTGCAAGTATGGGCCTAACCGTTGTTGTCATTGATGTCAACATACTCCTATTGCATTGATGATAAGGATTGGATGAGCTGTATGATGAGGATATTGAGAAAGTTAGTCCTAATCAGGAACAGAGAAGAACAGTGAAGATAGTGAGGTAAAGATCCAGGATAAGATGAAGATCAGAGGATGCCCATCAAAGGGTTTCTAGATATGTGTCTTAAGATGATCCAGTAAAGATTTCAGAGGTCTGCATGAAGTTCTGAAGATGTTATGGCCACTTAACTAAAACTAGTTTTGGTAGATGTTCAGAGGTGACAGAGTGACACAGATAGGTCTAGTGAGATCCAGAATGCAATATCTTGTTCTGTGGATTTGGTGGAGTGTTTAGGAAGTCAATGTGAATTGACAACTCAATTGGTTCATGGTCTAGAGGTCCAGAAGCATCTATTCCAATATGACAGTAATGACAGACTGTGTTCTTGAAGTTCCAGATGATGGAGAGAATGATTTCAGTAAGTAGAAGTAGTGTGGATGTTCTTGGTGATTCAGGCAAGCTTGTGGAGGTCTTTGGATTGTGTCTAGTTCATGTTGGTGGTCCACTTTGAAGATTGAGCTCGTAATTGAAGAATTACTTCCGGATGATGATGTTCTTCCTAAGTCTGGCCGACCGGATGAGTTACACATCCTGCGGATGATCTTGAAGATGTTCTGTGAAGCATGGCGTGTTTCTAAAAGAAGATTGAAGTCCTAGATCTATGTGGCCGATAGTGTGATGATCCACATGAAGTCTTTTGTCATTAGTCAAGTTGTATTTTCTCTATAAAGTGTGCTGACTTGGATGATTATCCCTAAGTCGATGTCTTGTATAAATAAGAAGTTGTGAAGTCATTTCAAAAGCATCTTGTGGAGATGAGAGTGTGGTAGAGAGGAGCAAAGCGAAAGATAGAGTAGAAGTATTAGGCTTAAATGGAACTGACTCAAGCATGGTGAAGATGCTATTCTTCAATTCAAGTATGTAATACTTATTATTCTATAGATAGTGTGTCTCTTGTAGGTAGTGGGCTTCTTGTGAGCAGTGTGCTCAGGTAGTGGGCCCTAATTGGCATTTGCCATTTTGTTCTTTCTATTCTTTTAACAAAGAATACAATCTTGGGTTAGTCACCCTGTGGTTTTTCCCTTAACTGGGTTTTCCACATTAAAAATCTTGGTGTCATGTGTGTTAATGTGTTTCTGTTCTTGAATTGCTGCATTATATTTCCATGATTGATTTATTATTATGCTGATGAATTAAGAAAAGGATTTAAGTGATTAATTGCAAGGAAGTTTTGGACAACTGATTCACCCCCCCTCTCAGTTGTCTGTCCTAAATCTAGCAATTGGTATCAGAGCTAAGTTCCTCTAAAAGAAGCTTAACCGCTTCAGGAGATCCAAGATGTCATCCTATAAGAAGGATAGTCTGAGGTTTGATGGAACCAATTCCACTCTTTGGTAAAGTCCCATGGAATGCCACTTGTAATGTATGGGAATGTAGTATTGGATCATGGCTTCAAAGAAGTATACTCCTCCACAGAATGGTCTGAGTACCGTAGATGAAATCAGAGATGCTGAAAACAATCTAGGGACTAAAGAAGCTCTTCTAAGTGTCTTATCTGAGTCAGAGTTGACAAATGTTGTTGATCTAAAAATGACATATGAGATTTGGCAAAAACTGGAACTTCTGCATGAAGGAGACAAGTATGTTAAATGTGCCAAGCTACAGAGTCTGAAAGGAAAATTTGAAAACTTGAAGATGAGAAAAGATGAAAATATCACTACATTTATGCCAAGAGTAAATGAGCTTGTTTGTGGCATTAGATGTGCTGGTGGAATCTTGGATGAAGATGAGATTGTTGGCAAAGTTCTTAGATCCCTTCCTGATTCTTACAAATACAAGGTTGCTGCTATTAAAGAATTCAGATCCTATTCAGGTATCACAAGAGATCAATTGGTTGGTAAATTAGCTGCATTTGAATTGATCAGGTTTGGAGATGCACCCCCAAGACTGAATCTACATTCAAAGCTAGTGCCTCTGGCAAAGGAAAACAAAATTTTGATCTGGGAGAGAACTCTTCAAAGAAACTATCATGGTATGAAAAAGCAAGAAAAAACATGGAAGAAGATGAAGCAGACACTGCTCAACTTGAAGCCCTTATTGCAAAAAGACTGCAAAGAGGATCTGGTAAGTATGAGGGAAAATTGCCTTTTAAATGTTTTAACTGCAATAAGATTGGTCATTTTGCCTCAAGGTGTCCGGAAAGATTTTCAAGGCCAAATCATAACAGATCAAGGTTCCAAAAGAAATGTTACTATGTTCATGAATATGATGATGATGAAGGAGTAATAGATGATGAATTAGAGATAGGTAACAAATCCGGAAGTGACTGGGTGTTTATTGCCATCAAGGAAGAAGATCCAATACCCTCTGAATCTGTTAATCATAAAATTGTAGAAAGAGCTCTGGCTGCCCAAGTTGAAGAAAAGGATGATTGGGTCATTGATAGTGGATGCTCCCACCATATGACAGGTGACAAAAATAAGTTTTTAGATTTGGAAAGGTATGAAGGAGGAGTGGTAAAATTTGGTGATAATTCTGCTAGCAGAATTAGAGGTAGAGGAACTATTTCTTTTGATGAAAAGAACAAAACCAGTAATGTATTGTATGTTGAAGGTCTGAAGAACAATCTTCTCAGTGTTGGATAGTTGGTGGACAAAGGCTATGATCTCTGATTCAAAAATAGAAAATGCAAGATCTTTGAAAGTTCCAGAATAGAGATTGCATCCGGTACTCAAACAAAAGGTAATATCTTCCACTTGGTTGGTACTGGTAAAAGTTGTTTATTTGTTCAAATTGATCAGAGTTGGTTGTGGCATAGAAGAATGTGTCATGTGATTTTTGATAATATCATCAAGATAAGAAACACCCAGGCTGTGAGAGATCTTCCAAGACTGGTGAAACCTACTAATAGTGTGCAAAGAATGTTAGTTGGGTAAGCAGAGCAAAGTCACATTCAAAAGCTACCGGATTATTGGACTTAGTTCATACTGATCTATGTGGTCTGGCAAGAATCAAAAGTGTACAAGGTGATAGATACTTCATGCTATTAATTGATGACTATTGCCATATGATGTGGGTGACTTTTCTGAAAGAGAAATCAGAGGCTCTTGAGAAATTCAAAATATTCAAGGCTATGGTAGAGAATGAAACCAGATTGAACTTAAAATGTCTGAAGTCTGATAGAGGTGGAGAATTCACATCCGGTGAGTTCATAGAATTCTGTGAGAAACATGGAATAAAAAGACAGTTGTCTACTCCAAGGACTCCACATCATAATGGAGTAGTGGAGAGAAAGAACCGGACCATCCAAGAAGCATCTAGAACCATGATGATGGAAGCAAATGTTCCTCAGATCTACTGGAGAGAAGTTGTAAGAACTGCAGTCTATACTCTTAATCAAGTACAAATCAGAAGCAATACTGATAAGACTCCTTATGAACTCTGGTTTGGCATCACTCCCATTGTGAAGTATTTTAGAGTCTTTGGTAGCAAATGTTACATTAAAAGAGATGAAGATCTAGGCAAATTTGATGCTAGAAGTGATGAAGGAATATTCTTGGGTTATTCTACTCAAAGCAAAGCATACCAGTGTTATAACAAGAGATTGAGAAAGATTATAGAAAGTACAAATGTGAAGGTTGATGAAGGTATTGAAAAACCCTCAAGGTTTTATGACTATGATGAAGATGATCAGAATGATATTTTGATCCAAGGACTCCAAGCCCCTTCTGAGATTTAGATTTAGACTGATCCGGTGAACCAGGAAGAAGAGATGAGTTTGAATGAACCTATTCAAGAGATAGAAGTGCAAGAAAGTCCCAAAATTCCCAGGTATGTAAGACTGAATCACTCTGAAGATTAGATCATAGGTGATAAAAGAAAAGGTGTTCAAACAAGAAGAAAGATTGTTCAAGACTCAGAAAAGTATTGTCTGATTTCAAAGATTGAACCAAAGATAGTAAATGAAGCATGCAATGATGAAAGTTGGACTAAAGCAATGGAGGAAGAGCTGATGCAAATTGAGAAAAACAACACTTGGGATCTTGTGCCCAGACCTAGAAACAAGAATGTGATTGGAACCAAATGGGTCTTTTGGAACAAGCTGAATGAAGTTGGTGAAGTAGTCAGAAACAAAGCCAGTTTGGTCTGCAAGGGTTACTCACAAGTTGAAGGAGTTGATTTTGAAGAAACTTTTGCTCCAGTGGCAAGAATTGAAGTAGTCAGGTTATTTCTTGCTTTTGCTGCCTTCAAGGACTTCAAATTATATCAAATGGATGTCAAGTCTGCCTTCCTAAATGGTGACTTGGAAGAAGAAGTATACATTGAACAACCGGATGGATTTCAATTGTCTGATCATGGTGAGATGGTCTACAAGTTGAAGAAAGCAATGTATGGACTCAAGCAAGCCCCAAGAGCCTGGTATGAAAGATTGGATAAGCATCTTTTGAAGATTGGTTTCAACAAAGGTACTGCTGATAGTAATTTGTACTTCAAATTTGATCATGAAAATATCTTGATTGTTGAAGTGTTTGTTGATGATATCATTTTGGAGGAAGAGATAGTATGTGCAAAACTTTTGCAAATTAAATGAAAAGTGAATTTGAGATGTCCATGTTTGGGGAAATGAATTTCTTTTTGGGTCTGCAAATCATTCAAACAAAGAAAGGAATCTTCATTTCTCATATCAAATATGTGAAAGAATTATTGAAGAAATTTGGGATGGAAGACTCAAAACCAATGAGTACTCCCATGGCAACCAAATGTAAATTGAGCAAAGATGATGACTCTCCTAAGGTTAATCAGAAAAAGTACAGGTCCATGATTGGAGGATTATTGTATCTCACTCAAACTAGACCTGACATTATGAATGTTGTTGGTCTTGTTGCTAGATTCCAAGCTGATCCTAGAGAATCTCATGTCATGCCAATCAAGAGGATTTTTAGATATCTAAAAGGGACAGTTGAGTATGGTTTGTGGCATCCTAGAGATCATGATTTCTCTCTTCATGCATATACAGATGTGGATTGGGCAGGAGATGTGGATGACCGGAAGAGTACCAGTGGTGGAGCATTCTTTTTGGGAAAGAGATTGGTTTCTTGGCTAAGCAAGAAACAAGAGGCAATATCTCTATCCACTATAGAAGCAGAATATATTGCAACAACAGGTAGTTGCACTCAAGTATTGTGGATGAAGAAAATGCTAAGAGACATCAGAGTGGAGTATGAGGAACCTATCACAATCTTCTGTGATAATTCAAGTGCAATAAATATATCAAAGAATCTGGTGTTGCATTCAAAGACTAAATATATATCCATCAAGTTTCACTTTTTGAGAGAGCAAGTGAACAAGAATGAAGTCAGATTGAAGTTTGTGCCTTCCAAGGATCAGATTGTAGATATTTTTACTAAACCTCTACCTAAGGACTCTTTTGAGTATCTTAGGGAGAAGTTAGTGGTTATTACCCCTCCAGTTCTGAATTAAGGTGCACTAATGTGCATCAATCCAGTAGATCTCATAGTCATATCTTGTGGTTCAGATTGATGATGGGAAGCTGCTACTCAGGGGGAGCAGCTGGTATGATTCTGAAGTGATGCAAGTATGTGCCCTTTGCCATTGATGTCAAAGGGGGAGAGAAGACATGTGAAAAACAAGCAATTGCTGATCAAAGGGGGAGCAGGAAAGGAAGAGAAGACATGTGAATGGTTGTTGTTGATAGGGGGAGTTGTGTCAGTGAGGAGAAGTTCTTGTCTTGATGGTTAAAACAGTTTTTCACATCATATGTTGCCATCAATGACAAAGGGGGAGATTGTTGCAAGTATGGGCCTAACCGGTGTTGTCATTGATGTCAACATACTCCTGTTGCATTGATGATAAGGATTGGATGAGCTATATGTTGAGGATATTGAGAAAATTAGTCCTAATCAGGAACAGAGAAGAACAATGAAGACAGTGATGTAAAGATCTCGGATAAGATGAAGATCAAGGGATGCGCATCAAAAGGTTTGTAGATATGTGTCTTAAGATGATCTAGTAAATATTTCAGAGGTCCGCATGAAGATCTGAAGAAGTTATGGCCATTTAAGTAAAACTAGTATTGGAAGATGTTCAGAGGTGATAGAGTGACATAGATAGGTCCGGTGAGATCCATAAATACAATATCTTGTTCTGAGGATTTGGTGGAGTGTTTAGGAAGTCAATGTGAATTGACAACTCAATTGGTTCATGGTCTAGAGGTCCGCAAGCATCTATTCCAATATGACAGTAATGACAGACTATGTTCTTGAGGTTCTGGATGAAGGAGAGAATGATTTCAGTAAGCAGAAGTAGTGTGGATATTCTTGGTGATTCAGGCAAGCTTGTGGAGGTCTTTGGATTGTGTCCAGTTCATGTTGGTGGTCCACTTTGAAGATTGAGCTCGTAATTGAAGAATTACTTCCGGATGATGATGTTCTTCCTAAGTCTGGCCGACTGGATGAGTTACACATCCTGCGGATGATCTTGAAGATGTTCTGTGAAGCATGGCATGTTTCTAAAAGAAGATTGAAGTCCCAGATCTATGTGGCTGATAGTGTGATGATCTGCATGAAGTCTTTTGTAATTAGTCAAGTTGTATTTGCTCTATAAAGTGTGCTGACTTGGATGATTATCCCTAAGTCGATGTCTTGTATAAATAAGAAGTTGTGAAGTCATTTCAAAAGCATCTTATGGAGATGAGAGTGTAGTAGAGAGGAGCAGAGCGAAAGACAGAGCAGAAGCATTGGGCTTAAATGGAACTGACTCAAGCATGGTGAAGATGCTATTCTTCAGTTCAAGTATGTAATACTTATTATTCTGTAGACAGTGTGTCTCCTGTAGGCAGTGGGCCTCTTGTGAGCAGTGTGCTCAGGTAGTGAGCCCTAATTGGCATGTGTCATTTTGTTCTTTCTATTCTTTTAATAGAGAATATAATCTTGAGTTAGTCACCTCGTGGTTTTTCCCTTAACCGGGCTTTCCATGTTAAAAATATTGGTGTCATGTGTGTTAATGTGTTTCTACTCTTGAATTGCTGCATTATGTTTCCATGATTGATTTATTATTATGCTGATGAATTAAGAAAAGGATCTAAGTGATTAATTGCAAGAAAGTTTTGGACAACTGATTCACCCCCTAATCTCAGTTATCTGTCCTAAATCTAATAGGAACCTTTAAAATAGATGAAGATCCACCTTCCCCTACAAGAATGGTGGTAAGTTGTGATAAACTATCATCTCAATCAAATGAATCATCTAATTCTAATGCATGTCTTGGTAATAAAGTGGCGTCTTTAGATTTCAATCCCTATGGGATGATTGAAACAAAGATTGACCCTTCTCACCATGATAGAAATAATGATCCTTCTTCTTCAACATATAATCATAATTCTAAAAGCAAAGCTATCCATATAACATCTCTTCGTTCTTCGGTCTTAGAGAAGCGTTATGGGTGTGGGTTCAAATTTTTTTCAAAACAAGAATACAATGGAAATGGGTTAGGATGTAATGGACAAGCAATTAAAGATCTTGTAGGACCAACACCACACTTGTCTAAAGTAGGTTTGGGTTTCCATCCTTCTCCTACGTTCTATCTACCATGTTCTCAATGAAAAAGTTTGCTTCCTACTCCCCCTAAATTTACTCTTTTATCTCAACAAGAGTGTATTTTGTCGAGTCTACTCAAAGACCGCTTAATCACTCTTCCTCCTCTAAACCATAAAATGATTCAACAAAATAATCATTCAACACTTTATTGTGCATATCATCAAGCACTTGTCCATTCCACTAATGAATATCAAGTCTTGAGTAGAAAAATTCAACAACTTCTAACAAGGTTTGGCTCTAGCACTCCCAACCATGCTTCATGTAGTCCCTAGAGCACCTTGTCCTTCTTCCATCTATATGGCACCTTGTAGAAATGATTTGCATCATACGATGACTACACAAGCCATTGTGTATCATGCCTGTAAGCATCTATGTGGTTTCCTCTTCTTGCAAGCAATCACTTGTTGCGATGTAGCTTTTATAAACACATCTCATTGTGGGCATGTGCTTTTAAAAAGCTCACATGCTTGTCTTATGTTTCTTTCTCACTCTACCTTAAAGGCAATTGCTTCTATATGGAGTTAGCAATCACTTTAAGGTGGGGACATATATCATACTATGCACCTTACTCTCATCTTTCTATCTAAACACTTGTTGATTATCTTGGTTACTCCACTCTCTTGGAAAGGATTATGAAAAGCTTGGAAACAAGATCTTGAGTCTATCTTGTTCTCCTAGGTTGAAACTTGGAAGCATGATCTTGAGT
Source organism: Cunninghamia lanceolata (assembly GCA_027924645.1). Taxonomy (NCBI): domain Eukaryota; kingdom Viridiplantae; phylum Streptophyta; class Pinopsida; order Cupressales; family Cupressaceae; genus Cunninghamia; species Cunninghamia lanceolata. The sequence continues at coordinate 869,701 of BSBN01000346.1, forward strand.
CTATCTTATTTCTCCTAAGTTGAAGCTCCTTGCATGTTTGGGAGAAGGGTTGCACCACCAACTAGAGTTTGGTAGTAAGGTCGCTTTGCCTTCTTATTCTGCAAAAGCTTCGCGTAATCTCTCTTGTGGGAGGTAGCTTTGTGTATTCCCTTGAGTGCAAACACTTCTCTTCAGATAGGTTATGTGTATGATGTGTTTGTACTTCTCTTATGCTTCCTCTTATTTATAACTAACCCCTTAGTATTCTTCTTTATTGCATCTTGGGGAATGATGCATGGTGATCGAGACATCACTTAGATCGAGGTCTCCTTTGTCATGCTGACTCAAGGTCTTTTACATTATGTTATTGCATATTCTTATTCTCCATGTATTCCTTGTGTATTCTATGTATACCATGTGCCTTATATGTGTATGCCTCATATATACTTCATGTATTGTGTGTATATGTTGTGATTTCTCAACTGTATGCCTTGTGTATGCCTTGTCTTCTAAATGCTTCATGTTCTAGTTATGTGTCTTATGTGTATGCTAATCATCATAGACTCCTAGAATCCTCAACTTGGGGGCTTGGCCACCCTTCAAATTTAGTGTCATTCTTTGGTTTCTATGTTGTTGTGTTCAAATTGTGTCTTCTCCATCCTTTAGTATGAGTTTGAACCTAAGTTCATACCCACACTAAAGTGGGGGCTAAATGTTGAGTCATAAAATGTGTGTACACCACCATTTTACCCTTCGTTTATCTCCTAGATGGGCCTCAAATATTTACACTTGTTTATTAGGACCTATTAAATAGTACCCTTTTGAGCATTAAGTGTGTAATACTTGATCCAAATGCACAAAACTTGGAAAGAATCATAAGGTGGGGCTAAGTGTACTTTAAGTGCCCTTTTTTTAGAGGTGTTAGGATAAAGGACCAGGGCACCCAAGTTCCCTAAGACCTCCTTCAATCCTACCCTAAAAACTAGCCTTGTCTGCTTAGGCCCTTTAAAACATTCCTAATGTCATCCTTATGTGGTTTAACTCTTCAAAAATCAATGGGAATGAATATAAAAGTAAGTTATTCTATTCATTTGAACACCTAACTCTCTCTAGTGAATCTTGTCACTCTTGCACTCTCTCTCTTGCTCTCTCATGCTCTCTATAACTCTCTATGGTAGATTATTGTTGTGGCACTAACATAGTGCAAGTCTTGTGAAGATCTTGGAGGCTACATAAAATTCTTGAGTCAAGTTGTGATGTCATCTACAAGCATACAAGGGTTTCCATGCTCATGGTGACTTCTTTCCTTCATGCTTTGTGTTAGCATTCCACTCTACTTTGGATTTGCCTCTGCCTTCCTAGGGCACACACTCTTTATCAATCATCTTTGCTATTGTGGAGGTAGAAACACCATTCACAGGGCTTGACTAAGGCAAGCTCCTAAATAGCACCCAACCTTTTCCCTCTTTTCATGTGTGCAGGTCAGACAGACAGGTTTCAGAAGGTGACATCTGGGAAGAAGACTAAGGTTGCTGTTATAGACCTGACAACATTTGTAGTTTCTAGAAACCCTAATTTGGGATTAGGGCACCCAAGCGCCCTTGTCCTAGGAACTCTAACCTCCAGGAAAAGTTTATGAATTGTCTATTGATCTCTATTATCCATTTGGTTGTTAGGTTTCCAATACTGACAATCTGCTTCACTCAGATCTTTGATAACTAGGGTTTCATGTCTTGATCATAGCTTGATTGATTAGATTTGGGTTAATTTCTCCTCTATACAACAAAAGGACTAAACCCTTGTAGTTTGGCTCTCCTTCTTGGGTAGAAGCCAAGCCCAGTTTTTGTCCCAATGTTCTGTAGAAGAGGGTTTTACCTAGTTTGATCTATTGAGCTAGTCTCTCTTTTCTACTTAACAATAGGAATCAACTTTTTTTTGGCATGTATGATACATGTCATAAAGTTGGTAAGTGGTTGTAAGAGTTCTCTATGATAGCTCCAAGTTGTCATAAGATTCTATGACAATATGACAACTTATGACGGATATTTATGAGTTGTAAGTTGCTATTCTTGGGTCTAGGTGCCCATAATGGGAAGATGCTATTTGAGGAGTGTTATGATGGAATCTACGATGATTAAAACATCATTTATTACCCTGTAAGTGCCTATTCTTGTCCATGAGTGCCCAAGTTTACATGGTTGACTATTGACAAGTGGCTATTCTTCTATTTGTATAATCATTTTTCTATATTGCTTCGTATGTATTTTCACTGTTGAGTCTTGTGTCTTATGTACATAGCGTTATAGTTGGTGACTTGGGGGCACCCTCCTACATGACTATCCCTAAGGTACTTGTTTTTCCTCTCTCGATTTATTGTTTCCCTCCCTCTAGTGTTTCTATCTAGTGGGCAGATGACAAAAAACATATTATACTGATGTAGACCTAGCGTCCCTTTAGCGAGAAATCAAAAATTAGACTTAGTTCCTATATGACGATGAGGTTGATATATATCATCCGATGCTTGGCTAGTAGAATCACTCCATGTACTTTGTTGTGTGATCTTGATGATGTCTTATCTCTCTTACAAAACATAACAATACTGTTGCTCCATGCACTTTGTTTGTCTTTGAATCTCACCTTGGTGACACTCAGTTTTGAGATTTTCACGGTATAGCCCCACGGTTATACCCGATCTCCGAATTCATAGTATAACCTTGGCTCTTTCTGTGATTGATCATATGCATTGATGTTGTTGTTTATCATGATTATATGGACACTAACACTTTTCTTGCAGGGATGTGTTTGTGGGAACTTTTAGTGATCGTAAAGTACATGTCACCTCCAGGGGGCATTCGTTTTACGAGATCTTGTGTTCCCTTGTGTGTTTTCTTCCTACCTTAATGTGCTTGATATCGATACCTAATATCAACCACCTTAAGGTGGGGGCATATATAAGTTAAGTTGTCTGTTGTAGATGTTAGCAATGTGCTTGTTCTCAGGTACAGTCTTAAGACTGGTGGTGATGAGTCCCTCATGCACTTTGAGATTTGTTTGAAAACTATTGCAACCATTTAAGCCCTTTGTAGAGGTGAGGATATCACATATCTTTTCTATCTTAAAAACTCATCATGAGGTGGGGATGGTTTATTTCTCGTGGAAGTGCACATCCTGTCATATTCAAAAGTCCTCATCATGAGGTGGGGAGTAGTTCTGTGACTAACTCAACCCTTAAGCGTGTCTTCGGCGATTGTTGTGGTGAAGCCCAATCGTTGGTGTGTGCTTGTAATGTGCCTGAGATGGTGTTGAACCTAGAAATAGGAACACTACATCACTTTTCTATCATGTTTTCTCCGTGTCTTCCAAGTGTGTGTGTATTGCATGTTTGTTCCCAAGCATAGTTTAAAGACCAGTGGCAATGAGTCCCTCCTATGCTTTGGGATTTATATGGCATGTTTGATTTGTATAGCATGTATTGTGCGTGTGTTGCCCCATATGCAGTTTAAAGATCGATGGCGATGAGTCCCTCTTGCATTATGGGTGGTGTGTTTACTTTCCTGTTCTTGCATCTGCATTTCATGTATATGAAAAAGAAAAAGAAAAAGAAATCATCTCTGTCTTCTCTGCATTCACTATCTTTAATGTTGTATTCTCCATGTTTTGCATGATTGTAACTGTATTCTCCGTGTCTTGCATTCCTGTTACAATATTCTCTATGATTGGTGTGTCTTCTCCATGCTCTGCATGTTTGTTGTGTTTGTTGACCATACTTTAATGCATGTATTGTCCTTGTGTTTATACATACATTAAAGTGGGGGCTAAATGTTACGTTAGAAAATGTCCCCTTGGGGGCTTTTCCCTATTAAGGTTTAGCTCTTGGGTCCTATTTATGCATTTAGAGTATTTTTCATGTTAATCTGACATCCCGATGAGAAAACCTTGAAGTTCCATGGTAACTTGGACTCAGGGGATGCACTTATGACAAATCCTACTTGAAATAGGGGGTGGACTTGTGCGCCCGCACCCTAGTCCTTCCCTATTTTAGGTTAGGACCAATTTTGAAGTGTCGGTTTGTGACTATTATTTAGGTACTACGCAGACACGGTAAGTTTTAATTATGAAATTCTTGGTGGAAATGTTTGTAGTTGCATATATAAGCATGTTTAGGCATTCATTTGTAAACTAGATGGAATTTTGGATTCATGAGCTTATGTAAAGGTGATTCAAGGCATTCATTGTGTGTTGTAGAGAAGACTTTATGTTGTTATTGTGTTTGTATTTGCATATTTGGCAACCATCTCCTCATGGTATGAAGAGCACCTTCCTTCCATGAGATCTTCACTACAAGGTGATATCAATTGTGTTTTTAATCATTTATCATTTGGATTTTTCCTCTATCTCATAGGGATATGCACTCTTTATTTGACAACAGTGTTCAGAAGACTTGAATGTCACTCTGGGGCTTGACTAAGGCAAGCCTCTAAACACCACAACCCCCAACCCATTTTTTCGTGATTACAGGTTACAGGTTGCAGGAGCAGAAAAAGTGGAGTTGCAGGAGAGTAGTGTAGACTATCAAGATTGTAGATCAAAGAAGAAAATAGGGACCTGGACTCAGGTGCCCGCTCATTAGTCCTCTGGATCCTGCAATAGGAAAATCTTTGGAACAACAGGAACAGGTTGCAGACAAGGTTTCCAGATCCAGACAAAAAGTATGGCACTGCACTAGGGCACCCTCTCATTAGTCCCTGATTGTTCTACTTTTGAAACTCTAAAATTATGTATGCATTTGATTGTCATTTGATATCTCTGTGTGCGATCATTTTCTGTGATTTGTCCGTTTGCTTCCGAATTTGCATAATTAGGGTTTTTAGCATAATCGGGCTTAATTGAACAACCAAATCACACAATTCCAATCTTCCCTACATTCCAAGTGACTGAAAGCCTGAGAGTAGACTTCCTACTCAGTTGAAGTCCTTAAATAATTGAGGTGAAAGGAGGATTCATACAAATTAACCCTAAACATTAACAAATCTTCTTGTATCATTTTTCACCTTAAACAAGGGTCTTCTAAGGGTTACCCATGGGGGATCCAGAAATAATAGGGGGGGTCTAGAAATGACAAAAATAAAGTCAATTCTGAAAGATGGGTTTATCTCTAATACATGTGATGGTGATATAGCTTTATCTATTTCACCCTATGATTTAGGGCCCTCTCCCAAAATTATTCCCACTTGTGAGGGTATTTTGGCACAAGAGGTTGAAATCATCAACACATTCCTTAACATCACTCTACCCTCTCTTCATTCCAATGCTCTCCCTTCAAAAGATGATGCATTAGTGGATGAGGAGCCTTCTCTCAAAAGATCATCCATGGATAGATAATTGGCATTCAGCTCATCATTTTACATCTTCTATTTCTACCATAATATATGAGGTTTCTATGGCTCATCCTAAGGATATTCCCCCTTTAGTTGAATGTTCAAGTACCTTGAATACCACTACTTGGATGTGAAGACCCTTCATATGTCTCCTTTGGTTGTATGTTCAAAACCCTTCGACATCATCAAAGATATAATCATCAACAATTTTCTTAACACTCTACCCTCCCTTCATTCCAATGCTTTCCCTTCAAAGGATGAAACATTAGTGGATGAAGAAAGGTCTCTCACATTAAATCCCTTGGGGATGGATGTTGAGCTTAATCAAAATGGAAACAATGTCAATTCAATCATCATTAATAGACTTATTCAACCCTCCATGGGGATAGTGAATAAGTGTACTAATGTCCCTAAAATTTTTGTGAATAATGCACCTAATACACCTCCTCACTTCAAATCAGTGATTACAGTCCAAGGTGATCCAACACCACCTCCACCCCTTGTTAGGGTTAGCTGGCAGAAGATATCAATTAGATGCAAATAAATATTAAATAGAGGAATGAAAAATACATAGAAATAATAAGAACGAGAGACAATTTTAACGTGGTTCACCCAAACTCAGGATACATCCACCAACATAGAGTTTAATATTATTATCTAGCAAATCAAACTGATTACAACCAGCAATCCTTGCATCTTAATACTACTACAAAATGCTACAATATATCAATGGAAACCCTAACCCTTAGCCACTTTTATCAAGCCTTATTTCAATTACAAAAATATGGTTTTTTTAAGTCAGCCAATAGAAAAATAACTCCCAATGCCTTAATAAAATAATAAAAACCTGTTGGAGGTTTTTTTATGCTCCCCCTTGACCCCGTCTTGGGGGCGCTGCCCATTGACCCCGATAAATAATTTCGGGGGAAACTGCACTGATAAAAGTGGGGTAAATTTAACCTTCGAGTCTAATTAGGCTCCATATAACAACAATCTCCCACTTAGAGACTAATCAGACTCCACACCATATCATCTCCCACTTGGAGACTAATCATAACACCACACCCTATAGCTGCCACTGGAAATAAGTACCCTAGACTCTGTTGTTCTGATTTTCTGTTTTCAGTCTTGAAGACCAACCAAAGATGAAGAGGAGCTCAGCTTCTCCCATGTCACTGCCTTTGTAAACATATCTATTGGATTTTCATATGTATGTATCTTTTCCAGCCTTAACTATCCATCATCTAACACCGACTAGATGAAGTGATACTTGAGCTGTATGTGTTTGGTCTTTGAATGCAAGGCAAAATTCTTGGCAAGATGTATGACACTCTGACTATCTGTATACAAAGAACTGTTAGCCTATTTTTTGCCCAATTCTTCCATGAAAGAGTGCAGCCATATCATCTCCTTGCTTGCCTCTGTTGCAGCTACATACTCTGCCTCCGTGGTGGATAAAGCAACCAACTTTTGCAACCTGGACATCCAACTCACCGCTGTCCCACCTACAGTAAAGACATAACTTGTAGTACTCCACCTGGTATCAATATCTCCTCCCAAATCTGAGTCTACATAACCTGTTAAATCAGTATTAGAGCCCCCAAAACATAAGTGTTTATTGGATGTACCTCTCAAATATCTGAGAATCCATTTTACCGCATTCCAATGCTCCAATCTGAGATGACTCATATACCTTCTTACGAATCCTATAGCATGTGCAATATCTGGTCTCGTGCATACAATGGCATACATTAAACTTCCTACAGTTGAAGGATATGGTACCTTGGACATTTTTTCTTCCTTCTCTTGTGTCTTAGGACACATCTCCTTAGTCAATTTCAAATAACTAGGTAAAGGTATACTGACAGCTTTTGCATTCTCCATATGGAATCTGTACAACACCTTTTCAACATAATTAGCCTGAAATAGAGTCAATTTTTTGTTCTTCCTATCTCTGTAAATTTTTATACCAAGGATTTGTTTTACTGCCCCCAAATCTTTCATAGAAAATAATTGTGCTAACTGTTGTTTTAACTCTCTTATGTGATCCATGTTAGACCCTGCTACAAGCATGTCATCAACATATAAACATAAAATAATGTAGTTATCATTATCCAACCTCTTAAAATAAACACAATGGTTAGAATTACATCAGTTGTGGCCTTGCTCAGCCATAAAACTATCAAATTTCAAATACCATTATCAAGGTGCTTGTTTCAAGCCATACAAACTCTTCTTCAATCTGTACACCAGTTTCTCCTTACCGTTGACCTCAAATCCTTGGGGCTATTCCATATATATCTCCTCCAAATCACCATGGAGAAAGGTAGTTTTCACATCTAGCTATTCCAAATGTAAATCTTTAGCAGCCACAATACTTAAAACAGTACGAATAGAAGTCATCTTAAAAAATGGAGAAAAAATCTCATCAAAATCAATACCTTTTTTCTATGCAAATCCTTTTACAACTAACCTGGATTTAAATCTTTTCTTACCTCCATCTTCATTTTTCAACCTATAAACCCATTTGTTTGGTAAAGCCTTTTTACTTGTAGGCAACTTACATAATTCCCAAGTCTGATTTTTCAGCAAGGAGTCCATTTCTTCTTTCAGTTGAAGCTCCCACTGAACCCTTGTATCCACCTACATAGCTTCATCATACCCTTCTAGTTCACCAGCATTTGTTAACAAAATAGAATACAAAGAGGGAGAAAACCATTCAAGAGGTCTACTTAGCCTTTTTGACCATCTAACATTCACTGGAGTTTGTCGTATTTCTTGTTGTTGTTGTGGAGTATGAGGAACCACTGGAACATCATTATTTGGAGTATCATCTAGTACCACATAATCCTTTTCTTTCTTCTCATGCTGTTGCAACTGATCTTTGTATAACACCTTCTCATTGAATACAACATCCCTGCTTCTCACAATTTTCTGATTTTCAAAATCCCAAAGCCTATAACCAAATTCATCAATGCCATATCCAACGAAGGTTCACTTTTTAAATTTTGCATCCATCTTGGTTCTATTTTCAGAATCTACATGTGCAAATGCTTCACATTCGAAGGTTTTGAGAAAAGAATAACTCACCTTCTTACCTGTCCATGCTTCCTTTAGAATACCACAGCCCAAAGGAATTAAAGGACCTCTATTAATTAAATATACAGTGGTGTTGATAGCCTCTGCCCACATGTTTAAAGGTAGCCCAACAAGCAATCTCATGGTCCTTCCATGCTCCATTATTGTCCTATTCATGCGTTCAGCCACTCCATTTTCCTATGGAGTGCCTAGAACTATTTTCTGCCTATGAATTCCATTGAAGGAACAATAATCCTCAAATTCTTTGCTGTAATACTCACCACCATTATCAGATCTAAGACATTTTAATCTTTTACCCATCTCATTCTCAACCAAGCTTCTCCATTTCTTAAATGTTTCAAATACATCAGATTTATGCCTAAGGAAATAAATCCAAACCTTCCTAGTTGCATCATCTATGAATTTAACATAATACCAAGAGCCACCGAGAGAAGATACCTGAGCCAGTCCCCATACATCTATATGCACATGCTCCAACTTTTCATCTTTCTTTTGCTTCTCATCCTTGAGAAAATCGACACTCTTTTGTTTTCCATATACACAACTTGTTTCAAATATGTGCTTAGGCAGTGTTGTCATTAATGTCAACATATTCTTGTTGTCATTGGTGTCAACTGTATCCTAATTTGTTGCCTGTATATAAGACCAGAGTGTTGAGGATATTGAGAAAATTAATAAAGATCAATGTATGTGGACCAAATGGCTATGAAGAGGTTTGTCTAAAGAAGCTCTAGTTAAGATTTGAGAGGTTCGCATTAAGATCTGAAGAAGTTATGACTATCTAAGTAGAACCGGTTCTTGCAATATTCAAAAGAGATAGAGTGACATAAAAGAGGTCTGGATTGTTCCAGATATGTCAAATGATGATCTTCAGATCTGAAGGCAAGTTTGGGAAGTCAGTGTGTATCATCCATTCAAGTAGTTCATGGTTTAGAGGTCCACAAGCAATATTTCTAATGTGACAGTCATGGTAGATAGTGTTCTTGAGGTTCTGGAGGAAGATGCAAGTGATTAGGATGATTTAGAGGAGTGCAGATGTTTTTGTTGAATTCAATGTGCTTGTGGAAGTCTTTGGATCGTGTGACTTGTATGTTGGAGGTCTGCATTGAAGTTTGAGCTTGTTAATAAAGATTTTCTTCTTCATGTTTCTTTTCTTCCTAGTCTTGGCCGAACGGATGATTCAAGCGTGTTGCGGATGATCTAAGAGCAATTCTATGAAGCATGGCATGTTGATCAAGGAAGATTTGAGTCCAAGTTATGTTTGGTCAACATCTTAGGGATTCACATTAAGTCAGATGTTTGTAGTGCTGACCTTGATGTTCATTCCAAGGTTCCTTAAGTGTATAAATATTTGTTGATGAGTTGTGAAAAATCATCCTTGTGCGAAAACAATATAATCTGAAGAAAGGATAAAAGGTAGAGCAGAGTAGAAGAGAAGAAGAAGAACAAGAGTTGTTTTAATGAAGAGTTAGAGAAGAAGTGTTTGGGGTAAAGCATAAGTTTTGTGAGCATTCAATGAAACTAAACTAGGCATGAAGTAGATGCTATTTCTCAATTAATTCTGTGTTCCAAAATAAATTATGTAGGCAGTGAGCCTCTCTTTTGAGCAGTGAGCTCTAGGCAGTGTGCCTGAAGGCATGTGCCTTCTATTTTTCTAAAGTACTTTTACTAGGGTACAAATCTTTATGGGTTAACCCCAACCATGCGTTTCCCTTAACTGGGTTTCCATGCAAAAATCATGTTGTTTTGTGTTCATCTATTTTTGTTTAGGTGTTGTTGATTCATGCTTTAGATGTTTATATCATTAATTAGTTTTGTGTGATAAAGAAATAGTTACAAGTGTTAAAGATTTGGGACAGTTGATTCACCCCCCTCTCAGTTGTCTAGTCTAAATCCAACAATTGGTATCAGAGCCAAGTTCCTCTAAAAGGAGCTTAATTGCCCGAGGAGATCCAAGATGTCGACCTACAAAAAGGATAGTCTAAGATTTGATGGAACGAATTACTCTGTTTGGAAGAGTCGCATGGAGTGCCATTCGTAATGTATGGGTGATGCTTATTGGGTGATAACTAAGGAAGAATATAATCCTCTGGAGAAAGGTTCGTCAACTCCAGATGAACTCAAGGATGCTGAAAATAACCTTCGAGCTAAAGAAGCCTTGTTGAGTGCCCTGACTAATTCAGAAATGACAAATGTTTTTGGACTAAAAATTGCTCATGAAATCTAGAAGAAGTTGGAGAATCTGTATGTAGGTGATGAATATGTCAAATGTGCCAAAATACAAAGTCTGAGAGGAAAATTTGAAAATCTAAGGATGAGTGAAGATGAAAACATCACAATCTACATGCAAAAGATAAATGAACTTGTGTGTAGTATCAGGTGTACTAGCAGAACTTTGGAAGAATCAGAGATTGTGGCAAAAGTGCTTAGATCTTTGTCTAATTCATACAAACATAAGCTTGTTTCTATAGAGGAGGTCAAGACTGTCTCAGAAGTCACAAGAGATCACATGGTTGGCAAAATTTCAGCTTTTGAATTAAGTGAATTTGGTGATTCTCTTCCCAAGTCTGAATCTGTATTCAAGGCCAGTGTATATGGAAAACAAAGATATGATCTAGGTGAAAGCTCTTCAGCAAGATCAAATAGATTTGTGAAGGAAAGGAAGGATCTTGAAGATGATGAAATTGAGACTACATATCTTGAAGCTCTTATTGCCAAAAGAATGCCAAGAACATCTGGTAAGTATGAAGGAAAGTTGCCACTCAAATGTTTTTCTTGTAATAAGATTGGTCATTTTGCCTCAAGATGTCCGGAGAGATTTTCAAAATCAAACCCTAACAGATATAAAGTTTAGAAGAAATGTTACTATGTCCAATAAGTTGGAGGAGTCACAGATGATGAATCTAATCATGGAGGTTCCATTGAAAATGATTGGGTGTTCATTGTTATCAAAGAAGAAGATCCGGTGTCTACTGAATCTGCTAGTTGTGAAAATGTGGAAAGTGCCTTAGCTTCTCAGGTTATTGAAAAGGATGAATGGGTGATTGATAGTGGATGTTCCCATCATATGGCTGGTGATAAAAGTAAGTTTATAAGCCTTGAAAAATATGAAGGAGGGCTTGTAAAATTTGGAGATAACTCAGCTGGTAGAATCCGTGGTAGAGGATCCATCTCTTTTGATGGTAAGAATAACACCAATGATGTTCTGTATGCGGAAGGGCTAAAGCATAATCTTCTTAGTGTTGGACAATTGGCTGACAAAGGTTATGATCTCTGATTCAAGGATGGAAAATACAAAATCTTGGAAAGCTCTAGAACTAAAATTACATCTGGTACACAAACTAAAGGTAACATCTTTCAACTAAGTCATTCTGGTAAAAGGTGCTTAATTGCTCAGACAGATCAAAGATGATTGTGGCATAGGAGAATGTGTCATGTGAATTTTGATAACATTGTTAAGATAAGTTCTACTTAGGCTGTGAGAGATCTTCCAAGACTTGTTAAACCTGATACCTTGTGTAGAGAATGTCAATTAGGTAAATAGAACAAAACATCCTTCAAAAGTAAAGAACAATTTTCAAGTGGACGATTGGAACTTGTGCATACTGATCTATGTGGTCTTGCTAGAATTAGGAGTGTGCAAGGAGATAGATATTTTATGTTGCTAATTGATGACTACTCCCAGATGATGTGGGTAACCTTCTTAGAATAAAAATTAGAATCTCTTGACAAATTCAAGGTGTTCAAAGTTATGGTTGAAAATGAGGTTGGTGTGAAGATAAAGTTTCTAAGATCTGACAGAGGTGGAGGGTTTACCTCTGGTGAGTTTGATACATTTTGTGAAAGGCATGGAATAAAAAGATAGTTATTTGCTCCTAGGACTCCTCAGCAAAATGTTGTAGAAAGAAAGAACTGGGCCAATCAAGAAGCTGCCAGGACCATGATGATGGAAACAAATGTTCCACAAGTTTATTGGAGAGAAGTTGTAAGTACTGAGTTGTCTACACTCTTAACCAGGTGCAGATCAAAGGTAATTCTAGTATGACTCCTTATGAACTCTAGTTTGGTCATCCTCCTACTGTAAGATATTTTAGAGTTTTGGGCAGTAAGTGCTATATCAAAAGAGATGAGGATCTAGGCAAGTTTGTAGCAAGAAGTGATGAAGGAATTTTTCTGGGTTACTCTACTCAAAGGAAAGCTTACCGGTGCTTTAACAAGAGGTTGAAAAAGATTGTTGAAAGTGCTAATGTTAGAGTGGATGAAAGAAAAAAAGGAGATGCGAGGTCTTGCAGATATGATTCAGATGATCAAGATGAAAATCCAAGTCAAGGAAGGTAAGTACAATCCTAGACTAAGATCTAGATTGATCCAGAAACTCCAAGAACTCCATAGGATAGTACATATGATGAGGAACAAGCTCAAGAAATAGAAGTTCAAGCAATTCCCAAAACTCCCAAGTATGTAGGACTAAGTCATCCTGAAGATCAGATCATAGGAGATAAGAGTAAAGGTGTTCGAACTAGGAGAAAATTTTCTGAAGATCAAGAGGAGATTTGTTTCATTTCAAAGATTGAACGTAAATCAGTGAGTGAAGCCTGCAATGATGAAAACTAGGGAAAAGCAATGGAAGAAGAATTGATGCAAATTGAAAAATACCACACTTGGGATCTTGTTCCTAGACGTAAGGACAAAAATGTGATTGGAACCAAATGGGTCTTTTGGAATAAACTAAATGAAGATTGTGAAGTTGTAAGAAACAAAGAAAGGTTGGTATGCAAAGGCTATTCTCAAGCAGAAGGAATTGATTTTCAAGAAACTTTTTCTCCGGTGGCAAGAGTAGAAGTAGTCAGATTATTTCTTGCATTTGCTGCTTTCAAAGATTTTAAGGTTTATCATATGGATGTCAAATCAGCATTCCTGAGTGGAGAGTTTGAGGAAGAAGTCTACATTGAACAACCATAAGGTTTTCAGTTGTTTGATCAGAGAAATATGGTCTATAGATTGAGAAAAGCTTTGTATGGACTTAAGCAAGCCCTAAGAGCCTGGTATGCAAGATTGGATAAATATTTGCTTAAGATAGGATTTAGCAAAGGTACTGCTGATAGTAATCTTTACTTCAAGATTAATCATGAGGACATCCTGATTGTTGAGGTCTTTGTTGATGATATCATTTTTGGTGGAAATGAATGTATGTGCAAAGCATCTGTTGATTAGATGAAAAGTGAATTTGAGATGTCAATGTTTGGTGAGATGAGTTTCTTCCTAGGTTTGCAAATTGTTCATATAGATAAATGTATCTTCATATCTCAGTCCAAGTATGTGAAAGAATTGTTGAAGAAGTTTGGAATGGAAGACTCAAAGCTAGTAGGTACACCTATGGTAACTAGATGCAAGTTAAGTAAAGATGATGACTCCCCCAAGGAAAATTAGAAAAGGTATAGATCAATGATTGGAGGATTGCTCTATCTGACTTAGACCAGACTTGACATCATGAATACAGTTGGACTTGTTTCTAGATTTCAAGCTAATCCAAAAGAATCCCATGTTGTGGCAGTAAAAAAAAAATTTAGATATCTCAAGGGGACAATTGATTATGGATTGTGGTATCCAAAGGATAATGACTTCACTCTTCATGCATATACAGATGTTAATTGGGCATGAGATGTGGATGAGAGAAAAAATACTAGTGGTGGTGCATTTTTCTTGGGAAGAAGATTGGTCTCTTGGATGAGCAAAATGCAAGAGGCAATATCTCTGTCTGTTGCAGAGGCAGAGTATATAGTAGTAACAAATAATTGTACTCAAGTTATGTGGATGGAGAAAATGTTGAAAGAAATTAGAATTGTGTTTGAGGACCCAGTCACAATCTTCTGTGATAATTCAAGTGCAATAAGCATCTCAAAGAATCCGATGTTACTTTCAAAGACAAAGCATATATCTATCAAGTTTCATTTCTTGAGAGAGAAGGTAAATGAGAATGAAGTCAAGTTGGAGTTTGTGTCTTCAAAAGATCAAGTTGCGGATATCTTAACTAAGCCTCTTCCCAAGGATACTTTTGAGTATCTTAGAGAAAAGTTAGGGGTTATTACACCTCCTGATCAGAACTAAGATGCACTAAGGTGCATCAGTCTGGTGGAATTCACAGTCATATCTTATGATCCAAATTGATGTTATGGAGCTACTACTCAGGGGGAGTAGTTAGTATGCAAATTTTGGAGATCAGTCTGAAACAAAAAGGGGGAGAAAAGATTGCAAATAGATGTCCTTTGTCATTGATGTCAAAGGGGGAGAGAAGTTCATGTGAAAAACTAGTTGCTGATGAAAGGGGGAGCAGTGAAGAAAGGATTTGCAAAAGTGAGAAAAGAAAGGGGGAGAAATTCTTGTCTTGATGGTTGAATTTAGTTTTTCACATCATATGTTGCCATCAATGACAAAGGGGGAGATTGTTGCAAATATGTGCTTAAGTAGTGTTGTCATTGATGTCAACATATTCCTGTTGTCATTAGTGTCAATTGTATCCTAATTTGCTACCTGTATAGAAGACCAGATTGTTGAGGATATTGATTAAATTAATAAAGATCAATGTATGCAGACTAGATGGCTATGAAGAGGTTTGTCTAAAGAAGCTCCAGTTAAGATTCGAGAGGTCGGCATTAAGATCTGAAGAAGTTATGACCATCTAAGTAGAACCAGTTCCTACAATATTGAGAAGAGACATAGTGACAGAAAGGAGGTCCGGATTGTTCTGAATATGTCAAATGATGATCTGCAGATCTGAAGGCAGGTTTGGGAAGTCAGTGTGTATCATCCGTTCAAGTAGTTCATGGTTTGGAGGTCCACAAGAAATCTTTCTAATGTGATAGTCATGGCAGATAGTGTTCTTGAGGTTCCGGAGGAAGATGCAAGTGATTCAGATGATTTGGAGGAGTATAGATGTTTTTGTTGAATTCAATGTGCTTGTGGAAGTCTTTGGATCGTGTGACTACTATGTTGGAGGTCTACATTGAAGTTTGAGCTCGTCAATAAAGATTTTCTTCTTGGTGTTGTTGTTCTTCCGAGTCTTGGTTGACCAGATGATTCAAGCATGTTGCAGATGATCTAAGAGCAATTCTGTGAAGTGTGGCGTGTTGATCAAGGAAGATTTGAGTCCAAGTTATGTTTGGTCAACAGCTTAGGGATTTGCATTAAGTCAGATGTTTGTAGTGCCAACCTTGATGTTCTTTATTCTTCTGAGACCGGTAATCTTTCTTTAGATGACCTAGTTTCCCACAGTACCATCAATCCTTTTATCCTCTGGATTGGGACCTCTTGTCCTTTGATTTTCCTCATGACTTCCCATGAACTCCAGAAACTTTTCCTCTCTCCTTTGATCTGCCCCTGCTTTCTGCATTCAAAACACTACCTGATGTGGACACTCCTGAGCTTTTCCATCACATTTCCTTGCTAAGAATAACACCAACAACATCATCAAATTTCAAAGTATTTGAACTAGAGACAGAGTTACTTACAACCATTACCAAGCTATTCCAGTTTTCTGGCAAAGGACATAAAACCAAAAGAGCCCTCACCTCTTCATCAAATTTCACTTTTACAGAAGTTAACTGACTTGTAATCATATTAAACTCATTTAAATGATCTGTCACAGATCCACCTTCAATCATTTTCAGATTAAACAAATGCTTCATAAGAAATACCTTATTTGAGGCTAAGGGTTTTTCATACAATTTAGCCAAAGCTTTCATCAATTCATCTGTTGTCTTCGCTTCTATTATATTGAACACCATAGATGGTGCTAGGCACAACCTAATGGTTCCCAGTGCCTTTGTCTCTAGAAGATTCTAATCCTCATCAGTCATTATTTCCAGTTTCTTGGCTACTCCTTCCAACGGCCTCCATAAATCCTTTTGATAGAGATAATCCTCCATCTACATCTTCCATAACTTATAGTTCTACCCATTGACTTTATCTACCTTCAATTTACTCTCGTCCACCATTTCTCCCACTCAACCATGAGACTTCCTTGCAGATGATAATTAAACACAACCCGTTCTGATACCACTTGTTAGGGTTAGCTGACAGAAGATATCAATTAAATGGAAATAAAGATTAAATAGAGGAATGAAAAATACACAGAAATAATAACAGTGAGAGACAATTTTAACGTGGTTCACCCAAACTCGAGCTACATCCACCAATAGAGAGTCCAATATTATTATCCAGCAAATCAAACCGATTACAACCAGTAATACTTGCAACTCAATACCATTGCAAAATGCTACAATACATCAACGAAAACCCTAACACTTGACCCCGCAAGGGGCACTGCCCCTTAACCCCATCTTGGGGGTGCTGCCCCCAAACCCTCGCAAGGGGCACTACCCCTTGACCTCGTTAAATAATTTGGGGGGAAACCATGCCAATAAAAGTGGGGTAAATTTAACCTCTGAGTCTAATTGGGCTCCATATAACAACACCCCTAGGTTACATTCTAAATTATGCATGGAAAATTACTCAAAGAAATCAAGGTGTTCAAGATGTGTCACAGAATCACACCATTGCTCACACATACAACACTTGCAATAAAAGTAAGCAAGCACCAAGTGTGCCCATTTCTCTTCCACCTTCTCAATAAATCCTACCTCAAAAAGGTTAGTGTTCCACATGTTGTTAGACTGAATGATGTAGCATCTTTTTTAGAGTGTGTATAGGCGACAATATCTGATATAACATTTCAACAACATGAATTACCTCCCATAGAAGTTCAAAACTAAAATGAGCCTCTTATGATATTTGTCATCTTTAATAGAAAGAGGATAAGATGAACTATGATTGATGGTGGATCAGGTTTTAATGTTTGTGGAATAGATTTATTACATAAGCTCGATGTTGATACCTCTCTCATTCAACTGGATGATACACTTAACATTCATGACTTTGATAATATTGGTATGAAATCATTAGGTACTATTACCTTACCTCTTAAGGCTAGACCAAAGACATTGCCTACCCTTATCCTTGTCATGCTTAATAAACTTTCATTCAATCTTCTTCTTGGTAGACCGTGGATTCATGCCATGTGGGAAGTTCCTTCTACCCTTCATCATTTAGTAAAATTCATCTTTGAAGACAAAGTACATACAATTGAAGCCGATCCGACTCTAGATAGTTGCTTGAAAGTAGAAGTGAGACATCAAACTCCTTTGAGTAGTTTGATCCCTTATTCGACACTACCCACCACTACTAACAACTATTTTGGTCAAGATAGTGCTGGCCCTTCGAATGCATTTTTATGTCATGATTAGGGTTCATTAGATTTTACACCGTCCTTTGCAGATGAATATAAAATCTCGCCCTCTCACCCTAAGACCTTGAAGTTAAATACAATTTCCTCAATACAATCTCATAGTCACACAAAGATTAAACGTAAATTTAATGATGATGGAACCTTTAAAATAGATGAAGATCTACCTTCCCCTACAAGAAGTGCGGTAATTTGTGATAAACTATCATCTCAATCAAATGAATCATCTAATTCTAATGCATGTCTTGGTAATAAAGTGGCATCTTTAGATTTCAATCCCTATGGGATGATTGAAACAAAGATTGACCCTTCTCACCGTGATAGAAATAATGATCCTTCTTCTTCAACATATAATCATAATTCTAAAAGCAAAGCTATCCATATGACCTCTCTTCATCCTTCGGTCTTAGAGAAGCGTTATGGGTGTGGGTTCAAAATTCTTTCAAAACAAGGATACAATGGAAATGGGTTAGGATGTAATGGACAAGGAATTAAAGATCCTGTAGGACCAACACCGCACTTGTCTAAAGTAGGTTTGGGTTTCTGGCCTTCTCCTACATTCTATCTACCATGTTCTCAACAAAAAGGTTTGCTTCCTACTCCCCCTAAATTTTCTCTTTTATCTCAACAAGAGTGTATTTTGTCGAGTCTACTCAAAGACCGCTTAATCACTCTTCCTCCTCTAAACTGTAAAAAGATTCAACAAAATAATCATTCAACACTTTATTGTTTGTATCATCGAGCACTTGTCCATTCCACTAATGAATGTCAAGTCTTGAGTAGAAAAATTCAACAACTTCTAACAAGGTTTGGCTCTAGCACTTCCAACCATGCTTCATGTAGTCCCTAGAGCACCTTGTCCTTCTTCCATCTATATGGCACCTTGTAGAAATGATTGGTGTCATACAATGACTACACAAGCCATTGTGTATCATACATGTAAGCATTGTTGTGGTTTCCTCTTCTTGGAGGCAACCACTTGTTGTGATGTAGCTTTTATAAACACATCTCATTGTGGGCATGTGCTTTTAAAAAGCTCACATGGTTGTCTTATGTTTCTTTCTCACTCTACCTTAAAGGAAAGTGCTCCTTGATGGAGTTAGCAATCACTGTAAGGTGGGGGCATATATCATACTATGTGTCTTACTCTCATCTTTCTATCTAAACACTTGTTTATTATCTTGCTTACTCCACTCTCTTAGAAAGGATTATGAAAAGCATGGAAACAAAATCTTGAGTCTATCTTGTTCTTCTAGGTTGAAACTTGGAAGCATGATCTCGAGTCTATCTTATTTCTCCTAAGTTAAAGCTCCTTGCATGTTTGGGAGATGGGTTGTACCACAAACTAGAGTTTGGTAGTAAGGTCACTTTGCCTTCTTATTCTGCAAAAGCTTCACGTAATCTCTCTTGTGGGAGGTAGCTTTATGTATTCCCTTGAGTGCAAACACTTCTCTTCAGATAGGTTTTGTGTATGATGTGTTTGTACTTCTATTATGCTTCCTCTTATTTCTAACTAACCCCTTAGTAGTCTTGTTTATTGCATCTTGGGGAATTATGCATGGTGATCGAGACATCACTTAGATTGAGGTGTCCTTTGTCATGCCGACTAAAGGTCTTTCCCATTATGTTATTGCATATTCTTATTCTCCATGTATTCCTTGTGTGTTCTATGTATACCATGTGCCTTATATGTGTATGTCTCATATATACTTCATGTATTGTGTGTATATGTTGTGATTTCTCAATTGTATGCCTTGTATTCTAAATGCTTCATGTTCTAGTTATGTGTCTTATGTGTATGCTAATCATCATAGGCTCCTAGAATCCTAAACTTGGGGGCTTGGCCACCCTTCAAATTTAGTGTAATTCTTTGGTTTCTATGTTGTTGTGTTCAAATTGTGTCTTCTCCATCCTTTAGTATGAGTTTGAACCTAAGTTCATACCCACACTAAAGTGGGGGCTAAATGTTGAGTCATAAAATGTGTATACACCACTATTTTACCCTTAGTTTATCTCCTAGATGGGCCTCAAATATTTACACTTGTTTATTAGGACCTATTAATAGTACCCTTTTGAGCATTAAGTGCGTAATACTTGATCCCAATGCACAAAACTTGGAAAAGAATCATAAGGTGGGGCTAAGTGTACTTTAAGTGCCCTTTTTTAAGATGTGTCAAGCTAAAGGACTAGGGAACCCAAGTGCCCTAGGACCTCCTTTAGTCATGCCCTAAAAAGTGGCCTTGTCTACTTGGGCCCTTTAAAACATTCCTAATTTCAGCCTTATGTGGTTCAACTCTCTAAAATGGGAATGAATATAAAAGTAAGTTATTTTATTCATTTGAACACCTAACTCTCTCTAGTGAATCTTAGCACTCTTGCACTCTCTCTCTTGCTCTCTCATGCTCTCTATAACTCTCTATGGTGGATTATTGTTGGGGCACTAACATAGTGCAAGTCTTGTGAAGATCTTGGAGGCTACATCAAATTATTGAGTTAAGTTGTGATGTCATCTACAAGCATACAAGGGTTTCCATGCTCATGGTGACTTATTTCCTTAATGCTTTGTGTCAGCATTCCACTCTACTTTGGATTTGCCTCTGCCCTCCTAGGGCACATACTCTTTATCAATCATCTTTGCTATTGTGGAGGTAGAAACACCATTCACGGGGCTTGACTAAGGAAAACTCCTAAATAGCACCCAACCTTTTCCCTCTTTTCATGTGTGCAGGTCAAACGGACAGGTTTCAAAAGGTGACATCTAGGAAGAAGACTAAGGTTGTTGTTATAGACCCGACAACATTTGTAGTTTCTAGAAACCCTGATTTGGGACTAGGGTGCCCAAGTGCCCTTGTCCTAGGAACTCTAACCTCCAGGAAAAGTTTTTGAATTGTCTGTTGATCTCTATTATCCATTTGGTTGCTGGGTTTCCAATACTGATAGTCTGTTTCACTCAGATCTTTGATAACTAGGGTTTCATGTCTTGATCATAGCTTGATTGATTGGATTTGCGTTAATTTCTTCTCTATACAACAAAAGGACTAAAACCTTGTAGTTTGGCTCTCCTTCTTGGGTAGAAGCCAAGCTTGGTTTTTGTCCCAATGTTTTGTAGAAGAGGGTTTGACCTAGTTTGATCTATTGAGCTAGTCTCTCTTTTCTACTTAACAAGAGGAATCAACTATTTTTGGCATGTATGATACACGTCATAAAGTGGTTGTAAGAGTTCTCTATGATGTATCCAAGTTATCATAAGATTCTATGACAATATGACAACTTATGACAGATATTTAGGAGTTGTAAGTTGCTATTCTTGGGTCTAGGTGCCCATATTGGGAAGATGCTATTTGGGGAGTGTTATGACGGAATCTATGAGAATTACAACATCATTTATTACCCCATAAGTGCCTATTCTTGTCCATGGGCGCCCAAGTTTACATGGTTGACTATTGACAAGTGGCATGAGCTTGTAAGAGGCCATTTAATGTTGCATGTTGGAGTATCCAAGGTGTTACAACCCCAACCTAAGATTAGCTTAATTTTATGTTTACATGGTAATCAACAGGATTAGTTATGAATTGGATTATTGATGTTTGTGGAAAATGTTAGATTAATCATTTCTTCTAATTAATGATAGTTAATTATGAGATTCTAGATTTAAATGATTATCTAATTATTATGATTTATCAATTATATGATGATGCACTAATCATGACTTTTTCTTATTGTGAGTTGGATCAGGAAAGTGATCCTTTTCCGAAGATGGAAGGAGAGTATCATCTAGGAGGAAGGAACAGATGTTGGGAAATGGAGGTCAACAGCCATCTGAGTGTCAGACATTTTGTCCTTTCGAACCATGTAAGTTGGCATAAGTTACACTTTGTCTTAACCAGTTGATTTTCCTTTTTTGTGGCGACTTGTTGATTTAGTCATTTCGACAATGTTGTGTTGACTCGAGTAACGACGTTCTTGGAATGTCAAATCAAGTCGAGAGTTAGTCTTGCTTTTGTCAAAGCATAATCTTATCACTCTTAATAGTTTTGAACTAGGATTATAAATCCATTATTTGGTCTGTTAAGTTTTGGATCCCTAGCGAAGAAGGGAGAGCAGCCTAAATCACATAATGACTCTATCTCCATGAAGGAGCTGATGTCAGAAAATGACATTTTGGTTAGTATTTGTTTTCACAAACATCTATTAGATACATGCAATAGTATTATAATACAATTATATAAATTTGATAAGTAATATCAAGTTATGCTATTGTGTTTAATTTTTGTTATAGACAACATTATATCTAATGGGAGCTTTGAGCTCACCATAGTCCAACAAGTGTCATGCTTGCACATGCCATATTAGAGGTAGTTGGCTGAGTGCGAGAAACCACTCCCACCACCTTAGTTAAGGGTGGATGTGTTAGATTTAGGACAGACAACTAAGAGGGGGGGTGAATCAGTTGTCCAAAACTTTCTTCCAATTAATCATTTAAATCCTTTTCTTAATTTAGCAGCATAATAATAAATCAATCATGGAAACATAATGCAGCAATTCAAGGGTAGAAACACATTAACACATATGACACCAAGATTTTTGACGTGGAAAACCCAGTTAAGGGAAAAGCCATGGGGTGACTAACCTAAGATTGTATTCTCTGTTAAAATAATAGAAAGAACAAAATGGCACATGCCAATTAGGGCTCACTACCTAAGCACACTGCTCACAAGGGGTCCACTGCCTACGAGAGACACACTGTCTACTAAAGAATAAGTATTACATACTTGAACTGAAGAATAGCATATTCACCATGCTTGAGTCAGTTCCATTTAAGCCCAATACTTCTGCTCTGCCTTTGGCTCCGCTCCTCTCTACCACACTCTCATCTCCACAAGATGCATTTGAAATGACTTTACAACTCCTTATTTATACAAGACATCAACTTAGGGATAATCATCCAAGTCGGCAAACATTACATAGAAAATACATAAATACAATATGACTAATTACAAAAAGACTTCACACGGATCAACACACTGTTGGCCACACAAATATGAGACTTCAATATTTCTTTAGGAACACGCCATTCTTCACAGAACATCTTCAAGATCATCCGCAGGATGTGTAACTCATCTGGTCGGCCAGACATAGGAAGAACACCATCATCCGGAAGTAATTCTTAAATTACGAGATCAATCTTCAATACAGACCACCAACATGAACTGGACACAATCCAAAGACCTCCACAAGCTTTCCTGAATCACCAAGAACATCCACACTACTTTTTTTCATTGAAATCATTCTCTCCTTCATCTAGAACCTCAAGAACACAGTCTGTCATCACTGTCATATTGGAATATATGCTTGCGGACCTCCAGACCATGAACCAATTGGGTTGTCAATTCAAATTGACTTTCTAAACACTCCACCAAATCCGCAGAACAAGATATTGTATTTTTGGATCTCACCGGACCTATCTGTGTCACTCTGTCACATCTGAACACCTGCCAGAACTAGTTTTACTTAAGTGGCCATAACTTCTTCAGATCTTCATGCGGACCTCTAAAATCTTTACTAGATCATATTAAGAAACATATCTGCAAACCCTCTGAAGTGCATCCTTTGATCTTTATCTTATCTGGGATCTTTACCTCACTGTCTTCACTGTTCTTCTCTGTTCCTGATTAGGACTAATTTTCTCAATATCCTCAGCACACAGCTCATCCAATCCTTATCATCAATGCAACAGGAGTATGTTGACATCAATGACAACACTGGTTAGGCCCATACTTACAACAGGAAGTTCCACGATAATAGGCATGTGAATTAGGATAATCTTGGAGTCTTCTTGAAAGACTATCACCATTTTTTTTGTCTACGATTCAGCTTTTGGAAAAAAAAGTGGTAGAGTTCACTTCTACACTTGGAAGGTGCCGGTAAGCAAGAAAGAGGAGTCTATCGACCAGAAAAAAACTACTCAAGAAAAACTTCATTTAGGTAGAATGAGAGTCTTAGCATGATGCTTTACTTTCTTGCATATTGGTATTGTAGTTACCACTGCATTGAACCTCTTATTAATGTTGTAGTGGCTCAAGACTGAATGGCTGAGCCTATGTTGATATTTATTAGAATATTCTTAATAATTGGCTCAAGGCCGTATGGCTGAGTTTGTTTAGTGTTTAAATCTTTTTAAATAAGCATCTCAAGGCCGAATGGTTGAGATTACTTAAACCTTGAAGTATTCCTAATGTGTCAGCTTCAGGCTGAGTGTCCCAACCAGTAAAAACTATTGTATTACACTTATTTAATGGCTCAAAGCCATTATAGCCGAGTGGTATAGAAAATTATTTTCTTGTTGTATAAATGGGTCGAGGCCACATAGGCCGAGCTGTGAATCTTTATAATATTTATTGTGTAAAGGGCTCGAAGCTGCTTTGGCCGAGCCATGAATCTTTGTTTATTTTTATTACAATTGTGGCTCAAGGCCATGGTGGCCGAACCTTATATCATTATATCTCTTACTCTATCTTTGGTTCAAGTCCATTATGGATGAACTACCTATCCTCTAACATATTGCATGCCAACTAAGGATGTGGCTTGAGTAATGATGGTGCTGAGATTCATAATTGTGATGGGCCAAACGTGCTCATGGCATGATAGTGTAGAATACTGCAATATATATATCTACTCATTGTTCGGTCTATATAAGACCATTATAGTCACTATGAAAGTTGTAAAGGTCAATATGACCTTAGACTTTAAACATGCTAGTAGCACTCAATAGTTCTTATATTATCTTTCATGGAACCTGATTGTGGCAAAAAGGTTAATAAAATAACTAAGGTCATATGTAAATAACCCTCAAGTAAGGAGGTAGTGTATTATTGAAGAACACAGTCTACTATTACAAGTCTTAACAAATCTTTATATCTTACTTATGAATGGACATTATGAGATAGTGCTTAATAATAAAAGCTCACATGGGTCAATTTGAGCTGTCAATCATTAAGAAATCATTCTATTTAGTTTAAGGCAAGGTATGCCTAGAATATAAAGAATATGACTTTAACCTTTAAGGTAGTTTAAATCAAACTTGTGAACCATAGAAGACCTAGGGTGGTGAATAAGATTCGATTTTGTTATGATTAAAAGTGGAATAAGGTGATGAGGAGTCACAAGTTCCTCATTACAAAAGTAACCCAATTGATCAAACAAAACCCAAGATGGGAGTTGATTGTCCTGGTATGGACTATGAATCGAATTGATCCCACTTCATTAGACCTAGAATGAAAGGTCTATTTGAAATTACTATAGGACATGAAAGCTTATAAGTCGAGTCAGGGTGGTGGACATACGACAACATTCATGGTGTAACATCTATGTATGTAAAACTTTGGCCAAAGTAATGCATCCATCTCTGCATGCATTGTCAGTCCATAGTGCTTCAGATGGCATAATGGTCTCTAGAAGGATCATGCATAGTTAGAGTGTGATGCCCCGTCATGCAACCCTAGAGAGTTAGGCTAATAGGTGCAAAGTTTACAAAAATATATTTTTTGAAGCAAGTAAATTTATTAGCATATAATTAACACTATTTACAATAATTAAACAAGATGAGAACTAACACCTCTAGGGAACATAACTGCATCAAATAAACATAAATTTACATTATAATACAATAGAAGAGGATTACATTATACATTTACAGATATGAATAGTTACAAAAGTTTAAATAAAAAATTACATGATTACAAGATTCCTGATTGAATACACCAGTTTACAATGTACAATGAGATTATACAATTTTGAAGGTAGAACACAGCTCTGGGGATGCAAGTACAAATCTAGAACTGGAACCACGTCTACAGTGAACATGAATCAAGACGACCAAGAATAACCAATGGATTAAGCTCTTTCACCCAACCATGTGGAACCCTAAGGTCCACCCCTCCCAGCTAGGAGATAACAATGAGGTTCCACTAAGTCAAGACAACACAAATCATTGAAATCATCAAAACAACACAAATCATCAAGACAAGACAAATCATCAAGACAAGATAGTATTCCAGAGGCAACAACACAAGATAAAAAGGAAGTAACTAGACTACAGTAGGGAGAGTGTCATTGCATGGTCCTAGCATGGGTTATCTAGGATATCTCTCTCTAGAAACCAGCCCCCATCTATGGTTACCCTAGTAGCCTCTCACTAGGCACCGGCCCCATAGGGTGACACATGTAGAGCTGACATCCTCTCATGGAGACAAGGAGGTCAACCTTGCCAACCAGGCCTTCTCATCCCATCCTTAGCTTGTGAGAGCACTCAAGGCATGGGTGAGGCATCATACTTATCTTGTTATGTGGATTACTACCCAACCCACCTAAATAAATTATTGAGTTATCACTTGATTACAACTTCCATGGGGTTATCCAGGCAACCACTTTGGGTACCGGCCCCACCATGAAAGCCACTCTCCTACATGCAACTAGCAACCCCTAACCATCACCCATAAACCAATAACATGCATGGACAAGGGATTGTAAGGAATCTAACTTTTTGCAAACCAATACATTACATAGACCATTTTAAATCCAAACTCTCAACCACAAAACTTTCCCCTGTCCATTTCAAAATCCCAAATCAAATAAAACATTTAATCAACAATTTTCAAATTCAAAATAACAATCTTTCCCAATCCACATCAAGACCTCATACCAAAAGACACATCACCAATACATCCTTGCCACAATATCACACTAGATTTCAAGCTAACAAACCTCTGAAGCTAAAAAGATTTTAACACAAATATCAATAGCCAACTATCCAAAGCATGATGCTTAACAAAACTAACATGATCACCATTACATTAAGCTAGACAAAACATAACAGCAAGACTCAAAACCAAATTAAATGCAATGACCCAATTGCATCGTTGATACACATCGGTTTAAAATTAACAATAAACAACAAAGAATATATATATATCCAAGACCCAATTACTACAAGACCCAATTACTACAACACTTTTCAAACAATTTAATATGGATTCAATAAAAGACTTAAAATCTCTCTTATTAGTTAAATCATAAACTTACTTAAGATAACAATATTCTAATCTTGACATCAAGCTCCTACGACCTTACTATCAAGAATGTTAGTCATAGCCATGATGCATTAAAGTCCTATTCCCACTACTAAGAACCCTCAATAAATAAGGTTACTAACAACATTAGATAACTCTATCCCAACCATGTAGAACATAGAGCATCGTAAGGTAGATTTAAAACTGAGCATTCATATAAATCCTTGGAAAGTATACGAGTTAAATACTAAACACTTTATATCATCAATATTCTACAAACATCATGATCATACATCAGAGTACATAATGCAAGAGAATGAGTTTACAAGATTATAACTTAAAAGTACATTATATCCAATATAAGAATTTGCCTTAATATGAATCTCTATCTACCTAATTTAACAAGCTAGCATTCTAATTAGAGACTCTATAGAAATTATTCTTATTCTAATATGATAGTGATTCTTTGAACTAGTTTCCATGTTTAACAAAACTACAAGCCTCCAAGACAATAATAACTGACAATGGTGTTACAAACATGACCATAAGCCATAACATAGGTCAAGCAATCTAAAAGAATTTTATTACTTTATTATTTGCTAACAACAACACTAACTACTATACAAAAAGATAAATATGATAAGATAACCCTTAATTAATCTAAAAGACAAGTATATACAGTCCAAAACAACAATCACAAGATTCTCATAATATTTAAATTTATAATAGACCTCAAGAAAGTTGAAATGAATTAGCTAAGATAATAAATTACATTACTTCCTTAATAATAGTAATCTTATACAAGCAAGATTTATTAGATTAAAACAAAGCATTAAGAGTTAATAAATTTCCTAATAATAATATATACTACTCAATTCTAGGCTCATAAATCCATTCACTATTGCTTAACCATTACCATAATAACTCAGTTCACATAAAAATCTCTTAATTTATTATATATATATATTAAAAACAAGGTTCTCATTCATAGCCACGTAGTATAATATTCTCACTTAATCAAACACATTATCAACCTTGCATGAATTATAACATAACAAACTAGGCCCCAGGAGTTCATCCTAACGCCATATACCTAAACCCTAACCAAAACCACTAATTAATTGCACTTTAAGTGATGAAACTCTAAATTACAAAACCTACTAAAAAATTCACAAAAATCTTATCCAATTACAAACTATAAATCAATTTTTTTTCTATCTAACAAATCTCTAAACTAAATTTCAATTTCCAAAAGATTTGAACACAAATCAGTTATTTCTTCTAATCTATATATATATATATATTAAACACATAAATAGTAAGATACGATAATTACCAGTTGAAACTCGTACTTCCAATTTCCTCGAGTGACATTATTTCTAAATAAAAGAACTTATAGTTTAATTTAACTTTCTAATACAGTATCGAATTAAACCTCTCAAATCATGCTAATATCATCTATGATTCTTCCATAAAGGGAGGTTGTCTAAAATCGAATCTATAGAGATAGTTTAATATAAGCCTAATGATTAAAACCGCAAGACACCGCATTTAACTCAAGCGATGCATTCTGAAGGCAGGGAATGAAGGATAGCAAGATCTAGATTTAAGAAAAGGGTGTGAATAATGGGCAACCAAAGGCAACATGAAGATCATTCAGCTAGACACCTCAGGGAAATATTAGCTTTACTGAAATAAAGCATGAAGAACTTTTACAACGAGATTCAACAAAAGAACACTAAAGTCATTCAGGCAATCATGATTCGGTATGCAGAGAATAATCAATGCAAATCTTTAATATTATATATATATATATATTTGGTTGTCCACAAAACTTTGGAAAGGACACGCCACAAGTTGGAGGTAGATTCAGAGAGATGAACTAGAGCTCATAATCATGGTTTATAAGGCTCTTAGACTTAAACGATATGTAGGAAGAACCTAAAACTTACATCGTCCCAACTAGAACAATACAAAATCTTTGGTGCAAATACAAGTTGTTTGTAGATAGAACAACGACAATAAAAGAAAATTAGATAAGGCAATTTTTCCTCATGGAAAAAAGGTACAATCTCAGACATGTGAAAAAAAGGAAAGCTCCTTAAGTGGATAAACGACCCAACAGAGATCATCGATCGGTTGGCATGGTCAGCAACACTATTGGCCATCGTTAGAACCATAAGCTCCAGGTATAAAATGCTAGCAAATCTTCTTTTACCAAAGATTCGATGATGGGAAACTTATAACTTTCTATGTAGAATAACACACAAGATCCTGCAGCTAGACTGGCAATACATACAAAAAAGTAGAAAGTCGAGTAATACATCCAGAGGTGAACACAGGATTAAGAATAAGGTTCAACAGTAACATTAGCAAAATAAACGCCCAAACGGGTTAATTGATAGGGCGTTGGCATTTACCCAGTATGGTTAACAGGTAACTCAAATTAATGAGAGGGTTGATATTACAAATAGCTAGCATGGTAGGGAGGTCAGCCACAATAAAAGAAATTTCAAAGACATATATTCTCAATCAATCAAATCAATAGTGTATACAATACTTTACAAGAATTGGGATCACCGGCAAGCTCAAGAATTCAAATAGAATGCCTCAAGAAATGCCTCAAAGAGGGAAGATAAATTCAAACATTTACCTTCAGTGTGTTCTTTCTTCTAGACTTCAAAATTTTATCTCACTTCCTCCTTCGAGACTCCTTATCCCCAATTTTTGTCCCCCCTTCTCAGAAAGACTCCTCTCACAAATATACTCCCCATAAACCAAAAATAGGCCAAGTCCAATAATTCCCATTACACCAAAAATAGACCCAAATCCATTAATTGCCCACTACCAAAATCCATTACAAAATCCCACTTCTCTCTAAAAATAGAAAACAATTAAATTTTTACTTTTCTTGGAGATTTCCCCAAAACTAAAAACTTATTCGACAACTAACAAGAATTATTAACTAATATTATTCTATAATTTACTATATACTATTTTAACCATAATAAATACTTATGACACATATTTTATTAAAAACATAAAAATAATTAATTTAATCTTCATTAAAAATAATATACCAAAATTCATTAATAATATACGACTAAGAAAATACCATTATATTTGACTTATAAATAGCATTATTATTACAATAATTAATGCATTTAAAAAATACACATAGGCTTAACAAGCAAAACTCAACAATAACTCAACATACCACATGATCAAATCCAAGTCAAGGACCAAAGAGTGATATCCAGACTCACGACCATAGACTAAAGACGGAAACTGACCTAGGGGAAACCACATGTTATCTCCCATCAATGTTATCCATTGGTACAAGGGTACGCTCAGACTTGCTAAGTCAGGTGGAGTCGATGCTCGGTACCTACAACCTGCATCAAAACGATAGGTTGTATATGAACAAATGCATATATATCACACACATAGTCAGAGAATCACAGCGTAGTAGGGTGCTCGAAACGAGTAGTACTACACCGTCCCTTCTTTGAAACAAGACAATAAACATAAACATTTCTATTTAAAATTAGATATCAACAAATCACATAAAAAATGATAATATTAAACCATTACTAATCATGTCAATCACATCATAACTGGAATATCAATAATGTCATCATAAACTCATAACACATGGTCAAAACTACATCAGTCAAACATAGTCCATCAAGATCATAATAAGCATAAATCATAAGTCTAACAACTCAAATGTCTCAAACTATCTAAAAGCAATGGAAAACTATCAACTGACACAAGCCAAAATTGATGGGAATTACATAGAGGGAATCTATAGTTGCGTGACCATGAGACCTTGAGAAGGACACAACACCAGATACTCAGATGGCTAACCTAATGGTTTCCTAATATCTATCCCTTCCGTGAAGGGTCGGGCCACTTCTAGGTAGGAAGATGTGCAGGGTACTACCAGTTTGTGGTTAGTGGAAAAGCACCTAGATGACTCTCTCCTTCCCAAGCATGAGACAAGCCGAGACTTATGAAGATTGATGTCATTTATTCCAGATACAGTGTTTTCTATTTTATGACTTGATGGTCAATTGCAATGTATAATTTTGATATGTATAATGCCTCGAGCATAACTTGTACATACATAGTGAAATTTATTCACTAAGGAAATGTATTGGATTATTAAAATTATAAGATTCATTATATTCTATTTAGAATATCATGCTTAATTGATGAAATGATATTGAAGCATTATTGTTTAACTTGAATTGGTTAATTAGGTGGTTAACTTATATCATGATTTAGTTAAATGATTATGTTAAAGTTTGTGTATTATGGAATGAGATGTTACACAAGGTGAGAGAAAGTGGACACCTATTTTGGGAGTGAAATACCTCTATAAATACAATGCCTTGTATGTGTTATGCAGAACATAGTTTTTTGTACACAAGTTCTGCCAGATTGAAGGTTGGAGAGATAGAGGAAGTGCATGTATTATGTGTTTCAGTTTTTTAAGATAATACAACTTGAGTGTTGTTTCTTGGTGGAATTTTTTACCCAAAAGAGTTTTCTCCACATTATATTTAGTGTTGATATGGTTTTCTATGGTGTTTAAATTTCCTGTGTTGTAATTTCATTTCCATATGCAATCTCTATTAATATTACACTACTTTAAGATCATAAACATAATGTAATCAGATTTCCATTTGGGTAGTTGTTGCCTTCATTTCTAACAGCACCATTTCCTGATGGACAAAAACATGTTGGTTGAAAATGGGTGTTCAAGAAAAAGATTGGTTCAGATGGAGGTATTTGGAAGTACAAAGCATGGTTGGTTGCAAAAGTTTACTCTCAGGTTGAGGGTGCTGATTACAGTGAGATATTTTCTCCTTTTGCAAAAACTACATCCATTAGATTCTTACTTTCTATTGCTAATGCTTATGATCTATAGGTTGAGCAAATGGATGTGAAAATGAAATTCCTTCATGGTGATTGGAGGAGAATATTTATACGACACAACTAGAGCACTACATGGTGAAAGGTAAAAGTAATTTAGTTTGTAAATTGAAGAAATTTTTGTATGGCCTCAAACAAAGTCCTAGGATGTGGTACTAGAACTTTGATACATATGTGTTGAGTTTGGGATTTGAGCATTCTAAATCTGATCAGTGTGTTTATTATAAATCTGATGGTGATCGTTTCCTATTTATTGCATTATATGTTGATGATATGTTATTTATTGGTAAAGGGAAAGGAATGATTTCAGAACTAAATGTCTCAACTTGTAGCTAAATTTGAAATTAAAGATCTTAGTGTTGTTAAATGCATTCATGGGATGGAAATAAGAAGAGATAGAGTGAACAAAAATCTATGGCTTGGCCAGAGTAAGTATGTCAATTTAGTTTTACATAGGTTTAACATGTAGGATTGTAGACCATTATGTGTTCCTTTTATAGTTGGAACAAAGTTATATACTTCACAATCTCCAACATTCCCGTCAAAGATGGAAGACGTGAGTAGAGTGCCTTACCAGTGTGCAGTTAGAAGCTTGATGTATGCTATGTGTTTCCCTCTCAGTTGTTGTCCTCGATGTCAATCACATACTCTCATGGTACTATGACAGTTGGTTGAGGTATGGTATCCTTGATGTCAAATTCACATGCTCTATAGTTTGATTGGTTTCATATCAGATGACACTCAGTTGGTAGAGGAATTTGGTTTGCGATTGGTTTCATATTCAGTTGGAAAGGGATAATGCAAGGTTATGATCTAAATGGGTTTTATATGCAATCAAAGTCTTTTGTACTCAAAGTCATTATGATCTATGATGTTTCATTTAACTTTTAAGCAAGATACAAAGCAAAGGTCTTCATTTAAAATGTCTTTTTTGATGTGATTATTGTCAATAAGGAGGCATCATATGAGTATCATTATTTGATTTATAAAAGGTTATTTGATATGGTTTGAAAATCATTGATAAGCAAAAGGCATTCTTGGTTACTTACGTGGCAACCTACCTAGCAAGTGTCAGGCATATTTGGCAGGTAAAAAGTTGATGTTGATGCTTAATAATGACCGGCCCTTTTAGGGAAAACAGGAACTGTCGGTAAACAGGGTATACAATGCAAAACGTTTGTTTGTATTTTCATTATGCAAGGTCGAAACTTAGAGACATGAAGCTCTCAACCTAAGGTTTCATCATTATGCAAAGTTTTTGAGGTCCTATGTATCATGTTGGGGACTTTTGTTGACATGACAATGCTTGGGTTACAGTGAAGTCAAAGGTGAGCTGGACAGTTATTTTTTGAGCTCATAGGCATAACAAAATCTTAGTCTTTCTGGCAGTTACAGGTGATATCCTTCCTTGATTTCTCATGTGTTTTTCTTGATCAAATAAAAATAGTGATTCTCTATTTTTTTGAAAAGGTTGAAAAAGGAATACTATTATTTCTTTGATTGTAAGGGTTTATATGTTAAAACCATGGCAGTTCTGAACCATATCTAGGTTTTCACTGAGAAGTCTTTGATTTTTAACTATGGTTAGCTTATATTCTGTTAAAGTAGTTGAAATACAACAACAATTTTGTAACTTGGTTGTGAACCACAAGGGTTTCAGGTCACATACACTTTACTTACTCTTTTGTTTAAAACAAAGATAGTTATATGAAAGGTGAATAGTTTGTTATGAAACTTCCTTATACTCTATTGTAGACAACAAAGATTGTGATGAGGGTTTGTAAACTTATGATAAAATCATGGTTAGGGTTTGAAGGATTTACCCTCATGCTCTAACACTAGGTTTTATTGCACAAATATTGAAGACAATTTGATGATACTCTGTTTTGGTTTGGTAATTACAATTTAATAAGGCATTTCTTGTTACATTAAATAGTTTCAAAATCATATGATTTTACTATGGTTAAAGATTTATTATTGTAAAAGATTCAAAGGCATTGTACAAGTTCTACATGGGTCTATTCGACCATACTCTTTTGATAGTTACTGCTGCAATTGAAAACTATCAGAGACAGTTGAAATGGTTTAGTTACAGATTCAAACTGTTTCATGAAAGAAGGAAGGCTTTGTGAAATTGTATAAAAAGGATGTAATGTAAACATCTAATGTGAGGTTGATGATGTGTGTTCATTTCACTATCATTAAGATTATATCAGTGTGTTGAAAAGATATTCTGGAGTTGTTGTATAGTTGATTCTTGAGTCTCAAATAATGAGACAGTCAAGAACTGGAATGTGAATAGCCTTAATGTCTCAAGTTACTGCTTGGAACCTCATTTTGTTCATCGTTCATCAGCAAAGTCTGAACTGTCGGCGAACTCTTGAACTTTGCTTGTCGGGTTCAATGGTTCATCAGGTTCAATGGTTCAACCGATATGCATTGGTTACTTTGATGAAGGTTTGAACTTCACCTGTCAGGTTCAATGGTTTGTTGGGATTAACGGGTTCAATGGTTCAATCGATATGCATTGGTTACTTTGATGAAGGTTTGAACTTCATCCATCATGTTCAATGGTTTGTCGGGTTCAATGGTTCGTTGGGTTCAATGGTTCAACTAGTTCAACTGATATGCATTGGTTACTCCGATGAAGGTTGGACATCGGTAAGAAAAGAACCATCGACACTGTTTGGTGATATCACTCTAATAGCTGAAGTCACTCCGATGGAAGATATTAGCTAGAGTCTCCTCGATGGACAGTGAATGGTAGACTGGTTTGTCTTGTCAGCATAAGTGATGACAGTTAACATTCTTGTGGTCATGTATATATATTATGGCTACGACTGATGTCTGGTGAATGTGGGACTAATGGTCTCGCAAGTATGCGAACAGTCAGATGGCAATTACGCAACGGTTTGAAGACAACGGTGCTGGGTCAGTTGTAACGAGCAGTTAGGGTAGAAGTTAAAAATAGTTTTGCTCTTGAAGACTATGTATAAATACAGATATGGTGATGTCGTCTAAAATGATGATGAGATTTGATTATATTGTTCATTCTGTAAATGTGCAGTGTAAGTGAACAGTTTATATAATTTGAGAATTGATACATGAGCAAGTGAGCTGAGATCTTTATTGTAACTATAAAGTTTACTGTAATAAAAATTATCTCTTGTGGTGGTGGGTTTTCTACCTGAAAGGTTTTTCCCATGTAAATCTGGTGTTGATCTTTGTTATCTTGAATGTTTATTCTATATTTTCTAGTGTATTTATCTTTGTATTTGAGTTAAACGTAACCTGTCTGTATTATCCCCTTTGAATCAACATTAGGGAAGTTGTATTCCACACCTCTGCTTTCCTTACAAGTAGTATCAGAGCCTGGCCAGTTGTGTTATCCTTGTTGGTAGGTTGGGTTTTTTGTGTTAGTTCTGTGAGTGGGAGTTCTGTAGAGGTCTATTTTGTTAAATAAGATGGTAAGTACATCAGGAAAAATAGACATTGAAGAGTTCAATGGCACAAACTTTGAGTTGTGGAAGCTTAAGGTTGAAGTTATGCTAGTCGACAGAGATCTTTGGGTTGTTGTGTCTGCAACTAAACCTATAGCCATGAAGCAAGAAGACTAGGATCTAGTAGATAGGAAAGCCAGAGGACTGATAAGATTAAGTTTAGTGGATTCTATTCTATTGATCATCCATGAAGAGAAGACTACAAATGCTATGTGGAAGAAGTTAGGAAATATTTATCAAGGCAAGTCCTTGGTGAATAAACTTTTCCTCAGAAAGAAGTTGTACTCTCTGAAAATGGATGAAGGAGCATCTGTAGTAGACCATCTGAGCACATTTAATCTGATTGATGCATAATTGACGTCTGTAGGTGTAAAAATAGAAGAGGAGGACCGTTGTATGCTTCTGTTGTGTTCCTTACTTGACTCATGGGATCATCTTGTGATGGCTATTGGAAGTACAACAACCATGTTTACAACTGAAGTGGTTGTTACCTCATTGTTACCTGAAGAGATGTGGAGGAAATCTTCTGAGATGGCCAAAGAGGCTCTGTCTATTCGAGGTAGATCAAAGGAAAGAGGCAAGAAGAAGGACAAGAAGTCTAAGTCCAAATCAGAGGGGAGATCAAAATCTCCTAGCACAAAGTCCAAGGTGAAGTGCTGGAATTGTGGGTAGAAAGGACACATTAGAAGAGACTACAAAGAGGAGAAAAATAAGAAGAAAAAGAACATCTCTAACACCGACTCTTCTCAGAGTGATGCTGATGCCTTCATTGTTGCCTTGACAACACCTACATCTAAAGATGTATGGCTGGTGGATTCAGGAGCATCTTTTCATATGACATCTCACAAATAATGGTTCACAAAGTATGAACCGTATGCTGGTGGGAAGGTGTTCCTGGCAAGTGATTTGACACTGGAAATTGTTGGCCAAGGAAGAGTCAGAATCCAGTTCCCAGATGGTAGAATAAAGGGAATGAATGGAGTATTACACATACCAGGTCTGGCTTGAAATTTACTTTCTGTTAGTAAGATTAATGATGTTGGAGTGCAAGTTACTTTTGTGAATGGTGGATGTAGGATGACTAGAGGTTCTATTGTATTGACAAAGGCTGAACGCATTAGAACTTTGTATAGGTTAGATGCTAAACTAGTGTGTTGTAATATTGTCCCTAAAAAAATCTAAAAAAGCTACTATTGTAACACATGATGCAAACTCTATGGAAGTTAAACTTTCGGCAGAGAAAACAATGCTCTGGCATCATAGACTTGGTCACATAGGTGAAAAAGGTTTAAAAAATTTAAAAAACAAAACCCTGGTAGATGGGCTAATTGATTGTAATCTGGAGTTCAATTTCTACGAACATTGTATATATGGAAAATAGAACCGTGCTTCTTTTTACTCTAGTTCTCATAAATCTTTTGGTGTTCTGGACTATGTTCATTTTGATGTTTTTGGTCTAGTTGATGTTCCTTCTCTATCTAAATCAAGATACTACATATCATTTATTGATGATTATTCAAGGAGGGCATTTATATATTTTTTGAAAAATGAATCAGAAGTGTTCAGTCGGTTTAAAGAATTTAAAACCCTTGTGGAAAATTAGACTGGTAGAAAAATAAAATGTTTGAGAACAGATAATGGAGGTGAATATTGCAATGCAGATTTTGACAAATATTGTGTAGATCATGGTATAAAAAGGCATAAGACTACACCTTATACTTCACAACAAAATGGAGTTGCTAAAAGGTTGAATCGATCATTGATGGAGAAAGCAAGAAGTATGTTATGTTATGCTAGTCTTGAACAAAGGTTCTAGGCTGAGGTAGTTGCTACAACTTGTTACTTGCTGAATTGTTCTCCTACTTTGGCATTGGTTGATAAGACGCCTATGGAAGCATGGTCTAGAAAGAAGGCCTCTCTAAGACATCTTCGTGTCTTTGGATGCGAGGCATATGCTCATATTCCTGAGATAAAAAGATCTAAGCTAGATTACAAGATAGTAAAATGTATCTTTATTGGCTATGGAGTTGGTGTTAAAGGGTACAAGCTTTGGAATCCTAAAACTAAAAAAGTAATTTACAGCAGGAATGTAATTTTCAAAGAGTTGAAACCTTTGGTTATTGATCCTCAGCCAGAGAAGATAGAAAAGAAGAAAGAAAAGAGTGTTGTTAATATTCCTCTGACCCCTGTAAAAGAGGAACAATAAGCACCAAGTGTAGATGATTCAAAAGTGAGTTTGAGTAGCTCCGAAGATTCAGATCCAGAGCAAGAACCTGAACCTCCACCTTAGCCATTGAGGAGGTCTACACGTGAAAGAAGACAACCAGATAGGTATGGATTTTTAGTACTTGATTCAAGTTGCGCCTATGCTTTGCTTACTGATACTGATGAACCTAGGACTGTGAAAGAAGCTATTAGTTTATCTAATTCAGATTCTTGGTTGGAAGCCATGGATAATGAAATGTCATCGTTGGAGAAAAATGGAACCTGGGATCTGGTGCCCTTGCCTGAAGGTAGAAAACCTGTGGACTGTAAGTGGGTATTTAAAAAGAAATATTGTCCAGATGGTAGTATTGATAAGTACAACACAAGACTAGTTGCTAAGGGGTATTCTCAAAAGGAAGGTATAGATTATGGAGAAATCTCTTCTCCTGTAGCTAAGCTGACATCCATTAGATTTCTGTTGTCACTTGTAGCAGCATATGAATTTGAAATTGAGAAAATGGATTTGACGACAACATTTCTTCATGGGGACCTTGAAGAAGAAATTTATATGTCCTAGCCAGAGCATTTTGTGGTAAAAGGTAAAGAACATCTGGTATGTAAACTTAAAAAGTCTCTTTATGGCTTGAAGCAATCTCCCAGAATGTGGTATCAGAAATTCGATACGTATATTTTATCTTTGGGATATGTGAGATCTAAATCTGATCATTGTGTCTATTATAAAACTAAAGGTGATCAGATTCTTATAATTGCACTGTATGTAGATGATATGTTATTCATTGGCAATGGTAAGGGGATGATCTTAGATTTAAAATCTTAGTTGTCCTTGAAATTTGAAATGAAGAATCTGGGGGCAGCAATGTACATTCTAGGAATGGAAATCAAAAGGGATAGATCTAAGAGAAAGATTTGGCTCAGCTAGAGCAAGTATATTACCAATGTTCTTGATAAGTTTAATATGTCTGATTCTAAATAGTTAGTTGTTTCAGTTTTGCAGGGAACGAAACTATTTGTTGAAGATTGTCTAGAATCTTCGAATGAAATTGACAACATGAAAAAAGTGCCTTATGCAAGTGCTATTGGCAGTTTAATGTACACAATGGTCTATACCAGGCCAGACATTGCCCAAGTAGTGGGAGTTTTAAGCCAGTTTATGGCAAATCCAGGCAGATCACATTGGGATGCTGTGAAAAGAGTTATGAGGTATTTGAAAGGGACATCTAACCTTGCTATTTTCTATCATGGAAACTCAGTTGGATCTCAGAGATCTATAAGCATTTAGGGATATGTTGATCCTGATTAGGCAGGGGACATTGACAGTAGAAGATCCACCAGTGGATATGTATTCACATTAAATGGTGATGCTATCAATTGGATGAACAAGCAGTAGGCTGTAGTCGCTTTGTCCACAATAGAAGCAGAGCACATGGCAGCTACTCATGCATGTCAAGAAGCTGTTTGGTTGAAGAGGTTGTGTTCTAATGTCAGTTTTGATGCAGGGCAGATACAAATTCATTGTGACAGTCAAAGTGCTATCTGTTTGGCAAAAAATCGTACTTTTCATGCTAGCACAAAAGATATTGATGTCCAATATCACTTCGTTCATGATATGGTGGAAGACAAAAAGGTAAAACTAGAAAAGGTTGATACTTTGGAAAATGTTGCAGATGCCTTGACTAAACCAGTGAGCATGGCCAAGTTCAAATGGTGTTCAGATGAAATGGGTCTTCGGGCCCATAATTCTCAAGTAATTGTATGAGGATTAAGAGATAGCAATAATCTCTTCGACAAGTGGGAGATTGAAGAGACTTAATATCTCAAGTTACTGCTTGGAACCTCATTTTGTTCATCATTCATTGGCAAAGCTTGAACTGTCGGTGAAATATTGAACTTTTGGCCAGTCGGACTACCTCACATACAGATTCCAAGGAGTCAACTCTGGAAGGCGAAATATAGATGCAGGTATGGGAATGTGAAGATGAACGGAGATGGGAAAACATTTCAGTGGGTCCAAGAGCCAATGGGATGGAACTTGACATGGGTGAGAGACCAGTCCCTGACATTTGACTGGATTTGGGAATTGGAAGAAATTGATAAATGCTGCACCAACGATTGCTTGAGACAGAAGGGTTACATAAACTGCATCTTCCATCAGCTGACGGAAATCGAGATCCTGGACGAGAAAGAGGAGAGAGACAATGAAAAGAAGAGAGAAAACTAGAAGAGAAAATGGAAGATGGTAGAGTTTGAGGAAATTGGAAACGTCAAGTCAGTAAAGGTAAAAAACAAAAAAATTGAAAAAAAAAAAAAGATTATAAAAGGCAGACCGTACAACACAATTGCATAAATGAAGAGCAGCCGTACAGAAGAAACAGCTTAAAAGTAGAAAGCATTATCTATTGCAGTAGAGAGATGAAGCCCGCAATCGAGCCTCTGCCAGGCAGACGACTCCTCCAACATTCTCAGTTAGGCCTACAATTACACATGGATATTGGCCTTCACCTTGGTATCCTCGACCGACTGGATCTTCGGCTTCATCCCCTAGACCTCCTCCATCAGAAAGTTTTGCAGCAACTACACCACTGCCTCAGCGTGGTATCTTAGAAGCACCAGCCCCGGGAAGTATGGCTAGGCGACTTTGGCGTCGTCAAAGGAAAGATTTTCTTCTCAAGGTAATATCTCAAGCCCAGCATGAAGTTCTTGAACTTGAAGAAGAAGAAAATGCTTGTCTTAATGAGGAAGTAGAAAAATCTCCCGAATTAGATAAGTATATCAATAGATTCAATGCTGCTGGATCTTTGCAAATGTCTACTCAAGTTACTCCTCAAGAAGCCCAACTATTTTGTGAAGAAAAGCCATATAGTCCCTTGATTTCTCAAGCTCTGCAAGAAACACCCCAGTATCCAATAAAATTATCCAAGCCTAAGGAAGAACCTCTCGAGGAATCTAATCCTCTGAGATATCTTAGTGATGAAACCTTCATGGGATCTCCCGTTAGGGAAGCCTCTTCTAGTAGTCGGCAGGTGAATATGGTTAAAGGCTATAACAGAAGTGCTAAAGTCTCTACTATCTGCCCTGCTGTGATTCTTACAATTCACTTTAAAGGCATAATGGGTTATCCTTTGGCATTTCTAATCGATACTGGTGCAAATTTGAACTTGGCAAGAAGAAATGCATTCCCTCAAGATGCGTGGCGCGAAGGTAAAACCAAGATTACTTTCGCTAATCAGGAAACAGAAGGCAACTCATCCTTCTGTATTGCTCCCGTTCAAATAGGTTTTGGAGGACAAACCACAAATATCTTATTTGTGGAATATGAAGTAGAGGATTACGATGGTGTTATTGGAAGCAATGCCATCAGGGAATGGGAACCATTTATTATTGATCAAGAATTCTTGCTGTTCAACGGTTTATATCAATTTCCTCGATTGTATCAGGCTCTGTCCTTCTCCACAATCACCACCAAAGATAAGAGTAAGAAGCGGAAACTGGTGAACCAAGTTTGGTTGGCCACACAGTTCCAGCAAAGAGAAGAGTATCTAGCAGAACTCAAAGCAGCCTTTCAAGACACAGTGATGACCAAGGATCTTTCCAAGCATCAACGTAGTCTCACCTGTGATCTTACCCTGAAAAAGGATCAAGAAGGTACAACCGATATGCATTGGTTACTTTGATGAAGGTTTGAACTTCGGCCATCAGGTTTAATGGTTCGTTGGGATTAACAGGTTCAATGGTTCAACCGATATGCATTGGTTACTTTGATGAAGGTTTGAACTTCATTTGTTGGGTTCAATGGTTCATCGGGTTCAATGGTTCAATTGGTTCAACTGATATGCATTGGTTACTCTGATTAAGGTTGGACATCGGCAAGAAAAGAACCATCGACGTTGTTTGGTGATATCACTCTGATAGCTGAAGTCACTCCGATGGAAGATATCAGCTAGAGTCTCCTCAATGGATAGTGAATGGTAGACTGGTTTGTCTTGTCAGCATAAGTGACGATAATTAAGATTCTTGTGGTCATGTATATATATTACTGCTACGACTGATGTCTGGTGAATTTGGGACTAATGGTCTCGCAAGTATGCAAACAATCAGACGACAGTTATGCAACGGTTTGAAGACAGCAGTGTTGGGTCAGTTGAAATGAGCAGTTAGGGTAGAAGTTAAAAATAGGTTTGCTCTTGAAGACTGTGTGTAAATATAGATCTGGTGATGTCGTCTAAAATGATGATGAGATTCGATTATATTTTTCATTCTGTAAATGTGTAGTGTAAGTGAACAGTTTATATAATTTGAGACTCGATACATGAGAAAGTGAGCTGAGATCTTTATTGTAACTATAAAGTTTACTGTAATAAAGATTGTCTCTTGTGGTGGTGGGTTTTTTACCTGAAAGGGTTTTCCCACGTAAATCTGGTGTTGATCTTTGTTATCTTGAATGTTTATTCTGTATTTTCTGGTGTATTTATCTTTGTATTTGAGTTAAACGTAACCTGTCTGCATTATCCCCTTTGAATTAACATTAGGGAAGTTGTATTCCCCACCTCTTCTTTCCTTATATAATGTAGAGGAACATAGTAACCCTCTGTATTGTTTCATATTCTTCATTTTATTTGATTGTGATATGCTAGTGAGGCAGTGACAAAGACAAGCCAGGGAGGCATTGATGCAAATCAGTGAGACAAGAAGGCTAGTGAGGCATTGTAATAAGTGGTTTTTTCAAAGCTAGTGAGGCATTTATGAGTGATTTTTCTACCCCATGAGGGTTTTCCACTCCTCAAAATATTGTCTTATGGTTTCTTTGTTGCATGGGTCACTTTGTTTATAATGCTTGTATGCTTCAATTTCTTATTTTACAGTCTCTTGCATTAGTAAAGATTTATTCTACAATCATTTCATGTTTTTGAAAGTCTGGGATAAAAATTAATTTCATTCATTTCTCTACAACACTGATTCACCCCCTCTCAGTTTTGTCAAGTACTCCAACAAGTGGTATCAGAGCCAGACCCTTGTCTAAAAGGTTTAACCAACCTAAGGGATTCTTGGTGGAGTGCATACCATGTCATCTTAGGAAGGTCTATCTACTTTCAGAGCACCATTATTTGATGGTTCTGATTATACCTTTTGGAAGTATAGAATGACTCTTCATATAAAGTCTTTAGGCTTTGATGTCTAGAATGCTATTGAAACTAGTTCTTCTGGCCCAAATACACCATCTACTGCTGATGAGAGAAAAGCATATGACTATGATGCAAAGGCTACAAATGCCATTTGCTATGGTCTTTCCAATGTTGGCTTAGTTAAGGTCATGGAATGCAAAATAGCTGAGGCCATGGTGTAGAAAATTTAGATTACTAACTATGAAAAACAAATATCAGATCTGAAACTATAACTTGAGGAAAACACAAAAATTTTAGAAGTCACTCAAGAATAGTTGTATGTCAAAGAAAAAGAGTGTTGCACTCGAGAAGCTGAGAT
Organism: Cunninghamia lanceolata; assembly: GCA_027924645.1. NCBI lineage: Eukaryota > Viridiplantae > Streptophyta > Pinopsida > Cupressales > Cupressaceae > Cunninghamia > Cunninghamia lanceolata. Next base: position 912,671 of record BSBN01000346.1, read on the forward strand.
TATCATTTTGAGGAAAAATCTTGCAATGTGTGAAAGTAGTAACAAGTTGTCTCATCTCTTAGGCAAACAAAAGTCACATAATGATAAGAGTGGCTTGGGGATGATAAAAGGACAATGTTCAAATTCTAACAATGATGGGTTTAGTGCTACTGAAAAGTCCATTGCAAAAAGAGGTAATCCTTTTAGATTCAATCTGTTGTTTTTTGGCTACTATTTTAATTGTAATCAATATGGACACAAGGAAAATGAATGAATATTTGTATCCAGAAGTAAGCCTAGTTTTGTTGATGGAAATCTATTTAAGTTTTTGAACAAATTGAAATGTTTTACTTGTGGAAATCTTGGTCACATAGCAAGATTTTGCAGATTTGTTTTTGATATACAGTCTAATGCTCAATCTAAGACATCTCCTAATGCTAAAAAGACTAAGTTGGTTTGGAGAATGAAACAAAATGTTAAAAAGGCTGATGTGATGTTTGTTCAAACAACCTTTCATGCTCAAAAGAAATATGTGTGGGTTGTTGATAGTGGTTGCTCTCACCATATGATTGGTGATAGAAGTAAATTTGTTAAATATGAGGATTTCTTTGGTGGTTCTGTCAAGTTTGGTAATGATTTTTGTGTTTAGATCAAAGGTATAGGTACTATTTTGCTTGATAATGATATTCCTCTACATGATGTTTACTATGTAGAAGGTTTGACTCATAATTTGTTGAGTGTGAGTCAGATATGTGATAATGGTTTCAAAGTAACTTTTAGTGTACAAGGTTGTGAAATTAAGAAAAAATCTGGGAAGGCTGTTGCAGCTAGTCTAAGGACTAAAGGCAACATTTATAATCATCATGAGACCTCAAGAAATAACAAATATGGACATGTGTGCTTCATGAGCCAAGTAGAAGAAAGCCAACAGTGGCATAGGAGACTAGGACACATCAATTATGATAATCTGGTTAAAATCAGCAAGAACCTGAATGTCAGAAATATGTCTGTTATTTCAAAGCCCAGCAAAAGTACTTGCAAGGAGTGCCAAGAAGGTAAACAAACCAGGGTAAGTTTCAAACCCAAAGAACATTCTTCTACTCAACCTTTTCAATTGGTTCATTCTAATTTGTGTGGTCCAACAAGGACTAGCTCTTTAAATGGTGAACGTTATTTCATGTTTTTCATAGATGATTACACCAGAATGACTTGGATTACATTTTTGAAACATAAATATGAAGCCTTCAACAGATTTAAAATTTTTAGAAAGATGGTAGAAAGGGAATTAGACATGAAAATAAAATGCCTTAGGTGAAATAAAGGTGGGGAATATACCTCACAAGATTTCATTGATTATTGTGAAGAACATGGAATCAAGAGGCAATATTCAACCTCTAGAACACCACAACAAAATGGTGTTGCTAAGAGGAAAAAGAGAACTGTGAAGGAAATGGCCAGAACAATGTTGCATGATGCAAATCTATGAAATGTCTACTGGAAAGAGGATGTTCATATAGCAGTCTACACCTTGAATAGAGTATAGTTAAGGGTAAAAACTAACTATAGTCCTTATGAATTATGGTAAGGTAAACTTACAAATGTTGAATATTTTAGAATTTTTGGTAGTAAATGTTTTATTAAAAGAGATGATGAAAGATTAGGAAGTTTTGAATCTCGCTTTGATGAAGGTATCTTCTTAGGTTACTCCACTCACAATAAAGCTTATAAGTGTTTCAATAAAAGATTGAAAAGAATGGTTGAAAGCACTAATGTAAAAGTTGATGAAGTGTTGAAGCCATTTAATCAGCAAGATGAAGAAAATGAAGAAGTCCTTCCATCTGAAAAAGAGGAGAAATCAGAGGAAGAGGAAGAAAATCTAGCAAGTGCACCTATTGCACCTGAGGTGTCAACACCTAAGACTCCTTCTAAATCTGTTCAAAAGAATCATCCTCAAGGACAGATTATTGGAGATAAATCTGCAAGAGTTTAAACTAGAAGGAAGCTTACAAATGCAAGTGAACAGGTACATCTTTGTTTACTTTCTCAATTTGAGCCTAACACTTATGTTGAAGCTAGTAAAGATGAATCATGGATTAATTCTATGAAGGAAGAACTAGATCAGATTGAGAAAAATAAAACATGGGAGTTAGTTCCTAGACCCAAGGATAAAAATGTTATTGGTGCCAAGTGGGTTTTTAAAAACAAACTTGATGATCAAGGGAATGTAGTCAAAAATAAGGCAAGATTAGTCTATAAAGGATACTCTCAGATTGAGGATATTGATTTTGATGAAATTTTTGCACCTGTAGCTAGACTTGAGGCAATAAGAATCTTTCTTGCTTTCTTAGTTTACAAGAATTTCAAAGTTTACCAAATGGATGTTAAAACAACATTTCTGAATGGTGACATTGAAGAGGAAGTTTACATGGAACAACCTAAAGGATTTGTATGTACTGGAAAAGAAGATCATGTTTATAGACTGAAAAAGGCACTTTATGGCCTTAAACAAGCTCCTCGAGCTTGGTATTCTAAGCTTGACAAACACTTACAAGATCAAGGCTTCAAAAAGGGAGGAGTAGACAATAATCTATACTATATAACCAAAGGTGCTAGCATACTAGTTGTTGTTGTGTATGTTGATGATATTATCTTTGGTAGCAATGATGATGAACTATGTGCTACTTTTCCAAAAGTTATGCAATCTAAGTTTGAGATGTCAATACTTGGTGAACTTTCTTTCTTTCTTGGTTTACAAGTTTTGCAACTCACAAAAGGCATCTTTCTATCTCAAATGAAATATGCTAAAGAGATGTTAATAAGATTTCAAATGGATGAGTGCAAACCAGTTGGCACACCTATGGCAGTTGGTTGTAAATTAGGTAAAGATGTTGATTTGCCTAATATAGATCATACTTTATTCATATCAATGATTGGCAGCTTGTTATATTTGACAGCCACAAGACCTGAAATTATGTAGGTTGTATGCTTGGCTGCTACATTTCAATCTGCACCTAAACAATCACATTTAAATGTTGTTAAAAGGATTTTCAGGTATCGTAAAGGTACTATTGATTATGGGTTGTGGTACCCAAGACACAATGATTTCTCTTTAGAAGCTTTCACTGATGCTAATTGGGAAGGCAACATTGATGACAAGAAAAGCACTTCTAGAGGTACATTCTTCCTAGGTAGAAGATTGGTAACCTGGCATAGCAAGAAACAAGATTCTGTGTCATTATCAACTACTGAAGCAGAATGTATTGCTACTACAACTTGTTGTACACAAGTGCTATGGATGATTCAGACTCTGAAAGACATTCAGGTTGAGGTTTCTAAACCTGTTTGAATTCTGTGTGATAATAATAGCACAATAAACATTTCAAAGAATCCTATAATGCATTCTAGAACAAAGCATATTGATATTCGTTATCATTTCTTAAGAGAAAAAGTTTTGTCAAATGATGTTGCTCTGGAATATGTCTCTTCATCTGATCAAGTGGCTGATATTTTCACTAAGCCACTTCCAAAAGAGGCATTTAAAGGGCTGAGGGATAAACTTGGTGTCTTCTCTCTTGACTCTCTAAATTGATTTAGCTTTGATCTTGATCTCAGTGGGAGCTTCTTTGCATATTATTCATCCCTGATGTGTCATTTGGTACATTAATGTGATAAGTGATTACCAACATTTATTTTCTTGTGATCTCTTCTCATGTTATTGTAGTATGGCTATATATTGGTAGTTAACATTTGATTAATTACTACATTGGTATAGTGGTATGTTCAGAGGTTATCTTTGTTAGTTTTAGGATAGACAACTGAGAGGGGGGGTGAATTAGTTGTCACCAAAACTTTCTTTTCTTTAAACACTTAAATCCTTCTTATATTTCTATAGCATAATAATGATTCAATCATGGAAGCACAATACAATAACTCAAGAGCATAAACACATTAACACATATGACACAAAGATTTTAACATGGAAAACCCAGTTAAGGGAAAAACCATGGGGTGAGTAACCCAAGATTGTATTCTCTGTTAAAAGAATAAGAACAAAATAGCACTTGCCAATTAGGGCTCACTACCTGAGCACACTGCTCACAAGAGACCCACTGCCTATAGGAGACACACTATCTACAGAATAGTACAATATAATTATTACATACTTGAACTGGAGATTAGCATCTTCACCATGCTTGAGATAGTTCCATTTAAGCTCAACACTTCTACTCTACTTTTCGCTCTTCTCCTCTAATCTTTTCAAGGATACTTTGAAATGACTTCACAAATCTTATTTATACAAGACATCGACTTTGGGATAATCATCCTAGTCAGCACAATACATACTTTATTTTATTATAGAACAATTTGTTGGATTTAAGGCATACAACTGAGAGGGGGGGTGAATCAGTTGTATAAAACTTCTTGTTCTTTCAAACACTTGATTCTTTGTTGTTAGTTAACAGCATATCAATTAATCATCCATGAAAGCATAATACATAAACACAAGAGCAGATAAACATCAACACATTGAACACCAAGATTTTGACGTGGAAAACCCGGTTAAGGGAAAAACCACGGGGTGATTAACCCAAGGATTATTCTCTGTTAGAAGAATAAGAAAAAGAATGGCACTTGCCAATTAGGGCTCACTGCCCGAGCACACTGCTCACAAAGAGGCCCACTGCCTACAAGGAGACACACTGTCTACAAAGTGATAAGAATCACAATCTTGAACTGGAGAATGACATCTCTACCATGTCCGGATCAGTTCCATTTAAGCCCAAAAACCTCTGCTCTGCCTTTCGCACTTCTCTTCGCTATCCCACACTCATCCACACAATCCACACTTCGAAATGAACTCACAAACCATTATTTATACAAGACATCGACTTAGGAACAAACATCTAAGTCAGCAAACAACCATAAGAGTATCCGCAAGATGAATAACACATCTGGTCGGCCACCACAAGAACATTCGCAGGATGAACAACTCATCCGGTCGGCTAAACAGAGCAAGAACTTCATCCGGAAGAATAACTTCAATTCTGGGCTCTACTATCAATGCAGACCAACAACACAACCTCAACATGATCCAAGAACCTTCACAAGCCTGCTTGAATGACCGGATACATCTGCACTTCCTCTACTTACTGGAATCTCTTGTCTTCCTCATCCAGAACTTCAAGAACACAGTCTGTCGCCACTGTCATAATGCAAAAGGTACTTCCGGACCTCCAAATCATACACAAATCAGGATGACACATCACAAGGACATCCCAAACACTCCTTCCAATCCGCAGATTAGGATAATACAATTCCGGACCTCACCGGACCTTTCTGTGATCCTTTGTCACCTCTGAACACTTGCCAGAACTGGTTCCATACCGACAGCCACAACTCCTTCAGATCTTCATGCGGACCTCTAAAATCTTAACTGAAGCATCTCAAGACTCATATCTACAAACCCTTTAATCCGCATCCTCCGGTTCGCATCCTATACAGTACATTTGCCTTCTTCTCATCACTGTTCTTTACTGTTCCTGACTGAGGCTAATTTTCTCAATATCCTCAGCACACTGCTCATTGAATCCTTCTTGTCAAAGCAATATGAGTATGTTGACATCAATGACAACACTGGTTTACCTCATACTTGCAACAATCTCCCCCTTTGTCATTGATGGCAACATATGATGTGAAAAACCATCAAGACAAGAACTTCTCCTTTCTGTCACAGCTCCCCTATCAACAACAACTTTTCACGTCTTCTCTTCCTTTACTGCTCCCCCTTTGATCATCAACCACTTGTTTTTCACATGTCTTCTCTCCCCCTTTGACATCAATGGCAAAGGGCTCATACTTGCAATTCTCATACATCAGAATCATACCAGCTGCTCCCCCTTAGTTACAGCTCCCCATCATCAATCCGGATCACAAGATATGACTGTGATATCCACCGGACTGATGCACATCAGTGCATCCTAGTTCATCACCGGAGGGGCCATGACCCCTAACTTCTCCCGGAGATATTCAAAAGAGTCCTTGGGAAGAGGTTTAGTAAAGATATCTGCAATCTGATCCTTTGAGGGAACATACTCCAATCTGACTTCTTCCTTGTTCACTTGTTCTCTCAAAAAGTGAAACTTGATAGATATGTGCTTAGTCTTAGAATGCAATACCGGATTCTTAGAAATATTAATTGCACTTGAATTATCATAGAAAATTGTGATAGGCTCCTCATATTCAACTTTAATGTCTCTTAGCATCTGCTTCATCCATAAGATTTGAGTGCAACTACCTGCTGCTGCAATGTATTCTGCTTCAGTTGTAGACAGAGATATTGCATCTTGTTTCTTGCTTAGCCAAGAAACCAATCTCTTCCCCAAAAAGAATGCTCCACCACTAGTGCTCTTCCGGTCATCCACATCTCCTGCCCAATCTGCATCTGTGTAAGCATGAAGAGGGAAATCCGGATCTCTAGGGTACCATAGCCCATACTCAACTGTTCCTTTCAAGTACCTAAAAATTCTTTTGATTGCCATAACATGAGATTCTCTAGGATCAGCCTGGAATCTTGCCACAAGACCAACAGCCTGCATTATATCTGGTCTAGTTTGAGTGAGATACAACAATCCACCAATCATTGATCTATACTTTGTCTGATCTGCCTTTGGAGAATCATCATCTTTGCTTAACTTACATCTGGTTGCCATAGGAGTGTTCATTGGCTTTGAGTCTTCCATACCAAATTTCCTCAACAATTCTTTCACATATTTGGTCTGAGAAATGAAGATCCCTTCTTTTGTTTGAGTAATTTGCAGACCCAAGAAGAAATTCATTTCACCAAGCATAGACATTTCAAACTCACTTTTCATCTGATTTGCAAAAGTTTTGCACATACTATCTCTTCCTCCAAAAATGATATCATCCACAAACACTTCAACAATCAAAATGTTTTCATGATCAATTTTGAAATATAAGTTACTGTCAGCAGTACCTTTGTTGAATCCAATCTGCACAAGATGCTTATCCAACCTTTCATACCATGCTCTTGGGGCTTGCTTCAATCCATACAAAGCTTTCTTCAACTTGCAGACCATATCATCATTATCAGACAATTGAAATCCATCCGGTTGTTCAATGTAGACTTCTTCTTCCAGATCACCATTTAGGAAGGTAGACTTGACATCCATCTGATATACCTTGAAGTCTTTGAAGGCAGCAAATGCAAGAAGTAATCTGACTGCTTCAATTCTTGCCACCGGAGCAAAGGTCTCTTCAAAGTCAATTCCTTCTATTTGAGAGTAGCCTTTGCAGACCAATCTAGCTTTGTTTCTGATAACTTCACTAGCTTCATTCAGTTTGTTCTGGAAGACCCATTTGGTTCCAATCACATTCCTGTCTCTAGGTCTGGGAACAAGATCCCAAGTATGATTTTTCTCAATTTGCATTAATTCATCTTTCATTGCTTTAGTCCAGTTTTCATCATTGCAGGCTTCATTTACTGTTTTAGGTTCAATCTTTGAAATCAGACAACATTCATCCTGATTTTGAGCAACATTCCTTCGAGTTTGTACACCTTTGTTTCTGTCACCTATGATCTGATCTTCTGAGTGGTTCTGTCTTACATACCTTGGAATTTTGGGAATATCCTGCACTGTTGCTCCTTGATCAGGTTCATTCTGACCTATTTCTTCTTCTTGATTTACTGGATCAAGTTGATTCTGACTTACCGGAGGGGATTGAGTCCCTTGAACCTGAACACCATCTTTATCATCTTCATCAAACTCATAAAATCTTGAAGGCTTCTCAATTCCTTCATCAACTTTCACATTGGTGCTTTCTATCATCTTCCTCAATCTCTTATTGTAACACCGGTATGCTTTGCTTTGAGTGGAGTAACCCAAGAAAATTCCTTCATCACTTCTAGCATCAAACTTTCCTAGATCTTCATCTCTTTTAATATAACACTTGCTACCAAATACTCTGAAATATTTCACAGTAGGAGTGATGCCAAACCAGAGTTCATAGGGGGTCTTACCGGTGTTGTTTCTGATTTGAACTCGATTGAGAGTGTAGACTGCAGTGCTGATAGCTTCTTTCCAAAACATTTGAGGAACATTTGCTTCCAACATCATTGTCCTGGCAGCTTCCTGGATGGTCCGGTTCTTTCTCTCAACTACTCCATTCTGCTGTGGAGTCCTAGGAGCAGACAGTTGTCTCCTTATACCCTGCTTCTCACAAAAGTCAATGAACTCACCAGATGTAAATTCACCACCTCTATCAGACCTTAGACACTTTAGTTTCAATCCAGTTTGATTCTCTACCATAGCTTTGAAGATTTTGAACTTCTCAAATGCTTCTGATTTTTCTTTTAGAAAGGTAACCCACATCATCCGGGAATGATCATCAATTAACAACATGAAATATCTATCACCTTGCAGACTCTTGATTCTTGTCGGACCACAGAGATCAGTATGTACTAATTCCAACAATCCAGTAGAAGACTGATCTTGGCTTTCAAAAGAGACTCTGCTTTGTTTACCTAGCTGACATTCTTTGCACAAACTATTTGTAGGTTTCATCAATTTTGGAAGATCTCTTACAGCCTGAGTATTGCTTATCTTGATGATGTTATCAAAATTTACATGACACATTCTTCTATGCCATAACCAACTCTGATCAATTTGAACAAACAAACAACTTTTATTTGAACCAACCAGATGAAAGATATTACCTTTTGTCTGAGTACCGGATGCAATTTCAGTTCTGGAGCTTGTAAAGATTCTGCATTTTCCATTCTTGAACCGGAGATCATAGCCTTTGTCCACTAACTGACCAACACTGAGAAGATTGTGCTTCAATCCTTCAACATATAGTACGTTACCTGTTTTGCTCTTTCCATCAAAGGAAATAGTTCCCCTACCTCTGATTCTGCTAGCAGAATTGTCACCAAACTTTACCATTCCTCCTTCATACCTTTCCAAATCTAAGAACTCATTCTTGTCACCAGTCATATGGTGAGAACATCCACTATCAATAACCCAATCATCCTTTTCTTCCACTTGACCAGCCAAAGCTCTTTCCACAACCTTGTGATTGACAAATTCAGAGGATATTGAATCTTCTTCCTTGATGGCAATAAACACCCACTCATTTCTGGATTTGCTTCCTAGTTCTGATTCATCATCTGTTACTCCTTCATTGTCATCTTCTTCATGAACATAATAGCAATTCTTTTGAAACCTTTGTCTGTTAGTATTAGACCTTGCAGATCTTTCCAGACATCTTGAAGCAAAATGACCAATCTTATTGCAGTTGAAACACTTAAAGGGTAGTTTTCCTTCATACTTACCGGATCCTCTTGGCAGTCTCTTTGCAATGAGGGCTTCAAGTTGAGCTGTTTCTGCTTCTTCTTCTTCCATGTCTCTTCTTGCTTGATCATACCATGACATTTTCCTTGATGAGTTTTCTCCTGGATCAAGTCTCTGTTTGCCTTTCACATAGGCACTGGCTTTGAAAGCAGATTCAGTCTTGGGAGGATCATCTCCAAACTCGGTCATTTCAAATGCAGCTAGTTTGCCAGCTAGTTGTTCTCTTGTGACAGTTGTGTGGGCTCTGAATTCATCAATGGCAGCAACCTTGATTTTGTAGGCAGCAGGAAGGGATCTTAGGATTTTGCAGACAATCTCATTTTCATCTAGAGTTCCACCAGCATTTCTAATTCCACATACCAGCTCATTCACTCTTGGCATAAAGGTAGTGATGTTTTCATCATCTCTCATCTTCAATCTTTCAAATTTCCCTTTCAGACTTTGCAACCTTGCACTTTTGACAAACTCATCTCCTTCATACAGAAGTTCCAGTTTAGTCAGGATCTCATATGCAGTTGGTAGGTCAATAACATTTGAGAGATCTGAATCATTCAATGCTCTTAGTAGGGCTTCCTTGGTCCACAGATTATTTTCAGCATCTGTGATTTCATTCAGAGTTGTCAGACCACCTTGTGGAGGTACATATGGTTTTGAGACCATAGCCAAGTATGCTTTTCCCATACATTCCAAGTGACACTTCATGCGACCTTTCCAGAGAGTGAAGTTGGTTCCATCGAACTTCGGACTATCCTTCTTGTATGACGACATCCTGGATCTCCTCAAGCGGTTAAGCTCCTTTCAGAGGAACTTGGCTCTGATACCAATTGTTGGATTTAAGGCATACAACTGAGAGGGGGGGGTGAATCAGTTGTATAAAACTTCTTGTTCTTTCAAACACTTGATTCTTCGTTGTTAGTTAACAGCATATCAATTAATCATCCATGAAAGCATAATACATAAACACAAGAGCAGATAAACATCAACACATTGAACACCAAGATTTTGACATGGAAAACCCGGTTAAGGGAAAAACCACGGGGTGATTAACCCAAGGATTATTCTCTGTTAGAAGAATAAGAAAAAGAATGGCACTTGCCAATTAGGGCTCACTGCCCGAGCACACTGCTCACAAAGAGGCCCACTGCCTACAAGGAGACACACTGTCTACAAAGTGATAAGAATCACAATCTTGAACTAGAGAATGACATCTCTACCATGTCCGGATCAGTTCCATTTAAGCCCAAAAACCTCTGCTCTGCCTTTCGCACTTCTCTTCGCTATCCCACACTCATCCACACAATCCACACTTCGAAATGAACTCACAAACCGTTACTTATACAAGACATCGACTTAGGAACAAACATCTAAGTCGGCAAACAACCATAAGAGTATCCACAAGATGAATAACACATCCGGTCGGCCACCACAAGAACATTCGCAGGATGAACAACTCATCCGGTCAGCTAAACAGAGCAAGAACTTCATCTGAAAGAATAACTTCAATTTCAGGCTCTACTATCAATGTGGACCAACAACACAACCTCAACATGATCCAAGAACCTTCACAAGCCTGCCTGAATGACCGGATACATCTGCACTTCCTCTACTTACTGGAATCTCTTGTCTTCCTCATCCAGAACTTCAAGAACACAGTCTGTCGCCACTGTCATAATGCAAAAGGTACTTCCGGACCTCCAAATCATACACAAATCAGGATGACACATCACAAGGACATCCCAAACACTCCTTCCAATCCGCAGATTAGGATAATACAATTCCGGACCTCACCGGACCTTTCTGTGATCCTTTGTCACCTCTGAACACTTGCCAGAACTGGTTCCATACCGACAGCCACAACTCCTTCAGATCTTCATGCGGACCTCTAAAATCTTAACTGAAGCATCTCAAGACTCATATCTACAAACCCTTTAATCCGCATCCTCCGGTTCGCATCCTATACAGTACATTTGCCTTCTTCTCATCACTGTTCTTTACTGTTCCTGACTGAGGCTAATTTTCTCAATATCCTCAGCACACTGCTCATTGAATCCTTCTTGTCAAAGCAATATGAGTATGTTGACATCAATGACAACACTAGTTTACCTCATACTTGCAACACAATTACACAAATACAACTTGACTTATTACAAAACTTCATGCGTATCACCACATTGTCGGCCACACATATCTGGGTCTTCAATCTTCTTTGAGGAACACGCCATGCTTCGCAGAACATCTTCAAGATCATCTGCAAGATGTGTAAAACATTTGGTCAACCATGATTAGGAATAACACCATCACTCGAGAGTAAATCCTCAATTACGAGCTCAATCTTCAATGTGGACTACCAACATGAACTAGACACAATCTAGAGACCCCCACAAGCTTGCCTGAATCACCAAGAACATCCACACCACTTCTGCTTATTGAAATCATTCACATCTTCATCTGAAACCTCAAGAACACAGTCTATCATCACTATCACATTAGAATAAATGCTTGTGGACCTCCAGACCATGAACCAATTGAGTTGTCAATTCACATTGGCTTGCTAAACATTCCACCAAATCCGCAGAACAAGATATTGCATTTTCGGATCTCACCAGACCTATTTGTGTCACTCTGTCACCTTTGAATAGCTGCCAGAACTTATTTTACTCATATGGCCATAACTTCTCCAAATCTTCATGTGGACCTCTCAAATCTTGACTGGATCATCTTTAGACACATATCTACAAACCGTTTGATGTGCATTCTTTGATCTTCATCTAGCTGGGATTTTCACTTCATAGAGCTTCACTGTCTTCACTGTGCTTCTTTGTTTCTCATAGGACTAATTTTCTTAATATCCTTAGCACACAGCTCATCCAATCCTTGACATCAATGCAATAGGAGTATGTTTACATCCATGACAACACTGGTTAGGCCCATACTTGCAACAATCTCCCCCTTTGTCATTGATGGAAACATATGATGTGAAGAACTATTTTAACCATTAAGACAAGAACTTCTCCTCACTGACTGACATAGCTCCCCCTATCAACAACAATCATTCACATGTCTTCTCTTCCTTTACTGCTCCCCCTTTGATTAGAAACAACTTTTTGTTTTTCACATGTCTTATCTCCCCCTTTGGCATCAATGGCAAAGGGCACATACTTGCATCAATCTTCAGAATCATAAAGACTTCTCCCCCTGAGTAGCAGCTTCCTATCATCAATTTGGACCACAAGATATGACTGTGAGATCCACCAGACTGATGCACATCATTGCATCTTAATTCAAAGCTAGAGGGGTAATAACCCCTAACTTCTCCCTGAGATACTCAAAAGAGTCCTTAGCTAGAGGTTTAGTAAAAATGTCTACAATCTAATCCTTTGAGGGCACAAACTCCAATATGACTTCATTCTTGTTCACTTGAGCCTCTCAAAAAGTGAAACTTGATGGATATATATTTTTTCTTTGAATGCAACACTGGATTTTTTGATATATTTATTACACTTGAGTTATCATAGAAGATTGTGATAGGTTCCTCATACTCCACTCTGATGTCTCTTAGCATTTGCTTCATCCACAATACTTGAGTGCAACTACCTACTACTACAATATATTCTACTTCTGCAGTGGACAAAGATATTGCCTCTTGTTTCTTTCTCAGCCAAGAAACCAATCTTTTCCCCAAAAAGAATGCACCACCACTGGTACTCTTTCAGTCATCCACATCTCCTACCCAATCCGCATCTGTATATGCATGAAGAGAGAAATCATGATCCCTAGGATACCATAAACCATAGTCAATTGTTCCCTTTAGATATCTAAGAATTCTCTTGATTGCCATGACATGAGATTCTCTAAGATCATCTTGGAATCTGGCAACAAGACCAATGACATTCATAATGTCAGGTCTAGTTTGAGTAAGATACAGTAGTCCTCCAATCATTGACCTGTACTTTTTCTGATCAGCCTTAGGAGATTCATCATCTTTGCTTAGTTTACACCCGGTTGCCATGGGAGTATTCATTGGCTTTGAATCTTCCATTCCAATTTTTTTCAAGAATTATTTCACATATTTGGTCTGTGATATGAAGATTCCTTTCTTTGTTTGAGTGATTTGCAGACCCGAGAAGAAATTCATTTCCCCAAACATAGACATCTCAAATTAACTTTTCATTTGATTTGCAAAAGTCTTGCACATACTATCTCTTTCTCCAAAAATGATGTCATCAACAAATACTTCAACAATCAAGATATTTTCATGATCAATCTTGAAGTACAAGTTACTATCAGCAGTACCTTTGTTGAAACCAATCTTCAAAAGATGTTTATCCAATCTTTCATACCAGGCCCTTGGGGCTTGTTTGAGTCCATACAGTGCTTTCTTCAACTTGCAGACCATATCACCATGATCAGACAATTGAAATCCATTGGGTTGCTCAATCTATACTTCTTCTTCCAAGCCACCATTTAGGAAGGCAGACTTAACATCCATTTGATATACTTTGAAATCCTTGAAGGCAGCAAAAGCAAGAAATAATCTAACTACTTCAATTCTTGCCATCGGAGCAAAAGTTTCTTCAAAATCAACTCCTTCTACTTGAGAATAACCCTTATAGACCAATCTGGATTTGTTTCTGACTGCTTCACCATCTTCATTCAGTTTATTCCAGAAGACCCATTTGGTCCCAATCACATTTTTGTTTCTAGGTCTGGGAACAAGATCCCAAGTGTGATTTTCTCAATCTACATCAACTCTTCCTCCATTTCTTTGGCCCAACTTTCATCATTGCATGCTTCACTTATTGTTTTTGGTTCAATCTTTAAAATCAGACAATACTTCTCTAAATCTTGAGCAATATTTCTTCTTGTTTGAACACCTTTGCTTCTATCACCTATGATCTGGTCTTCAGAATGATTTAGTCTTACATACTTGGGAGTTTTGGGAATTTCTTACACTTCTATTTCTTGGACAGGTTTAGTCAAGCTTATCTCTTCTTCCTGTATTTTAGGATTCTTCAGATCAGTCTGAATCTGAACTACATAAGGGGCTAGATCTTTTTGGACCATAACATCATTTTGATCATCTACTTCATACTCATAAAACCTTGAGGGATTTTTGATGCCTTCATCAACCTTCACATTTGTACTTTCTATAATCTTTCTTAATCTCTTATTATAACACCGGTATGCTTTGCTTTGAGTAGAGTAACCCAAGAATATTCCTTCATCACTTCTAGCTAACATTTACTACCGAAGACTCTGAAATACTTCACAGTAGGAGTGATGCCAAACCAGAGTTCATAAGGGGTCTTACCAGTATTGCTTTTGATTTGTACTCAATTAAGAGTATAGATAGCAATGCTTACAACTTCTCTCTAGTAGATCTGAGGGACATTTGCTTCCATCATCATGGTTCTAGATGCTTCCTGGATGGTTTGGTTCTTTCTCTCCACTACTCCATTCTGCTGTGGAGTCCTTGGAACAAATAACTATCTTTTTATCCCATGTTTCTCACAGAATTCTATGAACTCTCCGGATGTGAATTCTCCACCTCTATTAGACCTAAGACATTTTATGTTTAAACTGGTTTCATTCTCTACCATAGCCTTGAATACTTTGAATTTCTCAAGAGCCTCAGATTTCTCTTTCAGGAAAGTCACCCACATCATCCGGGAATGGTCATCAATTAGTAACATGAAATATCTATCACCTTGCAAACTCATGATTCTTGCCGGTCCACATAAATCAGTATGTACTAAGTCCAACAATCTGGTAGAAGATTGTTCCTTACTTTTGAATGTGACTCTGCTCTGCTTACCCAACTTACATTCTTTGCACATACTGTTAGTAGGTTTCACCAGTCTTGCAAGATCCCTTACAACCTGAGTGTTGCTTATCTTGATGATATTATCAAAACTTACATGACACATTTACCTATGCCACAACCAACTCTGATAAATTTGAACAAATAAATAACTTTTTCTAGTACTAACCAAGTGGAAGATGTTACCTTTTGTTTGAGTACTGGATGCAATCTCAGTTCTAGAGCTTTCAAAGATTCTACATTTTGTATTTTTGAATCGGAGATCATAGCCTTTGTCCACCAACTTCCCAACACTGAGGAGATTATGCTTCAGACCTTTAACATACAGTACATCACTAGTTTTGTTCTTTCCATCAAAAGAAATAGTTCCTCTGCCTCTGATTCTGCCAGCAGAATTATCTCCAAATTTTACAACTCCACCTTCATATCTTTCCAGATCTATGAACTTATTTTTGTCACTAATCATATGGTGGGAACATCCACTTTCAATGACCCATTCATCCTTTTCTTCAACTTGAGCAGCCAGAGGTCTTTCTACCTGTTTATGATTGACAGATTCAGTGGGCATTGGATCTTCTTCCTTGATGGCAATAAACACCCAGTCACTTCCGGATTTGTTTCCTATCTCTGATTCATCATCTGTTACTCCTTCATCATCATCATCTTCATGAACATAGTAACATTTCTTTTGGAATCTTGATCTATTTGGATTTATCTTTGAGAATCTTTTCGGACACCTTGAGGCAAAATGAGCAATCTTGTTGCAATTGAAACATTTGAAGGGCAATTTTCCTTCATACTTACCAGATCCTCTTGGCAGTCTTTTTACAATAAGGGCTTCCAGTTGAGCAGCTTCTGCCTCATCTTCTTCTAGATCTTTTCTTTCTTTTTCATACCATGATAGTTTCTTTGAGGAGTTCTCTCCTAGATCATACCTTTGTTTGCCTTTTACAGAGGCACTAGGTTTGAATGCAGATTCAGTCTTGGGGGGTGCTTTTCCAAACTCAACCAATTCAAATGCAGCTAATTTTTTAACCAAATGATCTCTTGTGATATTTGATAAAGATCTGAGTTCTTCAATAGCAGCAACCTTGTGTTTGTAAGTAGGAGGTAGAGATCTGAGAACTTTGGCAACAATCTCATCTTCATCCAAGGTTCCACTAGCACACCTAATGCCACAAACAAGCTCATTTACTTTTGGCATAAATGTAGTGATATTCTCATCTTCATTCATCTTCAAGTTTTTGAATTTTCCTTTCAGACTCTATAGCTTGGCACATTTAACATATTTGTCACCTTCATGCAAAAGTTCTAGCTTTGACCAAATCTCATATGCAGTTTTTAAATCCATAACATTTTTTAGCTCTAGATCAGATAAGGCACTTAGTAAGGCTTCTTTAGCTTGAAGGTTATCTTTAGCATCTTTGATTTCATCTACAATTGTCAGATCATTCTTTGGAGGAACATACTTCTTTGTAGTCATGGTCCAATATTGCATTCCCATACATTGCAAGTGACATTCCATGCGGCTTTTCCAAAGAGTGTAATTAGTTCCATCAAACCTCGGACTATCCTTCTTGTAGGAAGACATCTTGGATCTCCTCAAGTGATTAAGCTCTTTTAGAGGAACTTAGCTCTGATACCAATTCTTAGTTTTAGGACAGACAACTAAGAGGGGGGGTGAATTAGTTGTCACCAAAACTTTCTTTTCTTTAAACACTTAAATCCTTCTTATATTTCTACAACATAATAATGATTCAATCATGGAGGCACAGTACAATAACTCAAGAGAATAAACACATTAACACATATGACACCAAGATTTTAATGTGGAAAACTTGGTTAAGGGAAAAACCATGGGGTGACTAACCCAAGATTGTATTCTCTATTAAAAGAATAAGAAGAACACAATGGCACTTGCCAATTAGGGCTCACTACCTGAGCACACTGCTCACAAGAGGCCCACTGCCTACAAGAGACACACTATGTACAGAATAGTAATATAATTATTACATACTTGAACTAGAGATTAGCATCTTCACCATGCTTAAGACAGTTCCATTTAAGCTCAACACTTCTGCTCTGCTTTTCGCTCTTCTCCTCTCTACCACCCTCTCATCTTTTCAAGGATACTTTGAAATGACTTCACAAATCTTATTTATACAAGACATCGACTTTGGGATAATCATCCAAGTCGGCACAATACATACTTTATTTTATTACAGAGAGATTACACAAATACAACTTGACTTATTACAAAACTTCATGTGTATCACCACACTGTCGGCCACACATATCTGGGACTTCAATCTTCTTTGAGTAACACACCATGCTTCGCAGAACATCTTCAAGATCATCTGCAAGATGTGTAAAACATCTGGTCAGCCATGATTAGGAAGAACACCATAACCCAAGAGTAAATCCTCAATTATGAGATCAATCTTCAATGCAGACCACCAACACGAACTGGACACAATCTAGAGACCCCCACAAGCTTGCCTAAATCAACAAGAACATCCACACCACTTCTGCTTACTGAAATCATTCGCATCTTCATCTAGAATCTTAAGAACACAGTCTGTCATCACTATCACATTAGAATAAATGCTTGCGGACCTCCAGACCACGAACCAATTGAGTTGTCAATTCACATTGGCTTGCTAAACATTCCACGAAATCCGCATAACAAGATATTGCATTTCTGGATCTCATCGAACCTATTTGTGTCAATCTGTCACCTCTGAACAGCTGCCAAAACTAGTTTTACTCATATGGCCATAACTTCTCCAAATCTTCATGTGGACCTCTCAAATCTTGACTGGATCATCTTTAGACACATATCTACAAAGCCTTTGATGCACATTCTCTGATCTTCATCTAGCTGGGATTTTCACTTCATAGAGCTTCATTGTCTTCACTGTTCTTCTTTGTTTCTGATAAGACTAATTTTCTCAATTTCCTCAGCACACAGCTCATCCAATCCTTGACATCAATGCAACAGGAGTATGTTGACATCAATGACAACACTGGTTAGGCCCATAGTTGTAACAATCTTGGTTCTCTTTCAGTTGGTTCTTGCTGTTGGTGACAATGATGTTCTTCTCTATACTGATGACAGTGGTCATATCTCTAGTTTTGCTTCTTGATGGACTAATGTTTCCTATGTTTGGCATACTTAGATGTTGTCCTTCCTATAATACATGTTATTTCTTTGGTGCTGACAATGCTATTGTGTTTCAAGCCATTCTGGATGCTCCCTTGGACAGCTATGGTATGCTTTAATTTTCCTATTTTTTCTTATTATTTCTCTCTATAACATGCTGGGTTATGGTTCTTGATCTCTCATTGAGGCATTGGCACACTTCTTTCTCCCTTTGTCTTTGATGCAAAAAGGGGGATTGAGAGTTGTGTTTTTTCCTCAAGGACAAAGGGGGAGTTTGTTGCACTCTCATTTGTTGTCCTTGATGTCAATCACATATTCTCATGGTACTATGATAGTTGGCTGAGGTATGGTATCCTTGATGTCAAATTCCAATTCTCTATAGTATGATTGGCTTCATATCAGATGGCACTCAGTCGGTAGAGGAATTTGGTTTCACATGCTCTATGGTTTGATTGGTTTCATATTAGATGGCACTCAGTTGGTAGAGGAATTTTGTTGTGATTGGTTTCATATTCAATTGGCAAGGGATAATGCAAGGTTATGATTTAAATTGGTTCTATATCCAATCAAAGTCTTTTGTACTCAAAGTCATTATGATCTATGATGTTTCATTTAACTTTTAAGCAAGATACAAAGCAAAGGTCTTCATTTAAAATGTCATTTTTGATGTGATTATTGTCAATAAGGAGGCATCATTTGAGTATCATTATTTGATTTATAAATGGTTATTTGATATGGTTCGAAAATCATTAATAAGCAAAAGGCATTCTTGGTTACTTAAGTGGCAACCTACCTAGTAGGTCTCGGGCATATTTGGTAGGTAAAAAGTTGATGTTGATGCTTAATAATGACCGGCCCTTTTAGGGCAAATAGGAACTGTCAGTAAATAGGGTATACAATGCAAAAAGTTTGTTTGTATTTTCATTATGCAAGGTTAAAACTTGGAGACATGAATCTCTCAACCTAGGGTTTCATCACTATTCATAGTTTTTGAGATCCTATGTATCATGTTGGGGATTTTTGTTGACATGACAATGCTTGGGTTATAGTGGAGTCAAAGGTGAGCTAGACAGTTATTTTTTGAGCTCATAGGTACAACAAAATCTTAGTCTTTACAGCAGTTACAGGTGACATCCTTCCTCGATTTCTCATGTGTTTTTTTTATCAAATAAAAATAGTGATTCTCTATTTTTTTAAAAGGTTGAAAAAGGAATACTATTATTTCTTTGATTGTGAGGGTTTATATGTTAAATCCATGGAAGTTCTGAACCATATATGGGGTTTTCACTGAGAAGTCTTTGATTTTTAACTATGGTTAGCTTATATTCTGTTAAAGCAGTTGAAATACAAAAATAGTTTTGTAACTTGGTTGTGAACCACAAGGGTTTGAGGTCACATACACTTTACTTACTCTTTTGTTGAAAACAAAGACAGTTATATGAATGATGAATAGTTTGTTATAAAACGTCCTTATACTCTATTGTAGACAGTAAAGATTGTGATGAGGGTTTGTAAGCTTATGATAAACTCATGGTTAGGGTTTGAAGGATTTACCCTCATGCTCTAACACTAGGGTTTCTTGCATGAATATTGAAGACAGTTTGATAAAACTTTGTTTTGGCTTGATATGATTAAGATTTGGTAATTACATTTTAATAAGGCATTTCTTGTTACATTAAACAGTTTGAAAATTATATGATTTTACTATGGTTAAAGATTTATTATTGCAAAAGATTCAAAGGCATTGTACGAGTTCTACATGGGTCTATTAGACCATACTCTTTTGATAGTTACTGCTGCAGTTGAAAACTGTCAGGGACAATTGAAATGGTTTAGTTACAGATTCAACCTATTTCATGAAAGAAGGAAGGCTTTGTGAAATTATATAAAAAGGATGTAATGTAAGCATCTGATGTGAGATTGATGATGTGTGTACATTTCACTATCATTAAGATTATATCAGTGTGTTGAAAAGATATTCTAGAGTTGTTGTATAGTTGATTCTTGAGTCTCAAATAATGAGACAATCAAGAATTGGAATGTAGAGGAACAGAGTAACCCTCTGTATTGTTTCATATTCTTCATTGCATTTGATTGTGATATGCAAGTGAGGTAGTGACGAAGGCAAGCTAGTGAGGTAGTGAAATGTATAAGCTAGTGAAGCATTGATGCAAGTCAGTGAGATAAGAAGGCCCGTGAGGCATTGTAATAAGTGATTTTTTCAATAAGCTAGTGAGGCATTTATGAGTGGTTTTTCTACCACATGATCATTTTCCACTCCTCAAAATATTGTCTTATGGTTTCTTTGTTGCATGGGTCACTTTGTTTATAATACTTATATGCTTCAATTTCTTATTTTATAGTCTCTTGCATCAGTAAATATTTATTCTACAATCATTTCATGTTTTTGAAAGGCCGAGATAAAAACTAATTTCAATGGTTTCTCTAGAACACTGATTCACTCCCCCCTCTTAGTGCTGTCAAGTACTCCAACACTATGGTTTGTACTAGATCATACATTACCCAAGTAGTGGGAGTTCTTTCCAGATATATGTCTAATCCTAGTAGTGTTCATTGGGATGCAGTTAAAAGAGCATTTAGATATTTGTGGGGTACCTTAGAGTATTCATTATGTTATCATGGTAATTTGATAGGAGACATGCATTCCCTTGATATTCATGGTTATGTCGATTCAGACTGTGGAGGTGATGTTGATAGGAGACAATCCACCAGTGCTTATGTATTTACTTTATTTGGTGGTGCAATTAGTTGGACGAGTAAGCGACAAGTCGTGGTTTCTTTGTCTACTACTGAAGCTAAGT
The DNA here is from genome assembly GCA_027924645.1 of Cunninghamia lanceolata. Taxonomy (NCBI): domain Eukaryota; kingdom Viridiplantae; phylum Streptophyta; class Pinopsida; order Cupressales; family Cupressaceae; genus Cunninghamia; species Cunninghamia lanceolata. The sequence continues at coordinate 933,827 of BSBN01000346.1, forward strand.
ATATGGCAACTACTCATGCTTGTAAAGAAGCCATTTTCTTAAGAGACTATGTTGAGATATCAAAATAAAAAAGGTGCATGAATAGTTTATTGTTACAGTCAAAGTGTGATCTTCCTAGCTAAGAACCCGACATTTCATGCCAGGACCAAGCACATTGATGCACAATATCATTTTGTTAGAGATATGGTCGAGGATCATAGGGTGAAGCTAGTTAAGCTAGAGACTTTGATGAATGTTACAAATTCATTAACTAAGCTTGTGAGCATAGAGAGGTTCAAATGGTGTTAGGAGTCTATGGGCCTCTTGGCCCCTAGCAATTAAATCATGGTGTTGATACTCCCTTTGTTGTTACAAGCTGTTCGACAAGTGGGAAAATGTTAAGAAAGGTGTCTCAACCTTGCAACTATAAAATGTTACTATTCTTCCTAGTTTTGGTCTTTTCGAATACCTTTATCTTGAAAAATAGTTCAAAACTTTCAAAGTTTCTAAAAGAGGCTAAAAATGGCAAGGCTTACTAGTTTTAGTAACTCTACATTTGAGCTTAGATAGACTCAAAATTTTCCCGAAAGGGGTGGAACTGCCAAGTAAACATCTTAGGTGAGGTTTGACTCAAGATCATGCTCAGATTGCAAGATATTAAAGTTTCCAATTTTTGAAACTCCTAGAAAAAGTTTCAAACTTAGGTTTGAGGTAGTTAGAGGTCCCTAAATGCCCTAAAAGTTTTTTTAATTAGTGAAGTGGGTTATAGCTTGATATATCTCTTCTTGAGATTTCCAACACATCAAACTATTTATCAATCAGACACTCAGATCAAAATTTATGACCTTCAGAAGTTGCACCTCCCATTTTGGGAAATGTGAAAACATGTTGGACACTTAAAAGAGCTATAAAGGCGAGATTTACATGTGTGATTTGGCACATCACAAGGCATATTTGATTAGAGATAATTTAGGTGCCTCTTTTGGGTAGTTTTTTGGCTCGTGATTTTTTAATTACCGCTAAAGGTTTACTATAATGTATCTCCTATATATCAGGAGCTTGAGATGGAGGTTGTGTGTGAGAGTCTTATAGATGTTGAGTTGCTTCTAGATCTCTGGTTGGTTATACTCCTGTGAAATCTTGCTCTGCAAGTATATTGTAATCTTCTTGACTCCTGAATAATATATTGGGTGGCTTTGGAGTGGGGTTTTTCTCTCGAAAGGGTTTCCCCATGTAATTACTGTGTTATGGTATGATTTCTATTTGTGTTTATTTTTGTACCTATTGTAAAGATCTAAATTTTTTTGCATATCCCTTCCCTCAATATTAGTGTACAAAGTTGTTCTGCTACCTTAGCTTCATTACATCTAGGCACCCTAGACCCTAATTAGGGTTTTATAGAATATCTAAGCTTCACTTGACCTGTAACTGCAAAACCTTCCTTCTCCCCAGATATTATCTTCTAAAACTTGTTACTTCGACCTGCACATAAACAAAGAGGAAAAGGTTATGCCATTTTTTGGGGCTTTCCTTAGTCAAACCTCATGTTGGTGTCTCCACCTCCACAACAATGATGATTAGTGATCCAAGAGTGTGTACCCTAGGAGGGCAGAGTCAAGATCAACAATATATGATGAAAGTATGAATAGAATGTGATAAAGCTTATCACAATATGTGAAACCCTAGTTGGAGTAGATAACTCAAGATCATGCACCAACAAGGATATAGATAAAGATATCTTGAACTTCCTTCAAAACCTGCAAGTGAGCATCATAACATCCACAAGCATGTAGCAATTCCAAGCACGAAGAGCACTTGAACATAGGAGATCAAACATTTTAGCAATTAGACAATACTTCTCTTTTCATCTAGTATGTAAAATGAATTGTAAAACTCCTTTATATATGCATTCCCGCTCACCAATGATGAATAAAACTAAATGGGACCGACATGTAAAAGCTAAGGAGTTGTTCTAAGCTAACACCACAAAAATAGGGCTAAATGACCCATCTGGGACCAAGGTGCTAGGTGCCCTGGTCCTTTAGCCCCACAAACTTTGAGGAGTATCTTTTAAGATGGGCTTAGACTAGTACTAACTTTATCTTGTCAGGTTTATTCATCGAGATTGAGATTTAATTGTTTAATGTTAAAAAATGTGTTAAAATAGGTCTTGATTAACAAGTGTACACACTTTTTTGCATAACAATGTTATTTTCTCCCCCCTTTTCCTTGCAAACAACATTAGTTTAAGTCATTCTAGGTGAAGTACCAAGGTAACCAACCCTCTCAAGAGGTTCATTTCAGTCATAGGTCACCCACAACATTGAAATGATCCCATGATTCACTGGATAACTAAGTTGACAACTCAGTAAGTGTGCATATCCAAGTGACAATAGTTATTACTTCCATTTCATGAATAAAAGATTAAATAAGGGAGATTTTGAGTTGCCACATAGTCCTGTTCGACCCTAGTGTTTTGCATCTTTTTTCTTTGGAATCATTTCTATCTCGGGGAGGTTGTTCTATTCCTTATTCTAGTATCCTAATCTATTAGACTAGGGCAGTTATGAGGTTGGTAGCTGTTGTATCTCCCATTCTTAAAGTATTTCTCTAGTATGTTGTGTGTTTTCATGATTTCCTCCATTTTCATGCTCTCTTGATGTAGTTTCTAATTGTTCCACTTGTGTGACACGTAGGGACTCTTCAGCCTCCCTAGCTTCTTGCATGGGTTCCTCTAAATGCCTTCATCATATAATTGTGTTGCTATTCCTCCATTCCTATTCGATGGTTGATGGATTTCTAATCTTATGATCACTCTGTGTTCTCTACTATGGTTTGAATGTGTTGGTTGAGCTTCATTTTCCGAAGTGGGATTATTGAATGTGAGAGAATGATTAGTCCCTCATCTATCATTCTCATATAATATGAGTCTTCATAATTGTAACAAATTGTAATTGGTTTCAATGGATCAAGTGGAACATATATGTCGAAGGAGGGAATCTTGGGTTCTCTAGAGGGAATGTTCCTTGGTTTGCTTCAGATTCTGTCATATTCGAGGGTGCCTTAGAACCAAAAATAAATGGAATAAAGAATGAAAATGATGAAGGCGAAGAAGGAAATGAAGAGAAATATGGTGAAGTGAAAGTGTGAATGGAGCAATGGAAATCCTAAGATCTCCACCAAAAGGTTTTGTTCTTCACGTTGGGTTCACCAAAATATGTATCATTTGAAAACCAATCGAGATAATTTTGTGGGTGAATTACAGTCCAACGTGACACATGAACCATCCTCCTTGCTAAAGACGACCTCTTGGTCACTCCCGGTCATGTGGAAAGAGCCAGTGGAGTGGAGATGAAATTGAGGAGTTATCTTATCCTTTTTCTTCATGAAGCAGGACGTTACAAATGGCGGTTGGGTTTCATGCTTTGTGTATGTTCTATTGATTGCTTTTTTAGACGTTAGATCATTATTGTAGTTGTGATTATTATATGACCTAAAGGGTCATGAGTCCTAAATCTCCTAAGCCGAGCACAAAGGTTGTTTTGTTTGTTGAGGAGTCTTTGCCATTCTAATCTCCTTTCTTGGTCTCTTAAGACTTGTTGAATGAAGGGTTGTTGATCTCTAATCCATTATTGGTGTTCTAGCTCTTCCCTTATTCTTCATTCAATTGTTGAATTGGAGGAGGAGAATTCTCCTCAATCTTGTTGAGGACAGATTTACTTCAATCTTCCTAATGCTAGGGCACATTGGCAAATAAGGGGAAATGTTGTTTGTTGATTATGTGTGATGTTGATGTCTACCTTGTGATGTGATCAAGGATTGTTTTTCTATATTTTATGTGTACCTCATGATGTGATTGATGGTTCGACCTTGTTTGACTTGATATGTGTACCTTGTAATGGGATCGAGGGTTTAGTTCTCTAAGTTTGCTAATGCTTTTGTAGTTTTATTATGTGATGCAACCTAGATGAATGTAAAGATTCTTTTGATTCTTTTTTCCAAATAAAATAAAATAAAGTTACCTAATTAAATAGGAATGGAAATATGAAAGCAACTATATGTGTTGTCATATTCAATCTAGTCATATGTTTTTGTGTTTTTATGAAGCGATTTTGAATCTAATCTAGGAATTGAAATTGCAAGAATTGAAATGTAATCTAATCACTGAAATGAAACAAGGGTTTAGTACTTTGAGATATGAGTGTTGGAAACATGGTCTCTATCGGTGGGGGGGTAAGTGCAAGAAGATGGAGGGCCAAAAAGGGGTCTTAAGTGGCCACTTTTTTTTTTTTAAATCAAGAAATGCTAGCCTTGGATGAGAAATTGAGCATAGTTACACTCAAAATTTGGAGATGCAACCAAAACAATGTTTGTAGTGCTCCAAGTCTACTTTCTAAACTACTAATTTTTTTGGAAAATGATATAGATTAAGGGGTTCAAAAGAGGGAGCCACATAAATTGGTGTTGTTTCTATCAATAAAACATAACATAGCATGTTTTGTGGCTCCCTCAAAAGGTTAACTTTTTTTTGGTATTTTTAAAATCGCTTCAGTGAGAAATTAGCTAATAGCATGTAGTTTATGCCTGATTTTTTTGATAATTTTTTGATGAATATTTGATTTTTTACTAATTTTCAAAGTGGACACATCCTAAAAAATAGAATTTTGGCCATGCTACCCCTATAAATTTTGAAAACTACTTGAAAATTATTTTTTATTTTTTTAATATGTGTAGAATGGAGTCTAGTTTCTAAATATGTAATTTTTTTAAAATTTCAATGAATGGTTAATTTACAATGAAAAAAGACCAAATAGTGGTTTTTGACCAACACTAGACACACAAACAAAAGAAATTAAAGATGAAAGGCTTAACATTGTCAAAATGTGAAAAACATTAGATCACTAAATAGCTAAGAGAAAGCCTAACATTACCTAAGTGTTTGATTTGTTGGATCTTGAAACACGTGCAAATCTGAGGGTTATCACGAACAAAATTATGTGAAATCTTGAAGAATCTACAAAAACACGTCTGTGGATGTTGAAAAGGCACTCCAAGCCTTTGGTTTGGAAATCCAAAGCAAATCCCAAGCCCAAGGCACTTGCGTTATGTTGTGCTTTTTGTCCTTTTTAAATGTTTGCCGATGTTTTCCCAGTTCGACAGAACGTGAGCGCGTTATAACGTGCTCGTGTTATGTCTTCCTTTGAATGAGATATGTTCAAGTTTCATAATTATGTTTCATGGATGTTTATATCTATTCTTGTAGGTATGTATGCATGTACTTGTATGCATGCTTGTATGTATGTACATGTATGCATGCTTGTATGTATGCATGTATGTATGTAAGTGTTTTGGGTTTAGTGTATATAAGGACCTGAGCCTGTATAGTTTTAAGGGTTGAGGGTTGAGGGATTAGGGCTTAAGTAATAGGTAGAGGGTATAGGGTTGAGGGTTACAGTTGAGGGTTAATATTTAGGTTGTTGAGTGTATAAGATTAAGTGTGTAAGGCGCGGGGATTAGGGTTTAGGGTTTACGATATGGATTGAGGGTATATAAGGCATAGGGTGACTTGGGTTGAGAGCATGTATGGTTTAGGTTTAATTTAAGTATAGGGTTGAGGCACAATATTTGAGGTTTAGGATATAAGGGTGAGGTTATATGGTCTAGGGATGAGGGTTTGAGGGTGTAGGCTTTAGGTTTAAGGTATAGGATTGATGATTGAGGTATTAGGGTTTAAGTATATTGTTGAGGGTATAGGGTTGAGGGTTTAGGGATAGGTTTTAGGGTTTAAGGTTTAAGGGTTAAGGGTTGAGGGATAGGGTTTAAGGTTTAGGGGTAAGGGATTAGGGTTTAAGGTATAGTGTTGTGGGTTGAGGGTTTAGGAATAGGGATAGCATTTAGGGTTTAGGGATGAGGGATTAGGGTTGAGGGTTGAGGGTTGAGGGATTAAGGTTTAAGGTATAACTTTCTGAGGGTTGAGTGTTTAAGGATAGGGTTTAGGGTTTAGGGTTTAGGGATTAGGGTTTAGAGTTGAGGGATTAGGGTTTAAGGAATAGTGTTGAGTGTTGAGAGTTTAGGGATAAGGTTTAGATTGAGGGATTATGGTTTAGGGTTGATGGATTAGAGTTTAAGGAATATTATTGAGGGTTGAGGGTTTAGGAATAGGGTTTAGGGTTGACAGATTAGGGTTTAGGGTTGACGGATTAGGGTTTAGGGTTGACAGATTAGGGTTTAATGTTGAGAGTTGATGGTTGAGGGTTGAGGGTTTAGGGATAGGGTTGATGGTCAAGGGATTAGGGTTAAATTAGAGTGTTGAGGGTAGAGGGATTAGGGATAGGGTTTAGGGTTGAAGGTTTAACGATTGAGGGTTGAGGCTTTAGGGCTGAGGGTTAAGGGATTGGTGTTTAAGATATAGTGTTGAGCGTCGAGGGTTTATGTATAGGTTTTAGGGTTTAATTTTTAAGGGTTAAGGGTTGAGGGATAGGGTTTAGGGTTTAGGGATAATGGATTAGGGTTTAAGGTATAGTTTCAAGGGTTGAGGGTTTAGGAATAGGGATAGTGTTTAGGGTTTAGGGATGCGGGATTAGGGTTGAGGGATTAGGTTTTAGTGTTGATGGATTAGGGTTTAAGGTATAGTGTTGAGGTTCGAGGGTTTAGGGATAGAGTTTAGGGTTGGCAGATTAACATTTAATGTCAAGGTTAGGGTTAGAGTGTCGAGGGTAGAGGGATTAGGGATAGGGTTTAGGATTGAAGGTTTAAGGATTGAGGGTTGAGGCTTTAGAGATGAGGGTTTAAGGCTTAATATATAGTGTCGAGTGTTGAGGGTGTAGGGATAGGGTTTAAGTTTTAAGGGTTAAGGGTTAAGGGATAGGGATTAGGGTTTAAGGTATAGTGTTGAGGGTTGATGGTTTAGGGATAGGGTTTAGGTTTGACCATCAACTCTATCCCTAAACCCTCAACCCTCAACCCTCAAGGGATTAGGGTTAAAGTAGAGTGTTGAGGGTAGAGGTATTAGGGATAGGGTTTAGGGTTGAAGGTTTAAGGATTTAGGGTTGAGGCTTTAGGGATGAGGGTTAAGGGATTAGGATTTAAGACATAGTGTTGAGTGTCGAGGGTGTAGGGATAGGTTTTAGGGTTCAAGTTTTAAGCGTTAAGGGTTGAGGGATAGTATCAATCTCGTTGAGGGTTTAAGAATAGGGATAGTGTTTAGAGTTTAGGGATGAGGGATTAGGGTTGAGGGTTGATGGATTAGGGTTTAGGGTTGATGGATTAGGGCTTAGGGATAAGGTTTAGGGTTGAGGGATTAGGGTTTAAGGTATAGTGTTGAGGGTTTACAGATAGGGTTTAGGGTTGAGGGATTAGAGTTAAGAGTTGATGGATTCGGGTTTGACGTTGAGTATTAAGGGTTGAGGTTTTAGGGTTGAGGATTTAGGGATAGGGTTGAGGGTCGAGGGATCAGAGTTAAGGGTTGAGGGATTAGGGTTTGACATTGAGAGTTGAGTACATTGAGGTTTGAGGGTTGAGGGTTTAGGGATACGGTTGAGGGTCGAGGGATTAGGGTTAAAGTAGAGTGTCGAGGGTATAAGGATTAGGGATAGGGTTGGAGGGTTTAGGGATAAGGGATTAAGGTTTAAGGTATAGTATTGAGCCCGTTGAGGGTTTAGGAATAGGGATAGCGTTTAGGTTTTAGGGATGAGGGATTAGAGTTGAAGGTTGAGGGATTAGGGTTGAGGGTTGAGGGATTAGGGTTTAGGGATAAGGTTTAGGGTTGAGGGATTAGGGTTTCAGGTATAGTGTTGAGGGTTTAGGGATGAGGGATTAGAGTGAAGGGTTGAGGGATTAGGATTTGACGTTGAGGGTTGAGGGTTGAGCCTTTAGGGTTTAGGGTTTAGGGATAGGGTTGAGGGTCAAGGGATTAGAGTTAAAGGTTGAGGGTTGAGGTTCAAGGGTTGAGGGTTTAGGGATAGGGTTGAGGGTCGAGGGATTAGGATTAAAGTAGAGTGTCGAGGGTATAAGGATTAGGGATAGGGTTGGAGGGTTTAGGGATAAGGGATTAGGGTTTAAGGTATAGTATCAAGCCCGTTGAGGGTTTAGGAATAGGGATAGTGTTTAGGGTTTTGGGATAGGGTTTAGGGTTGAGGGATTAGAGTTAAGGGTTGAGGGATTAGGGTTTAACGTTGAGTGTTGAGGGTTGAGGTTTTAGGGTTGAGGGTTTAGGGATATGGTTGAGGGTCGAGGGATTAGAGTTAAGGGTTGAGGGATTAAGGTTTGACGTTTAGGGTTGAGGGTTTAGGGATAGGGTTGAGGGTCGAGGGATTAGGGTTAAAGTAGAGTGTCAAGGGTATAAGGATTAGGGATAGGGTTGGAGGGTTTAGGGATAAGGGATTATGGTTTAAGTTATAGTATCAAGCCCGTTGAGGGTTTAGGAATAGGGATAGCATTTAGGGTTTAGGGATGAGGGATTAGAGTTGAGGGTTGACAGATTAGGGTTTAGGGATAAGGTTTAGGTTTGAGGGTTAAGGGATTAGGGTTTAAGGTATAGTGTTGAGGGTTTAGGGTTGAGGGATTAGAGTGAAGGGTTAAGGGATTAGGATTTGATGTTGATGGTTGAGGGTTGAGGCTTTAGGGTTTAGGGTTTAGGGATAGGGTTGAGGGTCAAGGGATTAGAGTTAAGGGTTGAGGGATTAGGGTTTGACGTTGAGGGTTGAGGGTTGAGGTTCGAGGGTCGAGGGTTTAGGGATAGGGTTCAGGGTCGATGGATTAGGGTTAAAGTAGAGTGTCGAGGGTATAAGGATTAGGGATAGGGTTGGAGGGTTTAGGGATAAGAGATTAGGGTTTAAGGTATAGTATTGAGCCCGTTGAGGGTTTAGGAATAGGAATAGCGTTTAGGCTTTATGGATGAGGGATTAGAGTTGAGGGTTAAGGGATTAGGGTTTAGGGTTAAGGGATTAGGGTTCAAGGTTGAGGGATTAGGGTTCAGGGTTGAAGGATTAGGGTTTAGGGATAAGGTTTAGGGTTGAGGGTTAAGGGATTAGGGTTTAAGGTATAGTGTTGAGAGTTTAGGGATAGGGTTTAGGGTTGAGGGATTAGAGTGAAGGGTTGATGGATTAGGATTTGACATTGAGGGTTGAGGGTTGAGGCTTTAGGGTTTAGGGTTTAGGGATAGGGTTGAGGGTTGAGGGATTAGAGTTGAGGGTTGAGGGATTAGGGTTCAGGGTTCAGGGATTAGGGTTCAGGGATTAGGTTTAGGGTTGAGGATTAAGGGATTAGGGTTTAAGGTATAGTGTTGAGGGTTTAGGGATAGGGTTTAGGGTTGAGGGATTAGAGTGAAGGGTTGAGGGATTAGGATTTGACGTTGAGGGTTGAGGGTTGAGGCTTTAGGGTTTAGGGTTTAGGGATAGGGTTGAGGGTCAAGGGATTGGAGTTAAGGGTTGAGGGATTAGGGTTTGACGTTGAGGGTTGAGGGTTGAGGGTTGAGGTTCGAGGGTCGAGGGTTTAGGCACAGGGTTGAGGGTCAAGGGATTAGGGTTAAAGTAGAGTGTCTAGGGTATAAGGATTAGGGATAGGGTTGGAGGGTTTAGGGATAAGGGATTAGGGTTTAAGGTATAGTATTGAGCCCATTGAGGGTTTAGGAATAGGGATAGTGTTTAGGGTTTAGGGACAGGGTTTAGGGTTAAGGGATTAGAGTTAAGGGTTGAGGGATTAGGGTTTGACATTGAGTGTTGAGGGTTGAGGTTTTAGGGTTGAGGGTTTAGGGATAGGGTTGAGTGTTGAGGGTTTAGGTTTTAGGGTTGAGGGTCAAGGGTTTAGGGTTGAGGGATTAGAGTGAAGGGTTGAGGGATTAGGATTTGACGTTGAGGGTTGAGGGTTAAGGGTTGAGGCTTTAGGGTTTAGGGTTTAGGGATAGGGTTGAGGGATTAGGGTTTAACATTGAGGGTTAAGGGTTGAGGGTTGAGGTTTGAGGCTTGAGAGTTGAGGGATAGGGTTGAGGGTTGAGGGATTAGGGTTAAAGTAGAGTGTCGAGGGTATAAGGATTAGGGATAGGGTTGGAGGGTTTAGGGATAAGGGATGAGGGTTTAAGGTATAGTATCGAGTCCATTGAGGGTTTAGGAATACAGATAGTGTTTAGGGTTTAGGGATGAGGGATTAGAGTTGAGGGTTGAGGGATTAGGGTTTAGGGATAAGGTTTAGGGTTGAGGTAGACAAGGAGCAACTGAGAGACAAAGAGGGGAGAGGTAGAGAGGTAGAGAGGTGAGGGGGAGAGATAAGTGAGATATAGAACATGAGCTAATGGAACTAGAGGTGAGATATTGTAAAGGTGCTATCGAAGGTGAGATAGGCACAAATATTTATGGATCAATCTACAGCATGACAAAATGTGAGCACGTTAAAATGCGCTTGCATTTTGTCCTGCTATAGAAATGGTAAAAAAAGGTTGACCCCTGTGATCCAGGCCCACATGCTCTATTTTCATGCTGATTATGTGTGTGCTCTGACAAAAAAGAAGTGCTTTCATGCTGTTGGGAAGTTCACATGCACATTTTACACATTCTACCACCTTTGCATGATCTTTCCACCACCTTTTCTACTTTGCCAACTTGAGAAGGAGGAAATAACATAGTTTTCACACCAAGTTTGATATATATCTATTCAAGTTTCAATTTTTGTAGTGTTGCAATGTTAATTGTGATTCAATTTTAGGAATTTAACATTATAGATTGGTTAATAGTATTGTTGTTAGTAATTATATTTGAGTGTTATTCAATTTAACATTGAAAAGGAAGCAAGTGGTGAAAAACTCAAATTGTTGAGGAGTTTGATGCAAGAAGAAAAAAACACTACATAATTGGGTACTCTCTCCATTCGAATCTTCATTTTTTAGGTATGTCAAGTCTTTACATGCATGTTCTTTACATTTTCCTTAATTCTATTTGAATTATTTTATCATGCTTTATCATACATGTTTAAAATAGATACATTCCCAATCAAGAAAGCAGCTTACAATCTCACATGATGCCATGTATATTTTCTACACTTGGGCTCTTTAATAATTATGTGTAATAAACAGACCTTAACATACCATGATGTCAAGTATGCACTTGACATGATTTGTATGCACATGACATGATGATTTGTATGCACATATCTTGGGCTAGGACATTCCTTATGCACCTATTCATGATGATTTGTACATGCACATGACACAACAATTGTTGTCTATTCCTTCACAAGCCACCCAAATCCTAGTATCCCTAGTACCAACAAAACACCTTCTCAATTCCAAATCCTAGTAGCCCTAGTAACAACAAACATGTCAAATTAGGTCTGCCTCAACCTTTTCAAGCATGAATTCCCTTGTACTCTTTTCATGGCTGCAATAATTTGCTTTGTATGCTTTGTACCTATTTTGGTTGAGTGACATTTACTCTTTTACATGATGATTGTATGTACATTTACTATGAAGGGTTGAATGACATATATTTTAGTTATTTGTATGGATTCATTTCTTAGGAACTAATATTGGTCTCTTTATCATGCTATAGACAAATTCTCCATCATGCCGAGGAAACGATCAAGAATTAAACCAACATAGGAAGAGATAGAAGATAAGAATGCAAAGAAAGCAGTGGCTATGAGGGAATTTCGTGAGAAGAGGAAATTGGACACAATAAATGAAGACATGCCAATTGAAGAGGAACCACAACCATCACAAAGAGATATGGTATTGGCAGCATAAAGAGAATGAATGCAAAAACTTCGTACTATGAGAGATTTGAATACCATAGTTGGAGACACGTCCTCTACCGCAAGTCAACATGTAGGGACACCATCTACCACATCTCAAGTTGAGAGTACATCATCACTCATATGTGACGAAGGAGGTACGCCATCATTCCCACCTCAACCTCAAGGTATGTCATCTATTCCATCTTCGATCGAAGGTATGCCATATAGCCCATCTCATTTAAATATTGATGAAATTCCTAATGTTGAGATGAATTTATCTAACTTAACACCACCTAGAATTTTGCATAGAAAGCCAAAGTATTTGATTGATATTGATGAGAATTGCAACCAATGGAAGGTAAGATTCCAAAACACACTTGTAGAAGATATGCTCATAAGATTTGGAGATTGTTCTTTGAAAAGTTAAATGAGACTATAAGATGTCAACTATTCCTTGAAATGATGTGAAGTATAAAGTATAGGTCCATCATGAAGATTCTTGGGTTGAGAACATCAGAGGCTTCCAGTAAAAAATCTATTATCAAGAATCTAATGAGTGCGTATGAGAGTGTGGGTAACACCTCACGCACAAAAGATAGTAATGCAACACGGCGTGTGATTACATTGACTATAGTAAGTAGTCAAACAAGGAAAGCTCATCTCATCAGAAAGATGAGTCAAGAATTGATAATTAATAGGAAAACTTTATCAAGAGCCATTGGAAGACACCAAAGAATTGAGGACACTAATGCCAATGAATTATGGGCATTCTCGGGGAGACTACCATGAAACGATAAACCAATTGTTGAAGCATTGAGATCACTAATTGAAGACTTTTGGAAGAATTACACAAGGGTATCTCTGAATCAAAGGGATGTGATAAGAAGGAGAATTGGTAGTCAGAACCGTGAGCCACATCCAAAGCATTTTTTGGATGAGACTCAAACATAGTTTTATGGTAAATTTCTAGAGAAGTATCCTCAAATTAAAATTTGTCAAAGATATTTTGAAATGCTAAAACCTTTCTACGTCAAGATAAATCACACACTCACTACTTATTGTTGTAGATTACATATTGAGTTTTCTAACCATTTTGATGTTTATAGGTCTATATGTTTAGATATGCATACTAACAATGTTTTGCAGGGTTGTGCCATACGTGCCCCACCAACATCTTCAAGAGACTTCATATAAAAAAATTTATGTGAAAGAGAGGAAGGTCAAATATTCTACAAGAAATTATGCTTGGATGGCAAATGTCATCATTGTGGTGGCTAGCAACATTTACCAATATGTGAACATATGGAGAGAACAGATGTAGTTGGAAATGAACTAGTAGAGTTTGGCAAGTATAAAACAGTGGCATACAATACAAAAGATGGTAAAGAAGCAAAGAGGTGTGAATTGGTTATTGAAAAGATTCTAGTGTATCAGTCTATGCCTATATTTCGTGACAACATAGTGTATGAGTATGCAAGACATGCCCATAGAGCTCAATGGTTGGAGTTGCAATTCAAGTTATGCAAGGACACATTTCTGGTTGGTGGCATTATTTTAGTCATCGACTTTGCAGAGAACTACAGTCTACAGCCACAACGTGAGGTACAATCACAATATTACAACTCCACACAGGTTTCTATATTTGTGCACATCACATTCATTCATGTGAATGATATTACGGAGGATGACAAAAAGATCATAAGGGAGTATAATTTCTATATTAGTGATGATCGCACGCATTCTACAGAGTTTGTGCAAGGTTGCTTTTAGGTGTTCTACAATGATTTGGCTAGAAGGGGCATATCATTCAGTCAGCATATCATATGGTCGGATAACTATGCGTCACAATTCAAGAACTCACAAAATTTCTATTAGCTATGTAGGAGGCATAATTTTATAGGTATTCAGCATATGTGGAACTTTTGTGAGGTCGGGCATGGAAAGGGGGAGCATGATGGTGTAGGAGCATGTATCAAAAGAGTCATAGCACGAGAAGAGTTAAAGTATAATGACAATGCAAAGTTGACAAATGCAAAATCAATTGTCGAGTGGTGTAATGCTTCCATGGGTCCAAGTAATGAAGGTAAGTCTTCAGTTCGTAGATTTTTTTGGTTAATAGATGATACTAACATTGCACCATATGAGGACTATTGTACACTGATAGGATCAAATGAGATGCACTCTTTCAGAAGTTTAATTGGAGGTTCATGGAGTATCCATATGCGAAAGATGTCATGCTTTTGTTCTTCTTATACAATTCAAGCCTGGGATGAGTGCGAGTCAAAGGAGTGGGTTGACGAATGGAAGTTAAGTTATCTTAGCTCACTTGACATGTATTAACTCCCAACGGCACTGGAACTAACACAGATGGAATCATCAGTTGACTTTGACCACATATCAGATCTAGTTCAACTAGGTAATATATCTATTTGCATAGTTTTTGAAATTCCTAATGTCATCTTACTTTGTAGTGTTTTGTAATGTTGACTAACTTCATCTAATTTGCTACACATATCAATGTAGGGCATGTATATGTAGTTATTCTAGATGAAGATAATGAAGAGGGAACAGATTATTACTTATGTCGTTGTGTTGAGGCCAAAAAGAAATTGGAGGAATAGATTAATTTGTAAGTATTCACATTAATTTTGTAAATTCATGTTACATTGAGTTGTAAGTATGCACATTAATTTGTAAGGTTTGTCTTTTTTTATTTCCTGCTGTACTTTTACACATATACATATTTTTACATCATCATGTTATGCTTCATGGGGTTAGACCTAAGTGATGGATGAATTTGATCCTAAGAATAATGTATAAAATCTAGGTAATGTATAAAATATAGGTGTCTCTAGGTGTCTTGGTTTCTAACTAGATAATCCGTGTCTCTAATTGTGATGTAGAGGCAATGGGATAGTTGGAGAATGACAAACTAGACAAGGTTTCCTTATGCTCTAAATCCCAAATTTTATGATCATTATATACAAAAGTGGGAACAGTAGTTAGAGACTCTAAATTCTTCATGGAAAAGGTGATTTCAGATGCTATGGGACCCATTCCAATCATTGCTAAAGGTAGACCAAACTCAGGATGAACACTTCCTTCACAAACCCAAGAAATGGTTTGTAGCCCTATAAAAGGAGAACAATCCTAATAACTTTTGATACAGATCTTCAAACATAGAACTTGGACAATCAGTAGATACCCATTTGGACTCCCTATCACATATCCAAAACTAGGTATAGGTTGTTTTGGACGATATACCCTAACCCATAACTCCTCTCAACAATCTAGAGCCCCAATTAGGCCTAAAATACAAAGAGACCCCCCTTAAGTTTGCACACAGAACTCAACCAATGACTTGAGCACTTAGTATTGATGCCAAAACTATGAATTTTGTGGGTTTTGTCCTCCTACAATCTACTGTTCCCAAAAATGCCTCTATGGTTCCTTCTCTATGTCTCTAAACAACACCTAACACATGGTTTTGTTAGGTTTCCTCAAAGAAAACTTCTTCTCCTCAGATTTCCTACCAAAAACTCATCATAGAATACTAGAATAGACCTACTACAACCCATTCCACTGATCAAAAGTGAATCAAATCAGTGGAATGGCCAAAAAATGCATGATTCTTACTAAAACCCTAGATAAGGGTTTCTTAAACTATTTTTAGGAAAATGAGTCTTACTCTGCTCTATAATTGTTTCAAGATGCCAAAATAGATGCAAATGAATGTCAACTCATTGTAGTTTCATGCCACCATCATAGTCCTTCACAACCTGTCTGTACAAAAATAGGGTACGGACTGCTACAGCAGAATTATACAGAAAATGCAGAATTTCTGAGTTTTTATTATTGTTTCTCCTCCAAAAAACTTCTCCAAGACTTCTCCTCCAAGTCCAAAGTCTTAGCAAGTATATACAATGGATTGAGAGGCAATTGGGTATGATGGAGGGTGTATAACTATTCTTCCACCATCGAACTGCCCTGTCAATTTCAAAACAACAACTACTTGCCATTGTTGCAACTGTCCTAATTAGGACTGCAGTGACTTGTTTAGGCTTAGTGAAGCCTTCAAAACACTTGACAATTGTATTAAACCTTTGACAAGACTTGACAAGCCTTTCTAACACTTTTACATGCCTTTGCAAGGCTTACAACATGAGGTTTTAGATGACTGCCCCTTAAGACTTTATGACTGCTTCCTATACAATGTATGATTGTATGATGGCTTATTACAAACATGGCATTATAGCCCTTATTACAACATGAGAATGGACTCCAAGACCTTATTGAATCCAAAAAACAAAATGAACATAAAAAACAAGAGAACTCAAGACCTTAGTCTTCTTGGTGCTCCTGCACCAAATTATGTCTTAGGTATATACGATATGTCAACTAGGTAGATAGAGACTATAAAATAGGTGTCTTAGGTGTCCAGCGTCTACTAGACTACATGTGTCTTAGGTCTTAGGTGAGGCCACATGAGCTTCCACCTTCACGTGGTTCTCCTTGTTAGTATAGAATATTTATATTTCTTGAAGCTAAGGGAAGCACTCTTTCTTAGTAGGAAAACTTTATCGACTTCAGTTGCACTAATGGTGCAGGGGCACCTAGGTTGTCATGCCTCCAAGAGGGGTCAAAAAATGAAATTTTATTTTGATTGAGTCAATTGTATGTAATAAAGTATTTTAAGACCATTTCATTTGTTTTTAAGTCACTTTGAGTCATTTGGGGTCAGTTTGAGTCTGAGTCCTGTTGCAAAAAAGTGTCACTGTTGTCAAGTTGCACAAAGCAACTTTTGCATTTTTGGTGTCTTGCTCCTGATGCGACCAAACTGATAGTTCCAACACATCTGGATGGGTATGTTTAGGCTAGGCATGGTTCTTTTTTTCACCCAAACATGTCGAAACAGTCTGAGCTGCATTGTACTGATGATATCCTTGAAGAGTCCAAAGTGCAAAAAGGCAGTAATCTTTGATGAGATGTTACTCAAAAACCATGTCATTTAGAAACATTCCATCTAAGGAAACATGATCATTTAGAGTGCCTCTACAATAACCTCTCTTGGTTTTTTATATCTCTGAGGCATTTGCCCGTGGTGAAAGGTTTTCTGCTGCCCCAAAAATTGTCAGAAGGAGGTAGTGTAAAGTTGCAAAGGGGTGTAACTTTCGTCCTACTCCTGATGCGACTAAACTAACTATTCCAACGCATCCAGATGGGTACATTTACACTAGGGATAGTATTGGTTTTTACCCAAACATGACGAAACAATCCGAGCTACATTGTACCGATGATATCCCTGAAGAGTCCATAGTGCAAAAAGGCAGCAATTTTTGATGAGATGTTAATTGAAAACCATGTCACTTAGAAACATTCCATCTAAGGAAACATGATCATGTAGAGTGCCTCTACAATAACCTCTCTCAATTTTTTATATCTCTGAGGCATTTGCCTATGGTGAAAGGTTTTCTGCTACCCCAAAAATCATTAGGAGGCAATGTAAAGTTGCAAAGGGGTGTAAATTTCATCCTATTCCTGATGCAACCAAACTGACTATTCCAACGCATCCGGATGGGTACATTTACACTAGGCATGGTCCTTTTTTCACCCAAACATGTCGAAACAGTCCGAACTACATTGTACCGACGATATCCCTAAAGAGTCCAAAGTGCAAAAAGGCAACAATCTTTGACAAGATGTTACTCGAAAACTATTTCACTTAGAAACAATATTTCTAAGGCAACATGATCATGTAGAGTGTCTCTACAATAACCTCTCTCAGTTTTTATATCCCTGAGGCATTTGCCCGTGGTGAAAGGTTTTCTGCTACTCCAAAAATCATCAGAAGGAGGCAGTGTAAAGTTGCAAAGGTGTGTAACTTTCATCCTACTCTTGATGCAACCAAAATGACTATTCCAACGCGTTTAGATGGGTACATTTATGCTAGGCATGGTCCTATTTTTAACCCAAACATGTCGAAACAGTCTGAGCTACATTGTATCGATGATATCCCTGAAGAGTCTAAAGTGAAAAAAGGCAACAATCTTTGATGAGATGTTACTTGAAAGCCATGTCACTTAGAAATATTTTGTCTAAGGGAATGGGATCATGTAGAGTGCCTCTCCAATAACCTCTCTCAATTTTTTATATCTCTAAGGTGTTTGCCCGTGGTGAAAGGTTTTCTGTTGCCCCAAAAATTGTCAGAAGGAGGTAGTGTAAAGTTGCAAAGTCATGTAACTTTTGTTCTTCTCCTCATGTGGCCAAAATGACAATTCCAACACATCTGGATGGGTATGTTTAGGCTAGGCATGGTCCTATTTGGCACCCAAACATGCCAAAACAATCCAAGCTACATTATACCGGCATATTAAATTATTGACAAATATTGAATCATATAAACACATAGAAATCATTTTTAAGCATAAACTAACTCCTCCAAGTCAAGGCACAAATTAAGGTAGTGAAAAAACTAAATATTGAATGGGTGCCTAAGCTAGATGAAGACTTTTTACCCACGTCATCCTTCAATCATTATAATTGTTCTCAAAAGACATCATCAAAACATGAAAAAACTCCAAGACTTGTAGTTTTAAGTTGATTTCCTCCAAGGCACCAATGTGAGGTTGTTTTGATGGCAAAGGGTGCCTTGATTCATGATGTTGAATCTCCTTCCTCCTAGGCGCCAAAATGGATAGTTTAGACAAGAAAAGGTGCCTTAGTATACTTAGCTCATTTCTTGGTAATTTGATGGCTTCAATAACTTGTTCAAACCTATAGGAGACCATTTTACACTTAGGCGCTAGATCTTAGGATTTAGAACATCTTCCTTCAAGGTGCCAAAATGAGGTTATTTAGACACAAAAGTGTGCCTCCATACAAGGTGCTTATTCTCCTTCCACTTAGGTGCTCATTCATGATGATCCAAGTGACAATAGGCACCTAGACTTCCTTTGGTAAGATTTAGTCATTTTGAAGGTTCTAACACTAGGCGCTATAGTTGGAAGTGATTTGAAGTTCATTTTCCTCTAGGCGCCCAAAATGGATGGTGGAGACAAGAAAAGGCACCTAGGCTTCTTTTGACGATTTTCAAAGTCTTCCTAAGTTATATTATGTTATATTGACCCTTAGGCGCAAATGGATGATCTAGGATGACTCTAGGTGCATATCCAAGGTGATATCTTTCTAGGTGCAATCTTCACTAAGTTTAGACTTCACTTTACATCAAGGTGCCAAAATGGATAGTTTAGAGAGGGGCAAAAATGTGCCTAGAGGTATGATGCTCAGTTTGATGTGTTTGATCAACTTTGATAATCAAGATGAATTGCCTCCCTTAAGGCACCCTCCTTTATACTTTGAAACATCCTTTCAATATCAAGGCGCAATTTTAAGGTTGTTTGGATGATGAAAGGTGCCTTGAGTTCTAGGCAGAGTTTTAAGGTTGTACAAGTAGAGAAATGCGCCTAAGGTCTTAAAGCAAATTTGCACCTAAAACTAAAAATCCCCGAGGTATGACTTATGGAAGCCTATATCCCCAATGTTATATTGCATACTAAAATTAGGTAAGACTCAATGTAATCTCATAACCTCGCCTTATATGCAAGAGGAATTACATTTAATAACCACAATGGTCATCAGGTGCTCATAAGCATATGATTTTGACTATCTTATTCAAAACAACAAACATACTCTTTGCATCCCAATATGGTATAATAACAAGAAATTAAGAAATATTTTCAATTGACCAACTCATAAAGAATATGGATCGGCATACTCATTTGAATATTTTCAATTGAGAAACACATAAAGAATATGAATATTTTTTGTTCAACATGATGATTCATTTTTTTTTAAATACAACTTTTATCTTTTAGTTCCAAAATGAAGTTTAGGTGATACTTGAATAACAATAGCTAGCTTATTGGATCAACAAACATCCTATGTAATGCAATTGAACTTTAAATATTTGAAGTAGCCATCTACAAATATCTATTCAAACGTGGATTTATAATGCAAGTATGGACGCCATCAATTAAAAAGATTTGTATAAACCAAATATCCATATAGGCATACATCAATATTTGTCGATATAAGTATAACATATATACAAAATAGCCATATAGGCTTACAAGAATGCCATATCGGCATACAATGTCAACTATATGCAATACAAAATATATGTCCACAAATTGCATAGGCATACAACAAAGGAACACAATAAAAAGTCATTCCCCTCTGGCTGGTGAAGAGAATAGATCACGGGCAACCTTTGATCTTCTAGGGGATGGAGACACATATGTGGGTGGTCTACTATGAGCCCGAGGGTTGCTCCTCCTATTTAGTTCTTCCTGCATCTTTAGCTGTTACAATAAAAAGTATAGACATTAATATATAGAAATTACATGTTATAAAAAATGAAACATTTAACAAAATAATCACTTACCGCTACCATATAATCTGTCTCCTCACTTGCCTCAGTAGCAGGAATAGGCCGTGGTGATGTCATGTCCTATAGAAACCATCCAAATAGAAATTAAACTTCAAATAAATAATCTTTTAATTTTTCAAAAATAAACAACTATAACAATGAATGTAAATTGAATTTTACTAATCTACCTCATACCCCTGTCAATGCCATGGAGCTATGAATCATAGAGGTCACACCATGCTCCATTGCCGTATGAACATCGGGAGGTGTCTCCGCAGCCTGCATCATCTGAAAATAAAACAACATTATTTAATTGCAAAAACTATAATAGTGATGCAAATCATGGCTCCTAACATACACACACGTTCATCTAAACATGGAAGTACACACAATAAAGCACACAAGTCACATACAAACATCTATTAAGTACAATTCATTCATTAAACTATTTATTTTATTACCTCCGTGAAGCTTTGAAGTCCACCACCACGGGCAGGTGTTGCCATGAAATCTCTAATATTAACCTATTCAACATCCAAAATTAGATATTAGAATACCATTCATATAACGATGCTATTCACATGTAATATTTATAATTGTTTACTAGTTACATACCTCGACAGTAGATGATGTAGTGTAATATGTAGGTAGAGAACCACTAAAAACTGTATCACCCTGAAATTTCATTAAAATCATCAAACTAAATTTGTTAATCTTGCATTTCAAATATAAAATTTAATAAATTAAATTCAATAAACTTGCTAATATTTACCTGAGTATCAAGGCCGAAAGTCTAACTCAGGAGGGTATCTGTCATCACCATCTGCTCAGCTATAGATGTAGCCTGTGCACTTGCGTCCTAACTATCCATGGGGTCATAACCATAGGTTGACCTGCAAGTCTGACAAGCATGGGGTGGGACCCTACTCCTCACACTATCTCCCAACCCACGCTATGCTGCAGGACTGGCATGCTCTATGATGCTTTGGGTCAAGGCACTAATGGACTGAAGTGTATCGAACTCAACACTCTCCTTTATAATGGAAGGGATAGAAACATGCTCATGGGCTGGTCTATTGATTACTCATCTCACTACCCGTTGTGGGTCAACACGTGCCCCTGGTCTATCTTGTGCTAACCCCCCACCTCTACCCTAGAAGTCCCGCATATCAAAATAGTTTGGCACCTTATTGAGGACAAACTTGCAGTAGAGTTTCCTCAAAAAGTATTGCAGGACCTCATTATTATTGCATGGAGGATGGTCAAAAACCATCCACCACCTCTACCCAAAATTGTCCCTTATCGCTTGGTTGTTGGACCAATGGATAGGGAACCTCTTGCATGTAATGAGTGGAGGTTGATTTGTTTGTGGGTTTGTGAAAATGGAACACAAGTCTAATTTTGTAATTTATAATTTTTTCACATCTCCGTATGACAGCTTGTCTACATAATAGTCTCTAAACTCTCTCCTCTTATCCGTCCAACTAGATATTTTCTTGCTAATTGAATCTATATTTGATAACATAGATTCAAGAGATTGAGCAAGCGTGGACCTATGCAAGGTTGAAGTGGAAGGATCTTTCAACCTTGCAATTATGTCTTCAATTTCTTTTTTATTGTTTTCAATTTGCCCCATTAGATTTTCTTGTGTTCCAGGGGCATGTCGAGGAATGGATGGAGGAGTTTGTTGTTCAGCAGGTATTTCCTCTTTAGGATTTTGTGGATTTTTAGGAGGAGGAGGAGGAGGAGGTGCATTAACATTTCCTGACAATTAACAAAATTTACATAAAAATTCAACTCAAACCTACCTATTTAGAAATAAATTCAAACAAAAAAAAATAAAACTCACTCCTTTGGCTTGCTCGATGTCGTGGTGGCATTTTGGTGACGAATCGGTAAGATTTTGGTGTTGAATCGACTTTTCCAAAATGTGAGTGCGCTTCTTAGGGTTTGCAGGCCGCGGGTGTAGAGGCAAACAAAGAAATGAAATGACCACAAATGATCTTTTTTTTATTTATAGTTAGTCATAATGCAAGCGCGTTATGGTTTGGTTTTGACGAGCCTTAGGCTCATAATTACCAAACCATAATGCGAGCACGTTATAACGCGCTCGTGTTATGTATTAATTTTTTTTGAAAAAAAATTGGCCACTTTTTGGCCCCCCAACTTTTTGCACTTACCTGGGTTTGTTGATAGTAAGACATATTTGCATATGTTGGCTGAGCTTGTAGACAATTTTGAGGTAGTTCAGCTAGATAGTACCCTCCTATTTCTAGAAGTTGTTGGATAGTGTCGTTACTTCCATTTCATGATCAAAAGATTAAATATCGGGGATTTTGATTTGCCCCCGAGTCTTGTTCGACCCTAGTGTTCTATGTTTTGTTTCTCAAATTATTTCTATCTCAAGGAGATTCTACTATTCCTTCTTCTAGTGTCCTAATTTATTGGACTAGGGTAGCTATGAGGTCAGAATTGGTTGTAGCTCTTATTCTTGGTATTTCTCTAGTTGGTTGTGTGTTTTCAAGATTTCCTCTAGTTGCATGCTCTCTGTAGGTATTTTCTAATTGTTCCACTTGTTGTGCAACATGTAGGGCCTCATGAGCCTCCCTAGATTCGTGTAGGTGTTTCTCTAAATGCCTTACTTCATCATCTATTTGTATTTCTATTCCTGCATGCCTAGTTAATGGTTGATGGATTTTTTAATCTTACGATCACTCTGTGTGCTCTATCATGGTTTGAATGTGTTGTTTGAGCTCCATGTTTTGAAGTGGGATTATTGACTCTAAGAGAATGATGAGTCTCTCTTCTATCATTATCATAGTCTGAGTCTTCATAATTGTAACAATTTTTAATTAGTGTCAATGGACTAGGTGGAACATATTTGCCAAAGGAGGGCATCTTGGGCTCTCTAGAGTGAATGTTCCCTGGGTTTTCTTTAGATTTTGTCATATTCGAGGGTGCCTTACACACCAAAAACAAATGGAATGAAGAGTGAAAATGATGAAGGTGAAGAATGAAATGAAGAGAAAGATGGGGAAGTGAAAATGTAAATGGAGCAATGGAAATGCTAAGATCTCCACCAAAAGGTTATGTTCTTCACGTTGGGTTCACCAAAATATGCATCATTTGAAAATAAATCAAGACAATTTTGTGGGTGAGTTATAGTCCAACGCAACACTTGAACCATCCTCCTTGCTAAAGGTAACCTCCTAGCCACTCTCGCTCATGTGGCAAGATCTAGTGGAGTGGAGATGAAACCAAGGGGTTGTCCTATCGTCTTTCATCATGGAGTAGGATATCGTAGACGATGGTTGGGTTTTAGGCTTTGTGTATGTTATGTTGATTTTTTTGTTGAGATGTTCAATTGTTGTTGTAGTTGTGATGATTATATGACATGAAGGGTCATGAGTCCTAAATCTCTTAAGCCTAGCATGAAGGTTGTTTTTTTGTTGAGGAGTCCTTTTCATTCTAATCTTCTTTCTTGGTCCCTTAAGACTTGTTGAATCAAGGTTTGGTGATCTCTAATCCATTGTTGGTGTTCTGGTTCTTCCCTTCGTTATTCTTCATTCAATTGTTGAATTGGATGAGGAGAATTCTCCTCAATCTTGTTGAGGACAAATTTGCTCCAATCTTCCCTAATGCCAGGGCACATTGGCAAATAGGGGGAAATGTTGTTTGTTGAATGTGTGTGATGTCAATGTCTACCTCGTGATGTGATCAAGGGCTTTTTTTCTATATTTGAATTGTACCTCATGATGTGATCGAGGGTTTGACCTTATTTGACTTGATATGTGTACCTCGTGATGGGATCAAGGGTTTAGTTCTCTATGTTTGCTAATGCTTTTGTATATTTATTATGTGATGCAACCTAGATGAATGCAACACAACTTTTGATTCCTTTTTCCAATTCAAATAAAAGAAATTTGTCTAATTAAATAGGAATGGAAATATGAATCCAACTATATATGTGTTTTCTCATATGCAATCTAGTCCTATGTTTATGTGTTTTTGTGAAGCAATTTTGAATCTAATCTAGAAATTGAAATTGCAAGAATTGAAATGTAATCTAATCAATGAAATGCAACTAAGGTAAAGCAATGGTAATATAATTGCATGAAAGTAAATCCTATCAAGGAAAGAGAAACACAAAGATTACTTTCCCAAGAGCTGGAGTGTGAGCTAATTACTATTTGAAAGCAAGAAAAACCTAGTATGATGAAGATGGTAGCGCCTGGATTGAGCCCTCAAAAGTCCTTGTTTGGTAACCTTCTCTCCCTCTATAGCAGTGAGGTCCTCCTCTTGGTGAAAGAGACGAAAAATGGGAGAAAAATGAATAGAATGGAAGTTATGGATGCTTGGATAACAAATGGGCATAAGAATGCCTACAAAGCACTATGACTTGAAGATTTGAAGCTTTGAGATGAATTGGGCATAAGAATGCCTATGAAGTGTAATGGCTTGGATCTATGAAGCTAAATGCAAAAATGGAAAAGGCTCATGGGGTTCTACATGAGCATAAATGCTATGGAGACAAAGAAATGTAGAGAAAATCAAGAGCACAATACTAAAACTTTCCCTCCTCAAATGCATAGAAGAGGGGGGTATTTATAGGTGTGAGAATTACAACAATGATGGAGATGATTGGAGAGTTAACTCATTTGATTGAAGAGTTAATAGGCTTGATTGGATAGTGAACTGGGTTTGATTGGGAGTGAACTAGCCTTGATAACCTTTCACAAAAGAAGAAATGGAGTCAATGTGAAATTGATTGGGAGATGAGTAGAATTGATTTGGAGTTAGAATGGAATGATTGGGAGTTTTGAATCAGTTAGAAGAAGTTGGTGGCCAGTTAGGGAAGGTGATTCATGCAATTACAACTCAATTTGGAGCAAATTTGGACCAGAACTGGAAGAAATCTTGCAAGTCAAAAGATGATAGGGTTGCCCCTTTCAAGAAGTGGGTCACCCCTTTCACTAGGGAAAGTCACCCTTAGAATTCATATTTAAGGGGGAGGGTCACCTTGGGAGATCCTTTAGTAACAGGGGCGACCTAGAAAGGAGGAAAGAGAAAAAAAATGAAGTTGGGGATAGAATTGGGAGGTTAATTAGATGATTCTAAAGGCTCTAAATGGTACAAATACCCCTAGGGAACATGAATTTCCCCCTCTTGTGAAGCGAATTGGTGTGTTATTGGGGCTAAAGAGTGACAAAAGTGACTTGTCAAACTTTGGATGGAAGAAAAGCTAGAAGGTGTGCAAGACTAAAGAATCAAGAAACGTCACTAAGAGGAAAACTGCTGAGAGCTATATATATATTCACACTTACATGTACATGATTAGGATTATAGCTCATCCTTGGGCCACCATGTAGGCTTGTGCATCTTTCTCATACTTATAGGTACATATATCTTATTTCCTATGCAAAACTTTTTCAAATTCCATTTCTTGTTGCATTGTTATTGCCTTCATGTTTCACATTTCTCATTTTTGGTAACATAGGTGTATAGAAAAATAACTGACCATTATGCCACTACAACAAACCCTTCAGTCTTATATAATTATTTCTTGACTTCATTTTTCAATAATGCTAATCTTGAGCTTAAAAACACTTTGATGAAGGCTTCTTAAAATGGAAGTACTATGTGCAGATTTGATGGAGGCTACTTAAAATGAAAGTACTATGTGCCGATTTGATGGAGGCTACTTAAAATAGAAGTATTATGTGTTGATTGTACACAAGGTTTATGAAACTAGCATATGGTATTATGACCTTAATCAACCTCCATCACATTATAAAAAATATTACAACAAATCTTTTTCTTGACCCAATGTATAAAGGTGAAGATATTTGTAGTTGAAAAATGCATGATGTTTGGAGTATTGATAGATTGTAATAAGCTCAACACATTCACCTTGTTTGTATAGACCATTTACATTAGAAAAGGATGTTTGTGAACAAGTTTAAGTACTAGTACTACATTTCATAACACTACAAGATGTCCAACAAAATCACATAATTTTCAAACTCACTACAGAACAAATAAACTATGGCTAACAATGGTATTTGTAATGATAGATATGTTTCATTCTTTTAATTATTTTCTTCTATTAATTACTTCTCTTATTTGAATTTCTAGAGTAGCAACGAAACTGTCCCATGGGTATGCCTTGCTTCACTTTAGCTGTCAATACTGGTTGTTATAATTTTACTTCTAGATATCTGTACAAATTGTTTTAATATAATATTATGCCTGGAAAACACTTAGAATAAAAAATACAATATATTTAAATAATCTATAGGCTTAACCTACACTTACATGTTTTTGCCTGTGGATTGATCATGACATAGATAATTACTTGGGTTATTTCCATTTATAGATTAAGCAATTTCAGTAAAAAAAATACATGTTTTTTATAAAATCTATTGGCATAACCTATGATTTATATGTCTTTCTCTGTGAATTGATCAAGAAAGCCCCTTTTAGTAGTTAAATTCATGTCACATACTTTTTTATCGACATTAGATAATTTTTATTTGAAAAGTGATTTTGAAGTTCTGTGAAGCAAAACGGAAAAAAAGCATCTGCTATATATTTAAGCTCTATTAAATTCTGTTAAGGCTATAATAGTGGTAGAGGGACCGATGAAGAGGCCTTGAATATTTCCAAGCAAGGTCTGTAGTTTGAACCCTAGCAGTGATATTGGAAGGCCCAGCCTGCAGCCTAGTTTGTCATCTGTTAAATAGGATATTGGCAAGCCCAGCCTGCAGGCCTTCTTGGTCATCTCTTCAAAATTAGGTTATTGGCAGGTCCAGTGTGCTGCCTTAATATGATTAAATATTATATTAATTACCAGATGCATTCTACACTCACAGCAAAGGTTGAAAGATTCAGATTCCATGTAAACAAAACTCATAAAATGTGTGAATAAATAAATTCGTGGAAGCCAAATGGATAGAAAAATATAAAAACTTGGGCAGTTATGATGGAGTGAAATCTTTATTATCTTAAACAAAAAATAAATAAATTCGTGGAAGCCAAATGGATAGAAAAATAGAAAAACTTGGGCAGTTATGGAATGAAAGCATAGTCTCTTTAAATTAACTCATGTGAGCATAACAAACTGCAAGTAATTTATAAATGCCAACAAATTGGAAGATATCTCTCAGCCTATGTAGATATATTTTTTTAAATATAAATATACTAGTAAATATAATTTAAACTATAACAGAGAACGAGACTACAAAACACATTTATTTACCAATCAATAGACATATTATTTACCATATATCCATACTAATTGTATAATTTTTATTAATTGTATATAAAATTATATATATATATACCTTTAAAGACCTACTCGGCAGACGGAAGATCATCTGCAAGCCATGGCCATAACAACATCCGTTCAGCCACATCTATTATTTATGTTGAAAAACATCCACAAAACTCTGTTAGACAGGTTGCAGTCGTGTCTGTTTCTATTTTAGTTCCTATTCCATTGTAATGATTTATTTTGTTCGATTTGTTTTGTAAAAGTGTAATTGTTCTTGTTGAGTTTGGATTCCTTTGGAGATAAACAATAATATTAGCTTGTGTTTGATGAATTTTGAAGAACTGTTTGTAGGTTTTCATTTGATTAACTGCTTTGTAGATTATACTACAATTGTTTAAGCGCATAGATGATAACCTAAAAGCAAGCACATTAAGATAAATTTGCAGTAATCTCTTAAGTTCTTTAAGAGATTTCTTTCTAGTGAGAATCTTACCAGTTTAAAAATATATTTCTATATATGTAGACTTCACAAATATCCTCTTAATATGCTATATATAACTTATATGTCCAGGGTTTTAATAATTATATTATGTTGGTTAAATCTTGAATTTCAAATTTTAAAATTATGAATAAAGAATTTCTACTAAAAAAATTACATCTTAACATTTAAAAACTAATCATCTAACTTACTGGTCAACTTCTCAGTCACAGAACACAGCAGCAAAATAAATTCTTATGATTCTATAACCTTAAGTAATAAAGCCTATATCATGCATAATATACAAGCTATACTACACGGAACATAGTGAACTTCATCTTCTGTATATAGAAGTTGACTTGTCATGCCCATATTCTATAAGTTTAAACGAGGCTCAGGAATGTTGGTCAAGTCCTGAATCTCTAATTTTAAAATTATAAATGAGATAAATCTTTTATCCAGTTCACTAAAAGATTACATTTATTAACATTTCAAAAATGAATAGTTTCAACGCGTACAGGTCATAAAACACACCAGCCAAATAAGCTCTTCTGATCCTGGAGCCTTAAATGAATACTGCTTATATTAATTAAAATACCAAAAATTAATAGTTTCAACCTACAGTCTACAGGTCATAACACACCAGCAAAATAAGCTCTTCTGATCCTACAGCCTTAAATAAATAAGGTTTATATATGTAACATGCAGGATAAGCAAGCTGTACTAACAGAGTATACGATAGTTACATAGAAGATAATGGTTGGGCACACATACTTTTTTGGCAAGAAAAGCAATCAGCTATATGAAACTCTGGTAAAAGAGAAAAAAAAATTGAGGTTCTGTCAAGCTAGTTCAGGCGAACAACTCAGACAAGCAATATAGATGATAGATACAAGGTAATATTTGTATGGATGTAAGGCTGGCTGCTAATATCAGTTTTCAACCATGTTACCAGAAACACAAAAACAAGGACGATGGAAAATGGGTTTTTAAAAGATTAGGGTGTATATCAAATAAAATAAAAAAATTATATACAGTTAATCTTTTACCATTGCTCATCAAGGGATGATCATCAATACTCCAGGCCTTCCAATGTCACTCCTTGTTAATAGCAAGCCCTCTTCATCGGTCCCTCTACCACTGCTTTGATCTCAATGTTATAATATTATTACACAAACTTTAACAGAGTTTAAATATGATGGCAGATGATTTGAAGGAGATCAAGAAAATATGACATAAATTTAATGAAAGTGCTTTCTTGCGAATATGTTGGCTATTAATCTAAATATAGAAATCAACCAAAGGTAATTGTCTATGACAATGATATATCCACAGGGAAGGACATTTAAATCATAGGTTAAGCCCATAGATTTCATAAACATTAAATATATTTTCTATTGGATATGCTTAATCTAAATACAGAAATGGCCTAAGTAATTTTGATCAATCCAGAGGGAAATGCATATAAATGTAGGTTAAGCCCATAGGTTATTTAAATATATTGTATTTTCTATTTTAAGAGCATTATGCTACATTAAAACAATTTATACAGATAAAATAGTGATCTGCATAGGCACCAAAATACTTAGAAATATTAAAACAACAACTACTCCTATTAACAACTAATAGGGTGAAGTATGCCACATCCATGGGACAGTATTGTTGCTACTCTAAATACCCAAATAACAGAAGTAATTAGCAGAAGGAAAGAATTAGAAAAAACACATACTTACAATTACAAATGCCATTGTCAGCCATAGTTTCCTTGTTCTGTAGCGAGTTTGAAGAATATTTGATAGTTGGACATCCTGCAATGCTGTGGAATGTAACACCAACACATTCAACTTGTTCGCAGACACCATTTTTAATGGTAGAAAGACTCTACCAACAAGGTGAGTGCAGAGCTTGTTGCAATCTACCAATACTCCAAACATGCATTCTTCAACTGCAAATACCCACTGCTGCGAAACATAGGAATGCTGTTTTTGGACAGGGCTTAGTCTTTATCTTGAGAAGAAACTTCGCTGTTTTATAATCTGATGGAGGCAGATTAAGGTGAGAATACCGTGTACTGCTTTCATAAATTTTTTACAGGAGTCAACAAAAGCTGCTACAAATGGAAAGAAACAAAGTTTTCAAGGTACGGAGTCAACAAAAGCGGATACAAAATCAGATGTAAAAAAACCAATTATTATTGTGATGGTGGTCTGAAACCTCGACGAGACTTCCTGTGGCCGTTAACAAACATGTCGGCACTCCCGACAAAATGTTCTCCAGCCCGAAGTAAACTAAGTACTAGAGCCCCAGATATGGCTCTCCATTGGATGGATAAACAATAAAAAAGGGCGCTGATATTTTCCCAGATATTGCTCTCCATTGGATGGATAAACAATAAAAAAGGGCGCTGATATTTTCCCATGATCGAAAGGCAAGCTCGCCATCCATCCATACCTATGGATGGTCAAAGACGTGTTATTTTTTTTTTTTTGGGGGGGGGGGGGTGGGTTATATGTGCTTATAAAAAGACAAAATTAAAATATATTATTTGGGAAAGGGTGATAGGAATATGTGTCTATTAATATATATTTTAGAATATTTATTTAAAATAATTATTTAAATAAATGTGATTAATTAAGTGTAAATCAGTTTAAAGTTCATTAATTATAACTGGGATGTAAAATATATTTTGACTGTAGGGTTTCTTAGGTGTTGATTTTCTCTTGGTATCATTTCAACTTCGTGAAAACCCTAGAAGTCTATAAGGGACCTTGTGAACAGTGATTAAGGTTTACTTGAGTAGCATTAAAACAGTGACAAGTCCATGAATTGGGTATGAAGAGAATGTGGGCTAAACTTTTCATGAAACCCTAGACACTAAAAGAATAGTGGGACTGTGGAAGACAAAGCAGTGTAATAGGCAAACCCTACATGAGATAGTCTACATGCAAATGGAGGATAAAGAAGAATGTAACAGTCAAATGCATAAGTGATAGTCTACTAAAGGATAAATAGTGGTATGACAGTGGCATGATGCAGACATTAAGACAGTCAATATACAAGGCATATAGATGTCTTCCATTAGCATCAAGAGCTTGCACATGAGAAACAATGAATCTAGATTTGTTTTACTAGTCCATCACAACCCTGTACACTCCATTATGCCTCGTTAGAAGACTTGGAGACTTTGCTATCAATGTGAGTAGGAAGTATTAATGCTTAAGGGTCAGTTGAAGGGTTTGATAACTGTCAAGAAGGTGAAATGTTGAACAAAGAAATAGGTTGACAGTGCAGAGGTCATTTACAAACAATGAGTGTTGAAGAACACTAAACACCATGCAAGACAATATCCAAGGAGGAGAGACCTAAGAATCTCTAAATGTTATGCCAATCACGAATTGTTAAGACTCAAGGAGATTATCCTAAGTTTTGTGATAGAGATATGTAACCCTGCAAGCTGGATGACAAAGAAGGCATTGGCAAAGAACAACACAGTGAAAGTATATTGACAGGGTACATTGACAAGGTGTTCATAATGTGAAGTTGACTTAGAAGAAAACCCATGTCATCATTATATTCACCATGGAGTATCAGATGTATGAAGAGAATCAGAAAAGAACAAAAACTAAAAAAACACATTGTGTATTCAGTTTCCTCAAATCGGTAGAGGAGAAATGTCATCCTCAACATTCCTAAAGCAACAAACACTCCTCTAATCACATTTGCAAGCCTATTGAGGTACATGTACAGCATTCCAGGAAGTTAGAGGAGTAGTTTGTGGAAGAAAACAAGTTCTAGAAGTTTCTCCAATGCCTCCTAGGAGTACTACCTTCATCAAAGTTATAAAAAGCACATGTCTAGGTATGAAATGACAAGACAATTTAGAGAGGTTGAAGACTGTTTGACATCTACCCAAGCATCTAGGATGTAGTTTGGGTGACTTAGACAATAGTTGAGGAGATTTAGGTAGCAGTTGGAGCAGTTCCAACACCTTCCAAGCATCTAGGAGCCTCAAGAGCAGTATGCAAGGCTAGAAAAGGTCAACCAAATAATTTCCCAACACCTTCCAACAAGCTTTCAGGAGTCAACAACATGCATGAGTCTTTTTGGGTTTCCAAAAGAGGTTTGACCTAGCAAGGGCATTCAATTTACTTCTTCGAGATTCCCTCCTACCTTCTCTCCCATGTTGGACATGAGAATGGGACACCTAGGATAATGAAAATAGAGTTCTTTCTAGTGATTTTTCAGAAGCACTTAGAATTGTAACTTAGAGATTATTCAAAAATAACACATTTTTGTAAGATTTTCAAAGAAATGATTTATTTTTTGACTTGTATTCAGTTGTAAGAACTCCTTTTTATCTTTTTATCAATAAAAATCAGTTATTTGTCTTCTCATATATGTTGTGTTGTATGTTACTTTTGAATGATTGATGCAATTTTTGTGATAATACATGCATATCCTTGAATTATGTCTCATTCTCAAACACCTTCAAGCATAAATATACATGATTTATATAGGTCATAGGTTGTGTTATTGATTTCAGCAGTTTTTAGTTGTGAAAACACCAGATTTTCCTTCAATAAACTATGTGAATTTCAACTTTCCTATGAAACATTGATGTATGAACTTGTCAAAACTTGAGTTGTGAATGAGAAAATTTATCTACTGAAACAAATTGTGTCAAAACAACAATACACGTCTTATTTTCAGTTTGGTGCATCATCTCCATAAGTTAGAGTTTAGTTTATGTTTGTTATGTGGAAAAGAGAGATCTAGCCTAAAAGGTTAAACTAGGTCAAACCCTCTTCCATTGAACATTGAGACACAAAATGAGCTTGGCTTCTACCCATGAAGGAGAGCCAAACTACAGGGGTTTTGTCCCTTTGTTGTATAGAGGAGTGTCAACCAAATTCAACAAAAACTAACCAACTAAACTAGGGCAAAGGATGAAACCCTAATTGACCAAGATCTACAAATAGATGACTGTCAGAAATAGATATAGAGATTCTGAAAGTACAATAGAGATCAAGAGACAGAGAAGAACCTAGATCTGAGTTTGGGAGCACAAAACTACTAGGGTGCTAGGTGCCCTATACCCTATTTAGGGTTTTGCAGCATGTTCGAGCTTCACTTGACCTGTACCTGCAAAACCTTCCTCCTCCTTGGATCTTATCTTTTGAAACTTGTTACTTCGACCTACACACAAGAAAAGAGGAAAAGGTTGTGTTGTGTTTAGGGGCTTGCCTTAGTCAAACCCCATGTTGGTGTTTCCGCATCCACTATAGCGATGATTAGTGATCCAAGAGTGCGTGCCCTAGGACGATAGAGGTAAGATCAACAATATATGATGAAAGTATGAATAGAAAGTGATAAAGATTACCACAATATGTGAAACCCTAGTTGGAGTAGATAACTCAAGATCATGCACCAACAAGGAGATAGATAAAGATAGCTTGAATTTCCTTCAAAACCTACAAATGAGCATCATAACATTGACAAGCATGTAGAAATTCCAAGCATGAAGAGAACTTGAACATAGGAGATCAAACATGTAAGCAATTCTAATTCTTCTCTTGTCATTTAGTGTGTAAAATGAATTGTAAAACTCCTTTATATATGCATTCCACTCACCAATGATGAATAAAACCAAATTGGGATGACATGTAAAAGCTAAGGAGGTGTTCTAAGCCGACACCACAAAATAGGGCTAAAGGACCCATCTGGGACCAAGGCGCTAGGTGCCTTGGTCCTTTAGCCCCACAAACTTTGGGGAGTTCCTTTTAAGGTGGGCTTAGACCATTCCTAACTTTATTTTGTTGGGTTTATTCATCAGGATTGAGATTTAATCTTTTTATGTTTAAAAAGGTGTTAAAATAGGTCATGATTAATAAGTGTACATACTATTTTGCATAACATTTAGCCCCCACTTTAGCATGGGTACGAACATACGTTCAAACTCACAAGTGCTAAAGTAAGGAGAAGATAAATTTCAAACACGAAAACATAGAAGCCAAAGAATTCTGCCAAGTTTTGAACTATGGTAGCCCCCAAGCTTAGGATTCTAAGGTTGCATACACATAAGTAAAGAGATTTTCAAACATGCAAGACATTGTAACAAAATTCACATAAATAGAGTACTACAAACAGACATAAGGAATACACACAAGAGACACACAATACACAAAGGTAACACACTCCATACACAACGCATGGACACTTGACACAAAGCATACACATAAGGCATGAAGTATACATGGAAAACACATGTAAAACATGATGAAGACACACAAAAACACTTTGTTAGGAAAACAATAAAGAATACAAGCTCAAACAATATATCAAATAAACATGGAAACAAACATGAAAGACACATGACTCTGACTCTAGATTGCTCTATCGCTAGGGGTCAAGTGAAAAGAAGTGCCTTTGTGGATCACACACTAGTAAGGACCGCCAAATTACTAAGTGACCACAACAAGTCACATGAAGCACACGGGCTAGAAAACTTTGTTGTACTAGGTGGCTCATGGATCAAACGAAAACATCACGGCTAGTGAGGACCACTGAATCACTAGGTGAGTTCCACGCCAACTATAATAAACAAGTATGTAATCAAAAGAGCATAGCACAATGTATGCCCCCACCTTAAAGTGACTGCTAAATCCTATCAGGGAGAAATTTCTTTAAGGTAGGACCAATGACAAGATAGGCACGAGAGCTTTTTGGAAGCACATTCCTATATGACATGTGTTTCAAAAATACTACATCGCAACAAGGGGTTGCCCCCCCAAAAGGCAAACTAAGGTGATGCTTCAAGCATGATACATAATGGCTTGTGTAGTCATGGTATGACACCGAGCATAGCAACAAGGTGCCACATAAATCACAACATACAAAGAAGCAACAAGTTAGATTCAATAATATAAAGTACTAACACAAAGGGATCTACTTGACTGGCATCAGTATATGAATGGGTGTATAATAGGAGATATCTCGAGACTAAATATTTGGAACTGTCATCATCCTCTAGTTGGTAGAGCTATAGAGACAAAGGAATAAATATCACATGAAAATAAATAAAAACCTTTGGGCCAACAAAGAAGAATGTGAAATCATCCTATGCCTTGCATCATCCCCAAAGGAAACAAAAATGCAAGTGACGACATATAGAAGAATGATGATACAAATAGAGAGAATGTCACAACGGTTTTCGGTCCCTTTGTATCTTTGCACCTACAAGGCTGTCAAGGGTCATCCAAAGAGAGATTAACAATAACAACATAAATAAATCATCAAACAACACATTATGGGGGAAAACAATCACATGCACTTATGACATAATAGAAATAAGGGCCACACTTGCGCGTCAGCCTAAAGCAAATCATCCTCCTCCCAATCTTTCTCATCACCAATTTGGGAAGGTGGAAAAGATGCAAGAGGAACTATAGAAAGTGTGGTGTAAGGAACAAAAGCCATACATGTATCATTATTATCTTTAGATTCACTATCAGAATATAGCACGATAGGTTCTGTTGTGGAATATGAATCACTATCCTTCTCTAGAGGAGTCAAAACACTAGTAGATGTCTCTTTTGCATTTGTTGGTGATAAATACATGCGAGGAGGGAGATTTTCCTCTCCTGCAGCAAGGCAATCCATAGCACGACGATGCTTCTTTCTTTCTCTCACAATTTTGTTTCACTTAGCATTGTTTGTGATGTTTGTTAAGGGAACCATAGTATCTTCCAACGTGGGTTCCTTTTCTTCCTTTGCTTCAGGAACATTAGAAGAAACAAGAGGAACCACCAAAGTTTGACAGACCATGGGGGGAGGGTTCCTCAATGCAGGATGCTCTTCCTTCTCGACTTATGAAACAGGTGGAAGTACTTGAGCATCCACAAGCGATTGAGAAACCTTAGGAAATAATACACGTGCAACTGATTGATTTCCACTATAGAGGCAGGTGGGACAAAAGTAATATTACGATTGTGGGGAGGTCTATTTTGTGCTTGATGGTTTCCTAGTTGTCCTTGAAAGGATGGTGAAGGGGGAACCTCAACATATCTACCAGATGCTCGGGGACGGGGAAGAATCTTTGATTCGAGCTTAACTTCAATCACCACCTATGATATATGGGGAACTACTGTCATAGCCTCAGAAGATCGAGGAGGTCCAGGGACATCACAAGGAGGTATGTTACTAAGCGACAACTCTGAAATTTTTTGTGCTTTAAATTTCTAATATGATAAAAAGAATAGATCCTCTCTAGCTCAAGCAACTCCAACTAGTTTTGGCAAGAATTAGTCAATGTTTCACATATGCTACCTAAGGTTGTGATGTGGTTGTCATTGATGTCAACACTCAGTGATGTCAACACTTAGTTTTGGTTGTTATTGATGCTTGTTGATGGTATACTATTATAGTGTGGTAACAGTTATGTTACTAATGAAATTAGAAGAATCAAGATGATATATTAAGATGGGAATTAGAAGAATCAAGATGACATATTAAGATGGAAATTAGAAGCATCAAGATGATATATTAAAATGGGAATTAGAAGCATCAAGATGTCATATTAAGATGGGAATTAGAAGTATCAAGATAAGGACCAATGTTCTTATTTAGGAGATATTTTTGATGATCTAAAGCATGTTATATGCCCTTTCTTGTTGTTCCTATAAAAGTATGTGTTGCTACATGGAGGTTATGGTCTCCAGATGTTGATAAAGGTTTTTGCTGCAGGAAGCTTCCTTGAAGGCTATTTGGGAGAATGCTCTGCATTCCTCCACATTTGTAGATATAGTCATGCGGTTTAGAAGTTAGGTTCAGTATGCTGAGAAAGTTGTAAGTGACAGAGTTATGGTCTGTGCTCTGGCAGAGTAAAGTGATGATGAAGGCTTGTTAGAATGCTTTGTATTCCTCTGAAAGTGAAGATTTGTCCATGCGGTTTTGTGGACATATTCATAGATGTTAAATGCATGCTAGTTTGTAGTATCAAGTGATTTGGTGGTCCGCAAGTTTAGGTTTTCATTTGATAGTTTGCTATAGATAGTTTTGGATGCCTAGTTGTTCTTAGAACATATGTTGAAGATGTGAACCAAAAAGTTCTTCTTCTGCATAGTTCAAGAGTGTTTGGAGATGTTGTATGAGTCATTCTGACTCATTTGGTAGAACCGCAAGTAATGTTTAATACTTCATCTATACCACAAAGATTGTAATGATCGATGTGCTACAACTTTCATGTTTTCTTGCTTAAGGGTGACCTAATTCAATTATGTGAAGTCTGTGGATGTTATTCCTTGAAGATTGATGATGTGAAGGATGCTTAGGACCAAGTTAAGCATGTTTTGAGATCCACAAGGCATGTTCCACTTCCTAGTGTTGAGTGTAGTCCATGTTAAGGCCTTTCCTCTACACGTTTCATGTTGTTTGATCTCTGGCCAACTTGTAATTGTAGTATTCTTGTTGTCTCTAGCCGACAGACAATGTAATTAATGTAATACCATGTATATATTGTAAACCTAGTTTATCTAGGTGAGGTATGGTTGCGAAGATGAATATATGAGGAGTAGAATATGAATGTGTAATGCATTGTGATATGCGACTAAAGGAGAAAGAGAAGAAGTGATAGATTCTGTCTGGATTCATCTTGAAGACATTTTTGTGATAGGAAGGAAGTGTAGAGAGTGCCTAACTGAATCAATCATCAAAAGAGGAGAATTGTAATCATCAAAGGAATGAGCTTCATTGTCAGTTTTAGATAGTAGGAGGATTGTCATGCTGTAATCATTTCTGAGTTTATTCTTAGATCAGGGAGTAGTTTCTTTCTTGGGTTGTAGTCCTAAAACAAAGTATGTAGGGAGTTGTATCTTCTTTGGGTTGTAGCCCTAAAACAAAGTTTGTAGGGAGTAGTAGCTTCCTTGGGTTGTAGCCCTACAACAAAGTTGTAATTTTTAGCTTCATATATTGTGATTTAATTGTCATCGTGCTTTTTTCCCTTTCGGGTTTTCCACATACATCTGGTGTTATGTGGTGTTGTGCATTGTGTTGATATATTATGCTTTTGTTAATGTTGTAATGTTTAAGTTTTGATCTGCTCTAGAGGGTTTGAGATTTGATTGAATATTGATTCAACCCCTCTCAGTATTAGGTGTGTTCAACAATTGGTATCAGAGCTAAGTTACTCAGAAGAAGCTTAACCACTTGAGGAAGGTCTGGGATGGCTCATAATGGTTCTCACATGGAACCTATATTTGTTGGAACAAATTATTCCTCTGGAAGCTAAGGATGGAAAACTATCTATCTTCTCTAGGGTTTGGTGTTTGGCAAGCTGTCAAGAATGGTTACACTGCTCCTGCTTTTGATCCTATAGATGCTAATGAGATTAAGTTGTATGATAACAATGCCAAGGCAAAGAGTGCTATCTTGAGTGGGCTAGCTAATTCAGAACTTCTAAAGGTAATTAGTTGTAAATTTGCTAAGGATGTCTAGGTAAAACTTGGTAGCATTTGTGAAGGAGATAGTAAAGTAAAGCAAGCCAAGATGCAAATCTTCAAGAGAAAATTTAAGACCCTAATGATGACAGAAGATGAAGATATTACTAGTTATATGCTCTGAGTGCATGAAATAGTTAATGGCATCATAGGTCTTGGTGGAGAAGTGAAGGAAGATGAGATTGTGAAGAAAGTTTTGAGATCTCTCCCTAAATCTTACAGTCATAAGGTATCTGCTATTGAGGAGACTCAAGACTTAGATAGTTATATAGTAGATCAGTTGTTTGGCTCTCTCACAACCTTTCAAATGAGAGAATTTGACAAAGGTGATCCAAACAAGGAAGCAACATTCAAAGCAAGTAAGAAGGCAGAAGATGAAGCAACTAATCAAGATGATGTCCTTGATGAGGTAGAGGCAAACTTTATAAGAAGATTGAAGAAGGGCACTAGAAATTACAAAGGTAATTTAGCTTTCAAATGCTTCAATTGTGGGAAAATTGGTCATTTTGCTTCTAAATGTCCTTTTAAAGATTCAAAGCTAACAAAAAAAGAGAGAAGTCCAAAAGAAGTTTGTATTCCATGCAGAGCCATTGTTCTTTAGAAGATTATGATCATGATGATTTAAATGATGAAACATTTTTCATGGCCATGAATATTGGTGATAAAAAGGGTGATATTGGGAAATGTAAAAAATCAGATACCTTGCAGGCGGACCAAGATAATGAAAGATCAATGGTTGTGTGGACTTCCTTCTGTGGAAAAGAAGAAGACAATGCTTGGGTTATTGATAGTGGTTGCTCTAACCACATGACTAGTGACAAGGATAATTTTATTAGCCTCAAGAAATAGAATGGTGGAGCTGTTAAGTTTGGTGGTGATGAGTCAACACAAATATGTGGAAAGGGTGCTATAACTATTGATGGGAAGAACAAGACTAAAGATGTCCTCTATGTCAAAGGGCTAAAGCACAATCTTCTTAGTGTTAGTCAGATGTGCAGTAAGGGCTGCAATCTTACCTTTCATGCCAAAGGATGTGAAATCAGGAAGGCAGGGTCCAGAAGACTAGCTATAGAAAGTATTAAGACATATGGAGATATCTATCATCTAAAGGAGGTAAATGGAAGAACCTGTTTATTGGCACAATCTGGTGAGTGTTGGCTATGGCACAAGTGAATGTGACACACCAACTTTGATAATATGGTAAAGATCATCTCTACTCATGCAATCAGAGATATGCCTAAGATAACCAAACTTACAAACACATTATGCAAGGAATGTCAAATGGAAAAGCAAACAAAGACAAATTTCAACAAGGAGTACTCTTCTACAATGCCATTGGAGCTGATTCATACTGACCTATGTGGTCCTACAAGAACAAAGAGTCAACAAGGTGAAAGGAATTTCATGTTTCTTATTGATGATTACTCTAGAATGACTTGGGTTACTTTCTTAAGAAAAAAATCAGAAGCCTTTGATAAGTTTAAAATTTTCAAAGAAATATTTGAGAATGAAATGGATGCTAAGATCGCATGCTTAAGATTTGATAGAGGAGGATACTTAAATGAATTTGAAAAGTTATGCGAAGGTCATGGTATTAGGAGACATTTGGCAGCTCCTAGAACCCCTCAACAGAATGGGGTAGTGGAGAGGAAGAATAGGACTATGTAAGAGATGGCTACGGAAATGTTGAAAGATGCAGATCTCATTGATATGTATTGGAAGGAAGCAGTTCACATTGTTGTCTATCTACTTAATAGAGTACAATTGAGAGTCAATGGCACTAAGACCCCTTATGAGCTATGGTATGGAAGACCTCCCACTATCAGATATTTTAGAATCCTTGGTAGAAAATGCTACATTAGGAGAGATGAAGAAGCCCTTGGAAAGTTTGATTCAAGGAGTGATGAAGGGATCGTTCTTGGTTAATCAACCAGAAGCAAAGCCTATAGATGCTACAACAAGATATTGGGAAAGATGATTGAATTTCTTGCACAAATGTTAAGGTAGATGAAGACTTGTATCAGATTTCACAAGAACCAAAAGATTGCAGGTTTGATATACCTCTCTACATTAAAGAAGAAGAAGAAGAAGAAAAGGAGAAGGGAGAGAAGGAACAAGAATCAGAGCAGATCCCTAAGACTGAGCAAAGTATGTTCAGAAGAATCACTCAGTAGATCAAATCATTGGGAATAAGATTGAAGGTGTGCAGACTGGGAGAAGACTTGCAAAAGCAAGTGAACAAGTGAATTTGTGCCTATTATCAAATACCTGAGAGCCCAAAACCTTTGCTGATGCTAACAAAGATGATGTATAGTTGGAAGCAATGGAAGAAGAATTGAATCAAATAGAAAAGAATCAGACTTGGGAATTGGTTCCTAGACCAACTGACAAGAATGTTATAGGAACAAAGTGGGTGTTCTAGAATAAGCTAAATGAAGATGGTGAAGTTGTGAGGAACAAATCAAGGTTGGTGTGTAAGGGTTATTCACAAGTTGAAGGTATTGATTTTGAGGAGACTTTTGCTTTGGTATCTAGGATGGAGGCAATCAAGATGTTTCTTGCCATTGCTGCTCACAAAAACTTCAAGGTCTATCAGATGGATGTCAAGTCAGTATTCCTGAATGGTGATTTAGAAGAAGATGCCTATATTGAGAAACCAGATAGTTTCCAGCTATCATAAGATCTAGACATGGTGTGCAGACTCAAGAAAGCTTCAAGCATGGACTCAAGCAAGCCCCTAGAGCTTAGTATGCTTAGTTGGATAAGTACTTACTTTAGCAAGGTTTCAAGAAAGGTATTGTAAACACTAATCTTTACATCAAGGTAGAGGAAGAAAAGATTTTGACAATTGTTGTATATGTTGATGATGTCATCTTTGGTGGAGATGATAGTATGTGTAAGAGGTTTGTAGAAGAAATGCAAAAAGAGTTTGAGATGACTATGATTGGTGAGTTGTTTTTCTTCATTGGGCTTCAAATTGTACAACTAGATGATGGTATCTTTATTTCTCAGGCTAAGTATGTTAGAGAGATGTTGAAGAAATTTGGTATGGAGGAGTCCAAACTAGTAAGTACTCCTATGGTTACTAGTTGTCACTTGAGGAAGGATGATGAGTCACCTAAAGTTGATTAGACTCTCTATAGATCTATGATTGGAGGATTATTGTACTTGACTGCTTCTAGACCTGATATTATGCATGCAGTATGTTTGGTTGCCAGATATCAAGCTAATCCTAAGAAAACTCATGAGAAGGCAGTAAAAATAATATTCATATATTTGAAGGGAACTCCAAATTATGGCTTGTGGTATAAGAAGGATGATAATTTTTCTTTGAGTGCCTATACTGATGTTGATTGGGTAGGATGTGTAGATGACCGAAGAAGCACCAGTGGTTGAAGTGCATTTTTCTTAGGAGACAGATTGGTCTATTGGTTTAGTAAGAAGTAGGACTCAGTGTCCTTATCCATAGTAGATGCTGAGTATATTGCTACAACATCTTGTTGCACCCAAGTGCTTTGGATGAAGCAAGCTTTGAAGGATATAAAGGTCATGTATGATGAGCTTATTCCTATTTTGTGTGATAATACAAGTGCTATCAATATTTCTAAGAATCCAATGATGCATTCTAGAAGGACTCAGTGTCCTTATCCATAGTAGATGCTGAGTATATTGCTACAACATCTTGTTGCACCCAAGTGCTTTGGATGAAGCAAGCTTTGAAGGATATAAAGGTCATGTATGATGAGCTTATTCCTATTTTGTGTTATAATACAAGTGCTATCACTTTTTGAGAGAGAAGGTTGCAAATAAAGAAGTGAAGTTGGAATATATTCCAACATAGGATCAGATTGTAGATATTTTCACAAAGGATCTTGCAAATGATACTTTTGAGTGTCTCCCATGGAAGTTATGGGTAATTTCCCCTCCTTCCAACTAGATGCATGGGTGATACATATGTCCAAGGGGAGTAATTCATGCTATATCTTTTTACCGGACTAATGGAGGCTACCTCTCAAGGGGAGAAGGTAGTGGTTGTTGCTGATAGGGGGTGAAGGTTGAAAATGAGAATTTGTTGCCCCTTTTCCTTGATGTCAAAGGGGGAGAATGAGCAAGGGTTTGTTGACATCAATGCCAAAGGGGGAGATTGTTGCACATATGCTACCTAAGGTTGTGATGTGGTTGACATTGATGTCAACACCCAGTTTGAGCTGTCATTGATGCTTGTTGATGGTATACTATGATAGTGTGGTAATAGTGATGTTGTTGATGTTCATGGTTGAATGTCACTCCCTACTTAATGTAGTATTGAGCATGTTTTTTGTCAGCAGAGATGACATGAAGTTGATATCTTAAGATGGGAATTAGAAGCATCAAGATGACATATTAAGATGGAAATTAGAAGCATCATGATGATATATTAAAACGGGGATTAGAAGCATCAAGATGACATATTAAGATGGAAATTAGAAGCATCAAGATGATATATTAAGATGGGAATTAGAAGCATCAAGATGACATATTAAGATGGGAATTAGAAGTATCAAGATAAGGACTAATGTTGTTATTGAGGAGATGTTACTGATTATTTGAATCATGTTGTATGCCCTTTCCTATTGTTCCTATAGAAATATGTGTTTCTACAATGAGGTTTTGGTCTCCAGATGTTGATAAAGGTTTCTACTATAGGAAACTGCCTTGAAGGCTGTTTGGGAGAATGCTCTGCATTCCTTCGCATTTGTAGATATGGTCATGCAGTTTAGAAGTTATGTTTAGTATGCTATAAAGTTTCATGTTTTCTTGCTTAAGGGTGACCTAATTCAATTATGTGAAGCATGTGCATGTTATTCCTTGAAGATTTATGTTGTGAAGGATGTTTAGGACTAGGTTAATCATATTTTGGGATCCACAAGGTGTGTTCCTCTTCCTGGTGTTGAGTGTAGTTCATCTTAAGGCCTTTCCTCTACACTTTTCATGTTGTTTGATCTCTGGCTGACTTGTAATTGTAATATTTTTGTTGTCTCTAGCCAATAGGAAATGTAATCAATGTAATATCATGTATATATTGTAAACCTAGTTGATCTAGGTGAGGTATGGTTGCAAAGATCAATATGTGATGAGTAAAATATGAATGTGTAATGCATTGTGATGTGCGACTGAATGAGAAAGAGCAGAAGTGATAGATTCTGTCCGGATTCATCTTGAAGACATTTTTGTGATAGGAAGGAAGTCAAGAGTGTGCTTAATTGAATCAATCATCAAAAGAGGATAATTACAATCATCAAAGGAATGAGTTTCATTGTTAGTTTTAGACAATAGGAGGACAGTCATGATGTAATCATTTCTGAGTTTATTCTCAGGTTAGGGAGTAGTTTCTTCCTTGGGTTGGAGCCCTAAAACAAAGTTTGTAGGGAGTTCTAGCTTCCTTGGGAGTGACCCTAAAACCTTTCTTTAGGGAGTAGTAGCTTCCTTAGGTTGTAGTAGTAAAAAAAAGTTTGTAGGGAGTAGTAGCTTCCTTGGGTTGTAGCCCTAAAACAAAGTTGTAATTTTGAGCTTCATTTATTGTGAGTTAATCCTCACTAGGATTTTCCCCTTTGGGGTTTTCCACACACATCTGGTGTTATGTGGTGTTGTGAATTGTGTTGATATTTTATGTTTTTGTTAATGTTGTAATGTTTAAGTTTTGATTTGCTCTGGAGGGTTTGAGATTTGATTGAATACTGAATCACCCCCCCTCTTAGTATTAGGTGTGTTCAAAAGTCAAGTGTAAAGTGTCCATGTTGAGCAACAGGCTGGTATCAACTGTGATGTAAAGCATGCACACGTCCCTCAAATGGAAAATTTAAGCACTTATGAACCATAGAGGGGACTGCCTTCATGGAGTGGAGCCATGGGTGACCCAACTTCACATGAAATAAGTCTAATGTTGGTATGATGACAAAAGTAACATCCAATGATCTTGGACTGACCTTGACGGAAAGGGTCAAGGCACCAAGAGTTGGAAGGATAGACCCATCATGTGCTCTAATCACAATTTCAAGTATATCATAGTTATCGTGATATAAACCATGCATGTAGAGAAACTTTTCAATTACTACATTTAATATACATATAGGATCTATCATAGCACCCCTTATAGGTTTGTCATTGATTTGAATGGTGATGTATAGAGGTCCATCAAGAGCTGCAATAGTAGCATCAAGTGGAGTAAACTTTATAGACGGTTCAGGTTCATCTCACTCTTTATGAATGTAGGCATCGACATACAAACATAACCTTCATAGTCTTGTTCTTGATGATTATAAGTACATATAATTTCTTGAGATGGATCCACAACATTAGATTCACGATGAGGTAATAGATTTATGTATATTTGTAATTCTTGATTAGGTGGAGCCCCCGATAATTTATTTCCTTTTACATTTACATCAATAACCTGGATTACATTGGAATCAATGAGATCTTGAACTTCATGTTTAAGATGCATACATATTTCAATGTCATGATCAGTGGTGCAGTGAAATTGACAAAAAGACTTCAAATCAAAAGAAGATGCTTGGATTGGATCGAGAGGTCTAATGGGTGGAAGCTTGATGAGATTGTTGTTCAATA
Organism: Cunninghamia lanceolata; assembly: GCA_027924645.1. NCBI lineage: Eukaryota > Viridiplantae > Streptophyta > Pinopsida > Cupressales > Cupressaceae > Cunninghamia > Cunninghamia lanceolata. The sequence goes on from BSBN01000346.1 coordinate 978,811, forward strand.
GTTGTGTCATTATAGAGTAGAGGGAATCTAATAATGGTGTGAAATGTCTTGTCTTTGGTTTCAATTTATATGGGGTGGGAGTAGAAGATGACGTTGCTGCCACATGTTTTCTTATGTTATTGGCTAAAATTGCATTGATCTTGATGAAGTTTTTGTTGTGTCTTTTGAATAAATGATTGTGTGAGGCTTCAGATTGACCAACTAGAGCTGATGAGGGATTATTCTCATACTGACTAAATGGAAGTTGGTAATCATGGAGAGTCGTGCAAAGATGAGTGAAAGAATCATAACACATCAACAATATTTTATCACAGATGTGAGATTGTAAGTCCCAATAAATTTTCTTTGTACATTAGCATCCATAATAGAATATTGAACTTGTGAAAAGAGAGCTTGATAAAGGCCCATAAAATCTATTACTTTCTCTTTTATTCCTTCTTTTCAATGAAACAATTTGGTCAAATAGACTTGAGGTCCAATGTTTGCTTGAAAATGTTCGAGGAAGTTAATGATTAATTGTGAAAAATAAGTGATTGAATTAGGAGGCAAGGAGCAAAACCAATCCAAGGCTGAGTCTTTGAGTGACCTAGGAAAGAGTTTTGCCAAAATTGCATCTTCAAAGAAGAAATCACTACACATAGCTATGAAGGCTGCCACATGGTTGTTAGGGTCTCCCTTCCCATTATACTTCTTAAAATGACGGGTTTCAAACTTCTTGGGAATTTGAGCTCTTAGGATAGGATAAGATAAAGGGATACAAATATAATGTGATGCCATAGAGGGTTTGGTGGGACTTTGGTTTATTCTTTCTAATTATTGTTGGATGAATTTCATATTTTGCAAAAGTTGATTGATGATAGGGTCGGAAGGTGAACTAGGTTGAGATTGGTATGAATGGATGGGGCTAACCATAGGTTGTGACATTGTATGACTAGACTTGTGGAAAGTGATATTAGGCTTAGTTTGGTTTTATTTAGGTGAGGAGACACTAGGTTTTGTGTTTGTATAATTGAAGGGAATGAAACTACAATGACGAATGGGATTCCCAGAGGATAACCCAACACATTTGGTAGAACTATTACTAGGTTGTGTAGTTGTGGTGAGAATAGTAGAAGTGTATGTAGGAATAGGGAGTGTTGGTATGGGTGCCAAAACTTGAGTCCCTATTTGATTAGAAGAAGTCGCATTAGTAATGATTTCAGTGCAACTAGATGCAGATAAAATGTTGTTATGCACTAAATGAGCTAGGCCACGCAAGACTTCTAATGCCTCTTGTCCTTTGAGAAATAGACTTCTTAGACTCTCAACAATAGGGATGACCTCCTCAGCTATATGTTCTGAGCTTACAAATTGATGAAAATTAGCCATATCAATGTCTAATCTTTAAGTTTGGGCTTCAGGAACATGAGCCACAAGTTCATCTATGTTGATGGATTCATAAAAAGTTGATTCTTTCAGGATATGTGAAGAAGGGATATCAGGAAGAAGTGATGTGCCTTCTTGTGTGATTAGACTTGGAAATTGGAGTTCTGATGTGTTGTTATTAGATTTATTCAAAGAATTAGAACTCATAATTCAAAGACTTCTTCGCACAAGACTGTTTGAATTAGGGCATTGGGTCACAAAACTCATAAATTTTTTACAAGCCTTAGTGACACACAAGATGGACACAAAGAAGAGATGAATGAGGTGATGAAAGAAGATTTTGACTTTTTGTTTAAATGAAGCAATGTTTTGTACCTTTGATCAAATGTAAACAAATATGATTAAATAATAAATGCTTGATCAATTTCTACTCAAAGCAAATTAAATATAATCCATAATCATGCTCCAAATCAAACCCTCAATTTAATGCTTTTTAAAAAAATGTATCAATCCAAAAATTCTTCTTCTTTTCCAATTTCAAAAGAAGATGACATATATCATGTATTAGAAAAAAGTAAAATCAGATTTGAAATAAGATATGAATTACAAACCCTAGATTTCACATTAACTAGGTTTTTCTAAAAAGATAATTTTTTTGACAAACCCTAGGAATGAATAGGTCCAAATGCAAAATAAAGCACTATGAAATGATTAATGAATGCAATGCCAATCAGAATCTGATGCAAAAATCAGAAATTTAAATCTTTCTATGATGATCTAAAACCTATAAAATGAAAATAATGCAATAAATATGCTTTTTCTAAGCCTAAAATGCTTGATTTTTCACTCTTCAATGCAAATATGCAAGAATATATTTTTATTAAACACAAAGATGATATGCTACAAAAAATGAAATCAATTTATTCATGCCACAAAGATCTGAAACAATTCACTAATCTCCAAGCCCTAGGTTCGAGACTAGCTAGATTTTCTAACAATGCAAGGTTTTTGTAAACCCTAATGTTGAAACAAAATAATTTATGTAGGTATGCAAAGTGATCAATGACTTCAATCCTAATTAGATCTAGGGAAGAAAACAACTCAGATCTAAATCAAGAAGGATGTCAAAGTATAAGATACTCCAGGTTCACCAAAATGTTATGTGGAAAAGAGAGATCTAGCCTAAAAGGTTAAACTAGGTCAAACCCTCTTCCATTTAACATTGAGACACAAACCGAGCTTGGATTCTACCCATGAAGGAGAAACAAACTATAGGGATTTTTTCCTTTTGTTGTATAAAGGAGTGTCAACCAAATTCAACCAAAACTAACCAACCAAACTAGAGGAAAGGATGAAACCCTAATTGACCAAGATGTGCAAATAGACGACTGTCAGAAACAAATATAGAGATTTTTTAAGTATAATAGAGATCAAGAGATAGAGAAGAACCTATATGTAACTTTAGGAGCATAGAAGTACCAGGGTGCTAGTGTTAGGAAAGGTGTCTCAACCTTGCAACTACAAAAGGTTACTATTCTTCCCAGTTTTGGTCTTTTCGAATACCCTTTATCTTGAAGAATGGGTTAGAACTGTCAAAGTTTCCAAAAGGGGCTAAAAATGCTAGGTCTTACTATTTTTAGTAACTCTACATTTGAGCTTGGATGGACTTGAAATTTTCCCAAAAGGTGTGGAACTGCCAAGTAAACATCTTGGGTTAGTTTCGACTCAAGGTCATGTCTGGATTACAAGATATTAAAGTTTTCATTTTTTGAAACTCTGGGAAGAAGTTTTGAACTTAGATTTGAGGCATTTAGAGGTACCTAAACACCCCAAAAGTTGTCATAACTAGTGAATCTAGTTATATCTTGATAGATCTCTTCACGAGATTTTTGACGCATTAAACAATTCACCAATCAGACACCCAAATCAAAAGTTATGACCTCCAGAAGTTGGGCTCCCATTTTGGGAAATGTGAAAACGTGTTGGACACTTAAAAGAGCTATAAAGGGGAGAGTTACACATGTTGGTATGTGATTTGGCACATCACAAGGCATCTTTTATTGGAGATAATTTGGGTGCCACTTTTGGGTGGTTTTCTAGCTCATGGTTTTGTAATTACCGCTGACGGTTTACTGTATTATATCTCCTATATATCAGGATCTTGAGATGGAGGTTGTGTGTGAGAGTCTTATATATGTTGAGTTTCCTCCAGTTCTCTAGTTGGTTATACTCCCATGAAAGCTTCCTCTATAAGTATATTGTAATCTTCTTGATTCCTTAATAATATATTGGGCAATTTTAGACTGTGGGGTTTTTCTCCTGAAAGGTTTTCCCCACATAATTATTGTGTTATGGTATGATTTCTGTTTGTGTTTATTTATGTAACTGTGGTAAAGATCTTAATTTTTTTGCATATCCCTCCCCTCAAGATTAGTGTAGGAAGTTGTTCTGCTACCTTAGCTTCCTTGCAAGTGGTGTTAGAGCTTGATCACCTTTGGTTTTAGTTGTGGGTTGTTGGGTTTTTTGAACTAATCTAGTTTTGAGAGGGAATTTGTGCAAAAGATAGTTTGTGATCTTGTTGCATGGATTTTTAGATTGTGAGCACATCAAAGAGAATAGAGGTAGAAAAATTTTCTGGTAAAATTTTTTAGATGTGGAAGCTAAAGATGGAGGATTTGTTAATTGATTGAGATCTGTGGGATGCTATTGATGAGAAAGTTTCAAGGCCCACATATGCTACTTTGGCTATTGAATATGATGTTATGGATCATAAAGCCAGGGGTCTCATTAGATTGTGCCTGACAGACTCTATTTTAATCAATGTCCATGAAAAGTCCTCTGCAAATAAACTATGGAAGAAACTTGGTGAAATATATCAAGCGAAATATTTAGTGAACAAGATTTTCTTGAGGAAGAAATTATATTCCTTGGGAATGGAAGAGGGTGGACAAATTTCAAACCACTTGGAAGCATTCAATATGTTGGTGGCTCAATTGGCATCAGCTGGTGTAAAAATGGATGAGGAGGAGAGATGTAAGATCCTGCTTTGTTCTTTGCTTGATTCTTGTTGTGGTGATTCGAAGTACTTCTGTTATCCTAAAAGTTGAAGATGTCATGGGTTCTTTGCTTTCTAAAGAAATAAGGAGGAAGGTATCCATCAGTGCTAAATAAGACCTAAGTGTTCATCGAAGACCTAAAGAAAAAGGCAAGAAGAACGAGAAGCATGACAAATCCAAGTCCAAGGGGAGATCCAAATCTTCTAGAAAGTCCAAAGTTATTTGCTAGAATTGTGGTAAGCCTTGACACTTCTGTAAGGAGTGTACAGAAGAAAAGAAGAAGAAAAGAAGAAATTTGATTATGATTCTGAGTTCAAGAAGGAAGATGGTGATGTGCTTATTACAACTCTGGCCACTCATGCAAGTAATGATGCATGGTTAATTGACTCAGGTGCATCTTTCCATATGACTTGTAATAGAGATTGGTTTTCTGAATATGAAGAATTTGATGGAGGTAAGGTGTACTTGGGTGATGATTCTCATTTAAATATTGTTGGCTGCGGTAAAGCTAAAATTAGATTTCCTGATAGTAGAATAAAAAGGATTAATGGTGTGTTGCATATCCCTAGATTAGCATGAAATTTATTATATCTGTGAGAAAACTAATAGATGAGGTTGTGCAGGTAATATTCTCTGATACAGGGTGCAAGATGGCTAGAGGTGCTATGGTGATCACTAGAGGTGTCAGATTTGACACATTGTATAAGATTGAGTTAGAACACACTAATTTACTGAGAGGGGGGTGAATCAATATATGTCAAAACTCAATCCAAATCAACTTTATCAACACAACTTTCTACTACCTTAAATAGATGATAAAGAAAATTAAGCAATTCAAAGCACCACACATAATCACACAACCATAACACCAAATTTACATGGAAAACCCTAGAAGGGAAAAACCATGGTGAGCAAGCTTCTTGGATCTACTGTCCAAATCCATCCTCACAAATAATAAAAGATTTACAACATGTTTTATGGGCTACAACCCAAAGGAAGCTACAACTCCCTGAAATACAATTTTTATGGCTTCAACCAAAGAAAGGTACAACTCCTGAAATACAATTTTTATGGCTTCAACGAAAAGAAGCTACAACTCCCTACTATGCTACAACACTTACAAAAAGAGGCTGCAACCTTTATACAACATACTTGACAATTTCCACTGATCAATCACATCTACAGCATCACAACCCTTCACACTGACATGTATCTTTAAGACTTCTCCTCAAACAACTCTACTACCTTCACAACACACAAACTCCTTCACATTTGCACATACATCTTCACACACTCATTCAATTTGCAACAAACTCAAGCTTTCATTTATATTCTCTGCAAGCTTAAAAAAATTTCTCCTTTTTCGACCAAGATGACATGTGTAGCATGAAATGTTCAATGACCACAACAAGTCTACACCCAAAGTCATGTAGAAATCTAATACATTTCAAACTAAGTGATAAACATGACCTATTTTATCTTTGTACACATCTCAAAGCTAGTGCACACTTCTAAACACATGGCACAATCACCTAGATATATCAAGTTGGCTTCACAAACAATTATCCTTCCACATATTAGCTCTAGACCTAAAGAGGTACCAAAGAAACCAAATAATATCATACGGATCACTTCACAAATATTATATGACTTACAAAAACATTTTCATACATTCCTTTAACTGAATTATGCATCATCTTTCTGGTGCAAACAAACAGACACTGAACCCAACATCTCTTGCAAACTTTGATCACATAATTATGATATAGAACATTCAAAACCAAACTCACGGTACTCTTCAATACCTAAAACTTGAATTGGACAAGCATACAATCATTCTGAACATATCTTCCAAACAACAAAGCCAGATATTCCAATGCGGTGAAATGTGGTGGCTTTTACATTCTCCTCCTGAAAATCCTAATTAGCAACATGATTTGTCTTTACTCTGTTGACTCTGGAGAACCTCTTGTTGGATCTAGGGCATACAACTGAGAGGGGGGGGGTGAATCAGTTGTATAGAACTTCTTTTATTTCAAACACTTAATTCTCTGTTGTTAGTTAGCAGCATATCAAATAATCATTCATGGAAGCATAATACATAAACATAAGAGCAGATAAGCATCAACACATTGAACACCAAGATTTTGACGTGGAAAACCCGGTTAAGGGAAAATCCACGGGGTGATTAACCCAAGAATTATTCTTTGTTAGAAGAATAAAGAAAAATGAATGGCACATGCCAATAAGGGCTCACTGCCCGAGCACACTGCTCACAAAAGAGGCCCACTGCCTACAAGGAGACACACTGTCTACAAAGTGATAAAAATCACAGTCTTGAACTGGAGAATGACATCTCTACCATGTCCGGATCAGTTCCAATTAAGCCCAACAATCTCTGCTCTGCCTTTCGCACCTTTCTTCACTATATCATACTCATCCACACACCACACCTTGAAATGAACTCACAAACCGTTATTTATACAAGACATCAACTTAGGAACAAACATCTAAGTCGGCAAACAACCATAGGAGTATCCGCAAGATGAATAACACATCCGGTCGGCCATCACAAGAACATTCGCAGGATGAACAACTCATCCGGTCGGCTAAACAGAGAAATAACTTTATCCGAAAGAATAACTTCAATTCCGGGCTCTACCATCAATGCGGACCAACAACACAACCTAAACATGATCCAGGAACCTTCACAAGCCTGTCTGAATGTCCGGATACATCCGCACTTCCTCTGCTTACTGGGATCTCTTGTCTTCCTCATCCGGAACTTCAAGAACACAGTCTGTCGCCACTGTCATAATGCAAGAGGTACTTCCGGACCTCCAAATCACACACAAATCAGGATGACACATCACAAGGACACCTCAAACACTCCTTCCAATCCGCAAATTATGATAATACAATTCCGGACCTCACCGGACCTTTTTGTGATCCTCTGTCACCTCCAGATACTTGCCGGACCCGGTTCTATACCGGCAGCCATAACTCCTTCAGATCTTCATGCGGACCTCTGAAATCTTAACTGTAGCATCTCAAGACTCATATCTAATAACCCTTTAATCCGCATCCTCCGGTTCTCATCCTATACAGTAGTTTTACCTTCTTCTCATTACTGTTCTTCATTGTTCCTGACTGAGGCTAATTTTCTCAATATCCTCAGCACAAAGCTCATCAAATCCTTCTTGTCAATGCAGTATGAGTATGTTGACATCAATGACAACACTGGCTCACCTCATACTTGCAACAATCTCCCCCTTTGTCATTGATGGCAACATATGATGTGAAAAACCATCAAGACAAGAACTTCTCTTTTCTGTCACAGCTCCCCCTATCAACAACAACTCTTCACATGTCTTCCTTTGCTGCTCCCCCTTTGATCATCAACCACTTGTTTTTCACATGTCTTCTCTCCCCCTTTGACATCAATGGCAAAGGGCTCATACTTGCAATCCTCATGCATCAGAATCATACCAGCTGCTCCCCCTTAGTTGCAGCTCCCCATTAGTCCGGATCACAAGATATGACTGTGATAGCCACCGGACTGATGCACATCAGTGCATCTTAGTTCATCACCGGAGGGGCCATGACCCCTAACTTTTCCCGGAGATATTCAAAAGAGTCTTTGGGAAGAGGTTTTGTAAAGATATCTGCAATCTGATCCTTGGAGGGAACATACTCCAATCTGACTTCTTCCTTGTTTACTTGTTCTCTTAAAAAGTGAAATTTGATAGATATGTGCTTAGTCTTAGAATGCAATACCGGATTCTTGGAAATATTAATTGCACTTGAATTATCACAGAAAATTGTGATAGGCTCCTCATATTCAACTTTGATGTCTCTTAGCATCTGCTTCATCCATAAGATTTGAGTACAACTACCTGCTGCTGCAATGTATTCTGCTTCAGTTGTAGACAGAGATATTGCATCTTGTTTCTTGCTTAGCCAAGAAACCAATCTCTTCCCTAAAAAGAATGCTCCACCACTAGTGCTCTTCCTGTCATCCACATCTCCTGCCCAGTCTGCATCTGTGTAGGCATGAAGAGAGAAGTCCGGATCTCTAGGGTACCATAGACCATACTCCACTGTTCCTTTCAAGTACCTAAAAATTCTTTTGATTGCCATAACATGAGATTCTCTAGGATCAGCCTGGAATCTTGCCACAAGACCAACAGCCTGCATTATATCTGGTCTAGTTTGAGTGAGGTACAACAATCCACCAATCATTGATCTATACTTTGTCTGATCTGCCTTTGGAGAGTCATCATCTTTGCTTAACTTACATCCGGTTGCCATAGGAGTGTTCATAGATTTTGAATCTTCCATACCAAATTTCTTTAACAATTCTTTCACATATTTGGTCTGAGAAATGAAGATCCCTTTTTTTGTTTGAGTAATTTGCAGACCCAAGAAGAAATTCATTTCACCAAGCATAGACATTTCAAACTCACTTTTCATCTGATTTGCAAAAGTTTTGCACATACTATCTCTTCCTCCAAAAATGATATCATCCACAAATACTTCAACAATTAGAATATTTTCATGATCAATTTTGAAATATAAGTTACTGTCAGCAGTACCTTTGTTGAAACCAATCTGCACAAGATGCTTATCCAACCTTTCATACCATGCTCTTGGGGCTTGCTTCAATCCATACAAAGCTTTCTTCAATTTGCAGACCATATCATTATTGTCAGACAATTGAAAACCATCCGGTTGTTCAATGTAGACTTCTTCTTCCAGATCACCATTTAGGAAGGCAGACTTGACATCCATCTGATATACCTTGAAGTCTTTGAAGGCAGCAAATGCAAGAAGTAATCTGACTGCTTCAATTCTTGCCACCGGAGCAAAAGTCTCTTCAAAGTCAATTCCTTCTATTTGAGAGTAGCCTTTGCAGACCAATCTAGCTTTGTTTCTGATTACTTCACCAGCTTCATTTAGTTTGTTCCGGAAGACCCACTTGGTTCCAATTACATTCCTGTCTCTAGGTCTGGGAACAAGATCCCAAGTATGATTTTTCTCAATTTGCATCAATTCATCTTCCATTGCTTTGGTCCAGTTTTCATCATTGCAGGCTTCATTTATTGATTTAGGTTCAATCTTTGAAATCAGACAACATTCATTCTGATTTTGAGCAACATTTCTTCTAGTTTGTACACCTTTGCTTTTGTCACCTATGATTTGATCTTCAGAGTGATTCAGTTTTACATACCTTGGAATTTTGGGGGTATCCTGCACTGCTGTTTCTTGATCAGGCTCATTCAAACCTAACTCTTCTTCCTGATTTACCGGATCAGGCTAATTCTGTTTCACCGGAGAGGATTGAGGTCCTTGAACACTATCTTGGTCATCTTCATCAAACTCATAAAATCTTGAAGGCTTCTCAATTCCTTCATCAACCTTTACATTGGTGCTTTCTATCATCTTCCTCAATCTCTTATTGTAACACCGGTATGCTTTGCTTTGAGTGGAGTATCCCAAGAAAATTCCTTCATCACTTCTAGCATCAAACTTTCCTAGATCTTCATCTCTTTTAATATAGCACCTGCTACCAAATACTCTGAAATATTTCACAGTAGGAGTGATGCCAAACCAGAGTTCATAGGGGGTCTTACCGGTGTTGTTTCTGATTTGAACTCGATTGAGTGTGTAGACTGCAGTGCTGATAGCTTCTTTCCAAAACATTTGAGGAACATTTGCTTCCAACATCATTGTCCTAGCAGCTTCCTGGATGGTCCGGTTCTTTCTCTCAACTACTCCATTCTGCTGTGGAGTCTTAGGAGCAGACAACTGTCTCCTTATACCCTGTTTCTCACAAAAGTCAATGAATTCACCAGATGTAAATTCACCACCTCTATCAGACCTTAGACACTTTAGTTTCAATCCGGTTTGATTCTCCACCATAGCTTTGAAGATTTTGAACTTCTCAAAGGCTTCTGATTTTTCTTTTAGAAAGGTAACCCACATCATCCGGGAATGATCATCAATTAACAACATGAAATATCTATCACCTTGCAGACTCTTGATTCTTGTCGGACCACATAGATCAGTATGTACTAATTCCAACAATCCGGTAGAAGACTGATCTTTGCTTTTAAAAGAGACTCTGCTTTGTTTGCCTAACTGACATTCTTTACACACACTATTTGTAGGTTTTATCAACTTTGGAAGATCTCTCACAGCCTGAGTATTGCTTATTTTGATGATGTTATCAAAATTTACATGACACATTCTTCTATGCCATAACCAACTCTGATCAATTTGAACAAACAAACAACTTTTATTTGAACCAACCAGATGAAAGATGTTACCTCTTGTCTGAGTACCGGATGCAATTTCAGTTCCGGAGCTTGTAAAGATTCTGCATTTTCCATTCTTGAACCGGAGATCATAGCCTTTGTCCACTAACTGACCAACACTGAGAAGATTGTGCTTCAATCCTTCAACATACAGTACATTTCCTGTTTTGCTCTTACCATCAAAGGAAATAGTTCCCCTGCCTCTGATTCTGCCAGCAGAATTGTCACCAAACTTTACCATTCCTCCTTCATATCTTTCCAAGTCTAAGAACTTATTCTTGTCACCAGTCATATGGTGAGAACATCCACTGTCAATAACCCAATCATCCTTTTCTTCCACTTGAGCAGCCAAGGCTTTTTCAACAACTTTGAGATTGACAGATTCAGAGAGCAAGGAATCTTCTTCCTTGATGGCTATAAACACCCACTCATTTCCGGATTTGCTTCCTGGATCTGATTCATCATCTGTTACTCCTTCATTGTCATCTTCTTCATGAACATAATAGCAATTCTTTTGAAACCTTTGTCTGTGAGTATTAGATCTTGCAGATCTCTCCGGACATCTTGAGGCAAAATGACCAATCTTATTGCAGTTGAAACACTTAAAGGGTAGTTTTCCTTCATACTTACCGGATCCTCTTGGCAGTCTTTTTGCAATGAGGGCTTCAAGTTGAGCTGTTTCTGCTTCTTCTTCTTCCATGTCTCTTCTTGCTTGATCATACCATGACATTTTCCTTGATGAGTTTTCACCCGGATCAAATCTCTGTTTGCCTTTCACATAGGCACTGGCTTTAAAAGCAGACTCAGTCTTGGGTGGATCATCTCCAAACTCGGTCATTTCAAATGCAGCTAGTTTGCCAGCCAGTTGTTCTCTTGTGACAGTTGTGTGGGCTCTGAATTCATCAATGGCAGCAACTTTGATTTTGTAGGCAGCAGGAAGGGATCTTAGGATTTTGCAGACAATCTCATTTTCATCTAGAGTTCCACCAGCATTTCTGATTCCACATACCAGCTCATTTACTCTTGGCATAAAGGTAGTGATGTTTTCATCATCTCTCATTTTCAATCTTTCAAATTTCCCTTTCAGACTTTGCAACCTTGCACTTTTGACAAACTCATCTCCTTCATACAGAAGTTCCAGTTTAGTTAGGATCTCATATGCAGTTGGTAGGTCAATGACATTCGAGAGATCTGAGTCATTCAATGCGCTTAGAAGAGCTTCCTTGGTCCGCAGATTGTTTTCAGCTTCTGTGGTTTCATCTGGAGTTGTCGGACCACCTTGTGGGGGTATATATGGTTTTGAAATCATAGCCAAGTATGCTTTTCCCATACATTCCAAATGACACTTCATGCGACCTTTCCAGAGAGTGAAGTTGGTTCCATCGAACTTCGGACTATCCTTCTTGTAAGACGACATCCTGGATCACCTCAAGCGGTTAAGCTCCTATCAGAGGAACTTAGCTCTGATACCAATTGTTGGATCTAGGGCATACAACTGAGAGGGGGGGGGTGAATCAGTTGTATAGAACTTCTTTTATTTCAAACACTTAATTCTCTGTTGTTAGTTAGCAGCATATCAAATAATCATTCATGGAAGCATAATACATAAACATAAGAGCAGATAAGCATCAACACATTGAACACCAAGATTTTGACGTGGAAAACCCGGTTAAGGGAAAATCCACGGGGTGATTAACCCAAGAATTATTCTTTGTTAGAAGAATAAAGAAAAATGAATGGCACATGCCAATAAGGGCTCACTGCCCGAGCACACTGCTCACAAAAGAGGCCCACTGCCTACAAGGAGACACACTGTCTACAAAGTGATAAAAATCACAGTCTTGAACTGGAGAATGACATCTCTACCATGTCCGGATCAGTTCCAATTAAGCCCAACAATCTCTGCTCTGCCTTTCGCACCTTTCTTCACTATATCATACTCATCCACACACCACACCTTGAAATGAACTCACAAACCGTTATTTATACAAGACATCAACTTAGGAACAAACATCTAAGTCGGCAAACAACCATAGGAGTATCCGCAAGATGAATAACACATCCGGTCGGCCATCACAAGAACATTCGCAGGATGAACAACTCATCCGGTCGGCTAAACAGAGAAATAACTTTATCCGGAAGAATAACTTCAATTCCGGGCTCTACCATCAATGCGGACCAACAACACAACCTAAACATGATCCAGGAACCTTCACAAGCCTGTCTGAATGTCCGGATACATCCGCACTTCCTCTGCTTACTGGGATCTCTTGTCTTCCTCATCCGGAACTTCAAGAACACAGTCTGTCGCCACTGTCATAATGCAAGAGGTACTTCCGGACCTCCAAATCACACACAAATCAGGATGACACATCACAAGGACACCTCAAACACTCCTTCCAATCCGCAAATTATGATAATACAATTCCGGACCTCACCGGACCTTTTTGTGATCCTCTGTCACCTCCGGATACTTGCCGGACCCGGTTCTATACCGGCAGCCATAACTCCTTCAGATCTTCATGCGGACCTCTGAAATCTTAACTGTAGCATCTCAAGACTCATATCTAATAACCCTTTAATCCGCATCCTCCGGTTCTCATCCTATACAGTAGTTTTACCTTCTTCTCATTACTGTTCTTCATTGTTCCTGACTGAGGCTAATTTTCTCAATATCCTCAGCACAAAGCTCATCAAATCCTTCTTGTCAATGCAGTATGAGTATGTTGACATCAATGACAACACTGGCTCACCTCATACTTGCAACACCTCTATGGTATATCTTATTAGTTGAAACTTGGACATATCATACCTCTCATATATATCTAAAAATCCTTCAAGCCGTAATATCACATCTTCTAATGCGGAGAATTGCCAAGACTTTCTCTAACTCATCTTGTTTGCAATAATTTTGAACAACTGTCTTCACTCTGCTAGCTATGGAATCTTCTATGGTAACTTCTATGTTCTAAAATTAGGAACATACATACTTCACACTTGTGTCTATCTAACTTCCAAACCACAAGGCCATACCTTGAAATATGGAGGAATGTAGAGCATTCTTTCAAGCTTCTTCAGTGCATCTTCGTGTGCCTTTGACTATTTGAAACAATTTACGCACTTTCTTTCATATCTTATGCAATTATTATCATTAGAAGACAATGAATACAACATTCACAATATCATAGACAACAATCACAACTCTTTGCATCACAAATAAGAAATGACAACTTCTTCATATCAACATACTCTTCAACTTGTCAACTTTCACCTATCCATGAACTTTAGTAGATAAGGTACAATTGTGTACACATGATATTGATCCAACAATGTGCTCATTACTTTCATCACCATCTTCTTGACCTCGTAATACCTCTGGTCATTACTCCTCTATTTTCTCCTCTAATCATGACAACATATACACAATACTTTTCTTTCTGCCTCACAATACTTCTAATCACTTACTCTGTTGTCATCACTGATCACCATCTAGAAACAATCTCCCTTTGACATCTTTGTTGACATCACATGCAACCTTCCACAACATAGCTCTGTTGACATCAATGACCACATATGCAACAATCTCCCCCTTTGGCATTGATGGCAACACTAACCTGATATGCAAAATTCTCCCCCTTTGACATCAAGGATAAAGGGCTAGTGATCTTCTTCTATACCTACAAAAATATACAAGCTCCCCCTATCTATATAATCCTTGTCATCCTCCTTAGTCTCTTCCTACCTGCTCCCCCTAAGAGGTAGCCTCCATCAATCCAGAGATAAAAATGTATCTTGAACTGCCCCCCCCTAGATAGATGCACCATCTATGCATCTAGTTAGAAGGAAGGGTAACAACCCCTAGCTTCTGTTTGAGATATCCAAATGTATCCTTAGAAAGCTCCTTTGTAAAGATGTCTGCAACCTAATCCTTTGTAGGTACATATTCCAATTTTACTTCTTGATTTGCAACCTTCTCTCTCAAAAAGTGATACTTGATATATATGTGTTTGGTTCTAGAATGCATCACTGGATACTTTTAAATATTTATGGCACTTGTATTGTCACATAGAATAGGAATGGGATCATCATACACTACCTTGACATCCTTCAATGTTTGCTTCATCCACAATACTTGATTGTATTAGGATGCTGCAACTATATACTCTATTTCTTTTGTTGATAAGGACACTGAATATTGCTTCTTACTAAGCCATAAGACCAATCTATCTCCCAAAGAGAAAGCTCCACCATGGGTACTTCTTCTATCATCAACACTACCAGCCCAATCTACATCTGTATAAGCACTCAGATAAAAGTCATCACCTTTTTTTACCATAATCCATAATCTAGAGTGTGGTTAAAATATCTGAAGATCCTTTTGACTTCCTTCACATGTGTTTCTCTTGGATCAACTTGAAACCTTGCAACCAAGCAAACAACTTGCATAATAGTAGTCATGATATTTCCATAGTCCATGATAATTAATTGTAAGCTTCTGGAAAAACTGTGTAGCTTTTGTTTTGCATTGGCGTTTTGGATCACACTCCATGAGCCATCATCAAGAAGAAAAAGAGAGAATGAAAAATATTTTTCTCATTCTCTTTTTTTCTTCCTAATGATGGATCATGGAGTGTGATCCAAAATGTCGATGCAAAAAAAAAGCTACACAGTTTTTCCAGAAGTTTATAATTAACTTGCATAATGTCAGGCCTTGATGTTGTTAAGTACAGTAGGCCTCCAATCATAGACCTATACAGGGTCTGATTAGAGCTTGATGTGATTCATCATCTTTACTCAAATGACAACCTGTTACCATAGGAATACTCACTAGTTTGTAGTCTTCCATATCAAACTTCTTCAACATCTCCTTGACATACTTTGCTTGAGAGATAAATATGCCATCACTTGATTGAAAAATTTGGAGTCTAAGAAAGAATGATAACTCACCTATCATAGGCATTTTAAACTCTTTATGCATCTCTTCTGCAAACTTCTTACACATTTCATCATTGCCACCAAAGATTATATCATCAACATACACAACAACTATTAGAATTTGATCATCCTCAATTTTGATATAGAGATTACTATCTACGATACATTTCTTGAAGCCCTGCTGGAGTAAGTACTTGTTCAACCTTGCATACCAAGCCCTAGGGACTTGTTTGAGACCATACAAAGCCTTCTTAAGTCTACATACCATGTTTGGGTCTTTTGATAACTGAAATGCATTAGGCAGCTATATGTAGACTTCTTCTAAGACACCATTCAAGAATGCAGACTTGACATCCATTTGATATACCTTGAAACCCTTATGAACAGCAAATGCAAGAAATATCCTGATTGCTTCCATTCTTGCCATCAGAGAAAATGTCTCCTCAAAGTCACTTCCGTCTACTTGTGAATAGCCTTTTCAAACCAACCGTGCTTTGTTTATGACCACTTCTCCATCTTCATTCAATTTATTTCTAAATGCCCACTTTGTACCTATCACATTGGTTTCTACAGGCCTTGGCACCAATTCCCAAGTTTGATTCTTCTCTATCTAATTTAGTTCTTCTTCCATTTCTTGTATCCATCCTTCATCCTTACTAGCCTCAACAAAAATTTTACATTCTACTCTTGACAATATGGAAACATTTACTTGTTCATTTTCTCTTCAAAATCTTCTTCTTGTCTGCACCCCTTCATTCTTGTCTCCAATTATCTAATCTTCTAAATGATTCTTCTGAACATACTTGGCAGGAGTCTTGGTGACCTTCTCTTGCATCTCTTCCTTTTCTTCAACTTCTTCTTCTTCTATGCAAGGAGGTTCATCTGACCAACAATCCTCTTGTTCATATGTGATTTGATGTGACTCTTCATTCATTAACCCTAACATTTGCACTCTCAACTATCTTCCTCAGTCTTTTCTTGTATCATTTGTAAGATTTGCTTCTAATTGAGTATCCAAGGAAAATTCCTTCATCTGATCTTGATTCAAACTTTCCCAAACCTTCTTCATATCTTTTTATGCACCATTTGCTTCCAAAAAGTTTAATGTACTTGATAGATGTTGGTCTTCCATACCTGATGCAGGAGCATCTAGTGCTGTAAAGGCAATCTTGTATCACCCAAAAAAAGATGTGTTTCAAAATTATTGATGTTCTTTCCATTTCTTTTCAAAATTTGTAATTCTAGTTCCATAATCGCTTGAATAATGATGTAGAACTTTCAGTTTTTCCAAACTGCTAAAAATAGCAACCTGCTATTTTTAGAAAGTTTGCATTTGGGCACGGAATGAAGTGAAAATTTATAGGAAGCTTCATAAATGAAAAATAAGACCTTTGGCAAAGGAATCATGCAAAGATCATTTGTGAGATGAAAGATATTAAAGTTTTCATTTCCCAAAAAATGCCTGATAATTATTCAAACTTAGGTTTAAGGCACTAAACAGCCCCGTACGGGCCCAAAAATGGTTGAAACTAGCAGAGCAGGTTCTTAGCGCGTAGAGCACTCCATGAGCTTTCTGACGCATAAAACGGTTCATCAATCAGACACCCAGATCAAAATTATGGCTCCCAGAAGTTGACCTATTTTTAGAGGGAGAAGCAAATTTCAAAATTAGGTTGTTGGCCAAAAAAGGCTATTAATAACCATTTTTGGGAACCCTGGGTGGTAGTACAGTTAAGGGGGAAAGTGTAGAGTCAAGAATAGGTGGGAAAATAGAAACCCTAGGTGATTTGGGGTTTATAGAAGGTAGATGATTCCAGAGTCTGGGAATAGGA
The DNA here is from genome assembly GCA_027924645.1 of Cunninghamia lanceolata. Taxonomy (NCBI): domain Eukaryota; kingdom Viridiplantae; phylum Streptophyta; class Pinopsida; order Cupressales; family Cupressaceae; genus Cunninghamia; species Cunninghamia lanceolata. The sequence goes on from BSBN01000346.1 coordinate 996,316, forward strand.
AGTTGTAATGTGTTGTAGCCTGTGGAGGGTTGATTCCTCTGATTGTATTTGAGTTTCTATAATGTAATAAGTTGTCCAAATCAATAAAGAAAGTTCTATTTTCTGTGTGCAATTTCTATTGTTGTGTGTTTTATGATTTACCCCCTTCATCAAGTGGTATCAGAGCAAGGGTTCTTAAGTGTGTAGATAGATCACCGACCGTGAGGCAGTTTGCACTAGGACCTGAGGTTGTGGGTTTGCTACGGAGATCAAGATGCCCCCATGAAGAAATCGTACTGGGAGGAATGCTTTAATGGAAGAGGGTTTTAGAGCCCTGCAAAGGCAAATCAATGCATTGCAAGAGGAGCTACGAAGAGGGTTTGATCCGAGAACAAGAGAAGAAAGTGAGGATGAAACTGAAGAAGAGCTATCCGAGGAAGAACAAGAAGCTATAGGAGATCCTATAGAAATTAGGTTGTTGAGGGCTATTTTGAAGATCGAAAAGAGGCTTAGGATCAAAGTTTCTACATATTCTAGAGATTTGAATCTAGAATAGCTTATTGATTGGATCAATGACATGGAGTATTTTGAGTATGAAGATGTGGAAGACCCAGATCAGGTCAAGTTTGCAAAAACAAAATTGAAGGGCCATGCCAGTATTTGGTGGAAGAAGGTCTAGTTAGAGAGGAATAGAAGAGGAAAAGGAAAGATCACCAAATGGGATCGCATGGTGGAGAAACTAAAGAAGTAGTGTGTTCATGTGGACTATGAGATGGAGTTGTTGAAGAAGTTGGAAGGACTGAATCAAGGCAACAAGTCTGTTAAGGAGTATATAGAGGAGTTTTATAAAATTACTATCAAGACAGGCCATGCAGAGCCCAACAAGGAGAAGGTAGCTCGTTACATTAATGGGTTAAGGCCGAGTATTCAAGAGGAGCAAAACCTGGTCAGAATGACCACCATAGAAGATGCATACCAGTTTTCCCTGAAGGTGGAAGAGAAGCTAAATAAAAGATTTGATAGAAAGCAAAGGGAAAGAGGTCAAGGCAGAAGGATTGGTGGAAGACCCTATGGGGGGCGAAATGAAGATTCAAAGAAAAGTGAAGAAGCCAACCGAAATCAGAGGGGAGATAATATCTACTACTCTCGTGACCAGAACAATGGTGAGCAAAGAGGAGGAAGAGGCAGACCTGGGCAAAGACCTGGAAGAGGAGGTTTCAGAGGAACTTGTTTCCAATGTGGAGAAGAAGGATATTGATCATATGAGTGTCCGCAACATCAAGGAAGGACAAATAGAAGACTTGAAGGTAATGCACGAGTTGTACATGTCGATGAAGATGCACAATCTGAGTGCTATGAAGATGCTGAAAAGGGAGAAACCCTAGTTGTTACAAGAACTTTGTTGAATGAGGAGAAAGAACCCAATCAAAGGAAGAGTTTATTCCACACAAGGTGCAAATGTGATGGTAAGTGTTGTGATATTATTATTGACAGTGGAAGCACTGATAATCTTGTTTTAGAGGAGATGGTTGACAAGTTGAAGTTGACAAGAAGAAAGCATCCGCATCCATATCGGATTGCATGGTTGCAGAAGGACCATAGAGCTTTGGTGTATGAGCAGTGTTTAGTGAAGTTCAAGATTGGTGACTACCATGATGAGGTGCTGTGTGACATCATACCGATGGATGCATGTCATATGTTATTGGGGAGATCATGGCAGTATGATAGGAGCGCTGTCCATGATGGCCGTGCAAACACATACTCTCTAACAAAGGATGGAGTTCATCATAAGTTGAAGCCCTTGAAGGAGGTGGAAAATAAGGTATGTAGTACTGCTAGAATTTGCTTGGTAGATGGTAGAAAATTTTTGGAGGGTATGAAGCATGAGCATCATTGTTTTGCATTGATTCCTAAGATTAGTTAAGAGAAATGTGAAAATGTACCAGCAGAAGTTTCAGATATGTTGGAAGAATTTTAGGACATTATCTTTGATAATGTACTAGAGGGTTTACCACTAGTGAGGAAGATAAGTCATCAAATGGATTTGATACCAAGAGCCAGTTTGCCGAATAAGGCCACCCATAGAATGACTCCAACAGAGAGTGAAGAGTTGAACAGACAAGTTTAGGAGTTGTTAAGGAAGGGATTGATAAGAGAGAGCCTAAGTCCATGTACGGTACCTATAGTGCTAGCACCAAAGAAAGATGGAGAGTGGAGAATGTGTATAGACTCTCGAGCCATCAATAAGATCACAATCAAGTATAGATTTCCATTGCCTAGAATGGATGACATAATGAACTATTTGAGTGGAACCAAGTACTTCACGAAGATTGACCTAAAGAGTGGGTATCACCAGATCCGTATCAAAGAAGGAGATGAATGGAAGACAGCCTTCAAGACAAAGGAAGGTTTGTATGAGTGGTTAGTCATGCCATTTGGGATAACCAATGCACTGAGCACATTCATGCAGCTCATGAATGAGGTACTAAAAGAATTTTTGGGAAGTTTTGTTATTGTTTATTTAGATGATATTTTGATTTTCATTAAGACTTGGGATGAGCATCTGATGCATATCAGAAGAGTTCTAGAGAAGCTAAGGGAGGAGAAGTTGCTGATTTGTTGTCTCAGAGGAAGGTCTTAAGATGGACCCAGAAAAATTAAAGGCTATCATTGAATGACCTACACCAAAGATTGCAACGGAGGTAAGATCTTTTCATGGTTTGGTAAGTTTTTATGTAGAAAGTTTATCAAGAATTTTAGTAGCATTTGTGCACCCCTAACTGAGATAATGAGAGGGGATACAAAAGAGTTTAGATGGACTAAAGGAGCAGACAAGAGCTTTGATACATTGAAGCAGAAAGTTGTAGAACAACCTTTTTTGGCACTTCCAAATTTCAATAAGGTATTTAAGGTGGATTGTGATGCTAGTGGTAGTGGTATAGGCACTAATTTGAGCCAAGAAGGTAATCCCATTGCCTATTTTAGTGAGAAGCTTAATGATGCCAAGAAAAAGTATTATGTTTATGATCAGGAGTTTTATGCAATAGTTCAGGTTTTGAAGAAATGGAGATATTATTTGTTGCCAAAGGAGTTTGTTTTATATACTGATCATCAGGCTTTGTAGTATCTTAATAGACAAGGAAAGTTAAATCAAAGGCAATTAAAATGTGTTGAGTTTTTGCAGAGATATACTTTTGTTTTGAAGCACAGGAGTGGGAAGTCCAACAGAGTTGCAGATGCCTTGAGCAGAAGGCAAAATTTGTTGACAGAAATGAAGATAGAGGTTGTTGGGTTCGATGAGCTCAAGAGTTTGTATCCTAAAGATCTAGATTTTGTAGAGGCTTGGAAAGCTTTTTTAGAACCTGTTACTTTGGACATGACAAAATGGTTGGATTTCATAATCCAAGATGGCATGTTGTTTAGAGGAAGCTAGTTGTGCATTCTGAGGAGTTCCATGAGAGAGAACCTGATAAAGGAGAAGCATAGTGGGGGATTAGATGGACACTTTGGTCGAGATAAGACCATTTCTATTATTGGTGAAAATTATTATTGGCCACAGTTGCAGCAAGATGTGAGGAAATTTGTGTAGAGTTGCAGAGTATGTCAGATGGTGAAAGGAGTAAGTCAGAATATAGGTCTATATCAGCCACTACCTAGACCAGAGAAGCCATGGGATGATATTAGTATGGACTTTGTTCTTGGTTTACCAAGGACACAGAGAGGACATGATTCCATTTTTGTGGTGATGGATAGATTCTCAAAGATGGCACATTTTATTCCTTGCAAGAAGACTAATGATGTTGTTCATATTGTTGATCTATTTTTCAGGGAGGTGGTGAGATTACATGGTCTACCTAAGAGCATAGTTTCAGATCGAGATACCAAGTTTGTTGGTTATTTCTGGAGGACATTGTGGAAGAAGTTGAAGACGGATTTAAAGTTTAGTTCTGCAAACCATCCATAGACTGATGGATAGATTGAAGTGGTGAATAGGAGTTTGGGTAACCTGCTACGATGCTTAGTAGGAGATAAGCCCAAGGGATGGGATATGATTTTACCACAGGAAAAATTTTCTTACAAAAATTATGTCAATAGGAGTACTAGTAAACCACCATTCTAGATTGTATATGGGAATAGTCCAAGAAATGCTTCGGAGTTAAGGAATCTGGACAAAGGAGAAAAGACAAGTGTCGAGGCTGAAGACTTTGTAAAACACATGAAGAATTTGCATGAAGAGGTGAAAAGGCACATTAATAAGATGAATATTCAATACAAGGCTAAGGCAGATCAAAAGAAGAGATATAACGAGTTCCAGGTAGGGCATGAAGTCATGGTTCACTTGAGAAAACAAAGGTTCCCAATTGGAACATACAATAAGCTAAAAATGAAGAAATTTGGACCCTGCAGAATTTTGAAGAAACATGATTCAGAAAATGCATATGAGGTAAAGCTACCGAGTGGGATCAACATTTCCCCTGTTTTCAACATTGCTGATTTATCAGAATATCATGAAGGTGGAATAGAGGATGGACCAACAGAAGAACAGTGGAGTATTCCGGCATCTACTTCAACAGAGGAGATAGAAGAGATCTTGGATAGCTGTGTGGGAAGAAGTACTCAGAATAGGAAATATGAAGAATACCTAGTGAAATGGAAAGGAAGGCCTATTGAAGATTCTTTTTGGTTGTCTAAGGCAGAGGTTGACCGTTTGAGTTTTCCTCACACAAATACTTGAGATGTGACAAGGTCACTTCTCAAGTTACCCTGGGTGTCTGATGCATGAGCAGCCAGTGGTGTAAAGGTAATCTTGCATCACCCAAAAAATATGTGTTTCAAAATTGTTGATGTTATTTCCATTTCTTTTTAAAATTTGTGGTTCTGGTTCCATAATTGCTTGAATAATGATGTAGAACTTTCAATTTTTCTAAACTGCTAAAAATAACAACCTGCTATTTTTAGAAAGTTTGCATTTGGGCATGGAATGAAGTGAAAATTTATAGGAAGCTTTATAACTAAAAAATAAGACCTCTGGCGAAGGAATCACGCAAAGATCATTTGTGAGCTGAAAGATATTAAAGTTTCTATTTCCTGAAAAATGCCTGAAAATTATTCAAACTTAGGTTTGAGGCACTAAACAGCCCCGTACGGGCCCAAAAATGGTAGGAACTGGCAAAGCAGGTTGTTAGTGCGTAGAGCACTCTGTGACCTTTCTGACGCATAAAACAGTTCATCAATCGGACACTCGGATCAAAAGTTATGGCTCCCAGAAGTTGACCTATTTTTAGAGGGAGAAGCAAATTTTGAAATTAGGTTGTTGGCCGCCAAAAAAGGCTATTAATAACCATTTTTGGGAACCTTGGGTGGCAGTAATGTTAAGGGGGAAAGCGTAGAATAGGTAGGAAAATAGAAACCCTATCTAATTTGGGGTTTACATAAGGTAGATGATTCCAGAGTCTGGGAATAGGAAGTTGTAATGTGTTGCAACCTGTGGAGGGTTGATTCCTTTGATTGTATTTGCGCTTCTGTAATGTAATAAGTTGTCCAAATCAATAAAGAAAGTTCTATTTTCTGTGTGCAATTTCTATTGTTGTGTGTTTTATTATTTACCCCCTTTATCAATACCATAGCTCATAAGGTGTCTCGATGTTGTTCACTCTTAATTGTCCTCTATTTAGAATATAGATAGCAGTATGGACTGCTTCTTTCCAATATGTATCAGGCAACTTAGCTTCACTCAACATTGTTCTTTCCATCTCCTGAACTATTCTATTCTTTCTTTCCACTACTCCATTTTGCTAAGGATTTCTTGCAGCAGAGAGGTGCCTCTTTATCCCATGTTCTTCACAAAATTACTCAAACTCATTTGATGTAAACTCTCCATCTCTATTAGACCTTAAACACTTGATTCTAGCATTCATTTCATTTTCAACCATGGACTTGAAAATATTAAACCTACTGAAAGCTTTTGATTTCTCTTTCAAAAATGTAACCCATGTCATTCTAGAGAAATCAACAATAAGCGACATGAAATACCTCTCACCTTGTAGACTCTTTGTCCTGGTAGGTCTGTACAAATCAGTATGGATCAGTTCCAATGGCCTTGTAAAATAATATTCCTTTGTCTTGAATCTTATCCTTGTCTGCTTCCCAATCTGACATTCCTTTCATAGGGTGCTTATAGGCTTGATGATCCTCGGCATGTCTCTTACTGCTTGTATGGAGCTGATCTTCACAAGATTGTCAAAGTTGATATGCCCCATCCTTTTGTGCCACAACCAACATTCATTTATTTTTCCTAGAAGACAAGGCCTTCCATTAACACCTTTTAGATTGTACAAGTTGTTCTTTGTCCTAGCTCCTTCCACCACCAATCTTCTAGACTTTGCTCTTCTGATTTCACATCCTTGATCATGAAATATGAGATTGTAACCTTTGCTGCACATCTAACTTACACTGAGAAGATTGTGCTTGAGACCTTCTACATAAAGAACATCTTCTATTTTGGATTTTCCATTAATACTTATGGTGCCTTTTCCACAAATATTTGCAGATGAATTATAGCCAAACCTGACTGATCCACCATTCCACTTAACAAGATTGATGAATTTGTTCTTATCACCTATCATGTGACTTTTACATCCATTGTCTATTACCCAGAGGTTTGTTTATCCTTGAGCATGAAATATTGTTTGGACAATCATTGAATTTTCAACTTCATTGTTTGTCACCTATCTTTTGGAAGATTCACTCTCCTTGTCTTCCTCAGTGACATCAGTTACCTAAGATTTTAAATTTGCTAATCCACTCCTACAATATCTTTCTGTGTCCAAAATTGTTGCAAATGTAACATACCACACTAACATCCACTAGTGAAGCAAGAGGATTCCTACTTACAAGATTTCTTCTATTCATTTCAGACTTGCAATCCATAGCCTTATGACCAAATTTATTGCAGATAAAAAAATAACCAAAGAAGGTATGATTGAACATGTTTATGGAGAACTGTCTTGCATGAAAAGGTCTTCCTTGATGCATAATGAGATATCCTCCTTCAGTGTCATCGGGTCTTCGAAACTTTGATTTTTTCAATTCCTTTTTGAGTGATAGAATTTCTTTCTCAAGTCTTGTGCATTCTTTTGTCTTAGCTTCAATCAGAGCTCTTTGTTCTTGATTCTCTTTCCTTGGACATTCCAAGTCTTCAAGAGTAGAAATAACTTCACCTTTAAAATTAACTTCACATTCCTCTTTCATCATCTAATGAGCAGTGATCTACTTCTTCTGAGGAGCTGTAGTCTTCTTTGGAAAGGAGGTTCCTCTTGAAGTTGTTCCTTTTGAAACCCTTGCTTCTATTTTCATTTTATCTAAAAGGACATTTAGAAGCATAATGACCAACTCTTCCACAATTATACTTTCTTGATCCCTTCTTCAACTTTCTCACAAAGTTCGCTTCTTCTTCCTCAAATTCACTATATGAACCAAATGTTCCTTCTTTCTTCACAACTTTGAAAGCAGCTTCTCTTTTGTATGTACCTTGGGCTTCATTTCTCATCTCCTAGGAAGTGAGAGACCCAAACAACTCTTCCATGGTAAGTTTCTTTATATCTTTAGCTTCTTCAATAGCAGAAACTTTTGAATCAAACCTATGAGGGAGGGTTCTCAAGACTTTCTTCACAATTACTGAATCAATTATTTCTTCACCAAGCCTTCTGATTCCATTGACTACTTCATCCACTCAGAGCAAATAGCTAGCAATGTTTTCCTCTTCTTTCATCCTTAGATTCTTAAACATTATTCTGTAAGATTATAATTTTGCTTTCTTTACACTGTCATTTCCTTCATAGAGATTTTTGAGCTTATCCCATATCTCCTTGGCTGTCTTGAACTGTACTACCTTGACAAACTCTAAACTTGTTAAACCACTTAAGATGGCATTCTTTGCTTTAGCATTGTTTTCATGAGCCTTATTTGCATCTAAATCTGTAATAGGATGTTTAGGTTCATTATATTCATCCATTGCAACTCTCAAAACATCATACCCTAGCGAGGTAAGATAGACTTCCATCCTTACACTTCAGAAGGCATAGTTTCTTCCATCAAATATCAATGCTTTAAAGGACTCTTTCTGAGCCATGTGTTCTACTCCAAGATCTAGCTTCAGCTATTAGGTTGCACCAAGGAACTTAGCTCTGATACCAATTGTTAGAACACACTGATATATAGAGAGGGGTGTGAATTAGTATATGCTAAAACTTAATCCAAATAAACTTTATCAACAAAACTTTCTATTAACTTGAACAAATGATAAAGAAAATTAAGCTATTCAAAGCAAAACACAAAATCACACAACCATAACACTAGATTTACATGGAAAACCCTATAAGGGAAAAAACACGGTGAGCAAGCTACTTGGATCTATAGTCCAAATCCAACCTCACAAATAATAAATAGATTTACAACAAGTTTTATGGTCTACAACCCAAATGAAGCTACAACTCCCTAAAATAAAGTTTTTATTGCTTCAACCAAAGGAAGCTACAACTCCCTACTGTGCTACAATACTTATAGAAAGAGGCTGCAACCTCTATACAACATACTTGACATAGTCCACTAATCAATCACCTCTACAACATTGTAACCCTTCACACTGACATGTATATTTAACACTTCTGCTCAAACAACTCTGCTACCTTCACAACACGCAAACACCTTCTTCACACTCCAACATACATCCTCATACACTCTCACACACTCATTCAATTTTCAACAAACTTGATCTTTCATTTATATCCTCTGCAAGCTTCAAAAACTTTCTCCTTTGTCAGACAAGATGAAACGTGTTGTATAAACATGCAACGGCCACAACAAGTTGGCACCCAAAGTCATGTAGAAATCTAATGCAGTTAAAACCAAGTGATAAACAGGACCTATTTTATCTTTGCACACATCTCAAAGCTAGCACACACTTCCCAACACATGGTAGAATCACCTAGATATATCAAGTTGGCTTCAAAAACACTTATCCTTCCATATATTAGCTCGAAACTTAAAGAGGTACCAGAGAAACCAAATAACATCATGTGGATTACCTCAAAAACATTATATGACTTAAAAAAAACATTTTCATGCATTCCTTCACTGAATTATGCATCATCTTTCCATCACAAACAAACAAACAAACACTAGACCCAACATCTCTTGCAAACTTTGATCACACAGTCATGATATAGAACATTGAAAACCAAACTTGTAGTACTCTTCAATAATTTAAACTTGAATTGGACAAACATACAATCATTCTAAACACATCTTCCAACCAGAAAAGCCAGATATTGTAATGCGGTGAAATGCGGTGGCTTTTACATTCTCCTCCTGACAACCCTAATTAGCAACTGATTTGTCTTTACTCTACTGACTCTAGAGAACCTTTGTGATACATATTATCAATTGAAACTTGAACATATCAAAACTCTTGAATCTATATCTTACAATCCTTCAAGCCACAATATCACATCTCTTAATGCGAAGAAATGTAGAGCATTTCTCTGACTCATCTTGTTTGCAACAACTCTAAACCATTGTCTTCACTCTGCTAGCTCTAGAATCTTTTGCAATAACTTCTATGTTCTGAAATCAGAAACATACATACTTCACAATTGTATCTGTCTAACTTCCAAACCACAAAGCCATACCCTAAAATGTGGAGGAATGCAGAGTGTTCTCCTGAGCTTCTTCAGTGCATCTTTTTGTTTCTTTGACTGTTTGAAACAATTTACATAGTTTATTTCATATCTTATGCAATGCTTATCATCAAAAGACAATGATTACAACATTCACAATATCATAGAGAACAATCATAGCTCTTTCCATCACAAACAAGAAACCATTCAACTTCTTCATATCAGCATACTCTTCAATCTACCAACTTTCACTTGTCCATGAACTTCAGTCGATAAGGTACAACTGTGTGCAAATGATACTGATCCAACAATGTGCTCATGAATTTCATCACCATGTTCTTCACCTCATAATACCTCTGGTCATTACTCCTCTGTCTACTCCTGTGATCATCACAACGTATACACAATGCTTTGCTTTCTGGCTCACAATACTTTTGATCACTTACTCTGTTCTCATCACTGATCACCATCCAACAACAATCTCCCTTTGGCATCGCTATTGACATCACATGCAACCTTCCACAGCACAACTTTGTTGACATCAATGACAACATATATGCAACACTTGATTTATACACTGTTGAGTGCAATAGTACTTCTATGAAGAGTAAATATGTGACCAATTCATTGGAAAAGGACAGGGTTTCATTTTTAGTGGATGGTCATGGATTTTGGGTACCTAAGGGTGTTCTTTATTTTGAATCAAAATTGCCTACAAAGAAATCTATGTTATGGCACCATAGATTAGGCCACATAGGAGAAAAGGGTCTAAGGACCTTGAAAAATAAAAACCTTGTTGAAGGGTTGATTGATTGTAATCTTGATTTTGATTTCTGTGAGCATTGTATTTATGGTAAAGAAAACTGCATTTAGTTTTACTTGAGTTCTCATAAATGATGTGGTGTATTGGATCTTATTCATTCTGATGTGTTTCGTTCTGTAGATGTTCCTTCCATTAGAAATTCCACAAATTATATTTCATTTATTGATGATTATAGTAGAAGGACATGGGTATATTTTCTAATGAGTAAATATGAAGTTTTTAGTCAATTTAAATAATTTAAAGCAATGGTTGAGTTGCATACTAGAAAGAAAATAAAATGTTTGAGGACTAACAATGGTGATGAATTTTTCTCTACTTATTTTGATAGATTTGGTAAAGATTGTGGCATTCAGAGACAAAAGACAAATCTGTATTCTCCACAATAGAATGGAGTTACAGAATGAATGAACATGACACTAATGGAGAAGGCTAGGAGTATTCTTAGTGGTGCTAGTCTAGAACAAAGGTTTTGGGCTGAAGTTGTTTCCACTGCTTGCTACTTGATTAATAGGTCTCTTACATCAGCTCTTGTTGATAAAACACCTATGGAGGCATGGTAAGGGTACAAACCTTCACTAAGACATCTTAGAGGTTTTGGTTGTGAGGCATATACACATGTTCCAAAGGAGAAGCGAACAAAGTTGGAGAACAAGGTTGTGCAATGTATCCTCATTAGGTACAGTTATGGTGTGAAAGGATACAAGTTTTGGGACCTTGTTGCACAGAAGGTAATATATAGTAGAAGTGTTATTTCTAGAGAAACTAAGCCTTCTTATGTTACATTTACATAGCTAGAACAAAGTGAATAGAAAGATGTGATTCAACTCCCTTCTACACCTAAGAAATATGAATTGAGGCTCCTAGATAGAGAATAAGTTGAGGAGAGCTCATCTAGCTCCGAATCTTCAAAAGAGGAGGAAGAACCTCCAATTCAACTTGTTCGAAGGTCTACAAGCCATAGACAACCACCTAAAAGGTATTCACCTGATGATTGGAGATGTATTTTTTCTTTGAATAGTAACATAGATGAACCTAGATCTGTAGAAGAGGCATTAGGTATGAATGATGCAGAAACCTAGAAGATTGCTATGGATGAAGAAATGGCAACTTTGCAAATAGGTGTTAAAAAAAAGATTAGTTTAGATGGAGGTATTGAGAAGTACAAAGCACCGTTGGTTGCAAAAGGTTACTCTCAGGTTGAGGGTGTTGATTATGGTGAGATATTTTCACCTGTTGCAAAAAAGGACATCGATTAGATTCTTGATTTCTATTGCTACTACTTATGATCTAGAGGTTAAGCAAATAGATGTGAAAATGGCATTCCTTCATGGTGATTTGGAGGAGGATATTTATATGACACAACCAGAACACTACATGATGAAAGGTAAAAGTAATTTAGTTTGTAAATTGAAGAATTCTTTGTATGGCCTCAAACAAAGTCCTAGGATGTGGTACCATAAATTTGATACATATGTGTTGAGTTTGGGATTTGAGCATTCTAAATCCGATCACTATGTTTATTACAAATCTAAAGGTGATTGTTTCCTGTTTATTGCATTATATGTTGATGATATGTTATTTATTGGTAAAGGGAAAGGAATGATTTCAGAACTAAAGTCTCAACTTGCAGCTAAATTTGAAATGAAAAATCTTGGTCCAACTAAACACATTCTTGGGATGGAAATAAGAACAGATAGAGTGACCATAAAGCTATAGCTTGGTCAGAGTAAGTATGTCAATTCAGTTTTATAGAGGTTTAACATGCAAGATTGTAGACCATTATGTGTTCCTTTTATAGTTGGAATGAAGTTATCTACTTCACAATGTCCAACATCCCCTTCAGAGATGGAATACATGAGCAGAGTGCCTTACCAAAGTGCAGTCAGAATTTTAATGTATGCTATGGTCTATACTAGACCAGACATTACACAAGCAGTGAGAGTTCTTTTTAGATATATGTCTAATCCTGGTAGAGTTAATTGGGATGCAGTTAAAAAAGTCTTTAGATATTTGTGGATTACCTCAAAGTATTCATTATTTTATCATGGTAATTTGATAGGAGACATGCATTCCCTTGATATTCATGGTTATGTGGATTCAGGCTTGGCAGGTGATGTTGATAGTAGATGATCCACTAGTGCTTATGTATTTACTTTATTTGGTGGTGCAATTAGTTGGATGAGTAAGTGACAGGTCGTGGCTTCTTTATCCACTATTGAAGATGAGTATATACTCATTCTTGTGAAGAATCCATTTGTCTTAAGAGTCTATGTTGAGATATCAGAATAAAATAAGGTGCAATGATAAATTATTGTGATAGTCAGAGTGCAATATACCTAGATAAGTGTTGAATGCGTAAAAAAATTGAGAGGGGGGGTGAATCAGTTGTATCATAAGCTTCAAACCCTCACAAACATTTAGATCCACACTAGCTTAATTAACCCTTAAACGTGTTATGATGATTAAGCATGAAAAGCAAATAATAGAAGCTAAATCATAACAACACCAAACACAAGACAATGCTAGATTTTACATGGAAAACCCAAGAAGGGAAAAACCATGGTGAGGATTAGCTCACAATATAAAGTAATACCAATGCCAAATTACAAAAGGCTCACTGCCTAAAAGAAAAGCTCACTGCTAAAGGACTCACTGTCTAGAAGAAAGAGATAGAAGAGGATGCTCACTACCAGAGATGAACTGATATAAGTACATCTAACATATGCATGGATTATAGTTCCAATGAAGCTTAATATTCACCACAACACAAACATCACCTTTGTAGCAATACTGAAAAATGGTAGACACCTTCTGCTCACTACATCCAGCAGCCTAACACATGAAAGCTCTCATTGCACTAATCAATTTCACATCATAGAAATCATATTCAATTCTTTTCTCTATCTCACATTATCCTTCAAACATTCAATACTTATTTATACCATCTTTAATCTTGAAAACATTCTCCTGGGTCAGCAACATATCTTAACCCAGAAAATTCAAATTAGGTCTGGACCTAAACATTCCTGCGAAGGAAAGGAATGAATGCAGATCTCACCACACCTTATCTTGGACCTAAATCCATACATACATGCTTCATCATGCTTTCACAATCACCGAAGTACAACCACAATTAGTGTAAACAACCAAGTTGGCCAAACTTGTGTTAACACTATGAACTTTTAAGTGCACACTTCCTTAAAACCAAAAGATGACATGTGGTCCACACATCAAGATTGAACATGATCTAGAAACATCCACAAGCACCTAAAGATGAACAAAATCATTTACAACATATTTCACGTGAAGAAAGTTCACACTGGAGCAGTTAGATTACTCTGTCATTAACTACAACTCAAGAAATGAACTTGCAGAGCACCAAACCACAAACATCTTGAATTGAAGAAAGATATAGACCTTATAAGCATAAATCCAGAACCAAAAAGCTAGAAACAAAACTGCGGAGAAATGTGGAGCAAAACAATTTCTCCTAGACACATCTGCACAACTCATAAACATAGTCCACACATTGGTGAACACAACTTTCTCTGTACAATGAATCGGAGCACAAAATTTGGAATTTAACATCTTTGAACACCTGTAAACAACATATTCAAACCATAAAAGAAGATCTTCAATTAGGAAGAAATTTGGAGCAAGATAAAAACACTACTCTATTAAACCAGACAGTCTCTTCAATACACTATTTCCTTTATTAATCAAATTTTCTCAAAAGCAATTGGAAACCAACCATCAGAAGCATATTCCTAATATCTTCAACACCTCTACAAAGCAACCAAATCACCTTTAGCAAGGAAACTTAATCAAATAGCTCATATCATTGCAACATCCTTATCTCTACTCAACCTTTTCTTTGATACTCATACTCTTGACACAGTTGACACTAATGACATAATAATCTTGTTGACATCAATGACAATGCCGATTGCACATACTTGCAACAATCTCCCCCTTTGTCATTGATGGCAACACATGATGTGAAAAACCATCAAGACAAAACTCTATAACAGACTTTTCTTTTCTCTCTTACTCTCCTCCTTTCTTTTGCACATCTTACTCTCTCTCCCTGATCATCTTTTCTTTTTCACATTGCTCTCTCTCCCCCCCTTTGAAATCAATGGCAAGGGCAACACACCTCTTCTTTCACTCTTATTAGGTCACATCATCTTTTCTTTTCACTTCTCTAAATACTCCCCCTTAGGAGTGCACACCAAACTATATCAACTCTTACCCCCCCTATCTGCAACAATCATCATGACCACTACCTACTCCCCCTGAGAGGTAGCCTCCAACATAAGTATAGAAAAGAATGAATCTTGAATTCCACTAGACTGATGCATCTCCTTATGCATCTAGTTTAAAGAAGAAGGGGCAATAACCCCTAACTTCTCTTGAAGATAATCAAAAGTATCCTTACGAAGAGCCTTAGTGAATATGTAAGCAACCTGATCCTTTGTAGGCACATACTCAAGCTTTACTTCTTTCTCTGCAACCTTCTCTCTTAGAAAGTGATACCTAATTGAAATATGCTTTGTCCTTGAATGCATCACTGGATCCTTTGAAATGTTAATAGCACTTGTATTATAACAGAAAATAGAGATTGACTCATCATACACAACTTTGATATCCTTCGAGGTTTGTCTCATCCATAACACCTATGTGCAACATGATGCTGCAACAATATACTCTACCTCTACAGTAGATAAAGACATTGAATGTTGTTTCTTACTTAACCAAGACACCAATCTACATCCAAGAAAGAATGCACAACCACTTGTACTTTTCCTATCATCTACACAACCAGTGCAATCTACATCTGTATAAGTACTTAGAGTAAAGTTAGTATCTTTTGGATACCACAAGCCATGATCTGGAGTGCCCTTTAAATATATAAATATCCTTTTCACTGCAATAACATGTGACTCTCTAGGATCTTCTTGAAATCTAGCCACATGACAGATTGCATGCATAATATCTGGTCTAGTAGTAGTCAGATATAGTAATCCCCAATCATTGATCTGTACTTACTCTGATCAGCTTTAGGAGATTCATCATTCTTGCTCATCTTACAACTAGTAACCATAGGAGTACAAACTGGTTTAGAATCTTCCATTCCAAACTTCTTTAACATCTCTTTTACATACTTTGACTGAGAAATGAAAATACCCTTATCTATCTGATTGATTTGTAACCCAAGGAAGAAGTTCATTTCCCCACACATTGACATTTCAAATTCTTTCTACATTTCATCTACAAAACTCTTACACATGCCTTCATTTCCACCAAAAATTATATCTACATACACTTCCACAATCAGAATTTGATCTTCTCCTATCTTGATGTACAAATTGCTATCTGTGGAGCCTTTAAGGAGTCCTTGTTGCAATAAATACCTGTCTTGTTGCAAATATGTGCTTAAGCGGTGTTGTCATTGATGTCAACATATCCTTGTTGCCATTGGTGTCAACTGTATCCTATTTTTCTGACTGTTTAGAAGACCGGATTGTTGAGGATATTGAGAAAATTAATGGAGATCAATATATGCGAACCATATGGCTTTGTAGAGGTTTGTCTGAAGAAGCTCTAGTTAAGATTCGAGAGGTTTGCATTAAGATCTGAAGAAGTTATAGCCATCTAAGTAAAATTGGTTCTTGCATTATTTAGGAGAGACAAAGTGATAGGAAAGAGGTCTGGATTGCTCTGGTAATGTAAAATGATGATCTGCGGATCTAGAGGCATGTTTGGGAAGTCAGTGTGTATCATCCATTCAAGTGGTTCATGGTTTGGAGGTCCGCAAGCAATCTTTCTAATGTGACAGTCATGGCAGATAGTGTTCTTGAGGTTCTAGAGGAAGATGCAAGTGATTCAGATGATTTGGATGAATGCAGATGTTTTTGTTGAATTCAATGTGCTTGTGGAAGTCTCTGGATCGTGTGACTGCTATGTTGGAGGTCCGCATTGAAGTTTGAGCTTGTCAATGAAGATTTTCTTCTTGGTGTTGCTGTTCTTCCCACTCTTGGCCGATGGGATGATTCAAGCATGTTGTGGATGATTTAAGAGCAATTCTTTGAAGCATGGCGTGTTGATCAAGGAAGATTTGAGTCCCAATTATGTTTGGCTAACAACTTAGTGACTCACATTAAGTTAGATGTTTGTAGTGCCGACCTTGATGTTCATTCCAAGGTTGGTGAAGTGTATAAATACTTGTTGATGAGTTGTGGAAAATCATCCTTGTGTGAAATGAATTAAATCTGAATAAAGGATCAGAAGCAGAGCAGAGAAGAAAAGGAGCGAGAGAAATATAGAGTGAAAAGTTAGTGAAAAAGAATTTGGGGTAAAGCAGAAGTTTTGTGCGCATTCAATGAAACTGAACCAGGCATGAAGTAGATGCTATTTCTTAGTTAATTCTTTTTGTTCTAAATAAATTTTGTAGGCAGTGAGCCTCTCTTTTGAGCAGTGAACTCTAGGCAGTGTGCTCAAAGGCATGTGCCTTCTATTTTTCTAAAGTACTTTTAACAGGGTACAAAATGTTTGTGGGTTAACCCCCACCGTCATTTTTCCTTAACCAGGTTTCCACGTAAAAATTCTGGTGTTCTGTGTTCATTTGTTTCTGTTCATGTGTTTATAATTCATGCTTTAAATGTTTACATCATTAATCAGTTTTGTGTGATAAAGAAATAGTTGCAAGTGTTAAAGATTTAGGATAGCTGATTCACACCCCCTCTGAGTTATCCAGCCTAATTCCAACAATTGGTATCAGAGCAAGGTTCCTCTAGAAGAAGCTTAACCACTTGAGGAGATCCAAGATGTCAACCTACATGAAGGATAGCGTGAGATTTGATGGAACAAATTACTCTGTTTGGAAAAATCGCATGGAGTGCCATTTGTAATGCATGGGTGATGCCTATTGGGCAATAACTAAGGATAAGTATGAGCCTCCAGAGAAACCTTCAACTCCAGATGAAGCCAAAAATGTTGAAAATAATCTTCGAGCCAAAGAAGCCTTGCTAAGTGCCCTGTTTGATTATGAAATGACAAATGTCTTTGGACTAAAAACTATTCATGAAATCTAGAAGAAGTTGGAGAATCTTTATGAAGGTGATGAATTTGTCAAATGTGCCAAGCTACAAAGTCTGAGAGGAAAATTTGAAAATCTAAGGTAGAGTGAAGATGAAAACATTACAATCTACATGCAAAAATAAATGATCTTGCGTGTGGTATCAAATGTGCTGGTGGGACTTTGGAAGAATAAGAGATTGTGGAAAAAGTGGTCAAATATTTACCTGATTCATACAAACATAAGGTTGCTTCTATAGAGGAGATCAAGACTGTCTCAAAAGTTACAAGAGATCATCTGTTTGGCAAAATCTTAGGTTTTGAATTAAGTGAGTTTCTCTTCCCAAATCTGAATCTACATTTAAGGCCAGTGTATATGGAAAACAAAGATATGATCCGGGTGAAAGCTCTTCTACAAGATCAAACAGATTTGTAAAGACAAGGAAGGATCTTGAAGATGTTGAAATTGAAACTGCAGATCTTGAAGCTCTTCTTGCTAAAAGATTGCCAAGAGGATCCGGTAAGTATGAAGGAAAATTGTCACTCAAATGTTTTGCTTGTAATAAGATTGGTCATTTTGCCTCAAGATGTCCAGAGAGGTTTTCAAAACCAAACCCTAAAAGACACAAAAAATAGAATAAATGTTACTATGTCCAAGAAGCTAGAGAAGAAGGAGTTATAGATGATGAATCTGATCATGGAGGTTCCTCTAAAAATGATTGGGTGTTCATTGCTATCAAAGAAGAAGATCCGATGTCTACTGAATCTACTAGCTATGCAAATATGGAAAGTGCCTTGGCTTCCTAGGTTATTGAAAAAGATGAATGGGTGATTGATAGTGGATGTTCTCATCATATGACTAGTGACAATAGTAAGTTTGTGAATTTTGAAAATTATGGAGGGCTTGTGAATTTGGAGACAACTCAGCTAGTAGAATCCATGGTAGAGGATCCATCTTTTTTGATGGTAAGAATAACACCAATGATGTTCTGTATGTGGAAGGACTGAAACATAATCTTCTTAGTGTTGGACAATTGGTTGACAAAGGTTGTGATCTTTGATTCAAGGATGGAAAATGTAGAATCTTGGAGAGTTCCAGAACTGAAATTGTATCCGGTACTCAAACTAGAGGTAACATTTTTCATTTAAGTAGTTTTGGCAAAAGTTGTTTGATTTCTCAGATAGATCAAAGTTGGTTATGGCATAGGAGGATGTGTCATGTGAATTTTGATAACATTGTCAAAATAAGTACCACTCAGGCTATAAGAGATCTTCCAAAACTTGTGAAACCTAATAGCATGTGTAGAGAATGTCAATTGGGGCAATAGAATAAAATTTCATTCAAAAGTAAGGAACAAGCTTCAAGTGGATGATTGGAACTCATACATATTGATCTCTGTGGTCCTGCTAGAATTAGGAGTGTGCAAGGAGATAGATATTTCATGTTGCTGATTGATGATTACTCTAGGATGATGTGGGTAACTTTCCTAAAAGAAAAATCAAAAGCTCTTCACAAGTTTAAGGTGTTCAAAGTGATGGTGGAAAATGAGATTGGTGAAAAATTGAAATGTCTGAGATCTAACAGAGGTAGAGAATTTACTTCTGGTGAGTTCAATACTTTCTGTGAAAGGCGTGGCATAAAAAGATAGTTATCTAGTCCTAGGAGTCCCTAGCAAAATGGAGTTGTAGAAAGAAAGAACTAGACCATTCAAGAAGCTGCCAAGATCATGATGATGTAAACAAATGTTCCTCAAGTTTATTGGAGAGAAGTTGTGAGTACTGTTGTCTACACTCTTAACTGGGTGGGGATCAAAGGTAACTCTGGTAAGACCCCTTATGAACTATGGTTTGGTCATCCTCCTACTGTGAGATATTTCAAAGTTTTTGGTAGTAAATGCTATATCAAAAGAGATGAGGATTTACGCAAGTTTGATGCAAGAAGTGATGAGGGAATATTTTTGGGGTTCTCTACTCAAAGTAAGGCTTACTAGTGCTTTAACAAGAGGTTGAAAAAGATTGTTGAAAGTGCTAATGTTAGAGTTGATGAGAGAAAGGAAGGACATTCCAAGTTCTGCGGATATGATTAAGATGATCAAGATGAAAGTCAAAGTCAAGGAAGGCTAGTTCAAACTTAGACTCAGATTCAGATTGATCCAGAAACTCCAGGAACTTAAGAAAATAGTACATATGTTGAGGAATAAGCTCAAGAAATAGAAGTTCAAGCAATTCCCAAAACCCCCAGGTATGTAAGGTTGAATCATCCCGAAGATTAGATCATAGGAGATAAGAGTAAAGATGTTCGAACTAGGAGAAAATTTTTTGAAGATCAAGAGAAAATTTGTTTGATTTCAAATATTGAATCTAAATCAATAGGTGAAGCCTGCAATGATGAAAACTAGGTAAAAGCAATGGAAGAAGAATTGATGCAAATTGAAAAGAATCACACTTGGGATCTTGTTCCTAGACTTGAGGACAAAAATGTGATTGGAATCAAATGGGTCTTCCAAAATAAACTAAATAAAGATGGTGAAGTTGTGAGAAACAAAGCAAGGTTGGTATGCAAAGGCTATTCTCAAGTGGAAGGAATTGATTTTGAAGAAACTTTTGCTTCGGTGGCAAGAATAGAAGCAGTCAGATTATTTATTGCATTTTCTAGCTTCAGAGATTTTAAAGTTTATTAGATGGACGTCAAATCAGCATTCCTGAATGGAGAATTGGAGGAAGAAGTTTACATTGAGCAACCAGAAGGATTTAAGTTGTCTGATCAGAGAGATATGGTCTGCAAACTAAGAAAAGCACTGTATGGACTCAAGCAAACCCCAAGAGCCTAGTATCCAAGACTAGATAAGCATTTGCTTAAGCTAGGATTTAGCAAAGGTACCGCTGATAGTAATCTTTACTTTAAGATTAATCATGAGGACATCTTGATTGTTAAGGTCTTTGTTCATGATATCATGTTTGGTGGAAATGAATATATGTGCAAAGCATTTTCTAATCAAATGAAAAGTGAATTTGAGATGTCAATGTTTAGTGAGATGAATTTTTTCCTAGGTCTGCAAATTGTTCAGTCTGATAAAGGTATCTTTATATATCAGTCCAGGTATGTGAAAGAATTGCTGAAGAAGTTTGGAATGGAAGATTCAAATCCAGTAGGTACACCTATGGTTACTAGATGTAAGTTAAGCAAAGATGATGACTCCCCCAAGGCAAATCAAAAAAGGTATAGATCAATGATTGGAGGATTGTTGTATCTAACTCAGACCAGACCTGACATCATGAATGTTGTTGGACTTGTTGCTAGATTTCAAGTTGATCCAAAAGAATCCCATGTTGTGGCAGTCAAAAGAATATTCAGATATCTCAAGGGGACAATTGATTATGGATTGTGGTAACAAAAGGATAATGACTTCACTCTTCATGCATATACAAATGTTGATTGGGTAGGGGATGTGGATAACAGGAAAAGTACTAGTGGTGGTACATTCTTCTTGGGAAGAAGATTGGTCTCTTGGATGAGTAAAAAGCAAGAGGCAATATCTATGTTTATTGCAGAGGTAGAGTATATAGCAGCAACAAATAATTGTACTCAAGTTCTGTGGATGAAGAAAATGTTGAAGGACATCATAATTGTGTTTGAGGAGCCAGTCACAATCTTCTGTGATAATTCTAGTGCAATAAGCATCTCAAAGAATCTGGTGTTGCATTCAAAGACAAAACATATATCTATGAAGTTTCATTTCTTGAGAGAGAAGATAAATGAGAATAAAGTCAAGTTGGAGTTTGTGTCTTCCAAAGATCAAATTGCAGATATCTTCACTAAGCCTCTTCCCAAGGATACTTTTGAGTATCTCAAAGAGAAGTTAGGGGTTATTACCCCTCTGAATCAGAACTAAGATGCACTAAGGTGCATCAGTCTGGTGGAATTCACTGTCATATATTGTGATCCAGATTAATTTTAAGGAGATCCTACTCAGTGGGAGTAGTCAGTATACAAATGATGGGATCAGTCTAAAACAAAAGGGAGAAAAGATTGCAAATATGTGCCCTTTTCCATTAATATCAAAGGGGGAGAGAAGTTCATGTGAAAAACTAGTTGTTAATAAAAGGGGGGCAGTGAAGAAAGAAATTGCAGAAGTAAGAAGAGAAAGGGGGAGAAGTTCTTGTCTTGATGGTTGAATTTAGTTTTTCACATCATATGTTGTGATCATTGACAAAGGGGGAGATTGTTGCAAATATGTGCTTAAGCAGTGTTGTCATTGATGTCAACATATCCTTGTTGCCATTGGTGACAACTGTATCCTATTTTGCTGACTGTTTAGAAGACTGGATTGTTGAGGATATTGAAAAAATTAATGGAGATCAATATATGCAAACCATATGGCTTTGTAGAGGTTTGTCTGAAGAAGCTCCAGTTAAGATTTGAGAGGTTCACATTAAGATCTGAAGAAGTTATAGCCATCTGAGTAAAATCGGTTCCTGCATTATTCAAGAGAGACAGAGTGAAAGGAAAGAGGTCTAGATTGCTCTGGTAATGTAAAATGATGGTCTACGGATCTAAAGGCATGTTTGGGAAGTTAGTGTGTATCATCCATTCAAGTGGTTCATGGTTTGGAGGTCCGCAAGCAATCTTTCTAATGTGACAATCATGGCAGATAGTGTTCTTGAGGTTCTAGAGGAAGATGCAAGTGATTCAGATGATTTGGATGAGTACGGATGTTTTTGTTGAATTCAATGTGCTTGTGGAAGTCTCTGGATCATGTGACTGCTATGTTAGAGGTTCGCATTGAAGTTTGAGCTTGTCAATGAAGATTTTCTTCTTAGTGTTATTGTTCTTCCTAGTCTTGGCTGATGGGATGTAACAAGCATGTTGTGGATGATTTAAGAGCAATTCTTTGAAGCATGGCATGTTGATCAAAGAAGATTTGAGTCCCAGTTATGTTTGGCCGACAACTTAGTGACTCACATTAAGTCAGATGTTTGTAGTGCCGACCTTGATGTTCATTCCAAGGTTGATGAAGTGTATAAATACTTGTTGATGAGTTGTGGAAAATCATCCTTGTGCGAAATGAATTAAATCCGAATAAAGGATCAGAAGCAAAGTAGAGAAGAAAAGAAGCGAGAACAATATAGAGTGAAAAGTTAGTGAAGAAGAGTTTGGGGTAAAGCAAAAGTTTTGTGAGCATTCAATGAAACTGAACCAGGCATGAAGTAGATGCTATTTCTCAATTAATTCTTTTTGTTCTAAATAAATTTTGTAGGCAGTGAGCCTCTCTTTTGAGCAGTGAACTCTGGGCAATGTGCCTGAAGGCATGTGCCTTCTATTTTTCTAAAGTACTTTTAACAGGGTACAAAATCTTTGTGGGTTAACCCCCACCATCATTTTTCCTTAACCAGGTTTCCACGTAAAAATTCTGGTGTTCTGTGTTCATTTGTTTCTGTTCATGTGTTTATAATTCATGCTTTAAATGTTTACATCATTAATCAATTTTGTGTCATAAAGAAATAGTTGCAAGTGTTAAAGATTTGGGACTGTTGATTCACCCCCCCTCTGAGTTGTCTAGCCTAATTCCAACAATTGGTATCAGAGAAAGGTTCCTCTAGAAGAAGCTTAACCACTTGAGGAGATCCAGGATGTCAACCTACAAGAAGGATAGCCTGAGATTTGATGGAACAACTTACTCTGTTTGGAAAAATCGCATGGAGTGCCATTTGTAATGCATGGGTGATGCCTATTGGGCAATAACTAAGGATAAGTATGAGCCTCCGGAGAAACCTTCAACTCCAGATGAAGTCAAAAATGTTGAAAATAATCTTTGAGCCAAAGAAGCCTTGCTAAGTGCCCTGTTTGATTATGAAATGACAAATGTCTTTGGACTAAATACTATTCATGAAATCTAGAAGAAGTTGGAGAATCTTTATGAAGGTGATGAATTTGTCAAATGTGCCAAGCTACAAAGTCTGAGAGGAAAATTTGAAAATCTGAGGTAGAGTGAAGATGAAAACATTACAATCTACATGTAAAAATAAATGATCTTGCGTGTGGTATCAAATGTGCTGGTGGGACTTTGGAAGAATAAGAGATTGTGGAAAAAGTGGTCTGTGCTCATTTGTTTCTATTCATGTGTTGATAATTCATGCTTTAAATATTTACATCATTAATTAGTTTTGTGTGATAAAGAAATAGTTGCAAGTGTTAAAGATTTGGGACAACTAATTCACCCCCCCTCGTAGTTGTCCGGCCTAATTCCAACATGTCTAACCTTGCATACTAAGCTCTGGGGGTTTGCTTCAATCCATATAATGCCTTCTTCAACTTGCAAATGATATCTAGTTTATGTGACAACTGAAATCCTTCTTGTTGTTCTATGTACACTTCCTCTTCCAACTCACCATTCAAGGAAGAAAACATTATAGTGCCTTCAGGGTTAGTACTTTCTTCCTGACCCTTTTCCTTCACACAACTTCTAGAGTTAGCAGAAATAGTTTCATCTCTTAGTGCTATGAATAAGCATTCATTATCATTATCATCCTCACAATCAGATTCATCATCAGATAGACTTGCATCTTCTCTAACATAGCAACTTTTCTTAACCATCTTACCTCTGTTCTCCCTATATTTAATTCTTGGAGCTCTATTTCGGCACCTTGAAGTATAATGACCTATCTTTCCACAACTAAAAAATTTAAAAGGCAACTTGCCACTAAACTTTCTAGTACCCTTCCTCATCCTTCTCACAAAGTTAAATTCCACTTCATCAAGGTCTTCCAGATATAATTCCACAGTCTTCTCTAATTTTCCAACCTTAAAAGCAGTCTCAACCTTTGTCATTCCACTGGCTGTGCCAAACTCTCTCATTTCAAAATTAGTTAATGTACCAAGCAACTGATCTTTGGTAAACTAATTCAAAATTTGAAATTCTTCAATAGTAGAAACCTTATGATTGTAAGTCTTAGGAAGAGTTCTGAGTACCTTCAAAATCACTTCTTTATCATCTATACTTCCACCAAGTCCTTTGATGCCATTAACAACTTCATCCACCTTCTGCAAGTAGCTTATAATGTTTTCATCTTCAGACATTCGCATGGTCTAAAACATGAGCTTCAAGTTCTGCATTTTAGCTTGTTTGACCTTATCATCTCCTTCATAAACACTTTTCAACTTTTTCCAAATCTCATTACTAGTTTTCAAATTCACAACTTTCACCAATTCATAATTAGTAAGGCAACTTAAAAGAGCATGTTTTGCCTTACCATCAATTTCATGAGCTTTGATCTCAGCAGAAGAATTTATACCATTCTTAGGTATAGTGTAATTAGACTAAATGGATTTCTAGATCTCATAACCAAGAGAAATTAGAAAAGCTTCCATCCTTACCTTCCATAGTACAAATTTAGATCCATCAAACATGGGAACATCCTTCTTGTGCACCATCTCAAATCTACCTCAAGCTGTTAAGCTTTCTTCGAAGGAACCTTGCTCTGATACCAATTGTTGAATGCACAAGACAATTGAGAGGGGGGTGAATCAATTATATCATAAACTTCAAACCCTCACAAACATTCAGATCTACATTAGCTTAATTAACCCTTAAACTTGTTATGATGATTAAGCATGAAGAGAAAATAACAGAAGATAAGTCATAACAACACCAAACACAAGACAACACTAGATTTTACATGGAAAACCCAAGAAGGGAAAAAACACGATGAGGATTAGCTCACAATATAAAGTAGTATCAACACAAAATTACAAAAGGCTCACTGCTAGAGGGCTCACTGCCCAAATGAAAAGATCACTGCTAAAGGACTCACTATGTAAAAGAAAGAGATAGAAGAGGGCACTCATTGCTAGGGATGAACTGATATAATTGTATCTAACATATACATGGATTACAGTTCCAATGAAGCGCAATATTCACCACAACACAAACATCACCTTCGCAGTTATACTGAAATGGTAGACACCTGCTCACTGCATCTAGTAGCCTAACACATGAAAGCTCTCACTACACTAATCAATTTCACATCATAGACATCATATTCAATTATTTTCTCTATCTTACATTATCCTTCAAATATTCAATACTTATTTATACCATCTTTAATCTTGAAAACATTCTCTTGGGTCCACAACACATCTTAACCCAGAAAATTCAAATTAGGTCTAGACCTAAACATTCCCATGGAGGAAAGGAATGAATGTGGATCTCACCACACCTTAGCTTGGACCTAAATCCATACATACATGCTTCATCATGCTTTCACAATCACCGAAGTACAACTACAATTAGTGTAAACAACCAAGTCT
Source organism: Cunninghamia lanceolata (assembly GCA_027924645.1). Lineage (NCBI taxonomy): Eukaryota > Viridiplantae > Streptophyta > Pinopsida > Cupressales > Cupressaceae > Cunninghamia > Cunninghamia lanceolata. The sequence goes on from BSBN01000346.1 coordinate 1,022,180, forward strand.
TCCAAACTTGTGTTAACACTAAACTTTTAAGTGCACACTTCCTTAAAACCAAAATACAACATGCGGTCCACACACCAAGCTTGAACATGATCTAGAAACATCCACAAGCACCTAAAGACCAACAAAAACTTTGCAACATCTTTCACCTAAAGAAAATTCACATTGGAGCACTTAGATTACTCTGTCATTAACTACAACTCAAGAAATGAACTTGCAGAGCACCAAACAATGAACATCTTGAACTAAAGAAAGATATAGACCTTATAAACATTAATCTAGAACCGCAAAGCTAGAGACAAATATGTGGAGAAATGCGGAGCAAAATAGTTTCTCCTAGACACCTATGTACAACTCAGAAACATAGTCCACACACTGGTGAACACAACTTTCTTTGTACAATGAACCGAAGCACAAAATTTGGAATATAATCTAAACACCTCTGAACAACATATTCAAACAAAAAAAGAAGATCTTCAATAAGGAAGAAATGCGGAGAAAGATCAGAAAACTAATCTGTTAAACTAGATAGTCTCTTCAACACAATCTTTCCTTTATTAATCAAATTTTCTCAAAAGCACTTGGAAACCAACCATCAAAAGCCTATTCCTAATATCTTCGGCACTTCTACAAAGAAACCAAATCACCTTCAGCAAGGTAACTTAATCAAATAGCTCATATCATTGCAACATCCTCATCTCTGCTCAACCTTTTCTCTGATCTATGTTCAACACAAACTACTCATACTCTTGGATCATTTCCTAACTCATACTCTTGACACAGTTGACACCAATTACAACACAAGCTTGTTGACATCAATGACAACACTGATTACACATACTTGTAACACTAAGAACCCAACATTTCATGCCAGGACCAAGCATATTGATGTAAAATATCATTTTGTTAGAGATATGGTCAAGGATGGCAAGATGAAGCTAGTTAAGGTAGATACTTTGATGAATGTTGCAGATTCATTAACTAAGCCTGTGAGCATAGAGAAGTTCAGATGGTGTTCAGATTCTATGGGCCTCTTGGTCCCTAGAAATAAAATCATGGTGTTGATATTCTCTTTTCTCTTGCAATGTATTTTATAAGTGGGATAAAGTTAGGAAAGGTGTCTCAACCTTGCAACTACAAAAGGTTACTATTCTTCCTAGTTTTGGTCTTTTTGAATACCCTTTACCTTGAAGAATGGTTTAAAGATTTCAAAGTTTCCAAAATGGGCTAAAAATGGAGGAGCGTACTATTTTTAGTAACTCTACATTTGAGCTTCGATGGACTCAAAATTTTTCCAAAAGGTGTGGAACTGCAAGTAAACATCTTGGGTGAGTTTCGAGTCAAGATCATGCCTAGATTGCTAGATATTAAAGTTTTTTATTTTTTGAAACTCCCAAAAAAAGTTTTGAACTCAGATTTGAGGTAGTTAGAGGTCCCTAAATGCCTTGAAAAATGTTGTAACCAGTAAAGTGGGTTATAGCTTGATATATATCTTGATGCGCTTTCTGACGCATCAAACGGTTCATCAATAAAACACCTAGATTAAAAGTTATGACCTCCAAAGGTTGGGCCTCCATTTTGGGAAATGTGAAAACATGTTGGACACTTAAAGGAGATGTAAAGGGAAGAGTTACATGTGTTAGTGTGTGATTTGGCACATCATAAGGCATCTTTGATTGGAGATAATTTGGGTGCCACTTTTGGGTGGTTTTTGGCTCATGGTTTTATAATTACCGCTGATGGTTTACTGTATTGTATCTCTTATTTATCAGGAGCTTGAGATGAAGGTTGTGTGTGAGAGTCTTATAGATGTTGAGTTTCCTCTAGATTTCTGGTTGGCTATACTCCTATGAAAGCTTTCTCTACAAGTATATTGTAATCTTCTTGATTATTGAATAATATGTTCGGCAGCTTTGGAGTGTGGGGTTTTTCTCCCGAAGGGTTTCTCCACGTAATTACTCTATTATGGTATGATTTCTATTTGTGTTTATTTTTGTAACTATTGTAAAGATCTAAAAAATTATGCATATCCCTCCCCTCAAGATTAGTGTAGGAAGTTGTTCCTCTACCTTAGATTCCTTACAACTGGACACCCTAGACCCTAATTAGTGTTTTTTAGAATGTCTGAGCTTCGCCTGACCTGTACCTGAAAAACCTTCCTTCTCCCTAGATCTTATCTTTCGAAACCTATTACTTTGACTTGCACACAAGCAAAGAGGAAAAGGTTGTGTTGTGTTTAGGGGCTTAGCTTAGTCAAACCCTATGTTGGTATTTCCACCTCCACTATAGTGATGATTAGTGATCCAAGAGTGTGCACCCTAGGAGGGTAGAGGCAAGATCAACAATATATGATGAAAGTATGAATAGAAAGTGATAAAGGTTACCACAATATGTGAAACCCTAGTTGGAGTAGATAACTCAAGATCATGCACCAACAAGAAGAGAGATAAAGATAGCTTGAACTTCCTTTGAAACCTGCAAATGAGCATCATAACATCCACAAGAATGTAGAAATTCCAAGCACGAAGAGCACTTTAACATAGGAGATAAAACATGTAAGGAATTCTAATTCTTCTCTTGTCATTCTTAGTGTGTAAAATGAATTGTAAAACTCCTTTATATATGCATTCCTGCTCACCAATGACCAATAAAACCAAATGGGGCCAACATGTAAAAATCTAAGGAGGTGTTCTAAGCTGACACCACAAAAATAGGGCTAAAAGACCCATCTAGGAACAGGGCACTAGCTGCCCTGGTCCTTTAGCCCCACAAACTCTATGGAGTGTCTTTTAAGGTGGTCTTAGATGAGTCCTAACTTTAATTTATCAGTTTTATTCATCGAGATAGAGATTTAATCGTTTAATGTTCTAAAAGGTGTTAAAATAGGTCTTGATTAACAAGTGTACACAATTTATTTCATAACAATGTTATTTTCTCCTCCCTTTTCCTTGCAAACAAAATTATCTTAAGTCATTCTAGGTGAAGTACCAAGGGAACCAACCCTCTCAGGAGGTTTATTTCAATCATAGGTCACCCACAACCTTGAAATGATCCCATGTTTCATTGGATAACTGAGTGGACAACTCAGTAAGTGTGCATATCAAAGTGAGAACAATCATTACTTCCATTTCATGATTAAAAGCTTAAATAAGGGGGATTTTGAGTTACCCCATAGTCTTGTTTGACCCTAGTGTTTTGCATCTTTATTCTTGAATCATTTCTATCTTGGGGAGGTTGTTCTATTCCTTATTTTAGTATCCTAATCTATTGGACTAGGGCATCTATGAGGTTGGCAGTGGTTGTAGCTCCTGTTCTTGGTATTTCTCTAGTTGGTGGTGTGTGTTTTCATGATTTCCTCCATTTGCATGCTCTCTTGAGGTATTTTCTAATTGTTCCACTTGTTGTGTGACATGTAGGGACTCTTGAGCCTCCCTAGCTTCTTGCATGGGTTCCTCTAAATGCCTTACTTCATCATATAATTGTGTTTCTATTCCTTCATTCCTAGTCGATGGTTGATGGATTTCTAATCTTACGATGATTCTGCATTCTCTACCATGGTTTTAATGTGTTGGTTGAGCTTCATGTTTCAAAGTGGTATTATTGAATGTGAGAGAATGATTAGTCTCTCATCTATCATTCTCATAATATGAGTATTCATAATTGTAACAATTTGTAATTGGTGTCAATGGATTAGGTGGAACATATATGTTGAAGGAGGGAATCCTGGGCTCTATAGAGGGAATATTCCCTAGGTTTGCTTTAGATTCTATCATATTCGAGGGTGCCTTAAACACAAAAAATAAATCGAATGAAGAGTGAAAATGATGAAGGTGAAGAAGGAAGTGAAGAGAAATATGGTGAAGTGAAAGTGTGAATAGAGAAATGGAAATCCTAAGATCTCCACCAAAAGGTTTTGTTCTTCATGTTGAGTTCACCAAAATATGTATTATTTGAAAATCAACCGAGATGATTTTGTGGGTGAGTTGTGGTCTAACGTGACACATGAACCATCCTCCTTTCTAAAGGCAACCTCCTTAACTCACTCCCAATCATGTGGCAAGAGCCAGTGGAGTGGAGATGAAACTGAGGGGTTATCCTATCCTCTTTCTTCATGGAGTAGGATGTCGCAGATGGCGGTTGGGTTTCATGCTTCATGTATGTTTTATTGATTATCTTTTTTGAGATGTTAAATCATTGTTGTAGTTGTGATGATTATATGACCTGAAGGGTCATGTGTCCTAAATCTCCTAAGCCTAGAATGAAGTTTGTTTTGTTTGTTGAGGATTCTTTATCGTTCTAATCTCCTTTCTTGGTCTCTTAAGACTTGTTGAATCAAGGGTTTTTTATCTCTAATCCATTGTTGGTGTTCTAGCTCTTCCCTTGCTTATTCTTCATTCAGTTTTTGAATTAGGTGAGGAGAATTCTCCTCAATCATGTTGAGGACAAATTTACTCGAATCTTCCCTAATACCATGGTACATTCAAAAATAGGGGGAAATATTGTTTCTTGAATGTGTGTGATGTCGATGTCTACCTCATGATGTGATCGAGGGTTTTTTTTCTATATTTGACTTGTACCTCATGATGTGATCGATGGTTTGACCTTGTTTGAATTGATATGTGTACCTCATTAAGGGATCGAGGGTTTAGTTCTCTAAGTTTTCTAATGCTTTTGTAGTTTTCTTATGTCATGCAACCTAAATGAATGCAAAGCCAATTTTGATTCCTTTTTCCAATATAAATAAAATAAAGTTTCCTAATTAAATAGGAATGGACATATGAATGCAAGTATATGTGTTCTCATATGCAATCTTTTGTGTTTTTGTGAAGTGATTTTGAATCTAATCTAGAAATTGAAATTGAAAGAATTGAAATGTAATCTAATCAATGAAATGAAACAAGGGTTCAGTACTCTGAGATATGAGTGTTGGTAACATGGTCCCTATAGGTGGGGTTTGTTGATAGGAAGACATATTTGCATATCTTGGTTGATCTTGCAGACAATTTTGAGGTGCAAACAATTTTGAGGTAGTTGAGCTAGATAGTACCCTCCTATTTGTGGAAGTTGTTGGATAGTGTTGTTACTTCCATTTCATGATGTTCGATAGAAAAGAGAGACTAGACCAATAGATCAAACTAGATCAAACCCTCTTCTATCCAACATTACAACACAAGTTGATCTTGGCTTCTACCCAAGAAGGAGAGCCAAACTACAGGGGCTTTGTCCCTTTGTTGTATAGAGAATAATTAACCAAATCCAATCAATAAAACTATGGAAAAATAATGAAACCCTAATTGAGAAAGATCTGAGTATAGCAGACTATCAGAAGTGAAATCAGAGAAACTAAATGAATAGTAGAGATGAGTAAACATATCGGAATAGGAACCTAGAGTCAAAATGCCGTAGGAATTAGGGAGCTCGAGCGCCCTAGGCCATTTTTAGGGTTTTTAGACTATGATAATTTCAGTGTCTTCACCTTCATGTGTTCTTGTCTCCTATAGCTTGATTTCTACAAATTCCTCTGGATTTGACCCACACACACAAGAAGGAAAATGGTTGGGTGCTATTTAGGAGCTTGCCTAAGTCAAGCTCCATGAATAGTGTTTCCACCTCCACAATAGCAAAGATGATAGATAAAGATTGTGTGCCCTAGGAGGGGCAGAGGAAAATCTTAAGTAGAATGGAATTCTAGAACAAAGCATGAAGGAAAGAAGTCACCATGAGCATAGAAACCTAGCATGCTTGATGCGGTGTCACAACTTGACTCAAGAAGTTGGTGTAGCCCCAAAGAAGTATAAATGTCTTCATAAGACCTGCAATAAGTTAGTGTCGCATCAATAATCCACCATAAAGAGCTTTAGAGAAGAGTAGAGAGCATGAGAGAGAAGAAGAGAGAGTGCAAGAGTGCCTAGATTGCTTAGAGAACTTAGAGATGTTCAAATGAATAAACCAACTTGCTTTTATATGTATTACCACTCACAAAGGATGAATAAAACCAAATAAGGCCGACATGAGGAACCAGTTAAGATGCCTTAATCCAACATTCCTATAAAATAGGTCAGGGCTAAATGAGGGACCAGGGTGCTTGGGCATCCTTGTCCTTTAGCCCCAAAAATCTTGGCACATGCCATTTAAGGTGTTCTTAGGTCGGTCTGATAGTTATTTTGTTAGGTTTTATCATCAGGATCAGGAATTAATCATTTAATATTCAAAAAGATGTTAAAATAGGTCCTAATTAACAAGTGTAAACATTTCAAGTCCACCCAGGTGCTAAACTAAGTGTAAAATTCTAGTGTACACATTTTACGATGTAACATTTAGCCCCCACTTTAGCGTGGGTACAAACTTAAGTTTGAACTCAAACTAAAGGATGGAGAAGACAAATTTCAAACACAACAACATAGGAACCATAGAATGTCACCAATACTGAGGGGTGATCAAGCCCCCAAGTTTAGGATTCTAGGAGTCTATGATGATTGGTATACACATAAGACACATGACATAACTCACTCCTATATGAAGCACTTAGAAAACATGAGATAAGAATAGGCATACACTAGGCATACACTTGAGAGATCACAATGTATACATGCAATACACAAAGCATTGATGCCATACACAAAGTATACATGTTTGACATGAAGTATACACATAAGGCATAAAGTATACATAGCATACACATGAAACACATGTGAAATACATGCAACATAATCAAGACACATACATAAGGTATACATAAAGAGAATACATGTGAGGCACATGCAAGGATGATGAATATATAGAGAATAAGAATATATGAGGAGAATACATGCATCATACATCAATCACAAGAAACACATAATGGAAGACCTTGAGTTAGCATGTCAAGGGAGACCTCAATCTAAATGTTGTCTCAATCACCCTGCATCATTCCTTAAGATGCAATAAAGAAGAATGCTAAGGGGTTAGTTAGAAATGAGAAGCACAAGAGAAGTACAAGCACATCATGCACATAGTCCACATTAAGAAAAGTGTTTCCACTAAAGGGAATACACAATCCACCTCCCATAAGAGGAATTATGCAAGGCCTTGAAGAATAAGAAGGAGAAGTGACCTTACTACCAAACTCTAGTTGATGGCACAACCCTTCTCCCAAACATGCAAGGAACCTCAACTTAGAAGAACAAGATAGACTCAAGATCTTGCTTCCAAGCTTGCCATAATCCTTTCCAAGAGAATATAGTAATAAATATAATCAACAAGTGTTTAGATAGAATGATTAGAGTAAGGATCATAGCACAATATATGCCCCTACCTTAAAGTGATTGTTAACTCTATCAGGGAGCAATTGCCTTTAAGGTAGAGTGAGGAAGAAATATTAAAACATGCACGAGAGATTTCTAAAAGAACCGTGTTTTCAAGAGCTACATCGCGACAAGAGGTTTCTCCAAAGATGAGCAAACCAAGGTGATTCTTACAAGCATGATACACAATGGCTTGTGTACTCATGGTATGACGCTGAGCATTGCAACAAGGTGTCACATAGATAGAAGAAATATCACATGAGAGTACACATAAATTGAATCATGAAAGGATGCTAAATCATCCAAGAAAATAACAATATTGCACATCACAACATATAGAAGAATGAAGATACATATATAAGAATGACACAATGTGTTCTTACTCCTTGTACCTTTGTGCTAACAATGGTTCCAAGGGAGAACTAACAATCAACAAAACATCACAATACGGGGATAACAATACGTACAAGCATAACACAAATGAGAAGAAGGGATCACCCTTGTGAGTCAGCCTATAACCAATTATCCTCCCCCAACTTGTTTTATAAAATGGAAGGAGCACAAGGTGCTCTAGGGACTACATCAAGCATGGTGAGAGGTGCTAGATCCAAACCTTGTTCGAAGTTGTTAAATTTTGTCACCCAAGACTCGGAATTCCTTAGTAGAATAGCCAAGCACTTTATGATATGCACAATAATGAGGTGATGAATGATTATTTTGTTGAATCTTTTTGTGTTTTAGAGTAGGAAGAGTGGTTAAATGGTCTTTGAGTAGACTCAGCAACATACACTCTTATTGAGATAGAAGTGAAGATATAGATGGAGTAGGAAGCAACCCTCATTTTTGTGAACATGGTTGAGAGAACATAGGAGAAGGCCAGAAACCTAAACCTACTTAAGACAAGTGCAATGTTGGTTCCACAAGCTCCTTAATTCCTTGTTCTTTGTATCCAAACCCATTTCCATTGTATCCTTGTTCTGAAAGGATTTTGAATCCACGCCCATAACACACCTCCAAATCTGAAGGAAGAAGAGAGGTCATAAGACTATCTTTGTTGAAATATGTTGAAGAAGGATCATTCTTTTGATCATGGTTAGGAGGGTCAATTTTTGTTTCAACCATCCCATGGGGGTTGAAACCTAAAGATATCTCATCACTACGAAGACATGTATTAGAATTATATGGTGCTTTATCACAAATGGTTTCCATTTCTGTAGAAGGAGGTGAATCTTCATCTATTGTAAAGGTTCCATCATCACTAATCTTGAGTTTAAACTTTGTAGGAGTATAAGATTATGTTGAAGAAATTTCATTTACCTTTGAGATCTTTGGGTGCAAGGGTCAAGGGTAAAAGCACAAAGCTGTGTCACACTTTCGGCCAACAAAACAATTTAGAGCGAGTCATTTTCGAGTGGGTCAATTTGGGGGTGAGATAGTTTCGTCCAAATGCACGTAGCCACTGCGTGGCGCGTATGTGGAAGGATATTTTCAGGCGAGTCTATTTGGGGGCGAGATAGTTTCACCCGAAATCATGTTAAAAACAAAAAAAAAATGAAATTACCACATTTCACAGTGGTCGTTTTCCGATAGCGATAATGACAGTGACCTTGGGTTAGAAAGTTTTTCGCGTGAAGGGCATCCCCGCCACCTTTTGCACTTTGAACCATGTATTCCATCTTCACCTTGGCAAGCATTTTCTGTCAAACATTTTGTATGGCACAATGTATAGTTGAGTTTTTGAAATAAACCTGCACATTATATGATTGTATGCAAGTAAAATGGGTTTGTAAAATTTTATCCACACAATATAAGATATAAAGAATATATCAAAATTTGAAATCATTCTAGAGAGAATTTTTGAATAAATTCTTCTTTATTGAATTTTGTGCATAAGTTTTTATCAAAGTTCTGGTGATGGAAAATTAATCACATTCAAGAAAGAATTTGTGCATAAGTTATTGGAAAGGTTGTGGTGATTGGAAGTAGCAAGTGGCTGATGGTTGCTGGGTGGGAGTCAGTTCACACATAAAATAGGTCAAATCAAGTGCTACAACAATGTAGGACATGCACTTTTATCCCTTGTAAGGTTATCCATTAAAATTTGCCCATCAAATGCTAGGGAACATGGCTTAAATACTACAGACAGTTATTTATTCAATACTACTTTTAAAATACCATGACATACCTTAGTATAAATAGATTATATAAATAACCAAATATATATATCAACATAATCCCATATAAATTTTGACAGTTTGTCCAAAATCCCTCCTTTCATATGATACAGTCTTTTTAAAATTTTGATTGTATTTTATAGTAAAAATGCCTAAATACAACTAAAAATAGGTCAAATCAAGTGGCTAATGGTTGCTGGGTGGGAGTTAATTCACACATAAAAATAGGTCAAATCAAGTGCTACAGCAATGCAGGACATGCATGTTTATCCCTTGTAAGGTTATCCGTTCAAATTTGTCACACCTACCCTATACAGGGCTTAAATTTGACAGTTGTATAGCTGTATTTAGCCATTTTTTCTATAAAATACAATAAAAATTTTAAAAAGACTGTATCATATGAAAGGAAAGATTTTGGACAAATTGTCAAAATTTACATAGGATTATGCTCAGGGCTTAAATTCAACAGTTGACCTTGTCTGTCAAGCAATTTTTTTATGACAGTTATCTATTCAATGTTGCCTTTAAAATACTATGACCTATCTTAGTATAAGTAGATTATATAAAAATCATATATATATATATATATATATATATATATATATATATATATATATATATATATATATATATATATATCAGCATAATCAGGGCTTAAATTTGATAGTTGTATAGCTGTATTTAGTCATTTTTACTGTAAAATACAATCAATTTTTTAAAAAAACTGTATCATATGAAAGGAAAGATTTTGGACAAACTGTCAAAATTTACATATGATTATGCTCAGGGCTTAAATTCGACAGTCGACCTTGCCTGTCAAGCAATTTTTTTATGACAATTATCTATTCAATGTTGTCTTTAAAATACTATGACCTATCTTAGTATAAGTAGATTATATAAAAATAAGATATATGTATATCAACATAATTGGGGCTTAAATTTGATAGTTGTATAACTGTATTTAGCTAGTTTTGTTGTAAAATACAATCAAAATTTTAAAAAGATTGTATCATATGAAAGGAAAGATTTTGGACAAACTATCAAAATATACATAGGATTATGCTGATATATATATATATATATATATATATATATATATATATATATATATATATATATATATATATATATATATATATATATATATATATATATATATATATATATATATATATATATATATATCTGATTTTTATATAATCTACTTTTACTAAGATAGGCCATAGTACTTTAAAGGCAACATCGAATAGATAACTGTCATAAAAAAATTACTTGACAGGCAAGGTTGACTGTCGAATTTAAGCCCTGACCCTATACCATGACGCAATAGGAAACTACAAGGAACATCAAATTTCATCCACACAATATAAGATAAAAAATTATATCAAAATTTGAAATCATTATAGAGAGGATTTGTACATAAATTCTTCTTTATTAAATTTTGTGCATAAGTTTTTATAAAGGTTATGGTGATGGAAAATTAAACATAATTTGAAACCATTCAAGAAAGAATTTGTTCATAAGTTATTGGAAAGGTTGTGGTGATCATAAGTAGCAAGTGGCTGATGGCTGTTGGGTGGGAGTCAGTTCACACATATAAAACATGTCAAATCAAGTGCTACAGCAATGCATGACATGCACTTTTATCCCTTGTAAGGTTATCCATGCAAATTTGTCCATCAATAGTATTATATATAGTATTATATATGTATATATATATATATATGCACTTTTCTAGATTGTTGAATGCTTTTTTTCTAGATTGGAAATATACGTTCTTATGACTCCAACTACTATAGGATAAAATCTAATTTATATGAATTATGATAAAATCTGATTTATATAAATTCCTATATGGTTGTCATGTCAATATGCTACATGCTACATGTGACTTTAAATTTGGATTTTCTATACATTCCCAGTTCTGTGTTTTATGGTTGATTCATATTTGGTTGATAGGTCTATTATTTATGTATTTGCATGCACCTAAGGTGGAGGTTTATTTGAGAAGCATGTGTGCATTTATATCATGGATTTTTTAAATATGTATGTAGTAGTTGGAAAATTTATATGGAGGTTTATTTACATCATGACATACAATATGTTTGACAGAAAATTTACTTATCATACTACAGATAAATTTAGGTCCACATGGATGACCAATCATCACATCAATCACATTAGTCAGCCCAACCTGGCGATAGTGATAATTCTACATTATATGATGTCACCATTCAGAGGTTTCAAAGAGCTTTGGATGAACTGAATAGTTCTATTCACAATACACCAAACTTGTCAGATAGAGATAGGTTGGTTAGGATTAGGGATGAGATCACATGTATGATCCAAGTTGTTCAATCATACAATCCCTATGATGGCATTAGTGTTGACAAGTTCTATGCATCTCTTTCTTAGAGTGTTGTTGGCCAGGAGAAATGATCATCTATTTCTAGGCTGGTTTCAGTAGATAATGTTCTCAGCATGTTCACTTCTTTTAGGGATAAAGAGAGAGTGAGAGGCTATTCTCCCACCAAGTGTATGGATGCAGTTGTCGGTCCTTTCATCTATCCTAGGTTTTTGGCAACTCATCACTAATGGCCAAACAATGATGAGTTGCCATTGTATTTTTGCAAACAATTATATGCAGAGTTCTATTTAGATTTATCTATCGATTATACATCTTTCCCTAAACATGTTGGTCAGGGGAAAGGGAGGTTTGCAGAGAGACCTGAGTATAGAAGATCAGATGCGCCACCTCTTCAGAACAAGAGGTCCTTAGTTGGCCCAAATCTTTTGGTTCTTCCAAAACATGTGGAACTAGAAAATGCCGCCCAACCAGCATTGACCCCCTCGAGATGCACATTTTTTGAGAGCATGGCAACTATTGCCACTAAGGTTGATCAGTTGTCATCTGATCATGTTGGTAGATATTTGTTGCACCCGAGGATTGACATTCCATCCACTGAGGCCACATCAACCAGTTGTTCAGATCGTTACATTCGTGCTGATATACCATCGCCACATGATATGGCACAGATTAGTGGAGAGAGTGCTTTGAAGAATATGACTAGATGCCTGGCCAGTGATTTATTAGATTCATACCAATTCATCAGTGATCAGTATGGGATCCCACTTGATGTTGTATCCTCACATCTCAAGCGATATTTTGGTAGATAGAGGAGCCACGGTGAGTCAGGTTCACAAGATTTCGGGGGACATTAGGATGTTCCAGTTGGTCCTACAAGCTCCACTCCTCTGCATGTTCCAGTTGGTCCTGAGGTTGAGGTTACTACACATGATGTTATGGGAGGTGAGTATAGCAGGCTTCTTTTTAGCACTGATACTGCACCATCTACACATGTATCATTTTCTCTCCATGATTATGACCTCAGTGGGATTGGGAGGGCCTTTGCTGGTGTAGTTGAGGTACAATTTATTTAAAAATTATAATCTAAATTCATAAATTATATATTTAAAAATTATAAGTTCAATTTTAAATAAAATCACATACATTGAAGCTCTGACTCTTGATTGCAATCTTAAATGTACATGTGTATTAGCCAGAAGCTACTATTTCACAACCTGGATATGGAGATTTGCATCATGTTGGCGATCCTAGTCATCATCATGAGGTATTTAAAAACTAGGTCTATATATCACATGTACATATAAGTTTGATTTAAGTGTACACATATATATATCAAGTTAACTTTCTTGTATACAGACATCAAGTGTACAAGTTTTCTAACTAAATACACATATGCTTGTATATTGTATGAACACATGTTATTTATAGGTTGCAGGATCAGGTCATGCTTCTATTGAGACTCTTCTACATGATGCAGACCGTGTATGTCAGGTAATTTATATTTGTCGAGTATTATTTATTTATTTAAAATAAAAACAAATTATATTTGTACATGTATATATATAGAATCTAAAAATTTTATGGTGTTTCATGTGCAGACCCCGGCCCACAACTCAGCACAACACTCGGGTCACAAATCAATCGAGGGCTCTAATCAGGGATCAGGATATCACATCTCAAGACACAGCTTGAAACAGAGTGAGGCTCAATCTACTCATAGGGAAAGACATTTATGAGTTGTTATTATGATTCAGATGTTTTATATTTATAGTACATTTGGATATTATGGCTTACATGTTATTATATTTTATCTTAGACACATTTTTATGAGTCACATAAACTTTTATATCTAGGGACGTTGTTATTATGAGTCACATGTTTTATATTTGGACATTATATGTATGCATACTTATGTTTTATATCTTAGAGACATTCTTATTATGAGTCACATGCTTTATATTTACATTTCAAAATTTATATTATGACTTACATGCTTTATAAGTTAGTGTTATTTTTTTATTTATCTAAATTTCTAAATGTGTCCTAATTAGGCTATATTCCTAATCTAAAATAAGATTAAGTTGGGAAATAGAAAATGAATATAGGAAGATATCTAAGCAAATGAAGTAGTACATATTTAAACCTAGTAAAATTAGAAACTACCTAAAATTTAGCTAAAGTTGCTAGATTTAACAAACTTAAATTATTTTTAAAAACCGTAAATCCAACAAAACATATCTATTAATAAATATAAAGTCCACTATCTCATATATTAAATTATAAAAGTGGGCAATATGGTAGTGGTCCTTTAAATCATAGGATATATGTGCCACCACTAACAAAATTTATTATTAAGAAAATCAACAAAATTCTAGAGGCTACATGATAGGTCAATATTTAAGTCGTAAAAAATGTTAATGTTGCAAATATGTGGAAATATCTACCAATCAGCCACATTATTAATCACAAATAATATGAGCCACGTAAACATAAAAAATCTTAATTAGAGTTGTCTTAAGAAGTTCAAAATGGGAAAATATGGTTTGCATCTATTCATCAACACCTAATAGGAAGAGTATTTGGGGATCCCATCCAATACCATGTGTTCCTAGTGCCTATAATCTCCCCATGTTCAAGTTAAGTGTCCTAATATGAAGCTCTACCAATGAATATGTGAATTGTGTATAATTCAATCTACACTAAAGACTTGTGTTAGTGACTTCAACTAGGATTGTGAATTTTGATTCTAAGGTTGTTTATGAACTCTAAGTTTTGAATATTAGGAGTACAAATATAAGTGTGTTCAAAGGTTAGTTGATGAATCAAAAATGTTTGAGTAATTTGATTTAATCCAGTGTATAGAATGCTATCTTCAATTCACATTTAATTTTATCCCATTTGATGTATATACCTATGAAAATATTCAATATAGTATTGAACAACTGGTTGCAAATGAAGAACACCAATATAGCTATTTATTTTTTCACTATTTGTCTACTTAATAATTTAATTTTCATGATACTATAAATTTTTAAAACTAACTAGGATTTACAATTGCAAAAGAGACAATTCTAAGGTTTATTGTTTATCAAGAACTTTAACTTATTCTATATTTCTCTAAAGGAAAATCTAATTGCTAATGTTATGTTTAATTTCAAACAAAATAATTAAACAATTTAAGATTATACAATATCTAACAAGCCTCATAACACACTATTTCAAAGGCAACAAAATCTAAATTTAGGTATAATATTTATTCATGATTAAACATGTAGTAAATTTGAAGTAAAGCGACCATTGATTATATGAAATTTAAATAACAATATCAAGCCACCTTTCATTTAAAAGAACTTAATAACACAAAAATAATTGAACTCCTTTTGTAAACATACTAATATATTTGATTTTCCATACAATAATATACAATACAACTTATTTTTCCATTACAAATGATAAGTCATAATCACATGAACATATTCCTCTTTCTCAAATAATATTTTATAGGTACTTTAAGTCCACTATCTCATGCCTCCAATATATAAATTTTAAAACAAGAAACCATCAAGTGGTCTCCAGGTCTTGTTTTCCTCATTTTTATTCTTCTTGACATAGAGCCTCAAATGTCTTTTATTTGTCATTTTTAAATTTTTATTTTGTAAGTTGCTTGAAATCCTCTATTTTTACATATCGGCCTTTGAAATTGACAATCTTTTTAGTAAAGCACCCATCTGCATCCACTCGGACTATAAGATCCACACCCTTTTTAATAATACTTGCTTCTGAATAGACACGATAATCATCTTCTCTAAATAAAGGAGCACAATGCACTACCCCAGTACCACTGTCATCTGTCATATAATTGTCTACAACAACTCTAAAGGTAGCATCGGAGAGCTCCAAGAAGAAATCAAATATTGGCTGGTACTTTTTACCAACCAGAATAGAGCCCTAAAATGTCTCCATTAATTCATATGAATTAGTATCCAATGCAAGTCTTGTTTTTTCCTTCCTAAGAAACTTTTGGCTTGCCTCCAGCTTTTGTTCCTGTATCTTTTGATTTTGAAAGAGGACCATTAGAAACATCCGCTTTTACCTTATTTGATGGCAACTGAGATAAGCGAGATAAGCGAGATTTGTCTTGCTTCTGACCTTTACATATTCAAAATTTGAATTGATGCATAGAGAAAGATTACTAGGAAGAGTCCAAGGTGTAGTTGTCCATGCCAAAAAGCAAATATTTGCAACATTTTGATGAGATATTCATGCCTCAGACATTTGTTCTTGGTGTATCTTCTTAGTGCTAAAATTGATTTTCATCATAGGGACCTAAATTTTTTTTGAAAAATGGTAGGAAATTTTAGGAAATTTTTGTTGTTCAATTGAACCCCTTCAAAGGTTATTTATCAACTTTAGAGATCACTTGAATACTTTTAGACAAATTAGTATCCAATGCAAGTCTTGTTTTTTCTTCCTGAGAAACTTTTGGCTTGCCTCTTGCTTTTGTTCCTGTATCTTTTGATTTTGAAAGAGGACCATTAGAAACATCCACCTTTACCTTCTTTGATGGCAACTGAGATAAGCGAGATAAGCAAGAGTTTTCTTGCTTCTGACCTTTACATATTCAAAATTTGAATTGACACATAGAGAAAGATTACTAGGAAGAGTCCAAGGTGTAGTGGTCCATGCCAAAAAGAAAATCTTTGCAACATTTCGATGAGATATTCATGCCTCAGACATTTGTGCTTGGTGTATCTTCTCAATGCTGAAATTGATTTTCATCATAGGGACCTAAAATTTTTGCAAAAAATGGTAGGAAATTTTTGTTGTTTAATTGAACCCCTTCAAAGGTTATTTATCAACTTTAGAGATCACTTGAATACTTTTAGACAAATTATACTAATCTTGGGCTTGGGAATCATTATTGGTTTACTATGATGTCATTCCCACATAGTTCAAGGTGTTTCAATTGTTTGTTGAAGATATTGTCCAATGTTAGTGCCATTTGAAGTTGTGTAGCCTTGTTACTTGGTGATATCAAGATAAAGAGAGCTTAGTATGATTGAAAAATGATTGAAATATGTACCTGTTTCTTAAGTTTGAGAGGTCCCTACGTGATAAGGATACAAAAGAAGAGCTTCCCTTAGCTTCAAGAAATATTTATTCTGTACTGACAAGGCCAACCACATGAAGGTGGAAGCTCAGTGGCCTCACCTAAGACCTAAGACACCTAAGACCTAAGACCTAGAACACAACTAAGACCTAGAAGACACATTTAAGACAATTAAGACATACATTAAGACACCTAAGACCTTTAAGACACTTTTAAGACATACACTAAGACACCTAAGACCTTTAAGACACTTACAAGACATACCTACTTGACACATTTAAGACACCTAGACACCTTTAAGTCTTAAAACACCTAAGAAACCTAATACCTATACTTGACACCATAGTACACCTCTAAAACACCTAAGAATTAAGACATATCTAAGACACCTAAGGAACTTAAGACATACAATACTTGACACCTAAGACCTTTAAGACACTTACGAGACATATCTACTCAAGACACCTAGACACCTAGACACCTAAGACACCTAAGAAAGGTCTAAGATGCCTAAGCTACCTTTAAGACACTTAAGACATATATCTAAGTCACGTAAGACCTAAGATAGTTCTAGAATCTACATATTTAAGACACATATAAGACACCTAGACACCTAAGACCTAAAACACCTAAGAAACTGTAAGACCTTTAAGACACCTCTAGACACCTAAGACATCTAAGACTATCTATATATAGTTTAGAAATCATACCTGCACAACATGAAGTTCAATTTTATTTAACTTGAAATCCTTATAGGCATAGACCTACATAATTGCAAAAACAAAAATCTCTATAAATAAATTTATAGCTCGTTTGTAGCTTGATCATGTTTGATTATAATAAAATTTGAACTAAGAACCATTGAAATTAAAATTTGAAAGGAAAGAACTATCAAGAATCACATGTACATTTTAAAATAAATCAATAATCAATAGATAATTCAAGTGTGCATATACCTTCATACCATGTATCAATTGGTTCAACTCGCTCTTCAATAATGTAGTTAGAGCTCTTGGTACATATAATCTAGATCTTCTCTATCTTCTATTATCTCTAAAATCTTTTCGTGATCTTCAATAGACAACCTCCACTTTTGTTGGTCACGTCCTCTTTTTCGTAAAGTTTCCAAACTTAATCTTGTTGCTATAACTAAGTGACTATACTGTAGAACCTTTCGTCCTAGCATATAATCAATAAATATAATACCATTTTTATCTATCTTTACTTGTTGATAATAGGTGCCTTCAACAACAACTGATCCAATGGGATATGATTGTCCATCACCATCTGTCATTGATTCTCATAATTTTAATTTTGCTTATGTGCATCTTAGTAGATAGTAATCTACACCTTCTGTATTGTCAGGATCTGCAACCACAACAAAAATATCTCTTGTACACATGCCGCAAGTAAAGAGTTGAACAAAGTAAATCAAATGTTCAAAACTTTATTACAATCTACAATATAAATCAATTCTGTACAACTTACCTATAACAACTAAATCTGATACATGTTCGTAATCAGTTGAATATATAGGATAATATACATCTACAATGTCACTATCTTCAAAAGAGGCATTGATACTATTTGTTTTATTTCCCATTGTGAAACATATTCACCCCTTACATTTGGACATTGTAGAATATTTGCATTGTTCTCAATGCAATCAACACAGAAACAAGATTTTTCTCACTTGAATAGTAAGAGGCTTGCTATGTCCTATAGTCATGACTTGATGCAAACTTCTAACACCATTAATTACTTGGTAATTATATGGATTCGACTGATCAATATCTACATGTATGAACAAATTCTTGAGCATCTCAATTAAAACTAAAATTCAATTAAATCACATGTGTACTTAAATTTAAATATTAAAGTTTTTAAATAACATAAATTCAATTAACATACCTTTAACTTCCCAAAAATAGTGTTTGTTGTATATTGAGTCATGGGCATGAAAATGGCTTTTGCACCATTCAATAATTTGATTTGCATTTTGTATGGTGTTAGCTACAATTTCATGTTGGTGAAGTGCCCAGGTAAGAGGTACGAATTTTAAAAAGTTCACATGTACATCCAACTATTACAATACATGTAGATCAATTACATAAATCATTGTAGACTTGTATTCAACAATTTTAAATTTTTACAAGTAAATTCCGTATCTAGTGTACATTACCTGCAAGTTCATATTGGCAAAGTGCATGCTTTACACATGCTCCTGCTCCATCATGCTCTCCTTTTCCATGTCCACTCTCAAAAAAATTCCATAAAAAATTTATGCTAGATTTAGCATGTTATTGCGTTAACCAATTAAATGCTTTTGCAGACTTAAATTGTCCTGTATAAATAGTTATATATAAACAATGATTTGAAAACCAAAAATTAGTTAAAAATTCAAGTCTTAAAATTTTATAAATTTTTAAATTAAAAATTAAAAATTAAAAAATAATAATAAAATCAACACTTACTAGCACATCCATCAGACCAAATCCAATGTTGTAATGCATTAATGCCACATTGTCTCAAATATTCAAAAAACATTCGAAAGCAATGTGCTACATAACTTCTATCATGACCCATATCATCACTGATATAAAAGTGAACCTCCTTGATAATTCGATCATCTTCAGTACTCTCTACCTCATCTACAAATAACTCAGCATGTCTATAGCAAACTTGTACAAAGATTGCAACTTGCTCTGAATGATAATATTGACTTTGAATCTCAATTTGAGGACTAAATGTATAATTTTTAGCAAAATCTACAATAGAGAGAATACAACCCACTAGAAAACAATCCTTTGAGTCATAAAATTGGTTAGCCTGCCATCTTGCATCATGACATTGTTGGTTATGTGGGTATACAATGTTACGAAATTTGTTCATAAACTCATTGCAGGGCAATTCACTCTCTCTCAAAACAATTTTTCTGGATTCATCTTCTGACTTCATTGAGTATTTCTCATATTCAAATCTCTTCCAAACAACTGACATTGAATGATCAATATTTTCAAATGGTAAATATTTCATCAAATTTCCACAATCTACACATATATTTCTTATACATTGTACATTGAATTCATCTAAATCTTCTGATTTTTCACATAAGATAGACTTCACAAATTATGTTGTACTTCCAGGGATGGCAACATTTGGATTAACTATTGCCATAATATTTTTATATGACTGTAGGTGTAGATGAAATTCAACATGATTTCGACATCAACAAGTTTCACGTACTTTATTTATACGTACAAAACTTGGTCGTAAATTCTCAAACATCCTTTGAGAAATCTTCACCTGTGAAAATTCTTTCTTAAATGCTTCAAAAAATTCACTTTGTGTTGTATCTATAAAATGCTTTGGATAAGCAATTTTTTTACCATCTTCGTCTTTTATTTGTATAGTGTCCCTTCTATTGGAAGAAACATAGGACTGATTGATCCAATATCCAATTACTTTTTATTTTAAATCTTCTGAAATTCTATCTCTCTGAGAGAGTTGACAAATATTTACCCAATTATTTTCAAGGTTTTCATCTAATCTGTTCCTCTTCTTGATATATCTTTGAACAGTTCTCCTAGATAAATTTATTAATTGGGCAATTGCTTTAACTTGTCTTCTATGTGATAATTTCTTACTAAAAATTACAGTCATCAATGCTCTATGTGCAGCACTTAAATCAGAACTTCGAGTCTTGGTTTGAATAGAATCCAATGCTGTTTGCAAGTTTTCAATTACTCTCTAATTTACTAAATTTGAAAAAAATTTCTTGTTATCAACTCCTAACAACTCCAAAACAGTGGTCATTTCGTTTCGCCTAAATAATTTTGCACATAATTGTGCTCTTCCAATTAAGATTTATCTTCAAAAAATTCTTCCCAAATTCTTTTAGAGTGCAATTTTATTGTGCTTTCAGGTAACATATGTTCAGGTAAATTGTTTTTGAAAAGAGCATCCTCATCCATATCCATAAGATTTTCAATTCCATGCAAAAAAAATTCTATCACTACTACCAATTTCATCTTGTGCTTGTTCATTAACATGCCCTTCAACTTGTTCATCAATAATTTCAATGGGTTGTTCTTGACTAGATGTTCCTAGGGTTTTTTCATCTCTTTTTGGGTCATACAACCTTGCTCTAGTTCTTTTTTTCCCCATCACAAATTGCTTATTTTAATTCACCTACACACACATATATATCCTAATAAATAACTCATGAAGTTCAATTTCTACATGGTAAAATGAGTAAATAAGTTGGGAATCATGTTACATACCTTAAAAATTTGTAGCCTCTTTCTAAAAAAACTCCTTTTGTGTGGTTTCTCCAAGTGCTTGAATTGAAAAAAATTTAAAAACTAATTTCTAACCTCTATTGTGAAAAATTCTACTTCTTCTATTTTCTCCCTGATGCTTGAATTGAGAAAAAACATAAAAAATGAAGCTATATATATTTAAGTTTAAAAAAAAAAACCGTTGACCGAAGGTTGCTGGAATTATTTAATTTCAGGCAAGTTAATTTTGCCCCCAAATTGATTCACCTGAAATCGTCTATGTGGCATCTTACATGGCAACCACCTCCTAATTTTCTATGGTTTTATGAAATTCTTAACTTAAACTGAATATTTCTTCAGTCAGAATGGATTATTTCAAAAATAAAAAAATTCCCTATTTGTAGAGCTCTGAGTCTATAATCCAAATATGATTTTTTTTTTTAATTTTGATTAGTTTTAAATTTATTTTTTTGAAATTATTACGAGTAGGTTGTTAAAGATAGAGATGACACTAATTAGAAATTAAAAAAATATATCAAAACACATCCAAATTTTTTTGAAATTATATTGTGGACTAGAGGAAAGAATCCTCTCCAAAAGGGTATAATTGGTTTTGTGAAAATGATTAAAAAAAAATACAAAAGTTGACGTGGAATGAAAACTATCAGATTGTGTAAAGTCTGACTTTAAAATGATATTATGAAGAAAATATGCATTAAAAACTTTTTTTTTCTCCATGCACTAAATATTGAACTCCTCTATCTAGGAAAAAACAAATTAGGGAAAAATAATATTGTTTGCTCTTTTTTTTGTGATGTGGACTCAAAGTCACTTTTCCTGAAATTTTTAGCAATTCAAAATTGGCTCTTAATTTTTTTTTTAAATGTCAAAAAAACTTTTTTAAATTTTTAAAAAGTTACAAGCATAAAATTCATCAAGAGGTTCATATTGGTTTTGAACTTCTATGGGAGGTAATTCATGTTGTTGAAATGATATATCGGATGTTGTTGCATGCATACAACTAAACATAGATAAGCACTACATCATTCAGTCTAATAGAATGTGGAACAACCACCTTTTGTAAAGCCTCTTGGAGCATTTTGTGGTATGTACGTGATGTTTGTATTAAATCCCATAAAGAGATCTTAGATGGAGTAGCATGGAGCTGCTCGACAAGATCATATTCTTTACCAATATGTGGAGGAAGATGAGGTGCTTGAGGTAGGATAGGTTGAGAAGGTGGAAGAGAAATGGGCACACTCAGTGCATGCTTACTTTGCTTCTTATTACGGGGTTGTATGTGTGAGAAACCGCATCATAATGAGATTGTTGCGACACACTTTGAACACCTTGATTCCCTTGAGTAATTTGTTTTGAAATATTGAGAAAGTAACCTGGGGGTCAAGGTGGTGTTAAATCACATTGAATTGTAATCACAGGTTTAGAGAAAGGAGCGGATTAGGTCCCTCATGTACAATAATTTTAGGAACATCAATACACTTATTCACTATTCCCTTAGTGGGTGGAATAAGTCTATTAATGATGATTGAATTAAGATTTCTTTCCTTTTGAGTAAGCTCAACATCCATCCCCAAGGGATTTAATGTGAGAGACCATTCTTCATCCACTAATGCTTCATCTTTTGAAGGGACAGCATTGGAATGAAGGGAGGGTAAAGTGTTAAGAAAATTGTTGATGTTGGTATCTTTAGTGATGTCCAAGGGATTTGAACATGCAACCAAAGGAGAAATATCAAGGGTCTTCACATCCTTAGTGATATCCAAGGTACTTGAACCTTCAATCAAAGTAGGAAGATCAAGGTTCTTCACATCCTTAGTGATATCCATGGTACTTGAACATTCAATCAAAGGTAGAAGATCCATAGGATGAGCCATAGAAACTTCATGTACTATGGTAGAAATAGAAGTAGTATACTCAACATCATCTAATGCCACATCTCTAGAAGAGAGACTAAGGATTGTGTCAATGATCTCATCCTCTTGGACCAAAATGTCTTCATTTTTGGGAGAGGGATCCAAAGCATAGGGTGAAGTAGGCAAAGCTAAGTCAGCATCACATGCCTTGGAGATGATGTCAATGGTATCATCATGAATTGTAGTATGTAATGTCCCATTCTAGGGTTTGAACAATATTTCTAAATTTGTAATGTTTCCAAAATGAAACCCTAGGATTGAATTCTGATTGTATACTTTTAGATCTCAATACACATTTATATCATCCAAATTTTCATGGTAATTACATCAAAAACATCAATGAAAAATATACAATGAAACCAGGTAGTTGGATTACACAACAAGTTACACACTAGGTTGATTTCAAAATGAGGATCAAATCAATTCAACTCTGTTGTTATGAAAATCAGATTTCTCACTTGCATCAATACATCAAATCTATGGCTCTATGATAGCCAAACTACAATTCTGAATCATTGTTACAAAAATTAGAGTAAAGTGATAAACTCCAACATACCAATTCCCATGTCAAACTTGCAAAACAAGGGCCAAACCTCTTCAAGTCCAATCTGCCTCCAATGGAATGATGAAAGATGACAAGAATGAACTTCAATTGATGCAACTAAGTGCTAATGAAGAACCATAGATCTGATCGCCCTTCTTCTGGGCTAATCGCTACCACCTTTGATGTTGGTTGATGACAAATTATGGCACCTCTACTATTGTCCAAGTTCTTCTAACAGATCGGCCTCTTGTGTGATGTCAAAATGATAAAAATGCAAGCTCAAAACTAGGAAATCTCCTCCAAATGACCTAGCGCTGAAAATACAAGCTATATCCTTCAAAGAATGGTAGCGGCTAGGGTTTGTTGTTAGTAAGAAATCACTGCTTTGAAATCTGCAAGAATATATATATCAAATAGCCAACAATTCCTCCAATCAAGGAGATCCAATCTAGAAAATAGATCTTCTTCAAATTGGCACTCTAAGAGGCAAGAAAGGATCTTCTATGAATTGGAATGATCTTCAATCTATTCGCAAATCTCCAACAATGATCTTGAATCCAAGATTCAATGCAATCAACTATGAAGGATGTATCAATGATGCTCAAACAAATTGTCAAAACTCCAATGAAGTGCAAACATGGACTTCGTATGAATCCACCTCCAAGCTCTAGTTGGGTTTTCATCTAATACATCTTCAATTCACAAGGGTTTTCATCCTTGGAATAAGTTGCAATAAAATTGCAGACCACATGCAAAAGTTTGCAAGCCAAAAATATGACTCCAATTGTCATAGGAAACTTGTATTTATACATGAGTTTCACCCTTTTTCCCATTGTTGGCTGACTAGCCTAAGATGGCCAACTTCCTATGATGTTGGTGCCTAAATTGATTTGAATTTTCTTAATTTTACTTTTCCCAAGCTGACTCACTTGAGTTATTTTTCCTTTGGCCAACGTAGGCCAACCTATCTTTAGTGTTTGGTGCCCAAACTTAATGTAAATTTCCTCTGAGTTGGGCCGACTAACATATGAGTTTAGGCTAACATACTTCCTGATTTTCTTGGCCAGCATAAGCATGAATTTCGAATCTACTTTCCCAATTTGGGCCGACCTCCACATGACTTGGCTGACCTTGCAATAGATATTTTCTTTATCTATGTGGACTGACATAAAACAAATTAAAGTTTTGTTTTCAACTCTCTTTGTCTTCTCTAGCCGACCCTCTTCTAGGGTCCATCCAAGAATATGACAGAGACATGGGAGAAAGTTCAAACTCCTCAGAATGATTCACTCCAAAAGAGGAAGAAGTGACCACTCATAAAATGGGTACATTACATAGTAGAAATAGAAGAAGTACCATCATCATCTTTCTCATGACAATTCATGGAGATGATTTTAGTACGATCTTCTAATATCGAAGTAATTATACCCACGAGAGTCATGAAACTAGAAAAATCATATGTATAACAAAGTATATCATATATATAACATATAGAAACATCAATATCATACATGGATTCTATGTTATCTAAAATGCGAGGATGCATATTAATGAATTTAGAAAATTTGTCAAAATCTATGATATATGCATGCAAAGATTCCAAAGAGGAATAACAAGAAAAGGCCATAATGAAATGCCTTGTCTACTATATTCAAATATGATATGGAGAAGAAATGCACAATTCATTAATCAAGTACAACCAATATGAACAATAATATTGCAATCAAAGACTTACAATTGCAACGGGGTCTTCCAAAAATGTGATGTTCTTGGTAACCACAACAACTAAGTCTTGTAACTGTAGGATGTGTAGTATGTGCAAAAGAAGTGCCTAAATTACTTA
Organism: Cunninghamia lanceolata; assembly: GCA_027924645.1. Lineage (NCBI taxonomy): Eukaryota > Viridiplantae > Streptophyta > Pinopsida > Cupressales > Cupressaceae > Cunninghamia > Cunninghamia lanceolata. Next base: position 1,047,713 of record BSBN01000346.1, read on the forward strand.
TCCACTTAAATGCAACAAAAATTCAGAGAATTTTTCTTTGATAAAGATGCATTAAATGTAAGACTAACTAGGATTTATTATCAAAACCCTAGATTTTGAATGCTTACTTCCTAAACCACAAATTTTCTATGCAAGAATTCTTTTTGAAAACAAATGATATTTATGACATGCTATATCAATGCAAGATCAGATTTGAAATTAAATTATAGAAGAAAAATATGAAACAAGATCTTAATTACAAACCCTAGGTTTTGAATTTGACTAGGTTTTCAAAAAATACAACTTTTTTTGACTAAACCCTAGTAAACAAGAGTTTTAAATCCAAGATGAAACACCAGGAAATGATTAAATACTGTAATACAAATCATATCTGATGCAAAATCAGAAATTAAATTCATTCTATGATGATGTAAAACATATGCAATGAAAACAATGTATAAAATATGCCTTTTTCTAAGCCTAAAATGCTTGATTTTTCATTTTTCAATGCAAATATGCAAGAATGTATTTTCTTACACACAAAGATGATAAGCTACAGAAAATTAAATCAATTTAATCATGCCACAAATGATGTCGGGTTCACCAAAATGTTAGATAGAAAAGAGAGACTAGCCCAACAAATCAAACTAGGTCAAACCCTCTTCTATCCAACATTAGGACACAAGGTGAGCTTGGCTTCTACCCAAGAAGGAGAGGCAAACTACAAGGGATTTGTCCCTTTTTTGTATAGAGAAGAATTAACCAAATCCAACAATAAAACTAGGGCAAAACAATGAAACCCTAATTGAGAAAGATCAAAGCATAGCAAACTATCTGAAGCAAAATCAGAGAAACTAAATGATCAATAGAGATGAATAAACAAATTAGAACAAGAACTTGGAGTCAAAATGCCACAGGAACCAAGATGCTCATGTTCCCTAGGCCTTTTTTAGGGTTTTTAGACTATGATAATTTCAGTGTCTTCGCCTTCCTATGTTCATGTCTCCTATAGCTTGCTTTTTGTAAATTCCTCCATATCTGACTTGCACACACACAAGAAGGAAAATGGTTGGGTGCTATTTAGGACCTTGCCTAAGTCAAGCTCCGTGAATGGTGTTTCCACCTCCACAATAGCAAATATGATAGATAAAGAGTGTGTGCCCTAGGAGGGCAGAGGCAAATCTGTTAGTAGAATGCAATGCTAGAACAAAGCATGAAGGGAAAAAGTAACTATGAGCATAGAAACCCTAGCATGCTTGATGCAACTTCACAACTTGACTCAAGAAGTTGGTGTAACCCCAAAGAAGTAGAAAGATCTTCACAAGACCTATAATAAGTTAGTGCCACAACAATAATCCACCATAGAGAGCTTTAGAAAAGAGTAGAGAGCATGAGAGAGAAGAAGAGAGAGTGCAAGAGTGCCTAGATTGCTTAGAGAACTTAGAGATGTTCAAATGAATAAACTAACTTTCTTTTATATACATTCCCATTCACAAACGATGAATAAAACCAAATAAGGCCGACATGAGGAACCATTTAAGATGCCTTAAGTTGACATTCCTATAAAATAGGTTAGGGCTAAATGAGGGACCAGGGCGCTTGGGCGTCCTTGTCCTTTAGCCCCAAAAACCCTGGCACAAGTCATTTAAGGTGTTCTTAGGTTAGTCTCATAGTTATTTTGTCGGGTTTTATCATCAGGATCCAAAATTAATCATTTAATATTCAAAAAGGTGTTAAAATAGGTCCTAATTAACAAGTTAAACATTTAGGTCCACCCAGATGCTAAACTAAGTGTAAAATGCTAGTGTACACATTTTACGACATAACACATGAATAAAACATTAAATAGGGGGATTTTGAGTTGCCCCCTAGTCATGTTTGACCCTAGTGTTCTATGTTTTGTTTCTAGAATCATTTCTATCTTAGGGAGGTTGTTGTTGATAACTGAGAGGGGGGGGTGAATCAGTTATCCTAATTATTTCTCTATCTGAACTTCCTTATTAATTAATGCAGCATTGAATCAAACACAAAAAGCATTACCATGAAATAAGAAACACATGACACAGTATTTTTGACGTGGAAACCCTGTTAAGGGAGAAAACCACGGGGTGATTAACCCAAAAATTATTCTCTGTTAGAAGAATAGGAAATTACAAAATGGCACTTGCCAATTAGGGCTCACTGCCCGAGCACACTGCTCACAAGAGGCTCACTGCCTACAAGAAGACACACTGTCTTACAAAGTGATAAGAATCACAGTCTTGAACTGATTGGAAGCATCTGCATATGCTGGAGTTCAGTTCCGGTTAGGTTCAGTACACTGATCTGCTGCACTTCATCTTTCCTCTGTTCTTTAGTCTGCTATCCTTTCACATACCGGATCTTTCTTGCTACTTCTGCTCTGCTCTGGACTTGTTCGCATATGCCTTCCCACATTTCACACACTTCACAACTAAATCCATCCTCTATATATATCCGCACAAGTAATTTCATCACCTTTCTAGTCGGCATCCGGAACAGTCTAGTTCCTTACAAACTTTTGTTCTGTCGGCTGAATCCTTGCTCACCAAGCAATGCGGATCAAGCATATACTTGTAGATATCATCAATTATGTCGGCCAAACATGATTCATGCCTCCGCAACCTTTATCATCATCTGTAACACATCCGGAAAGTAGTCTGATACTCTGTCAGTCAGTTCTTTCTCTGTATTCACTGTCTCTCAGGAATCCGGTACTCAACTATTCATATCTTTTTCCTTGTCCATCTCCGGAGGCTAAATCCTTGGAATATACTACTCAAGATAGTCCTCTTGACTTCCCCAGATCCGCACTGTGCCAAGACACTTCCTCTGAGAGATCCGGACCAATCTGTCGGACCTTGCCACATGCTCTGTTCTTGTTCACCGGACCACAACAATCTTTAATCTGACTTCCGGTAGAGACATATCATGACTTGCGGATATGTGGGATGACCTTTGTTGCCATCAATGACAACAACCATGAATCCATATAGTGTCTCTTGCCAACAATCTCCCCCTTTGGCATTGATGGCAACACTTAGTGAAAAATGACTAAGTGTTTACACTATGCTCCCCCTTTGCTGATGCTCTGTCTTTATATACAATTTCCGGAACTCCCCCTTAGTTGGATTCCTCATTTTTCACTACTCCTCACTCCCCCTTTGACATCAATGGCAAAGGGTAGGGTCCGCACACCAAAATTTTCAAAAATTCTCTATATATAGCCGCATATTTACATACTCACATATACTGCAGAATGTCTGCAAAGGATGTCTGCAGTTGAACCATTTCAGTAGCCCAACTTAGCTTCATTCTGTCCAAAATTGAGATGTGACCACTCAACAAAAATGCAAAGGCTTCTGCCCGCCTGAGATCTGTCGGATCTTTTGTTTGGGCGGTGGTCTGGGCATCACTGATGGCCTCATGCATAGTTTCCAACTTAGGGACTATAATCCTTCTAAGTTCTCCCATCCGGTTGGTGACGTTCTTCCTCTCCTTCTCAAGATTCTTTATTTCATTCAAGACTGCAATAGTCTGACATTCTTGATTTATTATAGAGGAAGAGAGAGGATCAAAACTTTGAGATAAGCTTTGAAGCTTGTCCTGTTCCTCTTTTATTTTCTTGTCAATTGCAGCTGTTGCCTTTGACCAAGATATACAAAATTTGTAGATGTCACCGCCATCCTTAAGAGTATTCTCTAAGCTCTTTATTCCAATGCTTACAATCTTCCTATCCTTAGAGATTAATTCTAATATTTCAGAAAATCTCTTATCCAAAAATTCCTTCCGGACCTTTTCTTCAGCTGATTTTTCTAGAGAATTAAAGTGTGTATCAATACTGCTGACTAAGGTTTTTAGATTACCGGAAGTGGAGGCTGTCGGATCTATCTGGATTGATGGCATGATCTTTACAAGTACTCCGGAAGCAGCCTCTATCAACTCACAGTCTTCCATATGAGACTTCAGGAGCTTTTCATTTGCCTTGGCATTTGCAAATGAAGCTATCTTCATTATTTGTACCGGAGAGAGAGAGTCAAAATCAAATGGGCCTTTTAGAAGCTCCGGTTCATCAATCTCTAGAGTTTCTTTGCTCAAAAATTGTTGAACAGTTTGTGCAGTGTCTCTTGCCGGAGACAGATGTTTCTTTTCTTCTGCAGTCTTAGAACTGTCAACCTCTTTGTCTGTCACCACTGCTTCCTTCTCCTGTAATTGCTCTTCTTCTTTGGATCCGGAGACTGTAGGGGAAACCGGAGGAGAGATGCTAGCTTGTTCATGGGCCACTTCTTCTGGAGCAGAGGGTCCCAAGTCCTCAGCTGTTTCTGTACCTAAATCCTCTACAACAGGAAGGTTAAACCTTTTGAAGGCCTTCTGGAGGATCTCTTCTGTCTCTTGTGCCACTTGGTCAGTCTCACCAAGCATGAGCTGATTCATCCTGGCTTTACTTCTGAACTCATCTTTGCAGTCCTTGAAGATCATGTTCATTGTCTTGGGATCAATTTGAGGATATAGCTGAATAGCTATCTGCTCCCGGATCTCAAGATCTTTGGCATGAGCATTATTCTTTCTTACTTCCATTTCCTTCTCTAGGCTTTTAGGAATGAGAGATATGATCTCAATGAAAGCCTTATTGTATGTGTTCAGATATTTAACTGTGGCTTCCTGCAGAGTCTTTTGGTCTGCCTCACTGAAGTCATCATAGGATTCAGTCATTGGTTGAAGGTTTCCATCCACCGTGACCGACTTGATTATGCTCTCTAGTGACAGAGTGGGCTTTTCAACAGTTACCTCTGCCATTTCATCCTTGTCTTGGCCTGTGGAGGGCTTACCGGATCCTTTCTTCTTCTGTTTCTTTACTTCTCTTACTCCCTCATCTGATTCTGTTTCCTCTTCATCCTTTTGGCTTTCATAAGCCCTTGATGCTTTTGTCTTGGATCTTTTACCGGATGCCTGGACTTCCGGTTTTGAGCTTTTGGTTGTGGAAGGTGCAGATCTCTTTGATGATCTGGTCCGGGTGGGGGTTTCAACCGGAGCACTTTCTTTGCTTTTCTCTTCTTCCTCAGCCTTTCTCCTATTTTCCCGGCTGGCATCAAGTGCCTCTTTTGAGATGCCTAGGCCTTGAGCAATGTGCTCTACTTCTTTTCTCACTTTTCTCTTAATCTCAGGTTCCCTGAGTTCTACATGTATTTTCACACTCAGCTCCTCAAAGGTTCCAAACCTTTCTGCCTTAGGATCTTTGGGCTGACTTAGCATGTGTTGAACATGCAGCTCCACTATCTGTTCATCAACTTCATACCCCATGGGCATGATCCAGACAGTCCTTGGCTCCACTGCCTCCATTAGGCACTGATCAGTGTCAACCATAAAGCACACTGAGTCCTTGTATTTCTCAATGAGAGACTGGGGAATTCTCTCTCTTGCTTGCATCATGCTCTGAAAGTTTTTGAAGTATCCCCATAGAGCTGTATTTCTCGCTTTTGCATCCCCAAGTCCATGCAAATAGTCTCTTATCTGGACTACAACAGGTTTGTCATTCTGCCATACCCATCCACTTGTTCCGGGTAGCTCATTCATGAAGTAAAAGAATAGACATACAATGAGAGTACCATACTTAAAGGAGTTCTTCTTGTCTTTCTTGATTTTCTGTACATTTTCCATTAATTGGCTTAGTAGTAGTTCACAAAGATCATATTCTGCATTCTTTCTTAGCATTTCATAGGCTGTGTATATTGCAGTTCCGGATACAGAATTCTCCCTGCTGGAGTGATAGATCTTGTATCCTATTATCATTGATGCATATTTGATATCCGGATCCGAAATATCTTCAATGGTCATTGCCCTCTTATCATATTTTGATCCGGTGGCCTCAGTTACAATGTTGTTCTTGACAGATTTGAGGATAGGTACCCCTCCGGAAGAGTATAGACCAGTTACTGCTCTAATTGCTTCTTTTGTGATCTTACAGGGTCTATCTAGCCAAAGGAAGTTGTCATGCATCCTGCTCAGTACATACCGGACCCATTCATCTTCTTCAAAGCTAGGGAAATGAATAAATTGCTCAAATTGTTTCTTCTGGATACCCTTATACTCTGGTTTGAGCTCAAAAGCATTGTCTATCAGTTGCTTGTGATAGAGGTCTCTTAATTTGAATTCCCCAAATTCCTCAATGTTTGCGTGTATGTAAACCCTAATATCTTCAGTATGTAAAACTCCGTGGGGAACACTAGAGAAGGCTCCTAGTGGATCTACCTCCAATGATTTGTAGGGATGTTTCTTGAATGAGGGGCGAGGTCTATCAGAGATCTTAACTATGTTTGGAGTAGCCATTCTTCAAAGATTTGCAGTGAGGCAATGAAAAATGAAGAATACCTTATGCGCCTTCGGTTTGCACGGAGTGGTTGGATTGATTTCTTTATGCAATAGCTTCGGCAGGAGATCCTTGGTGTGCTTGATGAACCTTGTTGCAGAGCTCCACTATTCGCTTCTTCTCAAGTGTAGAATGAGCAGATAACTTTTGAGAAATCCCTTATATTGCTCCGCAAACCCTAATATCTGTCTGCAATAAATGCTTCACCTGCATTATTCCAGTTTGCCATGTCTGGACAGCTTGGAGTATCCCGGATTAGTCCTGATCACTGAATATCATCCGGATCTTCAAATCATGAATAAATCTAGGTAACATATTACAAGAACATCCCAAACACTCTGTCCAATCCGCAAGACAAGATCGTGCACTTCCGGATCTCTCCGGACCTTTTTGTAATCCTTTATCATACCGGAGCACCTCCCTGAGCAGGACTTATTTGATCGATCACAGCTTCTTCATAACTTCATGCGGACCTCTGAAAACTTGACTGAAGTATCTCAAGACTCATATCTACAAACCCTTTGATCCGCATCTTGTGCCACAACCGGCACCACTTGTTTAGCTGGGGGAACAGGATTTTCTTTGAGTCTCCCCCTGAGCCTGAGCTCACTTTTTAATTTCTGGAAGAAATATCAGCACCAGAGTCTGGTGCGGATCCAACCTCTACATTCTCTGAACTTTTCTTCACCCAAATCTTGCTCATCTGATTCCTAACCTCATCCGCATTCATCTTTTGTTTACCCTTGTCTTGATTCTGATTATACACCGGACCTCTTTTGTCCTGATTCTTGTTTCTGCAGACTTTAGCATTATGACCGGACCTATTGCAGATTTGACAAATAACATTTCTTTGCATATTTGACTGATATCCCCTTGATCTGCATTGATTAGCCATATGACCTACTCTATTGCATGTAAAGCATCTACCTTTGAATGATTTGTTTACTTGCATAATTCTGCATTCATGGGATTTGTGTCCATACCTTTTGCAGTTGAAGCACTGTCCGGAGAAGGATGAATTAGTCTGATTCATTCTCATTCTGCACTGATTAGCTCTGTGACCAAAATGGTTGCAGCTGTGGCAGTATCCATTGAAGGATGGATATTTTTGAGCATTTGGCTGTCTTACCGGAGGTCTTCTAGGCCTGCTCCTTGGATTTTCTGATCCAAGATTCCTCTGACCGGATCCGGAGCTTTCTCCTTTCTCATATCCCAAACCATACTTGTCATCAGTCCTCTTTTGACTTCCAAGAAGAACTTCAAGTTGAGCAGAACTTATCTTGAATTTCTCTTTATATTCATTTGCTGTTTGAAGGTCTCTTTTGAGAGAGGTAATTTGATCCTCAAGTTTTTCTTCATTATCTTTGGCAACTTCAAGATCAGATTCAAGATGTCTGATAATCCTGTCCATCTGGTGGCTTTCTTCTGATTTTTCCTTAAGAGATTGTCTTAGATTGTCTTCAGCCTTTCTTTTTTCTTCAATCTCTTGAGTGAACTTTATAGTTCCTGATTCCATTTCATGTCTTAACATAATGACTTCTTTTGATAACTTTTCACATAACTTGGTTTGCTCAGTCAATTCTTCATTTGTATTGCTTTCTTCACTTTGTCTTGCCAACTGTTGGAGCAGCTCCTTTCTCTTTTTCATAGAGAGACTTAATTTGTCTTTTAATTCCCTCATGAATTCATCAGCCTGTTTGAGTCTTTCTTTTAATTCACTGACTTCAGAATTTGACTGTTCAAGATCCTCAAGGGCAGTCTTGAGTTGCTCCCTTAAACCATATGCATCCATTTGAAATCCCAGATCTTCCTCAAGCTGTTAGGCTCTATTAGGAGGAACTTGGCTCTGATACCAATTGTTGATAACTGAGAGGGGGGGTGAATCAGTTATCCTAATTATTTCTCTATCTGAACTTCCTTATTAATTAATGCAGCATTGAATCAAACACAAAAAGCATTACCATGAAATAAGAAACACATGACACAGTATTTTTGACGTGGAAACCCTGTTAAGGGAGAAAACCACGGGGTGATTAACCCAAAAATTATTCTCTGTTAGAAGAATAGGAAATTACAAAATGGCACTTGCCAATTAGGGCTCACTGCCCGAGCACACTGCTCACAAGAGGCTCACTGCCTACAAGAAGACACACTGTCTTACAAAGTGATAAGAATCACAGTCTTGAACTGATTGGAAGCATCTGCATATGCTGGAGTTCAGTTCCGGTTAGGTTCAGTACACTGATCTGCTGCACTTCATCTTTCCTCTGTTCTTTAGTCTGCTATCCTTTCACATACCGGATCTTTCTTGCTACTTCTGCTCTGCTCTGGACTTGTTCGCATATGCCTTCCCACATTTCACACACTTCACAACTAAATCCATCCTCTATATATATCCGCACAAGTAATTTCATCACCTTTCTAGTCGGCATCCGGAACAGTCTAGTTCCTTACAAACTTTTGTTCTGTCGGCTGAATCCTTGCTCACCAAGCAATGCGGATCAAGCATATACTTGTAGATATCATCAATTATGTCGGCCAAACATGATTCATGCCTCCGCAACCTTTATCATCATCTGTAACACATCCGGAAAGTAGTCTGATACTCTGTCAGTCAGTTCTTTCTCTGTATTCACTGTCTCTCAGGAATCCGGTACTCAACTATTCATATCTTTTTCCTTGTCCATCTCCGGAGGCTAAATCCTTGGAATATACTACTCAAGATAGTCCTCTTGACTTCCCCAGATCCGCACTGTGCCAAGACACTTCCTCTGAGAGATCCGGACCAATCTGTCAGACCTTGCCACATGCTCTGTTCTTGTTCACCGGACCACAACAATCTTTAATCTGACTTCCGGTAGAGACATATCATGACTTGCGGATATGTGGGATGACCTTTGTTGCCATCAATGACAACAACCATGAATCCATATAGTGTCTCTTGCCAACAGTTGTTTTATTCCTTCTTATAGTGTCCTAATTTATTGGACCATGGTAGCTATGAGGTCAACATGGGTTGTAGCTCTTGTTCTTGGTATTTCTCTAGTTGGTTGTGTGTTTTCATGGTTTCCTCCATTTGCATGCTCTCTACAGGTATTTTTAATTGTTCCACAAGTTTGTTGTGCAACATGTAGGGCCTCTTGAACATCCCTAGATTCTTACAGGTGTTTCTCTAAATGCCTTACTTCATCATCTAATTGTATTTCTATTCCTGCATGCCTAGTCTATGCTTGATAGGTTTTTCATCTTATGATCACTCTGTGTGCTCTACCATGATTTGAATGTGTTGTTTGAGCTTCATGTTTTGAAGCAGGATTATTGAATGTGAGAGAATGATGACTCTCTTGTCTATCATTCTCATAGTCTGAGTCTGCATAGAAATTACAATAATAGGAAAAAATAAATATATAATTAAATAATAATTGCTAGGAACTTGCAAAGGTTGAGACACCTTAATTCCCAACAAGTGGGGGTAGTGTTGTAGTAAATTCTAGTGAAGAGGAGATGAAGATAATGTGATTTATTGCAGTAGAGGAGAAGGATGTTGCAACAATAGTGGTTTTTCCTTTGGAGGACATGGAGGTGTTGGTGTATGTGATGTAAAATAGTGTAGAAGAGGAAAATAAGGAGGTGTACCTTAGGATGGTACAAATAATAAAAAGTTGTAGATATGAAACTTGGGGTGTTGACATAGGAGATAAGTGTTCAATTTTTTATGCATAAGAATGGAGGAGTGAAGGCTATTATGTTTGAGGATAGCAGAAAAATTAGAGCAAAGAGGAGTTATGTCTAGAAAGTGCATCAAGATAGGACTATTGGTGTGTACCTCTCTCTCTCTCTCTCTCTTATCCTATGGGTTTTGATCAGCCACTATCTGCCTAATTCTATCAAATGCTTCTCCTTTCCTTCTCTTCTCTTGTACAATTTGACCCACCACTATCTATTCTCTTCCATAAAAAGTCTCTTCTTTATTTACTCACTACTTCCTCTTCCACACACTCCTATTTTATACCCTAGGATGGTACAATAAATAAAAATAAGGAGGTGTGAGGAGGTGTACCCTAGGATGGTCCAAGGAATAAAAGTTGTAGATATAGAACATGAGGTGTTGACAAAGGAGATAAGTGTTCAATTTTTTATGCACAAGAATGTTGGAGTGAAGGCTATTATGTTTGAGAATGGAAGAAGAATTATAGCAAAGAGGATTGATGTCTGACAAGTGCATCAAGATAGGACTATTGGTGTGTAGGGTATAAAAGAGGAGTGTGTGGAAGAGGAAGTAGTTCAAGTAAAGAAATAAGAGACTTTTTATGGATGAGGATATATAGTGGTGGGCCAAATCCCACAAGAGAAGAGAAGGAAGTGAGAAGCATTTGGTGGAGGTGGATAGATAGTGGTGGGTCCAAACCCATAGAATAAGAGAGAAAGATAGAGGAGAAGGAGGAGGTTGGGCTATGGTGGACAAAGATCCATAGGAGGGAAGGAAATAAATGACTATTTTTTGTAGAGGATGAGATTTGTCCTAACTAAGTACTAGAAGAGGAGAAGGAGTAAATATTTTGATGTACTTGTTATAGTAATGGAGCATATCGAGGAGTATGTTCATTTTGGAAGGGTAGTTTTACCACTCAACTCTACTTTGTGAGTACTATGCTCATAAATTTTATTACCCAATATGTGTGATGTAGGAGCATCTAAGTCTAATAGAATAATAGATAGGTGGGAGTACCTAGGGGTGGTAGTGAAGAGAGTTGTCTATCCATCAAGTGAAGAGAGAAGGTTAGTAGATGTCAACTTGTTAGTATATGTAGCTAGTGGATCTCATGGTTTAATCTTTCATCACAAAAAATACTAGGTTAAGTTTTTAACTTTATTTAGTTCTAGGTTGTTGCTTGTAAAATTTTCTGAACATGCTTTCTTGAAAGGTTACTACAAGTCATATACAAGTTCCATATGTGTCACCTATAGGTGTTCTCTTAGGCCACAAACCTACCTATAACTATGTTATAGATTAGCTAGATGTTGCCTACATATTGCTATAGGTATATATCAGGTTGCTATGGATGTACAACACATTGGTAAACGTCAGCTCTAGGTTCTTAGAAGTTCCTATAGGTAGTTTGTTAGAATGTTGGAGGTATGTGGAAACAAACCTCAAGGTCATTATTGGAATGATTATAATTGCTTTCAACCATATAATTAATGACTAAATGAATGAGAAACAGATTAAATAGTGATAGATGGTAGGGGAATATTCTTATTGTGGTTGTGGTTGACTTTTATGCTAATACGGAAATAACAACAATTAGTCTTCCTTTTTCTTTAGTGGATTCATTCTTTTTTCTTCTTAGTGGTCAATTTGATCTCTTTAGAAGTTGTGCTTTATTCCATTCCCAACTTAGTGACATTTAGGGTAGTTAATCACTTCCTTTGAGATAGATGTTCATTTTCTTGGTTGTTCTAGTTTGCCTTCTTTTCATCCTAGTGACTGATCATTTTCATTTGGGTGAACTCTTTCTTGGGTGGAAAAATATCATGCCTTGTTGATAATTAATTTATTTGGGTTTTGATGTCTAGTTTTCTTTTCTTAGAGGCTATTTCCAATTTTTTCCTTATGGCTAGCCATTTTTATGGTTTCTTGGACTTCATTATTGTTGAGTAGGTTATACATGGTTGTTTTGTATTGCTAAGAGTTATTTTTTCTTAGTCAGGTAAACCATTCTTACTATGTATCGGTTCTTATTGCACTCATATATCTTTTTGGAAGTATGTTTGCACAAAGAGGTTGACCATTGAGAGTATGATCATAAGTTGGTCAACCAGAGCTTGGTTGCAAAGGTGAGTTAGCTAGAGGATAGTTAAAGGAGTTCCTTGAGGTGGATAGGGAACAGAGGAATAGAGGCAAGTCCTTTAGACTGAGAAGAGGGGAGAGAGAGGAAAAAGAGAGGGAATTCGGGTTGAGGGGCTGATTACATGAGAGGACAGGTAGAGGACAAAATCACTCCTATAGTTCATTATTGCATTGTGTAATGTGAACATGTTGTAAGCCTTTTAATAGACATGTTTCAATAATAAATGCACATGTGTTGTTGTGAGTAAACATGGGTTGTTTGAGTGTTGGGCTACTAGATTGGGTCGTCCTTCATTAGACCCCCTAGCATAAACTGCATCGACTTTCACGGGGTTGGTCTAGGAGAACTTGTTTGTGATGAAATTCCATCCTTTAAGGTATTTTTAAATACCACCAATTCGTATATTTCTAGAAGAAATAGAGCAAAAAATTATTCATCGAACGAGATAAAGGGTAAAAGCTTATTGTGCAAATTCAAACTTAGAAGACTAATCCATGACTAGAGAGTCATCTGAGACCCATGAACTTGCCCCCTAATAGAGCATTGGTCTGATATAGATTCTAAAGCATTTTACCAACACGGAGACATTATTTATTGAGTATCTACCAATTTGATTCCAAGATCTTCCTTATTAACATTCATTAATCAATCATAAAATGAAGTACCATAATTATCATATTTACATTTCCTAAAATAACAAATACATTTTTTTATATTACATTCCAATTATAATTAATGAACTTTAAACTGATTTACACTTAATTAATCACATTTATTTAATTAACTGAAATGACTATTTTAAAATATATATTAATAGACACATTCCTATCACCCTTTCCCAAATAATATATTTTAATTTTGTCTTTTTATAAGCACATATAACCCAAAAAAAAAAAAATAACACGTCTTTGACCATCCATAGGTATGGATGGATGGCGAGCTTGCCTTTCGATCATGGGAAAATATCAGCTCCCTTTTTTATTGTTTATCCATCCAATGGAGAGCAACACCTGGGGCTCTAGTACTTAGTTTACTTGGGGCTGGAGAACATTTTGTCGGGAGTGCCGACATGTTTGTTAACGGCCACAGGAAGACTCGTCGAGGTTTCAGACCACCATCACAATAATAATTGGTTTTCTTACATTTTGTCGGGAGTGCCGACATGTTTGTTAGCCGCTTTTGTTAACTTTCTTTCTTTCCATTTGTAGCCGCTTTTGTTGACTCCTGTAAAAAATTTATGAAAGCAGCACACCGACACGGTATTCTCACCTTAATCTGCCTCCATCAGATTATAAAACAGAGAAGTTTCTTCTCAAAATAAAGACTAAGCCCTGTCCGAAAACAGCATTCCTAAGTTTGCAGCAGTGGGTTTTTGCAGTTGAAGAATACATGATATTGTAGTGCATGTTTGGAGTACTGGTATATTGTAACAAGCTCTGCACATTCACCTTGTTCGTAGAGTCTTTCTACCATTAAAAATGGTGTCTGTGAACAAGTTGAATGTGTTGGTGTTACATTCCATGGCACTGCAGGATGTCCAACAGAAACAATAATCTTCAAACTCGCTACAGAACAAGGAAACTATGGTTGACAATGGCATTTGTAATCGTAAGTATGTGTTTTTTCTAATTCTTTCCTTCTGCTAATTACTTCTGTTATTTGGGTATTTAGAGTAGCAACAATACTGTCCTAAGGATGTGGCATACTTCACCCTAGTTGTTAATACAGGTAGTTATTGTTTTAATATTTCTAGGTATTTTTGGCGCCTGTACAGATCACTATTTTATCTGTATAGATTGTTTTAATGTAACATAATGCTCTTAAAATAGAAAAATACAATATATTTAAATAACCTACATTTACATGCATTTCCCTCTGGATTGATCAAAGTTATTTATCATTTCTGTATTTAGATTAAGCAAATCCAATAGAAATATATTTAATGTTTATGAAATCTATGGGCTTAACGTATGATTTAAATGTCCTTCCCTGTGGATATATCATTGTCATAGACAATTACGTTTGGCTGATTTTTAATAGCCAAAATATTCGCAAGAAAGCACTTTCATTAAATTTATGTCATATTTTCTTGGTCTCCTTTAAATCATCTGCCATCATATTTAAACTCTGTTAAAGTTTGTGTAATAATATTATAACATTGAGATCAAAGCCGTGGTAGAGGGACTGATGAAGATCTTGCTATTATCAAGCAAGATCTGTAGTTTGAACCCTAGGAGTGACATTGGAAGGCCTAGCATGCAGCCTACCTGGTTATCTGTTAGATAGGGTATTGACGAGCCTAGCTTGCAGGCCTTCTTGATCATCTCTCAATGAACCAATATCACTGCTAGGGTTCAAACTACAGACTTTATTTGGAAAAATTCTTAAGGCCTCTTCATCGGTCCCTCTACCACTACTTTAACCTTAACATTGAAATATTATTAGACAGACTTTAATAGAGCTTAAATATGATGGCAGATGATTTTTTTTCCGTTTTGCTTCAGAGAGAACTTCAAAATCACTTTTCAAATAAAACTTATCCAAAGGAGATCAAAAAAATATGACATGAATTTCACTACTGAAAGGAGCTTTCCTATTAATTCACAGAGAAAGACATATAAATCATAGGTTATGCCAATTGATTTTTTAAAATTTTGTATTTTTTTACTGAAATTGCTAAATCTATTATAGAAATAACCCAAGTAATTATCTATGTCATGATCAATCCACAAGGAAAATCATGTAAGTGTAGGTTAAGCCTATAGATTATTTAAATATATTGTATTTTTTAATTCTAAGTGTTTTTCAGGCATAATATTACATTAAAACGATTTGTACATATATCTAGAAGTAAAATTATAACAACTAGTATTGAGAGCTAAAGTGAAGCATGGCATACCCATGGGATAGTTTCGTTGCTACTCTAGAAACTCAAATAAGAGAAGTAATTAATAGAAGAAAATAATTAAAAGAAAAAAACATACCTATCATTACAAATACCATTGTCAGCCATAGTTTATTTGTTCTGTAGTGAGTTTGAAAATTATGTGATTCTGTTGGACATCTTGTAGTGCTGTGAAACGTAGCACTAGTACTTCAACTTGTTCACAAACACCATTTTTTAATGTAAATGGTCTCTACAAACAAGGTGAATGTGTTGAGCTTATTACAATCTATCAATACTCCAAACATCATGTATTTTTCAACTACAAATATCCTCACTTTTATACATTGGGTCAATCTTGAGAAAAAGATTTGTTGTAATATTTTTTATAATCTGATGGCGGCTCATTAAGGTCATAATACCATCTGCTACTTTCATAAACCTTGTGTACAATCAACACATAATACTTCCATTTTAAGTAGCCTCCATCAAATCAGCACATAGTACTTTAATTTTAAGTAGCCTCCATCAAATTGGTAGATAGTACTTCCATTTTAAGAAGCCTTCATCAAAGTGCTTTTAAGATGATTAAGGTCATAATACCATCTGCTACTTTCATAAACCTTGTGTACAATCAACACATAATACTTCCATTTTAAGTAGCCTCCATCAAATCGGCACGTAGTACTTTCATTTTAAGTAGCCTCCATCAAATCGGTAGATAGTACTTCCATTTTAAGAAGCCTTCATCAAAGTGATTTTAAGCTCAAGATTAGCATTATTGAAAAATGAAGTCAAGAAATAATTATATAAGACAGAAGGGTTTGTTGTAGTGGCATAATGGTCAGTTGTTTTTCTATACACCTATGTTACCAAATATGAGAAATGTGAAACATGACAGTAATAATAATGCAACAAGAAAAATAATTTGAAAAAGTTGTGCATAAGAAACAAGATATATGTACTTGTAAGTATGAAAAAG
Organism: Cunninghamia lanceolata; assembly: GCA_027924645.1. Classification (NCBI taxonomy): domain Eukaryota; kingdom Viridiplantae; phylum Streptophyta; class Pinopsida; order Cupressales; family Cupressaceae; genus Cunninghamia; species Cunninghamia lanceolata. The sequence goes on from BSBN01000346.1 coordinate 1,063,795, forward strand.
ATGCACAAGCCTACATGGCAGCCCAAGGATGAGCTATAGTTCTAATCACGTACATGTAAGGTTGGATATATATACACCTCTCAGCAGTTTTCCTCTTGGTGACATTTCTTGATTCATTTTTCATTTTGTTTGTGCTTTTCTAGCGTCCGAACTAATCTTTTTTAGTCTTGCACACCTTCTAGCTTGTCTTCCATCCAAAGTTTGACAAGTCACTTTTGTCACTCTTTAGCCCCAATAACACACCAATTCACTTCATAAAAGGGGGAAATTCATGTTCCCTAGGGGTATTTGCACCATTTAGAGCCTTTAGAATCATCTAATTAACCTCCCAGTTCCATCTGTAACTTCAAGTTTTTATCTCTTTCCTCCTTTATGGGTCGCCCCTGTTACTGAAGGATCTCCCAAGGTGACCCTGCCACTTAAATAGGAATTCCAAGGGCGACTTTCCCTAGTGAAAGGGGTGACCCACTTCTTGAAAGGGGTGACCCTATCGTCTTTTGACTTGTGAAATTTCTTCTAGTTCTAGTCCAAATTTGCTCCAAATTGAGCTTTAATTACATGAGTCACCTTCCCTAAATGGGAATTAACTTCTTCTAACTGATTCAAGACTCCCAATCACTCCATTCTAACTCCAAGTCAATTCTACTCATCTCCCAATCAATCTCATGCTAACTCCATTTCTTCTTCTATGAAAGGTTATCAAGGCTAGTTCACTCCCAATCAAACCCAATTCACTATCCAATCAAGCCTATTAACTCTTCAATCAAATGAGTTCCAATAATCTCCACCATTGTTGTGATTCTCACACCTATAAATACCCCCTCTTCTATGCATTTGAGGAGGAAAAATTTAGTAATGTGCTCTTGATTTCCTCTACTTTTCTTTGTCTCTGTAGCATTTATGCTCATGTAGGACATCATGAGCCTTTTCCATTTGATGAGTCTAGTTTATGACTCAATTTTGTTAGAATTTATTATCCAATTGTTGTAGCTACCTTGGACTTTGGTACCTAGATCTTGACCTTTTCATGACATTTCCTCAAAACCATAAGATATTGGGCATAGGTTATTTCCTCTAATCTTTAATGACATTGACATGCTATATGAACTATCTATGTTAATTTTACATGTCGTTAATGAATGTTACTCTAAGATAGTTACAGATATGCAATTATTGTGTGTACTAATATTGTTATGCAGATATAATTAGCAGCCTATAAAGCTAAGGAAGATTCTGTCAGTTGGTTACTCACCATCAAAGTCAAACAAGGTGGTCGTTCAAATATCAAATGGAGGGAAGATAACTGTCCTGTAACTGGTCTTAACTACTTGTTGAGAAAATATAGAAGTTAATGTTGTGCTAGATCTACGTTGAAGCGACCATGCTTGACCAGATTCCATGCATGCATAATCTCCTCTCCACTTTCTATGCTTTCCCTAAAGTGGCATCCTCCTATTCTGTTGGAGTTGACCGCCTTGCTAGGTAGTTGGTTTGTAGTTTTATTTCTATAAATAAGACTCAGATGCTCCTTCTGAGGGGTTGATTAATCTGAGGTTCTACTTGCACTATTAAGTTTTTCAGCAATACAGTTATGTTGCTCATTTGTACTCATGTTTTCCATTGAATAAAATGAAGTTATAAGTTCACATCTCTAAGTCTACATTTGTCGTAAGGGATACTCATCCAAGGGGGCCCACTTGGTGAGCATTTCATCCTTTAGTTTAGTTGTCATTTTTTGTTAAGCACTTAGTTAGAATCTGGCATCAAATGTTCCTGCAGCCAAAGCAGACATAGTAGTTTCCTATTTGTTTGCCTAGATTTTTATTTCCTATCGTGCACTTCAACTTAGTATAGTTGTTGGTTGATGTTCAACATTTATGTTATTTCTTTCCAAGAAGTTTACTTTCAGCATTATGTCTTTCTTAGCTGTAGAATGAATGTGGCTACTTTGGAGTTCCTATGCACATACTGTGCTAATGTGTAACATCCACATCCGAAATGACAAGAAGTAACTAAGTTTTCACAACGGTAAATTTATTTTTTTTTAACAACGTAATCAAATACATAAATAAACTTATCCATAATCCAATACCACATTTTCATTTTATCATAAACATGATTGCATTTTCATAAAGACTGAAAGAAATGATATACATTGAAACACTTTGTTTTCTAACAAATGAAATTTTCTTGAAATAACAAATATCAGAAACATACCATTACCATGCATCTCGATTGTCAACCCATCACGTTCAAGACTCCGCAATTCCTCAATATTTGGAAGAGAAAGTATCTTCAAGGAGCTTAACCTCCAACCACTGACCGTCGGTCTCCCGCACTCCTTCCTAACCGGAAGTGGCCCTACCCTACTCAAGAGGATAGACTTAGGATAACCATCAGTGTTTGCCATCTGAGCTTTGGTGTTGTAACCTACGTGTCTTGTTATCGTGCAGATCCCTAGATATCCTCTAGTCATGCACGACCCTCCACAAGAAACGCCATCCAGTTACGGTGAACGTTCGATGCACTTGAGGATAGTACACCACCTTGGCCAAAGGATTTGTATTTAGTTAGCGTTCTAAAAATGCATGAACTTGGTTCACCCACCCTACTCGACTTGAACTGGTCGAAATCCTACAGTTTCCTATATGCATTGTTTGAACTATTTTGACGACCTTGATGACCTCAAGGGCTTAGGATATCCTCCTATAATAGCGCATGGCGCAACATTTACTCTAATCTTGAGTTCATAGTTTCAAAACCCATTTCTTGTAAAAACATTATATATAAGTGCCCTGGTGCAGGAGCACCTACCTGACAGCTGGTCTTGATAAGGCAGTTAGTAGTTTTAGGTCTTGTTTATGTTTCCAAGAAGGTCTGTTAAGACCAATGCATGTAATAAGGTCATGCTGATCATGATAAGATCATGCTGACCATGCTTTTGCTATTTTTAGGAAGTTTGTTAGAACAGCTGTCATGAGGTATGTTCGGTTGGATCTCCCAGCCGCTTGGAGAGTTCCCAGCCGCTTGGAGTCGGGTCAGTAGTACTCGAAGGCAAATCTATTTAAGCATGAGGATCGGTTGACTGTAGATCATGAATCGATCGAGCTAGGTTGTAGAGAGTGAGACTGAGAGAGAAACTGATCATTGTATTTGCATCTTTTGAAATCAAATAAAGTGATCCTGTTTGTGTTCATACTCTGTTGAATTCCATTGCTTGATCGATTTGCTGGTTTGGTGGCTGTATGGATTCACTGATCCATTCCACCGGTTGATTCGTCTGATCGGTGGAATGGTTATGTACAGTAGGGTAGGATTTAGTTTGTTTGTTCGCATGCAGGTGTGCAGGTTCGCCGTCAAGAGGTGTTGAAGACCCTAGCATGGGTATGTGCTAGGTCGAGCTGACAAAGTGTGGAAGATCACCCTGAGAGTGGATCGGGTCATCCCAGGAGGATCGGCGAAGTGAAATTTTGCTAAAGCTGAAAGTTCGTGAAGACGGCATCATCAGGATATTTCTGCAAATATCCTGCAGTCGCGTTGGGCGTCGTCATCCAGATAAGTGGAGGAGAACATGATGTTGTCGATTGCATGAAGTGCAAGTGCGTCGGGGTGATCATCCTCAGGAGGAGCCGAGGAGAGGAGTGTATCGGCATCAGGTAGAAGATCGGGTCATGAAACTGTTGAAGTTTGCATGTTGCGAGTGCATCAGGATGTTTTAAGTCGGATATATACTCAGCGTATATATCGCCATCAGGATCATCTCTCGGGAGTGCCCATCATCCGCGTATCGCTAGCAGATGCGGGAGTGAAAGTTCATTTTTTTTTACTAAGTGTTGAAGAGGTCATCAGGATATTGGGTGACGTCATCGTCATCAGGATATGACGTCATCGTCATCAGGATATTGAGATATCCCCCTATGCAAGTTTATCCTGCTGTCGTTAAGTGCTTTGGTATCGGCAGAAAGTTGTGTTAACATCATCAGGAGGTTTCGAGAGAACCAGATAAATCATATCATGATGCTGTTGCTTGTATCGTCGGCTATCGGGGCATCGAAGGGGAGGTGCTGAAGGTGATCATCATCAGGATCTTTGGAGCAACCGGATATTGGATATCCTGCAGACGAAGGGGGTGTTGCATATCATGTTGATGCCGATGGAGCTTGGCGCCCGATGAACAGTGCAACAGGAGGATGTTTGCGCTAGTTGAACATCATGATGATGATGATAGGCGGAAAACAGAGGAAGTGAACAGTAGTCGGCAGGAGGATAATTGTGCTCGTCCAAAATATGATGCTGACAGTGTAAAGCAAAATATGATGATGATGGTGATGATGATGATGATGATGATGGGCTGCAGACATCCATGCTGTATTGTAAGGTTATAGTGTGGATGCCTCTGCATCATAGTGGTATCAGAGCTCAGCAAAACATCTGGGCTGTTGTGTGTTGATTCTGTCACCAAAAGGGCAGAGGAAGAGTTGAATTGTGTGTTGTGTGTTGATTGAGAGGTTGACAAAATGCCTCCTAAAGGTAGTGGTACTGCAAGGGAATTGCAGGAAATGAAGGAGAAACATGCTAGAGAGATGAGGAAGATGAAGGAGCTTGCTGAAGCACTTCAAGCCAGGCTGACAGCCCTGGAAAAGAACAAAAAGAGGGAAGTGGAAGACAGTGAGTCTGAAGAAGATGAAGATACTGTTGAAGAGTATGAAGAGGTAGCTGAAGATCTGGATGCTGAAGACCAGAGACTGGCAAAACTGTTAAAGGCAGTACAGAGTGATAAACCTAAGGTAAAGGTTGATGTTTCCAAGTATACTGGAAGTTTGAATGAGGATGAGTTGTTGGATTGGATTGCTGCACTTGATAATCACTTTGAATGTGAAGATGTTGCTGAGGATCAGAAGGTAAAGATTGCAAAGACCAAGTTAGGAGGTCATGCTTTGGTATGGTGGGATTATGTCCAATCTGAGAGAAGGAAACAAGGGAAGTCAAAGATCACTTCATGGGATAAGATGGTAGCAAGGATAAAAGGTAAATTCTTGCCAAGGGATTATGAAATCCAGATGTTTAAGAAGCTGCAATTTTTAAAGCAGAAGGAAAGGGATGTGAAGGCATATACAGAGGAATTTTATAAGTTAAGTATGAGATCTGGTCATCATGAGAATGAGGTAGAAAAGGTGGCTAGGTACTTGGCTGGTTTGAGATTTAACATACAGGATGAGTTAGTGTTAGCTAACCCTAAGAATGTGGAGGATTGTTATCAAATGGCAATCAGGATTGAAGAAAAGATGAATAGAGGACATGATAAGTCCATGAGAGGAAGAGGAAACAATAGGGGAAGAGGAGCAGCCCCTACACAAAAGCAGACCAATGAGGGTCAAGAAGACACTGGTAAAGGACAGGGACAGTCTGATTTCAGGGGTGGATGGAAAGGTAATAGAGGAAGATTTGGAGGTGGTAGAGGTTCTACTACATTTTCAGGAAAATGTTACACCTGTGGAGAGTTTGGTCATCCATCTTTCAAATGTCCAGAAAACAAAGGTTCATCATCCAGAAATGATAGAACTAGTGACAAGAGAGTACAACTTGTACAAGAAGAGACAGTAGAGCAAAGTGCACAGAGTTCAAACACTTATCAGAAGGATAAGGAGCCTGATAATTATGCATACCCAGAGAGTGGAGAGTCTCTGCTGATGAGAAGAACAGTAACTACCATGAAGGTACATGACAAAGAATCCCCACAAAGAAGAGCTCTTTTCAAGACCATCTGCAAGAGCAAAGGTAAAAAAATGTAAGGTTGTCATTGATACTGGTTCAACAGACAACATGGTATCTCAGGAGATGGTGGATAAACTAAATTTGGAAAGGATTCCACATCCACACCCTTACAAGGCATATTGGGTGAGTGATAGTCAATCACTTTTTGTCTCTGAACATGCATATGTGGATTTCCAGATTGGAGCATATCATGATAGAATTTTGTGTGATATTTTGCCTATGGAATGTTGTCACCTACTGTTGGGTAGACCATGGCAATTTGACAGAAGGGTACTGTATGATGGGTATTCTAATACCTATACCATCAAGAAAGATGGGAAGACTATTAAGTTGATGCCATTGCAGGCAGCTGCTGCAGCACAGGGGGCAGCCAAAATCATTTTGATAGGAAAGAAGGAGTATGTGCAGATGCCTAGAGGAGCAGGCATAAAGGCAGTTGAGGACACTGCAGGGAAAGGAGTTGTTCAGGACAACAGATTGAAGAAAGTTTTAGTTTTGACTGACAGAGGTCAGCAGCAGGTGCAGAAACAGGTTTGCACACAGCAACCAGTTGAGAGGAATGACAAGGATGTTGTCATCGTTGGGACTATTGCTTGTCCTATAACGATTGAAAGGAAGATAGGATTGAACATTTCAGAAGTTCAAGAGGCAGTTCAGACAGAGGTTCTGGTCAGACAATCTGGCAAACACAGGGTATGTGAGAAAAAGGCCTACATTAATAGGCATGAGGATTTACTTGCCAGAAAGCAAGTTACAGTTCTGAAGTCTTGGAGCAACCAAGAGCCAGCAGAGGACAAAGCTGGAACAGTTCAGCATATTGCAAAGGCAAAGTGTAAAGGTGGAGGACTTCCATATACTAAACTCATGGGACATGAGTTCTTTTCTGTTGGGGAGTATGGTGCAGGAGCACCTACCTGACAGCTGGTCTTGATAAGGCAGTTAGTAGTTTTAGGTCTTGTTTATGTTTCCAAGAAGGTCTGTTAAGACCAATGCATGTAATAAGGTCATGCTGATCATGATAAGATCATGCTGACCATGCTTTTGCTATTTTTAGGAAGTTTGTTAGAACAGCTATCATGAGGTATGTTCTGTTGGATCTCCCAGCCGCTTGGAGAGTTCCCAGCCGCTTGGAGTCGGGTCAGTAGTACTCGAAGGCAAATCTATTTAAGCATGAGGATTGGTTGACTGTAGATCATGAATCGATCAAGCTAGGTTGTAGAGAGTGAGACTGAGAGAGAAACTGATCATTATATTTGCATCTTTTGAAATCAAATAAAGTGATCCTGTTTGTGTTCATACTCTGTTGAATTCCATTGCTTGATCGATTTGCTGGTTTGGTGGCTGTATGGATTCACTGATCCATTCCACCGGTTGATTCATCTGATCGGTGGAATGGTTATGTACAGTAGGGTAGGATTTAGTTTGTTTGTTCGCATGCAGGTGTGCAGGTTCGCCGTCAAGAGGTGTTGAAGACCCTAGCATGGGCATGTGCTAGGTCAAGCTGACAAAGTGTGGAAGATCACCCTGAGAGTGGATCAGGTCATCCCAGGAGGATCGGTGAAGTGAAATTTTGCTAAAGCTGAAAGTTCGTGAAGACGGCATCATCAGGATATTTCTGTAAATATCCTGCAGTCGCGTTGGGCGTCGTCATCCAGATAAGTGGAGGAGAACATGATGTTGTCGATTGCATGAAGTGCAAGTGCGTCGGGGTGATCATCCTCAGGAGGAGCCGAGGAGAGGAGTGTATCGGCATCAGGTAGAAGATCGGGTCATGAAACTGTTGAAGTTTGCATGTTGCAAGTGCATCAGGATGTTTTAAGTCAGATATATACTCAGCGTATATATCGCCATCAGGATCATCTCTCGGGAGTGCCCATCATCCGCGTATCGCTAGCAGATGCGGGAGTGAAAGTTCATTTTTTTTGACTAAGTGTTGAAGAGGTCATCAGGATATTGGGTGACGTCATCGTCATCAGGATATGACGTCATCGTCATCAGGATATTGAGATATCCCCCTATGCAAGTTTATCCTGCTGTCGTTAAGTGCTTTGGTATCGGCAGAAAGTTGTGTTAACATCATCAGGAGGTTTCGAGAGAACCAGATAAATCATATCATGATGCTGTTGCTTGTATCGTCGGCTATCGGGGCATCGAAGGGGAGGTGCTGAAGGTGATCATCATCAGGATCTTTGGAGCAACCGGATATTGGATATCCTGCAGACGAAGGGGGTGTTGCATATCATGTTGATGCCGATGGAGCTTGGCGCCCGATGAACAGTGCAACAGGAGGATGTTTGCGCTAGTTGAACATCATGATGATGATGATAGGCAGAAAACGGAGGAAGTGAACAGTAGTCGGCAGGAGGATAATTGTGCTCGTCCAAAATATGATGATGATGGTGATGATGATGATGATGATGATGGGCTGCAGACATCCATGCTGTATTGTAAGGTTATAGTGTGGATGCCTCTGCATCATGCCCACTCCTAAGTGGTTTCATAGTTGTGTACTTGGTTCCCATGTTTGCGCAACACACTCAAGTATCTAATACATATTCCTGTTATCCCAGATTTCAGAGGTTCTAGACTCATAAGGTCTACCAAAATGAAACTAGAGTCAATGCATGCAACGTAATCTAAATTCCACATGCGGGTTTTCCACTCTACAAGCTCGTCATAAAAACATGATGTTTTACGACACAAGGACATTAACTCCCTACTTCGCTTTTAAGTCAATAATTTTGCATAAGTTATTGAGGTAAGAATCGCACATTATCATAAAAAAAGATTTGAACTCTTTCATATGACCTTAGAGATGACCCACACTCACGGTCGACCTCTAACAAAAGATAAGAGACGGAAACGACTCAAGCTAGTTGCAACTACAACTTCGGCTGTCAAACACATTAAAGTTTATGCCGAGCATGCTCTAATTCTGTGGTTTTAGTCTTCCACACATCACGCACGTGGAACAACGTGATTTCTTGCAATGCAACTATCGTTTAAAATACTTTAGGGTAATTTTACGTTAATACCTCAGTTTTAAAGGAACTCTTTAATATGCTACGTCTTTTGAAGTTTGTAGTTCACATTAGCAATCATGCATTGTTCCATCTTTGAGGAAAAACATGGTGACCTACGTTCTATCGTCTTACGGCATCTTCCAAGAGAAATAATAATCTATCTTCTAAGTTCTTGCAAACAATTCAACAGCAGCATTAAAGACACTTGAGGTTTTTATTACTATAAGACAGCAATGAAACATTTACAACAATAAACCTCACACAGTTTCGCAGTAGAAGAGATTGTCTTCACTTTTCATTCATTGAAACATAATTATTCTTTCATAAATTAGACTCATTTATTGATCTATTCCTAGAACAGAAGAGAAAATGGTAAAAACCTGTTGACAGAAATAAGGATTTCCGTGCCAAGTTCTTTTCTCCTCTGGCTAGTCGTCGTCCTCTCAACCGGTCACTTCTCTAGCAAAGACAAGCTCCACAGTTTTCTTCTCTGCAAGACCAATCTCTCACTGCCCCTTAGCAACTTCTAAGACCCTCTATCCTTTCCACGGTGCACAAAATGTAACTCACTGTTCCCTCTCTGCTGTTCGTTTCCCCACTTCTTCTAGACAGCACCCGACTTCCTTAACTCTCACCTCTCCCTCTGATGAAGGCCTCTCTCTACACAGCTGTGCTCTCTTTGCACAGCCAACCCCCTTCGCACAGTGTTACAACTTAATAAACTATCTTCCCCTTATCTCTTCGTAGTTCTCTCTCTATACCACGATATGCTCTCCTTTTCCCCATAAACAAATTCATCCACTGCCTTCTACACAGCCCCCCGAATCTCTGTTGCACTCCCCAGTCTCACTGCCCCCTGTCTGGTATCTCTTGATGCCATTTTTTTTCCTCCCGCGACTATCCTCCAACCATAACCAAGACGACTTCCTTAACTGTCTTCCTCTCCCCGTTGAATCTCTCCCACTTCGTAGTTTTCCCTGCCTTCTTCTATCACGATCCCCCTTATTCCTCCTACTCAGCCGTCTTCTAACCTCCTCTTCAATTCACGATCCCATCTTCCTTCCATATTCCCCACTCACTCCTCAACACTTCGCAGTTTCCTCTCCTAAACAACAGCAACTCCGTTGCCTCATGGAATCTCGGCCTCAACAAACATATAACGGCTTCTCATTCGCCACCTCAAGCCCATGATGAGGGTTTTTCTAACCACATACATCCCACCTCCAAAGTGAGACCTCACATGACGTGGAGAAAGGCTACCTAGCGGCGGTCTTCTCACGTTTTTGAACAACAGCAAAACGTGGCCTTCATATCCGCAATGAAGAAAGAACATCTGATGTAAATAAACAATTACACCTATGATTCTGTTCCCTCAATGATGAGGCAGCTTGGCATTAAATCAAACGGTTTAAGTTTCTATCATAATTCGCTAAACTTTCACTCTCTCCGATGGTGGAGGAAAATAAGACATTCAACATCTAGCGAAACATGCCTAAGCTTCAAGGTGGTCGGCATATCTGAGTATAACCGACTTCGATACTCACCACAACCACAAGAATGATTAAAGCTCCTTCGGTGGTATGGCTTGTTAAAGGACATAACAACTCCGTCCTTTCCAGATAAACAAAACATTTAACTTTCCAAGACTAATTTAAAGGTCGAATTGAGGAGTTAAACATTACAGGGTAATGAATAAACAATTGCCTACGGCATCTCTATGGCTGAATAAGAAAGGGCGATTAAGACCACTCTAAATAAGAGGCTCAAGGTTAGACCAAAATAACTCGCAGTCAAAGCCAAAAGGAAGGACTCAAGCTAAACGACGGACACACAAATTATTACCCGCTATCATGTTAAATCGACATTCGTCGATCTATAGAAAAGAATAAATTCACGAGTTCGACGCGTTTTACGTCAATCACGATGGATTGAACGTAACGCAAACAATTCTTACAACGTTAGGCGCACAAAGCTGACTTCTCGCGTTTTTCGACTACGAGACAAGATTTGCAATTTCCCCACAAGATGACTCATTAAATACTTATAGACGTAAATATTAAACGTCTAAATAAGTCGACTTGCTATTATGGACTTACGACGCCATCGACGAGTCCAAGATTCTACAAGACGACTTCCGACTAGGATGTTATACTTTGTCCTTTGACGTCGACATCAAATAAACTACCCAAACCAACAAACAAGACTTACTTGTTGGTTCCCAGGTTTATCTATCTGTTTAGTGATCTCAGTGGCAAACACCTTTGGTTAGTTTCTAGAGTCTATACTCTCTCTCGAAGATACTTTCTCTTCCGTCAAACACGGTCCACCTGTTCCTGCATCGACAGACTCGCATACAATTTTGTGGTCAAAGCATCTATGATCCAAATATAATATATTCAAACATCATTGCATTTATTATAAAGACATTTAGTCTACATATCTTGATCGTAATCAATAGATTCCGCAATTTCATATAACAACTTTGTAAGATAAATTGTCAGTTTTCATGTCGTTCTCAACATAGTAATTTACTGAAATTTGCAAGAAAGTAAATAGTATAATTGTTTTCAAAAGGAGGGATGTAACATATCCTTCCCCTTTAAAAATCTTCGTCCCCGATGATTAAGTTTATCAAGCAAAAACTTAAACTTAAATCAAACTTTCTATAATGCAACATTAATATCTTTAAAAAGTTTTGGAAATCTTTGATAAATGTCTTTGTAGTCTTCCCAAGTGGCGCTATCCTCGCCATATTGGTCCCACTGTATTTTGCATTGCAAAACTTCTCGATTACGTAAACGAAGTTTACGCATTTCGAGCACCTTGAGTGGCTCGATCACAACCACCCCGGGTTCTTGCATCTGTAAGGAATTCCAGTTAAGGATGTGGTTATTACCTACAAAATATTTCTTTAAATACGAAACATGAAAAACATTATGCATCTTAGACAAGGCTGGAGGTAGAGCAACTTTGTAGGCAACCGGATTGATAATCTCAAGAACTTCGAAAGGTCCGACATAACGAGGAGCCAATTTCAAAGATTTACCGAATTTTATAGAACTCTTTTGGGGTTTCACTCGCAAAAGCACCTTCTCGCCAACAGAGAAGTGTCTAGGCACTCGCTTGCGATCTGCATAACTCTTTTGCCTGTCATTGGCTTCTGCCAATCTCTTCCTAATCACTTTAACTTTTTCTTCCATATCAGCAAGCATTTCAGGTCCAATGCTTATCCTATCTTCCAGCTTATCCCAGCTTATAGGAGTTCAGCATTTCCTTCCATATAATGCTTCAAATGGCGCCATCTTAATGGCAGAATGATAGGAGTTGTTATAGGCAAATTCGACAAGAGGTAAATATTCCTCCCATCTGTATTGCTGATCCATGCAATACATTCTCAAAAGGTCTTCTAATACCTGGTTCACTCTTTCTGTCTGACCATCAGTTTCAGGATGATAAGCAGTACTTACATTCAGTTTAGTCCCTAATGCAGAAAATAAGGTTTGCCAAAACCGTGAAGTTATCCGAGCATCTCTATCAGATATTATCTTTTCAGGTACCCCATGCAACCTGAAAATTTCTTGCACAAATTTTTGAGCCAAAAGATGTGCTCCATCTGTCAAGTTTCCCAGTATGAAATGTGCAACCTTGGTTAGTTTATCCACAACAACCAATATTGCATCATGCCTATTCTTAGACATTGGCAACCCCTGGACAAAATCCATACTAATAACTTGCCATTTCCATTCCGGAATATCGTGTGGGTACAACAACCCAGCAGGATGTTGGTGTTCTGCCTTCACTCTCTGACACTCCAAACAACTAGCTACAAACTTTGCAGCATCACTTTTCATTCCCTTCCAGAAATATAACTGCTTGACATCAGCTAACAGTTTTGTTACACCAGGGTGTCCAGAGTAAGGAGCACAGTGAACTTCCTTCCACACAAGGTTTCTAAGTTCCTCAGAATCAGGGACATAAATTCTTCCCTTGAATCTCATCAATCCATCGGATTCAAAACTGAATCCGTCATATCTTGGGTCCTTAGGGTTTAGGTGCAGAGCCTGTTTCACTTGATCAAAATACTCATCCCCAGATAAGTTTTGCAATACTAAATCTTTAAAGTTAGCATGTATAGAGATTATAGAGGCTATATGCCTTCTTCTGCTTAAGGCATCCGCTACTCAATTTTCCTTGCCCTTGATATAAGAAATTTCAAAGTCATAATCTGATATTAGTTCCAGCCATCTCCTTTGCCTTGCATTGAGATTAGGTTGTGTGAATATGTAGCGAAGGCTTTGGTGATCAGATTTTAAAATAAAAGAACTTCCCAACAAGTAATGTCGCCACATCTGAAGGGTGTGAACCACTGCTGCCATCTCTAAGTCATGAGGAGCGTAGTTCTGCTCATAATTTTTTAGCTTCCTTGACTCATAGGCTACTACCCTGCCATCTTGCATAAGCACACCTCCCAATGCTTCCCCCGAGGCATCAGTGATAACCTCAAACTCTCCCTCTGAATCAGGAACTTTCAGAATTGGAGCGGTTGTTAATTTTTCTTTTAACAAGTCAAAAGCCTTTTGACATTCATCCGTCCACACAAACCTTTTTCCTTTTCTCTGCAAAGAGGTAATAGGACTAGCAATGCTTGAGAAATTCAACACAAATTTCCTGTAGTACCCTGCCAATCCCATGAAACTTCGTACCTCTGACACATTGGTAGGCTCCGGCCATTCCATAATAGCTTTTATTTTGGCCGGATCAACTGATATTCCATCAGCTGATATTATGTGCCCTAAATACTGTACCTCTTTCTGAAAGAAAGTGCACTTGGAGAGTTTCGCATACAGCTTATGCTCCCTTAATCGCTGCAAGACTATTTGAAGATGTCGTGCATGCTCCTCTTCATCCTTGGAATAGATCAGAATATCATCAATGAAGACTAGTACAAACTTATCGAGACAATCTCTGAATACGCTATTCATGAGATTCATGAAAGCAGCAGGTGCGTTGGTCAATCCAAACGGTAACACCGTGAACTCGTAATGACCATACCTCATTCTAAAAGTTGTTTTGGGAATGTCTTCGTCTTTTAACCTTAACTGATGGTATCCAGATCTCAGATCTATCTTGGAAAAGACCGATGCGCCACGCATTTGGTCAAATAGATCATCAATTCGTGGCAAAGGATACGTGTTCTTTATAGTTGCCTTGTTAAGCATCCTATAGTCTATACATAGCCTGAGAGTTCCATCTTTCTTTTTAACGAAGATAACCGGGGCTCCCCACGGTGATACACTTGGCCTAATCAAATTCTTAGACAAAAGCTCCTGCAACTGAGCTTTTAATTCCATAAGTTCAGTGGTAGTCATACGATACGGAGCTTTAGAGATTGGCTCCGATCCTGGTTTAATATCTATACCAAAGTCAAATGTTCTCCTCGGAGGCAAGCCAGGTAACTCCTCGGGAAATACATCTCTAAAGTTGCACAGAAATGGAATCTTTCCTCAAAAGATTGCTTCTCCGAGGTTTCCTCTACTAGGTCCATCTTAACTGCAAAAAGTTGACACCCCTTTCGCCTAGCCCGCTTCAGTTGTTTTGAAGAAATGGATCTAACCTTTATTTCCCTCTGAATTCCTTGGAGATTTACAGTTTTGCCCATCTCATCCGGGCACTCAATGGTTTTATGAAAACAATCTACTTTGGCTCGATGTTTCCACAACCAGCTCATTCCTAGGATGACATCGTAGGACCCTAAAGGTGCTACGTACAAGTTTGCCTCAGTGGTGAAGTTAGAAACATCAATCCTAGCTTCGAACAAACATTGCTCTACCTGAGCCTTTGAATCATTTGCATACTCTACTGTCCAAGGTTTTGACATAAAGCCAGCTTTTCTAGAAAATTTACTTAGAACTGTAGGTGACACAAAATTTTCTGTTGCACCAGTATCAAATAGAATAGAAACAGGAACTCCAAATAAGGTACCTGTCATCTCAATAGGAGTGATCTGATACTCTGCTTGCCGATTGTCAAGAGCGGCATGAATCCTTTGCTAAAAGGCTTCCTGTTGGGAAGGAAGCTCCGTGTTCCTAGGCCTCCCATTCAGCTTCTTCTTGGGACAACGGTTGGCATAATGATCTCCTCCGCAAGAGAAACATCCTCCTATAGGTCCTCGCTTTTCAGATGGCCTACTTGCAGAATCGCCATTCTTCTTAAAATTTGCATTTCTCTTAAAATCTTCACCTCTGCGCTCATTACCAAATCCTCCTTGATTCTTTCGATTTCCCTTATCAAACCTCCTGATTCCATATCCCTTATCGTTTTTCCTTTTAAAAGACTGATCATTGAAGTTCTTATCAAACTTCTTGCGTTTCTTGTCATGGTAAGTGGAGATAGACTTAATCTTCTGCTCCTGTTTTATTGCCTTTTCATAAACTTGATCCATTGTGCTTGGACCATGCACCTCCACTTCACCACCGATCTGAGGGTTGAGTCCCATGATGAACTTTTTGATTCAGAACCTTTCGTCCATTTGGTATTGGGGAACATACTTCAGTAGCCTAATGAATTTTTCTACGTACTTGACCACAGATAGTTCACCTTGCCTGAGGTTTTGAAAATCCGTTAGCTTCTGATCAAAATACAACTGTGGTAACCACCGTTTTCAGAATAGTTCCACGAACTCATCCCATGTCACCTTCAAGGGGGCTTAGTTCCAACTCCATTTTCTTATTCATCCACCAAGTGGATGCTTCCCCAGACAGCTGATAGGCTCCCCACACAGCTTTAGTAACCTCCGAGTAGTTTCTGATCTCAAAATATTTCTCCATTTCAATCAACCATGCTTCAGCTGCATCTCCAGTTTTCGTTCCATCGAACTTTGGAGGGTTAACCTTCTTCATATCCTTAGATAACTCTAAGGCAAGTTTATCCTTGGTTCTTCTTTGGGCTTCACTGTCATCATGATGTTCACTTGACGTGCCATTTTCCCAATGCTTACTCTTGCTTGTGAAGTGTGAGTTCTCGTTTCCATCCTCTGTGTTACCAGTTTCATCTATTTTCTTCTCTAGTTTGTTCAACCTTTCCTTGGTTTTAGTGAGCATGTTGAGGATCCTATCCAACTTGTCAGTGGAGTTTTCCCAAGAGTTATGACCTTCCCGATCCTCCCCCTCGTTAAACCCTGATTGGTCCATGCTAATGAAATTTCACACCTGTTTAAACATATACTAATCAGTTTTATGCTTATTAAATTAAACACCAACAAAAGAACACAACATTTGATCATAATCATCATTGTTCTCAAACCAAAATTTTGTCTTTATTCATTTTGCAAAATTGTTTCTACATCATTAGAGATAGACAAATCTCATGTTTCTTCATAGTGTTATCTAGTGGAGTGTAACCTTCGGATTCATTGTCCGACACATAATCACGAGGTGTATACCCCTCATAGTCACTATCAGAAGATAACTCAATAATCTCAGCTCTAGGCATTATACGTGAATCTCTAGTGATCATGGGTATAGTACTGGGTACAATCTCAGGTACACTATCAGTTTCAATCCAGGAGCAATGGTTGATCATGGTTTGAACTGCCATCGCTGCTCCCTCTAGGAGTTCTCTCCTCACTCGCTTAAGTCGTGACATTGCATTGGCTAAGGTTTCCACATCATCAAGCCAAATGTCATTCTCGTCATTGGTTTTCTCCATGGTCTTGACCATCGCAAGTCATTTCTGCTTAGCTTGCAGATAATGCTTCTTACCCGCGAAGGATTTTCTTGTGGTTCTCTTAGTGTATGCCATCCTGGCACAGTAAACTAAATCATTAGCTACCCGCATAATGATGATTTCCTAATCAGGTTAGTGGACTCATCAGCCCTAGTGCTGAACCTGGTTAGCTCTGATACCATATGTAACATCCACATCCAAAATGACAAGAAGTAACTAAGTTTTCACAACGGTAAATTTTTTTTTTTTAACAAGGTAATCAAATACATAAATAAACTTATCCATAATCCAATACCACATTTTCATTTTATCATAAACATGATTGCATTTTCATAAAGACTGAAAGAAATGATATACATTGAAACACTTTGTTTTCTAACAAATGAAATTTTCTTGAAATAACAAATATCGGAAACATACCATTACCATGCATCTCGATTGTCAACCCATCACGTTCAAGACTCGGCAATTCCTCAATATTTGGAAGAGAAAGTATCTTCAAGGAGCTTAACCTCCAACCACTAACCGTCGGTCTCCCGCACTCCTTCCTAACCGGAAGTGGCCCTACCCTACTCAAGAGGATAGACTTAGGATAACCATCGGTGTTTGCCATCTGAGCTCTGGTGTTGTAACCTACGTGTCTTGTTATCGTGCAGATCCCTAGATACCCTCTAGTCATGCACGACCCTCCACAAGAAACACCATCCAGTTACGGTGAATGTTCGATGCACTTGAGGATAGTACACCACCTTGGCCAAAGGATTTGTATTTAGTTAGCGTTATAAAAATGCATGAACTTGGTTCACCCACCCTACTCGACTTGAACTGGTCGAAATCCTACAGTTTCCTATTTGCATTGTTTGAACTATTTTGACGACCTTGATGACCTCAAGGGCTTAGGATATCCTCCTATAATAGCGCATGGTGCAACATTTACTCTAATCCCGAGTTCATAGTTTCAAAACCCATTTCTTGTAAAAACATTATCTATAAGCGCCCACTCCTAAGTGGTTTCATAGTTGTGTACTCGGTTCCCATGTTTGTGCAACACACTCAAGTATCTAATACATATTCCCGTTATCCCGAATTTCAGAGTTTCTAGACTCATAAGGTCTACCAAAATGAAACTAGAGTCAACGCATGCAACGTAATCTAAATTCCACATGCGGGTTTTCCACTCTACAAGTTCGTCATAAAAACATGACGTTTTACGACACAAGGACATTAACTCCCTACTTCACTTTTAAGTCAATAATTTTGCATAAGTTATTGAGGTAAGAATCGTACATTATCATAAAAAAAGATTTGAACTCTTTCATATGACCTTAGAGATGACCCACACTCACGGTCGACCTCTAACAAAAGATAAAAGACGGAAACGACTCAAGCTAGTTGCAACTACAACTTCAGCTGTCAAACACATTAAAGTTTACGCCGAGCATGCTCTAATTCTGTGGTTTTAGTCTTCCACACATCACGCACATGGAACAACGTGATTTCTTGCAATGCAGCTATCGTTTAAACTACTTTAGGGTAATTTTACGTTAATACCTCAGTTTTAAAGGAACTCTTTAATATGCTACGTCTTTTGAAGTTTGTAGTTCACATTAGCAATCATGCATTGTTCCATCTTTGAGGAAAAACATGGTGACCTACATTCTATCGTCTTACGGCATCTTCCAAGAGAAATAATAATCTATCTTCTAAGTTCTTGCAAACAATTCAACAGCAGCATTAAAGACACTTGAGGTTTTTATTACTATAAGACAGCAATGAAACATTTACAACAATAAACCTCACACAGTTTCGCAGTAGAAGAGATTGTCTTCACTTTTCATTCATTGAAACATAATTATTCTTTCATAAATTAGACTCATTTACTGATCTATTCCTACAACAGAAGAGAAAATGGTAAAAACCTGTTGACAGAAATAAGGATTTCCGTGCCAAGTTCTTTTCTCCTGTGGCTAGCCGTCCTCCTCTCAACCGGTCACTTCTCGAGCAAAGACAAGCTCCATAGTTTTCTTCTCTGCCAGACCAGTCTCTCACTGCCCCTTAGCAACTTCTAAGACCCTCTATCCTTTCCACGGTGCACAAAATGTAACTCACCGTTCCCTCTCTGCTATTCGTTTCCCCACTTCTTCTAGACAGCACCCGACTTCCTTAACTCTCACCTCTCCCTCTGATGAAGGCCTCTCTCTACACAGCTGTGCTCTCTTTGCACAGCCAACCCCCTTCGCACAGCGTTACAACTTAATAAACTATCTTCCCCTTATCTCTTCGTAGTTCTCTCTCTATACCACGATATGCTCTCCTTTTCCCCGTAAACAAATTCATCCACTGCCTTCTACACAGCCCCCCGAATCTCTGTTGCACTCCCCAGTCTCACTACCCCCCGTCGGGTATCTCTTGATGCCATTTTTTTTTCCTCCCGCGACTATCCTCCAACCATAACCAAGACGACTTCCTTAACTGTCTTCCTCTCCCCGTCGAATCTCTCCCACTTCACAGTTTTCCCTGCCTTCTTCTATCACGATCCCCCTTATTCCTCCTACTCGGCCGTCTTCTAACCTCCTCTTCAATTCGCGATCCCATCTTCCTTCCATATTCCCCACTCACTCCTCAACACTTCACAGTTTCCTCTCCTAAACAACAGCAACTCTGTTGCCTCATGGAATCTCGGCCTCAACAAATGTATAACGGCTTCTCATTCGCCACCTCAAGCCCATGATGAGGGTTTTTCTAACCACATACGTCCCACCTCCAAAGTGAGACCTCACATGACGTGAAGAAAGGCTACCTAGCGGCGGTCTTCTCACGTTTTTGAACAACAGCAAAACGTGGCCTTCATATCCGCAATGAAGAAAGAACATCTGACGTAAAATAAACAATTACACCTATGATTCTATTCCCTCAATGATGAGGCAGCTTGGCATTAAATCAAACGGTTTAAGTTTCTATCATAATTCGCTAAACTTTCACTCTCTCCGATGGTGGAGGAAAATAAGACATTCAACATCTAGCGAAACATGCCTAAGCTTCAAGGTGGTCGGCATATCTGAGTATAACCGACTTCGATACTCACCACAACCACAAGAATGATTAAAGCTCCTTCGGTGGTATGGCTTGTTAAAGGACATAACAACTCCGTCCTTTCCAGATAAACAAAACATTTAACTTTCCAAGACTAATTTAAAGGTCAAATTGAGGAGTTAAACATTACAGGGTAATGAATAAACAATTGCCTCCGGCATCTCTATGGCTGAATAAGAAAGGGCGATTAAGACCACTCTAAATAAGAGGCTCAAGGTTAGACCAAAATAACTCACTGTCAAAGCCAAAAGGAAGGACTCAAGCTAAACGACGGACACACAAATTATTACCCGCTATCGCGTTAAATCGACATTCATCGATCTACAGAAAAGAATAAATTCACGAGTTCGACGCGTTTTACGTCAATTACGATGGATTGAACGTAACGCAAACAATTCTTACAACGTTAGGCGCACAAAGCCGACTTCTCGCATTTTTTGACTACGAGACAAGATTTGCAATTTTGCCACAAGATGACTCATTAAATACTTATAGACGTAAATATTAAACGTCTAAATAAGTCGACTTGCTATTATGGACTTACGACGCCATCGACGACTCCAAGATTCTACAAGATGACTTCTGACTAGGATGTTATACTTTGTCCTTTGACGTCGACATCAAATAAACTACCCAAACCGACAAACAAGACTTACTTTTTGGTTCCCAAGTTTATCTATCTATTTGGCGATCTCAGTGGCAAACACCTTTGGTTAGTTTCCAGAGTCTATACTCTCTCTCGAAGATACTTTCTCTTCCGTCGAACACGGTCCACCTGTTCCTGCATCGACAGACTCGCATACAATTTTGTGGTCAAAGCATCTATGATCCAAATATAATATATTCAAACATCATTGCATTTATTATAAAGACATTTAGTCTACATATCTTGATCGTAATCAATAGATTCCGCAATTTGATATAACAACTTTGTAAGATAAATTGTTAGTTTTCATGTCGTTCTCAACATAGTAATTTACTGAAATTTGCAAGAAAGTAAATAGTATAATTGTTTTCAAAAGGAGGGATGTAACATAATGCATTTCAAGTTCACGTCCCTGGGTTAACAAGTTAAATGCATCTTCATAGCGATTAAGACAGCTATTCAGGTTAGATGTCCAATCTCTGAGTCACAACTTTATGGGCTTAGTTGTTAAATCATTGTAGGAGACCAACATTTTTGGTGTCATTATCGAGGATGGTATCAAACTAGGAAGATCTTTGAAGTCATATTTAGTATATTCCTCATTTAGGAAGTAACAACCCACAATCCATTCACAACATTCTTTGTGTGAGTTGGTTGATACTGAGTATATATTGCATGCATAGAGGCAGAAGAAGAGATGCTTTAGGGAGATTCCTTCCTAATGATCCAAATTACCCAGCAGAAGAAGTAGAAGTGAATCCTTTTCTTGATGCATTCCCTGATTTGAATAGTTCTGAAACATCCTCTGAAGAACAAGCTGCCCAAAACTTGATTGACAATCCATTTGCCTTGATAATCAGCCAAGCAGCTATGGCTTCCTAAAATGTACCCAATCAACCAATCTTTTCATTTCCTATTGCTCATCAAAATGAAGTGGATAACCTCCAAAACATCTGTGCTTCAGCTCTTCCCAAGTTTTATGGACTTGCAACAAAGGACCCATACACCTTCTTGTTTGAATTTGATATCTTTTGTAGGAGCTATGACTACACCACTGATGCTCATAGGCTTAAGTTGTTTCCTACTACCATGAAAGATGCTACATTGAGGTGGTTTATGGGTCTAGGTAGTGATATTGTCAATACTTGGGATGAGATGAAAGAGAAATTTATTAAGAAGTATAAAGACTACTGTAGGGGTGGAGATATGAGAGGCAATGATATTTTTAGAATGCAGCAGAAAGAAGATGAAAGTTTGGAGGATTACATCTCAATGTTCCTATTTTGTTTACAAAAATCTCCCCATCATACACTCAATGAGGAGTCTCGGAAACTACTCTTCCTCAGAGGAATAAGTGAACATTGCATGGATGCCTTGGATTTAATGGGAGGAGGAGATATTACCCAAGTGCCTTGGGAGGATATTAAGAAGTTGTGCCAGAATTATTCCAGAGTAGCCATGAAGAAAGGAAGAGGTTACCATTCCCTTATGGGAAAAACCTCTACCAATGGAGTTTCAAGGATGGAGATAAGTCACTTGCTATCTGATTTTAAGAAAGATATCATAAATAATATGGCTACCCAGCTAGACACACTTCAGGAAAAGAAGAAGCAAGACGAGGCAAAGGCAATGTTAGCAGAATATTGTCCTCATTGTAGACAAAAGAAGAGGGATTGCAGATGCAAGATGGTAGCTAACATTGACAGTAAGTAGATTCCACCTTAGTTCAAGCCAATCCAAGTGGGAGAAGATCAAGTCTACTATGTTGCACAAAGCAGGCCATGGGCTCTAAGACAAGGTATGCCACCAGATCCATTATCATTTGTTGGACCATATTTTAATACTTATGCATCTGGTAACCAATGGCAACCGTCATCTCCATTTAACTATGGAGGATATTCACCTCAGCCTTGGAATAACCCTCCAAACACTTGGCAAAATTACCAAAACCCTACACCCCAGTGGCAACAACCTTAGGGGAATCAGCAGTCACCTCCAGGAAACTGGCAGCAAACATCTCAATGGAGGGGAGGACAGCAATGGCCAAACCAGACAACTAATTACATGCAACCACCTTCTTAGCTCCAGCAACCTGCTATAATGCCTCCTCCTACTAGTTCCAATTCAAATACACCTAAACCTACTCACTTACCAGCTCATCCCTCACCTAACCCAAATAATAGACCATAGCAGTAGCCAGTATACTCTGCTGATCCAAATCAATTCCCTGCATATGCTGTGAGTGTAAGTGACATCCACCTGCATTTAGGAACTACCTTGGTAGCTCCTTCTAGACCCATCATTACTGAGCTTCCTAAGGAAGAAGAGGAGCCTTTAAGTGCCCCCATTCAACCAAATGCACCTGAAATTCCTAAACTAGTCCCAATCAAGCAGACTGCACAAGAACCACCATTTCCATAAAGGTTGGAAACTGTGAAACATAAGGAAGAGAAAGAGGAACCCACCTTTGACATACTAGAGTAGTTGAAACATGTATGTGTCAAGATCCCTCTATTTTAGGCCATAAAAGATGTTCCTATATATGGCAAAGCAATCAAAGAAGCATGCCTTAAGAAGCCAGGTAGAAAGAGGAAAGATCCCACTATGGTTCACGTGGTGGGACAGCTGGCTGACATCATGCTTGGGAAACTGATTGTTCCCGAATATAATGATCCAAGGAGTCCTGTGGTAGGAGTTGTTATACATGGGATCCAAATTAGAAATGCTTTGATTGATCTAGGAGCAGCCATAAATGTAATGACTAAGGATGTCCTACAGCAACTAAATGTTGCAAACATGAGACCTACTCCTACTGTCCTGCAGCTTGTTGATAGTTCTATTGTTAAACCTAATGGGAAAGTAGAGGACCTTGTGGTATCCCTGGACTCATGGGAATATTCAGCTGATTTCATGATACTTTCTCCTAAAGCTACATTGGGAGGGTATCCCATCATTTTAGGAAGGTCGTGGTTAGCCACAACTGATGCTTATATTGGATGCCGGTAAGGAGATATGACCATCTTTGATGGAGAAGCACTAAAAAGCTTGTTCTTTACCCACCTGCACATCCATCTCATGATATGGATAATCTTGTTTGGTCACATGTTGGTGAAGAGGCCGAGGAAGCTAATTCTGTGGAACAGCTTATGATGTTAGGCAGTTGTAAGTTCGTTCATGCAGCTTCAAGAGGAAGATGATGTATTGTCTAACATAATTCAGAATTGTGAAGTGGAGGAAGCATCATCCTCTCATTCTGTTGATCCAATGAAGACACTTATTCCAAATTTTCCTGCAGCAATAGGTATGTCTCATACATTGTTTCCACAAGAAATCAATGTACCAAGCATTAGTGAAGCAACTATGGTTGAGTTAACAACTCAAGTGGAGATTTTAGAAGATAGATATTTGAATATTAACAACAAATTGACTCAAGAACATCAGTTGTCTTTGACAAACTTATTAAAGAAACACAAGAATGCCTTTGCATGGATTACCACGACATGAAAGGACTAGATCCCACATTATGCACCCATAGGATTTATATAAAGGAAGATTGTACACCAATAAGACTACCACAAAGGAGAATCAACCCTGCATTAAGAGAAGTTGTCAAAAAAGAATTACAGAAGCTATTACATGATTTATCTACCCAATCTCAGCTAGCCAGTGGGTGTCTCCTCTGGTTCTCGTTCCCAAAAAGGGAGGAAAATGGAGTCTATATTGATTACAAAAAATTAAACTTTGCCAACAAAAAGGATCATTTTCCCCTTCCTTTCATAGACCAAGTATTGGACTCACTTGTAGGAAAGTAGTATTTTTCCTTTTTGGATGGGTTTAGCAGTTACAATCAGATACAGATTGCACCAAAGGACTAGGAGAAAACAACATTTACCTGTCCTTGGGGGACATATGCCTACTCAGTGCTTCCATTTGGCTTATGCAATGTACATGCAACTTTTCAAAGGGCAGTCATTAGCATATTTTCTGATATCTCACATGATTGCATGAAAATCTATATGGATGATTTCACTACTTATGGTGCTACTTTTGAGGAGGCATTGGAAAACTTAGGGAAGGTGTTGGAGAGATGTGAAGATCACAATCTGTCCCTAAACAGGGTAAAGTGCTTCATGATGATGCAGGAAGGAGTAGTGCTTGGCCACTATATCTCTCCAAAAGGAATTCAGGTAGACCCAGCAAAGATTGAAGTCATAATCAATCTGCCCATTCCTGCAAAGCAAAAAAATGTCAGAAGCTTCTTAGGTCATGCAAGGCACTATAGACGTTTCATCAAGTATTTCAGCAAAATGGTAGCCCCATTGTATACTCTTCTCACTAAAGATGCTGAATTTCAGTGGAATGAAGACTATAACAAAGCATTTTCTGATTTAAAGGTTGCATTAACTCATGCTCCTGTACTCAAAGGGCCCAATTGGGAGCTTCCTTTCCACATTCATACTGATGCATCGAATTATGCCATAGGAGCAATCTTAGGGCAGAAAGAAGGAGCCATTGAACATGCTATTTATTTTGTCAGCAAAAACTTGCAGGGAGATGAGTTCAATTATACAGTGACAGAAAAGGAAATGTTAGCAGTAATTTATGCCCTTAACAATTCCAGGCACTACATAATAGGCTATCAAATCTTTGTGCACACAAATCATGTAGCCATTAGGTATCTTATGAATAAACCCTTGATATTAGGTAGATTAGCAAGATGGGTATTGGTTATGCAAGAATTTGACATCACTATTGTGAATAAGCTAGGGAAGGCCAATGTTGTTGAAGAATTTCTTTCAAGGATGACTACATCAGAGGACAACCAAGTCATTGATGACTTCTTCCCTAATGAACACTTGTTTTCAATCACTGTGCAAATGCCTGGTATGCTGACATAGCCAATTGTTTGGTCACAGGGAGAGTCCCTCCTCATTTCTCTCCAAAGGAGAGAAGGATGCTCATTGAAAAGTCTTTTCCTTTTTCATGGATTGTTGGATGTTTGATCTACACTGGACCAGACCATGTCATGAGGAGATGTGTGAGAGAAGATGAAACATATGACATTTTGCATGCATGCCACAATGAACCATGTGGAGGGCACTTTGCAAGAAAAAGGATAACAATGAAGATTTTGAATACAGGTTATTACTGGCCCACACTCCACAAGGATGTAGGGAGATATACAAAGAAATGTGATAGATGCCAAAGGATGGGACGACCAACCAAATCTGATGAGATGTCCCTTTACCCTCAGCTTGTGATCACTCCATTTGATAAGTGGGGATTAGATTTTGTAGGACCCATTGATCCTCCATCCAATGGTAAATCCTATATCTTAGTATGCACTGATTATGTAACCAAATGGGTAGAAGTTAAGGCCATGAAGCATGCAAGAGATAACAAGGTTGGAGAATTTCTTTATGAGGAAATTTTCACACGATATGGGGCTCTAAGAGAGATAGTGACTTATCAAGGAGGTCAATTCACCTCAACCCTAGTTGCAGCACTAGTCAATGAGTACAACATAAGGCACAAGAAATCTACTCCTTATCACCCGTAGGCCAATGGCCAAGTTGAGGTGACTAATAGGGAACTTGAAGCCATTCTAACCGAAACTGTGGCTATCCATAGGAAGGATTCAGCAAATAGGCTACCAGAAGCTGTTTGGGCTTATAGGACTACCTGGAAAACAACCACAGGCTTCACCCATTTTGAGTTGATGTATGGAAAGACAACTATGATGCCCATTGAATTTGAACATAAGACTCTTGAGACTGCAATAGACTTGCACAAAAGGACAAAATCATGTAGCTCAATGCTTTGGATAAAATGAGGAAAGCAGCCTTGCATCACATAGAGGTAGTGCAGAATCAGAGAATAAAGTGGCATGACAAATTCATCAAAGACAAGAAATTCCATCCAGGTGACTGGGCACTGCTCTACGACTCAAGGTATCAAGATAATGCAGTGAAGTTGTAGATAAGGTGGCTAGGGCCATATGAGGTTGCTAAAGTTTTCTCCAATGATGTTCAACTTACCACCATTGATCTTGTCAGATTTAAGCTGTTAGTCAATGGTCATCGCCTCAGGTTATATCACAAGCCAACTTTGAAGGATGAGTTCCTACAACAATTCATTTAGCATGCAACTCATGAACTTCCTGCAGCCAAAGGCAGCGGACCTAGTGTCCCTCCTTCTGGCTAACCAAGGTTTGAAACTTGTCATAATAAAGACTTCCACTTTTGTGGGGGTCCACTTCTTCATCCATTCACCCATCCGCCTATCCATATCCATTAGTCTCTCTTCCAACATGTTGCCATGCTCTCACTTCATTCCACCTCACTTTCTTCCACTCCACTTTCATTCATTTGCTCAATGAATCTCTTAAAAGGTGACTAGTACTTTCTCCATCATTTTTGCAACTGATCTTCCAAACATAAAGGTATGTGCACATTAATTTGTTATATCTTATTTATCTTTTAGTACTTTCATTTAATTATTGTAAAATAATGTTGATGTTCTCTAAAGCATGTCATTATTCCCTACCCCGTCAAATCAAGCATCACCATTCCACATGTGAGGACACATGCTCAAATTTAGGTTGGGGAGGGAGTATGAATACCATGTCCATGTGTCAGTCCACATGCTTTATGCTAGCATGTCAGCAAAGTTTAAAATGAGTTGATTTGAATTCTGAGTGAGATGATGGCTCGCAAGTGTGACGTGATAGCCTTCATTGATTACTCCTTACTATCTATACCAATCATAATCTTGAGTTCACAAATAAGGAAAATTTAGACGACATTGGTGATTGAAAATTTAGCAGTATTGCAAGAAGTTGAAGTTTAGTTTTTAGATAAAGATTGCAGGAAGAAAAACCTTGCAGAGTGATTGTTTTCAGATAGCTAAACAATGGGAGGTGGATTAATTTGAAATGAACCCATGGTTCATGAGGTATTACTGTAGGATGCACCCAACCAGGCCGAGTTTAGAAATTGCGGGTGGTTAGATTATTTCTTGAAGCTGAATGGATGTTGCATTGGAATTTTCTTAGACATTGTTTGAAGGTAAAGCTATGGTAAAAGGGTTAGAGGTATTGGCTACTAAAGAAAGGATTACAGAAGTTATAGGGTTGCCTACCGACGGTGAGAATTATCATGTTACCAGAGACACCAGGTCAGCTAGGGCTAAACTTATAGAACCTGGTGACACTCCAATAATTGTAGACAAACAGGGAGCCAAGAAAATCTCTCTACATGAGCCATGGAAGCAAGTAGCTATTCATGTTGTGAGGTGCATTACTTGTGAAGGTTGTCAGTAAAATCTTCATTTTGTGCATTTCAAACTACTAAATCATATGAGGCATGGGAGAAGAATGAATGTGCCAAATGTGCTATACCACCTTCTCTCAATCACGGCGGCTGAGACCCAAAAAGGTAGGGCTAACTCATGTTCCCACCATTGTATGATCAAATTGTTAGTTGAAAAGTCTCTGCATGATGTGTCTAATATGACTTGGGAAGAATTCTTAAATATTGATCAAATTAGACCAAAGCATTTGCAACCTACAGTTGTGCCTCAACCTCATAGGACTAGGAGGAGAGTGAGTTCTGTTGAAGCTACTCCTGGAACCTCAACTTCTGGTATAAACCCTCTTGCAACTGAACAAACTATAGAGATTAGTTCTTCGGAGGCAGAGCATTCAGGTAAAAAGAGTTCTTTAAATTATGATAATGTTCATCTGAGAAATCTAATTCAAACTAGGGCACAGAAGAAAAAGGCAGAAATAAGAAAGGGTAAAGATAAAAAGCAAACTATAGGAAAGGGAGTGCCAAGCTCTAAGAAACAGAAGGCTGACACTAGTCTTCCTACAGCTAAAGAAAAACATGAGAGCCCTACTAGGAAATCAAAAACTATTGAGCCAACCTTTGGTGTGCCTCCATAGAGAAGCCCTAGGTCTGAAGAAATGTCACCAAAAGATATAGAGGCTCCAATTGGGCATGAGAACATTGAAGAAAAGGATATATTTGAGAAAGCAACAAATGTAACATTGGTAGACCTTGCTTCCACCGCTGAACAAAATGAGAGTCAAGGACATGATGACAACCAGGAGTTCCTGTAGCAAGAGGCCTTGCAGCTTGAATTAGCTGAACATTTAGGAACCATGCAGTTAGTGCTATATGAAGGGAAACCATCAGTACCAAGGAAACTTTTGGTAGGAATACACAGGCCCTCTGATTTTTCAATGCACATGGTAGCTATGAATTATGGAATGAGATGCAGAGGAGAGAAGAAGAATGGAAAAAGGAGAAGCGTAGGCTGAAGAAAGAAATTCAAAAGAAAGATGAAGAACTTGAAGATAAGAACACAAAAATTGTGACTTTAAATGAGAGAGTGGATAATATGGCAGCCTTAGTGCCTTAGGTATTAGAGTGTAGGACTCCTCGAAGGGTCTATGCTCTATATTTAAAGGAGAAGTATCTTTCTTTTAAAATATCAAGGATTGTTTCAAGTTTGAATCCTTACATTGAGTCTCCTCTTGAATTTTTCAATGCTTATCGGATTGCTCCTCAAATGAAGAATTTGTTGTGTGAATTCTATTTACATAATTATGTTGTGTCCCAAGATCATGAGTGGAATCCCTTGTTGTATGTTGGGGATGTTTAATTAAGGGCATTTATGTCCTGGATACCAAATGAGATTAGTTGGGGACAATAGTATAGGGCTTATAAACAAACATAATTCAACACCCCCTGTCCATTAGAGTTGAATCTAGAAACCTAGGGAGCATTTTCAATGATTGGCACACAATGCTTTATAGACCAAGCTATGGCAACAAAATCTTGCTTGAGAGAGAAGCATCTTACAGAGAATATGAGAAGGTAACAAACACTATAGGGGAATTTGTAAAGGGACATTTAGCACAAAGGTGGAACAGTTTGTATGATGAACTAAAATGAGTAGAGCCTCACTCTCTATAGAACTATGCTGCAACATGTAAAAGAGTGGATAGATATATACAGATTGGGAGGACAAAGCACCAATTCTGGCTTCCCTTAATTTTCCAACCACCTATCCTATTGTGGCCTATACCAAATTACAAGTACTACCAATATGATATTGTTGAAGAGAGACAGATATGGAATAGATTGGATAGACAACAAGGGTTCCATTAGGATCCTAACTCACACACTGCAGAAACTGATATAGGATATCTGGCAGTTGCTAATTTCAGGGAATTAACCAAATAGAAGAACAATCCTTCCTCTGCTGGAGGACCAGCAAAGTCTTAGGTTGGGGAGAGTGATGAGTCTAGTTTATGACTCAATTTTGTTAGAATTTATTATCCAATTGTTGTAGTTACCTTGGACTTTGGTACCTAGATCTTGATCTTTTCATGACATTTCCTCAAAACCATAAGATATTGGGCATAGGTTATTTCCTCTAATCTTTAATGACATTGACATGTTATATGAACTATCTATGTTAATTTTACATGTGGTTAATGAATGTTACTCTAAGATAGTTATAGATATGCAATTATTGTGTGTACTAATATTGTTATGCAGATATAATTAGTAGCCTATAAAGCTGAGGAAGATTTTGTCAGTTGGTTACTCGCCATCAAAGTCAAACAAGGTGGTCATTCAAATATCAAATGGAGGGAAGATAACCATCATATAACTAGTCTTAACTACTTGTTGAGCAAATATAGGAGATGATGTGCTAGATCTACATTGAAGCGACCATGCTTGACCAAATTCCACGCATGTATAACCTTCTCTCCACTTTCTATGCTTTCCCTAAAGTGGCGTCCTCCTATTCTATTGGAGTTGACCACCTTGCTAGGTAGTTGGTTTGTAGTTTTCTTTCTATAAATAAGACTCAGATGCTCCTTCTGAGGGGTTGATTAATCTGAGGTTGTACTCACACTATTAATTTTTTTAGCAATACAGTTATGTTGCTCATTTGTACTCATGTTTTCTAGTAAATAAAATGAAGTTATAAGTTCACATCTCTGAGTCTACATTTGTCTTAAGGGATACTCATCCAAGGGGGCCCACTTGGTGAGCATTCCATTCTTTAGTTTAGTTGTCATTTTCTATTAAGCAGTTAGTTAGAATCTAGCATTGAATGTTCGTGTAACCACTAGAATTCCATTCTGTGTTTGTTCTTGTAGCCAAAATAGATAGAGTAGTTTCATGTTTGTTTGCCCAGATTTTCATTTCCTGTCATGCACTTCAACTTAGTATAGTTGTTGGTTGATGTTCAACATTTATGTTATTTCTTTCTAAGCAGTTTACTTTCAGCATTATGTCTTTCTTAGCTGTAGAATTAATATGGCTACTTTGGAGTTCCTAGTACACATACTGTGCTGACCCATTTCAAGTTCACGTCCCTGGGTTGACACATTAAATGCATCTTCATAGTGATTAAGATAGCTCTTTAGGTTAGATGTCCAATCTCTGAGTCACAGCTTTATGGGCTTAGTTGTTAAATCATTGTAGGAGACCAACACCATTTTTGCATTTAGCTTCATAGATCCAAGCCATTACACTTCGTAGGCAGTCTTATGCCCAATTCATCTCAAAGCTTCAAAGCTTCAAGCCATAGTGATTCGTAGGCATTCTTATGCCCATTTGTTATCAAAGCATCCATAGCTTCCATTCTATTAATTTTTCTCCCATTTTTCATCTGTCACCAAGAGGAACACCTCACTGCTACAAAGGGAGAGAGGGTTACCAAACAAGGACTTCTAAGGGCTCAAGCCATGCACTACCATCTTCATTATACTAGGCTTTTCTTCCTTTCAAATAGTAATTACCTCACACTCTAGCTCTTGGGATTGTAATCTTTGTGTTGCTCTTTCCTTGATAGGATATACTTTCATGCAATTATATTATCATTTGTTTACCTTAGTTGCATTTCCATTGATTAGATTACATTTCAATGCTTGCAATTTCAATTTCTAGATTAGATTCAAAATCGCTTCACAAAAACACAAAAACATAGGACTAGATTGCATATGAGAAAACACATATAGTTGGATTCATATTTCCATTCCTATTTAATTAGACAACTTTCTTTTATTTGAACTGGAAAAATGAATCAAAAGTTGCTTTGCATTCATCTAGTTTGCATCACATAAGAAAACTACAAAAGCATTAGCAAAAATAGAGGACTAAACCCTTGATCCCATCACAAGGTAAACATATCAAGTCAACTAAGGTCAAACCCTCGATCACATCATGAGGTACAAGTAAAATATAGAAAACAAAACCCTTGATCACATCATGAGGTAGACATCAACATCACACACATTCAACAAACAACATTTCCCCCTATTTGCCAATGTGCACTAGTATTAGGGAAGATTGGAGTAAATCTATTCTCAACAAGATTGAGGAGAATTCTCCTCATCCAATTCAACAATTGAACAAAGAATAAAGAAGGGAAGAACTAGGACACCAACAATTAATTAGAGATCAACAACCCTTGATTCAACAAGTCTTAAGAGACCAAGAAAGAATATTAGAATGACAAAGATCCTCAACAAAAAAAACAACCTTCATGTTAGGCTTAGAAGATTTAGGACTCATGACCCTTCAAGTCATATAATCATCACAACTACAACAACAATTGAACATCTCAACAAAAAAATCAATAGAACATACACAAAGCATGAAACCCAACCATCATCTATGATTTCCTGCTCCATGAAGAAAGAGGATAGGACAACCGCTTAATTTTGTCTCGACTCCATTGGCTCTTACCACATGAGTGGGAGTTACTAGGAGGTTTCCTTTAGCAAGGAGGATGGTTCATGTGTCGCGTTGGACTATAACTCGCCCACAAAATTGTCTCGGTTTCTTTTCAAATGATGCATATTTTGGTTTAAACCCAACGTGAAGAAAAATTTAACCTTTTGGTGGAGATCTTAGCATTTCCATTGCTCCATTCACATTTTCACTTCACCATCTTTCTCTTCATTTCATTCTTCACCTTCATCATTTTCACTCTTCATTCCATTTATTTTTGGTGTTTAAGGCACCATCGAATATAACAAAATTTAATGCAAACCCAGGGATCATTCACTCTAGAGAGCCCAAGATGCCCTCCTTCGATAGATATGTTCCACCTAATCCATTGACACTAATTAAAAATTGTTACAATTATGAAGGGGTAAAAGTACAAAGTAGTGTCACACTTTGAGCTAAAAGAATAATTTTGATCGAGTGGGTTTAGGTTGAGTACTAGTCGGCCAAGTGGGATTCGATCGAATCGACTTAGCACCGACGTGGCATGTATTTGGCGCCAATGTGGCTACATTTATTCGGTCGAGTGGTTATGGGTCGAGTCCCTTTCAAACGAATCTGTTAAATATAAAAAAGAAAAAAAACACAGCTGTGGTGGTCAATTGTTGCGTTCTTGGTCAAGTGGGTTGCATGTGGATGGTACTCTACCAAATACCTGGAGCCTACAAAGCCCGTGCAAGACTTTTTTTGCTCTCATAGATTGTTGCATTTTTAATTTAAGACTTTTTTTGCTCTGTTCTGCGCTACGTTTTTCAATTATTATCATCATGTGCATTTGTTTATTTTGTATATTTGAATGATATTTACATGTTAAGGGTTTTTATTGTTTTTGTGAAGCACTGTCTATGTGCTTGTGAACAAATTTGATGTTTTAATTAAATTTTTTTAAAACCCTAGTCGGGCCATGATTATGGCACATTTTTTCATAGTAAAACACTAAACACTGATAGACATTAGATTTCCACAGTCCATAACTAGGGCAGAGTAAAACATAATTTATATTGGAATGGAAATTTTTTTTAAAACCCTAGCCGAGCCATGATTAGGGTAGAGTTTTCTTCACATGAAGACAGCCTCCTGCTAAAAGCTCGGAGCACCACTATTTTCCTCGGGTGCCACGTCAGAACCTTGTTTTTCCTTTCAACATTTTAATGTGCTCTGCATTCAAGTGACCTTCCATCTTCAAGTAATATTAAAGATTCCTGATATGCATAATCCTAGAGGCACTATTCATCTCATTGCAATGGTTTCTCAGTTGCTTCTTAAGCTTAATCAGTAAGTCCTAAACTTTGAGAAGGATGTAGCATAGAATCCATTAGATGAAATAAGGTTTATAGATAATTATGAATTATCATTAAGTACAATTCACTGCCTACATTTTAACACAGTGCACCAATAAATACCCCATACTTTCATGAAATTCAATCAGAAGATGCATCTAGCACTAGTGTTTTTATCCTCCATTAGGATCAGAGCTTGTGCTTATCATGTTTTTCTTGGCTTCTCACGATTATAACTCTTCTCTTGGGAACCAATTGACACCTCTTAATAATTTGATCTACAAACTGAACATTGTCCATAGCATTTCTTCTTCTCTTTTTTTTTTTGTGCATGACTTTGACCACAAACCTCAAAAGGCATGAAATCATTTAGTTACTAGAAAGCTTGGCATATTTGTTTTGGGGAACTTTCTTTTTAAAATAACTCTTCAGGCAATCCCCATAACATAATTTCATTATTTGGAAGAGCAACTGTTGCGATGCTTTTATTCTTTCAACATGTTAATATCCTCTGCAATTAAGTCCCCTTTTTCCATCTTGAAGTAGTAGATTAGATTGCTGATATGCAAAATACTGGAGGCATCTGTCATCTCATAAAACCTCTCCAACGGGTTTTACCTCATGCATTCATTATAATGATTTCATAGTTGTAGCTTATCTTAGCTTGATGTTGATTATCCTTAACTTTTAGAAGGAGGCTGTGAAGAATACATCAGGTGATCAAATGGGATTTATAGATAATTATCTTCAATTACATTTCACTGTCTGCATATTAATGCAATGCAACCAATGAATACAACATTTTTTAAGGAATATCAGAAGCTACACCTAGCATAAGTGTTTTTGTCCTCTGTCAAGGAGTAGAGCTCATGCTTATCGTGCTTTGCTTGGCTTCTCACAATTGTAACTTTCTTTTACCTGGGAACCAATTGACACCTAATAATTTGTTCTTAAAACTAAATATTGTCCATTGTATTCCATCTTATGTTTATTTTCTATACATGACTTTGACCATGAACCTCAATAGGCATGCAATCTTTTAGCTGCCAGAAAGCTTGGATTCTTTTTTTTTGTTACATTCCTTTAATGATGTCTAGTATGATAGGAGCCTCTTCTGAGCATCATTTGATCATGAGAGGCATCAAGAACTGTAGTTTCTGTGGAGTTTGAAGTGTACAAGTTGTTTGGTTTGTGAATGAATTGTCATAACTAATCACATCTGGTGCATCTTGTTTATTTAATGATCTAGAGTTACTTGTTTTTCTATTAAAAAACTACTTGTATGCTCACCTTGCAATATGTTTCAATTGTGCTCTTAATAGGTGATTTTGACAAAGTGTTGAACCATATTGAACTATTTATAATGTACTCATCTACTTACTGTAAAGCTTGGCTCATTTGTTTTGGGGTACTTTCTTTCTAAAATAACTCTTTAGGCAATCCCCATAACATAATTGTTATAAGTTCATTATTTGGAAGAGCAACTATTCAATATGGTTCAACACTTTGTTAAAATCACCTAACATAATTATCATTAAGTACAATTCACTACCTGCATTTTAATGTAGTGCACCAATAAATACACCATACTTTCATGAAACTCCATCAGAAGATGCATCTAGCACTAGTGTAATTTCAATCTATGAAATGTCAATGAACATAATTGTTGGTAACTTCAATTCTCTTCATTTGATAATACATTAATTAGATTTCTTCCATTATAGTTATGAAAACCATTATATACTTATGAAAAGTTGAATCTTGTAAATTGTCCAAGCTTATCTTTGAATCCTTTTCCTTTGCATGCAAATCTAAACTTTGTGTTTATTTAGATGATCTACATGTTGCATTTTTATATTTTTGTATGCTTAAAAGAAAAATGCTTGTACATATTTAATTTTTTTGTTTTAATTAAATGCAGATCTCTTTACATAGTTTTATCTAGATATGGCTGATGATCAGGGATCTCATCATTCCACGCAGTCTCAGTGCAAAGCTAAGGCTAGGAATAATTTTTATAATGATAGCATTTCTAGATTAGATAATGCTTTGAAATGTTTGGATCAAACTATACAGAACCCCCAAAATTTGGCTAATAGAGATAGATTCGTTAATATTCGGTGCGAGATTAGACATGATTGAGACAATAAAATCATACAATCCATATGATGATATTAGCACTGAGCAGTTTTATAGGTCCCTTGCTAAGACTATTACTGGCACTGAGAATATCAAAACTATTTTTGATAGAGTTTCATTACATAATGTGCATACTATGTTCCCTTTTTATACTGGGAAAGACAAAGTTAGAGGTTATACTGTTACCAGGTGTACAGATCCGCTAGTTGGTCCATTTATATATCCTAGATTTTTGGCAACTAATCATAGATGGCCTCATAATGACGAGTTGCCACTATATTTTTGTAAACAATTATATGTTGAGTTTCATTTAGGAGTATCTGTGGATTACACATCTATGCCTACACATGCTGGACAGGGCAACAAGAGGTTTACTGACACAAGAATACAGAAAATGCAGCAAATACAGAAAAAATAGTTCTCTTTTGTTATTTCTTTCCAATCCCTCGAGTCTCTGCTACAAAGGAAACCTTCTTGGCTTCAAATAAGCCTCATACAAAGCATGGAGTGGTTGGGGGTCAAAGTAACTGCCCATCCATCAGGCTTTTTCTTGTGTTTTAACTGTAACTCTAAAGATAGATTTAGAAACTGTCCATCTTCACTGACTGTTTTCTGTTTAACAAGCTTTTTAACACAAGGTTTAACCTATGACAAGGTGTTTAACATCTTTCCAACCTTGACATGCCTCTATAGGCTTACAAACATGACTCTAATGACTACCTTTTTGCCACAAGACTGTCCTCCTAGGATTATAACTACAACATGAAAATAGATACTACCTACTTGGACATAGTCCATTTACATGTATGGCTTTTCAAGCCTCATTACAACATTTAGATGGTCTCAAAGACCTTATCAAACAAAATAAACTACTAGAAGATTCAACAAAATCCTAATGTCCTGGTGCTCCTGCACCATACAACCAACCAACAAAGATTTTCAAGTCACTTGGAAATGTATCTGCAACAAAAGTCTTTCCTGCATCTCTATCTATCTCTTCATCTTCTTCAGCTTCAGTCTTCCAACCTTCAGATTAATAGGAAGGGTGACCAACCAACCAAAAAATCAAACTACCATCTTCACAGAGCATCCTCAGGCTCCTTCTACTCCCATCAGTGGAGTACTCTTCAAGCTGCAACATCAAGTGCTTCTTCAGTCAGGTCTCCATCTCTCCCACTGCTTCACAACAAACCAACTCACTAAACCATTCATCTCACCCAATAGCAGATTCTGGTGATGCACCTACCACTCTCTCCTCAGTGGTTTCTCTCTACACCCTTATCCAGCCTAATCTCCATTGGAGAATAGTCATGAAAGACCTCATCTTGTCTGCCCACACACACAACATCAGAAAACATCCTTCTACAACTAGATGGATAAGCACCTGCAACCAAACAACTCAGTAAACAAAAACAATGGTCACCAACACAATCTTTCCTTTAGTTCTTCACCTTCCTTCTCAATGATAGGAACAAATACAACATCTCCTCCCAGAGCTTTTGCTAGCTCTAATACCAAAAATGATGCAGAGCATCATGGTCAGCAATTTCATGGTTCAAAACTTTAATGACACCATTCTCTTTAGGTTCACAGTTTTCTTCTGACAGAGATTAAACTTCACTTAAGGTAGGGTTCCAACTCAAAACCACACATATTATTGACACCAAAGTGAGGGACTTAGGGACACCTCTCACCAAGACTCCTTCTAAACTTCCATTCAACCCACTATACAGGGTCTGCAGGACAGCAGTCTCCTAGATTGTCACCATACCATTGCACCATTGTAAAAACTGTCACCATGGCCACCTTGGAATGTTCTCTATCAATACAAACTCCATCTCTTTGCAATATACTAATCCAATCACATGCCTAACTCTATAATGCCTTCATTGGAAATTCCACAACATGATGGACAAAACTATTACCTTCTTGGTATGACTGTTGTCCTTCTCTAGTCCTTTAACACATGATTCTGCAGAGGTCTTTCACATGCCCATACATCACCCTACACCATTCTTCTACCTCTGCAACCTTCACAAGACTATGGACTAAATACTTTACATCCCCTTCCATTGATTAGAAACAACAAAAGATCAGTAAAATGGAAAGATCTCCATCGGGATACTCAGCAAAACCTAAATCAGGGTTTTAGCCCACTTTCACACAAAGGAGAAATGTAGGGGCAAACAAGGATGTCAAGAGCCCAAACTAATTGCAATGGACAGGTAACTCTCCACCCTAAACAACCATCACAATTATCAACCCCCACTAGGCCGTATAGGTACGGCTTTTTGCAGAAAATAGTGTATTTTCTTGACTGTCACAGTAATTTCAAAGAGCAGTTTGGGTATTTGAAGATCCTATCCTATCATCCCTCAATTTCAAGGGTTCAAACTCACATTAATGGATAGTCAATCAACCAACCTTCATTTCCAAGCATCCAACATCCCTTGACAGGACTGTACAGTACAGTGGTATGGCTTACAATACACAAGAATACAGAAAATGCAGCAAATATAGAAAAAATAGTTCTCTTTTGTTATTTCTTTCCAATCCCTCAAGTCTCTGCTACAAAGGAAACCTTCTTGGCTTCAAATAAGCCTCATACAAAGCATGGAGTGGTTGGGGGTTGAAGTAACCACCCATCCATTGGGCTTTTTCTAGCTTTTTAACTGTAACTCTAAAGATAGATTTAGAAACTGTCCATCTTCACTGACTGTTTTCTGTTTAACATGCTTTTTAAGACAAGGTTTAACCTATGACAAGGTGTTTAACATCTTTCCAACCTTGACATGCCTCTATAGGCTTACAAACATGACTTTAATGACTGCCTTTTTGCCACAAGACTGTCCTCCTAGGATTATAACTACAACATGAAAATAGATACTAGCTACTTGGACATAGTCCATTTACATGTATGGCTTTTCAAGCCTCATTACAACATTTAGATGGTCTCAAAGACCTTATCAAACAAAATAAACTACTAGAAGATTCAACAAAATACTGATGTCCTGGTGCTCCTGCACCATACAACCAACCAAAAAAGATTTCCAAGTCCCATAGAAATGTATCTACAACAAAAGTCTTTCCTTCATCTCTGTTTCTCTTCATCTTTTTCAGCTTCAGTCTTCTAACCTTCAGATTAATAGGAAGGGTGACGAACCAACCAACAAATCAAACTACCATCTTCATAGAGCATCCTCAGGCTCCTTCTACTCCCATCAGTGGAGTACTCTTCAGACTGCAACATCAAGTGCTTCTTCAGTCAGGTCTCCATCTCTCCCACTGCTTCACAACAAACCAACTCACTAAACCATTCATCTCACCCAACAGCAGATTCTGGTGATGCCCCTACCACTCTCTCCTCAGTGGTTTCTCTCTACATCCTTATCCAGCCAGATCTCCATTAGAGAATGGTCATGACAGACCTCATCTTGTCTGCCCACACACACAACCTCAGAAAACATCCTTCTGCAGCTAGATGGATAAGCACCTGCAACCAAACAACTCAGTAAACAAAAACAATGGTCACCAACACAATCTTTCCTTCAGTTCTTCACCTTCCTTCTCAGTGACAGGAACAAATACAACATCTCCTCCCAGAGGTTTTTCTAGCTCTGATACCAAAAATGATGCAAAGCATCATGGTCAACAATTTCATGGTTCAAAACTTCAATGAGACCATTCTCTCTAGGTTCACTGTTTTCTTCTGACAGAGATTAAACTTCACTTAAGGCAGGGTTCCAACTCAAAACCACACATATTCTTGACACCAAGGTGAGGGACTTCAGGACACCTCTCACCAAGAGACCTAACTCCAACCAAGACTCCTTCTAAACTTCTATTCAACCCACTATGCAGGGTCTGCAGGACAGCAGTCTCCTAGACTGTCACCATACCATTGCACCATTGTAAAAATTGTCACCATGGCCACCTTGGAATGTTCTCTATCAATACAAACTCCATCTCTTTGCAATATACTAATCCAATCACATGCCTAACTCTCTAATGCCTTCATTAGCAATTCCACAACATGATGGACAAAACTATTACCTTCTTGGTATGACTGTTGTCCTTCTCGAGTCCTTTAACACATGATTCTGCAGAGGTCTTTCACATGCCCATACATCACCCTACACCATTCTTCTGCCTCTGCAACCTTCACAAGACTATGGACTAACTACTTTACACCCCTTCCATTGATTAGAAACAACAAAAGATCAGTAAAATGGAAAGATCTCCATCGGGCTACTCAGCAAAACCTAAATTAGGGTTTTAGCCCACTTTCACACAAAGGAGAAATGTAGGGGCAAACAAGGGTGTCAAGAGCCCAAACTAATTGCAATGGACAGGTAACTCTCCACCCTAAACAACCATCACAATTATCAACCCCCACCAGGCCGTACAAGTACGGCTTTTTGTAGAAAATGGTGTATTTTCTTGACTGTCACAGTAATTTCAAAGAGCAGTTTGGGTATTTGAAGATCCTATCCTATCATCCCTCAATTTCAAGGGCTCAAACTCACATTAATGGATAGTCCATCCACCAACCTTTATTTCCAAGCATTCAACATCCCTTGACAGGACCGTACAGTACAGTGGTACGGCTTACAATACACAAGAATATAGAAAATGCAGCAAATACAAAAAAAATAGTTCTCTTTTGTTATTTCTTTCCAATCCCTTGAGTCTCTGCTACAAAGGAAACCTTCTTGGCTTCAAATAAGCCTCATACAAAGCATGGAGTGGTTGGGGGTCGAAGTAACTGCCCATCCATCGGGCTTTTTCTTGGTTTTTAACTATAACTCTAAAGATAGATTTAGAAACTGTCCATCTTCACCGACTGTTTTCTATTTAACATGCTTTTTAACACAAGGTTTAACCTATGACAAGGTGTTTAACATCTTTCCAACCTTGACATGCCTCTATAGGCTTACAAACATGACTTTAATGACTGCCTTTTTGCCACAAGACTGTCCTCCTAGGATTATAACTACAACATGAAAATAGATACTAGCTACTTGGACATAGTCCATTTACATGTATGGCTTTTCAATTCTCATTACAACATTTAGATGGTCTCAAAGACCTTATCAAACAAAATAAACTACTAAAAGATTCAACAAAATCCTAATGTCCTAGTGCTCCTGCACCAACATTTCCAAATCTAGTGCTAAAAACAACCTCTACCAACCTTAGCGCTAAAAACAGCCTCTGTCGACTTTTGCGCTAAAAACCCACTTCACAGACTTGCACTAAAATGACCTCCTACTGACTTGCGCTAAAACTCGCTTCTACTGCCTTTGGTTGGTCGGTGTTAAAACTCACACAGGTCGGTCACCTTGAAAAACCCCGCCAAACAAACTTTGCACTAAAAATAGACCCAACGGACCTGCGCTAAAAATAGA
The DNA here is from genome assembly GCA_027924645.1 of Cunninghamia lanceolata. NCBI lineage: Eukaryota > Viridiplantae > Streptophyta > Pinopsida > Cupressales > Cupressaceae > Cunninghamia > Cunninghamia lanceolata. Next base: position 1,104,700 of record BSBN01000346.1, read on the forward strand.
ACCGACTGGTCTCATGAAGCATCATTTTAGTCGGTCGGACCCAAAATCCGCACTAAGGTCAGATGAACCCAGAATCTGTGCTAAGGTTGGATGGACCCAAAATCCATGCTAAGGTCAGATGAACCCAAAATCCGTTGTAAGGTCATATGAACCCAAAATATGCACTAAGGTCAGATGGACCCAAAATCCACGCTAAGATCGGATGGACCCAAAATCCGTGCTAAGGTCGGATGGACCCAAAATCTGCGCTAAGGTCGGATGTACCCAAAATCTGTGCTTAGTCAGTGACCCCCAAAATCAGTGCTTTTTGGTATTTTGGGCCAAAATTTGAGTTTTTCAAGGAGCAAATTAGATTTTCTTGATGGATTTGAATTGCATATCTATTTGTCATATCATGATGAACATTTTAGCAAGTTTGTATAGATTTTTGGCACGTTTTATGATAATTAATGCCACTGCACATGAAAAGTCCGTGACCCCCAAAAATCTCACTTTTTGCAGAAAAGGCTAGAAAAACATGAAATAAAAGTCCCCAAATGGATTCAAATAACCACAAAAACTTTCCTACGCATCATATTGGCCAAATGGGTGCTTGAAAATGGTAAAAAATATAGAAAATCATGCAAAAATCACTAGATTTAAGAGGTTGGCTATAAGAAAGTGATATTGACAATGAGCTGTTTTGACTGATCCATGACTACAAATGGACATGTTTTGATTTAAAATGATGGAAAATAACTTGTTAAGATGAAATTGATGCTTTGCATTGTGAATTGTAGGTCTTGGAGGGCATAGGAGCTTGTTGGAGCCATCTTGAAAGGATGCACACACAGATATGCAGTGCTGACCCAGAAATTCAGAATTGACATTTTATCAACCAAATTACTGTTGCACCTACAAGAGGATGTTAGTATGATGTCTGAAATGATGGAAATAAGTCCCCAGAGGTTGAAGACACTAAAGATCATGCCTACATCACTGTTATTCTTGCAGATCCAGTCCAATTTCCTAGTGATCCAGTCCAAGGGTCATAACTCCTAGCTATTTTATTAGAATTTAAACTTCTTGGACTCGTTGGAAAGATAAGCTGATTATCTAGTTTGAGCTACTCGGCTACCAAGGCTGAGAAGTTTTGAGCCCCCATTCTACTCCAAAGGCCTCCAAAAATGCAATTTACTACGATGTAGAAAATACCAAAAACTATATTTTTGATATTTTCCCAAAAATACCACTCAAATGACCCTAGATTGGATCACTAAGACATACATATAGCTGCCCCATTAGTCCAATCATCAAGAATCAGTCCAGCAAGCATCTAGTTTCATATACCTTCACCAAAATACTCCTTTTGATCCAGTCAGCACTTGGAATCTCGTGAATCCACATCAGCTCAAGTTTTCAAGTGTCATGTGACTCTATTTTGGCTTTATTAGGCCTTGAAAGTTGACTTTTCATCATGTACAACCAAATGGGTATCGATTTTGTCTAGATTCAATGTATTTGCAAGTTGTACTTTGTCATTTTCCTAAAGGTCAAATGCAAATCCGAAAATCTAACTAACTAATGTATCTCACTAAATGTCATGTAATCTGGACCATTGGTGTCGAGTTAATCTCCATTGTCCATTGAACAACTCGATATGGTGCCTTGTCTATAAAAGGGCCTTCATTCTCTCATTGTAACAAGTAAGATTAGATACTGAATTGTTGAGACTTTGCCAAAATATAGTCAATACAAAGCAAGTTTTGCAGGTTGCTAGGAATTTGTGATTATGTGTTGTCTTATTTTGGTCTTCATGGTTCATGTCAATCCAAAATTAGTTGATATTCAGTTGTACTTGTGATTAATTATTCAGATATTTGATGGATTTCCTATCCATACCATTAATGGCTTGCTGATTGTATGTCATTGTGCATGGTTAGTCTAGGCATAGTTTATGAGATAAGTTTGAATGTATGATTTCATTGAGTTGCACCAAGGATTGGGTGTTTGATGAACCCTCTACAATTTGAAAATCATTACATCTTAGAAGATTGCACATTCTCCATGGCATTATGGGCTGCCTGGTTAAGTAGAGATTTGTTTATTGTTGGGAATCTATCTATCTAGTTATTGATCAATTTTGCAATTATCTATAGGATCTCTTATCCCTTCTCTCTCTCCTTTTTCTTTTGCATTTTATTTATATTAAGTTTGGTAGATTTAGGGTTTAAGCAGCATTACATTGATCATCTGCTGAAATTTCAGACTTCGCAGTCTGAACCACCTAGGGTTTCTGCACTTGCATTGCTGCCATCTTCCATAAACCCTGCATTTCATGTAAGACCCCTTGTTGGCACATCTAGACATTCCACTGAAGTTATTCCAAGCAAGCTAAGACCTAGCTGTATTATCCTTGGAGTAGTCTTACCTAGGGTAGGATACTTTTCAAGAGAGGTGTGATACCAGCAATCACACCTGCATTATTGCATGCTAAAATCACCATCAACAGATCTGGTTATACCCAGAAAATTCATCCATCAATGATAGCATCTCATGTCTAGCTATCAGATCCATTATGATATCAAAGTTTGGTAATAGAAAATTATCTTTCGGGCAAGCCTTGTTGATGTCTCTAAAATCATTATAAACTTTGATGGTTCCATTTGGCTTGGCTACATGTACAATGTTTGAGATCCACTCGGGATAATCTATCGGTTTGATAAAACCAACTGCCAAGAGCTCTTCTAACTCTGCTTTAACCATTAGGGCAATTGTGGGATGCATCTTTCTCAATTTTTGCTTGACTGGTTTTGTTCCTAGATTGACTATTAAATGATGTACTATTAGTGATGAATCTAATCCTAGCATATGTGCATAATACCAAGCAAAATTGATTTCCCATTTTCTAAAGAAAGAATTGAAGTCCCGAGTTTCAGATTCTAACAGCGACTCTGCTGCATATGTGATCTTGGGTTCTTCTGTAGTTCCAAGATTCATCTCTTGTGTCTGTTCTATGAGTACAGTGGACTTTTCTTGATGTGCCCCCACTTTGGGAAGGTTAAATTTCTCATCCTCTGGCACCTCAGAGAGGTTTTCACCATTGGATATGTCTTTTATTTTTATTTTTTCATCATCTGAAAGTGCCACAAAGTGGTTTTCACCAGGGGGAGTTATTTTTATATTGTCATTTTTCTGACTAAGGAATTTAATGGATTCCCCAAAGTAGGCATCAGAGTGTAGTTTAATAGTTTAACTGATCTTGTGATCTCCTATTGGTAAGTGAGTACAAAGTCCTAGAAATTCACCAATAGCCTCATCAGTTTCAAAGATATCAAGGACAAGAGGTCCTTGTTGGTCACAGTCAATGAGATCTGGATAGACAAGGGATAATGAATGAGACAAAGTGGATGGGGTGGATGAGGAAGATGGTTGATCAAAGTAAGAAGTGATGGTATAGATGGAATTATCCTCGAAGACATCGGTGATCGCTTCAAAAGGATCTATGAAAGTGTCCTGATTAAATGACTCAACTGCGGGAAAAGCTGGTGCCACTTCGTCTAAGATAAACTCAACATTAGGTGACTCATGCTTAGTGGATCCAAACCCTAGCCCAACATGCTTAGGTTGATGATGAAACTCTAAAGGTTCTAAGATTCCCTATTGTTGCCCAAGCTGACCTTCTGTATAGCCCACCTTTTTGATGATAGGATAACCTCTATGATAAATACTCAATGGTAATTGTCTCTGTTCATCTTCTTCGCTATAGAGCCATTTAGTGATATCTTCCTCAATGGTTTCTTGACTCATTTCCTCCAATATTTAAAATTTTTCAATTGCGGATGAGTAAATAAGACTTGATTAATCTGACGAGGTTGCCCATAGCTCTTAGGTGAAAGAGGAAGTTCATTGATATGAAACAGAATGTACTCCCCCATACCTTTATCACTGATCTTAGCCTTGATCTCCATTTGGGAAGTGGGCGGTGTGGATGATGAAGATGGGGTGAGTGTCGATGAGTCAATGTATTTGGATGTTGGTTGGGCAACTTTGTTAGTTGGGCAATAATTTTGATGTTGATAGGGGCCCTCTAAGCATCTACAGTATTGAAATGGGTGAGGGTCTTCTTGTATGGTAATTTCATGATCATTAAATGGGAATTTTATGCATTGGTGGTATGCGGAAGGTACGGCTCTCATGGCATGAATCCATGGACACCCTAGGAGAATGTTGTAGGGGAGATCAAGATCTAAGACCTGATATGTAGTTTTCATTGTAATAGGACCAACCTTGATTGGGAGTCTAATTGTGCCTGCCGACTTTCTTTCTCCGTTATCATAAGCTCTGATTGTAATTTGATATTTCTCTTCAATGTTCTCATCGGAGTATCCCAATTGTTGTATTAATTTGAGGGTACATAAATTCAAAGTTGATCCACCATCTATCAAGACCCTTTTCACAATACATTGGTTAACAATAATTTCTAGATGAAGGGCTTCATTAGGGAAATGTTCTAGAGAGGAGTTTTCTAGCTCTGTGAAGATGAGGCGAGGAGTGTATGTAAGAGCCACCACCATAGCGTGGAATTGATCTACATCAATACCACCTAATACTTGAGATTCTACAATGGCTCTATCCAAGATTTGTTTGTGTTGGGGGGACATTCTTAAAAGCTCTAGGATTGAGATCTGGGCAGGTGTCTTTTTCAATTGATCCAGTATATTATATTTAGGAACATTATGGGATGAAATAGGAGGTCTTGTGGGATTAGGCAGAGGAGGATTTCCCTAAATAGTGATATGGCCTCTTCGTGTAGTGACAGCACACTCGTGAGCTCTACCTCTAATAGTTATAACATTGACATGAGGATATGAAGCTTCAATATGGCTAACTAAGCTGTGGTTTCTATAGTCATAATGGACTTCATGGTGTGAGGTATTATCAACATTATTGGCTCTATTATTTTTTTTCCCATGTGGAGGAAATGGTTCTTGGTAGGCTTTGAGCTTCTCATTGGGAGACTCATGAGGTATTTGATCTATGTTTATCTCTCCTTGAGCAATTAGATCTTGGACATAATGCTTCAGTCTCATACATGAATTAGTGGCATGGCCATTGACATGATGGTATTCACAATATTGATCTTCCTGGAACCAACAGGGTTTTGGTCAACTTTCAACATAAGGTTTACCAATTTCAAAAAGTTCGATCATGTTTGCTTGTTTAAGTTTTTGAAATATTAATTCAAGAGGTTCTGCTAAGTCTAAAAATTTGCGTGGTGGTCTTAGTCCTGGAAGAGTAAATTTCTTCTGTATATTTGGTGGATGATCTCAAGGTGAATTATGAATTGATGAAGAATTGAGGACAAATGGTTTGTTTTGCACATTTTTGACATGTTTTGTATTAGTGATTCCATCATTCACAATGTTCTTTTTTCGGTTCCAGTATCAAGATTTATCATTGTTTTGGTTGTTGGAATCGTGATTGTTATTCTCTTTGTAAATTTTAATGAGACCTTTGTTGATAAGGGTCATTTCTATCATCTTGCCTTTTTTCATGATTTCCTCAAATGAATCAGAGCATTGTACTTGTAAGTGAAAAGCTAGCTCGTGATTAAGATTTTGTACAAAAAATGGAACAAGTTGTTTCTTGGGAATATGGCAAGGAAGTCAACTAACAATATGCATCCATCTTTGTAGGAAAGAGGCAAGGGTTTCCCCTCCTTTTGTTTGGTATTATAAAGGTCATGCATGGAGGTGTCTTGTTCTATGTTGTTGGCAAAATTCTTGACAAATTCCTCTGCTAGCTATTCAAATGATTTGATGTTTCTTGGGAGACAAGAAAACCATTCAAGAGCTGACCCAGCCAAACTTTTAGGAAAAAGTCTCATTAAGTATGTAGGTTCATGTCAAAATTCCATGCATGCGATACAAAATTCATAAATATGATCTCTAGGGTCACCTTTTCCTTTGTATTTGTCAAATTTTGGGATTTCGAGATTTTCAAGAAAAGGTACCATGATTAAAGATTTGTCAAATGGATCAGGGTATAGTTCTTCAAATGAGTATTTCTTTTGTTGAGCACCAATCTGATTATCTATGATTCATTCAATTTTGTCTTGAATGGGTGGAGTGTTGATTGATTGATTGTGTAACTGTGTTTGGGGTGGTGTTTGCGGGTGATTTTGATGTTGTGACGATAATTGGGATTGTTGGGCTAATTGGAGTTTCAAATTTTGTTGTAGTGATTGGGTAAGTTGTTGTGATTGGGCAAGTTGTTGTTGTGATTGGATGAGTTGTTGTTTTGATTGGGCAAGTTGTTGTTGTAGCTAAAGGACTTGGGGATCAACAGGTTTTCAGGATGAGACATTGGTAGGGTTATAGTTTCGTGAGGTTGAGGGTATGGAAGTAGGTACCTGGGTTGGTTGAGTGTTGATGTGATGGACGTGGATAGAGGAAGTTTGAGGTATGGAAACATGAGTTGTATTGGGGATTAATTGAGATGAGGGAATTTTAGAGGTTTTTGGTATAGAAGACATAGGGACAGATTGTGACATTCCTAATGGTGAAATAGAAGGGGTTGTAAGAGATGACCCTAATGAAGGAAGTGATGAAGGTGCAAGTGATGACTGGATGGGTTGGATCATGGGGGAAGATTGTGAGATCCCTAATGGTGGAATCGACGGGGGTGTAAGTGATGAAGGTGCAAGTGATGACTGGATGGGTTGGACCATGGGAGTAGAATAATCTGGAGGCATCCCCAATGTGTAAGTATGTGATGAGATAGATTGGGATATGTTTGACATGGACGTTGAAGGAGGTTGATGGAAAGAGAGGGGTTGGATTGTAGGAATAGAGGTATCTTGTGGTATCCCCAAGGTGAAATTTTATGGTGATGCGATAGATTGGGAAAATTTTGACATAGATGTTGAAGGTGGTTGATGGAGAGAGAGGGGTTGGATTGTAGATGTATCTTGAGGCATCCCGAAGGTGAAAGTCTGTGATGATGAGATTGATGAGACAGATTGGGACACATTTGACATAGGTGTTGAAAATAACTGATGGAGAGAGGAATTAGTTTGATCTTTGGCCTTATCTTTTTCTACTTTTCTTCATGCTTTTTCTCTCTCATAAATATCGCTAGGGACTCTATCTCCACAATCATAAAGATATTGCATATATAATAATCAAGATCATGATCCATGGAGAGATGAACAAGTTGTAAGGTTTCAGGATCTTGTTGGAGTTGAAGTGCAACTAGATTCGTTTCAGTATAGACATGTGCAGATTTAGGAGTTTTGGGGGCAACTGGTTGGTCTGATACATCATCCCGAAAGTCTACATAAGTTGAAAGGTCTCCAAGTGGATCATTATGAAAATATGATGATGAACTAGGATTTTGTTGAGAGGGATTGATTTGATCATGGATGGGCTCTTCTTCAAGGAATCCTAAGGATTGAGGTTACCATTTTTTAGGAGTAAACTCCATATTGGTTTTCTTGGCTTGGGCACAGGTAGTAACCATGAAAATAGATGACGATTTGGAATGGTAAAAAGCTCTTAAAAGATTGGTCAATTGGTTGAGGATGGATAGTTTTGGATGATATGAAGGACTCCAAAAGAGGGGATATATGATATGGATCAAGATGAGATGTGGATACGGATAAAGGGCTCCTTTAAAACACTCAAGTTTATGATATGCCTAATCAAGAAAGGAGATAAAGATATCACCTCTACTCAATGGAAGTCAGGGCTTATTGAGTAGAAAAGATAAGATGGCAAGGATACACTTGACTTAAGAATGGTCAGGGCCTCTTATGCAAATGGATCGATATGGGATTGATTAGAAAAAAAGGTCTTAGTCTCTTGAAGATTTGGATGTTGATATATGGTCAATAGGATAATGGGAATCTACCGGTGGAAAGATATTTTGGGAGTGAATATAGATGAATGATTAATTGAAAGAGCTTCTTATGATTCAAAGTATCAAGGTCCCACTTGAGATGTGACACGAGAATGAAAGGTTCCTGATTCTAAAAGCCAAGTTGATGATATAGGAGACAAGTTGTAGTGGTGATGATGATCAGGCAAGCACACACATCAATCATATAAGACACATGACAATTTGATTGGTTGTTTTTTATGATACCTTGATATTTTGCAAACACTTGTAAACATGCACGATCCTAGGCTAGGAAAGGACAATACTTGTTGAATCCCCTAGCTACGCTTATTCAAAGAGGATAGCTCCAGGATCTTGGTAGCACCATCTCCCCTCCATGGCATTCACTTCTCATGCATACCAAGTTCTAGGTTTCCCAAGGCTCATCCCCAACCAAACCTTAGGATTGTCCCTGCTATCTCAGCTAAGAACCACAAGAATCGGGGCTGCTTCAAAGGTTACCCTTCTGGTCAACAAATAGAGGGTTTTTGGCCAATACACAAAAGGGTTCTAGTGAATATCTCGGGGACCAGCAACCCACGAGCATCCCGCAAGCCACTTAAGGCTCTAACTAACCCTAATAGGAGTTTAATATACACTAAGGTATGCCTCCTTTCGAGCTAGCACTATATGGTGAGCGCTAATACTGGTTAGACTTGGCTCTCACCTTATCCTCAATTTATATAGTAGATTGGATGAAAGTAATGCTTGGGGTCACAAATGAGTTTTCCTTGTGGATGTCTCTCAAGAGCAAGCCCACTCTAAAGGGTAACAAAAGTAAGGAAGAATGTTGTTTTTGATTTCCCAGATCACATGAAGCGCAAGGAGAGAGCATACACAACTCCTTTGCCTCACACTCGGATGGGGTTCATTTTAATTCCAAATCCAAATATGTGGGTGATTATAAAAAATGTCAAAGGAATGCTTTTGATTCTCAAGATCGCCGAGTGGCGCAAGAGAAGAGCATACGCATTCAATGACAAAAATGCAAACCACAAGACATGGAAACACTTGTTAATTTTAACCCTTGCTTATGATGTGATCTAATCTATAAAAAGAAGACATGATGTTTCAAGATTAGATTCTTTGACAATCAAACCTGTAACACACTGGTTAGTAGTTTGCAAAATAGTCTTTGACAGGCGTAAAGCTGCAATGAAAACATTAGGACAAGACAAATGAACCTGCAAATCTGGGCATAATTTTGAAGAATGAATCATGTTTCTGTGTAGAGCTCTGAATCACCTTTCCGTTGCCTCTTCACAAAAGCTTCACTTGTGTTCCACCATGAAACCTTATATCTTTTATACCATGCTTGACATTTTAAGATTTAACCGTTATAGCAATGATCAAGATTTAGTTATTGAGTGAACATCTAGAATTCCAAAATACAGTGCTAGTAAAAATAAGCAACGAGTTTAGCAAAACTTTCAGTGTGAATTTGTTTACGGTGTGAGATACTTCTCTGAAATAACTAGCATTTGCATACATGAGGCTTGAGGAATATGCCAATAAGGCAGTGGAAGAGTTTAGAAAATTTGTTAGCATGATTGTTTACCTGCATCCATAGAAAATTCAAATAATATGCCCATAAAAAATAGTAGACTTAACATTTTTTACTTGTGGGAGGTTAATGGAGTACGCTGATAGAGACAACCAATGAGTTTAGAATTTTTGCCAGGATGAATCTTTTATAGCGTGAAATTCAGGGAACATGCCAATAGGAACTGAATAGTTTAAAGAGATTTTCAACTGCTAAAATTTGCACCCATATGAGACAAGTTCACAAAAAAAACCTACGCGGGCATGTTTTCTAGTGTGAGACAATTCTTCCAAATGTTATAATGTTTAAATATAAAAACTTTTACCTGAATAGTTGTTTACTGTGTAAGACAATTGTCCGGGGATTATAGCGACACATATAAAAGTCTATGGGCTAATTTCATCAACAATACCTTTACCTCATATCTTGTGGCTGCTGCGGGTCCTCTTTTGGCCTTTCCTTATTTATTTATTGGTATCTGCATTTTATTGGCATCAATTGGTCTCGTCTCTTCTAAACTTTGGACTACATAGACCACTCTCCATGATCCAAATCTTGGTTACCATATAAGCGAAAGAAGTTCACTTAAGTTAAAACTACAACAAAATTAGAGATCAACAATCTTCGTCCAGTAAACAAAATAAACCAATGAATCCTGAAGATGCCAAGAAATGCTAAGAAAAACCAATAGATAACACTTCATCTATACTGCACCTTCCAAACTAAGATATCAACTAGCCAGTAATTGCATTAGACCATGATTAGAATTACCAATGAATAATGGCATGAAAACCAGAAAGGTAAATGTTTCTCCAACTTTAAAGCATAAACCAAAAAGGTAAATGTTTGTCCAACTTTAAAGCATTGATACCAGAGGAGCTTGTATATGCCTAAAAATCACACTACTCTACCCAAATAAATATTCTTAATATTTATTTAAGCCAAATTCCTCTATCAATAAATAAATAAACAAATTTATTTATTTGATTTATATTCTCCCAACAATTAAATAAAATCAATTTATTTAATTAAAATTCTTCTAATTCCTCCAACAAATTAAATAATACCAATTATTTAATTAGTTCTCCCAAATTCATTTTAAATTAAATAATATCAATTATTTAATTGTTTCTTCCAATAATATCTTCTCTAAATTTAAATAAATTAAATATTTATTTAAGTTGTCTATTTCTTCTAAATTGAGTTATCTCTAAATATAATTCAATCCTTGTGCACATGCAATTGAATATTCTAAATATTTAATTGAGCTAAAATATCTTTTATCCTCATGCAATTTCCATTCTTCTAGTTCTATTTTCTTAAATGATTAATCTATTCTTTTAATTGATTAATCTCTTCAGTTAACTCATTCTTCTATTTTATTAAATCCTCTCAAGAAAATAGAGCAAGACACTTGTCTTCTTCCTATTCGCACACATTCCTCAACCATTCTATACCGTTGATCTTCTCATTCTCTCTATACCGTTGATTTTCTCTTTCGCAAGTCTATAAATTGAACCCTGTTCTTCCATTTCATTCATCCAAGCTTAAAGTAAACTTACTTTGTAGGAATCACAGTGTGCCTTTGGCACCCACGTCATTCCTTTTTTCTTGCGATCAAACTTGTTACCATATCACTACCATTGTTCTGAAGCTCATCTTCATTACAAAGCACTATCATAGCCATTCTCCATTGACAATCTTGGAAAAGCAAGGAAGTGCACTCTCTAAGGGCCTTATCCATACATGCAAGATCAATTGAGATAGGCAACCAATAGAAGTTATGAAGTATTGAGGTTTGCAAAGGTTTTTTTCGTCTTTGTTTGTTCGGTCTTGATTATTTCCCTTTTCGTTGAGTTTTGGGTATCATTGATATTTATTATATTGATTATTCATTTAGATCTAATTTTCCCTTAACATTTTTGGCACCCACCATGGGGCCTAACCCCAATTTACCTTCAAAATTGAGTTTTTGTGTGTTAGAATCCATACACAGGATGTTTCTGTGCATCCATTACGTTTCTGCACATATGCTCCATTCTACTACGCATATGCTCCATTCTGTTGTGTATATACCCCATTCTATGGTGCATTTGATTTTACTAGAGTTGTGCATATGATCCATTCTGCTGCGCATATGCTCCATTCTATTGCACATATACCCCATTTTGTGGTGCATTTGATTTTGCCAGAATTGTGCATATGATCCATTCTGTTGTGCATATGATCCATTCTGCTATGCATATGGTCCATTCTATTGTGCATATACTCCATTTTGCCATGCATTTACTCCTTTATGCTATGCATCCATTCCGCTGCGCATCTATTCTGCTAGGTTTTTGAGTTGTTTCTTGAGAAATCTCTAATGCTAACACAATTTGCAGGAATATTCTCTAATCTACTTGCAGGTTAGGGGCTGGTTTAGATCATATAGTTGCATTTGTTAACTCACCTCTTAATTTCTAAAGGAAAGTAAATGGATGCTCATGCAAATCTCACATAGTCTTAACTAGGAAGGTGATAATTGAATCATTACTATCTTGCATATCATTGAATCATTGCTATATTAATATCTCTCAAAAGTTAGACACATTGCTATCTCGGTAAAACTAAACTATTGCTATCTCGTTATCACTTCGAAGTTAACAAATCCACACTATCTGGGTAAAATTGAACACATCATTGCTATCTGGGTAAAATTGAACCATTGCTATCTTGTTATCACTTCAAAGTTAACAAACTTCTATGCTTGCCCAAGTAGATAGCTCATTTAGTTTTTTTTCTTTCTAACTAGGGGAAAAAGAACCACTGTCTTCTGTGTTTTGGGAATGATACCAGGCCTATGCTCTCCCCTATCTTGGGTGACCAAGATGCTATACATATCATTTTTGCATGTGTTCTTTTCCTTTAGAGTGGCCTACTCTTGGATATCGTTCATCCAAGTAGGGACGACCCTAAGTGGTAATAGGCTAAACACCAAGCCCTACCAATCCACTATAAATAAATTATGTTTGGAGGAAAAGCTTCAAACAACGAGTGCAGTTGTTTTATACCAACAGCCAACCTCCCCCAAAACCCTCCAAGGCACAACCCTTGCAGACTGTGAGACTCCATAATAGAGAGTAGTGCTGCCACATGTATAACCACTCGAACGGTTGCCTTCATTAAACACCTTTTTTCTAGTGACCAAAAACCCCTGTAATCCATTTGAAGCCTAGGATTGTACTTTCTTTTTAGTCCAAAAAGAGTCAAAAAATCACAAAAAAAATAAAAAACCATGAAAACATTCTTTGTGTTTGTTGTGTCTTCTTGCCATAATTAAAGAAAATCATATCAAAAGAGACCTTTTTGCAACCAAAGAGACCAAAAACACCAGAAAAATTGCCAAAAATTTGTAAAAACACTGAAAAAACCAGAGCTGCACTTTTATCATTTTCTGTTGCGCATCTGTTCTGACCTTCTACACATTTATACCAACTTGCTGCGCTTATATCATCTATTACTATTCATTTGCTATTTACCAGTCCTGCGCATCCATAATGACTTGCTGTGCTTTCATCCTTTTCTACTGCGCATCTATTTCTGCGCATGCATAACAATAAGCATCTCCACCTCTTTTGTGAGAAAATTTTCCACCTTTCTGGGTACCCATTTCGGTCTTGTGTCAGCTTCTGAGGATATGACAACCGAATTAGAAGAGCTTTCTCAAGAACTCAAATACCTAAAATTGTAATTAACCTTAGACACCTCACCCCAAGGTCGTATAGTAATTTCTCAAGAACTCCAAGTCATACAACAACACTTTGCAATCATACAAGCTGAACAGGCTAGTACTAACTATGCCTTGCCCCAAAATCATTCATTCTCTGCCTGTCTTCATGATACTCATGACAAGGCAAGCACCACCTCAGGTTGGAAATCATATACCACTATGTCTACTAGTCTTCCCTTGCCTTCTCCATCCAATAAGGAACTCGTGTCTGGTGCTCCAACTCCACATAATCCTGTTGTCCACCGCATACTCCAACATATGAACTATCAAGGTAAAGGCTTAGGCCTTCATGAACAAGGAATTTTTGATCCCGTCCATGTCAATGTTCATCCTCATTCATACGGCCTTAGATGCACACCCCAAGGTGAACTATCTCAAGATGTTGGTACTTCCTTCATACCCTCTAAATCCACAACTTTCCATCACAAATCCTACCATATCCCAAAAACATATGTCACCATTCCACCTCCATCATCCTACAATTGTCAAAAGCATGTGACCATACACCTTCCACCATCCAATCTACCTCCGCTACTTCCAACTCCTAATATCCCTCCATACATTTTACCACCACTTCTTCCAAAACCTTATTCATCCATATATAAATCTTCTAACAATCCCAATCATGGCCAACAGATGCACATGTCTAAATAAAAAACATCCTCAAACTCCACTTCCAACATCTCAAGAGAATTCAACCATAAAAATCTGGATGCCTCTCCCTATCAAGTAAAAAATCTTAAGAGTCCTCAAGACCTAGGATACAAAAGCCAAGAATCAAAGCAGCGTCCTTCTCAAGAGCTGCATACACCCACACAGCTATATGCCAAACTAAAAAAGGTGTGGTTCCACATCAAACAAATGATTACCTCCGAAGCTGCACAAAAACTGCATACACCCAAGCCCATACCTTCACAAGTACTATCTAAAATCAAAATGGCTTGGGTACCTAAGCAAAAAGCCATCAAGTCAAATGACGCATCCACCTCTCGAGAATCTCAACCATCCACTTTCTCCCATTCCATCCAAAAGTCTCAAATTCCTCCATCCCAAATGACAAGCAAAGCTCAGAAAAATACTCAGTCTATGTGGATCCCTACATGCCTAAGTCATTCATCCACAAGTAAAAGTCTCCAGTGCTTACTACACTACTTTCCCATCACCAGCTTCAATGTTTATCATGGTATGTGCAAGCATTGGTCATGATTCCCCTCCATCCCACAAATATTTTCATATACCTCCATCTCCCCTTCCTTCCACTATTACCCTACATATCTTCTCCATCCCACTTCTATGGTCCATGCTTTTGCATAAGCCTTCCCTCCATATTCTGCATCATCATCCACTATCGCATCCTTCCATAAACTGTTATCTACCATTCTCCATCTCACTTTCATGCAATCCCCTACCAACATCTATGAGAACACTTGACCTTGTCCATGCAACAACATCCATCTAGCAGGACTATCACATCTCAGGGAACTAGATACTTGACTCTCTCCCTTCCATACCCATGTTCTCCTATCCAAATGTTTCCAAAAAAAAATCCCTTCGTCCAACAGTGAAAATCTGGCAAACAGGTGCCTTGGATAAGTACCATGATGAAAACCTTGCAAACATGTATCATGTGTAAGTTGGTCTTCTATCACCTACACTTGGGGGCACCTTGTCTCATCAACATATCACTTTCTCCTATCAATTTCCTATCCTATCCTTCTAGCTGTTACCTACCTATACTGTCTAGACTATCTATCTTAAATCTTCCATTCCTCTATTTGCTTGATCTTGATAAAGATTGGGGGCACAATGTTGACAAATGTTTTAGATGTCTCTTGACATACCTTATCCCTCGAAGTCATTCAAATCCTTCATTATCCTCTTATTCTCCTATCATCGTAAGCTTTGCCATGAAAAATCCTAAGCATTCTACCTACAATGGGGCACGTTATTCCTATGCGACATAGTCCTTGGAGATCACATCTTTAGTTTCTTCTATCTACACATTCGTGTCTACTATTACCCATCCTCATACCTACATGTTCCATTCTTTATCACCCATACATCTATCTATCTGTGGTGTTTCCTTGTCATCAGTATCATCTGATTCATATCTATTCCATATCGTGTCATATTCGTTCCATATCTGTTCCATATCGTGTCTTATCTGATCCATATTTGTTCCATATCATGTCTCATCAGATCCATATTTGTTCCATATATGATCCCTATCTGTTTCATATCATGTCTCATCTGATCCATATCTTAGGTCATAGGGTCAACCCTAAACTACGTTGCCTCTGCGTCGTCACGTAGGCAAGGTCATTTTCAATGTGCCCCCGAGGCTCCGCCTTCTCATCCATCCCATATCTTATCATGTATCCTCTAGTCCATCCATGGTCCAAGTTCCTGAACTACATTGCCTCTACGTTGTCACTTAGGTAAGGCCATTATCAATGTGCCCCCGAGGAACTAGGTCAATCCCTTAGGGTCAGTTTTGCCAGGTACGCATGCAAGCACAAGGAAAGCCCACTCCCAAAGCAAAAATTTCAATGCATCACCTCAACTTATCCAAAGCAATGTAAGCAAACACCTAAAGCACTCTAAATGATTTTACCTAAATTATGGAAAGAAAGAAACACATCTAAAATGCAAAAATGTTTTGTGGTTATGGTTAAGTTACGGCATCTTGATTTTTGTTATCATGTCTTTCTATGCTACTCGAGGATGCCTAAAGCTAGAGATGCTATGATGGGGGCATGATTATTTTCTTTGTTTGTTGTTTGTGGATCAACCTTTAGTAATGTGAAGCCTTGTCTAATGACATGATCGGCAAAAGATCATCGAGGACATCAGAGGTCTAACATGAAAGGGGGCAATCCTTGTCTATTGAAACACAAGAAATACTTAGGTCATCTCGGTTCAATTATACCTCGATGTTTGTATTAACTTACTAAATCAAAATCCATGTAAGCGATGCTCAGGTCATCTCAATTCAATTATACCTAGATGCTTGTATTTTCTTACAACATTTCAAAATTACACAAAAACAAAAAAACCCAATGATGAAATAAGCACTTTAAAAATACTTGCACCATCAAGATGTCAAAAGAAAACACCATTCGTATCAATTATACATCCATTATACATCCATAAAAGCATCCATATCCTATGCAATAAAAGATCCACAAAAATGTAGAGTATCAATGTTTACAAATAAAAGCTTGTGATTCCTTCTATCGAGTCATTATTCTGTCAAATCAACTTTACGTCTATCATTGTATCTCTTGTCAATAGTTCTAGTTGTCAATCCACGCAATGATCCAAATGTAGGTCCATTCTGAATCCATACCAATCAAGTCAAGTCAATCTTGTCAAATTATCCATTCACAATTAGTGGTCTTGATCCTTATCTGGTCATAAACCAACTCGATCAATTATAATAAAAAATTTGTCTTATACAAGATGTTGCATTGTCAAAATCATACCAACACACGCGTCTTACATGACATGTTTCATTTCCTGAAACCAAACTCTATCCTTTGTGTTTCTCTAGGGATCTATCATTCCCCGCCATGACAACACGTATGTCATGTTGGTCTAGGGATATATCATTCCCCGCCATGACAACACTGTCGTATATTATTATCAGTATATCGTTGGTTTACCGCTTGACAGGGGCAATACCTTGATTGTTCTTGTATCATTTGTGCATGCTTGCTTACTTGCTTGTGTGTGATATCATTCTATCTTGCATTGCGTATCATTCGGCTCTTTCTTCAACAAATTTCTTCAACCCTAACCTAGTTCTCCCTTCTTCATCATGAGATTGTCTGTCTCATGTCCTACCTTCTTCCCATCCAATCTCTTGAGGGGGCATCCTACCATTGTTAAACCTATACCAGGGGCAAACTGGGGCATGTATCGTTATCAGAATTTTTATTCTTTGAAGCAACACCGTAAACTGCATTGCATCAAAGAGGGGCAAAATGTATATGCCTAAAAATGACACGACTCTGCCCAAATAAATATTCTTAATATTTATTTAAGTCAAATTTCTCTATCAATAAATAAATAAATAAACAAATTTATTTATTTGATTCATATTCTCCCAACAATTAAATAAAATCAATTTATTTAATTAAAATTCTTCTAATTCCTCCAACAAATTAAATAATACCAATTATTTAATTAGTTCTCCTAAATTCATTCTAAATTAAATAATATCAATTATTTAATTGTTTCTTCCAATAATATCTTCTCTAAATTTAAATAAATCAAATATTTATTTAAGTTGTCTATTTCTTCGAAACTCTAAATATAATTCAATCCTTGTGCACATGCAATTAAATATTCTAAATATTTAATTGAGCTAAAATATCTTTTATCCTCATGCAATTTCCATTCTTCTAGTTCTTTTTTCTTAACTGATTAATCTCTTCAGTTAACTCATTCTTCTATTTTATTAAATCCTCTAAGGAAAATAGAGCAAGACACTTGTCTTCTTCCTATTCGCACACATTCCTCAACCGTTCTATACCATTGATCTTCTCATTCTCTCTATACAATTGATTTTCTCTTTCTCAAGTCTATAAATTGAACCCTATTCTTCCATTTCATTCATCCAAGCTTTAAGTAAACTTACTCTGTAGGAATCACAGCGTGCCTTTGGCACCCACATCATTCTTTTTTGCTTGTGATCAAACCATTTACCATATCACTACCATTGTTGTGAAGCTCATCTTCATTACAAAGCACTATCATAGCCATTCTCCATTGACAATCTTGGAAAAGCAAGGAAGTGCAATCACTGAGGGCCTTATTCATACTTGCATTGAGATAGGCAACCAATGGAAGCTATGAAGTATTGAGGTTTGCAAAGGTTTTTTTCATCTTTGTTTGTTCGATCTTGATTATTTCCCTTTTCGTTGAGTTTTGGGTATCATTGGTATTTATTATATTGATTATTCATGTTTACTCCACTCTTCCCTTAACAGAGCTAATTCACACAAAGCATACAATAATGGAGTATGGATGGGGGCTGAAGAGCCCATAACTAATGAAGTATTGAGGTTTGCAAAGGTTTTTTCCGTCTTTGTTTGTTCGATCTTGATTATTTCCCTTTTCGTTGAGTTTTGGGTATCATTGATATTTATTATATTGATTATTCATGTTTACTCTAATCTTCCATTAACAGAGATAATTCACACAAAGCATACAATTTTTCCGCAACCCATGAAAATACATCAATCTTGCACAAACTCAACAACAATAGCTTGCACAACAAATGATTAAGAAGGATGTGTTCACGTCAGCTTCACCAGTGTATGCAACGAAATATAGATTTTTTTTAAAGATTTGAAAACTGTCTTACAAACCCTAAAATCCACATTAAGTACAACAAAATGATAATGATAAACTATTCAAAACCAAACAAATATTTATGTTGCCGAAGTAATTTAGAATGTGGTTTCTCAGATAATTGCATAACTCCACGATAGTTTCTCCAGTATAATTTTTTCTAGGGTGATAATTGAAAATGAATTTGCTTTTTATAAGGTTTGGTTTGAAGTGGTTCGGGTAGTTAAACGGATTGTTGGTTCGGTGAATGGTAAGGTAGGTAAAAGGTGGTTAGGGTTTTGGGATTATTATTTTTGATTTTACGAATAGGTTTTTAGGGTAAGGCTTACGTTAAATAATAAATTAAGTTTTATGAAGCTTAATTTATTATTTATGGGAAATGGTAAAAGGATAGGATTTAATTAATTAATTAATTAAAATTAATTAAATATGTGGATTAAGGGTGGGTTAGGAATTAAGGAACATTTAATTAATTAATTAAAATTAATTAAATTTTATGACTTAGGGAAATTATCAATTGGTCAATTTTTTATGTCTACAGTGGGTGTTCTTCATGCCCACAATGAGTTTTCACTATAGCATGCTCATGGCACTAATGGAGAGATGGGATGCAGACACATCCACATTCCATCTACCCACTAGAGAGATGAGAGCTACACTAGAGGATGTTTACCATATCCTATGACTTCTTGTTCAAGGAGAGACAGTGAGCATCTTAGAGCATTGCTTAGCAGAGTATACATGAGAGAGCCAGTTATATTGTTTAGGTCACACCATTACACAGGAAAAGCAAGGACATATTGAGCTCTAATTATTAGAGCAGGGATGCACTGACATCCCCTTAGTTCAGAGGATTATGATTGCTACTGTCGCATTAGCGGTCGCATAGGATGGACAAGGCAATCACCTTCAAGGGGGCCTAGTTCATACTATCTAAGCAATGTAGGAGCATAAGATAGTATATGTTGGCAGGAGACACTATGTGGCTTCATGATTGTTGTCATTGATGGAAACAAAGTCTATCCCACACATCTGCAGAGCTTAGTATTCCTATACCAGAAGTCAGATTGAAGAAGTTTTGGTCTAGTAAAGAAGAATAGAGCATGCAACAAGGTCTGATAATCAGGTCCAGATCTCTCAGAAGATGTATCTTAGAAAAGTACAGACTTGGAGAAGTCAAGAGGAGTACCATGACTGCTACATTCTAGAGTTTGAGCCCCTAGTGATGAAAGAGTGAAAAGATATTAGCATATAAGTGTTGGGTTCCTGACAGGCAGAGCAGACTGAGGAAGATTTGACCGGCAGACCATCAAACTTTAATCTAGATGAGAAATTGATGGTGGTCAAGCTAATTGAGAGATCATACATGGTTGGCCAACTTGATTGATGACTTCTAACTCTATCTCTTGGATACACATCACATATTAAGCATGGATTCAGCCGACAGATCAGTGCCTTGTAAATATTTTGAATATTCTGGTTGCCGACTAGAAAGATGTTGAAATCCTTGATGCAGATATATATGCCAGATTGATTTTGGTATGAATGGGTGTGTTTTGAGATGGTGTGTGAAAGAAGGCAGAGAGCAGTGTGGAAGCAGCATTACAAGTCTGGTATGTGACAAAATAGCAGCACTAAAGCAAAGGAAGAATGAAGTGCAGTAGATCAGTATATTGAGCCTAATCAGAACTGAACCTCAGCATATGTGGATGCTTCTCATCAGTTCAAACACTTGGTTACCTTCCATAAACATTGTAGACAATGAGTCTCTTGAAGGCAGTGTGCCTCTTGTGAGCAGTGAGCCCTAATTAGCAAGTGCCATTTTGTAATTCTTATTCTTTTAATAGGGAATACGATCTTGGGTTAGTCACCACGTGGTTTTTCCCTTATAAGGGTTTTCCACGTAAAATCCTTGTGTTATGTGTGTTGATTTTATTTATGCTCTCATGATTATGTATGCTCTTATGTTTTGATGCTGCATTAATATGAAAGAAGAAAAAAAACTTTAGATATTTAAGATAATTGATTCACCCCCCCTCTCAATTATCTGCCTTGTTTCCAACAATTGGTATCAGAGCTAAGTTCCTCCAATTAGAGCCTAACATCTTGAGGAAGATCTGGGAATCTCAATGGATATGTATGGTATGAGGGAACAACTTTAGTCTACCTTAGATGATCTTGAGCAATCTCACTCTGAAGTCAATAACTTGAGGGAAAGACTCAAACAAGCTGATGATTTCATAAATGAACTAAAAGAAAAATTGAGTGTGTCTATGAAAAAGAGAAAGGAACTACTTCAACAATTAGCAAGTCAAAGTGAAGCCAATGATACTAATGAAGATCTGAATGAGAAAAATAAGCTATGTGAGAAGCTATCAAAAGAGGTCATTATGGTAAGACATGAAATGGAATCAAGGGTTATGAGATTCACCCAAGAGATTGAAGAGAAAAGAAAAATTGAAGATAATCTAAAACAATCTCTCCAGGAGAAGTCAGAATACTGCCACATAATGGATAGAATAATCAGGCATTTGGAATTTGATCTTGAAGAAGCTAGAGATAATAAAGAACAACTTGAGAATCAGATAGACACTCTTAAAAGGGATCTTCAAACGGCAAATGAATACAAAGAGAAATTCAAGATAAGCTCTGCTCAACTTGGAGTTCTTCTTGAAAGCCAAAAGAAGGTAGATGACAAGCATGGCTTGGGTTATGAGAAAGCTGAAAGCTCTGGATCTAGTCAGAAGAACTCTGGATCAGGAAATCAAAGAAACAGGCCTAGAAGACCTCCAGTAAGGTAACCAAATGCTCAAAGATATCCATCTTTCAATGGATACTGCTACAATTGCAACAACTTCGGTCATAAAGCAACTCAGTGCAAAAGAAGAATGAATCAGACTAATTCATCCTTCCCCAGACAGTGTTTCAACTGCAAAAGGTATGGTCACAAATCTCATGAAAGCAGAAATATGCAAATAAAAAATTCATTAAATGGTAGATGCTTTGCATGCAATAGAATGGGACATATGGCTAATCAATGCAGATTAAGAGGATATCAGTCAAATATACAAAGAAATGTTATTTGCTACAACTACAATAGATCTGGTCATATTGCCAAATTCTTCAGAAGTAAGAATCAAGATAAAAAGGGTCTGGTGCGTCATAATCAAAATCAAGACAAAGGAAAAGGAAAAGTGAATGCGGATGAAGTTCAAAGGGAGATGAACAAGATTTGGATGAAGAGAAGTACATAAAATGTTGAGGATGGATCCGCATCAGAATCTGGTGCTGATATTCCTTCTGGAAACTAAATAGATGAGCTCTGGCTCAGGGGGAGTCATAAAGCAAAATAAATTCCCCCAACCAGTCAATTGGTGCCTAAAATTGGCACATGGATTATTGCAGATTGAAGAGTTCTCAAAGAGATATCTAAATAATCCTCGGTAAAAATATGAAAGATCCACAGGGAGATTTGAAGAGTCTAATCATCCAAGATTTATCCGGTTTGACAGTCTTCCAGTAAAAATAGGATTTTCACAGTTAGATCCGGTATGATTCGAAATTGAAATATCTTGATCTGCGGATAAATGGCATGATTGGAGGAAGGGAGATACATTGTAAATTATCACTAAGAATAATTCTAAGTGCATCTCATTGATTCAGAAGGATCTCTCTCAAAACAAGGTCAGAACAAGGGAACCAGAATGACTTAAGGTGTGCATTTATTGCAACATGAAATTAGTGTTTGTGTAGAAATATAAGGGTTCTTTTATTCATCATTTGCAAATTTTCTTATGAAAAGAAGAAAGGAAGATCTCTATAACAAGATTATTTCAACTCTCTAAAAGATCAACTATCGAATCTGATTCATCCAGCGATCTTTTCTGGCTTATTTTGTGAACCCTAGAAGTGTAAAAAGGTATTTCCATTCTTGAATATCCCTCTCTGAATCTTTTACAAGATGGCTACTTCAAATGTTGTTAAGATCACTGATAGGCCGTGCCCAAAGTTTAAGAAACACCCCTACAAATCCCTAGAAGTTGATCCCTTAGGTGCATTTTCTAGTATTCCGCATGGGGTTCTGCACGTAGAAGATGTTAGGGTATACATCCATGTGAATATTGAGGAATTTGGAGAATCAAAGTTGATGGATATCTACCATAAACAACTAATAGATGAAACCTTTGAACTCAAACCTCAATACAAGGCCATCCGGGATAAGCATTTTGGACATTGCATCCACTTTCCCTATTTCACAGAAGATGAATGGGTCTAGTATGTTCTTAGTAGAATACATGATAACTTCATATGGTTGTTGAAGCCCTTCAAGATAACAAAGGATGCAATTAAGGCAGTAATTGGTTTGCACTCATCCAGTGGGTTGCCTGCTCTCAAATCGATCAAGAACCAAACAATAAGTGAGGCTACTAGATCAAAGTTTGACAAAAGAGCAATGACAATAGAAGATATCACAGATCCAGATATCAAATTTGCCTCCATGATAATTGGCTACAAAATATATCATTCCAGCAGGGAGAACTCTGTATCCAGAACTACAATTTATACTGCATATCAGATGCTAAGGGAAAATGTAGACTATGATCTATGTGAGCTTCTCCTAAGACAACTATTAGAAAACTTGCAAAAGATCAAGGACAAGAAGAACTCATTCAAGTATGCTGGTTTAATACTATGCTTATTCTTTTACTATATGAATGAGCTACCCAGATTAAGTGGTTGGGTATGACAAAATGACAGACCAGTAGCCATACAAATTAGAGATTATATGTATGGGCTTGGTGATGCCAAGGCTCAAAGTACAGCACTCTGGGGATACATCAAAAACTTCTAAGGCATGATGCAAGCCAGAGAGAGAATCCCCCAATCTATAGTTGAAAAATACAAGGATACAATGTGTTTCATGGTAGACATTGACCAATGCCTAATGGAGGCAATGGAACCCAGAACAGTCTGGATTATGCCAATGGGCTATGAGGTAGATGAGAAAATCCTAGAGTTGCATGTCCAACACCTGTTAAGTCAGCCTAAGGACCCTGAGGCAGAAAGGTTTGGAACCTTTCAAGAATTAAGTGTGAAAATACATGTTGAATTGAGACAACCAGAGATAAAAAGGAAAGTGAGAAGGGAAGTGGAGGAAATAGCCAAGAAATATAGCATATCAAAGGAGGCAGTTGATGCCAATAGATAGAAAGTAGAAAGAGTAGAGAAAGAGAGACAAGAAGCAGAAAAAGAAAGTGTTCAAGTGCAAGTCCCCTCCCGGACTAGATCCTCAAAGAGCTCTACACCTACCAGCTCTAAGAGCCCAAAAGCCTCAAAACTGAAAGCCAAGACATCCAGAAAGGGAGAGAAGAGAACAAAGACAAAGGCCACAAGGTCATACACAAGCCAGAAAGATGATGAAGAAACAGTCATATGAGGAAGTTAAGAAAATGAGGAAGAAGAAGAAAACATCCAGGGAATCCTCTACCCGTCAAAACAAAGAAGAAGAGGCAGAAGAATTTATTGAAAGGCCTACTCTCTCTATTGATGATGTCATCAAATCAGTCACTGTGGATGGAAATCTGCAACCAATGGCTAAATTTTATGATGAATATAGTGAAGCTGACAAGAAGATCTTGGAAGATGCTAAAGTCAGGTATCTAAACATCTATAATAAAGAATTTATTGAAATCATCTCTCTAATCCCCAAAAGTCTAGAGAAGGAACTTGAACTAAGAAAGGAGAATGCTAAATCTAAGGACTTAGAGATCTGAGAGCAGATTGGTATTCAGCTCTATCCTTCTATTACTCCAAAACAAATATACATGATCTTTAAGCACTGTAAGGATGAGTTTTAGAGCAAAGGAAGAATGAACAAACTACTGTATGGAGAGACTGATCATGTAGAAAAAGAAATAGAAGACATCCTCTGGAATGTATTCAAAATATTTAACCTTCCTATCATAGAGGAAATAGATGAGGAACCTTCTACCATGGATGTCAAAGGATTAAGTACATCAAAAGAAGAATCTACTGAGAAAAATGTAGAAGAGTCAAAGGAGATAGGTGAAGAAAAGACTAAGGACTTGGATTCATCTGTTCTGGAAGAGGAAGTCCATGAAGAAGTAAACATCTCTCTTTTGGATCCCCCTGCTGACTCTAGAACTAAAGGAGAAGGAAGAAAAGATGAGAAATTGAGTCAAGTAGAGGAGGAAAAGGGAAGAGAAGAAGAACACAGAGATCTTTGATGACAGTTCTGAGGCTGCAAAAGAAAAGAAGACTCTGTCTCCAGCAAGAGACATTGCAGAAGCAGTGAAAAACTTCTTGACCAAAGAGATGATGGAAATAGATGAACCGAAACTATTTCAAGG
Source organism: Cunninghamia lanceolata (assembly GCA_027924645.1). Lineage (NCBI taxonomy): Eukaryota > Viridiplantae > Streptophyta > Pinopsida > Cupressales > Cupressaceae > Cunninghamia > Cunninghamia lanceolata. The sequence goes on from BSBN01000346.1 coordinate 1,129,664, forward strand.
ACCACTCAATTTTGACTCCCTCTCTCCAGTCCAGATACTGAAGGTAGCATCTTTTGCTCAAGCTAAAGCAAAAGAAAAGCTTCTGAAGTATCACATGGAAGACTGTGAGCTGATAGAGATTGCATCCGGTGTGTTGGAGAAGATCATGCCATCCATCCAAAAGGATCTTTCAGCCTCTTCATCTAGTAACTTGAAATCTCTTGTTAATTCTATTAGCATACATTTTGATTTTTTGGAGAAATCGACAGAAGAGAAAGTGTGGAAAGAGTTTTTGGGAAAGAGATTCTCTGAAGTATAGGGACTCATAGCAAATGATAGGAGAAATCTGGATATTGGGATAAAGAGCCTAAAAAATGATCTTAAAGATGGCAGAGAATTATACAAATTTTGTCTATCTTGGTCCACAATGACAGACGACATTGCAAAGAAGGTGGAAGAACAAGAGGGTAAACTATCAAGTTTATCTCAGAATTTTGATCCTCACCTCATCCATAATGAATCAAGAGTGCCAGGCTAATGCCATTATAAATGAAATAAAGAGGCTTGAAAAGGAAAAGAAGAATAGAATAAGCAAGATGAGTTAGTTAAGAGGGATAATTATCCCTAAGTTAGAGGCAATGCATGAGGCCTTAACTGATGCTCAGACCACCACCCAGACCAGTGATCCGATAGACTTAAAGAGGGTAGAAGCTTTTTCATTTTTGTTGAGTGGTCATATCTCAATTATGGACAGGATGAAGTAGAGTTGGGCAACAAAATTTGTTCAGTTGAAGACCACTTTTGTGGATATACTTAAGTATATGTAAGTATAACATATATACTTATGCGGCTATGTATAGGTTGATTTTTGAAAATTTTGGTGTGCGGATTCCACCCTTTGCCACTGATGTCAAAGGGGGAGTGAGGAGTAGTGAAAAATGTGGAATCCAGCTAAGGAGGAGCTCCGGTAAAGGTGTACATAAGATAGAGCATCAGCCAAGGGGGAGATTGTTACGAAACTTAGTCATTTTTCACTAAGTGTTGCCATCAATGCCAAAGGGGGAGATTGTTGGCAAGAGACACTGTGTGGCTTCATGATTATTGTCATTGATGGCAACAAAGTCTATCCCACACATCTGCAGAGCTTAGTATGTCTATACCAGAAGTTAGATTGCAGAATTTTTGGTCCAGTGAACAAGAACAGAGCATGCAGCAAGGTCTGACAATCAGGTCCGGATCTCTCAGAAGATGTATCCCAGCAAAGTACAGACTTGGGGAAGTCAAGAGGAGTACCATGACTACTACATTCTAGAGTTTGAGCTTTTGGTGATGAAAGAATGAAAAGATATAAGCATCTAAGTGTTGGGTTCCATGACAGGCAGAGCGGACTGGGGAAGAATTGACTGGCAGAGCATCAGACTTTAATCTGGAAGAGAAATTGATGGTGGTAAAGCTAATTGAGAGATCATACATGGTTGGATAACTTGATTGATGACTTCTAACTCTATTTCTTGGATACGCATCACATATTAAGCATGGATTCATCTGATAGATCAGTGCCTTGTAAATATTTTGAATATTTCGGTTGCCAACTAGAAAGATATTGAAATCCTTGATACGGATATATATACTAGATTGATTTCGGTATGAATCAGTGTGTGTTGAGATGGTGTGTGAAAAAAGGTAGAGAGCAGTGTGGAAGTAGCATTACAAGTCCTGTATGTGACAAAACAACAGCACTAAAGCAAATGAAGAATGAAGTACAGTAGATCAATATATTGAGCCTAACCGGAACTGAACCTCAACATATGTGGATGCTTCTCATCAGTTCAAACACTTGGTTACTATGATCTATGAAGTCCAAATGAAGTCAAAATACAAATCAAATGCAAAACACAAATGATATACCTTCACAATGACCCACAAATCCAAGATAGGGTGGAAGGAGTTGCACCCAAGCTCCTTAGATTTTACCCAATTTGATGTAGAATGTGGATTGCTCTTACTTTCAACACAATATGATGAAAGATTGGAGGATGGATTTATAGGTTGGATAGAGATGAGAGATGAGGCTAGAGTGATTTTGGCATTATGTTGTTGGGATAAGATGATTTTGGAGAGATTTTGGTAGAGTTTGGATGCAAGAAGAAGTCCCTCCCCAATGGCTTAAAGAAGGGTCTCATTTATATGTTTTTGAAAAGAGGATGGAGGGTGAGGATCAAAAGATGAGATCAAGGGCTAGAAATGGTTGAGAGTTAGGGTTTGGATTGAAGCCATAGCCTTGTGACAAGTGTCACAAGGGGAGTGGATGAGAGATATCAAGGGTTGAAGCTTGGTCAATGGATTTGGAGGGCTCTCATTATTTGTAAATTTTAAATTCACATGGGGAAAGGTGTTGAGGATAAAAATGAATTACAAATTCATTTTTGGGAAGAGTGGATATGACAAGTGAATTAAAAATTCACCTCATGGGGGAGTGTGAATTAAAAATTCACTTTTATGTGGAGATGTGAAGATGTACACTTACATGTGTAAGAGGGTGATAAATGAGGGGTAAGGAGGATTTGACCCTTTGAATAAGAAATTGATTTTTATTCAAAGGTGTGTGGGAGGATGGGCTAAGCAAGGTTAATTAAGTGTTTAGCTTAATTAACTTAGGTCTAGGGGATAGGTAGGGTAGGTTCAAATTTCTTTCTCTGTCTACAAGCTGAACAAGCCAGTACTAACTACACCTTGCCCCAAAATCATTCATTCTCTGCCCATCTTAATGATACTCATGATAAGGCAAGCACCACCTCAGGTTGGAAATCATATACCACTCTGTCTACTAGTCTTTCCTCACCTTCTCCATCCAATAAGGAGCTCATGTCTAGTGTTCCACCTCCACATAATCATGTTGTCCACCGCATACTCCAACATATGAACTATCAAGGTAAAGGCTTAGGCCTTCATGAACAAGGAATTTTGGAGCCCGTCCATGTCAATGTTCATCCTCATTCATATGGCCTTAGATGCACACCCCAAGGTGAACAATCTCAAGGTGTTGGTACTTCCTCCATACCAGCTAAATCCATGACTTTCCATCACAAACCCTACCATATCCCAAAAACATATGTCATCATTCCACCTCCATCATCCTACAATTGTCAAAAGCATGTGCCCATACACCTTCCACCATACAATCTACCTCTGCTACTTCCAACTCCTAATATCCCTCCATACATTTTACCACCACTTCTTCCAAAACCTTATTCATCCATATATAAATCTTCTAACAACCCCAATCATGGCCAACAGATGCACATGTCTAAACAAAAAACTTCCTCAAACTCCACTTCCAATATCTCAAGAGAATTCAACCATAAAAATCTGGATGCTTCTCCCTATCAAGTAAAAAATCTTAAGAGTCCTCATGACCTAGGATACAAAAGCCAAGAATCAAAGAAGTGTCCTTCTCAAGAGCTGCATACACCCACACAGCTATATGCCAAACTAAAAAATGTGTGGCTCCGCATCAAACAAAAGATTACCTCTGAAGCTACACAAAAACTGCATACACCCAAGCCCATACCTTCACAAGTACTATCTAAAATCAAAATGGCTTGGGTACCTAAGCAAAAAGCTAGCAAATCAAATGAGGCATCCACCTCTCGAGAATCTCAACCATCCACTTTCTCCCATTCCATCCAAAAGTCTCAAATTCTTCCATCCCAAATGACAAGCAAAGCTCAGAAAAATACTCAGTCTATGTGGATCCCTACATGCCTAAGTCATTCATCCACAAGTAAAAGTCTCCAGTACTTCCTACACTACTTTCCCATCACCAGCTTCAATGTTTATCATAGTATGTGCAAGCATTGGTCATGATTCCCTTCCATCCCACAAATATTTTCATATACCTCCATCTCCCCTTCCTTCCACTATTACCCTACATATCTTCTCCATCCAACTCCCATGGTCCATGCTTTTGCATAAGCCTTCCCTCCATATTTTGCATCATCATCCACTATCGCACCCTTCCATAAACTATTATCTACCATTCTCCATCTCACTTTCATGCAATCCCCTACCAGCGTCTATGAGAACACTTGACCTTGTCCATGCAACAACATCCATCTAGTAGGACTATCACATCTCAGGGAACTAGATACTTGAGTCTCTCCCTTCCATACCCATGTTCTCCTATCCAAATGTTTCAAAAAAAAAATCCCTTCCTCCAACAGTGAAAATTTGGCAAACAGGTGCCTTCGATAAGTACCATGATGAAAACCTGGCAAACATGTGTCGTGTGTAAGTTGGTCTTCTATCACCTACACTTGGGGGCACCTTGTCTCATCAACATATCACTTTCTCCTATCAATTTCCTATCCTATCCTTCTAGTTGTTACCTACCTATACTGTCTAGACTATCTATCTTAAATCTTCCATTCCTCTATTTGCTTGATCTTGATAAAGATTGGGGGCACAATGTTGACAAATGTTTTAGATGTCTCTTGACATACCTTATCCCTCCAAGTCATGCAAATCCTTCATTATCCTCTTATTCTCCTATCATCGTAAGCTTTGCCATGAAAAATCCTAAGCATTCTACCTACAATGGGGCATGTTATTCCTATGCAACATAATCCTTGGAGATCACATCTTTAGTTTCTTCTATCTACACATTCCTGTCTACTATTACCCATCCTCATACCTACCTATTCCATTCTTTATCACCCATACATCTAGCTATCTGTGGTGTTTCCTTGTCATCAGTGTCATCTGATTCATATCTGTTCCATATCATGTCATATCCATTCCATATTTGTTCTGTATTGTGTCTTATCTGATCCATATTTGTTCCATATCATGTCTCATCAGATCCATATTTGTTCCATATTTGATCCCTATCTATTTCATATCATGTCTCATCTGATCCATATCTTAGGTCATAGGGTCAACCCTGAACTACGTTGCCTCTGCGTCGTCACGTAGGCAAGGTCATTTTCAATGTACCCTGAGGCTCCGCCTTCTCATCCATCCCATATCTTATCATCTATCCTCTAGTCCATCCATGGTCCAAGTTCCTGAACTACGTTGCCTCTGTGTTGTCACGTAGGTAAGGCCATTATCAATGCACCCCCGAGGCACTAGGTCAGTCCCTTAGGGTCAGTTTTGCCAAGTACGCATGCAAGCACAAGCAAAGCCCACTGCCAAAGCAAAAATTTCAACGCATCACCTCAACTTATCCAAAGCAAAGCAAGCGAACACCTAAAGCACTCTAAATGATTTTACCTAAATTATGGAAAGAAAGAAACACATCTAAAATGCAAAAATGTTTTGTGGTTGGAATCATGGTTAAGTTACGGCGTCTTGATTTTTATTATCATGTCTTTCTATGCTACTCGAGGATGCCTAAAGCTAGAGATGCTATGATGGGGGCATGATTATTTTCTTTGTTTGTTGTTTGTGGATCAACCTTTAGTAATGTGAAGCCTTGTCTAATGACATGATCGACAAAAGATCATCGAGGACATCAGAGGTCTAACATGAAAGGGGGCAATCCTTGTCTATTGAAACACAAGAAATACTCAGGTCATCTCGGTTCAATTATACCTCGATGTTTGTATTAACTTACTAAATCAAAATCCATGTAAGCGATGCTCAAGTCATCTCAGTTCAATTATACCTAGATGCTTGTATTTTCTTACAACATTTCAAAAACACACAAAAACAAAAAAACCTAATGATGAAATAAGCACTTTAAAAATACTTGCACCATCAAGATGTCGAAAGCAAACACCATTCGCATCAATTATACATCCATTATACATCCATAAAAGCATCCATATCCTATGCAATAAAAGATCCACAAAAATGCAGAGTATCAATGTTTACAAATAAAAGCTTGTGATTCCTTCTATCGAGTCAATCTTCTGTCAAATCAACTTTACGTCTATCATTGTATCTCTTGTCAATAGTTCTAGTTGTCAATTCGAGCAATGATCCAAATGTAGGTCCATTCTTAATCCATACCAATCAAGTCAAGTCAATCTTGTCAAAGGATCCATTCACAATTAGTGGTCTTGATCCTTATCTGGTCATAAACCAACTCGATCAATTATAATCAAAAATTTGTCTTATATAGGATGTTGCATTGTCAAAATTAGACCAACACACGCGTCTTACACGACATGTTTCATTTCCTGAAACCAGACACTATCCTTTGTGTTTATCTAGGGATCTATCATTCCCCGCCATGACAACACGCCTGCCGTGTTGGTCTAGGGATATATCATTCCCCGCCATGACAACACTATCGTATATTGTTATCGGTATATCGTTGGTTTACCGCTTGATAGGGGCAATACCTTGATTGTTCTTGTATCATTTGTGCATGCTTGCTTACTTTCTTGTGTATGATATCATTCTATCTTGCATTACGTATCATTCGGCTCTTTCTTCAACAAATTTCTTCAACCCTAACCTAGTTTTCCCTTCTTCATCGTGAGATTGTCTGTCTCACATCCTTCTACCTTCTTCCCATCCAATCTCTGGAGGGGGCATCCTACCGTTGTTAAACCTGTACCAGGGGCAAACTGGGGCATGTATCGTTATCATAATTTTTATTCTTTGAAGCAACACCGTAAGCTGCATTGCATCAAAGAGGGGCAAAATGTATACACCTAAAAAAGACACGACTCTGTCCAAATAAATATTCTTAATATTTATTTAAGTCAAATTTCTCTATCAATAAATAAATAAATAAACAAATTTATTTATTTGATTCATATTCTCCCAACAATTAAATAAAATCAATTTATTTAATTAAAATTCTTCTAATTCCTCCAACAAATTAAATAATACCAATTATTTAATTAGTTCTCCCAAATTCATTCTAAATTAAATAATATCAATTATTTAATTGTTTCTTCCAATAATATCTTCTCTAAATTTAAATAAATCACATATTTATTTAAGTTGTCTATTTCTTCGAAACTCTAAATATAATTCAATCCTTGTGCACATGCAATTGAATATTCTAAATATTTAATTGAGTTAAAATATCTTTTATCCTCATGCAATTTCCATTCTTCTAGTTCTTTTTTCTTAACTGATTAATCTATTCTTTTAATTGATTAATCTCTTCAATTAACTCATTCTTCTATTTTATTAAATCCTCTAAGGAAAATAGAGCAAGACACTTGTCTTCTTCCTATTCGCGCACATTCCTCAACCATTTTATACCGTTGATCTTCTCATTCTCTCTATACCATTGATTTTCTCTTTCTCAAGTCTATAAATTGAACCCTGTTCTTCCATTTCATTCATCCAAGCTTTAAGTAAACTTACTCTGTAGGAATCACAGTGCGCCTTTGGCACCCATATCATTCATTTTTTCTTGTGATCAAACCATTTACCATATCACTACCATTGTTGTGAAGCTCATCTTCGTTACAAAGCACTATCATAGCCATTCTCCATTGACAATCTTGGAAAAGCAAGGAAGTGCACTCTCTGAGGGCCTTATTCATACTTGCATTAAGATAGGCAACCAATGGAAGTTATGAAGTATTGAGGTTTGCAAAGGTTTTTTTCATCTTTGTTTGTTCGATCTTGATTATTTCCCTTTTCGTTGAGTTTTGGGTATCATTGGTATTTATTATATTGATTATTCATGTTTACTCCAATCTTCCCTTAACAGAGCTAATTCACACAAAGCATACAATAATGGAGTATGGATGGGGGCTGAAGGGCCCATAACTAATGAGGTATTGATGTTTGCAAAGGTTTTTTCCGTCTTCGTTTGTTCGATCTTGATTATTTCCCTTTTCGTTGAGTTTTGGGTATCATTGATATTTATTATATTGATTATTCATGTTTACTCTAATCTTCCCTTAACAGAGCTAATTCACACAAAGCATACAATTTTTCTGCAACCCATGAAAATACATCAATCCTACACAAACTCAACAACAATAGCTTGCACAACAAATGATTAAGAAGGATGTGTTCACGTCAATTTCACCAGTGTATGCAACGAAATATAGATTTTATTAAAAGATTTGAAAATTGTCTTACAAACCCTAAAATCCACATTAAGTACAACAAAATGATAATGATAAACTATTCAAAACCAAACAAATATTTATGTTACTGAAGTAATTTAGAATGTGGTTGCTCAGATAATTGCATAACTCCACGATAGTTTCTCTAGTATAATTTTTGCTAGGGTAATAATTGAAAATGAATTTCCTTTTTATAAGGTTTGGTTTGAAGTGGTTCGGGTAGTTAAACGGATTGTTGGTTCGATGAATGGTAAGGTAGGTAAAAGGTGGTTAGGGTTTTGGGATTATTATTTTTGATTTTACGAATAGGTTTCTAGGGTAAGGCTTATGTTAAATAATAAATTAAGTTTTATGAAGCTTAATTTATTATTTATGGGAAATGGTAAAATGATAGGATTTAATTAATTAATTAATTAATTAAAATTAATTAAATCTGTGGATTAAGGGTGGGTTAGGAATTAAGGAACATTTAATTAATTAATTAAATTTTATGACTTAGGGAAATTATCAATTGGTCAATTTTTGATGTCTACAATGGGTGTTCTTCATGCCCACAATGTGTTTTCACTATAGCATGCTCATGGCACTAATGGAGAGATGGGATGCAGACACATCCACATTCCATCTACCCACTAGAGAGATGAGAGTTACACTAGAGGATGTTTACCATATCCTGTGACAGCTTGTTCAAGGAGAGACAGTGAGGGTCTTAGAACGTTGCTTAGCAGAGTATACATGAGAGAGCCAGTTATATTGTTTAGGTCACACAATTACATAGGAAAAGTGAGGACATATTGAGCTCTAATTATTAGAGTAGGGATGCACTGACATCCCCTTAGTTCAGAGGATTATGATTGCTACTGTCGCATTAGCGGTCGCACAGGATGGACAAGGTAGTCACCTTCGAGGGGGCCTAGTTCATACTATCTAAGCAATGGAGGAGCATAAGATAGTGTATGTTCACAAGAGACACTATGTGGCTTCACAATTGTTGTCATTGATGGAAACAAAGTCTATCCCACACATCCGCAGAGCTTAGCATGTCTATACCAGAAGTTAGATTGAAGAGTTTTGGTCTGGTAAAGAAGAATAGAGCATGCAACAAGGTCTGACAATTTGGTTCGGATCTCTCAGAAGATGTATCTTAGAAAAGTATAGACTTGGGGAAGTCAAGAGGAGTACCATGACTACTACATTCTAGAGTTTGAGCCTCCAGTGATGAAAGAGTGAAAAGATATAAGCATATAAGTGTTGGGTTCCTGACAGGTAGCGCAGACTGAGGAAGAACTGACCGGCAGACCATCAGACTTTAATCCAGATGAGAAATTGATGGTGGTCAAGCTAATTGAGAGATCATACATGGTTGGCCAACTTGATTGATGACTTCTAACTTTATGTCTTGGATACACATCACATATTAAGCATGGATTCAGCTGACAGATCAGTGCCTTATAAATATTTTGAATATTCCGGTTGCCGACTAGAAAGATGTTGAAATCCTTGATGCAGATATATATACCAGATTGATTTCGGTATGAATGGGTGTGTGTTGAGATGGTGTGCGAAAAAAGACAAAGAGCAATGTGGAAGTAGCATTACAAGTCTGGTATGTGACAAAACAGCAGCACTAAAGCAAAGGAAGAATTAAGTGCAGTAAATCAGTATATTGAGCCTAACCAGAACTGAACCTCAGCATATGTGGATGCTTCTCATCAGTTCAAACACTTGGTTACCTTCCATAAACATTGTAGACACTGAGTCTCTTGTAGGCAGTGTGCCTCTTGTGAGTAGTGAGCCCTAATTATCAAGTGCCATTTTCTACTTCTTATTCTTTTAACAAGGAATACAATCTTGGGTTAGTCACCACGTGGTTTTTCCCTTATAAGGGTTTTCCACGTAAAATCCTTGTGTTATGTGTATTGATTTTATTTCTGCTCTCATGATTATGTATGCTCTCATGTTTTGATGCTGCATTAATATGAAAGAAGAAAAGAAACTTAAGATATTTAAGATAACTGATTCACCCCCCCTCAGTTATCTACCTTGTTTCCAACAATTGGTATCAAAGCTAAGTTCCTCCAATTAGAGCCTAACAGCTTGAGGAAGATCTGGGAATCTCAATGGATATGTATGGTATGAGGCAACAACTTCAGTCTACCTTAGATGATGTTGAACAATCTCACTCTGAAGTCAATAACTTGAGGGAAAGACTCAAACAAGCTGATGATTTTATAAATGAACTAAAAGAAAAATTGAGTGTCTCTATGAAAAAGAGAAAGGAACTACTTCAACAATTAGCAAGTCAAAGTGAAGCCAATGATACTAATGAAGATCTAAATGAGAAAAACAAGCTATGTGAGAAGCTATCAAAAGAGGTCATTATGGTAAGACATGAAATGGAATCAAGGGTTATGAGGTTCACCCAAGAGATTGAAGAGAAAAGAAAAATTGAAGATAATCTAAAACAATCTCTCAAAGAGAAGTCAGAATACTACCACAAAATGGATATAATAATCAGGCATTTGGAATTTGATCTTGAAGAAGCTAGAGATAATGAAGAACAACTTGAGAATCAGATAGACACTCTTAAAAGGGATCTTCAAATAGAAAATGAATACAAAAAGTAATTCAAGATAAGCTCTGCTCAACTTGAAGTTCTTCTTGAAAACCAAAAGAGGGTAGATGACAAGCATGGCTTGGGTTATGAGAAAGTTGAAAGCTCTGGATCTAGTCAGAAGAACTCTGGATCAGGAAATCAAAGAAACAGGCCTAGAAGACCTCCAGTAAGGCAACCAAATGCTCAAAGATATCCATCTTTCAATGGATACTGCTACAATTGCAACAACTTCGGTCATAAAGCAACTCAGTGCAAAAGAAGAATGAATCAGACTAATTCATCCTTCCCCAGACAGTGTTTCAACTACAAAAGGTATGGTCACAAATCTCATGAAAGCAGAAATATGCAAATAAAAAATTCATTAAATGGTAGATGCTTTGCATGCAATAGAATGGGACATATGGCTAATCAATACAGATTAAGAGAATATCAGTCAAATATACAAAGAAATGTTATTTGCTACAACTGCAATAGATCTGGTCATATTGCCAAATTCTTCAGAAGTAAGAATCAGGATAAAAAGGGTCTGGTGCATCATAATCAAAATCAAGACAAAGAAAAAGGAAAAGTGAATGCGGATGAAGTTCAAAGGAAGATGAACAAGATTTGGATGAAGAGAAGTACATAAAATGTTGGGGATGGATCCACATCAGAATCTGGTACTGATATTCCTTCCAGAAACTAAATAGATGAGCTCTAGCTCAGGGGGAGTCATAAAGGAAAATAGATTCCCCCAGCCAGTCAATTGGTGCCTAAAATTGACACATGGATTATTACAGATTGAAGAGTTCTCAAAGAGATATCTAAATAATCCTCGGTAAAAATATGAAAGATCCACAAGGAGATTTGAAGAGTCTAATCATCCAAGATTGATCCAGTTTGACAGTCTTCCGGTAAAAATAGGATTTTCACAGTTAGATCCGGTATGATTCGAAATTGAAATATCTTGATCTGCAGATAAATGGCATGATTGGAGGAAGGGAGATACATTGTAAATTATCACTAAGAATAATTCTAAGTGCATCTTAGTGATTCAGAAGGATCTCTCTCTCAAAACAAGGTCAGAACAAGGGAACCAGAATGACTTAAGGTGTGCATTGATTGCAACATGAAATTAGGGTTTGTGCAGAAATATAAGGGTTCTTTTATTCATCATTTGCACATTTTCTTACGAAAAGAAGAAAGGAAGATCTCTGTAACAAGATTATTTCAACTCTCTCAAAGATCAACTGTTGAATCTGATTCATCCAGCGATCTTTTCTGGCTTATTTTGTGAACCCTAGAAGTGTAAAAAGGTATTTCCATTCTTGAATATCCCTCTCTAAATCTTTTACAAGATGGCTATTTCAAATGTTGTTAAGATCACTGATAGGCCGTGCCTAAATTTTAAGAAACACCCCTACAAATCCCTAGAAGTTGATCCCTTAGGCGCATTTTCTAGTATTCCTCATGGGGTTCTGCACGTAGAAGATGTTAGGGTATATATCCATGCAAATATTGAGGAATTTGGAGAATCAAAGTTGATGGATATCTACCATAAACAACTAATAGATGAAACCTTTGAACTCAAACCTCAATACAAGGCCATCCGGGATAAGCATTTTGGACATTGCATCCACTTTCCCTATTTCATAGAAGATGAATGGGTCTGGTATGTTCTTAGTAGAATACATGATAACTTCATATGGTTGTTGAAGCCCTTCAAGATAAAAAAGGATGCAATTAAGGGAGTAATTGGTTTGCACTCATCCGTTGGGTTGCCTGCTCTCAAATCGGTCAAGAACCAAATAATAAGTGAGGCTACTAGATCAAAGTTTGACAAAAGAGCAATGACAATAAAAGATATCACAAATCCAGATTTGAAATTTGCTTCCATGATAATTGGCTACAAAATATATCATTCCAGCAGGGAGAACTCTGTATCCGAAACTATAATTTATACTGCATATCAGATGCTAAGGGAAAATGTAGACTATGATCTATGTGAGCTTCTCCTAAGCCAACTATTAGAAAACTTGCAAAAGATCAAGAAGGACAAGAAGAACTCATTCAAGTATGGTGGTTTATTACAGTGCTTATTCTTTTACTATATGAATGAGCTACCCGGATCAAGTGGTTGGGTATGACAAAATGACAGACCAGTGGCCATACAAATCAAAGATTATATGTATGGGCTTGGTGATGCCAAGGCTCAAAGTACAGCACTCTGGGGATACTTCAAAAACTTCGAAGGCATGATGTAAGCCAGAGAGAGAATCCCCCAATCTATAGTTGAAAAATACAAGGATACAGTGTGTTTCATGGTAGACATTGACCAATGCCTAATGGAGGCAGTGGAACCCAGAACAGTCTGGATTATGAAAATGGGCTATGAGGTAGATAAGAAAATCCTGGAGCTACATGTCCAACACCTGCTAAGTTAACCTAAGGACCCTGAGGCAGAAAGGTTTGGAACCTTTCAAGAATTAAGTGTGAAAATACATGTTGAATTGAGACAACCAGAGATAAAAAGGAAAGTGAGAAGGGAAGTGGAGGAAATAGCCAAGAAATATGGCATATCAAAGGAGGCAATTGATGCCAATAGAGAGAAAGTAGAAAGAGTAGAGAAAGAGAGACAAGAAGTAGAAAAAGAAAGTGTTCTAGTGCAAGTCCCCTCCCGGACTAGATCCTCAAAGAACTCTTCACCTGCTAGCTCTAAGAGCCCAAAAGCCTCAAAACCGAAAGCCAAGACATCTGGAAAGGAGAGAAGAGAATAAAGACAAAGGCCACAAGGTCATACACAAGCCAGAAAGATGATGAAGAAACATAGTCATATGAGGAAGTTAAGAAAATGAGGAAGAAGAAGAAAACATTCGGGGAATCCTCTACCGATCAAAACAAAGAAGAAGAGGCAGAAGAATTTGTTGAAAGGCCTACTCTCTCTATTGATGATGTCATTAAATTGGTCACTGTGGATGGAAATTTGCAACCAATGCCTAAATTTTATGATGAATATAGTGAAGCTGACAAGAAGATCTTGGAAGATGCTACTATCAGGTATCTAAACATCTATAATAAAGCATTTATGGAAATCATTTCTCTAATCCCCAAAAGTCTAGAGAAGGAACTTGAACTAAGAAAGGAGAATGCTAAAGCTAAGGACTTAGAGATCCGAGAGAAGATTGGTATTCAACTCTATCCTTCTATTACTCCAAAACAAATGTACATGATCTTTAAGGACTACAAGGATGCGTTCCAGAGAAAAGGAAGAATGAACTAACTAATGTTCAGAGAGACTAATCATGTAGCAAAAGAAACAAAAGACATCCTCTGGAATGCATTCAAAATATTTAACCTTCCTATCACAGAGGAAATAGATGAAGAACCTTCTACCATGGATGTCAAAGGATTAAGTACATCAAAATAAGAATCTACTGAGAAAAATGTAGAAGAGTCAAAGGAGATGAGTGAAGAAAAGACTAAGGACTTGGATTCCTCTTTTCCGGAAAAGGAAGTCAATGAAGAAGTAAACATCTCTCTTTTGGATCCCCTTGCTGACTCCAGAACTGAAGGAGAAGGAAGAAAAGATGAGAAATTGAGTCAAGTAGAGGAGGAAAAGGGAAGAGAAGAAGAACACAGAGAAGATCTTTGATGACAGTTCTAAGGCTGCAAAAGAAAAGAAGACTCTGTCTCCAGTAAGAGAAACTGTAGAAGCAGTGAAAAACTTCTTGACCAAAGAGATGATGGAAATAGATGAACCGAAACTATTTCAAGGACCACTCAATTTTGACTCCCTCTCTCTAGTCCAGACAATGAAGGTAGCACCTTTTGCTCAAGCTAAAGCAAAAGAAAAGCTTCTAAAGTATCACATGGAAGACTGTGAGCTGATAGAGATTACATCTGGTGTGTTGGAGAAGATCATGCCATCCATCCAAAAGGATCTTTCAGCCTCTTCATCTAGTAACTTGAAATCTCTTGTTAATTCTGTTAGCATACATTTTGATTTTTTGGAGAAATCGACAGAAGAGAAAGTGTGGAAAGAGTTTTTAGGAAAGAGATTCCCTGAAGTACAGGGACTCATAGCAAATGATAGGAGAAATTTGGATATTGGGATAAAGAGCCTAAAAAATGATCTTAAAGATGGCAGAGAATTATACAAATTTTGTCTATCTTGGTCCACAGTGACAGACGACATTGCAAAGAAGGTGGAAGAACAAGAGGGTAAACTGTCAAGTTTATCTCAGAAATTTGATCCTCTCACCTCATCCATAATGAATCAAGAGTTCCAGGCTATTGCCACTATAAATGAAATAAAGAGGCTTGAAAAGGAAAAGAAGAATAGAATAAGCAAGATGAGTGAGTTAAGAGGGATAATTATCCCTAAGTTAGAGGCAATGCATGAGGCCTTAACTGATGCTCAGACCACCACCCAGACCAGTGATCTGGCAGACTTAAAGAGGGCAAAATTTTTTTCATTTTTGTTGAGTGATCATATCTCAATTTTGGACAGGATGAAGTAGAGTTGGGCAACAAAATTTGTTCAGTTGAAGACCACTTTTATGGATATACTTAAGTATATGTAAGTATAACATATATACTTATGCGGCTATGTATAGGTTGATTTTTGAAAATTTTGGTGTGCGGATTCCACCCTTTGCCACTGATGTCAAAGGGGGAGTGAGGAGTCATGAAAAATGTGGAATCTAGCTAAGGAGGAGCTCTGGTAAATGTGTACATAAGATAGAGCATCAGCCAAGGGGGAGTTTACTACAACACTTAGTCATTTTTCACTAAGTGTTGCCATCAATGCCAAAGGGGGAGATTGTTGGCAAGAGACACTGTGTGGCTTCATGATTTTTGTCATTGATGGCAACAAAGTCTATCCCACACATCCGCAAAGCTTAGTATTTCTATATTGGAAGTCAGATTAAAGAAGTTTTGGTCTAGTGAACAAGAACAGAGCATGCAACAAGGTCTGATAATTAGGTCTGGATCTCTCAAAAGATGTATCTCAGCAAAGTACGGACTTGGGGAAGTCAAGAGGAGTACCATGACTTCTACATTCCAGAGTTTGAGCTTTTGATGATGAAAGAGTGAAAAGATATAAGCATCTAAGTGTTGGGTTCCTGACAGGCAAAGCAGATTAGGGAAGAATTGACCGACAGAGCATCAGACTTTAATGGAGAAGAGAAATTGATGGTGGTAAAGCTAATTGAGAGATCATACATGGTTGGCTAACTTGATTGATGACTTTTAACTCTATTTCTTGGATACGCATCACATATTAAGCATGGATTCATCTAATAGATCAGTGCCTTGTAAATATTTTGAATATTCTAGTTGCCAACTAGAAAGATATTGAAATCCTTGATGCAGATATATATACTAGATTGATTTCAGCATGAATGGGTGTGTGTTGAGATGGTGTGCAAAAAAAGGTAGAGAGCAGTGTGGAAGCAGCATTACAAGTCTTGTATGTGACAAAACAATAGCACTAAAGCAGATGAAGAATGAAGTACAGTAGATCAATATATTGAGCCTAATCGGAACTGAACCTCAGCATATGTGGATGCTTCTCATTAGTTCAAACACTTGGTTACTATGATCTATGAAGTCCAAATGAAGTCAAAATATAAATCAAATGCAAAACATAAATGATATACCTTCACAATGACCCACAAATCCAAGATAGGGTGGAAGGAGTTGCATCCAAGCTCCTTAGATTTTACCCAATTTGATGTAGAATGTGAATTGCTCTTTCTTTTAACACAATATGATGAGAGATTGGAGGATGGATTGATAGGTTGGATAGAGATGAGAGATGAGGCTAGAGTGATTTTGGCATTATGATGTTGGGATAAGAGGATTTTGGAGAGATTTTGGCAGAGTTTGGATGCAAGAAGAAGTCCCTCCCCAATGGCTTAGAGAAGGGTCTCATTTATAGATTTTTGAAAAGAGGATGGAGGGTGAGGATCAAAAGATGAGATCAAGGGCTAGAAATGGTTGAGAGTTAAGGTTTGGATTGAAGCCATAGCCTTGTGACAAGTGTCACAAGGGGAGTGGATGAGAGAGATCAAGGGTTGAAGCTTGGTCAATGGATTTGGAGGGCTCTCATTATTTGTGAATTTTAAATTCACATGGGGAAAAGTGTTGAGGATAAAATGAATTACAAATTCATTTTTGGGAAGAGTGGATATGAAAAATGAATTAAAAATTCACCTCATGAGGGAGTGTGAATTAAAAATTCACTTTTATGTGGAGATGTGAAGATGTACACTTACATGTGTAAGAGGGTGATAAATGAGGGGTAAGGAGGATTTGACCCTTTGAATAAGAAATTGATTTTTATTCAAAGGTGTGTGGGAGGATGGGCTAAGCAAGGTTAATTAAGTGTTTAGCTTAATTAACTTAGGTCTAGGAGATAGGTAGGCTAGGGTAGATTGATTAGTAGGGTAGATTAATTAGATAAGAATGATTTATCTAATTAACAAGGATTAGGGAAATGGAAAAAATTAACTAAATAAATATTGAGAATATTTATTTAATCAATGAGATTATAGTTATAAGGTATGGTGATAAATTAAGTGAATTAATTGATCACAAGGGATAGACAGATGGTTAGGGATAAATTAATTAAATAAAATGAATTTATTTAATTAATAGGAGGGATAAATTAGTGTAGAGATACAGGAAATTGGTTTGCAGAGCAAGTCAATTTTAAGTGTCTATAGTTACCTTCCATAAACATTGTAGACAGTGAGTCTCTTGTAGGCAATGTGCCTCTTGTGTGCAGTGTGCTCGGGTAGTGAGCCCTAATTGGCAAGTGTCATTTTGTACTTCTTACTCTTTTAACAGGGAATACAATCTTGGGTTAGTCACCCCATGGTTTTTCCCTTAACAGGGTTTTCCACGTAAAATCCTTGTGTTATGTGTGTTGATTTTATTTCTGCTCTCATGATTATGTATGCTCTTATGTTTTGATGTTGCATTAATATTAAAGAACAAAAGAAACTTAAGATATTTAAGATAACTTATTCACCCCCCCTCTCAGTTATCTACCTTGTTTCCAACAATATACACATGGGGATGTAGTATGCTTGCGCACATCTACCATGGTTTGGGATGATATGTCCATTATGAGTCACAGAGCCTAATGTTATGCACCTTACTAGAAGTCTGGGCGTTCGAGCATATCAGGTGCACATAGCCTACAAGTATATCTATAGAGCCACTGTGGACACATCCACGTGCACATGCTTATCTGCTCATCAGATGGTAGAGACATGGTGATATTTTCTATTGGAGAGTGATATTTGACAGGTTGCATCCCAATGACATTGTTTGGAGACCATATTGCAGCCATAGACCATGGACAAGTTAGCATGGACAGTTGGCTAGGATGCAGAGGGATCGATTGATGGCGGATCACCTTGATCACATAGTTGTCTGGTTTTACTTTGGTAGAGTGGTGCAACAGTTTGGATGCAGAAAAGATGTTTCCAAGATGCATCCAAGCTACCCTAGCTCACTACACAATGCATTTAGGGTAAATTCTACCCGACGACCGATGAGAGTAGATATAACAGTGAGTGATGATGATGGTATAGAGGATGCAGAGCTACTATCTGATGCAAACAATGTTGGTGTTACCCAAGCATATCAGATTTGGTGGCAGACAACATGACCCACTCCTATCTTTCCTCCTGGTCACCCTACAAGCGATCTTTGACCTTAGGCCGGTCATGCGAGTGACACAGGGGTAGATGATGAAATCAACGACTTTGCTAGATATTATGATATAGATGAGGATGAGGATGATGATGATGATGAGATCTTGACATAGTACATCTTCAGATTCATACTGTGGTAAGATGAGCAGGAGGTAGACAACGACGAGGAGACCGAGTCAAGACTACGGTCGAGAGCTCATGGTCCAGCCCCTACAGATATTAGGAGATCAAGTCAGCATGAATGAGGGGAGGCTAGTAGTCATGTGCCCCCAGCTATAGAGTCAGCTACAAAGCTTATTATGCCATCAGTAGTTTGGGATCCATCTTGGTGAGATGGAGATCCAGGTGACATTTTTATGTTAATGTACCTATTTTGATGATTATTTATGATGCCTATATGAGATTTTGATGTCAGTTCTATCTTTCTTTTGTAGTTGGGATAGACGCGTGACATGATTTTGTGAGTTGTGTCATAGTAGAGATAGTTTGTATTGACGCGGCCAAGTAGCGGGTGTGGATGGGATATTCACCATAGCCATTCACCAGATGACATGTGGAGATTTTTATGCCATTTATGAGATACAAAGTGTCTAGGGAGTCCACTTTAGATCAGGCTATCTAGAGAGCTAAGTGAATAGAGGTAGAGCTCTAGGCATTATGAGATTAGGTTGCAGCCATACCTTCACCTGATAGAGATCCTATCATGAGTGAGGTCCTTCTTCTTAAGTTACGTCAAGCTAGGGACAAGGCCTAGGCAGAGTGAGATAGAGCATTATCAGAGAGGGACTAGTACCACTAGATGTATCTAGGGTCACAGGGCAAGGTGATGGAGCTTAGAGGTGATCTCAGAGGGTTGCGGTCATAGAGTGTCTCTATGAGTCTGATGCAGGAGCATCCAGAAGCATTCAAATCAGTTGGGAGAGTTAACAGTTAGTTGCAGAGTGCTGGGGAGAGTGACCTTGGAGATTACCACATTTTACTACATTTGCATATTAGAGACTGTAGAGCTAGATTTAGCATCTAGACATCATCATCTACATCATATCTAAAATTTAGGTTATTTGGGTTCATTTCTAGAAATATATCTCTATCAGAAGATTACCTGTTTTTACCTATTTTCATATAGGAGAGCTGACAGTGTTCAATGGAGTCTAATTGGCTTACAGAACAATTTTGTGACTTGCAGATCTAAAAGGAACATCATTCAAGGAAGTTGAGGACCTGACCAACCTTCACAGAGGTCCGCACAAAGTTCAATTCACCAGTGGGGCATTACCGTATGTTTAGGTCTGACTCTACACGTTTCATACTAGTCGTTGCAATAAGGTTGACTTGATAATGTTATGAAGGCTTGCAGAGGATATAAATGAAAGGTAAAGGACTGTTTCAAGGAAATGACAAAAAAAAGTAAGAGGATGAGTGTTTTCATCCAAAAAAAAGTAGAATTGAAGCAGAGAGCAGAATAGAGAACAGAAGAAGTTACAGAGCAAAGAATTGAGAAGTAAATCATGGAAGAGTGTTATGTTATCAATCTCTTGTAACCCTAGGCTGCAACCTTACATCTGTAAATCCTAAGTGGCATATGTAATGTGTTTTGAGATCAATATATAAAGAGGAATGAGCTTTGAAGGCTAGGTTTTTCCCTTTCAAGGTTTCCCAAGATACATCTTGTGCCATGTGCTTATGAATGTCTTTGTCTTTCTATTGTTAGCTATGTACTTCCATTGCATCTCTGATTGATCATGTTATTAGTAGTTTAAGGTTGCAAGGTTGGATAGTCCCTCATCAGACCATCCTACCTTGACTGCATCAAGTGGTATCAGAGCTGGTTGCGAATCTATTGGGAAGATTGTGAATATGTTGTGAAGGAAGACAGTGTTGAAAGAAGTGCAACACCCTAGAAGTAACAAGTGTCACCGTTGAAGAAGATCAAGGCAAGAAAGATTCGAGTAAGCTTTTCAAATTAAGTTGTTTTGTTTCAATGGGGAACATGGAAAGAGAATGAAGAAAGAAAATGAAAACCTAATATGTGAAAAGGATATTCTAGAAGAAGAATTGTGCAAAATTAAAAGGTGTAATTCATAATTGATGGAAATGATAAAAGAACTAGGAGAAGACAAATATGATGCTCTTGAAGAAGAATTGAAAAATGTAAAGAGGATGAATGAAGAATTAGAAGCAAAGTTGAAGCTGTTTGAGTATGTTGAAAAGAGTTTTGAAGAATTGGAAGAAGGATTCAAGTTGTTTGGAAAGGTGGAAAAGAGAAATAGAGATCTAGAAGAAAATTTGGAAAAGCTGAGAAAGGAAAATAGTTTGCAAAAGAATGAAATATCAAGATTGAAGGAATAGGTTAATCAGTTAGAGCAGTTAGTTGTAGCATGTAGAGAAGAGAATGAAAGTATGAGATCTAAGCTTGAACTTTGTGATGTTTCTATTAGGTCTCAAAAACACAGGTTGCAAATCCTAACAGGATGTCAGGCTCTATGATTAGGTTTGTAATGTTTTTGGCCAATGAAATGGAGCAACTCTATGTGGTTTTGGACTCCCTTCTCTTTAGGTTCTACTAGATCTAGGCGGGTATACCTTCAATAGTTATACAGATTTAGGAAGCGTGTATGCTTTGATTATAATGATCTATTTCCTAGTGGCATATGAGTGTGAAAATAGATAGAAGAGTGATAGGTAAGTCTAAGAAGATTATGATTTTCAAATTGAATGTGATCAGTGCCTATTCTTATTGGGCTAATGGGGTCAAGATTTGTATGATTGCAGATTTATCTATTTGGCTTACCTTTAACTGCCTGGCACTTTTAAATTTTTATACCTTCTATAAACATGCCAGACTATTGGTTATTAGACTTTTCTTTAAAATCCCATTGATATCTTTTCAAGTTATTTTGATTGTCTAAAAAGATTTCAATTCTAACTTGAAGGAAACTGACTAAGATGAATTATTTAAAGGGTTTTAACTCTAGGCAGAGACTAATAAATAGAAATCACTTATAAGGACTTAAATCAACTTCTCACAGAAACCAATCAAGCATACCACACAGAGACAACAAATGTTCCTTGATAAATCCAAATGATCTAAATAACTAGAAAAGATTAATATGGAGATAGCCAAATAACTCATAAAAATGAATATCCACAAAGTAATTGAACACCAAAGATAAATCCATTGATTAAACCTTCTTTCCCGTTAGATTATTTCAATATATCATAGAAGTCTCTATATTTTGTTCTGCAAATATGACTGAAATAATAATATTAATATTGTATGTCTTGTGATTGTTCTTAACTGCTCCTCCTAAACTTGGCCTTGGTTTCCCTTATATGTATGGGAAGCAGACAAGATTTAGGCTGAAATAACATAACTTTTCCTAAATTACATCTCTTCGGATAACTAACATTTGTTATGAAACATAATTAAGAAATAAATAGAGAGATTAAACTGGGCATCCACATTAGTCATGATCTGAGTCTATTAATCACCATAGAGAACCCATGACCACATGTCTAGCAAGGTTCTCCTCTCCAATGATGTAGCATCTAATGAACATGTTTCACCTGCTATTCTAGATGCAATATTTATTAATTTTTTCCTTCACGTTTTAATATACAAAATTCTTGAATTAGCATTGGCAAAATTTTACTTCAAGTTTATCGCCAGGGTAAAAGGATTCTTCAGATTTTCTAGCTTCTTTAGCTTCTTTCTTAAACATTGTCTTCCATTTTTTAATCAGTTGAGGATGTAGACATGGCTGGTGCAGAGCTTCGTGACTCCTTATATTGTTTGAGAAATGAATAGGTTAATCTTGGCAAGATGATCAATATGTTCTTGAGAAGCATAAGTATCTATGGTGGAGATTATTTCTTTCATAATGAATTCCAAAGTCAAAATTCTTTCTAACTATATGTTTGTGTTATTCATCACCTTGTCTTCATTATTTACTTTCTCAAGATCCATTAGTAACAACTGGGCCAATTCATTTTTCCAAGTGCTCTGTTCTTTTAGATTGCCCTCATTATCCAAGAAATTGGGGAAAGCCATATCCAAATGTTGATCAAAATCACCAAGTTCCTCTGTCAACAATTTTTTAAATCTTTCATGTATGTCGATAAGCTCATCATAATCTTTAAACATATGTGTATCAATATCTTCTTCGGCTATCAACTCCTCCTTTTCCACCATTATGAGATGTAATCTTTTATGCTCTTGATAGATATTATGTGTGCTCTCATGTAATGACCATACCCTATCAGTGTTCTTCAGCATCTCCTCAAATCTCTTCTCAATTAATGTTGCAGCCATTTTATATTTGATAGATTTTAGTTCTATATCTAACTGATCACCATGATTTTCAAAATTTTCATCTTTTATCTTCTAGCAAGTAGCCTCAACTCTGGCTTCTACGACTTTCTTATCAGCCTCTAACCATGGTGAATAACTACTTGAGGAGGATGGTAATTTATCTCTGAAGCTAGCAATTTCTTGTCTTAACCTTTCATTTTTTGTAACATACATTTTATTGGTCTTTACTAGCCTCTCCATCTGAGCCTTTGTGAATCTTGTAACATTTACATCCAGGTTAGTAGTCTTCATGGGATTAGTATCATCAACTATTTGCACCAAAAGATGACCAAATACTTTATTTGGGTCATCAATAACCAAAGGCCTTTTATTTGGTGGGTATAAATGCCATATTAGTAAAGTAGCATTGTTTGGATTATAGCCTGACCCTATAGAAACTTTATCTACTCCTTCAATAGTTAGCTGCACCTTTTTGTCTTGATTTCTCCAAAAATTGTCAAACACAATAGGAGATGTCATATCCCATCCAGAGACTAGCATAACCCCTACTTCTTCAAGCAAGGTTCTCCCCTTCTTTGGGGTTATAGTTTGCATTTCCTTGTTAATTTCTACCTACAACTCTTTCAAAGCCTCTGCTTCTAATTTAGGGCTGATATTCTTTATTTTTCCCTAGCATGTTTGCCCTTATATTCATACAAGAAAGCTTTGAACTCAGGGGTTTTGACAAAGTCATTATCAGAAACAAAACATTTACTTTCACTATGCCTGATATCATCTCAGAGTTCATCAAGGGCTTCCATCATGACCACTTCTCTTTCCATAGGGGGTTCATACTTTTCAATCATAGGCTGAGACATTTGTACACCTTCATCTTCACTATCAAATTCTTCTTGCTCTGCAACACTGGTATCAATAGAGAAATTGATATCTAGAGTAGATTGAGGGGAAAGGTGGCATATAGGAACTTCATACTCAGCTTGTGTTTCCCTAATGTCCCTTCTTCATTTTTCAAAAACCTCAAGGGGAACATCCCCAATTAATTATATTTCATGTGCAACTAATGTGTCTATTGTTTCAATAGGAACATTAATCTCAAGAAAAGCTCCTTTATAAGTGGGATTTTTGGCTATCCTCCAAGCCTTTGCTAGCATTATTCGATTATACAGATTTTTTTCTCAACTGCATAGTTCTCATCTATATTTCTGATCAAATCATCATTAACAAATAGCACATGGTGATATCCTTTTAGTTTTTTACTAACTTTGACACTGTTTATGAAATGCTCAGGGTCAAAATTCTCTCTTGCATTTCCTATTGGCATTCTATAATGTTCTAACTTTTTATTAATTGATTAATATCCTTTCTCCAAAACAACTATGAAATCTCCAAAACACAAAGTACCAGGCATCAAGTCCTAGTTATTGTAACTTTTAAGATGCATAAAGTCAGAGTAAGCTAATTGCCTCACAATTTCTAAATAGGCAATTCTGTTAGGACATGTTTTTGGCAGAAAGAATGGTGCTCCCTCATACCCAATGACTCTAATCTTTGTGCAGTCATTGTAAGCATACCAATCACCAAAATTGTGATTGATTTTCCCATTTTTGTCCTTGTCTTTTGGCCGAAGAAATTTTTGCACTTACATTGACAGGCTATATTCACATGGATGGTCCAATAGTTTATACAAAAGTTTCACAAAATACTCTTCAAAGTATAGGTAGTGTGATCTCTTATATCTACTATCCCAGATAGCTGTAGACATTTGTATAGGATTGATGTTTCCATTCCTATCCAAGTCTCTTACTCTCAAACATTCATCCCACATACACATATTTTGTCCCTCATACAAAACAAGATGCATGAACAAAGAGTAATGCATGAATTTACCACGCCCATTCTTTATAGAAACCAAATTGTTATGAAGATCATTAGCAAGGTATTCAATATAATCTAGAGGCCATGCATCTTGGCTTTGCACATCTATGGTAAGGACCATTGGTGCAACTTCCATAAACAGAGGGGCATCCAAGCCAAGTAATTGGTAGATAGACTAGTAGGTGTATCTCAAATACTCCTCAAAAAATTCTATAGAATAGGGTGGATCCTCAACCCCTAACAATACTCTGATCATTTTCCCTTCATCTCAGGGCCTATGTATGGGTAGCCTCCATCTCTTATAACTATTGCTCAAATTGTAATATTTATTTAATAGGTCCCTAATTCTAAATTTCATATCAAAGCTAGTGTCCAACTGAAACACCATGGATATATAATTCTTGGTGACAGGGATGAAACCAAATCCATCATTCAACTCAATCATTTAGGTCTACAGATTGTATTTCGTGGCTAAATCTTTTAACAACTCCACATTGATGAACACATTTGGTACTACCAGTTTTCCCAGGTTCAGTCTCCATGGGTTGGAGACATGTTTATGCCTATGCATTTTCTTATAGTGATAGAGAAACATATCATACCCCCTTATTAGGGTCCATGTGTCCCCTATTTGTCTGTTTATATCCTCCAATTTCTTGGCTTGGGGGTTCAATTGGGCATTTCTTCTAGACCTCTATCCTGAACCTGGGCATTGGTCTATTAAATCCTAGTTTAAATGTCTTTCTTCTAATTTCTACCTCTTACCCTTAAGGTTTTTGGTCACATCTTCCATTATGAAACCTATGTATAACAAAAAACCCTACTTCTGTGGTTGTAATTCAAACCAGTTTGTGTATTCTACAAATTTTAAGCCGAGCTCAGAGTACTTACTTGGATATCTTCTCTGGCTCTGGAATTACTATTTTCTGCCATGCCTTGCCCTTGCTTTTCGTGGTTGCTTAATTGTTTCAATCTTCTGAAGATTTATCTCAATATACTCGACTCTAGTGTATTAATGGTGTCTCAAGGAAGCTTTCATGTCATCAAAGGGACATTTAATTTTTGAATAAGGGCCATTTGATCGCCAACAAACATGTCTTGTCACTATTCCATCGGGATGACCAATTTTGTGATCCCATCGACATTTCTTTCTATCCCCGATGTCTTTTATTTATTGATTCTTTTAGTTCCTTTGGAATTTCAGAGTGACCTCAATTGATTTCATATCAATATCACATTTCTTCGAAAACCCTTTTGTGAAAAATCTCTTCAATATTTGCTTGTCTCTTTGATGTGTTTATAAATCTCATTTTATTAGAGGGACCAATGTTTGGGCTTCTCCGTTATGTATCCATCCCTTCGATGTTTGTTTATTAAGCATACGTTTCACCTTTTTGGTGGGACTGGGAATCACTTCACACCGATATCCTAGAGTCATCTCAAAATGCTTTATAAATGTTATCGCTTTATTGGTGGGACACATTTAATTCTCACACCGATGTACCTTTATCTCTTCGATGAATTTTAGTGCTTTCATAATATCAAAGAGACCCTTAAGTCATTCAATCCAATACTTCATAGTCTTTTCGATCCTTTAAGTGTATAGGTTTGGCTTTTCAGTCCCCTTGATCTTTCATTGTTAGCTCGATATGCCAATGAGTTATATCACACAACATTTATGCCCTTTGATTATTTATTCCTTGTATTATCAAAGAGACTCGTAGATACTTCTCTTTGATATATGACAACACCTTCGACACAAATTCTTTCTGGATATTGAAGGGACTCCAAAATGAGTTCCCTTGATATGGCACTTTCTCAGCGATAACGTTTGCATCACCTTTTCAAAGGGATATTGGGATGAGTCTTTTCGATGCAGAAGTATCTCTCTAATATGATTTTTGTATTTATGGTGAGGGCGACAAAACATTGGTTTATTAGGGTTATGACTCATGAGTCAGACAAATGGATTATTTTAGGTGAGGGAAATTTTAAAATGGCATTTTAGGTGATGATATTACGGAGGAAAATGAAATTTTACAAAAAAATTGGGGTTAAATTTTTTGTACCAACAGTGGCTCTGATTGGGGATGAATGACTGTGAGGTCATTGCAAGAATCCAGAAGTATTCTTTGGGATGCAGACCAATGGTGGGGATGGTGGAAAAAAAGGAAAATAAAAATCCTAATCTATTGTGCATGGAAATTAAAATTTTAAGAGAAGAAGTTCAGGAATTGTTGATGCACTGGCAACTTCTGTTCTTCACCAATCAAATTTTGTATGTAGTATGAGTCTTCACCACATTTACCAGTGATGATAAATGGGCCTAACCATAATGCTTCAAATTTCCCATGCTTCCCTTTATCCTGGCCTTTGGCATTCCATTTAAGGACCATGTTATCCATTTTAAATTTCTTGTCCTTTGCCCTTTTGTCAAACAAATACTTCATCTGTGACTACAATTTTTCATTTTGCTCCTAGGCTTAAGTCCTGATTTCATCTAATTCAGCCAATTGTTCTATCATTTCTTCCATAGGCTCAGGGACATCTATATCTTCTTGAAGGATAAACTTAGAGATTGGTAAAAGGTTATGCATTGGGATCCTAGCTTGTGCTCCATACACCAATTTGAATGGAGAATTTCCATTGTCCTTCTTTATAGTAACCCTATCTTCTCATAGAGCCATTTTTTAGTTTGGAATCCCATGCTTTCTTGTTGTCATCCAACATCCTCTTGATTATTTTTATAATACTTTTGTTACTCGATTCTGCCTGCCTATTGGCTTGAGGATGGTATGGTGAAGCATATGAAATTGTTATGCCATAGGAATCATAGAATGTCTTAAATTCTTTTAATATAAAGCACATACCGTTGTCTATGATGAGCCTTACAGGCACCCCAAATCTAGTAATAATGTTCTCTAGTAGGAAATTAATCACTACTCTACTATTGGCTTGCCTTGTTGGAATTGCTTCTATCCATTTTGTAAAATAATCAGTGGCCAACAAGATCCATCTGTGTCCACCACTAGATCTGTCTATGATTTCCCCTATAAAGTCAATTCCCCATTGGTGAAAAGGTGCTTCAACTTGCATTGATCTCAAGGGTAGGGCTCCCTGATAATTCAATTTGCCAAAGAACTTTAGACACGCTTCACACTTTTTGACATATCTGTAGGTATCATTGAAAACTTTAGGCCAATAATAGCCTACTCTTAGTATCTTATGAGCAATGGTTTTTATTGAGAAGTGTCATCCACATACACCTTTACGCATTTCTTGCAATATCCGCTTTGCTTGTGTTTCATCTAAACATAATAATAAGACACCGTCCCTATTTTTCCAATATAAATCCCCATTCGTGAACACATATTTGAAGCATGTAGTTTTAAGGTTCTTCTCTGATTGTCATTTAACCCTTCAGGACACTTCATGTGTTTGAGATAATATATCACATTGGTGTACCATGGTGTGCATTCAATGCTTGCAATCATATCACATTCCTTCTCTACATTGCATATTTGTGAAGCCTCCAAGTTAGATTCAGCCATTAACTTGGCTAACCCTTGCCTCCTTACTAGTTTGGTGATTTGAATATCAATATTAAACTCCTGAATATGATTTATCCACTTGCATCTTCCTCCTATGACCTCGGTTTAAACAAACATATCCTTAACTGCAACATTAGGCACATAAGCAATCACTGTTGTCCCGACCAAGTAAGGCCTAAATGCCTTGAGTTCTTTTACAAGGGCATAATCTTGCTTTTTAGTAATATCATACTTTAATTCTACCCCTTGAAGTAATTTATTAAAGAATGAGATGGGTTGTTCATATCCTTCATTATTCTTTTGTAACATTACGTCTGCCACTATGTGAAATGATGTAAAAGAAAATATCTGGAATGGTTTGTCAATGTTTGGAGATTTTAATATAGGTGCTTCCTTAATTGCTCTCTTAATTGACACAAATGCATCAATAGCTTCTTCTATCCAATCAACTTTTGAACATTTCTTTAACATCTTTGAGATTGGCTTGACAATCTCTATGAAGTTTGATATGAATCTCCTGACAAAGTTAATTTGTCCAAAGAACGACTGGATCAATTTTATAGTTTTTGGAATAGGAATTTTATCAATAGATTCCACCCATTCAGGATCAATCCTTACTCCATCTTTTGATACTATGTGTCCTAGTAATTTGCCCTCTGTTATAGGAAAATGACATTTATTTGGGTTTAAGGAAATGCCATATTCTAATGCCCTGATAAAGATCTTTTCCAAGTGTGCATAGTGGTCTTTGGCCTTTTTGGAGTACACTATCAAATCATCTTGATAGACCACCATGATAGTATTGATTAGGTCAGAAAAGGTTACATCCATATCCCTTTGAAATGTTGCTCCAACATTTGTGAGGCCAAAAGGCATTCTCACATACACATATGTACCCCAGGGTGTGGTTAAAGTAGTTTTATACTTTTCTTATTCTTTGAATTTCACTTGGTTGTACCCTGAGAAGCCATCCATCATAGATAACAACTCACATCCTATCACCCTTTGTAGCATTGCTTCCATGTTTGGAAGTGGATAATTGTCTTTGAGTGATGAGATATTTAAATTTCTAAAATCCACACATAATCTTATGTCTCCATTTTTCTGTCTTACTGGCACCAAATTTGAGACCCAAGAAGAATGTCTAATTGCCTTGATTATTCCACCATCTTTGAGTTTCATGATCTTCTCTTGCATCTTAGGTGCTAATGTGGGATTTATGGGTCTTTGTTTCTATCTAAATGGTTTAGCATAAGGTTTCAATGGTATTTCATGTTGGAATAAGACTTCTCTGTATGTCTTTAGATCATCAAAGGACCAAGCAAACACATGTTTATATCTTTTAAGTAGGGCTATAAGCATTTCTCTGACTTTAGGGCTGATCTTTTTTCCAATGTAGACCTTTTTAGGAGCCATCTCTGTTCCCAGATTGATCTCCTCAACATCCTTAAGATTGACTGGTGTAGGTTTGAGATTAAATCTATCATGTCCATCGAATACTCTTTCTAGGGCTACAAGACCTTTTGGTATTTTGTTTATTTTGAGTTGCACTACCTCTTTCCCAAAAAAAGTTTCCTTACCATCTACCTCTTCCGCAAATGCATTGAAATCTATTTCCTGAGATTCATATTGGTCCACACAATGAAGAAACTTAATCAAATCATCATCATCATTGAACACTTGTCAATTATAGATATTATCAGGGACTGTAGGCCTGGTCTTTAATTCCACCTCTATTATTCCTGATAATGTGATATCATCTCTCTTTAGGGCTACATTTTCTAGGAAGTCTACCATTATGTTTTTAGATCTTTCTACCCAGTCTATAGAGAATGCATCAAAAAGTTTGATAGTGTCCCAAGAAACATTTCTATATTGCTTTAACCTCTTATTTTTTTATGAATATTTTTCATTGACTTATGAGACAACTAGTTCAGAATCTCCATACACTGCTAGCAATTTGATTCCATACTTTGTGGCAATGTTCAAACCCAATAGCAACACCTTGTATTCAGTGATATTATTAGTGCATTCAAAGGTTAACAAAAATGAATACTTGAATGTCTTGCCCAATAGTGAGATGAATACTATTCCTGCTACATTCCCCACTTTATTGCATGCAACATCAAAATACATTTCCCATACACCATATTTATCAAGATGAGATTTCCTATCGTTCAGTTTTGTATTTTGCAATTCAGGTTGTGATTTCTCAATTCTGAAACTCCTAAGATCCATGTCACAGAAACAATTCATCTAGTTTGGATTAGGATGTTCTATAATATTTTCATATCTTGGCTCTCTACACAACTTGACTTCCTTTCCATTTACTAGTATTGTTGCATATGACAAGTAAAATTTGACATTTTCCCCTACTACAACAGTCCACTGTCTAGATAACAACATACCATAGTATGGTGGAGTATCTACTATAGTTATATCAGTTTTGTAAGTAGCTTCAGGGCATGAGGCCAATTTCAATTCTACATCCTTCATGACTCCAACAATTGGGATGGACCTATTGTCCAATGCATAGCATTTACCATATGTTGTGTCCACCCACAAGCCTAATTCTTTCATAACAACTATTGGCATGATGTTTATTGTTGCTTTAGAGTCAATCATGCAATTTATTTCCAGTTTGTTATTATTCAATAGTGTTATATAGAATGGGTCCACTTGGGAAGGATTCTTTGTTATGGTATCACCAAGATAGATTTCAGGTGTTTTCATGATTTCTTGTCCAACATTGTTTATTTTGGTTTCTAACCCTTCTTTGTTTTTGTTTCGATTTTGTTGTTTGTTTGATATATTAGAAATCAATTTGAGAGCACTGTCCTTGTATTCATCTATTTTCATCATCTCCAGTAATGGTACTGACATCTTTATTTGAGACAATGCTTGTGTTATGTCAAATGAAGGAGTAGTGGTTAATTGCTTTGTTTTTTCTATCTTATTGTAGCCTTTTTCTTCATATTGCTGCTTACCGCTATCCTTTGTCTTATTTTGCTCAACCTTTTGTTGTTTCCATGTGTGTATCTTTCTGAGTTTCTCCTTTCTTCTAGTTATCCAAGACACCCCTCTTATGATTTGGCTCTTTGGTGAACAAGCTTCTAGGTATTCCCTGATATGCATTTATGGTTCTATTCCTCATATTGTAATTAATTCTAGCCTAAACCACAAAAATAATTGTAAGAGCTCTTTTCTCTTCCTTAGTTGGTTTTCTTAATTGGAACTATGGGACTGTATTAGGTAAATAATGAAAGGAAGCTAGGTGTGCGGAAATCATTTCCTATACTAATCTAATGAGGGGAGAGCTATACAAATTTAGTTTAATTCTTATCATTATAGCAACATACAACATCTAACAGAGTTATTACAGCAATACACAAGAACTAGAAAGAAGACAGAAGAAGAGAGACAAAGATATATGGTGGGGAAAACCCTTATCAGGTGAAAAACCCCACACTCAGAAACTTGCACAATGTATTAACAAATCTGAAAGTTGTTTACAATACACTTACAATGAAAGATTCAATGGTCTTCGACACTCATGTCTGGAGTCAATCGGGCAGCGTAATAGTACTTGTAAACTTGTGATACAAACTCCATCTCCAAGCACTTGTTTATATAGGAAATACAAGGTAATATTGGACCTATCTTGGGATGGGTGTCCAACTTGGCTTCATGGACCAAAACCCATGCCTAAGGACACTTGGTCAACATTGTAGAATATGCCTAACACTTGTCCATAGCTCCCATCCCAAAGAGGTCACCTATTTCCAAAATGGGCTATGACAGATGCTCTTACGACACTTATGACAGTCATAGAATCTGTCATAGCAGTTACAACTTACGGCTGTAAGAGAATCTATCATACACATATTATAAATAGCATATTCTCTTACAACATGTCATATTCCACCTTGGGGCACCCAAATATGCCTTATTCAAAGATGCTTCATGACACATGTCATCACCTATCTTACAAACTTCTATTTCTGACTCTTACATGTCATAGATTCTGTCATAGGAATCCATCATAACCGTTTCGGTCAATATTCCCTTACACAACATGGAAGATATTGACACATGGTAGAATGCTCCTACCACAAAGTGGGATTCCTATCTCCTCATGTGAGGACAAAATTACAAGTTGTCATATTCCATGTAGGATCGACACATCACCGTTCCACATCCCACAATATGACAATATGGAATTTACAAATATTTACAACATAGGCAATTAAATAATAAATGCAAACATTAATAATGTAAGGAATTAGCAAGGTTGAGACACCTTAATTCCCAACATTCTCCCACTTGTCAAACACCTTCTAAGAGCCAATAGAAAATAGGATTTAACTGCTATAGGCCAAGAGGCCGATAGACTCCGAACACCATCTAAAATTCTCTGTGCCCACTGGTTTCATCAATGCATCTGCAACATTCTTCAAAGTATATACCTTCTCCAAATTTACCATTCCATCCTCAACCATGTCTCATACGAAGTGAAACTGAACATCAATGTGCTTTGTTATAGCATGGAAAATTGGATTCTTTGCAAGTCAAATTGCACTCTGACTGTCATAACTGATCGTGATCTGACCTGCATCAACACCAATATCTGAACACAATCTCTTAAGCCAAATGGCTTCCTTACAAGTATGAGTTTCTGTCATATACTCAGCTTCTTTCATGGACAAAGCAAGAATAGGTTGTCTCTTACTCATCCAACTAATAGCACCACCAAATAGTGTAAACACATAAGCACTGGTGGATCTCCTGTTGTTAATGTCACCTGCCCAATCTGAATCTACAAATCCATGAATATTAATAGAATGCGGAGGTCCTAAAACATTACCATGATAGCAAATGGAATACTTGGAAGTGCCCCTCAAATATATGAACACTCACTTAACTGTATCCCAATCAACCCATCCCGGATTAGCCATAAATCGACTAAGGACTCCCACTGCTTGGGTAATGTCTGGTCTTGTGTAGACCATAGCATACATCAAACTACCAACAACACTAGCATAAGGTACTATGCTCATGTCCTCCACCTCACTAGGAGATTTTGGACAATCCTCAACAGAAAACTTTGTCCCCAAAGAAATGGGAAGACACAATGGTCTACAATCTGCCATGTTGAACCTGTCCAACACGATCTTCACATACTTACTCTGGCTTAACCAAAGTTTTTTGTTGGTTCTGTCTCTTTTGATTTCTATTCCTAGAATGTACCTATCTGCCCCTATATCTTTCATTTCAAATTGTGCTGACAACTAAGATTTAAAATCAAAAATCATATTTTTACCCTTCCCAATGAGCAACATATCATCAACATATAGTGCAACAATGAGAATACGATCACCATCAAATTTATAGTACATACAGTGATCCGATTTCAATCTCACAAATCTAATTGACAACACAAAGGCATCAAACTTCAAGTACCATCTCCTAGGGGATTGCTTCAAACCATACAAAGACTTATTAAGTTTGCAAACCAAATTTTCTTTACCTTTCACCATGTAATGCTCTAGCTGTGACATGTAGATTTCTTCCTTCAAGTCACCATGAAGGAAAGCTATCTTCACATCCATTTGTTCTACCTCTAAGTCATAAGCTACTACGAGAGACAACAGGAATCAAATGGATGTCAGCTTTCCAATGGGAGAGAAGATCTCACCATAATCTATACCCTCCACTTGTGAATACCCCTTTGGAACCAATCTAGCATTATACTTCTCAACACTGCCATTTGCACCAAATTTCTTCTTGAACAACCATTTGCATCCAATGGGTTTTCATCCAGGAAGCAAAGGCACCATGTTCCAAGTTTGATTCTTTTCCAAAGAAGCCATTTCATCCTCCATGGCCTCCTAGGAACCTACATCTTTCATGTCCATAGCCTCTAATACAATTCTAGGTTCATCATTGTTAGTAACCAAAGCATAGGAACAACTAGAATCAAGCAATGTGAAACCAAACCTTTCAGGTTGCTTTCTTATCTATGTTCCTCAAGAGCTAAGGTTGAGGTTCAGCTTCTTCATCCGAGCTTTCAGAGCTGCTAGAGCTCTCCTCATCATCAAGTCCAACATTGTCTTTTTGTTCAGTCTTCTCAAGGGTAGCAGGAAATTGAACAACATCCTCTTTCTTTACTATTTCTTTTGGCTACAAAATAGTGGAAGAAGGTGTAAGCTCTTTGAAGATGACACTTTTGCTATACAACACTTTTTCAACCACAGGGTCCCAAATCTTGTATCCTTTCACACCGACACCATAGCCAATGAAGATACACTTAACAACCTTGTTCTATAATTTTGACCGCTTCTCCCTAGGCACATGTACATATTCCTCACAACCAAAAACATGAAGATGTCTTATTGAAGGCTTTCTACCAAACCACACCTCCATGGGTGTCTTTCCAACAAGAGCTGATGTAGGAGATCTATTAACAAGATAGCAAGTAGTGGCAACAGCTTCAGCCCAAAACTTTTGTTCTAGGCCAGCTCCACTAAGCATACTCCTAGCCTTCTCCATCAGTGTCCTATTCATCCTCTCTGCAACTCCATTTTGCTGTGGGGTGTATGAAGTTGTCTTATGTCTTTCAATCCCAAGTTCCTTGCAATACTTATCGAATTCTGTAGAACAAAACTCAATTCTCAAACATTTAATCTTTTTACCAGTCTAATTTTCAGCAAAGGCCTTAAACTCCTAAAACTTGCTATAGACTTCAGATTTGCTTCTGAGAAAATAAATCCATGTCCTTCTACTGTAATCATCTATAAAAGATACAAAGTATATAGATTTTGATAATGAAGGAATATTAACATGACCAAATACATCAGAATGAACAAGGTCCAACACACTAGAAGACTTGTGAGAACTCGAATAAAACTGAACATGATTTTGCTTTCCATAAATGCAATGTTCGCAAAATTTGAACTCAAGATTACAATCATCTAACCCCTCAATGATGTTTTTATTTTTTAGGGTATGCAGACCCTTCTCACCAATGTGGCCAAATCTCTTATGCCATAACATTATCTTTTCAGCAGGAAGTTTAACGTCTAATGTACAATTACAACCATCAAGACTAGAAACAACATATTTCTTCACTGCTCATTCAGATGGTTGGGATGAAGTGATTGCTGCCCTCTTCCTTGAGTTAGAAGAACTCTTACATTCTGAAATGCATGCCTCCAGCTGAAACAAAGTACCTCTCCTAATACCCTTAGCAAGCACCATAGCTCCTCTAGTCATCTTGCATCCTTCTTTCAAAAAGACAACCTGCACACCTGCATCATTCAAACTACTTACAAAAGTAGGTTCCATGCTAAGCCTGGGATGTGCATAACCCCAGAGATCCCCTTCACTCTACCATCAGGGAATCAGATAGAGACTCTTCCATGACCAACAATCTTTAGATGAGAGTCATCACCCAGATACACCTTTCCACCATCAAAATCCTCATACTTAGTGAACTAGCCTCGATACGAGGTCATGTGGAATGATGCACCAGAGTCGATTAGCCACACATTATCAGATGCATGGGTTTCTAGGGCTACAATGAAAGCATCACCATCATCTTGTGACTTATCAGAATCTGAATCAAGAGCTTTCTTCTTCTTCTTCTCCTCTTTGCATTCCTTTCAAAAATGCCCAGTTTTTCCACAGTTCCAACAAAGAGCCTTGGACTTTCCAGGAGATTTGAATCGCCCATGGGATTTGGATCTACCCTTCTTAGCTTTCTTGTCCTTCTTCTTCCCTTTCTCCTTGGGTCTTCCATGAACTACAAGGGCCTCTTTGGCTACCTCAAAAGACTTTCTCCGCATCTCTTTAGACAACAGCAAAGAAACCACTTCTTCCATTTTGAATGTGGATGTGATGCTTCCAATAGCCATGACAAGATGCTCCCATGAGTCTGGCAAAGAACAAAGCAAGGTCATACATTGATCCTCCTCCTCCATCTTTACACCAATAGATGTCAACTGTGCAACCAGCATGTTAAAAGTATTCATATGTTCAACAATGGATCCTCCATCCTCCATTTGAAGAGAATACAACTTCTTTCTTAGAAAAAGTTTATTAACCGAGGATTTTGCTTGATACACATCTCCCAACTTCTTCCAAAGTAGTTTTGTAGTAGTCTCTTCATGGACATTTAACAACATAGAATCAACAAGACTTAGCCTTCTGATCCTTGAGATCCTAGTCATCTTGTGACATTACAGCTAGTTTAGTTCCATTAACACATTCCCAAAGGTCTCGGTGAACAAGCATGTCTTCCATCTTGAGCTTCCATAGCTCGAAATTACTGCCATTAAACTTCTCCACTTCAAACCTTCCTGATGTGCTTTCCATCTCCTTGCTGCAATAGAAATTAGAATACTCTACACAGACTCCCACTCAACTTAAGATCAGCTCAAAAAACCCCTACCCAATAGCTAAGACCAAAACTGGCCAGGCTCTGATACCAACTAAAAGGAAGTTAGGTATGCGAAAATCGCTTCCTACACTAATCTAATGAGGGGAGAGCTATACAAATTCAATTTAATCCTTATCACTACAACAAAATACAACATCTAATAGAGTTATTTCAGAAATACACAAGAACCAGAAAGAAGACAGAAGAAGAGAGACAAAGATATACGGTGGGGAAAACCATTATCGGGTGAAAAACCCCACACTCAAAAACCTGCACAATGTATTAACAAATCTGAAAGATGTTTACAATACATTTGCAATGCAAGCTTCAGTGGTCTTTGACACTCATGTCTAGAGTCAATTCGGTAGCATAACAGTACCTGTAAACTTGTAATACAAACTCCATCTCCAAGCACCTATTTATATAGGAAATACAAGGCAATATTGGACCTATCTTGGGATGGGCGTCCAACTTGGCTTCATGGACCAAAACCCATGCCTAATGACACTTGGTAAATATTGTAGAATGTGCCTAACACTTGTCCATAGTTCCCATCCCAAAGAGGTCACCTATTTCCAAAATGGGCTATGACAGATGCTCTTACGACACTTACAACCGTCATAGAATCTGTCATAGTGGTTACAACTTACAGCTGTAAGAGAATCTATCATACACATGCTATAAATAGCATATTCTCTTACAACATGTCATATTCCACCTTGGGGCACCCAAATATGCCTTATTCAAAGATGCTTCATGACACATTTCATCACCTGTCTTACAAACTTCTATTTCTGACTCTTACATGGCATAAATTCTGTCATAGGAATCCGTCATAACCGTTTCGGTCAATATTCCCTTACACAACATGGAAGATGCCGACACATGGAAAAATGCTCCTACCACAAAGTGGGATGCCTATCTCCTCATGTGAGGACAAAATTACAAGTTGTCATATTCCATGTAGGATTGACACATCACCGTGCCACATCCCACAATATGACAATATGGAATTTACAAATATTTACAACATATGCAATTAAATAATAAATGCAAACATTAATAATGTATGGAATTACCAAGGTTGATACACCTTAATTCCCAACAAATAAGTGGTTCCTTCATTATTATCTTCCTGATCAGAGAAGATTTCTTGTTGAACCATGTTAACATTATACCTTTGGTTGCTCACATTGTATTCAAACCCATATTTTTCAAAGGATGAGTATTCTTCATCAATTTGGTGAGGTCTCATTCCTAACATGTTTATAGTATGATCATCCCTATCCTGATCGTAAGATATTTCATTTTCTTTTAATGACTATGCCACTACACACTATTCTGATGAATGTGGTAGGTTGCATGCTAAACACCATGAATTATTTTTTGCCACATGTGTCACATGTTTCTTTAAAGGATCACGGGTTTCTTTACTATAATTCTTCTTTTATTTGTTACCCACAGGTCTCCCATCCTTCCAATTAGTGTTGTAGGGCATATCATGTAACCTAGGCCTCTCATTCCTATAATAGTTTGCTTGCCTAGTCTAATGATTGTTAGGACTTTGTGGAACTCTGATGTTTTCCCTTTTTCCAAGTTTTCCAACAACTCTTCTGTTATTTTCAATATTCATAGAAGCTTTCTGAGCTTCTGCAAGAGTAATAGGAGCTCTATTTTTGAGTTCATATCTAGTTTTGGGATCAAAGGATTTTTAAGTATAAAGCTAGGGCCATACCATCTGAGGGTTTTAACTTAGGCGAGATTTTATGGTATATTTTTTAGAACCTCTGGTTGAAATCCACAACTGATTCATTATGGTATTTTTGTATGCCTGTCAGCTCATGCACAACAAAATTTGGGTCACATTGATTTCCATATTGTTCTTTAAAATAATCTATAAAATCTTCAAAAGAATTGATTGAAGTATCAGGAAAATTCTTATACCAATCCCTAGCATATTCAATCAGGGATAGCATAAATGATTTCATGAGGGCATCTTCATATTGTACATCATAACTATCCATAATTGTCTTAAAGTTTTTGATATGTTCTTTTGTTGAAATAGCATTATTCCTAGAAAAATTTGGGAGTGCATTTCTCAAATCATTGTCAATGGGGTCGGGACAGATTTGATACCCAGATAAATCTAGCTGCTTGTATATGTTTCTATTCAGGGGTCCTTACAGGTTTTGATTTGGTAGGTATTGTTGGTGGTGGTGAGGTACATGTTGATGTACATTATGATGTGGGTTTATATTTCCATGTACATTTTGCTGGCGAGGTGGAACATGATGCTAACCAGGAGGTGGATAGGTATTAACCATATGTTGGGAATTCATATGAACATTATGTGTTCTTGGGTTTCGTGGTGGAATGTTCTGCTGCACATAACTAGTGTTACCTATATTTTGTGGTGCTTTCGAAGCATTTAAACCACTTACACTCTAATGTGACCCTTGTGGATTGCTCGTAGGAGCATGCCCACTTTGCTTATGGGGGGTATATACTTTGAGCTGGTTGTTCCACATCAAGATTTTATCTGCTACAACTCTTGCTTTATTTGTTCTTCCCCTTCTTTCAGTTTAGCTAGCCTAAGCTCTTCCTATAATTTCTGTAAATTTTGTCATACCTCATTAGCATTTCACGTGTCTTTTTGTAGACTACCTTGAGTCTATGTGGATGTCATTTGATCCATAAACTCATTTTGAACTTCCCCACCATGTTGCAGTACCATTTTATAATCATATTCTACTTGCATTTGCATCCTTTCCCGTTCAAGTCATGCCTCAAATTCAAGCTTCTTTTGAGGGTTGGGTCACTATTGGTCTAGAATATCACCAAATCTATTTTGTTTAGATTGGGTAGGATTACTTTTTGATTAGAATCATTCATGAAATTCTGATTCATGTAAAGGAGTAAACTGTTGTGTTAGTAGAGGTTGTTCTGATGTATTTTCTGAGTACTTTGGTTATTAATTTGAGTGCGTTCTAACTAATTTCATATTCCATTCTTCTTAGTAGGGACCTTTGAAGGTGGGGATCATTGCTTATCATTCAACTTTTTATCATTTGTCTTAGATCTCCTACCGTCCATGTTGCAAGAGACTGAGATCTTGTTCTAGAGTCGCCACCTCTCTTAGAGAGGAATGATGTTAGCTTCTGGGTCTTCTCCACTAGCAGAGTTATAATTTTTCAATTCTTGACTCTTTGACTGGTTAGGCTCAAACCAAATATTTTGGAGTTCTCCCCAGTAGAGTCGCAAATTCTATTAGGTCTCAAAAATGTAGGGTGCAAACCCTAAGAGGATGCCAGGCTCTATGATCAGGTTTGCATTGTTTTTGGCCAATGAAACAGAGCAACCCTATGTCGTTTTGGACTCCCTGCTCTTTAGGTTCTGGTAGACCTAGGCGGGTATACCTTCAATAGTTAAGTAGATTTACGAAGTGTGTATTGTTTGATTATAGTGATCTATTTTCTAGTGGCATATGCATGTGAAAATAGATAGAAGAGTGATAGGTAAGTCTAAGAAGATTATGATTTTCAAATTAAATGTGATCACTACCTATTCTTATTGGGCTAATGGGGTCAAGATTTGTATGATTGCAGATTTATGTATTTGGCTTAACTCTAACTACCTTGCAATTTTAAATGTTTATACCTTGTATAAACGTGCAAGACTATTGGTTATTAGACTCTTCTTTAAAATCCCATTGATATCTTTTCAAGTTACTGTGATTGTCTAAAAATATTTTAATTCTAGCTTGAAGGAAACCAACTAAGATGACTTATTTAAAGGGTTTTAACTCTAGGCAGTGACCAATAAACAGAAATTACTTAGAACTTAAATCAACTTCTCACATAAACTAATCAAGCATACCACATAGAGACAACAAATGTGCCTTGATAAATCAAAATGATCTAAATAACTAGAAAAGACCAATATGGAGATAGCCAAATAACTCATAAAAATGAATATCCACTAAGTAATTGAACACCAAAGATAAGTCCACTACTTAACTCTTCTTTCCCATTACATTATTTCAAAAATTTATAGAAGTCTCTATATTTTGTTTTGCAAATATGACTGAAATAATAATATTAATATTGTATGTCTTGTGATTTTTCTTAACTACTCCTCCTAAAATTGGCCTTGGTTTCCCTTATATGTATGGGAAGCAGACAAGCTTCAAGATGAAATAACACAACTTTTC
Source organism: Cunninghamia lanceolata (assembly GCA_027924645.1). Taxonomy (NCBI): domain Eukaryota; kingdom Viridiplantae; phylum Streptophyta; class Pinopsida; order Cupressales; family Cupressaceae; genus Cunninghamia; species Cunninghamia lanceolata. The sequence continues at coordinate 1,170,402 of BSBN01000346.1, forward strand.
CTAAATTGCATCTCTTCTGATAACTAACATTTGTTATGAAACATAATTAAGAAATAAATAGAGAGATTAAACTGGGCATCCACATTAGTCATGATCTAAGTCCGTTAATCACCATAGAGTGTTGATAATTGAGAGGGGGGGTGAATCAGTTACCCTAATTATTTCTGCTTTCTGAACTTTATTAATAATCAAAGTGACATTAATCCAAATGAGCAAACATAATCATGAAATGGAAATACACATGACACAGTATTTTTGACCTAGAAACCCTGTTAAGGGAGAAAACCATGGGGTGATTAACCCAAGATTGTATTCTCTGTTAGAAGAATGGAAATACAAATGGCACTTGCCAAATAGGGCTCACTGCCCGAGCACACTGCTCACAAGAAGGCACACTGCCTACAAGAGACACATTGTCTACAAAAAGAGTGTTACACAATACTTTGAACTGATTGGAAGCATCTACATATGCTGGAGTTCAGTTTCGGTTAGGCTCGATACACTGATCTGCTGCACTTCATCTTTCCTCTTCTTTTATGCTGCTTTCCTTTCACATACCGGACCTTCCTTACTGCTTTCTCTCTGCTCTTCTACTTTTATTTGCACATCACCAACTACAACCACACATCTCATAACTAAATCCATCTTGTATATATATCCGCACAAGTGATTTCATCACCTTTCAAGTCGGCATCCAGAATAGTCAATCTTTTCATAAGCTCTGATCTGTCAGCTGAATCCTTGCATACAAAGTAATGCGGATCAAGCATATACTTGTAAAAGTCATCAATCACATCGGCCAAACATAACTTAAGCCTTAAGAACCTTTTCCATCATCAGCAACATATCCGAAATAATGTCTGATGTTTTGCCAGTCAGTTCTTCCTTTGTTCATACTATCACTTGGGAACCCGATACTCAAGTGATTATATCTTTTTCTTCATCTATCACCGGAGGCTAAATCCTTGGAATCTAACACTCAAGGTAGTCCTCTTGACTTCCCCAAATCCACACTTCACCAAGATACTTCCTCTAAGAGATCTGGACCTGTCTGTCGGACATCGCCACATGCTCTATTCATGTTTATCAGACCACAACATTCTTCACTCTGACTTCCGGTAGAGACATACCATGTCTTGTGGATGTGTGGAATGAACTTTGTTGCCATCAATGACAACAATCATGAATCCATATAGTGTCTCTTGCCAACAATCTCCCCCTTTGGCATTGATGGCAACACTTAGTGAAAAATGACTAAGTGTTTACACTATGCTCCCCCTTGGCTGATGCTCTATTTTTATATACATTTTCCAGAGCTCCCCCTTAGTTAGATTCCTCATTTTTCACTGCTCCTCACTCCCACTTTGACATTAATGGCAGAAGTTAGGGTCCGCATACCAAAATTTGCAAAAATTTAATTATACTTAGCCGCATAAGTATATACATATGGAATACTTACATATACTGCAGTATGTCTACAAAAGTTGTTTTCAGTTGAATGAATTATGTAGCCCAACTTTGCTTCATTTTGTCCAAAATTGATATATGACCGCTCAATAGAAAAGCAAATGCATCTGCCCTTTTTAGATTTGTTGGATCATTTGTCTGAGCTGTGATTTGAGCTTCTTTTATGGCCTCATGCATGGCCTCTAACTTAGGGACAATTATCCCTCTAAGCTCACTTAACCTGCTTATTCTATTTTTCTTCTCTTTTTCAAGCTTCTTAATCTCATTCAAAACTCCAACCGTTTGACATTCTTGATTTATTATTGATGTAGAAAGTGGATCAAAATTTTGAGAAAGTTTTAATAGTTTATCCTCCTATTCTTTCATTTTCTTCTCAATTTCCACTGTTGCTTTGGACCAGGAAATACAAAATTTGTATACTTCACCGCTGCTAGGCCCTTAATATTGGTGTACATAGGGTTATGAATAGTCGGCTTGTGGCTATCTTAACTCCTAACTAAGTCATATTATCATTATTATATTGTTATTTAGTTGTTTATGTCAGCCTAAGGCTTCTATAGGGCTATCTAAGTCAGCCTGGGTGATATCCTAGGTATAAATAGGTATATATAGGAGGTAGTGAGTCTCATTTCACATCATATTGAGTATTGTGTTCTTACTAAAGACTATTGGAGGTATCCCCCTCGAAGAGGATTAGGAGGTTGCCCCCTTGAAGTGGCATATTATTATCAAGTATTTGCAGCATATTACTATTATATTCAGATATTGTGCAAGTTGTTTCATTACAAGTGGTATCAGAGCATGATCTTGGCACCATAGAGGCAAGATTTTTTTCAACATTGGAGGCGATTTTGGGAAGAGCATAACTTTCAGATTTTAGTGAATTTTTAAAAGATTTTTAAAGGGTTTTTGAAGACCATATCAAAGAAGATAGATTCTAGATTTTAGAGGAATTGAAGCAAAAATAAGTGAGTTATTGTAAAATTAGGGTTTCCAACAAATTCACTCTCAAGGCAGTAAATTTGCTAAATTTTTGGATTTTTTTCTGGGTAAGTGGTATCTTGGCCTTAGTAAGTTATAGTAAAAATTTTAGAAAATTTACATTTCATTTGTGTGATTTATTTCAAAAATATTGGTTTCCATCATGACGGGGCCTGCAACAAGAGGCAAAAAGAATGCTGCCACACCGGGGAAATCCTCTGATAAGGATGAGGAAATAATAGAGGATAGTAATCCCGATGAGGAAATAAGTAAGTTCAAGGAAGATGTTAAGAGGGATATGTGTGACCTAAGAGGAGATATATTAGATATACGAAGCATGTTAAGCGCCTATATGAATGAACCAAGAAAGGAGTTCTCAAGCAACCAAGGTGAAACCTTCAAGTTGGCTAATAATGACACAAATTTTAATACTCCTATGGGATCTAGGAATTTTTTTCCAAAGCTGGATATGCACAAGTTCGATGGTAAGGATCCTCTAACATGGATAAACCAAATGGAGAATTTTTTTGAAGTACATCAAATCCCATATGGACAAAAGGTCACGATGGCTTCCCTATATCTAGAACCAGATCAATTCATTTGGTATCATTGGCTTTGTACTCATCGGAGAAAAAAGGGTCTCACCATCTCATGGTCAATTTTTATAGAAGAACTCCAAGCACAATATAGCAATAGTGTGACAGACAACTTCTTCAGCCAGCTTGCTAAAATTCAACAAATAGGATCAGTTAAGGATTATATTCAAAAATTCTAAAATCTATCCTTAAGAGTGGATACAATTACAGAGGAGAACTTGAATTATTTATTCTTGGGTGGTCTCAAGGATCACATTCAACATGAGGTACGCATGTTTAGTCCTAGCATAGTAAATGAGTCTTTTATCTTGGCACGCAGGGTAGAGGAGAAGTATTTGATTCCTAGAAAGCAAGGGGCTAATATGACAAGAGAGAAAGGATATTCAACACCTTCTCTTCCTCAACCTACTAGGTTGACTCCATAGCAAATTGAGGAGAAAAGAGCAAAAGGGTTGTGTCTCAATTGTGATAGCAAATACAGTCGAGGACATAAATGCAGTGAAAAGAAATTGTTCTATATTGAAGGTCCAAGTGAGGAAGAAGAGGAGGAACCCATATTAGAGGAGGACAGGGAGTCAAGTGAGGAATCACATGATTCTCAACCAATCATTTCTTGTCATGCACTCTCAGGTTTCAGTGCACCACAAACTCTCAAGGTAGTGGGTTTCTTAAAGAAGCAGAAAGTAATAGTGTTGATCGACTCAGGTAGTACTCATAATTTCATCAACAAAAACTTGGCAACTCGTCTAAATTGTTTTATATATCTAGCCCCAGAGTTTCAAGTTTTGATTGCAAATGGGGGTACAGTTAGTTGTTCAGGGAAGTGTCATAGCATTAAATTATCCATGGGAGATTATTGACTTGATACCCCAATGTATGCAATATCCATGGGTGCAGCAGATATTATTTTGGGAGTACAATGGCTTACTACATTGGGAACAATTAAGATGAACTTCCAAGAACTATTCATGAGATTTCAATCAGAAGGAAAGGTAGTGGAGCTAAGGGGGTTGAAGGCAAAAGCCCCACAGATGGTAAGCTCTCATCAAATGCAAAAGTTGCTTAAGAAAGGAGCAGATGGATTTGTGGCCTAGCTATGTTCATTAGAAGTCTCTCAATCTAATGCTCCTACTCATCCAGATTTACAAGCAATAATTGATCGTCACTCAGTGGTTCTTGGAGATATGCCTAAAGGACTTCCTCTTAAGAGGGATCATGACCATGCCATACAACTACTTCCAGGTAGCCAACCACCAAACATCAGGCCTTATAGGTACCCACACATACAAAAAAGTGAGATAGAAAAAATTGTTGAGGAGATGCTCGAGGCAGGAATTATCAGGCATAGCCAAAGTGCTTACTCCTCGCCTGTGGTGATGGTGCGTAAGAAGGATGAAACTTGGCACATGTGTCCAGATTATAGAGTGCTCAACATGTACACCAGTAAGAATAAGTTCCCTATTCCAGTCATTGATGATTTGCTAGATGAATTGAATGGAGCTATGTATTTTACCAAGTTAGATCTCAGATCTGGTTATCACCAAATTCTGATTAAGGAACAAAGATATTTGTAAGATAGCATTCCGAACTCATGAGGGTCATTATAAATTTTTGGTGATGCCATTCAGCCTTACCAATGCACCATCTACATTCCAAAGTTTGATGAATTCCATTTTTAAGAAGTTCTTGAGAAAGTTTGTGTTAGTGTTCTTTGATGATATATTGATTTATAGCAAGACTTGGGAAGAACATTTACAGCATGTAGATCAAGCATCACAATTACTCAAAGATCATCAACTCTATGCTAAGCCATCCAAGTGTGCTTTTGGTCTTAAGGAGTTGGAGTATTTGGGACACATAGTCTCACATGAAGGAGTAAAGGTGGACCCTAACAAAATTAAGGCTATCATGGAATGGCCTATTCCAAAAACCATTAAGAAACTAAGGGGTTTCTTGGGATTGACAAGGTACTATAGAAGATTTGTGAAGAATTATGGTCGTATAGCAGCACCCCTCACCACTCTCTTGAAGAAGGATTCTTTTCATTGGAATGAGTCTGCTAATGTAGCATTTGAGCAATTGAAGGAGGCTATGTGTACAACTCCAGTGCTTGCCACTCCGAACTTCACCAAGGAATTCATTGTGGAATGTGATGCTTCTGGAAATGGGATAGGAGCAGTTCTCATGCAAGAAGGTTGACCAATTGCTTTTGAGAGCCATCAATTAAAGGGTAAAAATCAGCTCAAACCTATTTATGAGAAGGAAATACTAGCAATCCTTCACGCAGTTAAACAATGGAGGCCTTATTTAATGGGCCGACACTTCAAGGTTAAGACAGATCATGATAGCCTAAAATATTTTTTGGAACAAAGACTATCCTCTGAAGAGCAACAAAAATGGGTCACTAAGATGTTGGGATATGACTTTGAGATTGTATATAAGAAAGGGAAGGAAAATATTGTGGCTGATGCACTTTCTAGGAAGGATGAGAAAGATGAAGCCTTATTGTGTGCCCTTTCAATATTACAAGAAAATTGGGTGGAAGAAGCCAAAGCAGAGTGGCAAAATGATGTTGCAACAAGTAATCTCATCCAACAATTAAAAAGTGATCCTTGTAGTTCAGATAAGTTTTGTTTGAAGGGAGATATTTTTTGGTATAAAGAGCGCTTGTATCTCTGCAAGAATTCCACTCTTAAACACAAGATTCTCACAGAGCTACATGAGTCCCCAGTTGGTGGTCATTTAGGATTTTTGAAGACATATCATCGGGTCAAGCAAGATTTTTTTGGGAAGGGCTAAAAGGTGGGGTGCAAAAATTTGTGGCTGAATGTTTGGTTTGTCAAAGAAATAAGGGGGAGACAATTAAGATACCAGGTCTCTTGCAGCCCTTATCTATTCCTAGCCAGCGTTGGGAAGAGGTACCCATGGACTTCATCATAGGGCTTCCCAAATCTAAAGGTCATAATGTCATCATGGTAGTAGTTGATCACCTTACTAAATATGCACATTTCATTGCATTATCACATCCTTTTACAACAAGTGCAGTGGCAAAAGTTTTCTTGGAGAATATCCAAAAGCTACATGATACACCTAAGGTTATTGTCAGTGATCGTGATCCTATCTTTACTAGTCACTTTTGGAAAGATTTATTTTCATGTTTGGGTACTCAATTGGCTCATAGTTCTTCATACCATCCTCAATCAGATGGGCAAACTGAGATTGTTAATAAATGTTTGGAAGGATATCTACGTTGTTTCACTTCAGAGAAACAATCTCAATGGGTAGATTGGCTACCACTGGCAGAATGGTCATATAACACTTATTTTCATAGCTCATCAAAAATGTCTCCATTTTTGGCACTTTATGGATATCATCCTCCTTCCATCACATCATCATTAAAGGTGTCACCAAGAGTTCAGGTAGTAGAGGACCACTTGCTTCATCAACAACAGGTACTTTCAAGACTCAAGGAGAATTTAGCTATGGCACAAAATTGAATGAAACAAAAGGTGGACCAACATCGTAGTGAAAGAAATTTTGAAGTTGGGGATTGGGTCTTCTTGAGATTGTAGCCTTATAAACAAATCTCAATGAAGCAACAAAAAAAGGAATAATAAGTTGTCTCCAAGATATTATGGGCCATACCAAATCATGCAAAAGATTGGTAGTGTTGCCTACAAGCTAGAGTTGCCACCAACAACAAAGATACATCCAGTTTTTCATGTTTCTTGTTTGAAGAAGGTAATTGGGCAGAATATTCCTACTCAAACAGTACTACCAGAGCTCGATGAAGAAGGAAGAATAATTTTGGAACCAGAGGGCATTCTTCAAACACACACAAAGAAGCTAAGGAATAGAACCCTCACTCAGTATCTCATCCAATGGAAGAATTTACTAGTTGAAGAGGCCACATGGGAGGATGAGGAGTTCATTCAAAAGAATCCACACTTGGTTAGCATTGAGGACAATGCTTCTTTGAAGAGGGGGGGCATGCTACGCCCTTAATATTGGTGTACATAGGGTTATGAATAGTCGGCTTGTGGCTATCTTAACTCCTAACTAAGTCATATTATCATTATTATATTGTTATTTAGTTGTTTAGGTTGGCCTAAGGCTTCTATAGGGCTATCTAAGTCAGCTTGGGTGATATCCTAGGTATAAATAGGTATATATAGGAGGTAGTGAGTCTCATTTCACATCATATTGAGTATTGTGTTCTTACTAAAGACTATTGGAGGTATCCCCCTTGAAGAGGATTAGGAGGTTGCCCCCTCGAAGTGGCATATTATTATCAAGTATTTGTAGCATATTACTATTATATTCAGATATTGTGCAAGTTGTTTCATTACAACCACCATCTTTAAGAGCATTTTCTAAGCTCTTTATCCCAATATTCATATTTCTCCTATCATTAATGATCAACCCTTGTACCTCTGAGAATCTCTTATCCAAAAACTCCTTCCAGACCTTTTCTTTAGTTGACTTCTCTAGAGAATCAAAATGTGTACTAACACTATTGACTAGAGTTTTGAGATTACTGGATGAGGAGGCTGTGGGATCCTTCTGAAATGATGGCATAATCTTCTCTAGCACTTTGGAAGCAGCTTCTATCAACTCACAGTCTTCCATGTGAGACTTTAGGAGTTTTTCTTTAGCCTTTGCATTAGCAATGAGGCTATCTTCATTGTCTGTACCGGAGAAAGTGAATCAAAATTAAATGGTCCTTGTAGAAGCTCCGGTTCATCAATCTCCATTGTTTCTTTGTTCAGGAATTCTTGGACAGTTTTTGCAGTGTCTCTTGCCAGAGACAGATGTTTCTTCTCTTCTGCATTCTTAGAGCTATCCTTTTGAGCTTTCTCTCCTTCTACATTCTCACCACTAGCAGTTGTGGTCTTTTCTGTTGAGGTCTTCTCTCCCTCTACAACCTTGGTACTGTCAATTTCTTTTTCCTTCACTCCTACTTCTTTCTCTTGTATTTTGTCTTCTCCTTTAGATCTGGAAGCTGTAGGGGAAACCAGAGGAGAGATATTTGTTTGTTCATGAGCCACCTCTTCCAGAATAGAGGATTCTAAGCCCTTGTCTTTACCAGAGTCCTCTGTGATGGGAATGTTGAACCTTTTAAGAGCATTTCAGAGGATCTCTTCAGTCTCTTTTGCCACTTTGTCAGTTTCACCAAGCATGAGTTGATTCATCCTGGCTTTGCTCTGGAACTCATCCTTGCACTCTTTAAAGATCATATTCATTTGCTGCGGAGTGATTGAAGGGAAGAGCTGAATGGCGACCTGTTCCTAGATCTCGAGATCTTTTGCTCGAGCATTGTTCTTCCTCATTTCAAGCCTTTTCTCTAAGCTTTTGGGAATTAGAGAGATAATTTCAATAAAATCTTTGTTGTAAGAGTTCAAAAACTGAACTATGGCTTCCTCCAGAATCTTTTTATCTGCTTCATTATATTCATCATAAAATTCTATTAAGGGTTGCAGATTCCCATCCATAGTGATTGCTTTCACTACAACATCTAAGGATAGAGTGGGTTTTTCAGCAAGTTCCTCTTCCTTCTCTTCTTCTCCTTGACCGGTAGAGTGTTCACTGGATGATTTCTTCTTCTTCTTCAGTTTCTTTATTTCCTCATCTGATTTGGTTTCCTCTTCATCTCTTTGACTGGCATAAGCCCTTGTGGCTTTTGTCTTTGATCTTTTATCTCCTTTGCCAGATGCCTGGACTTCTGGTTTTGATGTTCTTGAGCTTTTGACTGTGACAGGTGCAGATCTCTTTGATGATCTGGTCCAAGTTGATGTTTCTACCGGAGCACTTTCCTTGCTTCCCTTTTCTGCCTCTTTCTTCTCTTCCTCAGCCTTTTGCCTCTTTTCCCTGTTGGCATCAAGTGCCTCCTTTGAGATGCCTAAGCCTTTGGTAATTTCTTCAACTTCTTTTCTTACTTTCCTCTTCATTTCTGGTTGTCTAAGTTCCACATGGACCTTTACACTCAGTTCTTCAAAGGTTCCAAACCTTTCTACCTTTGGATCCTTTGGCTGACTTAGCATGTGTTGAACATGCAGCTCCATAATTTGTTCATCAACTTCATACCCCATGGGCATGATCCATACAGTTCTTGGTTCTACTGCCTCCATTAGGCACTGATCAGTTTCTACCATAAAACAAACTGTGTCTTTGTATTTCTCAACAAGAGACTGGGGAATCCTTTCTCTTGCTTGCATCATGTTCTAAAAATTCTTGAAATATCCCCATAGAGCTGTATTTTGTGCTTTGTTATCACCGAGTCCATGCAAATAATCTCTGATTTGGATAGCTACTGGTCTATCATTTTCCCATACCTAGCCACTAGATCTGGGAAGCTCATTCATAAAGTAGAAGAATAAGCACAATATTAATCCACCATACTTGAATGAATTCTTTTTATCTTTCTTTATTTTCTGCAGATTCTCCAAGAGTTGGTTCAAGAGAAGCTGACAGATATCGTAGTCTGCATCCTTTCTTAGCATTTCATAAGTGGTGTAGATGGCAGTTCCAAGTACTAAATTTTCTTGCTAGAATGATATACTTTATATCCAATGATCATGGAGGCAAACTTGACATCCAGATCAGAGATGTCATCTACTGTCATTGCTCTTTTGTCAAACTTGGATTTAATAGCCTCACTCACAGTTTGATTCTTCACAGATTGAAGAACAGGAATCCCACCGGATGAGTGTAATCTAGTAACTATCCCGATGGCATCTTTTGTGATTTTGAAGGGTCCATTTAACCACATGAAGTTGTCGTGTATTCTGCTCAAAATGTACCTGACCCATTCATCCTTAGTAAAATAGGGGAAATGTATGTATTGTGCAAAGTGCTTATTCTAGAGGCCCTTGAATTGGGGTTTGAGCTCAAATGAATCATCTAATAGTTGTTTGTGATAGATATCTCTTAGTTTGAATTCCCCAAACTCTTCAACATTTGCGTGTATGTAAACCCTAATATCTTCGGTGTGCAAAACACCATGCGAAACACTAGAGAAGGCTCCTAGGGGATCTACCTCCAAGGATTTGTATGGATGCTTCTTAAAAATGGGGCGAGGTCTATCAGAAATCTTTACTATATTTAGAGTAGCCATCATCAAGGAATTTTTGCTGAAAGATATCAAGAACGAAGAATACCTTTTACGCTGATTAGGGCACACATGATGAAATCCGGATTGAGTTGTATGAAGAATCATCTTGATCTTTGAGGAAGAGGTTGCAGAGCTCCTTTTCTTTCTTCTTCGCATGTGAGTGTACAAATGATGGGCGAATGATGTCTTTTATTTCTGAGAAGCCCTAATTTTCATTTGGCAATAAATGCAACCTAATTTATTCCGATTTGCCTTGTTTGTCTTATTCAGAGACAAAACCCTTCCAGATCACTGAGACAGATTTTGAAATTGTTCTAGGAGAGTAGTGATAATCTATCTTCCTTTCATTAGTCATTTGATCTATTTGCAAATCAAGACACCTTAGTTTGAATCATACCAGACAAAACTTGTCAGGAATCTATTTTTACCGGAAGACTGTTTTACCAGATTAACTCTGGTAGGATTAGACTCTTCAAAACTTCTTGCTGATCTCTCAAATCTTTACCATACCCCTTTTGGATGTTTCTTGAATGACCCCTTTTAATCTGCAGCTGTCCCTGTGCCAGTTCCGGCACCAATTGACTGGCTGGGGGAACAAGGTTTTCTTTGTGTCTCCCCCTGAGCTAGAGCTCACCTTTTTAATTTCTGGAAGGAATATCAGCACTAGAGTCTGGTACGGATCCATCCTCTACATTGTCTGTACTTTTATTCACCCAAATCTTGTTCATCTCACTTTTAACTTCATCCGCATTCACCTTTTGTTTACCCTTATCTTGATTCTGATTATGATATACCGGACCTCTCTTGTCCTGATTCTTGTTTCTACAGAATTTTGCACTATGACCGGATCTATTGCAGATTTGGCAAACAACATTTCTTTGCATATTTGACTGATATCCTCATGATCTACATTGATTAGCCATATGACCTAATCTATTGCATGCAAAGCATCTACCATTGAATGATTTGTTCATTTGCATATTTCTGCATTCATGAGATTTGTGACCATACCTTTTGTAGTTAAAGCACTGTCTGGAGAAGGATGAATTAGTCTGACTCATTCTCTTTCTGTACTAATTAGCTTTATGACCAAAGTTATTGCAGTTGTGGTAGTATCCATTGAAGGATGGATATCTTTGAGCATTAGGCTATCTTACCGGAGGTCTTCTAGGCTTGTTCCTTGGATTTTCTGATCCAAAATTCTTCTAACCAGATCCGAAGCTTTCTCCTTTCTCATATCCCAAACCACACTTGTCATCTACCTTCTTTTGAATTCTAAGAACAACTTCAAGTTGAGCAAAACTTATCTTTTCTCTATATATTCATTTGCTGTTTGAAGATCCCTTTTGAGAGAGACAATTTGATCCTCAAGTTTTTCTTCATTATCTTTAGCATCTTCAAGATCAAATTCAAGATGTCTGATAATTCTATCCATCTGGTGGCAATCTTCTAATTTCTCCTTAAGAGATTGTCTTAGATTGTCTTCAATTTTTCTTTTCTCTTCAATTTCTTGGGTAAACTTCATAACTCCTGATTCCATTTCATGTCTTACCATAATGATTTCTTTTGATAACTTTTCACATAACTTGGTTTTCTCCTTCAGCTCTTCATTTGCATCATTTGCTTCACCTTGACTTGCCAATTGTTGAAGAAGCTCCTTTCTCTTTTTCATAGAGAGACTTAATTTGTCTTTTAGTTCTCTCATGAAATCATCAGCCTGTTTGAGTCTTTCCTTTAATTCATTGACTTCAGAGTTTGACTGTTTAAGATCATCAAGGGCAGTTTTGAGTTGCTCTCTTAAACCATATGTATTGATTTGGATTCCCAGATCTTCCTCAAGCTGTTAGACTCTGTTAGGAGGAACTTGGCTCTGATACCAATTGTTGATAACTGAGAGGGGGGTGAATCATTTATCCTAATTATTTCTACTTTCTAAACTTTATTAATAATCAAAGTGACATTAATCCAAATGAGCAAACATAATCATGAAATGGAAATACACATGACACAGTTTTTTTGATGTGGAAACCCTGCTAGGGGAGAAAACCAAGGGGTGATTAACCCAAGATTGTATTCTCTGTTAGAAGAATGGAAATACAAATGGCTCTTGCCAATTAGGGCTCACTGCCCAAGCACACTGCTCACAAGAAGGCACACTGCCTACAAGAGACACACTGTCTACAAAAAGAGTGTTACACAATACTTTGAACTGACTGGAAGCCTCTACATATGCTGGAGTTCAGTTCTGGTTAGGCTCAGTACACTGATCTACTGCACTTCATCTTTCCTCTTCTTTTATGCTGCTTTCCTTTCACATACCAGACCTTCCTTACTGCTTTCTCTCTACTCTTCTGCTTTTATTTGCACATCACCAACTACAACCATACATATCATAACTAAATCCATCTTGTATATATATCTGCACAAGTGATTTCATCACCTTTCAAGTCAACATCTGGAATAGTCAATCTTTTCATAAGCTCTGATCTGTCGGCTGAATCCTTGCATACCAACTAATGCGGATCAAGCATATACTTGTAGAAGTCATCAATACGTCAGCCAAACATAACTTAAGCCTTAAGAACCTTTTCCATCATCAGCAACATATCCGGAATAATGTCTGGTGTTCTACCAGTCAACTCTTCCTCTGTTCATACTGTCACTTGGGAACCTGATACTCAAGTGATCATATCTTTTTCTTCATCTATCACCGGAGGCTAAATCCTTGGAATCTAACACTCAAGGTAGTCCTCTTGACTTCCCCAAATCCGCACTTCACCAAGATACTTCCTCTAAGAGATCCGGACATGTTTGTCAAACCTCGCCACATGCTCTGTTCATGTTTACCAGACCACAACATTCTTCACTCTGACTTCCGGTAGAGACATACCGTGTTCTGCGGATGTGTGGGATGAACTTTGTTGCCATCAATGACAACAATCATGAATCCATATAGTGTCTCTTGCCAACATAGAGAACCCATGACCGTAGGCTTGGCAAGGTTCTCCTCTCCAATGATGCATTATCTGATGAACATGCTTTACCTGCTATTCTAGATGTAATATGTATTAATTTTTTCCTTCACATTTTAATATACAAAATTATTGAATTAGCATTGGCAAAATTTTACTCCAAGTTTATCACGAGGGTCAAAGGATTCTCCAGATTTTCTAGCTTCTTTAGCTTCTTTCTTAACCATTGTCTTCTATTTTTTAATCAGCTAAGGATGTATACATGGCTGGTGCAGAGCTTCGTGACCACTTATATTGTTTGAGCAATGAATAGGTTAATTTTGGCAAGATGATCAATATATTCTTGAGAAGCATAAGTATCTGTGGTGGAGATTATTTCTTTCATAATGAATTCCAAAGTGAAAATTCTTTCTAACTGTATGTGCATGTTATCCATCACCTTGTCATCATTTACTTTCTCAAGAGTCATTGGTAACAACTGAGCCAATTCATTTTTCCAAGTGCTCTGTTCTTTTAGATTTCCCTTATTATCAAAGAAATTGGGGAAAGCCATATCCAAATATTGATCAAAATCACCAAGGACCTTTGTCAACAAAGTGTTAAATCTTTCATATGTGTTGATAAGCTCATCATAATCCTTAAACATATGTGTATCAATATCTTCTTTGGCTATCAACTCCTTCTTTTCCAACATTCTGAGATATAATCTTTTATGGTCTTAATAGGTATTGTGTGTGTTCTTATGCAATGACCATACCCTATCAGTGTTCTTCAGCATCTCCTTGAATCTCTTGTCAATTAATTTTGTAACCATTTTATATTTGATAGATTTTAGTTCTGTATCTAACTGATCACCATGTTTTTGAAAATTTTCAGCTTTGATATTCCATTAAGTAGCCTCAGATCTTGCTTCTACCACTTTCTTATCAGCCTCTAACCATGGTGAATAACTACTTGAGAAGGATGGTAATTTATCTCTAAAGATAGCAATTTCTTGTCTTAACCTTTCATTTTTTGTCACATACATTTTATTGGTCTTTAGTAGCCTCTCCATATTAGCCTTTGTGAATCTTGCAACATTTACATTCAGGTTAGCAGTCTCCATGGGATCAGTATCCTCAACTATTTTCACCAAAAGATGACCAAATGCTTTATTTGGGTCATCAATAACTAGAGGCATTTTATTTGGTGGGTATAAATCCCATATTAGTAAAGTAGCATTGTTTGGATTAAAGCCTAACCCTATAGAAACTTTATCTACTCCCTCAATAGTTAGCTACACCTTTTTTTCTTGATTTCTCCGAAAACTATCAAACACAATAGCAGATGTCATATCCCTCCCAGAGACTAGCATAACTCTTGCTTCTTCGAGCAAGGCTCTCCCCTTCTCTGGGGTTATAGTTTGCATTTCCTTGTTAATTTCTACCTACAACTCTTTCAAAGCCTCTACTTCTAATTTAGGGGTGATATTCTTTTTTTTTCCCTAGCTTGTTTACCCTTATATTCATACAAGAAATCTTTGAACTCAGTGGTTTTGACAAAGTCATTATCAAAAACAAAATGTTTACTTACACTATGCCTGATATCATCTAAGAGTTCATCAGGGGCTTCCATCATGACCACTTCTCTTTCCATAGGGGGCTTATACTTTTCAATCATAGGCCGAGACATTTGTACAGGTTCATCTTCATATCAAATTCTTCTTTCTCTGCGACACTGGTGTCTACAGAGAAACTGATGTCTGGAGTAGACTGAGGGGAAAGGTGGCACATAGGAACTTCATATTCAGCTTGTGTTTCCCTGATGTCCCTACTTGTCTTTTCAAAAACCTCGGGGGGAACATCCCTAGTTAATCCTGCTGCACGTGTAACTAATGTGTCTATTCTTTCAATAAGATCATTAATCTCAAGAAAAGCTCCTTTATAAGTGGGATTTTTGGCTATCCTTTAGGCCTTTGCTAGCATTATTCTATGATACAAATTTCTTTTCTCAACTGCATTGTTTTCATCTATATTTCTAATCAAATTATCATCAACAAATAGCACATGGTGATATCCTTTTAGTTTTTTACTAACTTTGACACTTTTATGAAATGCTCAGGATCAAAATTCTCTCTTGCATTTCCTGCTAGCATTTTGTAATGTTCTAACTTTTTATTAATTGATTCATATCCTTTCTCTAAAACACCTGTGAAATCTCCAAAACACAAAGTACCAGGCATCAAGGACTTCTTATTGTAACTTTTAAGATGCATAAAGTTAGAGTAAGCTAATTGCCTCACAATTTCTAAAGAGGCAATTCTGTTAGGACAAGTTTTTGGTAGAAAGAATGGTGTTCCCTCATACCCAAAGACTCTAATCTTTGTGTAGTCACTATAAGCATACCAATCGCCCCAATTGTGATTGATTTTCCCACTTTCATCCTTGTCTTTTGACCTAAGAAATTTTTGCACTTCTATTGACAAGCTATATTCATATGGATGGTCCAATAGATTATAAAAAGGTTTCACAAAATACTCTTCAAAGTATAGGTAGTGTGATCTCTCACATCTACTATCCTAGATAGCTATCCACATTTGTATAGGCATGATGATTCCATTCCTATCCAAGTCTATTACTCTTAAACATTCATCCCACATACACATATTTTGTCCCTCATACAAAACAAGATGCATGAACAAATAGTAATGCATGAATTTACCATCCCCATTCTTTATAGCAACCAAATCGTTATGAAGATCATTAGCAAGGTATACAGCATAATCCAAAGGCCATGCATCTTGGCTTTGCACATCTATGGTAAGGACCATTGGTGCAACTTCCATAAACAGAGGGGTATCCAAGCCAAGCAATTGACAGACAAAATAGTAGGTGTATCTAAAATACTCCTCAAACAAATCTACAGAATAGGGTGGATCCTCAACCCCTGAGAATACTCTGAGCCTGTTCCCTTCATCTCGGGGCCTATGTAGGGGTAGCCTCCATCTCTTATAAATATTGTTTAGATTGTAATATTCATTTAATAGGTCCCTGATTCTAAATTTCATATCAAATCTAGTGTCCAACTAAAACACCATAGATATATAATTCTTGGTGACAGGGATGAAACCAGACCCATCATTCAAATCAATCATTCAGGTATATCGATTGTATTTCTTGGCCAAAGTTTTTAACAACTCCACATTGATGAACATATTTGGTACTACCAGTTTTCCCAGGTTCAGTCTCCATGGGTTGGAGACAAGTTTATGCCTATGCATTTTCCTATAGTGATAGAGAAATAGATCATACCCTCTTATTGGGGTCCATGTGTCCCCTATTTGTCTATTTATATCCTTCAATTTCTCAGCTTGGGGGTTCAATTGGGCATTTCTTCTAGACCTCTATCCTAAACCTGAGCATTGGTCTATTAAATCTTGGTTTAAATGTCTTTCTTCTAAGTTCTACCTCTTACCCTTAGGGTTTTTGGTTTGATATTCGATGATGAAACTTATGTATAAAAAAGAACCCTACTTCTGTGACTGTAATTCAAACCATTTTTTGTATTCTACAAATTTTAAGTTGAGCTCAGAGTACTCACTTGGATATCTTCTCTGGTTCTATAATTACTATTTTCCACCATGCCCTACCCTTGCTTTTCTTGGTTGCTTAATTATTTCAATCTTCTAAAGATTTGTCTCAATATACTCGGCTCTGGTGTATTAATGGTGTCTCATGGCAATGTTCATGTCATCGAAGGGACATTTAATTTAATAAGGGCCATTTGATCTCCGCCAAACATGTCTTGTCACTATTCCATTGGGATGACCAATTTTGTGATCCCATTGACATTTCTTTCTATCCCCAATGTCTTTTATTGGTGATTCTTTTAGTTTCTTTAGGATTTTAGAGTGACCTCAATTGATTTCATACCAATATCACAATATTTCTTTGAAAACCCTTTTGTGAAAAATCTCTCTGATATCTGCTTGTCTCTTCGATGTGTTCATAAATCTCATTTTATTAGAGGGACCAATGTTTGAGCTTCCCTGATATGTATCTGTCCCTTCAATGCTTGTTTATTAAGCATACCTTTCACCTTTTCGGTGGGACTAGGAATCACTTCACACCGATATCCCAGAGTCATCTCGAAATTCTTTATAAATGTTATCACTTTATCGGTGGGACACATTTAATTGTCATGTCAATGTACCTCTATCTCTTTGATGAGTTTTAGTGCTTTCGTGATATCGAAGAGACCCTTAAGCCAGTCACTCTGATACTTCATAGTCTCTTCAATCCTTTAAGTGTATAGGTTTGACTTTTCAGTCCCCTCGATCTTTCATTGTTAGCCCAATATGCCAATGAGTTATATCACACAACATTTATGCCCTTTGATTATTTATTCCCTAGATTATCAAAGAGACTCATAGATATTTCTCTTTGATATATAGCAGTGTCTTCGACATAAATTATGTCTGGATATCAAAGGGAATCCAAAATGAGTTCCCCTGATATGTCACTTTCTCACTGATAATGTTTGCATCACCTTTTCAAAGGGACACTAGGATGAGTCTTGTCGATGCAGAAGTATCTCTCCGATATGATTTTTGTATTTATGGTTGTAGACACCTAAAAATGTCTTCATCGTCAAACTGACTCTCGACATCCCTAAACATACCAATTCCCCTTCTAATCAATTAATTAAATTTTTATTTAATTAATTATCTCTTCATCACCTACTTTTTCATCATTCTATCCCCAACAATTGCATTAATTTTATTAATTCAATAGTTCAAACCTTAGCTGATTGATTATATAAATATGCAATATTTATTTGGTTAAATTCCCCCTTCTCACTAAATCTAATTAATTAGGTAAATCATGTTTAACTAATTAATTCAGCCTATTAATTAACCTATCCCTACTCTAGTCGATTAGACCTAAATTAATTAGGCTAATCACCCTAATTAAAGTGGTCAAACCTAGCTTAACACCCATCCCTGCATCCTCCAAATAAAAAATTGAGATATATCCCACAAAAGTCAATTTTTATATAAATATGTCCAACATCACATTTAATTCCTCTTACACCCCTTACCCATGCCATACCTCATTTATCTCCACTCATCCCCAAATGAATTTTTAATTCATTTTACCCTTCCCCATGTGAATTTTTAATTCACAAATAATCCATCTCACCCAACCTCATTTACTCCACCCCTTTCCCAAGATTAATTTAAAATTCATCTTTATTCCTAGCCCTCCATGCTTCCAAGATGAAATCTAGGCCCTCCACATCATCTTCATCCTCCACCATTGACCTCCCAAATCAATCTCAACCCTTGAATCAAAATCTCTCCAAAAATATCTATAAATACAACATCCTCCAACCCATTTTGGGATCCAATTTTCAAGTAGTGTTACCATGTCAAAATATCTATTGAGCTATCTTCTGAGTTGCATTAGAATAGAACATTTCACATTGTTTTCCTTATCTAGGGTATATCTTAGGAACTTTTAGGTGCAAGTTCCTTCCCCTTGATGAGATTGGGTCTTCATTGTGAAAGGTATAATGCTTGTTTATGCACTTATTTTATGTTTTCTCCTTTCATTTTGATTTCACAACCTACATTGGCACGCCTGGTGGGACTATCGCACAAGCATCTGCACCCCCACAAGAGCCACTCCATATTCCCTCATCTTTGGATCCAAAGCTATTTTACCTATTGAGGTTGAGCTTCCATCCCTAAGAGTATCGCTGCAAAATATAATCAATGATGAGGAATATAGAGTTGCAAGGTTGCATCAACTAGAGTTACTGGATGAGAAACGTCTGGATGTGTTGAACCACCTGCAATCCTATCAAAATTGCCTCAGAAGAAGCCACAACAAGAGAATTAGAAACTAAAAATTTGAATTAGGTGACCTTGTCCTTATGGAACACCAGAAAAACTTGCAGGAGCGTCCTAAGAAAGGAAAATTCGAGCCCAATTGGCTAGGACCTTATGTCATCACAACCACCTATGGATCAGGAGCATACTAGCTTACAACACCTAAGGGGTAGCCTCTGGATGAGCCTATGAACATTCTACACCTGAAGAAATTCTATGCATAACCCATCGAGTAGCCTAATCAAAAAATTAAAAAAAATAAATCAAAAAATCAAAAAAATCAAGAAAAAACCCAAGTGCAATAAATACTTCCAATGGTGAAAATCACTTTGGTGACACCTTGGATTGGTACCATGGTGAAAACTTGTCTCAGGCACCATGTGTAGTAGCCAATTCTACCATCTAATAAGTCCTTTTTCCGTCACAACACTCCATATCGCTCACATCCCATGGCTTGGAATTCTAAAACATCAAATCCTATCGTCCACCCCACAATATCCCACCCAAGGCTAATTCATGGAACAAGGATCCTTGTAAGATTCCTTTTGTACAGCTCAAAATCCAAAAATCCAAAAATAATACAAAATCACAAAAATCCAAAAACAATACAAAATCACAAAAATCCAAAAATAATACAAAATCACAAAAATCCAAAAAATAATAGAAAATCATGAAATCCAAAAAATCCTTCTTAACAATTCACCACATACATCAATCTCACTGCAACTCATAATCATCAAACATCCATCAACCCTCAGTATCACACCCATCCTAAAACCATCCCCACATCATCAAGTCATGCCAGAACTACATATTCATCTCACCCGCATCTTGAAAGTACCTTGATCCTGTGGACACAGGGTATGTAGGCAGTCTAGAATGCGAAGGAAGTTTCCAGTACTCAAGTACCTAAGATGCACCCATCCAACCCATTTGGATGGTCAGATTCACTGAGCTAAATATACGATTGAAGCATGGTCCCTAACGTAAAAATCATCAATCAACATACCAACTATAATCCCACACATAGCCCGACTATCCTTTTTCCCACCTTTCAAAAATTATCCAACAAAATCCAACTGATTCGTGTCCTAGGATGTATCGTTCCTACAATGGACAAGAATTTGTCACCCTATCAACATGTATCTTGGCAAGAATACACAACAGATGTTTGTATCTTTGTGTTGGTCTTTTTGATTATTGATTTTTCTCTTGTTGTCTTGCTTTAGTTCATCTCCAAAGCTACCTTGATCTCATTATATTATGATAAGTGGCAGACAACACCTAGAATAGACATGGTCATTGTTTCAGTATGCTGTGCTTGTGGGTTGGTTCCATTACTCCATGAATAGTATTCATATCTTGAGGCCTGGGTCGGTTCTAGCATGATGTGCCTCATTTGCATATACAGGCATCAATACCTTATATGCACTATTAGCACTCATCACTATGAGTCCCCTTCCTAAGCCAAGCAAGGTTATACTACCTTGGGCATGCATGAAATCAACCTATTGTTTGCGGGTCTAGTCAATGCAATCGTGGGATATATATCATCACCTAGCTCATCTCATACCTTTGTGAATTGTATCCTACATTACTATAATAAACTAAGAAATGCTCTTAATTAATGTTATGCAACTATTGTTACTAGCTCAAATCATCCTACTAATCATTTGATCAACTATACCATCTGGGCCTAGATTTCCTAATCACCTAGCCTACAAAAATCCCCTTACTAATTCCATCCCTCCAACTTATTCTCACTCAACACATCCTAAGCCAAAATAAATCCCCCCTCAATGATGTGGTGTCTTATGACCTAACAATTCCTTCATCCCCCACCCCACACCCCCCACAATCTAGTCGCTCCCAATCCTATCCGTACCCCATCCATCCACCCTTATCCTCTCCCCACCTATTCCCCTATCACACAGCCCCACCACCCAGGGTTCAACAAAGAACATCATGTGTATCAAGACTTAATAAGCTCACACATCATCTAGTTTGCATCTTACATATCATTTAGTTTCCATATCATATATCATTTAATTTGCATAATCATTAGGTGCATTTTTAGAATCTTTTAGTTTCCATATCATATATCATTTAATTTGCATAATCATTAGGTGCATTTTTAGAATCCTTTAGTTTGCATATCATATATCATTTAATTTGCATAATCATTTAGGTTCATTTTAGAATCCTTTGGTTTGCATATCATCTCATTTAAATTGCGTAATCATAAGGTTAATTTTATAATCCTTTCATTGCATATAATAATCATTTAGTTTACAATCATTTAGGTGCATTTTAAAATCATTTAATGAAATTTCATAATCATTACATTCCATTCCATAATCATTACATTGCATTCCATATATCATTGCATAATTGTTTAGTTACATTTAGTTACATTGCATAATCATAATCAATAAACATTTAGCTGCATATCCATATTTCCATACATAACATGTGTTTATAAAGATAAACATACATTTCCATTACATTTTGCATCCATAATAAATGTTATTAATCTGAACATTTATTTGCATTTTACATCATCACCCATAAATCACACACATGCATATATCAAAATAAGTAAACCATCATTACATCCATCATGTTACATCAATAGGTACATCCATAACATCAACATAATACATTGCATAAACACAACACATCCACAACATATAATCCATAAAGCATACTGCATCCATCAACATAAGCATCATCATAACCATATAAAACCATCATAAATAAACAAATAGGCCATCAAACAACATCATATCATATATCATCATCACAAAAATATACATTGCTCATCAATATACATCAAAAAATATAATAACATGTCCTGATACAATGCCTCCAAGGGCCAAAATGATACAACTATCACATAGAGGACCCTCTCTCTAATGAGGTGGAGGATCTTGGTCCTGGTGGTGGCTGTGGTTGCAGCTGCAGCTGTACCTATACCTATGTAACCTATTGGGGCACATGAGGTGGAGGACCCATCACCTGCTAAACAGACTGACCTGATCTACATCTATGTGATCTAGATGCCCTGGATCCACTGACCTAACTATAGCTCAGTGCATGCTGCTCTATAGGCACTGCTGCGTGATATAGGGCCCAATAATAGTCCATCCATCCTTTGGCCTCCAACAACTATCCCTATACCTGAGATTACTGCACCTGTGCTTGAGACAATTGTGTATGTATCAATGTCAAAACTAGGGCCATACTAGTACCTGAAGCCTACAAACTACCCACCATAGCCTCTAATTGCTGAGCCCTCACAAGTACCACATCCTGTTCTCCTGTCAAAACCTCTATATCACCTTGAGCTTGGGCTAACTATGCCCACAATGCAGCCACCTCTCCATTTGTACCATCTAATAATGCCATTGTCCCCCGCAACTGCACTAACTCTACTTCGCGGCTCTCTAAAGCCTCTTGTAGGCTAGCTACTTGTGCCTGCAGAGCCTCAACCTCCTCCTCCTCTCCACTCTGAGGCCACTAATGAGATGTTGACCCTCAAAGCCCTGACTCTCCACCTGCCCCTGAGGTGCTCGCCTCTGCCTATTGTCTTGCTGCAATAGCCTACTGCTACTGTGATACCTGCGGTAGGGGTAGAACACCCCTACCTGCCCTCGGCAGTCCCCCATGCTATCGAGGTCCCCCCTGCCTCCATACCACTCTGATCTAGACTTGCTCAATAGGTACCTACTGTATAGGTACCTGCTATCGCACCTACTGCTGGGGCACCTGTCCAACTGCTGCTGCCGCTAGCGCATCCATTGGCCCCCCCTCCCTCCCAATCTCCCTCTCCTCCCCATCCCCTCCAACCTCCATGAGGTAGTCAACAATAATCTCCTCACCCTCCTCCAAGAAATAATTTCCATTAGAATCATCATCCCCATCCTCCTCAAAATCCTCATCCCCTGATCCCACCGCCTCCTCTGCAGGGACTACCTCATCTGTTGGGTCAGTGAACCGAGTC
The DNA here is from genome assembly GCA_027924645.1 of Cunninghamia lanceolata. Lineage (NCBI taxonomy): Eukaryota > Viridiplantae > Streptophyta > Pinopsida > Cupressales > Cupressaceae > Cunninghamia > Cunninghamia lanceolata. Next base: position 1,193,404 of record BSBN01000346.1, read on the forward strand.
GGTTGCCACATCTACCACCATGTCTCATATGCAAGAGTAGTACCTACATCCCTGACCGTACTCTGCCAATCCCATCACAATGGCTATAAAGTTGCAAAATCCTCCAGAGCAAAATCCCATCTGTTGTGGGGCATCCTTCCATAACCCAAACTGTCGCATAACTCATGACGGTAGATACATTTCGATCATATGGTCTCCTCGACCTATCAAGTAGTGCTAATGGAAAGTAAAAGACATGTGCACATCATCATCTGGCCATGGCTCCACTCTGATATAGGGTCGCCAGGTCACCCAAATGATGTCATCCAACACCCGTCTCCAATACCGAACCTGCCCTATATATGTGTACTCAGCATCTCGATACAGGAACACAAAGGCCTCAAACAGATGGTGATAGTACCCACATCTCAGCTGAGTAACTACAATATGCTCCTAGATCCACACATGCAGCAAAGTAACCCCAGTTGATAAAGCTAAATCATAATGATAGACACTGTATGCATCTCATGATAGAGCTGCGCCAACATTCCTGGTCCCCAGGCATACACATTCTCATGTCTGACCATCCACTCAATCACCTCTCCCCATCCAACTAGAAATCCCCTGCCCCTCCTATCAGGAATCACTACACCACCAATCAATGCACACAGGAATAAAGAAAAGGGATCTACACCCACCGCCAGTGTCCCCTCATAGCTCATCTCCCTCCTATTTACTGATAAAATAATGTGATCATGGCCAAATACTCTAACCAAGGCCTTCCGTTCCCTCCTCATGTCATATGTCACCTGATGGCCATGAATAGGTAGCTTGAGGATGTGATAAACATCCTCAAGAGTGATAGTAATCTCGCTAGTAGGAAGCAAAAATGTACAAGTCTCTGGCTGATAGCACTCTACAACCATGGTAATCAGAGCTCTATGAGCTCGCAACATTAGCATCGACGCAGCTATCAAGAGCCCTAACCTCGCCAATTGGGCCCAGATGGCATCATCAAAATGATCAAATAACACCATCATAGATGGCATGCGTTACTCCCGCGAGGACACTATAAATGAACTCGTATCCTACATCCACAATTTTCTGGTGAAAGATCTACCTATCTTCTTCCAAACCCCTCCTTTTCTTCTAATGTTGAAAGCCAAAAACACTTTGGTGCCACAACAGACCATGTTTCGCTCCATTTTTAAAGATGGCGCTACCACATCTCCCCAAGGTGCTAATACAGATAATAGCACCACTACACAGCCTCTTTGCGCCATTTTCACAAATGGCGCTGTTGATGTGTTTTCCTTGCACAGACAACGTAGCATAAAATACTCACGTATTTTATCCTCTCTTGAATAAAATCACTTAGATGCTAAACTTTATGATCAACTGAGTATACTCCAAGGTTCCTTATCTTCTTGATTTGGGATAGCTTGTTGGGCAAAGATGTGATTTGTTGTTTCATACAAAAGGACTTACACTTTAGTGTTCAATGGCAGGAAAATACCGTTTACACTCACATAGGTTGTAATAATCACTTCAAGGCTACATGCTATGATAAACTTATGATATGGAAATTCAGCTCTTGGTCCTACTTCTAACAATGTTTTTTCAAAAAAAATGCAAAAGACTGAGTTTAGAAAGAGTATTTAATCTAAGTGCAAGCTATTATCATCAATTCTTGGAAATCTCAACCACGCTTTGCTTTGCCATGAGACAACTCCACAAAGGTGATGCAATCTTCTAAGGATAAGCTAAAGGTTTTCAAATTACTTTATGAGCAATCGAAGTGAAGCTTGTGATGTGTTTAGACTAACCTTACACTACAACTTGCTAGTGACAAATCATAAAAGGGATGAACATATAGAGATTTCACCAAGCAATTGAAAGACAATCACTTCCACAAACTAAAGCTAATAAACTTTGAAAGAAATAAACTAAGTTAAAACATTGAATGCGAGTGAGTACTTAGCAACCATGCAACTTGCAAAGAGAACACAATATCACCATGAATAGCTCAACAATGAACTTGTATTGATCTCAGCAAAGTCTTAGCAACAGCTCTAATTTTCTCAAAACTCCTTATACAAAATGAAGAGGAATGAGGCTTATATAGCCCTCAAAATACAATGAATGGACAAGATCAATTTGGATTCGATGGCCCAGATCATGCCACATCAAAGGTAGTTACAACAACTTTCTATTATTAGAGATATACAAGGAGCAATAAAAGCACATTTTCCAAGGTGACACCTTGGTGCTTATGTGGACTGCCCTCGTGGCATTTATTTCTTATGTTTATTCTTTTCAACCAATGCCACAAACTTTGGAACAACCTTCGCCATGTCAGCAACCGGTACACTTGGCGCGTTCTGAATGGTTCCTTCTGTCTTCTTCACATCTCGTGTATGCTCATCAATTGTTCTCTCCCACTCGACTATACCAACCTGCTTACCACCAATGAATGAAATCAAGGAGTAGATGTTGTTCAGCTGTTCACCAGAAATGAAGTGAGTAGTGTTAAAGTAATGAGAATGTATGTAATTATTCACATCATGGAATGTAACCCCTCCTGAGAGATCGCACATGTCATCAATTACACCCATTATCTTATTATGAGCTCTCTGAAGCACACTGTCTACTCGAGCACAATCCATCTTAACTTTATCAAGAAGTTGCTCTGTTATGTCCATAGTGCAGTACCAAGTAGAGAAATCATATGATGAACCTTCTTCAACTACCCCTTCCACTATCAATGCTGACAGTGGAGTGTTCATCAAATCTTCCAAGTGTGGCATGTATTCTCTTTTGACAACATCGAACTGGGAACATGCTGTTGAAACTGCTTGAAGTCTTTCCAACAACTGAGCAATGGTTTCATACTTTTGGATGAGTTCATCAATGAGCGTATCTAGATTTCTAACTCTTCCTATCCAACTTTTTAGTTCTTGGGACTGTGATTTCATACCCTCTAACTAACCAATGGATTCTTGTGAAAGCATGGAAGGTGGAGTGGATGTCCCTTCACGCTGTCGAATTGGATTCATCAACTGCTGGATATACTACTTGAAGGTGAGGTTTTCTTTCTCCAATTGATCTCCTCTTCCCCTTTCACGCTTCAATCTTTCTTTGACCACTAAAATTGAGTCATCCAACCCTTCAAACTCTTGTTCTTCTATTGTTCGTCCCAAATCCATAATGGTCACATCGTAGTCTTCAGGAGTAATATCATCAATTGTTTTATCTACCTTCGATGCTGCAATATGCACTTTCCCAGAACCAAAACTGTCTCTTGCAATCTTGGAGAATCTAGTCACCCTCTCCTTTCCTTTGTCGCGCTTGGTTCTGCCTAATAACTCTTGTATATTAACCTCTGGCACTACTTCCACGATTGAAGTCTCCTTTACTCTCTTCCTTAACCAATCTGGCAAGGCAGACAAATCTTCTTGAACATCTTGTTCTTGAGCTTCAACTTCTAATTTTGGTGACGATGCTTCCTCATCAGATGATTCAATGTGTATATCCATTTCATGTGTAACAACTTCTTGATCTTTGGAGGGACTTGATCAAACTTCTTCTACTAGAACCTCATGCATGTGTGCTTGATCCAATGTCTGTGGAGCTCCTTGGTTTTCTCCTTCATTCTCCACTACTGATGTCATATTCATATCTTGAGAAGGACCACCTTCTTGCCTGGAAGAAGTACTAATCTCATTTTGTGAACTCAACTTTGTCTTCTTCCAACTACTTTCTCCATGTGAGTCATCTAGATGCTTCCTCTTGCCAGGCTAAGCTTCTTCTCTGGAGCTTATACTATATCCACTAGATTCACTGTGGTGTTCGCTACTAGATTAACTATCATCCACTTCTTGTGATTGCTTCGAGTCAGCTCCTCTCATCAAGTCGTAGGTTATGTCCTTGTTTACTTTCTTGAGCTTCTAAACTTGATGGTCTACATACTTCTTAGTGATATGTATGACTCGCTATATCCACTCATCATGGCCATCTTCTCTCTCAGCCCAATTGATAATGATAGGTCCTTCCTTGTCAAACATCTTTTGCATGAGAAACTTTTCAGTCTCCTCTAACTGATCAAGAATAGGCATTATATTACAAGATCTCACCAAATCCCAAGCCATTCTCGGACACCTCTTCTCTCTAATGTGCTCATCATCATCTGCAACTACCCAGTGATCCTCTTGGTGCTCTCAATGTCTAATCCTCTTCCCAAATGCCTTCCAAATCATGTTGAATGGATCAAAGTGATCTCGATTCGTGTCATGAAGCACAAGATTGTAAGCTTGAAGTTCATATTCTGAATGTTGTGTAGTGTGCAGTGTTGGGCAAGTTTCCAACTTTCCAACTCCTATCAGAAAACTGATTCTGGCTTTCTTCTTATCCTTTTGAATTTTGTCCCAAGCCAATAGTTGCCTTGTCACCTCTAGTAGTACCATCTTGTTGGTAGGATAAGATGAAAATCCTTGAATCCTCAAGTAGGTGAACTTCAGAAATTGGATGTACCATTGTCCATATTTGCCAATCAATCTCTTCGCATCCTTCAATAACCTCTCATGCATATCTCCTTGAAGCTTCCTTATGATGAACATGAAGAATGCATCATTCATGCGCTTGTAGTGGGCAATGGACTTTAGTTGCAACTACGGGTAACAATCATACACACTGAATTGTCCAGGGCCATATCCTATGTCACCTTTGCAATTCAAACCATCATATTTTCCACACATCACAAGGATATAGATGATATATGAGCTCATGTAAAAGGACTTAGTTTCCTTTAACTTGATCATCTTCTAATTAATATTGTTGCTTATGATGCCGTCCCAATCAATCATCACTTCACCCTTGACAATCTCTTGCATGAATACGAACATCCACGCATCGAATGTTGACGATTGTTGACAACCCATGATTCTATTCAAGAAGATCACCATGTAGCCAAACTTAGTGATAAAATATGATTTATGAAGCTTCTTCAGCAACTTGCTATGATGACTCCTTGGTTGCTTTATCCATTTGACATTTATCTCTTGCTTACAATCACTTATTGCACCTTCAAACACCTTTTGAGTTTGCTCTCGAGTGTAGACGGTGACCTTCTTATGCTTCGAGATGTTGAATGTTTCGGCAATGGCCTCCCTCCTCAAGTGAGCTATGACTTCTCCATCGGATGTCTCAATGCATCTAGTCTCTTGGTTGTAATGATCAGTGCATTTCCACATTAGCTCGGCACTCGGCAAGGCGGGTGGAAAGCAAGCGGATTGGACGATCCCATTGCGAAACATCTCATGGATGACCTTGGAGTGGGTTGGCTTGTAGAGCTCTCTCTTGATCTCCTCCATGTCGATGTGACCCAAGTTGGTGTAACTCATTTTCCTCCACTTGGACATGATCTTTGTCTCTAGCATGACTCCTTGCTTGTCGGTCTTGATCAAGGCTTGCCTTTCTTTCACAATTGTCCTCTACCTCTTCCTACAAGAGAAGACAACATATGTCACTAGGTTGATGTGACCTCTTAAAATATGAATTATCTAATATTTATCCTATCTCCTTGTGCATGTGGGACAAAAATAATTAATTTCAAAATAACATACCTTAGAAAAAGCAGATTTTTATAAAAAAATCAGAAATTTGGAAAATTTGATTTTGAAAAAATTTGTGAACTTTTTGACCTTTTCCTTGAAATCTGTTGCTGCTCCTTGCCACTCTACTGCAAATTATAATTAATATTGTATTTTTTTTATTTAAAATGTAGATCCAAACCTTCTTTTATACCAAACTTTGTCTTTCCCTAAATCAGGTCAGCCTAGTTAGAGGAAAATTAAATGTTTTTAAACATTTTCCATGCCTTTGTGTGATGAGTGCCCAACATGGGCGTGTTTGGAGGGTATGTGTGGATAGTGTCATGTGAAAGAGGTGACGTTGTCCATGTGAAGGGTCTAAGACCGCCCAACAAGGGCAGACTTGAAGGAGTTCATGGATTTCATAACTTAAACTCTATTTTGATGTTCATCTCCTCCTTTGAAGTTGAATGACACACTTAGAATGTTCAATGCCCTTGTCCATAAGGCATGATGAAAACCATCTGAGAAGGGAAGCTTTAGAGATGATAGGTGGATGATATAGTGTGAAGGACTTGGTATTGTCCTCTTGGAAGGTTCAGGGCCACCTTGCATGGGCGGGATAGAAGGTAGAGTAAGGATTTGATGTTCATTCCTTTCATTTGATAGATCTAAACACTTAGTAGAATGTTGAGATGCTTATGAGTTTGAAGACACATGCTAGATGTTGGGTGGTGATGTCCATGTGTCTTGGTCAAGTCCACATAGCAAGAGTGGCCTTGAAGATGTTGTATGGAGTGAATGATGTGAAAGAGGTGAATGAAAGTGAGTCTCTCAACAAGATAGTCTTGAGAGTATATGGATTACTTCACTTAGCCCATCCTCATGAAGACCTTCTCTCCAGCACCCTGAGCAATTTTGAATGTGTTGTATGGAGAGACGCATGTGAGAACATGGACTTGTCCAAGTGAATGGTCTAAAGCCACCTAGGGAGGGTGGCCTTCATGGACGTGTAAGGATTTTCCATGAATTAGGTAATTTTTACTTGGATTTGACAACTTCAAGACACCTTCAGTTACTTCCTTGATTGGTTTAAACTCCTTGCATGAGATTTGCATGTTAGATGAGTGGAGTTTGATAGTGATTATAGAGTATTTCATGTCTAGATCTATAGAATTCAAGCCCTCATGTCCAGGCCTCATATGTGTTGCAAGCTTGCAAGTTATCCATTGTTTGTGCCTTCTCCTCTCCTAGGTGGGTTTGAGGTTGATGTGTGGAGTGGTGATGTGCAAGACATGGGAGAATCCAGGACCCCCTCCTGAGGCCACCCAGGTAGGGCGAGTTGGGGAGCATGACATGGATTTTTTTTCTTAAAAATGTTTTCTTGACCTTTTTGATCTCTCAAACTTGTCCTTGTATAACTTAGTGTTGGTGAATGATTGATGGAAGTCAGAAGACAAGTTTGGAATGTTTGATGAACCTTATCCACATGTCAAGGTGAAATCCACCTAGGCTAAGTGGTATGGAACATGTCATGTTGAGTGACCAATACAACCCCTTTAAACTTGCCTTGTCCACCCTTAAGAATTTCCACTTATCATTGATTCAACCTTGCAATTTATCTCTAGGGAATGAATAAATTGAGAGGGCATGTGTGTAGTGATCAACATCCAATTCCAAGTTTATTTAAAGAACTCTCATAGCATTCCCCTTTTGAGCGAATCTAGGAGTGATGGGTGGATGAAGTGTTGTGGTAGACATGTAGTCCAGACAAGGATATGAAGACTGCCTAGCAAGGGCAGGTTTAAAGAAGGTATGTGGATTGTTATCATTTGGAGCATTCTAAACCTTTCCAAACTCATCAACTTACTAATCCCTTCTTACCAATTGCAGTGTCTTCACCCTGAGCGGCTTGGGAGGCAACAAATGGAATGTTTCATGTGAAAGAAGGCATAATCCACAAACACCCCTTGAAGCCGCCCAAGTAGGGCGGGTTTGAGGGTACCCCTTGGATTATCCTTCAAAATGCCTTAAAACACATTCAATCTTATGAACTTTCTTCAAATCTTCATGATTTCATTTGTACTTCAACTCAAAACATTGTAAATTGGATAGGTTTTCTCCTTGGGTGGATTTAACTGTGGTGTTTGGAAAGTGTCATGTGCAGGAGGTAGAGTTATCCAAGCATGGAGTTCAAGGCCGCTCATGTAGGGTGGGTTTGGAGAAGATGTCTAGATTTTGTCACTTAAAGCCTTCTCCTCATGGAAATGTCTCCCTCTCCTTGCTTCTTAAGACTTAGTGAACTTTTCAAACTTCCCTCCTTTTGGAATGACTCTCTCTCTAAGATGTGAAGTAGGTTGTAATCATGTCTCCAAGTTTACCTCTCTCAGATGATCTTCTCAAACATGTGAAGCATCATGATGAGTTAAGGAACCAATATAGAGTATTTGCCTTGTTTTGGCATCAACATTCCAAGCTGACCTCTTTAGGCCACCCAAGTAGGGCGGGTTTGAGAGCAATGTGTGGATTTTGGCACTTAACCACTTCTGATCTCTTGATTTTGACTATCTCTTTCTTGTGATATCATCTTAATCATTCTCATCGAACAACTTTGCACTTTACATTGTTCTTCATCTTGGGCAAGTTTTGAGTGAGTGGTTGGAGTGTATCATCTATCAAGTGACATAGTCCATAGTGTGTTCTTGAGGCTGCCCAAGTAGGGCAAGTTTAGTGGTAACCCTTGGACTTTATCTTAAAATTCATTTGGTTCTCTTCAAACCTTCAAGTTTGCATTGAAATATCATCACCTTCTAATGCTTGGCTCTTGAAACATTTAATAAATTTTATCTCTTTTCTCCTAAGGCAGTTTTGAAGGAACTGTGTGGAGTATTTGATATGGAAGGAGATGAAGTTGTCCACAGGAACCTCTTGAGGCCGCTCATGTAGGGCGGGTTTCATCATTTAGGAACTTCTCACCCTTGAGCTTGACTCTAACCTCTCCTTAGCGTACCTTGATCAAACAAACTTAAAAGTGTGTTACCCTTCATTCTGAGTGGCTCTGGAGAGAGTGCTTGGAGGATTCATGTGTTAGGTGATGCAGTCCACAAAGACCCCTTGAGGCCACCCAAGTAGGGTGGGTTTAAGGGTGACCTTTGGATTTTGACTTGATGCATTCAAACTTTCATGTTTGACTTAGAATTTTGCCACTTTCCAGTGTTTTTATGCTTGAAAACACTTCAAAATTTGATCATTTTCACCTAGGGCAGGATTGGATGCAGTGTGTGGACAGATTGATGTGCAATAGATAGTGTCCAAGACCACCCTGTGAAACCGCCCAGGAAGGGCAGGTTTGGACATGCCCCTTGGATTTTCACACTTAAAGCATTTCATTCATGTCAATCTACATCATTTCACCTCCTAAATTTTATCTTCTTCATCCTTCCTTAAGAAAACTTACAAATCATGTCATCTAAACCCCTAGGTGGTCCTGGAGCAAGTGTCTAGAGAACTTCTAGTGTTAGGAGACATTGTCCACAAAGGCCTCTTGAGGCCACCCAGGAAGGGCGGGTTTAAGGGTGTCCTTTGGATTTTACCTTAAAACTCACTTGGTTCTCTCAAACCTTCAAGTTTACATTGAAATTTCACCACCTTCTAGTGCTTTATGCTTGAAAACACTTCAAAATTTGATCATTCTCACCTAGGGCGGTATTGAAGGCACTGTCTAGAGAGTGTCATGAGGTGGTGAATACACTGTCCATGTGAACATGCTAAAGTTGCCCAGATAGGACGAGTTGAGGAGTGACCTATGGATTTTGACTTGAAACTTACTTAATCTTCCTCCAAATGGACTCTCCTTGTAATTTGATTATCATCCAAGCACTTGGAGCTCAAAACACTTGACAATTTATTCCTAGGGCGGATTGGGAGGCTAGGTCTGGACAGAATCTCCTAAAACAAGACACAATCCATGGACACCCTGTGAAACTGCCTAGACTAGGTGAGTTAGGACACCACCCTTGGATTTTCATACTTAGAAACATTTAATTGATCTGAACTTGATCATTTCACCTTGTGAGTGTCTCTTCCTTCATCCTTGATCAAATAACCTTGCAAATTGAACCATTTACACCCCTCAGCGGTTCTAGAGGCAGCAGGTGGAGTGTTTCATACGATAAGCAACATTGTCCATGACCCCCTCCTAAGGCCACCCAGGTAGGGCGGGTTTGGAGATGACCCTTGGATTCTTCATCAAAGTGCATCAAAAAACCTCTCAAATGTATGAAACATCTTTGTAAGTTTAATATCTTCAAACACTATGAGCTTATAACACTTCAAACTTGACAAATTACTCCCAAGGCAGGTTGGTGAGTGTTGTATGGACAGAGTCTTCTAAAAGTAATGACACTAGCTAGAAGAACTCTATGAGGCCACCTAAGAAGATTGGGCTAGGAAGCAAAGCTTAAACTCATAGAGCCTAACATGAAGTTCATCAATCTTAAGTCCAAAACCCTTACAAGCTTTCATATCAATCCTTATATGGAGACTCTGACTAAGGAAACATACCTTGACATTCTAAGGCATCTCTAGTGTCCCTCACTGTATGTGTTTTGAACTAGGACTTAGATAAGACTCGAAAACCAAACCAAACTTAAGCAAAAATTAGGGGGTCCCCATTTGCAATGGGGCGATGTGTGATGAGGTCACAACATCTAGCAACTCCACAAGAGAAATGTTCCTGAACATTTCAAGAATAAAGGCTCATTTAACACCCAAAATCTTCAACATAACTTCTTCAAGTTCATCCAGTGACTAAGAAACACACTCAAAAGAAGAATAGAAGCATAAATTGAATCATGACATTTCATCTATGTTGTTCTATAAGATAAGCATTTCATTTAATGTTCCTTATTCATTCTTAAGATAAATAGGAATCATAACTTCAAAATCCTTGAGTATACCCACTAACTAAGACATGTAGACATAGCTACTTGATCCTAGAATCAAAATCAACAGCGAGCATGACCGTCCATATTCCAAAAATCTTACTTGATATAGACTTGCAAGTTCAGGGGAAAGCGAATGAATGGAGGGGTATCTATATATGCGAGCAAAATGGATAAAACAATTGTAAATGATATGGAATGAAGTGGAATGGAACGAGATAGAGTGTCTCTATGCATGACGCCTGTTTACTAGGTTTTCACCACGGTACTTATCCAAGGCACCACCAGAGGTGGTTTTCACCTATGGACGAAAAGATTTCTCTTTACTATTTTTCATCATTTTTTTTTGGCATATTACTCATGGTGCCTTTTTGCCAGGTTTTCACCATGAATAATGACAATTACGCATGGCGCCTATTTGCCAGGTTTTCACCATGGTAATGAATAGGAATGACTTGAGAATCTAATTCCGTGGAAAACATAAGGATAGTCTATACAAAACCATGTCGAGTCAGTATGTTCACTGATGTTGGTAAGGAATGATAGATAGGATACAAATGATACAGGGGTGAGTGGAGATAGTGGACTATAACATGGATTATGCAAAATAGATAGATGGGCATATCCATAGACTAGGTAGTGGTGGAGGATATATTAGATGGTGGGAAATGTAGTGAAAACAAATGGCAAGTACTGGGATGAAGGGAATGGAGTGAAATCACAATCAACGTCTATACCTACCAAACTAAATTTTGAAGCTTACAAATGGGAAAGGGATGTATAAAGGGGAACGAGAATGGATGATAACTAATAATATTACCTTCATGCCCTTTACAAACTTAGAATTTTCCTTTTGACTTTGGGTTCATAGGATGAAGTAACTTAGAACTTTAGATGGAATGGAATGAGTGATGACGAATGCTTTGGAGGAGGAAGCCACTATTGGATTCAGCTTCTTAAACTTAAATACTTTGGCTCTTTCATTTTAGAAGTATGGACTGACATAGCCTTTGAATAAACTTTTCTTGGATTCCTAGCATTTTGTATTCTGAGGCATAAAGATTCATAAGATTCTCAGGAATTTATTTGCTTGATGGGTTAAAGCATCTAGATATCTATTTTATGGAATTAGAGGATGGATGGAGGAATTGCAAGCTTCTTGTTTAGACAACACTTACATTCATTGAACATGATTAGGAAATGGATGAAGGAATGGAGGCTGCAATGGAGGGTGATGGATAAAGGAAATGGATAGTAAAAGGTATATGGTCATATGCTTTGAAACTTTGCATAATGACGAAGGTGAAATGGGAAAACAGTATGCATAATAGGTGATTAATGAAAACAATGGACTTGTATTTAAATGGGATAGATGGAATACCAACATCTTGACCTTGCTTTCTATGTAGTGTCTAAGGTCATTAGAGCAGACACTGACATGGGTAGACTCCAAATGTATTGTTCATAGAGGACTCAAACTTTTATCCTGATGACTCATTGCTGGGAGTTTGAGACACAACAGGACTATATGAAAGAATTGGACATCAGACTCAAGCTCATTATTTGATGGAACGAATGGAATGTATGGAGGCTTTATTACATAAATGAAATGGCATGGCAAAGCGAATGGGGTAAATAGACGGAGGTATGGAGAAATGCATACAATAGAATGGCAGGAAACAAGAATGCTTATCACATAGTGCAAGCTTTAATCTGTATGTGGAGTGATAGAATATGGAGCGTAGAAATGAATACAATGTAATGGAGTGAGATGGAACCATGAATCATCTCACTTAATTTCAAGCTCATCTATACTCTTCTGGTGACCTTTGGGATCTTGAGTATGCAAGGTATAAGATCTCGAAATACTTCAAGCCATACTGGACAATTGACTCCTTTCCTAAAAACAAACAGTCATGCTATCCGACATTAGCAATGGAATCCACAATGGATCCATCCATCTGACACAAGTTTATCAAAAGAAAGCTATGAAGCGTTCATTTTAAGATTAAATATTTTAAACTCATAATCAAAGATATCCATGTCCAGATACAATATATGATTCCATTCTTGAGTCAAGTATAGATCTTAGTAAAAGATAAACTAATGAAAGTTACCTTCTGATCTCAAAGAATTTCATGGATATTTATGCAAGAAATGAACTTAACATAACTTCATGAAGTCAACCAAAATGTATTTAAAAATTAATCACTCCTATTCACAATGAAAACCCCCGAACGACAAAAAAAACTAAAGCAAAGAAAAACTCCAAAAACACACAACTTAAAAACAAGGCAGACTAAACTAAACAATCAAATCTTAAAACAAACTAAGGAAAACTAAACTACAAAAACCAGAAACACCTAATCTAACTATATACTAGAAGAGTTCCCCAGGAACTCAGGTTTGAAAATAATGTTTTAGGTATTGCCCATTGACGGGCAATGGAATCTCTTCTCCAGTCAAAGTTTTCAACTTGAATGCATTTTCTCCCATGATTTGGTATGGACCCTTCTAGAGGTAATCAAACTTGTCGTGATCTCCTCTTTGTTCATGTGCTTTATCCCAATACAAAACTAGATATGAAATCCTGAAAGACTTAACTGCTGCTTGTCGATCAAACCAACATTTCACAACCCCTTGATGTTTCATGAATTTGTCTAAGGTTGTGTCTCGTTTCTCTTCCAGGTGTAAAAGTTGTGAAAGCCTAGTCTAAACTCTCTCATCCTGATCCATGTAGTCTTGCATAAATTGAAGCGTTGGGATCCTCAGTTGTACAGGAAAGATCGGGTCCTGACCATAGACTAAGTTGTATGGAGAAGTACCTAGGGAGGACTTCACTTGGGTTGTGTCTGGCCAAAGGGAAAACTTCAGTTGGGTGTGCCAATCTCTTGGGTTCTTATCCAATAGTCTCTTTATTGCATTTAACAAGTTCTTGTTCATGGACTCCGCTAGGCCATTCCCTTGCAGGTAATAGTTGGATGAAAACTTGAGCATGATACAATACTCGAAAGCCCAGTTTGAAAATTTTAATGAAGTGAAAGTGGGCCCATTATCGCAAATGAGTGCATGTGGACACCCAAACCTTGTGATGATGTTTTCTTCAAGAAATTTGATCACAACATCAGAAGTGCAAAGTTTTAATGCATGAGCTTCAGACCATCTGGTACAATAGTTTGTAGCGGTTAGAATATACCTATGTTGTGCTGAAGAAGGTGGATTAATCATACCAATGAAGTTGAGACCCCATTGAGCAAAAGGTCTTACTTGGATCATGGGCTGAAGCGGCATTGCAGGATTCTTCTTGCGCGAAGCAGCCACTTGGCAAGTATGACATGTTTTGACATGCTGGTGGGCATCGATGAACAAGGTAGGCCAATAGTATCCCACCCTCAATATTTGGTGGGCTGTTGCCAGTCCACCTCCATGACAAGTGCCAAACTTCTCATGGAACTGCTCCATAATTTGTCTTGCTTCTTCCTTTCTAACACATCTTAGATAAACTCCTTCATGATTGCGCCGGAACAATACTGCTCCTTGCAGCATATAACACTGAGACCTGTAGCTTAATGCTCTTCTTTGCATTGGATTCATATGTGGAGGGCATTTCTGAGTGAGCAAATAGTATACAATATCATCATACCACTCGTCTGGTGATACATTTCTAACACATAAGCTTGTTGTACCAGACCCGGCCCTTGTGCTGCTATTGTCTGCGAGAGTGCTTGTCCTCATACTAACTTCATCGGTTGTATCTCTATGTCATATTCTTGTATGATGGTGACCCACTTGCCTCTTCTCTCACCAAGCTCATTTTGCATCAACAAAATTTTGATTGCCGCATCTGGAACTATGGTGTAAACCTTGCTTCTGAGAATGTAATGTCTAAATTTTCTGATGGCTTTCACTAGAGCATAAGCATGCTTCTCTACACAGGGATATCTCAACTTAGCTTCTTTGAATGGGGCACTCATAAAAGCAATGGGATGTTCATCCCTTTCATCTGTCCTTTGCATCAAAATTCCCCCACAAGTGTGATCTAATGCAAAAGTATATAAATAAAATGGCTTCGTGTAATCGAGACTGATAAGAACTGGGGGAGTGGAAATTTCTTGTTTGACTTCTTCAAATGCTTTTCTAGCTTGTGGAGTCCAGTCCATCTTGGCATCTTTCTTTAACATCTGATTAAGTGGTTTGACGATCTTTGCAAACCCAGTAATGAACTTCCTTACAAAGTTAATCTTTCTGAAGAAGGACTTCAATTCCTTCTTACTTGCAGGGAGGTTAACCTTTTGAATTGCTTCTACTTTGTCAGGATCAATTGAAATACCTTCTTCAAAAATTACATGACCAAGTAGCTTACCTTCTGTGACTCTGAAAATGCACTTCTTCAGATTGAGAGAAATACCATATTTCCTGCATTTTTCAAATACTTTACTCAAATGTTCCACATGATCTTCTCTCTTCTTCGAAAAGACTGTAAGATCATCCATGTATATCACTATACATTTTCCAAAAATGTCCCCAAAAGTGATGTCCATAGCCCTCTGAAAAGTAGCACCAACATTGATTAGACCGAAGGGCATTCTCCTATATGCAAAGATTCCCCATTTTGTGGTAAAAGCTGTTTTCAGACAATCTTCTTCTTCAACCATAACTTGGTTGTATCCAGAGTATCCATCCAAGAAGGACATCATCTGAGAACTGTTGATAATTTGCAGGACTTCATCAAGTGATGGTAATGGATAGTTATCCTTTTTCGAGGCTCTATTAAGATTTATGAAGTCCACGCACAATCTTATTTCACCATTCTTTTTTCTAATAGGGACTAAATTGGCAACCCATGTGGAGTGTCGTACTGGGAAAATTATTCTTGCTTGCAACTGCTTCTTCACTTCCTGATAGATAAGTGATTCTAACAAAGGATTGACCGGCCTTTGACGTTGCCGAAAAGGCGTACTCCTAAGCTTGAGAGGAATTGTATGCGTGATAATAGAAGTATCATATGTCTTGAGGTCTTCATATCCCCATGCAATTATGTCTTGAAACTCCTTCATAGCTTTGATTATGTTTTCTCATTCTTCAGGTATATAGACTCTCCCTATAAAAACATTCTTAACATCTTCGTCTATTCCCAAATTTACTGTATCACACTTATTCCCTTCTTCTCTGCACAATTGAAGAGCACTCAATTTGTCTGTATCAAAAAGCCTCTCTAATTCTATCATTCCTCTCGAGATGGTATTGTTCTTCAAATTCATTATCCCATCGAGATCAAACTTTGTTTCTTTAACTTCTCCTTCATCAATGACTTGAGCTGTGAATGTACCAGAATTCGTTAGGAAATCTAATATATTCTTATCATCCTCAAAAACTTGGAAGTTTGTAATATTGTCTGGAACCGAAGGAACTGATGTCAATTTAACTATAAATTTCTTTAATCCTTCCATTGATAATTGTTCCAATGAACCTGCTGCTTGAGCCAATGCATTTGCTACTCGATTCTTGGACCTGTAAACAGATTGAATATTAAAAGCATCAAAACTTTATATAACATCCCACACTCTATTCCTATACCTTTTCAATCTCTTATCATGACAGACATATTGTTTTCTGACTTGTCTTACAATGACCTCAGAATCTTCAAAAACATGTAAACCTTTACTTTCTTTCGGATAGCGAGGAGCAATCCGTGCACTAAAGCTTCATATTCAGCAACATTATTTGTACAAGGAAACTGCAACCTCAATGTTGACAAGTAGGCTTCTCCAACTAGACTGATCAATTCAAAGCCAGCTCCGGATCCTTGTCTGGATTTGGATCCATCAAACCTTAACGTCCATACTTGATTAGTTTCTTGTTTTAAACTTTGTTTGTTTTTATCATCCTTTTCTTTCTTTGTCTCAATAGTTATTTCTTGAGAGCTTTCTTCTGAAGTGGAGGAATTTCCATCATTTGTCAAAGACTCGCTTGAAGCTAACTCTTCTACCTTTGGGATTTCGGGTATCTTTAGCCTCATTGCTTCTGGTACTCTTTTCTTGATTTGTTCCAAGGCTACTTTACACATCTCACAGGTGAACTCAAAGTGAAATGCATTGTGCACTCGACACCAATTGGGTAGTAACAAATCTTGTATCTCAGCATATCCTCCAAGCTCTAAACTCTGTTGGACATTTCTCAACACAAAGTTCCTAAAATTTTTGAACATGCCCTCATCTTGTTCATCAGTGGAAGTGCCACGTTTACTATCTACCAAACTCTCAGTTGAACTTTGTAACATCAAAACCTCTTCTACCTTGGGCTTGTATACATCAAGGTTAGACTCCACAAAAAGAATCTGGTTATCTTCACCATACTATGTGATCATCAACTTCAATCTAGGAGTGCTATCAATTTTGATCTGGTTCAGTAGTCCTTTGCATGATAGCCACATATGTGAAAAGTTGGTCGATACATACCCATTGAGTTCCCTCAACCAGTCTCTACTTAACAACATTCCATAGCCTTCAGGGATATCCACAACTGATATATCTATGTAATGTTGAACCTTGGGATTAGCTGCCAGTTGCATGTGAATGTTATGTAGCTCACCAACAACTAGAACCTCAGTTTTATCTAATTGCATAACCTTCCTTGTTGTCTGAGTTGGGATCACACCAAGTTTCTTACATATAGCAAGTGGCATTACATTACTTGAAGCTCCTGAGTTCACTAAATAGTTGTGGAGCAGCTTACCAAAAATTCTCACCGAGAGGAGGAAGGGAGAAGGCTCATCCTTTCCTTGATAAAATACTATTGACTTCTTCTTTGGAGCGATGAAACTTGACTCTTCTGGCATTTTTGAATGAGCTTTAGAATCTTGACTCTTTATTGTACTAACATTCTTCGTTGGTTCCTCCTTTTTAGGTGAAGCTCTGGTTTGTATTTCGTTGCTTGAATCTGGTGAATTTTGTGCTACATAGACTGTATTTGGCTGTTCTTGAGGTTGAGTAGGCTCTGAGTGGGCTACATTAGTATTCTGAGCAACATTTGCATGAGGCAAACTAGTTGTAGATGAACTTGATGGAGTTGCAGTGTTATGATTTCCACTCTTAGCAGCATTATCACTTAGACTCTCCAAAAAGGTCTCTCATATCTCATATACTTTCATTAATTCAATTAATGGCAAGCTGATTTTAACCCTTTTAACTTCTTCTAAAACCCATTGACTCAACCTCTTAAGGTCATTTTTAGAATCTTCGTTTCTAGAGGAACTAACCTTTTGTGCAGTGTCTGGCTATGAAACATTGTGTTTTGGCGGGGTTCTTTGAACATGAATCTCTTGGATAGCCTGGATTATTGTTGGCATTTGGATCAGGTGGTGTCTGGAAATTATTCAGAGGCGTAGAAGTAGTCAAAGGATCTGGTGCTCGATAATTTCTTTGATATACCTTCATTGGTGGATTTCCAGCTGTCTGTTGGAATGCATGTACCTCACCCCTTTCTTGATGTGGATAGTTACCATTGAATGGAGGATAACAGGTCTGGTCCTTAGCTAGCCCATTTGCCGAAGCTGGTGGAAATTTTCCATTATAATCCCTCATATCATATTCCATCATTGGAGGGAATAAAAAATCTTCAATCATCAGAGCTTGATCATATCTGGGTGTGGGGACGATTTCATATCCGGAGGTTGGTGGGGGAGCTTCCTGGCCTTGTGTATTCTACATTTCCTTTTGGAAGATGTCAGCAGCAATCTTAAATTCAGGACACTACAATTTAGAATGCTGATTTGTATTATGCAGTCGGCACCAGCTAGACAAGGCCGCTTCCACCAGAAAGACTCTGTCAGATGGTTGAGGATCTGGATTTGGATTATTATCCAAAGGTGAAGGGACATTGCCATTATTCGGTGATGTATTCCATGTCCTGTTTTGCCTCTGGTAGCCTTGGTTTGCTCCTTGGAACCCTTGATTATATCCTTGATAGTTCCCTGGATTAGCTTGATTTCCACCTTGGCTTGCTTGAAAGTTCCTTTGCATATTTTGGAGATAGTTGTTTTGATTTCTCAACTGAGTGACCTCCATTAATAGCTTCTTGACTTGATCTATCAATTCTTTCATTTCTTCCTTTTCCTCTTGAGTCTTGGTGGAGGAAGACGACGACCCTTGCAGATACACCAGTTTGGCAAGCCAAGCTTGTGAAATAGGTGCTTCAGGATGCAATACCAATTGATTAGTAGGAGTAGGAACCAGATTCATGACTGGTGTGTGATGGGCCAATGCTTGGTTGATCCCTTGAATTTGATTCTGCATTGCCGGATACCCCATGTAATTGAGAGGTCCATGAGTGTCCATCCCCAAATCAGTATTCACCTTGATAGCTTCAACGTATGCTCCTATTAAAGTAGCGGATGGTGCCCTCGCTCTCTTCATGAACATGGAAGTGAGATGATCCAAAGCTATGTAATAAATCTCCATTGCCATAGGTTCATTGATGTTATATGGTGCCTGCAGTCTTGAATAAGCCTTATGAAATCTGTGATTGAAAGCAGCGATGGGCTCATGCTCTTGTCTTCTTACCTCAATAAACTATTTGTAAAGCTCTGGTGGAGTAATAGGAATTCTAAATTTTTTCAGAAAAGCATCTTTCATCTGTTGCTAACTAGTGATAGATGCAGCAGGTAAGTTGACATACCAAAAGGAAGCATCTCCTTCAAGTGTATACAAAAACAGCCGACAGGCTACATCTTCATGTATAATCCTCCTGTTTGATAAAGTGTCCTAAAAAATCTTGATGTGCTCCTCTGCTATTCGGTTCATATTGTTCACGTGGAACTTAGAGCAAAAGTGTTTAGGTTTCTTGGGCATATCATTGTAATTCGCAAAAGCTCCAAGAGGAGAAACATTTGCCAAGGGCCAGGCCACCATTAAAATGTTTGGTTGCTGAACTTGTAGTGCTTGTGTAGCTCCTTGTTGAAGTGAAGTTGCTTGGGTGACTCCTATTGGAATCATTTGAGAGATTGCTTGTGTATTGGTTGATTGAACAATTCCTCTGGATGGGTTTTGCGGTGGAGGCATTTGGAACTATCCTCCGCTTGGAGATCCTTAGCTTGATGAACCTACTTTCTTGCCTTTCTTGGACTTGGTTGGAAACCCCAACTCAACCAAATCTTTGGATGCTCCTGGTGTAGACCTTAAAATCCTTTGATGCCTGTCCGGTGAAAATGAACTGATTCGATCCAGCATGAACTTTCTTGCTTTTTATGACACCCGGTAGAGTGCTTGCCCTCCTTCTAGCACCAATTCTGTTGATGTCTTTTCCTTGCACAGACAATGCAGCATAAAATACTCACATATTTTATCCTCTCTTGAAAAAAATCACTCAGATGCTGAACTTTATGATCAACTGAGTAGACTCCAAGGTTCCTTATCTTCTTGATTTGGGATAGCTTGTTGGGCAAAGATGTGATTTTCTATTTCATACAAAGGGACTTACACTTTAGTGTTCAACAGCAGGAAAATACCGTTTACACTCACACAGGTTGTAACAATTGCTTCAAGGCTACATGCTATGATAAACTTATGATATGGCAATTCAGCTCTTGGTCCTACTTCTAACAATGTTTTTTCAAAAAAAATGCAAAAGACTAAGTTTAGAAAGAGTATTTAATCTAAGTGCAAGCTATTATCATCAATTCCTGGAAATCTCAACCATGCTTTGCTTCACCATGAGGCAAAAACTCCACAAAGGTGATGCAATCTTCTAAGGATAATCCAAAGGTTTTCAAATTACTCTATGAGAAATCAAAGTGAAGCTTGTGATGTGTTCAGACTAAACTTACACTACAACTTGCCAGCGACAAATCATAAAAGGTATGAACATATAGAGATTTCACCAAGCAATTGAAAGACAATAACTTCCACAAACTAAAGCTAATAAACTTCGAAATAAATAAACTAAGTTAAAACATTGAATGCGAGTGAGTACTTAGCAACCATGCAACTTGCAAAGAGAACACAATATCACCATGAATAGCTCAACAATGAACTTGTATTGATCTCAGCAAAGTCTTAGCAACAGCTCTAATTTTCTCAAAACTCCTTATACAAAATGAAGAGGAATGAGGCTTATATAGCCCTCAAAATACAATGAATGGCCAGGATCAATTTGGATTCGATGGCCTAGATCATGCCACATCAAAGGTAGTTACAACAACTTTCTATTATTAGAGATATACAAGGAGCAATAAAAGCACATTTTCCAAGGTGACACCTTGGCGCTTATGTGGACTGCCCTCGTGGCATTTATTTCTTATGTTTATTCTTTTCAACCAATGCCATGAACTTTGGAACAACCTTTGCCATGTCAGCAACTGGTACACTTGGCGCATTCCAAATGGTTCCTTCTGCCTTCTTCACATCTCGTGTATGCTCATCAATTGTTCTCTCCCACTCGGCTATACCAACCTGCTTACCACCAATGAATGAAATCAAGGAGTAGATGTCATTCAGCTATTCACTAGAAATGAAGTGAGTAGTGTTAAAGTAATGAGAATGTATGTAATTCTTCATGTCATGGAACGTAACCCCTCCTGAGAGATCACACATGTCATCCATTACACCCATTATCTTATTATGAGCTCTCCGAAGCACACTGTCTACTCGAGCACAATCCATCTTAACTTTATCAAGAAGTTGCTCTCTTATGTCCATAGTGAAGTACCAAGTAGAGAAATCATATGATGAACCTTCTTCAACTACCCCTTCCTCTATCAATGATGACAATGGAGTGTTCATCAAATCTTCCAAGTGTGGCATGTATTCTCTTTTGACAACATCGAACTGGGAACACGCTGCTGAAACTGCTTGTAAGCAATGGTTTCATACTTTTAGATGAGTTCATCAATGAATATATCTACTTGATTTCTAACTCTTCCTATCTAGCTTTTCAGTTCTTGGGACTATGACTTCATACCCTCTAACTGAGCAACAGATTCTTGTGAAAGCATGGAAGGTGGAGTGGATGTCCCTTCACACTGTCGAATTAGATTCATCAACTGCTGGATATACTACTTGAAGGCGAGGTTTTTTTTCTCCAATTGATCTCCTCTTTCCCTTTCACGCTTCAATCTTTCTTTGACCACTGAAACTAAGTTGTCCAACTCTTCAAACTCTTGCTCTTCTATTGTTGGTCCCAAATCCATAATGGTCACATCATAGTCTTCAAGAGCAATATCATCAATTGTTTTATCTACCTTCGGTGCTACAATATGCACTTTCCTGGAACCAAAACTGTCTCTTGTAATCTTTGAGAATCTAGTCGCCTTCTCATTTCCTTTGTCACGCCTAGTTCTACCTAATAACTCTTGTATATTAACCTCTGGCGCTACTTCCATGATTGAAGTCTCCTTTACTCTCTTCCTTAACCAATCTGGCAAGGCAGACAAATCTTCTTGAACATCTTGTTCTTGAGCTTCAACTTCTAATTCCAGTGACGATGCTTCCTCATCAGACGATTCAATGTGTATATCCATTTCATGTGTAATAGCTTCTTGATCTTTGGAGGGACTTGATCGAACTTCTTCTGCTAGAACCTCATGCATGTGTGCTTGATCCAATGTCTGTGGAGCTCCTTGGTTTTCTCCTTCATTCTCCACTACTAATGTCACATTCATATCTTGAGAAGGACCACCTTCTTGCCTGGAAGAAGTACTAATCTCATTTTGTGAACTCAACTTTGTCTTCTTCCGACTACTTTCTCCATGTGAGTCGTCCAGATGCTTCCTCTTGCCAGGCTGAACTTCTTCTCTGGAGCTTATACTATATCCACTAGATTCACTGTGGTGTTCACTGCTAGATTCACTATCATCCACTTCTTGTGATTGCTGTGAGTTAGCTCCTCCCATCAAGTCGTATGTTATGTCCTTGTTTGCTTTCTCAAGCTTTTGAACTTGACGATCTACATACTTCTTGGTGATATGTATGACTCGCTGTATCCATTCATCATGGCCATCTTCTCTCTCAGCGCAATTGATAATGATAGGTCCTTCCTTGTCAAACATCTTTTGCATGAGAAACTTTTCAGTCTCCTCTAACTGATCAGGAATAGGCATTATATTACAAGATCTCACCAAATCCCAAGCCATTCTCGAACACCTCTTCTCTCTAATGTGCTCATCATCATCTGCATCTGCCCAATGATCCTCTTAGTGCTCTCGATGTCTAATCCTCTTCCCAAATGCCTTCTAAATCATGTTGAATGGATCAAAGTGATCTTGATTCATGTCATGAAGCACAAGATTGTAAGCTTGAAGTTCATATTCTAAATGTTGTGCAGCGTGTAGTGTTGGGCAAGTTTCCAACTTTCCAACTCCTATCAGAAAACTAATTCCAGCTTTCTTCTTATCCTTTTGAATTTTGTCCCAAGCCAATAGTTGCCTTGTCACCTCTAGTAGTACCATCTTGTTGGTAGGATACCTTGGCAAGCGGTAAGGATAAGATGAAAATCCTTGAATCCTCAAGTAGGTGAACTTCAGAAATTGGATGTACCATTGTCCATATTTGACAATCAATCTCTTCACATCCTTCGATAACCTCTCATGCATATCTCCTTGAAGCTTCCTTACAATGAACATGAAGAATGCATCATTCACGTGCTTGTAGTGGGTGATGGACTTTAGTTGCAACTGCGGGTAACAATCATACATGTTGAATTGTCCAGGGCCATATGCTATGTCACCTTTGCAATTCAAACCATCATATTTTCCACACATTGCGAGGATATAGATGACATATGAGCTCATGTAAAAGGACTTAGTTTCCTTTAACTTGATTATCTACTCGTGAATATTGTTGCTTATGATGCCGGCCCAATCAATCATTAGTTCACCCTTGACGATCTCTTGCATGAATACGAACATCCACACATCGAATGTTGACGATTGTTGACAACCCATGATTCTATTCAAGAAGATCACCATGTAGCCAAACTCAGTGATAAAATCTGATTTATGAAGCTTCTTCAGCAACTTGCTATGATGAATCCTTGGTTGTTTTACCCAATTGATGTTTATCTCTTGCTTACAATCACTTATTGCACCTTCAAACACCTTTTGAGTTTGCTCTCGAGTGTAGACGGTGACCTTCCTATGCTTCGGGATGTTGAATGTTTTGGCAATGGCCTCCCTCCTCAAGTGAGATAAGACTTCTCGATCAGATGTCTCAATGCATCTAGTCTCTTGGTTGTAATGATCAGCACATTCCCACATTAGCTTGGCACTCGGCAAGGCAGGCGGAAAGCGAGCGGCTTGGACGATCCCATTGCGAAGCATCTCATGGATGACCTTGGAGTGGGTTAGCTTGTAGAGCTCTCTTGATCTCCTCCATGTTGATGTAACCCAAGTTGGTGTCACTCACGTTCCTCCACTTGGACATGATCTTTGTCTCCGGCATGACTCCTTGCTTGTCACTCTTGATCAAGGCTTGCCTTTCTTTCACATTCATCCTCTACCTCTTCCTACAAGAGAAGACAACATATGTCACTAGGCTGATGTGACCTCTTAAAATATGAATTATCTAATATTTATCCTATCTCCTTGTGCATGTGGGACAAAAATAATTAATTTCAAAATAACATACCTTAGAAAAAGTAGATTTTTATAAAAAAATCAGAAATTTGGAAAATTTGATTTTGGAAAAATTTGTGAACTTTTTGACCTTTTCCTTGAAATTTGCTGCTGCTCCTTGCCACTCTGCTGCAAATCAGAATTAATATTGTATTTGTTTTGATTTAAAATGCAGATCCAAACCTTCTTTTATACCAAACTTTGTCTTTCCCTAAAGCAGGTCGGCCTAGTTAGAGGAAAATTAAATGTTTTTAAACATTTTCCATGCCTTTGTGTGATGAGTGCCCAACATGGGCGGGTTTGGAGGGTATGTGTGGATAGTGTCATGTGAAAGAGGTGACGTTGTCCATGTGAAGGGTAGACCACCCAACAAGGGTGGACTTGAAGGAGGTGCATGGATTTCATAACTTAAAGTCTATTTTGATGTTCATCTCCTCCTTTGAAGTTGAATGACACACTTAGAGTGTTCAATGCCCTTGTCCATAAGGCATGATGAAAACTATCTGAGAAGGGCGGCTTTAGAGATAACAAGTGGATGATATAGTGTGAAGGACTTGGTATTGTCCTCTTGGAAGGTTCAGGGGCCCCCTTGCATGGGCGGGTTGGAAGGTAGAGTAAGGATTTGATGTTCATTCCTTTCATTTGATAGATCTAAACACTTAGTGGAATGTTGAGATGCTTATGAATTTGAAGACACATGCTAGATGTTGGGTGGTGATGTCCATGTGTCTTGGTGAAGTCCACCTAGCAAGAGCAACCATGAAGATGTTGTATGGAGTGAATGATGTTAAAGAGGTGAATGAAAGTGAGTCTCTCAACAAGATAGTCTTGAGAGTGTATATGGATTACTTCACTTACTTCATCCTCATGAAAACCTTCTCTCTAGCACCCTGGGTGGTTTTGAATGTATTGTATGGAGAGACGCATGTGAGAACATGGACTTGTCCAAGGGAATGGTCTAAAGCTGCCTAGGGAGGGCGGGCTTCATGGAGGTGTAAGGATTTTCCATGAATTAGGCAATTTTTATTTGGTTTTGACAACTTCAAGACACCTTCAGTTACTTCCTTGATTGGTTTAAACTCCTTGCATGAGATTTGCATGTCAGATGAGTGAAGTTTGATAGTGATTATAGAGTATTTCATGTCTAGATCTATAGAATTCAAGCCCTCATGTCCAGGCCTCATATGTGTTGCAAGCTTGCAAGTTATCCATTGTTTGTGCCTTCTCCTCTCCTACGTGAGTTTGAGGTTGATGTGTGGAGTGGTGATGTGCAGGACATGGGAGAATCTAAGAACCCCTCCTGAGGCTACCCAGGTAGGGCGAGTTGGGGAGCATGATGTGGATTTTTTTTCTTAAAAATGTTTTCTTGACCTTTATGATCTCTCAAACTTGTCCTTGTATAACTTAGTGTTGGTGAATGATTGATGGAAGTCAGAAGACAAGTTTGGAGTGTTTGATGAACCTTATCCACATGTCAAGGTGAAATCAGCCTAGGCTAAGTGGTATGGAAGATGTCATGTTGAGTGGCCAATACAACCCCTTTAAACTTTCCTTGTCCACCCTTAAGAATTTCCACTTATCATTGATTCAACCTTGCAATTTATCTCTAGGGAATGAATGAATTGAGAGGGCATGTGTGTAGTGATCAACATCCAATTCCAAGTTTATTTAAAGAACTCTCATAACATTCCCCTTTTGAGTGGATCTAGGAGTGATGGGTGGATGAAGTGTTGGACATGTAGTCTAGACAAGGATATGAAGACCGCCTAGCAAGGGCGGGTTTGAAGAAGGTATGTGGATTGTTATCATTTGGAGCATTCTAAACCTTTCCAAACTCATCAACTTACTAATCCCTTCTTACCAATTGCATTGTCTTCACCCTGAGCGGCTTGGGAGGCAACAAATGGAATGTTTCATGTGAAAGAAGGCATAATCCATAGATACCCCTTGAAGCTACCCAAGTAGGGCAGGTTTGAGGGTACCCCTTGGATTATCCTTCAAAACGCCTTAAAACACATTCAATCTTATGAAATTTCTTCAAATCTTCATGATTTCATTTGTACTTCAACTCAAAACATTGCAAATTGGATAGGTTTTCTCCTTGGGCGGATTTAACTGTGGTGTTTGGAAAGTGTCATGTGCAGGAGGTAAAGTTATCCAAGCATGGAGTTCAAGGCCGCTCATGTAGGGTGGGTTTGGAGAAGATTTCTGGATTTTGTCAATTAAAGCCTTCTCCTCATGGAAATGTCTCCCTCTCCTTGCTTCTTAAGACTTAGTGAACTTTTCAAACTTCCCTCCTTTTGGAATGACTCTCTCTCTAAGATGTGAGGTAGGTTGTAATCATGTCTCCAAGTTTACCTCTCTAGGATGATCTTCTCAAACATGTGAAGCATCATGATGAGTTAAGGAACCAGGTAGGGTGGGTTTGAGAGCAATGTGTGGATTTTGGCACTTAACCACTTCTCATCTCTTGATCTTGACTATCTCTTTCTTGTGATATCATTTTGATCATTCTCATCGAACAACCTTGCACATTATATTGTTCTTCATCTTGGGTGGGTTTTGAGTGAGTGGTTGGAGTGTATCATCTATCAAGTGACATAGTCCATAGGGTGTTCTTGAGGCCACCCAGGTAGGGCGAGTTTAGGGGTAACCCTTGGACTTTATCTTAAAATTCATTTGGTTCTCTTCAAACCTTCAAGTTTGGATTGAAATATCATCACCTTCTAATGCTTGGCTCTTGAAACATTTAATAAATTTTATCTCTTTTCTCCTAAGGCAGTTTTGAAGGCACTATATGGAGTATTTCATATGGAAGGAGATGAAGTTGTCCACAGGAACCTCTTGAGGCCACTCATGTAGGGCAGGTTTAAGGGTGTAGTGTGGATTTTCATCATTTAGGAACTTCTCACCCTTGAGCATGACTCTAACCTCTCCTTGGCGTACCTTGATCAAACAAACTTAAAAGTGTGTGTTACCCTTCATCCTGAGCGGCTCTGGAGAGAGTACTTTGAGGATTTCATGTGTTAGGTGATGCAGTCCACAAAGACCCCTTGATGCCACCCAAGTAGGGCAGGTTTAAGGGTGACCTTTGGATTTTGACTTGATGCATTCAAACTTTCATGTTTGACTTAGAATTTCACCACTTTCTAGTGTTTTATGCTTGAAAACACTTCAAAATTTGATCATTTTCACCTGGGGCGGGATTGGATGCAGTTTGTGGACAGATTGATGTGCAGTAGATAGTGTCCAAGACCACGCTATGAAACCACCCAGGAAGGGCAGGTTTGGACATGCCCCTTGGATTTTCACACTTAAAGAATTTCATTCATGTCAATCTACATCATTTCACCTCCTAAATGTTATCTTCTTCATCCTTCCTTAAGAAAACTTACAAATCATCTCATCAAAACCCCTAGGCGGTCCTGGAGCAAGTGACTGGAGAACTTCTAGTGTCAGGAGACATTGTCCACAAAGGCCTCTTGAGGCCACCCAGGAAGGGTGGGTTTAAGGGTGTCCTTTGGATTTTACCTTAAAACTCACTTGGTTCTCTCAAACCTTCAAGTTTCCATTGAAATTTCACCACCTTCTAGTGCTTTATGCTTGAAAACACTTCAAAATTTGATCATTCTCACCTAGGGCGGTATTGAAGGCACTGTCTGGAGAGTGTTATGAGGAGGTGAAGACACTATCCATGTGAACATGCTAAAGCTGCCCAGATAGGGCGGGTTGAGGAGTGACCTGTGGATTTTGACTTGAAACTTACTTAATCTTCCTCCAAATGGACTCTCCTTGTAATTTGATTATCATCCAAGCACTTGGAGCTCAAAACACTTGACAATTTATTCCTAGGACAGATTTGGAGGCTAGATCTGGACAGAATCTCCTGAAATAAGACACAATCCATGGACACCCTGTGAAACCGCCTAGACTGGGCGAGTTAGGACACCACCCTTGGATTTTAATACTTAGAAACATTTAATTGATTCAAACTTGATCATTTCACCTTGTGAGTGTCTCTTCCTTCATCCTTGATCAAATAACCTTGCAAATTGAACCATTTACACCCCTAAGCAGTTCTAGAGGCAGCAGGTGGAGAGTTTCATATGACAGCAACATTGTCCAAGACCCCCTTCTGAGGCCGCCTAGGTAGGGCAGGTTTGGAGATGACCCTTGATGGTGTCAGGTTGTCATTGATGTCAAAAAGGTGTCCTCAGTTTGTTTGATGTCATTAGGACTTGGTTGATCAAGTTTGGTCTTCAATGTGTCTTCTTATGTTCTTTGTGCATATTACTTTGATCTACAGAGTTCATGTTACTTGGTGTTGAGTTACTCAGGAGTTGAGTTGTTACTTCATGGTGTTGAGTTACTCAGTTAAGAGGTTACTTCATGTCATGACAATGTTTACATTCAGTGATAGTGTCTTGAAGATGTTGGGTTGTTGGTATGATATTATGGTCTTCATGGTCTGCATTCTTCATCATGGTTCAAGTGTAATGCAAGAGCAATACAGATCAAGTATTCATGTTAGTATTCTTCATATCTCTCTTAAAGAAGCTCATGTGTTAGGAGATTGTTCAAAATGTTCATATGATCATAAGATTATCAGGATCATACAGTGATGACAAGAAGGATGCCTTATTGCAAGCTTCATTGATCATTGATTATGTTGATGTTTGGTAATGAGTTATAAAGTTATGGTATCTTCATAGTTGTTGTTCAACGTTGCATGGTATCTTCATAGTTGTTGTTCAACGTTGCATGGTATCTTCACAGTTGTTGTTCAACATTGCATGGTATCTTCACAGTTGTTGTTCAACGTTGCATGGTTTACAAGGCTTGCATGTAAATTCATTTTATAAAGTGATGTTGACTTAGTGTTTACAAGGTTAAATGTTCAACTTCGACTGCCAAAAACATATGAAGGTTTTATTTGTATTAGAAGAACTTTGGACACTTTAAGGAGAGCATAAAGCATTAAATATGCTTTAGTGAAGAAAGCACAAATATATGTAATTTAGAGGAGCTTGGCATAACAATGTGTTATTTAACATATTGATTATTAAGTCCTCTTAATTATTAATGACTTAAATCCTATTTTGCCTGGCAATAACAGTTGCACTTTATGTTTTAATCATTTGGTGACTTGGGGTAGCGGGTTTACAACTTAAACTTCACCGCTTGAAGGGTCTTCAAACCATGGTGATAACCGGCCCCATCCTTCTTTCCACCTAATGCGTTGGTTATGGTCTTTGGGCGGGCTTTCAATATCTTTTAAATTTAAAACTTTCACCGCCAAAAGAGGAGCCCGATACATTAAGGAGTTTAAGTGGATGTTTTGAATGCATATGTGAGCGCTTGGGTGGTAAGTTACCACATCTATTTTATGAAAAGCCTTTTTTCCATATATAAAGGAGTTTGAATTTATAAAGTTTTTTAAAGCCATCGAATGAAAAGTGAGCATAGAATAGATGCCAAGAGGGAGCCCGATATGTAAGGCATTAAAATTATTTTTTAGGGAGTATTTAATTTTAAAAGTTTCTATTATGGATACAAAGCCACTAAGCCTTTTATGGCTTTAGTTTTTTTTTAGAAACTTTATACTAAGAAACTTTTTTAAGAGAGATTTTTGGAGAGTAAAAGGAAAGAAGAGAATTTTTTTGATATTTATATTTTGTTTTTGAAAATTTTTGTCAGAGAAGAGATTTTTGTATGAAGAATATGAAGAGTCTTGTTTGAAGAAAATGAAAAAGATTTTATCAGAGATTTTTTTATTTTTACAAAGCATTGATTAAATTTGTGGAGATAAAGATTTTATTATCAAGATTTATTGAAGAGTTTGAATGCAGGAATTTACAGAGAAGGAGAATTGGAAATGTTTTTTTTGCAAAATAAAGATTTTTTTTGGAGATACAGAGAAGTTGAAAGGTTTTCATGAAGATAATTTTGTGAGGAAGATCAACAGGATTGAATGATGTTTAATGGAGATAATTTGTTTTGTGAGAAAATTATATTGAAGATTTATTTATTATTATTTTTGTTTGCAATGAGAGAATGTTTTTTTGCAGAAATATGAATCAAAATTGAAGAGTTTATTTGCAGGAGAGATGAAGAAAGGGAAATGTGTTTTTGAGAAGTGAAATTTCAAAAGTCTTGTTGTTTATAATTGCAAAATTTGTGTGATCAAATATGAAGGAATGTGAAAGGTTCCAAGGCAGTGAAAAGACATTCAACTTGTATAAATTTGTTTTTCAAGTGCATTGATGGCATGACTTGCAAGACAGAGATGAAACATACAGAGTAAAGTAGTATTGTTGAGCATATCAGAATATAGGATTGATATGCAGTGTTGTTGAATGGAATAAAATACAAGGTTGATATGCAGTGTTGTTGAATGGATCAGAATACATGATTAATTTGCAGAGAAAATTGTTTATAGAGATTTGTATATGGAGCTTGTTTGCAGAAGTATGTAAAAGAAAATGGTCTTGATTTGAAAATCAAACAGGAGGTATAAGATTGTATACAATGGTGCAAATCTGATTGAACAGCAATCTTGTCTTGCACACAAAGTTTGACATTTTTGTTTATAGTGATTGTGTTTGCCAGTGAGGCACAGTATGCCTATGAGGCTTGTGGTCAGTGAGACCTTGGTCAGTGAGACATCTGTAAGAAGATTTTTCATTTAAGCCAGTGAGGCAGTTCTGGAGTGGTTTTTCTACCCCTGGAGGGTTTTCCACTTGTGCATATCTTGTGTCATGATTCATATTGATCATCTTTGTGTGTATTTGATTTACTTATGAAGTTTTGTTCTTTTTCTGTATTCACAGTCATGTGCATTGTACAAATCAATGGTATCTTTCTTTTGAGCTCTGAAAGTTGAAGTTTAAACAAAGTTTTTGAAAATTCACACAACACTGATTCACCCCCCCTCTCAGTGTTGCCCTTGATTCCTACAACCCTTGGATTCTTCATCAAAGTGCATCAAAAAAACTCTCAAATGTATGAAACATCTTTGTAAGTTTAATATCTTCAAACACTATGAGCTTATAACACTTCAAACTTGACAAATTACTCCCAAGGCAGGTTGGTGAGTGTTGTATGGACAGAGTCTTCTGAAAGTGATGACACTATCCAGAAGAACTCTGTGAGGTCACCTAAGAAGATTGGGCTAGGAAGCAGAGCTTAAACTCATAGAGCCTAACATGAAGTTCATCAATCTTAAGTCCAAAACCCTTACAAGCTTTCATATCAATCCTTATATGGAGACTCTGACTGAGGGAACGTACCTTGACATTCTAAGGTGTGTCTAGTGTTCCTCACTACATGTGTTTTAAACTAGGACTTAGATAAGACTCGGAAACCAAACCAAACTTAAGAAAAAATTGGGGGGTCCCCATTTGCAATGGGTCGATGTGTGATGAGGTCACAACAGGTGCCACCCTCCCATTTGGCGCCAATATACATATTGGTGCCACTCTTCCCAATAGCGCCTATATGCAATATGGCACTATTTCTCCACATGGCGCTTATCCTAAAAGTAGCATCACTATCAAACATAGTGCTACCCTAATCCCCAATTGGTGCCAAAATGCCAGAATCCAAAACACCACGCACAATGCGCTACTACACAATATGGCACTAAAACATTAAACAAATGGTGAGAATCTGCCTCTATTCTACCCTAGTGGATAGTGCCAATCCAGAGGATTGCACTAATCTGCTTATTTTTAGTGTTGCGCGATCTTGTGATAGCACCACCATGCCAATACCTAATTCCTGAACCCAAAAATGTGACAAAATAAAAAAAATCACAAAGCTAGGGTTAGGCCCTACTTGGGGTCCAGCCTTCGATGCCCGGCCATATGATCAGAAATTCTCAGAAGTGTGTCTAAGTCGTGGGAATCTAGGGTTGCGCTCTACCATCTCTCCTTTGCTCCTTCTCAAGAGTTCAATGTGTGCAAATGTGGCACTCTTAGGGCCCACTTGTATTAATATAGCAACCCATGTCATCCTTCCACCCACTCTTTTTACCCTCTAGGGTGTAGATCACAACCTTTTTCCTCTGTTTTTCTTCCTGTCATCTTCTTTTCCCACCCTCTATCCAACCTTCGCTCCTATCACATCCTTTTGAGAGCTTGCCTAAATTTTTTTAATTTTTTGGTGACCTCTCGAGGGGGCATCCCTCACCCATCTTATTCCTTCCCAGGAGCTGGAGCATATTCTTTCTTTGACCTAAAGCCACTTCCTTGCTAGGTCTTGATGCCATGTCAAAGAGGGGCAAATGTAGACACCTAAAAATGTCTTCATCATCAAACCAACTCCCGACATCCCTAAACATACCAATTCCCCTTCTAATCAATTAATTAAATTTTTATTTAATTAATTATCCCTTCATCACCTAATTTTTCATCAGTCTATCCCCAACAATTGGATTAATTTTATTAATTCAATAGTTCAAACCTTAGCCAATTGATTAAATAAATATGTAATATTTATTTGGTTAATTTCCCCCTTCTCATTAAATCCAATTAATTAGGTAAATCATGTTTAACTAATTAATTCAGCCTATTAATTAACCTATCCCTAGCCTAGTTGATTAAATAGCAATTATTTAATTAGCTACCCTAGCCTACCTATCCCCTAGACCTAAATTAATTAGGCTAATCACCCTAATTAAAGTGGTCAAACCTAGCTTAACACCCTTCGCCACATCCTCCAAATAAAAATTTGAGATATATCCCCCATAAGTCAATTTTTTATATAAATATTTCCAAGATCACATTTAATTCCTCTTACACCCCTTACCCATGGCATACCTCATTTATCTCCACTCATCCCCAAATGAATTTTTGATTCATTTTACCCTTCCCCATGTGAATTTTTAATTCACAAATAATCCATCTCACCCAACCTCATTTACTCCACCCCTTTCCCAAGATGAATTTAAAATTCATCTTTATTCCTGGCCCTCCATGCTTCCAAGATGAAATGTAGGCCCTCCACATCATCTTCATCCTCCACCATTGATCTCCCAAATCAATCTCAACCCTTGGATCAAAATCTCTCCAAAAATATCTATAAATACAACATCCTCCAACCCATTTTGGGATCCAATTTTCAAGTAGTGTTACCATGTTAAAATATCTATTGAGCTAGCTTGTGAGTTACATTAGAATAGAGAATTTCACATTGTTTTCCTTATCTAGGGTATATCTTAGGAACTTTTGGGTGCAAGTTCCTTCCCCTTGATGAGATTGGGTCTTCATTGTGAAAGGTATAATGCTTGTTTATGCACTTGTTTTATGTTTTCTCCTTTCATTTTAATTTTACAACCTACAATGGTGAGGGTGACAAAACATTAGTTTATTAGGGTTATGACTCATGAGTCAGACAAATGGATTATTTTGGGTGAGGCAAATTTTAAAATGGCATTTTAGGTAATGATATTGCAGAGGGAAATGAAATTTAAAAAAAAATTGGGGTTAAATTTTTTGTACCAACAGTTTCTTGTGATACTAATGATTTGTGTGATGCTACAAAAACTTCTTTAGAAAGTAAGATTGAAGATGACAATGTAACTGAACCTGTAGTTGTTGGTGATGGTAGTGGTTTCAAAATCATGCAAAGAATGGGATATGAAGGACAAGGATTGGGAAAGCATCAACAAGGACTTATAGAACCTATTGAACCAGTAATGAGATCAAGAAGTGAAGGCCTTAGATATGATAAAGGTAAGGATGTTGTTGCATATTTAAACAAATCAAATCAGGGAAGAAAAGGCATGTATTATTCTCATTGTAATAGATATGGACATGAAATGGAATTGTGTTGGGATATACATCCTTGTAAGTTCTGTGGATTAGGTAATCATTCTAAAAAGATGTGTTGAAATAAAATGAGGAGAAAACCTATGACAGATTGTATGTAGATGGATTATGGATGGATTATAGGAGCAAAATGGAAACATGTTACTTGTATGTTCAAAAGGTTTTATAGATGGAAGTATTCATGTGTTGGAAAGAAAAGAGGATATGGATGTAGAGAGAAAAGACATTATGCAGAGAAAAATAAGAACAATAATTCAAACTATAGAGGGATAAATGACAGGAGTCATAATTCTTATCATAGTGAAGGATCTGATACAAGACCATTTAGAAGAACCTATTTTCATGTTTGGAGGAGAAAAGAATCAAGCAATGAATGTCAACAAGAGGATACTACCGGAGGAGTAGTAGAAGATGCATAGATGATTTATGTTAAGGAAGAAGAACATATTGACTCACTAAGTTTGATAGAGAAACCAGAAGAGGGTGAAGCATTTATCTTAAGGAGATTTGTGTTACAAAACTGAGAAAGCAGTGTAAGGGAAAGTTTGTGTGAACAAGTGTGAAGCATAGCAGGGAAAGGAAATTCATATTGCAGAGAAAGAAGAAAAGACAAGATATTCTACAAGAGGAGAAAGTTTGAGTATTGAAGTAAAGGAAACATCGATAAAGAAGGGTATGTGCAGGATCGTCATGGGCCAAATAGTGGCAATAGGAAAAAAATCGCATTTTTACTTAGCCAAATTCGTGACTTGGCAAAGTTTGACTTTCATATGTTTTGAAATGGATATCTATAAATCCAAAATGGATATCCGTTTTGAAAATGGATATGTGTTTCTAGAAATCCAAAACGGATATTTGTTTCCCTTCCCCCAATTCAGTCTATGTATATATTACTTGCCCAATTCTACATGAGGTATACCAAATATATACCACTTACACATGATTGAATGTTTGTTGATTACTAATTTATCCTTTAATTATTAATTTATTTATACTACCAAGCATGGTATTCATTCATGAAAAAATTTAAGAGTGTTTCAATTTGTGAAGGATTCTAATGATTATTAATAACACCTCCCTATATAGAGAGGATATATATAATTATTTGAGTAGTAATATGAGATATCATTATAACAATCTTCTTCTTCATACACTTCATATTATCTAGGCCTAGAACTATGATATAAATTATATGAAAGGGAAGACCTAGGAAAACTATTAGGCCAAGGATCCAAGTTTAAAAAGATTCAAAACACATTGAAACTAAGAAAGTGCACTTCATACAAATGTGCATTCTTATA
Source organism: Cunninghamia lanceolata (assembly GCA_027924645.1). Taxonomy (NCBI): domain Eukaryota; kingdom Viridiplantae; phylum Streptophyta; class Pinopsida; order Cupressales; family Cupressaceae; genus Cunninghamia; species Cunninghamia lanceolata. The sequence goes on from BSBN01000346.1 coordinate 1,228,651, forward strand.
TGAAAGCAACTTTATCTCACTAAGAGAAGAAAGAACATGTATGTTCCTTAAGCCTCATGCGCTAAATTTCTTTACCCAATCCTTCATATGATTTGATTCATGATACATGGTTTGAGAAGGATACACATGATATACCCTTACCCTCTAGTGATAAAATTATGAATGATACTTTATGTGGTGAAGCTACACCTTCATTAATCCTTCATGACATTGTTATTCCTTGTGATGATGATGATCCTTCATGTGATATGTTAGGACATAATGCAAAGTTAACATGGCATGAACTCTCTTGGAAGGGTTAGTATGGACTATAAGAACATTGAACTAGTTGGATTTGTTAAGTTTGCCATTTATGAAAGAACCTTAAAGGTTAACCTTAATTAGGTAAGGTTATGTTTCAGTGTGGTTATTTGTGCAACAATGTGTAAATTAATGTTACCTAAGAATAAATCTAACTATACTAACATTTTAATAACCATGAGAGTTGGGAATAACAATTAGACTAAAAACTTGACAAACAATACAACTTGGACACATGTAGGACTTGGAAAATGGAAAAGAATATAATTAAATGTGGAAAACAATGAAAAAGTGGTATTAGTTGCACCTATATAGAGAAGTGGTTTAGAGGTTGGTTAGGGGAATTATTTAGGGTTTAGAGGTTTAGGGTTGCTCGGGTTTAGCGGTTTGGGGTTTATAGTTTAAAGAGAGATAGAGAGAGGGGACTGATAGAGTTTGGGAGAGATAGAGGAGATAGAGGGGAGAGATAGGGAGATAGAGAGTGAGAGACATGTCTAGAGACATAAAGAGAGAGAGAGAGAGATTGAGAGGTAGAGGGATGATAGAGATAGGGAGATAGAGGTTTAGGGTTGCTTGGGTTTAGGGGAATTATTTAGGGTTTAGGGTTTATGGTTTTGAGGTTAGGGTTAAGGTTTAGAGGTTTAGGGTTTAGGGTTTAGAGAGAGATAAAAGACCAATAGGGAGATATAGAGGAGTCCAAGGGGAGAGATAGGGAGATAAAGAGTGAGGGACATGGCAAGAGACATAGGGAGAGAGATTGAGAGGTAGAGGGACAAAGGTGATAGGGAGATAGGGGAGAGATAGGGAGATAGTGGTTTATGGTTACTTGGGTTTAGGGTTAGGGGTTTGGGGTTTAGGGTTTATCAGTTTAGGGTTTCTCAGGTTTAGGTGTTAGGGGTTAGGGTTTAGGGGCATTATAATTTAGGGTTTAGGATTTATTGTTTAGGGGTTAGGGGTTAGGTTTAGAGGTTTAGGGTTTTGGATTTACGGTTTATAGAGAGAGAGGAATGATAGGGAGATATAGAGGAGTCCGAGGGGAGAGATAGGGAGATAAAGGGTGAGGGACATGGCTAGAGACATAGGGAGAGAGATTGATAGGTAGATGGACAAAGGTGATAGGGAGATAGGGGAGAGATAGGGAGATAATGCTTTAGGTTTACTTGGGTTTAGGTTTTAGGTGTTTGGGGTTTAGGGTTTCTCAAGTTAGGGGTTAGGGGTTAGGGTTTAGGGGCATTATTTAGGGTTTAGGATTTTAATTGTTTAGGGGTTAGGGGTTAGGTTTAGAGTTTTAGGGTTTTGGATTTAGGGTTTATAGAGAGAGTGGAATGATAGGGAGATAGAGAGAGGAGACTAAGGAGAGAGATAAGGAGATAGAGAGTGAGGCACATGGCCAAGGACATAGGGAGAGAGATCAAGAGAGGTAGAGGGATGATAGAGATAGGGAAATAGGGGAGAGATAGGGAGATAGAGGTTTAGAGTTTATTGGATTTAGGGTGTAGGGGTTTAGGGTTTCTTAGTTTTGGAGATAGCTAGATAGAAAGAGAGAGGCGACAGATAGGGAGAGATAGAGGAGACAAAGGGGAGAGATAGGGAGATAGAGAGTGAGCGAGATGTCCAGAGAAATAGGGAGAAGGATTGAGGTAGAGGGACGATAGAGATAGGAGATAGGGTTTAGGGTTTCTCGCGTTTAGGTTTTAGGGTTTAGGGGTTAGGGGTTAAGGTTTAGGGGCATTATTTAGGGTTTAGGGTTTATGGTTTAGGGGTTAAGGTTTAGAGGTTTAGGGTTTAGTATTTAGAGAGAGAGGACCAATAGGGAGATATAAAGTGAAGGACATGGCCAAAGAATGGGGAGAGAGACTGAGAGGTAGAGGAATGATAGTGATGGGGAGATAGTGAGATAGGGAGATAGAGAGATAGAGGTTTAGGGTTTCTTAGGTTTAGTGTTTAAGATTTAGAGTTTAGGATTTAGGGGTCTATGGTTTCTCAAGTTTAGGGTTTAGGGGTTAGGAAATAGGGGTTAGGGGTTAGGGTTTAGGGGTTAGGGGTTAGGTTTAATCATGCGTTAATATAGGTTGTGGAGTGAGAAAGGTGTTGGCAAGAAACACTATGTGGATTCATGAGTGTTGTCATTGATGGCAACAAAGTTCATCCCACACATCTGCAGGACATGGTGTGTCTATACCAGAAGTCAGATTGAAGAGTGTTGTGGTCCGGTAAGTAAGAATAGAGCATGTGGCAAGATCTGACAGTCAGGTCTGGATCTCTCAGAGGAAGTATCTTAGTAAAGTGCGGACTTGGGGAAGTCAAGAGGAGTACCTTAACTGATACATTCCAGGGGTTGAACCTCCGGTGATGAAAGAGTGAAGAGATATGAGCATCTAAGTATTGGGGTCATGTTTGACAGAGTAGATAGAGGAAGAACTGACCGACAGAGCATCAGACATTATTCCAGATGAGATATTGATGGTGATCAAGGTTCTTAAGCTATCATTCATAATTGGCTGACATGTTAGATGACTTCTATGAGTATCTCTTTGATACACATCACTTGGTAAGTAAGGATTTAGCTGACAGACTAGAGTTTGGGAAATTATTGACTATTCCAGATGCCAACTAGAAAGAGGATGAAATCCTTTTTGTGGATATATATACTGGATGGATTTCGATGAGATAGTGAGTGTTGTGTCATAAAAGCACGAAGAAAGTAGAAGAGCACTGTGGATGCAGTAAGGCAGGTCTGGTATGTGAAAGGACAGTAGCACAAAAGAAGAGAAAGGATGAAGTGTTGTAGATTAGTATACTGAGCCTAACCAGAACTAAACTCCAGCATATGTGGATGCTTCTTATCAGTTCAAGTATCTTGTTACTCTCTTTATAACTTGTAGATAGTAAGTCTCTTGTAGGCAGTGAGCCTCTTGTGAGCAGTGTGCTCAGGCAGTGAGCCCTAATTGGCAAGTGCCATTTTGTACTATCTTATTCTTCTAATAGAGAATACAATCTTGGGTTAGTCACCCCGTGGTTTTTCCCTTAATAGGGTTTTCCACGTCAAAATCAGTGTGTCATGTGTATTGATGTTATTCTCATTTCATGGTTATATTTGGTTATTTGATTTGATACTACATTAATTGTTAAGGAAGATCAGAAAGCTAAAATAATTAAGATAACGGATTCACCCCCCCACCTCTCGGTTATCAACAATTGGTATTAGAACCTAATAGCTTGAGGAAGATCTGGGAACTAAAATGGATGTGTATGGTATGAGGGAGCAACTTCAGTCTGCCCTAGATGATCTTGAGCAATCAAACTCTAAAGTCAGTGAATTGAAGGAAAGACTCAAACAGGCTGATGATTTCATAAATAAACTAAAAGGGAAACTGAGTATCTCTGTAAAAAAGAGAAAAGATCTACTTCAGCAATTGGCAAGTCAAAGTGAAGACAATGGTACAAATGAAGATCTAAAGGAGAAAACCAAGTTATGTGAAAAATTATCAAAAGAGGTCATTATGGTTAGACATGAAATGGAATCAGGAGTTATGAAATTCACCCAAGAAATTGAAGAGAAAAGAAAAATTGAAGATGATCTAAGACAATCTCTCAAGGAGAAGTCAAAAGACTGCCACAAAATGGATAGAATAATTAGGCATCTAGAATCTGATCTTGAAGATGCTAGAGATAATGAAGAAAAACTTGAGGATCAAATTGACACTCTTAAAAAGGATCTTCAAACAACAAATGAATACAAAGAAAAATTCAAGATAAGTTTTGCTCAACTTAAAGTTCTTCTTGAAAGCCAAAAGAGGGTAGATGAGAAGCATGTCTTGGGATATGAGAAAGGTGAAAGCTCCAGATCTAGTCAAAAGAATTTTGGATCAAAAAATCCAAGGAACAGGCCTAGAAGACCTCTGGTAAGGCAACCTAATGCTCAAAGATATACATCCTTCAATGGATACTACCACAACTGTAGTAACTTTGGTCATAAAGCTAATCAGTGCAAAAAGAGAATAAATCAGACTAATACATCCTTCTCCAGACAGTGTTTCAACTGCAATAGGTATGGTCACAAATCTCTTGAATGTAGAAATATGCAAATGAACAATTCATTCAATGGTAGATGCTTTGCATGCAATAGAATGAGACATATGGCTAATTAATGCAGATCAAGAGGATATCATTCAAATATGCAAAAAAATGTTATTCTCCACAATTGCAATAGATCCGATCATATTGCCAAATTCTGTAGAAGCAAGAATCAAGATAAAAGGGGTCCAGTGCATCATCATTAGAATCAAGACAAAGGAAAAGGAAAAGTGAATGCGGATGAAGTTCAAAGGGAGATGAATAAGATTTGGGTGAAGAGAAGTACATAAAATGTTGGGGATGGATCCGCACCAAAATCTGGTGTTGATATTCCTTTCAAAAATTAAAAAGTGAGCTCTGGCTCAGGGGGAGACACAAGGAAAAACATTTTCCCCCAGCCAGTTAATTGGTGCTGGAATTGGCACAAGGTAAGTTACAGATTAAAGGGTTCACAAAGGGACATCTAAATAAGCTTTGGTAAACAGATGAAAGATCTGCAAGAAGTTCTGAACAGGTTAAAGACTAATCTGGTACATCAGTCATCCGGTGAGAAGTAAGTTTTTTTTTCAGTTAAATCTGATATGATTCAAACTCAGGAATCTTGATCTGCGGATAGATGAAATGTTTGGGGAAAGAAGATAGATTGTCAATCATCACCAAGAACAACTCTAGATGCTTCTTAGTGATCCAGAAAAGATTATTTCTCAGAACAAGGAGAACAAGGCAACCAGAATAACTTAAGTTGTGCATTTATTGCATTGCGTAATTAGGGTTTGCAGAGAAATATAAGGGATTTCCTATTAGTCATTTTCTTATTCTACATTTGAGAAGAATAAGAAAAGAGCTCTGCAACTAAATCACCTCAAACATCTCAAGGATCAACTGGAAAAATTGATTCTTCTAGCAATCCAATCTAGCTTTTTGTACGAACCCTAGAAGCTAAAAGGTATTTCCCATTCTTTGATATCTCATTTTGAATCTTTGAAAGATGGCTACTCTGAATGTGGTGAAGATTTCTAATAGGCCATGCCCTAAATTTAAGAAGCATCCATATAAATCCCTAGAAATTGATCCCCTAGGCACCTTTTCAAGCATTCTGCATGGGGTTCTGCATGTAGAAGATGTTAGGGCATATATTCATGTGAGTATTAAAGAATTTGGTGAATCTAAGCTAGTCGATATCTATCATAAGCACTTGATAGATGACTCATTCGAACTCAAAACCTAGTATAAAGCTATCCGGGACAAACATTTCGCACAATGTATTCATTTCCCCTATTTTCTGGAAGATGAATGGGTCTGGTATATCCTGAGCAGAATGCATGACAGCTTCATGTGGTTGAGCAGGTCATTTAAGATCACTAAGGATGCCATTAGGGCAGTAACCAGATTACACTCAACCAGTGGAATGCCTACACTCAAATATGTCAAAAACCAAATTGTCAGTGAGGCTACCGGATCGAAGTTTGATAAAAGAGCAATGACTATTGAGGATATCACAAATCTGGATATCAAGTTTGCATCAATGATAATTGGATATAAGATATATCACTCCAACAGGGAGAATTCAGTATCTGGAACTGCTATATATATATATATTGTGTACAAAATGTTGAGGAAGAATGCAGACTATGATCTTTGTGAGCTCCTTCTGAACCAACTCTTGGAGAATCTACAGAAGATAAAGAAGGATAAGAAAAACTCTTTCAAATACACTGGTTTGATACTCTTCCTATTCTTTTATTACATGAATGAGCTTCCTGGATCCGGTGGCTGGGTATGACAGAATGATAGACCAGTAGCCATTCAAATCAGAGATTATATACATGGGCTTGGTGATGCCAAGACACATAATATAGCTCTTTGGGGCTATTTCAAGAATTTTCAAAGCATGATGCAAGCAAGAGAAAGAATCCCCCAATCTTTAGTTGAAAAATATAAAGATACAATATGCTTTATGGTAGAAACTGATCAGTGCCTAATGGAGGAAGTGGAACCAAGAACAGTGTGGAGCATGCCTATGGGGTATGAAGTAGATGAGAAAATTGTAGAGCTGCATGTTCAACAAATGCTTAGTCAACCCAAGGATCCTAAGGCAGAAAGGTTTGGAACCTTTGAAGAGTTGAGTGTAAAAATTCATGTGGAACTTAGACAATTGGAGATAAAGAGAAAAGTGAGAAAAGAAGTAGAGAATGGTGCCAAAAGATATGGCATAAGAAAAGAGGCATTTGATGCTAATAGAGAGAAAATAGAAAGGGCAGAGAAAGAAAAAGAAAAAGTAGAAAAAGAAGGTGCTCCAGTGGAAGTCCCCTCCCGGACCAGATCCTCTAAGACCTCTGCACCTACAACTACTAAAATCTCAAAGACATCAAAACCGGAAGCAAAATCATCCAGTAAAGTAGAGAAAAGAACTAAGACAAAGGCCACAAGGTCTTACATAAATTAGAAGGATGATGAAGAGACTGAGTTAGATGAGGAGGTAAGGAAAATGAGGAAAAAGAAGAAAGTGTCTGGTGAACCCTCTACTAGTGAAGACAAGGAAGAGATGGCAGAAGAGTTTGTTGAAAGGCCCACTCTATCCATTAATGATGTAGTCAAATCAGTCATTGTGGATGGGAACCTAAAACCAATGACTGAATTCTATGATGATTATAATGAAGTTGACCAGAAGATCTTGCAAGAAGCTACAGTCAGGTATCTGAATATCTACAATAAGGCTTTTATTGAAATCATTTCTCTCATTCCCAAAAGCCTAGAGAAGGAATTAGAAATAAGGAAGAATAATGCCAAGGCAAAAGATCTTGAGATTCGTGAACAGATAGCTATTCAACTATATCATTCAATCACTCTAAAGAAAATGAATATGATTTTCAAAGATTGCAAGGATGAGTTCCGGAGGAAAGCTGCAATGAATCAACTTATGCTTGGAGAAACTGACAAAATAGCTAAATAAACTAAAGAAATCCTCCATAATGCCTACAAAGATACAACATTCCTATCATAGAGGACATAGGTAATGAATCCTCTACCATGGACGACAAAGAAGAATCTACTGAGACAGTGGCAGAAGAGGAAAAGGAGTCAAATAAAGAGAAAGCTAAAGACTTAGATTCCTCTATTCCAAAAGAGGAACCACAAGGAGAAGTGAATCTGAAATCCTCAGCAGTCTCTGGATCTAAAGGAGAAGAAAGAAAAGAGGAGAAAGAAGAAGAAGTGAAGGGAAAATAAGAAGGTCAAACAGAAAAGACCATAGATGATAGTGCTAATGCTACAGAAGGGGAGAAAACCCTATCATTGGCAAGAGACACAGCAGATGCAGTCAAAGATTTCTTGACCAAGGAGATGATAGAATTTGATGAACCGGAGTTGCTTCAAGGTCCATTCAACTTGTATTCTCTCTCTTCGGTGCAAACCATGAAGCTAGCATCCTTTGCCCAAGCAAAGGATAAAGAGAAACTTCTAAAGTCTCACATGGAAGACTGTGAGCTACTAGAAATTGCATCCAATGTGCTTGAAAAGATCATGCCATCCTTTTAGAAGGATTCCTTAGGTTCTTCATCCAGTAATCTCAAATCTCTAGTGAATAGTGTTAGCACTCATTTTGAGTCTTTAGAGAAATTAGCAGAGGTAAAAGTCTGGAAAGAGTTTTTGGATAAGAGATTCTTGGAGCTACAAGGGCTTATAACCAATGATAGGAGAAATATGGATATTGGGATAAAGAGCTTAGAAAATGCTCTTAAGGATGGAGGAGAAGTATATAAATTTTGTATATCCTGGACTAAAGTAACAAAGGATATTGAGAAGAAAGTGAAAGAACAAGAGGATAAACTGTCAAGCCTCTCTCAAAATTTTGATCCTCTCACTGTATCCATAATAAGCCCGGAATGTCAAACTATTGTAATCATGAATGAGATTAAGAAGCTTGAGAAGGAGAGAAAGAACATATTAAGCAGAATGGGTGAACTTAGAGGGATGATTATCCCTCAGTTAGAGGCCATGCATGAAGCCCTAATTGATGCTCAGGCCACAGCCCAGACCAGTGATCCGACAAATCTCAAGAGGGTAGAAGCTTTTGCATTCCAGTTGAGTGGTCACATCTCAATTTTGGATAGGATGAAGCTGAGTTGGGCAACAAAATTTGCCCAGTTGAAGACATCTTTTGCAGATATACTTCAGTATATGTGAGTATAAGCATGTATATATACTTATGCAGCTAAGTATAGATTGTTTTTAGAAATTTTGGTATGCGGACCCTACCCTTTGCCATTGATGTCAAAGGGGGAGTGAGGAGCAATGAAAAATGAGGAATCCAGCTAAGGGGGAGCTCCAGAAAATGTACATAAGAACAGAGCATTAGCCAAGGGGGAACATAGTGTAACACTTAGTCATTTTTCACTAAGTGTTGCCATCAATGCCAAAGGGGGATATTGTTGGCAAGAGATACTATGTGGATTCATGAGTGTTGTCATTGATGGCAACAAAGTTCATCCCACACATCTGCAGGACATAGTGTGTCTATACTGGAAGTCAGATTGAAGAGTGTTGTGGTCTGATAAGTAAGAATAGAGCATGTGGCAAGATCCAATAGTCAAGTCTGAATCTCTCAGAGGAACTATCTTAGTAAAGTACAGACTTGGGGAAGTCAAGAGGAGTACCTTGACTGATACATTCTAGGGATTGAGCCTCCGGTGATGAAAGAGTGAAGAGATGTGAGTATCTAAGTATTGGGGTCTTGTTTGACGGAGTAGACAGAGGAAGAACTGACCAACAGAGCATCAGACATTATTCCAGATGAGATATTGATGGTGATCAAGGTTCTTAAGGTATCATTCATAATTGGCCAACATGTTAGATGACTTCTATGAGTATCTCTTTGATACGCATCACTTGGTAAGCAAGGATTTAGCCAATAGACTAGAGTTTGGGAAATTATTGACTATTCTGGATGCCGACTAGAAAGAGGATGAAATCCTTTTTGTGAATATATATACCAGATGGATTTCAATGAGATAGTGAGTGTTGTGTCATAAAAGCATGAAGAAAAGTAGAAGAGCAGTGTGGATGCAGTAAGGCAGGTTCGGTATGTGAAAGGACAATAGCACAAAAGAAGAGAAAGGATGAAGTGTTGTAGATCAGTATACAGAGCCTAAACGGAACTAAACTCTAGCATATGTGGATGCTTCTTATCAGTTCAAGTATCTTGTTAATCTCTTTATAACTTGTAGATAGTAAGTCTCTTGTAGGCAGTGAGCCTCTTGCGAGCAGTGTGCTTGGGCAGTGAGCCCTAATTGGCAAGTGCCATTTTGTACTATCTTATTCTTCTAACAGAGAATACAATCTTGGGTTAGTCACCCCATGGTTTTTCCCTTAACAAGGTTTTCCATGTCAAAATCAGTGTGTCATGTGTATTGATGTTATTCTCATTTCATGGTTATATTTTCTTATTTGATTTGATACTATATTAATTATTAAGGAAGATCAAAAAGCTAAAATAATTAAGATAACTGATTCACCCCCCTCTCAGTTATCAACAAAAGGGGTGGTATGGGTATGGTTGAATGGAGTAATGAGGTGATTTAATTGGTGATGACCTAGGTGAAGTGATGGGTAAGGTGTCTTATGTGGGATTTCTAGAAAGTGTGATTGGTAATGGCGAGGATAGCTAAATGTCATCTTCTAAGGGATCAAAGGTGAGGAAAGTGTAAGATGGGGATATGGGATAATCCATGGTTTAATTATTATTCAAGGGAGTCTCCTTATATAATGATTATCAAAAATGGTGTTAATAGGGGGAATGGAGTCTATGAATGTAGGTGTGGGAATGTGAGCTATGACATTGGGATTATAGTATTAGATGAATAATGGAAACTACTTGGGCACCTATCTAGTGATGGAAGGAGACACATGATCAAATGATGTTTGGGGAAGGGATTTTATTAGGAAAGTAAGGATTTGGGTGATGGTCTAGGGTTTAGTGGAGAAGAATTTAAGGAAAATTTGGAGGTCATTAAAATTAACATCCCTCAACCTCTATCTCCCTATCTCTCCCTTATCTCCCTCTCTCTATCCCTCCACCTCTCAATCTCTATCCCTATCTCTCTAGACATCTTACTCACTCTCTATCTCCCTATCTCTCCCTTTGTCTCCTCTATCTCTCCAAATCTATCTCCTCTCTCTCTCTCTACCTATATCTATCTCCCTATCTCTTGCCTCTCTCTCCCCTATCATTCCTCTATCCCCCTGTCTCTTTGGACATCTCTCTAACTCTCAATCTCCCTATCTCTCCCTTCATCTCCTCTATCTCTTCCTATCTGTCTCCACTCTATCTCTCTATACCTAGCCATCTCTCCCAATATCTCTATCTCTTGCCTCTCTCCCCCTATCATTCCTATATATCCTATCTCTCCCCTCTATCTTTCCCTCTCCCTTATTGACAAAAGAAATGGAAACAAGAAAACTAGGACTCCCTTTCTCAGGTTTAGGGTTTAGGGATTAGGGGAATTATTTAGGATTTATGGTTTAGGGTTTGGGGGAATTATTTAGGGTTACTTGGGTTTAGGGTTTAGGGGAATTATTTAGGGTTTATGATTGCATGTCAAAAGTAGTCTCTCTCTCTCTCTCTAAATCCCTAAACACTAAATAATGCCCCTAATCCCTAACCCCTAACCCGTATCTACCTCTCTCTATCTTGCTCTCTCTATCAACATCAATCCAATGATGTTGAGGATGTGCTAAATTGATTTGCCACCTTTAGAAAACAAATAACATCAATCCAATGATTGTCTTGGAATTTGAATAGGTATAGAAAAATGAGAGGTTGATCCTGAGTGTCACAAGTTTGATCTCAATTGTTGACTGTTACATCCCTATTTTCTAACTTGCTATACTTTTACTTTTTACTTGGGCATAAGTAAATTTGTTAAGATGTTATAGACTTAAGATAGGATAAGACATAGAATTGTATTGAATATCAATTATGAAATTATGGAAATGATTATGTTATGGTCGATTTAATAACTATATTATAAGACTTGATTTATTAGTTAAATTTATCGAATAAAGATGCACTGATCTCTTATTGTTTGATGACAAGTGAAACAAGATTATAGGGTATCGACTCTCAGAGAGGAGAGAGAGAGTATCTTTCGAGAAGAGAGAGATAGACCTTGGATTACGAGTGGTCAATTTGCCAAACGAGTCTAGTGTTAAATGATAATGTGAACCAATGAGTCGTATGAGGTAAGTATTATCTTGCCAGTTTTCTTTCGAATCTAAATCGACAGGTAGTCGATATCCTGATTATCATTTAGTCAAGTCGATGGTGAGTCGACATAGTTGTTTGCGAAGTAAACAATGTCATTGATGTAGAATGGTTGTTTTATCTCCTTGAGTCACTTAATGTTTTATTATCGCCTCTTAGACATTAAGATGTTCCCATCAAGTTGGATGATGCTGATATTGTCGTCGTTTAACGTCAACAGTTGAACCTATTTTGAGGCAGATTTGTGGATCATGTCTCGTAGTCGAAAGATGCGAGAAGTCATTTTGTGCGTCAAACAATTTAGAAAACTTGTGTTGCGTTACGCCCAATACATCGTGATTATCATAAATCACTTTGAGCTTTTGTTGTAGTCTCTTTTCTTTGCAAAGTTTGGCGGACGTCGAATTAGAAACCAAGGCATGTTATATCTTGTTCTGTTGTAATATATGGGGGAATATATTACATGAGTTATATTTATGTGATCATGAGGTATTTCTTCATTCTAATTGGTCATCGGTATCGATCCGAAGTTGTAGAGGGACACATATTAGTTCTTTTTATGATGTCTTTTCATTCGAATAACTCTTTTTATTTTCTAGTTTTAGACCACCAAATTATCTCTTTCGACCAAACTATTTTGCTAAGGTGGCAATCGTTGGTACTCGCGATCAATTAAGAGTATGGAGGGAAGTTTTAATTATTTAAAACTGCCACCTCGCAAGTTTTTGAGCCCCATTTATGTGTGTTATGGTGAATCCAATGGTTTTGTGGTCCTAATTTCATGTATAGTGGACGGGTTGTTATCCTATCCAACCACCACCCTGCTGTAGGAAACTCCATAATTAGGAGTGGTTACAAAATTTAAGGAACCAACCTTGCATGCAATAAGAATCTCCATATTTATAGACATGGTGGACGGTTTTGCCAAGGGGTGACTTTCCATCGTCGGGGGCAGTCAACTAGGTGGTTAATTCGGTTGAGAGGAAAGTGTTTAGGGGAGTAAAAAAATGCCACTTACCTCCATCGACGTGGGAGGATAAGTCAGCTGTTATTAGAAACTAGAGGGTGGCAGAAAAAGAGGATCTCCTTCGTTGAGCTCGGTGGGAGTTTTTGGCCGTTGAGAATTTAATGGAACCATGAGATAAATGCCTAGTACTTCTTCATCATGGGCGCGGGGAGGCAGTAATGATGCGGGGGTTTAGGTAAGGGAAACGGCGAGATAAATGACAGGCATTCCATGATCGTGAGGGAGGCATAAGTTTTCTGTTGAATAGAAACTGGAGAACTGTGAGAAAACAGGGAGTGTGAGGGTTCAATTCGGAAGCTTGTGAGCATATAGTGCTCAGGAGTTTGATTCACGTCGGTGAAGTTCTATACAGAGAGGTTATTCCTATCGACATATTCTTTAAACATCACATGGTGCAAGTCCACGATGGTGATGCCTTTAAAAGGGCATACTGGTGGAGTTAGGGGGAGAGAGGACTGTGAGAAGATGTGCAAAAAGCATACACAAGGTGAACTCTCTTGTTATGCAAGGGGAATGAGTCTAAATCTCTCTTGTGAAGGATGTCGTTAGTAAGGAAAGAATAATCTGGCTTATTCTATTTCAATTCCAACCAGGTTCCTTTCTCCTCTCAAAGCTTTTATGTAGATTAGAGAATTTATTCTTATGAACATTCAATATTATATTTCTTAATGAGTATATCAGGCCGATGTGATAGATACAACATTGTATTTAAGGCCGACAAAAGATTTGTTTCACTGTGCATAAGCTTTATTATCATGGAGCATAGACTCTATTATTATTACGTAGAGTAAGAGGTCGAACTGGGTATATGAGGCCCTATTTAACTCTCTTTATTATGAAACTAACTTATGTGTATGTATGAGAGATCAAACTTTGTTATTTAAGGCTGAACTGTGTAAAGTGAGACCTTCGTATATTTTTAAACCCTTATAATTTTCTTGAGGCTGGTATATATATAAATATAAACCTTTCAGTTCTAAGAGGCCATCATGTACATAAAGTTTTGTATTATGAGGCCGTCAGATACAATAGTATGAGGCTGACAAACATAAAACTTGTTTACCTCTGTACAACCCTTTTTCTTATTGCCTTATGGTTTACCGTATTCTAAGGTCGGGAGAAGGAATTTATTCATCTCTTAGCAAGTATAAACCTAAAATTGGTTCTCTTTATGAAGAAAGATATTAGAGAAAAATACGAGGTGTTTATCCTTGGTTTCCTCCACTATCAAATGAAGCCATGATGTCCAATGAGGCCACAGTTTTGGCAGTCAGTTGGAATTATTCTAGAGGAGTTTGTAGGTGATTGTCTTGATCAAAATGAATAAGTTAACTAAGATAGATACCTCTCTTTCTTAAAAGTCTTATGTATATAGTATTACTATTTTAATCACAAGAGTCTGTGATGGGATATTTATTCATGTTGAGATATCTGAGGACAATTACAACCTTAGTAACTTAGACATGGAACATAGACGAATGTAACCAGCGAGTGTCTTATTCATTTTATACCTTTAGTTAGAGGTTGACAATGTGTTTGGTCATCTCTAATGACGAAAGAATGGTTCCAAATCCTTTATTATCTTATATACGACTCTTACCTCATTGAACCATGTGAAACCATTTGACTTGGAAGGAGGAGTAGAGTTAAGTATTAGTATTGGTCGAAAACCATCATGATTTTGTAATAAAAAGATAAGGGAGGGAATCCTGCATTTTGAGTCAAATATAAGCTGCATGCGATGATTCTTGTGTCACTATTACCTTGTAGACCCTTATGAGTCTAAAACTTTAAATTCTGGACTCATGGGAAATTATATTATATACTTGAGTATGTTGTATAAACATATGGGAAGTGAATAGCCATGTAGAGACCACTTAGGAGTGGATATTTATAAACGATGTTTTATATGATTATGGGATTATGAATTGCATTACAAATGCTATCCATATAATCAATGAAATAGAAAACCCATTGTACATCGTGTGAACAAACATGAATCCATAAACTCGGGAATAGAGTAAACCTTTGTGCCGTGCACTGATGCATGAAGAATTCAATTACCTTGAGGGTATTGAGGATGTTTTTATAGAGCTTATAAGTGGCAAACTCATTTCGTGAGTAGACATTAATGTGACGTGAACCCTAATCTTAGTAAATGCTCATATCTATCTTGATGGAAAGAGATTTGTTACTAGTCAACAAAGATTAACCTTAGGTGGGAAAAACTCCTTGTTGAGTTACAAGTCGAATTGATTTACAAGCCGTGAGCCGCAGGTTTTGCAAACATGCAAGAGGTACCATTAAATGGTTAAGTCAAACATTAATTCAGTATACCTTTTTATCACCACTTTTGTAAGCTATTACTTGTTGACAAGGGGAATAAATCTCAAACGTTACACAGATGCAAAGAGAGAAACCTAAGAATGGATAGTCATCCCATAAAGGTCAATGGAGCAATGGCAGTGTCTTATGATTTACCTAAGTCAAAAAGACTAGGTTCGAGTTAGGCCAAACTCATCAGTTAAATCTAAATCCTAGAGATGGTAATTATTATATTAAGGCTTTGAGAGCATTATTTAGATCGTGATTGAAGGGTCTTGTGCCTTGACTATGTGTAATGAGTCTTACTTGCAAGAAGGGAAAATTAGTTTCCAAGACCATATTGTTTAACCTAGGTAAGGTTATCATCTTAGTCGTAATTAGTCTATCTTTATTTATTATGAGTCAATAAGTCATGGACCTCAGGAATTGCGATGAAGCAATGAGAGTCCTCATAAAGAAAGAAAGCTGAACGGGTCTATGGATTATAGACAGTGTAAGAAAACATTAAGGGTCGGGAAGACTCAATTGTTCAAATGCCATAACTTCTCAAGTTAAACATAATTGACCAAGTCGAACTGTAGGAATATGATAGTATCCAAGTCGAGTTGGAGTGGGTGAACATTACGACAACGTTCATTGGGAATGTCAATTTATATTGAAACTATGGCCATAGTAATGCATATGTCTCTGCATGCATTGTCGGTTCACTGTATCTGGATTGCACATCCTATCGGGAATCATACTTAGCTAGAGGGTATCTAGGGTTGTATGATAGATAGAGTTGTGTAAGATACAACACTATGTACTCAGAAAGGCAAATTACCACTGGTCACCTTGGTCTATACTTCTCGTGAAGGGAAGGGTCACTTCCGGTTAGGAAGGAGTGCAAGAGACCGACGGTCTGTGGTTGGAGGTAAATCACTGGAAAGATACTCTCTCTCTCTAGCAGAAGACATGCCGAGGCTTGCGATAAAGATGTCAGATTTCTGGATGCAGTATATTTCTGAGACTTGTGTTTATTGAGACTAAGTAAAACATTATCTGATTCAGGTATTTATAATTGATTTACTTTTGTAAACATTTTACTTGAGAAAGACAATACAGATTATTGTATTTGTAATGAGAAATCTTGTAATGGTTGTTACTTGATTACATAATAAATAAATGAAAAATTTTCTCTATCTCATTTTTACCTTGTAAATTTACTTTATGGTGAATTTTTGGTTTTTACTTTGTTTTAGAACGTGGATGTTACATATGGTATCAGAGCCATCGGGTTCGACACTAGGGCTTATGAGTCCACTGTGCTAACCTATAGCCAACATTATGCGGTTAGCTAATGTTCAAATTTTCTTGTGCTAGAATGACATGGAGAAGAACAAAGAAAATAGCTAGGAAGTCTATTCCCCAGCTTTTGCCTAAATTAGTGGTTAAGAAGAAACCTATCAAGGAGGTTGAACTTAAAGAGAATATTACCTACTCTGAAGGTGCATGGCTGGAGGATTCAGAGACTTTTGCTGATGCGCTTAAGCGTATTCAGCTAGAAAGAAAACAACGTTGTGAACTGGCCAAGAATCCTACTAATTCTACAGGTGTAGTAAAACCTAGTAAACTGTAGCCAGCTACGACATGTCACTTGAACGTTGATGTGATGTTTTTGTTTTAGGAAAAAGGTGTTGGAGTACTTGTGTGTACATCCACCCTCTATGTTTGTTAAACTTGAAAAATTGTAAAACGACAGTGACATATAGTCTTGTCGTATCAACTATATAAATAAGGATGTGGTTACTCCTAAACACTTTATAATAAAGATGACAATGTTTTATACCAATCTTTGGATATTTATGAGATAAATATATGTCTTGATGTTTTGAGTCACTTTAGATTTAGAAAAACTGTTAGATAGCTTAATTATCTAGTATGAGGAAAATGAGAGCATGTATCATACTAGAACCAAACTAGTGTGAAGGTCTAAAAGAGAACAAATCTTTAGTTAATCTCTTGATCAAATGGAGCAATCCTCACCATGTTTAAAACCAAGGAGATACCTAGTATTTTGGAAAAGAAAGCCTTTCCACCAAAGTTGAGGGAACAGTGATTGAATCAATGGAAAACCTTGATCCTCTTAGAATTCTGGGATGAGTTACCTGGAAAAGTACCTTATCCTATGACAACTTTAGGATTATTGGAATCAAAACCCCTTATAAGAATTATTGGCTAAAAGGTTTGGTTAGATCTAGTATGTTACCATGGGATGCACTAGATATTGTTTTTGTCAAGAAGGACATAACTCTACAAATGTGTATTTGGTATCTTTTGCTCATTAAAACCGCGATAAGGAGCAAAAATCTTTCACCACGTATCGATGACCTCTTTGATTAGATGGGTTGAGTTGTTATGTTTTCCTAGATTGAAGGATGAGGGTACCCTTGAAACAACCTTTGGACAAGAATGGGCACTGTGAGTTTGCAGTGATGTCCTTTGGACGTACAAACGCCTTGTCGTATTCATGAATCTCATGAGCAATGTGTCTAGAGATTGTTTAGACATATGTGTTCTAGTCTTCTAGAAGATGTATTTATTTATTTTTAGCATGAAGGGGAAACTTTATCCTTATGTGCAAGTGATTCTATAATGATTAAGAGAAATTACAACAGCACCAATGCTATGAAATTCCGTTCCGAAGGACAGTTAGAGGGAAAATTGATGCCTCAGGAAATGGTTTAAGGGGTGTACCTTTACATGATGAGTAAATTTAGAAAGCTCTTGTGGTAAAATTTAAAAAGATTCAAGGTATGAAAGGTTTTTCATTTTAAGTCTCACAGACTATTGAGTTTCGGAGAAAGAATGTGTGTTTCTAATTCTTCTGAAATAAGAAAATTGATGTGGAAATAAGTTCATACTCCACCATACCCAAGACATCTAGGGTTAACCAACTACTAATAGATATAAAACCTCTTTAATTCTTTAAGGAATAAAGAAAGATGTTGCGAGATTTGTATCATATTGTCTGGAGTGCCAGAAGGAAAGAGTAGAACATCAATTCCTGTAGGATTGATGTACCCGCATGACATACCAGAATGGAAATGGCAAGTTGTTTGCATGGATATTGTACAAAGTCTTTCTATGTCTGGGAAAAGACATGATGCCATTTTGAGATGATAAACTCTCGAAGGTAGCACATTATATACCAGGGGATTGGACTAATGGAGCATCAGTGTTAGCACACATTTTGTGCAAGATGTGTTTAGACTGCATGGATCTCTGAGAAGGTTATCTCAGATTGAAATATGTGTGTAATGTTAAGGTTTTGGCAAACTTGTCCTCTATGTTAAGGATTGAAATTTAAAAGAGTATATTTTATTGTCTTGCGAACATATGGTTAAACTAAGGAAGTTAACCAGGTTTTAGTAGATTTGCCCCAAACATGTGCATGGATTAGCAATACAAGTAGGGAGACTACTTATCACGTGAAATCTTTGACAATACTTAACTTTTGCTATTAAGATGGCTTGAATTGAAACAATGGACAGAAAGATGCCGAACTCCTATAAGCTGGGTAAGCTAGAAGGTAGGATTAGCATTAGTCCAGAAATGTTATTAGAATGCGTAAAAAGATTTAGCTGATCAAGAAAGATCAGAGGAATTGGATAATAAAAAAAAAGGGCTACGTTAATGATTAAGCGTACACGAAGACAATTCTCGGTGAGGGAAGGAAAATTCTTTTAAGGGTTAAACCCTTGAAAGCATTTCCTAAAGAATGGAATGTATTCTAAACCAGTCCCTAAGCATAAGGGACCTTTCTAAACTTTACGATTAGAAATTTTATTGATATCTAGAATCAATCTATTATCAATTATTGCCAGGAGGCAACATGCTTTTTGTGATTTATATATGAGGAATATATTCATGTAATATATAAATGTTATAATCTATGAATGATTTAAAAGTACAAGAACCTAGGAGAGGTTATGATCAAGCTTTTGAAAGACTTGAAGATCATAAGTAATGCTTGTGTAGCATAGAGGTTATGAAGTGTGAGGTCCAGTGGGACCAGTATGCATAGAATAGTTTTGCATGGGGAGAAATTACAATGAATTCTAGCAGAAATTTCCTCATTTACTTTATGCTGATAGCAATTAAACAATGAATATGATTTTGAGTGGTGTTTTGATGCTTTATATCATCGAGGACGATGAATCTTTAGGGGAAGGATATGTTACATCCCTATTTTCTAACTTGCTATACTTTTACTTTTTACTTGGGCATAAGTAAATTTGTTGAGATGTTATAGACTTAAGACAAGATATGACATAGAATTGTATTGAATATCAATTATAAATCATGGAAATGATTATGTTATGGTCGATTTAATAACTGTATTATAAGATTTAATTTATTAGTTGAATTTATCGAATAAAGATGCACTGATCTCTTATTGTTTGATGACAAGTGAAATAGGATTATAGGGTATCGACTCTCAGAGAGGAGAGAGAGAGTATCTTTCGAGAAGAGAGAGATAGACCTTGGATTACGAGTGGTCAATTTGCCAAACGAGTCTAGTGTTAAATGATAATGTGAACCAATGAGTCGTATGAGGTAAGTCTTATCTTGCCAATTTTCTTTCGAATCTAAATCGACAGGTAGTCAATATCCTGATTATCATTTAGTCAAGTCGATGGTGAGTCGACATAGTTGTTTGCGAAGTAAACAACGTCATTGACGTAGAATGGTTTTTTTTATCTCCTTGAGTCACTTAAGGTTTTATTGTCACCTCTTAGATGTTAAGACGTTCCCATCAAGTTGGATGATGCTGATATTATCGTCGTTTAACGTCAACAGTTGAACCTATTTTGAGGCAGATTTGTGGATCACGTCTCGTAGTCGAAAGATGCGAGAAGTCGTTTTGTGCGTCAAACGATTTAGAAAACTTGTGTTGCGTTAGCCCAATCTGTCGTGATTGTCGTAAATCACTTTGAGCTTTTGTTGTAGTCTCTTTTCTTTGCGAAGTTCGACAGACGTCGAATTAGAAACCAAGACATGTTATATCTTGTTCTATCGTAATATATGGGGGAATATGCCAAAATTACATGAGTTATATTTATGTGATCGTGAGGTATTTCTTCATTCTAATTGGTCGTTGGTATCGATCTGAAGTTGTAGAGGGACACATAATAATTCTTTTTATGATGTCTTTTCATTCAAATAACTCTTTTTATTTTCTAGTTTTAGACCACCAAATTATTGCTTTCGACCAAACTATTTTGCTAAGGTGGCAATCGTTGGTACTCGCGATCAGTTAAGAGTATGGAGGGAAGTTTTAATTATTTAAAACTGCCACCTCGCAAGTTTTTGAGCCCCATTTATGTGTGTTATGGCGAATCCAATGGTTTTGTGGTCCTAATTTCATGTATAGTGGACGGGCTGTTATCCTATCCAACCGCCACCCTGCCGTAGGAAACTCCATAATTAGGAGTGGTTGCAAAATTTAAGGAACCGACCTTGCATGCAATAAGAATCTCCATCTTTATAGACATGGTGGACGGTTTTGCCAAGGGGTGACTTTCCATCGCCGGGGGCAGTCGAGTAGGTGGTTAATTCGGTTGAGAGGAAAGTGTTTAGGGGAGTAAAAAAAATGCCACTTATCTCCATCGACGTGGGAGGATAAGTCAGCTGTTATTAGAAACTAGAGGGTGGCAGAAAAAGAGGAGTCTCCTTCGCTGAGCTCGGTGGGAGTTTTTGGCCGTTGAGAATTTAATGGAACCGTGAGATAAATGCCTGGTACTTCTTCATCATGGGCGCGAGGAGGCAGTAATGATGCGGGGGTTTAGGTATGGGAAACAACGAGATAAATGGTAGGCATTCCATCATCGTGAGGGAGGCATAAGTTTTCTGTTGAATAGAAACTGGAGAGAACTGTGAGAAATCAGGGAGTGTGAGGGCTCAAGTCGGAAGCTTGTGAGCATATAGTGCTCAGGAGTTTGATTCACGTCGGTGAAGTTCTATACAGAGAGGTTATTCCTATCGACGTATTCTTTAAACCTCACACAGTGCAAGTCCACGATGGTGATGCCTTTAAAAGGGCATACCGGTGGAGTTAGGGGGAGAGAGGACTGTGAGAAGATGTGCAAAAAGCATACAGAAGGGGAACTCTCTTGTTATGCAAGGGGAATGAGTCTAAATCTCTCTTGTGAAGGATGTCGTTAGTAAGGAAAGAATAATCTAGCTTATTCTATTTCAATTCCAACCAGGTTCCTTTCTCCTCTCAAAGCTTTTATGTAGAGTAGAGAATTTATTCTTATGAACATTCAATATTATATTTCTTAATGAGTATATCAGGCCGATGTGATAGATACAACATTGTATTTAAGGCCGACAAACTCATTTACTATTATCACTGTATAAGATTTGTTTCACTGTGCATAAGCTTTATTATCATGGAGCATAGACTCTGTTATTATTATGTAGAGTAAGAGGTCGAACTGGGTATATGAGGCCCTATTTAACTCTCTTTATTATGAAACTAACTTATGTGTATGTATGAGAGATCAAACTTTGTTATTTAAGGCCGAACTGTGTAAAGTGAGACCTTCGTATATTTTTAAACCCTTATAATTTTCTTAAGGCTGGTATATATATAAATATAAACGTTTGAGTTCTAAGAGGCCATCATGTACATAAAGTTTTATATTATGAGGCCATCAGATACAATAGTATGAGGCTGACAAACATAAAACTTGTTTACCTCTGTACAACCCTTTTTCTTATTGCCTCATGGTTTACCATATTCTAAGGTCGGGAGAAGGAATTTATTCATCTCTTAGCAAGTATAAACCTAAAACTGGTTCTCTTTATGAAGAAAGATATTAGAGAAAAATACGAGGTGTTTATCCTTGGTTTCCTCCACTATCAAATGAAGCCATGATGTCCAATGAGGCCACAGTTTTGGCAGTCAGTTGGAATTATTCTAGAGGAGTTTGTAGGTGATTGTCTTGATCAAAATGAATAAGTTAACTGAGATAGATACCTCTCTTTCTTAAAAGTCTTAAGTATATAGTATTACTATTTTAATCACAAGAGTCTGTGATAGGATATTTATTCATGTTGAGATATCTGAGGACAATTACAACCTTAGTAACTTAGACATGGAACGTAGACGAATGTAACCAGCGAGTGTCTTATTCGTTTTATACCTTTAGTTAGAGGTCGACAATGTGTTTGGTCATCTCTAATGACAAAAGAATAGTTCCAAATCCTTTATTATCTTATATACGACTCTTACCTCATTGAACCATGTGAAACCATTTGACTTGGAAGGAGGAGTAGAGTTAAGTATTAGTATTGGTCGAAAACCGTCATGATTTTGTAATAAAAAGATAAGGGAGGGAATCCCGCATTTTGAGTCAAATATAAGCTGCATGCGATGATTCTTGTGTCGCTATTACCTTGTAGACCCTTATGAGTCTAAAACTTTAAATTCCAGACTCACGGGAAATTATATTATATACTTGAGTATGTTGTCTAAACATATGGGAAGTGAATAGCCACGTAGAGACCACTTAGGAGTGGATATTTATAAACGATGTTTTATATGATTATGGGATTATGAATTACATTACAAATGCTATCCATATAATCAATGAAATAGAAAACCCATTGTACATTGTGTGAACGGACATGAATCCATAAACTCAGGAATAGAGTAAACCTTTGCATCATGCACTGATGCATGAAGAATTCAATTACCTTGAGGGTATTGAGGATGTTTTTATAGAGCTTATAAGTGGCGAACTCATTTCGTGAGTAGACATTAATGTGACATGAACCCTAATCTTAGTAAATGCTCATATCTATCTTGATGGAAATAGATTTGTTACTAGTCAACAAAGATTAACCTTAGGTGGGAAAAACTCCTTGTTGAGTTACAAGTCGAATTGATTTACAAGCCGTGAGCCGCAGGTTTTGCAAACATGCAAGAGGTACCATTAAATGGTTAAGTCAAACATTAATTCAGTATACCTTTTTATCACAACTTCTCTAAGCTATTACTTGTCGACAAGGGGGATAAATCTCAAACGTTACAAAGATTCAAAGAGAGAAACCTAAGAATGGATAGTCATCCCATAAAGGTCAATGGAGAAATGGCAGTGTCTTATGATTTACCTAAGTCAGAAAGACTAGGTTCGAGTTAGGCCAAACTCATCAGTTAAATCTAAATCCTAGAGATGGTAATTATTATACTAAGGCTTTGAGAGCATTATTTAGATCGTGATTGAAGGGTCTTGTGCCTTGACTATGTGTAATGAGTCTTACTTGCAAGAAGGGAAAATTAGTTTCCAAGACCATATTGTTTAACCTAGGTAAGGTTATCATCTTAGTCGTAATTAGTCTATCTTTATTTATTATGAGTCAATAAGTCATGGACCTCAGGAATTGCGATGAAACAATGAGAGTCCTCATAAAGAAAGAAAGTTGAACGGGTCTATGAAAACATGTAAGGGTCGGGAAGACTCAATTGTTCAAATGCCATAACTTCTCAAGTTAAACATAATTAACCAAGTCAAACTGTAGGAATATGATAGTATCCAAGTCGAGTTTGAGTGGGTGAACATTACGACAACATTCATTGGGAACATCAATTTATATTGAAACTATGGCCATAGTAATGCATATGTCTCTGCATGCATTGTCGGTTCACTGTATCTGGATTGCACATCCTATCGAGAATCATACTTAGCTAGAGGATATCTAGGGTTGTATGATAGATAGAGTTGTGTAAGATACAACACTATGTACTCGGAAAGGCAAATTACCACTGGTCACCTTGGTCTATACTTCTCGTGAAGGGAAGGGCCACTTCCAGTTAGGAAGGAGTGCGGGAGACCGATGGTCTGTGGTTGGAGGTAAATCACTAGAAAGATACTCTCTCTCTCTAGCAGAAGACATGCCGAGGCTTGCGATAAAGATGTCAGATTTTCGGATGCAGTATATTTCTGAGACTTGTGTTTATTGAGACTAAGTAAAATATTATCTGATTCAGGTATTTATAATTGATTTACTTTTGTAAACATTGTACTTGAGAAAGACAATACAGATTATTGTATTTGTAATGAGAAATCTTGTAATGGTTGTTACTTGATTACATAATAAATAAATGAAAAATTTTCTCTGTCTCATTTTTACCTTGTAAATTTACTTTATGGTGAATTTTTGGTTTTTACTTTGTTTTAGAACGTGGATGTTACATTGACACAAATATCATCTAATATGTAAGTTACATGAAATGATTTGTTATAAATTACACCAAAACTACTTGCTTTTACAATTTTTTTATGACAATTATCTATTCAAAAGTGCCTTTGAAATACTATGAGATACCTTAGTATAAGTAAATCATATAAAAATCAAATATATATATCATCATAACCCTATATAAATTTTGATAGTTTGTCCAAAATCTCTCCTTTCATATGATACAGTCTTTCTAAAATTTGGATTGTTTTTTATAGCTAAAATGCATAAATACTAAAATTGCTAAAATGCTAAAATACTAAAATAAAAAACAATGAAAACAATTGGGAAAAAGAAAACAGATATCCGTTTTCAAAAACATAAAAAACTTGAAATTGTGTGTATTTATGAAACCTAGTTTGTGCAAGATCTAGGGTTGGTAGCTAAAATTTGGTTTCAGATTTTACTACTATCCTTACACTCTTTCAATTCTGATTTTGACCTGTAGAATTGCATTTCATTGCATAATTTCATTGAGATCTCATACCTAGGGTTTGAAACTTGCATTTTCACTAGGGTTTGCACTAGATTCCTCTCGAGGGTTGCATTCTATGGGTGTTGTAGTGGATTTTGTGGCCTTAGTGGATTGTTATAAGACATATTCCTTTCTTCCCTTTGATGAATTCCGTACAAAACCTTTTCATTTCATGATTGCATTGAAAATTTGATGAAAATTGCATGATTTAAGGGTTTTTCACTAGCTTTTCATTGCTTATCTTCACAAGACTACTCTACAAGCGTGTTGTAACAGAATTTGTTACTTTATCAGACTTATATCAGACCTATTTACTATTTAATTCAGTCACATCCTTTACAAAACCTTTTGTTTGACACTTTTGCATTGAAATTTGATCAAAAATTGCATGTTTTTAAGCTTTTTCACTAGGTTTGACTAGTCAACTCCCTACAAACACTCTAAAAGAGTGTTGTGTCTGAATTTTTCTCACAAGGTGACTGATTACATGGTTATTATATGATATACATTATTAAATTTCACACAACACCCTTTCTATCAGTTGTTTGCATGCTTTTATTGTGAAAAAATTGCATATTTTACTTGATTTTTACTAGGGTTTGACTTGCAAACTTATTAAACTTGCATGTAAATCATGTTGTGAAGAATATTATTGATATAATTGACTGATATACCTGCAATACTTTGCTTCACATATTAAATTTCATTACAACACTTTTTATTTGGACATTTACATTTACATTTTGTGAAAAAATTGCATATTTTTGCATAATTTCACTAGTTTTTGGACTTACAATCATTTAGGATTGCATTCAAAAGTGTGTTGTGAAGCATATCTCTTATTTAAAGGACTGATAATTCTATTATTTACTTCTGCACCTCATAAATTTGATCACAACACCTTTTCTTTACATAATTGACATTGAAAAAAAAAGGCATAAAAATCTAGCATCTTTACTTCATTTACATTCATATTTCGAGCATTTGATTGCTTGCATATTTCATGGATTCATCTTTTTATTCAATGGAATCTTTAGTTACATACATTAGGGACCCTGAGACCTTTTGTAAATTCATCAACATGAATCCTTGGGTCCTGCAACAAATAGGGAGAGATAGGGAGATAGAGAGTGAGTGAGATGTCCAAAGATATAGGTAGATATAGGAATGATAGGGGAGAGAGAGGCAAAAGATAGGGAGAGATAGATAGGTAGAGAGAGAGGAGATATATTGGGAGAGATAGAGGAGACAGAGGGAGAGATAGGGAGATAGAGAGTGAGTGAGATGTCTTGAGAGATACGTCCGAGAGAGATTTAGAAATAGAGGGATGATAGAGAGAGGGAGATGAGGGAGAGATAGGGAGATAGAGGTTTAGGTTTTATTAGGTTTAGAGTTTAGGGGTTACAAGTTAGGGGTTATGGATTAGGGACATTATTTAGGGTTGAGGGATTTAGAGAGAAAGAGACTTCTTTTTACATGCAACCGTAAACCCTAAATAATGCCCCTAAACCCTAAACTTGAACAACCAGAAACCTTTAAACCTTAAATAATGCCCCTAAAACCTAAACTCTAAATAATTCCCCTAAGACCTAACCCCTAACCCTTAACCTGAGAAACCATAAACCCCTAAATCCTAAACCCCAAACCCCTAAACCCTAAACACTAAACCCAAGCAACCCTAAACCTCTATCTCACTATCTCTGTATCTCTATCGTTCCTCTACCTCTCAATCTCTCTCTATGTCTCTCGAGTAGCCCTAAACCCTAGCCCCTAAACCCTAAATAATTTCCCTAAACCCTGACCCCTAACCCCAAGCAACCCTCTCTCTCTCTCAAAACCCTAAATAATGCCCCTAACCCCTAAACCCTAAACCCTAAACCTGAGCAACCCTAAACCTCTATCTTCCTATCTCTCCCTTAACTCCCTATCTCTATCATCCCTCTACCTCCCAATCCTTCTCCCTATCTCTCTAGACATCTCACTCGCTCTCTATCTCCCTATCTCTCCCCTCTATCTCCTCTCTCTCTCTATCTAGCTATCTCTCTATCTCTTTCCTCTCTCACCCCTATCATTCCTTTATCTCCCTATCTCTCCCCTCTATCTCTCCCTCTCCCTTATTGACAACTGATATGAAAACAAGAAAACTAGGACTCTCTTTCTATCTATCTATCTATCTATCTATCTATCTATCTATCTCTCTCCTAAGCAAATTGGAAAGGAAAAGGAAAACTAGGAAAGCTAGGAATAGGATTTAATTAGGAGGTAGATAGGTCAGAGAGAGAGAGATCCGAAAAAGTAGAAGTGTAGAGTCAAGGTGCACTTTTGGCTACACAATTTTATCTTAACATTCCCAAAGTCTTACATGATTAAAAGTAATGTTAATCTATTTGGTGGAAAAGTGGAACCTTTGCAAAGTTGTAGATGGAAAACATGACTCCACTTCCCAAAATCTTGTAATTATATAAATGAAGGTTTTGAAAATAATTATGTATCATCAATGAATAATCCTAATGCACTCATCCACAAACTTGTAAATTGCAGTGAAGTTCAACATCCCCATGCCTCATAAAGTTCCACAACGTTCATTTACCAAAACACTAACTATTATGTGTAGACTTTTCTTATGTTTACATACATTTCAAAAAAGAACTTACAAAGTGCCAACATTACAATGCATAACATAATGAAATTTGTTGAAAAAGTTAAAAAAATCTTCAAACAAATGTAGTTGACTCGTATATAGCCAAACTCCATGATCTTTTCTACTATCTTATTTACTTACACCAATGGAATGGTACATGGGCATCCATCAAAAGAATAATGATAGGGGGATTCTTATCAAATATTATATTTGGTAGCTTTCTAGTAAATATTTATAAAAACTATGGAAACATAGACAAGGCATTTCTAACTATTTGATAGAATGCCTCAAAAAAATGTGATTTCATAGATTACCATGATTATAGGAAATGCAGAAAATGAATCTAAAAATGGACATTACAATTTGTTATCAATGCTCTTTACAAAACTTAGAAAATAGACAAACCTTTTCGATCTAGATGAAATTAAATGCAATGGTCATAAGAATATGGTGGGATATTGATAGACCACCTTTTTAGCATTTTACACAAAACTAAAGATGAATACTTATGACCATTGCGAGATATTGATAGACCACCTTTAGAGAGAGAGAGAGGGTAAAGCAAAACGGATATCCATTTTGGGAAACCAAAAATAGATATCTGTTTTGTAAAACATAAAAAAGGAAAAATGGTATTTTACCAAAGCAAAATGGATATCCATTTTGCTTCGCTTTTGCCTTCTATGTAGGCTTGGTGTTGTCATAGTTGACTTTCCCTCAATTCTAACGTTTTTACAGGTTTCACTCTCTTCTTCAAACTTCACCCTTCGTGCTGACGACTTTTTTTTAATGCAAAATTGATAAAACAAAAAGGGTTTGTAGAGGAAATTGTTAGCTTTCTAAAAATATAAGATTTTCTTGATTATCATTTTGTTAAATAATTATTAATAATTTTCTATATAGTGTGTGTCTGAAATCCTGATGGATACACTGATTGAAAAACATCAATAACTTTCAAACCGTTTCACCTTTTTCATAGCCGAAAGATGTGTCATGCTCTATGCTCCATTGGCTACAAGTTAAAAAAAAATTGAATTCTGATTTTTTTTTCATCGAGTTAGGTTGGTTGGAAAATTACTCTTTAGTTTTTAAAAAAAGTCAGTAAAAAAATCATAACTTATTATTTTATTGGAAAAAAATTTCAAAAAAATATGCGTCACATCCGGACATGAGTCCTCTACTTATTTTGAAAGTTTCAAAAAAAATATTTTTTTTCTCATAGTTAGGTTGGCTGGAAAAACAACCACTTTTTATTTTTTTCTGAAAAATTTAATAGCTGTTCATTGAAATGTTCATTTTTTACTAATTAAATTTAGTTTTTAAAAAAAAATTAATAGCTCATAAACTAGATTCAATTCTCTACAAATTTTGTTCTTACATCTTTTTCAAATTGTGTAGATAATCCATTCAAATTTTCACATGAACTTGATTAAGTCTGATTTTTTGTATTTTCATTGCCACTTAGAGGTATAGTTTGGCCCATCATGATCCTACACATACCTAGAAATAGAGAAAAGTATTGGAGTAGTATATGCAGAATAGAAACTCTAAGAAATTGTATCTAGAACTATAGATTATAAAGTGTTGCAGAGAATGAAGTCACTTGATTGTTCTGAAGGAAGCATGTATTGATTGACTCTTAATTGATTGAAGTAGACATTGAACTTGAGGCAACTTGTAGAGAAGACTTGCTCAGACCACCAATCATTGAGGTAGTGCAGGACTTGCAAGTAGATCACCAAACCTAGACCATGACAAGATGAATAACTTGAGGCAACTTGTGGAGAAGACTTTCTCATACTGCTGATCATTAAACCAATGCAAGGCTTGCAAGTAGAATGTCAAACTTAGAAGAAATTGAGGCAGTTTTGCAGGGTGGACTTGAACAGACCGCTGACCTTGAGGCAATTGCAAGTACCTGTAAACAGACCGCCAAACCTATTCAAAGAAAAAAAAATGATTTTGACATAATATAGACCAAAGTGAAGAGGCTCAATTTTTAATTAACCCCAAGAGTCTGATGCAGGAGCATCCGGAAACATTCAAATCAGTTGGGACAGTTAACAATTAGTTGCAGAGTGTTGGGAATAATGACCTTGGAGATTACTACATTTTACCACATTTGCAAATTAGAGGCTGGGGAGCGGGACTTTGTATCTATATGTCATCATCTAAATCATATCCCAAATTTAGATCATTTGGGTTCGTTTTTGGAAAGATATCGCTATCACAAGATTACCTATTTTCACAGAGTAGAGCTGGCAATGTATAATAGAGTCTAATTGGCTTGCGGAGCAATTCCATGACTTGTAGAGCTAAAAGGAACATCATTCGAAAAATTTGAGGGCCTGGCCAACCTTCATGGAGATCTGTATGAAGTTCTATTCACCAGTGAAGCAATACCTTATGTTTAGGTCTGACCTATCCGTGTCTACATGTTTCATATTAGCCGTTGCAATAAGGCTGACTTGATAATGTTATGAAGGCTTGTGGAGGATATAAATGAAAGGTAAAGGACTGTTTCAAGGTAGTGGTGGATAAGTGATTAAATATGTGAAGATATGAAGCAAGAGGATGAGCATTTTGATCAGAAGAAGAAGAAGAATTGAAGCATAGAGCAGAGTAGAGAACAAAAGAAGCTGCAGAGCAGAGAATTGAGAAGTAAATCATGGAAGAGTGTTATGTTATCAATCTACTGTAACCCTGGGCTATGGCCTAGTATCTGTAAAGCCTGAGTGGTATATGTAATGTGTTTTGAGATCATAATATAAAGAGGAATGAGCTTTGAAGGCTAGGTTTTTCCCTTTTACGGTTTTCCCAGGATACATCTTGTGTCATGTGCTTATGAATGTCTCTTTCTTTATGTTGTTAGACATGTACTTCCATTACATCTCTAATTGATCATATTGTTAGTAGTTTAAGGATGTAACATTGGATAGTCCCTCATCAGACCCTCCTACCTTGACTGCATCAGAGTCATTCATAGTCCATAGCAACATATGGGCAACCCTCCATCACACACACACCACCAGGTCCTGAGGGGACCAATGACCGAGGTTTAGCTATGTGATGTATCTTATGTATTATAGCATCCCATTTTGTTGTATAGGATAATCGACTCTTGATGTATATTCAAACTGATGTTTATATATATATGATGTTTTCTTATTGGTGTTCATAATGTTGTTAATCTATCACATATGATTTTATGCTAAATTGGTGCAGTCACGGTAGGAGGGTTAATAGAATGAACTGTCCAGATCGTGTAGCAAGAGTAAACACAATGGAAAAAACTCAAAGATATAAAGCAAATGCAAATTTAGTCATTTAGTATATCATAGAATTCAAATACAGATTGGTTTGCAACATGTGGGCTTACAATTAGGGCTCACAGGCCTGATTACATACATGTGCAAGATAATTCTTTGAAGCCCCTTTACACAAAATCTAAACTATCAATTATCACTATGTTATGAACTACTTTCCTAAGGATCTATTACATCAACTTATATCATCTCCGGATCAATAGATTCCTCCGTGTCGGCCAAGGAAGATCACAAATTCCAATGAAGAGTTGTAATGTGTGAACACGAATAGGTCAGACCTAAATGCATAGAAACCTTCCAGAAAATGAATGAAATAAAGTGTGGATCTTTGGGGAAGGTTGGCCATGAACCAAAGATCATCTAATGATGTGTCATTAGGCTCCAAAAATTAGGAAATGCTTCTGTAGATTTCTCCTTTAGCTGGTTGTCTGTGATTATCAGGATGCTCTTCTCTGAGAAATAGTCAATCTTCTAATAGCGATATCTTTCCAGTAAAGATGTGCGGATCTATGAATTCTAGATATGATGTAGATGAATGACTGTAGATGCTAAGTCCAGCTCCACAAGGTTTGAAATGTAACTGTGATAGAATTACAGACCAAAGTAGAAGTTGCTTCTGACTGAACTGTCTGAACTGAACTAGAAAAAGAAACAAACTAAACTGCAAACAAACTAAAATGCAAATGTTTTTGGTTGATGCAAGATTTCCCTTGAACCAGGGATGCTCCTACATCAGACATCCAAGGTTATTGAAAAAGTGAGTCCCTGGTGCAGGAGCACCAAGACATCTAGGATTTGGTTGATCTTCAAGTAGTTTGTCTTGTTTAAATAAGGTCCTTGAGACCATTTAATGTTATAATAAGGCTTGAAAGCCACGCTTGTAATGGACAATGTCCAAATGTCTAAAAAATCTATTGTCATGTTGTAAGTCCTAGGAAGGACAATCATGTTGTCATAGGCAATTTACAATAATCCTTTATGTAAGCCTTTGTTGAGGCATATAGGATAGTCATATTGTATTAGGTAGTCATGTGTTTCCTTAAGTTTGTAAAGAGTGTAGGAAGCATTCCTCTTAGTTGGAGGCATGTCTAAGGTTGAAAGGTATGTTAATAACCTTGTCAAAAGTTACAAAACGATGGAGAGCATTATTAAAACATAAAAATAGTAAATACAATCCAAGAAAGGACAGTTACAAACTGTAATAGTGGTAGACCGGGTAGTTGATGGTTTGGGGATAGTTGTTTACTCCCTCCATCAATCCAACTTCCCTCCTACATGCAGAAGGCATCAAGGCAGGCTTAAAAAGGCCAAGAAACTATTCATTGGTATGTATGAAGAAAGATTGAGGAAAAACAAATAAAAATATAAATTTTCTCTTGCATTTTCTAAGTTTTTCCTACTGTTACTAGGCCATACCTGATCCTGTATTGAGTAGTCATAGCCCATTTTCTTCTTGGATGAGTAGTAGAAGGAAGTATCTTTGATTTGAGCATAGTTTGGAGGTTTGAAAGCAAGCTAGGTGAGAGAAATCGTTGTCTTGTTCTAAACTGCCACAAACCCTGAGTTAGGGCTTTTCCTGAGTAGCTTGATGGAGTTATCCTCATTCCACCGATCTTTCCTATTTATGATCAATGGAATGGGTTGTATAATAGTTAATAATGAGGCTTGTGAAAGTTTTGGGGGTAGGAGGATGGTTGGGACTAAGGTTTTCATGTAAATGACTTTGCAAATCCATGTATTAGGAATGGAGTGAAGGGCAACAGCAACTAGGTGCTAGTATTGTCTGTGTTCAGTGGTCAGTCAGTGAAAAGCCATGCATTGTGCCCAACACAAAGGGCTCCTGATCTTGCAATGATCTATGACAAGAAGTAGGAAGGGATTTCTCTAAGACAACAGTCCATTTTGCCTTATGCTGTCTCTGACAATCCTCTTGGAGACAGCCACCACAAGGAAGACACTAGGTAAGTGGAGTGTTATTGATTTGTGAAGACATTAAGTATGTTGGCATGTCATTAGTTTGATAGGTTGAATAAGATTGAGTTGTCCTAATAGAGATCACCATGAGAAGGATATTGTGAATGTTATCCCATTGGAGTAGTAAGGTCATGACTGTCTTTTGAAGACATTGGCAAGACTACTGTCCTGTAGACCCTGCACAGTGGGTTAAGTGGAGTCTTGATTTGAGTTAGGCACCCTGAGATAAGTGTCTTGAAGTCTACTCCCTTTTATGTCATGAGCATGCATAGTGTTGTGTTAAGCCCTGTATTATGAGAAGCCTAATTTCTATCAGAGACAGTGAGCATTGTGAGTCTTTTCATTGAAGTTTTGAAGTATGCTTCTACAGTCCTAGATGATTTGCATCATTTGTGGTATCAGAGCCACTAGTAGGTCTTTGAGGAGGTTGTAGATCTTGTGAAACAGTAAGGGTTGTGGGAGTGTCAAGATGGCTCCTAAGAATCAGATGGCTAGGGAAAATAATGAACTGATAGAAGCCTTAGAGGCTAGAGAAAAAGAGTTGAGGGAGAGAAGAGAACAGGATGCTACAAGGGAAAGAGAGTTAAGACAAGTAAGAAGGGAGAATGCATCAATCTTGGCAAGATTGGAAGCATTAGAGAAGAATCCTAGAAGGGATGAGCAAGATGATCAAGAAGGAGATGAGGAGAGATGAGAATCCCCCTAAGGATGAGTTGGATGCTAAAGAAAATAAATTTGTGAGATTGCTAAAGGCAGTCCAAGGTAGTGGAACAAAGGCAAACATAGAGTTACCTATCTATCAGGGGAAGACGGATAGTGAAGAGGTATTAGGGTGGATAGATGCCCTAGAAAATTTCTTTGAGTATGAGGAGATGAGTGATAAGAAGAAGATCAAATTTGCAAAAACAAAACTGAGAGGAACAACACTTACATGGTGGAGTAGTGTCCAAATAGAAAGAGTGGCTAGAGGTGCAACAAGGATCACTTCTTGGGGTAGGATGAAGGATATGATGAAGGATCAATTCCTTCTATCTGATTACTCCATTCAAACAAAGAGGATGAGGTAGAATTTGAAGCAGAAGGACATGGATGTTATGTCCTATACTGAGCAATTTCATAAGCTTAGTATTAGGGGAGGATTGGAAGATGAAGAAGAGAAAGTGGCAAGATACCTTAATGGGCTTAGGTATAACTTGCAAGATGAGATTGGTTTGACAGTACCAAAATCACTCAGAGAATGTTTCCAGTTAGCCATTAGGGCTAAAGAGGAAGCAAGAAAGGCAAGGAGGTAGTGGAAGAGGATATAGAGGTAGGGGCAGACCTACTGCTGAAGTATAGAACAACAATGAGAAATGTAAGGAGTTTTCTGCAAATCAAAGAGGTGGATATAGAGGTGGAGGTAGATTTGGATCAGGAAGAGGAGTGTTTACAGGTAGATGCTATCATTGTAATGAAGTGGGACACATATCTTTCAAATGTCCTAAGAAGGATGATGCTGATAAGAGCAAAAATAGAAGAGTTCACTTGGCACAAGAGGAGGAGAAGCCAGAAGAACCAGAAATGTTATCAGCCTCTCCAATAATGGTTGGAGAAATGCTCATGGTGGAAAAAGGTAAAATGCAGCAAGCACCATAGGTATCTATTTTTAAAACTAATTGTTTAAGCCATGGAAATATATGCAAGTTGATTATAGAATCAAGGTCTCATGATAATTTAGTCTCTTGGGAAATGGTGCAGAAGTTGGGATTGAAAACATTTGATCATCCTAGTCCTTACAATGTCACTTGGGTGAGTCAAGAACAACAAGTAATGGTTAATAAGAAGGCATATGTTGATTTTTCCATTGGTCCATATCAGGATTATGTTTTGTGTGATGTCATTTCAATGACGTGGGCATATCATTTTGGGTAGACCATGGCAGCATTTGAGAAGGACAATTCATGATGGTTATACTAATAACTATTTGGTGCATAAAGATGGTAAAAAGTTTAAACTAGTACCTTTACCTTGTGAAGACAAGAAGGAACATGTTACTATTTGTTTTGGAGAAAAATTGCAGTTGAATGTGCAGGTTAAGGATGATTGCAAACAGTAGGAATAGTTGCAGTAGAGTAAGGTGGATGACAATCCTAAAGAACATCAGGTTTGGGACTTGAGTTATGTCAAGATTGGGGACATTGAGTGCCCTATAAGGAGGTAGAAGAAGGAAGGAAAACAACAGATAGTACAAGGAGGAATTAATCAGAACCTCAAGTAGGGAAGAACAACAACATTGCAGCAGCAGGGTCCTAGGCGAGGACATCAGAATATGTTTTGGAATAGTAACACTTTTGGTAAGCATCATGCAGGTTGGAGGAGGAAAATAACTCTTGGAGAGTTCATGTTCTCTGTCACCAGTCAGAGGAACATTCCAACAAGATGGAAGAATGTTTGGAGCAAATCCCATAACTCTTGGGACAAGAGTTTTCATCATGCTGGGGAGTATGGTGCAGGAGCACCAACACATCTAGGATTTGGTTGATCTTCAAGTAGTTTGTCTTGTTTAAATAAGGTCCTTGAGACCATTCAATGTTATAATAAGGCTTGAAAGCCATGCTTGTAATGGACTATGTCCAAATGTCTAAAAAAGCTATTGTCATGTTGTAAGTCCTAGGAAGGACAATCATGTTGTAATAGGTAGTTTAAAATAGTCCTTTATGTAAGCCTTTGTTGAGGCATATAGGACAGTCATATTATATTAGGTAGTCATGTGTTTCCTTAAGTTTATAAAGAGTGTAGGAAGCAATCCTCTTAGTTGGAGGCATGTCTAAGGTTAAAAGGTATGTTAAGAACCTTGTCAAAAATTACAAAATGATGGAGAACATTATTAAAACATAAAAATAGTAAATACAGTCCAAGAAAGGACAGTTACAAACTGTAACAGTGGTAGACCGGGCTGTTGATGGTTTGGGGATAGTTGTTTACTCCCTCCATCAATCCAACTTCCCTCCTACATGTAGAAGGCATCGAGGTAGGCTTAAAAAAGAACAAGAAACTATTCATTGGTATGTATGAAGAAAGATTGAGGAAAAACAAATAAAAATATAAACATTCTCTTGCATTTTCTATGTTTTTCCTGCTGTTACCAGGCCGTACCTAATATTGTACGGAGTAGTCATAGCCTATTTTCTTCTTGGATGAGTAGTAGAAGGAAGTATCTTTGATTTGAGCATAGTTTGGAGGTTTGACAACAAGCTAGGTGAGAGAAATCGCTATCTTGTTCTAAACTACCACAAACCCTAAGTTAGGGCTTTTATTGAGTACCCCGATGGAATTATCCTCATTCCACTGATCTTTCCTATTTATAATCAGTGGAATTGGTTGTATAATAGTTAATGCTGAGGCTTGTGAAGGTTTTGGGTGTACGAGGATGGTTGGGACTGAGGTTTCCATGTAAATGACTCTGAAAATCCATGTATTAGGAATGGAGTGAAGGGTAGCAGCAACTAGGTGGTAGTATTGTCTGTGTTCAGTGGTCAGTCAATGAAAAGCCATGCATTGTGCCCAACACAAAGGGCTCCTAATCATGCAATGATCTATTACAATGAGTAGGAAGGGATTTCTCTAAGACAACAGTCTATTTTGCCTTATGCTGTCTCTGACAGTCCTCTTGGAGACAGCCACCAAAAGGAAGACACTAGGTAAGTGGAGTGTTATTGATTTGTGAAGGCATTAAGTATGTTGGCATGTCATTAGTTTGATAGGTTGAATAAGACCAAGTTGTCCTAATAGAGATCACCATGAGAAGAATATTGTGACTGTTATCCCATTGGAGTAGTAAGGTCATGACTGTCTTTTGAAGACATTGGCAAGACTGTTGTCCTGCAGACCCTGCATAGTGGGTTAAGTGGAGTCTTGATTTGAGTTAGGCACCCTAAGATAAGTATCTTGAAGTCTACTCCCTTTTATGTCATGAACATGCATAGTGTTGTGTTAAGCCCTGTATTATGAGAAGCATGATTTCTGTCAGAGACAGTGAGCATTGTGAGTCTTTTCATTGAAGTTTTGAAGTATGCTTCTGCAATCCTAGATGCTCTACATCATTTGTGGTATCAGAGCCACTAGTAGGTCTTTGAGGAAGTTGTATATCTTATGAAATAGTAAGGGTTGTGGGAGTGTGAAGATGGCCCCTAAGAATTAGATGGCTAGGGAAAACAATGAACTGAGAGAAGCCTTAGAGGCTAGAGAAAAAGAATTGAGGGAGAGAAGAGAACAGGATGTTGCAAGAGAAAGAGAGTTAAGACAAGTAAGAAGGGAGAATGCATCAATCTTGGCAAGATTGGAAGCATTAGATAAGAATCCTAGAAGGGATGAGCAAGATGATCAAGAAGGAGATGAGGAGACAGATGAGAATCCTCCTGAGGATGAGTTGGATGCTGAAGAAAAGAAATTTGTGAGATTGCTGAAGGTAGTCCAAGGTAGTGGAACAAAGGAAAACATAGAGTTACCTATCTATCAGGGGAAGATGGATAGTAAGAGGTATTAGGGTGGATAGATGCCTTGGAAAATTTCTTTGAGTATGAGGAGATGAGTGATAAGAAGAAGATCAAATTTGCAAAAACAAAATTGAGAGGAACGACACTTACATGGTGGAGTAGTGTGCAAACAGAAAGAGTGGCTAGAGGTGCAACAAAGATCACTTCTTGGGGTAGGATGAAGGATATAATGAAGGAGCAATTCCTTCCATCTGATTACGCCATTGAAACAAAGAGGATGAGGTAGAATTTGATGCAGAAGGACATGGATGTTATGTCCTATACTGAGCAATTTCATAAGCATAGTATTAGAGGAGGATTGGAAGATGAAGAAGACAAAGTGGCAAGATACCTTAATGTGCTTAGGTATAACTTGTAAGATGAGATTGGTTTGACAGTACCAAAATCAATTGGAGAATGTTTCCAGTTAGCCATCAGGGCTGAAGAGAAGGTAAAAAGGAAGCAAGAAAGGGAAGGAGGTAGTGGAAGAGGATATAGAGGTAGGGGTAGACCTACTATTGAAGTACAAAACAACAATGAGAAAGGTAAGGAGTTTTCTGCAGATCAAAGAGGTGGATATAGAGGTGGAGGTAGATTTGGATCAGGAAGAGGAGTGTTTATAGGTAGATCCTATCATTGAAATGAAGTGGGACACACATCTTTCAAATGTCCTAAGAAGGATGATGCTGATAAGAGCAAGGATAGAAGAGTTCACTTGGCACAAGAGGAGGAGAAGCTAGAAGAACCAGAAATGTTATCAGCCTCTCCAGTAATGGTTAGAGAAATGCTCATGGTGGAAAAAGGTAAAATGTAGCAAGTGCCACAGGTATCTATTTTTAAAACTAATTGTTTAAGCCATGGAAAGATATGCAAGTTGATTATAGATTCAGGGTCTCATGATAATTTAGTCTCTTGGGAAATGGTGCATAAGTTGGGATTGAAAACATTTGATCATCCTAGTCCTTATAATGTCACTTGGGTGAGTCAAGAACAACAAGTAATGGTTAATAAGAAGGCATATGTTGATTTTCCATTGATCCATATCAAGATTATATTTTATGTGATGTCATTTCAATGACATGTGGGCATATCATTTTGGGTAGACCATGGCAGCATTTGAGAAGGACAATTCATGATGGTTATACTAATAACTATTTGGTGCATAAAGATGGTCAAAAGTTTAAACTAGTACCTTTACCTTGTGAAGACAAGAAGAAACATGTTACTATTTTTTTTGGAGAAAAATTACAGTTGAATGTGCAGGTTAAGGATGATTGCAAACAACAGGAACAGTTACAACAGAGTAAGGTGGATGACAGTCCTAAAGAACAATAGGTTTGGGACTTGAGTTATGTCAAGATTGGGGACATTGAGTGCCCTATAAGGAGGCAGAAGAAGGAAGGAAAACCGTAGATAGTACAAGGAGGAATAAATCAGAACCTCAAGTTGGGAAGAACAGCAGCATTGCAGCAGCAGGGTCCTAGGCAAGGACATCAGAATATGTTTTGGAATACTAACACTTTTGGTAAGCATCATGCAGGTTGGAGAAGGAGGAAAATAACTCTTGGAGAGTTCATGTTCCCTGTCACCAGTCAGAGGAACATTCCAACAAGATGAAAGAACATTTGGAGCAGATCCCATAACTCTTTGGACAAGAGTTTTCATCATGCTGGGGAGTATGGTGCAGGAGCACCAACACATCTAGGATTTGGTTGATCTTCAAGTAGTTTGTCTTGTTTAAATAAGGTCCTTGAGGCCATTCAATGTTATAATAAGGCTTGAAATCCATGCTTGTAATGGACTATGTCCAAATGTCTAAAAAAGCTATTGTCATGTTGTAACTCCTAGGAAGGACAATCATGTTGTAATAGGCAGTTTACAATAGTCCTTTATGTAAGCCTTTGTTGAGGCATATAGGATAGTCATATTGTATTAGGTAGTCATTGTTTCCTTAAGTTTGTAAAGAGTGTAGGAAGCAATCCTCTTAGTTGGAGGCATGTCTAAGGTTAAAAGGTATGTTAAGAACCTTGTCAAAAGTTACAAAATGATGGAGAGCATTATTAAAACATAAAAATAGTAAATACAGTCCAATAAAGGATAGTTACAAACTGTAACAGTGGTAGACCAGGCAGTTGATGGTTTGGGGACAGTTGTTTACTCCCTTCATCGATCCAACTTCCCTCCTACATGTAGAACGCATCGAGGCAGGCTTAAAAAAGGATAAGAAACTATTCATTGGTATGTATGAAGAAAGATTGAGGAAAAACAAATAAAAATATAAACGTTCTCTTGCATTTTCTATGTTTTTCCTACTATTACCGGGTCGTACCTGATCCTGTATGGAGTAGTCATAGCCCATTTGCTTCTTGGATGAGTAGTAGAAGGAAGTATCTTTGATTTGAGCATAGTTTGGAGGTTTGACAGCAAGCTAGGTGGGAGAAATCGCTGTCTTGTTCTAAACTGCCACAAACCCTGAGTTAGGGCTTTTCCTGAGTAGCCTGATAGAATTATCCTCATTCCACTGATCTTTCCTGTTTATGATCAGTCAAATGGGTTGTATAATAGTTAATTCTAAGGCTTGTGAAGGTTTTGGGGGCAGGAGGATGGTTGGAACTGAGGTTTCCATGTAAATGACTCTACAAATCCATGTATTAGGAATGGAGTGAAGGGCAGCAGCAACTAGGTGGTAGTATTGTCTGTGTTCAAAGGTCAGTCAATGAAAAGCCATGCATTGTGCCCAACACAAAGGGCTCTTGATATTGCAATGATCTATGACAAGAAGTAGGAAGGGATTTCTCTAAGACAACAATCCATTTTGCCTTATGCTATCTCTGACAGTCCTCTTGGAGACATCCACCACAAGGAAAACACTAGGTAAGTTTTATTGATTTGTGAAGGCATTAAGTATGTTGGCATGTCATTAGTTTGATAGGTTGAATAAGATTGAGTTGTCCTAATAGAGATCACCATGAGAAGGATATTGTGACTGTTATCCCATTAGAGTAGTAAGGTCATGACTATCTTTTGAAGACATTGGCAAGACTGCTGTCCTACAGACCCTGCACAGTGGGTTAAGTGGAGTCTTGATTTGAGTTAGGCACCCTGAGATAAGTGTCTTGAAGTCTACTCCCTTTTATGTCATGAACATGCATAGTGTTGTGTTAAGCCCTGTATTATGAGAAGCCTGATTTTTGTCAGAGACAGTGAGCATTGTGAGTCTTTTCATTGAAGTTTTGAAGTATGCTTCGGTAGTCCTAGATGCTCTGCATCATTTGTGGTATAAGAGCCACTAGTAGGTCTTTGAGGAAGTTGTAGATCTTGTGAAATAGTAAGGGTTGTGGTAGTGTGAAGATGGCTCCTAAGAATTAGATGGCTAGGGAAAACAATGAACTGAGAGAAGCCTTAGAGGCTAGAGAAAAAGAGTTGAGGGAGAGAAGAGAATAGGATACTGCAAAGGAAAGAGAGTTAAGACAAGTAAGAAGGGAGAATGCATCAATCTTGGCAATATTGGAAGCATTAGAGAAGAATCCTAGAAGGAGATGAGGAGATAGATGAGAATCCTCCTGAGGATGAGTTGGATGCTGAAGAAAAGAAATTTGTGAGATTGCTGAAGGCAGTCCAAGGTAGTGGAACAAAGGCAAACATAGAGTTACCTATCTATCAGGGGAAGATGGATAGTGAAGAGGTATTAGGGTGGATAGATGCCCTAGAAAATTTCTTTGAGTATGAGGAGATGAGTGATGAGAAGAAGATCAAATTTGCAAAAACAAAACTGAGAGGAACAACACTTACATGGTGGAGTAGTGTGCAAATAGAAAGAGTGGCTAGAGGTGCAACAAGGATCACTTCTTGGGGTAGGATGAAGGATATGATGAAGGATCAAATCCTTCCATCTGATTACTCCATTCAAACAAAGAGGATGAGGCAGAATTTGAAGCAGAAGGACATGGATGTTATGTCCTATACTGAGCAATTTCATAAGCTTAGTATTAGAGGAGGATTAGAAGTTGAAGAAGACAAAGTGGCAAGATACCTTAATGGGCTTAGGTATAACTTGCAAGATGAGATTGGTTTGACAGCACCAAAATCACTTGGAGAATTTTTCTAGTTAGCCATCAGGGTTGAAGAGAAGGTAAAGAGGAAGCAAGAAAGGCAAGGAGGCAGTGGAAGAGGATATAGAGGTAGGGTTAGATCTACTACTAAAGTACAGAACAACAATGAGAAAGGTAAGGAGTTTTTTGCATATCAAAGAGGTGGATATAAAGGTGGAGGTAGATTTGGATCAGGAAGAGGAGTGTTTATAGGTAGATGCTATCATTGCAATGAAGTGGGACACATATCTTTCAAATGTCCTAAGAAGGATGATGCTGGTATAAGCAAGGATAGAAGAGTTCACTTGGCATAAGAGGAGGAGAAGCCATAAGAACCAGAAATGTTATTAGCCTCTCCAGTAATGGTTGGAGAAATTCTCATGGTGGAAAAAGGTAAAATGTAGCAAGCACCATAGGTATCTATTTTTAAAACTAATTGTTTAAGCCATGGAAAGATATGCAATTTGATTATAGATTTAGGGTCTCATGATAATTTAGTCTCTTGGGAAATGGTGCATAAGTTGGGATTGAAAACATTTGATCATCCTAGTCCTTACAATGTCATTTGGGTGAGTCAAGAACAATAAGTAATGGTTAATAAGAAGGCATATGTTGATTTTTCCATTGGTCAATATCAGGATTATGTTTTGTGTGATGTCATTTCAATGACATGTGGGCATATCATTTTGGGTAGACCATGGCAGCATTTGAGAAGGACAATTCATGATGGTTATACTAATAACTATTTGGTGCATAAATATGGTAAAAAGTTTAAACTAGTACCTTTACCTTGTGAAGACAAGAAGGAACATGTTACTATTTGTTTTGGAGAAAAAATGCAGTTGAATGTGCAGGTTAAGGATGATTGCAAACAGCAGGAACAGTTCCAACAGAGTAAGGTGGATGACAGTCCTAAAGAACAGCAGGTTTGGGACTTGAGTTATGTCAAGATTGGGGACATTGAGTGCCCTATAAGGAGGCAGAAGAAGGAAGGCAAATAGTAGATAGTACAAGGAGGAATAAATCAGAACCTCAAGTTGGGAAGAATAGTATCATTGCAGCAGCAAAGTCCTAGGCAAGGACGTCAGAATATGTTTTGGAATACTAACACTTTTGGTAAGCATCATGCAGGTTGGAGAAGGAGGAAAATAACTCTTGGAGAGTTCATGTTCCCTATCACCAGTCAAAGGAACATTCCAACAAGATGGAAGAACATTTGGAGCAGATCCCATAACTCTTTGGACAAGAGTTTTCATCATGCTGGGGAGTATGGTGTAGGAGCACCAAGACATCCAGGATTTGGTTGATCTTCAAGTAGTTTGTCTTGTTTAAATAAGGTCCTTGAGACCATTCAATGTTATAATAAGGCTTGAAAGCCATGCTTGTAATAGACTATGTCCAAATGTCTAAAAAAGCTATTGTCATGTTGTAAGTCCTAGGAAGGACAATCATGTTGTAATAGGCAGTTTACAATAGTCCTTTATGTAAGCCTTTGTTGAGGCATATAGGACAGTCATATTGTATTAGGTAGTCATGTGTTTCCTTAAGTTTGTAAAGAGTGTAGGAAGCAATCCTCTTAGTTGGAGGCATGTCTAAGGTTAAAAGGTATGTTAAGAACCTTGTCAAAAGTTACAAAATGATGGAGAGCATTATTAAAACATAAAAATAGTAAATGCAGTCCAAGAAAGGACAGTTACAAATTGTAACAGTGGTAGACCGGGCAGCTGATGGTTTGGGGATAGTTGTTTACTCCCTCCATCGATCCAACTTCCCTCCTATTCACTACCTCTGTCTATCCATCAGTCTGTGGATGAAAAGAAGAACTGAACTTCAAATCTATCTTCATCTTCTTCCAAAGTGTCTTCCAAAAGTATCCAACAAATTTTATATCTCTGCCTGAAACTATACTCTTAGGTAATCCTTGCAATCTCACAATCTCTTTGAAAATTGGGTTAGCTACATGCACTGCATTAGTTATCTTCTTACAAGGTATGAAATGAGCCATCTTTGGAAATCTATCAACCACTACAAATATTGAATCATGTCCTCTCTATGTCTTAGGTAATCCCATCACAAAATCCATGCTTATGTCTTCCCAAGGTCTCTCTGGTACTGTCAAAGGTTTATACAATCCAGTGTTCTGACTACTTCCTTTTGCAATTTGACAAACTCTACAACTTTGCACAAATCTCTGAACATCCCTATGTATCTAAGGCCAAAAGTAGTTTTCACTCACCAAAGCCACTATTTTATCAATGCCAAAATGTCTTGCCAATCCATCACTATGCTTCTCCTTGATCAAATTATCTCTCATTAAACTTCTAGGTATGCACAACTGATTTCCTTTGAACAACATATCTTCCTAAATGAAATAATCCAACCACTTACTCCTATCTATCACAACAGGTTCCTTACATGCTTTCCAAGATTCTACAAAATCAATGTCTCCCTCATACATGTTCTTCAATTCATCAAAACCCAACACTTCAACTCTCATCTCTGTCAACAAGTTTCTTCTTCTACTCAAGGCATCAACAACTTTGTTTGATTTTCTACTCCTATGCTTCAACACAAATGTATAACTTTTCATAAACTCTACCCACCTCATGTGTCTCTGGTTCAACTTACCTTGACTGTTCAAATATTACAAATCTTGATGATCTGTATACAACACAAACTCCTCAGGCAACACATAATGTCTCCACTTCTTCAAAGCTTGAATTATGGCATAGAACTCCTAATCATAAACTAAATATCTTCTCCTTGCATCATTCAACTTTTCACTAAAATATGCTACTGGTCTACCTTTTTGACTTAACACAGCTCTAATTGCATTTCCACTTACATCAAAATCAACTTGAAATACCTTATTGAAATCTGGTAATGCCAAAATAGGTTGCTCTGTCACTTTTTGCTTCAACAACTCAAAACTTTTATCTTCTTCTGATGTCCACTTAAAATCCTTTCTGTCACCTCTCATTGTCTCTGTCATAGGGTTACAAACTGAACTAAAATTTCTGATGAACTTCTCGTAGAAACTAGCCAATCCATGAAATGATCTAACCTCTCCAATGCTCTCCGGCATAGGCCATTCAACAATTGCTTTCACTTTCTCAGGGTCCATCTTCAATCCTTCCACAGAAATCACAAATCCCAAATATACCAACTCTTCTTTCATTAAACTACACTTCTTGATGTTTATCAGCAATTTCTCTTCTCTCAGTCTCTACAAAACTTGTCTAATATGCCACAAATGTTCCTCTTACTAAAAATTAGAATATCATCCAAGTATACAATCACAAACTTACCCAAGAATTTCTTCAAAACTTCATTCATCAATCTCATGAATGTACTCGATGCATTTATCAATCCA
Organism: Cunninghamia lanceolata; assembly: GCA_027924645.1. Taxonomy (NCBI): domain Eukaryota; kingdom Viridiplantae; phylum Streptophyta; class Pinopsida; order Cupressales; family Cupressaceae; genus Cunninghamia; species Cunninghamia lanceolata. Next base: position 1,273,326 of record BSBN01000346.1, read on the forward strand.
AAAGGCATCACTAACCACTCATACAATCCTTCATTTGTCTTAAAAACAATCTTCCATTCTCCTCTAATTCTGATCTAATGGTATCCACTCTTCAAGTCTATCTTTGTAAAATATCTTGCTCCACTCAAACAATCCATGATATTGTCCATCCTAGGTAAAGGAAATCTGTACTTAACTGTGATCTTGTTTATTGCTCTAGAGTCAGTACACATTCTCCATTCTCCATCCTTCTTCAGTGCTAACACTGGAGGTACTGCACAAGGACTTAATCTTTCTCTGATCAAACCTTTCCTCAACAACTCTTGTATTTGTCTATTCAATTCTTCATTCTATGTCGGTGCCATTCTATGTGTTGCTTTGTTAGGCAAACTTGCTCCGGGTATAAGATCCATGTGATGACTGATACTCCTTATAGGTGGTAATCCTTCAGGTACATTATCTGATATGATGTCTTCATACTCTTTCAGGAATTCTCTTATCTCCTCTGGTTGTGATTCTTCAGTCTCCTTCTTCAATACTTCAGGCTTCTTAGAAATCAAGGCATAACACATATTCTCATGTCTCAAACCATCCAGAAATTTTCTTCCATCTACCAAACAGATTCTAGCATTCCCACATACTTCATTCTTAGGATCATCCTCCAAAGGAATCAAAGTAATTCTCTTTCCATTTGCTGTTATCGTGTATGTATTCTTTCTCCCATCATGTATAGCTTTCCTATCATACTGTCAAGGTCTACCGAACAAGATATGACAAACATCCATAGGCATAATATCACACAAGACTTCATCATGATAAGATCCAATATGAAATTTCACCAAACATTGTTCACTCACTAGTACCTTATGATTATCCTAAATCCATGCTATCTGATAGGGCTTAGGGTGTTTCAATCTTTCCAACTTTAGCTTAGTCACCATCTCTTCTGAAACTAGGTTATCTGAACTACCACTATCACTCACAACTTTACAACACTTACCTCCTGATTTGCATCTAGTTCTAAATAGGCTCTTCCTCTGCGGTGGTTCCTCATTTGCCTCTATTTGAAATAGTGCTCTCCTCATCACAAATGATTCTCCTTTCTCTGGATTACCAACAAAACTAGGTGATCCAACAGGTTCTTCTTCAACATAGGCTACTCTTCCACTATTTTCTGTCCTCTTACTTGTACTACCCTGATTACATTCAAATGCTCTATGTCCTTCACCTCCACACTTGAAACAAGTACCTCTAAATGTTCTCTTATCAAATCCTCTTCCTTCTCTTTTGTATCCATCATTTCGGTATGCACTAGGGTTTCCTCTTCAGTAAAAAATTATGTCATCTCTTTGGTAAGCATTGTTATCTCTGTCATCCTTCTTAAATGGGTTGTGAAACTTGTTCTACTCCATATATGATCTGTCTCCTCCGGAATAAGTCCTACTTCTTTGAAATTTACCTCCTCTTCCTCTCTGTCTCTGATCATGCCTTTTATTCATCTTCTCTTCAACTTTCAGGGCAAATTGGTATACTTCTTGCAAAGACATCATCCTTACCAAGCTTAGCTCTTCTTGAATGTTCAATCTTAGTTCATTGATGTATCTAGTCACTTTCTCCTTGATTGCTTCACTATGTCCTATCCTTATGATCATTTTATGAAATTCTTTAGTGTACTCCTTCCTAGATTTCTCCTTGTGTCTCAGGTTTTACAATCTTTTCAACAATTCCAACTCATAGTTAGCAGGTATAAACTGATTCTTCAATTTTATCACCATCCTATCCCATTTTGTAATCTTTTCTTTTCCTCTTCTATTTCTTTCCAACTAAACTTCTTTCCACCAAATAGCAGCATGTCCTTTCAACTTTGTGTTTACAAATTTCACCTTCTCCGGATCTTTAATTTCCTCATAATCAAAGTATTCTTCCATGTCATTTATATAGTCAATCAATTCTTCAGGGTTCAAATTACCAGTATAGTTTGGCACATCAAATCTAGGTCTCTTTCCAATCTTTGAAATATCTCAACATCTTTACTTGATCTGATTCTTCTTCTTCATCACCTCCTAGGCTCTCACTAGTTTGTTCAACAGATTGAAATTCCTCTTTGTCCTCACTTTCAACATTAGGTCTTGGTGTCAATCCTCTTCACCTAGCCTCTTCAACAACATCCAAATGAGTTCACATTGTTTTCATCATCTCCATCATCTCATCCATTCTACCAGCCATTGTTCCAATAGCAACAGCTCTCCACAATAGCATTCTTCCTAAGATCAAGTGCAAACTACCTCAAGTTTAACGATCAGGCTACAAGGTGACAGTTGCCTCATAATCAGCAATCAGTTGCAACACAAGTAACCTACCTCAATTCAGTGATCTATCCACAACAAGATCTTACGAAGTTCCTTCACCAAGTTCACTCAATTCGCTCCTAAAGATTCAAACTTTCACTCTGATATCACTTGGTGTAGTCACGGTAGGAGGGTTCACTAAATGAACTGTCTAGACCGTGCAGTAAGAGTAAACACAATAGAAACAACTCCAATATATAAAGCAAATGCAAATTCAGTCATTCAGTATATCATAGAATTCAAATAGAGATCGGTTGGCAACATGTCAGCTTACAATTAGGGCTCACAGGCCTGATTACATACATGCGCAAGATAAAGATTTGAAGCTCCTTCTCACAAAATTTAAACTATCAATTATCACTATGTTATGAACTACTTTCCTAGGGATCTATTACATCAATTTATATCATCTTTGGATCAATAGATTCCTTCGCGTCGGCCAAGGAAGATCACAAACTCCAATGAAGAGATGTAACGTGTGAACATGGATAGGTCAGACCTAAATGCATAGAACCCTTCCAGAAAATGAATGAAATGAAGTGCGGATCTTCGGGGAAGGTCGGCTATGAACCAAAGATCATTGAAAGATGTTTCATTAGGCTCCAAAAATTAGGAAATGCCTCTACAAATTTCTCCTTCAACTGGTTATTTGTGATTACCAGGATGCTCTACTCTGAGAAATAGTCAATCTTCTGATAGCAATATCTTTCCAGTAAAGATGTGCGGATCTCTAAATTCTAGATATGATGTAGATGCTAAGTCCAACTCCCAAGGTCTGAAATGTAACTGTGACAGAATTCTGGACCAAAGTAGAAGTTGCTTCTGACTAAACTGTCTGAACTGAACTAGAAAAGAAACAAACTAAACTATAAACAAACTGAAATGCAAATGTTTTTGGTTGATCTGAGATTGCTCTTGAACTAGGGATGCTCCTGCATAAAAAATACAACTAGTGATAAATGTTAATGCTTATGTGGAAATGGAATTAATGCTAATGTAATACATACTAAACAATTCTTTGCAGAACATGTAGTAAAATCCACAATGATTAATGAATTTCACACATAACTAACTAATAAGTTTGTTTTATAAAGTAACATCTAACATACAAATCTTAAGCATAGAATTTCTCAAGATGCGCAACATTAATAGGTTCTTTCAGCAGTGTACCTTGTTCATCAACTAACTTATAAGCTCTTGATCCAAAGGCTTCAGTAACCACATACGGTCCAAGCCAATTAGGGTTGAACTTTCCCTTTTCTCTAGGAGGTGCAATTACATTGTGTTGATTCTCATATAGTACCAAATCTCTAACGTAAAATGAATTATATATGACATACTCATTGTACGATCATTGGACACTCTTCTGATGGGTGTTAATGTGCTTGAGAGCGTTGATATGATGTTCATCAAGAATCTTAAGTTCCTGTAATCGCTTTTCTTGTTTTGTATAATCATCAATAATGTCCTTTAAGGAAACTCACAATGAAGGAATTTCTAACTCTAGAGGCATTATCACATCAGTGCCATAAACAAGATTATACGGTGTGTTTCTGGTAACTATATGAATGCTCATTATGTAAGCCCATAACACATAAGAGAGTTCAGTATGCCAATTTTTTTGATGTTTATTAACAATTTTTCATAGGATTTGTCTAATAACCTTGTTTGAAGTTTTTGCTTGACCATTTGATTAAGGATAGACATAGAGAAGCGATGTTGAATATGATATTTTTCAAGAAATTTCTTCACATCCTTGTTCTTGAATTGTGTTCCATTGTCAAAAACTAAGGCAAAAGGTATACCAAATTACAAAATGATGTTATCTTGTATGAAATGACAAATTACTTCAACAGTTGTGGATCATAGAGGAATGGCTTCAACCCTCTTCATGAAGTAATCAGTAGCAGTGATAATAAACATATGTCCTTGAGAAGAAGGTGGAGAGATTTTACCAATTAGATCCAAGCCCCAGACATAAATGGCCAAGGTGAAACTTGGGCATGAAGTTCTTGGGCAGGTGCTCAGATTAAATGATTGTTTTGTTGATATTGCCAACATTTCTTGACATATACGAAGGAATCTTGTTCCATGCGTTGCCAATAATATCCCATACATAACAACTTTTGTACCAATGTTTTTCCTCCAAACTGTCCTCCACAAGTGCCAGAGTGAGCTTCTTCTAAAGCCATTGGGATCTCTGAATTACTAAGACATCAGAGAAGAACACAATTATAACTTCATCTATATAAGACATTGGACAAAATGATATAATGTGTTGTGAATTTGCGTAGGTGAACTCGTACATTTCTACATTTTGAGTTAGGAATGGTACCATCATGCAAATAATTGAATATATGGGAGAACCATTCGTCAAAATTAATGTTACAACAGAGGTTAGTATCTAAAGATAAAACCTCTTCTACTACCAGTGTTTTAAGGTTATGGATGATGAAGGTATATTCATTAGGTGAATTGACAGGGGATATAAGAGAAGTTGCACTTGCCATAGCATCTACATGTTGATTATCTTTTCTTGGAATAGTATTAATAAAGATAGGGCTAAGTCACAATATTGAGATAATTTATCCTTCTTAGCTTGATATGATCCTGTTATTTGTCACATAATTAATTGTGAATCACCATATATAGTGATGTTTTTGATGTTGAGAGCCAAAGCAAAATGAAGTCTCACAATGAGAGCTTCGTACTCAACAATGTTGTTTGTGCATGAGAAGTTTAACCGATAGGACATAGGAACCAACTTACCAGAAGGAGGTACTAGTATGACACCAACACCAGAGCTAGTTTGACATCACGAACCATCGAAATATAATTCCCATTTATCATGTTCATCTATATTTAGGATTTGATCATTAGGAAATGTCACCATACTTTATATAGAAAAGGGGGAAGGAGCATCAGCTAAATGTTTAGTTAATGCTTGTCCTTTAATTTCTTTTTGAGAGATGAATTTAAGATCGAATTCTGTTAACAACATAACCCATTTAGCAAGGTGACCTGAAAGATCTATTTTAGCAAAAAGATGTTTCAACGGATCAAATTTCACCATGACATGTATTTCAGCATTTAAAAGATAATGCCTAAGCTTCTATGTTGTAAACATCGGAGTTAAACAATGCTTCTCAATGATAGTATATCACACTCATAGTCAAGCAAAGTTTGGCTGATCTAATATACAACACGCTCTTTGCCTTTAGCATCACGTTGTGCCAATATAGTTGCAAGATCATTATTAGATGCTGAGGTATAAATAATAAAAGGTTTATCAGTAATAGCAGGCTATAAAATAGGAGGATTAGCTAGATAACTTTTTAAGTCTTCAAAAGCCTTCTGACATTTAGAATTCCATTGAAATTTTGAATCCTTCTTTAGTAGTTAAGTAAAAGGGTGAGTCCTATCCGCGATTTGTGAAACAAATCGGTGGATGGCCTGTATCTTCCCTTGTAAACTATAAAGTTGAGATATGTTCTTAGGTGTTGGCATATTAACAATTGTGTCAATCTTCTTTGTATCTATTTCAATACCACAATGCAAGACTATAAATCCCAACAATTTTCCACTGTCTACACCAAAGATGTACTTATGAGGATTTAAGCACATGTTGTATTTCTTTATTCGCTCAAAGATTTGACAGAGGATTGTGACATGATCTTGGAGATGAATACACTTCGCAAGAATGTCATTGACATAATCCTCTAAGATGTTATGCATATAATCATGAAAAATAAGAGTCATAGCACATTGGTAAGTTGCTCCTGCATTCTTTAATCCAAACGACATGACTACCCAACAAAATGTACCCCAAGGTGTTATAAAAGTTGTTTCATATTGATCTTGAGGATTGATGAAAATTTGATTATATCTTGAAAAACTATCCATGAAGGAAAGTAATTCATGGCCAACTATTGAATCAACAATCATATCAATGTTAGGCAATAGGAAATCATCTTTCAGAGATGCAATATTCAAATCCCTAAAATTAGTACACATCCAAATACAGCCATTAGGTTTAGCAATGACCATGATATTCAAAATCCAAGGTGAATAATCAATAGGACAAATGAAACCAACTTCTAAGATCTTTTCTATCTCATCCTTTACCAACAATGCAACCTTAGGATTCATGTTACGAATCTTTTGTTTAAATGGCTTAGCATCCAGTTTTAATATGATGTTATGTGTTACAATCTAAGGATCAATACCAGGCATATTCAAATAATTCCAAGCAAATAAATTTGAGAATTCATGTAAAAGTTTGGTTATATCTTCTTTTTCTTTTGTATTTAAACAATCACCTATAGCGATAACCTTTTCAGTGTTATCTTTCTCCATAGAAACTTTAATAGTTTTTCCATTAAGTAAAGTACTAGGTTCTATAAGGTCAGGTGATTGTGGAAATTTTTCAGATTCTTCATCAGACTTTAGAGTAGTATTTATCAAACTAGTGGACTTCTCAAAATATGCATCATTATTCAAATAATAAGGTAATCTATGTTTATGATGATAATGGGGAACATTGTCATAAGCTCCCAAGAATTCAATTAGTGCTTCATCTGTTGAAAAGGTATCTAAAGGAATCTTTCCTGGAGGACAATTAGTGTCAATCATCTTAGGAAATATCAGAAGTGTCAACCTTAATCTTGTGTAATAAATTAATATCACAAACATTAAGAGCCAATCCATTATCAATCATAACTCACTTAATCAATTTCTTGCTTATTGTAATGAATATAATTAAAGGACATGTTGATTTTGTACTTCGAGAGAAGGCAACTCTTGTTGTTGAAATAATATGTCTATTTTTGTCACATGCATACAATCTAGGAGAGCTGCTACATCATTCGGCTTGACAATGGGTGGTACAATCACCTTTTGTAAAGATTATTTGAGCATTCCATGGTATGTATGTGAAGTTTGTATCAGTTCCTAAAGAGAAATCTTAGCAGGAGTAGCGTGAAGCTGCTCAACAAGATCATAACCTTGACTAGTTATGTGTTAAACAGAGTGCTTGAGGAAGCATAGGTTGATAAACTGGTAAAGATATCATAATACTCAATTATTATTTACTTTTTTTATTATTCCAAGTATTATATGTATGAGCAACCATAGTGTGACTAGGTTTTTGTGAACTTTGATGTGGTATTTGTTTAGCATAGTTATAGATGTAAGATGTAATTAGGAGGTCAAGAAGAAAGTGAAAGACCTCTAATAGTGAGCGTTGGTTTAGAGTGTGGTTGAGCCACATCTGAACATAGGTTGACCACTATTTTTGGCTTCATAGGTTCTTCTTGAGGTTTAGGAACATAAATTGCATTTACTAATCTTTGAAACAATGACAGTTTAGGAGTTGTAGTGGAATATTCAATCAAGATAAAGTCCTCAAGAGCTTCATCTAACATATTGAAGTCATCACAACTAAAAAGCTCATCATATACATTAAAGTCTTGTAAAAAGTAATCCAACATTATAACATGTTCTAATTAACCCAAGACTTAAATATAAAGCAAGATAGCATAAAGCTTATAGAAGCAAAGAAAAATATCACTATTTAAATCACAAAGTAGTAATTTCAAACTGTTTTAATGAAAGGCTAAAGAGATCAATAAATATTCAAATGTATATACTTTCATAAAAGAGGGTTTGCAATCTAAATGTTATTTAGGACAGAAAACTATTTCAAATTTGATGTTAAAAAGGATGCAAATTCTTGTAAAGGATGGGTTCACCAAAATGTTTAGTGGGAAAATTGGGATAAGGATAGTTTGTCAAAACCAAGTCAAACCCCACTTTTTTTGTGCTAAACATTAGAGAAGAAAGAACCGATCTTGAAGGATCAAGCTACAAATTTCCTAGACTCCCTTTTTTTGCTGACTATGACTGAGTAGATATTTAATTAGGCTTTTACAAGCTTATGATATTCACAAAGCCTAAAACCCTAATTTCTTAATTAAATTATAACAAACTAATTTTAGACACTGATATAGGCAAATAGATCATAGAAACATAAAGCATAAGGTATAGAGAGTGTGCACCTAGAAAATGAGGGCTTGTTGGACAAGGGTGCCCTCTCTTTAGCCCCACAAGTTTCCATTTGACAACATCTTCTATACCAGGTATCTAAAAGCCTCCAGATGTTCCTAGATCCTGAATAAAAATACTCAATAGGGCTACGACACCTGCTCTTTAGCCTCGAAAGTTTCGTAATCCCAAAATCAAAAGTTCTGTGACAATTGTACCAGTAATGTCTGTCTTTCTACCGCTCCTTTCTACCAGATCTTATCGAATGTAACCTGCACATACAAAAGGAGGAGAAAGATAGTTGTGGCTATATAGGAGCTTGCTTCAGTCAAGCTCTATTTTTGGTATTCCTACCAAAACAATAGCCAATGATAAAGATCTGTAGATGTGTGTTCTCATCTAACAAATGTGTATGTAGAAATATCAAACCCTAGATGACTCAATCATCAAGTAAGGATCAACACTTTGTTTCACTCAAGGAAACAACACCTCAAGGAGATGAGAACAATGAAGACTTGTATAACAAGAAGGTGAGCAAGGCATATCCATGGAGGATTCCCAAGCTCAAGTTGGAGGCTTCAACCCTTCTCCTGATCATACAAAAGGTTGTGTAAACCCTAGGAAGAGAAAGAGAGTCTCAATATCTTGATTCCTAATCTCCATCAAATATCTCCATGATAGCAATCTTTAATATATTCAAAGAGCTTCAACAAGTTGTTGATCTTCAATAGCAAGAATGGCAGAGTTTTGGCATAGAAAGCTTGCATATAGATTGTGCATGAAAAAATGATTTTCTAATATCTTTAAATATCTAACCTTAGAAATTCAAATATTTGGAATAACATGTCAATATTGCATGAAAAAAAATTGAAATTGGAATCCCGAGGTGCACAGTGGGAGCCAACACCTTGCCAAGATCCAAAACCCCAAAAAATACGGCAAGACAAGGGCGCGGGCACTCTTGTCTAGGCCCTGATTTTTCCACCAAGTATATGCCAAGGAGGTCTAGGATATAAAGAATCCAAAATCCCTTTTCAGGTTTAGTCATCAGTTATCTCATAATATGACATTTCTTTACTTAGATATAGGTCAATTAGGGTTTGAGAAAGCCAAAAATAAATAGGTTGACAGGACACCAAAGGAAGGAGCTAAACTATGAGAAATTGTACCTTTCCATGCATGAGGACAATTTCTAACATAACACCTCTCTCATCTAGTAGTACTTTGAATGGGTATTCAACTCCTATTTTGGAGAGAACATTTGTTTCCAGCATGAGGACACCTCAATTATATTCATAGGCGCACATTTGGATTTGGTTTCCCTCTTCATCTAATTTGTGGGAGTGGCTTCTTCATCCACCATTAGATTTGTTTCTTCCCAAGTGAAGAAATGTTATTTGAAGGTAGTGGATTATCTTCTATTTTCAAAAATCTTTCAGTGGCTCTAGAGTTATTTCTATCTATGAGGGACACTTGATCTACTATTTCCTTATTTTGAGGAATTTTGATTATATGATGGTTGTTTCTTTTGGAGAGACATTTTGACATTCTCCACCATAATTATAAATGGGTACCTTATCAAACCTCATTGATGAGACCCATCTTATCACCCACCTAAGTTATGCTTAAGGGAAATGTTAGCTAGGAATTTATGTTTGTATATTTTCTTTTATTTAATCTTTCTTAGGCTAATAAGAGTGGGTAGATTGGGCAGTTAATAAGGGTCTATAGTTAATAAGATTGGTGTGAGGTGTCAAAATCTTCCAAAGGAGTTAGTCTTTCTTATTTTTGGATATTGTAGAGTTATATTTCCTATTGGCTAGATTTTCCACCTCATCACTCTGACATAGCCTATTTATACTCACTCACATTATTATTTTTCTCATGTATTGTTGTCACATGGATTTGCACCCAATATTGAAGGCTTTTAGGGCTCCAACAATATAGTGAAACATTGAGATGACCTCCAAGTGTGTAACCTTGCAAGGAGGGTAAATCTCCATAGAGAGGCTGGTTCCTTTGCTGAATATGAGATTCAGTGATCCTAAGACTAAACCTAATTTATCCACCTGTTTATGAAAAGAGGAAGAGGGAATAAAAATGAATGTAAAGGGAGGTGATACACCAAGTTTGAATATGAGAAGGTCCCTCTAAACAACCATGTATGCACAGAATAAAAATATCCAATAGACCAACATATACAAATCATGAATTACTTGCAAAGGTAAGGAAACTAAATGAAATCCAAGAGGAAAGATGAATTCATAGATGGAGATCAAACAGAAGAATACACAGGGAAAAGAACAATTCATGAGAAGATAAAATCTAATTTCTATTATCAAAGAGGCATAGTTACAATTGCAAGAAGTATGGTTTGTAAAACCAAAAGCCAACTTGAATATATTACATTTTATGCTTTATATAGAATTACAATAGAGTGCCATTACCTATTGTAATGAATGCGCCCATGGTCTGTCAGAGATATTTCCTTGCCAGAAGAGACATCTACCTACAAGACTTTAATGCAGGAAATATTTGGATCCATTTAGAAGCTGGAAGATATTTTGGGTCTTCAATGCGAGCAACTAAATCATTCACCTGCAACAATCAATGCAAAATATTTGCCTTTGGAAAGCTTTCGCAACATTTCAAGTCAGCCACTGGTATGTCTTGTCAGCCAAATCTGTATATTTCTCTTCAGTTGGCAACTTATCATGATATCCAAGTATGTACATCCATATCCAGATCATGAATTTGGATCATAATTTCAATGTGGGGATATTCCTCAAAAAGCTCACCAAATGAAAGAGGAGGAAATTCTAAGCAAATTTACCTTTTGGATCATGTAGAAATTACTCAGGATAAGGGAGATATTCGCGGTCAAAGTTACAGTCAATGGGCATATTGATATCATGAATATCCCCAAGGTCTGCACATTCACAAATATCTAGATGATATATCCTAACCGCACACAAGAGTCTTCATATCCTGATATCTAGATGCACCCATCAAATTTAACTTCGCAACATGGAGAAGTTGTCATCTGCATGGATATCTCATGTCAGGACATTAACTTTTAATATGCCACCCTTGAACATCCTAATGATTTCATTGGCATGAAGAACTTCGTTGAAGAGGGGATTTGGATAACATTATCAGGATATTAGCACTACAGGATAATATACTAGTGGCAAAATGTTTGGATGACGTCATCGTCATATGCATTTCTTTGGGGAGGAGACCTAATGACATCATCATGACATTCACAAAGGACATGGACATTGGGAAATATCCAGACATTAGGAAATATCCAGATGTTAGGAAAACATCTGGATATTAGGTAAGGTCCGCACATTCCAGAAGTATCTGGCTCTTAACTAAGATCTGGATGTTAAGAAAACATCTAGATATTAGCTAAGGTCCAGATATGGGAAAAGGTCTAGATGTTAGTTAAGATCTAAATGTTAAGAAAACATCTAGATATTAACTAAGGTCTAGATACTCAAAAGATATTAGGATTTTAGCTAAGGTCTGGATATTAAGATAATATCTGAATATTAGATATCCACATAAAAATGACTAAGTATGAAGGTGAAAAATCTTTGCGAAGGAAGTCATTGAAGGCAAAAGGTTTATGGGTTTTTTGTAAGGATTCTCCAGACGAGTTTTTAGGGATTTTTTGCAAGGTAAAGCACTAGAATTTGGAGGGTTTAGGGCCTGCAGGGCTATATTCCAAGGGATATCCAGGAGATTTCAAGGTGAACTATTTGACTCTAAACAGAGGAAAATGGGTCAACATTTTGGCAACCTCTCAAGGATGTTTGCTTGCTAAACAATTAGATCAGTGGCCTTAAGGATCCATTGGGCATGGGGTCCAAATAGGAATCAAATAGGTCGAGACAACTAAAACTTGTCTCCCAAAACACACAAAAGGAAGAGGCCTACATTCTCCTAATGACAATGCAGCCCGTGCGAGAGCACTTAGGGAAAGGGAAACCTAAAGAAGAAATAAGCTAGAATAATATGTACAAGACCTTGTACCAACCTTAATGGTAAGGTTTGAGATGGATCCCATTCACTGAGATCGGTAGAACTTCACCATCCAACTTTGAAAGAATGAATGCATTTGCTTGCTTGTTGCTGATGATGACATAAGGCCCACTCCAAAGTGCATCAAACTTGGTGTGGAATCCTAGTTTGGCTTAGTCTGCATCCCATTTCAGAACAAGGTCACCTCCCTTAAAGGTTTGAACCTTGGTTTTTCTATCAAAATACATTTTAGTCTACCTCTGATGTTCTTCTAATGTTATCATGGCTAATTGTCTTTGTTCTTCTAGTTAAGTTAATTCAGCCATCCTGACAGACCTTGCATCTTCTCCTTCCAAATGCAACTGTTGAGTCAATTCTAATGTAGGAATCTCTAAAGATATAGGCAATCTAGCCTCTCTTCTATACACAAGAACAAAAGGAGAGTTCCCAATGGCCCTCTTGTATGTGATTCTATCAGCCCAAAGAGCTAATCTAATTTTATTGTGCCATTGCCTCTGATTTGTCTCCATGGTCCTCTTCAAGATCCTGATCATGTTCTTATTACTAGATTTAGCCAACCCATTACCTTGGGGGTAATAGTGGGATGAATTCTTTAAAAACACATTATACTCAAGAGCCCAATCAGCAATCCTAAAACTAGTGAATGCTTTTGCATTGTTGGAAATAATAGTGTGAAGAGCTCCAAACCTTGTCATGATATCTTCCATGAAATCCTTGATAGATGACTCAAAAGCCCCCTTGAGTGGGATTGCTTCAACCCACCTAGTGAAGTAATCTGTTATAGTCAAAACCCACTTATGACTAGCACTGGAATAGGGTGGAGTGGAAGTGCTGCCAATCTTTTCTTTCTAGCACACTTTTTGCATCTTCTTACCCACACATGGGCATCATTGAATAAGATGGGCCAAAAATAACTTTCCCTCATTATTGTTATTGTTTTACCTTTAGCAGAGAAATTACCACCAGCTGGGCCAGCATAAAATTCACTAAGAATTCTATCAACTTGATCTTCTTCTATGCATCTCAGTAAGACTCCATCTAGATTTCTCCTAAAGAGAACACCATCTACCAAAGCATAAGGGATAGACTGTATCCTAAAATGTCTTCTTTTGGTTCTATCCAGTCCATAGGGATACTCACTAGTGGATAGGAAACTAGCCATATCTGTTGTCTAAGAACTCATAACTGATGGCTCGGTTGTAGGTTCCTCCTCATTCAAGTGGTAAGATGAATTCATTTCATCTTTAGAAGTTTGAGCTAGCTATTCACATAATCCTCTACCTCTAATCAACTTAGTGGCCTTGATGATCACATCATATTCCAGGATCTTGGTGATCCAGTTGGATATCTTTTCACTAATCTCAATTCCCATTATGTAATCTCTCACACTGGGATGAGAAACTAAAACTTTAATATGATTATTTGCCAGCATATATCTGAATTTCTTCAAAGATCTAATAATGGAAAATACCTACTTATCCATGGGGCTGTATCTGACCTCATGATCCTTTAAGGTCTGACTAAAGAAGGCCAAGGGCTACTCCAGTCCTTGTTAATTTTGTTGCATCAAGATAGCAGCAATGCTATTCTCTCCTCCATATGCATAAAGGAAAAAATCCTTCCCATAATTTGGTTTCATGAGAGTAGGTGCCTAGGAAATCTCTTCCTTGATCTTATCAAAACCATCCTTCCCTTCCTTAGTCCATCTGAAGGTTGTATCTTTGTTAAGCATAAGGGTTAGAGGTTTCACCAAGCTAGCACAATTAGGAATGAACTTCCTAATAAAGTTGATCTGCTCTAAAAATGATTGTAAATATTTTTGTGAGCAGGTAGGGGAAGAGAAAGGAGAGCCGATGTCCTCTTGAGGTCTATGAATATCCCATTCTTAGAAACTATGTGACCCAAAAGCTTACCCTGGGCAACAACAAAAATACATTTTTTGGGGTTCAAAGACACCCCAAACTCTCTGCATCTCTGGAAAACTTTTTCCAGATGCTCCATGTGATTTTCTTCCTTCATGGAGAAGACTGTGATGTCATCTAGATAAATCAGGATAAACTTGTTTATAAATCCTTGTTGACAAGAGACACTATATGGATTCATGGTTGTTGTCATTGATGGCAACAAAGGTCATCCCACATATCCGCAAGTCATGGTGTGCCTCTACCGGAAGTCAGGATGAAGAACTGTTGTGGTCCGGTGAACAAGAACAGAGCATGTGGCAAGGTCCGACAGATTGGTCCGGACCTCTCAGAGGAAGTGTCTTGGTGCAGTGCGGATTTGGGGAAGTCAAGAGGACTACCTTGAGTAGTATATTCCAAGGATTTAGCCTCCGGTGATGGACAAAGAAAAAGATATGAATAGCTGAGTACCGGATTCCTGAAAGACAATGAGAACAGAAGGAAGAACTGACTGACAGAGCATCAGAATCTTTTCTGGATATGTTACTGTTGATGGTAAAGGTTGTGAAGGCATGAATCATGTTTGGCCAACATTATTAATGATATCTACAAGTATATGCTTGATCCGCATTGCTTGGTGAGCAAGGATTCAGCCGACAAAACAGAGTTTGTAAGAAACTAGACTGTTCCGGATGCCGACTAGAAAAGTGATGAAATTACTTGTGCGGATATATATAGAGGATGGATTTAGTTGTGAAAAGTGTGATAGTGTGATAGAGTATGCGAATAAGTACAGAGCAGAGCAGAAGTAGTAAGAAAGATCCGGTATGTGAAAAGATAGCAGAATAAAGAACAGAGGAAAGATGAAGTGCAGCAGATCAGTGTACTGAGCCTAACCGGAACTGAACCCCAGCATATGTAGGTGCTTCCAATCAGTTCAAGTATTATATAACATTCTTTGTAGACAGTGTGTCTCCTTGTAGGCAGTGGGCCTCTTTGTGAGCAGTGTGCTCGGGCAGTGAGCCCTAATTGGCAAGTGCCATTTTTTGTAACTCCTTATTCTTCTAACAGAGAATAATCTTTGGGTTAATCACCCCGTGGTTTTCTCCCTTAACCAGGTTTCCACGTCAAAAATACTGTGTCATGTGTTTCTCATTTCATGATAATGTTTGTTTGTTTAATTCAATGCTACTTTGATTAATAAGAACGTTCAAAAGAAGAAACAATTAGGATAACTGATTCACCCCCCCCCCTCTCAGTTATCAACAATTGGTATCAGAGCAAGGTTCCTCCTAATAGAGCCTAATAGCTTGAGGAAGATCTGGGAGTTCAAATGGATGCATATGGTTTAAGGGAGCAACTCAAGACTGCCCTTGAGGCTCTTGAATAGTCAAATTCTGAAGTCAATGAATTAAAGGAAAGACTCAAACAGGCTGATGAATTCATGAGAGAACTAAAAGACAAATTAAGTCTCTCTATGAAAAAGAGAAAGGAGCTGCTCCAACAATTGGCAAGCCAAACTGAAGAAAGCAATACAAATGAAGAATTGACTGAGAAAACCAAGTTATGTGAAAAGTTATCAAAAGAAGTCATTATGTTAAGACATGAAATGGAATCATGAACTATAAAGTTTACTCAAGAGATTGAAGAAAAAAGAAAAGCTGAAGACAATCTAAGACAATCTCTTAAAGAGAAATCAGAAGAATGCCACCAGATGGACAGGATTATCAGACATCTTGAATCTGATCTTGAAGATGCCAAAGATAATGAAGAAAAACTTGAGGATCAAATTGTCTCTCTCAAAAGAGATCTTCAAACAACAAATGAATATAAAGAAAAATTCAAGATAAGTTCTGCCCAACTTGAAGTACTTCTTGGAAGTCAAAAGAAGACAGATGACAAGTACGGCTTGGGATATGAGAAAGGAGAAAGTTCTGGATCTAGTCAAAAGAATTTTGGATCAGAAAATCCAAGGAATAGGCCTAGAAGACCTCTGGTAAGACAACCCAATGCTCAAAGATATCCATCTTTCAATGGATACTGCCACAGCTACAATCACTTTGGTCACAAAGCTAATCAGTGTAGAAAAAGAATGAATCAAACTAATCCATCCTTCTCCGGACAGTGCTTTAACTACAAAAGGTATGGACACAAGTCTCATGAATGCAGAAATATGCAAGTAAACAAATCATTCAATGGTAGATGCTTTACATGCAATAGAGTAGGTCATATGGCTAATCAATGCAGATCAAGAGGTTATTAGTCAAATATGCAAAGAAATGTTATTTGCCAAATCTGTAATAGGTCCGGTCATAATGCTAAAGTCTGCAGAAGCAAGAATCAGGACAAAAGAGGTCCGGTGTATAATCAGAATCAAGACAAGGGTAAACAAAAGATGAATGCGGATGAAGTTAGGAATCAGATGAGCAAGATTTGGGTAAAGAAAAGTTCAGAGAATATAGAAACTGGATCCGCACTAGATTCTGGTGCTGATATTACTTCCGAAAATTAAAAAGTGAGCTCTGGCTCAGGGGGAGACTCAAAGAAAATCTTGTTCCCCCAGCCAATCAAGTGGTGCTGGATGTGACACAAGATGAGGAGTAAAGGGTTTGAAGATATAAGTCCTGAGATGATCCAGACAAGATTTCAGAGGTCCGCATGAAGATGTAAAAAAGTTGTGATCGATCAAGTAAGACCTATTCCGGGAGATGCTCCGGAATGACAGAGGACTACAAAAGGGTCTGGAGAGATCCGGAAGTACATTATTTTACTCTGCGGACTGGACAGAACGTTTGGGATGGTCTTGTAATGTGTCACCTTGATTTATTCATGATTGAAAGATCCGCATGATGTTCATAGATCAGGATTGATCCGGGATACTCCAAGCTATCCGGATAAGGCAAACCAGAATAATGTAGGTGGAGCATTTATTGCAAACAGATATTAGGGTTTGCAAAACGATATAAGGGATTTCTCAACAATCACGTGATCATTCCACATCCAAGAAGAAGCGAAAAGCGGAGCTCTGCAACAAAATTTATCAAGTTCACCGAAGATCTCCTGCTGAAGTCATTACATACAGAAATCAATCCAGCCACTCCATGTAACCGAAGACGCAAAAGGTATTTTCCACTTTCGATATCTTGCTACAAATCTTTTGAAGAAATGGCTACTCCAAATATAGTAAAAATCTCAGATAGGCCCCAACCTGAATTTAAGAAACATCCATACAAGTCATTGGAGGTAGATCCCTTAGGAGTATTTTCCAGTGTTCCTCATGGAGTTTTACACACAGAAGACATTAGGGTTTACATACATGCAAGCATTGAGGAATTCAGGGAATTCAAACTGAGAGATCTCTATCACAAACAACTGATAGACAATGCTTTTGAGCTTAAACCAGAGTACAAGGGTATCCAGAAGAAACAGTTTGATCAATTCATTCATTTCCTCTGCTTTGAAGAAGAAGAATGGGTCCGATATGTATTGAGCAGAATGCATGACAACTTCCTATGGCTGGATAGACCTTGCAAGATCACAAAAGAGGCAATTAGGGCAGTAACTGGTCTATACTCTTCCAGAGGGATACCTATCCTCAAATCTGTCAAGAACAACATTGTAACTGAGGCCACCAGATCAAAATTTGATAAGAGGGCAATGACCATTGAAGATATTTCAGATCCAGATATCAAGTATGCATCCATGATAATAGGATACAAGATCTATCACTCCAGCAGGGAGAATTCTGTATCCGGAACAGCAGTGTATACTGCCTATGAAATGCTAAGGAAGAATGCAGAATATGATCTCTGCGAACTGCTCTTAAGCCAATTAATGGAAAATATACAGAAAATCAAGAAGGACAAAAAGAATTCCTTTAAGTATGGTACTCTTATATTATGTCTATTTTTCTACTTCATGAATGAGCTGCCCGAATCAAGTGGATGGGCATGGCAGAATGACAAACCTGTTGCAGTCCAGATAAGAGACTATTTACATGGGCTTGGGGATGCCAAAGCAAGAAATACAGCCCTATGGGGATACTTCAAAAACTTCCAAAGCATGATGCAAGCAAGAGAAAGAATTCCCCAGTCTCTTGTTGAAAAATACAAAGACTCAGTGTGCTTTATGGTGGACACTGATCAGTGCCTAATGGAGGCAGTGGAGCCAAGGACTGTCTGGATCATGCCCATGGGGTATGAAGTGGATGAACAGATAGTGGAGCTGCATGTTCAACACATGCTAAGTCAGCCCAAAGATCCAAAGGCAGAAAGGTTTGGAACCTTTGAGGAGCTGAGTGTAAAAATCCATGTAGAACTCAGGGAACTTGAGATAAAGAGGAAGGTGAGAAAAGAAGTAGAGCATATTGCTCAAGGCCTAGGCATCTCAAAAGAGGCACTTGATGCCAACCGGGAAAAGAGAAGAAAATCTGAGGAAGAAAAGAAAGAGGCAGAAAAGAAAAGCAAGAAAAGTGCTCCGGTGGAATCCTCAACTCGGACTAGATCATCAAAAGGATCTACACCTATCAAAACCAAAAGCTCAAAACCAGAAGTCCATGGATCTGGTAAGAGATCTAAGACAAAAGCCTCAAGAGCTTATCAAAGCCAAAAGGATGAAGAAGAAACTGAGTCAGATGAGGGAGTGAAAGAAATAAAGAAACACAAGAAGAAAGGATCCGGTAAACCCTCTTCAGGCCGAGACAAGGAAGAAATGATAGAAGAATTTGCTGAAAAGCCCACCCTGTCTCTAGACAGTGTAGTCAAATCAGTCACTGTGGATGGGAACCTTCAACCGGTGGCTGAATTCTATGATGACTACAATGAGGCAGATCAAAAGATCCTGCAGGAAGCTATAATTAGGTACTTGAACATCTACAATAAAGCTTTTATTGAGATTATCTCTGAAATTCCAAAGAGTCTAGAGATGGAACTAGAAATAAGAAAGAACAATGCCATGGCAAAAGACCTTGAGATCAGGGAACAGATAGCTATTCAGCTATATCCCTCAATTGATCACAAAACCATGAACATGATATTCAAGGACTGCAAGGATGAATTCAAAAGAAAAGCAAGGATGAATCAGCTTATGCTTGGTGAGACCGACAAAGTAGCCAAGGACACTGAAGAGATCCTCCGGAATACATACAAAAGGTTTAATATTCCTATTACAGAGGACTTAGATGCAGAAACAACTGCGGACTTGGAATCATCTGCTCCGGAAGAAGTGCCACTAGAACAGACTAACATCTCTTCTCTGGCTTCTCCTACAGTCTCCAGATCCCAAGAAGAAGAGAAATTACAGGAGGAAGAAGCAGCAGAAAAAGAAAAAGAGGTTGATAGCACCAAGGATGCAGAGAAAGAGAAAAATCCAACAGAGAAAACCACAACTGTAAGTGGTAAGAATGTGGAAGGAGATAAGACTCCTAAGGACAAAACTGCAGAAGAAAAGAAACATCTGTCTCTGGCAAGAGACACTGCACAAACTGTTCAAAAGTTTCTAAGCCAAGAAACTTTAGAGATTGATGAACCGGAGCTTCTAAAAGGCCCATTCGACTTTGACTCTCTCTCTTCGGTACAGACAATGAAGATAGCTTCATTTGCAAATGCTAAGGCAAATGAAAAACTCCTAAAGTCTCATATGGAAGACTGTGAGTTGATAGAGGCTGCTTCCAGAGTGCTTGAAAAGATTATGCCATCAGTCCAGATAGATCTGACAGCCTCCTCTTCCGGTAATCTCAAAACCTTAGTCAGCAGTGTTGATACACATTTTGATTCTCTAGAAAAATCAGCTGAAGAAAAGGTCCGGAAGGAATTTTTGGATAAAAGATTTTCAGAAGTATTAGGATTAATCTCTAACGATAGGAGAAATATGAGTATTGGAATAAAGAGCTTAGAAAATGCTCTTAAGGATGGCGGTGATATTTACAAATTTTGTATCTCCTGGTCAAAGGCAACAGTAGAAATTGATAAGAAAATAAAAGCGGAACAGGACAAACTACAAAGTTTGTCTCAAAGTTTTGATCCTCTCTCTTCATCCATAGTAAATCAAGAATGTCAAACTATTGCAATCACAAATGCAATAAAGAACTTTGAGAAGGAAAGGAAGAATATCACTAACTGGATGGGAGAACTTAGAAGGATTATAATCCCTAAGTTAGAAACTATGCATGAGGCCATCAGTGATGCTCAGACTACTGCCCAAACAAATGATCCGACAGATCTCAAGAGGGCAGAAGCTTTTGCATTTTTGTTGAGTGGTCACATTTCAATTTTGGATAGAATGAAGCAAAGTTGGGCTACAGAACTGATCCAACTGAAGACATCTTTTGCAGACATTCTTCAGTTTATGTGAGTATGTAAATATGCGGCTATGTATAGAAATTTTTTGAAAATTTTGGTGTGCGGACCCTACCCTTTGCCATTGATGTCAAAGGGGGAGTGAGGAGCAGTGAAAAATGAGGAATCCAACTAAGGGGGAGTTCTGGAAATTGTATATAAAGATAGAGCATCAGCAAAGGGGGAGCATAGTGTAAACACTTAGTCATTTTTCACTAAGTATTGCCATCAATGCCAAAGGGGGAGATTGTTGGCAAGAGACACTATATGGATTCATGGTTGTTGTCATTGATGGCAACAAAGGTCATCCCACATATCCGCAAGTCATGGTGTGCCTCTACCGAAAGTCAGGATGAAGAACTGTTGTGGTCCGGTGAACAAGAACAGAGCATGTGGCAAGGTCCGACAGATTGGTCTAGACCTCTCAGAGGAAGTGTCTTAGTGTAGTGCAGATTTGGGGAAGTCAAGAGGACTACCTTGAGTAGTATATTCCAAGGATTTAGCCTCCGGTGATGGACAAAGAAAAAGATATGAATAGCTGAGTACCGGATTCCTGAAAGACAATGAGAATAGAAGGAAGAACTGACTGACAGAGCATCAGAATCTTTTCCGGATATGTTACTGTTGATGGTAAAGGTTGTGAAGGCATGAATCATGTTTGGCCAACATGATTAATGATATCTACAAGTATATGCTTGATCCGCATTGCTTGGTGAGCAAGGATTCAGCCGACAGAACAGAGTTTGTAAGAAACTAGACTGTTCCGGATGCCGACTAGAAAAGTGATGAAATTACTTGTGCGGATATATATAGAGGATGGATTTAGTTGTGAAAAGCGTGATAGTGTGATAGAGTATGCGAATAAGTATAGAGCAGAGCAGAAGTAGTAAGAAAGATCCGGTATGTGAAAAGATAGTAGAATAAAGAATAGAGGAAAGATGAAGTGCAGCAGATCAGTGTACTGAGCCTAACCGGAACTGAACCCCAGCATATGTAGGTGCTTCCAATCAGTTCAAGTATTATATAACATTCTTTGTAGACAGTGTGTCTCCTTGTAGGCAGTGGGCCTCTTTGTGAGCAGTGTGCTCGGGCAGTGAGCCCTAATTGGCAAGTGCCATTTTTTGTAACTCCTTATTCTTCTAACAGAGAATAATCTTTGGGTTAATCACCCCGTGGTTTTCTCCCTTAACCAGGTTTCCATGTCAAAAATACTGTGTCATGTGTTTCTCATTTCATGATAATGTTTGTTTGTTTAATTCAATGCTGCTTTGATTAATAAGAAAGTTCAAAAGAAGAAACAATTAGGATAACTGATTCACCCCCCCCCTCTCAGTTATCAACAATCCTTTGAAGGCAATGTCTATTGTCCTCTAAAATGTGGCACCAACATTAGACAGACCAAATGGCATCTTTGCATATGCCATGGTTCCCCATTTGGTCATAAATGTTGTCTTAAATCTATCATCCTCTTTGACAAAGATTTGATTATAGCCAGAGAAGCCATCCAATAATGAAAACCTCTCTACCCTTGCAACCGTTTGTAAAATTTGATCCATAGAGGGTAGAGTGTAATGATCTTTCAAAGAAGCATGATTCAGGTCCCTGAAATCTACACAGAGCCTGATCTCTCTATTTTTCTTTCTTACGGGCACTAGATTAGCAACCCAAGTAGAATACTTGATGGGGAAGATAATCCTTTCTTGTATGAGCTTAGCAAGTTCTTTTCTCATGAGTGGCTCAATTTTTGGATTTATAGGTTGCTTCTTTTGATGAATTAGCTTCCAATTAGGATCTAGATCAATGGCATGCTGAGCCACATCCAGATTGAATCCTTTAAGATCTTCATATGTCCATGTCAATACGTCATTATAATTTTGGGCAAGTTTTATGAATTCTTTCTCCTTTGCATCACCACACACTTTTCCCAGTAGTAACTCCTTGTTCTGGGCGATATTTACCTTCTGGTAATCTTCTTTCTTGAAGATCATGTTATCTTTCTCGCCCCTGAACTCATCATCATAGTTAAAGATGGCCTCAAGGGTGACTAGACACTTAGGCAACTTTTTTGATTTGAGTTGGATGATTTGATCACCATAGCATTCGTGTAACCTAGGCTATGCCATGGTGGAAAATTTTGCTTCATTCTAAATGAAGCTCACAATATGCACATTGATGTCAAAGACCTACCAATGGATATCATTACCAGGACCAGACGGTCTGAAAACAATCTTCACATGTTGATTAGGACCTTGAAACAAGTCTATAGGAGGAGAAAACTGAGCCCCCACTGTCGCTAATTGATTAGCATCAGCATTCAGTTTTCTTGGGATCACCTGCAGGTTAAGAGCATAAAAAAATATCAAACAAGTCCCAAACTCTATGTCTATAAGCTCTTAGAAGCTGGTTCTTTGTTGCACATCTCTCTCTGACTTGTTTAACTACCAATTCAGTATAACTAAAGATCTCCAGATGCTTGATTTTTTCCTTCTCAGCAATCATCAAACCATGGACCAATTCTGCTACATTATTCATGCAAGAAAAATGTAACCTATGAGCATAATGCAACTTCTTACTAGTCACAGAGACTAGGAAAATGCCTATACCAGCTCCATTTCTATTCTTCGCACCATCAAAAAACATCTTCCATGGGCCATTGGAGTTGTCATCTAGCTTATGTATAGAAGGAGTTGAAGAATCCTGTAACATCCATATCTTATTTATCTTGAAAACTAGGTTTTACCATGAGTATTTTTTTTTCTTTGTGATCAACATAAAAGGTTTCACTACTAACAAGTATAACATTCTTCAATTTAACAATAAACATGATTTCATTTTTCACAAAGCTGAAAGAAATGATAAACCATAAACATTTAGTTTTCCTACTAATTTGAAAATTCTTAAAACAAATTCAATATTAGAAACATACCATTATCACCGCATCTCGATTGTCGATCATTCACATTCAAGACTCGGCAATCCTCAATATTTGGAAGAGAAAGTATCTTCAAGGAGCTTAACCTCCAACCATAGACCGTCGGTCTCCTGCACTCCTTCCTAACCGGAAGTGGCCCTACCCTACTCAAGAGGATAGACTTAGGATAACCATCGGTGTTTGCCATCTGAGCTCTGGTGTTGTGACTTACGTGTCTTGTTATCATGCAGATCCCTAGATACCCTCTAGTCATGCATGACACTTCCACAAGAAACACCATCCAGTCAAAATGAACGTTCAATGCACTTGAGGATCATGCATCACCTTGGCCAAAGGATTTAAATTTAATTAGCGTTATATGAATGCATGAATTAAGTTCACCCACCCTACTCGACTTGAATCAATCGTAATCCTACAATTTTCCTATTAGTATGGTTTATACATACACAAATGTTAACCTCGATGACCTCAAGGTATTAGAACTTCTTCATGCATTAGCGCTTGGTGCATAGTTTAACTCTATTCCTGAGCTTATGGAATCATCTCCATTTCATGATGTATAAAGGGTTTTCTATTTCATTATTTAAAAATATCCACTCCTAAGTGGTCTCTAACTTGGCTATACGGTTTTCACAAGTTTATACAAAATACCCAAGTATAAAATACGATTACCCGTAAGCCCAGAGTTTTAATTTTTAGACTCATAAAGGTCTTTAAGGTAATAGTGACACAAGGAACATCACATGCAGTTTTATTAACTCAAACACAATATGCGGGTTTCCCACCCTTATCTTTTCATTTATAAGCATGACAGTTTTTGACCAAGGATAATTGCTTATACTATAACTCTACACCCTCCTTCCAAAACAAATAGTTTTAAATGGTTAAATGAGGTAAGAGTTATATATCAAGATTTTAAAAGACTTGGGATCTATCTTAAGAATCTAGAGATGATTAATCTCATATATCGACCTCTAACTGAAGATCTATTACCGGATAAGAACTAGTTAAATACATTTGTCGGCATTCAATCTCATGTTTTTGAGATTCTAATATGCTTGGATAGAGAGATGTGTTGTAACCTTCTCCTACACTGGTGTTATGCTCTGACACCACAGCCAGATAATATAACACCATAGGCTGTCTTAACAATCAAAAACTACGTCAAAACATGATATAATACTGAGGTTTAGACTCCTTCATAGTAAGTTTGTGGTGTAGTGTGGCTCTGCACTAGGAAACTAACATTTCAAAGTGTACAAAAGATAGTTCAAGTTGGTATTATAGTCATGTAAGAAATAAATCAATACATACATCATTGTCGACACCCAGTAGATTAACGTTCACAACTTGCATCATACATTTATCAACCTTGGTGTATATATATTTGAAACTATGTTCTACTATTATTATGGTATAGTTCATGATGTATAATGATAACGTATTCTGAGAAGACAACTCCACTCAGCTTATACAGAAAATGCATTATTTTCACTAACCTCTACGTCGTAAAATACAATAAATACACAACCAGAAATAAGATGCGAAAAGTGAACATAGACTACGTAGAGAGGAAGAATGGAAACCTGTCGTTGTTTTGAGGATTTTCCTCTAGCAAGCATGACCTACTGACCTATCAACGGTGTCCTTCCTTGTTTCACCACAGAGTCTAACCACCGTTTCCTTTTCCTCCCTTCTTTCAATCCTCTCTCCTTAGAAATAATCCCCCTCAAACTGCCCACAGTGAAGGAGAATAATGGCATTTACCTCTGCCGTCCATGCCTAAACAAAAGGGAAATTGGTTTTTCTGCATGCTCTCCAATCCCCTAACCTTCAGCGACCATAAACATGATGGATGTTCCTTTGACGACGTGGCTGCTACTGCACATAACAACCCCATCCACTTACTCGAGCATCAAGGCTTCTAATCCTCAGAGTTTGCAACTAAAAATAGAATTGTGGAGTTAACCTCTTACAAGGTGGCGGATAATAAATGCATAAAGTGTCTCTAAGGTCGAAAAAGAGAATAAGTAAAGGTCAACTTAATAAAGAAAATAAAGATTAGATTAATGATAACTCAAAGTCTAAAGCTCGAAGGAAGAAGACGCATTCAAAATAGAAGACGTCAAAAACAAATAGAATTTGAATGTGTCCCTACTCAAACTTCGACAAGAAAACTGACAACAAACAAACTAAAGGAAATACCTCACGTTTACCAAAATATAACTAAGGCGATTTTGGCAAATTCTTCCAATAATGACCAAAACAGGTTATAGCTCATCTCGGCTTCAAATTCGACATCCGTCGATTTCCACAAAGGAATGAGTTCACAACACATGTTCAAAGCATTTTTACGACAATCATGACGGATTGTGCGTAACGTAAAATAAGTTTTCTAGATCGTTTAACGCATAATAACGACTTCTCGCGTCATTCAACTATGAGGCGCAACACACAAATCTGCCACAAATAAGTTTATTTATTTACCTATAATCAGAATATCAGTCATCTCTTTTAGACGACATGATTAAGCGGACTTGCGACAACAACGTTGATTTCCAAAATTCTATATGACGACTTACGAAAGGTGTTAAACCTTCACTTCGGACATCGAAATCTAGTCTTAAATTATCTCAGTCATAAACATGACTAATTTTAGGCTTCAAGGTTTATCTACCTGCTTAGCATTTTTAGTAACAAACACCGATGGTTAATTTCCAGAGTCTATTCTCTTTCTCAAAGATACTTTCTCTTCCTGTCGAACATGGTCCACCTATTCCTGCAACGACAGTCTCACATACAATTTTTGTGGTCAAAGCACCTATATTCTAAATCAAAGCATAATATATCAAAACATCATTTTCTCCTAACAAAAAGACATTTTAGTTTATAATATCACATTGATCATAATCAATAGATTCCAAAATTTCATAGAATTAACTTTGTCTATCAACATCACCAGTTTCCATGATGTTAACAACATATTATATAACTGAAATTTTCAAGAAAAGTAAATAGCGTTATTGATTCCAAAAAGAGGGATGTAACATATCCTTCCCCTTTAAAAATCATCGTCCCTGATGATTGAGTTTATCAAGCAAAAATTAAACTTTAAAACAAACTTTTTATAGTTCAACATTAATGTCTTTGAAAAGTTTACGAAATCTTTGGTAAATATCTTTATAGTCTTCCCAAGTGGCGCTATCCTCGCCATATTGGTCCCACTAAATTTTGCTTTGCAAAACTTCTCGATTACATAAATGAAGTTTACGCATTTTGAGCACCTTGAGTGGCTCGATCACAACCACCCCGGGTTCTTGCATCTGTAAAGAATTCCAATTTAAGATGTGGTTATTACCTACAAAATATTTCTTTAGATATGAAACATGAAAAACATTATGCATCTTGGACAAGGCTGTAGGTAGAGCAACTTTGTAGGCAACTGGATTGATAATCTCAAGAACTTCAAAAGGTCCGACATAACGAGGAGCCAATTTCAATGATTTACCAAATTTTATTGAACTCTTATAGGGTTTCACTCTCAAAACCACTTTCTCACCAACAGAGAAATGTCTAGGCACTCGTTTGCGATCTACATAACTTTTTTACCTGTCATTAGCTTTTGCCAACCTCTTCCTAATCATTTTCACTTTTTCTTCCATATCAACAAGCATTTTAGGTCCAATGCTTATCCTATCTTCCAGCTTATCCTAGCTTATAGGAGTTCTACATTTCCTTCCATATAATGCTTCAAATGGCGCCATCTTAATGGCAGAATGATAGGAGTTATTATAGGCAAATTTGACAAGAGGTAAATATTCCTCCCATCTATATTGCTAATCCATGCAATACATTCTTAAAAGGTCTTCTAATACTTGATTCACTCTTTCTGTTTGTCCATCAGTTTCAGGGTGATAAGCAATACTCACATTAAGTTTAGTCCCTAATGTAGAAAATAAGGTTTGCCAAAACTGAGAAGTTATCCGAGCATCTCTATCAGATATAATCTTTTCAGGTACACCATGCAATCTAAAAATTTCTTGCACAAATTTTTGAGCCAAAAGATGCGCTCCGTCCGTCAAATTTCCTGGTATGAAATGTGTGACCTTGGTTAGTTTATCAACAACAACCAATATTGCATCATACCTATTCTTAGACATTGGTAACCCCTGGACAAAATCCATACTAACAACCTGCCATTTCCATTCTGGAATATCATGCGGGTATAACAATCCGGTAGGATGTTGGTGTTCTGCCTTAACTCTCTAACACTCCAAACAACTAGCTACAAACCTTGCAGCATCACTTTTCACTCCCTTCCAGAAATATAGCGGCTTGACATTAGCTAATAGTTTTGTTACACCAGGGTGTCCAGAGTATGGAGCACAATGAACTTCCTTCCAAACAAGGTTTCTAAGTTCTACTGAATCAGGAACGTAGATTCTTCCCTTGAATCTCATCAATCCATTCAATTCAAAACTGAATCCGTCATATCTTGGGTCCTCAGGGTTTAAGTGCAGAGCCTATTTCACTTGCTCATAATACTCATCTCCAGACAAGCTTTGCATTACTAAATCTTTAAAGTTAGCATGAATGGAGATTATAGAAGCTATGTGTCTTCTTCTGCTTAAGACATCAGCTACTCGGTTTTCCTTACCTTTGATATTAGAAATCTCAAAGTCATAATCTAATATTAATTCCAACCATCTCCTCTGCCTTGCATTGAGATTAGGTTGTGTAAATATGTAGCGAAGACTTTGATGATCTGATTTTAGTATAAAAGTCTTTCCCAACAAATAATGTCGCCACATCTGAAGGGCGTGAATCACTGCATCCATTTCTAAGTCATGAGGAGTGTAATTCTGCTCATAGTTTTTCAACTTCCTTGATTCATAGGCTACTACTTGGCCATCTTGCATAAGCACACCTCCTAACCCTTCCCCCGAGGCATCAGTAATAACCTCAAAGTGCCCTTCAGGATCAGGAATGTTCAAGATTGGAGCTGTTGTTAACTTTTCTTTTAACAAATCAAAAGCCTTTTGACATTCTTCAGTCCAAACAAACCTTTTACCTTTTCTTTGCAAAGAATTAATTGGGCTAGCAATGCTTGAGAAATTCAAAACAAATTTCCTGTAATATCTAGCCAACCCTATAAAACTTTGTACTTTTGAAATATTGGAAGGTTCAGGCCATTCCAAAATAGCCTTTATTTTTGGCTGGATCAACTAATATCCCATCAACTGATATTATATGCCCCAAATACTACACTTCTTTCTAAAAGAAAGTGCACTTTGAGAGTTTTGCATACAACTTGTGTTCTCTTAATCGTTGCAAGACTATTTGAAGATGTTGTCTATGCTCCTCTTCATTTTTGGAATAAATCAAAATATCATCAATGAAAACTAGCACAAATTTATCAAGACAATCTCTGAAAACACTATTCATGAGATTCATGAAAGCAGCAGGTGCATTGGTCAATCCAAATGGCAACACCGTAAACTCATAATGACCACATCTCATTCTAAAAGCTGTCTTGGGAATATCTTCATCTTTCAACCTTAACTGATGGTATCTAGATCTCAAATCTATCTTTGAAAAGACTGATGCACCATGCATTTGGTCAAATAGATCATCAATACGTGGCAATGGATACTTATTCTTTATTGTCGCCTTATTAAGCATCCTATAATCTATACACAGCCTAAGAGTTCCATCTTTCTTTTTGAAAAATATAACTGGGGCTCCCCATGGTGATACACTTGGCTTGATTAGATTCTTAGACAATAGCTCCTGCAATTGAGCTTTTAATTCCATAAGTTCATTGGTGGTCATACGATATGGAGCTTTAGAGACTGGCTCTGATCCTAGTTTAATATCTATGCCAAAATCAAATGTTCTTTTTGGAGGCAAGCCTGGTAGCTCCTTGGGGAATACATCGCTAAAATTGCAGAGATATGGATATTTTTCCTCAAATGTTTGTTTCTCCAAGGTTTCTTCTACCAGGTCCATTTTGACTACAAAAAGTTGACATCCCTTTCGCCTAGCCCGTTTTAGCTGTTTTGAAGAAATGGATCTAATCCTTATTTCCCTTTGAATTCCTTGAAGATTTACTAAATTGCCCTTCTCATCCAGACACTCAATTGTTTTATGAAAACAATCTACCTTGGCCCGATGTTTCCACAACCAATTCATTCCTGAGATGACATCGTAGGACCCTAAAGGTGCTACATATAAATTTGCCTCAGTGATGAAGTTAGAAATATCAATCTTAGCTTTGAACAAACATTGCTCTACCTGAGCCTTTGAGTTATTTACATACTCAACTGTCCATGGTTTTGACATAAAACCAGCTTTTCTAGAAAATTTACTTAAGACTCTAGGTGACACAAAAATTTTTCTTGCACCAGTATCAAATAGAATAGAAACAGGAACTTCAAATAAGGTACCTATCATCTCAATAGGGGTGATCTGATACTCCGCTTGTTGATTGTCAAGAGCGGCATGAATCCTTTGTTGAAAAGCTTCCTGCTGCGAAGGAAGTTCCATATTCCTAGGCTTCCCATTCTACTTCTCATTAGGGCAACGGTTGGCATAATGATCTCCTCCACAAGAAAAACATCCTCCTATAGGTCCTCACTTCTCAGATGACCTTCTCGTAGAATCATCATTCTTCTTAAAATTGTCATTTCTCTTATAATGTTCACCTCTTCGCTCATTACCAAATCCCCCCTGGTTCTTTCGATTTCCTTTATCAAACCTCCTGTTTCCATATCCCTTCTCATTCTTTCTTTTATATGACTGATCGTTGTAGTTCTTATCAAACTTCTTACGTTTCTTTTCATGGTAAGCAAAGATAGATTTGATCTTCTGTTCCTGCTTAATTGCTTTCTCATAAACTTGGTCCATTGTGCTTGGACCATGCACCTCCACCTCACCGCCAATCTGAGGATTGAGTCCCATGATAAATTTTCTGATCCTAAATTTTTCATCCTTTTGGTATTGAGGAACATACTTCAGTAGTCTAGTAATTTTTTTTGCATACTCAATCATAGATAGTTCACCTTGCCTGAGGTTTTGGAAATCTGTTAACTTTTGATCAAAATATAACTAAGGTAACCACCTTTTTCAGAATAGTTCCACGAACTCATTCCATGTCACCTTCAAGGGACTTAATTCCAGCTCCATTTTCTTATTCATCCACCAAGTGGATGCTTCCCCAGATAGCTGATATGCTCCCCACACTGCCTTAGTAACCTCAGAGTAATTTCTGATCTCAAAGTATTTCTCCATCTCTGTTAACCATGCTTTTGCTGCATCTCCAGTTTTCGTTCCATCAAACTTAGGTGGGTTAACCTTTTTTATATCCTTAGATAATTCTAGAGCAAGTTTATCTTTGGTTTTTCTTTGAACTTCACTATCGTCTGGGTTTTCACTTGACGTGCCATGATCCCAATGTTTACTTTTGCTTGCATTATGAGAATTTTCATTTTCACCCTCTGTGTTCCCAGTTTCATCCATTTTCTTTTCCAGTTTGTTCAACCTTTCCTTGGTTTCAGTAAGCATATTAAGAATCCTATCCAACTTGTCAGTGGAGTTTTCCTGAGAGTTATGACCTTCCCGATCTTCCCCCTCGTTAAACTCTAATTGATCCATGATAGTTTAGTTTCTCACCTGATTAAACATATACTAATCAGTTTTATGCTTATCATATTATATATCACCAAAAAAACAACAATTGATCATAATCATAATTGTTCTCAAACCAAAAATTTGTCTTTATTCAATTTGCAAAATTGTTCCTACATTCAATAGAGATAGACCTATCTCATGTTTTTACTCAATATTAACAAGTGGGGTGTAACCTTCAAATTCATTGTCTGACACCACGAGGTGTATACCCCTCAGACTCACTATCAGATGATAGCTCAATGATCTCAGCTCTAGGTGCTATATGGGGATCCCTAGTGATCATTGGTATACTAATAGGTACACTCATAGGTATACTAATAGGTACACTAACAGGTACACCATTAGGTACAATAATAGGGCAGCAATTGACCATGATTCGAGCCGCCACCGTCACTACCTCTAGGAATCCTCTTTTCATTCATTTAAGTCGTGACAAGGCATTGGCAAAGGTTTCCACATCATCAAGCCAAATGTCATTTTCATCATTAGTTTTCTCAATGGTCTTGATCATCGCAAGCTGTTTCTACTTAGCTTGCAAATAACGTTCCTTACCTGCGAAGGATTCTCTTGTAGTTTTCTTGATGCGTACCATCCTAGCATAGTAAATCAAATCATTAGCTACCCGCATAATGTTGATTTCCTAATCAGGTTAGTGGACTCGTCAGTCCTAGTGCTGAACCTAGTTAGCTCTGATACCATATGTAACATCCATATCTGATTTATCTTGAAAACTAGGTTTTACCATGAGTAATTTTTTTTTCTTTGTGATCAACATAAAAGGTTTCACTACTAACAAGTATAACATTCTTCGATTTAACAATAAACATGATTTCATTTTTCACAAAGCTGAAAGAAATGATAAACCATAAACATTTAGTTTTCCTACTAATTTGAAAATTCTTAAAACAAATTCAATATTAGAAACATACCATTATCACCGCATCTCGATTGTCGACCATTCACATTCAAGACTCAGCAATCCTCAATATTTGGAAGAGAAAGTGTCTTCAAGGAGCTTAACCTCCAACCATAGACTGTCGGTCTCCCGCACTCCTTCCTAACCGGAAGTGGCCCTACCCTACTCAAGAGGATAGACTTAGGATAACCATCGGTGTTTGCCATCTGAGCTCTAGTGTTGTGACTTACATGTCTTGTTATCATGCAAATCCCTAGATACCCTCTAGTCATGCATGACCCTTCCACAAGAAATGCCATCCAGTCACAGTGAATGTTCAATGCACTTGAGGATCATGCATCACCTTGGCCAAAGGATTTAAATTTAATTAGTGTTATATGAACACATGAATTAAGTTCACCCACCCTACTCGACTTGAATCAATCACAATCCTACAGTTTTCCTCTTAGTATGGTTTATACATACACAAATGTTAACCTCGATGACCTCAAGGTATTAGAACTTCTTCATGCTTTAGCGCTTGGCACATAGTTTAACTCTATCCCTGAGCTTATGGAATCATCTCCATTTCACAATGTATAAAGGGTTTTCTATTTCATTGTTTAAAAATATCCACTCCTAAGTGGTCTCTAACTTGGCTATATGGTTTTCATAAGTTTATACAAAATACCCAAGTATAAAATACGATTACCAGTAAGCCCACAGTTTTAAGTTTTAGACTCATAAAGGTCTTCAAGGTAATAGAAACACAAGGAACATTGCATGCAATTTAATTAACTCAAACACAATATGCGGGTTTCCCACCCTTATCTTTTCATTTATAAGCATGACGGTTTTTGACCAAGGATAATTGCTTATACTATAACTCTACACCCTCCTTCCAAAACAAATAGTTTTAAATGGTTCAATGAGGTAAGAGTTATATATAAAGATATTAAAAGACTTGGGATCTATCTTAAGAATCTAGAGATGATTAATCTCATATATCGACCTCTAACTGAAGATCTATTACCGGATAAGAACTAGTTAAATTCATTTGTCAGCATTCAATCTCATGTTTTTGAGATTCTAATCTGCTTGGACAGAGAGACATGTTGTAACCTTCTCCTACACTGGTGTTATCCTCCGACACCACAGCTAGATAATATAACACCACAAGCTATCTTAACAATCAAAAACTATGTCAAAACATGATATAATACTAAGGTTTAGACTCCTTCACAGTAAGTTCATGGTGCAGTGTGGCTCTTCGCTAGGAAACTAACATTTCAAAGTGTACAAAAGATAGTTCAAGTTGGTATTACAGTCATGTAAGAAACAAATCAATACATACATCATTGCTGACACCTAGTAGATTAACGTTCAGAACTTGCATCATACATTTATCAACCTTGGTGTATATATTGTAAACACCCAAATTTTTCCCAAATTTGTGTATGTCTTGCAACACCTTGTTAAAACATTATCCTAGACATCATAAGCTATTTTGTCCTAATTTCCATCCTAATTTCCCTAATCCCACTTAAGCCAATTAATTAAATAAATTGTATTTATTTAATTAAATCCCATTCAATCCCATCCTTATCCCACTTAGCGAATTAATTAAATAAATTTTATTTATTTAATTAATTTCACATGCATAATCCCATTTATCTTATCCTCATCCCAATTAATTAAATAAATTTTATTTATTTAATTAATATCCAACTCATATCCCAACTAATTCAAATATTTTATTTGAATTAAGTTCTCACATTTCATTATAAGCTGACTTTCCAATTAATTAAATAAATCTTATTTATTTAATTAATTTATCTTATCATTTAGCTGACATGTGTGCCTCTTTCATTTAAAAAAGATAAGTGGTACTATAGCCTTTTATTTAATATCTTTCATATGTAGTACTTTTTATGTACACAAGCACACATAAGCCCTATCCTCCCTCCACTTGTCAAATAACTACAACTCCCTTAAAGAGTGGGATAACCGAATCAATCCTAGCCATCCACATCAATCATTTAGCTTTTTAATCTCAACCATCCATTTGAACCAAGCCTTTTATATAAATCAACCCCCTCATCAGCCATTAGCATGCATGGAGCTTCAAGTACCATTATTCTGTCAGATTTTCTAAAATGCATTGATCCTCAATTATCCACATGCTATCGAAATATCATTAGAGCCTTTGCATCCTTCATCTATCATTCATTCTATCATCTTCATCTTAATGTTATGCTGCAGAAATGAGCACCCAACATTCCTCCAACAATAATCCTTCAAAATCTTGCATGCTCATGCGAGGTGGAGAAGAGCAATGGAGATAAATCGAGCATAGCATGGAGATTGGTTTGCATTTATATTTGTTATTTTGATTTTCATGTTGTCTTGTGCTTCATTGTGCATTGCTAGGGTTTTTATCATTGCTGTTTATTCATTTGCCCTGATTTGCAATTTTACCCTAACTACATATATATTTGAAACTGTGTTCTACTATTATTATGGTATCGTTCATGATGTTTAATGATAACATATTCTGAGAAGACAACAATGATAATGTATTCTGAGAAGACAACTCCACTCAACTTATACAGAAAATGCATTATTTTCACTAACCTCTACGTCATAAAATATAATACATACACAGCCAGAAATAAGATGTGAACAGCGAACATAGACTACGCAGAGAGGAAGAATGGAAACTTGTCGTTGTTTTGAGGATTTTCCTCCAGCAAGCACGACCTACTGACCTATCGACAGTGTCCTTCCTTGTTTCACCACAGAGTCTAACCACTGTTTCCTTCTCCTTCCTTCTTTCAATCCTCTCTCCTTAGAAATAATCCCCCTTGAACTGCCCATGGCGAAGGAGAATAATGGCATTTACCTCTGTTGTCCATGCCTAAACAAAAGGGAAATCAATTTTTCTGTATGCTCTCCAATCCCCTAACCTTCAACTACCATAAACATGATGGAGGTTCCTTTGGCGACATGGCTGCTAGTGGACATAACAACACCATCCACTTACTCGAGCATCAAGGCTTCTAATCCTTAGAGTTTGCGACTAAAAACAAAATTGTGGAGTTAAGCTCTTACAAGGTGGTGGATAATAAATGCATAAAGTGTCTCTAAGGTCAAAAAAGAGAATGAGTAAAGGTCGACTTAATAAAGAAAATAAAGATTAGATTAATGATAACTCAAAGTCTTAAGCTCGAAGGAAGAAGACGCATTCGAAATAGAAGACGTCAAAAACAAACAAAATTTGAACGTGTCCCTACTCAATCTTCGACAAGAAAATTGACAACAAACAAACTAAAGGAAATACCTCATGTTTACCAAAATATAACTAAGGCAATTTTGGCAAATTCTTCCAATAACGACCAAAACAGGTTATAGCTCACCTCGGCTTCAAATTTGACATCCGTCGATTTCCACAAAGGAATGAGTTCACAACACATGCTCAAAGCATTTTTATGACAATCATGACAGATTGTGTGTAACGCAAAACAAGTTTTCTAGATCGTTTAACGCACAATAACGACTTCTCGCATCATTCGACTACGAGGCGTGACTCACAAATCCACCACAAATAAGTTTATTTATTTACCTATAATTAGAATATCAGTCATCTCTTTTAGACGACATGATTAAGAGGACTTGCGACAACAACGTCAATTTCCAAAATTCTATATGATGACTTACGAAAGGTGTTAAACCTTAACTTCGGACGTCGACATCTAGTCTTAAATTATCTCAGTCGTAAACATGACTAATTTTAGGCTTCAAGGTTTATCTACCTGCTTGGCATTTTCAGTAACAAACACCCATGGTTAATTTCTAGAGTCTATTCTCTTTCTCAAAGATACTTTCTCTTCCTGTCAAACATGGTCTACCTGTTCCTGCAATGACAATCTCACATACAATTTTTGTGGTCAAAGCACCTATATTCCAAATCAAAGCATAATATATCCAAACATCATTTTCTCCTAACAAAAAGACATTTTAGTTTATAATATCACATTGATCATAATCAATAGATTCCAAATTTTCATAGAATTAACTATGTCTATCAACATCACCAGTTTCCATGACGTCAACAACATATTATATAACTAAAATTTGCAAGAAAAGTAAATTGCGTTATTGATTCCAAAAAGAGGGATGTAACAAATCCCCTTCATGAATCATGTAGCTTCCCATGTCAGTCACCTCCATATTGTCATAAGGATCAAAATCTTCATGATCCCTTGCCCAATCTTCAAGAAATAGGTCTAGGATAGGAAGGGATGAGGGCTCTACCTCAATAGGTTCTAGATCGTGCACTTCCTCACCCTGAATCATCACATGTGGGTTCACCATGTTGTGGTCATAATTCTCCACATGATAGTTTGAAATTGGTTTAGCCCTAATGGTGAACCATGTGCCATATCTTGTACTCAGTAGCATGTGAGACCAAGCAGAAGAAAGGTAGCCACCTACCTTGGCTATGAAGTCCCTTGATAGGCAGATGTCAAAGAAAGGAGGAAGATCAATGACTAATAGTCCTATTTGAAAGTTAGGTTTGGACATGCATGTAGAGTCAAGTCCAGTCCCTTGATCACTCCTATAGTGTTCACAGAGGTGCTATCTAACTATAATACTCCTGATGAAATAGGGGTATAGTTGATGCTTAATGCATCTGCTATCTTTGTGGGCATTACTGAAACACTAGCCCCTAAATCAATCATGTAGTTGTGCACTAAAAACATGCCAATGATCAAGGACAAGTAGAAAGGAGATGGTTTCTTGACTGTACTTAATTGTCCTTCACTTGGTTGCACAAGACTAATAGGAATCTTCTCTTTCTATCTTGATGATGAGTCTGATGCTACTAACTCAACTGATGGGAAGTGCCTCAAGGCTTCTTGTAACAAATCCCTTTGAGAAGGGATGGACATTACTTTCCACATAGAGACATTTATATTTGTATTCTCATATGTTCCATAATGTTTAATGGAATAGTGGCTACCTTGTGCATCGGGGGAATCCATGTCCCCCCTTTGTTTGATCTTCATCTCATTTAGATTCTTTTGGGAGTGATGGAATGTCTTTTGTAGTAGAAGGTTTGTTGTTCTGAATTGGAAATCTAGCATTGACCACTTTTTCCTTTGGAACAGGCTCCTTTTGTAATACAGTAGGCATAGGACTAGCCTCCAACTACCTCTTCTTTGACCTGATGTTGTCTGCAATGGGCATAACAACATTGTCCATAGGCTAATTAACAGTGCAAAAATCCTCTGGAGTCCATAGCATCATGCTAGAATCAGAAGTAGCCTCATTTGATACTTCAAGGTTGTTTTTGGTTGCCTTTGATAATGATGCCTAATGAGTGTGAAAATTTTTCACCATCAAAGCCCTCTCTTGTGCTCCAAAAGCACAAGAGGACTGATTATGAGGTTTGTTGCAAGGATAGCACCAATCTGCCTCTTGGGCAAGATTATTTTTAGCTGGGACTAAAGCCCTAACTAGATTCACAGATGGTATCTGTTGGATAGGCCAAATTGTTTGTAAATGTTGTGCAGGGTTAGGATTTTGGTATCTATTTTGTTGGTAACCCTAGTTCTAGTTTTGATTTTGATTAGAATTATACCCTTGGTTCCAATTTTGATTAGATGTCTGCCCCTGGTTATAGTTCTGATAGGGTTTGGGAGCAGTTTGAATAGCTATACTATTCACCTTGTTGGTGAAATTAGACATTAGGGTTTTAAGGTCACTCTCTTCTTGAGAAAGAGAGGATGTTAAAGCTTTAGGCTCTGGGATGGGAGCAATAATGGGTTGTTGGGATGAGGATGGCAGCTCTGGAAAAAGTGGAACATGAGGTCTGGGAGCAATTTTCCTAGCTTGTATTAAACAATTTTTAGCTTTCAGAGTTGTCTCATAACCAGCAGGTAGGGTCTTAGCACCCATTGATTGCATCATTACTGCAATGTTAGAATTCAAAGCTCCTAAAAAATACAAGAAATCACCATGTGGAGATGACATGAGGGTAGCTAGGATTCTCTCCTATGTCCTCTAGAATATGAAGTTAAAGTCTGCCAGCATCTCACTTGGAGCCCTTTTGATAGTCGTCAGTTGCTCAAGCAATGAAACATTGTCTACCCTCTCTCCAAACTATTTGTAGATGGCCTCTCCCAGCTCGTCGCAGGTATGTATTGAAGCATGTGTCAATCTCCTAAACCATTGAAGAGCCCTCCCTTTAAAAGATGAGACCATGAGCTAGACTGCAACATCTTCATGTTGTATATGATGGACTGAGCATACGTTGGATATGTCTTTGATATGCTCGTTAGGGGTTATAGAACCATCACCCGTGAAGGGTGAAATAATTTTCAAGGCTACAACGGGTATATCATTGTATGCAACCAAATCTAATGGACTTCCTCCATTAAAGGTCACAAAAGGAAAATTCCTTGCCATCCTAGGGATATTCAAATTCAATCCGCAAGCTTCTTCTATTATATTGAAACCTAATAGGAGGGGGTGTGGAATGATCCCTTGAATTAGGTAAAGTAAGCTTGTTGTTCTTTCTTGTAGGAGACCTAGATAACCTAGACCTTCTCCTTGAAGCAGCAACATAGAGTTTAATGAATTGAAAGTTACCTCTTAAAGATGTCATAGTTTGCACAGGCATAAAAGATGACGCTGATCATAACCAGACACATGTAGAGTCATCAGGTGCATGAAATCTCTGCCAATATGCAGAGTGCTAAGAAGAACACTAGATTCTCAACTTAATTCTTTGATTGTTTATGCTTACTATCCCACCGGGCGTGCCAGAAACTATTGTCACATGGATTTGCACCCAATGTTGAAGGCTTTTAGGGGTCCAACAATCTAGTGAAACATTGAGATGACCTCCAGGTGTAGGACCCTGCAAGGAAGTCAAATCTCCAGAGAGAGGCTGGTTCCTTTGCTGAATATGAGATTCAGTGATCCTAAGACTAAACCTATTCTATCCACCTATTTATGAAAAGAGGAAGAGGGAGTAAAACTAAAAGTAAAGGGAGGTGATACACCAGGTTTGAATATGAGAAGGCCCCTCTAAACAACCATGTATGCATAGAATAACAATATCTAATAGACCAACATACACAAATCATGAATTACTTGTAGAGGTAAGGGAACTAAATGAAATCCAAGAGGAAAGATGCATTCATAGATGGAGATCAAACAGAAGAACACACAGGGAAAAGAACAATTCATGAGAAGATAA
Source organism: Cunninghamia lanceolata (assembly GCA_027924645.1). Taxonomy (NCBI): domain Eukaryota; kingdom Viridiplantae; phylum Streptophyta; class Pinopsida; order Cupressales; family Cupressaceae; genus Cunninghamia; species Cunninghamia lanceolata. The sequence goes on from BSBN01000346.1 coordinate 1,312,764, forward strand.
AATCTGATTTCTATTATCAAAGAGTCATGGTTACAATTGCAAGAAGTATGGTTTGTAAAACCAAAAGCCAACTTGAATATATTACATTTCATGCTTTATATAGTATTACAATGGAGCACCATTACCTACTATAATGAATGCGCCCATGGGCTTGTCAAAGATATTTCCTCGTCAGAAGGGATGTCTACCTATAAGACTTTAATGTAGGAAATATTTGGATCTATCAAGAAGTGGAAGATATTTTGGGTCTTCAATGCGAGTAGCTGAATCATTCACTTGCAACAATCAATGTGAAATATCTGCCTTTGGAAAGCTTTCACAACATTTCAATTCAGCTGATGGTATGTCTTATCGGCTGAGTGTGCATATTTCTCTTCAGTTAGCAACTTATCCTGATATCCAGGTATGCACATCCATATCCGGATCATGAATTTGGATCATAATTTTAAGGTGAGGATATTCCTCAAAAAGCCTGCCAAATGAAAGAGGAGGAAATTCTATGCGAATTTGCCTTTTGCATCATATAGAAATTCTAGATGAGGGAGATATTTGCGGTCAAAGTTACGGTCAATGGGCATATGGATATCATGAATATCCCCAATGTCTACACATTCACAAATATATGGATGATATATCATAACCACACACAAGAGTCTTCATATCTTGATATCTGGATGCACCTGTCAAATTTACCTTTGCAACATGGAGAAGTCGTCATCTGCATGAATATTCGATGTTAGGACATTAACTTTTAATATGCCACCCTTGAACATCCTGATGATGTCATTGGCATGAAGAACTTCATTGAAGAGGGGATTTGGATGATGTCATTAGGATATTAACACTGCAGGATAATATACTAGTGGTGGAATGTCTGGATGACATCATCGTCATATGCATTTCTTTGGGGAGGAGACCTGTTGACATCATCATGACATTCGTAAAGGACATGGACATTGGGAAAGATACAGACATTAGGAAATATCTAGATGTTAGGAAAACATCTAGATATTAGCTAAGGTCCACACATTTGGGAAGTATCCAGATCTTAACTAAGATACATATTTTAAGAAAACATTTGGATATTAGCTAAGGTCAAGATATGGGTAAAGGTTCGGATGTTAGTTAAGATCTGGATGTTAAGAAAACATCTGGATATTAACTAAGGTCCAAATACTCAGAAGATATCAATATTTTATCTAAGGTCTAGATATTAGGATAATATCCAGATATTAGATATCCACATCAAAATGACTAAGTATGAAGGTGAAAAATCTCTATGAAGGAAGACATTGAAGTCAAAAGGTTTTTGGGATTTTTGCAAGGATTCTCCAGATGAGTTTTTAGGGATTTTTGCAGGGCAGAGCATTGGAATTTGGAGGGTTAAGGTCTGAAGGGCTATATTCCAAAGGATATCTAGGAGATTTTCAAGATGAACTATTTGACTCTAGACAGGAAAATGGGTCAACATTTATCATTTTTTTGTTTGCATTATATTCTCTAGTAATATAACATTTGCATTGATTCTCTCTGTTTCACATATGGTTCTTAGGGTTGTCATTTATGTCAACACTATCACTAGGTTGTCATTGATGACAACATTATCATTATGGTGTGATGGTGTTCATGGTTGGATGTCATTCGCCATCTAGCAAGAGAAGAAGATTTAGAGAGAAGAAGAGAAAGAGAAGAAGATATAGTGAGAAGAAGAGCAAGAGAAGATACATTTCATGGTTGGATCTCATGCCCTATCTAAAAAGAGAAGGGAGAAGATATAGTCCATATTAATATGGGAATTAGAAGCATAAAGATGATCAAATGTGTTTCTAATGCTACTATTGGCCTATAGTATGTATGTTCCAAGTTCCATGATGATTGCATTACTAGAAGAGTGTTTTGTTGTGGATTGTTTGAAGACAATGTTACTTCTGTGAAGATGTTCTATATAGGACAGTGGAATGATCTGCATTCCTTTGCATTTGCATTTATGGCTATGCAATTCTAGAATTATGCTCAGGAGGTAGTGAAGGTGATAATTCCAAGTTTTCAGATCATTTGTCATTCTGCTATGAAAGTCATGCATGATAGAGTACCGACATGTATTCTGGCAGTGTATGCTAGTGTTGAAGGCCTATTGGAAAGCTCCACATTCCTTCGAAAATGAATGATTACCCTTGTAGTTTTGAGGACATGTTTATGGGTGTATATTACATGCTTCCTTGTGGTTTCAAGGTTCTTGGTGGTCCACATCTCAAGTTTTCAAATGATAGCATGTTGCATTGTATTTCGGATGACAGATTGTTCTCAAAGTTAATGATTAAAGTTGTGCGGCACAACTCTTTGATGTGTGGTGGAAAAGAAGTGTTTGGAGATGTTGTACGAGTCATTTGGACTCATCTAGAAAAGTTTTCAAGAAGATATTTCTTGTTTCCAATACTGCACAAGGTTTTCAAGTTGATGTGACCATTATACTTCAAGTCTTCATGTGTTTTCCTTAAATTTGTCCTATTTTCAAATGAGCAAAGTGTGCGGATGTAATTCCTTGGTTTTTGAAGTTGTGAAGGATGTTTTGGACCTGGTCAAGAAAGTGTTTGGGTCCACAAGACTTGGATCTTCTGTTGGTGTAACGTGTGGTTTCACTTAGGACCTATCTTCTACATGTTTCATATTATGTGTTGTCTAGACGACTTGTAAATGTATTTTTCATGTTGTATTTGGCCAACAAGAAATGTAATCAATGTAATATCATGTATAAATAGTAAATAAAATTGAGTGAGGAGTGGCGTGATTGCAATGTGAATGAAAAGTTTGCAAGTAGATAAAAATCATCTGAATAAATGCATTGTTGATGTGTGACTGAAGGAGAAAGAGAAAAAAGTTGTTTATGTTGTCCAGATTCATCTTGAAGACATATTTGTGATAGTGATCAAGTATATAGTGTGCCTAACTGATTAGATCTTTAGAAGAAAGTGTGAAGAGGTAGAAGTACAATCATCAAGAGTGTGAGTTCTAATGTCAGTTTTCAGATAGTAGAAAGGCTGTCATACTGTAATCTTTTGTAAGTGTGTTCTCATTTCAAGGAGTAGTAGCTTCCTTGGGAGTGACCCTAAAACAAATTCTTCATGGAGTAGAAGCTTCCTTGGGAGTGACCCTAAATCAATGTTACTTAGCGAGTAGTGGCTTCCTTAGGTTATAGCCCCTAAAACAAAGTTATTATTTGAGCTTCATATATTGTGAGTTAATCCTCACCATGGCTTTTCCTTTCTAGGGTTTTCCACATATATCTAGTGTTATGTGTTGATGTACATTGTGTTAATATTTCATGTTCATGTTACTACTATGATGCTTAAGTTTTAATTATTCTCTAATAAGTTGAAGTTGTTAAAATTGAAAATTGATTAGATACTGATTCACCCCCCCTCCTAGTATCTTGGTGTGTTCAACAATTGGTATTAGAGCCAAGTTCCTCTGAGGGAAGATGAACCACTTGAGGAAGGTCTGGGATGGCATATAATGGATCCAACAAGATACCTAGGTTTTCTGGGACAGATTATGTCTTTTGGAAGCTAAGGATGGAAGATTATATTAATTCTCTTGGGCGCGGTGTTTGGGACTCTGTCAAGTCTGGTTATACTATTCTTGTTTCTATTCCTACAAATGCAAATGAAGTTAAGAAGTATGATAATAATTCTAAGGAAAAGTTTGCTACCATGAGTGGGTTATCTGATTTAGAGATTTCAAAGGTAATGAGTTGTGGTTCTTCTCAAGAAGTTTAGGATAAACTTAAAACCATTTATGAAGGAGATAAGAAAGTAAAGCAAGCCAAGATGTAGATCTTCAAGAGTAAGTTTGAGAACCTAAAAATGTCAGAGGATGAAGACATTGTTGGATACATGCTTTAGGTGAATGAAGTGGTCAATGGCATTAAAGGTCTTGGTGGAGAAGTGAAAGAAGATGAGGTTGTGAAAAAGGTTCTAAGACCACTTCCCAATTCTTATAGTCATAAGGTATCTACCATTGAGGAGAATGCAGAATTGGATACTTACACTATAGACAAATTGTTTGGTATCCTTACTACATTTGAAATGAGAGAGTTTGGCAGTGATGCTCCAAAGAAAGAAGCTTCTTTCAAAACTAGTATGAAGACCAAAGAAGAAGTTTCTGATGAAGATGAGAGCTCTGATGAAGTTGAAGAAAATTTTGTAAGAAGAATGAAGAAAGGTACTAGAAAATACAAAGGTAAGTTACCCTTCAAATGTTTTAATTGTCGAAAGGTTGGTCATTTTTCTTCTAAATTTCCTTTCAAACAATCAAGGAGTAATAACATGAGAGACAAGTTCAATAGAAGTTTGTATTCCATAGAAAGTAATTGTTCTTCAGAAGATGAGGATCATGATGATTCAAATGATGAAACACTTTTCATGGCCCTAAATATTGGTAACAAAAAAGATGATGCTAGAACTTGTGAGAAGAATGATACCTTGCAAACAAATTAAAACAATGAAAGATAAATGGTTGTATGGATTGCCTTTGATGCAAAAGAAGAATCCAAGGCTTGGGTGATTAACAGTGGATGCTCAAATCATATGACTAGTGACAAGGAGAAGTTTATCATCCTTGAGAAGTGGGATCGTGGTGCTGTCCAGTTTGGTGGTGATGAGTCAGCACAGGTTTATGGAAAAGGTTCTATATCTATTAATGGGAAGAATAGGACTGAGGATGTCCTCTATGTCAAAGGGATAAAAAACAATCTTCTTAGTGTCAATCATACGTGCAACAAAGGGTATAATCTCACCTTCCATGCCAAAGGCTGTGAGATCAGGAAGGCAGGATCCAAAAAATTAGTGGTAGAAGGTATCAAGACATATGGTGATATCTATCACTTGAAGGAGGTAAATGGAAGAAGATGTTTGTTGGCCCATTCCAGTGAATGATGGCTATGGCATAAGAGAATGTGACAAAATAATTTTGATACTATGGTAAAGATTAGTTCTACTCATGCAGTGAGAGATATGCCTAAGATAATCAAGGCTACAAATGCAGTATGCAGAGAATGTCAAATGGGAAAGAATACAAAGACAAACTTCAAAATCAAGGAGTATTCTTCTTCAAAGCCATTGGAGTTGATTCACACTGATCTATGTGACCCTACTAGAGTAAGGAGTCAACAAGGTGAGAGATATTTCATGTTGCTTATTGATGATTATTCTAGAATGACTTGGGTTACTTTCTTAAGAGAAAATTTAGATGCCCTTGATAAATTTAAAGTGTTCAAAGCTATGGTTAAGATTGAAGTTGATGCCAAGTTTAAATGTTTTAGGTTGGATAGAGGAGGTGAGTTTACTTCAAATGAATTTGAAAAGATTTGTGAAGATAATGGTATTAGAAGACATCTGTCAGCTCCTAGGAACCCTCAACAACATGGGGTAGTAGAAAGAAAGAATAGGACTGTGCAAGAGATGCCTAGGGTAATGTTGAAAGATGCAAATATTCCTGATATGTATTGGGAGGATACAGTTCATATTGTTGTCTATCTAATTAATAGATTGTAGCTGAGGGTCAATAGCAATAAGACCCCTTATGAGCTATGGTATGGAAGACCTCCCACAATTAGATACTTCAAGATCTTTGGTAGCAAACACTATATCAGAAGAGATGAAGAAGACCTAGGAAAGTTTGTCTCAAGAAGTGATGAAGGAATCTCTTTTGGCTACTCAACTAGAAGCAAGGCTTATAGATGCTATAACAAGAGGTTGGGGAAGATGATTGAAAGCACAAATGTCAAGGTAGATGAAGATCTGTATCAGATCTTGCATGAATCAAAGGACTCTAAATCTGATATCCTTCTGTTATGTCGTAAAATGTCCCCCTAGGGATTTTACCTCCTAATTTTAGCTCTTGGCTCCCTTAGATTTAATCATGCATGTTTAAAATGAATCCTAGAACAAAATCCCCTAAAACCCATGTCAAATAGGACTTAGGGGACACTCTTGAGCTTAAGAAAGTCCCAAAATAGGACCCTAGACATGGGTGCCCATGCCCTAGTCCAGACCTATTTTGTTGGGACCAAAATTTTAAATGTCGGCAAAGTGACATTTAAAAGGTTTCCCTTTGTAGGCCTATTCAATTTGAATTATGAATGTTTAGAAGGAATGCACATATAATCATGTTTAGGACTTAAATTTACACCTAGATGGATAAGGTGAACTTGTGATCTTATGCTAAGGATATTCAAGGTTTTCATTGTGTTGCAAAGCAGTATTGTGTTGTGTTTGTATGTGTTTGTTGTAGATTTGGCTCCACCAACTCATTTCTTCATGATGTGAAGGCACTTCATCTCCATGAGGGTTTAAACCTACTAAGGTTATATCAATTTGTGTTTCAATCAATCTATTTCATCAATTTTCATTTGCCTCTATCCACCAAGGACACACACTCTCTCTAACAATGGTGTTGGAAGGCTTGAATGCCATTCCAAGGCTTGACTGAGGCAAGCTCCTAAACAACACAACCCCCAACCCCTCTCTTGTGATAGTAGGTTACAAGTGTCAGATCTTGCGGAGAGGAGTTACAAGAGATCAGAGAAGAGCATAAATATTTTAGATCTAAAGAAAATGATATAAAACATCCCTAATTAGACAAGGGCACTTGCTCTTTTGTCCTCTAGTTTCACAGTGTCGGGAATCTCTGAGCGGGTTACAGTCTAAAGCATGTTTTATCCTGAAGCCCTCAGAAAAAGCACTACATTAGACAAGGGCACCCACTCTTTTGTCCCCAAAGTTTCTGCCTTCCAAAATTTGAAAGCTGGTATGTCTTTAATCTGCATTTAGTGTCTTCCTATGTGAACATTTGTCAGGTTTCACCCATTTGTTTATGATTTTGCATAATTAGGGTTTTAGGCCTAATCGGACTAGGTTTTTAACAAAATATCAATCTATTCTATCTTTCTAATCATATCATAGTGACATCAGACCTTTAGTTAAGTCCTCTATCACAATTGTGAGTTAGCTCAGTCTATGTGGGTAAGTGCAAGAAGATGGGGGGCCAAAAAGGGGTCTTAAGTGGCCACTTTTTTTTTTGAAATCAGGAAATATTGACCTTGGATGAGAAATTGAGCATAGTTACACTCAAAATTTTAAGATGCAACAAAAACAATCTTCGTAGTGCTCTGAGTCTACTTTCTAAACTACTAATTTATTTTAAATGGTATAGATTAGGTGATGCAGAGTGCCCAGCAGAAGCGGATGAAGATTTGACTATATCTTCCCTATCGGCAAGAGGTCCTCCAGTGTTTCGCCGAAGTCAAGGATGTCTTCACTATCGGAAAGACATGAACTATCGGCCGAACCTTATTCTTTTATCCCGATGGCCAAGTTCTCACCGACATCTCCTTAGTGGTTCGTTGCCTATCGGCAACACCTCATTCTATCGGACCACGAGAAATTTCTTATGCCGATATACTCCGTCACGCCGATGACCAATCTTTGTCGGCCAGACTTCCTCCTTCGGTGAAGCTTCTTTCACCTACACCGACACCTTGTCTCTCGCCGATATCGTCAGGCACATCGGCCAGACCTCCTGCTTCGGTAAGACTTCAGTTCGTGGTCCCGATGGTTCATCTCACTCCGACGAGTCCTTTGTCGCTGAGACTTCTCAAACTCCTTCCGATGAACTTCTATCGGCGGGACTCTAACGGTCGCCGTGACTTCTTCGGCTTCCCCCGACAAGGTTCCTCACGCCGATACTCTTTATCGGCAATATTCCGAGGTTGTCTCACCGATCGGTGAAACTTTATACCGTCGGCTAAGTATATTTTCCTTAGCCCGATATCGTTTCTCTCACCGATGCGAACAATGATGGTATGTGTCTCCGGCACTATACCAATCTTCGACAAGACGGAGGGCCTTTCACGCCGATGGATCTCCAACTGTTCTGAGGCGCCGAACCAGAATTCCCTTCGACAGAACAATGGAATTAGGCCGTTTCATTTATCAAACCTTCGATCACTTGTAGCAATCTGATCCCACATCAAAACTGTCCAATTTCACTCCGATTTCCCGACTAGCCACATGACGATGTCTAGTCGAACTTGACTGAGTTCGCTGGCTTCCTGGGTAAGAATTCAACAACAACAAACGTGAGGAGTCTTTCCCCCATTCCACTGTTACTATACAGGGCTTCAGTGGACAGAGGAAAGGGCCTCCATGTATGAATCAAAACCCTACTCCTAGGTTACGAACCAGCCACTGTGGAACCGTGGGTTTTACACCGTCTGCACACTACAGAGTCACTATGGATTGACGGATAGCATCCGGTTAGGGTTCTATTTACAAAATCAGGATAAAGATATCAAATCACTAAGAACAACCAAGAAAATCCACACAGATCATACCCAGAACTCTCTTTATTCAGTTTTCAAAAAAAGAACTTGTTGTAATACACACTTCTCTCTCTGCTCCGTGTGACATACAACCTGCCTCTAAAGAAGATGTAGAGACAGCAGTTATCCCCTCCAATCGTGCAAACTAATTTTCAAATCAGTTAGCCGTTGGTGTACCCGTCATACAAGCAAAACTACATGTGTGCCTTGCACAATTACATTCATGGGACCAAATTGACCCTTATTACAAAATGAAATGGCTTAAGAGCCTTATGAGACAACAAAAGAAAAGATGATCCTGCACTACAGAGAATGTGCTCCTGCACCATACTCCCCCTGCAGGAAAAACTCAAGTCCCTTGAGTTGCTAACTGCTGAAGTGTCTTCCCATGCTTTAGAATATCGGCTTCACTCATCCAGGTTGCCTCTGAATCAGGAAGATCCTGCCACTTGACCAAGTAGTCTTTGTATACCCCTTTTCTTGTCTTCTTGACAATTTTGGAATCCAAAATGCATTCCAATTGCAAAGGCTTACTTGGAGGTAAATCTTTGATCCAGTCTTCATCTTCAATCACAGCATCTGAGTTATCTTCAGCATGTAATGGAGGTCTAAAAGGGAACAGGTCTGCCACATTGAAAATGGGAGAGATACCAAGGCCAGATGGTAATTCTATTTCATATGCATTTGGACCAAATTTATGCACTACCTTACAAGGTCCTATCTTCTTCATCAACAATTTGGTTGGTTGCCCCTTAGGTAATCTTTCCTTTCTGAGGTAGGCCATCACCAAATCTCCTACCTGGAACTGTACCTCCCTTCGCTTCAGATCTGCTCTATCCTTGTACTTGGAGACAGTTTTCTCCAACTGAAGCTTGACCTGATCATGTACTGTTTTCATGGTAGCAGTGAAGTCTTCTCCTAGAGCACTCCTTTTATCCCATCCTTGGAGGTCTTTGAGTTCAAGTGGTCCTCTTGGGTGGAAACCATAAACTATTTCAAAAGGGCTTTTCCCAGTACTTCTGTTTCTTGAATCATTATAAGCATATTCAGCTTGACTGATCACTAAATCCCATGCTAATCCATGCTGTTTGGTAAGGCATCGCAAAAGGTTTCCCAAGGACCTATTAACAACCTCAGTCTGACCATCAGTCTGGGGATGGTAGGCTGATGAAAAAGACAACTGAGTGCCCAATTTTCTCCATAAGGTCCTCCAAAAATGACCAACAAATTTGGAATCTCTATCAGTAACAATTGATAGGGGTAAACCATGAATTCTGACCACCTCTCTGAAAAAGAGACCAGCAATCTGAGATGCATCATTTGTGCATTTGCATGGCACAAAATGAGCCATCTTACTGAATCTATCCACAATGACAAAAACACTGTCTACACCCCTTGCTGTCCTAGGAAGACCAAGCACAAAGTCCATACTAATGCTTTCCCAAGGTCTGGTGGGAATGGGCAGTGGTTGGTACAAACCAGCATTAGAAGACATACCCTTGGCCTTTTGACATATGGTACAGCTTGCAACATATCTCCTTACATCTGTCTGTACCTTGGGCCAATAATAGAACCTGGTGACTTGTTCCAAAGTCTTGTCCAACCCAAAATGTCCTCCTAAGGCTCCATTGTGCTTCTCCTTGACGATATTGTCCCTCATTGAACATTTAGGAACACACAACAAGCTACCTTTAAATAGGAGCCCTTCTTGCAGCACAAAATCAGAATACTTGCCATGAAAAGTGTTAGCCAAACTTGCACACACTTCATAGGCAGCCTTGAAATCTGCATCATCCTTGTACAACTCCTTTAGACATTCTAGACCCATATGTTCCATTTGTACTTCCTGTATGACCAGTATCCTTCGACTCAAAGCATCTGCCACCTTGTTGGCAACACCTTTCTTATGCTTAATAGTGAAGGTATAGGCCTGCAATTGTTCCATCCACTTAACGTGCCTATGATTCAACTTTTCTTGACTATTTAGGAAGCTAAGAGCATGGTTGTCAGTAAAAACAATGAACTCTTTTGGCAGTAAATAATGTCTCCATTTTTTTAGAGCTTGCACCATTGCATACAACTCTAGATCATAGGTAGAATACCTCTGTTTGGCCTCATTCAACTTCTCTGAAAAGAATGCTACTGGATGTCCTTCCTGACTAAGAACAGCACCTATAGCCTGTTGGCTTGCATCACATTCCACAACAAATACTTTGTCAAAATCAGGGAGTACCAACGTAGGTAACTCGGCCACTTTTTGTTTCAACAGTTCAAAACTATCATCTGCTTGTTTTGTCCATTGAAATTTACACTTCACTCCACCCTTGATGGTATTGAGAATAGGAGCACTTATGTGACTGAACCCTTTAATGAACTTCCTGTAAAAAGTTGCCAAACCATGAAAACTTCTTACATCTCCTACTGTCTTAGGAGTAGGCCAATTGAGAATAGCCTCAACTTTTGTAGGATCCATTTTCAAACAGCCATTGGAAATCACAAATCCAAGATACACTAGTTCAGTTTTCATAAAATCACATTTATCCAAGTTGATCATCAACTTACTCTCATGCAATTTCTTTAACACCTGTCCAAGATGCTTCACATGCTCTTCTTTGGTCCTGCTGAAAATCAATATGTCATCAAGATAAACAATAACAAATTTTCCAATAAATTCTATAAGTACCTCATTCATCAACCGCATGAATGTGCTTGGAGCATTACTGAGACCAAATGGCATGACAAGCCACTCATAGAGACCTTCATTTGTTTTGAAAGCAGTCTTCCATTCATCTCCCTGCCTTATTCTGATCTGGTGATAACCAGATTTCAAATCAATCTTGGAATAGTAACATGAACCACCAAGATAGTCCAACAGATCCTCAATTCTTGGCATAGGAAATCTATACCTTATGGTGATCTTATTGATAGCCCTTGAATCTGTGCATAATCTCCATTTGCCATCTTTCTTAGGAGCAAGTACACTAGGGACTGCACATGGACTAAGACTTTTCCTAATCAAACCTTTCTCCAAAAGTTCTTGAATCTGTCTACCTACTTCTCCATTCTGCTGTGGTGTCAACTTGTAGGCAGTTTTGTTGGGTAATGTGGCTCCAGGAATCAAGTCAATCTGATGACTTATGTCTCTCATAGGTGGTAAGGAGTTAGGAGTATCCTCTACCACAAGATCTTGGTACTTATCCAGTAATTGTTGCACTTCCAATGGGATCTCCTTCTGCTGTTTGCTTTGCTGATTGGATACAGGCTTCATCATCAGTGCATACCCTTGGGTATCCTTCTCCTTCATGAGTTGTAGGAACTCTTTGCCACTCACTAACATGACACTGTTGTCATTGCTCTTCTCTCCAACCTGCTCTGGTAAGGGATCCATCTGAAACTTCTTACCATTCTTGGTGATCATATATGTATTCTTTTCACCATCATGCAGTGCCTTCACATCATACTGCCAAGGTCGTCCAAGAAGAAGGTGACAAGCATCCATAGGAATAATTTCACATAGCACCTTATCCCTATAATCACCTAGTTCAAACTCTACCCAAGTTTGTTCTTCCACCAAATAGTTCTGATTCTTATTCAACCAAGATATTTTGTGAGGATTAAGATGGGGTAATCTTTTCAATCTACACTTTTCTACCATTTCAGTAGACACTACATTTTCAGTAGAACCTGAATCAACAATGATTTTACAGAGCTTACCATATGCTATTCCTTGGGTTCTAAAGAGATTCTTCCTTTGTGGGGGCTCCTGCTTCAATGGCATCTTCACGAGGGTCCTCTTAATCATCATATTCTCTCCTTCAAGCACTGGTGCAGCACTACCAATTGGTGAGTTTACACTTTGACAATCATCCTCCTGCAATAGTTGGTTCCTTCTCCCACCGTCATGAGAGCTAGACGCCTTCTCAGGGCACTTACTTGCAGTGTGGCCTACTTGATTGCAGTTGTAACATCTTCCAGTGAAGACTCCACGTCCTCTGCCTGCACCACCATCTCTTCCTCTGCCATTAGGTCTTCTCCAACCTCTGAAACCACCACCTTTTTGTTCTGTATCAGAACGTGATTCTTGTTGACTAGAACTTTCACCTTTGTTTGGCTGTCCTCTGCCAAAATTACCTCTTCCCCTATTGTTCCTGCCACCTCTTCCTCTGTTATTTTGATCACCTCTCCTTTTCAGTTTATCCTCTGCCCTAGAGGCTAACTGAAAACATTCATCCACAGTCTTGGGAACCACCATACTGAACTCATCTTGTATATTGTACCTCAGTCCATCCAGGTATCTGGCCACCATCTCTTTTTCTTCTTCTCTGTGATTGGCTCTCATGCTCAATCTGTGGAATTCTTCAGTGTATGTAGCCACGTCCATATCTTTCTGCCTAAGATGATTAAACTTTCTGATAGTCTGCAGATCATAATCACATGGTAGAAATTTGGCTCTCAGCATGGCCACCATTCTGCTCCACTTGGTGATTGGACTCTTTCCAACCTTCTCCCTTTCACATTGAGTGTAGTTCCACCAAACCAATGCAGAACCTCTCAGTCTGGTCTTTGCAAACTTTACTTTCTTACTGTCACTATACTCTTTGAAGTCAAAGTAATTACTTATGGCTTCAATCCAGTCCACAAGAGTATCTCCATCCAGTTTCCCATTGAACGTGGGAACATCCAGTTTCGGATCACCACTATCTCCATGACCCTTGAGTGCATTCAGAAATGCCTTTTGATCAGCAGTCATACCTTCTCCTTGAGGATTCTCCCCAGTTTCTCCTTCTTCATTCTCCTCTGACTCAGAAGTGCTTCCATCCTTCTCTTTGGATCTTTCTTCCTTCAGTCTCTCTTCGAGCATTTCTTCCACCATCTTCTGGATGGCTGCTTTACTCATCGTCTTGGGAGGCATTGTGCTAGCCTCTGTTTCTATCTCCAATTCTTCATCTGACATACACGGCTGTGATTCAGAATATTGGCTCTGATACCAATTTGATGCAGAGTGCCCAGCAGAAGCGGATGAAGATTTGACTATATCTTCCCTATCGGCAAGAGGTCCTCCAGTGTTTTGCCGAAGTCAAGGATGTCTTCGCTATCGGAAAGACATGAACTATCGGCCGAACCTTATTCTTTTATCCCGATGGCCAAGTTCTCACCGACATCTCCTTAGTGGTTCGTTACCTATCGGCAACACCTCATTCTATCGGACCACGAGAAATTTCTTATGCCGATATACTCCGTCACGCCGATGACCAATCTTTGTCGGCCAGACTTCCTCCTTCGGTGAAGCTTCTTTCACCTACACCGACACCTTGTCTCTCGCCGATATCGTCAGGCACATCGGCCAGACCTCCTGCTTCGGTAAGACTTCGGTTCGTGGTCCCGATGGTTCATCTCACTCCGACGAGTCCTTTGTCGCTGAGACTTCTCGAACTCCTTCCGATGAACTTCTATCGGCGGGACTCTAACGGTCGCCGTGACTTCTTCGGCTTCCCCCGACAAGGTTCCTCACGCCGATACTCTTTATCGGCAATATTCCGAGGTTGTCTCACCGATCGGTGAAACTTTATACCGTCGGCTAAGTATATTTTCCTTAGCCCGATATCGTTTCTCTCACCGATGCGAACAATGATGGTATGTGTCTCCGGCACTATACCAATCTTCGACAAGACGGAGGGCCTTTCACGCCGATGGATCTCCAACTGTTCTGAGGCGCCGAACCAGAATTCCCTTCGACAGAACAACGGAATTAGGCCGTTTCATTTATCAAACCTTCGATCACTTGTAGCAATCTGATCCCACATCAAAACTGTCCAATTTCACTCCGATTTCCCGACTAGCCACATGACGATGTCTAGTCGAACTTGACTGAGTTCGCTGGCTTCCTGGGTAAGAATTCAACAACAACAAACGTGAGGAGTCTTTCCCCCATTCCACTGTTACTATACAGGGCTTCAGTGGACAGAGGAAAGGGCCTCCATGTATGAATCAAAACCCTACTCCTAGGTTACGAACCAGCCACTGTGGAACCGTGGGTTTTACACCGTCTGCACACTACAGAGTCACTATGGATTGACGGATAGCATCCGGTTAGGGTTCTATTTACAAAATCAGGATAAAGATATCAAATCACTAAGAACAACCAAGAAAATCCACACAGATCATACCCAGAACTCTCTTTATTCAGTTTTCAAAAAAAGAACTTGTTGTAATACACACTTCTCTCTCTGCTCCGTGTGACATACAACCTGCCTCTAAAGAAGATGTAGAGACAGCAGTTATCCCCTCCAATCGTGCAAACTGATTTTCAAATCAGTTAGCCGTTGGTGTACCCGTCATACAAGCAAAACTACATGTGTGCCTTGCACAATTACATTCATGGGACCAAATTGACCCTTATTACAAAATGAAATGGCTTAAGAGCCTTATGAGACAACAAAAGAAAAGATGATCCTGCACTACAGAGAATGTGCTCCTGCACCATTAGGGGTTCAAAAAATGGAGCCACAGAAATTGGACTTGTTTCTGTCAAAAAAACATAACATAGCGTGTTTTGTGGCTCCCTAAAAAGGTTAACATTTTTTTAGTATTTTTAAAATCGCTTCAGTGAGAAATTAGCTAACAACATGTAGTTTATGCCCAAATTTTCTAATAATTTTTTATTGAATATTTGATTTTTTACTAATTTTCAAAGTGGACACATCCTGAAAAATAGAATTTTGGCCATGGTTCTCCTGTAAATTTTGAAAACTAATTGAAAATTACCTTTTTTCAATATGTGTAGAATGGAGTCTAGTTTATAAAAATGTAATTTATTTGAAATTTCAATGAACAGTTGATTTATAATGAAGAAAAGACCAAACATTGGTTTTTACCCAAAAATGGACACACAAACAAAAGAAATTAAAGATGAAAGGCTTAACATTGTCAAAATGTGAAAACAATTACATCATTAAATAGCTAAGAGAAAGCCTAACATTACCCAGGTGTTCGATTTGTTCGACCTTGAAACACATGCAAATCTAAGGGTAAGCATAAACAAAATTATGTGAAATCCTATAGAATAGGCAAAAACATGTCTTTGGATGTTGGGAAGGCACTCTAAGCCTTTGGGTTGGAAATACAAAGCAAATCCCAAGCCTAAGGCTTGGGATTCCCAATGAAAAATATAACGTGAGTGCGTTATAACGTGCTCATGTTATGTTTTGCATTTTTTTCTTTTTTGCAAGTTTGCATGATGTTTGCCCAGTTCGACATAACGCGAGTGTGTTATAACGCGCTCGCGTTATGTCTTGCTCGGAATGATTTATGTTCAAGGTTTTTATGTTTGATGTATGTATGTTTGTGTATATATTTGTATTTATATATGTATGTATCTATGTATGTATGAATGTATGTATGCATGCTTGTATGTATGTATTGATGTATGTATGTATATCCCTATATGTATACATATGTATTCTTATATGTATGTATGTATATATGTATGCTTTATGTATTTATGTATGGTTGTATGTATGTATGTACATGTATGCATGCTTGTATGTATGTATATATGTATGCATGTACATGTATACATATGTATGCCTATATGTATGTATGTAAGGGTTTTGGGTTTAGGGTTTAAGGTATAGGGTTGAGGGTTGAGGGTTACAGTTGAGGGATAATATTCAACTTGTTAAGTGTATAAGATTAAGTGTGTAAGGCATGAAGATTAGGGTTTAGGATGTTGGGTTTAGGTTTATGATATGGATTGAGGGTATATAAGGCATATGGTGACTTGGGTTGAGAGTGTATGGTTTAGGTTTTAAGTATAGGGTTGAGGCACAATATTCAGGGTTTAGGGTATAAGGGTGAGGTTATAGGGTATAGGGATGAGGGTTTGTGGGTGTAGGCTTCAGAGTTTAAGGTATAGGGTTAAAGATTGAGATATTAGGGCTTAAGTATATGATTGAGGGTATAGGGTAGAGGGTTGAGAGTTTATAGTTGAGGGATAATATTCAAGGTTGAGTGTCTAAGATATAGGGTTTAGGGTTTAAGGTTGAGGGTATACGTTATATGGATGAGGGTTGAGGGTTTAAGGCATAAGTATAGGGTTGAGAGTATAGGGTACAGGGTAGAGGTTTGAAGGTTGAGGGATAATGTTCAAGGTTGAGTGTCCAAGGTTAAGTGTATAGGGTATAGGGTTTAAGGGTTTAAGGTTTGAGGGTCTAAGGGTATGTAGGGGTTGAGAGTTTACAGTTTAAGGGTTTAAGGTTTGAGGGATTAATGGTTTAAGGGTTGAGGCATTAGGGTTTAAGGCCTAGTGTCAAGGTTAGAGGGATTAGGTTTAGGGTTTAGGGTTGACAGTTTAAGGATTGAGGGTTGAGGCTCTAGGGCTGAGGGTTAAGGGAGTAGGATTTAAGGTAGAGTGTCGAGGGTAGAGGGTTTAGGGATAGGGTTTAGGGTTTAACGTTTAAGGGTTGAGGGTTGAGGCTTTAGGGATAGGGTTTGGGGTTAAGGGTTAAGGGATTAGGGTTTAAGGTATAGTGTTGAGGGTTTAGAGATAGGGTTTAGGATTTGAGGTTTAAGGGTTGAAGGTTGAGGCTTTAGGGATAAGGTTTACGGTTAAGTGAGAGACCTAGATGGCTAAGGATAGATGGAGAGACAGACAAGGAGTGACTAATAGATGTAGAGAGGGGAGAGGTAGAGAGGTGAGGGGGAGACAAAGGTGAGAGATAGAGAGGTGAGGGGAGAGATATAATAAAATGAGAGAGTGAAGTTGACAACTTAAGGGAAAGATGGGTAAGGAGGAGGGATAGAGGTGGAGAGGAAAGGAAATATCTAGAGATTGATGAGAGATATACAAGTGACATACCTATAACCTAGGGAGAGAGGGGTGAGAGAGATAGGGGAGAGATGGGGTGAGGTAGATAGGGCAGGAGATGGGTGGATAAGGGTTGAGGATTTAAGGGTTTAGGTTTTAAGGGTAAAGGATTTAGGGTTTAAGGGTTGAGGGTTTAAGGGTTGAGGTATTAAGGGTTTAAGGGTTGAGGGATTAGGGTTTAGGGTTGAGGGAGTAGGGTTTAAGGTATAGAGTTGAGGGTTGAGGATTTAGGGATAGGGTTTGGGATTTAAGGTTTAAGGGTTGAGGGTTGAGGCTTTCGGGATATGGTTTAGGGTTTAGGGATAAGGGATTAGGGTTTAAGGTATAGTGTCAAGGGTTGAGGGTTTGGGGATAGGGTTTAGGATTTAAGGTTTAAGGGTTGAGGGTTGAGGCTTTAGGGATAAGTGAGAGACCTAGATGGCTAAGGGCTGAGAGATAGGAGAGAGATGATGTGAGGTAGATATGGGAGGAGAGGGGTGGATAAGGGTTGAGAGATTAGGGCTTAGGGTTGAGGGATTAGGGTTGTTGGTAATCATTTATGTTTAGGGTTTTAAGCTTGAATGTTTGTAGGATTTCTCATTCAAACCCTCAATTTTGTGAGTCATGGGGTCTTGCATTGTTTGCCTTTTCTAATGCTAGTTTTCTATGGTGGGTTCTTGGTTATTGGGTCTCATCCTCATGCTTTAGTGCTCGAAGGTTGACCAAACCCCACACGATGTTTCATGGCTTCTTCCTGTCCCCTTGAGAAAAATGCTTAGTTCTGTATATGCAAAGGTGAATTATGTGTTGGTGGGCTTGTGAAATCTCTATCGGCCTCCAAAAAATGATAAGGAATTGAGTTATATGCATTTTAGATGCATATCAGGTTGCATATACAAAGAGGGAATCTTTTGTAGATTCCCAGGAATATTCTACAAGTGTATGCATTTCCAAATGCATATCGGGCTCAAAAGGATGCATGTACATTGGGGGAATCTATTGTAGATTCCAAGAATATGCCACCGTTGTATATCAAGTTTGCTTGTATGTGTTTTTTTGTATGTCCAAATATGCATCGGCTACATGCATTAGAAGGATACAAAGAAGAAATATACAAGGGCCAACATACATGTGGTAGGGCCCGCATGTATATACAAATGAGTTTGTATATTTGACATACAAGCGGGATATACAAGGTGGATGCGACCAAAGGATTTGGTAGCATTTTGAAATGTTTTGAGATCTGCTTTGTATGTTTGGGATTGTATATTCCTTATATACAATCAAATGTACATGGGAAAGGCATGCAAGCAGGTCAGCGGCGGTCAATGTCAGAAATGGGATCCACTAGTTGTATATGCATTCGCTTGTATGTTTGCGCATACAACTCGATATACAAAACAAGGATATACAACCTGGATGTGGAGGAGGAAACAAATGCAACAAATAATAATTTGAGGTCCGTGGGTTGTATAAAGTGCTTGTATATGCCAATATACAAGCTGATGTACAATGAAAAGGATACAAGCTAGACTCGAGTAAGTTCCCAATCTGCTCTATAACAATTTGGGGTCTGCCTTGTATATTGAGTTGTTGCATGTTTATGCATCCTGCATATACAAGGGGTTTTGAAAGGTGAACAGTGGCAATTGTATATGCATCCATTCTTGCATATACAAGGGTGAAATGGCAAAATGGAGAAGGTGAAAAGTCAGCGATAGGAACATGGAGTGCCTACATGGCACATAATCATTGGCTCTTGGCTTTTCATGCATGTTTTGGGACCATTGATATCAGCGATGGAATATAGATCGACAGTCAAGTTTTAAACCTTCAGCGAAGGTTTTCCCTGAGCGTATGCAATCATTTTTGAGTGGGAAAACTCCATGAGCACGCTCCTGTAATTTCTGAGAGAGGCTGTGGGTAGTTAAACCATTAATGGCAATATACAGAAGTATGGGTTGGTGGTTGAACGGCCAACTACCAGGTTTATGATGAAAATCTTTGAACGGTGGTGTAGATCCTGAGCCCACTTGCCCTTGCCTCTATTTCCCCTAGCTGCCTTCAATATTTTGGGTGGTGTAAATTTTGATCTGCCATGTATTAATTTGCTGGATGTACAGTTTGGCTATAAGAGGGGCAAACTGTGTCATTCAGTGTGATTGAAAACTGGAAAAATTTTGGTGTTGTAAGGAAATACAACTTCGTTGGTGACTCTGTTTTGGGTGTCTTGTGAGTTTATGAGTTGTATGTTGTATGTTTTATGCATAGAATTCATCAGTTTCATGTTAATTTAAATGAGTAATGCTTTATAGCATGTGTTATGTTATTTGTCTCCATATTGAATGTGTTTTTCTTCTGAATCTGAACATCTAAGGGGTGTTAGTGATTCTAGGATATGGTTTTCCCATGTTGAATGCTTAGTCTTTTACTTCTGCTCAAGGAGTAGATTAAATGTTTTGGGTTAAGTATTGAGAAGAATACATTGCAGTGAGGATGTTATGAGCAGAAATAACTGAATACTTTGTCTTGGGTATTGTATGTAAGGTAGACATTGCAAAAAAAAAACCCTTGAAAGTTGATTAGTGTTTTGGGTCTATGATAAACATTCACATATATGTCTACTGACTCCGAGCCTTGGATAGGCACCGATCTAGTCTTGTATCTCTGTTGCAACCCAAAGTCCTAGTTTTGCATCCAAATACAAATCAAACTCAAACTTCATATACAAACCTTTAGGATTTTAGAAGTAGTGTTTAGGACCAAAATCCTTTGTCTACAACTGAACATAGGCCCAAAGCTAGCCCCTTTGCACTTATCTTACAGTTTTGGTCTACATAAGAGAGGATTTATCTGCTTTGTATCAATATCCTAGCTAACTTGTAGATTCATTTTGAAGATGTTGAATAGGGAATACCCCCCTTGGTTCTGCAGAGCCTAAAGAAGAGGAGGAGATATTTATAGAGTCTATCTCCTGTACTATTGGCCCCTAGCCCAGGAATCCTGTTGATCAATGATGGCTACCTTGTAGGGGTAACTGGGAATAAGCATCCAGTCTGGGAAAAATACCAATAGATTTGGTGACTCCGTTGGGGAATGCTTTGTGAAAGAACCCTAATTTTGAAAAGTAAATAATTCCTAGTTATAGGTGGCGACTCCGAACCAATCTCCCAACTGGTAAAGTGAAATTTTGTATGCAAGGGAGAAGATCTTTGTATAATTCTCTGTCTGAAGAATTACCCAGAAAAATGATGTATAGGAAAAAAGGGACTGTTCAAGCCAGTCATGAGGGTTCTCCCAGAAGTAATGATAATATTCAAGACAATCCTGGATCTTTAGAGCAGATAATACCTTATTTTTCAAATACTAAGGCTGAAATCCAGAATGTATATGAAAGACAACAAGGTGTTAATTTGAGAATAAGGTCAGAGGTGATTCAGGAACACCCTTTCTTGGATCCTAGTGATAGATTTGAAGAGACTGAATCTCCAAGGGATGAAGATAATGATGACTAGAATGGAATGGGACCATCATCCTCTATGCCCAAAGAGGAACAATTAGCTGAAGAAATCAAGAGCCTGAGGGTAGAATTAGAATATCTGTAGGTAGTAAAAATCAAAGATGACATGAGATAGAAAGTGCAAGCTCTGAGAGTTGCTTAGAATGGTGTAGTCCCTACCCTTGATAATGCAAATGTCTCAAGAAACCAGCAAAGAAATGAAGTGCAAGATCAGCATAATGATCACAGACAAAATGCAAACAATGCTAGAGCACCTTTCAATAATGTAAGAAATCAGAATGCAAATAGAAACACCAATGTAAATCAGTTTGATAGGCAGCCTATGCAGCTAGATAGATTCAGGCAGCTTGTTTTTTATGGCATTCCTGGCTACCCTAATCCTAGTGACAAACATGTGAGGCCGCAAGTGCCAAAATTTTTAGGAAATAATACTGTGTCAGGGGAAGACCATTTAAAAGCTTTTCAGAATATCATGGACAACTTTGAGGTTGAGCATGAGCATGTTTTCATGAAATTATTTATACAATCCTTAGTTGATGAGGCTAGAGAATGGTACAAAGGTCTTTCTGACAAAAGTGTTTCATCATGGGAGGACTTCAGAAGAATATTCGAAGAACAATATGGTGACAAAACTAATCCAAGTTTCTTTATTAATGAGTTCACTGGCATTACCAAAGGATCAAATGAACAGGTTGTTGATTTCAATGCTAGATTCACTAAGGTGTTGAACAAATTGCCACATCACCTGAGGCCTAATGAACCTATGTGCATAGTATTGTACATAAATGCTTTTGATGCCAAAACAACCTATGGATTGAGGGATAAGGGTCCCCACAACCTCAGAGATGCTTCCAAAATTGCAACAAATATTGAAAATAATAGAAAAGCATCTGGTAAGACAAACAGAAGAGATGATGTAAAAATTCTGCAAAATCCAAATATTAGATCTCAAAGTATTCAAGGCAATGCATCCACTTCTGAGGATAAATTAGATAAATTGACAACTATTGTCAAGGACCTAAGCTATAGAATGGCCAAAAATGAAAAGCGGGTTGGTCCTAATAGACAGGTTTACCCAAGGCAAGAAAGAAGACCATCATTACATGACATGCCATCTAATACCAATTGGCATAATGGTAAACCCATCCTCCCACACAGAAATACAAATCAAAGAGCTCAAAATGCAAAGGAAGCACTTGATCCTTTGAAGAAGGCTGTTTATATTGTTAATGATACCCCTTGGTGCATCATATGTCAAATGCCTCACTCACAGTCACAATGTATGATTGCTCAATCTCTGTATAATAATGCTATTGCCTGTGATGAGTGCAAGGAGCCGCATTGCATGGAGGATGACAATGTCAATATGCTATCTACAAATAAGGAGTATCCTTTTTCTGATGCTGATGCAAGCACAAATCACAAGATTCAGATCTGCCAGCATTCTCCCTATGATGAAGATAATGAAGACAACTATGCTTATGCTCAGGACTCACACAATTTTTTAAATAACTTGAGGAGACCATTTGATGAAGAAATTAGAGCCCTCACAGCTATAGCAGTGGCTCAAGTCAAAAGCAATTACAATCTCAGGGGTAAAACCTAGGTAAGCAACTCACACCAACCAGAGAATACTTTTACGAACCAGCTAGTACATAGTCACAAGGGCACCAAACCACAAAAGAAACAGAGGAGCAATAATAAGCAAGGTTTTAAGCAAAAAACAAGTCATGATTCTCAAGGACTAGAAAATAGAATTCCCTAGGTTGAGGATCAAAATAAAAAGTTTCAAATCAAAGATGACAGTCAGAGAGCCACAAAAATTAAAACTGGGTCATGCCAAGATAAAAATAAAACTGTAGATCAGGCTACAACTGTTATACAAAATTATGCCCCGTTTGACATAACTCAAGTCTTGTCCCAGATAAAGGTCTCTGTCCCATTGATGGAGCTGATGAAAATCGAAGAATTTAGAAATAAAACATTGTCCCTAATTTCTGGAGTACCCTATCAAGCTAATCAGAATATTGAGACTCAGGGTAGGAAACAAGCTATGTGTATTGAAGAGGATGAGATTCTTGAAGTATATTTGGGGGTGACCATGACAAAATGCCCTTCACAGGTTGAGCCATTTTATGTCTCCCTTGTTATAAATGGAAAAGTGATTAGGAATTGTATGCTTGATTCAGAGGCATCAACAAACATCATGCCTTTAGCTATCATGCAGCAAGCTGGATTAAAGATAGATAAGGCATGTGGTAAATGCTATGCTATGGATGCTAGGGAAGTACCTATCATTGGAATTATGAAAGATGTGTATTTCAGACTGGCAGACTATCCTGAAAAGACCTACAAGATGAATATAACAGTTGTTGATATCAAACCACAATATGGCATGTTGTTGTCAAGAAGATGCGCAGCATTGATTGGTGGGAGTATGCAATTGGACCTGTCATATGCTATGATCCCAATGAATGGCAAGGATGTCAAACTAATTAGAGAAGAAAGGTCACTAGACACAGTTGAGGACCAAGAGTCAGAGGAGCATTCATGTTTTGTGGGCACTGACTGTGAAAATTTTAGAGTTTTCTTAGATGATCAAGGAGGTGAAGGGAGAGACATGTGCATTTAGGAGCTTGACCAACAGGGTCTTTGGACCATGTATTTTGATGGAGCTTGTTCAAAGGAAGGCTCCGGTGTTGGAATTGTTTTTCTGTCTCCAACTGGTAAGCTTCTAAAATTCTCATTCCTGTTGAAGTTTGCATGTACAAATAATATTGCAGAGTATGAAGCTTTGTTGTTAGGATTGAATGTAGCTCTCAAGCATGGAATCAAGATGCTCAAAGTATTTGGGGATTTAGAGTTAGTTGTTTCACAAGTTAGAGATAAGTATGCAAAAAATAAGAGGTTAAAACAGTATAAGCATGTTGTTTGGGATACAATTGAATTGTTTGATGCTTTTTCATAAACTGGATAGAAAGATAAAAAAATGTCAGGGCAGATTTTCTAGCTAATGTAGCCATAAGGCCAGATGACATTACTCTATCAGATGTTACAAATATTGAGGTCAAACTTAGATCTGTAGTGCCAGATAATTTGTGCAGTTGGTTAGTGTTTGATGATGATAAAGATTTACTGAGGTTCCTACACTGTATTGATGAATATGAAAACCAAGAGATTTATTTCCAGAACTTTGTAGAGGTTATAGATGGAAAAGAAACCCTCTTAGGGAAGGAGGTAATTCAACTCAAGACAAATAAAATGCCTAGAGGGCTAGTCGCTTTAGAGAGAGCTTTTGACAATAGGGACCAATATGTTACAAAGGCATCTCCTACAAACAAGGATGATTTGAAGGAGATAAACTTGGGGACACCTCGTGCCCCCAAGAAGGTATACATTGGCAAACAGCTCAAGCCACACATCAGAACTATGTTGATTGCACTACTGAAAAAATATAAGCATGTCTTTGCCTGGTCATATGAGGACCTAAAAGCTTATAGAGAGGATTTATTTCAGTATGAAATCCCTTTGAAGCCTAGAGCTAAACCATTTAGACAAAAACAAAGACCTATCAACCCAACTTTAGCTCCTAAAATGCATGAAGAGCTCATGAAGCTTAGGGAGGCAGAATAATCATGCCTATCAGACATTCAACTTGGGTGTCCAACCTTGTCCCAGTCAGAAAAAAGAAGGTGACATAAGACTTTGTGTGGACTTTAGAAATCTAAACGTATCTTCTTTGAAGTACAATTATCCATTGCCAAACATGGAAGCTATGTTACAGAAAGTGACTGGCTGTGAACTTTTATCCATGATGGATGGATTTTCAGGATACAATCAAGTGAAAGTAAAAGAATCAGAACAATTCAAGACTGCTTTCACCTCTCCATGGGTAACCTATGTGTATGTAAGGATGTCTTTGGGCTAACAAATGCAGGTGCCACATTTCAGAGGGCTATGGATGTTGCTTTTGCAGGATTGATTGACTCAATCTTGGCTGTGTATTAAGATGATTTGATAGCTTATTCAAAAAAGGGAGAGCAACATTGCATGCACTTAGAACAAATCTTTATTAGAGCATTGGAATATGGAATCTCACTGAACCCAAAGAAATGTGCTTTTGGAGTAGTGGAAGGTAAATTGCTTGGACACATTGTTTCCAAGGACGGAGTTAGGATTGATCATGAGAGGGTGGCTGCAATTGACAAAATTCAGATCCCTAAAACAGTGAAAGGTGTTTAGTCCTTCTTTGGACAAATTAATTTTGTTAGAAGATTTGTGCCTAACTTTGCAGAGACTACAAAGGACATCTCTAAAATGTTGAAGAAAGGCGCTACTATCAAATGGGAAGATGAAGCAACTAAATCATTCCAGAACATAAAAGAGGCTATAAAGATGGCTCCTGTACTAAAATCTCCTAATTTTTCTAAGCCATTTCAGTTATTTTCATTTGCTTCTTTCCATACTATTGTTGCCTACTTACTACAGAAAAATGAAGAGGGTTTTGAACAACCCATAGCTTTCTTTAGCAGGTCATTGCAGGCTACTGAATTGAAGTATGACATCATGGAAAAACAAGCATATGCACTGGTTAGGGCAGTCAAAAGTTTTAGGCCATATTTGGTAGGCTCTCAGATAGTTGCATATGTGCCTCATGTAGCAGTCAAGGATATATTTACTTAGAAGGAAGTAACTGGAAGAAGATGCAGATGGATAAATAAATTGCAAGAGTTCAATATTGAAATACAGGTCACAAGATTGGTAAGAGGACAAGGTTTGGCAAAATTGATGACACAGTCAAATCTAGAGGCATGCCAAGTGAATGTAGTGCATAATGAAATTATAAATATGTCAGAATCTGAATGGTATAAGGACATAATACATTATTTGCAGAATTTGAATTGTCCTTCTCATCTCAATGATGATCATATGAGGACCTTGAAGCTACATGCTATTAAATACATCATTATTCAAGGAGAGTTGTATTGGAAAAATCCTGATGGTGTATTACTCAGATGTGTGAATGAGGATCAGGCTAAGAATATTCTAAGTGACATGCATAATGGAGTGTGTGGTGGATGCTATGCTACCCATACAATAGCCCACAAAATTCTTAGAGTAGGTTACTGGTGGCCAACTCTCTTCTCGGATGCACAAAGAATGATAAGAAAATGTGATCCTTGCCAAAGATTCTCAGGAAAGCTAAAATATGGAGGTGCATTGCCCCTTAAGACTGTAACTATAGAAGCTCCATTTCAGCAATGGGGGATTGATTTTATAGGGGAAATCACAGAAAAATTGAGTGGAGGACATAGTTGGATTCTTGTTGCCACCGATTACTTCACTAAATGGATTGAGGCCATTCCAACTAAAAAGGCTACAAGAAAAGTAGTGATGGATTTTATTCTGGAAAATATTGTTATCAGATTTGGAGTACTAGCCAAATTGGTTGCAAATAATGCTATGAGCTTCAGGTCTGGTGAATTTATTGATTTTTGCAATAGTTATGGAATTGATTTATCTCATACATCACCATACCATCCACAAGGAAATGGTCAGGCAGAGTCAAGCAACAAAAGTATCATGAAAATCATCAAAAGGATGATAGATAAAAACAAGAGGTCTTGGGATTCAAAGCTGAAGTTGGCATTATGCCAGGCTGACAGAGTGACAATAAAAAGAGCAATTGGAAGGTCACCTTTTGAATTTGTATATGGTGCAGCAACTAGATTGCCTATGAATAACTTCTTGCCAGTTTATAAATTCATCCAAGGGAACCATGAGGAGATTGGAAACCCAATGACTGAAAGAATAAATCAGCTGGTTGCACTAGATGAAATAAGAAGGGAAGCACAGAAAACAAACATCAAGACATAGCAAAAAGTGAAATATCTGTTTGATAGAAGGGCTACAGAGAGAAGGTTTCAGATAGGTGATCTGGTCCTTATGTGGAATGCAAAGAGCCAAGATAAGGGCAAACACGGTAAATTTGAGCCCTTATGGACTAGCCCATACCAAATTGGCACTATTTATGGGGATGATTCTTATTTTCTCTAGGCCCTCAATGGTGAACTACTGGAATTGCCTGTGCACGGTAAATTCCTTAATGCTTTCTTCTCATAAATGAATACCTTATGTACACACTGTAAACTAGGTGTAAATATTTGTACATGCCTTGTATAGTCAGTCGTGTTTTGAGTTTTGGGTTTTGTCTAGTCTGCCCCAGAGTAGTCTGGTCCTCGCTGTAGTCTTGCGCCTACACGTCCCCAATCGGAGCCTATGTTGGTAATCATTTATGTTTAGGGTTTTAAGCTTGAATGTTTGTAGGATTTCTCATTCAAACCCTCAATTTTGTGAGTCATGGGGTCTTGCATTGTTTGCCTTTTCTAATGCTAGTTTTCTATGGTGGGTTCCTGGTTATTGGGTCTCATCCTCATGCTTTAGTATTCAAAGGTTGACCAACCCCCACACGATGTTTCATGGCTTCTTCCTATCCCCTTGAGAAAAATGCTTAGTTCTGTATATGCAAAGGTGAATTATGTGTTGGCGGGCTTGTGAAATCTCTATCGGCCTCCAAAAAATGATAAGGAATTAAGTTATATGCGTTTTAGATGCATATTGGGTTGCATATACAAAGAGGGAATCTTTCATAGATTCCCAGGAATATTTTGTAGTTGTATGCATTTCCAAATGCATATCGGGCTCAAAAGGATGCATGTACATTAGGGGAATCTATTGTAGATTCTAGGAATATGCCGCCATTGTATATTGGGTTTGCTTGTATGTGTTTTGTTATATGTCCAAATATACATCAGCTACATGCATTAGAAGGATACAAAGAAAAAATATACAAGGGCCAACATACATTTGCTACAATGTAGCCGAGATACATGTGGTAGGGCCCACAGGTATATACAAACGAGTTTGTATATTTGACATACAAGTGGGATATACAAGGTGGACGTGACCAAAGGATTTGGTAGCATTTTGAAATGTTTTGAGATCCGCTTTGTATGTTTGGGATTGTATATTCCTTATATACAATCAAATGTACATGGGAAAGGCATGCAAGTAGGTCAGCGGCGGTCAACGTCAGAAATGGGACCCACCAGTTGTATATGCATTCACTTGTATGTTTGCGCATACAACTCGATATACAAAACAAGGATATACAACCCGGACGCGGAGGAGGAATCAAATGCGGCAAATAATAATTTGAGGTCCGTGGGTTGTATAAAGCGCTTATATATGCCGATATACAAGTTGATGTACAATGAAAAGGATACAAGTAAGACCCAAGTAAGTTCCCAATTTGCTCTATAACAATTTGGGGTCCGCCTTGTATGTTGAGCTGTTGCATGTATATGCATCTTGCATATACAAGGGGTTTTGAAAGGTGAACAGTGGCAATTGTATATGCATCCATTCTTGCATATACAAGGGCGAAATGGCAAAATAGAGAAGGCAAAAAGTTAGCGATAGGAATGTGGAGTGCCTATGTGGCACATAATCATTGGCTCTTGTCTTTTCATGCATGTTTTGGGACTGATGATCTCAGCGATGGAATATATATTGACGGTCAAGTTTTAAACCTTTAGAGAAGTTTTTCCTTGAGTGTATGCAATCATTTTTTTATTGGGAAAACTCCATGAGCACGCTGCTGTAATTTCTGAGAGAGGCTGCGGGTAGTTGAGCCATTAATGGCAATATACAGAAGTATGGGCTGATGGTTGAATGGCCAACTACCAGGTTTATGATGAAAATCTTTGAACGGCGGTACAGATCCCAAGCCCACCTGCCCTCGCCTCTATTTGCCCTAGCTGCCTTCAATATTTTGATTGGCATTTTCTGGTGCAGTGTACCTGGCGTAAATTTTGATCTACCATGTAATTAATTTGCTGGATGTACAGTTTGGTTATAAGAGGGGCAAACTGTGTCATTCAGTGTGGTTGAAAACTGGACAAATTTTGGTGATGTAAGGAAATACAACTTCGTTGGTGACTCTGTTTTGGGTGTCTTGTGAGTTTATGAGTTGTATGTTGTATGTTTTATGCATAGAATTCATCAGTTTCATGTTAATTTAAATGAGTAATTCTTTATAGCATGTGTTCTGTTATTTGTAGCCATATGGAATGTGTTTTTCTTCTGAACCTGAACATCTAAGGGGTGTTAGTGATTCTAGGATATGGTTTTCCCATGTTGAATGCTTAGTCTTTTACTTTTGCTTAAGGAATAGATTAAATGTTTTGGGTTAAGTATTGAGAAGAATACATTGCAGTGTGGATGTTATAAGCAAAAATAACTGAATACTTTGTCTTGGGTATTGTCTGTAAGGCAGACATTGCAAAAAAAAAAAAACCTCTTGAAAGCTGATTAGTGTTTTGGGTCTATGATAAACATTCACATATATATGTCTACTGACTCCAAGCCCTGGATAGGCACCGATCTGGTCTAGTATCTCTATTGCAACCCAAAGTCCTAGTTTTGCATATTAATACAAATCAAACTCAAACTTCATATACAAACCTTTAGGATTTTAGAAGTAGTGTTTAGGACCAAAATCCTCTGTCTACAACTGAACATAGGCCCAAAGCTAGCCCCTTTGCACTTATCTTACAATTTTGGTCTACATAAGAGATGATTTATCTGCTTTGTATCAACATCCCAGCTAACTTGTAGATTCATTTTGAAGATGTTGAATAGGGAATACCCCCCTTGGTTCTGCAGAGTCTAAAGAAGAGGAGATATTTATAGAGTCTATCTCCTATACTGTTGGCCCCTAGCCTGGGAATCCTATTGATCAATGATGGCTACCTTGTAGGGGTAACTAGGAATAAGCATCCAGTCTGGGAAAAATACCAACAAGGGTTTAAGGTATGGTGTTGAGGGTTGAGGATATAGGGATAGGGTTTAGGATTTAAGGTTTAAGGCTTAAGGGTTGAGGCTTTAGCGATAGGGTTTAGGTTTTAGGGATTACGGATTAGGGTTTAATGTATAGTGTCCAGGGTTGAGGGTTTAGGAATAAGGTTTAGGATTTAAGGTCTAAGGGTTTTGGGTTGAGACTTTAGGGATAGGGTTTAGGGTTTAGGGATAAGGGATTACAATTTAAGGTATAGTGTTGAGGGTTGAGGGTTTAGGATTTAAGGTTTAAGGGTTGAGGGTTGAGGCTTTAGGGATAAGGGTTTAGGGTTTAGGGATAAGGGATTAGGGTTTAAGGTATAGTGTCTAGGGTTGAACTTTTAGGAGTAGGGTTTAGGATTTAAGGTCTAATCATTGGGGGTTGAGGCTTTAGGGATAGGGTTTAGGGTTTAGGGATAAGGGATTATGGTTTAATGTATAGTGTCAAGGGTTGAGGGTTTAGGGATAGGGTTTAGGATTTAACGTTTAAGGGTTGATGGTTGAGGCTTTAGGGATAAGGGTTTAGGGTTTAGGGATAAGGGATTAGGGTTTAAGGTATAGTGTCGAGGTGTGAGGGTTTAGGAATAGGGTTTAGGATTTAAGGTCTAAGGGTCGATGGTCGAGGCTTTAGGGATATTGTTTAGGGTTTAATGATAAGGGATTAGGTTTTAAGGTATAGTTTCGAGGGTTGAGGGTTTAGGGATAGGGTTTATGATTTAAGGTTTAAGGGTTTAGGGTTGAGGCTTTAGGGATAGGGTTTAGGGATAAGGGATTAGGGTTTAGGGTTAAGGGATTAGGGTTTAGGGTTGAGGGATTAGGGTTTAAGGTATAGTATTTAGGGTTGAGGGTTTATGGATATGGTTTAGGATTTAATGTTTAAAGGTTGAGGGTTGAGGCTTTAGGGATAGGGTTTAGGGTTTAGGGATAAGGGATTAGGGTTGAGGGTTGAGGGATTAGGTTTTTAGGTTGAGGGATTAGAGTTTGAGGTATAGTGTTGAGGGTTGAGGGTTAAGGGTTTAAGGATAGGGTTTAGGATTTAAGGTTTAAGGACCTTGAGGGTTGAGGTTTTAGGGATAGGGTTTAGGGTTTAGGGATGAGGGATTAGCGTTTAAGGTATAGCGTTGAGGGTTGAGGGTTTAGGCATAGGGTTTATGATTTAAGGTTTAATGGTTGAGTGTTGAGGCTTTAGGGATAAGGGATTAGGGTTTAGGGTTGAGGTATTATGGTTGAGGGTTAAGGGATTAGAGTTGAAGGTATAGGGGTTGAGGGTTTAGGATTTAAAGTTTAAGGATTGAGTGTTGAGGCTTTAGGGATACAGTTTAGGGATAGGGGATTAGGGTTTAGGGTTGAGGAATTAGGGTTTGAGGTATAGTGTTTAGGGTTGAGGGTTTAGGGATAGGTTTAGAGTTGATAGATTAGGGTTTGAGGTATAGTGTTGAGGGTTGAGCATTTACGGATAGGGTTTAGGATTTAAGGTTTAAGGGTTGAGGGTTAAGACTTTAGGGATAGGGTTTAGGGTTTAGGGATAAGGGATTAGGGTTTAGGGTTGAGGGATTAGGGTTTAGGGTTGAGGGATTAGGGTTTGAGGTATAGTTTTACGGGTTGAGGGTTTAGGGATAGGGTTCAAGGTTGATGGATTAGGGTTTGAGGTATAGTGTTGAGGGTTTAGGGATAGGGTTTAGGATTTAAGGTTTAAGGGTTGAGGCTTGAGGCTTTATGGATAGAGTTTAGGGTTTAGGGATAAGGGATTAGGGTTTAGGGTTGATAGATTAGGGTTTAGGGTTGAGGAATTAAGGTTTAGAGTTGAGTGATTAGGGTTTGAGGTTGAGGGATTAGGGTTTGAGGTATAGTGTTGAGGGTTGAGGGTTTAGGGATAAGGGATTAGGGTTTAGGGTTGAGGGATTAGAGTTTGAGGTATCGTGTTGAGGGTTGAGGTTTTACGGATAGGGTTTAGGATTTAAGGGTTGAGGGTTGAGGGTTGAGGCTTTAGGGATAGGGTTTAGGGTTTAAGGATAAGGTATTAGGGTTTAGGGTTAAGGGTTTAAGGTTTAGGTTTGAGGGAGTAGGGTTTAGGGTTGAGGGATTAGGATTGATGGATAGGGTTTAGGGTTTAGGGATAAGGGATTATGGTTTAGGGTTAAGGGAGAGATAAAAAAATACATGAGAGAGTGAAGTTGACAACTTGAGGGAAAGATGGGTTGAGGAGGTCAAGAAATGAATAATATAGAGTTTTGTATAGCAAGATAAGACACGCTTGCATTATAACGAGTGTTATATGTGTGAGCAATCGCATTATAATGAGATTGGTGTGACACACTTTGAACACCTTGATTCCCTTGAGTAATTTGTTTTGAAATATTGAGAAAGTAACGTGGGGGTCTTGGTGGTATTGGATCACCTTGAACCGTAATCACAGGTTTAGAGAAAGGAAGTGGATTAGGTGCCTCATGCACAATGATTTTAGGAACATCAATACACTTATTCACTATCCCCTTAATGGGTGGAATAAGTATATTAATGATGATTGAATTAAGATTGCTTTCCTTTTCAACATCCATCCCCAAGGGATTTAATGTGAGAGACCATTCTTCATCCACTAATGCTTCATCTTTTGAAGGGAGAGCATTGGAATGAAGGGAAGGTAAATTGTTGTTAAGAAAATTGTTGATGATGGTATCTTTAGTGATGTCCAAGGGGTTTGAAAATGCAACCAAAGGAGAAATATCAAGGGTCTTCACATCCTTAGTGATATCCAAGGTACTTGAACCTTCAATCAAAGGAGGAAGATCAAGGGTCTTCACATCCTTAGTGATATCCATGGTACTTGAACATTCAATCAAAGGTAGAAGATCCATAGGATGAGCCATAGAAACTTCATGTACTATGGTATAAATAGAAGTAGTATGCTCAACATCATCTAATGCAGCATCTCTAGAAGAGAGACTAAGGAGTGTGTCAATGATCTCATCATCTTGGACCAAAATATATTCATTTTTGGGAGAGGGATCCAAAGCATAGGGTGAAGTAGGCAAAGCTAAGTCACCATCACATGCCTTGGAGATGATGTCAATGGTATCATCATGAATTGTAGTATGTAATGTCCCATTCTAGGGTTTGAACAATATTTCTAAATTTTTAATGTTTCCAAAATGAAACCGTAGGATTGAATTCTGATTTTATACTTTTAGATCTCAATACACACTTATATAATCCAAATTTTCATGGCAATTACATCATAAACATCAATACAAAATATATAATGAAACCCTAGTTGGATTACACAACGAGTTACACACTAGGTTGATTTCAAAATGAGGATCAAATCAATTCAACTCTATTGCTATGAAAATCAGATTTCTCACTTGCATCAATACATCAAATCTATGGCTCTATGATAGCCAAATTACAATTCCAAATCATTGTTACAAAAATTAGAGTAAAGTGATAAACTCCAACATACCAATTCCCATGTCAAACTTACAAAACAAGGGGCAAACTCTTCAAGTCCAATCTGCCTCCAGTGGAATGATGAAAGATGACAAGAATGAACTTCAATTGATGCAACTAAGTGCTAATGAAGAACCATAGATCTGATCGTCCTTCTTCTGGGCTGATCACTACCACCTTTGATGTTGGTTGATGACAAATTATGGCACCTCTACTACAGTCCAAGTTCTGCTAACAGATCGGCCTCTTTTGTGATGTTAAAATGATCAAAATGCAAGCTCAAAACTAGGCAATCTTCTCCAAATGACCTAGCACTCAAGATGCAAGTTATATCCTTCAAAGAATGGTAGTGGCTAGGGTTTGTTGTTACCAAGAAATCACTACTCTGAAATCTACAAGAATATATATATCAAATAGCCAACGATTCCTCCATGCAAGGAGATCCAATGTAGAAAATAGATCTTCTTCAAATTGGAACTCTAAGAGACAAGAAAGGATCTTCTATGAATTGGAATGATCTTTAATCTATCTGCAAATCTCCAACAATGATCTTGAATCCAAGCTTCAATGCAATCAACTATGAAGGATGTATCAGTGATGCTCAAACAAATCTTCAAAACTCCAATGAAGTGCAAACGTGGACTCCGTATGAATCCACCTCCAAGATGTAGTTGGGTTTTCATCTAATACACCTTCAATTCACAAGGGTTTTCATCCTTGGAATAAGTTGCAACAAAATTGTAGACCACATGCAAAAGTTTACAAGCCAAAAATATGATTCCAATTGCCATAGGAAACTTGTATTTATACATGAGTTTCACCCTTTTTCCCATTGTTGGCCGACTAGCCCAAGATGGTCGACTTCCCATGATGTTGGTGCCTAAATTGATTTGAATTTTCTTATTTTAATTTTCCCAAGCTGACTCACTTGAATTATTTTTCCTTTGGCCAACCTAGCCCAACCTATCTGTAGTGTTTGGTGCCCAAACTTAATGTAAATTTCCTCTGAGTTGGGCCGACTAACATATGAGGTTAGGCTGACATACTTCCTGATTTTCTTGGCCAGCATAAGCATGAATTTCGAAGCTACTTTCCCAATTTGGGTCGACCTCCACATGACTTGGCTGACCTTGCAATAAATATTTTCTTTATCTATGTGGGTTGACATAAAACAAATTAAAGATTTGTTTTCAACTCTCTTTGTCTTATCTAGCTGACCCTCTTCTAGGGTCCATCCAAGAATATGACAGAGACATGGGAGAAAGTTCAAACTCCTCAGAATGCTTCACTCCAAAAGAGGAAGAAGTGACCACTCAGAAAATGGGTACATTACATAGTATAAATAGAAGAAGATCTACCATCATCATCTTTCTCATGACAATTCATGGAGATGATTTTAGTAAGATCTTCTAATATCGAAGTAATTATACCCACGAGAGTCATGAAACTAGAAAAATCATATGTATAACAAAGGATATCATATATATAACATATAGAAACATCAATATCATACATGGATGCTATGTTATCTAAAATGTGAGGATGCATATTAATGAATTTAGAAAAACTGTCAAAATCTATGATATATGCATGCAAAGATTCCAAAGAGGAATAACAAGAAAATGCCATAATGAAATGACTTGTCTACTATATGCAAATATGATATGGAGAATAAATGCACAATTCATTAATCAAGTACAACCAATATGAACAATAATATTGCAATCAAAGACCTACAATTGCAATGGGGTCTTCCAAAATTGTGATATTCTTGGTAACCACAACAACTAAGTCTTGTAAATGTAGGATGTGTAGTATGTACAAAAGAAGTGACTAAATTACTTATCCACTTAAATGTAACAAAAATTTAGAGAATTTTTCTTTGATAAAGATGCATTAAATGCAAGACTAGCTAGGATTTATTATCAAAACCCTAGATTTTGAATGCTTACTTCCTAAACCACAAATTTTCTATGCAAGAATTCTTTTTGAAAACAAATGATATTTATGACATGCTATAGAAATTCAAGATCAGATTTGAAATGTAAATTATAGAAGAAAAATATGAAACAAGATCTTAATTACAAACCCTAGGTTTTGAATTTGACTAGGTTTTCCAAAAATACAATTTTTTTCACTAAACCCTAGCAAACAAGAGTTTTAAATCCAAGATGCGACACCATGAAATGATTAAATACTATAATACCAATCATATCTGATGCAAAATTAGAAATTAAATTCATTCTATGATGATGTAAAACATATGCAATGAAAACAATGCATAAAATATGCCTTTTTCTAAGCCTAAAATGCTTGAATTTTCACTTTTCAATGTAAATATGCAAGAATGTCTTTTATTAAACACAAAGATGATATGCTACAAAAAATTAAATCAATTTAATCATACCACAAATCATGTCGGGTTCACCAAAATGTTAGATAGAAAAGAGAGACTAGCCCAATAGATCAAACTAGTTCAAACCCTCTTCTATCCAACATTAGGACACAAGGTGAGCTTGGCTTCTACCCAAGAAGGAGAGGAAAACTATAGGGCTTTGTCCCTTTGTTGTATAGATAATAATTAACCAAATCCAACAATAAAACTAGGGAAAAATAATGAAACCCTAATTGAGCAAGATCAGAGCATAGCAGGCTATCAGAAGTGAAATCAGAGAAACTAAATGAACAACAGAGATGAGTAAACATATTAGAACAAGAAACAAGAGTCAAAATTCCATAGGAACCAAGGTGCTCATGTGCCCTAGACCTTTTTTAGGGTTTTCAGACTATGATAATTTTAGTGTCTTCATCTTCCTGTGTTCATGTCTCCTATAGCTTGATTTTTACAAATTCCTCCAGATCTGACTTGCACACACACAAGAAGGAAAATGGTTGGGTGCTATTTAGGACCTTGCCTAAGTCAAGCTCCATGAATTGTGTTTCCACCTCCACAATAGAAAATATGATAGATAAAGAGTGTGTGCCCTAGGAGGGCAGAGGCAAATCTGAAGTAGAATGGAATGCTAGAACAAAGTATGAAGGAAAAAAGTAACTATGAGCATGGAAACCCTAGTGTTGGGACCTAAAATTTCATACCAATTTTTGCAAAATTTTAGGTTCCCATATGAAAAAATCAATTTTAACACTCATAGATACACCTGCACAATGTGCTCAAGTGGCCTACTTTGAAGCATTGTAATTTGAAGCCTATTCATTTTCTTGCAAAATCACTTTGCAAGCATGATTACTTATCATATGTGAACACACATATCTGATTACAGCTTCCTATGACACGATTTAACTGAGTTTTGAGAAGTCAAGCTGAAGGGTTCTGGTAAGGTTTGTTACTTGCACAATGTGAAATCAGCCCGAGAGGTAAACTTTGGAGGTTGATATCTAGCAGCTAAATGATGATCCTGACAAACTAATTAGTGTTCCATATTTTCCTCGTGATAATGTACTTTCATGCCAGTTTTTGGGACCCCAACATCTTGTTTGCTATTTTTTCAAAATCAAAAGCAAATATAAAAAGTTCAGTTTCCATATCTGCATTTCTAGAAAGTTGCGGAGAGGTCAACTTTGGCTCTTAACATTTCATGACAGAAGATGGATGGTGAAGAATCCTCTTACACATGCACTCATCAAGCCTAAATGAACCAAACTCTCTAGTTACAACTTCCCAGGAGGAGATTTAATGGTCTTTTAAAATTGCAAGTTGGTGAGCTCGAATCAGGCTTTGACAGGGGCAGTTTTCAAGAAGGTTAATTTGGAAGGTAATATCTAGCAATCGGGTCATGTTCATAAAAAACCAATTGATGTCTCAAATTCTTCCCATGTGAATGTACTCACATGCCAATTCTCAAGGTCCCAACACTTCGTTTGATATTTTTTCAAAAGCAAATCCAAATGGATTTTACACAGTTCTGTGACTGCATTCCCAGGCAGCTTCAGAAAGTTCAACTTTGACATTTGATATCTTATGAAGGAAGAGGAATAATGAAAAATCCTTTTGCACACATGTTCACGTGGCCTAAATGAATTAATCCCTAGGACGGCAGCTTCTCAATATCAGATTTGATATTTTTCCAAAGAGGCAAAATAATAGGTTTCAGTTGAGTTTAAAACAGGTGCAAAACACGCTGAGTGAGTTACTTTGATTGCGAGCAGCTTTTAATCCCAATAACTTCATGCCAACCTGTCTGATGACCATACTCCCCTATCATAATTCAACATGTTGGTGTATTTTTGTGGCTCCGGGAGAAGTTTTGATTAGTTTTTCAGGCTAATTCCAAAGGCTAGTTGGCCTATTTTGATCACCATGCAAGGTGTGTGAAATGGAATTAAAAGAACTGGGAATACTTTTTATCCTTTTTCGTGATATAACAATTTGCTACAATGGACACAGTTTCAGCAAAAGTCTCACTGATGAACAAGAGCTATAAAAAAATTTTCATTGGCAAGACATCATATAGGTCTCACCGATGGAAAACTCATTGGCAAGAGATATACCATCGGAGTGAAAATCTCAAGTCATACCGATCTAACAAGTCTTGCCGATGGAGTCCTGTGAGATGAAAGGTTTATTCAAAGGAGAATAAATATTTACAAAAAGGTGTAAATAAAATAAAGAAGGTACATATAAAAAATTAAATGACATGAGACTATTATAAAATAAAATATAAACCTTATATTTTGTGGAAGGAGATAAAAGTGAACAATCATTGAATATTTTTGGAAAGTAAAATATTATTCAGGAAGAGTTAAGAGGGTATATAATGACCAAAGAGATATTTTCACTAAGGGATATAAATATACATAGATGAAGAGAATTGATTGAATGAGTAATTCTTTTACCTAGAAAATATTTTGCAGTGAAATATTTTCACCGAGGAATAGAGAACAGGGAAATCATTTTCACCCAAAATGTATATTTTTTCCAAACAAAGGTGAAAAGGCATATAGGTTTATATTGGCCAACAAAGGGATTAAAATTAAAGTATTATGAAATACTTTATTCTTCACGGAAAAGTATATCAAATATCTTTTAATTAAAACAAGGTGAATACATTCACGAGGAGGTAAACATTTATTAAATTTAATCAACTCTTGACATTGTAACATATTTTCACCAAGATGTGAAATATTTTCACAAGGTTGTTTGAAAAACAAGATTTTATGAGTGGTAATTGTTTCCTACCTGAAGAGTAAAATATGTTTATCGATTGGGTGAAAATATGAACAAAAGGATATGACAAATAGTTATATTCACATTGGGAAATTATTTTCATGAGAATACGAATGCCAGGAAGATTAATTAAATAAAGAATCAGAATGCATGCAGAATGAAGGCAAACCCTAACGAGGGTATTATTTTAATACAACTTCATAATTTTACTCCCATGAGTAAAATATTTCTATTCCAAAAATTAAAGGAGCATTGCCATGATGGTTGGTTCTTGTGAATATTTTACAAGAAAATTACATATATTACAATTGCAAGAGTCAAAGTTACCCCAAGAGATTAATATTGGCAAAATTATGGAGGAAGATGATGTCACCGTAAACATTGCAAAATAAAAATCTAATCGATGAGAGATAGCATATCGGAATGACTAAAAATAAGTCTTCCGATATGCCAATGGGTGGGCAAAAGCTGAATTTAATATATACTGCTAAAGATATATAGCCGAATTCCACAATCTTCACCAGAATCTTCGCATCCTGAAATGAGATAATAGCTTCGAAAAAGGATTGTAGTTAAACTATGCAAATCACACAGAAACCCTAAAGTCATTATCGGAGAGACTTACTATATCGGAGTAAGTTTTTTAAATCTCTCTGACTGCAAGGGTCACCGCGATGAAGAAAACCATGAGAGGCATTGCGGGAAGAGTCTTGCCGATAAATAGAACGATGGGTGAAACATATCAGAGAAACCAAAAGCATTGGGATGACATGTTAATTTCACAACGAAGGCCTGTGTTATGCCGATGGTGATAAAAGGCTATTCTAACATTGGGTAAATTTCATAGTGTTATGAAGTGGGTCCGAAAGCTGCATATTGCTAAGGTCAAAAGGAAAGTAAAAAAATATTAAAATAATTATCGGGAGCAGTTTTTCAATATAAAGTGAGTTATTGCAAAATCTATCAAGGCACGAAAGTTATTTTCCTAAAGAGTAAATTATTTGGAGAAGGGAAAATACGTTTTCATTAACAATAAGGAATAATAAAATATTCTCACAAAAAGACATAATGAACCTACAAGGTAAAGATTTCGTATAATGGAGATGAAATATTTTTGAAGAATTAACTGAATAGGTAAGTGTTCTACCTAATGAATATTTTCAATGTGTGAAAATACAAGTGAAACATTTTCACTGAGGGGTTATAAAATGAATAATCATTTTATTCGGAGAGCATTTTCTGATTGGGTTGAAACAAAGTTGCCAGCTAAAGAAGGATTATAATTAATTGTAATTAATTTTGCCGAGATACAAAGGTGAAAATTAAATTATTTTAATTTGCTGAAGGCAATTAACTAAAAGAAAAGAGATACCAAAAATTGCAACGGAAGAAATAAAGGGTTGTAACCCTAAAATCTCAAACTATATATGCCAGATGAAATCAAAGATTAGAGAATCATCAGTAGATTAGGATCAAGAGTAGACTAGGAAAAACATCAGTTAGATAACTGGATGGATTGACCAGTTGCCAAAATAAAATATTATGTTGTATATTGTAAAATCTTTCGAAACTGTATAGTGGAGAAAATGTATAAATAAATGATTTAATATTGGTGTCTATTGTTTGTTGAGCTGAGCAATTATTTGGTTGTCTCCATACTGTTATTTCTTTGTTATTTGAACCTGAGTTTCCAAGTTGATATTTCAGTTTCATCGAGACACACTTGTTGTTTTCGTGTAATCAAATTAATTGGTTTCCATTACAGATATAAAATCCTTTTGATTGATTACAGTAACCTGGAGGTAGCATTTGGATAGGTAAGAGCAGCCCTATAATTGTCAAGATTGCCATACTGTCTCCAACTCGATATTGTCTTGTTATTCAAATTGAGCATCAACTCCATTTGTCAATACACATTTGCTGTCATTGTGTGATTCTTTTGATCGGTTCCTTCAAGCAAGGATTAAAAAATCCTTTCAATAAGTCACAGTAACCTGGTAAGATTCAAGTGGATCACTAAGTAGAGTTTGTCAGTCACATTCTTGCACGTTTATACAAGCTATAAATAAACACAAGTGCCAAACAATTAGGAATGTAACCTATAAGTAAATCATATATCATATACACCTTGACTCCATTAGCCCAACAAAAATAGGCACTAGTCATACCAATTCCATTTTAGGATTCCATAAAATCTCATTCAAACAATTACATCTCAAATCTTAGTATTAGGAGTAGGAGTAGTTTAGAAGCTTGCATCTATTACATTTTATGCCATTGTGATAGATTTACTAATCCAATCAAGTCATATAGTGTTAAGTCTGCTTTAGTTACAAAGGTACACCCGCCTAGGTTTGCAGGACCTGAAGTGTAGGGAGCTAATATCTCTGTCAATTGGTCCAAAAACGTTGCAAATCCAAACATAGAGTCTGGCATCCTCTTAGGGTTAGCAACTTGCATTTTTGGGAACCAACACCTAGCATGCTTGATGCAGCATCACAACTTGACTCAAGAAGTTTGTGTAACTCCAAAGAAGTAGAAATATCTTCACAATACCTACAATAAGTTAGTGCCACAACAATAATCCACCATAGAGAGCTTTAGAAAAGAGTAGAGAGCATGAGAGAGAAGAAGAGAGAGTGCAAGAGTGCCTAGATTGCTTAGAGAACTTAGAATGTTCAAATGAACAAACTAACTTTCTTTTATATACATTCCCATTCACAAACGATGAATAAAACCAAATAAGGCTGACATAAGGTACCATTTAAGATGCCTTAAGTTGATATTCCTATAAAATAGGTTAAGGCTAAATGAGGGACCAGGGCGCTTGGGCGCCCTTGTCCTTTAGCCCCAAAAAACTTGGCACAAGTCATTTAAGGTGTTCTTAGGTCAGTTTCATAGTTATTTTGTTGGGTTTTATCATCGGGATCTAGAATTAATCATTTAATGTTTAGAAAGGTGTTGAAATAGGTCCTAATTAACAAGTGTAAACATTCAGGTCCACCCAGATGCTAAACTAAGTGTAAAATGCTAGTGTACACATTTTACGACATAACACATGAATAAAATATTAAATAGGGGGGACTTTGAGTTGCCCTCTAGTCCTGTTAGACCCTAGTGTTCTATGTTTTGTTTCTAGAATCATTTCTATCTCAGGGAGGTTGTTCTATTCCTTCTTCTAGTGTCCTAATTTATTGGACCATGGTAGCTATGAGGTTAACATGGGTTGTAGCTCTTGTTCTTGGTATTTCTCCCGTTGGTTGTGTGTTTTCATTATTTCCTCCATTTGCATGCTCTCTGCAGGTATTTTTTAATTGTTCCACTCATTGTGCAACATGTAGGGCCTCCTGAGCCTCCCTAGATTCTTACAGGTGTTTCTCTAAATGCCTTACTTCATCATCTAATTGTATTGCTATTTCTACATGCCTAGTCGATGCTTGATGGGTTTTTGATCTTATGATCACTTTGCATGCTCTACCATGTTTTGAATGTGTTGTTTGAGCTTCATGTTTTGAAGCAGGAATATTGAATCTAAGAGAATGATGACTCTCTTTTCTATCATTCTCATAGTCTGAGTCTTCATAATTGTAACAATTTTTAATCGGTGTCAATGGATTAGGTGGAACATATCTATCAAAGGAGGGCATCTTGGACTGTCTAGAGTGAATGATCCCTAGGTTTGCTTCAGATTTTGTCATATTCAAGGGTGCCTTAAACACCAAAAACAAATGGAATGAAGAGTGAAAATGTTGAAGGCAAAGAATAAAATGAAGAGAAATATGGTGAAGTGAAAATGTGAATGGAGCAATGGAAATGCTAAGATCTCCACCAAAAGGTTAAATTTTTCTTCACGTTGGGTTCACCAAAATATGCATCATTTGAAAAGAAACTGAGACAATTTTGTGGGTGAGTTATAGTCCAATGTGACACATGAACCATCCTTCTTGCTAAAGGAAACCTCCTAGTAACTCCAACTCATGTGGCAAGAGCCAATGGAGTAGAGATGAAACTAAGGTGTTATCCTATCCTCTTTCTTCATGGAGTAGGAAATCGTAGATGATGGTTGGGTTTTAGGCTTTGTGTATGTTCTATTGATTTTTTTGTTGAGATGTTTGATTGTTGTTGTAGTTGTGATGATTATATGACCTAAAGGGTCATGAGTCCTAAATCTCCTAAGCCTAACATGAAGGTTGTTTTTTTTGTTGAGGATCTTTATCATTCTAATCTTCTTTCTTGGACTCTTAAGACTTGTTGAATCAAGGGTTGTTGAGCTCTAATCCATTGTTGGTGTTCTAGTTCTTCCCTTCCTTATTCTTTGTTCAATTGTTGAATTGGATGAGGAGAATTCTCCTCAACCTTGTTGAGAACAAATTTGCTCCAATCTTCTATAATGCCAGTGCACATTGGCAAATAGGGGGAAATGTTGTTTGTTGAATGTGTGTGATGTCGATGTCTACCTCGTGATGTGATCAAGGGTTTTGTTTTCTATATTTGACTTGTACCTCATGATGTGATCGAGGGTTTGACCTTATTTGACTTGATATGTGTACCTTGTGATGGGATCAAGGGTTTAGTCTCTATGTTTGCTAATACTTTTGTAGTTTTCTTATGTGATGCAAACTAGATGAATGCAAAGCAACTTTTGTTAGGAACCTGCGTTTAACCCTTCTCTTTACTTTATTAGTATATTGCTGTTGAACGCATATGCTTTGTAAGTCATCCCATGAGTATATTGTATTATCCCACATTCATGGGGAGTAATAATTGTTTGGATTGGACTTAGTATATAAGTATGTGTTGAGGCCAATGAAGGCATCCACAAGTTTATTGTATTGAGCTTACTCAAAGGAGGTTGCCCCCTCGAAGTAGCCTACGATCTTATTTCGTGCATTTTTCATTATATTGTTGCAGGAGGTTCCTCTCATTTGGTATCAGAGCGCTTTCTTGGGCTCGTTGGGTGGAATTTTTGCCAAAAAAAAAATTTTACAGTGGCCTCTAGGTGCTGTGATTATTGCAGTAGTTCTGTTTTCTTTGCATCTGTATTGTTCATTTCAATTACAGGTTTGGATCAGGGAATAATCCCTATCTGCTTAGCTGTGGGAAGTGCCTGGGCATAGCCCTAAAACTCATTGTGAGGAGTACCACAGGAACCCCGAAGTAGCTGGCCCATTGAGAGGACCTGCTAGCGAAAAGGGCAACAACCCCTACTTGATTAACTAGTTCCCATCCATGAGCTAAACCAAGAGCTGTTGTTTGTGGCAAAGCAGTTATCAGTTTTACCTGAGCCATGGAGTGAGGGGTACTGCCCCAATACGCAAGCCATTAGACAACATTGGTAGTCTAGTGAATCCCCTGAACCTTTAGGAAGATGAACATACCTAGGGTCCATATCTAGTCAGCTGGTAAATAACCAATTGCATCTGTCTAGAGCCGTTGCAACTTTGTTTCCTCTAAAAATTCACTGGAAACCCTGAAATTCCATTCTACATATTTCCTTCCTTGAGGACCCTATCTGAAATTCTACTTAAAGCTAGAAATACCACATTTGTTTATTTTTAGGGTTTGCCATAACTTCTTCGATTCTCACCCAATCGCCTTCAAATTTTGCCACAGTGTTCATTTCCTATTTCTGCTTCTTTTTTCCCTCTTGGACAAATTTTCACATTCTTTCACCCTGCTTCTAAAATCCCCATTTTTTGCTTCCCTGTCCCTTAGAAAGTGTCCAAAACCTAGTCAAACCCCAATTACCCATCAGAGTTTTTCCCAAATCCAAATTTTCCTTTACTAAAAAAGTTTTTGTTTTTATTTTTCTACCCATTCCTAAAAAAAAAAACTCTTGGTTATGGTTGTCACTGGCACAGGAGCAAAAAACATGGAGGATGAACTTGCAGCCCTCAAG
Source organism: Cunninghamia lanceolata (assembly GCA_027924645.1). NCBI lineage: Eukaryota > Viridiplantae > Streptophyta > Pinopsida > Cupressales > Cupressaceae > Cunninghamia > Cunninghamia lanceolata. The sequence goes on from BSBN01000346.1 coordinate 1,356,938, forward strand.
ACCAAACTCCAAGATCTGGATGAAAAAATTCTCAGCCTCAATCTTTAGCATTCAGCTATGAACAATAGACGGTAGCCAGAGTCTTCTGCAGACACTGGGTTCTCTTCTTCCAGAAATTTTTCATGGGCCGAAGCTTGATTTTCCTTGCTTCAATGGTGATGATCCGACTGGATGGATATATTGGGCAGAACAATATTTCAGTCTACATAATACTTTAGATGTCAACAAAGTCCCACTTGCATCCTTTCATTTGGAACATGAAGCTCTTCAATGGTTCTGTTGGTACATCAAGGCTCATAAAAAGCCAAAATGGACAGATTTTTGCAAACTCATTTTGCAATGATTTGGCCCTAGTGCTTTTGATGACTTCACAAGAGCACTCACTAAACTTCACCAAACTAGCACTATGAGAGAATATCAGACCAAATTTGAGAAACTGGCCAATCACACAGAGGGATTGTCTGATGAATTTTTCAGGAGTTATTTTGTCAGTTGTCTGAAGGATGCAATCTGATTTGAGGTTAAAATGTTCCATCCCAACACAATGATGGAAGCCCTAGGGTTGGCTAAGTTGGTGGAGGACAAGATCATAGCTCAACAACGCTCCAAATCCACTTTTGTTCCATTTAGAAATATGGTTTCCCAAAGACCTCCAATCACGCTAGCTCCTAAAACAACTCCTATCAAGCATTTGTCTGAAGCAGAGATGATGGCACATAGAGAAAAAGGGCTTTGTTATAATTGTGATGAGAAATTCACTCGGGGACACGGATGTGTTGAGCAAAAGCTCTATCTCTTGGATGTGGATTCTCCACCTACAACTGAAGTTTATGAAGATGATCAGGATACAATAGATGATTAGGTTGACATTTAGTAGCTGCCTGTTGACCCTCCTCAAGAAGAACACCCAGAGATCTCTCTCCATGCTTTAGCAGGAGTCACCACCCCACAAACCATGCGGGTCAAGGGTTACTTCAAGAAGCTCCCTCTTACAATACTCATTGATTCTGGTAGCACTCATAACTTCATTGTCCCCAGATCGCCAAATAGGATGACTGTTTTGTCCATCCTTGCTCCAACTTTGAAGTCATGATTGCCAATGGGGGCACATTACCTTGCAAAGGGAAGTGTCGCAATGTGCGTATCTCTATTGGAGATTATAACCTGTGCTCTGACATGTTTTCCTTGCCCTTAGGTGGATGTGATGTGGTTTTGGGCACTCAATGGTTATGCACACTTGAACCCATCTTATGGGATTTTGCTAAACTTTGGATGCAGTTTTCAGACAATGGGTAAAAACACACATTGAAGGGATTACAACCAGGGTCTCTCAGCATCATTAGTTCACATCGCATGGAAAAGCTCCTTAAGAAGAATTCACATGGTGTTATCGCTTAGCTTCATTCCATTCAGATACAACCACCAGCAGTCTCCACTAGTCCTTCAGATCTACAATGAATTTTGGATAGATATGCATGTGTCTTTGCTGAACCAGTGGGATTGCCACCTTCATGACCAGAGGACCATCATATTTAGCTCCTTCCTGGAAGTGTTCCTCCCAACATCAGGCCCTACCGCTACCCATTTCACCAAAAGATAGAGATTGAGATGCTCGTTCAGGACTTAGTAAAGCAAGGTATTATTCACCCTAGTACTAGTTCCTTTTCTTCACCAGTTCTTCTTGTCCACAAAAAAGATGGGTCATGGTGCCTCTGCATTGACTTTCGAGCACTTAATCACATCACAATCAAGGATAAGTTTCTGATTCCTGTTGTTGATGAGCTTCTTGATGAGCTTCATGGCGCTCATTTTTTCTCGAAGTTGGATCTTCGTTTTGGGTATCACCAAATTCGGGTTCATGAGGATGATACCCCTAAAACGGCTTTCCGTACGCATGATGGCCACTATGAGTTTTTGGTCATGCCTTTTGGCCTCACTAATGCTCCTTCCACATTCCAGGCATTGATGAATAAAATATTCCGGCCCTACTTGCAAAAATTCATTCTGGTCTTCTTTGATGATATCCTCATCTATAGTAAAACATGGGCTGAGCATCTCTAGCATCTGGATCTTGTACTGCAACTTCTCTCTGATCATCATCTCTGTGTAAAACAGTCTAAATGTGCTTTTGGGTAGGAGGAAGTGGAGTATCTCGGGCATATTGTTTCATCCCAAGGGGTTTGAGTGGATCCTGCCAAAATAGATGCCATGAAAAATTGGCCGCATCTTGAGACACTCAAGAGCCTCCATGGTTTTTTGGGATTGACTGGCTACTAATGCAAGTTTGTCAAGGATTACGGGAAGATTGCAACTCCATTAACAACTCTATTGAAAAAGGATGCTTTTACATAGACACATGCTGCTGAGTGTGCATTTGAAAAACTAAAACAAGCTATGTGTACTACACCTATTCTAGCTATGCCAGATTTTTCCAAGACCTTCACTATTGAGAGTGATGCTTGCGGCAATGGACTTGGTGTTGTTCACCTTCAAGATGAACATCCTATTACATTCACCAGAAAAGCCCTTTTAGGTAAGAATTTAGTACTCTCTACAAATGAGAAGGAAATGATGGCTATTTTGCATGCAGTATAGAAGTGGCGGCCATACCTATTAGGGAATCATTTCTGCATCAAGACTAATCATCAGAGTCTGAAATATTTCCTAGAACAATGGGTCTCCTCCCCAGCACAACATAAATGGGTTAGCAAACTCATGGGTTATGACTATGTGATCACTTACAAGAAGGGTAAGGACAATATTGTGGCGAATGCTCTTTCTCGTACATTTGATGACCAAGCTTCTCTTTCAGCTATTTCAATGCCTGTTCTAAATTAACTGGAATCTGTCTAGCAGGGCTATGTCAACGACTCTTCATTATCTCAAATCATCCAATAGTTGGCCAATAACCCTTCTATTGTACCACATTACTCTTGGGATGGTGCTTCTCTGAGATACAAGGGTCATCTGGTGCTTCCCCAGAACACAGATCTTGAACAGGCAGTCTTCTATGAACTCCATGCTTCTCCATCGGTAGGGCACTCTGGGTTCCTCAAAACTTATGAGAGGGCATGATGTAACTTCTTTTGGAAGAGAATGAAAAGGGCAATTCAATAGATGGTGGTTGAATGTGATACTTGCCAGTGCAACAAGGGTGAAACGACACTCCTTCTTGGATTGCTCAAACCCTTGCCCATCGCTACATGGATTTGGACAGATATTTCTATGGATTTCATTGAGGGGCTCCCTAAATCTGGAGGGAAGATAGTGATCTTGGTTGTAGTTGATCGCCTCTCCAAATATAGTCATTTTTGTGCCCTTAGCCATCCCAATACCGCCTCCTCCATCACACAGATTTTCATGGATTAGATCTTCTGTCTTCATGGAATCCCTTCTTCCATTGTCTTAGATCGTGATGCCACTTTCACTAGTCATTTTTGGACAGAACTATTTCGCCACACTGGCACCAAACTGAAGATGAGTTCAGGGTATCACCCACAAACAGATGGTCAAACTGAAGTTATTAACAAATGTTTGGAAACTTATCTTCATTGTTTCACCTCAGAACAATACCATCAGTGGGCAAAGTGGCTCCCTCTCGCTGAATGGTGGTATAATACCTCCTACCACACTGCATCTAAAATGACTCCATATGAAGTAGTCTATGGTCAGGCACCACTAGTGCTCCTTCCATACACCCCCAGCAGTTCACTAGTTCAGGCAGTTGACACAGTTCTCCGAACGTAAGATCAAATTCTTCACATTTTGCAGGACAATCTTCACATGGCAAGAAATTGAATGAAATAACAAGCTGATCAACACCGTTCTGAGCGCACTTTTCAAGTAGGTGTTATGGTTTTTCTTCATCTATAGCCATACAAGCAATCCTCCCTGAAACTCAAAGGGCATCATAAGCTGGCTCCAAAGTTCTATGGGCCATATAAGGTTCTTTAGAAGATTGGGTTAGTTGCTTATAAATTGGAGCTTCCTTCTTCCTGCATTCATCCTGTATTTCATGTCTCCTATCTAAAGAAAGTTCTTGGCACCAACATCAGAGCACAAACTATTTTATCAGAATTGGATAATGAAGGATCCATTATTTTGTAGCCGGAGGCAATCCTTGACAGGCACACTCATCAGCTTCTCTCTCGATCCATCACAGAGGTATTAATTCAGTGGCACATATTGCAACCAGAGGATGCTACATGGGAACCACTCCTTCAGATTCAGCAACAATTTCCACATCTTAAGCTTTGAGGACAAAGCTTTTCTAAGAGGAAGGGGATGTTAGGAACCTGTGTTTAACCCTTCTCTTTATTTTATTAGTATATTGTTGTTGGACGCATATGCTTTGTAAGTCGTCCCATGAGTATATTGTGTTATCCTACATTCATGGGGAGTAATGTTTGTTTAGATTAGACTTAGTATATAAGTATGTGTTGAGGCCAATGAAGGCATCCATGAGTTTATTGTATTGAGCTTGCTCAAAGGAGGTTGCCCCCTCGAAGTGGCTGCGATCAATAAATTCCTTCTGTGTTCTGTTATTTCTGTTATTTTGTGCATTTTTCATTATATTGTTGCAGGAGGTTCCTCTCAACTTTTGATTCCTTTTTCCAATTCAAATAAAAGAAAGTTGTCTAATTAAATAGGAATGGAAATATGAATCCAGCTATATGTGTTTTCTCATATGCAATCTAGTCCTATGTTTTTGTGTTTTTGTGAAGCGATTTTGAATCTAATCTAGAAATTAAAATTACAAGAATTGAAATGTAATCTAATCAATGGAAATGCAACTAAGGTAAACAAATGGTAATATAATTGCATGAAAGTATATCCTATCAACGAAAGAGCAACACAAAGATTACTTTCCCAAGAGCTGGAGTGTGAGGTAATTACTATTTGAAAGTAAGAAAAACCTAGTATAATGAAGATGGTAGTGCCTGGGTTGACCCCTCAAAAGTCCTTGTTTGGTAACCCTCTCTCCCTCTATAGTAGTGAGGTCCTCCTCTTGGTGACAGAGATGAAAAATGGGAGCAAAATTTATAGAATGGAAGCTATGGATGCTTTGATAACAAATGGGCATAAGAATGCCTATGAAGCACTATGGCTTGAAGGTTTGAAGCTTTGAGATGAATTGGGCATAAGAATGCCTACGAAGTGTAATGGCTTGGAGCTATGAAGCTAAATGCAAAAATGGAAAAGGCTCATGGTGTCCTACATGAGCATTAATGCTATGGAGACAAAGAAAAGCAAAGGAAATCAAGAGCACAATACTAAATTTTTCCTCCTCAAATGCATAGAAGAGGGGGTATTTATAGGTGTGAGAATCAAAACAATGGTGGAGATGATTGGAGAGTTAACTCATTTGATTGAAGAGTTAATAGGCTTGATTGGATAGTGAACTAGGTTTGATTGGGAGTGAACTAGCCTTGATAACCTTTATTAGAAGAAGAAATGGAGTTAGCATGAGATTGATTGGGAGATGAGTAGAATTGATTTGGAGATGAGTAGAATTGATTTGGAGTTAGAATGGAGTGATTGGGAGTCTTGAATCAGTCAGAAGAAGTTAATTGCCATTTAGGGAAGGTGACTCATGTAATTAGAGCTTAATTTGGAGCAAATTTGGACCAGAACTAGAAGAAATTTTGCAAGTCAAAAGATGATAGGGTCACCCCTTTCAAGAAGTGGGTCACCCCTTTCACTAGGGAAAGTCACCCTTGGAGTTCCTATTTAAGTGGCAGGGTCACCTTGGGAGATCCTTCAGTAACAAGGGCAACCCATAAAGGAGGAGAGAGATAAAAACTTGAAGTTGGGGATGGAATTGGGAGGTTAATTAGATGATTCTAAAGGCTCTAAATGGTGCAAATACCACTAGGGAACATAAATTTCCCCCTCTTGTGAAGCGAATTGGTGTGTTATTGGGGCTAAAGAGTGACAAAAGTGACTTGTCAAACTTTGGATGGAAGACAAGCTAGAAGGTGTGCAAGACTAAAGAAGATTAGTTCGAAGGCTAGAAAAGCACAAATGAAATGAAAAATGAATCAAGAAATATCACCAAGAGGAAAACTGCTGAGAGGTGTATATATATCCAGGCTTACATGTACGTGATTAGGACTATAGCTCATCCTTGGGTTGCCATGTAGGCTTGTGCATCTTTTTAATACTTACAAGTACAAATATCTTGTTTCTTATGCACAATTTTTTCAAATTTTGTTTCTTGTTGCATTATTATTGCCATCATGTTTCACATTTCTCATTTTTGGTAACATAGGTGTATAGAAAAACAACTAACCATTATGCCACTACAACAAACCCTTCTATCTTATATAATTATTTCTTGACTTCATTTTTCAATAATGCTAATCTTGAGCTTAAAAGCACTTTGATGAAGGCTTCTTAATATGGAAGTACTATCTACTGATTTGATGGAGGCTACTTAAAATGTAAGTACTATGTGTCGATTTGATGGAGGCTACTTAAAATGGAAGTATTATGTGTTGATTGTACACAAGGTTTATGAAAGTAGCAAATGGTATTATGATCTTAATCAGCTTAAAAGCACTTTGATGAAGGCTTCTTAAAATGGAAGTACTATCTACCGATTTGATGGAGGCTACTTAAAATGAAAGTACTATGTGTCGATTTGATGGAGCCTACTTAAAATGGAAGTATTATGTGTTGATTGTACACAAGGTTTATGAAAGTAGCAGATGGTATTATGACCTTAATCAGCTTAAAAGCACTTTGATGAAGGCTTCTTAAAATGGAAGTACTATCTACCGATTTGATGGAGGCTACTTAAAATGAAAGTACTATGTGCCGATTTGATGGAAGCTACTTAAAATGGAAGTATTATGTGTTGATTGTACACAAGGTTTATGAAAGTAGCAGATGGTATTATGACTTTAATCAGCTTAAAAGCACTTTGATGAAGGCTTCTTAAACTAGAAGTACTATCTACCGATTTGATGGAGGCTACTTAAAATGAAAGTACTATGTGCCGATTTGATGGAGGCTACTTAAAATGGAAGTATTATGTGTTGATTGTACACAAGGTTTATGAAAGTAGCAGATGGTATTATGACCTTAATGAGCCACCATCAGATTATAAAAAATATTACATCAAATCTTTTTCTCAAGATTGACCCAATGTATAAAAGTGAGGATGTTTGTAGTTGAAAAATACATGATGTTTGGAATATTGATAGATTGTAATAAGCTCAACACATTCACCTTGTTTGTAGAGACCATTTACATTAAAAAAGGGTGTTTGTGAACAAGTTGAAGTACTAGTGCTACATTTCACAGCACTACAAGATGTCCAACAGAATCACATAATTTTCAAACTCACTACACAACAAATAAACTATGGCTAACAATGGTATTTGTAATGATAGGTATGTTTCTTTCTTTTAATTTTTTTCTTCTATTAATTACTTCTCTTATTTGAGTTTCTAGAGTAGCAATGAAACTGTCCCATGGGTATGCCCTGCTTCACTTTAGCTCTCAATACTAGTTGTTATAATTTTACTTCTAGATATATGTACAAATCGTTTTAATGTAATATTATGCCTCCAAAACACTTGGAATAAAAAAATACAATATATTAAAATAATCTATATGCTTAACCTACACTTACATCCTTTTCCTTGTGGATTGATCATGACATAGATAATTACTTTGGTTATTTCTATAATAGATTTAGCAATTTCAATAAAAAAATACAAAATTTTAAAAAATCTATTGGCATAACCTATGATTTATATGTCTTTCTCTGTGAATTTCTAGGAAAGCCCCTTTTAGTAGTGAAATTCATGTCATATTTTTTTGATCTCCTTTGGATAAGTTTTATTTAAAAAACTTGATTTTGAAGTTCTCTCTGAAGCAAAACGGAAAAAAAATCATCTGCCATCATATTTAAGCTCTATTAAAGTCTGTCTAATAATATTTCAATGTTAAGGTTAAAGTAGTGGTAGAGGGACCGATGAAGAGGCCTTAAGAATTTTTCCAAACAAGGTCTATAGTTTGAACCCTACTAGTGATATTGGTTCATTGAGAGATGATCAAGAAGGCCTGCAAGCTAGGCTCGTCAATACCCTATCTAATAGATAACCACGTAGGCTACATGCTAGGCCTTCCAATGTCACTCCTAGGGTTCAAACTACAAATCTTGCTTGATAATAGCAAGATCTTCATCGGTCCCTCTACCACTGCTTTGATCTCAATGTTATAATATTATTACACAAACTTTAACAGAGTTTAAATATGATGGCAGATGATTTAAAGGAGATCAAGAAAATATGACATAAATTTAATGAAAGTGCTTTCTTGCGAATATGTTGGCTATTAATCTAAATATAGAAATCAGCCAAACGTAATTATCTATGACAATGATATATCCACAGGGAAGGACATTTAAATCATAGGTTAAGCCCATAGATTTCATAAACATTAAATATATTTCTATTGGATTTGCTTAATCTAAATACAGAAATGATAAGTAACTTTGATCAATCCAGAGGGAAATGCATGTAAATGTAGGTTATTTAAATATATTGTATTTTTCTATTTTAAGAGCATTATGTTACATTAAAACTATCTATACAGATAAAATAGTGATCTGTACAGGTGCCAAAAATACCTAGAAATATTAAAACAACAACTACCTGTATTAACAACTAGGGTGAAGTATGCTACATCCTTAGGAGAGTATTGTTGCTACTCTAAATACCCAAATAACAGAAGTAATTAGTAGAAGGAAAGAATTAGAAAAAACACATACTTACAATTACAAATGCCATTGTTAACCATAGTTTCCTTGTTCTGTAGCGAGTTTGAAGATTATTGTTTCTGTTGGACATACTGCAGTGCCATGGAATGTAACACCAACACATTCAACTTGTTCACAAACACCATTTTTAATGGTAGAAAGACTCTACGAAGAAGGTGAATGTGTAGAGCTTGTTACAATCTACCAGTACTCCAAACATGCACTACAATATCATGTATTCTTCAACTGCAAAAAACCCACTGCTGCAAACTTAGTGTTGGTAAACAGATTTGTTGCTTGAAAATAATCTTCTTGAGTAACTCTATTCACCCTTTTTATTAGCAACAACCTACTCACAACAGTTGAAGAATCGCAGGTCTTGTCAATTCCTCTTTGCATTTAAGAGGGGCAGCTCCCTCGTATGATAGGGGTATTTGGATTTTCTGGAATTATAAGAACAAAAACAAAGAAATAACAAACACTAATGATGAAATAAGAGTTAAACTTATGAATTTAAGTTCCATGCATCCAAGTAGAGATACCAAAACTTGATGCAAAATATCTTTCTCACAATGTAACTTTGAAAGGAAAGCATATGATCATTATCGATTAAACATACGAATACCAATAACAACACATGAAATCGAGTTGAACACGCATTCAAAACATTTCTTTATTGCTTTCAAACTTGAATAACACTATTCAAGTCTTTCATACACTGTCATGTGAAAAAGTGGAACCCCCTTTGATTGAATCACAATGATATATTTTTAGGTGAGGTTAGTAACCACTTAGGGTAACTACCTAAACCACTTTTTAATAACTACTTGAATTAACTACCTTCATAAATGCCCTAATTTTGAATAACTAACTTTCTTTCACAAAGCTAGTCGCTTAGAGTAACTACCTTGCTTAGGCACTTGAAATAACTACTTTGTAAGAAAGAGTTAGGATGAACCAAGGGCCCTTGGACTTGAAAGAAGTGAACCTGCTCAAAATGGTGGAGCAAATTAATGTAGTACTTGCGAAGAATAAATGAAGCACTTGTGGTAGTGCGAGGAATGTTAAGCACAACTGTGATCTCCTTCCATTTTCTATCATTTATGACCATTTGCAGTCCTCCACGAGCAGTTACTTCCCTGTATAATAAATAGAGTTCTAGATCCTTACTACCAATCTTTCGAATGCTAATTCCAAAGCTCCCAATTTTGGTGTTATTGGAGATGATGCCGGCGTAGGTCTTGGAAGATACTTGCAAAGGTTGTGGAACAAATTTTCAATAGCCGAATGCATATATCTGAAGTCAATGTTGTCCATGAGATGAAATTTCTTCGAGGCAATTTGTCAAACAGCTAACGTGCTTCCTCTATTCTTCCACATGATCAAGATCAATCGAGGCACTTATTACATATGAGAAAAATCCATTTTCAATTATGCTTTGATGGATGTCCATACCCTATTGCGAATATCCCATCTTGGCACGGGCTGGGAGCATGCTGGCAAATGTTATGGAATCTGGCTTTCCACCTGTGAATGGAATCACTTGAAAGTTTTAAACACCTTTTGAACAAATCATTTTTGTACATATCCTGAGTGTTTTATAATATCTGGAAAACCTTTCATTCGAAAGTTCTCATTTTGACACAGGTTGTGGTTTGGGTTTACTATAGTCGGCTATGTTTGCTTGGAAGTTTATGAAGTCTTTTCAACAAAACCATTTTATGCATAACCCGCGGTCATTGCATTTTCTGAGATGACATTTATTTGAGGCATTCTTTTAAATTATTGCCAAAGGTTGTCTATGCATTCACATTTTGCGTGTATGTCTCCTAGAGCATTTCAAACCGTAGTAGTATCTAATAAAAATCCACCTTCCATTATGCTTTGCTGGGTGTCCATACCTTATTCCAAAGCTCCTCTATTGGCATAATCTGAGAGAATGCTAGAAAACATTGTGAAACCGTCTCTTACACCTACCAAGCATATTTGCTTGAAAGATTCTAAAGCATTTTCCATAAATCCATTTTGTAGTATCCTGTAATAGTTGTATTCCATGAAGTGATATCTCTGTTGAGGTGCCTTCAAAATAGTCCGAATGTCTTCAAAAGAGTTTACCTGCCTCCATTTTATACTGCCATTTCTTTAGGTGGCCTAGAAAGCGTTTCAAATGCCATGTTTGTGCTTCTATATTTAGATCAAAAACACATTCAAAGCTCCCATTTTGGAAAGTAGAGAAAGAGATGGTATTAAAGGTTATGAAACAATTTCTGCACTAGTTTATTGCATCCGCTTCAAGGTTTCTGAGAGCTTTTCAATGAAACCGTTTCTCACATATCCTCCAATCATTGCATTCTAGTTGGTGACATCTCTTTGAAGTATATTATTTGCAAAGGTCTACTATGGGCTTTGTCTTTTGTTTCCTATTCTGAAAATGTGTTCATCAGAGCAGTTCAAACTCAAAACACTTAAGCATGATATTCCCCTTCAATAGAGCGGGTTGTGGAATGCAGCTTGACACCTGACGATTGTATTTACTTGAAAGTTTCTAAATCTTTCTCAACAGATCCATTGTTCATCCTGCTTCAAAAGCTCCCATCTTTGCATAGGCTACATGGAGATGCTGGTGATGGTCGTGGAGTCCCATAACCGCTCCTAAATAAAGACTTGGAAAGCCTTTGCCACCGGTCTATATAACCGTTTCCTCACATGCCGAATATTGGGCATCATGGGTGAAATGAAGTGTTTGGATGTTTGTTTAAGTTATGACGAGGCACTTCTTAAAAAAGTTCTCGGGGATCGTTAGTGGTTATGAAACGAATGACAACACTTGACAATTAAAACAACGGGTTCATTCATCGGCGGTAAATGTTAGTTTAATTATTGATAAAACTTGTCGATGGAAACATGAGACCAACAACTGGCTCTAACTGGGGATGAGGACTGTAAAGGACTCGGGATGAACCTAGAATCATCTGGAAATGAACAGTGCCTTAAATTCATTGGGCAAATAGAGTCAGGATATAACATGATGTTCAGGAGAACAAGGATACCCAAAGAGACAAAAGGACAAATGACAAAGGACACCAGAGATGAGGCAAATGACAAAAACTAACAGAAACTGAAACAAGATAGACACAACAAAAACTCCTAATTAACCTATCTACATGGTAGGTGATTCCTACCTCAGACTGCTTCAAGAAGATCATGTGAAACCATTAACAGGCTGAGAAAAATAGGCACCTGTATGAAAAAGAGATGTGCACGAGTGAGGCACCTGGTGACTCAGTAGACATTTCAGGATGGTGAGAAAAATGAAATGTGAGAAATATGAGGACTCCTTGAGTAGTATGCCAAACAACCATTTCTTGTTATAAGCATCTGAATCTTTCCAAATTGAACTGGTGTTGCTCTGTGTAGCTTCAGACATATCTTCATGCATCATGTTGAGCACACCAATGTCTTCTATCTGAAGATCTTTTTGATAATCTGGTTTGCAATAAATTATCCCATGAATTGGACAACCTTCATACAATTTGTGATGTGAAGAAATCCATGTAGACACACCCATTGAACCATGCTTTTGAATATCAACTTGAGAAACATTTGTGGGAATGCACTCATTCACAAATAAAGGATTAAGGTAGACACCTTGGCTATAGAGGGAATCATTGTCTAAATCTTTCAAGCACCAACTTGGGACATAAACATCATGAGAGTTAACTTTATTGAATTCCTCCATTGGATTATCCATTACCTCATTACTTGCTTCATTGTTGGCACAACTCCCACAACTATCCTCTGAAATAGGGGTGGCTTCTTGATCTAAAGATTTGAAAAGAGGATTGCTATGAACTCTAAATGTTCCATAAGACAAAGATTGCGCTTCTAACATGACATGGACATTTGTTAATGTATCTACATAGCTTTCAATTTTAACTTGCTCAATATTCTGTGGACCCGGTGATTCTTCTCCATGGAATTCTTCATGAAATCTGAAAACTTCATACTCCAATTGCATGTATGATAAAGAGTGAATGTTTGATGATTCATCTTTATTTTGAAGTTGATCTTTGACTTTTGTATTAACTGTACCACTAATTGAAACTCTATCAATATCTTCAAAAGTAAAGGTCTCCGTTTCTGAAGTGAAGGAAGATATTTGCAAGGGTTCAATTATGGTTGCCTCTGCATTGGTTATAATAGTACAAAGTTGTCCAATAGACGTTATATCTCTAATTTCACCAACAGATCTTTCTGCCTTAGCCATTGGTGATGTAGGAATATCTTGTCCATATAGAAAGTCATCATCAGAAGTATTAAGACACCAGTTTGGGACAAAAACTATATGAGATTGATCTTTATTCTTTTCTTCTTCATCATTTTCTTGAAGCTTGGGCTGCATGGAATTCTTGAAATTATTTACTTCTCCTTTAAGATCTTTGTTTTCAGGTTCATGGAAGACTTCTTCTTTAACATGTGATAAAGGAGAGAGGATGACATCTTCTTCGCAATGAAAATCATCATTAGGAGTCTTGAGAGGCCAATTTGTGATGGAAACTTCATGAAAGAGATCTTGTGGTACTATTTCATGATCATTCTCCTCTTGGTCAGATTGCATGCATGTCAAGAGAACACTTTGCAACTCTTCTTCATCTTCTTTGTTTACACTTTGGTCCAAAATTTCTTCTGCATTCCCTTGAACATTAACCATGTCATGGGAACCTTCCACGAAAGATATAGTTGTCGAACCGGAGCAAGTTGTCACAAGAGGAGTGACATTCTTCAAAGAAACTGAGAACATGTCATCGTCTGGATAGAATTCTTCTTCATCATTGCATGTTTCCATACAATCTTCTTCTTCTATCTTCATCACTTCTTCTTCTTGGTCTTCCTTAAGTGGACATGCGTGTTCCGATGAGTCTCTTTCAAAGACTTCCTTCAATATAGGTTCATTTGTAGGAAAAGTCTTTGCCTCTTCATTGCTGTCCTCATCACGCAAATGATGTATTTCAGCATAATTTCTTTTATCTTCTAGTGCATGAATCTCTTCTGATAGGGAGTTTTGATCATGAGCAAGAAAATGAGTCTCTTTCCCATCTTTTGCTTCAATCTTCTGCAATATTTGAAGCAAAGAAGGATGAACTTGATTAGTATCGAGTTGCATGCCACCATAGAAATTCTTCAAAAACTCTACTTGCTTAGGTCATCAAGAACTTGATTTTGTTGAGCAGAGGACGTAGGAGAAGGATAATCTTCATCATCATTATCACTGTCTGATTCAGGAAGTTGCATGTTATGTATTTGGGTTCTTCGATACCAAACCATCTTCTAGGATTCTTCTTTCAGATAGAGTCGCCAATCTTCTTTTCTGGGGAGATACTTGTATATTCTTGAGGAATAAAAAGGCACCAACGCTTCAACGCTTTTCCCTAGCAGAGTCGCCAAAAATCTGTTGGTAAATAGATTTGTTGCTTGAAAATAATCTTCTTGAGTAACTCTATTCGCCCTTTTTATTAGCAACAACCTGCTCACAACAGTTGAAGAATCGCAAGTCTTGTCAATTCCTCTTTGCGTTTAAGAGGGGCAGCTCCCATGTATGATAGGGGTATTTGGATTTTCTGGAATTATAAGAACAAAAACAAAGAAATAACAAACACTAATGATGAAATAAGAGTTAAACTTATGAATTTAAGTTCCATGCATCCAAGTAGAGATACCAAAACTTGATGCAAAATATCTTTCTCACAATGTAACTTTGAAAGGAAAGCATACGATCATTATTGATTAAACATACGAATACCAATAACAACACATGAAATCGAGTTGAACACACATTCAAAACATTTCTTTATTGCTTTCAAACTTGAATAACACTATTCGAGTCTTTCATACACTGTCATGTGAAAAAGTGGAACCCCCTTTGATTGAATCACAATGATATATTTATAGGTGAGGTTAGTAACCACTTAGGGTAACTACCTAAACCACTTTTTAATAACTACTTGACTTAACTACCTTCATAAATGCCCTAATTTTGAATAACTAACTCTCTTTCACAAAGCTAGTCGCTTAGAGTAACTACCTTGCTTAGGCACTTGAAATAACTACTTTGTAAGAAAGAGTTAGGATGAACCAAGCGCCCTTGGACTTGAAAGAAGTGAACCTGCTCAAAATGGTGGAGCAAATTAATGTAGTACTTGTGAAGAATAAATGAAGCACTTGTGGTAGTGCAAGGAATGTTAAACACAACTGTGATCTCCTTCCATTTTCTATCATTTATGACCATTTGCAGTCCTCCACGAGCAGTTACTTCCCTGTATAATAAATAGAGGTCTAGATCCTTACTACCAATCTTTCGAATGCTGATTCCAAAGCTCCCAATTTTGGTGTTATTGGAGATGATGCCGATGTAGGTCTTGGAAGATACTTGCAAAGGTTGTGGAACAAATTTTCAATAGCCGAATGCATATATCTGAAGTCAGTGTTGTCCATGAGATGACATTTCTTCAAGGTAATTTGTCAAACAGCTAACGTGCTTCCTCTATTCTTCCACATGATCAAGATCAATCGAGGCACTTATTACATATGAGAAAAATCCATTTTCAATTATGCTTTGATGGATGTCCATACCCTATTGCGAATATCCCATCTTGGCACGCGCTGGGAGCATGCTGGCAAATGTTATGGAATCTGGGTTTCCACTTGTGAATGGAATCACTTGAAAGTTTTAAACACCTTTTGAACAAATCATTTTTCTACATATCCTAAGTGTTTTATAATATCTGGAAAACCTTTCATTCCAAAGTTCTCATTTTGACACAGGTTGTGGTTTGGGTTTACTACACTCGGCTATGTTTGCTTGGAAGTTTATGAAGTCTTTTCAACAAAACCATTTTATGCATAACTCGCGGTCATTGCATTTTCTGAGATGACATTTATTTGAGGCATTCTTTTAAATTGTTGCCGAAGGTTGTCTGTGCATTCACATTTTGCATGTATGTCTCCCAGAGCATTTCAAACCGTAGTAGTATCTAATAAAAATCCACCTTCCATTACGCTTTGCTGGGTGTCCATACCTTATTCCAAAGCTCCTCTATTGGCATAATCTGAGAGAATGCTAGAAAACATTGCGAAACCGTCTCTTACACCTACCAAGCATATTTGCTTGAAAGATTCTAAAGCATTTTCCATAAATCCATTTTGTAGTATCCTGTAATAGTTATATTCCATGAAGTGATATCTTTGTTGAGGTGCCTTCAAAATAGTCCGAATGTCTTCAAAAGAGTTTACATGCCTCCATTTTATACTGCCATTTCTTTAGGTGGCCTAGAAAGCGTTTCAAATGCCATGTTTGTGCTTCTATATTTAGATCAAAAACACATTCAAAGCTCCCATTTTGGAAAGTAGAGAAAGAGATGGTATTAAAGGTTATGAAACAATTTCTACATCAGTTTATTGCATCCGCTTCAAGGTTTCTGAGACCTTTTCAATGAAACCGTTTCTCACATATCCTCCAATCATTGCATTCTAGTTGGTGACATCTCTTTGAAGTATATTATTTGCAAAGGTCTACGGGCTTTGTCTTTTGTTTCCTATTCTGAAAATGTGTTCATCAGAGTAGTTCAAACTCAAAACACTTAAGCACGATATTCCCCTTCAATAGAGCGGGTTGTGGAATGCAGCTTGACACCTGACGATTGTATTTACTTGAAAGTTTCTAAATCTTTCTCAACAGATCCATTGTTCATCCTGCTTCAAAAGCTCCCATCTTTGCATAGGCTACATGAAGATGCTGGTGATGGTCGTGGAGTCCCATAACCGCTCCTAAATAAAGACTTGGAAAGCCTTTGCCACCGGTCTGTATAACCGTTTCCTCACATGCTGAATATTGGGCATCATGGGTGAAATGAAGTGTTTGGATGTTTGTTTAAGTTATGACGAGGCACTTCTTCAAAAAGTTCTCGGGGATCGTTAGTGGTTATGAAACGAATGACAACACCTAACAATTAAAACAACGGGTTCATTCATCGGCGGTAAATGTTAGTTTAATTATTGATAAAACTTGCCGATGTAAACATGAGACCAACACTTAGGAATGCTGTTTTCAGACAGGGCTTAGTCTTCATCTTGAGAAGAAGCAGATTAAGGTGAGAATACCGTGTGCTGCTTTCATAAATTTTTTACATAACGCAACCAACACATTGTGTCCAAAAGTATTTAATTATTAATTATATTACATCTTTATTCGTTCTGGTAAACCCTACAAATGGAAAGAAACAAAGTTTCCAAGGTACAGAGTCAACAAAAACGGCTACAAAATCAGATGTTGTACAACCAATTATTATTGTGATGATGGTCTGAAACCTCAATAAGTCTTCCTCCAGGGTATTAGATATAGCATAATGGATAAATCATTTTATCCCATTTAAAAATAGGGATAAAGTCGAATTGTATACGCACTTTCAGGAGGCCGTTAACAAACATGTCGGCACTCCATAAATAATAAAAAAAGAGCTGATATTTTCCCATGATCGGAAGGCAAGCTCGCCATCCATCCATTCCTATGGATGGTGAAAGAGAGTTATTTTTTTATTGTATATGTGCAAGTATAAAAAGACAAAATTAAAATATATTAATTGGAAAAGGGTGATAGGAATATGTGTATTAATATATATTTTAACATAGTTATTTAAGTTAATTAAATAAATGTGATTAATTAAGTGTAAATCAGTTTAAAGTCATTAATTATAATTGGGATGTAATATAAAAAATGTATTTGTTATCTTAGGAAATGTAAATTGTTGATAACTGAGAGGGGGGGGTGAATCAGTTATCCTAATTATTTCCCTTATTGAACTTTCCTTTTAATTGAAGCAGCATAAAATCAAACACAAAACATTAACCATGAAATAAGAAACACATGACACAGTATTTTTGACGTGGAAACCCTGTTAAGGGAGAAAACCACGGGGTGATTAACCCAAGAATTATTCTCTGTTAGAAGAATAGGAAATTACAAAAATGGCACTTGCCAATTAGGGCTCACTGCCCGAGCACACTGCTCACAAGAGGCTCACTGCCTACAAGAAGACACACTGTCTTACAAAGTGATAAGAATCACAGTCTTGAACTGATTGGAAGCATCTGCATATGCTGGAGTTCAGTTCCGGTTAGGTTCAGTACACTGATCTGCTGCACTTCATCTTTCCTCTGTTCTTTAGTCTGCTATCCTTTCACATACCGGATCTTTCTTGCTACTTCTGCTCTGCTCTGGACTTGTTCGCATATCCCTTCACACATTACACACACTTTACAACTAAATCCATCCTCTATATATATCCGCACAAGTAATTTCATCACCTTTCTAGTTGGCATCCGGAACAGTCTAGTTTCTTACAAACTTAGTTCTGTCGGCTGAATCCTTGCTCACCAAGCAATGCGGATCAAGCATATACTTGTAGATATCATCAATTATGTCGGCCAAACATGATTCATGCCTCCGCAACCTTTATCATCATCTGTAACACATCCGGAAAGTAGTCTGATACTCTGTCAGTCAGTTCTTCCTCTGTTTTCACTGTCTCTCAGGAATCCGGTACTCAACTATTCATATCTTTTTCCTTGTCCAACTCCGGAGGCTAAATCCTTGGAATATACCACTCAAGATAGTCCTCTTGACTTCCCCAGATCCGCACTGCACCAAGACACTTCCTCTGAGAGATCCGGACCAATCTGTCGGACCTTGCCACATGCTCTGTTCTTGTTCACCGGACCACAACAATCTTCAATCTGACTTCCGGTAGAGACATATCATGACTTGCGAATATGTGGGATGACCTTTGTTGCCATCAATGACAACAACCATGAATCCATATAGTGTCTCTTGCCAACAATCTCCCCCTTTGGCATTGATGGCAACACTTAGTGAAAAATGACTAAGTGTTTACACTATGCTCCCCCTTTGCTGATGCTCTGTCTTTATATACAATTTCCGGAACTCCCCCTGAGTTGGATTCCTCATTTTTCACTGCTCCTCACTCCCCCTTTGACATCAATGGCAAAGGGTAGGGTCCGCACACCAAAATTTTCAAAAATTTTCTATATATAGCCGCATATTTACATACTCACATATACTGCAGAATGTCTGCAAAGGATGTCTGGAATTGAACCATTTCAGTAGCCCAACTTAGCTTCATTCTGTCCAAAATTGAAATGTGACCACTCAACAAAAATGCAAAAGCTTCTGCCCGCCTGAGATCTGTCGGATCTTTTGTTTGGGCGGTGGTCTGGGCATCACTGATGGCCTCATGCATAGTTTCCAACTTAGGGACTATAATCCTTCTAAGTTCTCCCATCCGGTTGGTAATGTTCTTCCTCTCCTTCTCAAGATTCTTTATTTCATTCAAGACTGCAATAGTCTGACATTCTTGATTTATTATAGAGGAAGAGAGAGGATCAAAACTTTGAGATAAGCTTTGAAGCTTGTCCTGTTCCTCTTTTATTTTCTTGTCAATTGCAGCTGTTGCCTTTGACCAAGATATACAAAATTTGTAGATGTCACCGCCATCCTTAAGAGCATTCTCTAAGCTCTTTATTCCAATGCTTACAATCTTCCTATCCTTAGAGATTAATTCTAATATTTCAGAAAATCTCTTATCCAAAAATTCCTTCCGGACCTTTTCTTCAGCTGATTTTTCTAGAGAATTAAAATGTGTATCAATACTGCTGACTAAGGTTTTTAGATTACCGGAAGTGGAGGCTGTCGGATCTATCTGGATTGATGGCATGATCTTTACAAGTACTCCGGAAGCAGCCTCTATCAACTCACAGTCTTCCATATGAGACTTCAGAAGCTTTTCATTTGCCTTGGCATTTGCAAATGAAGCTATCTTCATTGTTTGTACCGGAGAGAGAGAGTCAAAATCAAATGGACCTTTTAGAAGCTCTGGTTCATCAATCTCTAGAGTTTCTTTGCTCAAAAATTGTTGAACAGTTTGTGCAGTGTCTCTTGCCGGAGACAGATGTTTCTTTTCTTCTGCAGTCTTAGAACTGTCAACCTCTTTGTCTGTCACCACTGCTTCCTTCTCCTGCAATTGCTCTTCTTCTTTGGATCCGGAGACTGTAGGGGAAACCGGAGGAGAGATGCTTGCTTGTTCATGGGCCACTTCTTCTGGAGCAGAGGGTCCCAAGTCCTCACTTGTCTGTTTAGGGCTCACTTCTTCCGGAACAGAAGATTCCAAATCAGCAGCTGTTTCTGCACCTAAGTCCTCTACAACAGGAAGATTGAACCTTTTGAAGGCCTTCCAGAGGATCTCTTCTGTCTCTTGTGCCACTTTGTCAGTCTCACCAAGCATGAGCTGATTCATCCTGGCTTTACTTCTGAACTCATCTTTGCAGTCCTTGAAGATCATGTTCATTGTCTTGGGATCAATTTGAGGATATAGCTGAATAGTTATCTGCTCCCGGATCTCAAGATCTTTGGCATGAGCATTATTCTTTCTTACTTCCATTTCCTTCTCTAGGCTTTTAGGAATGAGAGATATGATCTCAATGAAAGCCTTATTGTATGTGTTCAGATATTTAACTGTGGCTTCCTGCAGAGTCTTTTGGTCTGCCTCACTGAAGTCATCATAGGATTCAGTCATTGGTTGAAGGTTTCCATCCACCGTGACCGACTTGATTATGCTCTCTAGTGACAGAGTGGGCTTTTCAACAGTTACCTCTGCCATTTCATCCTTGTCTTGGCCTGTGGAGGGCTTACCGGATCCTTTCTTCTTCTGTTTCTTTACTTCTCTTACTCCCTCATCTGATTCTGTTTCCTCTTCATCCTTTTGGCTTTCATAAGCCCTTGATGCTTTTGTCTTGGATCTTTTACCGGATGCCTGGACTTTCGGTTTTGAGCTTTTGGTTGTGGAAGGTGCAGATCTCTTTGATGATCTGGTCCGGGTGGGGGTTTCAACCGGAGCACTTTCTTTGCTTTTCTCTTCTTCCTCAGCCTTTCTCCTCTTTTCCCGGCTGGCATCAAGTGCCTCTTTTGAGATGCCTAGGCCTTGAGCAATGTGCTCTACTTCTTTTCTCACTTTTCTCTTAATCTCAGGTTCCCTGAGTTCTACATGTAATTTCACACTCAGCTCCTCAAAGGTTCCAAACCTTTCTGCCTTTGGATCTTTGGGCTGACTTAGCATGTGTTGAACATGCAGCTCCACTATTTGTTCATCCACTTCATACCCCATGGGCATGATCCAGACAGTCCTTGGCTCCACTGCCTCCATTAGGCACTGATCAGTGTCAACCATAAAGCACACTGAGTCCTTGTATTTCTCAATGAGAGACTGGGGAATTCTCTCTCTTGCTTGCATCATGCTCTGAAAGTTTTTGAAGTATCCCCATAGAGCTGTATTTCTCGCTTTTGCATCCCCAAGTCCATGCAAATAGTCTCTTATCTGGACTGCAACAGGTTTGTCATTCTGCCATACCCATCCACTTGTTCCGGGTAGCTCATTCATGAAGTAAAAGAATAGACATACAATGAGAGTACCATACTTAAAGGAGTTCTTCTTGTCTTTCTTGATTTTCTGTACATTTTCCATTAATTGGCTTAGTAGTAGTTCACAAAGATCATATTCTGCATTCTTTCTTAGCATTTCATAGGCTGTGTATATTGCAGTTCCGGATACAGAATTCTCCCTGCTGGAGTGATAGATCTTGTATCCTATTATCATTGATGCATATTTGATATCCGGATCCGAAATATCTTCAATGGTCATTGCCCTCTTATCATATTTTGATCCGGTGGCCTCAGTTACAACGTTGTTCTTGACAGATTTGAGGATAGGTACCCCTCCGGAAGAGTATAGACCAGTTACTGCTCTAATTGCTTCTTTTGTGATCTTACAGGGTCTATCTAGCCAAAGGAAGTTGTCATGCATCCTGCTCAGTACATACCGGACCCATTCATCTTCTTCAAAGCTAGGGAAATGAATAAATTGCTCAAATTGTTTCTTCTGGATGCCCTTATACTCTGGTTTGAGCTCAAAAGCATTGTCTATCAGTTGCTTGTGATAGAGGTCTCTTAATTTGAATTCCCCAAATTCCTCAATGTTTGCGTGTATGTAAACCCTAATGTCTTCAGTATGTAAAACTCTGTGGGGAACACTAGAGAAGGCTCCTAGTGGATCTACCTCCAATGATTTGTAGGGATGTTTCTTGAATGAGGGGCGAGGTCTATCAGAGATCTTAACTATGTTTGGAGTAGCCATTCTTCAAAGATTTGCAGTGAGGTAATGAAAAACGAAGAATACCTTATGCGCCTTCGGTTTGCACGGAGTGGTTGGATTGATTTCTTTATGTAATAGCTTCGGCAGGAGATCCTTGGTGTGCTTGATGAATTTTGTTGCAGAGCTCCACTTTTTGCTTCTTCTTGAGTGTAGAATGAGCAAATGACTTTTGAGAAATCCTTATATTGCTCCGCAAACCCTAATATCTTGTCTGTAATAAATGCTTCACCTGCATTATTCCGGTTTGCCCTGTCTGGACAGCTTGGAGTATCCCGGATTAGTCCTGATCACTGAATATCATCCGGATCCTTAAATCATGAATAAATCGAGGTAACACATTACAAGAACATCCCAAACACTCTGTCCAATCCGCAGAACAGGATCGTGCATTTCTGGATCTCTCCGGATCTTTTTGTAATCTTTTATCATTCTGGAGCATTTCCCTGAACAGGTCTAACTTAATCGAACACATCTTCTTCATAACTCCATGCGGACCTCTGAAAACTTGACTGAAGTATCTCAAGACTCATATCTACAAACCCTTTGATCCGCATCTTGTGCCACAACCGGCACCACTTGTTTGGCTGGGGGAACAAGATTTTCTTGGAGTCTCCCCCTGAGCCTGAGCTCACTTTTTAATTTCCGGAAGAAATATCAGCACCAGAGTCTGGTGCGGATCCAACCTCTACATTCTCTGAGCTTTTCTTCACCCAAATCTTGCTCATCTGATTCCTAACTTCATCCGCATTCATCTTTTGTTTACCCTTGTCTTGATTCTGATTATACACCGGACCTCTTTTGTCCTGATTCTTGTTTCTGCAGACTTTGGCATTATGACCGGACCTATTGCAGATTTGGCAAATAACATTTCTTTGCATATTTAACTGATATCCCCTTGATCTGCATTGATTAGCCATATGACCTACTCTATTGCATGTAAAGCATCTACCTTTGAATGATTTGTTTACTTGCATAATTCTGCATTCATGGGATTTGTGTCCATACCTTTTGCAGTTGAAGCACTGTCCGGAGAAGGATGAATTAATCTGATTCATTCTCATTCTGCACTGATTAGCTTTGTGACCAAAATGGTTGCAGCTGTGGCAGTATCCATTGAAGGATGGATATTTTTGAGCATTTGGCTGTCTTACCGGAGGTCTTCTAGGCCTGCTCCTTGGATTTTCTGATCCAAGATTCCTCTGACCGGATCCGGAGCTTTCTCCTTTCTCATATCCCAAACCATACTTGTCATCAGTCCTCTTTTGACTTCCAAGAAGAACTTCAAGTTGAGCAGAACTTATCTTGAATTTCTCTTTATATTCATTTGCTGTTTGAAGATCTCTTTTGAGAGAGGTAATTTGATCCTCAAGTTTTTCTTCATTATCTTTGGCATCTTCAAGATCAGATTCAAGATGTCTGATAATCCTGTCCATCTGGTGGCATTCTTCTGATTTTTCCTTAAGAGATTGTCTTAGATTGTCTTCAGCCTTTCTTTTTTCTTCAATCTCTTGAGTGAACTTTATAGTTCCTGATTCCATTTCATGTCTTAACATAATGACTTCTTTTGATAACTTTTCACATAACTTGGTTTGCTCAGTCAATTCTTCATTTGTATTGCTTTCTTCACTTTGTCTTGCCAACTGTTGGAGTAGCTCCTTTCTCTTTTTCATAGAGAGACTTAATTTGTCTTTTAATTCCCTCATGAATTCATCAGCCTGTTTGAGTCTTTCTTTTAATTCACTGACTTCAGAATTTGACTGTTCAAGATCCTCAAGGGCAGTCTTGAGTTGCTCCCTTAAACCATATGCATCCATTTGAAATCCCAGATCTTCCTCAAGCTGTTAGGCTCTATTAGGAGGAACTTAGCTCTGATACCAATTGTTGATAACTGAGAGGGGGGGTGAATCAGTTATCCTAATTATTTCCCTTATTGAACTTTCCTTTTAATTGAAGCAGCATAAAATCAAACACAAAACATTAACCATGAAATAAGAAACACATGACACAGTATTTTTGACGTGGAAACCCTGTTAAGGGAGAAAACCACGGGGTGATTAACCCAAGAATTATTCTCTGTTAGAAGAATAGGAAATTACAAAAATGGCACTTGCCAATTAGGGCTCACTGCCCGAGCACACTGCTCACAAGAGGCTCACTGCCTACAAGAAGACACACTGTCTTACAAAGTGATAAGAATCACAGTCTTGAACTGATTGGAAGCATCTGCATATGCTGGAGTTCAGTTCCGGTTAGGTTCAGTACACTGATCTGCTGCACTTCATCTTTCCTCTGTTCTTTAGTCTGCTATCCTTTCACATACCGGATCTTTCTTGCTACTTCTGCTCTGCTCTGGACTTGTTCGCATATCCCTTCACACATTACACACACTTTACAACTAAATCCATCCTCTATATATATCCGCACAAGTAATTTCATCACCTTTCTAGTCGGCATCCGGAACAGTCTAGTTTCTTACAAACTTAGTTCTGTCGGCTGAATCCTTGCTCACCAAGCAATGCGGATCAAGCATATACTTGTAGATATCATCAATTATGTCGGCCAAACATGATTCATGCCTCCGCAACCTTTATCATCATCTGTAACACATCCGGAAAGTAGTCTGATACTCTGTCAGTCAGTTCTTCCTCTGTTTTCACTGTCTCTCAGGAATCCGGTACTCAACTATTCATATCTTTTTCCTTGTCCAACTCCGGAGGCTAAATCCTTGGAATATACCACTCAAGATAGTCCTCTTGACTTCCCCAGATCCGCACTGCACCAAGACACTTCCTCTGAGAGATCCGGACCAATCTGTCGGACCTTGCCACATGCTCTGTTCTTGTTCACCGGACCACAACAATCTTCAATCTGACTTCCGGTAGAGACATATCATGACTTGCGGATATGTGGGATGACCTTTGTTGCCATCAATGACAACAACCATGAATCCATATAGTGTCTCTTGCCAACATAAATATGTTAATTATGGTACTTGGTTTTATTATTGGTTAATGAATGTTAATAAGGAAGATCTTGGAATCAAATTGGTATATACTCAGTAAATAATGTCTCTGTGTTGGTAAAATGCTTTAGAATCTATATCAGACCAATGCTCTATTACGGGCAAGTTCATGGGTCTCAGATGACTCCCTAGTCATGGATTAGTCTTTTGAGTTTGAATTTGTCCCTTGTGCACAATAAGCTTTTGCCCTTTCACTCGTTCAATGAATAGTTTTTTTCTCTACTTCTAGAAATCTAGGGATTGGTGGTATTTAAAAATACCTTAAAGATTGGAATTTCATCACAAGGAGACAAGTTCTCCTAGATCAACCCCAAGAAAGTTGATGTTGTTTATGCTAGGGGGTCTAATGAAGGACGACCCAATCTAGTAGCCCAACACTCAAACAACCCATGTTTACTCACAACAACACGTGCATTTATTATTGAAACATGTCTATTAAAAGACTTACAACATGTTCACATTACACAATTCAATAATGAACTATAGGAGTGATTTTGTCCTTTACCTCTCCTCTCATGTAGTCAGCCCCTCAACTAGAATTCCCTCTCTTTTTTCCTCTCTCTCCCCTCTTCTCAATCTAAAGGACTTGCCTCTATTCCTCTATTCCCTATCCACCTCAAGAAACTCTAACTATCCTCTAGCTAATTCACCTTTGCAACCAAATTCTAGTTGACCAACTTCTGACCATACTCTCAATGGCCAACCTCTTTGTGCAAGCATACTTCCAAAAATATATTTGAATGCAATAAAAACTAATACATATTAAGAATGGTTTGCCTTTCAAATGCTAGGTAATTGTGACCTATCTAAGTTCCAAAATAACTATCGTGAATACAAAACAACCATGTACAACCTACTCAACAATACTCAAGTCCAAGAAACTATAAAAATGGCTGGCCATAAGGAAAAAATTGGAAATAGCCTCTAAGAAAAGAAAACTAGACATCAAAACCCAAATTAATCAATTATCAACAAGGAATAATAGTTTTCCACCCAAGAAAGAGTTCACCCAAATGAAAATGATTAGTCACTAGGATGAAAAGAAGGAAAACTAGCACAACCAAGAAAATGAACATCTATCTCGAAGGAAATGATTAACTAACCCAAATGTCACTAAGTTGGGAATGGAATAAAGCACAACTTCTAAAGAGATCAAATCGACCACTAAGAAGAAAACATGATGAATCCACTAAAGAAAAAGGAAGACTAATTTTTGTTATTTCCGCATTAGCATAAAAGTCAACCACAACCACAATAAGAATATTCCCCTACGATCTATCACTATTTAATTTGTTCCTCATTCATTTAGTCATTAATTATATGGTTGAAAGAAATGATAATCACTCCAATAATGACCTTGAAGTTTGTTTCCACATACCTCCAACATGCTAACAAACTACCTATAGCAAATTCCAAGCACCTAAAGATGACATTTACCAATGTGTTCTACATCCACAACAACTTGATATATATCTATAGCAATATGTAGGCAACATATAGCTAATCTTTAGCATAGTTATAGGTAGGTTTGTGGTCTAAGAGAACACCTATAGGTGATACATATGCAACTTGTATATGACTTGTAGTAACCTTCCAAGAAAGCATGTTTGGAAAAAATTTACAAGAAACAACCTAGGACTAAAGAAAGTTAAAAAATTAACCTAGTATTTTTGGTGATGCAAGATTTAACTATGAGAGCCACTAGCTACATCTACTAACAAGTTGACACCCCTCACTTACCTTCTTTCTTCACTTGATGGATAGACAACTCTCTTCGCTACCACCCCTAGGTACTGCCACCTATCTATTATCCTATTGGACTTGGATGCTCCTACATCACACATATTGGGTAAGAAAATTTGTGAGCATTGTTAGTTTTTCTTCTGAATCAGCATCAGAGTTTGCCAGTTCCTATGCACGTGCAGATTCAGCCAACTAATACAGGAGGTTGCGTGAGCTCCTCCCCTTCACTTCTGGTTCTGCCGCACCAAGGGGGGTGTCCCTATAACTCAAGATATAACCTTGACTAGCTCAAAGATAGAAAGATCTAACTTGACAACAACAGGCAGAATACTCTCATGTATGGACCAAGATTTGCATGATAGATCACAAGGTTGGCAACATTCTTGGACATAATGTCTGGTTAGGTATGAGAGCATGCAGGGGTTTTCCTACTCCTAATCCTACAACTAACAGGTAGAAGTGATGAAATGGGCGGACATAATGTCCGGGATGCAAGACAAGGGGTTTTGGCTCATAACTGCTGATCCAGGAGTAGACTGGTACCTATCCATTGGGCAAGGAGTCAACTAGACATATACAACAGATGGTTTGCAACTTTCACTCAAGTTTCAGGGGGTTGGACTAATGCTTGCCTTACAAACATCACCCAAGAATGGGTATCTAACTGCCTCTACTTACAGATATCCCTGCTGACATGCAACCAGATTCAAAAGAAGGAGAATAACATGCAGCAAATGGAGACAAGCAGATAGACACATGCAATAAGCATTTTTCATATAACATTAACACTGAAACTGAAAATATGTGCAAAATACGTTCATGTTGCAACTCATAAACTCCAAAATGGGATAAAACAACCAAGATCATGCACTGTTCTTCATTATTTACACAAAAATGCCTTAGGCCTTCAACAACCTCCAAATGAGCAACAAAACCTGCTATATACAGCAAGGAAGGTTCCCAACATTAATTACATAGCTTTGATAAAAATTCTGCCAGATACAGTCCTCAGAAGGAATGGCGCTCAGAAGATATTAATGCAGCAGACAAAGAAGGGCCTCGAGCCATGCGCCATCATCTAGAGTCTTCACTCAAAATTTAGGCAACCTGATCGCTCGTACCATTGCCGATATCTCTGCTATAGTCGCCATTAATGGCGCACCAACCCACGGCCTTGGGAAATGCAGAATACTGTGCGTCGCAACCATTTCCCGCCAAGATACATCATCATCATATTTGAAAATATGCAGGGTTGAAATATCCCACATGCAAGGTGCAAAAACCCCCTAGCACTTTAAAAACATGGCCGCAAGCAAAATAGGTATCGAGCGCTTTTGCCACTCTCGACACATGCCTTTCTCTCCAAAAGCCCATCGCTATGACCAAAGCCATCGGCCAACCCCAAAAAACTCACATCGATCTCAAAGGTCTCGCCGATGCCTACCTTACAATCTGCTCCATCGGCCAGAGATAGACCATCGGGCCAGCACAAAACTCCTTTGCCGATGCCTATGGTCTCGCCGACCGCGAACTCCACATTCTCTTCATCGGTGTGACCAACACCATCGGCCAACATGAAATTCCTCCTGCCGATCTCAACAGTCACACCGATGCCTTCAAAAATCCTGATGACGTCATCATCATGTCCTGATGATGTCACCATCACCCGTCTGCATACCGCGCAACTCTCATATCCGGATGACGTCATCACCAAATCCTGCCTACTGCACACCTCCAAATATCCAGATGATGTCATCGTCATATTCGCAACATCGAGGGATCTCCATAAAATGACTTAGTGTTAGCAATATGACCCTCCAGACCTCGATGACGTCATCACCATATCAACATCAGGATGATATTCGGAAGATGACCAGATATTTGAAAATATCATCCTGATGCACAAATATCATGTTGCACTGTAGCTCCACGAAACATCAGGGTGATGTTAGATCATACCTGATATTTGGAAATATCACCCCGCACTAGACAATGCATGAAGTCGACAGGCGGATATCTCCCTTTGGAAATATCATGATGTAGACAGGCAGAAAAGCGGATATCACCTTGATGTTCAAATATGATGACCCTGATGAATATCGGGTCATTCTTAGGACTTTGCAGCAACATCATTAGGATGATGACCGGAAACATGATGATGATGACCTCCTCCAAAGAAAATATGATGCTGATGCTGAAACATGCTGAGGAGGTCCAAGGACTTAGAACCTTTTTTGGATTTTTTGGGAAGGTGCCTGCATGTTTATATGCTTGAAAACTGACTGCTCATGCAGGCACCAACAGTGGCTTTGTCTGGGGACGTGCAGGTGCAAGACTGCAGCGAGAACCCCAGATCTCTGGGATGCAGACCAATCCCTTATCCATTGGGCACTGAGTCAAATACTGCACTGACCTACATCACCAAACACACTTGATGGCCTAAGGCCACCAAGAAAAGAAAAACCTGTATCTCCCTTTGTCAAACACCTTGTCTTCATCTGCATGCACTGGGTCAAGCTTGGAGATACTGCAAAGATCCACCCACAAACAAACCTTGTCATCTGCATATTCAACCCTCTGATTTGGCTTGTCATTGTCACCCCTATGCAGACAACCTTCAGCATCCGGCAACAAGTGGATGCAGAATGTATCAGGCAATGCATACTCACATGGTATAGAACACTTATCATCATCTGCATCAACAGTATGCATTGTAAAATGATCTCCTAGCTGGACTGAAAACTGAAAACACTCAAAGTCCACCACACAGCTAGGAAGATCAGAGCTCATTGTATATGCTGGCATATCAAAAGAAAATCTTTCAAAATCACAATTGTGTACATCATGTACACAATCATCTAGTACACCAAGCTGGAAAAGATCAGGCTCCGGTACCTCTTTCAAATCAGGCACATTTTTACAATCACTTACCTGATGTATGTTGGTCTCTCTTTCATCAGGATGAGAAACAGAATCCAAGTCAAAAACAGTGTCAAGATCCTCACCATACTCAGACAGATCCTCATCACCATATGTGTCATAAATGGGTGACCAAGGTGCATCAGTTTCATCATAATATGCCATTTGTTCATGGGTAGCAGAGCATGCATCTTCATCACCAATGGATTCCCTCTGTGGAGGAGTATCAGCCTGTATGCTTATTTCTTCTCTATCTTGAGCACAATACTCACAATTATCTCCACAGGTCCATTCCAAAAGTTGCTCATTGCTGTCCACAACCTCATTATTGTTTTCATGGTTAGATGCCTCATCATTGCAATGGGAATCCTCACTAGTCCTTTCACTGGCACCTTCAATATTCATCTTTTCATCTTCACACGATGCCTTAATTACTTGGTCATTTGCAGCTTCACAACTATTATTCACACCAAGGCTTGGGGACAGGGATATCAACAGGCGCCCATTTCTGAATTTTTCTATATTTTTGGCGAACTTGTATGCCATCTGCATATTTGTCACCTTGAAATCCCTCAGTAATGCACTAGAGCCCTCCTCAAAAGCCTCAAAATATATGCCAACACAAGCTGAAATATCAGGTCTGAAGACTTCTGGGATCTGTGAAAGGGCTACTGCAAACCTATGACTGAAATCAACACATAACTCTTTATCTTATTTTATGATGTTCATCAATTCTGCAACAAGATTAGCAGGTTCTCTTGCAAATTCCTCCTTAAA
Organism: Cunninghamia lanceolata; assembly: GCA_027924645.1. NCBI lineage: Eukaryota > Viridiplantae > Streptophyta > Pinopsida > Cupressales > Cupressaceae > Cunninghamia > Cunninghamia lanceolata. Next base: position 1,387,446 of record BSBN01000346.1, read on the forward strand.
ACAGTCAGTAAGCTCATCCCAACAGGCAAAAAATCTCTTTGGAAAGTTCAAATACCAGTCTTTTGCTTTTGCATCAAAGGACCTAACAAAAAACCTCATCCACATATCCTCATCTCTAAATGAATGTTTTCCCATGAAACTATGAAAATTTTGGATATGTGCATTCCCATCACATACACTGTGACCACCAAATCTAGGCATCTGACAGTATATCCTAGCAGGCATAGTTTCTACTTTATAATCAACCCATGACAAATCCAGTCGGTCATACAAAGGATCAACGGGGCTGAGAAGAGGTTTAGCCTTCTGACTGGCAGACATAATAGGGTTATTGCTTTTTAACCGGGCCTGCTCAGCCTCTAAGAATATCAACCTATTTTTTATCTCTTCTATTCTTTTCTCCAACATTTCACCACTGAGTACGGGATAATTCATACTTGGATTCATAAAAAACTTACTCTTAAACATCCTTTGTCTGCCTAAGACCTGTAACCTCCCCTGGCATCTAACCTATGCAGCAAAACAGTAAATATATAAAGGGGAAGGAACAAGGTACCTTTTCTCATACAAATGCAGAAATATGAACAACACATTTTTGTCACATCACATACATCCATCTTTCATGTGCATTTAGATCTTTTGCAGAGTCGCCACCTCTCCAGAGAGGATAAAATTTTCAATAGCTGAAAGCTACTTTTCCAGGTTCATTTCTCCAGCAGAGTCGCCATTTTGTTGGTGACTCGGATGGGTCACAAATATATCATTTCTTTTATCAGTCCATCCCCAGCGGAGTCACCATTTTGTTGGTTTTTCTTCTGAATCAGCATTAGGGTTTGCCAGTTCCTATGCACGTACAGATTCAGCCAACTAATACAGGAGGTTGCGTGAGCTCCTCCCCTTCACTTCTGGTTCTGCCGCACCAAGGGGGGTGTCCCTATAACTACCTTGACTAGCTCAAAGATAGAAAGATCTAACTTGACAACAACAGGCAGAATACTCTCATGTATGGACCAAGATCTGCATGATAGATCACAAGGTTGGCAACATTCTTGGACATAATGTCTGGTTAGGTATGAGAGCACGCAGGAGTTTTCCTACTCCTAATCCTACAACTAACAGGTGGAAGTGATGAAATGGGCGGACATAATGTCTGGGATGCAAGACAAGGGGTTTTGGCTCATAACTACTGATCCAGGAGCAGACTGGTGCCTATCCATTGGGCAAGGAGTCAACTAGACGTATACAATAGATGGTTTGCAACTTTCACTCAAGTTTCAGGGGGTTGGACTGATGCTTGCCTTACAAACATCACCCAAGAATGGGTATCTAACTGCCTCTACTTACAGATATCCCTGCTGACATGCAACCAGATTCAAAAGAAGGAGAATAACATGCAGCAAATGGAGACAAGCAGATAGACACATGCAATAAGCATTTTTCATATAACATTAACACTGAAACTGAAAATATGTGCAAAATATGTTCATGTTGCAACTCATAAACTCCAAAATGGGATAAAACAGCCAAGATCATGCCCTGTTCTTCATTATTTACACAAAAATGCCTCAGGCCTTCAACAACCTCCAAATGAGCAACACAACCTGCTATATACAGCAAGGAAGGTTCCCAACATTAATTACATAGCTTTGATAAAAATTTCACCAGATACAGTCCTCAGAAGGAATGGCGCTCAGAAGATATTAATTCAGTAGACAAAGAGGGGCCTCGAGCCATGCGCCATCATCTGGAGTCTTCACTCAAAATTTGGGCAACCTGATCGCTCGTACCATTGCCCATATCTCTGCTACAGTCGCCATTAATGGCGCACCAACCTGCGGCCTTGGGAAATGTAGAATACTGTGCATCGCAACCGTTTCCCGCCAAGATACATCATCATCATATTTGAAAATATGCAGGGTCGAAATATCCCACATGCAAGGTGCGAAAACCCCCCTAGCACTTTAAAAACATGGCCGCAAGCAAAATAGGTGTCAAGCGCTTTTGCCACGCTCGACACATGCCTTTCTCTCCAAAAGCCCATCGCTATGACCAAAGCCATCAGCCAACCCCAAAAAACTCACATCGATCTCAAAGGTCTCGCCGATGCCTACCTTACAATCCGCTCCATCGGCTAGAGATAGACCATTGGGCCAGCACAAAACTCCTTTGCCGATGCCTATGGTCTCGCCGACCGCGAACTCCACATTCTCTTCATCGGTGTGACCAACACCATCGACCAACATGAAATTCCTCCTGCCGATCTCAACAGTCACACCGATGCCTTCAAAAATCCTGATGACGTCATCATCATGTCTTGATGATGTCACCATCACCCATCTGCATACCGCGCAACTCTCATATCCGGATGATGTCATCGCTAAATCCTGCCTACTGCACACCTCCAAATATTCGGATGATGTCATCATCATATTCGCAACATCGGGGGATCTCCATAAAATGACTTAGTGTTAGCAATATGACCCTCTAGACCTTGATGACGTCATCACCATATCGGCATTAGGATGATATTCGGAAGATGACCGGATATTTGAAAATATCATCCTGATGCACAAATATCATGCTGCACTATAGCTCCACGAAACATCAGGGTGATGTTAGATCATACCTGATATTTGGAAATATCACCCCGCACTAGACAATGCATGAAGCCGACAGGCGGATATCTCCCTTTGGAAATATCATGATGCAGACAGGTAGAAAAGCAGATATCACCTTGATGTTCAAATATGATGACCCCGATGAATATCGGGTCATGCTTAGGACTTTGCAGCAACATCATCAGGATGATGACCAGAAACATGATGATGATGACCTCCTCCAAAGAAAATATGATACTGATGCTGAAACATGCTGAGGAGGTCCAAGGACTTAGAACCTTTTTTGGATTTTTTGGGAAGGTGCCTGCATGTTTATATGCTTGAAAACTGACTGCTCATGTAGGCACCAACAAGCATAGCATTCACAAAGTAGAGTTGAGTGGTAAAATAGCCCTTCCAAAATGCACATACTCCTCAATATGCTCCATTACTATAAAAAGTACACATCAAAATATTTATTCCTTCTCCTCTTCCAACACTTAGTTGGGAAAAAATCTCATCCTCTACCAAAATTGGTCATTTATTTCCTTCCCTCCTATGGATCTGTTTCCACCATAACCCAACCCCCTCCTTCTCCTCTCTCTTTCTCTCTCATCCTATGGGTTTGGACCCACCACATCTATCCACCTCCACCAAATGCTTCTCCCTTCCTTCTCTTCACTTGTGGGATTTGACCTGGACCACGATCTATCCTCATCTATAAAAAGTCTCTTTTTTCTTTACTTGAACTACTTCATCTTCCACACACTCCTATGTCAACACCTCAAGTTTCATATCTACAACTCTTATTCTTTGTACCATCCTAAGGTACACCTCCTCATTTTCCTCTTCTACACTATTTTGCATCACATTCACCAACACCTCCATGTCCTCCAAAGGAAAAACCACTATTGTTACAACATCCTTAGATCTTCTTTTGCAATAACTCACATTATCTTCATCTCCTCTTCACTAGACTTTACTAAAACACTACCCCTATTTATGTCCTCCTAGATTGAATTAAGCATTAATTGCCCAATTTGTATCTCCTCTACAACTATTGCCTCTTCGTTCTCTACCGATCTCTCATGATGGAGAATCTCTTCACCTCTTCCTTATTTACCCATTGCTACCACATGGAGAAGGTCATCTTCTACTTGTTGGTTTCCTTTTTCTTCTTATATAATCCACTCAACTTCACCTACAATCCAATTACCATTAGAAAATTTGTTGAAAACTTGGTGTGGTTCTTTTGTGGGATTGTGAGAAATCCTTCCATGGAGTTATGAGTAGCTCATTTATGAGCTTTCCTTGTGTGGATCCATTAGAGGTTTGTGATTGAAAACATATGTGAATCCTTTGGTGGATTCTTGTGGTTGAGATTTGTGTGGATTCTTGAGTCTTGTGTGAGACCCTTATGTGTGCTTGAGAATGGCCTTGTTGGTGGTGTATCTGTGGTCCTTCTTCTCCATAGCTTTGGGTTTCCTATAGTGGCATAAACAACTATTTTCTTAATGAGAATTGATAATGATGTTTGGGTGGTGAGTACATCCCCTATTGGCCCTTTTCTTGGTGTTTGTGCCTTTTAAAGATCTCTTTGGAAGCTTGGAAAGTTCCTAGTTTAGCTTCTTTAAATAGTTGTATTTTGTATATTTTGAGCAAATACATTTAATTTAAGAGTAATTATCTTTTTTAGTTAGGTGATCCCACAATGGTGTGTCCCACTTTTTGGCATAATTGTTATATTCAAATAAACATTTTAAACCAAAATTTCACTTATGTTACTTATAGAAAGTAGATTGTTAAGAATTTGAATATATATATATATATATATATATATATATATATTATAAAAAAAGATATATATAAATTTTTAAAAAATTAAATTATTTTTTAAAAATTTATTTATATCTTCTTTGTATACTTTATGGTATTTTTACTTATTGATATTATCTCATAGCACAAGTTTTTTTAAAATAAAATAAATTCATATTTTCTTAAACGTAGCTTATTAATACTGATATCTAGGGTATACATTTTTTATAATTTGTTTAGATTGCATATTTTATTTATTATTAATTTTAATTCAAATTAATTATAGTTTTGAGTAATATTATGCTTTAATGCATAACTCTCTGTATATATACCTATCCTTTTTTTCTTGAAACAAGGACATCAATACAAAGAATGCATGCAATTTTGGAATTTGTTTTTATTAAAAAATGAGAGGAAAAATGAGATTGCTCTCAAATTAAAATTCAGTCATTCATATTACTCACCAAATCTATTACATAGTATTGGCTTTATAAGGCCATTATTCCCGTATGAAACTAATTACGGGAATATAACTTCCAAAACCAAATTTATTTAATAAATTAACAATAGCATGTTAATTTATTTATTTAACTATTTATGTCAAGTACTAAATTCAAACATCCCCCCTTAGTACTAACATAAAAAAAAAACTAGAAATTAGTACAAATATTCATCATCACTTTGATGCAGAATTTCTTCATCACTTGAAGTGTGGTCCTTTCCTTCAATTATCATAGCATTGTCTTGCAACTTTCCATCAAGAAGATCATGTGCTCTCTATTTGCAATTCAGTATTGCATGTCCTATCTTTTTACAATAGAAACATGTGCCACTTGCATGTTTGAACTTCGTCATATGTTTTGATTTTTCTTAAGAAGTACTAGCCTTGTTTTGTGCGGTCAATGCAACTTCTTCTTCTGAAACATGTTTGTTTCTTTCATCAAGCAATGTGGATATAATACTTTCTAGACTTGGATTGATTTTGCTTAAGGTGAATACCTTGTGAGACATACTATTTGGCATACTATTTAAAAGTATGGTTTATTTCAGTGAGAAAGAAAAATGCACAGCAATTGGCCCTTGATAAAATTAGGGAAGTCGTAGAAAAGAGAAATAAACTAGATAGACTCAAGGAGGAATTTCTAAGAAAGAGAGATATAGAGCCCATTGGGTTGGAAAAGAGTATCCTCAAGTAGAGCATTTTAAAGGCTGAGGAGGATGGCAAAAAAAGAAAAAACCTGAGCAGAAATGTTAGTAGTATTAAATTGGGTAAGAAAGGGAATGATGATTCCATCCAAAAATATTTGGTGGATAATTCTAAACCTTGAAGAGACCCTTTGCCCCCTCAATCTCCAACGTAATGAAAACCATACACTGTTGTAGTTGGAATGTAAGGCGCTTGGAGTCCCCTAATAGGAAATATGTTCTGAGAGACTTTTGCAATAAAAATAAGGAATTGGATATATTGTTTATTCAAGAAATAAAGGCAGTTGGTTTCACTTTAGAAAACACATTGAGGTTTGTTTGGAAGGAGGCAATTGCTTTCTCCTCAAACCATGAGAAAGGAAGAGGGGGTAATGCTATTTTATTAAGCAGAAAATTAGAAAAATTCCTAAAAGACTCTGGCCACTCCCTGTGCAATAGATGTGTATGGATTACTCTGAATGTTGGGGGGGTTGATATTGGTTTTTTCTCCATATATGCCCCCAATGATTATATGAATAGATCTAAATTGTGGAATTGGTTATCTTCTAATCTTCCCAAGGTCCACTAGGTCTTTGGGGGAGACTTTAACATGATAGAATTTTCTGAAGATAAAAAAGGAGGGAAACCTCTAGAATAGAGAGGAAATGAAAAATTCTTCTAGTTAAGATTCAAAAAATCCCTCAATCTGGAAGACCCAATAGAAGGAGGAAAAAGGGACAGTAAAGGCATATGGTTTACTTGGTCAAATTTTTAGAATGCAAACAAAAGAATCTACTGTAGGCTTGATAGATTCTATGTGAATAAAGACTAGTTTACTGTCTTGCAGAAAAAGAATTCAAACAAAACTCAAGTTGTTCATAATCCCCTATCAGACCATCATCTGATCAAAATGGTAGTAGCAGTTAAGGATCAAGAGTAAAGAATAAGGAACTGTAGGGTTTCCTTATTTAAATTGAATTGTGAGCTATTAAAAGATGAAGACTGTAGACAATGAATCAATACCCTTAGAAACATATGCAAAAATAAATATGGAGACCAAGGATATACATGGTACTGGGTTATACTCACTGAATCTTGCAAAACTCTTTTCCAAATTCTTGGGAAAAAATAAGAAAAGAAAACTAGACATCAAAACCCAAATAAAATAATTATCAACAAGGCATAATATGTTTCCACCCAACAAAGAGTTCACCCAAATGAAAATGATCAGTCACTAGGATGAAAAGAAGGCAAACTAGAACAACCAACAAAATGAACATCTATCTCAAAGGAAGTGATTAACTACCCTAAATGTCACTAAGTTGGGAATGGAATAAAGCACAACTTATAAAGAGATCAAATCGACCACTAAGAAGAAAAAAGAATGAATCCACTAAAGAAAAAGGAAGACTAATTGTTGTTATTTCCACATTAGCATAAAAGTCAACCACAACCACCATAAGAATATTCCCCTAACATCTATCACTATTTAATCTGTTTCTCATTCATTTAGTCATTAATTATATGGTTGAAAGCAATGATAAGATCACTCCAATAATGACCTTGGGGTTTGTTTCGACATACCTCCAACATTCTAACAAACTACCTATAGCAACTTCTAAGAACCTAGAGCTAACATTTACCAATGTGTTGTACATCCATAGCAACCTAATATATACCTTAGTAATATGTAGGCAACATATAGCTAATCTATAGCATAGTTATAGGTAGGTTTGTGGCCTAAGAGAACACCTATAGGTGACACATATGGAACTTGTATATGACTTGTAGTAACCTTCCAAGAAAACATGTTTGGAAAATTTTACAAGCAACAACCTAGAACTAAAGAAAGTTAAAAACTTAACCTAGTATTTTTTGTGAAGCAAGATTAAACCATGAGAGCCACTAGCTACATTTACTAACAAGTTGACACCCCTCACTTACCTTCTCTCTTCACTTGATGGATAGACAACTCTCTTCGCTACCACCCCTAGGTACTCCCACCTATCTATTATTCTATTGGACTTGGATGCTCCTACATCACACATATTGGGTAATAAAATCTATGAGAATAGTACTCACAAAGTAGAGCTAAGTGGTAAAACCACCCTTCCAAAATGAACATACTCCTTGATATGCTCCATTACTATAACAATTACATCAAAATATTTATTCCTTCTCCTCTTCCAGTACTTAGTTGGGATAAATCTCATCCTCTACAAAAATTAGTCATTTATTTCCTTCCCTCCTAGGATCTTTGTCCACCATAGCCCAACCCCCTCCTCCTCTTTCTTTCTTTCTTATTCTATGGTTTTGGACCCACCACTATTTATCCACCTCCACCAAATGCTTGTCACTTCCTTCTCTTCTCTTGTGGGATTTGACCCACCACTATCTATCCTCATCCATAAAAAGTTTCTTATTTCTTTACTTGAACTACTTCCTCTTCCACACACTCCTCTTTTATACCCTACACACCAATAGTCCTATCTTGATGCACTTGTCAGACATCAATCCTCTGCACTATAATTCTTCTTCCATTCTCAAACATAATAGCCTTCACTCCAACATTCTTGTGCATAAAAAATTGAACACTTATCTCCTTTGTCAACACCTCATGTTCCATATCTACAACTTTTATTCCTTGGACCATCCTAGGGTACACCTCTTAACACCTACTTATTTTTCTTTCTGTACCATCCTAGGGTATAAAATAGGAGTGTGTGGAAGAGCAAGTAGTGAGTAAATAAAGAAGAGAGTTTTTATGGAAGAGAATAGATAGTGGTGGGTCAAATCATACAAGAGAAGAGAAGGACAGGAGAAGCATTTGATAGAATTAGGTAGATAGTGGCCGATCAAAACCCATAGGATAAGAGAGAGAGAGAGAGAGAGAGAGAGAGAGAGAGAGAGAGAGAGAGGTACACACCAATAGTCTTATCTTGATGCACTTGCTAGACATAACTCCTCTTTGCTCTAATTCTTCTGCTATCCTCAAACATAATAGCCTTCACTCCTCCATTCTTATGCATTAAAATTTGAACACTTATCTCCTATGTCAACACCCCAAGTTTCATATCTACAACTTTTTATTATTTGTACCATCCTAACGTACACCTCCTTATTTTCCTCTTCTACACTATTTTGCATCACATCCACCAACACCTCCATGTTCTCCAAAGGAAAAACCACTATTGTTGCAAAATCCTTCTCCTCTATTGCAATAAATCACATTATCTTCATCTCCTCTTCACTAGACTTTACTACAACACTACCCCCACTTGTTGGGAATTAAGGTGTCTCAACCTTTGCAAGTTCCTAGCATTTATTATTATATTGTATATTTATTTTTGCCTATTATTGTAATTTCTATGCAAATCTTATTTTGTCACTTTGTGGGAGTTGGCACAGTGATGTGTCATCCTACATGGAAGGTGACTAGATGTATTTTTATCCTCATATGAGAAGATAGGTGTCCCACTTTGTGGTAGAAGACTTTTGCCATGTGTTGCCATCTTTTGGGTGTTGTAAGAGGTTTATGAAATGTAAGAGTTATGATAGATTCCTATGATAGAATCTATGACATGTAATGTTGCAAGGTGTGTGCCCTTGGTCTCCTTGTGCTATGTAGTGTAACGCTTGGGTTCGTGACAAGGCTTAATCACCTCTCGTGGATTCATTAACTCTAGCAGTTGTATCAGGCATTAACATGTCAATCTTTTGGTGCAACGGAAACCATCTTTCCAACAATTGGTATCAGAGCCTGGGTCACAGTTTCAAACCCCTCACTTGCACTTGGGGGGGTAATTATTGCAAGGTGTGTGCCCTTTGTCTCCTTGTGTTGTGCAGTGTAGCACTTGGGTTCATGACAAGGCTTAACCACCTCCCGTGGATTCATTAACTCTGGCGATTGTATCAGGCATTAATATGTTGATCTTTTGGTGCAATGGAAACCATCTTTCCAACATGTAAGAGCCATAAATAGAAGATTCTATGATAGGTGTGACAAGTGTTAGGAGGCATCTTTGCATGGAGAAGGTAGGTGCCCAAGTTTGACTATGACATGTTGTAAGAGAATCCACTATTAATAGTCAGTTATGACAGAACCTCTTACATTTGTAAATGTTATCATATATGACAGATTTAATGACATTGTAAGAGCATCTATCATACATTTTTTGGGAAAATTTGGGGTGCCCAAGTTTGGGAGTTGTAAGAGATGAAAGAGAATCTCTTACAAGTGTCATACGCATGTTTTATGGCCTTGGAAATTGGGTCATATGGATTTGGACGAGATTCTTGTGTTGACTTGCTCTAGAAGCTTCCTCCATTCATAGTACTTCTCTATTTATACAGGTGCTTGGAGTTTGGAGTTGTATGGTTCATTTGCAGGTATTGTTTGTTTAGGGTAAAATTTGGATTGTTTAATGTTTAAGTTGTTAAATGTTTGAATCCTCCTTTCACCCTTAACATTCAAGGACCTAGGGTCAAGTGGCAATGCACTATCATACCCTAGGTCACTGTGAGATTTAGGAAAACTTGGATTAGGGTGTTTAATTATCAATTTTCCTTCTCTTATGCTAAATTGACCCTTAAAATCCTAATTATGCAAATACGGAAATAAACGGATGAATTATAGAAAAAGCTCTTGTAGAGGGATGTAAAATGACAAATCACAAAGTACTTGTTTTTAGGGTTCCGAGATGGAAAAGTAGGGGACATAGGAGCAAGCGCCCAAGTCCAAGGCCCTACTTTCTATCAAGATTTGGAAACTCAGTCTGTAACATGTTTCTGTTGTTTCAGAGATTTTCCCATCACAAAACTTCGAGGACTAGGGAGCAAGCGCCCAAGTCTAGGGGGCAGATTTTCTTCCTGTTCTGCAATTCTGACACTCCAAGATGTCTTCCAGCAACTTTAATTTGTCCATCTCCGCAACCTATAACCTGCAACCATGAAAACTTTTAGAGGGGGTTGTGGTGCTTAGAGGCTTGCCTCAGTCAAGCCTCAGAGGACACTTAAGTCTTTGAACACCTTTGTCAAATAGAAAATGCGTGCCTAGGGAGGCAGAGGCAAAAACCAAATGAAATAATGATCACAAACAAAATATAATGTCACTTTGCAATGAAGATCTCATGGGAGGAAGATGCTCTTAACTCCATGATGAAATGGATGCTCAAATATGCAAACAAACACATAGACCGCACAAATATGCTCTTGTAACACAATGAAAGCCTTGAATCACCTTTAGGATGCCAAAATCACATGAACATAATCTACTTTACAAATGAATGCCTAAACATGCTTTTATATGCAAATACAAATACTCCTACCAAGATTTTCATAATTAAAACTTACCATGTCAGCATAGGACCCAAATAACAGTCATAAACTGACACTTCAAATTTGGGACTGACCCAAAATAGGGCAGGACTAGGGCGTGGGCGCCCATGTCCTCTCCCCCTATTTTGGGTAGGGTTAAACTCAAGGGGTCCTCCTAGGTCCCATTTGTCATGTTACCTAGGGCTCATTCCATCGGGATGCCAAACTATGATGCAAGATGTCCTAAATGCACACACAAAAGACCCGGGAGCTAAACCTTATGAGGGAAAAGCCCCCAAGGGGACATTTTCTGATGTTACACTGTTATGCTGCCAAAATTACTCTAGAATTGACATCTTGGGAACTCCTAAAAGAACTTGCATTGCAAGTGTATTGTAATCTACATTAGATTTGATAATACACTGTGCAAGTTTTGGAGTGTGGGGTTTTTCACCCGAAAGGGTTTTCCCCATGTATATCTTGTGTCTTTGGCATTGTTTTTGCATTTGATGTTTGTTTAATCTCTCTGTTAATGTGTACCACATATCTGCAACTGTAAAGATTTAAGAAAAATTACATTACACTCCCCTCCTTAGTTCAATGTAGGAAGCTATTCTGTGTACCTTGCTTCCTTTCAATTGGTATTAAAACCTAACCAGTTTTGGTCCTAGTTGTTAGGTAGAGGGTTTTTTGTATTGATCTTCGATTGAGTGGGAGCTTGTGTAGAGTATTTTGTGATCTTGTTGTAGGAAGAAGAGGGCAAGCACATTTGGGAGATTTGAAATTGATAAATTCAATGGAGGTAACTTTGAGTTGTGAAAACTCAAGATGGAGGACATGTTAGTGGATACAGATGTGTGGCTCATAGTATCTGATACCAAACCATCGAGCATGAAACAAGAAGATTAGGATTTGATGGATCAAAATGCTAAGGGTCTAATAAGGCTCTGTTTGATTGATTCAGTGCTCCTAAATATACATGAAGAGAAGATTGCAAAAGACCTTTGGAAGAAACTTGGAGATGTTTATCAGGCTAAATCCCTGGTGAACAAGCTATTCCTGTGAAAGAAACTATATTCTCTGAGGATGGAAGATGAAGAATCTGTCACAGATCATCTAAATGCATTCAATATACTTGTTGCTTAGTTGACTTATGTTGGTGTAAATATGATTCGGATTCTATGTTCCTTACCAGATTCATAGGACCACCTTGTCATGGCCATTGGGAGTATCACTACCAGCTTCAAGATGGATGAAGTGGTTTCTTCACTGTTACCTGAAGAGATGCGGAGCAAGTCTTCCGAGCAGGTTAAGGAGGCTCTTGCAGTTCATGGTAGACCTAAAGAGAAGAGAAAGAAAAAGGACAAGAAGAAAGAAGAAAAAGGAAGATCCAAATCGCATGGGAGATCTAAGTCTACTAGAAAGTCCAAGGCTTTATGTTGGAATTGCAGAAAACTTGGTCATTTTTGCAAGGAATACAAGAAGGAGAAGAAGAAAAAGAAGAAAAACTATGATTCGGATTCTGACAAGTCCTCTCAAGAAGATGGAGAAGCATTTGTCGTTGTCTTGGAAACACATGCATCTAAGAATGTGTGGCTAATCGATTCTGGTGCATCTTTTCACATGACCTTACACAGAGATTGGTTTTTAATGTATGAATAGTTTGATGGTGGGAAGGTGTACTTGGGTGATGACTCTCACCTAAATATTGTTGGTTGTGGAAGAGTCGTGATTCAATTCCTTGATGGATGAGTGAAGGGGATCAATGGTGTACTACATATCCCTGGTTTTGCATGGAACCTTCTTTTTGTAAGTAAGTTGAATGATGTGGGTGTGTAGGTTGTTTTCTTGAATGGAGGATGTAAGATGACAAGAGGAGCTATGGTGCTAGTTAAGGGTGTTCAGAATGACATTCTGTTTCAGCTTGATACATGCGTGGTTTAGTGCAACAGTGCCTTCATTTCAAAGAAGAGAGCTTTAGAGTCTTCATCCTTACCATTGGAACCAGTAGCCAAGAAAATTGTTCTATCTACTTCTGATGGTCATGCTTTCTAGGTACCCAAGGGTGCTCATTCTATGGAGATGAAACTTCCAGCAAAGAAGACAATGTTATGGTACCAAAGGTTTGGCCACATTGGTGAAAAGGGTTTGAGGACACTGAAAAATAGAAACCATGTTGAGGGTATGAATGATTGTAACCTTGAGTTCAATTTCTATGAACATTGCATATATGGAAAACAAAATCATGTCCATTTTTATTCTAGTTCTCACAAATCTTTTGAGGTGTTGGATTTGATTCATTCTGATGTATTTGGTCTTGTTAATGTTCCTTCAATTTTGAAATATGTATATTTTATTTCATTTATTGATGACTATAGTAGAAGGACATGGGTGTATTTGCTTAGAAGTTGTTATGTTGTAAAATGTTCCCCTAGGACATTTACCTCCTAAGTTTAGCTCTTGGGTCCCTTGTTTCTCATCATGCATGTTAAATCTAACTCCCAAGACAAAATGGCCTAAAACCCATGTCAAATGGGGCTTGAGGGACATTGTTGAGTTTAACCCTACCTTTAAATAGGTACTAGGGGCTTGGGCGCTCACGCCCTAGTCTTGCCTTATTTTAGGTGGGTCCTGAATGTCAGTTATGTGACTGTTAAAAGGATTCATTACCAACATCTTAAGTTTGAATTACAAAATTTGTAGCAGGAATGCATAGATAAACATGTTTAGGTTTTCACTTGTAAACTAGAAGATGATTATGAACTTTTGGTGAACTTATGATTTTAGAGCATTCAAGATATTCGATGTGTTGCAAAGCAGAATATTTTTGTTCTTTTGTGATTGCATATTTGGCTTCATCATCTCATGTGTTGAAAGATCTTCATCTATATGCGAGATACACCTCCGAGATGATATCTATTTGTGTTGAATCAATCATTTATCAATTTGTTTTTTCCTCTATCCTATAAGGATACACACTCTTTATCAAACAATAGTATTGGAAGGCTTAAATGCCATTTTGGAGCTTGACTGAGGCAAGCTCCTAAACACCACAACCCCCAACCCTATTTCTTGTGATTGTAGAAGACATGTGTCATATCTTGTGAAGTGGAGTTGCAGAAGGCTGTGACAAAGTGTGTAGATTCCAAATCTAAGAAGAAAATTACTACAAGGGCTTGGGCACCCACACCGAAGCCCTCTGGATCTTTGGAGCATAAAACCTCTGGGACAGTGGTGAATAGTAGCAGACAACTTCCAAAAATTCCTACCTTGGGCTTGGGCGCCTGCTCTTTAGCCCCCAACTTTTCCATATCCTAAACCTCAAAATTTGGTATGTATCTACTCTAAATATAACATCTTTTTGTGTGAGCATTTGTTATAATTCATCTGTTTACTTACGATTTAGCATAATTAGTGTTTTGAGTATAATTAGGCTTAAGTTAACATATTAAACATCAATTTCTGAATTTCCCTATCATTACAAGTGACAACCAACCTGAAGGTGAATCCTCTTGCAAAAGTTCTTATTCAACTCGGTTAACTATCCTTGAATGTGTGTAGTAAAAGGAGGATCTAGGCATATCATCCAATCAATCCGATTCCCACTTTTCCTACATTACTGTTAGAGGAAATTATGAATAACAGTATTAAATAACTAAATATCCAATAACTCAATGGAAATAAGACAAATGCAAGCAAACAAAAGATAATACCTTTGCAACTTGATTTACCTCATAGCTTCCATTGTTGCCTATCTCATATTGATCTTATGAATGAGTTGAGGTCTCAAAAGTGTGCACTTGCTTGCTGTTGAAGATGACAATAGGAGAATGGTTGTAGATGGATAATGCAATGAAGGTTAAACTACCAATACAATTCTATGATGATGGGTAATGGAGATATGGAGACATGGTTGAATGATCATGATGATAATGGGATTATGCAAGTGCAATGAGGATACTATGCCAAAGGCATGTTGGTAGGATTTCTACAGAATAAGATTGCTAAATCTTGAGTGGATTTGAAATGTGTGTGAGAACCTTGTTTATATAGGCTGAGGAGAGACCAAGTCCAAGTGTCAATAGATCCATGACTAGAGGAATTATCTATGATGTGTAAGGTTGAGATAGAGTTGAGGGAGATATGTTGGCAAGAGACACTATGTGGCTTCATGATTGTTGTCATTGATGGAAACAAAGTTCATCCCACACATCCACAGCACATAGTATGTCTTTACCGAAAGTCAGATTGAAGAGTGTTTTGGTCTGGTGAAACAAGAACAGAGCATGCAGCAAGGTCTGACAATCAGGTCCAGATCTCTCAGAAGATGTATCTCAGCAAAGTGCAGACTTGGGGAAGTCAAGATTAGTACCATTACTACTACATTCCAGAGATTGAGCCTCCGGTGATGAAAGAGTGAAAAGATATGAGCATCTAAGTGTTGGGTTCCTGACAGGCAGAGCAGACTCAGGAAGAACTAATCGATAGAGGATTAGACTTTAATCCGGATGAGAAATTGATGATGGTCAAGCTAATTAAGAGATCATACATGGTTGGCCCAGTTGATTGATGACTTTTGACTCTATGTCTTGAATACGCATCACATATTAAGCATGGATCCAGGTGACAAATCAGTGCCTTGTAAATATCTTGAATATTCTCGTTGCCGACTAGAAAGATGTTGAAATCCTTGATGCAGATATATATATACCAGATTGATTTCGGTATAAAAGCATGTGGGGTGTGATATAGTGTGTGAGGAAAGGCAGAGAGCAGAGTGGAAGCAGGAATACAAGTCTGGTATGTAACAGAACAACATCACTAAAGTAGAAGAAGAATGAAGTGCAGTAGATCAGTATATTAAGCCTAACCGGAACTAAACCTTAGCATATGTGGATGCCTCTCATCAATTCAAACACTTGGTTACCTTCCATAAACATTGTAGACAGTGAGTCTCTTGTAGGCAGTGTGCCTCTTGTGAGCAGTGTACTTGGGCAGTGAACCCTAATTGGCAAGTGCCATTTTGTACTTCTATTCTTTTAATAGAGAATACAATCTTGGGTTAGTCACCCCGTGGTTTTTCCCTTAACCGGGTTTTCCACGTAAAAATCCTTGTGTTATGTGTGTTGATTTCTTTTTACTCTCATGATCATGTCTGCTTATATGTTTTGATACTGCACTAATTGTTAAAGAAGAAAAGAAAGTTAAGTAATTAAGATAAACTGATTCACCCCCCCTTCTCAGTTATCCACCTTGTTTCCAACAATTGGTATCAGAGCTTAGTTCCTCTAAACAGAGCCTAACAGCTTAAGGAAGATCTAGGAATCTCAATGGATATGTATGGTATGAGGGAACAACTTCAGTCTGCCCTAGATGATCTTGAGCAATCTCACTTTGAAGTCAATAACCTAGGGAAAGACTCAAACAAGTTGATGATTTCATAAATGAACTGAAAGAAAAAATGAGTATCTCTGTTGAAAAGAGAAAGGAACTACTTCAACAATTAGCAAGTCAAAGTGAAGCCAATGATACTAATGAAGATCTGAATGAGAAAAACAAGTTATGTGAGAAGTTATCAAAAGAGGTCATTATGGTAAGACATGAAATGGAATTAGGGGTCATGAAATTCACCCAAGAAAGTGAAGAGAAAAGAAAAATTGAAGATAATCTAAAACAATCTCTCAAGGAGAAGTTAGAAGACTGCCATAAAATGGATAGAATAATCAGGCATCTAGAATATGATCTTGAAGAAGCTAGAGATAATGAAGAACAACTTGAGAATTAGATAGACACTCTAAAAAGGGATCTTCAAACAACAAATGAATACAAAGAGAAATTTGAGATAAGCTTTGCTCAACTTGAAGTTCTTCTTGAAAGCCAAAAGAGGGTAGATGACAAGCATGGGTTGGGGTATGAGAAAGGTGAAAGCTTCGGATTTGGTCAGAAGAACTTTGGATCAGGAAATCCAAGGAACAGACCTAGAAGACCTCCAGTAAGGTAACCAAATGCTCAAAGATATCCATCCTTCAATGGATACTGCCACAATTGCAATAACTTCGGTCATAAAGCAAATCAGTGCAGAAGAAGAATGAATCAGACTAATTCATCCTTCTCCGGACAGTGTTTTAACTACAAAAGGTATGGTCACAAATCTCATGAATGTAGAAATATGCAAATAAACAATTCATTCAATGGTAAATGCTTTGCATGCAATAGAATGGGACATATGGCTAATCAATGTAGATCAAGAGGATATTAGTCAAATATGCAAAGAAATGTTGTTTGCTACAATTGCAATAGATCCAGTCATATTGCCAAATTCTGCAGAAGTAAGAATCAGGGTAACAAGGGTCCAGTGCATCATAATCAAAATCAAGACAAAGGAAAAGAAAAAGTGAATGCGGATGAAGTTCAAAAGGAGATGAACAAGATTTGGGTGAAGAGAAATATAGAAAATGTTGGGGATGGACCCACACCAGAATCTGGTGCTAATATTCCTTCCAGAAACTAAATTAGATGAGCTTTGGCTCAGGGGGAGTCACAAAGGAAAATAAATTCCCCCAGCCAGTCAATTGGTGCCTAAATTTGGCACATGGAATGCTGCGGATTAAAGGGTTCTGAGAGATATATCTAAATAATGCTCAGTAAAAATATGAAAGATTCGCAAGAACCTTTGAAGAGTTTAATCATCCAAGATTGATCCGGTTTGATAGCCATCTAGCAAAAGCATGATTTTTACAATTAGATTCGGTATGATTCTAAATTGAAATATCTTGATCTGCGGATAAATGGGATGATTCAAGGAAAGGAGATACATTGTCAATTATCACTAAGAATAACTCTAAGTGCATCTCAGTGATCCAGAAAGATCTCTCTCAGAACAAGGCAACCAGAATGACTTAAATTGTGCATTTGTTGCAAAATGAAATTAGGGTTTGCGCAGAGATAAAAGGGTTCCTTTACTCATCATTTGCACATTTGCATTTGAGAAGAAGAAAGAAAGAGCTCTACAAACAAGATTGCTTCAACCCTCTCAAAGATCAACTACAGAATCTGATTCAACCAGTGATCGTTTCCAGCTCATATCATGAACCCTAGAAGCATAAAAAGGTATTTCCATTTTTGAATATCTCTCTATGAATATTTTGCAAGATGGCTACTCCAAATGTTGTTAAGATCACTGATAGGCAGTGCCCAAAGTTCAAGAAACATCCTTACAAATCCCTAGAAGTTGATCACTTAGGCGCATTTTCTAGCATTCTGCATGGGGTTTTGCATGTAGAAGATGTTAGGGTATACATCCATGCAAATATTAAGGAATTTGGAGAATCAAAGCTGATGGATATCTACCATAAACAACTAATAGATGAAACCTTTGAACTCAAACCTCAATACAAGGCCATCCAGGATAAGCATTTTGGACATTGCATCCACTTTCCTTGTTTCACAGAAGATGAATGGGTCTGGTATGTCCTTAGTAGAATACATGATAACTTCATATGGTTGATGAAGCCATTCAAGATAACAAAATATGCCATTAAGGAAGTAACCAGATTGCACTCATCCAGTGGGTTTCCTGCTCTCAAATCTATCAAGAATCAGACAGTGAGTGAGGCTACCGAATCAAAGTTTGACAAGAGAGCAATGACAATAGAAGATATCACTGATCCGGATATCAAATTTGCCTCTATGATAATTGGCTACAAAATATATCATTCCAGTAGGGAAAACTCTGTATCCAGAACTGCAATATACACTGCATATCAGATGCTAAGGGAAAATGCAGACTATGATCTATGTGAGTTTCTCTTGAGCCAATTGTTAGAAAACTTGCAAAAGATCAAAAAGGACAAGAAGAACTCATTCAAGTATGGTGGGTTAATATTGTGTTTATTCTTTTACTATATGAATGAGCTACCTAGATCAAGTGGTTGGGTATGGAAAAATGACAGACCAGTTGCCATACAAATCATAGATTATATGTATGGGCTTGGTGATGCCAAGGCACAAAGTACAACACTCTAGGGATACTTCAAAAACTTCCAAGGCATGATGCAGACCAGAGAGAGAATCCCCCAATCTCTAGTTGAAAAATACAAGGATATAGTGTGCTTCATGGTAGACACTAATCAATACCTAATGGAGGCAATGGAACCCATAACAGTCTGGATTATGCCAATGGGCTATGAGGTAGATGAGAAAATTCTGGAGCTACATGTTCAACACCTACTAAGTCAGCCAAAGGACCTTGAGACAGAAAGGTTTGGAACCTTTCAAGAATTAAGTGTGAAAATACATGTTGAATTGAGACAACCAGAGATAAAAAGGAAAGTGAGAAGGGAAGTGGAGGAAATTGCCAAGAAATATGGCATATCAAAGAAGGCAGTTGATGCCAATAGAGAGAAGGTAGAAAGAGCAGAGAAAGAAAGACAAGAAGTAGAAAAGGAAAGTGTTCCGGTGCAAGCCCCCTCCTGGACTAGATCCTCAAAGAGCTCTACACCTGCCACTTCTAAGAGCCCAAAAGCCTCAAAACCAGAAGCAAAGACATCCAGAAAAGGAGAGAAGAGAACAAAGACAAAGGCAACAAGGTCATACACAAGCCAAAAGGATGATGAAGAGACAGAGACTGATGAGGAGATTAAGAAAATGAAGAAGAAAAGGAAAACTTCTGAGAAATCCTCTGCCGATGAAAACAAGGAAGAAGAAGCAGAAGAATTTGTTGAAAGTCCTACTCTTTCTGTTGATGATGTCATCAAGGTAGTCACTGTAGATGGGAATCTGTAGTCCATAACATAATTTTATGATGAGTATAATGACACTGACAAAAGAATTTTGGAGGAAGCCATAGTCAAGTATTTGAATATCTATAATAAAGAATTCATTGAAATCATCTCACTAATTCCCAAAAGCCTAGAGCAAGTACTTGAAATGAGAAAAGAAAATGCTGAGGCAAAGGACCTTGAGATCCGGGAATAGATTGCAATCCAACTCTATCCTTCCATTACTCCAAAACAAATGAACATGATCTTTAAGGATGAGTTCCGGAGAAAAGCAAGAATAAACAAACTTATGCTTGGAGAGACAGATCAAGTTGCCAAAGAAACAGAGGACATCCTTCATAATGCATTTAAAAGATTCAATCTTCCTATTATAGAGGACATAGATGATGAACCTACTGAGAAAAATGCAGAAGAGCCAAAGGAGATAGGTGAGGAGAGGACTAAGGACTTGGATTCCTCTGTTCCAAAAGAGGAAGTCCATGAAGAAGTAAACATCTCTCTTTTGGATCCCCTAGCAGACTCCAGAACTAAAGGAGAAGAAAGAAAAGAAGAGAAAATTAGTCAAGGAGAAGAGGTAAAGGGAAGAGAAGAAGATCAAACAGAGAAGATCCCAGATGACAGTTTTGAGGTGGGAAAAGGAAAGAAAACTCTATCTCTGGCAAGAGACACTGTTGAGGTAGTAAAGAGCTTCTTAAACAAAGAAATGTTAGAGATAGATGAACCGGAATTATTTCAAGGACTACTCAATTTTGACTCCCTCTCTCCGGTCCAGACAATGAAGGTAGCATCTTTTGCTCAAGCTAAAGCAAAAGAGAAGCTTCTGAAGTCTCACATGGAAGACTGTGAGCTAATAGAGATTGCATCCGGTGTGCTAGAGAAAATCATGCCATCCTTCCAAAAGGATCTTTCAGCCTCTTCATCCAGTAATATGAAATCTCTTGTTAATTTTGTTAGCACACATTTTGATTCTTTGAAGAAATCAGTAGAAGAGAAAGTCCAGAAAGAGTTTTTCAGAAAGAGATTCTCTGAAGTGCAGTGACTCATAGCAAATAATAGGAGAAATCTGAATATTGGGATAAAGAGCCTAGAAAATGCTCTTAAAGATGGCAGAGAATTATACAAATTTTGTTTATCTTGGTCCACAGTGACAACAAACATTGCAAAGAAGGTGGAAGAGCAAGAGGGTAAACTATCAATTTTATCTCAGAATTTTGATCCTCTCACCTCATCCATAATGAATCAAGAGTGCCAAGCTATTGCCACTATAAATGAGATAAAGAGGCTTGAGAAGGAGAAGAAGAATAGAGTAAGTAGAATGAGTGAACTAAGAGGGATAATTATCCCTAAGTTAGAGGCAATGCATGAGGCCCTAATTGATGCTCAGACCACAGCCCGGACCAGTGATCCGGCAGACTTAAAGAGGGAAGAAGCTTTTGCATTTTTGTTGAGTGGTCACATCTCAATTTTGGACAGGATGAAGTAGAGTTGGGCAACAAAATTTGTCCAGTTGAAAACCACTTTTGCGGATATACTTAAGTATATGTAAGTATAACATGCATATATACTTATGCGGCTATGTATAGGTTAGTTTTTGCAAATTTTGGTGTACGGATTCCACCCTTTTCCATTGATGTCAAAGGGGGAGTGAGAAGTAGTGAAAAATGTGGAATCCAGCAAAGGGGGAACTCTAGTAAAATGAACATAAGATAGAGCATCAGCCAAGGGGGAGTTTGCTACGACACTTAGTCATTTTTCACTAAGTGTTGCCATCAATGCCAAAGGGGGAGATTGTTGGCAAGAGACATTGTGTGGCTTCATGATTGTTGTCATTGATGGCAACAAAGTTCATCCCACACATCCGCAACACATAGTATGTCTTTACTAGAAGTCAGATTGAAGAGTGTTTTGGTTTGGTGAAACAAGAACAGAGCATGCAGCAAGGTCCAACAATCAGGTCCAGATCTCTCAGAAGATGTATCTCAGCAAAGTGCAGACTTGGGGAAGTCAAGATTAGTACCATTACTACTACATTCCAGAGATTGAGCCTCCGGTGATGAAAGAGTGAAAAGATATGAGCATCTAAGTGTTGGGTTCCTGACAGGCAGAGCAAACTCAGGAAGAACTGACTGGTAGAGGATTAGACTTTAATCCGGATGAGAAATTGATGATGGTCAAGCTAATTAAGAGATCATACATGGTTGGCCCAGTTGATTGATGACTTCTGACTCTATGTCTTGAATATGCATCACATATTAAGCATGGATCCAGCTGACAAATCAGTGCCTTGTAAATATCTTGAATATTCTCGTTGCCGACTAGAAAGATGTTGAAATCCTTGATGTAGATATATATATACCAGATTGATTTCGGTATCAAAGCATGTGGGGTGTGATATAGTGTGTGAGGAAAGGCAGAGAGCAGAGTGGAAGCAGGAATACAAGTCTAGTATGTAACATAACAGCAGCACTAAAGCAGAGGAAGAATGA
Organism: Cunninghamia lanceolata; assembly: GCA_027924645.1. Lineage (NCBI taxonomy): Eukaryota > Viridiplantae > Streptophyta > Pinopsida > Cupressales > Cupressaceae > Cunninghamia > Cunninghamia lanceolata. Next base: position 1,409,625 of record BSBN01000346.1, read on the forward strand.
AGTGCAGTAGATCAGTATATTGAGCCTAACCGGAACTGAACCTCAGCATATGTGGATGCCTCTCATCAGTTCAAACACTTGGTTACCTTCCATAACATTGTAGACAGTGAGTCTCTTGTAGGCAATGTGTCTCTTGTGAGCAGTGTACTCAGGCAGTGAACCCTAATTGGCAAGTGCCATTTTGCACTTCTATTCTTTTAACAGAGAATACAATCTTGGGTTAGTCACCCCGTGTTTTTTCCCTTAACCAGGTTTTCCACATAAAAATCCTTGTGTTATGTGTGTTGATTTCTTTTTACTCTCATGATCATGTCTGCTTATATGTTTTGTTACTGCACTAATTGTTAAAGAAGAAAAGAAAGTGAAGTAATTAAGATAACTGATTCACCTCCCCTCTCAGTTATCCACCTTGTTTCCAACAAGATAATCATGGGAAATGTTCCTACTACATTTACAATGTAGAGGAATAAGTGGATCCATGAGCCACATGTCATTGTGCTCACAAATGACCTATGAGTTAAAGGTAGAAGTCTTTGAGGAGATTGTGGAAGGACTCTTGACTTGTGGGAATGTGAGATATGAACTAGAATTAGAAAGACAAGTGTCTTTGAGAAAAAAGGTGATTGAGAGATAATAGGACACACGTGGAGAAGAAATAGGGATGACTAGAGGATAAATAGGACATGTGGGTGAGGGAAATTAGCTAATTAAATATTAAAAATATTTAATTATGTGTGCAACATGGTGAGGTGTAAAGTGAGGTGGAAAGTGATATGAATTTGTGAATTTAAGACTTAGGATAGAGGAAATTAGGATATTTAATTAAATAAATTGATTTTTATTTAATTTTGGGATAATGAACCAATTAAATAAATTAGAATATTTATTTAATTGATAGATGAAATAAGAATTTTAAAATAAATATTAAAATATTTCTTTAATTTGACACGAGGCAATTTTAGGTGTATACATTTTTCCCCTCTTTGATGCAATGTGTTTTATCACATTGCTTCAAAGAATCAAAATTTTTTGGTTATGATATGTCGCCTAGTTTTCCCCTGGTATAGGTTTAGTGACAATAGGATGCCACCTCAGGAGATTGGATAGGGAGAATGTGACAACAAGATGATGGACGATCTCATGATGAACAAGAATGAGAAAGGATGGCTAAGAAAATGGAGGATACAAGATAAGGGATGGACGAAAGAGTTGAATGGCATGCTATGCAATATAAAATGATAACACACACAAGTAAGCAAGTAAGTATGCACAAATTATACAAGAACAAACAAGGTATTGCCCCTATCAAGCTGTAAACCAATGATTAATCGATAATGATTGATGACAATGTTTTTCATTGCAGGGAACGATATATCCCTAGATCAACATAAAGTTGCGGGAAAGACATATCCCACTAATGATGACGATTGATTAATTAACTAAGTTGGTTTACGACAAGATTAGGATCAATATCATTGATTGCAATTGGATAATTTGACAAGATTGATTTACTCGATTGTATGGATTAAGGATGGACTTGCACTTGGATCATTGCTTGGTTTATTTAAATTGATTTGATGATCAGATTGATGCTTGGATTGATGATTGGTGAGGCCCTAGTCACTCAAGAGTGAGGGTGACAAGGAAAGATAGTGGTAAGTTAGCAAATAAGATGAATGATGATGATGATGCCCCCTTGAGAGGATAATTTATGTGCTCTTGAAATGAAAAGAGAGAAAAGGGTGAGTAGATAAAGAGAATGTAGATAAAGAAAGGACTTGGATCTTAAGCCTCTTGGAAAATGATATTTATGAAATGCTTATAAATGAAATGAAATGCAATTTGGTGTGTATGATAGTGGATTTTGTCATCTTCTTGTACAAGTTTTTGAAGTACTTTGTTTCATCATTGAGCTTTTAAAATGTTGTAAGAAAATACAAGCACCTAGGTATAATTAAACCATGATGATATGAGTATCTCTTACATAGATTTTGATTTAGCAAGTTAATACAAGCATCTAGTCAAAATTGAACCTAGATGACCTGAGTATTTATTACATGTATCAATAGACAAGGATTGCCCCCTTTCATGCTTAGACCCATAATGTCCTCAATGATCTTTTCCTGATTAGGTCGTTAGACAAAGTCGTCACAGTACTAAAGATTAATCCACAAACAACAAACAAAGGAAAATAATCATGCCCCCATCATAACTGCTCTAGTTTTTAGACATCCTCGAGTAGCCTAGGAAAAAATGATAAAAAAAATCAAGACCTAAGACTTAAACTTCAATCATCAAATTTTTTTTCTATAGATATGTTTTCTTGCAATAAAACAGATAGAGTCATCTTGATAGTTTAGGCGCATTGTTTGTTTGATATAGTCTAATGTTTTGCGTCAAGCTTTTGTTGAAAAAAAAAGGTCTGTTTGTAGTGTTGCATGCGGTCTTGGCGATAGTATCGTGATCCTGATTATTATCCTCTGAGCATATGACACTCAAAAATCCAATTCTCCAATCGAGGATTGTACCCCCAATCAAGTAAAGGATTGATTTATTATGGATGAAACATAGGGATTAACTGATGGTAGACTCATTGTGACAGGCCCTAAGGGACTATCCTAGTGACTTGAGGGCTCATCGATGATGGCCTTGCCTACATGACAATGTAGATGCAACGTAGTTCGACCGATGATACCGATGACGGAGTTGTGATAAATGATGAGATGGATGATGGAATAGATGGATAACCTTATTTGATAAGGTGGTAAAAGCGAGCAAGTAACAAGCCATGATAAGTACTTGTGATGTGTTTTGATGGTTTTGGGATTTTGAAATGTTTTGGGATGATATTGGATAATAATTTTGGATAGCCTAAATGTTAGATACCGATTACAAAGAAACATCACGGATAGGTAGACAGATGGGTTATAGTGGATAATGGATGGTTAGGTAGAAGGATGGACAATAGGAGATAATGGACCAGAAATGCATGAAGGATAGATGGACGTGAGAATTTAAGATATGATCTCCAAGGACTATGTCGCTCAGGAATAACATGTCTTATTCAAGATATTGGACTCAGGATATAACGTGACAATGCTTGCAATGGTATGATGGGAATATATGTTTGGAAGTATTAGATACATCAAGAGTTGCCAAAGCTTGTTTTAACATTTTTCCCCTATCATTATCAAGATCAATAGGATGAAGGGAGGATGAATGGATTCAATAAGAATATGTATGTAATGGATAAGGATGGATACAGTAGGATGGAAATGATAGGTTGGATGATGACAATGTGCCCCCAAGTAAGTGTCATAGAAGATCAACCTACACATAATGCTTGTTTGCCAGGTTTTCTTCATGGTACTTATCCAAGGCACCTGTTTACTAGGATTTCACCATTGGATGAAAGGATTTTTCTTTACTTTTTTGATTTTTGATTTTTCTTTTTTTTTTTTTTTACTTTTTTTTATAGGATAGGTGGATATGGATGGGAGGGACTCAAGTGTCTAGTTCCATGAAGGTGATAATGTCCCGTTAGGGATGCTTGTCATCGCATGGATCATGTCAAATGTCATTAAGCTCATATATGTTGGTAAGGATTGCATGAAAGGAAGATGGAGTAGGTAGATAGTGGATTATGGAGGGAAGATAATGGATTATGATGTGGATTATGTAGGGAAGATAGTGGATTATGATGTGGATTAAGGAGGACTAATGCAAAAGGATGGATGGAAGGCTTATGTAAAAGCATGGACCATAAGAAGGTGATGGGTGAAATATGAAGGATAATAGTTGAATGATGGGGAGATGGAGGTATGGAAAGGAATCATGAACAATGGTTGCACACACCATGATAAACATTGAATCTTTTGATGTGGAGGTGATGTAGGAAACAATGGCGATGTTTGCTTGGTGGATGGTTGATGGAATGATTTAGGGACCCACAATGATTTAGTATTTTTATGATTTTTGCTTGATTTGTGGGTTGGCAGAATTTGATATTTTGGAATGGAATGGATGGAAAAGGATGGTTGAGATTTTTGAGAGGTGGATGCCTCATTTGACTTGATTTTTTGTTTAGGGACCCATACCATTTTAGTTTTTGACTTTTCTTTTGGAGGTATGGGGTTGGATGGATTTTTGAGTGTACCTTGCTTTGATTCTTTGCATTTGTACCCTAAGGCATTAGGACCCTTAGGATTTTTGGCTTTATGAGTGTAGGCATCTAAGTTTTTATTTTTGAATCCCATGGAATGGGTGAAATTAGTGGAAGCTCTATGTTTATATGATGTGTGCATTTGTTGGTCATGATTAGGAATGTGTTTTTGGATAAGTGGATAAGTGCATGTTGAGAGCAATGGTGGTAAAGTGGATGGAGGGATATGCAAAGTTAGAAGTAGTGGAGGTAGATTGGATGGTGGAAGGTGTATGGTCACATGCTTTTGACATTTGTAGGATGATGGGGGTGGAATGGCAACATATGTTTTAGGTACATGATAGGGTTGGTGATGGAAAGTGGACTTAGGAGGAATGGAGGAAGTACCAACATCTTTAGATTGCTGACCTTGGGGTGTGTATCCAAGGCCATATGAGCGAGGGGGGACATTGACATGTACAGGCTTCAAAATACCTTGTTCATGAAGGCCTAAGCCTTTACTCTGGTAGTTCATCTTTTGGAGCATGCAATGCACTATGGGACTAGGTGTAGTTTGGGAACTAGTCTTGAGTTCTTTATTGGATGGAGAAGTGGTGGACAATGGTCATTGTTGTTCCAAGGAGGAACATTCATGAATGAAGGTAGATAGACCAAGTGGATATGTTGGATTTGGAATGGAGTTAATAGTGGATGATGTGGGAGGATCATTAGGATCTTGATTGTGCTCATTAGGATCCAAGTTGTTTGTTTGATCTTCTATGCTTGCTTGGGAGGCAAGTGTCTCATCATGACAAGTGGATGGTATAGGATCATGGATAGGTGGAGGAGTTTCTAGGAAGGCCATGAAACGGGGTGAATGTTCAAGTAGGTCAACAAGACTTGAATTAGATGGAGTATTTAGGTCTTGGGTATCTTGCTCATGAATGGTTGTGGAGGGATGACCAGGATTAAGTTGTTCATGGATAGGTTCTTCATCATGCATAATGTCTTGATCATGGAAAAGATATATGTTATGGATGGGTGGAATGAAAGTGATTTGATCTTGATTAGAAGGGGGACTTGATGTTACCACATGCTTAGGATTATGCCCTTGACATATCTCTTGACTTTGGGTGGAAATGGAAGTGGAAGACTCTTGTGTGGACTTGATAGGCTCTTGATGGTTATTGACATGAGAGCGTGAGGGAGGTTGACTTGGACTCAACGGGGGAGACTCTTGAATAGCGTCGTGGGGTTTTGGGTGACATGATTGTGTTACAAGTATGAGGATAACCAGTGTTTTCATTGATGTCAACATACTCATATTGCATTAATGAGAAGGATTGGATGAGCTGTGTATTGAGGAAATTAGTCTCAATCAGGGACAGTGAAGAACAGTGATGACATTAAGGTAAAAGTCCAAGATAAGATGAATATAAGAGGATGCGGTTTAAAGGGTTTTTAGATATGAGTCTTGCAATGCTCCAATCAAGATTTTAGAGGTCCACATGAAGATCTAAAGAAGTTATGGTCTCTCTAGTAGAACCGGTTCTGACAGATGTTCAGTGGTGACAGAGTATCACAAATTGGTCCGGTGAGCTCTAGAATTGCATTATCTCATTCTGCAGATTGGAGGGAGTGTTGAAGAAATCAGTGAGAAGTGACAACTAGATTTGTTCATAGTTTGGAGGTCTGGAAGCACCTTTTTCATTATGATAGTGATGACAGACTGTGTTCTTGAAGTTTCAGATGAAGAACAGAAGAATTCTAGTAAGCTGATAAAGTGCGGATGTTCTTGATGACTCAGGAAAGGTTTTGGTGATCTTTGGATCATGTACAATTCTTATTGGCGGTCCGCATTGAAGTTAGAGTTTGCATTTGAAGAATAACCACGGATATTGGTGTTCTTCTTGAGACTGGCCGACTGGATGTATTACACATCTTACGAATGATCTTGTAGGTGTTTGCCAACTTAGATGATTGTTCCTAAGTCGATGCCTTGTATAAATAAGGGATTGTGAATTCATTTTGAAGAGTGTCTTGCGGTGATGAGGGTGGTATAGCGAAGAGAAGTACGAAAGGAAGAGCAGGAGTTTTTGGGTTAAATGGAACTGATCCAGACATGGTAAAGATGTCAATCTCCAGTTCAAGTTTGTGATACTTGATTACTTTGTAGACAGTGTGTCTCTTGTAGGTAGTGTGCCTCTTGTGAGCAGTGTGCTCAGCTAGTGAGCCCTAATTGGCTTGTGCCATCTATTTTTCTTATTCTTCTAACAAAGAATAATCCTTGGGTTAATCACCTCGTGGTTTTTCCCTTAACTGGGTTTTCCATGTCAAAATCTTGGTGTCTCATGTGTTGATGTGTATCTACTCTAGTGTTTATGCTTTATGTTTTCATAAATGATTAATTGCTATACTATTGAATAACAAAGTGGATTTAAGTTTTTGAATTGGAAGCAAGTTTAGGATAATTGATTCACCCCCCCTCTTAGTTATCAACAATTGGTATCAGAGCTAAGTTCCTCTAAAAAGAGCTTAACCGCTTGAGGAGATCCAGGATGTCATCATACAAGAAGGATAGTCCAAAGTTTGATGGAACCAACTTCTCTCTTTGGAAAGGTCACATGAAATGTCACTTGGAGTGTATGGGAAAGGCATACTTGTCCATGATCACAAAAGCCTATGTACCTCCAAAGGGTGGTCCGACAACTCTAAATGAAATCATAGATGCTGAAAACAATCTGCGGACCAAAGAGGCTCTTCTAAGTGCTTTAACTGACTCAGAACTCTCAAATGTTATTGACCTACCAACTGCCTATGAGATCTGGGTCAAACTGGAACTTCTGCATGAAGGAGATGAGTATGTTAAGAGTGCAAGGTTGCAGAGTCTCAAAGGGAAATTTGAAAGACTAAAAATGAGAGATGATGAAAATATTACTACCTTTATGCCAAGAGTAAATGAGCTGGTGTGTGGAATTAGGAATGCTGGTGGAGACTTGGATGAAAATGAGATTATTGGCAAAATTCTCAGATCCCTTCCTACTGTCTATAAAATCAAGGTTGCTACCATTGATGAATTTAGAGCCCATACAACTGTCACAAGAGACCAATTGGCTGGTAAATTGGCTGCATTTGAAATGACTGAGTTTGGAGATGATCCCCTTAAGACTGAATCTGCATTCAAAGCCAGTGCATCTGTGAAAGGCAAACAAAGATTTGATCCGGGAGAAAACTCTTCAAGGAAGCTATCATGGTATGATCAAGCAAGAAGAGACATGGAAGAGAAAAAAGTAGAAACAACTCAACTTGAAGCCCTCATTGCAAAAAGACTGCCAAGAGGGTCCAGTAAGTATGAAGGAAAATTACCCTTTAAGTGCTTCAACTGCAATAAGATTGGTCATTTTGCCTCAAGATGTCTGGAAAGATCTACAAGGTCAAATTCTAACAGACAAAGGTTCCAAAAGAATTGTTATTATGTTCATGAAGAAGATGATAATGAAGGAGTAACAGATGATGAATCAGAAATAGGAAACAAATCCAGAAATGAATGGGTGTTTATTACCATCAAGGAAGAAGATCCAATGTCCTCTGAATCTATCAATCATAAGGTTGTAGAAAGAGCTTTGGCTGCCCAAGTTGAAGAAAAGGATGATTGGGTTATTGACAGTGGATGCTCTCACCATATGACAGGTGACAAGAACAAGTTCTTAGATTTGGAAAGGTATGAAGGAGGAATGGTAAAGTTTGGTGATAATTCTGCTGGCAGAATCAGAGGTAGGGGAACTATTTCTTTTGATGGAAAGAACAAAACTGGTAATGTACTGTATGTTGAAGGATTGAAGCACAATCTTCTCAGTGTTGGATAGTTGGTGGACAAAGGTTATGATCTCTAGTTCCAGAATGGAAGATGCAGGATCTTTGAAAGTTCTGGAACTGAGATTGCATCCGGTACTCAAACAAAAGGTAATATCTTTCATCTAGTTGGTACTAATAAAAGTTGTCTGTTTGTTCAAGTTGATCAGAGTTGGCTATGGCATAGAAGGATGTGTCATGTAAATTTTGATAACATCATCAAGATAAGCAATACTCAGGCTATAAGAGATCTTCCAAAATTGGTAAAACCTATAAATAGTTTGTGCAAAGAATGTCAGCTAGGTAAACAGAGCAGAGTCTCATTCAAAAGCAAGGATCAGTCCTCTATCAGATTATTGGAATTAGTTCATACTGATCTATGTGGTCTGACAAGAATCAAGAGTATGCAAGGTGATAGATACTTCATGTTACTGATTGATGATCATTCCCGGATGATGTGGGTTACCATTCTGAAAGAGAAATTAGAAGCTTTTGAGAAGTTCAAAATCTTCAAGGCTATGGTAGAGAATCAAACTGGATTAAAACTGAAATGTCTGAGGTCTGATAGAGGTGGTGAATTCACATCCAGTGAATTCATAGATTTTTGTGAGAAGCATGACATAAAGAGATAGTTGTCTGCTCCTAGGACTCCACAGCAGAATGGAGTAGTAGAGAGAAAGAACCGGACCATCCAGGAAGCATCCAGGACAATGATGATGGAAGCAAATGTTCCCTAGATGTTTTGGAGAGAAGCTATCAGCACTATAGTCTACACTTTCAACTGAATTCAAATAAGAAGCAATACTGGTAAGACTCCTTATGAACTTTGGTTTGGCATCACTCCTACTATGAGATATTTCAGAGTATTTGGTAGTAAATGTTACATTAAAAGAGATGAAGATCTAGGAAAGTTTGATGCTAGAAGTGATGAAGGAATTTTCTTGGCTTACTCCACTCAAAGCAAAGCATACCGGTGTTATAATAAGAGACTGAGAAAGATGATAGAAAGTACAAATGTGAAGGTTGATGAAGGAATTGAGAAGCCCTCAAGGTTTTATGAATATGATGAAGATGATCAGAATGGTACTCTGGTTCAAGGAGCTCAATCCTCTTCTGAAAGTCAGATTCAGACTGATCTGGTAAATCAGGAAGAAGAGATAGGTCTGAATGAGCCTGATCAATAAACAAAAGTGCAAGAAACTCCCAAAGTTCCAAGATATGTAAGACTGAACCACTCTCAAGATCAGATTATAGGTGACAAAAGCAAAGGTGCACAAACTAGAAGGACAATTGCTCAAAATTTAGATGAATATTGTCTGATTTCAAAGATTGAACCTAAGATAATAAATGAAGTCTGCAATGATGAAAACTGGACCAAAGCAATGGAGGAAGAGTTGATGCAAATTGAGAAAAATCACACTTGGGATCTTGTTCCTAGACCTAGAGACAAGAATGTGATTGGAACCAAATGGGTCTTCTAGAATAAACTTAATGAAGTTGGTGAAGCTAGATTGGTCTACAAAGGCTACTCTCAAATAGAAGGAATTGATTTTGAAGAAACCTTTGCTCCGGTGGCAAGAATTGAAGTAGTTAGACTATTTCTTGCATTTTCTGCCTTCAAAGACTTCAAGGTATATTAGATGGACATCAAGTTTGCCTTCCTAAATGGTGATCTGGAAGAAGAAGTATACATTGAGCAACCAGATGGATTTCAATTGTCTAATCATGGTGATATGGTCTGCAAGTTGAAGAAAGCACTGTATGGATTGAAGCAAGCCCTAAGAGCTTGGTATGAAAGATTGGATAAACATCTTGTGTAGATTGGTTTCAACAAAGGTATTGCTGAGAGTAACTTATATTTTAAAATTGATCATGAAAACATCTTGATTGTTGAAGTATTTGTTAATGATATCATCTTTGGAGGAAAAGATAGCATGTGTAAAACTTTTGCAAATCAAATGAAAAGTGAGTTTGAGATGTCTATGCTTGGTGAAATGAATTTCTTCTTGGGTCTGCAAATCACTCAAACAAAGAAAGGGATCTTCATTTCTCAGACCAAATATGTGAAAGAATTGTTGAGGAAATTTGGGATGGAAGATTCAAAGCCAATGAATACTCCCATGGCAATTGGATGCAAGTTGAGCAAAGATGATGACTCTCCTAAGGAAGATCAGACAAAGTACAGATCAATGATTGGTGGATTGTTGTATCTCACTCAAACTAGACCAGATATTATGCAAGTTGTTGGTCTTGTTGCTAGATTCCAGGCTGATCCCAAGGAATCTCATGTCATGGCAATCAAGAGAATTTTTAGATATCTAAAAGGGACAGTGGAGTATGGTTTGTGGTATCCTAGAGATCATGATTTCTCTCTTCATGCATACACAGATGCAGATTGGGTAGGAGATGTGGATGACCGGAAGAGTACCAGTGGTGGAGCATTCTTTTTGGGAAAGAGATTGGTTTCTTGGATAAGCAAGAAACAAGATGCAATATCTCTGTCTACAACTGAAGTAGAATACATTGTAGCAGCAGGTAGTTGCACTCAAGTTTTATGGATGAAGCAGATGCTAAGAGATATTAAAGTAGAGTATGAGGAGCCTATCACAATTTTCTATGACAATTCCAGTGCAATAAATATTTCTAAGAATCTAGTGTTGCATTCTAAGACTAAGCATATATCTATCAAGTTTCACTTTCTGAGAGAACAAGTGACAAGGATGAAGTTAGATTGGAGTTTGTACCCTCAAAGGATCAGATTGTAGATATCTTTACTAAACCTCTTCCTAAGGAATCTTTTGAGTATCTTTAGGAGAAGTTAGGGGTTGTTGCCCCTCCGGTGATGAACTAGGATGCACTGATGTGCATTAGTCCAGTGGATATCACAATCATATCTTGTGATCCGGATTAGTGATGGGGAGCTGCTACTCAGAGGGAGTAGCTGGTATAATTCTAATGTGTTAAAATTGCAAGTATGAGCCCTTTGCCATTGATGTCAAAGGGGGAGAGAAGACATGTGAAAAACAAGTGGTTGATGATCAAAGGGGGAGCAGTAAAGAAAGAGAAGACATGTGAAGAGTTGCTGCTGATAGGGGGAGCTATGACAGAAAGGAGAAGTTCTTGTCTTGATGGTTTTTCACATCATATGTTGCCATCAATGACAAAGGGGGAGATTGTTACAAGTATGAGGATAACCAGTATTGTCATTGATGTCAACATACTCATATTGCATTAATGAGAAGGATTGGATGAGCTGTGTATTGAGGAAATTAGTCTCAATCAGGAACAGTGAAGAACAGTGATGACATTAAGGTAAAAGTCCAAGATAAGATGAATATAAGAGGATGCAGTTTAAAGGGTTTTTAGATATGAGTCTTGCGATGCTCTAGTCAAGATTTTAGAGGTCCACATGAAGATCTGAAGAAGTTATGGTCTCTCTAGTAGAACTAGTTCCGATAGATGTTCAGTGGTGACAAAGTATCACAGATTGGTCTGGTGAGCTCCGGAATTGCATTATCTCATTCTGCGGATTGGAGGGAGTGTTGAAGAAATTAGTGAGAAGTGACAACTAGATTTGTTCATAGTTTGGAGGTCCAGAAGCACCTTTTTCATTATGACAGTGATGACAAACTGTGTTCTTGAAGTTTCGGATGAAGAACAGAAGAATTCTAGTAAGCTGATAAAGTGCAGATGTTCTTGATGACTCAGGAAAGGTTTTGGTGATCTTTGGATCGTGTACAATTCTTATTGGCGGTCTGCATTGAAGTTAGAGTTTGCATTTGAAGAATAACCATAGATATTGGTGTTCTTCTTGAGACTAGCTGACCGGATGTATTACACATCTTGCGAATGATCTTGTAGGTGTTTGCCGACTTAGATGATTGTTCCTAAGTCGATGCCTTGTATAAATAAGGGATTGTGAATTCATTTTGAAGAGTGTCTTGTGGTGATGAGGGTGGTATAGCGAAGAGAAGTGCAAAAGGTAGAGCAAGAGTTTTTGGGCTTAAATGGAACTGATCCAGACATGGTAAAGATGTCAATCTCCAGTTCAAGTTTGTGATACTTGATTACTTTGTAGATAGTGTGTTTGTTGTAGGCAGTGTGCCTCTTGTGAGTAGTGTGCTCAGGTAGTGAGCCCTAATTGGCATGTGCCATCTATTTTTCTTATTCTTCTAATAGAGAATAATCCTTGGGTTAATCACCCCGTGGTTTTTTCCTTAACCGGGTTTTCCATGTGAAAATCTTGGTGTCTCATGTGTTGATGTGTATCTGCTCTGGTGTTTATGCTTTATGCTTTCATGAATGATTAATTGCTATACTATTGAATAACAAAGTGGATTTAAGTGTTTGAATTGGAAGCAAGTTTAGGATAACTAATTCACCCCCCCCTCAGTTATCAACAGATTGGTTTGTAGGAATGGACATGGTGTTGGAAGTTTCTTGGATATTTTCAAGGATAGGGATTTGAAGGCATGAGGGTGGTTTACTCCTTGCTAATAGCCATTGGATCACATCCTTCATGAGTATATGGGTGGATGGACAATATAACAGATGGAGAATAATGGTAGATGGCGTAGGCTTATGATTAAGGTTAGGATTGCTTGTGTTAGATGGGGATGAAATTGGATGAGTAGATTTGGAGTTTTCCATATCTTTTCTTTTGCTTTTAGATTTTGCAAATAGTCTTTGGAGAAAATCGTTGAAGGATTCTTTGATTGATGGATTAGATCTTGGGAAGTTTAATGGTGGTGTTGGTGTAGGACTAGTATGCTTTAGGATAGGCATTCTATGGGATGGTGATGGAGGACTAGTAGATGGGGTGGTATATGATTCCAAACTTAAGGTGGTGTTTCCCTTGTCAATAGTATCATTAAGATGGTTTAAGGATGCGTGATCTTGGTGTGAGAAATGGCTAGTACTCGTATGCTCATGTTGTGAAGGATATGGTTCATGTGGATTGCCTTTTTCCCTATATTTCTCAAACTTGGGCACTTCAAAACTAGAAGGGAAAGGTATCCTAACAAAGATTTTATCAAATGGATAAGGAGATATGTCCTCTAGTGAATATCATTTTGTGGAAGATCTAGTTTGTAAATCTACAAATTGTTGTTGTAAAGCTTGGATTTGTTGCATAAGTGTATCTAATGGGCTTGACACCTCCTTAGCCTTTTCAGTTTTAGAAGCTTCTTTTTTCAATTTTGGAAGGTTCCTTTCCACCTTTTGAATATTTTGTTTCGTTGGATGAGTTTGTTTCTCTTAATTTTGAGACATCAAAATCTACGTGCAGCTTGGCTCCTTATTGTGCTAGCATGAAGAAGTATTTTTGGGGGTCCATGGTCATGATCTTGTCCATCATTTTTTGGAATTTGGGATATTGCAAAGCACTAACAAGTTCCTCATGTGGGATTTCTTCCTCATCATTGCTAGTTGAAGTGGAGCGAACACTATGGTTTGAGGTATCCATTTCTTTATTTTTGTTGGTTTGGAATCTAGTTTGAACCATAAGATTTTTTTGATATGGGTGAAGTTGGATGAAATGATTGTGAATGCAAGTGAATGTTTTTGGTAAGATATGATTGAGGTATGGTTGATTGGATTCATAATTTTTTGTAACAAGATTTTCTAAGGTTTTCCCTTGATCTATTTGGTCAAACAAAAATGGTCTTGAGCTAAAATGATATTAGCTATCAAAGTGTTGACATAAAGGAAGTCAAATAGGGATAACTTGTAGCTGCTATTGATGTAGACTAGACTTTTATCAAGATGCTCTAGTGTAGTTTTGAGGTAGAGGATAATTTGATCCTGATAGGAAACTAACTAGGTTGTTTGATTTAGAGGATCTCAATAATACCTTAATGGAAATCTTGGTTTGTGTTTGCTCTTTGAATGACTAGAGATGGCGTGCAAGTGAGATGTTTGCAAATGGGTAAGGGATGAACTTTTATGGTTTAACTGATTTTACTAATTGATTCTAGGCTGAAATGGGTATTTGAAATGGGTCTGATTTTTTTTCTAAACAACTCAGGAAATGCTCTATGTTTTGAATACGTAGGTTTAAATGTGTAGAAACAAGGTTTAAATGCACGACTTTGTTGATAAAATGCGTTGTTTTGTATGCGTGCTTCTGCTATTTAAACATGTTGGTTTATGTATGCGCTAAAAGAATGCTCAAATGCGCAACAAAAAGGTTTAAATGTGCAATAGGATGCAAATGCACAGAAAGAATTGTCAAATGCACGCCAAGAAGTCTTAGATGCACAGTTCTATTTTTTTGCAATGTTTGATCAATGTTGTTTTGTTCTAAGCATGTTTTTCTAAGAAACCTAAGTTTTTTTGCTGATGATTTTGTTTTAGTTTATTGCAAGAAAACATAGTAGACAAGAAGATCTCATGGTGTTATACAAATTTTTGATAAACATTTTTGCAAACAAGTACAATTCTTATGGTTGGTAAGGACAATATTTATTGAGTCCCAACTTGGATTTCTCTAGCCACTTAAATCAGGGTGGACAATTAGCAATTTGGTAGCACTAGCTACCCCTTGCATGGCACTCACTTCTTTGGCATACCAAGTTACAGCTCCTCCGAAGAGTTAAACTTTCTGTCTCTACACATGATTAGTGTATGACGTTGGGTGGCTTCAGAGGACCGACCTCCTGCATCAACAAATAGAAGGATTTTGGCCTCTAAAAATAGTTGGTTCTTAGTAAAGGCATTCGTTCAGGCGGTTATACATGCGGCAATTCACTCCATTTAGGAGGCTTCCCAATCTGTAGAGGTTAAGCTCTACAAGTTTCAATTTACCACAAGGGTACTGAGGGAAACATTCGTCGGTATAACACAGCAACACCTGTTGTTTACAACTTTTGTCATAAACACTTTTATTTATAGAAGATCAAATTGGCTTGGCTTTAGCCCATTACCACTCGAGGTCGTCCCACTTGGAAGAAACACAATCCCAAGGGCAGGCCTCTTCTAAAGGTTGAACAAATGAAACGATGGGTTTGGCATTTTAGTCACCCAAGATGGGGAGAGCATAGGCCTATCACCATTTTACAAACACAGTAGACACTAGCTCATTAACCTTCTAGATTTAATCTAAATGTGATTTAATCTACCAAGCACAAAAATTGACAGTATAGCATAGAAATGAAAAGATAGTTGATTTTAGCCTCCTAAACAAACTATGTGAAGATTGTTGTTGAAGATTTGATCAAGTTACTTTCCCCTACTTATGCTAGATGTTGATTTGTAAATGCAAGATTGGCATGAAAGATTTGTTCAATTTTAACCACCTAGTTTGGGACTATGTGAAATCTGTATGCAAAGATGTAAGATTACCCCTCCTAATTAAAAACTAGATGAAGATTGTATGCAAGATGATTATGATTACCCCTCCTAATTAGAAACTAGATGAAGATTTGTATGTCATTTGTAACTAAAAATGCCTAAACCAACTCTTAAACTTGCAACAACATTGTGTTAATGGCCTCCTTTGATGATTGAAAATACCCGCAATCCAAGTTAGCAACAAAATTTATCAAAAAGACCCCTAAAAACTAACAAATTTCATATGCACAGAAAGAAGTATAATATGCGCAGAAAGATGGATCATATGTGTAGAAAGACAAATGCATAGAAAGAAGTGTCAGATGTGTAGAAAGACGAGTTATATGTACATAAAGACAAATGCACAGAAAGAAGTGTCAGATGCGTAGAAAGAAGTTGCAGAAGGTTGTGACAAAGTGTGTAGCTTCTAGATCTAAGAAGAAAGTTACTGCAAGGGCTTGGGTACCCACCCCGAAGCCCTCTGGATCTTCGGAGCAAAAAAACTCTAGGACAGTGGTGAACAGTAGTAGACAACTTCCAGAAATTCCTAAAGAAATTCCTACCTTGGGCTTGGGCACCTGCTCTTTAGCCCCCAACTTTTCTGCATCCTGAACCTCAAAATCTGGTATGTATCTACTCTAAATATAACATCTTTGTGTGTGATCATTTGTCAGAATTCATCTATTTACTTACAATTTAGCATAATTAGGGTTTTGAGTATAATCAGGCTTAAGTTAACACATTAAACATCAATTTCCAAATTTCCCTATCATTACAAGTGACAACCAACTTGTAGGTGAATCCTCTTGCAAAAGTTGTTATTCAACTCGGTTAACTATCCTTGAATGTGTGTAGTGAAAGGAGGATCTAGGCATATCATCAAATCAACCCTATTCCCACTTTTCCTAAATTACTATTAGAGGAAATTATGAATAACAGTATTAAACAACTAAATATCCAATAACTCAATTGAAATAAGACAAATGCAAGCAAACAAAAGATAATATCTTTGCAACCTAATTTACCTCGTAGCTTACATTGTTGCCTATCTCATATTGATCTTATGAATGAGTTGAGCTCTCAGAAGTGTGTACTTCCTTGTTGTTGAAGATGACAATAGGAGAATGGTTGTAGATGGATAATGCAATGAAGGTAAAACTACCAATGCAATTCTATGATGATGGATAATGGAGCTATGGAGACATGGTTGAATGATCATGATGATAATGGGATTATGCAAGTGCAATGAGGATACTTTGCCAAAGGCACGCTGGTAGGATTTCTGTAGAATAATATTGCTAAATCTTGAGTGGATTTGAAATGTGTGTGAGAACCTTGTTTATATAGGCTGAGGAGAGGCCAAGTCCAAGTGTCAATAGATCCATGACTAGAGGAATTATCTATGATGTGTACGGTTGAGATGGATTTGAGGGAGATAATCATGGGAAATGTTCCTACTATGTTTACAAGGTAGAGGAATAAGTGGATCCATGAGCCACATGTCATTGTGCTCACAAATGACCTATGAGTTAAAGGTGGAAGTCTTTGAGGAGATTGTGGAAGAAGGACTCTTGACTTGTGGGAATGTGAGAGATGAACTAGAATTAGAAAGACAAGTGTCTTTGAGCAAAAGGGTGATTGAGAGATAATAGGACACACATGGAGAAGAAATAGGGATGACTAGAGGATAAATAGGACATGTGGGTGAGGGCAATTAGCTAATTAAATATTAAAAATATTTAATTATGTGTGCAAAATGGTGAGGTGTAAAGTAAGGTGGAAAGTGATGTGAATTTATGAATATAAGACTTAGGATAGAGGAAATTAGGATATTTAATTAAATAAATTAATTTTATTTAATTTTGGGATAATGAACAAATTAAATAAATTAGAATATTTATTTAATTGATAGATGAAATAAGAATTAAAATAAATATTAAAATATTTATTTAGTTCGACACGAGGCAATTTTAGGTGTATACAATTACATTTTGGTGAACCCATGTTTTTCTGAGCATTGCATCTTGTTGAATGTTATACATCAGGTTTGCATTCATACATTTCATTGTACATTCATATATCTTGAAATTTTTTGAAAACATTGGCATTCTAGGCTTGCATTAAGGTATAGTTTGCATCAATTTTCATTGCATCACATCTAATCTATGATTTCTACATCAGATCTGATATAAATTATAGAAATTCATCTCCTCCCAACCTTTTGCATTGCATCTTCATGATAAAATTGGTAGGGTTTGTTTGAAATTTTGCAGTTTTTTTCTCATAACCTAGTGATTTCAAATACTAGGGTTTGTAGTTAAAATCTTGTTTCAGATTTAAGTACTCTTGTTAGACACTCATTCAAATCTGATTTTGTTTTTATTGCTGAATTCTTGTGTATTTTTTCATTCATATCTCAAAAATTTGCATTTACACATATTTAATTTCAACAAAAAACTTGCATTATTCACTCATTTTTTTTCCTTAAAATTGCACTTGCATTGAGCATTGTAGGACTTTAAAATCATTTTCAGATCTGAGCTAAGTTGTTTTACATCACAAATCTGATTCAAATTCATTCATATATCATTTTGCACATATTCATGCCTTAATTCCACAATTACGGTTTAAAAACCTTGCATTTTCACTAGATTTTGACTAATCATCCATCTAGATTTGCATTATAGATGTGTTGTGAAGAATAATGCTGCATTATTGGACTAATTTAATAATGTTTTTATTTGTTGCCCCTTATCAATTTCCTCACAAAGCTACTTCTTCTAGGCATTCGCATTGAAAAAGTGAAAAAAACAAGCATTTTAGGTCATAAACATACATAGTTTTGTATTTATTTTCTTGCATATATTATGGATTCTTCTCATCATTCATCTTTGAAGATTTATTTAAATACATTGTGAATGTTGATAATTTCTATAAATTCACTGATAAATATCCTCAAGTCTTACATCAAATAGCATACATCTATGGTATTGACATGTCCATAAGAACTACTTGTGATATTCTTCATTCCATATCCTATTTTGAAAGCTTTGTCACTATCATGGGTATTTTACCTTCAATCTTAGAAGACGTTACTAATTTCATTTCTACAAATAATCATGAGGAAGCTAGTGGTGAAAATGTCCTTCCTTCCCTTCCTACATTTCACGATGATATAATAGACATTCTTTCAGAGACATATGAGGCTAATATTGCCCAAGGTGATTCATGTAGCAAGTTGAAAACTTCTACCAACGTAGCCTCACTTAGTGAGAATATTTTAGCACAAGAAGAAGACACCATTGAAACATTCTTTAAGACTACTCTACCATCCCTTCCTACTCTCCCTAGCCAGGATGAAGCATTGGATGATGCAAATTCCCTTTGTGAACAACTCCTTCAACCTATTGATACTAAAAATTCATCACCTAATCTTCAAACACTTCTTAACTACATCTTAAAACAAAGAAATAGATTATACACCCTTACTTGAACATTCACATACCTTGGACAATACTCAAAATTCAGAAAACATTAACAAACATATAATTCCTAACAACCAAGGTATCCCAACACCTCATAAATTAGTTGAAATGGGCATCTTTCAGGTTTCTCCATTACCTCATTTGATTGAAATGGGTATTTTTCTAGCTCCTACATCACCCAATTTGATTGACATAGAAAACTGTAACATTCCTTCTACACCATCATTAATAGATACCTTTCCCTTGACAACTCCTACAATTGTACCTTTACAATCTCAAAAAAATATGGAAGAAAGAAGAAAGATAAATCTTTAACCATCAAGGTAAAGATCAAGATCAAGGACAAGTAAGTATTTCTAACCCTGGTGGTCACTTGTGTCATAGCATTATTTTCTTGTTTATGTGACCTCCTCTCTTGTGTTGTGTTCTCCCCGTGATGTGTTATGTGTTGTTTAGGCCTCCTAGGATGACCCTTGATACTCTTGTAAGGTCAAGGATATCAGGATACCACCTCTATTGTGACCATTCTTCTATTTGTATCATCATTCTTTCATCTTCTTTCTCCTCTTTTTTAATTGTTATGTGTTGTGTCATAGGTGCATAGCATTGTGGTTGATGACCTGGGGGCATCCTCCTACATGACCATTCCTAAGGAACTTGTTCTCCTCTCTCTTTTTATTGTTTACCTTCTAGTGATTCTATCTAGTTGGTGGATGATGAAAAACAAACATATACTAATAAGAACCGCGTGTCCTTTCAGCAAGCAAAGCAAAAATGGACCTAGTCCATATATGAAGACGAAGTTGATATATATATCTGACACTTGACTAGTAGAATCACTCCATGTGATATTTTGATGTTGTCTTATATTTTCTAACAAGCCATAAGAATACATCTGCTCATGCACTTTGTTTATCTTGGGTCTCACCTTGTAGTTATACTTAGTTTTGAGACTTCTGCAGTATAGCCCCATGGTTATACTCAATTTTTGAATCTGTAGTAGAGCCTTGGCTCTTGATGTGAATGTTTACATGCATTGTTTTTTGTCATGTTATGTGGTTATTATCTTAGGAAAGGAATTCTAACCCCCTTTTATTGTAGGAAATTATGTGCTTGTGGGAACATTTGGCGATCATGAAGCACATGTCACCTTTGGGGGCATGGGCTTTGAGAAAGCTCTTGTTCCCTTGTGTGTTTTCTCTCTACCTTAACGTGCTTGATATCAGTACACGACATCAACCACCTTAAGGTGGAGGCATATAAGGTAAGTTGTCTGATGATTTTGGTACTAATGAAGCATGTTTGTAAGCCCTCTACAGAAGCAACATGTTGTATCTCTGGTGCAAGTGCACATCTTTATCTATATTGCAATCAAAAATCCCCCTGCGGAGGCAGGATATCATGCACATCTTTTTATTCAAATCCTTCTGCGGAGGTGGGGATGGAGTATGTCTTGAGCTAGTGCACATCCTTTTTATTTCAAAAGTCCTCCGACTAGGCAGGGTTGGTGTATCCTCCCTTAAGTGTGTCTTTGGCGGTTGTTGTGGCATAAGCTCAACCATCAAGTGTGCCTATTGTGTGCTTGAGATGGTGGGGGCTTAGAAATAAGTTCCATTTCCTTGTTTGTTATGTTTTAGATGTATATTATGTCTTTGGCATGCTATATGATGCTCATGTTTTCTGTGTGTCTTCCGTGTGTTTTCTCCCATGTGTAGTTTCAAGGGTGTGGCAAAATGCTCCTCCTACACTTAGGATTTGTATGGTGTATTTTCTCCCAAGCATAGTCTCAAGGGTGTGGCAAAATTCCCCTCATATGCTTTAGGTTTTGTATGGCATGCTTATTCTCAAGTGTAGTCTCAAGGGTGTGGCGAAATGCCCCTCCTACACTTTTGGATTTGTTTGGTGTGTCTTCTCCCCCATATGTAGTTTCAAGGGTGTGGCAAAATGCCCCTCATACATTTTGGGGTTGTGTGTTGCATTTTTACTTTCCATGTATCTGCATTCATTTATATATATGAAAAAATAAAAATAAAAAAAAAATCAAGTGTATTCTCCTTGACTGCTCTTGTGTATTCTCCATGTTTTGTGTGTCTTCAATATTGTCGTCTCTATGTTTTGCATGCATGTTATTGTCTTCTATGTGTTTGGCATGTCTGTGACGTGTTTTCTCTAATGTCTACTTGAGACTAGGGGCTAGATATAGTTCCTTAATCTTTGTGTATACATTAGCTCCAAGTGCCTGGTGTGTTTGCTATGTTTTGACCGTACTTTACTACATGTATGGGTCGTAATATCATACATACATTAAAGTGGGGGCTAAATGTTATGTCACAAAATATCCTCCTAGGACTTTTACCTTCTAAGTTTAGCTCTCGGGTCCCTTGGTTTTCATCATGCGTGTTAAATCTGACTCCCAAGACAAAATGGCCTGAAACCCATGTCAAATGGGGCTTGAGAGACATTGTTGAGTTTGACCCTACCTTAAATAGGTACCAGGGGCTTGGGCGCTCACACCCTAGTCCTGCCCTATTTTAGGTGGGTCCCAAATTTGAATATCGGTTATGTGACCGTTAAAAGGTTTCTTTTCCAACATCTTAAGTTCAAATTATGAAATTTGTAGTGGGTAAGTGCACAAAGATGAGGGACCAAAATGGGGTCTTAAGATGCCACTTTTTTTTAAAAATCAGGAAATATTGATGTTGGATGAGAAATTGAAGATAACTACACTCAAAATTTGAAGATGGAACAAAAACAAGAGTTGTAGTGCTCTAAATCTAGTTTCCAAACTACTAATTGTTTCCAAAAATAGTTGAGATTAAGGGGTTCAAAAAAGGGGAGCACACAAATTGGTCCTGTTTTTCTCAAAAAAATATAACATAGCGTCTGGTGTGCTCCCCCTAAAATGTTAACTTTTTTTAGTATTTCAATAATCGCTCTAGTGAGAAATTAGCTAACACCATGTAGTTTATCCCTGATTTTTTTGATAATTTTATCATGAATAATTTTTTTTTAGTAATTTTTAAAGTGGACACATCCTAAAAAACAAAAATTTGAGCATGCTCCCCCCTAAAATGTTTGAAAACTAATCGAAAATTGAATTTTTTTTTAATACGTGTAGAATGGACTCTAGTTTCTAAAAATGTAACTTATTTCAAATTTTGATGAACGGTTTAAAAAAAAGTCAAAAATACTAGACACTAGTTTTTGACAAAAAATGGACACACTAACAAAAAAAATTCAAAATAAAACTCTTAACATACTCAAAATGTGAAAAAATTATATGGTTAGATATCTAACAGAGAGCTTAAGATTATGGTGGTATTTTTTTTAGTTTTCATTGTAAAAAGTGCCATCCTGATGGAGAGCATGCTCTAGATTATCTCCAGATTTTGCTAAAAACTGATAAAAACACGTCAAAGAACGATGAGCATAACGCGAGCACTATAACATGCTCGCATTATGCTCAGCATAACTAGCTATACACATGCCAATTACATTTGCTTGAAAGTTTCTAAAGCCTTTTCAACAAATCCATTTTTTGCATACCTTGCAATCATTGCATTCCATTACAAAACATCTCTTTGAGGTGTTACGTCATACAATTGACATGCCTTGTCTATGCTTCCACACTTTACATACATGTCTACAAGGGCAGCTGCACTTCCTATCATCTCTCTCACTCTCTACTTCCCTCCCCTCTCTACGTCCTACCCTCTCTCCAAGTCTCTACTTCCCTCCCCTCTCTACCTTCTACCATCTCTCTCACTCTCTTCTTCCCTCCCCTCTCTACCTTCTACCCTCTCTCTCACTCTCTACTTCTCTCCCCTATCTACCTCCTACCCTATTTCTGAGTCTTTGCTTTCCTCGCCTCTCTACCTCTTACCTTCTCTCTCACTCTCTTCTCCCCCCTCTACCTCCTACCCTCTCTCTAACTTTCTACTTCCCTCCCCTGTCTACCTCCTACCCTCTCTCTCAATCTTTGCTTCCCCCCTGTCTACCTCCTACCATCTCTCTCTTCTTCATTCTCGTGTCTACCTCCTATGGTCCTCTCCTACTTTCTACTTCCCTCCCATCTCTACCTTCTATCCTCTCTCTCACTCTCTACTTCCCTCCCCTCTCTACCTCTCCTCGCCATTCTTCTCATCCAATGAAATTTCATAAATTATCTTGTTTCCATTTCATCATCCCAATTTATATCCTCATCCCTCTTTGCATATCCTAGTTTTCTTTTTTCCATATTCTTTGTCGACATGCGAGAGGAGAGTGAGGAAGAGGGAGAGAGGATGGAGAAGGATGGGAGAGGGAGGGGAGAGATAGGGTGATAAGGAGAGAGAGAGAGAGAGAGAGAGAGAGAGTCCTAGTTTTCTTGTTTTAGAGAGACATAGGGTTGCTCAGGTTTATGAGTTTAGGGTTGCTTAAGTTTAGGGTTTAGTGGAATTATTTAGGGTTTTGGGGTTTTGGGAGAGAGAGAGGTTTAGGGTTGCTCAGGTTTAGGGCCATATTTAGGGTTTATGAGTTTAGGGTTGCTCAGACCTTTAGGGGTAAATTATTTAGGGTTTAGGGGTTAGGGTTAAAGGGGAATTATTTTATAATTTCCCTCCAATCCTCCTAATCCTAATGCATTAGTCCACCCATCTCCTAATCCATCAATCCCTATCATCCATCCACCATATAACTCACCATCTAATCCTCCATCAAACATTCTAAGCTCTAGTCCATCAACCCATGAACACTTGAAAAAATTTCTCCAAAGAGTCTTTATAAAATCCAAAAAATAAAAGCAAAGATATGTAGCCATCCAAATCCACTGATCCAATTTCATCCCCCTCTAACACTCCCAATCCTAATCCATTCAGGCCTCCTATATCCATTCACTCGATCCTAATCCTAACCCCACAACATCTTCCATCATTATCCATCAACTATATGCATATCTTAGTCCATCAACCCATGAAGACATGAAGATGTGACCCAAGGACAATTAGCAAGGAATCTAAGAACATCATATACTCAAATTCCTATCCTTAAGCCTAACAAAGAACCTCCTAATAACATGTCTATCACTCCAACACCATCGTCCACTCCTATGTCTATCCATTTCATTGAAGAGTCTCCTACCATAAGTACAAGTCAAACCCCATCATGTAGCCATGTTGTCAAACATCCAAAGATTATTGATCCCATCCAAGAACCCATCACATCCATCTAAGAAACCCAATAGCTATACATTAAGAGACTAGTCCAAAGTATGCGGAAACACCAACCACCCATCCTAATCAAAATATAAACATACCATCTAATCCCATCTCGGTTCCCTTACCATCTCAAGGTCAACCCCTCTGTACATCGATCTCATCATTGATCCTCCAACATCTCCTAGTGAACCCCCATCACCACCTCTTACTGCCCAATCTAATGAATATCAATGCATCCCCACTTACCCTATCCTTATCTAATATCGTGCTATCCATGCTTATCCTCCCTGTGATCAAGATATTATCTATGATCAAGATCTTATCCATGAGGAATTAACCCACATTAGCCCTATCCATCATCCCATTAGCCCTATCCATCATCCCATACAAGTCCTATTTATTATCCATCAATATCCCATGATGAGACACTTGGTCCCCAAGAAAACATAGATAATCAAACAAATAACTTGGATCCTATCAAATCACATCCCAATGAGGATAATGATTTAATCAAGATCCAATAATTCTACATCCATTTTGTGAGGCCTACATTTTTCATTCTGTTCATGTGACTATTTACCCTACTGTTGCTGATACTTTTATATTTGTGGGACTGTTGATCCCGGATTCCCAAACTTTTAGACCTTATTATGTTAAAAGAAAACTAATTGGGTGATGTTAGATAGATGTTTATTTTATAGGAAAACTAATTGGGTGATGTTAGATAGATGTTTACATTATAGGAAAACTAATTGGGTGATGTTAGAGAGAAAATTGTAATGTGATTTCATTTATGCTTATGAGAACTGTGGTATGTTATGTTAATGCATGTTTTAAATTTGCTTCGGATATGATATTTATATGTGGAATTAACTTTGAAATTTAGTGTGCAGGTATTTCTAACAAAACCATAGATATTGGAGATTATTCCACACCTTATGTTGTAATCCCTTGTGAAGCCGATCTAGTTCCATGAGGAATCGAGATTAACTATGTGCTTGATTTAATGTTGTAATGTTGTCTTGAATGAGGTTGAATGGGTTAGGTCTACCCTCTTGTAAATTTAAAATATGATTTGTGTTGTAAGAATTGCATTTGAATTTTATTTTTTAAATTTAAATTTTTGAGACCCTTTTCTTGTGTCTTAACTTGACCTTGGGTGTCCTAACTAGGTTAAAGTTGACCCTGGGTTATACCCCATGGGTCTAGGGTCCCTTTTGACTTGGGTAACCCTTGGTTAACCTCTGTATGGTCACCTTAACTTCACAATGAAGTTAAGTGACGAATTTGGAGGTATGGGAGGGATAGGATGAGTGGTACCAACACTCAAGCCCATCCCTCTTCAATTCCCAAGGTTAGGGATGACTCCATGATCCACCAATGGTAGAGGACTTGACTTCAAGTCCCTCTCACAAATGGTGAGAGTCCCCATGGAGTTGTGTGGTCCTTCATGAGAAGGAAGGAAGGGGAGACATGTGTCACCCTTTCCCTCTTTAACTCCCCTTTTCTCTCCCATGTGTAAGAGAGATGACATGTGGTAAGGGATAAGGAAGACTTTGGGGATGGGTGAGTGACATGTGTCAACACCCATCCCTTGGGACACAATAGTAGTTTGGAGGAAGAGTGAGGAGGTGACAAGTGTCACCTCCCCATTCCTCTAAACTCATGGGTGGGGTTATTTTAATCCCACTTGGGATAGGGAGAAGGGTTGTTGAATTTTTGAGGATTTTGTTTATTGGAAATTGCTTTTGGGAGAAAAAGGTTAGAGGGAGTTTGGTGGCTTAGGTTTGTGGAGATTTTAGAGGAGCTCTACATCAACTTCATCCATTAAAGGGCTTTTTAAGGTTGGATTTCAAGGCCTTTCCTTTGTATTTTCTATTTGTTGCATGAAGGATGTGTGAAAATGTTTATTTTGCTTGTGTTGTAAATTTTGTTATTGTGGGGAAATTTTATTGGGATGTTAACAAAGCTTCTTCCACTTGGGAGAAATGCTCATTAGGTGTGGGGTAGGGGAGGAGTGATCCTCCTCGAGTTCATGCCTTGTTTTGGGATGTCGAAAGCCTTGAGGGCATTTGTGTGTTTTTGAGCAATTTGTTGTATGGCTTGAGAGCAAAAATATTATCTCCTTGGAAAGTTTGTTAATATGCTGGCTTGAGGCCATGAGGAAATTTGTATTGAAATATTGTGAAGGGTGGCACTCTAGAGTTGAGTGTGTCCACTCTCCTACCCCTCTTTTAAACTCACTTGGGTTGAGTTTGTGTTTGTGTAAATATCTATGGGTGTATATTGAGTTTTGGAGTGTTGTGTTGTATTGTTGTGAAGTGGATTTTGGAATACCCTAGGTGTGTGGATGATCTCCCTAGCTTGGGGGTGACCCTCTTGTGGGTCTATGGTAGGGAGGAGAGCAAGTTGAGTGGTGTTTTCTTCCCTTGTTTGTTACGCAGGTTTTCATGGAGCTTAAAGTGGAGTTGAAGAGTTTTCTTGTTTGGGAAAATATTTTATTTTTCTTTACTCTTAAGGAGAGCTTGGTCTTTTAATAGCTTCATCCTTGTTGATTTCCAAGAGGAGAGATTTCTCCTTCTATTGTTGTAATTTTGGTATTTTGAGTTATGAGGAAATCCTCTCCATTGTAATTATAGTTTTATTTGTAGTGTTTATTACATTTTGTTGCCATTTATGAAATGATTAAGAAAAGAAAATTGTTTTTAAAGGACATTAGAATTGCCTATTTCCTTATTCTCCTATTTTGAAAAGTTGTGAATTAGTTGTTGTTATAAATAAATTTGTTAATATTTATCTCATTACATGACTTGTGAAAATGATAATTTTAATGAGTTGCTTGAAGTTGTAGTTTTGTCATTTGGAAAAGAAATGAAAATTGATAATAGTCATACATTTGTTTTTGTTGTGAATAAATGCAAATAAAATTAATTCTTTTTATTTTAGATTTTATGCTTACTATTTTAAAATTGAAATTTGTGACTTGAAATTCAAATTTAATTAAAAAGGAGAAATAGATTTAAATGTTCATGTGAAATGGTAGAAAAGAAAAAATTAAAATTTCAGTTTTAGAGGTGCATATGAAAATAAGTTTGTATAAAAACTCAATAAAATTAATTCAATATTTCTATCCTACAAAATTAATTGACAGAGATTATTTAATGATTATATATATATATATAAATAATTATATTTTTTGTAGTTTTTACAAGATAAATGGATTATTTATGAAACTAAGAATTTTATTGCTGTGAGTGAATGTGGAGTATATATACATATATATATATATACATATACATATATATATACATATGTATATATATACATATATATATATGTATATATATACATATATATGTGTGTATATATATATGTATATATATATGTATATATATATATATTTAAATATATTATAGATATTAATATTCAGAATTTGAAATGGGGAGAAAAATGTATTATTCGCAGTCATATTACATGGAAATACAGTCTTAAAGAATGGAATGGTTGGGGGGGTTTGAACCCCCCCACTACCGCCGTCGTCGAAGTCTTTGAGTGTGGGGAGGGGACGGAGCCTCCACCCACACCCCACGTCATGGGATGTGGGTGGGGGCTCCACCCCCTCCCCACACCCCTGCTATCTCTGCTACCCCTCGCGGCCCCAAATGAAACCGCGGACCCCAGACTCTCCACGCCCCCTGCCACCGCAGACCTCCATCTCCATACACTCCGCCCGCAAACCACCACAACCCCATTAACTCCCCTGCGACCTGTGAACTCCACCTCTGCCCGTCCACCACTGTGGCTTCCCCCACAGTCTACGACCCGTGCACCTCTATGCCTCCAAACACTCACAGAGCTGACCTCTGCCCTAAGCGCCACTGCCTTCGCCGCCATCCATTGGACCCTGCATAGCCATTCAAAACAAAGAAAATTATGTTCGGGTTTTCCTCCCAATGGAATTCAAAAGAAAATAATGAATGGGAATATAACAATATTCTATGTTATATAATGAAAAATAAAATAAAATATAAGATTAAAATAAATAATATATATATATATATATATATATATATATATATATATATATATTTTGTTTGCTAACAATTTTGTAATATCATTTAAATAATAATATATATAGATAGGTATTTATATATATAATATTATATATATACATATACATATATATATATATATATATATATGTTACCTATTGATAATTTTGTAAAAAGAATAAATAAAATAGGGCTTATATTTTGACATTAATGTATATATTTTTATTAATTCAAACTGTAAGAAATTGTATATTGGGAGTTGAAACAAATCTCACAATTAAATACAAGAAAACGAAAAAAAAATATACCTATCTTTATAAATGCAAATAAGCATATATATACATTATTTATACACTTATTTGCATTTATATAGATATGCATATCTTTATAAATGCAAACAAGCCATCATATGCATTTCATATGTGGCCACTGTGAACTCGAACTGTAGATTGAGTAAACGTCCAATTGAGAAAAAGAGAGAGAAAGAGAAAGAAAGATAAAAGGAAAAACAAAGAGGAGAAAATGCATGGCATTTCCAAACTGAGCTAAGAGAACTAAGTAAGAATTAACTCTCCATTAATCCTGATTAGGAACAATGTAAAGGATGTAGTGATAACTCTGATTGATAGAGAATTGATCTGGTCTACCAAGAAATTAGGAATAATGTAAAGGATGCAGTGATAACTTTGATTGATAGAGAACATGAAGAAAAGCAGGATAAACATAAAGAAAACCTTACAAAATGAGAAGGAGAATGTGATAGAAATACAATCAAAATTAAATTTTAGAGAAATGAAAGAGAGGGCAAATGAACAGGCTTTGTTGAAAAATGATCCATTAATGAGATCAACTGTAAATTCATTATAATTAGGGACTCGTAGGAAATTTGTTAACCCTATCAGGAAACCCTGTGTTAAGAGTAGTGTTAGTGTAATAAATCCCACTCACGCCTGTGAGGCGTTATGCTGTCAGATTCTTCTAGAATCTAGGGTTTAGAAGCTTAGTAAGACCAACCCTTGTAGCGATGTCAACCACGTCGCGAAGACCCCCTCGTTGGCCTTCTTGCTTTTGGGTGTGCGCACATGTGTGTATTACCCTGCTAACAACTGTATTGTTTACGCCTTAAGCATATGCCACCGAGCACGCTTACACGTGCAAGGGGGTTTCTAGGGAAGCATGGGAAAATTTTTGATATTCTATGTCATGACCACATGACACATGTGGACATGACACGTGTGATGCATGTTGTGACTGCATGGGAAATGTGGGCATGATACATTTCCCATTGATCCTCCATCATCCCCTATCAAACTATATGTTTAGGTGTTTACCCTGGTTTCTTGAGTTTAGGGTTTAGGGGTCAAGGGAATTATTTGAGGTTTACATGAGTTTAGTGTTGCTCTAGTAAATAGGGTTTATGGTTAAGGTTTATGGGAATTATTTAGGCTTTAGAGGTTTAGGGATGCTCAAGTTTAGGGTTTAGGGTTTAGGGGTTAGGGTTTAGGGTTTAGGGGTTAGGGTTTTGGGGTTAGGGGTTTAGGGTTTCTTGAGTTTAGGGGTTAGGGTTTAGGGTTTAGAGATATATAGAATGAGGGGACCATTAGAGATTAGGAGAGATAGGGAGATAGAGGTATAGGGTTGCTTCCAGGTTTTATGGTTTAGGGGTTAGGGGTTTAGGGTTGCTCATTTTTAGGGTTTACGGGTTAGGGGTTAGGGTTTAGAGTTTATGGTTTAGGGGTTAGGGGTTAAGGTTTAGAGGTTTACGTTTATGGTTTAGGTAGAGAAGAGAATAGGGAGATATAGAGGAGACTGAGCATGGGAGAGATATCTATGTCTCTTTTATCCCTCTCTCTAACTATACCTGCCTCTCTCTCTCTCTCCCTGTCTCTCTATCTTGCTCTCTCTTTCGATCCCCTCTCTCTAACTCTACCTTTCTATCTCTCCCTCCCTCACTATCTCACTCCCCCTCTCTATCACTCTCCCAATCCCTCTACCTCAAATCTATCTCCCTATGTCTCTGGAAGTTGTATCTCTTGATCTCTTTCCCTATCTCTATCTCTCTAGACATATGGATCCCTATCTCTTAATCTATCCCTCACTACCTCTCTCTCCTCCTGTCTATCTCTCTCCCCATCCCTCTACCTCTTTAAATCTCTCTCCCTAGGTCTCTAGACATCTCTCCATCTCTTTTCGTATCTCTATCTATCTGCATAACCCTATCTCTTAATATATCCCTCTACCTCTCTCTCTCTCTATATTTCCATATCTATCTCTCCCTTGCTAGATCTATCTCCCTATATCTCTCCCCTCTCTCTCTCTATATATATGTATCTCTATCTTTTTCCCTCTATAGACCCCTTTGTCTATCTCAATCCCCCTCTCTCCCTCTCCCCATCTCTATCTTCGCCTATCCCTCTCTATCTCTCTATTTACCCCTTTCTATATTTTTTCGTTTCTCTAACTCTTTCTCTATCTCTCCATCTCTTTCTAGATATCCTCGGGCTCTCTCCCTATCCATGTCCATGTCCCTCTCTATCTCTCCATGTCTCCCGGTCCCTCTCTATATATATGATAGAGAAATAAAGAGACAGAGATACTCTCCCATGTAGATACAAGGTTACATTTGTCCCTCCTAGTATAGACAAGTTCTATTTCATGAGCCATATGGATATTTGAGTCTAGGGATACTCTTGGACCATCACTTGATTACCTATTTGATGCACTACATGCATAGTTACAATATATTTTATGTGAGAGCATGACATCCTAGACCATGATTTTGGTACCAACATTGAGAAGGTTATGATTTTTGCATGTATGGAGCTTTATGTTTTCATTGTTCCCAGAATGTTCCCACGTTATAATGCGAGCATGTTCTAGGAAGCATGAAAAATGGGAAAAACACATGTGGGATCTGTGTTTTAGACCCCACATGATGGTTATTCCTGCACGAAAATGCTTTTCATGTTGTTTGACGTATTGAGAATCATTTTTATATCAATCCACAACCTTTTTTGTTTTTTTAACGTAGAAGAACTAATTTTGCATGTTTTTGGAGAAAATTTGATTATTTAAATTGAAAGTTTGATGTTTCATGTGTGATATTGTTTCAAAGCTAATTACCATTGATATATACATTGAATTTGATGATATATGTTTGTTTTTTCCATAAATTTCACTAATCCTATTCTAGAGTTATTGTGGCGTTATTATTTATTGTAACGCGTTATGTAGTTTTTATTAGCATTAAAAATTGTATTAGTGCCTTCAATGTAATATTGTAGCACTATATTCTGTTGTGCGCGTTTATGGTCTATTATTAGCGCGATATGTTTAATTGACGCCATCTGTGTAAGTCAGGTTGTTTTTCCCACAGTGGCGCTATTTAATATATGTTTTAGCGCTATTTTGGAAAACTTACTTTTCTGTTTGTGCAGGTACTGACAAGTTTGTTGCAGGTCATATTGCAGGTACTAACAAGCTTTTTGCAGGGTGGTCTGATTTCTAGTTAGCAAATACTTTGATTTTTGCAACTTAAAATGAACCCCTCGCATGTTAGTTAGTCAAACATTTCGATTTGGTGCAATTAAAATTGAACAAGCAAACTTTTGTGTGAAGTGTGTGTGCCAAAACATTTACATTGGTGTTCTAAAATCTACAATTTGTGTGCCAACAACAACAAATCCAAACACTTCAATTTGGGCTCTAAAAAGAACCACAACTTGCATAAATTGAAAGCATTTGCTTAAAAAGAACAACAACTTGCATCTCTCATGCATATAATCAAGAAAATCATTTTTAATTGTGTGAAGTGTCTTGTGCTCTTTCTACTTGTGGTGTGAAAGCGTATGCTCTTCCCTCACACCATTTTGGTGACCTTGGGAATCAAAAGCTTATCACAAAACTTGCATTAATCACAGCCCATTTAATCCAAAGATCTAAAATTGAACCATGTTTAGTGTGATGCAATCATAGAAGATACATATGCTCTCCCCTTGCATCTTTGTATGAACTTGGGGATCAAAAGTGTTTTCATGATTGTATTGCTTTTGTAAACCTTAGAGGGCCTGCCACCCCGCTTTGAAAGGTGGGAACGACCCAAGCGGCATCAAGCTTAAGCCAAGCTCTTCCAAGCCGCTATATAAAATAAGGTGTTTGGGATGAAAGTCTCAAGTGACAGGTGTTGTTGTGTTATACCGACATCCAACCTCCCCCAAAACCCTCCAAGGTGTAACCCTTGAAGGTTGGGAGACTCCATAACGGAGAGTAGCACTGCCGCACGTATAACCACCTGAACGGATGCCCTTACTACAAACCATTGTTTAGCAAGCCAAAATCCTTCTATTTGTTGGCACAGAAGGGAAACCTTTGAAGCTGCCCTGATTCATACGGTTCTTAGCCGA
This sequence comes from Cunninghamia lanceolata, assembly GCA_027924645.1. NCBI lineage: Eukaryota > Viridiplantae > Streptophyta > Pinopsida > Cupressales > Cupressaceae > Cunninghamia > Cunninghamia lanceolata. The sequence goes on from BSBN01000346.1 coordinate 1,442,082, forward strand.
GGTAGCAGGGATAATCTAAAGGTTTGGTGAGGGACAAGCCTTATAAGAAACCTGGATCTTGGTATGCGTGAGAAGTGTGTGTAATTGTAAGGAGGAGCTGATGCTACCAAGATCCTAGAGCTACCCACTTTGAATAGGCGTAGCTAGGGGATTCAACAAATACTGTCACATTCTCACCTTAGGTTGTTCAAAGTGCTTGTTAAATAAAATCACACATCTTTTTTTCAAAACAAAGAAAAATCTTGATTGTTGTGTGATTATTATGCTTGAATTATTTGCAACAACATTGCCAAGAGACAAAACAAATCATTTGATCACATTCCAAACAAAGAAAATCCAAAATTGCCATAAAAAATCTGTCTTTTTAGGACATTGACAAACACTGTCTTGTTTTAGCGCCATATCTGTCTGATAGTGGCGCCATTCCACCTATGGATTGGCACTATTCTCAGATTGACTTGCCTAAAGCAGAGACCCATCCATTTGAGATCTTCACCATCTACACCGCCATAATCCATAGTCACATCCCAAAAATCTGACAACAGTCCATCCATTTTCTTCAAAATTTTCCAAAATCACACCTTCTCTTTGACCTTAGAGAATTAATTGCCACCATTGTTGGACCCTATCTCATTTTTTTCATATCAACCTCATCTTTATTCACATACCTTTTGGACCAAACCAAGATTCTTGTCGTAAGAAAATCATTCCCAAAAATCCCCAAAAGTTTCCACAATCAACACATCATCAAAATCTGTCATCCCCTTGAGCTAAAGTTAGATCTAGATTTCATCCTTCACATCACATCTTACTTGGAAAGTCAATAGTCTACCTTCCAAGTGAAATCACTATCCTTCTTTGTGTAAGGTCATTAGTCTACCCCAAACAAATAAAAATATCCATTCGGGCAACCACAAATCTAGGTCATACCTAAACTCAATTTGTTGACTATCAAAATCATCCACATCAAAATCAAACATCAACAAAATCTCTTCAAAGCAAACGTCATCCATCACCTATCTCTTTGGTCCAAAATTGTGTAGAAAACCAATATTGCCCATCCATATCACCCTTAGGTTGAAACCTTTAGAAATACATATCGATCTTCCACCGCATCTTCTCTTCTACTCCATCTCACTACCACATCCATCTTTGGGTCCAACATAATCAATCAGATTCTCTAAGGTCTCCATCCCCATCTCATCATACATCTAGAAATCAACTCCATATATGTGCATGCCCATCATGAGATCACAAAGCAAAAAGAAGCAAGAAATGGCAGAATATTGGCCATTTGGCATGCCTAATACCGATAGTAACAACATACCCATCTATCAAACATGCAACCCACCTACATACTCTTACCTTCCCCCATATGGTCCTAATGAAAATCCTTTTCATTACTTACAACAAAGACAACCAACACCACCACCACCAACACAAAACGTCCCCATCATTTCCCAAGATGATCTAGATGTCTTAAGCTTCACGCAAGACGCCGATAACATGGACCTACTTGATAAAATCCTAAGGTCAAACCCAAGTAGATATCTTGATCATCTTCTCAAAATTGGTTCTCAACTTCCCCCCATCATGACATCATCACAACCATCCACTTCCACAATCGTCCCTACCCCATCAAATTTCCAAGCATCTACATCACATATCCAACCCACCGCCTCTCAAATGTCAACACCTACCGTATCTACCACTTCCACAAGCTCAACTGCTACCACCTCTACAATTCCCACAAATACCACCATCCCTACCATCTCCCAACCCGTCATCACTTCTACTACCACAACTACCATCAACCCTTCTGCTTCACAAATCACCATGGGCATACAAGGCAACATCATGCAAGCAAGTACCTCCATAAGTGTGCCCCCACCCAACCCTCAAACCATTGCATACCTACGACAACTATTCTCACAACCACCTCACAACACATCTAACCCCTCCAATGTCCACATACCCAATGTCAATCCATCTAATGTCACCTACCCACATAATCAACATAATCCCAATCCCCAAATACCACCACATGTCCTCCAACAACTCTACGCACACCAACAACATCAGGCACCAATCAACCCAAACACCAACATGCAATACCAACACGTCAATCAAACAAATCCCCAATATCAAATCCCACCAAATCTCCAACATCTCACCAACCAACAAACGTACATAGAACAACCACAACAACCACAGGATCTCACAACTGTCCTACAAGGCTTAATCCAAAAGGTAGATGACCTACAAACTGGGGGCAAATGTAAACACTATTCCTTTGAGGATATTTGCCCCTACCCATTTGATCGCACATTGTACATGCCCCCTTTCCCCAAGAACTTTGAGACACCTAAATTTGACAAATACAAGGGAAAGGGAGACCCTAGGGACCACCTTAGGGAGTTCTACATAGCTTGCTTAGAAGTCTCTAATAATGACACCTATCTAATGAGACTGTTCCCACGAAGCCTTAGCGGTCAAGCCGATGAATGGTTCGCACATCTTCCCCCAGGTATTAGGACTTTCCCTAAGCTTGTGAAGAAATTTGTGAACCACTTCTCCTACAATTTTGAGCACGAAATGTCCATGACAGACCTTTGCAACACCAAACAAAAGAATGGCAAAGCCTTCGCTTCCTTCTTGCAAAGGTGGAGAGGCTTAGCAAGCAAACTCCCATGGCCCATTCTTGAAAAACAACTCGTTACCATGTTCGTGGCTAACCTCAATCAGGAATTAGGGTTTCATCTACAAATACTTTGTGCATCTACCTTTGAAGAGGTCATCGACAAAGGCACCACCATCGAATGAGCCCTCATTGCCAAGGGCTCCATCAAACTGTACGACCACAAATCCAACAACAACAATAACAACAACTACAAATCTAATAACAACACCCCCAATACCAACAACAATGCCAACACACAATCAAATGACAAATCACATTATTGGGGAAGAATAAGAACAATCTGAACGACGGTGTCACGGATGTGAAAACTGTCCAACATATACAAAACCAAACACCTGCGCATGCGTATGCAACAAATGTAAATAACCAGAGAGGCCCAACTAAACCACGCAAACCATGCAGACAATTCACACCCTTAGGGGAACCTGTCAAAGACATCCTTGATAGATGTCTCAAGAAAAATTTGATCACGCTCCCACCTGTTAGACCCCATCAAGAGAATGAACTAAAAGCTGCGTTGTATAATGAGAATGACTACTATGAATACCACCATGTTGCGGGTCATAAAACAACCGACTGCATGCAACTAAAACATTGCATCTAAGACCTTATCAAACAAAATCTAGTCGGTCTCGATCACAGAGCCCAACCATCACCAAACACCAACCTAGGATCTTATAAGGATCCCCTACCTAATCATAACAAAGCCTCCTCGTCCAACCAAGCATACAATGTCACCCCACCACCCGCGTCTTATGACTCTATCGTAGGATGTATAGAAGCATCATCCCATCATGTCAACACAATCACCATTCAGGTACAAGCACCTAATTGCACTGTTACAACTCACCGTGGCCGTGTATCTATCCACACAGCCCCTCCCACCAAACAAATACCTACATCCACATCCGATCCCCTACCTCCTCATCCAACCACACATCCATCACCTACCCACCAGTATAACCTCCTAGAACACCTAGGAAAGACACCCGTATAAATCTCCATCCTCGAGTTGCTTCTCACATCTCCCCTTCATAAAGATGTCCTCGATAAAGTGCTCTTGTAAACACAAGTCCCTACCAAATTGAATGTAACTCAATTCCAAGCCATGGTAGGACACATCACCACACCCCATCATCTCACCTTCTCAAAAAAGGACCTACCCACCTCTAATCACATACATAACAACGCCCTGCACATTGAAGTCCACATCCACAAGCACACCATTAAAAGAGTCTTAATAGATGGTGGCTCCGGCCTCAACATATGCACTCTAAAATTGCTAAAACACTTGGGGTACTCCGATGTGGTTGTCGACACCAGCGAGTGCATCACGATCAAAGGCTATGATGACACTGAACGGCTCTCTGAAGGTACTATCAAGCTTCCCATACAAGTGGGACAGAAAATATTGGAAACTAAATGTTAGGTTCTCAATCTTGACCTCCCCTACAACATCCTTCTCGAAAAACCATGGATTCATGCCATGCAAGCCGTCCCATCCACCTTCCATCAATGCATCAAATTCCCCCACAATGGCACAGAAGTCACAGTCTATGCCGACCCTCGCCCCTTCCAATACTGTAGTTTTCTGGAAGGCCACAACCAAACATTCTGCCCATATAATAAAGCCACCGCTGAAGCCAATACAACAACATCAAACTCATTTATCAACCCCACAAGCATTGCTTCCACTTCATCCCAAGCAACTCCACCACCCGAGGTCCAGATCAAGCTATTCGACATGGGATGTGGGGAATATGACCTACACAGCACCTTTTGTGTGGGCACATTACCCAATCCTAAGACATTCGGCATCCCAACAACAGAGACAACCAATACAGTCATTATCAAGTGCAAACCCTCACCCATCTTCGAGAAGAGGCATCTTTTGGATCAGGATGTACTCAAAGATATCTCATCTTGGCTTTACAAAGATGAAGAGCCTGAGCAAGAAGTCCCCACAATCCCCACAGAAATCTACGGCAAAGGTTCTAAAATTGTCAAAAGCATGGGCTATAAAGGACAAGGCGGTATAGGCCTTCATGAACAGGGAATCGTAGAACCACTGCAAGCAACAAAGAATCCCTATACTCAAGGGTTAGGGTATGGTTAACCACAACGCATCCTCACTACCGGTGAGTGTATCTTGGCCGAGGTCACTACGGTCTCCTTAGATGTCGACAATGTTAACGAAACGGGCCTTCAAGACTCCTTTAGTGATTTTGCTGACTTCTTCGACTCATCCATTTGTACCATCTACTCCATCACCACTCTCACTTCATCCTCCAATGACTTGCCACTGGTTTACCCCGACCTCATTGATTGGGACCAACAGGGACCTCCTATCTTCGACATCGCACCTAATGATGAGGCCATCGCCGAAATGATAGAGGTAAGAGATCACTTCCCTTTGGGCGATCATCAAGCATGATACATAATGGAACTCAATCTGGATGCCTATTTTGGGGAGACAACCCCTACTTCTAGTCACAAAAACACAAAAAGAAAAAATGGATCTGATGGTGAAAGCCATTCCACGGTAGTATCAGATCCCAAAATAGTCAAAATAAAAGACGTATCTCCTAGTGAAAACCTCCACGAGGCACCAGGAGATGGAAGCATGGGCCTCCCTGAGATAGACCAAGTCTATCCAGACAGATCACCCATCTTGGTTGAACTAGCTCACGAAATGAATCTTGGGACAGAGGAAGAGCTGAAAATCACATACAGAGTAGAATCTCTCAGCATACAGGAACAGGAGAATTTCTTGTCCTTATTCACACATAGAAATCACAACTTTGTGTGGACCTATGCAGACATGCTAGGGCTAGATCCCGCGTTGGTGGTTCATCACCTTGCAGTATGCCCTGATGCAAAACCAGTCAAACAGAAGCTTAGAAAAATGAATCTGCAGGTGGCTCTCCTCATCAAAGTAGAGCTCAAGAAATTACTAGATGTTGGGTTCATTCACCCAATCGATTATCCTAAATGGGTTTCAAACCTTGTACCAGTTGCTAAACCAGATGGCCAAATCTGCTGTTGTACCGATTTCAGGGATCTCAACAAGGCCTACCCGAAAGATGACTTCCCACTACCAAACATCGACATGATAGTGGATCTCACAGCAGGATATGAAATGTTATCCCTCATGGATGGTTTCTCATGATACAACGTAAAAATTGCCGAAGAGGATCAGCACAAAACGGCCTTCATATGTCCATGGGGAACATATTGCTGGGTGGTAATGCCATTCAGCCTGAAGAATGTAGGAGCCACCTATCAAAGAGCCATGACCGTCATCTTCCATGATCTCTTCCACCAGGTCATGGAAGACTATGTGGATGATTTGCTAGGAAAATCAAAGACCAGAGAAGAACACTTAGATGTGCTGGCCAAAATCTTTGATAGGTTGGAACAATACAATGTCCATTTGAATCCAAAGAAATGTGTCTTTGGCGTCACCTCAGGCAAACTTCTGGGATACATAGTCTCAAGAAGAGGAATCGAAGTTGATCCTACAAAGGTCAAGGCCATCACCGAGATGCTGCCTCCAAAAACACTGAAACAGCTGCGAAGCCTGCAGGGAAAACTCCATTCCATCCAACAATTCATTGCCCAACTTGTGGATAAGTGCCAACCATTCTAGCATCTGCTTCGAAAAGACATAGCTTTCATCTGGAACACCCAGTGTCAAGACACCTTTGACCAACTAAAAGAATACCTGGCTAATCCTCCTGTGCTAACTCCACCAAGGCAAGGCTAACCCCTCCTGCTTTACATCTCCGCAACAGAGATAGCCATCAGAGCCTTGCTAGCACAACTCGATGAGCACGGGAAAGAAAGAGACATTTACTATATCAGCCGCACCTTGATCTCGTATGATCTCAATTATACACAAATTGAATGAGCATGTCTAGCCCTTGTCTTTACATCACAAAAGTTGAGACACTACATGCTCAATCACAAGACCAAGCTCATTGCTAAGATCGACCCACTGAAGTACCTCCTAAACAGAGCTACTCTTACTAGCAAAATGGCTAAATGGGTCATGATTCTCATAGAGTTTGATATAGAATACACTGAGAGAAAGGCCATTAAAGGGCAAGTTATAGTAGATCAGCTGGCGGAAGCACCCATTTCGGCAGAACATCCTACAATAGCGGAATTTCCTGACAAAGCTATCTTGACAATCACACCAGCCATAGACACATGGAAGATGTATTTTGATGGATCATGCACCCACAGAGGCTCAGGGGCAGGCGTCCTGTTTGTTACTCCTCAAGGTGACACAATTCCTAAATCCTTCAAGATCACATTTCCATGCACCAACAACGTAGCAGAGTACGAGGCCCTCATCACAGGTCTCTGCATGGCCATCCAATGGAAAATTGAAAAGCTACTGGTGTACGACGACTCTCAACTGGTCATCAGGTAGGTCAATAATGAATACAAAACCAAGGACGATAAGCTCCTTCCCTACAAAAAGACGGTTGATGATTTCAAAGACTACTTTGAAGACATCCATTTCGAGCAAATCCCAAGACTCAATGACAAAGCAGCAGATGCCATGGCAACTATCAGATCTCTGGTAGACATGAAGAAGGACAGCAAGAAATGCAAGTTCCTAATCGAAGAACTCCCCATCCCAGCATACGATGTTCCTCAATCTGAACTAGTGTGCGAAATCATTGGTCCCTTGTCCCCGTGGTACCAAGAAACATATCTATACCTCCACGACAACATCCTCCCCCCTAATCTGTCCACCTCACAAAGAAAATCATTCATCCGTCGAGCCTCCCATTTCATCCTTGTAGGTGATACATTATACAAAAGGAGTCTTGATGGTATGCTTCTACGATGTTTAGACTCTAAGGAAGCTGAAGTAGCCTTGGAAGAGGTACACGCAGGCATCTGTGGGGTGCATTCAAGTGGACCCACTCTTTCTAAAAAGATCCTCAGGACTAGATATTATTGGCCCACAATGGAACAAGATTCCCACAGGTTTATCAAGAAATGCCTCCCATGCCAACAGCATGGCGATCTCATCCACGCACCAGCACAGGAACTGCAACCGATCACAATGCCATGGCCTTTCTCATAGTGGGGACTCGACCTCATAGGAAAAATACATCCTCCATCCTCCAATGGCCATAAGTTCATTATCACTGCTACCGAATACTTCACAAAGTGGGTGGAAGCAATACCACTCACCTTCACCACAGGTATCCAAATCTCAAAATTCATCCTCCACTATATCATCTGCCGATATGGTATCCCCCATTCCATCGTCACTGACAATGGAAAGCCCTTCAAAAACCAAGAAGTTCGCACCTTGTGTGAAAAATTTGACATCAAACACCACTTCTCCACACCATATTACCCTCAAGGAAACGGTCAAGTAGAGGCTTCTAACAAAACCATCCTCTGCATTCTCAAGAAGATAGTCAATGAAGCTGGCCATCACTGGCACCTCCAACTCAACCCCAACCTATGGGCCTACTGCACAAGCATCCACACTCCTACATGAGCCACCCCATTCTCACTAGTATTCAGATCTAAAGCCATTTTACCTATAGAGGTCGATCTCCCATCTCTCTGAGTGTCCTTGCAAAACATTATCTCTGATGAGGACTACCGTGTCGCAAGGTTGCATCAACTAGAACTACTGGATGAGAAATGCTTGAATGCATTGAATCACCTACAGGCATACCAAAACTGCCTCAGAAGAAGCTACAACAAAAAGATCAGAAACAAAACATTTGAGGTAGGTGACTTTGTTCTAATGGAAAATCAGAAGAACCTGCAAGAGCGTCTGAAGCAAGGAAAGTTTGAACCCAATTGGCTAGGACCTTATGTCGTCACGGCTGATTATGGGTTAGGAGCCTATCAGCTTGCAACACCTGAGGGGCAGCCTCTAGATGAGCTAATGAACATCCTACATCTCAAGAAATTCTATGCATAACCCATCTGGTACACCAAGTCAAAACATCAAAAAAATCAAAAACACCAAAAAAATCAGAAATCAAGAAAAATCAGAGTGTAATAAAAACTTCCAATGGTGAAAATCACTCCAGTGATGCCTTGGATAAGCACCATGGTGAAAACCTGTTTCAGGCGCCATGCATAGTGGCCGGTTCTACCATCTAAGAAGTCTTCTTTCCGTCACCTCACTCCATATTTCACGCATCCCATGGCTTGGAATTCTGAAACATAAAGTCCTATCGCCCAACCCATCCTATCCCATCCCAAGGCCAACTCATGGAACGAGGATCTTTGTAAGCTCTCTGTGTACATACAGAATCAAAAAATCCAAAAACATCACAAAATAAAAAAATCCAAAAACATCGCAAAATCAAAAAACCCAAAAAAAAACAACACATCTCATCACAATCATCAAACACACATCAATCTTCATCACATCACACCCATCCCGAACCATTCCCACATCATCAAGTCTTGCCAGAACTACATATTCATTTCACCCGCATCTTAAAAAGTACCTTGATCCCGTGGACACAGGGTATGTAGGTAGTCTGGAATACGAAGGATGTTTCCAGTACTCAGGGATATAAGATGCACCCATCCAACCCGTTTGGATGGACCCCCTTCACTGACCTTTTGGGATCTCATAAATGTTACACACGCTATGTATACGCTTGAAACATGTTCCCTAATGCAAAAATCATCAATCAACATACCAACTATAATCCTACACATGGCCAGACTGTTCTTTTGCCCATCTTCCAAAAATTCTCCAATCAACACCAAAGGATCTGCATCCTAGGATATATCTTTCCTACAATGGACAAAAATCTATTATTCTATCATCACGTCTCTTGGAAAGAGCACACAAAGGCTATTTGTATCTTTTCGTTGGTCTTTTTGCTATTGATTTTTATCCTTTTGTCTCGCTCTAAGTCATCTCCAAAGCTACCTTGATCTCATTATATCATGGTAAGCAGCGGATAGCACCTGGAGTAGACATAGTCATTATTTCTGTATGCTGTGCTTGTGGGTTGGTTTCATTACTCCATGAATAGTATTCATATCTTGAAGTCCAGGTCGGTTCTAGCATCATGGGTCGTATTTGCATATACATGCATCAAAACCTTAAATGCATTATTCGCACTCATCGCTATGAGTCCCCTTCCTCAACTAGGCAAGATTCTACTACCTTGGGCATGCATGAAATCAACCTATTGTTTGTGGGTCTAGTCCATGCAATCGTAGGGTATACATCATCACCTAGGTCATTTCATACCTTTATGAACTATATCCTACATTGCTACATTAAACTAAGAAATGCTCTCAATTAATCTTTTGCAACTACTGTTACTAGCTCAAAATCATCATCCTAATCACTCAATCAACACTCCCATCTCGATCTAGATTTGATCATCATTTTCCCCCCACCCCACCCCCACCAATCTAATCCCCTCACTAATCCCATTTCCCCACCATATTTCCACTCAACACATCTTAAACCGAAGCAAATCTCCCCTCAATGACATGGTATCTTATGACCGAACAATCCTCTCCTCTCCCCACCGCCCACCTTTAGATGCTCCCACCCCTATCCTCTCCCCAACTAATTCCCTTTCCCACAGCCTCACCACTCAGGGTTAAACAAAGAACATCATGTGTATCAGAACTGGATCATCTCACCTATCACCTAGTTTACATACCACTTATCACCTAAATTGTATCTAGCATATCATTTAGGTTCATTTTAATCCATAATTTGCATATCATTTAGGTTCATCTTAATCCATAATTTGCATATCATTTAGGTTCATTTTAATCCATAATTTGCATGATATTTAGGTTCATCTTAATCCATAATTTGCATATCATTTAGGTTCATTTTAATCCATAATTTGCACGACATTTAGGTTCATCTTAATCCATAATTTGCATGACATTTAGGTTCATCTTAATCCATAATTGGCATATCATTTAGGTTCATTTTAATCCATAATTTGCATGACATTTAGGTTCATTTTAATCCATACTTTGCATGACATTTAGGTTCATTTTAATCCATAATTTGCATGACATTTAGGTTCATTTTAATCCATAATTTGCATATCATTTAGGTTCATTTTAATCCATAATTTGCATGACATTTAGGTTCATCTTAATCCATAATTTGCATGACATTTAGGTGCATTTTAATCCATTTAATTTACATATCATTTTTAGGTTCATTTTAATCCATTTTACATATCATTTAGGCACATTTAAAATCCATTTAAATTGCATGTTATTTAGATCCATTTATCCATTTCAATTGAATATCAAATAGATTTCACTAGACCATCTAAATTGCATGTCATTTAGATTCATTTTAAAACCATTTTTGCATATCAATTAGGCTCATTTATCCATTTAAGTTTGCATAATAATTAGGTTCATTCTAGAATCATTTATTTGCACAATATACATCACATTTCATAAACCACTTAGTCACATTACATCATCATATAAACATTTTACATTTCCATAATAAATATTTCTGACACATTCATTTACATTACATATCATATATCCATCATCCATAAAATCACAAACATCATTGCATACACATAACACATCCATAGCTTATAAAATCCATAAAGAAATACTGCATCCATCACATAAGCATCATCATAATAAAGCATCATAATCATAGCATCATAAACCACCAGAAAGCATCATATCATATAAAATCACCGCAAAAAAATGTACATCGCTCATATAAAAATCAAAAAATAAAGTGTCCTAATACAAAATGCCTCCAAGGGCTATCATGATATAACTATCACATAGAGGATCCCTTCTCTAATGGAGTGGGAGACTTTGACCCTGGTCGAGGCTGTGATCCTGTCGGCAGCTGTGGCTACGGTAGTGGCTGTGCTTGCACCTAAGGACCCTGCTGGGGCACGTGTGAGGGAGGAGGCATCGTCTACTGAACTGACTGAATAGATCTCAATCTATGTGATCTCGATGCCCCCGATCTACTAACCTAGTTGTAACTCGGTGCTCGCTGTGCTGCTGGCACGGCCACATAATACAGGCCCCTATAGTACTCCATCCGCCTGCTGCTCTCTGTCAACTCCCCCTGTACCTGGTTCAACTGTCCCTATAGCTGATAGCACTGCGACTAAGCCTGTGACAACTGTGTCTGCATCACTGCCAAAATTGGGGCAAGACCACCACCTGATGCCTATAGACTACTCAATGAAGTCTCTGCCTGCTGTGCCTTAGTGAGTGATGCATCTTGCTCCCCTGTCAGAGTGACTATGTCACCCTGAGCTTGTGCTAGCTCTACCTCCCGGCCATCTAGTGCCTCTTGAAGGCTTGCCACCTATGCTCTTAGGGTCTCCATCTCCTCCTCCTCATCCCGTCATCACCGATGAGGTGTCAACCTCTCAGCCTCTGCCCACAAAGCTGTCCCTAAGGTCCCTACCTCTGCATCATGCTTGCCAACCCACCACGGCCCCACCTGTGGTGGAGGTAAGTCACCCTCATCTGCCCTTGGCTGTCCCCCGCACCGCCGAGGTCCTCTAGGCTGTCACACTACTCCAACCTGTACATGTTGCGCAGGAACCTACTGAGCAGGAACATGCTACGCAGGAACCTGCTACCCCAACTATCCCTATTCTGCTACCGCTATTGCTAACACATCCATCGGCTAGCCATCCCTCCCAACCAATCTCTCCTCTCCATCATCTCCCACCTCCACAAGGTAGTCCTTAATAACCTTATCTCCATCCCCATCAGGGTTGTCTCCATCTCCACCTGAATCACCCCCCTCTGCCCCTGCTACCTTCTCTGCTGGATCTATCAACCGAGTGGGATGATGCATATGCCACCATATATCATATCCATCCATAGTCCCTGCATCTCTAACCATGCTCCTCCAATCCCACTGCACTAGCCGTAGAGCAGCAAAATCTACTAAGGCGACCTGTGGCTATATGGCTGCAGGCCAATAGGCCGCATCTCGAGGTGTTCGCGCAAATATCGCCATCTACTGGGAAGTGTCCTAGACCAAACCAAACTACCGTATGACCCGTGAGGGTAGATACATATCTATCATATGGTCTCCTCGACCCATCAGGAACCGCTGCTGAGACACAAAAGGGAGATACAGGTCATCATCTGGCCACGGCTCTACACTGATGTATGGTCTTTGGGTCACACTGATCACATCATCTAGCATCCTCCGCTAATGCCGCACCTACCCAATATATGTGTACTCTGCATCCTGATATAAAAACACAAAGGCCTCAAACTACCGTCGATAGTACCCACATATCGGCCTAGTAACTGGGATGTGCTCCCAAATCCATACGTGAAGCAGAGTAACTCTAGCTGATAATGCTCTATCATGTAGGTAGGCAACTGTATGCATCTCATGATATAACTGCCCTAGCATAGCTGGTCCCCATGCATATACAGTCTCATGCACCACCATCCCCTCTATCATCCCGCCCTAGCCAACCAGAAAACCCCTGCCTCGCCTGTCAAGCATCACGACGCCTCTAATCAATGCACAAAGGAATAAGGCAAATGGATCTGCACCTGCAGCCAGTGTCCCCTCATAGTCCATCTCCCTCTCATTCGGAGAGAGAACAAGATGATCTGCACCAAACACCCTGACTAATGCACTCTGCCCTCTCCTCGTGTCATATCTAACACACTGGCCCTAGATAGGCAGCTTGAGGATATGATAGACATCCTCAAGTGTGATGGTAATCTCTCTAGTAGGTAACAGAAAACTGCAAGTCTCAGAGCGATACTGCTACACCATCGTTGTCATCAAAGCTCTATGAGCTCATAGAACTGGCATCAAGCACACTGACAGAAGCCCTAATCGCACCAACCGCACCTGCATAGCATCATCAAAACCATTGAATAGTGCCATCACAGTGGGAAGTCGTCGCTCTTGCGACTGCAATATAAACCACTCTGTATCCTGCATATAGAACATTATGGTTAGATGTCAACCTATCTATTTCTCAAGCAACCTTTTCCTTCTAAGTGTCTAACAAGCCAGCATCAGGTGGCATGAAAACAGACAACTCCTTGTACCCTTTTTCAAATGGTGCTAAAATTTCCTCTAAATGGTGCTAAAACAGAACATAGCACCACTGCGCATAAGTCTTTTCGCCAATCCAAAAATTAGCGCTACTGCGTGCTATCCATCACGCCATTTATCCAAATGGCGTCACTATTTGTTTTGGCGTCAATCCTCCAAATGGCACTGATTTCCCCAATGGCACTAATCCAGACAATCATGTTGATCCCCAAAATAGCTCTAAAAGCAAAAATAGCGTTGTTACCAAGGATGGCGCTATTCCAGATAATAGTGCCACTTTAACCCCCATCTAGCGCCAAAACGTAAAAACCCTATTTCTTCCACAAATTGCGCTAATCGAGAAGATAGCACTAAAACACCTATCTAATGGCGATAAACTACCCTGACCCACCTAGGTAGATCGTGCCAATCCAGAGGATGGCGCTAATCTGCCTTGCCATTGGTGCTACGCGCTCCAATCCTGAACCCTAAAACCCTAAACAAATGCATGTAAAATAAGAAAATTACAAAGTCAGGGTTAGGCCCTACCGGGGGTCCAGCGCCTGGTGCCTGGCCAAACTCTCGGAACCGCTCGGAGATGTGTCGAAGTCGCAGGAACTGGGGATTGCGATTAGCCATCTCTCCTTCATTCTTTCTTCTCCAAACTCAAAAGTGTGCAAATGTGGCACTCTAAGGGCCCACTTTGCCTAATATAATGGGCCATGTCATTCTTCCACCCCCTCATTTTCCCTCCAGGGTGTAGATCTCAACCTTTTTCCTCTATTTTTCTTCCTGTCATCCTCTTTTCCCATCCCCTATCCAACTTTCATTCCCATTACTTCCTTTTCGAGAACTCGCCTGGAAAATTCTTATTTTCTCGCCGACCTCTTGAGGGGGCATCCCTTATCCATCTTATTTCTTCCTGGCAGCTGGGGCATATCTTTCTTTGACCTGACACCACTTCCCTCCTAGGTTTGGACGCCACGTCAAAGAGGGGCAAATGTAGACACCTAAAAATGTCTTCTACCATCAAACCGACTCCTGACATCCTTAAACATATCAATTTCCCTTCTAATCAATTAATTAAATTTTATTTAATTAATTGCCCCTTTCATTTTTCAAATTCACACCATTTTATCCCTAAAATTGAATTAATTTCATTAATTCAATAGTCCAAACCTTAGCTAATAGATTTAATAAATATGCAATATTTATTAAATCAATTTCCCCTTTTTCCACTAAATCCAATTAATTAGTTAAAACTATGATTAACTAATTAATTCAGCCTATAATTGACCTATCCCTACCCTAAACAATTAAATAGCTATTATTTAATTGCCTACTCTAGCCTACCTCATCCTAGCCCTAGGATTAATTAAATGAAACCTATGTTTAATTAATCCTAACCCCTTCATTTGGGTGGTCAAACCTTGTTTAACACCCTTCCCCACATCCTCCAAATAAAAAATTGAATTAAATCCACATAAGTCAATTTTTTATTTAAAAACATCCCACATCACATTTATTTCTCCTTACAACCCCATACTCATTTATTTCCTCTCTTCCCCAAATGAATTTTTAATTCATTTACATTCCCCCATATGAATCTTTTATTCCAAAATAATCCTTCACCCCCATGCTCATTGAATAACCCCTTTTCCCAAAATGAATAAAAGAATCACTTTTATTCCTAGCCCTCCATTCATTCAAGATTGAATCTAGGCCCTCCACATCACTTTTATCCTCCACTATCCTCCACCATTGATCTTCCAAATCAATCTCCACCCTTGGATCAAAATCCCTTCCAAAAATCTATAAATAGAACCTCTCCCAAGCCATTTTCATCATCCAAGTCTATGCAAAGTCATAATGCCAAAATCACTCTTGAGCTAGGATAGTGAGTTGCACAATTTGAATAGCATTTCACATTAGAATCCATTGTCTAGGGATAATCTTGTCTTAGGAACTTGTTTTGGGTGCATGGTTCTTCTCCCTTGATGAGATTGGGTCTTCAAGTGAGGTATAAATCTTGTGATTTATTGCATATTAGTTTGTATTCTTATATTATTTGATAATCTAATCTACACACATATCCATCAAGTTCCACTTTTTGAGAGAGCAAGTGAACAAAAATGAAGTCAGATTGGATTTTGTGCCTCAAAGGATCAGATTGTAGACATTTTTACCAAACCTCTACCTAAGGACACTTTTGAGTATCTCAAGGAGAAGTTAGGGGTTATTACCCCTCTGGTTCTGAACTAAGGTGCACTGATGTGCATCTATCCAGTGGATTTCACAATCATATTTTATGATCCAGATTGATGCTAAGAGGCTGCTACTCAAGGGGAGTAGTCAGTATGACTCTGAAGCATGAGAAGTGGATGCAAGTATGTGCCCTTTGTCATTGATGTCAAAGGGGGAGAGAAGGCATGTGAAAAACAAAAAGTGGTTGCTGATCAAAGGGGGAGCAGTAAAGACAGAGAAGACATGTGAATAATTGCTATTGATAGGGGGAGCTATGTCAGTCAGTGAGGAAAATTTCTTATCTTGATGGTTAAAATAGTTTTTCACATCATATGTTGCCATCAATGACAAAGGGGGAGATTGTTGCAAGTATGGGCCTAACCGGTGTTGTCATTGATGTCAACATACTCCTGTTGCATTGATGTCAAGAATTGGATGAGTTGTGTGCTAAGGATATTGAGAAAATTAGCCCCATCAAAAACATAGAAGAATAGTGAAGACAGGGAAGTTCTATGAAGTAAAGATCCCAGCCAAATGAAGATCAGAGTATGCACATCAAAGGGTTTGAAGATATGTGTCTGAAGATCCTCTAGTCAAGATCTGAGAGGTCCACATGAAGATCTAGAGAAGTTATGGCCACATGAGTAAAACTAGTTCTGGCAGCTATTCAGAGGTGACAGAGTGACACAAATAGGTCCGGTGAGATCTAGAAATACAATATCATGCTCTGTGGATCTGGTGTTATATTTGGGAATCTAATTTGAATTAACAACTCGATTGGGTCCTAGTTTGGAGGTGTACAAGTGATTCTTCTAATGTGACAGTGATGACTGGCTATGTTCTTGAGGTTTCAGATGAAGATGTGAATGATTACAGTAAGCAGAAGTGGTGCGGATGTTCTTGGTGATTCAAGAAAGCTTGTGGGAGTCTCTAGATTGTGTCCAATTTTTTTTGGTGGTTCGCATTGAAGATTGAGCTCATAATTGAAGATTTATCTTTGGGTGATGGTATTTTTCCTAATCTTGGCTGACCAGATATTTGTGCATGTTGTGGATGATCCTAAAGATGTTTTGTGAAGCATAGCGTGTTCCTCGAAGAAGATTGAAGTCCCTGTTACGTATGACCGATGGTGTAGTGATGCACATGAAGTTTTTGTAATAAGTCAAGTTATTTTTGTGATTTCTCTGTAATAAATTAAATATATGTTGTGCCGAATTTGATGATGATTCCAAAGTCGATGTCCTGTATAAATAAGAGTTGCGAAGTCATTCAAAGGTATCCTTGGTGGTCATGATGAGAAGGTGGTAAGGGAGAGGAGCAAAAAGCAGAGCAGATGTGTTGAACTTTAATGGAACTGACTCAAGCATAATGAAGATGCTAACTTCCAATTCAAGTTTGTAATACTTATTCTCTTCTATAGATAGTGTATCTAATGTAGGTAGTGGGCCTCTTGTGAGTAGTGTGCTCAGGCAGTGAGCCCTAAATGGCAGATGCCATTTTATTCTTCATATTCTTTTAATAGAGAATATAAAATTGGGTTAGTCACCCTGTGGTTTTTCCCTTAACCAGGTTTTCCACGTTAAAATTTTGGTGTTATGTGTGTTGAATTTGTTTCTACTCTTGAGCTATTACATTATACTTTCATAATTAAATCATTGATATGCTAAGAAGATTTTAAGTAAGTAAAGGAACAAATTTTTGAGACAACTAATTCACCCCCCCTCTCAGTTGTCTATCCTGAAATCAACAATTAAATGATGCAAGGAGAAGATATTCAGTTTATGATCAAGATTTCTATGCCATAATTCAAGCCTAGAAGAAGTAGATACATTACCTATTACCTAAGGAGTTTGTGTTGTATACAGATCATCAAGCTTTGCAATATTTGAACAGTCAAGGTAAGTTGAATCAGGGACATATGAGATGGGTAGAGTTCATGTAGAGTTATACATTTGTATTGAAGCATGGGAGTGGAAAATCAAACAAAGTTGCTGATGCATTAAGTAGGAGAAGAAACTTGTTGATAGAGATGAGAGTTGAAGTGTTGGGTTTTGATGAATTGAAGAACATGTATGAGGGAGACACTGATTTTGCAGAACCTTGGAAAGCATGTAGAGAGCCAGTTGTGATAGATAGGAGTAAGTGGTTGGACTATTTCATTCAAGAAGATATGTTGTTCAAAGGAAATCAGTTGTGCATACCTAAGATTTCAATGAGAGATAATTTTATCAAGGAGAAACATAGTGGCAGATTGGTAGGACATTTTGGCATTGATAAGATAGTGGCTTTGGTGAGTGAAAACTACTTTTGGCCCTAGATACATAAGGATGTTTAGATATTTTTTCAAAGTTGTAGAGTTTGTCAAGTTGCAAAAGGGAGTAGTCAGAATATTGGATTGTATAAACCTTTGAAAGTACCGGAGAGACCTTGGGAAGATATAAGCATGGATTTTGTAATGGGATTTCCTAAGACATAGAGAGGACATGAGTCAATATTTGTAGTGGTTGATAGATTTTCAAAGATGGCTCATTTCATACCTTGTAAGAAGACAACTGATGCAGTGCATGTAGTTGACCTATTTTTCAAGGAGATTGTGAGATTACATGGATTACCTAAGAGCATAGTTTCAAATAGAGATACAAAGTTTGTTGGATACTTTTGGAGGACACCATGGAAGAAGATAAAGACAGATTTGAAGTTTAGTTCAACTTTTCATCCACAGACCAATGGACAAATAGAGGTAGTGAATAGGAGTTTGGGTAATTTGTTGAGATGTTTGGTTGGAGAGAAGACAAGAAGTTGGGATTTTATTCTTTCACAAGCAGAGTTTGCATATAATAATTCAGTAAATATTGATTGAGTTGATTTACGACCAGATAAGGATCAAGACCATTGATTGTGATTGGATCATTTGACAAGATTGACTTGACTTGATTGGTATGGATTAAGGATGGACTTGCATTTGGATCACTACTCGGATTGATAGCTAGAACTATTGACAAGAGATACAATGATAGATAGAAAGTTGATTTGACAGAAGAATGACTCGACAGAAGGAATCACAAGCTTTTATTCGATACTCTATAGTTTGGATCTTTATTTGCATGGGATATGGTATGGATGATTTTACGGATGTGAGTGGATTTGAGTGGATGCGAATAGATGCGACATCTTGATAGTGCAAGTATTTTGAAGTGCTTATTTCATCATTGAGCTTTTTTGTTTTTTTGTGTTTTTGAAATGTTGTAAGAAAATACAAGCATCGAGGTATAATTGAACCGAGATGACCTGAGTATCGCTTACATGGATTTTGATTTAGCAAGTTAATACAAGAATCTAGGTATAATTGAACCAAGATGACCTAAGTATTTCTTGTGTATCAATAGTCAAGGATTGCCCTCTTTCATGTTAGACCTTTGATGTCCTCGATGATCTTTTGCCAATCATGTCTTTAGACAAGGCATCACATTACTAAAGTTTAATCCACAAACAACAAACAAAGAAAATAATCAAGTCCCCATCGTAGCATCTCTAGCTTTTGGCATCCTTGAGTAGCATAGAAAGACATGATAAAAAAAATCAAGACTCTTGTATTTTAACCATGATTCTAATCCACAAAACATATTTGCATTTAGATGTGTTTGTTGCTTGCCATAATTTGGGTAAAATCATTTAGATTGCCTTAGGTGTTTTGTTGCTTTGCCTTGGATAGGTTAATGTCTTGCATCAGGATTTTTGCTTGAAAAGAGCAGGTTTTGTTTGTGCTTTCTTTCCTAGTGAGAAGATTCCACAATCTTTATTGGTGAGATGGACCCTAAGGGACTGACCTAGTGCCTTGGGGACTCATTGCTAAATGGCCTTACCTACGTGACGACGTAGAGGCAACATAGTTCAGGGTAAACCCTAACGGACCTAAGACCTAGGTGGTAGAAAGTGATGTGGACTTAGATAGATAGAAGGACTAGACATAGGATGGATGGGATAGTGGAGCCTCGGGGGCGCATTTGAGAAATGGCCTTGCCTACGTGACAATGCAGAGACAACGTAGGTCATGGACTTGGACCATGGATACCAACGAGAGACACTATGCTAGGCTGACACTGTGGATAGGATATGGGATAAAACCTTGGTTGACAAGGCAACAAAGAGATAGAGTATCAAGCCATGATAGGTTATCATTAGGTTTTTATTATGGAACAGATATGGATTGAATGGGACATGAGGAAGAATGGACACAAGGTGATTGGTTTCCCAAAGATGGAGAAAGCGGTTTATCACAAGTAACGCCTATTTACTAGGTTTTCACCACTTGCTTTTATTTGCACGAAAGCTAGAAAGTAAACATGATGCTTGTTTGCCAGGTTTTCATCATAATACCTATCCAAGGTGCCTGTTTGCCAGGTTTTCACTAAAGGATGATTTTTTTTTGTATTTTTCTAATTTTTTGATTTTTTTGTATTTTTTTATATTTTTTATTTTTTTGTATTTTTTGCCCCCCTTACATTGGGGTTCTCCTAGGTATAGAATCGACGAAGATACATGTTGTTGATTGGGTCATCTAACAGCTCACCCTCTGATGTTTCTAACTAATATGCCCTTGATCCATAAGAAGCTACAATCACATAAGGCCCAAGCCAGTTGGGTTTGAACTTGCCTTTCTTTTCCCTATCCTATTGATTGCAGGGATTCTCCTTAAGTACTAGATCTCCAACCTTAAAGACTCTTGGGCGAACTCTGTGGTTATAGCTTTGTGACATCATTTTTTGATAAGCTTTGAGATGGTCAAAGGCTTTCTGTCTCCTCTCCTCTAGCAACTCTAGTTCTTGCAATCTGGAGACTATGTATTCTTCATCTAATATGAGACCTTTTAATGACACCCTGAGAGATGGTAACTCGGCCTCAATGGGGAGGATAGCTTCTGAGCCATAGACAAGGGCGTAAGGGGTGGCACCTGTGGGAGTGCATATACTAGTTCTATAGACCCACATAGCAGGATTGAGTTAGATGTGCCAATCACGGCTAGCATCGTTGACTATCTTCTTGAGGAGTTTCAAGATGGTTTTGTTGGATGTTTCAGCTTGACCATTGCCTTGGGGGTAATAGGGTGTGGAGAAACAGTGTTGGATTTTGAATCAGTCACAGAGTTCTTGGACATCCTAGTTTTTGAAGGGTCTTCTGTTATTCATGATAATGGATGAGGGAATTTCGTATCTGCAGATGAGGTAATTCAGGATGAATGAGGAGATTTGTTTACCTGTGACGGTGGTGAGGGGAATGGCTTCAATCCACTCGGTAAAGTACTCAGTGGCGGTTATGATGAATTTATGGTCGTTGGATGAGGGTGGATGGATCTTTCCCACAAGGTCAAGTCCCCATTGGAAAAAAGGCCAAGGTGTTGTTAAAGGTCTCAACTCTTGAGCTGGTGCATGTATCAGGTTACCATGTATTTGGCACTGCTTGTACTTCTTCACAAACTGATATGAATTTGTTTCCATGTTCGGCTAGTAATAACCCAAATGCATGAGTTTCTTAGCTAAGGAAGGACCGCTAGAGTGTGTTCCACAAATCCCTTTATGTACATCTTGTAAGGCAATTAGGGATTCTTCTCGTCATAAACAACAGAGTAAAGTACCATCTAGACCACGTCGGTATAGGGTGTCAGAAATAATGGTACAATGAGAGGTTTGGCTTATAAAGGTTTGTCGTTGGTTTGAAGATAAGTCAGGTGGGAGGGGCATTGTTCTTAAGGTAAGTGTAAACCTTACCATACCAAGGTGAATCAGATGCAACTAATAGGCATATGGAATGGGTCTCAAGAAGATCATAAGCTGGTTGCTAAATTGATTCCACTAAGAACTCATACAGTGACTCATTCTCTGGTATTTCGAGAAGAGAGGCAATGGTTGCCATGGCATCTACTTCTTTAATCTCAATGTGAGGTATCTACTCAAAAGAGATGATCACAAAGTATTCCTTAAAGTCCTCAACCATCCTCTTGTATGGGACAAGATTTTCATCTTTGGTTTGGTAATCATCATTGACCTGATTTATTACTAGTTGAGAATCACCATAGACATGTAGCTCTTTGATTTTCCACTCTGTTGCCATTTTGAGACCAATGACTAAGACTTCATATTCTACTATGTTATTGGTGCATGGGAATAACAGGCGATAGGACTTCAGCATGGTGTCGCCATGAGGAGTTACAAACAAGATTCCTATGCCCGATCCATGGTTTGTGTAGGACCCATCAAAGTAAAGTTTCCAGGAATGTGTTGATATATTGAATAAGGATTCATCTAGAAACTCAAATTGCATTGGTGTGGTGTCCTATAATGGTGCATCCACTAGCCGATCAGCAATGACTTTCCCCTTGATAGCCCTTTTGTCTACATACTCAATGTCGTATTCACTTAGGAGCATTACCCATTTGGCTAGGCGACCTGTTAGAGCTGCTTTGCTTAGTAGGTACTTCAGTGGATCTATTTTTGCAATAAGTTTGACTGGATGTGCAAGCATATAATGCCAGAAGTTTTGGGAAGCAAAAACTACTGCAAGACATGATCTTTCTATCTGAGAGTATTGCAACTCATAGCCCACCAATGTGCGGCTGATGTAGTAGATGGCTCTTTCTTTATTTTCATAATCTTGTTGTGCTAGAAGAGCCCCAAGAGCTGTAGGTATAGTAGATATGTAAAGTATTAATGGTTTCCCTTGGATAGGAGGCATGAGAATAGGTGGATTCATAAGATACTCTTTCAGTTTGTTGAATTCCTCTTCACATTTCTCATCCCATCTGAATGGAATGTTCTTGTGCAGGAGATGACTGAATGGTTGACACTTGTCTGCCAGTTGTGATATGAATCTATAGATTGCGTATCTTGCCTTGTAAAGATCTTAATTGAGTGAGATTCTTGGATGGTGGCATGTCCATAATAGCCTTGACTTTGGCGGGGTCCACCTCTATTCCATTTGCTAAAACAATAAAACCTAGAAGTTTGCCTGAGGTAACTCCAAACACATATTTCTTTGGGTTCAACCTGAATTTGAATTGCTCTAATCTCTGAAAGACTTTCTCTAACACATCCAGGTGTGATTCTCTTGTGAGTGACTTTGCAAGGATATCATTGACATAGTCTTCCATTTTTACATGCATCATGTCATGAAATATGGTGGTCATAGCATGTTGATATGTGGCTCCTGCGTTCTTTAGCCCAAATGGCATGACATTCCAACAGAAAGTGTCCCATGGACAAGTAAAATTTGTCTTATGTTGGTCCTCCAGTGCTATCCTGATCTGATTATATCCTGAGAAGCCATCCATGAGAGATAACATGGTATGCCCTGCTATTAAGTCGACTATGATATCTATATTTGGTAATGAAAAATCATCCTTGCGGAAAGCTTTGTTTAGATCTCTAATGTCATTGCATAGTCTGACTCGGCCATCAGGTTTGGAAACTAGTACTATGTTGGAGACCCATTCCAGATAATCTATAGCTCTGATGAACCCTACCTCCAATAGTTTCTTGAGTTCTTTTACAAGTAGTGCTATGTGTGGATGCATCTTTCTAAGCTTCTATTTCACTGGTTTCACTCCAAGATCTAATTGGAGATGATGTAGAATCAAATCTAGATCTAACCCTGGCATATTTGTATATGACCAAGCAAAATTCACTTGCTTTATCTTGAAGAATGGTACAAACTTAGTCTTCTTTGGTGGGGTTAGAGACTTAGCAAAGTGAATGATCGTAGGTTGTTCCTCTGTTCCAATGTTAATAGGTTCTATCGGTTCCACAACAATCTGAGACTTCTCCTGGTGCATGTCATCAGGGAGAGTGTCAAGCCTTCCATCGTCAAGTGCCATAGTTGGGTTTTCACCTTCGGATGCATCCTTTCTTTTTACTGTTTTGGGATCTGACACTACCGCAGAGCAGTTTTCATCATCAGATCCAGTTTTTATTTTGATATTTTTGCGACTGGAAGGCTTGGCACCCTCTTTGAAATAAGCCACGGTATTAAGTTCAATGGAGAAGCCAGCTTTATGATCTCCCTTAGGTAGGTGGTCCCTAAGTTCCATGTAGTCAATATAGGCATCATCATTTTGGAACATATCTAGTTGTGGGGTTCCTCGTAGATCCCAGTCGATAAGCTTAGGATGCACAAGGGGGAGGGAGTCAGAGGATAGATCTGATTCATTGATAGTTTAAATGGATATGCTAGGAGTATTGGGAGGGAGAGTGTTCAGGATGGTACTTTCCTCCAAGTTGTTTATTGTGATAGAACTCGAACCTTCCTCGAAAGTTGTATTCTCAGAGATACGCAAATCACACTCTAATGGCTATGCGGTAGCATTTGTCCCTCATGGTAGGGGCTATAAGTTTGAATAGTATCGACCTCTTTGTCGTCATAGGAATTCTTTGTCGGCTCATCCCACTCATATTCATTGGAATCTATGTCACTGTCCACTTGAAGTGTATGGATCATTTCCACTAGACAAGCATTTTCTTTATCTTTCCCCTTATCCTTATATCCTAGACCCTTTGTATTTCTAGCCAATGAGGATGAAGAAGGTTGAATGGGTTCTATGATTCCTTCTTTTCTTAGGCCAATGGAGCTTTGTCCTTCGTAACCCATTCTATGTAGGATAGATTCACCTTGCCCATAGATTTTTGTTGGGAGCCTAGGTGGTTCTTGTTGTATTCTCTCTTCTTCTTCAGTATAAAGCCATTGTAGGATATCTCTTTCCTCTATCTCATTTGATAAGGTCCCCCATTTTACAAAAGGAGCTGTGGGAGATATAGGAGGAGCAAATGGCTTTGGAAAATGCTTGGGTTGACCAAAGGATCTAGGAGATAAAGGCATCTTGGCTAGATTGAGGTTGTGCTCAATGGAGTATTCCCCAACTCCTTTTTCTTTGATTGTAATTTTCTGGTCTTTGGGATTTGATGAGGAAGCTTCAGACGTAGAATCATGCTGTGGGGTAGGGGATGTAGATGCTCTATTGTTTGGTATGATGCAATTAGGTTTTGAAAGGACAGAGTTGCAATGCTAGAAGGGGTCGGGGTCGCCTTGGATGGTGACTTGCTTACCATTATGCTGGAATTTTATGCATTGGTGATAAGTAGAGGGAACAGCTTTCATGGCATGAATCCATGGTCTACCTAGGAGAATATTATAGGTGAGCTCCCTATCTAGGACTTGGCACACAACATCTTTTATCACCAGTCCCACTTGTATGGGTAATACCACTTTTCCTTTTGTAGTTCTCTCCTCTTCATCAAAGGCTTTGATAGTTATCTGCTTTCCAGGATCAACTGCATTTTCAGAGAACCCCAATGTAAGGACTAACTTCAACATGCAAATATTTAAATTGGCTCCCCCATCAATGAGAACCCTCTTGATGCGGTGCTTATAGATGAAGGCGACAATGTGTAGAGGGGTGTTATGAGGTTGAGTCACTGAGAGGTCATCTTGTTCGGTAAATGATATGGTATTTGAGGAGGTCAGATTACCTACCATGGCCTGAAACTTCTCTTGGGCCAAGTTAGTGGGTACAGTGGTTTCTGCTAAGGCTTTATCGAGAATCTCCTTATGGGAAGGAGATAGACGCAACAACTCTAAGATAGAAATGTGGGTCAGAGTCTTCCGTAGTTGGTCTATGAAAATATACTGATGGAAGTTGGACTAAGAAGGTGACAACCTTGGAGGGACGGTATTCAACGTGACTTTACCACTACAGGTAATGATACTGCAATCATTTCGGTTAGGCTCTAATTGTTGGTTGGCCGTGACCACATTGATATGTGGGACATGCTTTGATATGCAATTGATGGTATAGTCAAATGGCACACTTGTGTAGTTGGCATTACTATTCCCACTATTCTGATTTGGCCTGTTGCGATTGTTGTTGTTGCTATTATTGTTATTGTTGTTGTATGGCCTGTCACAATTGAGAAGTGGATCCTTGTAAGCCACATGTGTCTCGTTAGAAGTATGTTGTTGAGTTCCTCCTTGATTTTGATTAAGCACATCTTAAATAACATGTTTGAGATGGATACAATTGTTGGTTGTATCTCATCTTCCTCTATGATACTCACAATAGTCGGTGTCTTTCCAATAGTGAGGTTTGATTTGAGGTTCGTAATCACTTGTTGGCGGTAGAGAGATTTCATTGTTGGCCAATAGCTTCCTTAATGCAGATTCTTGGGACTCACCCAGCAGTGTGAACTTTCACCTTGGATTTGAGCTGAACCATGGTCTTAGCTCCCGAGAGAATGTTTTGTTGGGTGTAACATTGCTTGCCTCTCCTTTGAGAGTAAATATTGGTTGTTGTTTGGGAGCCACCACCTTAGCATCAACTACTCCATCGTTGATGACATTTTTATTCTTGGTCCAAAACTTTGATTTTTCAGTTGTGTAGTTGGAGGTAGGTGTGTTCTGGTATAACTTGATTTGCCCCTTGGTAATCATAGCTTTCTCGATGAATAATCCCATTTCAATGACCTTCGAGAATGAAGTAGGGCATTGAATTTGTATTTGATAGCTAAGATCAGAGTTGAGGTTATGGATGAACATCTCCATTAATTTCTTCTCTGATACATCATATGAACATTTACTTGCTAGTTGTCTCCACCTTTGTAGGAAGGAGGTGAATGATTCGCCACTCTTTTGCTTGGTGTTACATAGGTCTAGCATGGAGACTTTGTGTTCAATATTGTAAGAGAACTACGTGATGAATTTGTTGACTAACTCATCAAAAGTTTTGATGCCTGGTGGAAACCGTGAGAACCACTCCATGGCTTGACTACCTAGAGATCTAGGGAATAGTCTCATTAAGTAAGTCTCATTGTGAGCTACTTCCATGCATGTTGCATTGAATTCCCCAATGTGATCTGTAGGGTCCCCTTTCCCTTTGTATTTGTCAAACTTAGGAACTTCAAACCGAAAGGGAAATGGTGTCATGTTCAAACTTTTATCAAAGGGGTACGGTGCAATGTCTTCCAAGGAGTAGGTTTTAGTGTTTGCACCCATCTTGAGATCCGTCATTTGTTGCTTTAGACCCTTGATCTGTTTCTTCATTTCTTCCATAGGAGTGCTTGGGTCTATGGCTTTCTTTACTTTTTCATGATTATTCTCCATATTTTCTTGGATTGTGCTTAGATCGAAATTGGTGGGGAGCTTAATTCCCATATTTGCGAGATGATAAAAATACTTGTGAGGGTCGTCATGGAGCACTTTCTCTAGCAAGTGTTGGAACTTCTGATCTTGGAGGGTTCCTTGATACTCTTCGTGAGAGATTTATTCATCACTATCATGAGGGGTGATGATGTAGTTGGATGATCCGGCCATTTCAAGTTGCTTTTTGTATTGAGATCTAGTAAGAACCATGCAAGGTGACGTGGGCTGAGGTGGGGTGAAACTAGAGATTTTGGTGGAGACTGTTGAGAATAGGATACTTATGACAAGATTTGGACAAGGGACTCTTTCAATCAATGATTCCAAGTAAGACGGCTGATACAATATGATAGTCACTAGTAAGGGTATTTGATACCTGTCTTACTGTGTAGGGACTAGTCGTGCACCAAGACCACTAGCAAAGTTCTGTGACCTACTAGGGTTACTTGAATCCAAAGTGATATGAAAAAGGGGCCTATACTGATCTGATATGGGATACTTTGACCTTGGACTAGGAAGACTTGATAGAAGGTGAATAGGATGACCAACGAAAGAGAGACTTTGACTTGAAATGGATGGAAAAAAGACTGCAAGGTAAGACCTAATCTCAGAATTTGGAACTAGACTGAAATGGGTACCCAGAACTAACAAAAAAAAAATTCAAAGATTGTGCAACCTAATCTCAGAATTTGGAACTAAACTGAAATGGGTACCTAGAACTAACAAAAAAAAATTCTCAAAGATTGTGCAAGTGCTCACTATCACGCATGCGCCATAACAGATGCACTGCAGAAATTGGTAAATGCGTAGGAAGTTGGCACAGAAGTGCCACACTGGTAAAAAGCAAATGCATTGTAATAGGTATCAAAAGTGTTGCAGGTCAGTACATATGCACCGCAAGTCGACACAAATGTGCAGCAATAGAGGACGGATGCGCCGCTCTGGTTTTTCTTAATATTTTTGCAATTTTTTTTTTGGAAATTTTCTGATGTTTTTGGTACTTTGGTTGCAAGGTCTTTTTGATCTAATTTTCTGAAATTATGGCAAGAAGACACAGTAAACACAAAGAATATTTTTATGGTTTTTTATTTTTTTGTGATTTTTTGACTCTTTTTGGACTAAAAGGAAAAACAAGTACAATCCTAGGCTTCAAATGGATTACAAGGGTTTTTGACCACTAGAACAAAGGTGTTTAATGAAGGCAACTGTTTGAGTGGCTATACATGCGGTAGCACTACTCTATGTTATGGAGTCTCCCAGCCTACAAGGGTTGTGCCTTGGAGGCTTTTAGGGGACGTTGGTTGTCGGTATAACACAACTACACTTGTTGTTTGAAACTTTTGCTCCAAACATAATTTATTTATAGTGGCTTGGAAGGGCTTGACATCTAGCCTGTTACCACTTAGGGTCATTCCTACTTGGATGAACGATATCCAAGAGTAGGCCCCTCTAAAGGAAAAACACATGCGAAAATGATATGTCTGGCATTTTGGTCACCCAAGATAGGGGAGAGCATAGGCCTGGTATCATTCCCAAAACACAGAATACATTGGTTCTTTTCCCCTAGTTAAAATGAAAAAAACTAGATGAGCTATCTACTTGGGTAAGCACAGAATTTTGTTAACTTTGAAGTGATAACAAGATAGCAATGGTCCAATTTTACCAAGATAGCAATGATGAGTTCAATTTTATCCCAGATAGCACGAATTGTTAACTTTGAAGTGATGATTGAGATAGCAATGGTTCAGTTTTACCTAGATAGCAATGATGAGTTCAATTTTTTCCACGTGGCATGAGTTGTTAACTTTGAAGTGATGGTCAAGATAGCAATGGTTCAGTTTGACCCAGATAACAATGGTTCAGTTTGACCCAGATAGCAATGATGAGTTCAATTTTATCCACATAGCATGAGTTGTTAACTTTGAAGTGATGGTCGAGATAGCAATGGTTCAGTTTTACCCAGATAGCAATGATAAGTTCAATTCTATCCATGTAGCATGATTTGTTAACTTTGAAGTGATGGTCAAGATAGCAATGGTTCAGTTTTACCCAGATGGCAATGATGAGTTCAATTTTATCCAAGTAGCACGAGTTGTTAACTTTGAAAAGATAGAAATATAGCAATGATTCAATGATATGCAAGATAGCAATGATTCAATTACCGCCTTCCTAATTAAAACTATGTGAGATTTGCATGAGCATCCATTTACTTTCCCATTAGAAATCGAAGTGTGAGTTAACAAGTGCAACTATATGACTCTAAACCAATACCTAGCTTACAAAACAGATCAAGAGAGTTCCTACAAAAAGACGTCAACGTTAGCAAAAAATTTTAAGGAAACCCTAAAAATTACTACCTAAAATAGATGCACTGCTTCAGAGACTGAATGCATAGAAATAGAGAACAGAAGCGCCGTAGTACATATGCACTAAGACAAAGGTCAAAAGCGTAGAAAAATAGTGTATATGCGCTGATCTGATATATGTGTCGTATCTGAGGGTAAATGCACCATAACAGAGTATGTGTGCGTTGAAATGGTATATGCACTGGAACAAATAGTATATGTGTAAGAACAAGGACTATATGCGCTGCAGGAATGAATGCATCATAACAGACAATATATGCATGTTAGGATGTGTCAGATGCATGATTTCCTCCTGTGTATGACTTTCTAAAACACAAAAACTTGGTTTTTGGGTTAAATTTGGGGCTAGGCCCCACGGTGGGCGCCAAAAATGTTAAGGGAAAATTGGATTCAAATGAATAATCAATAATATCAAATATCAAGATACCCAAAACTTCAATGAAATAATTGATAAAAGAGATTCAATTAAACAATGAACAATACAAAGCAAACCTTCTTTAATTCGTAGCGTCCATTGATCGCCTATCACAAATGATCTTGTCTATGAATATGGCCTTCAGAAGGTGCACTTCCTTGCTATGATTCCAAGATGTCAAATGGGAATGGCTATGATAGTTTTGCCATGAAGATGAGCTTCACAACGATGATAGTAGTGCGTAGTAACGAGTGTGATCACAAGCAATGAAGGAATTGGTGCCAAAGCAGTGCTGTAATTCCTGCAGAGTAACGATACTTAAAGCTTGGACGAATGAAATGGAAGAAAAGGGTTCAATTTATAGACTTGGGAAAGAGAAGATCAACGGTATAGAAAGAATGAGAAGATCAACAATATGGAATGGTTGAGGAATGTATGCGAATAAGAAGAAGACAAGTGTCACACAAAAGTTGTATTATTTGAGCTAACTACTTTCTTTTCTAAAGATAAGACATGCTTTTCATAAATTAGAAAGCTTTTTTTCTAATTTAAGAGATATTGATAAAAGCAAGGTTGATTGAATAGATAACTCAACTTGAGATTTGCTTTTGCATGATTTGAGAGAAATTAAATAATAAATTATTTAATTTTGTGTGCATGAAGAAGAAGACTTATTTTTAGAAGATTTGGAAGATATTTGAAGAATTAGAAGATAAGAAAGCAAATTAAATAAATAAATTTATTTAATTGTTGTGCATGATTTGGAAGAGTAAATAAAATATTTGATTGTATTTTATTTTTAGAGATTGAGAGGATTTAAATAAATTTTATTTGATTTATTTAAATTTGGAAGAATGATTTGATTTAATTAAATAATTAAGAATTATTTAATTGTTTGGAAGAATTTAATTAAATAAAGGATTTTATTTAATTTTGACTTTAGAAGAGGTAATCAAATATTTTGATATTTAATTAACTTAGAGGAATATGAATCAAATAAATAAATTTGTTTATTTATTTATTGATAGAAGAATTAGAATGAAATAAATATTAAGAATATTTATTTAGACCGAGTCATGTCATTTTTAGGTATATACACATTCAAGCCAAAGTGGCCCCTTGTACATAAATCAAGTGTCCTTAAGTCCTCTTGTGGAAAAAAATCTAATATCATTTGACGAGGAAGATACATATGTGTCTCCTAACCCTACTTCAAGTGGCCCCTTGTACATAAGTCAAGAGTCCTTAAGTCTACCTATGCTACAAGACTTAATATCTTTTGACGAGGGAGATACCAATCTAGATAATGCATCCTATGAGTTACCTTCACCATCCAATCACATGCCAACACATGAGCCTACTAGTCCTATCTTGGCACCACCATTTTGATCCTAATCCGAGTCTTAACCCAACCAATCATACTATCCCTCCCTCTGATTCTAATCCTAGCCCAAATCCAAAACTCTCCAATCCCATTATGCTTCCATCTAGTCCAAGTCCTAATCCACCTAACCTTATTATCATTCCATCTAATTCAAATCCTAACATGCCCAATCCAAACCCTCCCCCAAAACCTAATTCTAAACCTACCACTCCATCTACCCTTATCATCCATCCACTATATTGTCCATTCACCCATACCCTTGCGAAGGATGTGATCCATTGGCTACTAGATAGGAACAACTTATCCCCATGTCAAACACCTATCTTAGAACCTAGCAACGAGCCTTCAAACAACATGCCTATCCCTTCAAGCTCATCATGTGAACCACTATCCATTAAGAAAATTGAAGAGCCTCCTCTCATGAGCCCAACTCAAAGTCCATCATACTCTCTTATGGATGAATATCAAGAACCCATTAAACTCATCCAAGAGCCTCATACCTCCATTCAAGAAACTCAAGAGTTATATCAAGAGTATGATCCTAAGCATGTGGAAACATCAACCTCTTGTCTAAGTCAAGATCAAATCCTTCCTATTCACCCCATCCATAATATTTATCTCTTCCATTATCAAGATGAATTTATCTATGAAGAAGCTATACATGAGCACCTTGATCCTATCCATAATCCCATACCCATCCATGAGCAAGATATCCAAATTGCTCCTATCCATCCTCCATCTAGCGTCATCCATAATCTACAAACATCTACTTGCCTTGATGAGACATGTGCCTCCCAAGCATACATAAAAGATCAAGCCAATAACTTGGATCCTAATGAGAAAAATCAAGATCCTAATGGTCCTTCTATACCCACCATTAATCCCATTTCAAGTCCACCATGATATCCTATTCATATATCCACCTTCATACATGAATGTTCTTCCTTAGGGGAACAACAACCATTATCTTCCACTTCATCTTCTTCATCCAATAATGTACTCAAGCCTAGTGTTCCACCTACACCTAGTCCCATTGTCAACCGCATGCTTCAAAATATGAGCTATCAAGGTAAACGCTTAGGCCTTCATGAACAAGGTATTTTGGATCCAATCCATGTCAAGGTCCCTCAACACTCATTTGTCTTTGGATATTCATCCCAAGGACAACAATCTAAATATGTTGGTACCTCCTCCATTCCTCCTAAGTCCACTTCCTATCATAAGTCCCATCATACTCTGAAAACATATGTTGTCATTCCACCTCCACCATCCTACAAACCACAAAAGCATGTGACCGTACACCTCCCACCATCAACTCTACCACCATTGCTTCCAACTCCTAACATCCCTCCATCAACTCTTCTGCAATTGCTTCCAACATCTAATTATCCACTTATCCATAAATCCCCTAAATATCCTAATCATGACCAACAAATACAAACATCATATAAACATAAAGCTTCCACTCATTCCACCAAATCCATTCCCAAGGGATTCAAAAATACAAAATCAGATGCCTCTACCTATAAATCAAAAAATCCTAAGGGTCCTCATGTCTTAGGACACAAAAACAAAGAAGCAAAGAAAAATTCATCTACAAAGCTATCTAAGTCGACACCTCCAAAAGAAAAGACTAAAACTAAAAAGGTTTGGGTTCCTAAGCAAAAAGCAAGAAAATCAAATGAGGCATCCATATCTCAAAAATCCCAACCATCCTCTTCCATCCAAAAATCATACTCCATTCAAAAGTTTCAAATTCCTAAATCCCACAAGCAAAACAAAAATCATAAAAATACTAAGTCTATGTGGGTACCTAAAGTATTGCATCAACTGTCTCCTAAGCAAACATCGTCATTGCTTCTTACACCACCTCCACGTCAAAAGCTTCAATGTTTATCATGGTGTGTGCAACCATTGGTCATGGTTCCCTTCTATTTCACAACAATTCCACATACCTCCATCTTCTCATCCTTCTTCCACTATCCTACATTCTTTCCCCATCCTATTCCTATGGTCCATGCTTTTGCATAAACCTTTCATCCATCCTTTTGTATAAGTCCTATATAATCCACATCATAATCTATCATCTTCCCTACATAATCCACATCATAATCCACTATCCCCCATCCATCCTTGCATAAGCCTTTCATAATCCGCCATCTACCTAATCCATCTCACACTCATACAATCCTTTACCAACATCTATGAGCATAATGACATGATCCATGCGATGACATCTCTGTCTAGCAGGACTATCACCTTTAATGGAACTAGACACTTGAGTCCCTTTTGTCCCTATCCACCTTCTCCCATCCAAAAATTAAAACAAAAAGTAAAGAGAAATCCCTTTGTCCAATGGTGAAAACTTGGCAAACAGGCACCTTGGATAAGTACCATGATGAAAACCTAACAAACAGGTGTCATGTGTAAATTGATCTTCTATGTCACCTACACTTGGGGGCATGTTGTCTCATTCTCCTATCATTTTCCAACGTATCATTTTCCATCCTATCATTTCATATCTTATCATCCTTAGCCATTGTATCCCACATACATATCCTATTGAGTCCATTCATCCTCCCTTCCTCCTTTTGATCTTGATAAAGATTAGGGGAAAAATATTGAAACATGCCTTGGATATCTCCTAATATACCTTATCTTTTCCAACAAACCAATCCTATCATTATCCTCTTATCATTAGTCATCTTTCCATCTATCATATTGTCATGAGTGTTGTCATGTAAAATCCTAAGCATACCTAGAATGGGACATGTTTTTCTTATGCGACATAGTCTTTGGAGATCACATCATTGCTCTCTTACACGTACATCCTTTCCATCCACTATCGCCTATCCGTTTATCCATTCAATCCTACCTACCTACCTCTTGGCACCTAGACTTGGTCCTCCCTTGTCATTAGTATCTAGCACAAAGGCAACCCAAATTGTAAATCCATTTGACATCCAAAAAATCCAAAAAAATCATAAAAAGTCTTGAAAAAATACAAAAAAATCACAAACTATCCTGAAAAAATACAAAAAAATCATAAAAAGTCCTAAAAAATACAAAAAAATCATAGAAAGTCCTAAAATAAGTACAAAAAAAATCAAATATTTCCCCAAAAATGCAAAACAAATTAAATATTCAACAACAAAAATTCCAAGCAATAAACTCACCCCTCGTATCATTCCAATCAATCGATATCAACAAAATCAATCATCAAATCCCTTCTTTATTTCCTCAATCATCCAACAAATCAATTCACCACTTCTTCAAATCAATCCTTTAAGTTAATTTCTTCATCAATCCAATCAATTCATCAATCATCTAATCAAAACAATTCTTCAATCACTTCATCCAATCATATCAATCAAATCAATCTAAGAACTAGTCTCAAATGCAAGTCACATGAATCCATATCAAGCAAGCTATTCATTCAAGTCACATTATCCAATCATATCAATGGTCTTGATCCTAATCTTGTCGTAAACTAAATCAATCATCATCATCATCATCAATGGGATATATTGTTCCGATATCCTTGTGTTGATCTAGGGATATATAGTTCCCCTCAATGACAACACTATCATCATCATCATCAATCAAACAATCAATCATTGGTTTACGACTTGACAAGGGAAATACCTTGTTTGTCTTTGCATCATTTGAGCATACTAGGAACACTTGCTTGCGCTTAGATTGAGTGGACATCCAATCATCACATTCAATCATCAAAATCAATCAATCAAGATCAAATCAAATAATTCCAAATCATCAAATCAATCTATCAAATCACCTTTTCCAATCCAATCATCAAATCAAGCCAATCTCTCAATCAATCAAAATCAATAACAATCAATCCATAACCTAGTCAATTCATCTATCCTCATCATCACCATCAATAAAACATTATCAGAACTACATCTCATCTCTATCATTAAATGCCTTGATCCTGTGGATACAGGGTATGTAGGCAATCTGGGATACGAAGAAAGTACCCAGATTCAGGCATAAGGCGATACCCCTCTTTCATCATCGCACTTTCTTTCCCCATCATCATCAACACCATCAATAAAGCATAATTAGAACTACATCTCATCTCTATTGTTAAGTGCCTTGATCCTATGGACACGAGTATGTAGGCAGTCTCGAATACGAAGGAAGTATCTAGACTCAGGCACAGGCGATAGACCTCTTCCATCTTTCATCATTCTTCTAATCTTCATCAATCATCATCTTCATCCATCTCCTATTTCTTCTATCATCTATCTCCCACATCTATCAATTCTTCAATCACTTCTTTCATTCATCCTCATCAAGTCAATCCAAGCAACGATCCAAATGCAAGCCATCCTCAATCCATATCAATCAAGTTAATCAAGCTTGTCAAATTATCCAATCACATCAATGGTCTTAATCCTAGCCTTCTTGTAAACCCAATCAATCAATCATCATCAATCAATCATCATCATTCTTGTGTTAATCTAGGGATATATCGTTCCCCGCCATGACAACACTATTATCATCATCAATTAATCAATCAATCAATCAACAATTAATCATTGGTTTACAGCTTGACAAGGGTAATACCTTGTTTGTTTTTGAATCATTTGTGCATGCTTTCTTGCTTACTTGTGTGCGTTATCTTTTTATCTTGTATTTGTATCACATCAGTATCACTCCTAGCTAATATTCATATCTTGTATCTAGGCAAGGTTGTATTACACTGGGGCACAAGACACATCATCACCTTGGTCCTCATACCCTGGTGCATAACATCTCGTTCTAGATCAAACATCATGATTGCTCACTTCATTATAGCATAATGCATCATTCATTTCTTCTATCCCTTCACTAATCTTTTTCGACCAGTCCATTTCATTTCGAAAGCCTACCCGTGTTTGTTCAACCCGCCTATCCTCTCGAGGGGGCATCCTCATCCCATCATTCTATCATCATCCTATCTTTCTATCTTCCATCCATTTTCTTCTATTCATACCTTAGCTTCTTTGAAATGATGTTACTTGACACAAATTTCATCATCTCGAACATCATCTCAAAGAGGGGCAAAATGTAGACACCCAAAATTGACCCATTTTATTCTTTATGCATGAAACTCATATTGCATTATAGTATCTAGACATGTTGTAGCACGTTTTGCCCTAGGTACCCATATCATCACCTAATTAGTTAAATAAATCTTATTTATTTAACTAATTTCATTTATTCCCTTTCTATCTATAATCCTATCTTCTATAATTAAATAAATTTTATTTATTTAATTATTCATGTCCATTTATCCTTCATTTATTCCCTTTCTATCTATAATCCTATCTTCTATAATTAAATAAATTTTATTTATTTAATTATTCATGTCCATTTATCCTCTCTAATTAAATAATTATTTTTAATTGTTTAATTAGTCATTTATCTATTTTCCTATAATTAAATAAGTTTTTATTTATTTAATTATCTTTCTACATCATCTTTCACCACAATCCAAAATTAATTAAATAAATTAAATATTTATTTAATTAATTTAAAATCCTAAAAAGATCTTGCTTTCTTTCCAAAATTAAAACTCATGTGTATCTAATTAATTTATTTAACTAGATAATTTTTCAATTATCCTCCCATCTTTTTCAAAGATTTATTTCCTTTTTGAGAATTTAAAACTAAAAGAATGTCTTTTTATTTTTTTCCTATCTTATCTTGATTTATTTCCTCTTTTATCAAAAAATCAAATCAAATCAAATCTTATCAAATCTTCTTCCCTCCACATCAAAAATCATCCCTTATCTATAAATATGGCCTCTCATAGGCCATTTGTATGCATTGAGTTTTATATCCTTACTCTACCAAAATCTGCTTCCAATCTTCTTCCAATCCTCTATCTGTTTTCTATCTATCTTCTTTCATCAATCTTCATCCATTCGTTATGCTGCGAACGTGAGCAACCAACAATCCAATCATTCGAGCAAATATAATCATGCATGCATCAATCTGAGGTATTCAAAAAGGTTTGGATAAAGGTAATTTCATGTTATTGTTTTAGCTTTCGATTTTCTCCAAATTTTCTTGTCTATACTGATAACAAAAGCCTATCAAAGCAAACAGAACCTTCTCAGGAGGCAGCATGTCCAAGATATCCAACAAAAGCCATAAAATTGACAAATTGATTAAAATATACCTGGGGCTAAATCTGAAAAAATTATATAGGTGGCTGTGTAGAGCTCACTGAAACCTTTCCAATGCCTATTCATTTTCAAAAAATGGAGATTCTGGGCACAAGAACGTAGCTCAAAAGCCAAACATATGCCTTGACTTAAAACAGAAATAACCTTCACCAACCAAAAAATCTAAAAACAATACCTACACCAATGGATTGTTCTTGCAACCATCTTTCCAATGCCTATTTGTTTTTAAAAATTTGACTCCGTATGCTCAAGATATGCCTGATTTAGCAAAACTACTCCTTTAGGGTTTGAAGGGCAAAAAAAAGCAAGCAGAGGCTAAAAATAGAGATACAGATTGCAATCTATTTTTCTCAAAATCCATGCAATTTCTACAAAAACTAAGAGATACTCATATAGGATTTTAGAATCCTCTTTCCAGAAATATCTCATTTTCAAAAAACAAAGTTTGTATGAGAAAGTTATACCCAATTTTGTGAAACTGCTCCAAAAAAACTACAAAAGCAAGCAGTGCTAAAAATAGAGACGTGGATTACGATCTATTTTTCTTGAAATCCATGTCATTTCTATAAAAACTAAGAGATACCCAGATAGGTTTTCTGAGTCCTCTTTCTATTAATATCTTATTTTTGAAAAATAGAGTTCAAATGAGAAATTTATGCCAGATTTTGTGAAACTACTCCAATAAAGCTCTCAGGTTGAATCCCTAAAAAAATACTCTTGAAACCTTCACAAATCTGGCTTCCCCAGACCAAATTCAGCCAAACAAAAGACAAATCCACCTTTTCTAGCTACTCCAAATCCAATCAGAATGATGATTCTACTCAAAAAAGAACCCAACAAAAGACTATGCAAAAATTTTCTCAGATTTGAGAAGGAGGCTATAGATCCGCTCTGATACCATGTTGAAGTTGTTTAGGCTAAAATTGGATTTTGTTAATCGTTTGTTGTTTAGATGTTAAAATTCGCCTCTCCACTAAACATTGAAGGATCTAAGATCGAGTGGCGAGCACTATCATACCCTAGAGTCACTTTCAGATGTAAGGAAACTTGGATTAGGGAATTAATTATCAATTTTTCCTTCTCCTATGCTCAATTGACCATTCAAACACTAATTATACAAATACGACAACAAATTAATGAATCATGGAAAAAGCTCTTGCAGACGGGAGTAAAATACTCAATTATAGAATACCCATTTTCGGGGTTCTGAAGCAAAACAGTCAAGGACACTGGAGCGAGCGCCTAAGTCCAAGATACCTGCTTTTTTAGGGAATCTGGACCTCCTTCTGACACTAATCAGCCCTGTAACTTCTGTTTCCTAGGATGTGTCTACGGAGGACACTGAAGCAAGCACCCAATTCCTGGAAGTGCTCTTTTATCTAACTTTTCTTCAGATCCTGAATCCCTGATGTCTGCCCAGTCTTCCTGCAACTCCACTTTTTCTGGATGCAACATTAGTGACCTGCAATCACAAGACTTGGTTTGGGGGTTGTGGTGTTTAGAGGTTTGCCTCAGTCAAACTCGTGAGGACACTTAAGTCTCCGAACACCATTGACAAATAAAGAGGGTGTGCCCTTGTGAGGCAGAGGCCAAAAACCAAAGGAATCAATGATAAAAACACAATAATATGTCACCTTGTAGTGAAGCTCTCATGGAGGAGGATGCTCTTCATGCCATGAGGAGATTGATGCTCAAATATGTAAATATCAACACACAAAACATACAAGTCTGCTCTTGCAACACAATAGAAAGCCTTGAATCACCTTGAGAACACAATAGCTTGCTAGTGATCATCTAATAATGCCCTAGTCTACAAATGAATGCCTACACATGCTTATATATGCATCTACAAGCACTCCCACCAAGATATTTGAAATTAAAACTTACCATGTCGGCAAAGGGACCTAATAACAGTCACTAACCGACACCCAGAAATTGGGGCTGCCCCAAAATAGGGCAAGACTAGGGCACGGGCGCCCAAGTCCTCCTTGCTATTTTGGGTAGGGTACAACTCAAGGGGTCCACCTAGGCCCTATTTGCCAAGGAACCTAGGTCTCATTCCATCAAGATGCCAAAATATGAACTAAAATGTCCTAAATGCATGCTAAAGACCCGGGAGCTAAACCTTATGAGGGAAAAGCCCCCAAGTGGACATTTTTCGATGTTACATTTAGCCCCCACTTTAATTTATGTATAAACGCGAGGCCAATACATGCATTAAAGTAAGGTCACAAACACAGCAAACACACCAAGCACGGAGAAGACATGCCAATCACATAGAAGATAGTAACAGGCACCCAAAACACGAAGAAGACAGTTATAGTCATGCAAAACACGGAGCAGACAGTCATTGCATAGAAGACACATTAATGCATGGAAGACAGAAATGATATATTTTCTTTTCTTTTTCTCATATATATGAAATGCAAATGCAAGTACTGGAAAGTAAACAAACCTCCCATAATACACGATGCACTATCATAGCGCGCAGGTCTCTATATATATGGGGTAACACACACGCAAGACACGCAAAACCTCCCAAAATACATGAAGCACTACCCAAGAGTGCTGGTCTCTACATATGGGGAAACAAACATGCCACACAAAACAAGC
Organism: Cunninghamia lanceolata; assembly: GCA_027924645.1. Classification (NCBI taxonomy): domain Eukaryota; kingdom Viridiplantae; phylum Streptophyta; class Pinopsida; order Cupressales; family Cupressaceae; genus Cunninghamia; species Cunninghamia lanceolata. Next base: position 1,482,245 of record BSBN01000346.1, read on the forward strand.
AAACCAAAACACACACACTTGAAGACATGGAGAAAACATGACAGACAAGCGATGGTGTGTTCCCTATTTCTAGGCTCATCACCATCTCAGGCACATTATAGGCACATACCGACGATTGGGCTTCACCACAACAATCGTCAAAAAACATGCTTAAGGGTTGAGTTAGTCACAGAACCACTCCCCGCTTCCATAGAGGACTTTTGAAAATGACAGGATGATGCAATCTGCTCTGAGAAATACACCATCCCCACCTCTATAGATGGCTTAAGAAAAAATATATGCTCGATATCCCGCCTCTCCAGAGGGCTTACATGATTGATTGATTGATTGATTGCAAACAAACTTAGGATGCACGATGCACTACCCAAGAGTGCAGGTCTCTGCATCTGAGGTCAAACACATTGCTAACATCTATAATAGACAGCTTACCTTATATTCCCCCACCTTAAGGTGGGTTATATCATGTGTCGATATCAAGCATGTTAAGGTAGGAAGAAAACACACAAGGCAACACTGACTTTTGCAAAGCCCATGCCCCCCGGAGGTGACATGTATTTTATGATTGCCAAATTTTCCCACAAACATATTCCTACAAGAAACATGTTAGTGTCTACAACATCATCATAAACAACAACATCAATGCATATGATTAACCACACAAAGAGCCAAGGTTATACAACAAATTTAGAGTTCAAGGATAACCGTAGGGCTATATCACGAAGCTCTCCAAATCCAGTACCATCAAGGCTAGATTCAAAGGCAAACAAAGGTGCATAGAGCAGCAATATTGTTAAGGTTTGTAAATGCAATAGAAACATCATCAAATTCACTACGCAGAAAGCACAAGTGCTTCCACTAGCCAAATGTTAGATAAGATATACAACCCCATCGTCATATTAGGAACTAAGTCCATTTTTTTATTGCTCTCTGTTACCTTTTGAGTTGCCCTTATTTATTTATTGGTAATATTTCTTGAACAAGAGCCGGTTTGCTATGTTGTATTTTGGGTCATACCTTTGTTTCTTAAATTGACTCTTGATCCTTCAAATTTTACCCATTTATCGTCTTTGTAGGCAAGGTTACTTAAGGTTTGAACCTGTGAACCCAAATCATTCTCAAAGTTCAAAGTTCAAATGGTTCAATATGTCCAAAATGTCTCAAAAAGCAAGCTGTTGTTCTATATATCTTAAACGTCTTCGAGTTTTCGCATTGAACTTGAACCCTTTTTGTTCAAAGTTCAATGGTTCAACGGCCTAAGGTTCAACACTCATTGCCTTCTAATAAGTCATGTCATGAAGTTATCCTGTGTAATTAGTGTATCGTTGAACCCTCCGCTTGTACTCTATAGTGAAGTTCAATGGTTCAAGGTGCAACGGTTCACTGTCTCATGGTTGGAACCCCTTTTACAAAAGTCACGTGACTGTCCGTTGGTCTATGTAGCCTTTGTGTCTTTGAACCTTTATAGTGAACCATATCCTAATAAGTTCAATAGTTCATGGGCTTTGGTTCAATATTCCCATAAGTGAATCCTTTGTCCATTTATGTGATTCAATTGGTATGGTCGAACCACCACATTGAACCACGCCCTAAAGGTTCAATGGTTCAATAGTTCAAAGATTTGGAGATTTTGGTCTCATTTATTCCCGTGACTTTCTGAGTCAAATTTAGTGGGAAAGTTGGAGGAAAGTATGTCAGAGACTCATTATGAAACCAAGAGTTCTAATTTGGCGGAGGTTACGGATAATCATTATACCATCATGATGGCATGTGAATAATACTTGCTATTAATGAGGAGGTCAGAATTCATGTATTTTCAAATATGTTTAGCACGTATTGCTCCGAGTGATAACTATTCAATCTGGTTAATGGCATTATTAACTAAGAACAAGCCGAATTCAGCAAGTAAACATAATGTGCAATGTAGAGGAGAATAGCACAAGAAGTCTAAGGTTCTTGTTACTCAAATTTCATAGTGAATTCAGATATCTTGAAGGTGCTTCCAAGCCATCAATTGAAAGAAGCCCTACCACTAAGAGGTCTAGAAGAGTCCTCACAGATATTTTACCCTCTCGTGTTACCAGGTTGAGGACCAAAGGTAAAAGAAAGAAATAGGTTTCTGAAACAATAGTTGTTGATCTGAATTCAGAGGAAGATTCAGAAGAACCTATGGGTGACAAGGAACTAAGTCCACATAGAACAGAGGGAGTTGACACCGGGCCACAGTTAGAGGCCGTTCTAGAGACCCCTGAAATATTAATGATTTCAAATGTATCCTCTGATGGATTGAACCCTGAGAAGACAACCTTAGCCCTTGCACCAAAGTGGCTAGAGTGTTCTATCTCCGACAAGAAAAAAATAATTCCTTTTGTTGTCCCTTTAGAGGACATGGTGAGAAAATGCTTAGGGAAAACACCTAAGCCTAAGAAGCTAAAGGTGACATCCAGAGTGGACATTGATCCAAGTACTAGAAACTAGAGTGCTAAGATAGCCAAACTAGTGACTGAGGAAGAAGTGCAGGATCCAACAGTGCAGGATTTCACTGTTGAGAGAGTGGATCTCAGTGCTGCGTCAAGAGCTGTGGATGTTCATCACCTCGAAGCATCAACCAAGAGGATAGTTAGTCAGAGTTGGAAAGATGAAAAGGACAAGAGGGAATTGAAGCAGACTCTGCATTCAATGGCAGAGTACATCAATGCTATACATAATCCCAACCCGCAGCCAGTTTCACAATTCTCCCTGTCTTTCGACCCTAAATCACCAGTCAACCAAAAGATGCTAGATCAGGTTCAAAGAAACAAGATGGTGGCGAAGACATTTGATAGTTGGTTGGATAGCATTGAGCAGAAAGGAACTGAATACATTCGTGAACTCAAGAGCATATATGATCTGACTGCTGCCACCATTGAGGACCTTAAAGCATAGGTTGTTGTTTGGGTGAAAGATGAAGGTAAGTGGATGAATGTAATAAACCAAATAGATGAAGTTCAGCAATATGGGCTGGCAAAGTTTTTGACAAAAAAGAGCGTGACTGGTTTGGACGAAGATTTATTATATGTGAATAAGAAAAATATTGAATGGAGGAATTCCATATCACGACAAGGACGCTTTTAACTTACAAAGTTAATTAAGGAGATAACAGAGTTCACTCAATTGCTACAACATGACCTGCAATGCATTGATGTTAAATACATAAAAGATGATGGGAAACCAGTGGAAGATGTCGACGCAGTGGTCCAATCTTTCAAAGATAAAATCGGCTTCATCAAAGAAAATGACAATATTTTAATTGAGGATTTCTCCCAGATTTCTAAAGTTGAGTCACTACTTTACCTCTGTATCAACACACTTCCAGAACACAAAGAAAAATTTGGGAAAATGCGAAGGGAAAAAGAAGTTTGGAAGTCAAGAATGAAACATATAGGTATTCCCAACTTCTCGAAGATTCAGGAGTTCGTTGCATCTTTTCAGGAGTGGAAGACTCAACGTGCTTCCTAGGCCACTGATGACAAATCTGGAGATGCAAATCCGTTGTCCTAGTCATGATCTTATTGGCTCACTTTCTTTATTTCAGTTCCTCTTTTATGTTATTTTCCGCAATCTTGATCTTTAAAATCAGTTGTTATAAACTAAATCCTGTATGGGTCAGAGTTATGTTAACTCTGGGCTTGATTTACTTGAAGATATGATTAGGGCACTCATATATATAGCTTTCTCAAAAAATCTTTTCATATATATATAGAGGGACTTAGAGAAAAAAAAAGAGGGAATTTTTAGCTAAACTATTTTATGGTTTTACATTATGTGATGATTGTCTGAGAAATTTTTCATCTGTGAATGAGAAGAAGAAAAATTACTGCTTACTTAGATCTGTGCGTCTGAGTGTTTAGAATCAGATTTTCTGTGTGTGGTAATTGCTCTTTTATTGGACAACTCATCATATGTGTTCTACTATTTATTGGTTCAGCAAATTCATATGTATGTGTTCATGTATTTGAATGTATCAAAAGTAGAATCTGTGCATTCTATTACTCACTGTTACTGCATAAATTTATCACATTCATAACATAGTTATGTATAAATGTCAGTTTGCCTTAAGCATTTTCTGGTTAAAAGTGCATTTGGATAGTTGAATAGATTAAATTCATTGGAAATCTTAAAGGGAGCTGTACCTAAATTCAGAGGGAAACTAATTTAAAAAGTTCACCCATTTGTTGCTTAACTCGTTTGTTCTTCGAAGAGGGGTATAGAGTCAAAATAAAACATTTGCAGAATAAGGACAAATCTGTTAGCCAATAGTTTTTGGCGACTCTACTGGGGATTTGAAATTATAAATTAAAAGATTGGTTGCCTAAATATGAAGCAACAATGGTGCTTCCACATGAAAACATAATTCCTATTCTGCAACCCAATCTTGGATTTCAAGACGAGCAGAAAGACATTATTGGCCAGTTGAATACCCTTGCTTGGCATACTCGTCGGAACAGTGAAGATTACAGAAGAGCAAGCAGAGTATTAGAACAAGAAGAGGAATTGGCCGATAATCTGAGAATGTTGTTACTCAGGCAGAGAAGAAGGCAAGCATGAAACGCAGCAAGAAATCAAGAACAGCACAGAAATTAATAACTGCCTATCCAGCTACAATATTTTAAGTTGGATTCTAGACCATATACCAAGTCTTTGAGAAGAGAGGGAGTTGAGGATTCTACCTTTCAAGCATTGCAAAATTCTAATTTTCCTTATATCCCTACTCGTGCAAGAAGAGCTAGAAGTAGACCCCCTAGCCCCCCTAAACCTTCTACTTCCCCTGTCTGTCAAGCTTTAACTCTTTCAGGCACCGTTATCCCCTTACCTATAAATTTTCTACCCATGGCCCAATCTTGGGGAGCTGCCATAGGGCCTCTAAACCTAGGGGCTAATCTAAATCCATTACCTAAGAATGCAAGGGAAAATTTACCCAAGTTCAATGGAGATGGAAAACAAGCACCAGAAGAACATTTGTGTGCCTTTGCAGTAGCATGTAGTGTGTTAGGTGTACAACACCAAGACGTTGCCATAAGGCTCTTTGTGCAGAGTTTGACTGACACTGCGGCACAATGGTTCTACCACCTAACTAATTCCTTAATTTCAAATTGGAATGACATGAAAACCGCTTTTGAAAATAGGTTCAAAAGTGCGGAAGACGAACATTACCTCCTTGCACAGCTGACTCAGCTTAAGAAAGAGATTCATGAACCTATGAGGGAATTCGTGGCTAAATTTAACAAAATTGTGAACAAAATCCCTGCTACTAAAAGACCATCTAGCGAAAATCAAAAATATTTTTTTATTAATTCTATGCCTCCTGATATTAGCTTCCATCTCAGGATGGGTGTAATTGTTGATTTACCAGCTACACAAGCCTTGGCAGTCGGGTTAGAGGATGATCTCATTATGGCCGATAAATGGAAGAAAGAGGTTAAGATGCCAAATTCCTAGCCCTCATCATCTATGGATCCTGTAGTGCAAAGGTTGGTGAATGACATGATTGCCTTAAAGAGGCAACTACCTAAAACTGGTGCTCACTTCCAACAACCGTACCAAGATATAAGCAGAAGGAATTTGAATCAACAAGCAAATACTGGTAGAGCTTTACCCTTGACATTAGCACAGCCAAGACTGGCTATTGAAGCTCCTCTCGGGAGGGGAAATATGTGTATCTTTCATTTGACTACCGACCATGATGGAAATTCTTGCCCAGAAATGCTTAGGTATGCTCAGATGACTGCTACTTAGGATATGCTAGGGGAGTCCACCGAAGAAGAAAGGAGCTTTGAGGAACCTGGCGGCTCTGAAATACACTTCCTTGAATATGAGTCTGATTCAGAAAGGGGAGGTGAAATATTGGTTACCCTTGAAGATCCTTCATGCGCCATGCTCACCAGAGGTCAGAGGAATGTGAGATCCTCTAATACTCAAGAAGTACCTGGCAAAGGTAAGGAGCCTTTAACTAGAACCTATAATGCTGATTTGAAGGCTCAGGAAACTAGATTGTTGCATAGAAATGATCCAGATGCTTCTTTAGATATTGTAGATTTCTGTAAGTCTGCAAAAATTCAAATTTCTCCTATTGAGTATCTCAAGTTGAAACCTAATGAGCTTGACAAATTGGTTAAACATGTTAAGGGTGGTCCTGCACAAACTGAATCCGAGAGTCAATTAGAGGTTGATCCTGAATCCCCCATTGCTCGACTATTTGCTTCCTCATCTGAGTCATCCTTGACTGCCCCTAAAGCGACTCCCAATTCATCAACTAATGCTCCTTATACTGATTTGAAACACAATCCTTTCTATGTGTCTTTGTTTATCAATGGTCATAAACTTAGTAACTGTATTATAGATTCAGGAGCCTCTGACAACATTATGCCCTCCTCTGTGGCCAAAGCCCTAGGGTTATCACTCACAAAAACATTTGGTAGATGTTATTCTATGGATGGAAAATAGGTTTCCTTGATTGGGCAGATTAAGGATGCACGAGTCGCCCTTGCAGCTTACCCTGACAAAAAGGTGAAATTGACTATTTTGGTAGCAGATATTCTTGCTAGTTATGGAGTGCTTTTGAGCAGGACATTTTGCAAAGACTTGGGTGGACAGATCAAATTGGATTGGTCAGAAGCCACAATCCTAGTGGGAAAGCAGAAAGTGAAGCTGGAACCTGAGCCCAAGTGCAAGTTCACTATCTACCCCTCTAATGATCCCAAGGCCCAGATTTTATTTGAGGAATGTGAATTTGGCAACTATTTTCTCTCCTCTGAACAGAGCTGTGAAGTAGACCCTAAAGAAGAATTAATGCAAAAATCTGTACATTCTGATGACCTATGGGTTATGGAATTTGACAACAGTTGTGCTACTGCTGGTTCAGGGGCTGGGGTTGTGTTGATCTCACCTGAAGGTGAAATTTTTTCTTATTCTTTTAAGCTAGAGTTCAAAAACACCAACAATACTACAGAATATGAAGCTTTACTGCTTGGGCTATTTGAAGCCGAAGGAAGGGGTGTGAAGGTACTTAAGGTGAAGGGTGATGCTGAATTAATTGTGAAATAGGTAAGGGGAATCTTTTCTGTTAAGAATGAAAGACTAAAGCATTACAAAAATAGGGTATGGGATGAGATCAAATATTTTGACGCCTTCTCTATCGAAACAATTCCCAGAGATCAGAACTCCCGAGTAGATTCTTTAGCAGTATCAGCTTCTCTCCTTTTACCACATCCAGATTTCAAAAAAGATTCTTATAGAATAGAAATGGTATATCATCCTAATGTCCCTGACAATGCTGAGAGCTGGCAAGTTTTTGAGAGTGATAATCAGATCAGAAAGTTTTTAGAGAATGCTGAAATGTTCCTGGGGACCTATTTTGAAGGTTCTGAAACAGAGTGTAAAGAATTCAGTCCTGACCCTAGGATTAATCCAAAAGATGATGTGATTCAGTTAAAGGGAAACAAAATTCCTAAAGGGCTGGTCTCTTTAGAACATCTGTTTTCTCGAAGAGATGAATATATTAGAGGCAAACCTCCTTATAATCCTGATAAAGTAGAAGATTATGAGAAAATAAACATTGGGGATGAGGTTGATCCTAAATGGGTATCCATTGGTAGGCGCTGCTCTTTAGAGGAGAAAAACAAATTGATCAAATTGTTAATCAAGTATAAGGATGTTTTCGCCTGGTGCTATGATGATCTTAAAAATTTTAGACATGGACAATTTCAACACCATATTCCTTTGAAAGCAAATGCAGCTCCATTCAGACAGAAGCTGAGGAATTATAATCCGAAAGTTGCTGAAGCCATTTTTAAGGAGATTGATAAGATGTTGAAAGCTAGAATTATCTATCCAATCCATCACTCCACTTGGGTGGAAAATATCATTCCAGTATGCAAGAAGAATGGAGAAATAAGAATCTGCATTGACTTTAGGAACTTAAACCAGGCCAGCCTAAAAGATAACTATCCGTTACCTGTGATGGACCACATCTTGCAGACAGTTGCTGGGTCTGAAATGATGTCTATGTTGGATGGTTTCTCAGGTTACAATCAGATAGGTGTGGCTGCAGATGATCAATATAAGACTGCTTTCACTATGCCTCAGGGAACTTTTGCCTATAACCGAATGCCCTTTGGCTTGATTAATGTGGGAGCAACTTTTTAGTGGGCAATGGATTCATCTTTTAGAGATCTGAAGGCTAGAATTATTGTTATTTATCTTGATGATTTGACTATTTTTTCCAGAAATAGAGGAGATCACCTGAGAGATCTGGAGACTATCTTGCAGAGGTGCCGAAGCCATGGTATCTCACTCAATCCCAAGAAGTCAGTTTTCTGTGTGACTGAGGGAAAATTGTTGGGACACCTAGTCTCAAAAGACGGAATTAGAATTGATCTGGAGAGGGTCAGGGTGATTCAACAGCTTAGTCTCCCTTCAAATAGGACTGGAGTCAAGTCCTTCTTTGGTCAAATCAATTTTCTTAGAAGGTTCATTCTCGACTTTGCTGAGATTACAAAACACATTGTTGGAATGATGAGTGAGAAACAGCTGTTCAAGTGGAATGAAGTTGCTAAGAAGGCATTTGAAGATATCAAGGAAGCAATTGCAAACACTCCCACTTTGGTAAATCCTAATTTTCAAAAAGATTTTATTATTTACTGTTATGCTTCGGAACACACCATGTCGGGTATTTTGTTACAGAAAAATGAATTAGATGAAGAGGTTCCCATAGCTTTCATGAGTGTTCCCCTTAAAAAGCATGAGCTGAAATATTCTTTGGTTGAAAAACAAGCCTTCACTGTGGTTAAAGTTGTTAAATAGTTCAGATATTATATACTTCATTCTCATTCAGTTGTATTTGTTCCAAATTCAGCTGTGAAAAGCATTTTGACTCAGCAAGAAATGGGATTAAACAATAGAGCAATGTGGGTTGCTAAAATCCAGGAATATGGTCTGGAAGTTAAGCCTACTAAGCTAATCAGGGGTCAAGGCTTATGTAAGTTGATTGCTGAGAACAAAGAACAAGAAGGAGAAGGACTCCCCACAGTCTTATTGGTAAGCTTGCAGGACCCATGGTTTCTAGATGTGGCACCCTATCTTCCATATGGGGATTGTCCTAATCACTTAACTCCTAAAGAGAAAAGAAATCTGAAGCTAAAAGTGGTGAAATATGTTATTTGGGGGGATGTCCTTTACAAGAAGGGATTAGACGGAACTTTCCTGAGGTGTGTAGATAAAGAGCAACAGGATAAGCTCTTGGAAGTTTTCCATAATGAAGCTTGCGGTGGACATTTTTCTTCTTCAGTTACAGCTTTCAAAATCCTCAGAAATTGTTACTACTGGCCAGGGATGTTTAAAGATGCATATAGATGGGTGGCTAACTATGAAAAATGTAAAATGTTCTCAGGAAGGCCACAACTTGCAGCTCTACCTTTGAGGCCCATTGTTATCGATGAACCCTTTAAACAATGGGGATTGGATTTCATTGGGCCTATCTCACCCTCCTCAAATGCAGGACATACCCACATCTTAATAGCAACAGATTATTTCACAAAATGGGTTGAGGCAGCCCCTGTAAAAAGAACAACTTTGGAGGTGGTTTGTAATTTTCTTAAAGAAAACATTTTGGTATGATTTGGTGTTCCCCAGAAGATTGTAGCAGATAATGCTACCAGTTTCTCTTCAGTTGAAATGACTTCTTTTTGTTATGAACATAGTATATCTCTCTCCCATTCATCATATTACTATCCCCAAGGGAATGGACAAGCTGAGTCCAGTAACAAGAACCTGATTGCTATCATGAAGAAATTAGAGAAGAAAGGAAACAGTGTCTTCTTACTGTGTCTTCTTTAAAAGTGCATTTGGATAGTTGAATAGATTAAATTCATTGGAAATCTTAAAGGGAGCTGTACCTAAATTCAGAGGGGAACTAATTTAAAAAGTTCACCCATTTGTTGCTTAACTCGTTTGTTCTTCAAAGAGGGGTATAGAGTCAGAATAAAACATTTGCAGAATAAGGACAAATCTGTTAGCCAACACTCTCGAAAGGGACACTAGGTATGCATCAGTATAAATGTTTGTCATCATCTACCCGCTAGGTGGAAACACTAGAGGAAGGGAAACAATAAATAAGAGAGGAGAAACAAGTGTCTTAAGTACAGTCACATAGGAGGGTGCCCCCAAGTCACCAACCATGATGCTATGTCCATCAAACACAACACACAACAATGAAATTAGAGAGAGAGGAAATATAGAAGAATGATGATACAAATAGAAGAAGGTCACAACAGAGGCAGTCTCCTGGTATCCCAAACCTTATGGGAGAATTCGAGGTCATCCCAAGAGGCCTAAACAACACATAACACATCACGGGGGAAGCACATCACTAGAGAGAAAAAGGGTTAGAGATACTTACCCGTAGGGCCCCTGTCGGGCTAGAAGTTCTCTAGAAGCAAATTGTCGTCATCATCTTCCCACTCCCTAATGATGGTGGATAGTGGGACATATGGTACCATAGCCAAATTCATATCTTGTTCATCATGTTGTCCATCATTAAGATTGTCTTTGTTTGGTTGAGTGTTGGGATTAATGTTTTCTTGTTGAGAGGCAAAGTTTATAGCATATTCTTGTCTTCTTTTCCTTCTTTCTCTTGCTTTTCTATTTCTCTTTCTTTGACCACTTATCTCTTGTAAGACAGGGCCTTGCTCTTTCATAGGTTGTTGTAAATTAGAAGATGAAGCACTGGGATCAAACCTCACTTGTCGCAGTGGAACATTTTGTTGTTGACAATGATCTCCTGATCCTTGTAAGGATTTTGGGGGAGGAACCTTAGCATAGGGACCTTGTCCTTTCGGTCTAAAGTTCTCTTCACATGCGGGTTGTTTATCTTTTGTCATTTCTTGTGTGGGAGGACTAGGTACTACATGTAATAGTTTCACTTTATAATTTCTATAGCTCAAGAATGTGAAGTTTGTTCGTAGCTCTAATTTGTCATCATTTTTGTCACAAAAGTAATCCAATGTGAAGTGTTGTTGTGTAGTTAAAGGTTTGTATGTATTTCGATGGATGGCATGCACTTGTCCATTCAAAGGAAATTTAACACATTTATGAATAGTTGAAGGGACCGCTTTCATAACCTTTAACCAAGGGATTATGATTTTTATATCAAAGGTATCAAAATCGGGGGTAATTTCAAACCATTGTTCAACATGTTTCTCAAATATGGTTACCAACAATGATATCTTACCCAATGGTTTCTTTAGGGTGCCAGTATGTGTTTTGATCCTCAAGTTTGAAGGGGTGTAGGGTCCTTGTATTAATTGATTCAAAAAGAGGAATTTTTCAGTAGCGACATTAGTGATGCAATTAGGATCAATAAGAGTTCCCTCCACATTGTTTCCCATTATTTTTACAATGATTTAAAGGGGTCCTTCCTTGTCTCCAGTTGTTCTATCATGTGGTGTAAAGACAATTTCAAGTTCGGGTGCTTTTATTTTCATGTAAGGTCTAGGAGGGAACCTATTGTTTTTATTGTGATTAAAGGCCATGTTTATATTCTCAACTCAATGCCAAATCATATTTTGAAAGTTTTGCAAAATTGGTGCAAAAGACAAGAGCAAAAATAGCCTAAAATCCTTGATTTTTTGTACTTTTTCAAATGCAAAAGAATGACCCAAAGGGTTTTATGAGGATTTCAGTTAAGGGAAGAAAATTATATGTCTGATATAAGTCCAAAACAGAAATAAGTTCACTTTCAACACACTCTTGATGCAAATCTAAGATAATGCCAAGTCGATTATAGTGAAAATATGTCAAAATAGGCACTTTTTTCACCAAAATGTAATGCAAGAGAGCATAAGAAAGGGTGTTGTGAGGAAAATTATTATTTATAGAAAATAATATCAACAATAACAGCCACTTGGTGCCACAACATGCTTTTAGTGCCACTTAAGGTAAACCCTAGTGAAAATATAGCAAAAATAGACTATTTTTCACGATTTTTCTATCCCAAGACCTAGCAAAATAGGTGTTGTAAGGAATTTTAGGGGGGAAAGAAAATAATATCAATAATATCAATCATCTCAATCCATAAAACTGATCACAACACATTTGGAGTACAAACTAAGTCAAACCCTAGGGCAAAAATAGTCAAAAAGTGTAATTTTTCACCAATTTTTCACTATAGGAGCCCGTTAAAAGGGTGTTGTGAAGATTTTTATGAGGGGAAGAAAATTATTACGCTAATAATAGAAAATTAATGCAAAAATACTTTTCACAACATGCTTATGGTGCAAGTTTATGAAGTCGATAAGGCCAAATTTAATGAAAATTGTTGTTTTCGAAGCCCTAGGTTTGAGGTGTTGGGACAAAATATTATGTGAATGTTTTGAAGTCTATTTTTTTATGTAAATTATATTACTATTAGATATGAAAATGATTTTCAAGTTTAAACATGCAAAATGCCCGTGCAAATTTAATGAAAATGCACCAAAATTGCTAGTTTTTGTTGAAATTTTCTATGTAAAATTGCAAATAATTTAAATCTAAATGCAAATTCACACTAAAATGTAAGACTAAAGCCAAGTTTCAATTTTAGTGAGCCTCTAAAATTAGTAGAAAAATATGATAAAAGATTTTTCCTACAAACCCTAGATTTTGGAATTACTAGGTTATATAAAATTGTCAAAATTTCCACAAAACCCTAGCAATTAAATGATGAAAATGCAAAGAAAGATTTTGAATTTTTTTATATTTATGTATTTTATATCAGATCTGATGCAAAAATCATGGATTAGGAAAATTTAGGAAGAATTGACATAATTTAGTAAGCCCAACAATGCAATTTTTTTGTATTTTTCCAATTTTTCATTTTTTTTTGAAATTTTCTCAATGCAATAAAGTAAATGCCTATATGAATGAATGAAATCAATCCAAGTATGTAGATAACCACTCAACAAGTTGAAATTTAAGTCCAAAAACATGGGTTCACCAAAATGTTAAGGGTAAAATTAGATTTTGTTAATCTTTTGTTATTTAGATGTTAAAATCCACCTCTCCACTAAACATTGAAGGATCTAAGATCAAGTGGTGAGTACTATCATACCCTAGAGTCACTTTTAGATGTAGGGAAACTTGGATTAGAGAATTAATTATCAATTTTTCCTTTCCCTATGCTCAGTTGACCATTAAAACCCTAATTATACAAATACGACAATAAATTAATGAATCATGGAAAATGCTCTTGCAGACAGGAGTAAAATACTGAATTATAGAATACATGTTTTTGGGGTTCTGAAACAGAATAGTCAGGGACACTGGAGTGGGTGCCCAAGTCCAAGGTACCTACTTTTTCAGGGAATCTGGACCTCCTTCCTATACTAATAAGCCCTGTAACTTCTGTTTCCCAGAATCTATCTACAGAGGACACTGGAGCGAGCGCCCAAGTCCTAGAAGTGCTCTTTTGTCTAAATTTTCTTTAGATCCTAAGTTCCTGATGTCTGCCCAATCTTCCTGCAACTCCACTTTTTCTGGATGTGACACATGTAACCTACAATCACAAGACTTGGTTTGGGGGTTGCGTTGTTTAAAAGTTTGCCTCAGTCAAAACCTGGAGGACACTTAAGTCTCTGAACACTGTTGTCAGATAAAGAGGGCATGCCCTTGTGAGGCAAAGGCCAAAAACCAAAGGAATCAATGATAAAAACACAATGATATGTCACCTTGTAGTGAAGCTCTCATGGAGGAAGATGTTCTTCATGCCATGAAGAGATTGATGCTTAAATCAGTAAATATCAACACACAAAACATACAAGTCTACTCTTGCAACACAATAGAAAGCCTTGAATCACCTTGAGAACACAATAGCTTTCTAGTGATCATCTAATAATGCCCTAGTCTACAAATGAATGCCTACACATGCTTATATATGCATCTACAAGCACTCCCACCAAGATATTTAAAATTCAAACTTACCGTGTCGGGAGAGGGACCTAATAATGGTAACTAACCGACACCCAGAAATTGGGGCTGCCCTAAAATAGGGTAGGACTAAGGCACGGGCGCCCAAGTCCTCCCCCCTATTTTGGGCAGGGTATAGCTCAAGGGGTCCACCTAGGCCCTATTTGCCAAGGAACCTAGGTCTCATTCCATCGGGATGCCAAAATATGAACTAAAATGTCCTAAATGCATGCTAAAGACCCAGGAGCTAAACCTTATGAGGGAAAAGCCCCCAAGGGGACATTTTCCAAAGTTACAGAAGTTTATGATAAACCTGAAACACCATAATCTTCTACAAGCCAAAGATTAACCTTCTATAGAGAAAAAAGCACAAGAGAGCAATTTGCACAATAAATGGATGCAATTAATGAAAAAGTTTAATGAATTACATGTGACAACTTGCTTTTATATTTGCAAGTTAAATAAAACCCTAATATGACTTAATAATAACCTAAGACTAAAAAAAGCCCTAAGTAAACTTATTAAAGTGTAATTAAATGTTTAATTAAACTAACAGCCCCCCATAAGTGCAACTTAGGGAGAAATGAAAAACATGCAACTAATGCAAGAATGGGTCCTGGCTACAAGGCCATGTTAGGTACCCATGAACAACAAGAATCTCTCATAAAGTAGAGAAAAGGAGAAAAATCCAGTGGGAGAAAACTCCTCTCCAAAAGAGAGAAAAAATAACAAGTACATAAACATGTGATGGAAGAACTAAAACTAAGACTCTGCATTGTTTCTAACTTAACTCTATTCACCCAGACTTAGACAATTCACCATATGAATTCCAAAGGAAATCAAGACTTGAACACTTGAGCATAACATCATCAGATAGTTATGAATAACATACCTGAACCATATAACATGATCTTCAACTATGGAGGCATACTGTTCCAATCTATGTCACTTTGTATCTTGTCCATACTTAGCCATTCTGACTAAGTTAGTCTTCCTGACCTTTACCCAGCCTTATTGCCATCCCTTTACCATGCCTTGTTGCTATCAATGACAACATTTAACATTCTTCCAGACCTTGAGATCAGTGTCTCTTGCCAACAATCTTCCCCTTTGGAATTTACGGCAACACTTAGTGAAAATAGAATGTGTTGCTCCCCCTTACTCTATGCATTCTAATTTTCTTCTTCTCTTTAGATGCTTGGTGATTTTTCACTAGATATTCTTCTCCCCCTTTGACATCAATGGCAAAGGTGTATGTACAAGAGTCAAAATTGTGTCAAAACTACAAAAATTGTCATACTTTGCCACATATGTACAGGTACAATTTTCCATCTTAGTTAGTTTTAGGTGGTAGAATATCATTATAAATGGTCTTTATCATAGCTGACTCTCCATCCCATCTAGTCTTTGCACTCTCCAAAATTTAAATGTGACCATTTATCAGAAAAAATAATTTTTCTACCTTTTGCACATCTAAGGGTGTATCAATTATTGCTTTTGGTTTCAAAGCTTCTTCTACAAGATTTGTCATTGAATCTATTTTAGGACTTATCAGCCCTCTTAACTGGCACAACCTATTTTTAATTTCTTCCCTCTTATCCATTAGACTACTTAAGTTATTGTGAATATTTACAACTTGTCTCTCTTTACTATTTATTGATTTAGTTGTTGGATCACATGCCTTAGTGATATTTAACAATTAGAGTTCCAAGTCCTTGATTTTTTCTTCTAACTCCTTTGTAACTTCTGGCCATGATAAGAAAAATTTGTATATGTCATATGATTCCTTAATGGCCTTCTCTATACCTTTGATTCTATTGTCTAGCAAAATTTTATCATTGTCCATCATGGTCTTTAATTCAACTAACCTTTTCTCATTATATTCTTTTCTGACCTTTATTTCTACAGACTTCTAGTGAGTACTTACTAATTTTATCAGGCCTTTAAGTTGATCCATTGATGGTAGTGATGTATCCTTTTGGTGTGAAGGCATCAACTTTTCTAGGATACTAGATGCTTCACCAATGAGTTCACTATCCTGTAAATGTGATTTCAGCATTTCTTCCTGAGCCTTTGCATGAAAAATTGCCCCAAGTTTCATCATTTGTAGTGAGGGTATAGAAGCTAGGCTTAAAGGACCTTGTAGCAACTCATTTGATTCCAACAATGACTTTCTTGTTGTTTCTCAAGAAATTCCCTTACCATTTCAATAGGGTCTTTGGTAATGGTGTCAGCAACAGTGTCTCTTGTCCTTTCTTTAGACACTTCTTCTTCTTGGTTTTGCTCAGGTGGTTCCAGATCCATGGCCTCTTGTTGTGCAATGTTTTGCATCAGTGAAGGGCTTCTCTCAACTTGTTTATATTCTTGATCATCCACTTTATTCTACTCATCAGTCTTCTCCTTGGTTGCTTGATCATCAGCTTGATGCTTCAGAGGAGGAGTTGTCTCAGTTTGATTCTTGTCAGTTGTATCTAGACCCTCAGTAGCAGGGGCTTGATCTTCATTCTCCTTTGTCTCTTCATCATTTTTGTCTAACCCTTGATCCATGCTGACATCTAGAGTAGATGTGTCATCTCCAACACTTGTTTCTTAATTATCATATATGATTAGGAGATGAAATTCCTTCAAAACTCTCAAAGTGATTTCCTTGGTTTCTTTGACTACCTTCTTAATGTCATTTACCATTAGAGTGTTCATCCTCTTCTTTGTTCAAAATTCTTTATGAAGTACTTTGGAGACTTTTGCCTTTTCTTCTGAGGTGATTTCAAGACATAACTTAATTAATGTGTGTTCTCTTAGCTCAATGTCATTGGCCATAGTAGCTTCTTTCCTTGCAAACATTATACTTCCCAAGCTATCTTGGAGATCAACAATTATTTCAATAAGGGATTTATTGTATATGTCCAAGTATTTGATGACAGTAGTCTCAATGATGTTCTTATCTGCATCATCATAGTCATCATACAGTTGGGCAATAGGTTTTAGATTGCCATCAATTGTAATGGCTTTCAATACATCTTCTAGAGTTATTGTAGATTGTACTTTTATAGGCTCTACCTTCTTCTCCTTCCTTCTTCCTTTCCCCTTTTTGGAAGACTTATCTTGCTTAGAACTGGAGGCTTTAGATGGTTTTGTTTTCATCTTCTTGACTTCTTCATCTGATTTTGTTTCTTCATCATCAACACTTATACTTACATGCATCCTCTTAGCTTTGGTTTTCATTCTTTTGTGTCCTTTTTCAGTAGGTTTCTTAGCAAGTGCTTCCTTAGAGGGTGTGGGACTAGAGGATTTTGAGCTTGTTCCAGCAGATGTGGAACCTCTTGTCCTTTTCTTTGGAGCTGTAGGTCCCTCTGTCTTTATCTCTTTCACTTCTGAAGCCTTGTTAGGTTCACCTTCCTTCAGTTTTTTAGCTACTTCAACCCTTGCCCTTGTTTTAGCAATTTCTTCTTTTGTGACCCCTATGCTTTGGGCATATTCCTCTACCAATTTCTTCATCTTTTTCTAAGTTTCTAGCTTTCTTAGTTCAATATGAACTTTTATAGATAACTCTTCATATGTGCCAAATCTTGGCTCATTAGGATCCCTAGGTTTCTTCAACATAAGATCAACATAACCATTCAATATGTTTCTTTCCACTTCATATCCCATTGGGAGGACCCAGACTATCCTATGCTCAATAGCTTCCATCATACACTGATCCTTATTTACAATAAAGCATATGTCATTTTTATATTTTTCAACAATGGACTTAGGTATTATTTCCCTTGATTGCATGATCTTCTGGAAGTTCTTAAAGTATCCCCATAAGGCTGTGGTCTAAGCATCATGATTTCCTATGCTATTTAAATGATTTCTAATTTGTACTGCAACAGGTTTATCACTAGTCCAAAACAAACTCTTTATCACTAGTAACTCTTGCATGAATTAGAAAAATAAGAAAAGAATTAGAGTACCAAACTTGAATGGATATTTCTACTCCTTTGTCTTCATTAGATTCTCCATCAACTATTGACGAAGAAACTCACATAGATCATAGTCTGCATTCTTCTTGATCATCTGTCCCAGAGACAGAATTCTCTTGGTTTGTGAAGTAAATTTTGTAGCCTATCACCATGGATGCAAATTTCACTGCATGGTCTTCAGTATCATTCATAGTTAAAGCTCTTTTGTCATATTTGGCTCCAATGGCTTTCATCACTATATCATTCTTTATGACTTTTAACATAGGTAATGTTCCAGTGAAGCATAATCCAGTCACAACTCTTATTGTATCCTTTGTAATCATGAATGGTCTTTCCAGCCACATGAATTTTTTATGGACCCTACTCAAAATATACCAAACCCATTCATCCTCAACAAACATAGGGAAGTCTATATATTGAATGAATTTCTTTACTTCTAGGGTCTTATATTCTTCCTTCAAATCATAATTTCCATCGCTCAAGTGATTCATAAAGATTGGAAAACCTATTTTCACCAATTTCTTCTAGGGTAACATGAATGTATGCCCTAACATCTTCCGCATGCATTACACCAAATGAAATTTTTGAAAATGCACCATTTGGGTCGACCTCTGTTGATTTGAAGGGGCATTTCTTTAATTTTGGCCTCGGTCTCTCAATTCTATCAACCACTTGTGGTGTTGCCATTTCATAATGATTCAGACAAATTTGCAGTAGGGTTTCAAACTGAAAAATACCTCTTTTGTCGACTTTAGAGTTTACTTGAACTTGCTTTGAATTGCTTTGGAAATCGTTGTGGTCACTTGGAATTTTGCTTTAGTTCTCCTAGACCCTTGATAGTTTGAATGTAAAGTGATTAATCTTTTGAATCCAAGCCTTTTAGCCCTTTTTTTTCCTTAACCTACTTGCCATAAATGCTATCTTTCAAAAAGCTATCAAACACTTCTCTATCAAGCACAGTCGATCAAGATTGTTCCGTAATGCTTCGTATTTGATCCTTTTCTACCAAAATTTCTTTCAAAAGATCTGCCATATAAATCTTCACATCATATCTTCATGTTGGATCCCAGCACTTACTATCTGGCTAGGAGATTAGAATTTTCAATACAGCTCCACCTGAGCCAGAGCTCCCAATTTACTTCCCAGAGAAAGTATCTGCACCAGAAGCTGGTGCAGATCTGTCATTGACCTCATTCACATCCTTTTTAATCTAGACCTTGCTCATTTCATTTTTGATTTCCACCAGATCAACCGTGTTCATTCCTTTGTCTTCTCTTTGCTCTGTTTTCCCTTTCTCTGCAGGAAGGTCTCTTTTCTCATTCTTTCTTTTGTAGAATCTTGCAACATGTCCAAACCTATTGCAATTGTAGCATACCACATTCCTCTATCTTTGATTCCTTCGATTTATTCTTGATCTACATTAGTTAGCCATGTGTCCAAATATATTGCATGCAAATCACTTTCCATTGAAGGGTTGAGTATTTCTTGAAATATTAGGACCATTCCTTATCATACTTCTACACTCATTTGCTTTATGACCAATTTTCTTACAATTAAAACACTGACTAGAGAAAGATGAAACATTTTGATTTATTCTATTCCTACACTGAGTAGCCCTATGACCATACTTATTGCATTTAAAACAATAGCCATTGAAAGATGGGCATCTTTGAGCATTTGGCTACCTAATCAAAGGTCTTCTAGGTCTTCTTCTCTGATTCCAGAACTGGGTGCCTTTGTTTTTCCTCATCTCAAAGTTTTCTTGACCTGATTTAGAACTTTCTCCTCTTTCAAATCCCAAACCTTTCTTGTCATTTGAACTCTTTTGACTTTCAATCAAGTCCTCAATCTTAGTAGAGATTATTTTGAAATTTTCTTTATAACTGTTAGCTGCTTCCAAATCAAACTTCAAAAGTAACACATCTTTAACCAATTTTTCACATTCCTCAGACTTATCCTTTACAACTTGATTCAGATGCTTTTCAATCTCCTCTTTCTCTTCAACTTCCAATGTTAAACTGTTTAGAGTTTCATGTGCTTCATTCAATTGTTCACAAGTAGCTCCTTGCTCTTCTCTTTAAACTTCTTGACTTGCTCTCTTAGCTTAGAATGCATTCATCAGCTTCTTGGACATTATTCTTCAGATCACTGATTTCTGCTTTAGATTTTTCAAGACCTTCAAGAGCAGCTTTCAGTTCATCATTGCTCTCATATGAGCAATTCCCAAATTTGATACTACCTAGATGAATAGCTTCTGGAGAAGTGAGATATCTTCTTTCTGCCATGTGTACACTTTCCCAGATCTTCCTCAAGCTGTTAAGCTTCTTCTAAGAAACCTTGCTCTGATACCAATTATTGAATACAAGGAATACTAAGAGGGGGGGTGAATCAGTATTCCACCAAACCACTTCTTAACATGTTCATTAATTCAACTACCAAAATTAATAACATGATAGCAGAATAAACATGAGAAAAACAACCATAAAGACATAGCACATAGACACCAAGATTTTTACATGGAAAACCCAAAAAGGGAAAAACGATGGTGAGTGTTAGCTCACAATATATTATGATAAAAATACCAAATTACATAAGGCTCACTGCCCAAAGAAATGCTCATTGCAAGTGGACTCACTGTCCAAGTGGACTCACTATCCACCGAGAAAGAAAGAAGAGATAAGGAAATTGGCTCACTACCAGTAGTGAACTATTACAAATGCATCTACCACATGCTAGATTATAGTTCCATTGAAAGCTCAATACACAGATTAAAAAGTCTTCATTAATTATGCCCTGCCTTTTTGCTTTGCTACATATACTCTATTTTCTACCCTATTACCTTTTTCTTCTCTGCAGACTATCTTAGATCATGCACACATCGAATTCCCACTATATTCATGCCTTCATCCTTCCAAATCTGAAATCAATCAAGTATATATATATATATATATATATATATATATATCTGCATCAAGAATTTCCTCAAACTAGGTCGGCATGTAGAAGATAAAGCTTTTATACTCAAGTTATACCTTGTTGGCCTATTATTGTGCCCAAACAACAATATGGACATAGTTAATCATGCAAGACTCTTCTTATGAGTCTAGACCTATTATAGAACCACTTTGATTAATGATTCCAATCATATACCTTTACCGCATATCAATTTATCATGACTGTCGGCTTAACCCTTAAGTGCACACGCAACTAGCTTGACTGTCATACCATAAATTTCAATACGAACAATATGAGACTTTGAAATTCATAACCAACATTCATTGTGGATGTCTTATCATACCTTCAAAACTGCAGAGCATAATACTCTTTGATAGTGAAATGTGGATCTTTGAACTA
Organism: Cunninghamia lanceolata; assembly: GCA_027924645.1. Taxonomy (NCBI): domain Eukaryota; kingdom Viridiplantae; phylum Streptophyta; class Pinopsida; order Cupressales; family Cupressaceae; genus Cunninghamia; species Cunninghamia lanceolata. The sequence goes on from BSBN01000346.1 coordinate 1,503,535, forward strand.
TTGTTTTGCCATAGAGAAATACTATCAAACTGGAAGCCGATACTGGAGAACTTATAAATTGTGATCTGATGATCTTCAAGATCTATAATTCTGGATTTAGATGCTCATGACATATATCTTCATTACCTCAAAACCACAAATCAAAATATTCATCAGTGGAGGAATGTGGACCAAATTACTCAGGTACTCTGCATTGTTTCTGACTTAACTCTGTTCACCCAGACTTAGACAATTCACCATATGACTTCTAGAGGAAATCAAGACTTGAACACTTGAGCATAACATCATTAGATAGCTATGAATAACATACCTAAACCACATAACATGATCTTCAACTACGGAGGCATACTGCTCCAATATTTGTCACTCTGTATCTTGTCCATACTTAGCCATTCTGACTAAGTTAGTCTTCTAGACATTTACCCAGCCTTGTTGCCATCCCTTTACCATGCCTTGTTGCCATCAATGACAATATTTAACATTCTATCAAACCATTAGAGTAGCATCTCTTACCAACATAAGTGCCTATACAGATGCAGATTGGGATGGATGTGTTGATGATAGAAAAAGCACAAGTGGAGGAGCATTCTTCCTTAGAGATAGGGCGGTGTCCTGGCATAGCAAGAAACAAGAATCAGTCTCCTTGTCTACTGTAGAGGTAGAATATATTGTTGTAGCATCATGTTGTACTCAGGTGTTGTGGATGAAACACACCTTGAAAGATATCAAAGTTGAGTATGGTGAGCCAATCCCTATTCTTTGTGATAATACAAGTCCCATAAATATTTCAAAGAATCCAGTGATGCATTCAAAGATAGAGTACATTTCAATTAAGTATCATTTTTTAAGGGAGAAAGTTGCAAAAAATGAAGTGAATCTTGAGTATGTGCCTACAAAAGATCAAGTTGCTGATATATTGACTAAGGCTCTTCCAAAGAATGCATTTGAGTATCTCCAGGAGAAGTTAGGGGTTGTTGCCCCTCCTTCCTTGAACTAGATGCATAAGAAGATGCATCAATCCAATATGCCATAAAGTACATTTCTCTTTTTGGACTAATGTTGGAGGCTACCTCTCAGGGGAAGCAGGTAATGATTTCAGATGATTGTTGTAGTCAGAGGGAGTAAAGAATGATTTAAAACTGATCAAGTAGTAGTGTGCAAGTATGTGCAATGGAAGATTTGTGTTTTCATTTGCCATTGATGTCAATGGGGAAGTAAGATCATGTGAAAAACTCAGGGGGAGAAAGAGTTCAAATGTGTAAAATGAAGGGGAAGTCTTAATGCAGAATTGTGTCTTGATGGAGGAACATGTTATTCAGTCTTTCACATCATATGTTGCCATCAATGACAAAGGGGGAGATTGTTGCAAGTATGTGCTAATTGGTGTTATCATTGATGCCAACATGTTTGTGTTGTCATTGGTGCCAACTGTATCTTCTGATATTATTGTTTGTTGATTGATTGAGTTGTCATGTAAAGAACACTATATGAGTATTTTGCTCCGCATTTCCTTTGTGTTGAAGACCAGAGTATAAGATTTGGATATGTTTTATAGAAGTGTTTGAAGATACTAAATCTAGAATTTGGTGGTCCGGATCATTGTGCAAAAAAAGTTCTATTCACCAGTTTGAAGATTGTGCCTGGTAATGTTTGTAGAATGACAAGGAGAAAGTATTTTGCTCCGCATTTCTCTGTAGTTTGGACTTTGGTCTTGTAGTTCTGGACTTAAGTTTATAACATCCTTAGCTATCTTCATTCTAAAGGATTTGTGATTTGGTGCCCCAGAAAGCAAGTTATTGATTAGCAGAGTTTGACAGTGTTTGTGTTGATAACTGAGAGGGGGGGTGAATCAGTTATCCTAATTATTTCTTCTTTTGAACTTTCTTATTAATCAAAGCAGCATTGAATCAAACAAACAAACATTACCATGAAATGAGAAACACATGACACAGTATTTTTGACGTGGAAACCCGGTTAAGGGAGAAAACCACGGGGTGATTAACCCAAAGATTATTCTCTGTTAGAAGAATAAGGAATTACAAAATGGCACTTGCCAATTAGGGCTCACTGCCCGAGCACACTGCTCACAAAGAGGCCCACTGCCTACAAGGAGACACACTGTCTACAAAGTGATAAGAATCACAGTCTTGAACTGGAGAATGACATCTTTACCATGTCCGGATCAGTTCCATTTAAGCCCAAAACCTCTGCTCTGCCTTTCGCACTTCTCTTCGCTACACCACTCTCATCCACACAATCCACACTACAAAATGAACTCACAAACCTTTATTTATACAAGGCATCGACTTAGGAACAATCATCTAAGTCGGCAATCAACCATAAGAATATCCGCAAGATGAATAACACATCCGGTCGGCCACCACAAGAACATTCGTAGGATGAACAACTCATCTGGTCAGCTAGTCTGAACAAGAACTTCATCCGGAAGAATATCTTCAATTCTGGGCTCTACTATCAATGCAGACCAACAACACAACCTCAACATGATCCAAGAACCTTCACAAGCCTGCCTGAATGACTAGGTACATCCACACTTTCTCTACGTACTGGAATCTCTTCTCTTCCTCATCCGGAACTTCAAGAACACTGTCTGTCACCACTGTCACAATGCAAAAGGTACTTCCGGACCTCCAAATCATACACAACTCAAGATGACACATCACAAGGACATCCCAAACACTCCTTCCAATCTACAGATTAGGATTATACAGTTCCAGACCTCACCGGACCTTTCTGTGATCCTCTGTCACCTCTGAACATTTGCCGGAACTGGTTCTACATCGACAGCCACAACTCCTTCAGATCTTCATGGGGACCTCTGAAATCTTAACTGAAGCATCTCAAGACTCATATCTACAAACCCTTTAATCCGCATCCTCTGGTTCGCATCCTATACAGTACATTTTCCTTCTTCTCATCACTGTTCTTCACTGTTCCTGACTGAGGCTAATTTTCTCAGTATCCTCAGCACACTGCTCATCGAATCCCTCTTGTCAATGCAATATGAGTATGTTGACATCAATGACAACACTGGTTCACCTCATACTTGCAACAATCTCCCCCTTTGTCATTGATGGCAACATATGATGTGAAAAACCATCAAGACAAGAACTTCTCCTTTCTGTCACAGCTCCCCCTATCAGCAACATGTCTTTTCCTCATTTACTAATCCCCCTTTGATCATCAGCAACTTGTTTTTCACATGTCTTCTCTCTGCCTTTGACATCAATGGAAAAGGGCTCATACTTGCAATTTTAACACATCAGAATCATACCAGCTACTCCCCCTTAGTAGCAGCTCCCCATCATCAATCTGGATCACAAGATATGACTGTGATATCCACCGGACTGATGCACATCAGTGCATCCTAGTTCATCACCGGAGGGGCCATGACCCCTAACTTCTCCCGGAGATATTCAAAAGAGTCCTTGGGAAGAGGTTTAGTAAAGATATTTGTAATCTGATCCTTGGAGGGAACATACTCCAACCTGACTTCTTCCTTATTCACCTGTTCTCTCAAAAAGTGAAACTTGATAGATATGTGCTTAGTCTTAGAGTGCAATACCGGATTCTTGGAAATATTAATTACACTTGAATTATCACAGAAAATTGTGATAGGCTCCTCATATTCAACTTTAATGTCTCTTAGCATCTGCTTCATCCATAAGATTTGAGTGCAACTATCTGCTGCTGCAATGTATTCTGCTTCAGTTGTAGACAGAGATATTGCATCTTGTTTCTTGCTTAGCCAAGAAACCAATCTCTTCCCCAAAAAGAATGCTCCACCACTAGTGCTCTTCCGGTCATCCACATCTCCTGCCCAATCTGCATCTGTGTAAGCATGAAGAGAGAAATCTGGATCTCTAGGGTACCATAGACCATACTTAGTTGTTCCTTTCAAGTATCTGAAAATTCTTTTGATTGCCATAACATGAGATTCTTTAGGATCAGCCTGGAATCTTACTACAAGACCAACAGCCTGCATTATATCTGGTCTGGTCTGAGTGAGATACAATAATCCACCAATCATTGATCTATACTTTGTCTGATCTGCCTTTGGGGAGTCATCATCTTTGCTCAACTTACATCTGGTTGCCATGGAAGTGTTCATTGGCTTTGAATCTTCCATACCAAATTTCCTTAACAATTCTTTCACATATTCGGTCTGAGAAATGAAGATCCCTTTCTTTGTTTGAGTAATTTGCAGACCCAAAAAGAAATTCATTTCACCAAGCATAGACATTTCAAACTTACATTTCATTTGATTTGCAAAAGTTTTGCACATACTATCTCTTCCTCCAAAAATGATATCATCCACAAACACTTCAACAATCAAAATGTTTTCATGATCAATTTTGAAATATAGGTTACTGTCAGCAGTACCTTTGCTGAATCCAATCTGCACAAGATGCTTATCCAACCTTTCATACCATGCTCTTGGGGCTTGTTTTAATCCATACAATGCTTTCTTCAACTTGCAGACCATATCATCATTGTCAGACAATTGAAATCCATCCGGTTGTTCAATGTAAACTTCTTCTTCCAGATCACCATTTAGGAAGGCAGACTTGACATCCATCTGATATACCTTGAAGTCTTTAAAGGCAGCAAATGCAAGAAATAATCTGACTGCTTCAATTCTTGCCACCGGAGCAAAGGTCTCTTCAAAATCAATTCCTTCTATTTGAGAGTAGCCTTTGCAGGCCAATCTAGCTTTGTTTCTGATTACTTCACCAGCTTCATTTAATTTATTTTGGAAGACCCATTTGGTTCCAATCACATTCCTGTCTCTAGGTCTGGGAACAAGATCCCAAGTATGATTTTTCTCAATTTGCATTAATTCATCTTTCATTGCTTTGGTCCAGTTTTCATCATTGCAGGCTTCATTTACTGTTTTAGGTTCAATCTTTGAAATCAGACAACATTCATCCTGATTTTGAGCAACATTCCTTCTAGTTTGCACACCTTTGCTTCTGTCACCTATGATCTAATCTTCAGAGTGGTTCAGTGTTACATACCTTGGAATTTTGGGAGTATCCTGCACTGCTGCTTCTTGATCAGGCCCATTCAAACCTATCTCTTCTTCCTGATTTACCAGATCAGGCTGACTCTAACTTACCAGAGAGGATTGAGTTCCTTGAACCTGAACACCATCTTGGTCATCTTCATCAAACTCATAAAATCTTGAGGGCTTCTCAATTCCTTCATCAACTTTCACATTAGTGCTTTCTATCATCTTCCTCAGTCTCTTATTGTAACATCGGTATGCTTTGCTTTGAGTGGAGTAACCCAAGAAAATTCCTTCATCACTTCTAGCATCAAACTTTCCTAGATCTTCATCTCTTTTAATATAACACTTGCTACCAAATACTCTAAAATATTTCACAGTAGGAGTGATGCCAAACCAGAGTTCATAGGGGGTCTTACCGGTATTGTTTTTGATTTGAACTCGATTTAGAGTGTAGACTGCAATGCTGATAGCTTCTTTCCAGAACATCTGAGGAACATTTGCTTCCAACATCATTGTCCTGGCAGCTTCCTGGATGGTCCGGTTCTTTCTTTCAACTACTCCATTCTACTATGGAGTCCTAGGAGTAGACAATTGTCTCCTTATACCCTACTTCTCACAAAAGTCAATGAACTCACCAGATGTAAATTCACCACCTCTATCAGACCTTAGACACTTCAGTTTCAATCCGGTTTGATTCTCTACCATAGCTTTGAAGATTTTGAACTTCTCAAATGCTTCTAATTTTTCTTTTAGGAAGGTAACCCACATCATCCAGGAATGGTCATCAATTAACAACATGAAATATCTATCACCTTGCAGACTCTTGATTCTTGTCGGACCACAGAGATCAGTATGTACTAATTCCAACAATCTGGTAGAGGACTGATCTTTGCTTTTGAAAGAGACTCTGCTCTGTTTACCTAGCTGACATTCTTTGCACAAACTATTTGTAGGTTTCATCAATTTTGGAAGATCTCTTACAGCTTGAGTATTGCTTATCTTGATGATGTTATCAAAATTTACATGACACATTCTTCTATGCCATAGCCAACTCTGATCAACTTGAACAAACAGACAACTTTTATTTGAACCAACCAGATGAAAGATATTACCTTTTGTCTGAGTACTGGATGCAATTTCAGTTCTGGAGCTTGTAAAGATTTTGCATTTTCCATTCTTAAACTGGAGATCATAGCCTTTGTCTACTAACTGACCAACACTGAGAAGATTGTGCTTCAATCCTTCAACATATAGTATATTACCTGTTTTGCTCTTTCCATCAAAGGAAATAGTTCCCCTACCTCTGATTCTGCCAGCAGAATTGTCACCAAACTTTACCATTCCTCCTTCATACCTTTCCAAATTCAAGAACTTATCCTTGTCACCAGTCATATGGTGAGAACATCCACTGTCAATAACCCAATCATCCTTTTCTTCCACTTGAGAAGCCAAAGCTTTTTCCACAACCTTGTGATTGACAGATTCAGAGAGTATTAAATCTTCTTCCTTTATGGCAATAAACACCCATTCATTTCCAGATTTGCTTCCTAGTTTTGATTCATCATTTGTTACTCCTTCATTGTCATCTTCTTCATGAACATAATAGCAGTTCTTTTGAAACCTTTATCTGTTAGTATTAGACCTTGCAGATCTTTCCGGACATCTTGAAGCAAAATGACCAATCTTATTGCAGTTGAAGCACTTAAAGGGTAGTTTTCCTTCATACTTACCGGATCCTCTTGGTAGTCTCTTTGCAATGAGGGCTTCAAGTTGAGTTGTTTCTACTTCTTCTTCTTCCATGTCTCTTCTTGCTTGATCATACCATGACATCTTTCTTGAAGAGTTTTCTCCTGGATCAAATCTCTATTTTCCTTTCACATAGGCACTGGCTTTGAAAGCAGATTCAGTCTTGGGAGGATCATCTCCAAACTCAGTCATTTCAAATGCAGCTAGCTTGCCAGCCAATTGTTCTCTTGTGATAGTTGTGTGGGCTCTGAATTCATCAATTGCAGCAACCTTGATTTTGTAGGCAGCAGGAAGGGATCTGAGGATTTTGCAAACAATCTCATTTTCATCCAGAGTTCCACCAGCATTTCTAATTCCACACACTAGTTCATTCACTCTTGGCATAAAAATAGTGATGTTTTCATCATCTCTCATCTTCAATCTTTCAAATTTCCCTTTCAGACTTTGTAACCTTGCACTCTTGACAAACTCATCTCCTTCATACAGAAGTTCTAGTTTAGTCAGGATCTCATATGCAGTTGGTAGGTCAATAACATTTGAGAGATCTGAGTCATTCAATGCGCTTAGAAGAGCTTCCTTGGTCCGCAGATTATTTTCAGCTTCTGTGATTTCATTCAGAGTTGTCAGACCACCTTGTGGAGGTACATATGGTTTTGAAACCATGGCCAAGTATGCATTTCCCATACATTCCAAGTGACATTTCAGGTGACCCTTCCAGAGAGTGAAATTGGTACCATCGAACTTCAGACTATCCTTTTTGTATGACGACATCCTGGATCTCCTCAAGCAGTTAAGCTCCTTTCAGAGGAACTTGGCTCTGATACCAATTGTTGATAACTAAGAGGGGGGGGTGAATCAGTTATCCTAATTATTTCTTCTTTTGAACTTTCTTATTAATCAAAGCAGCATTGAATCAAACAAACAAACATTACCATGAAATGAGAAACACATGACACAGTATTTTTGACATGGAAACCCGGTTAAGGGAGAAAACCACGGGGTGATTAACCCAAAGATTATTCTCTGTTAGAAGAATAAGGAATTACAAAATGGCACTTGCCAATTAGGGCTCACTGCCCAAGCACACTACTCACAAAGAGGCCCACTACCTACAAGGAGACACACTATCTACAAAGTGATAAGAATCACAGTCTTGAACTGGAGAATGACATCTTTACCATGTCCGGATCAGTTCCATTTAAGCCCAAAACCTCTGCTCTACCTTTCGCACTTCTCTTCGCTACACCACTCTCATCCACACAATCCACACTACAAAATGAACTCACAAACCTTTATTTATACAAGGCATCGACTTAGGAACAATCATCTAAGTCAGCAATCAACCATAAGAATATCCGCAAGATGAATAACACATCCGGTCGGCCACCACAAGAACATTCGTAGGATGAACAACTCATCCGGTTGGCTAGTCTGAACAAGAACTTCATCCGGAAGAATATCTTCAATTCTGGGCTCTACTATCAATGCGGACCAACAACACAACCTGAACATGATCCAAGAACCTTCACAAGCCTACCTGAATGACCAGGTACATCCGCACTTTCTCTACGTACTGGAATCTCTTCTCTTCCTCACCGGAACTTCAAGAACACTGTCTGTCGCCACTGTCACAATGCAAAAGGTACTTCCAGACCTCCAAATCATACACAACTCAAGATGACACATCACAAGGACATCCCAAACACTCCTTCCAATCCGTAGATTAGGATTATACAGTTCCAGACCTCACCGGACCTTTCTATGATCCTCTGTCACCTCTGAACATTTGTCGGAACCGGTTCTACACCGACAGCCACAACTCCTTCAGATCTTCATGCGGACCTCTGAAATCTTAATTGAAGTATCTCAAGACTCATATCTACAAACCCTTTAATCCGCATCCTCTAGTTCGCATCCTATACAGTACATTTTCCTTCTTCTCATCACTGTTCTTCACTGTTCCTGACTGAGGCTAATTTTCTCAGTATCCTCAGCACACTGCTCATCGAATCCCTCTTGTCAATACAATATGAGTATGTTGACATCAATGACAACACTGGTTCACCTCATACTTGCAACAGTTTGTTGTGAAGCAGTATGTGATGTCTTTAAGTGATATTTGTTGTCTTCAAGTGAGATCTGTTGCGGTTGGATTTGTCATCTCCTAGGTGATTCTATGATGTTTGTGGATGTCTCCAGAACATATTGAAGGCATGTGCTTGATCCGCAAGCTATAATGAAGTTCTTGGAAGTGTGTATTTAAGTATTCTTGATGTTTGCACTAGTTCTAGCCGACTTGGTTATTTACACTTGTTGTGGAGGTGATTTATGGATTTTGGAAGCATGTTGAAGCATGTAAGGATGTGTTTGGGTCCAAGCTAAGCTATGAAGTGCTCTTCCTTCATTTATTTGCTCCACAAATTTGTTTAGGTCCAGACCTAATTTGAATAATGTGTGTATGTCGACCTTGGAGATAGTTCCAATGGTTGTAAGATGTATTGTCAGCCTTGATGAATGTTCCAAGGTTGATGATTGGTATAAATATATGTAATGAAGTTGTGAGTGATGATGGTGGGTGAAGATGCGAAGATAAAGTGTGAGTTATAAAAGCACAGCAGAGCAGAGGAGATATATTGCGCTTTAATGGAACTGAACTTAGGCATGTTGTAGATGCTACTATATCAGTTCATGGCAGTAAGCCACCCATCCTAGTAGTGAGCCACCCTTTGCCAGTGAGCCACCCCTTGGCAGTGATCCTTTCATTTGGGTAGTGAGCCCTTTAGCAGTGAGCCTCTTTTGTTATTTGGTATTGTTACTACATTATAATGTAAGCTAACATTCACCGTGGTTTTTCTCTTTTAGGGTTTTCCACGTAAAAATCTAGTATTCATGTGTGTAGGGTGTTGATGTGTTTATGTTTTGATTTTGCTATTCATGTTTAATCTTCATAACAGAATAAGGAGTTAAAGTAAGTGAATGTGAAAGTGATTTTGTTTAAAGAAGTTAAAGTTTTTGATACAACTAATTCACCCCCCCCACTCAGTTGTATTGTGCCTTCAACAAAATTATCATCTTTGATTTCTATTCAAAAATAGTTATATGGTGTTAAAACAGGAATTGTAGATGCATCCATGAGTGCACCCACCTAGAAATTACAATGTTGGCTTTTTATAATTAGTGTGATTTACAATGCAAATATTAGATATTCAGACTCTTAGAGGGCCCAAAATGGCCAAAATACTAAAACTATAGCTTAAGTACAATATGAGATCAAATTTAGAGCATTGATATAGAGTACACAGAAAAATATGAACCCTAGAGAAAATAGCACCAAAAATGGAGTCCTTTTGCACAAGTTATGGCTCCCTAAAGATCTCAAAATGAGAACTGCATAGCAAATTATGGAAGAATCTTCAATTTCTAGGAATCTAGAGCATCAAATCAAAAAACTAACTTCACCATAGCATAGAGCATAAAATTCTACCCAAAATCTAAAAAATTTGCATAAAAAAAGGAGTTTGTATGCTCAAGTTATAGTCGTTTGAATTTGGACTGTTAGATCAAAAATGCAAATAGAGAGGGGTCTGCCTGCTGACAATCATTTAGACATCAAATTTAATACAGTGACTTCTACAATAGCCATTTGAATGCCAAATTTAACACAGTGGCATTGACGGGCAAATGAACATCAAATTTAACACAGTGGTTTTGACGGGCAAATGAACATCAAATTCAACCTAGTGTTTAGTGACGGTTGTTTAACCGTCAAATTTAAGACAGTCAAAAATTTTCATGCAGAGCCATATATTACGGAATCCGTATGACCCGAGGTGAAAAAAGTTTGGCTCAGAAAATTGCAGACTCTGATTTTGACGATTTGAAAGTTGACCTTAAGGTTTTTGGGCCTTTTGAGCGTGATGCCAAGGTCCGTTTGGGCTGAAAATGTACCGATTTATCAGATACCTCCAAGAACCTCTCAAAAAACCTCTGGTACAACTAGGTCCTTCAATCTCCAAATTTGGTGAAACGAAAGCCAACCTTGACTTTTCTAAGCCTTCTCAATGCTATGGAGACACTGAAAAAGCTTCCTAGATTAACAAAAATGCTGCAATCACCCAGATCTCACAAGAACACAAATATGCATCCCATAGACATATAGATGCTTATTTTCCTTCAAACTATTCTGATTCTCCAGATCATCCAAGGATGGAAGAGAAGAGCATACTAGGTTTTTAAAAAAATATTAGCAATCTAATAGTCTGAAATCTCTCAAATATCAAGATTACAAAAAATGATCTAAACCAAACAAATAGGCTCTGATACCATGTTAGCTTCTGGGAGAAGTGAGATCTGAGCCAAGATTTGATGTTGGTCTTAGATCACATACACTTTGGAGTTGAAAAATGATCGAAGATAAAAATAGCAGAATGGAGAGAGAATCTAAAAAGAGAGAAAAATAGAGACAAAGCAAGAGAATATGAGAATACTCTCGATACTCGCATGGAGCTTTCACCAAACTAGTATTGAACTAGTGAAGGTGAGAGTAGAGACCTGTATATATAGCAAAAATAGGGCATATACATCCAAGAGGTGCATTAACTCCTACTACCCATAAAAGGTGGGAGGTTTTAACTATACTTGGTAAATGACAAAACATGTGGCATAACCTCCTCAAGTGAAGATAGAAAGGAGGTGGCACATAAAGCCAAAAGAAGGTGAGAAACCCAACTACCCCATAACATACTCAGGTAAAGATAGAATAATGGTTATGAGAGCTGGCACAAAAAGCCAAAAGAAGGTGTGTAACTCAACTACCCATGTGTGGGGGAGAGTTACACATGTAGCTGATGTATTTCACCACGTGTCTTTGTTGAACACCCAAAGTACTGAGAGGAGGGGTGAATCAGTACTCTATTAAACTTCTTACTTATTAAACTAGTAATCCATTTATCGCATGCAATTCAAAGCAAATTAAGCATAGAAGAAACAACCACAATCCATCACACATGAACACCAAGATTTTTACATGAAAAACCCAAAACTGAAAAAAACTACAATGAGTGTTAGCTCACAATATATTAAGTAGGAACAATACCGAATTATATTAGAGGCTCATGGCCTTAGGGCTCATTGCCCAGGGCTCACTACCCAAAAGAAGTGCTCACTGCAAGAAGGCTCATTGCTTAGAGAAAGAATGAAAGAAGAAGGTTGGCTCACTGCCAATTTGAACTGCTCTGATTGCATCTACATATGCATGGTTACAGTTCCAATGAAGCTCAAAAATACTGTCTCAAAACTCTTCATCTTTGACTACCCTATTTCACTATTCTACTTTGACATCAAACAAGATCTCTCTTCTTCTGCTCTTGTCACCCTTATGATTCTTCACACATCAAATTTACAATCACATTCACACATTAGACCATCCAAACACCGAATTTGATCACATATATATCTACAATATTTGAAATTTACACATTAGGTTGGCATACTAATATGTAGCATGTAGTCATAACTTGTCAGCCAAAATCATTTACCAAAATATGCAATGAATCAAAATAACACTTGAATCATATTCACGTATGTTAGCTCCATCCATATAACCACCTAGGATAAGATTCCAAACACCAAAACTTACCGCACACACATCATACTGTCATGTCAGCCATAAACACAGTCTGTCACTGGTTCAATTCAACTGTCAAACTACATCTTCCACTGTGGACCACAAGACTTGCTCAAATCCATATCAGAGACTCTCCACATATCATATATCATACCTCCAGAACTAGAAAGAAAAATATTCTTTTGCAATAGAATGTGGACCACAAGAACACATGCTCTATCACAGTCAAGTTATGTCAGACCAAGTAGCGATACTTAGGCACCCATAACTATCTTTCTGGTGGAACTCAGAACATGCAACTCTAGATTTAGATACTTCATACATGTGTTTACAACACCTCAAAACTGCATAACAAGATATGCAATTGTTAGTGTGAATAGGGATATTTGCTATCTAGTTCCCTTGTGTGAGGATAATTCAATATTTAATAACTATTTATTAGTTAAATAATATTCTCCCACATAATTCACACATGTTAAGTTGACTTAGTGAGTCTTCTAGATGTTTCTAGTTGTTTTCTAGGAGTCTAGTTGTGTGTTGATTTGTTGATAGTTGGAGTGAGGTGTCTTATCCTCCACATGTGTAATTAGTTGGTATCCTCTAATTGTCACATGTTGTAGGACACTCTCCACCTTTCACTCCACCTTTCTAGCTCTCACCTTGTCTTTATAAGCAAGGCTTTACAAGCATTGTAAGCATTGTATCATACGCAATTTGCATTCATTGATAGAATAGATTATTATTCTCTCATCTTGTCTCTCTTATGCTTTCATGAAGTTCTAGATCTTCGGTGGCTCCTATCTAGCCAACTCTTACATGGTATCAGAGCTCTCTAGGTGGAATTTCTTCTTGTTAGACAAATTCTTGAGAGATTGAATGCAAATTCATGGTTGATCTTGATAGTTGAGTATGCTCTTCGCTTGCATCGAATGATGACCTGGAGAATCAAAAAGACTTGATAGAAAGGCCAGATTTCTAAGGGTTTCCTCTTTGTGGCATTGTATTGTAGCTTGCAACATGTCTTTTATTAACTTAGGTGGCTGATTCAACTTCTACATGCTATTTTTTTGTTGCTAGAGACATTTTTTTGCACTAGGTCCACATCTTTTGCACATTAGATCAAAAAAACTCCTTCTGGGTTTTGTTCGTCGTATCAAAAAACCATCTGGGTATCTTTTAGATTTTGCATGCAGTAAACATATTGTCTGCAATTTTAATCAGAAAGTTTCTACAGGACCCCTCTCCAATGGAGTTTTGTTTTAACAGTCCAATTTTGAAGGCTCATATCTTGCTCAATTTTGCTCCTTTTTCAAGCAATGTTTTTTTTATTTGGATGAGAATTTTGCAAGCTTCGCAGTGGTGTAGACATTTTTTCGATTTGTCACTATTGATGAGTAGTCCTCATTTTCAGAACTTCCGGGAGCCATAACTTTTCGCCACGGTATTAAAAATTAGAGAAAAATATATTGTCAGAAATCTGGTTCTGAGCACTTGGAAGTGGTGTAGGTATTTTTCTGATATTTTTTTGCAGGTGCTTGATTTTGTTGTTTGAAGCCAAAACTTGCATTTTGCACTCCCGAGCTCACACTTCATGAAAATTTCAAATTCTTATAGGCGTTGGAAAGGTAATTTTTTTTTCTATAGTTTTGTCCATACACTTTTTCCAGATTTTTCTTTAGACATCATATTTTAGTTTGAGGCACTTTGGGTACATATCACTCCTTGGTTGGAAAAACAGTTGAAATTGGTGGTTGTTTTGGTTTGGGGGGCTTCAATTATAGTGTTGATTGAGTTTATACTTTGATATACCTTCTTGTGCTCTTCTTTTCCTCTATATCATGGATAAATCAAAGGTTCCATTGTTAACACCATATAACTATGCAACTTGGAGTCAACATGCATGGAATGCTCTCATGGATCTTGGATATTCTTTATATGTTGAAAACAAGATACCTGAACCCACAGATGATAAGGAAAAGATAAAATGGATGATAAAGCATACTAAATCTCTTGAATGTCTTCGTAGTTTTATTTCCCTAGATTTCTTGTTTCAAATTGAGGAATGTACAAATTCACATGATACTTGGGAAAAATTGAAAACATTGTATGGTACAAAAGATGAAGTTAAAGGCTATCAAATTGATAATGAATTGATGAGCCTTGATCCTAAGAACTTTAGCAACATCCAAGATTACATAACTAAGGTTAATGATCTAAGAGCACAATGTAAAGCATGTGGTATTGAGAAAAAGGACATCCAGTTGATCTACAATGCGTTGAATAGACTCAGTCCTGAATATGCAACTTTTGTTTCTAGATTTCACACTCACAGGTTGACTATGGGATCTTCTTTCACTATGCCTTCATTTGCATCATTTTCTGAGATGTTGGTGCATGAGCAACAAAAGCTTATTTCTATGGGTATCATTAAGCCATCACAAAATCATGCTTTGGTGGTTGCACAACCTAAGGAATAGAAAGCGTCAGGTTCTTCTGAAAAGAAACAAAAGAAAGCTAAGAAAAATCCACAAAAAGATCAAGCACAAAATTCACCTAAGAAAGAGAAGCCTACATGTGGTTATTGTAAGAAATCGGGGCATGATAAACATACTTGTTATAAGAAATAGATTGACATGTTGATGCAACTTGTTCAAAAGAACAAACTTTCATCTCCGTATTCTTCTTCTACTCCTTCATAATCTACACAGCCAGTACTTTCTGAATCTCATGCAAGGATAGCTAAGGAAGCTAAACATAAAGGTAAAGCACTTAGTGCAAGTAAAAGTTCTACATCAAGTAAATGGCTTCTTGATTCAGATGCTTATCATCATATGGCTTCTTCCAGGGATATGTTTTCTTCATTTGAGCCATGTGATATGCCACCTATTTTGATGGGTAATAACACATATATGAATGTAATTGGGAAGGGAACAACTAATATTGATGAAGGTACTTTCAATGATGTGCTTTGTGTGCCTTCTTTGACCAATAATCTTCTTTCCATTTATCAAATTACTCATAGTGGTATAGGGAAGATAGTGGAGTTCACACCTGACTAGGTTATTATCAAAGACTTGGTGAGCACAGAGATTCTTGCTACTGAGGTGGTTGATCATACATCTCAGCTATACACCTTTCATGGTTTATCTCCTGATGATGATTCAGATCCATTGGCTGACATTCACACTCCTTGTGTGAATCATATTTCTGAGGAGAAGTTTGGTCACTTGAACCTTGGTATTCTTTCATCTTCATCAGTTCTTGAGACTTGTACTACACTTTCATCTTCTCCTCCTCCTGCTTCTTCAGAGTTCAGTGCTTCAGTTCAGTAGGATACTTCTTGTCTCTCAGAGACAGCTTTGTGGGATGAATACTTGACAGGTGTTTCAGACTTGTTTGTGGAGTCTCACATGGATGTTTTGGAGGACACATTTGAGGGGTTCTCTCTCCTCTTTGATGACACTCATAGCACAGATGTTGTCAACCCATCATTATCTTTGGAGGTTGATGATTTTTAGTTTCCACTTGATCCTGGATTATCACTTTCATCAGTGAGGCCTGAGACTCTTGATTTGATTGTGGTATCATTCAACATTCACATGGAGACACATGATCAGCTTTCAGAGACATCATCCTTCATGATACTTCCTTCCTCATCTCTTGGTTTGGAGTTGGAGTTTCTTCATACACCAGTGGATTGGTTTCTTTCCAAGGGAAGACATGTTGTTTGCAGGTTTTGGATCATCATTGGTCTTCTTCTTCTAGCATTCACCATTGGCGTAGGAGCTTCTTCATTATGGGGGGGACATCTTGTCTCATTCTTTCCCTCTTATGGGGGGTTATTGATTGTATATATGTGATCGATGTTGTATTTGGGGGTTCTTGATTCTTCCATCATACCATCACTTGTACATGTTTTCATGCATTCTCACTTTTGGAGAGGAGTTTTTTCCCATAAGGTTTTCTCCTTATTCCACTTAAGACTTGTTTGTACATGAGTACCTAACATGGCCTAGTAGCCGAGACCCGTCCATCATTGCATCTTACATTAGTCAGCTACTCCCTAAGTTGCACTTAAGGGGGGTGTTAGTGTGAATAGGGATATTTGCTATCTAGTTCCCTTCTGTGAGGGTAATTCAATATTATTTAACTATTTATTAGTTAAATAACATTCTCCCACATAATTCACACATGTTAAGTTGACTTAGTGAGTCTTCTAGATGTTTCTAGTTGTTTTCTAGGACTTTAGTTGTGTGTTGATTTGTTGATAGTTAGAGTGAGGTGTCTTATCCTCCACATGTGTAATTAGTTGGTATCCTCTAATTGTCACATGTTGTAGGACACTCTCCACCTTTCACTCCACCTTTCTAGTTCTCACCTTGTCTTTATAAGCAAGGCTCTACAAGCATTATAAGCATTGTATCATACACAATTTGCATTCATTGATAGAATAGATTATTATTCTCTCATCTTGTCTCACTTGTGCTTCCATGAAGTCCAAGATCTTTGGTGGCTCCTATCTAGCCAACTCTTATAGCAGTAGCGGAGGAATGCAGACCAAATCAAATTAGTGTTCTGCTCTAAATCAAAGTGTATTTTGTTCTTCCAGACTTAATCTATTTAAGTGTATGCTTTTGGTACTTATCAAGAGCTAAAAACTTGGATATGGGATCATCAAAGGACTGCAAACAACATACCATAACCGCATTATCTAATCTTCAACTGCAGACCAATGCCATCCATTATACTGCTACTCTGTCATTGCCTCCTATATACTGCCAACACTTAGTCAAAAATGACTAAGTATTTTTCACCAGACCAAAAACTTTGTCTCAACCTTATTCCTTTCCTTGTTTCCATCAATGACAACATCTTCAAACATCATGCACAATCCTTCACCATCATACCAATAGTGTCTATCTCTTAGTGATGTTTGCCAAGTTGCCAGTAGTCCTCATATTAACCACATCTAATAAACCTAAGCAAGCTTAATGTAGGAAAAAGAAATATCCCTAAGGAAAATAAAAAACCTACTCCAACACAAATTATTCTCAGAGTTAATGATTGAAGTTGTGTGGCATAATTCTTTGATGTGTGGTGGGAAAGGAGTGTTTGGGGATGTTGTATGAGTCATGTGGACTCGTCTAGAAAAGCTTTCACAAAGATATTTCTTGTTTCCAATACCACACAAGGTTTTCAAGTTGATGTGGCTGGTATACTTCAAGTCTTCATGTGTTTTCCTTAAAGTTGTCCTATTTTCAAATGAGCGGAGTGTGTGGATGTAATTCCTTGGTTTTTGAAGCTGTGAAGGATGTTTTGGACCTAGTTAAGCAAGTGTTGGGGTCTGCAAGGCTTAGATCCTCTGCTGGTGTAATGTGTGGTTTCACTTAGGACCTATCTTCTACATGTTTCATATTATGTGTTGTTTATCTGACTTGTAAATGTATTTTTCATGTTGTATCTAGCTTACAAATAATGTAATCATTGTATTATCATGTATAAATAGTAAATCAAATTGAGTGAGGAGTGGTGTGATTGCAATGTGATTGAAAAGTTTGCAAGTAGATAAAAAGCATAATAAATACATTGTTGATGTGTGACTGAAGGAGAAAGAGCAGAAGTTGTTGATGCTATCCGGATTCATCTTGAAGACATATTTGTGATAGTGATCAAGTATAAAGTGTGCCTAACTGATCAGGTCTTCTGAAGAAAGTGTGAAGAGGTAGAATGCAATCATCAAAAGTGTGAGTTTTAATGTCAGTTTTCAAATAGCATCTAAATACTATCATATTGTAATCTTTGGTAAGTGTGTTCTCATTTTAGGGAGTATTAGCTTCCTTGAGAGTGACCCTAAAACAAAGTCTTCAGGGAGTAGAAGCTTCCTTGGGAGTGACCCTAAATCAAAGTTACTTAGGGAGTAGCTACTTCCTTGGGTTATAGCCCCAAAAACAAAGTTATTATTTAAGCTTTATATATTGTGAGTTAATCTTCACCGTGGTTTTTCCCTTCTAGGGTTTCCCACATATATCTAGTGTTATGTGTTGATGTACATTGTGTTAATCTTTCATTTTCATGTTAATGTTATGATGCTTAAGGTTTAATTTTGCTCTAGATAAGTTGAAGTTGTTAAAATTGAAAATTGATTAGATACTGATTCACCCCCCTCTCAGTATCTTGATGTGTTTAACACTCTCTTGTGTGGAAGGTTGATTCTAGAGTATCTCCTGCTCCTGTGAGTTTGTTGTGTGGCTCTTATAGAAAGGTATTCATGACTCATTTTTCATTTTGAAAGAAAATTCAATTTTAATTTATCTTTGTCAAGTGTTTGAAAAATTCCTAATCTATAACTTTGCCTACTCCCACCAAAAAGACTATCAAGATTATAGTTGATAGTTCCTCTTTGAGTCAAGTCCTTGTCTTCCATAGTACTATTGTGCCCATTTTTATATACTTCCAAAAACTTGACACCAATAATATGGTTTCTCCTTTACTATGGGGTGCTACAATTGACCCTTTGACATTGGGGAATCAACTATGTGATTTTCCACATGGATCTCATAAGAACCTTCCAAGATTTAGGGGGGGTGGAAAGGTAAGTACAAAAAAGCATATCTCTACCTTCACAACTACATGCACTATATTAGTTGTGCAACATGAAAATGTGGCTATTAGATTATTCATTCAGACAATAGTAGATGTAGTTGCAAAATTGTCCTATCATTTGCAACTTCTCTCTATCACTAATTGGGATGACATGAAGCACAAGTTTAAGGATAAATTAAAAAGTGTTGAATATGAGCATTCAATGCTAGCTCAACTGACCCAAACGAAGAAAGAGATTAATAACAATATGCATGAGTTTGTTTCTATATTTAATGTTCTCATAAACAAGATTTAACAAACAAAAAGGCCTACATCTAAAGATTAAGTGCTTCTTTATAAATGCATAATCTCCTTATGTTATTTTCCATTTAAGAAGAGAAAGGGTTGCAGGCCCTAATGATTGTTGGCAAGAGACACTGCTCTGATGAAGGATTGCATGTTGTCATTGATGGAAACAAGGCAAAGGGATCCCATTGACATGACAAAGAGAAATACTCTGGAAGATCAACTTGGTTTGGCAACAAGGCATAAAAGTATTTTGGTCTAGAAGGCTAAAATGACTAAGTATGGGCAGTATTAAGAGCAAGTGACAAAAAGTGGGTCAGTATGCCTCCGTAGTTGAAGATCAATATATTTGGTTCAGATATGTTATTCATAGCTATTTGATGATGATATCTTCCAGTGCTCAAGTCTTGACTTCCTCTGGAAGTCATACTACAAAATATCTAAGTCTGGGTGAATGAAGCTAAGACAGGAACAGTGCACAGTGCCAAAGAAAATAGGTGTGTATTCCTCCACAGTTGTATATTTTGTCTTACAGTTCTAAAGGTATGCTAAGAGGTCAAGAATGAATGTTGGTTATTAATCTTTGAGTCTCTTGTGGTCCGCAGTAAGAGTTTTGATGTGACAGATGAAGTGGCTAAGCATGTTCTTAAGAGATAGGCCGAAAGGCATGTAAAATCCATATACAGAGAAGATATATTGTTTGAATAAGAAATCTAAGTAGTTAAATGATTGGTGCCAACTTATATGAAGATTATTAAATGATTGTTTGGGTCCACACTACTATTTGTACACATGATCAAGCTGACAAGGTAAAATACATTGTATACATGCTTCATGTCTGGCTTGTCGACTTGATTATGAAATGAATCTTGTTGCGGATATAAATACTCGATGGATTGTGATGTTGAGGTGTAAATGAGTGAGATGTATGTATGAATTTGGAGTGTGAGAGATTATAAGCAGAGTACAAAGCAGAAAAAGAAAACAAGGGCAGAAACAGAGTATATGTAGAAGAGTTGAGAAGCAGGACAGAATAAATGAAGACCTTTGAATCTGTGTATTGAGCCTTCAATGGAACTGTGATCCAGCATATGGTAAATGCATTTATAGTAGTTCATCTTCTGGCAGTGAGCCAATCTTTCTTCTTTCTTCTATCCTTCTTTCTCAGTGGACAATAAGTCCACTTAGACAGTGAATCCACCTGCAGTGAGCATTTCCCTGGGCAGTGAGCCTTTTGTAATCTGGTATTGTTATCATAATATATTGTGAGCTAATAGTTTTCCATATAAAAATCATGGTGTTCATGTGTTATGTCTTTATGGTTGCTATTCTTATGCTTATTCTGCTTTCATGCTACTAATTTTGGAAATTAGATTAATGAACAAGTTAAGAAGTGGCTTTGTGGAATACTGATTCACCCCCCTCTAAGTATTCCTTACTTTCAACAATTGGTATCAGAGCAATTTTCCTTGGAAGAAGCCTAACAGCTTGAGGAAGATCTAGGAGAGTTCACTCATGGCTACCAGGAGATTTGGAAACCTTTTAAACAATATTGAACTAGAAGCAACTCTTATTGATCTTGAAAAATCTGAAGCAGAAATCAGGGATTTGAAAGATAACATACAAGAAGTTGATGAATGCATTCTAAAACTAAAAGAACAAGTCAAGAAATTCAAAGAAAAATACAAAGAGGTGTTGCAAGTATGGGCCTAACTGGTGTTGTCATTGATGTCAACATACTCTTGTTGCATTGATGATAAGGATTGGATGAGCTGTGTGCTGAGGATATTGAGAAAATTAGTCCTAATCAGGAACAGAGAAGAACAGTGAAGATAGTAAGGTAAAGATCCTAGCTAAGTTGAAGATAAGAGGATACGCCTCAAAGGGTTTATAGATATGTGTCTTGAGATGATCCAGTAAGGATTTCAGAGGTTCATATGAAGATCTAAAGAAGTTATGCCCTCTTGAGTAAAACCAGTTCTAGCAGGTGTTCAGAGGTGACAGAGTGACTCAGATAGGTCTGGTGAGATCTGGAAATGCAATATCTTTTTCTATGGATTTGGTGGAGTGTTTAGGAAGTCAATGTGAATTGACAACCCAATTGGTTCATGGTTTGGAGGTCCGCAAGCATCTATTCCAATATGACAGTGATGACAGACTGTGTTCTTGAGGTTCCGGTTGAAGGAGAGAATGATTTCAGTAAACAAAATTAGTGTGGATGTTCTTGGTGATTTAGGCAAGCTTGTGGAGATCTTTGGATTCTGTCTAGTTCGTGTTGGTGGTCCACATTGAAGATTGAGCTTGTAATTGAAGAATTACTTCCAGATGATGGTGTTCTTCCTAAGTTTGGCCGATCGGATGAGTTACACATCCTACGGATGATCTTGAAGATGTTCTGTGAAGAATGGCATGTTCCTAATGAAATATTGAAGTCTCAGATCTGTGTGGCCGACAGTGTGTTGATCCGTGTGAAGTCTTTTTGTAATAAGTCATGTTGTATTTATGTATTTGCTTTGTAATGTATGTCGACTTGGATGATAATTCCCAAGTCGATGTCTTGTATAAATAAGGAATTGTAAAGTCATTTCAAAGGCATCTTGTGGAGATGAGAGTGTGGTAGAGAGGAGGAAAGTGAAAGGTAGAGAAGAAGTATTGGGCTTAAATGGAACTGACTCAAGCATGGTGAAGATGCTATTCTTCAGTTCAAGTATGTAATACTTATTATTCTGTAGACAGTGTGTCTCCTGTAGGCAGTGGGCCTCTTGTGAGCAGTGTGTTGTTCAGTGAGCCCTAATTGGCATGTGCCATTTTGTTCTTTCTATTCTTCTAACAAAGAATACAATCTTGGGTTAGTCACCCCGTGGTTTTTCCCTTAACCAATTTTCCACATCAAAATCTTGGTGTCATTTGTGTTAATGTGTTTCTGCTCTTGAATTGTTACATTACATTTCCATGATTGATTTATTATTATACTATTGGATTAAGAAAAGAATTTAAGTGATTAATTAGAAGAAAGTTTTAGACAACTGATTCACCCCCCCTCTTAGTTGTTTGTCTTAAATCTAACAATTGGTATCAAAGTGAGGTTCCTCTAAAAGGAGCTTAACCGCTTGAGGAGATCCAAGATGTCGTCCTACAAGAAGGATAGTCTGAGGTTTGATGGAACCAATTTCACTCTTTGAAAAAGTCGCATGGAATGTTACTTGCAATGTATTTGAATGTAGTATTGGATCATGGCTTCAAAGAACTATACTCCTCCACAGAATGGTTCAAGAACCGTAGATGAAATCAGAGATGCTGAAAACAATCTACGGACTAAAGAAGCTCTTCTAAGTGCCTTGTCTGATTCAGAGCTAACAAATGTTGTTGACCTACAAATTGCTTTCAAGATTTAGGAAAAACTGGAACTTCTGCATGAAGGAGACAAGTATGTTAAATGTGCCAAGCTATAGAGTCTAAAAGGAAAATTCAAAAATCTAAAGATGAGAGAAGATGAAAATATCACTACATTTATGCCAAGAGTAAATGAGCTTGTTTGTGGCATTAGATGTGCTGGTGGAGTCTTGGATGAAGATGAGATTGTTAGAAAAGTTCTCAGATCCCTTCCTAATTCTTACAAGTACAAGGTTGTTGGTATTGATGAATTCAGATCTATTTCAGGTATCACAAGAGATCAATTGGTTGGTAAATTGGTTGCATTTGAATTGACTGAGTTTGGAGATGCCCCCCAAGACTGAATCTGCATTCAAAACTAGTGCCTCTGTTAAAGGAAAACAAAAGTTTGATCCGGGAGAGAACTCTTCAAAGAAACTATCATGGTATGAGAAAGCAAGAAAAGACCTAGAAGAAGATGAAGTAGAAGCTACTCAACATGAAGCCCTTATTGCAAAAGGACTACCAAGAGGATCCGGTAAGTATGAAGGGAAATTGCCTTTTAAGTGTTTCAACTGCAATAAGATTGGTCATTTTGCCTCAAGGTGTCTGGAAAGATTTTCAAGGCCAAATTCTAACAGATCAAGGTTCTAAAAGAAATGTTACTATGTTCATGAAGATGATGATGAAGAAGGAGTAACAGATGATGAATCAGAAATAGGAAACAAATTCAGAAGTGATTGGGTGTTTATTGCCTTCAAGGAAGAAGATCCAATGCCCTCTGAATCTGCTAATCATAAAATTATAGAAAGAGCTCTGGCTGCCCAAGTTGAAAAGGATGATTGGGTCATTGACAATGGATGCTCTCACCATATGACAAGTGACAAAAATAAGTTCATATATTTGGAAAGGTATGAAGGAGGAGTGGTAAAATTTGGTGATAATTCTGCTGGCAGAATCAGAGGAAGAGGAACTATCTCTTTTGATGGAAAGAACAAAACCAGTAATGTACTATATGTTGAAGGTCTGAAGCACAATCTTCTCAGTGTTGGACAGCTGGTGGACAAAGGTTATGATCTCTGATTCAAGAATGGAAAATGCAAGATCTTTGAAAGTTTTGGAACAGAGATTGCATCCAGTACTCAAACAAAAGGTAATATCTTCCACTTAGTTAGTACTGGTAAAAGTTGTCTTTTTGTTCAAATTGATCAGAGTTGGTTGTGGCATAGGAGAATGTGTCTTGTGAATTTTGATAATATCATCAAGATAAGCAACACTCAGGCTGTAAGAGATCTTCCAAGATTGGTAAAACCTACCAATAGTTTGTGTAAAGAATGTCAGTTGGGTAAACAAAGCAGAATCTCATTCAAAAGCAAGGAACAATCTTCTACCGGATTATTGGACCTAGTTCACACTGATCTATGTGGTCCAGCAAGATTCAGGAGTGTGCAAGGTGATAGATACTTCATGTTATTAATTGATGATCATTCCCAGATGATGTGGGTGACTTTTCTGAAAGAAAAATTAGAAGCTCTTGAGAAATTCAAAATATTCAAGGCTATGGTAGAGAATGAAACTGGATTAAAATTAAAATGTCTGAGGTCTGATAGAGGTGGAGAATTCACATCCAGTGAGTTCATAGAATTCTATGAGAAACATGGAATAAAAAGACAGTTTTCTACTCCTAGGACTCCACAATAGAATGGAGTAGTAGAGAGAAAGAATCAGAAAATCTAGGAAGCATCTAGAACCATGATGATGGAAGCAAATTTTCCTCAGATCTATTGGAGAGAAGTTGTAAGCACTGCAGTCTATACTCTCAATCAAGTACAAATCAGAAGCAATACTGGTAAGACTCCCTATGAACTTTGGTTTCGCATCACTCCCACTGTGAGTATTTCAGAGTCTTTGGTAGCAAATGTTAAATTAAAAGAGATGAAGATCTAGGAAAATTTGATGCTAGAAGTGATGAAGGACTATTCTTGGGTTATTCTACTCAAAGCAAAACTTACCGGTGTTATAACAAGAGATTCAGGAAGATTTTTGAAAGTACAAATGTAAAGGTTGATTAAGGTGTTGAAAAACCCTCAAGGTTTTATGAATATGATGAAGATGATCAAAATGATGTTTTTGTTCAAGAAGTCCAAGCTCCCTCTGAAATTTAGATTCAGACTGATCCGGTAAATCAGAAAGAAGAGATAAGTTTGAATGAACCTGTTCAAGAATCAGAAGTGCAAGAAACTCCCAAAGTTCCCAGGTATGTAAGACTGAATCAATCTGAAGATCAGATCATAGGTGATAAAAGCAAAGGTGTACAAACAAGAAGAAGGATTGCTCAAGATTTAAAAGAGTATTGTTTGATTTCAAAGATTGAACCTAAAATAGTGAATGAAGCTTGCAATGATGAAAACTGGACTAAAGCAATGGAGGAAGAGCCGATGCAAATTGAGAAAAATCACACTTGGGATCTTGTTCCCAGACCTAAAAACAAGAATGTGATTGGAACCAAATGGCTCTTCCGAAATAAACTGAATGAAGATGGTGAAGTAGTCAGAAACAAAGCCAGATTGGTCTGCAAAGGTTACTCCCAAGTAGAAGGAGTTGATTTTGAAGAGACTTTTGCTCCGTTGGCAAGAATTGAAGCAGTCAGATTATTTCTTGCTTTTGCTACCTTCAAGGATTTCAAAGTATATCAGATGGATGTCAAGTCTGCCTTCCTGAATGGTGACTTAGAAGAAGTTTACATTGAGCAATTGGATGGATTTCAATTGTCTGATCATGGTGATATGGTCTGCAAATTGAAGAAAGCACTATATGGACTCAAGCAAGCCCCAAGAGCCTGGTATGAAAGATTGGATAAGCATCTTTTGAAGATTGGTTTCAACAAAGGTACTACTGACAGTAATTTGTATTTCAAAATTGATCATGAAAATATCTTGATTGTTGAAGTGTTTGTTGATGATATCATTTTTGGAGGAAGAGATAGTATGTGCAAAACCTTTACAAATCAAATGAAAAGTGAATTTGAGATGTCCATGTTTGGGGAAATGAAATTCTTCTTGGGTCTACAAATAACTCAAACAAAGAAAGGAATCTTCATTTCTCAGACCAAACATGTGAAAGAATTGTTGAAGAAATTTGGGATGGAAGACTCAAAACCAATGAATACTCCCATGGCAACCAGATGTAAATTGAGCAAAGATGATGACTCTCCTAAGGCTGATCAGAAATTGTACGGGTCAATGATTGGAGGACTATTGTATCTCACTCAAACTAGACTTGACATTATGAATTTTGTTGGTTGTGTTGCTAGATTCCAAGTTGATCCTCGAGAATCTCATGTCATGGCAATCAAGAGGATTTTTAGATATCTAAAAGGGATAGTTGAGGATGGTTTGTGGTATCCTAGAGATCATGATTTCTCTCTTCATGCATATACAGATGTGGATTGGGTAGGAGATGTGGATGACCGGAAGAGTACCAGTGGTGGAGCATTCTTTTTGGGGAAGAGATTGGTTTCTTGGCTGAGCAAGAAACAAGCAATATCTCTATCCATTGTAGAAGAAAAATATATTGCAGCAGTAGGTAGTTGTACTCAAGTATTGTGGATGAAGCAAATGCTAAGAGACATGAGAGTGGAGTATGAAGAACCTATCACAATCTTCTGTGATAATTCAAGTGCAATTAACATATCAAAGAATCCAGTGTTGCATTTAAAGACTAAACACATATCCATCAAGTTTCACTTTTTGAGAGAGCAAGTGAACAAGAATGAAGTTAGATTGGAGTTTGTGCCTTCCAAGGATCAGATTGCAGATATTTTTACAAAACCTCTACCTAAGGACTCTTTTGAGTATCTCAGGGAGAAGTTAGGGGTTATTACCCCTCTGGTTCTAAATTAAGGTGCACTATTGTGCATCAGTCTGGTGGATCTCACAGTCATATCTTGTGGTCCGGATTGATGTTTGGGACGCTGTTACTCAGGGGGAGTAGCTTGTATGATTCTGAAGTAATTCAAGTATGTGCCCTTTGCCATTGATGTCAAAGGGGGAGAGAAGACATGTGAAAAACAAGTGGTTGCTGATCAAAGGGGGAGTAGTAAAGAAAGAGAAGACATGTGAGTGGTTGTTGTTGATAGGGGGAGTTGTTCTTGTCTTGATGGTTAAAATAGTTTTTCACATCATATATTGCCATCAATGACAAAGGGGGATATTATTGCAAGTATGGGCCTAACCGGTGTTGTCATTGATGTCAACATACTCCTGTTGCATTGATGGTAAGGATTGGATGAGCTGTGTGCTGAGGATATTGAGAAAATTAGTCGTAATCAGGAACAGAGAAGAACAGTGAAGATAGTAAGGTAAATATCCCATCTACGATGAAGATAAGAGGATGCGCCTCAAAGGGTTTGCAAATATGTGTCTTGAGATTATCCAGTAAGGATTTTAGAGGTCCACATGAAGATCTAAAGAAGTTATGCCCTCTCGAGTAAAACTGGTTCTGGCAGGTGTTCAGAGGTGACAGAGTGACTCAGATAGGTCTGGTGAGATCCAGAAATGCAATATCTTGTTCTATGGATTTGGTGGAGTGTTTAGGAAGTCAATTTGAATTGACAACCCAATTGGTTCGTGGTTTGGAGGTCCGCAAGCATCTATTCCAATATGACAGTGATGACAGACTGTGTTCTTGAGGTTCCGGTTGAAGGAGAGAATGATTTCAGTAAACATAAGTAATGTGGATTGTCTTGGTGATTCAGGCAAGCTTGTGGAGATCTTTGGATTGTGTCCAATTTGTGTTGTGGTTTGCATTGAAGATTGAGCTCGTAATTGAAGAATTACTTCCAGATGATGGTGTTCTTCCTAAGTCTGGCCGACCGGATGAGTTACACATCTTGCAGATGATCTTGAAGATGTTCTATGAAGAATTGCGTGTTCCTAATGAAATATTGAAGTCTTAGATTTGTGTGGCCGATAGTGTGTTGATCCGCGTGAAGTCTTTGTGTAATAAGTCATGTTGTATTTATGTATTTGCTCTATAATGTATGTCGACTTGGATGATAATTCCCAAATCGATGTCTTGTATAAATAAGGAGTTTTAAAGTCATTTCAAAGTTATCTTGTGGAGATGAGAGTGTGGTAGAGAGGAGGAAAGCGAAAGGTGGAGCAAAAGTATTGGGCTTAAATGGAACTGACTCAAGCATGGTGAAGATGCTATTCTTCAGTTCAAGTATGTAATACTTATTATTCTGTAGACAGTGTGTCTCCTGTAGGTAGTGGGCCTCTTATGAGTAGTGTGCTCAGGTAGTGAGCCCTAATTGGCATGTACCATTTTGTTCTTTCTATTCTTCTAACAGAGAATACAATCTTGGGTTAGTCACCCCGTGGTTTTTCCCTTAACCGGGTTTTCCACTTCAAAATCTTGGTGTCATTTGTGGTAATGTGTTTGTGCTCTTGAATTGTTGCATTACATTTCCATGATTGATTTATTATTATGCTACTAGATTAAGAAAAGAATTTAAGTGATTAATTGGAAGAAAGTTTTAGACAACTAATTCACCCCCCCTCTCAGTTGTCTGTCTTAAATCTAACAAGAGGTTAGTGAACAATTGATATCAGCAAATGAAATCCTAGATGATTTGAAAGTGGAAGTTATAGAAAGAGCTAAAGTAGAAGAAGATTTAAATCTGATGGTAAAAAGCAAGTCAAAAGAATGTGTCAAACTTGAAAAAGAAGTTGTGAGCCTGAAATCAGACTTAGAAAAAGCCAAGAGCTATGAAGAAAAGTTCAAGATAAGTTCTGCAAAACTTGATGAGATAATTGATAGTCAAAAGAGTTCTGAGGACAAGAAAGGCTTGGGATTTGAGAAAGGATAAAGTTCAAAATTAGGTCAAGCAAACACTGAGTTGAAGCAAAACAAAGGCAACCAGTTCAAGAATCAAAGAAGAAGACCTAGAAGACCTCCGATCAGACAGCCAAATGCTTAAAGGTACCCATCTTTCAATGGCCATTGTTTTAATTACAATAAGTTTGGTCATAAAGCTACTCAACGTAGGAGTAGAATAAATTAAAATGCTCCATCATTCTCTAGTCAATGTTACAATTGCAAGAAAATTGGTCATAGATCAAATGAATGGAGAAGTCTGGTAAGGAATGGCTTTTACAATGTAAGAAATACTCAATCATTCAATGGAAAGTTTTTTGCTTGAAATAGACTTGGGCATATAGCAAATCAATGCAGATCAAGGATGAATTCATTCAGAGGAAGGAATCAAGGACAGGGAAGTATTGTGTTCTATAATTGCAACAAACTTGGTCATATGGCAAAATTTTACAGAAGCAAGAATGTGAAAAGAAACTACTATGCTGAAGAAAGGAAAATAGAGTAGAGGAATGATAAAGGACAAGAAAAAGTTGATCTGGTTGAAACTAAGAAATAAATGGGCAAGATCTAGATCAAGAAAGATGTGATTGAAGTCAAGGATGGATCCGCACTAGCATCTGGTGTAGATACTTCCTCCGGGAAGTGAATTTGTGAGCTTTGGCTCAGGGGGAGCTACAATGAAAATCCTAATCCCCTAGCCAGATTATCAGTGCTAGAATCTAACATGAAGATATGTTGAAAGGATTCATATGATAGATCCTTTGAAAGAAATTCTAGTGAAAAAGGTTCAAGTGCAGAGCATTGCAGAGCAATCCTAATAGATTGTATTCTACAAAGATGTGTTTGACAACTTTTTCATTAGACATTTATGACGACTAGGTCATCCTTGCAGAGGATGAAAGGGAGTTCATTTGGAAGCTAATTCACTTTGCATTCAATCTATCAAGCATCCAGGAGAATTAAAAAGTAAGAATCCAAGTGCATACGAAGATTTCCAAAGCAATTCAACTCAGAGTGATTCAAGCAAAGAAAACCCTAACTCGGCGAAAAGAGGTATTTTTCAGATTCGAAACCCTACTGTTAATTCAATTTAATCTTTGCAAAAATGGCAACACCACATGTAATTGACATAACCAAAAGAGCTCGGCCCAAATTCAAAAAGCATTCAGTCAAATCAATAGAGGTCGATCCAAATGGTGCATTTTTTGGGATTTCGTTCGGTGTGATGCATGTGGAAGAGGTTAGGGATTATATTCATGTTAGCATAGAGGAACACAGAGGTAGTCAACTTATAGACCTATATCTATAACATCTAAGTGGTGATACATTTGACCTAAAAGAAGAATACAAGGCATTGGAGGAGAAGAAACTTATTTAGTATATAGATTTTCTAGTTTTTACAGAAGATGAATGGGTTCAGTATGTCTTAAGCTGAATTCATGATGAGTTTATATGGCTCAACTCTACATTCAAGATCACTAAAGATGCCATAAGGGTTGTCGTGGGACTTGTTGACTTTTTCCCAGACTGGATGCTTATTCCCAGATTTCCCTACAAGGTAGCCATCAGTGATCAACAGGATCTCTGGGCCAGGGGGCCAACAGTGTAGGAGATAGACTCTATATTTTATCTCCTCTTCTTCTTCAGGCTCTGCAAGACCTAGGGGGGTATTCCCTACTCAACATCCATGAGGATATGCATACAAGGCTGGGATGCTGACAGAAAGCAGATAGTCCTCTTGTAAGTAGACCAAAACTGAAAGATAAGAGCAAAGGGGCTAGCTTTGGGCCTATTAGCAGTTGTAGACAGAGGATTGAGGATCCTAAACTAATTCTAAAGTCCTAATGGTTGTTTTAGATTTTGATTTGGATTTTAAGTTTGGATGCAAAGTTGGATATGGTTGTAACACAAACACAAAGCAAGATTGGTGCCTATCCAGGGCCTGGAGTCAGTAGACATACACCTGTGAATGATCAGCATGAACAGCTAAAACTGGATTTCAAGGGGATATATGTGATATCTGCCTTACAGATATCTCCCAATATAGAGTGTTAAGTTATCTCTACTTATGGCATCCCTACTGCAGTATACCCTTCCTAATGTTCAACCTGAAAACAGTTTAATCTACCCCTTGAGCAGAAGTTAAAAGATCAGACATTCAACATAGGAATTCTATGCTCTAGAATCTAAACATTACCCAAATATCTAGATTCATAAGAAGAATACATGCAATACTGGAGACAGAATTAACACAACACATGCTAAGATAGCATTTCTCATATAAGATTAATCATGAAATCAGTGGGTTCATGCCAGAAACATACAACAAGAGATACATAAACTCACAGGTAAGCTGTACAGAGCAACCAGATCAACTTGTTATGCATTACAGAGCCAAAAATCTTCAACTTTCAACAACCAACAAATGAGCAACACAACCTGCTTATAACAGCCAGGTAGGTGCTCAGCAATTAATTACATGGTTGACCAAAAATCCCGCCAGATACACAGTATCAGAAAGATGGCGCTCAAACATTACCAGATTGGCGCCCAAACTTGAATGCAGCAGGTAGGGAAGGAGACAGGAAGATTTCTCGAGCCCTGCGCCACTGTCCGCTGATGTACACCTTCAATCGGGTACCAGATCTGCCCACGCCATCGCCCATATCTCTGCAACAATCGCCATTAAAGGCGCACCAACCCGCGGCCTCGGGAAAACGTCAATTCTGCATCGCAACCATTTCCCGCCGAGATTCATCATCATGATATTTTGAAATGCAAGATATCAATTATCCCACATGCACCCCGCAGCAACCTCATTAACACTTTATATACTAGGTCATGAGCATATATCATGTCGGTGCTTTTGCTCCTGACGACACTAGTATAAGACCTCATCATCATCACCCTCCAGCAGCATGATATCCTGTTGCTTGAAATATCACCCTGACGTCAGCATCATATTGCAACATAACTGCATGATAATCGCCTTCATCCGCACAACCTGATCCATCGGAGGAACATCCTCCTGCTGAGCTTATACCAAAAGTCTGGCCGATGAACATCCTGATGACATCATCATCATATCCTGCTGACGTCATCATCATATTTGCAAATATCGGGGGATCTCCACAAGATGATCTGTGTTAGAAATATGACCCCCCCCCGGACCTCGATGACGTCATCATCATATTAACATCAGGATGATATTCGGAAGACAACCGGATATTTGGAAATATCATCCTGATGCACAAATATCAGGTTGCACTGTAGCTCCACTATAAGATCGGGGCGATAGATGAATATGATGATGCTTGAAAAGATCACCCCCACTAGATAATGCACGAAGCCGGCAGGCGGATATCTCCTTGACATCAGCATCATCACGACGCTGGAACAAACATACACCCGGGTGATATGAAAATATCACCCCCTCCTTCGGAAATATCATGATGCAGATAGGCAGAGAAAAAGATATCACCCTGAAATAAGGATGACGTCAGCATCATCAGGATGACAAAACAACGAACAAGAAGTGATACAACATCATCAGGATGATATTGACTAAGATCATCCTGACGTTCAAAATATGATGACCCCAGTGAATATCAGGCCGCACTTAGAACTCTTCAAGAACATCATCAGGATGATCATAACCAAGATCACCCGATGATAAAGATATCACCCTGGCGAAATATCATGAAGGCAGAAAATATGATGACCCTCGCAAGCAACACGGTGATAACTGGAAATATGATGATGATGACGACCCTTAAGAAAGAACAAGTCAGGTCAAACAACTCAAAGAATAACCCCCTCAGAATATCGGGCAACATCATCATCATGTTTGCGCAAGGTGATAAATGGGAGATCACCGGATACTTGAAAAATCACCCCCGCAAGCAAATCAGGGCGCACTGTAGCTCATCAGCAGGATCAAGATAATAACCAAACATCACCCGATATTGAAATATGATGATGACGATGAGAAACCGGTCGACGGAGAACATGATGATGCTGACCTTCATCGAAACAAAGATGATGATGATGACCTCCTCCTCAGGAAAATATGATGCTGCAGCTGAAAAATGCTGAGGAGGTCCAACACTTAGGAAAAATGGGCAAGAAGATAAAGGGTTCAAATGAAGAAACCCCCTGATCATGAAAAATCAACCCCAGGTCAAAATGAGTGCTAACAGGACTAAACTCTACCAATACAGTGCCTGTATTGAAGGTTGTGAAAAATGATACAGTGATGAAAGCCACCAGAGCAAAATTTGATAAAAGGGCACTGACAATCAGCAACATTGAAGATCATGCAGTCAAATTTGCATCAATGGTAATCAAGTATAAGGTCGACTTCACAAACTGGGAAAACTCTATCTTTGGTACTGCTATATACACTGCCTATCAAATGGTCAAGGAAAATGCAAAGTATGACCTGTGTGAACTATTCCGTCAGAAGTTAATGGAGAACTTGAAGAAAACAAAAGAAAAAAATACCCTTTCAAATTCGGTATGTTGATTTTGTACTTAATTTTCTACTTTATGCAAAAATCACCAAGCATGAAGAATCAGTTTTGGACTAGAGATAAACATGTTTTGGTAAAGATTAGAAACCAGTTAAGCAGTATAGGAAACATTGATACACAAACTACAGCCCTATGGGGCTATTTCAAGAACTTCCAAAAGTTAATGCAATCTAGAGAAAGGATTCCTAAAACCATTGTGGAGAAATACAAAGATGATATATGTTTTATTGTAGACAAGGATAAATGTATGATGGAGGTTGTGGAATCCAGAACTATCTAGATCTTTAAAAATATTGGACAACTATGCCCAACATATGCTAAGAAAGCCAAGGGACTCCAAAAAGGAAAGATTTGGAACCTACGAGGAGTTGTCAACAAAAGTCTTTTTTGAGTAGAGAAGGCCAAAAATTTCAAAGAAGGCCTAGAAAATGGTAGAATATTATACACAAAGTAAAGGTTTCACCAAAAACAAATATCAGCCACAAGAGATAAAGCTGAGGCAAAAAGAGTAGCTAAAGAAAAGGAGAAGGAGCAAGAAAAGGAAGTAAATAAAGCTCCAGAAGTTCAAAAGACACAACAAGAGGCACCTCTTGCATCAAAAAGAAGAACAAATAGGCAAGAGGAAAAAGGCCAAAGGTTAGAGAGTGTATGTTAGTATTGATCCAATTGATGATGAGGAAACTGAGACCGATGAAAAAGTGAAGAAAATGAATACATAGAGTGTGCCTCCCTTCAATTCTCAGCAACGCAAACCCTCTGGTTCCACAAAAGGGAAGACATCCGGTAAGAGTAAACAAAGGAAGAAAGCTAAGACTGCAGTACCTATAGAAGACCAGGCTACAATGAGATTAGAGGAAGTTATAAGGGCTATTACAATTGATGTCAATCTAACACCCATTTCCAAATTTTATGATGAATGCAATGATGCAGATAAAAGAATCATTGAAGATGCTATTGTCAAATACTTGTGCATTTACAATAAGTCCCTCATTGAGATCATTACTGATCTTCCTAACACCTTGGGAAGTATCATGACTGCAAGGAAAGATGTTGCTATGACAAAGGATATTGAACTCAGAGAACACATACTAATAATGTTATGTCTGGAGATCACTCTTGAAAACAAAACAAAAATTTTAAAAGTGCTTAGCAAGGAGTTCAGAACAAAGAAAATAATGAATATTCTTATGTCAGATGACATTGAGAAAATAGTTAAGTAAACTAAGGAAATCACTCTAAAAGTACTAAAGGAACATCATCTTCCAACTATACATGATAAAGAAGAAATAAATATTGGAGATGATACATCTATTCCTGATGTGCACATGGATCAAGGTGATGAAGAACCAAAGGAGAAAGAAGATTTAGCCCCTATTGAGGATCAATCTAAAACTGAGGAACAAGCTCAGATGACTCCTAAATCAGAGCAAAAAGATGATGAAAATAAAGATATGGATTTAAATCCTCCGGAACAAAACCAAGAAGAAATCTCTGATAGAGCAAGAGACAATGCAAAATATGTCAAGGAATTCTTGGAGAAAGAAAAACAAGTCTTGGATGAGCCTGAGTTTTTGCAAGGACCGATAAATTTAAACTCTATGTCTCCTGTGTAGAAATTTAAACTAGTTTCAGTTGTTCAAGCAAAGGCACGAGAAGAGTTGATGAAAACACATATACAGGATAATGAGCTTATTGGTGCAGCATCTGATGTGTTGGAAAAGTTGATGCCTGAATACTAGAAAGATACATCAATGTCATCAACTGATCAACTTAAAGGTATGATAAAATCAATCAGCAATCATTTTGAGTCTTTTGAAAGATCTGCAGAAACAAAATTCAGAAAGGAGTTTGATGAGAAAAGATTAGCTAAATTAAAGACCATGCTAGCAAATGATACAACTCGATTAGACAATGGAATAAGAAGTATACAGAGTATCATTAAAGAGGCTTGTGATTTATACAAAAAAAAAATTATCATGGCTGGAAGCCACCGAGGAATTAGAAGAAAAGATCAAGGATATGAAACTACAGTTGACAAACTTTTCTAAGTCATTTGATCCAGCAGTTGAGTCAGTTAGCAGTAAAGAAATACAAGTGATCAATATCCATAATGAGTTAAGTAATCTGATGAATAAGAGAGATCAAATGAAAAAAAGAATGTGTCAGTTGATAGGACTAATAAGTCCCAAGTTAGATTCAATGATTAATCTTGTAGCAGAAGCATAGGTAGCTTCACAAATTGACACACCTTCTGATGTGCAAAAGGCAGAAAAATCAGTCTTCTTGATAAATGGTCACATTCAAATTTTGGAAAGAGCTAAGAAATGATGGGATAAAGAAATTACACAATTAAAGATTGTGTATAAGGATATTCTTTCACCTACAACTAATTGAGTTGAAGATTGTATGTGTACATATGCGGTAGAGTATGAAAATTTTTGCAGTTTTGACACAATTTTGACCCTTGTACATACACCTTTGCCATTGATGTCAAAGGGAGAGAAGAAGACCAGTGAAAAATGGGTAAACACCTGAGGGGGAGTGAAAGAATAGAGTGTATATAGAAAGGGGGAGTAGATACACATTTTTCACTAAGTGTTGCCATCAATGCCAAATGGGGAGATTGTTGGCAAGAGACACTGCTCTGATGAAGGATTGCATGTTGTCATTGATAGAAATAAGGCAAAGGGATCCCACTGACATGACAAAGAGACATTACTCTAGAAGATCAACTTGGTTTGGCAATAAGGCATAAAAGTATTTTGGTCTGGAAGGCTAAAATGACTAAGTATGGGCAGTATTCAGAGCAAGTGACAGAAAGTGGGTCAGTATGCCTCCGCAGTTGAAGATCAGTATATGCGGTTCAGATATGTTTTTCATAGCTATTTGATGATGATATTTTCCAGGGCTCAATTCTTGACTTCCCCTGGAAGTCATACGGCAAAATATCTAAGTCTGGGTGAATGAAGCCAAGATAAGAATAGTGCACAATGCCAGAGAAAAAAGGTTTGTATTCCTCCACAGTTGCATATTTTGTCTTGCGGTTCTAAAGGTATGCTAAGAGGTCAAGAATGAATGTTGGTTATGAATCTTTGAGTCTCTTGTGGTCCGCAGTAAGAGTTTTGATGTGACAGATGAAGTGGCTAAGCATGTTCTTAAGAGACAGGCCGACATGCATGTAAAATCCATATGCGGAGAAGATATATTGTTTGAATAAGAAATCTAAGTAGTTAAATGATTGGTGCCGACTTATATGAATATTATTACATGATTGTTTCAGTCTGCACTGCTATTTGTACACATGATCAAGCCAACCAGGTAAAATACATTGTATACACACTTCATGTCTAGCTTGCCGACCTAATTATGAAATGAATCTTGTTGCGGATATAAATACTCGATGGATTGTGATGTTGAGGTGTAAATGAGTGAGATATGTGTGCAAATTCAGAGTGAGGGATTATAAGCAGAGTATAGAGAAGAAAAAGAAAACAAGGGCAGAAAATAGAGTATATGTAGAAGAGTTGAGAAGCAGGGCAGAATAAAAGAAGACCTTTGAATCTATGTATTGAGCCTTCAATGGAACTATGATCTAGCATATGGTAGATGCATTTACAGCAGTTCATCTTCTGGCAGTGAGCCAATCTTTCTTTCTTCTATCCTTCTTTCTCAGTGGATAGTGAGTCCACTTGGATAGTGAGTCCACATGCAGTGAGCATTTCTCTGGTCAATGAGCCCCATGGTAGTGAGCCTTTTGTAATCTGGTATTGTTATCATAATATATTGTGACCTAACACTCACCGTGGTTTTTATCTTTTTAGGTTTTCCACGTAAAAATCCTGGTGTCCATGTGTTATGTCTTTATGGTTGCTATTCTTATGCTTATTCTACTTTTATGTTATTAATTTTGGAAATTGGATTAATGAACAAGTTAAGAACTAGTTTTGTGGAATACTGATTCACCCCCCCCTCTCAGTATTCCTTACTTTCAACAATGATACCCAAACACTAGCTATCGAAATAGAATACAACCTATTAAAAGCTAATACATGGAAGAAAGAAATTCACAAAGGAAAAACATAAACAAAAGTAGCATCTTGTTGGAACTTGTTGGTGTTGTCATTGATGCCAACCTCTAGCAGGTAATTCACTTGGTTTCCAAGTGCTTTTTAGAAAATTTGAATAAAAAGGTGTGCAGTGTGACAGAGGTATCTTCAGTGATCTAGTCCTCATTTCTTCATAGTTGAGGATATGATTGTATGGTTTGGAAGAATTGATCAGAGGTGTTCAAAGGTGTTATATCTAGAGTTTCAAGATCTGGATCATGCGGCAATGGAAGATGTGTTTGATAGAGTGTTTGACTATGAAGAAGGGTGTCTGGGAGAAATGAGATTGCTTCACATTCCTCCACATTAAGATTTCTTATCTTGCGGATCTAGGAAAGTGCTTATATTATCTATGTCTACCTTCCCTTGAAGTATCTAGTGTTGGGGTGCTTCGCAAGTTCAGTTCTTGTGTTGGTGTTCAATAGCAGTATATCCTGATGTGCAAAATGAAGATATTATTTACTTCAGGTTGTTGCAGTAGGATTGCAGAAGATTTTGATGATATTGTAGACACCCAAAAATGTCCATGTCTTGCAACACCTAGTCAAAAACATCATATTGACATCTTGTAGCATGTTTTTCCCTAGGTACCCATGTCATCACCTAGTTAGTTAAATAAATCTTATTTATTTGACTAATTTCATTTATTCATTTTCAATCTGATAATCCTATCTTCTATAATTAAATAAATTTTATTTATTTAATTATTCATGTCCATTTATCCCCTCTAATTAAATAATTATTTTTAATTGTTTAATTAGTCATTTATCTATTTTCCTATAATTAAATAAATTTTTATTTATTTAATTATCTTTCCACATCATCTCTCATTATAAATCCAACATTAATTAAATAAATCAAATATTTATTTAATTAATAAAATCCTAAAAATATCTTCTTGCTTTCTTTCCAAAATTGCAACTCATGTGTATCTAATTAATTTATTTAATTAGATAATTCATCAATTATCCCTCTCATCTTTTTTAGGATTTATTTCCTTTAAAATAGAAAATTAAATCTTTCTATCTTCTTAAATCCTATCTTATCTTGTTTTATTTCCTCTTTTATCTAATAAAACAAAAATCCAATCCTTATCAAATCTTATCACATCTTCTTCCCTTCATCCTTGAAAATCTATAAATATGGCCTCTCATAAGCCATTTGACCATCCACATTTTCATACATCCTTATTCTGTTGAATTTATAAAAGGAGGAGCTTTTAAGTATTTTTATCCTATCAAGTTATCTTCACAATCTTTTATCCTTCATTTATCTATATTCCTCTATCATCTTTCAATCGTTATGCTGCAAAACTAAGCAATCAACATACAATCATTCAAGCAATCAATCATGCATGCACCAATCTTTCAAGGCATCTAAGGTATTCAAAAGGTTTTGGGTAAAAAGTAATTGCATGTTATTGTTTTCATCTTTGTTTTTGTCCAAATTTTTCGGTTATAGACGTTGAATATTAGATAGGAAGGTGTGTGAATGTTGTGGAGTGTCTCTCTCTTTTCCACATGATGTTTTTGGACTTGGAGAAGCATGGATGTGGTCATTAGCTTAGGTTTTGCTAACCTGACTTACTAGTGTCATTTGCGGAGGTACCTCGTGGATTGTGGATGTGATGAGTAGTTTGGTGATATAGATTTGAGTCCTAGTTAACCCTTGACATGGTCCACTTTCACTTCTTTCCACCATGGAAGTGTTTAGCGCCGACCTAATTGGTGTTGCACATTTAAGGTGCATACGCTTCATTAGGACCAACCTAATTCAGATAGGTCTTGGTTGTAGATGGTATAAATGAAAGATGAAGTTGAGTGGAGCAATGTAGAGAAGATGATGCAAATGTGAATCAAGGGTAGTGAGTTGTGTGCAAGCTTAAATGCTTATGACTCTGGAATGCAGTGAGCAAAAGGTGTCTACATTTTACTATGTTTGAAGTTGTTAGAGGCAGTGAGCCAAAGGTTGCCGATAGCAAGGAGTGGAAGTTCTGGATTTCTCCTGTTGCTTTGAGATAGTGAATCTCTCTATAACAGTCTTCTTCTTTCTTCTCTCTTCTGGGTAGTGAGCCTTTCACTTAGCAGTGAGCCTTTCTTTTGAGCAATGAGCCCTTGGCAGTGACCCTATTTATTTTTGGTGTTTCTGTTCATATATATGTGAGCTAATCCTAACCATGGTTTTTCCCTTTTTGGGTTTTCCATATAAATCTGGTTTCCTTATGCGTTTACATTGATGCTTCATATGTTTACATTCTGCTAATGAATAATAAGAGGTTGATGGTTGGAATTGATTTGAGGGTTTAATGTTTTAAATACACAACTAATTCACCCCCCTCTCAGTTGTCATATGCATTCTAACAATTGGTATCAAAGCAAGGTTCCTTGAAGAAGCTTAATTGCTTGGGGTAGATCTGAATGGCGCATACGAAAGGTATGGAGGTTCTAGTGTTTGATGGAACAAATTATGCTTTGTAGAAGACCAGGATGGAAAGCTTTCTTGTCTCACTAGGATATGGTGTATGGAAGATAGTTAACAAAAAGTATACTATACCCCCTAATGGTCCAAAGGATGAAGATGAGAGTAAAGAATATGAGAACAATGACAAGGAAAGGAGTGCTCTTATGAATAGTCTCTCTGATTCTGAATTAGTGAACGTGATGAGTTACAAAACTATTCATGAGATCTAGAAGAAGCTAGAAAGTATCTATGAAGGAGATGACAAGGTCAAGCAAGCAAAGATACAAAATTTGAAGGCCAAGTTTGAAACCCTGAAGATGTCAGAGGATGAAAATATTACAAACTACATGCAGAGAGTGGATGAAGTTGTCAACTCCATCAATGGTCTTGGTCGAAAGCTAGAGGAAAGTGAAGTGGTAGAGAAGGTATTAAGAGCTCTTCAAAAATATTATAGTGCTAAAGTTTCTGCTATTGAAGAAACTCAAAATTTGGATAATTATTCTAGGGATCAAATGTTTGGTACTTTAACTACTTTTGAGATAAGATAATTTGGTCAAGATGATTCAAGAAAAGAAACTTCTTTTAAGGCTAGCAAGACAAAAAAAGAATGTTGAATCAGATCCTGATGACTTTGATGAAGTGGAAGCAAATTTTGTGAGTAGATTGAAAAAGGGCTTTGGAAAATATAGAGGTAAGTTACCTTTCAAATGTTTCAGCTATGGAAAGATAGGTGAGTATGCTTCAAAATGTGCAATCAAAATTTCAAATGAAAAATACAAGGATAACAAAGGTAAATCATTAAGAGAAGTTATTATGTTAAAGAAGATGATAGCATATTTGATGATGAGTTTGACTATCTAGATGATGAAAGTAATGAATGCTTGTTCATGGATTTGAATGTTGGAACTAATTCTGAAAGGGGTATGAAGGAAATTGCTCCGAAAACAAAGCATAATATCAAAGGAGCTCTAGTAACTACTTTTCATGAAAGAGAAGAGGAGAACACTTGGTTAATTAATAGTGGGTGTTCAAATCATATGATAGGTGATGCAGAAGAGCTTGTAACACTTATAAAAACTCAACTTATTCACCTTTCAAGCCTGGAACCATCAAATAATAGTCTTTCATTCATGATTGCCCCCTTTTCCTAGTAACCCTCAAAACCTTTTTTTTCATCATATCTTTTGGAAAAGGCCTCAAATCCACAAACCATTCACAATTTCAGATACCCATTTGGCTCTTCTTTAACATATCCAATTTTGGCCTAGGGTTACTTTGGAACATAAGCCTCTAAAATTGACTGCTACAATTCAGCTAGGCCTAATTAGCCCTATTTTGCAACACAAGTCTATGAAATTCAAAACCCAAAACCCAAAACTCAACTCGTGGATGCTCCACACATTACATGGGGTCTAAATTCACCAATTTTGTCAATTGGGACAATACCCAGATCACCCGTTTTCAAAACCGTATCTCAACCTACTCGAACAAGCCTAATACAAGGAGATATTAGGCTAGGGCTGCTTGAAATTCACCCAAAACTCCATTTCCTGCAATACCCACTTTCAAAATCTTAAAGAACATACTAAACCCCTCCATTCCACTGATTTTCATAATTTTCCACTAGTGGAATGGCTCAAAATTCCATTTTTTCTCTCAAAACCCTAGCTAATGAGGTTTAACAAGCAGATTTCACAAAAATGGCTCTAACTTGCTCAAAAATAAATATCAGAAGACCAAACTAGGCTTAAATGAAAGATAATTCATAGCCCTACAACATGCAAC
This sequence comes from Cunninghamia lanceolata, assembly GCA_027924645.1. Lineage (NCBI taxonomy): Eukaryota > Viridiplantae > Streptophyta > Pinopsida > Cupressales > Cupressaceae > Cunninghamia > Cunninghamia lanceolata. Next base: position 1,544,962 of record BSBN01000346.1, read on the forward strand.
TAGTTTCAATCCTTGACCATATTGTATTATGTTGTACAAGTCATGGGAACAGCAGGAAAATAGAGATTTTACTGATCCTTCTTCAAAAATATAACTTTTAGAACTCCTATTCAAACATCCTCATCCATATTTACATGTTTTGTTTCATAAATCAAATGCTTCCATCGACCTTTCAAGTCTTTGACTCTTCAACTTCCCTAAAACACCCAAAAATGCCACTTTTGTAGCTTGTTTTTCTACATCAACTGACCCCATGAAACTTATTACATATGACATGGTCTTATTCAACCTTATTACACCAAAATTGAACTTATCAACATAAAACTCAAGATTTGACCCTATTTACAATATATTCTTAGGTGCTCCTGCACCATACACCCAGGGAGAAAAAAATCTCAAGTTCCACTTGAGATCAGCTCTTGAACTGTTTTACCATGCTTTTTGATATCATCTTCTCTCATCCATGTTGCATCTTCATTAGGAAGGCCTTGCAATTTCACTAGGTATTCATTGTACACCTTATACCTTGTTCTTTTTGCTTCCTTGGTGCCCAAAATGCTTTCAAGCTTCAATGGCTCAGTAGGTGGTAAATCCTTGATCCAATCTTCATCAGCAACATCTGGGTTAGTCCCTATACCTGCAATCACAGATCCCTTGAAAGGATATAGATCGGCAACATTAAAGATTGGAGAGATAGCCACTCTAGGAGGGAGTTCTATCTCATAGGCATTGTTTCTAAATTTGTGGACCACCCTACATGGCCCAATCTTTTTCAGCTATAGATTTGTATACTTCCCCTTTGGTAGCTTTTCTTTCTTCAAATGAGCCAATACCAAGTCTCCCACTTTGAACTAAACATCCCTCTTCTTCAAATCTGCATGTTGCTTATACTTCTCCACACTCTTTTGAAGATTTTCTTTCACTTGTTGATGTATGTCCTTCATTGCAACTACAAATTCCTCTCCTTCAACACTCCTTTTCTCCATTCCACTTAGATCCCTAAGCTCAAACACACCTCTAGGTTTTAGTCCATAAACGACTTCAAATGGGCTTTTCCCAATGCTTCTATTAACAGAATCATTATAGGCATATTTAGCCTATGGAAGGATTAGATCCCATTTCTATCCATGCTCCTTTGTGAGGCATCTCAGAAGGTTTCCAAGTGTCCTATTGACCACTTCAGTCTGCCCATCTATTTGTGGGTGATAGGCAGAGCTAAATGTCAAATTGGTTCCCAATTTCTTCCAAAGAGTCCTCCAAAAGTGACCTACAAACTTGCTATCTCTGTCAGAAACAATTGTCCATGGTAATCCATGAATTCTCACTACTTCCTTGAAAAATAACCCAGCAATATATGAAGCATCATTTGTAGATTTGCATGGTATGAAATGAGCCATTTTGCTAAATCTATCAACAACAACAAACACACTGTCAAATCCCCTTTGAGTTTTAGGCAAAACCAAGACAAAATCCATGTTGATGGATTCCCATGGCCTGTTAGGAATTGGCAAAGGCTGATAAAGACCTACATTAGTGCTTGAACCCTTGGCTCTTTGGAAAATTACACAATTTTCAACAAATTTTTTGACATCCACTTACATCTTTGGCCAAAAATAAAACCTCCTTACCTCTTCCAATGTTTTATCCACACCAAAATGACCTCCCAAGCTGCCACAATGTTTCTCTTTTATCAAACTAGTTCTCATAGAGCACTTTGGAATACACAACTCAGCACCTTTAAACAACAATCCATCTTGTAATAGAAAATTAGAATATTCATCATCAAAAATACCCTTAAACTGTTCACAAACAACATATACCTCTTTGAAATCATCATCTTTCTCATACATACCTTTTAAGGCATCTATTCCCACACTTTGGAGTTGAATTTCTTGCACCAACATTGACCTTCTTCTTAAGGCATCTGCTACCTTGTTTGACTACCCCTTTTTCTGTTTGATTGTGAAGGTATAACTTTGTAGGTACTCCACCCACTTCATGTGTCTATGGCTCAGCTTGTCTTAACTGTTAAGGAATTGCAAAGCATGGTTGTCAGTGAAAACAATGAACTCCTTGGGTAAAAGATAGTGTCTCCACTTCTTTAGGGACTGCACCATTGCATATAGCTCCAAGTCATAAGAAGAGTATTTTCTTTTTGCTTCATTTAGATTCTCACTAAAGAAAGCCACACGTCTGCCTTCTTGGCTCAAAAGAGCCCCAATTGCATACTCACTTGCATCACATTCTATAGTGAAGATCTTGTTGAAATCAGGCAATGCTAGGATGGGTTGTTGTGCCACTCTATTTTTCAGATATTGGAAGCTTCTCTCTGCCTCATCAGTCCATTGAAACCTCTTCCTTTTATCCCCTTTGATGGTGTCAATAATTGGAGAGCATATATGACTGAAATTCTTTATAAATTTTCTATAAAAAGTAGCTAAGCCATGAAAACTTTTTACCTCACTTGCTAATGTAGGAGTTGGCCAACTGAGAATTGCTTCTACTTTGGTGGGATCCATCTTCAATGAACCTTTGGAAATCATAAAACCAAGGTAAACTAACTCCTCCTTCATGAACTCACATTTCTTTAGATTGATCATCAACTTCTCTTCATTCAGCCTCTTCAACACCATGTCCAAATGTTGCAAGTGCTCTTGTTTGGTCTTTCTAAAAACAAGGATGTCATCCAAGTAGACAACTACAAATTTGTCTATGAAGGGTTTCAAGACTTCATTCATTAGTCTCATAAAGGTACTTGGGGCATTTGAAAGTCCAAATGGTATGACAAGCCACTCATATAACCCCTCATTGGTTTTAAAAGCAGTTTTCCACTCATCCCCTTCTCTTATCCTAATCTGATGATAGCCAATTTTAAGGTCAATCTTTGAAAAATAACAAGCTCCTCCTAAACAGTCCATCAAATCATCCATTCTAGGTATTGGAAACATATATCTTATAGTTATTATGTTGATTTCCCTTGAATTGGTGCACATTCTCCAATCTCCACCTTTTTTAGGTGCCAAAACAGTAGGGACAACACATGGACTTAAACTTTCTCTTATGAGACCCTTATCTAACAATTCTTGTATTTGTTTCCTTATCTCATCATTTTTTTGAGGAGTCATCTTGTATGCAGGCTTATTGGGTACGTTTGCACCTAGTATAAAGTATATGTGGTGGCTCACATCCCTTATAGGTAGTAAAGAACTAGGGAGCTCATCAACAACTATGTCTTGATACTTGTTCAACAAAGTTTGCACTTCTTTGGGCACATCCTCAAATTTTTCTATTGTTGTTATCATGACAGGTTTAGGTCTGATTACAATTGCATATCCTTCACCTCCCTCTTCTTTCATTATTTTCAAAAACTCTTTTCCCTCAACCAACACTACACTAGACCCAGCTTGTTCATCTACCCCTTCATCTTGCAATGGAATAAGGGTGAATGATACCCCATCCTTGTCAATCACATAAATGTTTTTCTGCCCATCATACTGAACTTTTCTATCATACTATAGGGTATTCCAAGTAGCAAGTGACAAACATCCATTGGGATGATGCCACACAATATCTTATCTTTGTACCCCCCAATGTTAAATTCAACCCATGTTTGTTCATTGACCAAGACTTGTTGACCCTTATTCAGCCAAGATACTTTGTAAGGGGTGGGGTGTGGGATTCATTTCATGTTCAACTTTTCTACCATCTCCAAAGAAACTAAATTATCAATTGAACTAGAATCAACAATAACCTTACATACCTTGCCTTGATATTTGCAAGTGGTTTTAAACAAGGATTTCCTTTGTGGAGGCTCTTTGACTGTTGGCACCTTAATGAGTGTCCTTCTCATCATTAGAGTTTCACCTATCTCTAGAACAACATGCTAGGATGGAGGTTTGACAGTCTTACTATCTTCTTCTTGCACTAACTGTGTTCTCCTTTCACCTCCATGTGAGCTAGAGGGTTGCTTTTGTAGGCATTTCCAAGCTTGATGGCCAAACTGATTACATTGATAGCATCTTCCTAAAAAGGTGTTTGAACTTCTACCTTGTCCTTCAAATCTGCCTCTCTCATTAGGTCTACTACCTCTGAAATTGCCTCTAAAAGCTGAGCTCTATTCTTGCTGCCCACTTGACTCTCCTTGTGCTTTTTGGGACTGTCCTCTCCCTCCAAAGTTACCTCTACCTCTAAAATTCTTTCCTCTGCCTCTACTTTTTTTTTCTTTCCTTCTATTCAATCTTTCTTTTGCCCTTATTGCCATTTGGAAACACTCTTCCACTGTCCTTGGAGGATTAAGACTTAACTCATCTTGTATGGAGAACCTCACCCCATTTATGTACCTTGCTACTTTTTCCACCTCATCCTCAATATGCCCCGTCCTTATACTTAACTTGTGAAACTCCTCAATATAATCCATGACATCCATTTCTTTTTGCTTGAGGTTTTGTAGCTTCCTAAATGTTTGTATTGCATAATCACCCGACAAAAATTGGCTCTTAATTTTAGCCACCATTCTGTCCCATGAATGAATTTTTGTCTTGCCCTTCTTCAACCTCTCTTCCTGCACATAATTCCTCCAAGTTAAGGTAGGACCTTTCAATTTGGTTTTAGCAAATTTTACCTTTTGATCATCTACTACCTCCTCATACTCAAAATAGTTGTCAAGTGCATCAATCCAACCTAGCACTTCTTCACCATCCAACTTACCACCATACATGGGCAACTCTATCTTTACCTTAGGAGTATCACCCTTCATATCCTTCAACATCTTCATCAGGGTCATCTGCCTCTTGGACTCCTTCCTAAGGGTTCTCATTCTCACCCTCTTCCTCTTCCTCTATGTCACTTTGGTCTCCAGTGACCACACCTCTCCTTTGGTTTGATTCCAATGCTACAAGTCTGGCTAGAATAGCTTCCTAAGACTCCTTTACTTGTCTCAACTCCCTGGCATGTTTTTCCTTCAGTTCTCTCACTTCCTTGGTCGTTGCATTGCTTTTAGGAGGCATTTTGCTTATTCAAACTCCAACCTTTCTTCCACTTCTCAATCAGAACCTATGTTTCGATACCACTAAGATGCAGAGGAGCTTGTAACACTTAAACAAACTCAACGCATTCACCTTTTAAGTCTGGAACCATCAAACAATAGTCTTTCATTCATGACTGTCCCCTTTTCCTAGTAGCCCTCAAAACCTAGTTTTTTCATCATATATTTTGGAGAAGGCCTCAAACCCATAAACCATTTACCATTTCAGATACCCATTTGGCTCTTCTTTAACATATCCAATTTTGGGCTAGGGTTACTTTGGAACATAAGCCTCTAAAATTGACTGCTACAATTCAGCTAGGCCTAACTAGCCCTATTTTGCAAACCAAGTCTATGAAATTCAAAACCCAAAACCCAAAACTCAACTCCAGGGTGCTCCACACATTACATGGGGTCTAAATTCACCAATTTTTTCAATTGGGACAATACCCAGATCACCCTTTTTCAAAACCCTATCTCAACCTACTCAAACAAGCCTAATACAAGGAGATATTAGGCTAGGGCTGCTTGAAATTTGCCCAAAACTCTATTTCTTGCAATACCCACTTTAAGAATATTAAATAACATACTAAACCCCTCCATTCCACCAAATTTCATAATTTTCCACTAGTGGAATGGCTTAAAATTTCACTTTTTCTCTCAAAACCCTAGCTAATGAGGTTTAACAGGCAGATTTCACAAAAATGGCTCTAACTCACTCAAAAATGAATATCAAAAGACCAAACCAGGCTTAAATGAAAAATAATTCATAGCCCTACAACATGCAACTAATTTCAATCCTTGATCATACTGTACCAGGCCATACAAGTCACAGGAACAACAAAAAGGCACTGAAACAACATTAAAACAGAGATTTTATTGATCCTTCTTCAAAAATATCACTTTCAGAACTCCTATTCGAACATCCTCAGCCATATTTACATGCTTTGTTTTAGAAATCAAATTCTTCCATTGACCTTTCAAGTCTTTGACTCTTCAACTTCCCTAAAACACCTAAAAACGCCACTTTTGTAGCTTGTTTTTTTACATAAACTGACCCCATGAAACTTATTACATATGACATGGTCTTATTCAACCTTATTACACCAAAATTGAACTTATCAACATAAAACTCAAGATTTGACCCTATTTACAATATATACTTAGGTGCTCCTGCACCAACAGGTGATAAGAATAAGTTCGTGAAGCTTGAGAAGTTTAATGGAGGTTTTGTTAGGTTTGGAGATGATGCATCTACCAAGATCTATGGAAAAGGTTCAATAAGTTTTAATGGCAAGCACAATACAGATGATGTTCTCTATGTCAAGAGTCTCTGGCATAATCTTCCAAGTGTAGGACAAATGTGTAGCAGAGGATATAACCTTGTATTTCAGGATTGTGGCTTTGAAATCAGAAAAGAAAATTCTAGAACTCTAGTTGCTACAGGAAAAAAGACAAAAGGAAATATATATCATCTCAAAGGTGCTAATGGTATGTGCTTTATGACTCAAGTTAATGAAAGTTGGCTATGGCATAGAAGAATGTGTCAAATAAATTATGATAGTCTTCTGAGGATCAACTCTACTCAAGCTGTGAGGGATCTGCCAAGAATCACAAAGCCTATCAATGCAACCTGCAAGGAATGTTAGATTGGGAAGCAAACAAGGAATAATTTCAAGACCAAAGAGTATTCTACCACCAGACCTCTAGAGTTGGTGCATATAGATCTGTGCGGACCTACAAGAGTAGGAAGCTTTCAAGCTGATAGGTGTTAGTGGAAAATATGAATAACAGTTTAAAGCAACTAAGTATCTAATAACCCAATGGAAATTGATGTAAACACAAGTAAACCAAGAATATACCTTCGAAGACTATTTTACCTCTATGCTTCCATTGTTTGCCTATCTCTTCTTGATCTTTATAGTAATGGAGCTCTCAGAAGTGTGCACTTCCTTACTGTTGAAGATGACAAGAGTAGAACGACTATGGGTGGATTATGCAATGGAGATGACACTACAAATGCAATACTAATGGATATGGATTGATGGAGACATGATTGGATGAGGATTGTGATAACGTGGTTGTGTGAATGCTAGTGGATGGTAACTTTGCCAAAGGCATGCTGTAATGATTCCTATAGAGTAAGATTTCTTAAGCTTAGATTTGATATGACATGGGTATGAGGACCTTGTTTATATAGGCTGAGGGAAGACCAAATCCAAGTGTCAACAGATCCATGATTGGATGAATTACCTGTGAGGTGGATGGTTGAGAAGACTTGAGAGAATGTGCGTGATTTAGAAGAGGACAAGTGTCCAAGCTCTTTTCATGAATTATGGGAGTTAACAGAATAGATTGAGGAGTTAACTAAGATGATTGATCAGTTAATTGGGTTGATTGGGGAGTCAACAGAATAGGTTGACTAGTGAACTCAATTGACTAATTAGTTAACAGATTTGATTGATGAGTTAACTAATTTGACTAGATAAATAGGACATGTGGGTGAGGGAATATTAGCTAATTAAATATTAAAATATTTAATTATGTGTGCAACATGGTGAGGTGGAAAGGTGATGTGGAAATGTGATGCAGAATTTATGGAATTAGGACTTTGGGATAGAGGAAATTGGGATTAATTAAATAATTCAAGATTATTTAATTACATGAGACATTAGAAGAATTAGGGAATTTAATTAAATAAATTGATTTTATTTAAATATTGGAGGGATGTGAATCATTTAAATAAATTAGAATATTTATTTAATTGATAGAGGAATGAGAATAAAATAAATATTAAAATATTTAATTAATTCGACTTAGCCATTTTTAGGTGTATACATTTTGCCCCTCTTTGATGCAATATGATTTGACGTGTTGCTTCAAAGAAATACAAATTTTCTGTGATTGAATACGTGCCCCAGTTTGCCCCTGGTATAGGTTATGACGCTAGGATGCCCCCTCGAGAGATTGGTCAGGTTGGACGATGATGAACAATCTCACGATTAAGAAGAATGATAACGGATGGCTAAGAAAAAATGGAGGATGCAAGATAAGGGATGGATGAAAAAGTCAAATGACCCGCTATGCAAGATAAAATGATAACACACACAAGCAAGCAAGTATGCACAAATGATACAAGAACAAACAAGGTATTGCTCCTGTCAAGTTGTAAACCAATGATTAATCGATAATGATCGACGATAGTGTTGTCATTGCAGGGAACGATATATCCCTAGATCAACACAAAGATGTAAGAAAGATATATCCCACTGATGATGATGATTGATTGATTAATTGAGTTGGTTTACGACAAGATTAGGATCAAGATCATTGATTGCAATTGGATAATTTGAGAAGATTGATTTGCTCGATTGGTATCGATTAAGGATTGATGCAGAGCTCACTACACAAAGACCACAAAGGATCACAACCAACAACATAGGAGGAAGAGGATATAGAGGATAGTAAGGCAAACAACTCATCTAGTCCTCAGTGGACCAAACAGCAACACTTGACTTCAAATTTGGACTTGACTGTCCACTCACACTCTATGACTTCAACACAACACAATATCACCATTTATAGGTTCAAACATATGGGGACCTTCCCAAACCTTCTAGGGACCCTATACTAACTATTTTTGACTGTGCCAAGCTCACAAAACTCACAAAATGCACTGAGGGTACCTCCTTCTACCACTTCCTTCACAAACCCACTCACTTCCTTGTAGCCCTCTTTTTAGGATTGTCATGCAATAACTTTTGACTCAGACCTCCTATCCAAACTATTATGGTCTTTTTAGATACCCATTATCTTACCCTTCAACATAATAAACATGCACATAAGTTTGTTTTGGAATGCAACACTGAAATCTTGACTGTACCAATTTCTCAAGAGGCCTAATTAGGGCTATTTTGCAAAGGAAGTACTCACTAACTCAAGCCCAAACTCCTCACTCCTATTCCAAAGGATGCATTAGGATACAAATAGACATATTTTTAAGGTTTTGTGAGTCTAAGTTCATTTCAACTCATTTTATGCTCAAATCTTCACTCCTCCAACACTAGTTTGCCTTAAAATGATACAAAGAGGCCTCCATAGCCCCAAACTCCAACTTTCACTTGTCTTCTGCTCCTGCATACAAAACCCATTAGAAAGTACACCATCCTAAGCTCATCCCACCCATTTTGGGGTCCTAGCACAGTCAGATGGGGCAGGAAAACCAAAACCTCTCTAAAATCTCCAAATTAAGTGTTTGCTGGAATGACACAGGCAGTCTTAGAAAAAAAGAAATATCTCCTTCTAGAAAATGAATCAAGACCTTGGACTAGAACCATTGGAAAGGTATCTCAACCCTCTTTCCATAAATATATGGCTTGTCCCTATATCTATCCATACATAGGCGTGCAATGGCCGTGAACAGGATTGTTGTAGTAAAAAAAAAGGGTTTTGGATAGTTTTTAGAAACAATGTGATAACTTTCACAAAAATGAATGAAATGACCTCAAACCAATGGCATTGGATAGTTAGATCATCCCTCTATCACATCCAATTTATTTCATGGCATAACTATGCCGTACAAATTTGTGGTACGGTCTGCAACAAACTGAGAAACAGCAGAAAAAGAGAAAAACAAAGATAAGGGACAACAAACAGTAATTTTTTTTCATTCTCCTCCTCAAAACTTCATCAAATCACCATACATATGACCAACCTATCTTCTCCCATGTATTTCTCTTATGTTTATACCCTTGACTCTCTTTTTTACAAAGATTCCCATTAAGGGAAGAGGCTAAAAATAGTCAAACTGACTGCTTTTCTAAAAAGACTTTTTTTTTTCCTAAAAATAGACTGTCAAAACTACAGACCACTAAGGAAAAATAACTATTTCAATCTCCACTACCTGACTATGCCTTTTAAGGCTTTATTACAATATTTTCAAAACTTCATTTAATCTCTTAACACTAAATTTTCAAATATTTGACTCAAAACTTATTCTAGGTGCACTACACCATACAGCCTAACTTGAAACTTTTCCAAATCCCTTGGAAATATTCTTGTAAATTGTCCTTCATTGCTTGTCTTTGTCCTCCATGTTTGTCTTCATCAGGTCCATGTTGCCTTGATCCTTCACTGTTCTTGTTATCTTTTCTCTTGTCCTTCTTTGAAATGTGCTTCACTCTGTCATAGAGTGCTCTGTCAACTTCATTCTTCTTTACCTCTGTTTCTAACACTTCCTTCTCAGCTCCTTTCTCACACCACTATCTCATACTACTCTTCTTTCCACTGTTCACTGTCACCTTACCTTTACCAACCTCTGTTAGACCTGCAACTGGTGTGTTCACTGTTCTATCAACCTTGCAAACTACTGCACCAACTTCACTTGGCTATCTTTTATCTCTGCTCACTACAAGGCACATGATTGTCCCTACTAAGACTCCTTCAGTCACTTCTTGCCTTACCACAGGCTCTACACTCTTGTACTTCACATTTTCAGTCACCTCCTTCTTCCACATGAAGACACTTCTCTTTACAATAGGCTGTAAATAAGCTCCATACTTACTCTTTGTTGTTTCAACAATTTCATGCCTTGAAAAGGCTGCACACACCTTGTTTTCACATTCCTCAAACATCACAGTCTCCTTGCCAAACATAATCATATTTGTTGCTCTTGATTGCTCCTCTAATGGAAGTAGCACAAAAGTCTTCTCATCCTTCTTGATAGTGAAGGTATTAGCTCTTCCATCATAGACTGCAAACCTATCAAATTGCTAGGGTCTTCCAAGTATCACATGACAACAAGCCATTGGTAGGATGCCACAAAGTACCCTATCCTCATATGCTCCAATCTTAAACTCAACAAATGCTTGCTCAGTCACTAAAATAGACTGATGATTACTCACCTAAGAAATTTTGTAGGGAACTTCCCTAGGAACTCTCTCCAATTTCAGTTTGCCCACCATCTCACTAGACACCATATTGTCAGTACAACCAGAATCCACTATCACTTTACATACCTTGTTCTTGCTCTTGCAATTTGTTCTAAACAATGCTCTCCTCTGAATCAGCTCCTTCTCCTTGGAGGTCTTCAGTAGTGCTCTTTCTCTCAGCATCAATGCTTCTCCTGACTTAGCATCACACCTTGTGGAACTAGAACCACATTCTTCTTCTTGGACTAATTGAGTCCTTCTTTCACTCTTTCTTTCACCATCACTTGAAAATTTTTTTTTCTCAGGACACTTATATGTTGGGTTCCCAAACTCTTGACAATTATAACACTTACCTACAAAAGTATTTGCACTCCTTCCACCACCAAATATGCCTCTAGAACCTCTACCTCTGAAATCTGCACTTTGTCCTTGTTTGAAATCAGCACCTTGTCCTTGTGCCTTGTTCATGTCTTCTTGACTTTCACTAACTTGCTTTGTATTGAAAGATCCTCTGCTTCTGACTGACTTATCTTGTCTTCTTTTCAGCTTCTCTTCCACTCTAACTGCCATCTGATAACAGTCTTCAACACTCCTTGGATTTGCCAACACCAACTCATCCTGCATGTTAAACCTCAAACCACCAATATACCTAGCAACTTTTTGCACTTTAGTTCATTTTGACCAAACCTTATACTCATCTTGTAAAACTCTTTAGTGTATGTCTTAACATCCATTTCCTTTTGCCTTAAACTTTGAAGCTTCTTAAACATTTGAACTTCATAATCTTTAGGCAAGAATTTACCTTTGATTTTTGCTACCATCTTGTCCCATGAAACAATCTTTGCCTTTCCTTTCTTTCTCCTCTCTGTCTGCTGATAATCCCACCATAACAAAGTATGACCTGTTAGCTTGGTCTTTGCAATCTTCACTTTCTGATGCTCAGGAACTTCTTCACACTTAAAGTGATTGTCCAATGCTCCAACCCAATCTAACAACTCTTCATCATTCAGGCTTCATCCAAACTTTGGCACATCTATCTTCATCTTGTGCTTGTCATCTTTCACTGCCCTTAGTAACTTTACCATCCTCTAATCCTCAAGGTCCAACTCTTCTTCCACATCTTCATACTCAGCTTCTTCTTCTTCCTCAAACTCAATCTCTCCACCTAGAGCCACTCCTCTTCTCTAATTTTGTTCTAGGGTAGCCATTCTTTCTTTCAGTTCCCTCAACTCTCTAGCATGCTTCTCCTTCAACTCATTCATCTCTTGAGCCATGTTTCTCACTCTTGGAGGCATCTTGACAAACTGCCTCTACAACTCAACACTTCACAGACCTACTAACTGTGCTCTAATACCAATTTGATGTAGAACTCACTACACAAAGACCACAAAGGATCACAACCAACAACACAAGAGGAAGAGGATACAAGGGATGGTAAGGCAAACAACTCATCTAGTCCTCAGTGGACCAAACAGCAACACTTGACTTCAAATTTGGACTTGACTGTCCACTCACACTCCATGACTTCAACACAACACAATATCACCATTTATAGGTTCAAACATATGGGGACCTTCCCAAACTTTCAAGAGGCCCTAGACTAACTAGGTTTGACTATCCCAAGCTCACAAAACTCACAAAATGAACTAATGGTACCTCCTTGTACCACTTCCTTCACAAACCCACTCACTTCCTTATAACCCTCTTTTTAGGACTGTCGTGCAATAACTTTTGACTCAGACCTCCTATCCAAACTGTTATGGTCTTTTTGGATACCCATTATCTTACCCTTCAACATACTAAACAAGCATATAAGGTTGTTTTGGAATGCAACACTCAAATCTTGACTGTACCGATTTCTCAAGAGGCCTAATTAGGGCTATTTTGCAAAGGAAGTACTCACTAACTCAAGCCCAAACTCCTCACTCCTGTTCCAAAGGATGCATTAGGATACAAATAGACATATTTTGAAGGTTTTGTGAGTCTAAGTTCATTTCAACTCATTTTATGCTCAAATATTCACTCATCCAACACTAGTTTGCCTTAAAATGACACAAAGAGGCCTCCATAGCCCCAGACTCCAACTTTCACTTATCTTCTGCTCTTGCATACAAAACCCATTAGAACATACACCGTCCTAAGCTCATCCCACCCATTTTGGGGTCCTAACATAGTTGGATGGGATAGGAAAACCAAAACCTCTCTAAAAACTCCAAATTAAGTGTTTGCTAGAATGACATAGGCATTCTTAGAAAAAAAGAAATATCTCCTTCTAGAAAATGAATCAAGACCTCAGACTAGAACCATTGGAAAGGAATCTCAACCCTCTTTCCATAAATATATGGCTTGTCCCTATATCTGTTCGTATAGAGGTGTGAAATGGCCGTGAACAGGACTGTTGCAGTAAAAAAAAAGGGTTTTGGACAGTTTTTAGAAAAAATGTGCTAACTTTCACAAAAATGAATGAAATGACCTCAAACCAATGGCATTGGATAGTTAGATCATCCCTCTATCATATAAAATTGATTTCATGGCATAACTATGCCGTACAAATTTATGGTACGGTCTGCAACAGACTGAGAAACAACAGAAAAAGAGAAAAACAAAGATAAGGGACAACAAACAGTAATTTTTTTCATTCTCCTCCTCAAAACTTCATCAAATCACCATACATCTGACCACCCTATCTTCTCCCATGCATTTCTCTTATGTTTATACCCTTGACTCTATTTTTTACAAAGATTCCCATTGAGGGAAGAGGCTAAAAATAGTCAAATTGACTGCTTTTCTAAAAAAACTATTTTTTTCCCTAAAAATAGACTATCAAAATTGCAGACCATTAAGGAAAAATAACTATTTCAATCTCCACTACCTGACTATGCCTTTTAAGGCTCTATTACAATATTTTCAAAACTTCATTTAATCTCTTAACACTAAAATTTCAAATATTTGACTCAAAACTTATTCTAGGTGCACTGCACCAAGGATGGACTTGCATTTGGATCAGGTTTGTGATAACATGGTTGTGTGAATGCAAATGGATGGTAACTTTGCCAAAGGCATGTTGTAATATTCCTACAGAGTGAGATTGCTTAAGCTTAGATTTGATATGAAATGGGTATGAGGACCTTGTTTATATAGGTTGAGGGAAGACCATATCCAAGTGTCAACAGATCCATGATTGGAGGAATTACCTGTGAGGTGGACGGTTGAGAAGACTTGAGGGAAAGTGCGTGAATCAGAAGAGGACAAGTGTCCAATCTCCTTTCATGAATTATGGGAGTTAACAAAATAGATTGATGAGTTAACTGAGATGATTGATCAGTTAACTGGGTTGATTGGGGAGTCAACATAATAGATTGACCATTGAACTCAATTGACTAATTAGTTAATAGATTTGATTGATGAGTTAACTAATTTGACTAGAGGATAAATAGGACATGTGGGTGAGGGAATACTAGCTAATTAAATATTAAAATATTTAATTATGTGTGCAACATGGTGAGGTGGAAAGGTGATGTGGAAAGGTGAGGTGGAAATGTGAGGTGGAAATGTGATGCAGAATTTATGGAATTAGGACTTTGGGATAGAAGAAATTGGGATTAATTAAATAATTTAAGATTATTTAATTACATGAGACATTAGAAGAATTAGGAAATTTAATTAAATAAATTAATTTTATTTAATTATTCGAGGGATGTGAATCATTTAAATAAATTAGAATATTTATTTAATTGATAGAGGAATGAGAATAAAATAAATATTAAAATATTTATTTAATTCGACTTAGCCATTTTTAGGTGTATACAACAGGTATTTCATGGCGTTGATTGATGATTACTCTAGAATGACTTGGGTAACTTTTCTCAAAGAAAAATTAAAAGCTCTAGATAGGTTTAAAGCATTCAAGGTTATGGTTGAAAATGAAATTGATTTGAAAATCAAGTGTTTGAGGTCTAACAGAGGTGGTGAGTTCACCTCCAATGAGTTTAACTACTTTTGTGAAGATCATGGAATAAAGACACATTTGTCATCCTCTAGGATTTCTCAACAAAATTGAGTGGTGGAAATAAAGAACAGGATAGTTCAGGAAGCAGCAAGGACAATGTTGAAACAAACAAATTTACTGGATATCTATTGGAGAGAAGCTATTCACACTGTAGTCTACATAAAAATAGAGTCCAAGCAAGGGTCAACAGTTCAAAGACTCCATATGAGCTATGGTATGGAAGAACTCCTACTGTAAAATATTTTAGAGTGTTTAGAAGCAAGTGCTACATTAGGAGAGATAGAGAAAACATGGAAAAGTTTGATACAAGATCAGATGAAGGAATCTTCCTTAGATATTCTATAAAGAGCAAGGCTTACAGGTGCTACAACAAGAGACTGAAGAAATTAGTGGAAGGTGCAAATGTTAAAGTGGATGAAGAAATATATCAAATTTTAGTTCTAATAGAAGGATATGAATCTAATGAGACCCCTTGCAAAGAAGAAGAAAGAGAAGAAGAAAAGGAAAAGGAGAAGCAAGTTGATGAAGAAGATGCTCCGAAAAAGATTCCTAAGACCCCCAAGTATGTGCAGAAGAATCATTCTGAAGATCAGATCATTGGAGATAAGAACAAAGGTGTATTAACAAGAAGAATTATTTCTATGGCAGATGAATAGGTAAATTTGTGCTTATTGTCTAAAATAGAACCCAAAACAGTGATTGAAGCATGTAAATATGAGCACTGGTCAAGGCTATGGAAGAAGAATTGATGCAAATTGAAAAGAATCAAACTTGAGAAGTTGTCCCAAGACCAACAGACAAAAATGTGATAGGAACTGAATGCGTCTTCCAAAACAAGTTAAATGAGAATGGAGAAGTAGTCAGAAATAAGGCTAGGCTTGTGTGTAAAGGCTACTCACAAATGGAAGGAATAGATTATGAGGAAAAATTTTCTCTAGTAGAAAGATTGGAGGCCATTAGAATGTTCTTGGCCTTTGCTACTCATGATCACTTAAGAGTCTATCAAATGGATGTGAAATCTGCATTCCTGAATGAAGAGTTGGAAGAAGAGGTACACATTGAGCAACTGGAAGGCTTCCAGTTATCAGATGATCCAAATATGGTTTGCAAATTGAAGAAGACATTGTATGGAATCAAACAAGCTCCTAGAGCATGGTATGAAAGACTAGATAGATACATGTTGCAACAAGGATTCAAAAAGGGCACTACATATAGCAATCTATACTTCAAAATTGAAGAAAATCAAATCTTGATTGTGGAAGTATATGTTGATGATATAATCTTTGGAGGAAATGAAGGAATGTACAAGAGATTTGTAGAAGAGATGCTTAAAGAATTTGAAATGTCAATGTGTGGGGAAATGAATTTCCTCCTTGGGTTACAAATCAATCAATCAGAAAAAGGTATTTTCATTTCATAGTCTAAGTATGATGAGGAAATGTTGAAGAAATTTGGAATAGAAGACTCCAAACTGTTATGTACTCCCATGACTACTGGTTGCAAGTTAAGCAAAGATGATTCAAATCTCCTAAGGATGATCATAGCAAGTACAGATCAATGATTGGTGGACTATTATACCTAACTACTACTAGAATGGATATCATGCATGCAGTTTGCCTTGTGGCTAGATTTCAAGCAGATCCCAGAGAGTCACATGTTTCAACAGTAAATAGGATATTCAGATACTTGAAAGGTACTCTGGAGTTTGGCCTATGGTATCCCAAGGATATTGATTTCTCCTTAAGTTCATACATAGATGTAGATTGGGTAGGATGTACATATGATAGAAGGAATACAAGTGGTTGTTCTTTCTTTCTGGGAAATAGACTTGTCTGATGGTTAAGTAAGAAGTGGGACTCAGTGTCAGTAGCTACTACAGAGGCAGAGTACATTGCAGTAGCATCTTGCTACACACAGGTGTTATGGATGAAGCAGACATTGAAGGATATCAAAGTGTCATATGATGAACCTATTCCTATCTTATGTGATAATACAAGTGCTATCAACATTTCAAAGAATCTAGTAAAGCATTCAAGGACAAAGCATATTTAAATTAAGTATCACTTCCTAAGAGAGAAGGTTGAAGAGAATGAGGTGAAATTGGAGTATGTGCCTACCAAGGATCAAGTTGCAGACATCTTTACAAAGGCTCTTCCTAAGGATACTTTTGAACTTATCTCTAGCAGAAGTTAGGGGTTATTGCCCCTCCTTTTTTTAACTAGATGCATAAGTGTGTGCATCTATCTAGGAAGCATTTCAAGATACAGTTTTGGTCCCGGACTGATGTTGAAGGCTACCTCTTAGGGGGATCAGGTAGTGATACTATTGGTTGGTACAGTAAGATGGAGCATATCTTATGACCCTAAGGGGGGAGTGCATAAAAGTAATTATAGTGGAGATACAACAAGTACTTGTTAGTGTTGTAGTTGTGGCCCTTTTCCATTGAGGTCAAAGGAGGAGAGAGTTAAAGTGGCTGAAAAAGCATTGTACAGGAAAGTGTATGATGAGTAAGAGTTGCTCTAGTCAGGGAGAGTACTACTGAGCTACTGACTGATTACTTTAGGTCTTGATGGTTTTTAAGAAAGTTGGTATTTCCATCAATGACAAAGGGGGAGATTGTTGGAAACTTGCTGGTGTTGTCATTGATGTCAACCTCTAGCAGGTAATTCACTTGGTTTCTAAGTGCTTTTGAGAAAATTTGAATATAAAGGTGTGTAGTCTGACAGAGGTATGTTCAGTGATCTGCTCTGCATTTCTTCATAGTTGAAGATATGGTTGTATGGTTTGGAAGTGTTGATCAGAGGTATTCAAAGGTGTTATATCTAGAGTTTCAGGTTCTGGATCATACGGAAGTGGAAGATGTGTTTGAAAGAGTGTTTGACTGTGAAGAAGGGTGTCTGGGAGAAATGAGATTGCTCCACATTCCTTCGTGTTAAGGTTTCTTGTCTTGCAGAAATGGGAAAGTGCTTATATTATCTATATCTACCTTCCCTTGAATTTTCTAGTGTTGGGGTGCTCTACAAGTTCAGTTCTTGTGTTTGTATTCAATTGCAGTATATCCTAATGTGCAAAATGAAGACAGTCTTTTTCTTTACTTCAGGTGGTTGCGGTAAGGTTGCAGAAGATTTTGATGATGTTGAATATTTTGGGAAGGTGTGTGAATGTTGTGGAGTGTCTCTCTCTAGTCTGCGTGATGTTTTTGGACTTGGAGAAGCGTGGATGTGGTCATTAGCTTAGGTTTTTCTGACCTGTCTTACTAGTGCCATTTGTAGAGGTACCTCATGGATTGTGGATGTGATGAGTAGCTTGGTGATATAGATTTGAGTCCTAGTTAACCCTTTACATGGTCCACTTTCACTTCTTTCCACCACAGAAGTGTTTAGTGCTGACCTAATTGGTGTTGCACGTTTGAGGTACACACGCTTCATTAGGATCAACCTAATTGAGATAGGTCTTGGTTGTAGATGGTATAAATGCAAGATGAAGTTGAGTGGGGCAATGTAGAGAAGATTATGCAAATGTGAATCTGTTGGCAAGAGACACTATATGGATTCATGGTTGTTGTCATTGATGGCAACAAAGGTCATCCCACTTATCTGCAAGTCATGGTGTGCCTCTACCGGAAGTCAGAATGAAGAACTGTTGTGGTCCGGTGAACAAGAACAGAGCATGTGGCAAGGTCCGACAGAATGGTTCAGACCTCTAAGAGGAAATGTCTTGGTGCAGTGTGGATTTGGGGAAGTCAAGAGGACTACCTTGAGCAGTATATTCCAAGGATTTAGCCTCTGGTGATGGACAAAGAAAAAGATATGAATAGCTGAGTATCGGATTCCTGAAAGACAGTGAAAACAGAGGAAGAACTGACTGACTGAGCATCAGAATATTTTCCAGATGTGTTACTGTTGATGGTAAAGGTTGTGAAGGCATGAATCATGTTTGGCCGACATGATTAATGATATCTACAAGTATATGCTTGATCCACATTGCTTGGTGAGCAAGGATTCAGCCGACAGAACAGAGTTTGTAAGAAACTAGACTGTTCCGAATGCCGACTAGAAAGGTGATGAAATTACTTGTGCGGATATATATAGAGGATGGATTTAGTTGTGAAAAGTGTGATTGTGTGATGGGGTATGCGAACAAGTACAGAGCAGAGCAGAAGTAGTAAGAAAGATCCGGTATGTGAAAAGATAGCAGCATAAAGAACAGAGGAAAGATGAAGTGCAGCAGATCAGTGTACTGAGCTTAACCGGAACTAAACCCTAGCATATGTAGGTGCTTCCAATCAGTTCAAGTATTGTATAACATTCTTTGTAGACAGTGTGTCTCCTTGTAGGCAGTGGGCCTCTTTGTGAGCAGTGTGCTCGGGCAGTGAGCCCTAATTGGCAAGTGCCATTTTTGTAACTCCTTATTCTTCTAACAGAGAATAATCTTTGGGTTAATCACCCCATGGTTTTCTCCCTTGACCGGGTTTCCACGTCAAAAATACTGTGTCATGTGTTTCTCATTTCATGATAATGTTTGTTTATTTAATTCAATGCTGCTTTGATTAATAAGAAAGTTCAAAAGAAGAAATAATTAGGATAACTGATTCACCCCCCCTCTCAGTTATCAACAATTGGTATCAGAGCGAGGTTCCTCCTAATAGAGCCTAACAGCTTGAGGAAGATCTGGGAGTTCAAATGGATGCATATGGTTTAAGGGAGCAACTCAAGACTGCCCTTGAGGATCTTGAACAGTCAAATTCTGAAGTCAATGAATTAAAGGAAAGACTCAAACAGGCTGATGAATTCATGAGAGAACTAAAAGACAAATTAAGTCTCTCTATGAAAAAGAGAAAGGAGCTGCTCCAACAATTGGCAAGCCAAACTGAAGAAAGCAATACAAATGAAGAATTGACTGAGAAAACCAAGTTATGTGAAAAGTTATCAAAAGAAGTCATTATGTTAAGACATGAAATGGAATCAGGAACTATAAAGTTTACTCAAGAGATTGAAGAAAAAAGAAAAGCTGAAGACAATCTAAGACAATCTCTTAAAGAGAAATCAGAAGAATGCCACCAGATGGACAGGATTATTAGACATCTTGAATCTAATCTTGAAGATGCCAAAGATAATGAAGAAAAACTTGAGGATCAAATTGTCTCTCTCAAAAGAGATCTTCAAACAGCAAATGAATATAAAGAAAAATTCAAGATAAGTTCTGCCCAACTTGAAGTACTTCTTGGAAGTCAAAAGAAGACAGATGACAAGTACGGTTTGGGATATGAGAAAGGAGAAAGCTCCGGATCTGGTCAAAAGAATTTTGGATCAGAAAATCCAAGGAATAGGCCTAGAAGACCTCCGGTAAGACAGCCCAATGCTCAAAGATATCCATCTTTCAATGGATACTGCCACAGCTGCAATCACTTTGGTCACAAAGCTAATCAGTACAGAAAAAGAATGAATCAAACTAATCCATCCTTCTTCGAATAGTGCTTTAACTGCAAAAGGTATAGACACAAGTCTCATGAATGCAGAAATATGCAAGTAAACAAATCATTCAATGGTAGATGCTTTACATGCAATAGAGTAGGTCATATGGCTAATCAATGCAAATTAAGAGGTTATCAGTCAAATATGCAGAGAAATGTTATTTGCCAAATCTGTAATAGGTCCGGTCATAATGCTAAAGTCTGCAGAAGCAAGAATTAGGACAAAAGAGGTCCGGTGTATAATCAGAATCAAGACAAGGGTAAACAAAAGATGAATGCGGATGAAGTTAGGAATCAGATGAGCAAGATTTGGGTAAAGAAAAGTTCAGAGAATACAGAAACTGGATCCGCACCAGACTCTGGTGCTGATATTCCTTCCGGAAATTAAAAAGTAAGCTCTGGCTCAGGGGGAGACTCAAAGAAAATCCTATTCCCCCAGCCAATCAAGTGGTGCCGAATATGGCACAAGATGCAGAGTAAAGGGTTTGAAGAGATAAGTCTTGAGATAATCCAGATAAGATTTCAGAGGTCCGCATGAATATATAAAGATGTTGTGATCGATCAAGTAAGACCTGTTCCGAGAGATGCTCCGGAATGACAGAAGATTACAAAAGGGTCCGGAGAGATCCGGAAGTGCATTATTTCACTCTGCGGATTAGACAGAGTGTTTGGGATGTTCTTGTAATGTGTCATCTTGATTTGTTCATGATTGAAAGATCCGCATGATGTTCATAGATTAGGACTGATCCGGGATACTCCAAGCTATTTGGATAAGGCAAACCGGAATAATGCAGGTGGAGCATTTATTGCAAACAGATATTAGGGTTTGCGAAATGATATAAGGGATTTCTCAACAATCACTTGATCATTCCACATCCAAGAAGAAGCGAAAAGCGGAGCTCTGCAACGAAATTCATCAAGTTCACCGAAGATCTCCTGCCAAAGTCATTACATACAGAAATCAATCCAGCCACTCCGTGTAACTGAAGACGCAAAAGGTATTTTCCACTTTCGATATCTTGCTACAAATCTTTTGAAGAAATGGCTACTCCAAATATAGTAAAAATCTCAGATAGGCCCCAACCTGAATTTAAGAAACATCCATACAAGTCATTGGAGGTAGATCCCTTAGGAGCATTTTCCTGTGTTCCTCCTGGAGTTTTACACACAGAAGACATTAGGGTTTACATACATGCAAGCATTGAGGAATTTGGGGAATTCAAATTAAGAGATCTCTATCACAAACAACTGATAGACAATGCTTTTGAGCTTAAACCAGAGTACAAGGGTATTCAGAAGAAACAGTTTGATCAATTCATTCATTTCCCCTGCTTTGAAGAAGAAGAATGGGTCCGGTATGTATTGAGCAGAATGCATGACAACTTCCTATGGCTGGATAGACCTTGCAAAATCACAAAAGAGGCAATTAGGGCAGTAACTGGTCTATACTCTTCCGGAGGGATACCTATCCTCAAATCTGTCAAAAACAGCATTGTAACTGAGGCCACCGGATCAAAATTTGACAAGAGGGCAATGACCATTGAAGATATTTCGGATCCGGATATCAAGTATGCATCCATGATAATAGGATACAAGATCTATCACTCTAGCAGGGAGAATTCTGTATCCGGAACTACAGTATATACTGCCTATGAAATGCTAAGGAAGAATGTAGATTATGATCTCTGCGAACTGCTCCTAAGCCAATTAATGGAAAATATACAGAAAATCAAGAAGGACAAAAAGAATTCCTTTAAGTATGGTACTCTTATATTATATCTATTTTTCTACTTCATGAATGAGCTGCCCGGATCAAGTGGATGGGCATGGCAGAATGACAAACCTGTTGCAGTCCAGATAAGAGATTATCTACATGGGCTTGGGGATGCCAAAGCAAGAAATACAGCCCTATGGGGATACTTTAAAAACTTCCAAAGCACAATGCAAGCAAGAGAAAGAATTCCCCAGTCTCTTGTTGAAAAATACAAAGACTCAGTGTGCTTTATGGTGGACACTGATCAGTGCCTAATGGAGGCAGTGGAGCCAAGGACTGTCTGGATCATGCCCATGGGGTATGAAGTGGATGAACAGATAGTGGAGCTGCATGTTCAACACATGCTAAGTCAGCCCAAAGATCCAAAGGCAGAAAGGTTTGGAACCTTTGAGGAGCTGAGTGTAAAGATCCATGTAGAACTCAGGGAACCTAAGATAAAGAGGAAGGTGAGAAAAGAAGTAGAGCATATTGCTCAAGGCCTAGGCATCCCAAAGGAGGCACTTGATGCCAACCGGGAAAAGAGAAGAAAGGCTGAGGAAGAAAAGAAAGAAGCAGAAAAGAAAAGCAAGAAAAGTACTCCGGTGGAATCCTCAACCCGAACCAGATCATCAAAAGGATCTACACCTATCAGAACCAAAAGCTCAATACCGGAAGTCCAGGGATCCGGTAAGAGATCTAAGACAAAAGCCTCAAGAGCTTATCAAAGCCAAAAGGATGAAGAAGAAACTGAGTCAGATGAGGGAATAAAAGAAATAAAGAAGCAGAAGAAGAAAGGATCCGGTAAACCCTCTTCAGGCCAAGACAAGGAAGAAATGACAGAGAAATTTACTGAAAAGCCCACCCTGTCTCTAGACAGTGTAGTCAAATCAGTCACTGTGGATGGGAACCTTCAACCGGTGGCTGAATTCTATGATGACTACAATGAGGCAGATCAAAAGATCCTGCAAGAAGCTATAATTAGGTACCTGAACATCTACAATAAAGCTTTTATTGAGATCATCTCTGAAATTCCAAAGACTTTAGAAATGGAACTAGAAATAAGAAAGAACAATGCCATGGCAAAAGATCTTGAGATCAGGGAACAAATAGCTATTCAGCTATATCCTTCAATTGATCACAAAACAATGAACATGATATTCAAGGACTGCAAGGATGAATTCAGAAGCAAAGCAAGGATGAATCAGCTTATGCTTGGTGAGACCGACAAAGTAGCCAAGGACACTGAAGAGATCCTCTAGAATACATTCAAAAGGTTCAATATTCCTGTTACAGAGGACTTAGGTGTAGAAACAGCTGCGGACTTGGAATCATCTGCTCCAAAAGAAGTGCCACTAGAATAGACTAACATCTCTTCTCCAGCTTCTCCTACAATCTTCGGATCCCAAGAAGAAGAG
Organism: Cunninghamia lanceolata; assembly: GCA_027924645.1. Lineage (NCBI taxonomy): Eukaryota > Viridiplantae > Streptophyta > Pinopsida > Cupressales > Cupressaceae > Cunninghamia > Cunninghamia lanceolata. Next base: position 1,568,565 of record BSBN01000346.1, read on the forward strand.
AAATCATAGGAGAAAGAAGCAGCAGAAAAGGAAAAAGAGGCTAACTGCACCAAGGATGCAGAGAAAGAGAAAAATCCAACAGAGAAAACCACAACTGCAAGTGGTAAAAATGTGGAAGGAGATAAGACTCCTAAGGACAAAACTGCAGAAGAAAAGAAACATCTGTCTCCGGCAAGAGACACTGCACAAACTGTTCAAAAGTTTCTAAGCCAAGAAACTTTAGAGATTGATGAACCAGAGCTTCTAAAAGGCCCATTTGACTTTGACTCTCTCTCTCTGGTACAGACAATGAAGATAGCTTCATTTGCAAATGCTAAGGCAAATGAAAAACTCCTAAAGTCTCATATGGAAGACTGTGAGTTGATAGAGGTTGCTTCCGGAGTGCTTGAAAAGATTATGCCATCAATCCAGATAGATCCGACAGCCTCCTCCTCCGGTAATCTCAAAACCTTAGTCAGTAGTGTTGATACATATTTTGATTCTCTAGAAAAATTAGCTGAAGAAAAGGTCCGGAAGGAATTTTTGGATAAAAGATTTTCAGAAGTATTAGGATTAATCTCTAATGATAGGAGAAATATGAGTATTGGAATAAAGAGCTTAGAAAATGCTCTTAAGGATGGCGGTGATATCTACAAATTTTGTATCTCCTGGTCAAAGGCAACAGTAGAAATTGATAAGAAAATAAAAGCGGAACAGGACAAACTACAAAGTCTGTCTCAAAGTTTTGATCCTCTCTCTTCATCCATAGTAAATCAAGAATGTCAAACTATTGCAATCACAAATGCAATAAAGAACTTTGAGAAGGAAAGGAAGAATATTACTAACCGGATGGGAGAACTTAGAAGGATTATAATCCCTAAGTTAGAAACTATGCATGAGGCTATCAGTGATGCTCAGACTACCGCCCAAACAAATGATCCGACAGATCTCAAGAGGGCAGAAGCTTTTGCATTTTTGTTGAGTGGTCACATTTCAATTTTGGATAGAATGAAGCAAAGTTGGGCTACAGAACTGATCCAACTGAAGACATCTTTTGCAGACATTCTTCAGTTTATGTGAGTATGTAAATATGCGGCTATATAGAGAAAATTTTTGAAAATTTTGGTGTGTGGACCCTACCCTTTGCCATTGATGTCAAAGGGGGAGTGAGGAGCAGTGAAAAATGAGGAATCCAACTAAGGTGGAGTTCCAAAAATTGTATATAAAGATAGAGCATCAGCAAAGGGGGAGCATAGTGTAAACACTTAGTCATTTTTCACTAAGTGTTGCCATCAATGCCAAAGGGGGAGATTGTTGGCAAGAGACACTATATGGATTCATGGTTGTTGTCATTGATGGCAACAAAGGTCATCCCACTTATCTGCAAGTCATGGTGTGCCTCTACCGGAAGTCAGAATGAAGAACTGTTGTGGTCCGGTGAACAAGAACAGAGCATGTGGCAAGGTCCGACAGATTGGTCCGGACCTCTAAGAGGAAATGTCTTGGTGCAGTGTGGATTTGGGGAAGTCAAGAGGACTACCTTGAGCAGTATATTCCAAGGATTTAGCCTCCGGTGATGGACAAAGAAAAAGATATGAATAGCTGAGTACCGGATTCCTGAAAGACAGTGAAAACAGAGGAAGAACTGACTGACTAAGCATCAGAATATTTTCCGGATGTGTTACTGTTGATGGTAAAGGTTGTGAAGGCATGAATCATGTTTGGCCGACATGATTAATGATATCTACAAGTATATGCTTGATCCACATTGCTTGGTGAGCAAGGATTCAGCCAACAGAACAGAGTTTGTAAGAAACTAGACTGTTCCGGATGCCGACTAGAAAGGTGATGAAATTACTTGTGCGGATATATATAGAGGATGGATTTAGTTGTGAAAAGTGTGATTGAGTGATGGGGTATGCGAACAAGTACAGAGTAGAGCAGAAGTAGTAAGAAAGATCTGGTATGTGAAAAGATAGCAGAATAAAGAACAGAGGAAAGATGAAGTGCAGTAGATCAGTGTACTGAGCTTAACCGGAACTGAACCCTAGCATATGTAGGTGCTTCCAATCAGTTCAAGTATTGTATAACATTCTTTGTAGACAGTGTGTCTCCTTGTAGGCAGTGGGCCTCTTTGTGAGCAGTGTGCTCGGGCAGTGAGCCCTAATTGGCAAGTGCCATTTTTGTAACTCCTTATTCTTCTAACAGAGAATAATCTTTGGGTTAATCACCCTGTGGTTTTCTCCCTTAACTGGGTTTCCACATCAAAAATACTGTGTCATGTGTTTCTCATTTCATGATAATGTTTGTTTGTTTAATTCAATGCTGCTTTGATTAATAAGAAAGTTCAAAAGAAGAAATAATTAGGATAACTGATTCACCCCCCCCCTCTCAGTTATCAACAGAATCAAGGGTAGTGAATTATGTGCGAGCTTAAATGCTTATGACTCTGGAATGCAATGAGTAGAAGGTGTCTACATTTCAGTGTGCCTAAATTTGCTGGAGGTAGTGAGCCAAAGGTTGTTGATGGCAAGGAGTGGTAGTGAGATAATGAATCTCTCTGTAAAAGTCTTATTCTTTCTTCTCTATTCTGGGCAGTGAGCCTTTCTCTTAGAAGTGAGCCTTTCTTTTGGGAAGTGAGCCCTTGACAATGAACCTATTTGTTTTCAGTGTTTCTATTCATATATATGTGAGCTAATCCTCACCGTGGTTTTTCCCTTCTTAGGTTTTCCACATAAATCTGGTGTTCTTATGTGTTTGCATTGATGCTTCATATGTTTACATTCTGCTAATGCATAATAAGAGGTTGATGGTTGGAATTGCTTTGAGGGTTTAATGTTTTAAATACACAACCAATTCACCCCCCTCTTAGTTTTCCTATGCATTCTAACAATTGGTATCAGATCAAGGTTTCTTGAAGAAGATTAACCTCTTGGGGTAGATCTAGATGGCACACAGGAAAGGTATGGAGGTTCCAATATTTGATGGAACAAATTATGCTTTTTGGAAGGCCAAGATGGAAAGATTTCTTGTCTCACTAGGATATGGTGTATGGAAGATAGTCGACAAAAAGTATACTATACCTCCTAATGGTCCAAAGGATGAAGATGAGATTAAATAATATGAGAATAATGGAAAGGCAATGAGTGTTCTTCTAAACAGTCTCTCTGATATTGAATTAGTGAAGGTGATGAGTTACAAAACTACTCATGAGATCTGGAAGAAGCTAGAAAGTATCTATGAAGGAGATGACAAGGTCAAGCAAGCAAAGATACAGAATTTGAAGGCCAAGTTTGAAACCCTAAAGATTTCAAAGGATGAAAGTATTGCAAACTACATGTAGAGAGTGGATGAAGTTGTCAACTCCATCAATGGTCTTGGTGGAAAGCTAGATGAAAGTAAAGTGGTAAAGAAGGTATTAAGAACTCTTTGAAAATATTATAGTGCTAAAGTTTCTACTATTGAAGAAACTCAAAATTTGGATAATTATTCTAGGGATCAAATGTTTGATACTTTAACTACTTTTGAGATGAGAGAATTTGGTCAAGATGATTCAAGAAAAGAAACTGCTTTTAAGGCTAGTAAGAAAAGATCCTAATGATTTTGATGAAGTGGAAATAAATTTTGTGAGTAGATTGAAAAAGGGCTCTAGAAAATATAGAGGTAAGTTACCCTTCAAATTCTGCATCTTTGCTTGCTTGACCTTATCATCTCCTTCATAGATACTTTCCAGCTTCTTCCAGATCTCATGAGTAGTTTTGTAACTCATCACCTTCACTAATTTAGAATCAGAGAGACTGTTTAGAAGAGCACTGCTTGCCTTCTCATTGTTCTCATATTCTTTAATCTCATCTTCATTCTTTGGACCATTAGGAGGTATAGTACACTTTTTTTCAACTATCTTCCATACGTCATATCCTAGTGAGACAAGAAAGATTTCCATCTTGGTCTTCCAAAAAGCATAATTTGTTCCATCAAAGATTGGAACCTCCATACCTTTCTTGTGTGCCATCCGGATCTACCCCAAGCAGTTAAGCTTCTTCAAGGAACCTTGCTCTAATACCAACTATCAAAATGCATAGGACAACTAAGGGGAGGTGAATCAGTTGTGTATTTAAAACATCTTCCTCCATAGACCCCTTATTAAAAAAGCTATCCAATGATATGATTTCTTTGAAAATGTAAATCCCACACATACAACAATAGTTGCAACCATTTTATCAATACATCCCAAGGAGAAAATTCTTCCTATATAATAACAAGGCTCCAAGTTTACCACCCCCTACTTAGTGTTTGGCCATTGAGGCACCACCTTAAGGGTTCAAACCACTAACCTACTATTTATTTCCACTTGATAAATGATCATGACAATGCCTCTTGTCTATAAATGAATCAATATATGTAGATGTGTGCTACCATCAAAGTAATTGAGGAGGTAACTTTAGAAAATAAAAACTTAGAAAACATTGGTGACTTTATTGTCAGTTTATTGGAGTATGAGATAGATGACATGGAAAAGTCATTGTTGATATGAATATCCAATCATATGTAGTGTTTACAAAAAGTCAAAATTAAAAGATAGAAAAGGGAGAAGATAAAGGAGATAAAAATAATCAAGTTTCTCAATTAAGGGAATTAAAATGGCATAAAGGAGTTGAACAACAACCAAGATATTTCACTAAAAAGGTTTCATTTTCTTCTCATCCATCTATATCAAATCCTTATTTGAACAAAATAATGCTAGAATTGATTCTCATATACAATCCAATTGTCCTAATATTAAAAATGCAACTAGTTCTACAAGTTCTTTTGACATCGTTGATTTTTGTAACAAAACTAAGATTCATATATCTCAAATAGAATACCTAAAATCTAACCCAAAGAAACTAGATATACTAGTAAATTACATCAAAAATGATTCAATGGATTCCATCCCTAAAGTTGTAAATACTACCTACCACCTTTGATGGAGACCCTTGTCTCCCACAACTAGTGAGAACTATGCATGTTCCATCATAAATAATAAATAAATACTTTTTTATGTCATTATACATATACATCTTCAATTTAATCAATTATATTATAGACTTAGGTTATTCAACTAGTTTTATGCCTTCCAAGGTGATTTAAAACCTAGGTCTATTTCTAACAAAAACCCTAGGGAAGTGTTATTCCATGGAGTGCTAATATGCTCCCTCAGTTGGCTAGATTAAGGATGCTCAATTTAATTTAATAGCATAACCTTAGAAAAGGATAAAACTAACCATCTTATTAGTTGATATTCCTATAACTCCTCAAAATGCAGTCTATAGCTTGGAATATGATCTTCAATATCCCTCAGCAAATGTAGTGGCAATAAACTAATAATATCTCTCTAAAATCTCCTCTGCGACAATACCTATATTCAACACTTGAAGCACAAATGCAAACACTGAGTGTATTTGCCTCTTTGAGCACCCGGGGATGATCTTTCACACCAGCAAAATGCTGTTACTTATGGAAGTTTTCATCTCCAAAAGCCATGGTTTCAAATTTCTCCAAAACTCTCAAACTCTTTGCAAAGCCAAAGCTAAAGCAAATGAAATAATCCCCATGCCAAATGAATTGCTTTTTCCCTTTTTATAATTCCTCTAAGGGGGTCAATTCAACTTTTGGAGGGAATATTTTATTTGAAGTCACTTTTAATAAACTCAAGAGGAGCACTCAACATTATGGCTAAGTGACTTTATTAATATTTCATTTTTTTACACTTAACCATTATAACCAAAGTCCAATATTAAATAAACATTAATAATTTATAGACTTTAAAACAGAGGGCCAAATGATCTCAGAATCCAATTATCTATAGACCGTTGGAAAGGTCTTACCAAGATGCTTCATCTCCAAAACTGAAAATCTTGAAATAAATAGAAACCCTAATTTTCCAAAAATAGTAAGTCTAGGCCTAAGTAATCAAATCCACCCCAGAAAGTCAGCTCCAACTTTGCTGCAAGAGGACCCAAAAAATGGGGACATTATAGTCCGCCCGTCCCAAAGATTGCTTGTCCTCAAGCAATGCCAATACAACCTCTGATCAACAAACTGATCCAAACAGAAATCAAGAATGATTCCAGGGTCCCAAATCAATCTATGGAAATAGCCATCATGCTATCATTGTGCTACTCTAATAAAAATGTTTAATCCATAGCACCAAGTTTGCACTCTCTCCTCTTGTAACCCCCAAAAATGAACATCACCAACACCCATACTGTAATACCTGTGAGGGTTGAAATTGGTATCATAAAAAATCCCTTGCATAGGAACCACAGTGAGATCCATATATGAAATCCCACTGTCTAAATCAATCCTAGGTAACAGGAAATATAATCTACTCAACTCTAAAGAGTAACTCTCAGCATATCCCCTCACAGTATCCCAAAAGTGATGCCAATCAATCCCTAACTAGAAGTTGATAACAATATTGCCATCCCTGGAATCATACGTCCTGACAATGCCATCCCAATCATAGACTGACAATCCCTCACCAACACCTAATCTAGAAGTGTCATCATGCCCATATCAAGCACACCAACTCATCCAATCAACTGCAATCATCACAACATCTGTGGGTATATCCATCAACATCTTGAACTGATTGCAGTAACCATCACTCATAATGGTAGAAGCTAAAAATAATTTCTCGAACTCTGTAATTCCTCCCACTACCTGCTTCCAAGAAGCCTGTAAGTACTCAAAGTTTGTCTACCCATCAACTAATGTTGGTATAATCAGTATGGAAATGCTAGGGCAGTAGCTATCATAAATCATTAGCCTTGAAAACATAGGAAATGTGAATGTGGGAATTGTTGATAACTGAGTGGGGGTGAATTAGCTATCTTAATTATTTTATCTTTTTGTTCTTCTTTAGCAAATCAAAACACATAAGCTTAAATGAACATGAAAGCAGAAATAAACTCAATACACATGACACAATATTTTTGACGTGGAAACCTTGTTAAGGGAGAAAACCACGGGGTGATTAACCCAAGAATGTATTCTATGTTAGAAGAATAGAAATACAAAATGGCACTTGCCAATTATGGCTCACTACCTGAGCACACTGCTCACAAGAGGCTCACTACCTACAAGAGACTCACTGTCTACAAGTAATAAAGAGAGTAACAAGATACTTGAACTGATGAGAAGCATCCACATATGCTAGAGTTCAGTTCCGATTAGGCTCAGTATACTGATCTACTGCACTTCATTCTTTCTCTTCTTTTGTGTTGCTGTCCTTTCACATACCAGACTTGCCTTACTGCTTCCACACTGCTCTTCTACTTTTCTTTGCATACACCAACACACAACACACATCTTCACATCCAAATCCATCTGGTATATATATCCACACCAATGATTTCAACACCTTTCTAGTCGGCATCCGGAATAGTCAATATTTTTCCAAACTCTGATCTGTCGGCTGAATCCTTACTTATCAAGTTATGCGTATCAAGGAGATGCTTATAGAAGTCATCAATCATGTTGGCCAATCATGAATGATACTTTAAGAAACTTGATCACCACCAATAACTCATCCGGATTAAGGTCTGATACTCTACCGGTCAGTTCTTCCTCTGTCAACTCTGCCAAACAGGAACCCATTACTTAGGTGCTCATATCTATTCACTCTTTTATCACCGGAGGCTCAATCTCTGGAATGTATTAGTCAAGGTACTCCTCTTGACTTTCCCAAGTTTACACTTTACTAAGATACTTCCTCTGAGAGATCCGAACCTGACTTGTTGAACCTTGCCACATGCTCTGTTCTTGCTTACCGAACCACAACACTCTTCAATCTGACTTTTGGTATAGGCACACCATGTCCTGCAGATGTGTGGGATGAACTTTGTTGCCATCAATGACAACAATCATGAAGCCACAATGTGTCTCTTGCCAACAATCTCCCCCTTTGGCATTGATGGCAACACTTCGTGAAAAATGACTAAGTGTTATACTGCACTCCCCCTTGGTTGATGCTCTGTTCTAATGTACACTTTACCGGAGCTCCCCTTAGCTAGATTCCACATTTTTCACTACTCCTCACTCCCCCTTTGACATCAATGGCAAAGGGTAGGGTCTGCATACCAAAATTTTCAAGAAAAAACAATCTATACATATCCGCATAAGTGTATATACAAGTTGTACTTACATGTACTTAAATGTCTGCAAAAGTATTCTTCAACTGTATAACTTATGTGGCCCACCTTTGCTTCATCCTATCCAAAATTGAGATATGACCACTTAACAAGAATGCAAATGCTTCTGCCTTCTTAAGATCTATCAGATCATTGGTCCGGGTTGTGGCCTGAGCATCAGTTAGGGCCTCATGCATGGCCTCTAACTTGGGGATGATGATCCCTCTAAGTTCACTCAACTTGTTTATTCTATTTTTCTTCTCCTTCTCAAGCTTCTTTATTTCATCTATGACTGCAATAGTCTTACACTCTTGATTTACTATGGAGGAGGAGAGAGGATCAAAACTTTGAGATAAACTTAACAGTTTATCCTCTTGCTCTTTTACTTTCTTCTCAATATCCTTGGTCACTTTAGGCCAGGATAAACAAAATTTATACATATCTCCGCCATCTTTAAGAGCATTTTCTAAGCTCTTTACTCCAATATCCATAACTCTCCTATCATTGGTTATTAGACCTTGTACTTCAGAGAATCTCTTTCCTAAAAACTCCTTCCGAACCTTTTCTTCTGCTGACTTTTCTAGGGAATCAAAATGTGTATGAACAGAATTTACAAGAGACTTTAGATTACCGGATGTGGAGGCCGAACAATCCTTTTGGAAGGATGGCATAATCTTTTCCAATACACCAGATGCAGCTTCTATGAGTTCACAGTCTTCCATGTGAGACTTCAGAAGTTTTTCTTTTGCCTTTGCTTGTGTGAAGGATGCTATCTTCATGGTTTGCACTAGAGAGAGGGAATCAAAATTGAATAGACCTTGAAGCAACTCTGGTTCATCAAATTCCATCATCTCTTTGGTCAAGAAATCCTTGACTGCTTCTGCTATGTCTCTTGCCAGAGACAGAGTTCTCTCCCCTTCTGTAGCCTGCAGGGGAAACTGGAGGAGAGATGTTTTCTTCTTCATGAACTTCCTCTTCCGGAGCAGAGGAATCTAAGTCCTTAGCTTTCTCTTCACTAGTCTCCTTTGCCTCTTCTGCCACTGTCTCAGTAGATTCTTCTGGTGCAAGAGCACCTAAAAGAATACCTTGGAGCAAGAAGACACAAATGATCATAGGACGATCCCATGGAGTCCATCAAGTCAAATGGAACATCCTAAAACCAATTATGACATGTTGCAATGAACAAAATGATGTAATGATCAAAAGTCCTGAGGGTCCTGGTAAGGACCCTAGGACCAAAAATGATGTAAGTTGGGCCAATAGTGCCCCTAGAGTCAAATATAGGTGTCTAAGGTCAGCAACAAGGTTTAATGAACCTAAGAAAATCAAACATGATGGATTAATAAGGTAGGAGTTCATTAAAAATTCAAATTTCTGAATTATGCATTTAGGTGGGAAAAGCCTTTTTTATTAGTTTTTGAAAGTTTAACCATGCCTAACTAATGGGAATTAGTTGTAGAAGCTAGGGAGAGGTTATATAAGCTTGTTCAAGGCATGAGATGTATGGACTAAACATTTTTGGAGGCCTAGGTTGTACGGCAGGCTGAAAACAACAGTAAATTCCAGTTTTTCTTGCATTTCCTTCTTGTTTCTATTGGTTTTTTTTATTGTTGAGTGTTTGAAAATGTCTTAGGACTTCATCTAACAAGAATAGACCCCATTCCATGCTCTGAGAAGGTTTGTATAGGTAGTTTATTGCTATTTATTGTGACTGTCCTTAAAAACAACAGACTGTTCTGTGTGTTTTGAGAGGTGGCAATGCATCTTTGGGCCTTCCCATGAATGTAAGAACCTGGTTCTCATGGGATAGGTCCTTTCTAACATGTATACTATGATTCTATAACCTTTGCAAGGAAGGTAGAGTTCAAACTGGAAGGTGATCACTATTTGAAGTCAAGTTTGCATGTGAAAAGAACATGAGAATGGTGGCATGGTTATAGCAGCCGGAGATCCATCTTAACAAGGTAACTTTTTTATGATTGGTATTGTTTGGTATGGCCAAGAAGGGTGTTAGACCTTTGAATGAGGTCTGGAAGTGATTGGAGGTGGGAGATCTAGCAAGCCCTAGGTTTTGGGGCCTAGAAATGATGTTTTAGTATTTAAACATGCAAATGAGCAAACCCTTGTCTAAGACCTAGAAAATCCTTTGTTTTGAACCCTTTCCTAAGAATTTTTTTAGGTTTTAAGTGTGTGGGACAAGTTTGTCATAGGGTTCCTTTGTAAAATGGTCAATTTAGGCCTTGTAGGAAAACAGCAGGGTGTTAGGACAGTCACGTTTGGTCCAAAACAATAGTAGGTGATTCTGAGATATGTTATAGAGCTCAATAGAGGGTATCCAGATTAGTCATTAGATTGGGAAGTGTTTTGGGAAAGTTTAGAGAAAAGTGCAAATTAGTCACTGAACAAGGCTACAAGGATTAGGCCTGTTTAAGGGGAATTGTCAAGAATCTATCAAATTGGTTTGTGGAACCTTTTGAACCTTGTTGGTTGGGGTAGGTTGAGACCCTAGAAGGTACAAGAATTCATCTAAGAAGTTGGAACCCAAACTTGAGCCCTTTGGTGGAGTTTAAGGCAAAAGGAAGACTAGTGAAGTCTTATTGTTTGAAGCCCACACTAGATTGAAATCTTTTGTTCTTGTCAAATTATCTCTAAGACCTGACACCTCTGCATCATATTGGTATCAGAGCAGCAAGTAGGTCCTTGAAGGAGTGGTAGGATCTTGTGAAACAGTAAGGGTTTGTGAAAGTGTGAAGATGGCTCCTAAAAATCAAATGGCTAGAGAGAACAATGAATTGAGAGAAGCCTTAGAGGCAAGAGAATGAGAGTTGAGGGAGAGAAGAGAACATGATGTTGCAAGAGAAAGAGAGTTAAGACAAGTGAGAAGGGAGAATGCATCAATCTTGGTAAGGTTGGAAGCATTGGAGAAGAATCCTAGAAGGGATGAACAAAATGATTCAAAAGGAGATGAGGAGGTAGATGAGAACCCTCCTGAGGATGAATTGGATCCTGAAGAAAAGAAATTTGTGAGATTGCTGAAGGTAGTCCAAGGAAGTGGAACAAAGGCAAACATAGAGTTACCTATCTATCAAGGGAAGATGGATAGTGAAGAGCTATTAGGGTGGATAGATGCCCTTAAAAAAAATTTTGAGTATGAGGAGATGAGTGATGAGAAGAAGATTAAATTTGCAAAAACAAAGTTGAGAGGGACAGCACTTACATGGTGGAGTAGTGTGCAAATAGAAAGAGTGGCTAGAGGTGGAACAAGAATCACTTCTTGGGGTAGGATGAAGGATATGATGAAGGATCAGTTTCTTCCATCTGATTATTCCATTCAAACAAAGAGGATGAGGTAGAATTTGAAACAAAAGGACATGGATTTTATGTCCTATACTGAGCAATTTCATAAGATTAGTATTAGAGGAGGATTGGAAGATGAAGAAGAGAAAGTGGCAAGATACCTTAATGGGCTTAGGTATAACTTGCAAGATGAGATTGGTTTGATAATACCAAAATCACTTGGAGAATGTTTTCAATTAGCCATAAGGGCTGAAGAGAGGGTGAAGAGGAAGCAAGAAACTCAAGGAGGTAGTGGTAGAGGATATAGAGGTAGGGGCAGACCTACTAATGAAGGATATAGCAGCAATGAGAAAGGCAAAGAGTTTTCTGCAGATCAAAGAGGCGGATATAGAGGTGGAGATAGGTTTGGATCAGGTAGAGGAGTATTCACAGGCAGATGTTATCATTGCAATGAAGTGGGACACACATCTTTCAAATGTCCTAAGAGGGATGATGCTGATAAGAGCAAGGATAGAAGAGATCACTTGGCACAAGAGGAGGAGAAGCAACAAGACCAGGAAATATTATCAACCTCTCCAGAAATGGTCAGAGAACTTCTCATGGTGGAAAAAGACAAAGTGCAGCAAGCACCATAGGTATCCATTTTTAAAACTAATTGTTTAAGCCATGGAAAAATGTGCAAATTGATTATAGATTCAGGTTCACATGATAATTTAGTTTCCTGGGATATGGTGCATAAATTGGGATTGAAGACATTTGATCATCCTAGTCCTTACAATGCCACTTGGGTAAGTCAAGAGCAGCAAATAAGGGTTAGTCAGAAGGCATATGTTGATTTTTCAATTGGTCCATATCATGATTCTGTTTTATGTGATGTTATTTCAATGACATGTGGGTATATCATTTTGGGTAGACCATGGCAGCATTTGAGAAAGACAGATCATGATGGTTATACTAATAACTATTTGGTGCACAAAGATGGTAAACAGTTTAGACTATTCCCTTTACCTTGTGGAGACAAGAAGGAGCATGTTACTCTTTGTTTTGGAGAGAAATTGAAGTTGGATGTGCAGGTTAGACAACAGGAACAGTTGCAACAGAAGGTTTATAACAGTCCTAAAGAGCAGCAAATTTGGGACTTAAATTGCATCAAGGTTGGGGACATTGATTTCCCTATTGGGAGGTAGGAAAGGGAAGGCAAACAACAAGGAAAAATAGATCCAAATCTCAAGATGGAGAAGGCAGAAACACCACAGCAGCAAGGTCCTAGGCAAGGACACCAAGACATGTTTTATGATGCCAACATTAGCCATGCAGGTGGGAGACGGAGAAGAATAACCCTTGGAGAGTTCATGTTTCCTGTCACAAATTAGAGGAACATTTCAACAAGACTACAGGATGTTTGGAGCAAAGCATATAACTCTTGGGACAAGAGTTTTTATCATGCTGGGGAGTATGGTGCAGGAGCACCTAAAAGAATACCTTGGAGCAAGAAGACACAAATGATCATAGGAGGAGCCCATGGAGTCCATCAAGTCAAATGGAACATCCTAAAACCAATTATGACATGTTGCAATGAACAAAATGATGTAATGATCAAATGTCCTGAGGGTCCTGGTAAGGACCCTAGGACCAAAAATGATGTAAGTTGGGCCAATAGTGCCCCTAGAGTCAAATATAGGTGTCTAAGGTCAGCAACAAGGTTTAATGAACCTAAGAAAATCAAACATGATGGATTAATAAGGTAGGAGTTCATTAAAAATTCAAATTTCTGAATTATGCATTTAGGCAGGAAAAGCCTTTTTTATTAGTTTTTGAAAGTTTAACCATCCCTAACTAATGGGAATTGGTTGTAGAAGTTAGGGAGAGGTTATATAAGCCTGTTCAAGGCATGAGATGTATGGACTAAACATTTTTGGAGGGCTAGGTTGTACGGCAGGCTGAAAACAACAGTAAATTCCAATTTTTCTTGCATTTCCTTCTTGTTTCTGTTGGTTTTTTTGATTGTTGAGTGTTGACAAATGTCTTAGGACTTCATATAACAAGAATAGACCCCATTCCATGCTCTGAGAAGGTTTTTATAGGTAGTTTATTGCTGTTTATTCTGACTGTCCTCAAAAACAGCAGACTGTTCTGTGTGTTTTGAGAGGTGGCAATGCATCTTTGGGCCTTCCCATGAATGTAAGACCTTGGTTCTCATGGGATAGGTCCTTGCTAACATGTATACTATGATTCTTTAACCTTTGCAAGGCAGGAGGAGTTCAAACTGGAAGGTGATCACCATTTGAAGTCAAGTTTGTATGTGAAAAGAACATGAGAATGGTGGCATGGTTATAGCAGCCAGAGATCTATCTTAACAAGGTGACTTTTTTATGATTGGTATTGTTTGGTATGGCCAAGAAGATGGTGTTAGACCTTTAAATGAGGTCTGGAAGTGATTGGAGGTGGGAGATCTAACAAGCCCTAAGTTTTGGGGCCTAGAAATGATGTTTTAGTATTTAAACATGCAAATGAGCAAACCCTTGTCTGAGACCTAGAAAATCCTTTGTTTTTAACCCTTTCCTAAAACTTTTTTTATGTTTGAAGTGTGTGGGAGAAGTTTGTTATAGGGTTCCTTTGTAAAATGGTCAATTTAGGCCTTGTAGGAAGACAGCAGGGTGTTAGGACAGTCACGTTTGGTCCAAAACAAAATTAGGTGAGTCTAAGATATGTTATAGAGCTCAATAGAGGGTATCCAGATCAGTCATTAGATTTGGTAGTGTTTTGGGAAAGTTTGGAGAAAAGTGCAAATTAGTCACTGAACAAGGCTACAAGGATTAGGCCTGTTTAAGGGGAATTGTCAAGAATCTATCAAATTGGTTTGTGAAACCTTTTGAACCTTGTTGGTTGGGGTAGGTTGAGACCCTAGAAGGTACAAGAATTCATCTAAGAAGTTGGAACCCAAACTTGAGCCCTTTGGTGGAGTTTAAGGCAAAAGGAAGACTAGTGAAGTCTTATTGATTGAAACCCACACTAGATTGAAATATTTTGTTCTTGTCAAATTATCTCTAAGACCTGACACCTCTGCATCATCTTCTTTGTCATCCATGGTAGAGCTTTCATCACCTAAGTCCTCTATGACAGGAAGGTTGAATCTTTTGAAGGCATTCTGGAGGATATCTTCTATTTCCTTTGCAACTTTGTCGGTTTCTCCAAGCATAAGTTGATTCATTCTAGCTTTGCTCCGAAACTCATCCTTGCAGTCCTTGAAGATGATGTTCATTTGTTTTGGGGTGATGGACGAATAGAGCTGAATAGCAATCTGCTCCCGAATTTCTAGATCTTTTGCTTGGGCATTGTTCTTCCTCATTTCAATTTTTTTCTCTAAACTTTTGGGAATTAGAGAGATGATTTCAATAAATGCTTTATTGTATATGTTCAAGTACTTAACTATGGCTTCCCCCAAAATCTTTTTATCTGCATCATTATATTCATCATAGAATTCTATTATTGGTTGCAGATTTCCATCCACAGTAACTGCCTTGACTACATCATCAATGCGGAGAGTAGGTTTTTCAACAAATTCCTCTGCCTTCTCTTCTTTGTCTTGACTGGTGGAGGGTTCATCAGTTGTTTTCTTCTTCTTCCTCATTTTCTTTACTTCCTCATCTGTCTCTATTTCTTCATCATCTTTGAGGCTTGTGTATGATCTTGTAGCCTTTTTCTTTGTTCTCTTTTCTCCTTTACCAGATGATTTTGCTTTTAGTTTTGATGCCTTTGAGCTATAACCAGTGGCAGGTGTAGAGCTCTTAGAGGACCTGGTCTGGGAGGGGGCTTCTACCGGAGCACTTTTTCCTGCTTCTTCCTTTTCTTTTTCTACCCTTTCCATCTTCTCTCTGTTTGCATCAAGTGCCTCCTTTGAAATTCCATGCCTTTTGGCAATTTCTTCTACTTCCTTCCTCACCTTTCTTTTCATTTCTGGTTGTCTTAGCTCCACATGAATCTTCACACTCAACTCTTTAAAGGTTCCAAACCTTTCTGCATTAGGATCCGTGGGTTGACTAAGCATGTGTTGAACATGTAGCTCTATAATTTTCTCATCTGCTTCATATCCCATTGGCATGATCCAGACTATCCTTGGCTCCACTGCCTCCATTAGGCATTGATCAGTGTCTACCATAAAGCACACTGTATCCTTGTATTTTTCAACTAGGGATTTGGGAATTCTTTCTCTAGCCTGCATCATGTTTTGGAAGTTTTTGAAGTAACCCCAAGTGCTGTGTTTTGTGACTTGGCATCACCAAGCCCATGTATATAATCTCTGATTTGAATGGCTACAGGTCTATTATTCTGCCATACCCAACCACTGGATCCAGGAAGCTCATTCATGAAGTAGAAGAATAAACATAATATCAGCCCACCATACTTGAATGAGTTTTTCTTGTCCTTTTTGATCTTTTGAAGGTTCTCCAATAGTTGGCTTAGAAGAAGTTCACAAATATCATAGTCAACATTTTCTTTTAGCATCTGATAAGCTATATAAATTGCAGTTTCGGGTACTAAATTTTCCCTGCTGGAGTGATATATTTTGTAACCAATTATCATGGATGCAAATTTGATATCTGGATCAATGATATCTTCAATTGTCATAGCTCTCTTGTCAAATTGTGATCCGGTTGCCTCACTCACTATCTGATTCTTGACAGATTTGAGAGCAGGTATCCCACCAGATGAGTGCAATCTGGTAACTGCCCTAATGGCATCCTTGGTTATCTTGAATGGCCTTGTCAACCAAATGAATTTATCATGTATTCTACTTAGAACATACCAGACCCATTCATCTTCTGTAAAATAGGGGAAATGAATGCATTGTGCAAAATGTTTGTCACGGATAGCCTTATTTTGTGGTTTGAGTTTAAATGAGTCATCTATTAATTGATTGTGATAGATATTTGCCAGCTTGGATTCCCCAAAATCTTCAATGTTTGTGTGAATGTAAACCCTAACGTCTTCTACATGCAAAACCCCATGTGGAATGCTGGAAAATGCGCCTAAGGGATCCACTTCTAGAGATTTGTAGGGATGTTTCTTAAACTTAGGGCGCAGCCTATCAGAAATCTTCACAATATTCAGAGTAGCCATCTTAAAGATTCAGAGAGAGATTTTCAAGAGCAGAAAATACCTTTTACGCTTTTAGGGCTCATGATGTGAACTGGATCGGATTGTTGGATTGATAGACTTCTGCAGTTGATCTTTGATGAGCTTGAGGTAATTTGTTGCAGAGCTCCTTTTCTCTTCTTCTCAAAAGTAGAATGAGAAAATGTTCAATAAGAGAACCCTTATATTTCTGTGTAAACCCTAATTCCATATTGCAATAAATGCATAACTCAAGTCATTCTGGTTTGCCTTGTTCTCCTTGTTCTGAGAAAAATCTTTTCTAGATCACTGAGAAGTATTTAGAGTGTTCTTGGTGATGATTGACAATCTATCTTCCTTTCCCCAAACATTTCGTCTATCTACAGATCAAGATTCCTCAGTTTGAATCATATCAGATCTAACTGTGAAAAACCTACTTCTTACCGGATGACTATTGAACCGTATTAATCTTAGATGATTAACCTCTTCAAATTCATTGCATATTTCTCATATCTTCCCTAAGGGTCATTTAGATGTTTCTCTAAGAGTCCTTTTAGTCTACAACCTTCCATGTGCCAATTTTAGGCACCAATTGACTGGCTAGGGGAAAATATTTTCTTTTGTGACTCCCCCTGAGCCAAAGCTCATCTATTTAGTTTCTGGAAGGAATATCAGCACCAAATTCTGGTGTGGATCCATCCCCAACATTCTCAGTACTCCTCTTTACCCAAATCTTGTTCATCTCCCTTTGAACCTCATCCACATTCACTTTTCCTTTTCCTTTGTCTTGATTCTGATTATGATGTACCGGACCTCTTTTATCCTAATTTTACTTCTGTAGAATTTGGCAATATGACCGGATCTATTGCAATTGTAGCAAACAACATTTCTTTGCATTTTTGACTGATATCCTCTTAATCTGCATTGATTAGCCATATGTCCCATTCTATTGCATGCAAAGCATCTACCATTGAGTGAGTTGTTCATTTGCATATTTATACATTCATGAGATTTGTGACCATACCTTTTGCAATTGAAGCACTGTCCGGAGAAGGATGAATTAGTCTGATTCATTCTCTTTCTACACTGATTTGCTCTATGACCAAAGTTATTGCAATTATGGCAGTATCCATTGAAGGAAGGATATCTTTGAGCATTTGGTTGCCTTACCGAAGGTCTTCTAGGCCTGTTTCTTGGATTTTATGATCTGGAGTTCTTCTAACCGGATCTGGTGCTTTCACCTTTTTCATACTCCAAGCCTTGCTTGTCATCTATCCTCTTTTGGCTTTGAAGAACTTCAAGTTGAGCAAAGCTTATCTTGAATTTCTCTTTGTATTCATTTTATGTTTGAAGATCCCTTTTAAGAGTGTCAACCTGATTCTCAAGTTGTTCTTCATTATCTCTAGCTTCTTCAAGATCAAATTCTAGATGCCTGATTATTCTATCCATTTTGTGGCAGTCTTCTGATTTCTCTTTGAGAGATTGTCTTAGATCATCTTCAGTTTTTCTTTTCTCTTCAATTTCTTGAGTGAATTTTATAACTCTTGATTCCATTTCATGTCTTACCATAATGATCTCTTTTGATAACTTTTCACATAACTTGGTTTTCTCCTTTAGGTCTTCATTTGTATCATTGGCTTCACCTTGACTTCCCAATTGCTGAAGTAAATCCTTTCTCTTTTTCATAGAGATACTCAATTTCCCTTTTAGTTCATTTATGAAATCATCAGCCTGTTTGAGTATTTCCTTTAATTCATTGACTTCGGAGTTAGATTGCTCAAGATCATCTAGGGCAGACTGAAGTTGTTCCCTCATACCATACACATCCATTTGAATTCCTAGATCTTCCTCAAGCTGTTAGGCTCTATTTGGAGGAACTTGGCTCTGATACCAATTGTTGATAATTGAGAGGGGGGGTGAATCAATTATCTTAATTATTTTATCTTTATGTTCTTCTTTAGCAAATCAAAATACATAAGCTTAAATGAACATGAAAGCAGAAATAAACTCAGTACACATGACACAACATTTTTGACGTGGAAACCCTGTTAAGGGAGAAAACCACAGGGTGATTAACCCAAGAATGTATCCTCTGTTAGAAGAATAGAAATATAAAATGGCACTTGCCAATTAGGGCTCACTGCCCGAGCACACTGCTCACAAGAGGCTCACTGCCTACAAGAGACTCACTATCTACAAGTTATAAAGAGAGCAACAAGATACTTGAACTGATGAGAAGCATCCACATATGTTGGAGTTCAGTTCTGGTTAGGCTCAGTATACTGATCTACTGCACTTCATTCTTTCTCTTCTTTTGTGATGCTGTCCTTTCACATACCGAACTTGCCTTACTGCTTCCACACTGCTCTTCTACTTTTCTTCCCATACACACACACAACACACATATTCACATCCAACTCCATCTGGTATATATATCCACACCAATGATTTCAACACCTTTCTAGTCAGCATCCAGAATAGTCAATATTTTTCCAAACTCTGATCTGTCAGCTGAATCCTTACTTATCAAGTGATGCGTATCAAGGAGATGCTTATTGAAGTCATCAATCATGTTGGCCAATCATGAATGATACTTTAAGAAGCTTGATCACCACCAATAACTCATCTGGATTAAGGTTTGATACTCTACCGGTTAGTTCTTCCTCTGTCAACTCTGCCAAATAGGAACCCATTACTTAGGTGCTCATATCTATTCACTCTTTTATCACTGGAGGCTCAATCTCTAGAATGTATCAGTCAAGGTACTCCTCTTGACTTTCCCAAGTCCGTACTTTACTAAGATACTTCCTCTGAGAGATCCAGACCTAACTTGTTAGACCTTGCCACATGCTCTGTTCTTGCTTACTGGACCACAACACTCTTCAATCTGACTTCCGGTATAGGCACACCATGTCCTGCGGATGTGTGGGATGAACTTTGTTGCCATCAATGACAACAATCATAAAGCCACAATGTGTCTCTTTCCAATAGGAATGACCAAAGGAATTCTTCCACTAACCACATTACCTCTCCCAATCAACACCATATGAGAATTACTCCACTATTGGGCTAGAGATGTTGACCAATCCAACTACATGATATCATTCATGGTCTTCTGTGGGCTGATTAGAAAGTAGATAGCGGTACCAACTCTGGAGTTATATTCACCTCTCTAATTCTGAATCAACATCTTACCCCTAGTAACTATACTTGGATCCTAAATCCTATGATTATCACCAATCATACTCATACACACATCCTCGTGACTATTGCAACAAATGATGACAGTCATGTTAAGTCTAAAAATCAGATCTATAACCACCTCAAAATTACTTCTACTATCATAAATTGGTAATGCATCATCAACATTCCAATTCCAAGTGATATAGTGACAAAAACGTGCACACCAATCCATGCAATCCATTACCATCATTAATGCAAAGTCTGAGATTATCATAATCAGCACCATAGAACAACCCTTATACATAGGTGTGTAAGTTGGAACCCAAAGAACTATGTCTGAACACTCTTCATCCATTTGATGCACCTTGTTATGTGTTTTCATGAAGTAAGGAATAGTAAAGTCATCATGAAGCATCATATCACATGAATGACTTGGGCTAACAAACACCATTTCATGCTTAGCCATAAAATTTGAATATCAACAAGTTGAGGTACTTTAACAATGTCATCCATAAAATTTTCATCTATCATCTCATGAGGAATCAAATCATATGAAGATGCTAACCTACTATTCACAATCAAGGAATTTTCAACCAGTTCAAACCTTTCATTGATGTCTTCATGAATTTCATGCATACATTTTCCCATTCCAAGATGGTCATCATTAGTCACTTTTTCAAGAAGTATATCACGCTTATACCAAGACAATAGGATGATGTTAGCACTCATAGAATCCACACTTTTTTCATTCCTTTCAATGGTGTCTTCATAGGTTTCATACACCCCTACACCCAACTTTTAATGCTCATCATTATTTACAGATTCAAAAGTTGTATCACTCTGAAATCTACCCTCATTACTTGTTATATATGCTATCTCATGGCTGCAAGCTACCCCTTCATGCAAAAATTGATCCTCAAGTAGGTTCCAATCTTTATCAGCATACTGAACCTCTTCAATATGGGAAGTGCTGACATCATTATGCAACATTTCATCCTTGTGGATTTCAACAATCCCTTCAATGATTTGTTTGATCTCCATAATCCTTGTGTCACTTTCTTAAACTTTGGATGTGGCTACAATAAGAATAAAATTTTCCACTTTGTATGAAGAAGAGTAAGCCATACTCAATTGTAAGCAAAGATCATCATCTTCTTTTTCTTTGTCCTCAGCATACTTGAAAGCCAAATCCCTATCCATAAGCAATTGCAAGTAATCTGATTTCATCATTTCCAATGCCTTTTTGATGGTGTATAAGTGAGTAAGAGTGACTCCACTTGTAACACCCTCTTTCATCTCCTCAATTTGAGCTTCCCAAATAAGTTCTTCAACATATTTGTGAGAATCATCTACCCTTGTTAACACTTGCACTAGTTTCTCATCTATAACCACAAATTGGTCCTTCAAATCTTGCAATGCTAATGGTCTTTGATCAAATTCTTCAAAGTGACTTGGGTTGTCATGCACTAAATTTTTTGATTTACTTTCATGTGTAGGATCCATATCATCATAAAAATTAGTTTTTTCACTAGTTGATGCCTTGCAATCCTCATGTAAAAATAATGGGACAATGTTATGACCAAACACACTATCCTCAAAGGAATCTGTCTGCTCACAAGGCTTATCAATTACAATCTCTAAATCACCCACATAAAGACTTGTGCATATTTTTCTGGTAGATGCAATAAATGGTTTCTTTTCCTCAACGTCCTTGGTATTGCTTTTCTAGAAGGTAAGATTGTGAAAATCATAATTTGGATTATTTGTCCCTACATCCTCATTGGTTGATTTAGTAACCTCCAAGTCAACTAGTAACCTCCAAGTCAACAGATTGTTTGCTCTCATTATTACTGTGAAGTTCAATATTATCATCTTTGTTGATGGAAACACTTGAAGAACTAACCTCATCCTCATCCTTAATAGTTACATGCATAATCATGGAATTGAATCTCTGTAACATATTCCTCATGCTCCAAGACAAACTCTCTATCAATTTTTGTTGCATTAGTCTCCTCAATATCCAAGAAAGATTTCATCTTTCCCTCACATTGTTTGAACACTTTGTTGACCAACTCATAAGCAACTGTAGAGACATCATGTTCTTGCCTCAAAATAGCCAATAGAGAAGGTAAGAGTGATTCATCACTCTCATTAATAATCAAAGTCATAATGGTTTGGATAGAGGATATAACACCTTCCATTTGATGCTCACAAATAGCAGCCAAGAAAAGTGGAAACATTTCAAGAATAATATCTTCACAACCTAAATCCAACATAATGACACAAGATCTAATTTTTGCAACATTCTCTACAATTAAGATCCTTTTGGTCAAAGTTGGGATGTTAAAATCATGCAAACCTTTGAAGTTTTCTATAATCAACTAAAAAACCTTCTTCATAATATTGTTGTTATAAGGTTCTTGTGGAAATGTTAGTTTCATAATTTCGTTAACATAAAAAGTAACTGCAATTCTTACCTCCTCATCTGGATGTCTCATGAGCTCTGGCTTAACCAAAGAATTTACTAATGGAGCCCAAGCATATTGCAGCCTCTTAGAATCTCATTGATCTATCATGAATAAACATATCCCCACTTCTTCTAAAAGGCAAAGTAGATCATTCCTGGACTGCGACAAGTGTTCAAGTTTCTTACCTACTCTATAAAGCTTCCTTCCCACATCTTCTCCATTGAATGATGACATAATTCATACCCTAAAAGAATCAATTTTTGATAATCCTCTGAATGATAACTCACTATTGAAACCGATATACCAACTACCCAATAGGTTGGCAAGATAAACTGTGCTCTGATGCCACTGTAATGAGCTGCCCCTGTTTGTTCTTTTTAGATTAAAAGTATTATGTTATGCTTTTTTCTTTTTGTGGTCTTTTAGACTAGATAGAAGTTGCAGAAGGGTTTTTTTGTTTTGTATGTGATTGTTTTGCCAGATAACAATGAAATATATGACATGCAATGATAACCCAAAAAAACTATAATAGATATGTGAAAAAGAACAATGACCCAGATCATAAAATCACTCAAAATGAATTATAGAGGCATACCCATTTGCATATCTTCAACTTGATACATATGTTGTACATGCACCAACACTACATGGGCTATGGAAACACCTCCAAAATGCATACATATGAAAGTATTATCTCAAACAATTTTTGGAATATAAATACTACAACCCTAGGCACCAAAAATAGAGGTATAGAAGCTGCAAATGAAGTGTGGATCAACTCCCAGTAGACCCATAATTTTCCCCATCTACTATATAGCCCAAGTGGAGTGTAAGATCAACAAAAACACAAGTGAAACCCCTTCGAATACCTCTATTTTGATCTGCATGCAGTTACTTGCTGATGGCAACTCCAAAGGAAGGGAAGTAACACCAAAAACTCACACAATATTCCCAACAAATGGTACGACCCTAACTAGCAAAGGTATGGCCAACAAGGAATGAAGACCAATGTGTCAATAACTCCTAAAAATGTAGTCTATAGCTTAGAATATGATTTTCAATATCCCTTAGCAAATGTAGTGGCAATAAACTGATAATATCTCTCTGAAATCTCCTTCGCGACAATACATGTATTCAACCCTTGAAGCACAAATGTAAACTCTGAGTGTATTTGCCTCTTCGAGCACCCAAGGATGATCTTTCACACCTACAGAATGTTGTTACTCATGAAGGTTTTTGTCTCCAAAATTCATGGTTTCAAATTTCTCCAAAACCCTCAAACTCTTTGCAGACCCAAAGCCAAAGCAAATGAAATAATCCCCATGCCAAATGAATTGTTTTTTCCCTTTTTATAATTCCTCTAAGGGGGTCGATTCAAATTTGGGAGGGAATATTTTATTTGAAGTCACTTTTAATAAACTCAAGAGGAGCGCTCAACATTATGGCTAAGTGACTTTATTAATATTTCATTTTTTAAACACTTAACTTTTATAACCCAAAGTCCAATATTAAATAAACATTAATAATTTACGGACTTTAAAATAGAGGCCCAAATGATCTCAGAATCTAGTGATCTATAGACCATTGGAAAGGTCTCGCCAAGATGCTTCATCTCCAACACTGAAAATCTTGAAATAGACAGAAACCCTAATTTACCAAAAATAGTAAGTCTGGGCCTAAGAAATAAAAACCACCCCAAAAAGTCAGCTCCAACTGTACTGCAAGAGGACTTGGAAAATGGGGACATTACACAATAAGCATGTGAATGAAATCATTGAAAAGTTTTTAGAGAGTCTTGATCAAGCCTTGAGATAGAGGAGAGAAAAAGCTCTAGAAATGGATGAATAACTGAGACATCAAGCCTTAGATAGAGTTGGAACTACAATCTCTCAGGAGGAAAAAGATAATTTGTCACAAATGTAGGCTCAAGAGATAAGAACCAAAAACATGGTAGATACCCTAATGAGTATGGAATAGGATGACAGAGACAAAATTCAAAAGGAAACTAAGGAAGTTGTACAAATAAAATATTTGAAGGAGTGAACGAAGCTAAAAATGTGGAGCAACAACAAACTTCTCCACACAACACTGAGTCTCCGCACAATACAGATCAACAGGATCAACAAAAGAAGAATGAGGAGAAAGTCACACCAGATGAAGGGAAATCATCTCCTTCTCACATTACTGAGCAAGGGAATCCTCCTCCAAATAATTCAGAGCAATAGGTTTCACTTGATGCAGGGGAGAGTTCTGAAGAAATATAGGAAACATATTTCTCCTCCTCCTAAAGATTCCATTAAGGAGTTTTTGGCACAGTAAATGCAAATTCAACCCCTAGTCACTCCTCAGCTGCTACAACTGCCAGATCTTGATGGGCAAGTCAACTTGTCTAGCATATCTCCTCTTCACAAGTTACAAGTTGGAGATGTTCTACAATCCATTGTAAGGAAGAAGATCTTGCAACAACAAATTGAAGGAATTGAATTGCTAGAAGAAGCTATAAAAATAATGCAAGATGAATTACCAAAGGAAAAAAGGGATCCATCTCTACCCGCAACACAACAAATGAAGAAATTTTTGGAGTCCTTCAAAGCACATTCCTCATATATAGAGAAACAAGAAGATCTAAAGATATCTGAACAAATGAATAGCAAGAGAATGGTAGATGCATCCAGAAGATGTACTAAAGCACATACTAAAATACAAGAGAATGTAAAAAACATTTAGAAATGCTTAGATGAAGCAAAAGTGCTATATCATTTTTGTCTTAAATCTACATGATGATATCTTGCTTCTCCAATACCACATAGGGTCTGGAGTTAAGGCATGAAAGGATAAAGTATTTGTAGTACCGACATGGTGTGTTTGAGTGATTGTGTCATCTGTGTGGAAGTGTGTGCCAGCAGGAAAGCTTGGAAGAAAGTAAATTGGGTCCAGTTGGTCCCTTGGTATGAACCGCATAGTGGGATTTCACTCCTACATTACAGTAGATGATTTGGGAGCCGACAAGTAAGGCAGATTACACATTTCATGTTACATGTTTCATCAAGGCCAACAAAGTTGAAGTTTAGAAGGCTTGCGGAGCATATAAATGAAAGTTCAAGATTGTTGCAAGAAGGTAAGAAAGTGTAGAGAGAGTTTACAATGATAATGTGCAAATAAGATCAATTCAGAAGCAGTATGATGATGAAGTGTGGAAAAGATCAATTCAATTATAATCAATACATAAGTGATCTTACTGTAGAGGTATTTGAAGTTGTGATGTTGCTTTGAAAGAGAAGAGGTACTTGAAAGAATTCTAATAGTCCAGAGATTGGTATAGTGATTATGCGGAGGTAAATGGCTAAGAAGATAGTAGTATAGAGTTTGTAGAGATCAATAGAAGCTTGAGGTTGAAGCAGTTGTATCTGATCAGTCAAGTGTTTTGGTACAGAGGTTGGTACCTCATCTTGTAAGTATTGTAAGTGTTGTAGCACTTCAAGGAGTTAGAGCTTGAAGAGAACTTGTGTCTCAAATTACTACTTGAACCTCTTAGTTAAACCCATGCGTTGAATCTCTTCGTTGAACTTAATGTTTGAACCTCTTTGTTGAACCTCTTCCTTGAACCTTTCTGGAGTTCATTTGTTAGGTTCAATGAATTTAGTTCAACTGTTCCTTGGTTCATTGGTTCGAGGATATGCGATGTTGGCATCGCTGTGACGAAGTACTATCGGTAGGACCATGTTGAAGACCATTGGCATCAGTGAGACAAGGGCCGTCGGAATAAGCATCGAAGGTTTATCCGATGCTGAGTGTCACCCCGATGGAAGCGTTCAACCGTCAGCAAGACAAGGCCTATCGGCCAAACTTTGTGGAGTTACTCTGACAGGAGTAGTCACTCCGACGAAGGTTACAGGTTGGTCGTCGGCGAGACAATGCCTATCGGCCAAGCTATGTGGAGTTACTCCGACAGGAGTAGTCACTCCGATGACTTATACCTATCAGCGGGAGTCTGAGGTTCGGTGTGACTTTTGAGGTCTTGTCCGATATGGGTTGTTACACCGATGGCCTAAAGGTTGTGAGCCGATGTACTGCAGTCATTCCGATGGAGGTATCGGTGAGACGAAGCACTGTCGGAGCGGGAGATAATTCTTGTGCCGATGGTGAAAGTTATTCCGATGGTAACCTTGGTGATCGGGGAGACTATGCTCATCGGTGGAAGGTGATGTCTGAGGCTCGATGGGAGTTGTTATGCCGATGGACTTGGAGGCTTGGAGGCTTGGTATTGTCGGCAAAAAAATTGCTGACAATAGCCTTTCATTTGTTGGCGGTTATAAACTGCGAAGTCATCGGCGACTTGGTACATGTGGGACTAAACATCTCACTGAAATATGAACCGTTACGACGGTTAGATGGCAGTGACGCCTAAGGAATTTGTTCTATCAGTTAGAGCAGAAGTGTGTAACGACTTCTATTCTTGCAGACTGGAAATAGAATGATAAGTCTACAGGTGTCGTTGGTATTAAAATGATGAGACTTGAATAAAGGTTCGTTAAGTAAATGTACAGTGTAGCGAACTGTGTATGAGGTCGAGAATCAAACACCAGAGCAAGAAGCTGAGTTCTTTATTGTAACTATATATCTTACTGTAATAAAGATTATTTTTCTTGTGGTGGTGGGTTTTTTACCCATAAGGGTTTTCCCACGTAATTCTGTGTGTCTGTGTTCTGAATATTGTCTATTTTGGTTTCTCTTGTGTATTCATCTGTTATTGAAATTTAAAAAGTGACTGTTCTACACTGTCCCCTGGGAATTAACATTAGGGAAGCTGTTTTCCGCACCTCTGCTTTCCTTACAAGTGGTATCAGAGCCTGGCCCGTTGTGTTATCCTTGTCGGTAGTTTGGGTTTTTTGTGTTAATTCTGTTGTGTGGGAGTTCTGTAGAGTGTTATTTTTAAATTAAATAAAGATGGCTAGTACATCAGACAAAATAGATATTGAGAAATTCAATGGCACAAACTTTGAGTTGTGGAAACTTAAAGTTGAAGACATGTTAGTCTATAGAGACCTTTGGGTTGCTGTGTCTGGAGTTCAACCTACAGGCATGAAGCAAGAAGATTGGGATCTGATATGTAGAAAAGCCAAAGGACTGATAAGACTGAGTTTATCTGACTCTGTTCTATTAAACATCCATGAGGAGAAGTCTGCAAATGATTTGTGGAAGAAGTTGAATAATATTTATCAGGGCAAGTCCTTGGTAAATAAACTTTTCCTCAGAAAGAAATTGTATTCTTTGAAGATGGATGAAGGTGCATCTGTAGCAAAACATCTGAGTGCATTCAATACGATTGTTACTCAGTTGACTTCTATAGGTGTAAAAATAGAAGAGGAGGATCGTTGTATGCTTCTGTTATGTTCCTTACCTGACTCGTGGGACCATCTAGTGATGGCTATTGGAAGTACAACAACTACGTTTTCACAGGAAACTGTTGTTGACTCTCTGTTGTCTGAAGAGATGCGGAGGAAGTCTTCTGGAATGGCCAAAGAGGCTCTGTTAGTTCATGGTAGATCAAAGGAAAGAGGCAAGAAGAAGGACAAGAAGTCTAAGTCCAAATCAGAGGGGAAATCAAAATCTCCTGGCAAGAAGTCCAAGGTGAAGTGCTGGAATTGTGGGCAGAAAGGTCATGTCAAGAAAGACTGCAAAGAGGAGAAAAAGAAGAAGAACTTCTCTGACTCTGAGTCTTCATATAGTGATGCTGATGCTTTCATTGCTGCTCTGGAAACACCTGCTTCTGAAGATGTTTGGTTGATTGATTCAGGAGCATCTTTTCATATGACATCTCATAGAGAGTGGTTCGCAAAGTATGAACCCTATGCTGGTGGCAAGGTGTTCCTGGCTAGTGATTCAATGCTGGAAATTGTTGGCCGGGGTCGAGTCAGAATCCAGTTCCCAGATGGTAGAATAAAGGGAATGAATGGAGTTCTTCATATACCAGGTCTGGCTCGAAATTTACTTTCTGTTAGTAAGCTTAATGATGTTGGAGTGCAAGTTACTTTTGTGGATGGTGGTTGTAAGATGACTAGAGGTTCTATTGTTCTGGCAAAAGGTGAACGCATTGGAACTCTGTATAGGTTAGATGCTAAACTAGTGTACTGTAATAATGTCTCTGTAAAATCTGGAAAAGCTACTATTGTAACACATGATGTAAATTCTATGGAAGTCAAACTTCCTGCAGAGAAAATAATGCTCTGGCATCATAGACTTGGTCACATAGGTGAAAAAGGCTTAAAAACTTTGAAAAACAAAAACCTGGTAGATGGGCTGATTGATTGTAATCTGGAGTTTGATTTATGTGAACATTGTATATATGGAAAGCAAAACCGTGTTTCATTTTACTCTAGTTCTCATAAATCTTCTGGTGTTCTGGACTGTGTGCATTCTGATGTTTTTGGTCCAGTTGATGTTCCTTCTTTATCTAAGTCAAGATACTACGTATCATTCATTGATGATTATTCGAGAAGGGTATTTGTATATTTTTTGAAAAATAAATCAGAAGTGTTCAGTCGATTTAAAGAATTTAAAACTCTTGTGGAAAATCAGACTGGTAGAAAACTAAAATGCTTGAGAACAGATAACAGTGGTGAATATTGCAATGCAGATTTTGATAAGTATTGTGTAGACCATGGAATTAAAAGGCATAAAACTACACCTTATACTCCACAACAGAATGGAGTTGCTGAAAGGTTAAATCGATCGTTGATGGAGAAAGCAAGAAGTATGTTGAGTTATGCTGGTCTTGAATAGAAGTTCTGGGCTGAGGCAGTTGCTACAGCTTGTTACTTGCTGAATCGTTCTCCTACATCAGCGTTGGTTGATAAGACACCTATGGAAGCATGGTCTGGTAAGAAGCCCTCTCTAAGACATATTCGAGTCTTTGGCTGTGAGGCATATGCTCATATTCCTGAAGTTAAAAGATCTAAGTTGGATAACAAGGCAGTTAAATGTATCTTTGTTGGCTATGGAGTTGGTATTAAAGGATACAAGCTTTGGAATCCTGAAACTGAAAAGGTAATCTACAGCAGGAATGTAATTTTCAGAGAGCTAAAACCATTGGTTGTTGATCCTCAGCCAGAAAAGACAGAAGAAAAGAAAGAAAAGAGTGTTGTGAATGTTCCTCTGACCCCTGTAAAAGAGGAACAACAAACACCATGTGTAGATGGTTCAGATGAGAGTTCAAGTAGCTCTGAAGATTCTGATCCAGAGCAAGAACCTGAACCTGCACCTCAACCTTTGAGGAGATCTACACGTGAAAGAAGACAACCAGATAGGTATGGATTTTCAGTACTTGATTCAACTTGTGCCTATGATTTACTTACTGATACTGATGAACCTAGGACTGTGAAAGAAGCTATTAGTGGACCTAATTCAGATTCTTGGTTGAAAGCCATGCATAGTGAAATGACATCATTGGAGAAGAATGGAACTTGGGATCTGGTGCCCTTGCCTGAAGGAAGAAAACCTGTAGGTTGTAAGTGGGTATTTAAGAAGAAATACAATCCAGATGGTAGTATTGAGAAGTACAAGGCAAGACTGGTTGCTAAGGGGTATTCCCAAAGGGAAGGTATTGATTATGGAGAAATTTTCTCTCCTGTAGCTAAGCTAACATCCATTAGATTTCTGTTGTCACTTGCAGTAGCATATGATTTTGAAATTGAGCAGATGGATGTGACAACAGCGTTTCTTCATGGAGACCTTGAAGAAGAAATTTATATGTCCCAGCCAGAGCATTTTGTGGAAAAAGGTAAAGAACATCTGGTATGTAAACTTAAAAAGTCTCTTTATGGTTTGAAACAGTCTCCCAGAATGTGGTATCAAAAGTTTGATACGTATGTTTTATCCTTGGGGTATGTGAGATCTAAATTTGATCATTGTGTCTATTATAAAACTGAAGGTGATCGGATTCTTATAATTGCACTATATGTGGATGATATGTTGTTCATTGGCAATGGTAAGGGGATGATCTCAGAGTTAAAATCTTAGTTGTCCTTGAAATTTGAAATGAAAAATTTGGGGGCAGCAAAGTACATTCTGGGAATGGAGATCAAAAGGGACAGATCTAAGAGAAAAATTTGGCTAAGCCGGAGGAAGTATATTACCAATGTTCTTGATAAATTTCATATGTCTGATTCTAAACAGTTAGTTGTTCCAGTTTTGTAGGGAACGAAATTATCTATTGAAGATTGTCCAGAATCTTCAAATGATATTGATGACATGAAGAGAGTACCTTATGCAAGTGCTGTTGGCAGTTTAATGTATGCAATGGTCTGTACTAGACCAGACATTGCCCAAGCAGTGGGAGTTTTGAGCCGGTTTATGGCGAATCCGGGCAGATCACATTGGGATGCTGTGAAAAGAGTTATGAGGTATTTGAAGGGAACTTCTGACTATGCTATTTGCTATCATGGAAACTCAGAAGGGTCTAAGAGATCTATCAGCATTCAGGGATATGTTGATTCTGATTGGGCAGGGGACATTGACAGTAGGAGATCCACCAGTGGATACGTGTTCATGTTACATGGTGGTGCTATCAGTTGGATGAGCAAGCGACAGGCTGTAGTCACGTTGTCCACAACAGAGGCAGAGTACATGGCAGCTACTCGTGCATGCCAAGAAGCCGTTTGGTTGAAAAGGTTGTGTTCTGATGTTGGTTTTAATGCAGGGAAAATTCAAATTCACTGACAGTCAAAGTGCCATTTGTTTGGCAAAGAATCCTACATTTCATGCTAGGACAAAACATATTGATGTCCAATATCACTTTGTTCGTGATATGGTGGAAGACAGGAAGGTGAAGCTAGAAAAAGTTGACACTTTGGAAAATGTTGCTGATGCCTTAACTAAACCAGTGAACACAGCCAAGTTCAAATGGTGCTCAGATGAAATGGGTCTTCGGGCCCATAGTTCTCAATAATCGAATGAGGACTAAGAGGTAGTAGTAATGTCTTCAACAAGTGGGAGATTGAAGAGAACTTGTGTCTCAAATTACTACTTGAACCTCTTAGTTAAACCCATGCATTGAATCTCTTCATTGAACTTAATGTTTGAACCTCTTTGTTGAACCTCTTCCTTGAACCTTTCTGGAGTTCATTTGGTAGGTTCAATGAATTTAGTTCAACTGTTCCTTGGTTCATTGGTTCGAGGATATGCGATGTTGGCATCGCTATGACGAAGTACTATCGGCAAGACCGTGTTGAAGACCATTGGCATCGGTGAGACAAGGGCCGTTGGAATAAGCATCGAAGGTTTGTCCGATGCTGAGTGTCACCCCGATGGAAGCGTTCAACCGTCGGCAAGACAAGGCCTATCGGCCAAACTTTGTGGAGTTACTCCAACAGGAGTAGTCACTCCGACGAAGGTTACGGGTTGGTCGTCAGTGAGACAATGCCTATCGGCCAAGCTATGTGGAGTTACTCCGACAAGAGTAGTCACTCCGATGACTTATACCTATCGGCGGGAGTCTGAGGTTCGGTGTGACTTTTGAGGTCTTGTCCGATATGGGTTGTTACACCGATGGCCTAAAGGTTGTGAGCCGATGTACTGCAGTCATTCCGATGGAGGTATTGGTGAGACGAAGCACTGTCGGAGCGGGAGATAATTCTTGTGCCGATGGTGAAAGTTATTCCGATGGTAACCTTGGTGATCAGGGAGACTGTGCTCATCGGTGGAAGGTGATGTCTGAGGGCCGATGGGAGTTGTTATGCCGATGGACTTGGAGGCTTGGAGGCTTGGTATTGTCGACAACAAAATTGCTGACAATAGCCTTTCGTTTGTTGGCGGTTATAAACTGCGAAGTCATCGGCGACTTGGTACATGTGCGACTAAATGTCTCACTGAAATATGAACCATTGCGACGGTTAGATGGTAGTGACGCCTAAGGAATTTGTTCTATCAGTTAGAGCAGAAGTGTGTAATGACTTCTGTTCTTGCAGACTGGAAATAGAATGATAAGTCTACAGGTGTCGTTGGTATTAAAATGATGAGACTTGAATAAAGGTTCGTTAAGTAAATGGACAGTGTAGCGAACTGTGTATGAGGTCGAGAATCAAACACCAGAGAAAGAAGCTGAGTTCTTTATTGTAACTGTATATCTTACTGTAATAAAGATTGCTTTTCTTGTGGTGGTGGGTTTTTTACCCGTAAGGGTTTTCCCACGTAATTTTGTGTGTCTGTGTTCTGAATATTGTCTATTTTGGTTTCTCTTGTGTATTCATCTGTTATTGAAATTTAAAAAGTGACTGGTCTACACTGTCCCCTGGGAATTAACATTAGGGAAGCTGTTTTCCGCACCTCTGCTTTCCTTACAGAGCTTGCTTTGGAGTGGAGGGCCTATAAAGCTTTGTATCAAGGAGTTGGAGCTTCCTTTGGGTTGGAGCCCATAAAACTTTGTATTAAGGAGTTGATGCTTCCTTTGGGTTGATGCCCATAAAATTCATTGTAAATCTATTTTTATTTGTGAGGTTGGATTTGTCCAATGGATCCAGGTAGCTTTCTCACCGTGGTTTTTCCCATCCTGGGTTTCCACGTAAATTTGGTGTTATGTGCTTATGTGTTCTTTTGTTTCTCATTGTTTAAATGTTTACATTTGACTGAATTCAACAGAAGAGTAAAAATATTAGTATATATCGATTCACCCCCCCTCTCAGTATATCTGTGTGTTCAACAAATATCCAATGCCACTTTAAGAAGACATGGATCGAGTCTATTGAAGTGTGTGAACTTGACATCAATTTTCATGTATAGCTCTTGAAGCTTCTTCTATACCATCTTGAATTTTACCATTTTCTTCTTGAAGTCTTCACAAGAGACTCATACTCTCACCAGGCAATTAACTAACACTATAGGAAAATTTGGATCCTTGGGAGATTCCTTTTTACCATCTCTTGGAAATGGTCTTTCAAAACCTATAATCATTGAGCATATTGATCTTTGTCATAAAAGGAACATCTCGACTTCTCCAAAAAAAACTTTCATAGTGTCAAACACACCCTAAAGCATGGATTGTGCCTTTTATATTTATTCTAAACACTATTCAAAATCTTCGTGTGAAATCTAGAAGTCAATTTCCATTTTTGGTGCACATTGGGCTCTTGGTCACTTAACACACCTTCTTCTACCAAATATTGAAAATTTATTTCTTCCATCCGAACTATCTAATGAGAAATAATTTTGATTGTCTCTGATTCATTTTTTAGACTTCACATTAATTTCTTGATATCCTTCAATTCATTTGATAATGCCATAGTATTGTTGACAATATCTTGCATTATTTGGTTGCCCTAAAGTTATCACTATGTATTCCATGCATGGATGACCCTCATAATATTTCCTAGTTCACCTGCAACTGGTATTTCCTTCTTGGTGCTTTAAACATGTTGTGGAATTGTATGTCTAAAGAATATAACCAATAGGACCAACCAAATATTCAATTTATGTCATAAGATGAGATACTTTATCCTTCAATTCCTCCTTTGTGGACTTATCCTTATCCATTTTTTGTATTATCCAATTAATTGATGATTTAGAAATCTACTTCCCTTCTTCCCTAGATGGCCTTCCCAAGGAGACTATGGTCAACGTATAGTCTAAAGGCTACATTTTATTTCTAGAATATTTGACACTGGTGTTATAATGTGTTCTTGTTTATTACCTTGACTATCAATTATGATTGTGTTGCAAGTATGACCCTAAACGGTGTTGTCATTGATGTCAACATACTCATGTTGCATTGATGTCAAGAATTGGATGAGTTATGTGCTGAGAATATTGAGAAAATTAGCCCCATCAAAAATAGAGAAGAACAGTGAAGGCAGTGAGGTTCTATGAAGCAAAGATCCCAAATAGTTGAAGATCAAAGTATGCGCATCAAAGGGTTTGTAGATATGTGTCTGAAGGTTGTCCAATCAAGATTTCAAAGGTCTACATGAAGATCTGAAGAAGTTATGGGTATATGAGTAGAACTTGTTCTGGTAGATGTTCAGTGGTGACAGAGTGTCACAAATAGGTCCGGTGAGATCCAAAAATGCAATGTCATGCTCTGTGGACCTGGTGGCATGTTTGGGAAGCTAATTTGAATTAACAACTTGATTGGTTTGTGGTTTGGAGGTCCGTAAGTGATCCTTCTAGTGTGACAGTGATGGTCGGCTGTGTTCTTGAGATTCCAGATGAATATGCAAATGATTACAGTAAGCAGAAGTGGTGTGGATGTTCTTGGTGATTCAAGAAAGCTTGTGAAAGTCTCCATATTGTGTCTAGTTCATGTTGGTGGTCCGCATTGAAGATTGAGCTTATAATTGAAGATTTACCTTTGGGTAATGGTGTTCTTCCTAGTCCTGGCTGACCGGATGATTTGCACATGTTGTGGATAATCTTAAAGATGTTTTGCGAAGCATGGCATTTTCCTCGAACAAGATTGAAGTTCCAGCTATGCGTGGCTGACAGTATAGTAATGTGCATGAAGTTTTTGTAATGAGTCAAGTTGCATTTTTTTGTAATTGCTCTGTAATAAAATAAGTGTATGTAGTGCCAACTTTGATGATTATTCCAAAGTCGATGTCATGTATAAATAAGAGTTGCGAGGTTCAAATGTATCCATGTGGTCATGATGAGAAGGTGGTAAGGAGAGGAGCAAAAAGTAGAGCAGAGGTGTTGAGCTTTAATGGAACTGACTCAAGCATAGTGAAGATGCTAACTTTCAGTTCAAGTTTGTAATACTTATTCTCTTCTGTAGATAGTGTGTCTCTTGTAGGCAGTGGGCCTCTTGTGAGCAATGTGCTCGGGTAGTGAGCCCTAATTGGCAGGTGCCCTTTCATTCTTCATATTCTTTTAACAAAGAATATAATCTTGGGTTAGTCACCCCGTGGTTTTTCCCTTAACCGGGTTTTCCACATCAAAATCTTGGTGTTATTTGTGTTAAGTTTATTTCTGCTCTTGAATTATTGCATTATGCTTCCATGATTGAATCTTTGATATAATGTTGAAATATAAGAAGGTTTTAAATAAATAAGTAACAGAATTTTTGTGACAACTGATTCACCCCCCTCTCAGTTGTCTATCCTCAAATCAACAATTGATATCAGAGCAGGTTGCTCTAAAAGAAGTTTAACCACTTGAGGAGATCCAGGATGTCATCCTACAAAAAGGATAGTCCAAGGTTTGATGGAACAAACTACACTCTTTGGAAAAGCCGCATGGAATGTCACTTGCAATGCATGGGAGAGTAGTATTGGAACATGACTACAATTGAGTATATTCCTCCAAAGAATGGTCTGACAACTCTAGATGAAATTAAAGATGCTAAAAATAATCTTCGAGCTAAAGAAGCCCTACTAAGTGCCTTGTCTGATTCAGAACTGACAAATGTTATGGGATTGAAAATTGCTTATGAAATTTGGATAAAGATGGAGATTCTGTACGAAGGAGACAAATATGTTAAATGTGCAAAGTTACAAAGTCTAAAAGGGAAGTTTGAAAGCCTGAAGATGAGTGAAGATGAAAATATCACTACATTTATGCCAAGGGTAAATGAGCTTGTCTGTGGCATTAGATGTGCTGGTGGAACATTCGATGAAGATGAGATTGTTGCCAAAGTTCTCAGATCCTTACCTCCTGCTTACAAACACAAGGTTGCTGCTATTAAGGAATTCAAATCATTATCAAACATTACTAGGGATCAATTGGTTGGAAAGTTAGCTGCATTTGAATTGGCTGAGTTTGGAGATGCACCTCCCAAGACTGAATATGCATTCAAAGCTAGTTTGTCTGCAAAAGGCAAACAAAGATATGATCTAGGAGAAAATTCCTTAAAGAAATCAACATGGTATGATAAAGCAAGAAAGGATCTAGAAGAAGATGAGTCAGAAGCTGCACAACTTGAAGCCCTTATTGTTAAGAGATTGCCAAGAGGATCAGGTAAGTATGAAGGAAAACTGCCCTTCAAATGTTTCAATTGCAACAAGATTGGTCATTTTGCCTCAAGGTGTCCAGAAAGATTTTCAAGGCCTAACCCTAATAGATCAAGATTTCAAAAAAAGTGTTACTATGTTCAAGAAGATGATGATGAAGGAGTAACAGATGATGAATCTGAGATAGGAACCAAATTTGGAAGTGACTGGGTGTTTATTGCCATTAAGGAAGAAGATCCAATGCCTATTGAATCTGCCAATCATAAGATAGAAAGGGCTCGGGCTGCTCAAGTTGAAGAAAAGGATGAATGGGTCATTGATAGTGGATGCTCTCACCATATGATTGGTGACAAGAATAAGTTCATAAACCTAGAAAGATATGAAGGTGGAGTTGTAAAATTTAGAGATAATTCTACTGGCAGAATTAAAGGCAGCGGAACCATTTCTTTTGATGGAAAGAACAAAAATGGTGATGTTCTATATGTTAAGGGTTTAAAGCATAATCTTCTCAGTGTTGGGCAGCTGGTAGACAAAGGTTATGATCTCTGATTCAAAAATAGAAAATGCAAGATCTTTGAAAGCTCTGGAACTGAGATTGCATCCAGTACTCAGACAAAAGGTAACATCTTTCACTTGGTTGGTACTGGCAAAAGTTGCTTATTTGTTCAAATTGATCAATGTTGGTTGTGGCATAGGAGAATGTGTCATGTGAATTTTGATAATATCATTAAGATAAGCAACACCCAGGCTATAAGAGATCTTCCAAGATTGGTGAAAGCTAATAGCTTGTGCAAGGAATGTCAGTTAGGTAAGAAGAATAGAGTCTCATTCAAAAGTAAGGAACATTCTTCAACTAGATTGTTGGACTTGGTGCACACTGATCTATGTGGTCCGACAAGAATCAAGAGTCTACAAGGAGATAGATATTTCATGTTGTTGATTGATGACCACTCCCGGATGATGTGGGTAACTTTCTTGAAAGAAAAATCTGAAGCACTTGAGAAGTTCAAAATATTCAAGGCTATGGTAGAAAATGAAACTGGCATAAAAATAAAATGCCTCAGATCTGATAGAGGTGGAGAATTCACATCCAGAGAGTTCATTGAATTATGTGAGAAACATGGGATAAAAAGATAGTTATCCACTCCAAGGACTCCACAGCAAAATCGAGTAGTGCAGAGAAAGAATCAGACCATCCAGGAAGCTTCTAGGACCATGATGATGGAAGAAAATGTTCCTCGGATCTATTGGAGAGAAGTTGTGAGCACAGCTGTTTATACTCTTAACTGGGTACAAATCAGAGGCAAAACTGGTAAGACTCCTTATGAACTTTGGTTTGGCATCACTCCTACTGTGAAGTATTTCAGAGTCTTTGGTAGCAAATGCGAAATCAAAAGAGATGAAGACCTTGGCAAGTTTGATGCTAGAAGTGATGAAGGAATATTCCTAGGTTATTCTACTCAAAGCAAAGCTTACCAGTGCTATAACAAGAGATTAAGGAAGATTGTGGAAAGCACAAATGTGAAAGTTGATGAAGGCATGGAAAATCCCTCAAGGTACTATGAGTATGAAGTTGATGATCAAAATGATATCTCAGACCAAGAAGAACAAGTCCAAACCCCAGTCCAAATTCATATTGATCCATAGAATCCAGAAACACAAGAAGAAGAAACAAGCTTGAATGAACCTGTCCAAGAATTAGAAGTGCAAGTGTTCCCAAAACTCCCAGGTATGTAAGACTAAATCATTCTGAAGACAGATCATAGGAGATAGAAGCAAAGGTGTTCAAACAAGAAGAAATATTGCTCAAGATTTAGTGAAGTATTGTCTGATTTCAAAAGTTGAACCAAAAATAGTAAGTGAAGCATGCAATGATGAAAGTTGGGTTAAAGCAATGAAGGAGGAATTGATGCAGATTGAAAAGAATCACACTTGGGATTTTGTTCCCAGACCTAAGGACAAAAATGTGATTGGGACTAAGTGGGTCTTCCAGAACAAACTAAATGAAGATGGTGAGGTAATAAGAAACAAAGCCAGATTGGTCTGTAAAGGTTATTCTCAAGTAGGAGTTGACTATGAAGAGACTTTTGCTCCAGTGGCAAGGATTGAAGCAGTCAGACTATTTCTTGCCTTTTCAGCCTTTAAAGATTTCAAGGTATATCAGATGGATGTCAAGTCTGCTTTCCTAAATGGTGATTTAGAAGAAGAAGTATACATTGAGCAACCGGATGATTTCAACTATCTGATATTGAAGATATGGTCTGCAAATTAAAGAAGGCATTGTATGGACTCAAACAAGCCCCAAGAGCCTAGTATGAAAGGTTGGACAAACATCTTCTAAAAATTGGTTTCAACAAAGGTACTATTGACAGTAATCTATATTTTAAGATTAATCATGAAAATATCTTGATTGTTGAAGTATTTGTTGATGATATTATTTTTGGAGGAAAGGATAGTATGTGAAAAACTTTTGCAAATCAAATGAAAAGTGAATTTGAGATGTCCATGTTTGGTGAAATGAATTTCTTCTTGGGTCTGCAAATCACTCAAACAAAGAAAGGAATCTTCATATCTCAGACCAAATATGTGAAAGAATTATTGAAAAAAATTGGGATGGAGGATTCAAAGCCAATGAATACTCCCATGGCTACTGGATGTAAGTTGAGTAAAGATGTTGAATCTCCTAAAGCTGATCAGAAAACATATAGGTGTATGATTGGAGGATTGCTCTACCTAACTCAAACTAGACCTAACATTATGAATGTTGTTGGTCTTGTTGCCAGATTTCAAGTTGATCCTAGAGAATCTCATGCCATGTCAATCAAGAGAATTCTCAGATATTTGAAGGGAACAGTTGAGTATGGATTGTGGCATCCCAAGGATCATGATTTCTCTCTTCATGCTTATACTAATGCTGATTGGGCAGGTGATGTGGATGACCAGAAGAGTATCAGTGGTGGTGCATTCTTTTTAGGGAAAAGATTGGTTTCTTGGCTAAGCAAGAAACAAGAGGCAATATCTCTGTCTACTGCAGAAGTAGAGTATATTGCAACAGCGAGTAGTTGCACTCAAGTATTGTGGATGAAGCAAATGTTAAGAGACATCAGAGTGGAGTATGAAGAACCTATCACAATCTTTTGCGATAACTCAAGTACAATAAATATATCCAAAAATCCAGTGTTGCATTCAAAGACAAAACATATATCCATCAAGTTCCACTTTTTAAGAGTGCAGGTGAACAAGAATGAAGTTAGATTGGAGTTTGTGCCCTTAAAGGATTAGATTGCACACATTTTTACCAAACCTCTACCTAAGGACACTTTTGAGTATCTCAGGGAGAAGTTAGGGGTTATTACCCCTCCGGTTTTGAATTAAGGTGCACTGATGTGCATCTGTCCGGTGGATCTCATAGTCATATGTTATTATCTAGATTGATGCTAGGTGGCTGCTACTCAGGGGGAGTAGTCAGTATGATTCTGACGCATGAGAAGTGGTTGCAAGTATGTGCCCTTTTCCATTGATGTCAAAGGGAGAGAGAAGACATGTGAAAAACAAATAGTAGTTACTGATCAAAGGGGGAGCAATAGAGGAAGAGAAGAAATGTGAATGATTGCTGATGATAGGGGGAGCTATGTTAGTCAGTAAGAAGAAGTTCTTGTCTTGATGGTTAAAACCATTTTTCACATCATATGTTGCCATTAATGACAAAGGGGGATATTGTTGCAAGTATGACCCTAAATGGTGTTGTCATTGATGTCAACATACTCCTGTTGCATTGATGTCAAGAATTGGATGAGTTATGTGCTGAGAATATTGAGAAAATTAGCCCCATCAGAAATAGAGAAGAACAGTGAAGACAGTGAGGTCCTATGAAGCAAAGATCCCAAATAGTTGAAGATCAGAGTATGCACATCAAAGGGTTTGTAGATATATGTCTGAAGGTTGTCCAGTCAAGATTTTAGAGGTCCGCATGAAGATCTAAAGAAGTTATGGGTATATGAGTAGAACTTGTTCCGACAGCTGTTCAGTGGTGACAGAGTGGCACAAATAGGTCCAGTGAGATCCAGAAATGCAATGTCATGCTCTGTGGACCTGGTGGCATGTTTGAGAAGCTAATTTGAATTAACAACTTGATTGGTCTGTGGTTTGGAGGTCCGTAAGTGATCCTTCTAGTGTGACAGTGATGATCAGCTATGTTCTTGAGATTCTGGATGAAGATACAAATGATTATAGTAAGCATAAGTGGTGCGGATGTTCTTGGTGATTCAAGAAAGCTTGTGAAGGTCTCCATATTGTGTCTAGTTTGTGTTGGTGGTCTACATTGAAGATTAAGCTTGTAATTGAAGATTTACCTTTGGGTAGTCATGTTCTTCCCAGTCCTAGCCGACTGGATGATTTGCACATGTTGCGGATAATCTTAAAGATGTTTTGCGAAGCATGGCATTTTCCTCGAAAAAGATTGAAGTTCCAGCTATGCGTGGCTGACAGTATAGTAATGTGCATGAAGTTTTTGTAATGAGTCAAGTTGCATTTTTTTGTAATTGCTCTGTAATAAAATAAGTGTATGTAGTGCCAACTTTGATGATTATTCCAAAGTCGATGTCATGTATAAATAAGAGTTGCGAGGTTCAAATGTATCCATGTGGTCATGATGAGAAGGTGGTAAGGAGAGGAGCGAAAAGCAGAGCAGAGGTGTTGAGCTTTAATGGAACTGACTCAAGCATAGTGAAGATGCTAACTTTTAGTTCAAGTTTGTAATACTTATTCTCTTTTGTAGACAGTGTGTCTCTTGTAGGCAGTGGGCCTCTTGTGAGCAGTGTGCTCGGACAGTGAGCCCTAATTGGCAGGTGCCATTTCATTCTTCATATTCTTTTAATAGAGAATATAATCTTGGGTTAGTCACCCTATGGTTTTTCCCTTAATCGGGTTTTCTAGGTCAAAATCTTGGTGTTATTTGTGTTAAGTTTATTTCTGCTCTTGAATTATTGCAGTATGCTTCCATGATTGAATCTTTGATATGCTGTTGAAATATAAGAAGGTTTTAAATAAATAAGGAACACAATTTTTGTGACAACTGATTCACCCCCCCTCTCAATTGTCTGTCCTCAAATCAACAGATTGAATATCTTATCTTTCTTTGGAGGAGCTAGCTTTGAGAACATGGTAGCTAATTGAGTGAGATCAATTTAGTAATCCTTTTCCTCTTCTGAATTATTTTTGTTTAGGGTAAAATTGGATTTTGTTAATCTTTTGTTGTTTAGATGTTAAAATCTGCCTCTCCACTAAACATTGAAGGATCTAGGGTCGAGTGGCGAGCACTATCATACCCTAGGTCACTTTTAGATGTTGGGAAATTTGGATTAGGGAATTAATTATCAATTTTTCCTTCTCTTATGTCCAATTGACCATTAAAACACTAATTATGCAAATACAACAACAAATTAAGGAATTACGAAAAAAGCTCTTGCAGACGGGAGTAAAATACTGAATTACAGAATACCTATTTTCAGGATTCCAAAGCGGAACAGTCGGGGACACTGGAGCGGACACCCAAGTCCAAGGTACCTACTTTTTCAAGGAATTTGGACCTCCTTCAAACACTGATCAGCCCTATAACTTCTATTTTCTGAAATATGTCTGTGGAGGACACTGGAGCGAGCACCCTAGTCCTGGAAGTGCTCCTTTGTCTAACTTTTCTTTAGATCTTGAATCCCTGATGCCTTCCAAGCCTTCCTACAACTCCACTTTTCCCGGATGCAACACCTATAACCTGCACTCACAAGACTTGGTTTGGGGATTGTGGTGTTTAGAGGTTTGCCCAGTCAAACCCCGAAGGACACTTAAGTCTCTGAACATCATTGTCAGATAAAGAGGGCATGCCCTTGTGAGGTAGAGAGCAAAAACCAAACGAATCAATGATAAAAACACAATGATATGTCACCTTGTAGTGAAACTCTCATGGAGGAAGATTCTCTTCATGCCATGAGGAGATTGATGCTCAAATCTACAAATATCAACACACAAAACATACAAGTCTACTCTTGCCACACAATAGAAGCCTTGAATCACCTTGAGAATGCTTAAAGTTCACAATGATCATCTAATAATGCTCTAGTCTAAAAATAAATGCCTACACATGCTTATATATGCATCTACAAGCACTCTCACCAAGATATTTGAAATTTAAACTTACCGTGTCGGCAAAGGGACCTAATAACGGTCACTAACTGACACCCAGAAATTGGGGTTGCCCCAAAATAGGGAAAGAGTAGGGCGCGGGCGCCTAAGTCCTCCCTCCTATTTTGGGTAGGGTACCACTCAAGGGGTCCTCCTAGGTCCCATTTGTCATGTTACCCAGGTCTCATTCCATCGGGATGCCAAAATATGAACTAAGATGTCTTAAATGCACAATAAAGACCCGAGAGCTAAACCTTATGAGGGAAAAGCCCCCAAGGGGACATTTTCTGACGTTACATTTAGCCCGCACTTTAATGTATATATAAATGCAAGGCCAATACATGCATTAAAGTAAGGTCACAAACACAACAAACACATCAAACATGGAGAAGACACGCCAATCACATAGAAAATAGTAACAGGCACACAAAACACGGAGAAGACAGTTACAGTCATGTAGAACACGGAACAGACAGTCAATGCATAGAAGACACATTAATGCATGGAAGATAGAAATGATATCTTTTCTTTTCTTTTTCTTATATATATGAAATGCAAATGCATGTACTGAAAAGTAAACAAACCTCCCATAATACACGATGCTCTCCCATAGAGCGCAGGTCTCTATATATATGGGGCAACACACACACAAGACACACAAAACCTCACAAAATGCATGAAGAACTACTTAATAGCGTTGGTCACTACATATGGGGAAACAAACACTCCACACAAAACAAGCACGCCAAAACACACACACTTGAAGACATAGAGAAAACACGGCAGACAAGCGATGGTGTGTTCCCTATTTCTAGGCTCATCACCATCTCAGGCACATTACAGGCACACACCGACGATTGAGCTTTGCCACAACAATCACTGAAAACATGCTTAAGCATTGAGTTAGTCACATAACCACTCCCTGCCTCCATAGAGGACTTTTTGAAAAATGCAACCCCACCCGCGTCATGGAGTTGCCTTACAGTGAAAAGGAAGCATGGCATACCACCCCACCCACGTAAGGAAGATGCCTTACAGTGAAAAAGAGATATGAGCTCAAAAGTATACAACCCCACCCACATCATGGAGATGCCTTACAGTGAAAAGGAGGTATACACAATAGATAGATTGGTTGATTGAAAACAAACTCGGGATGCAGGAAGTATTCATCATACTAGCCTACACCTAAGGACAAGAACATTGCTAACATCTATAATAGAGAGCTTACCTTATATGCCCCCACCTTAAGGTGGTTGATATCATGCATCGATATCAAGAAGATTAAGGTAGGAAGAAAACACACAAGGGAACACTGACTTTCGTAAAGCCCATGCCCCCCAGAGGTGACATGTATTTTACGAATGCCAAATGTTCCCACAAACACATCCCTACAAGAAACATGTTAATGTCTACAACATCATGATAAACAACAACATCAATGCATATGATTAACCATACAAAGAGCCAAGGTTATACAACGAATTCGGAGTTCGAGGATAACTGTAGGGCTATATCATGAAGCTCTCTGAATCGAGTACTACCAAGGCCAAATTCAAAGGCAAACAAAGGTACATAGAGCAGCAATATTGTTAAGGTTTGTAAATGCGATAGAAACATCATAAAATTCACTACGTGGAAAGCACTAGTGCTTCCACTAGCCAAGCGTCAGATAAAATATACAACCCCATTGTCATATTAGGAACTAAGTCCATTTTTTTTATTGTTCTCGAAAGGGACACTAGGTCCGAATCAGTATAAATGTTTGTCATCATCCACTTGCTAGATGGAAACACTAGAGGAAGGGAAACAATAAATAAGAGAGGAGAAACAAGTGTCTTTGGGACAATCACATAGGAGAGTGCCCCCTGTTGGTGCCTACATGAATATTCAGGTTTCAAGCATTTAAATCTGTAGGCCCCTTCATAAAAATCCAAAAAAATCTAAGTCTTTTGGCCTTTGTAGTTGAAAAGTGCAAAAAATAGTTTTAAATGCATGTATCTTTGTATATACAAAGGGGTTTGTATGTACAAATGCAAATATACATTGGTGGGCTTGCAGAAATTTCAATCGGCCTTTGAAAATGGTGAAAAAATGGTTGTATGCATCTTTGTATGCATACCGGGTTTGCATGTATA
This sequence comes from Cunninghamia lanceolata, assembly GCA_027924645.1. Taxonomy (NCBI): domain Eukaryota; kingdom Viridiplantae; phylum Streptophyta; class Pinopsida; order Cupressales; family Cupressaceae; genus Cunninghamia; species Cunninghamia lanceolata. Next base: position 1,613,030 of record BSBN01000346.1, read on the forward strand.
TTGAGGAATCTACCACAGATTCCCAGAATATTCTGTGCTTGTACATCGGGTTTGCTTGTATATCGGGTATGTATATTGCGATATACAACGGAAAGATACATTGGAAATATACAAGGGTGGAATATACATTGAAGATTCCTAGAATATTCCGCAGTTGTATCGAGCAAGATTGTATGCATGTTTTGTTGTATGTTCAACATACAACATGAAGATACATTGCGGATCTCAAAAAAGGTTCAAATCGGGCTAAAGTAGTGGTCAGGTCTGCAGATATGTGCAAGCAGGATTGAATGTATATTCGGCATGCAAAGTAAAGATATACAAAGTAGCTGGCATGCATTTGCTACAATGAAAGGGGTTTGTATGTGCGAGATGCAAAGTGCAATATACATTTGCCACATACAACGAAAAGATGCATCAGCCAATGCATATGCAAGAAGAAACATGTACATTTGCAAAGAGATAAGGAGCTTTGTATCTCGTATACAAAGCAAAATGTATATGTGATATGCATTCACCATATACAAAGGAATTGTGCAAAGGGCCAATATACAATGGATGGGGCCCGCGGGTATGTAAAGAGGTTTGTATGTGTTCAACATACAAAGCGGAATGTATATTGAAATATGCAAGCACGATATACATTCTCGAGGTGCATTGGCCGAACCCAACAAGGCATGCATTCCGGTTGATAAAAGTTGAAGTCCGTTGTTTGTATGTATAATCTGCTTGTATGTTTGCATTGTATATGTGACATACATTGGTCATATACAAAGGAAGAACATGCAACCCGAACGTGAAAAGGAAAATGTACTGTGGTGGATAATGGTTTGGCGTCCGTGGCTTGCATGTATGTATGCTTGTATATGTGTGATATACAAAGGGTTAATATGCAAAGAAAGGGCTACAAGCCAGATTTCAGAGGTTTTCAAGTCTGATTGATAAATGCAGTGAAATCCACCTTGTATGTATATTGTGTTTATGTATGCAGTATACAAAGTGATTATACAAGGGGAAGGTACAAGGGCCCGGACCTGATGGCAATTTCAATTTTGTTCTATGATGTTTTTGGGTCCGCCTTGTATGAGGGGCGATTGTATGTACATACAATCCCACATGCACTTTCAGATACAAAAGGAAAAAACACATTAGTTCATCAGCCAGAGACTACATATTGGCCGACCCTTCTTGGGTCATCCCGATGGCCGACAAGGAGATGAAGTGCGCAACAACTGCGGGCAAATCAAATGCTGCCACGTGTCCAGACAGTTGCATGTATATGCATTCTGCATATACAAAGATGTAAAAGGCAATTGAGGTGGAAAAGGCAAAATAAATGTTGCGATGGGAAAAGTCAAATGAGATAAAGTGCCTATGTGGCACGATTCTATTGATCAATGACTTTTCAAGCAATTTCACACCATTGATCTTGGCGATAGGGAGATGATCAACGGCCATGTTTTAAAACTTCAGCGAGGGATTTTCCTATGCATCCACAGTCACACTCTAGGCAGGAAAATTTCTAAGTATGCAGCTGTTGCATTTCCAAGAGGCCGCGAGTAGGTTGGCCATTTATGGCAGCAGTGCAGAGGTATGGGTCTGATTGACCGGCCAACTACCAGGTTTGTGAAGAAAATCTTGAGCAGCTGCACAGTTCCCGATTCCACCTGCTCTTTCCTCTGTTTCTTCTATGTGGAACATTAATTGTTTTGAGCGCCATTCTAATGGTGCAGTGTATCTGGCAGAAATTTTGAAGTGCCATGTAATTATTGTTGGGTACACAGTCTTGCTATAAAAGGCAAACTGTGTTACTCATTTCTGGTTGTTGAAGACTTGGGCTTTTTTTGGGGAAAAAATAACGAAAGACAGAGCATTTTCTTGGTTGTTTTATCTCTGTTGGAGTTTATGAGTTGCATTTGAGTGCATCTTGTACATATGTTCAGTTTTATGTCATTTTATATGAAAAATGCATTATTGCATGTGTTTATCTGTCTGTCTCCATTTGTTGTATGCATTTTCTTCTTTTGAATCTGGTTGCTAAGGGTTTCTCAGATTCAGGGGTATAGATTTCTATATCACATGCTTAATCTCTAACTTCCATTCAAAGAGTGGATTAAATTGTTTTAGTTTGAGTATGGAGAAGATTGTATGTCAGCAAGGATATTTGTAAGCAGAGACAATTAAATACTTATCCTTGGGTGGTGTTTGTAAGGCAAATGCCAGTCCTAACCCCTTGAAACTCGAATGCCAGTTGCAAGTCATTCTCTTGTATACGTCTAGTTGACTCCTTGCCCTGAGATAGGCACCAGTCTGCTTCTTGTGTAGTAGTTATGATCCAAAACCCCCTGTCTTGCATCCAAAACATAAATTCAAATCATTCCATATTTCCAACCTGTTAGTCTGTAGGAGTAGGATTAGGACCCCTGCATACTCTCATCCTAAACCAGTTAGATATGTCCAAGAAAGTTGCCAAATTTGTGATCTATCATTCAAATCTTGGTCCATACATGAGAGTATTCTTCTTGTTGTAAAGCTAAATCTTTCTGTCATAGGGCGAGTCAAATGTCAAATCTTTATCTATAGGGATACCCCCTTGGTGCGGCAGAACCAGAAGTGAAGGGGAGGCAGCTCACGTAACCTCCTATATTAGTTGGCCGAATCTACCTATGCATTGGAACTGGCAAACCCTCTGCTGATTTGGAAGGAAAACCAACACCCCCAAATCACAAACCACGATGCTATGTCTGTCAGACACAACACACAAGAATGAAATCAGAGAGAGAGGCAATATAGAAGAATGATGATACAAATAGAAGAAGGTCACAACAAAGGCTGTCTCCTGGTATCCCGAACCTTACGGGAGACTCTAAGGTTATCCCAGGAGGCCTAAACAACACAACACATCACGGGGGAAGCACATCACGAGAGGGAAAAAGAGTTAGAGATACTTACTTGTAGGGCCCCTGTCGGGCTAGAAGTTGTCTATAAGAAAATCATCATTCTCATCTTCCCACTCCCTAATGATGGTGCATAGTGGGACATAGCCAAATTCATATCTTGTTCATCATGTTGTTCATTGTTAAGATTGTCTTTGTTTGGTTGAATGTTGGGATTAATGTTTTCTTGTTGAGAAGCAAGGTAAGCTCATTGTCTTGCCTTCCTCCTTTTTGCAAGTTGACGTTGTTGTATTTTACGACCTGGTTTTTGTAACATAGGGCTTTGCATTGTCATGGATTTTTGTGTTGTATAGGAGGAAGCACCAAGATTAGAGTTCATTTGTTTAGGTGGAATGTTTTCTTGTTGAAGCTTCCTAGCATATTTATTCTCTATCCTCTTAGTGATGTCTAAATGACTTGAATATGCAAACAAAGGAGGGACACTAAAGGTCTTCTCTTCCTTAGTGAAATCCAAGGTGTGTGAACAATCAATTAAAGGAAGAAGGTTGGTGGGAGGATCTACAAAGGTAAGAATTGGATTATTATTAAATGAATGCTTATTTTCTACCCATGGAATGTTCTTTGTTAAAGGGAGCTCTTCATTTACTAATGCTTCATCTTGGCCAGGGAGAGCAGTGGAATTACTAAAGCTATCCCTAGTCTTCTCATTTGAGTATTCAGTTATAGGGAAAGTAGGATAACTTATGGGGTCGTCATCAACTTTTTCTTTTCTACTCATGGAGAAGAACTCAGTTAAGCTTTCTAAAATCGTAGGATATTCACTTATGAGGGTTAAAAATTGGTCAAAATCAAGGTTTTTGATAAATGCATGCAAAGATACCATTGAAAATGACATGAAGGTGTCATTTCAATGCAAGATCAGATTTTGAAAAAAATTTCCAACTTTACTCAAAAGGCAAGTGCAAAACTATATGCAAAAATGACCTAGATGCTTGATTTTTTGTACTTTTTTCAATGCCAATGAATGGAACAAAAGTTCTTATGAAGATTTTGATCAAGGGAAGAAAGTTATCTATCTAATATCAGTTCAAAATAGAAATATGTTCCTTCCCAACACACTCTTGATGCAAATCCAAGATAATGCCCAGTGAAAATATGTCGAAATAGGCACTTTTTTCAACAAAACTTAATGCAAGAGAGCATAACAAAGGGTGTTGTGAGGAAAATGGTGATGGACAGAAAATAATATCAGTAATAACAGCCACTTATAGCCAAAATATCCAACACAACATGTTTTTAGTGCCACTTAAGGTCAAACCCTATTGAAAATATAGCAAAAATAGGCTATTTTTCATGGTTTTTCAATTCCAAGAACTAGTAAAAAAGGTGTTGTAAGGAATTTTAGGAGTTACAACAAATAATATCAATAATATCAGTCACCTCAATCCATAAAAATGATCACAACACACTTGGAGTGCAAACTAGGTCAAACCCTAGGGCAAAAATAGTCAAAATGTGTAGTTTTTCGCCAAATTTTCACTACAAAGGGTGTTGTGAAGCTTTTTATGAGGGGAAGAAAATTATTACCCTGATAACAGAAAATTAATGCAAAAATACTTTTCACAACACGCCTATGGTGCAAGTTTATGAAGTCGATAAGGCCAAATTTAGTGAAAATCGTTGTTTTTGAAGCCCTAGGTTTGAGCTCTTGGAGAAAAATGCTATGCGAATGTTTTGAAGTCTAATTTTTTCTAGAAATTACATACTATAAGATTTGAAAATGATTTTCAAGCTCAAACATGCAAAATGCCCATGCAAATTTAATGAAAATGCACCAAAATTGCTAGTTTTTGTTGAAATTTTCAATGCAAAATTACAAATAATTTAAATTCAAATTCAAATTCATACTAAAATGCAAGACTACAGCCAAATACAAATTTGAATGAGCATCTAAAATTAGTAGAAAAATTTGATAAAATATTTTTCCTACAAACTCTAAATTTTGGAATTACCAAGTTATATAAAATTGTCAAAATTTCCACAAAACCCTAGCAATTAAATGATGAAAATGCAAAGAAAGATTTTAAATTTTTGGATTTTTTTGTAGCTTATATCAAATTTGATGCAAAAATCATGAATTAGGAAAATTTAAGAAGAATTGATACAATTTAGTGAGCCCAACAATGCAATTTTTTTGTATTTTTCCAATTTTTCAATTTTTTTTTAATTTTCCCAATGCAATAAAGTAAAATGCCTATATGAATGAATGAAATCACACCAAATCTATAGAAAAACACTCAACAAGTTGCAATTTAAGTTCAAAAACACGGGTTCACCAAAATGTTTAGGGTAAAATTGGATTTTTTTAATCTTTTGTTGTTTAGATGTTAAAATCTGCCTCTCCACTAAACATTGAAGGATCTAGGGTTGATTGGTGAGAACTATCATACCCTAGGTCATTTTCAGATGTTAGTAAATTTAGATTAGGGAATTAATTATCAATTTTTCCTTCTCTTATGTCTAATTGACCATTAAAACCCTAATTATGCAAATACGACAACAAATTAAGGAATTATAGAAAAAGCTCTTGCAGACGGGAGTAAAATATTGAATTATAGAAACCTGTTTTTGGGGTTCCAAAATGGAACAATCAGGGACACTGGAGCGAGCACCCAAGTCCAAGGTACCTACTTTTTCAGGGAATCTGGACCTCCTTCGAACACTGATCAACCCTGTAACTTCTATTTTCTAAAATCTATCTGTAGAGGACACTAGAGTGAGCGCCCTAGTCCTGGAAGTGCTCCTTTGTCTGAATTTTCTTCAGATCCTGAATCCCTGATGCCTTCCAAGCCTTCCTGCAACTTCACTTTTCCCGGATGCGACACCTGTAACCTGCAATCACAAGACTTGGTTTGTGGGTTGTGGTGTTTAGAGGTTTGCCTTAGTCAAACCCCAGAGGACACTTAAGTCTCTGAACACCATTGTCAGATAAAGAGGGCGTGCCCTTGTGAGGCAGAGACCAAAAACCAAAGGAATCAATGATAAAAACACAATGATATGTCACCTTGTAGTGAAGCTCTCATGGAGGAAGATGCTCTTCATGCCATGAGGAGATTGATGCTCAAATCTACAAATATCAACACACAAAACATACAAGTCTGCTCTTGCCACACAATAGAAGCCTTGAATCACCTTGAGAATGCTTAGAGTTCACAATGATCATCTAATAATGCTCTAGTCTACAGATGAATGCCTACACATGCTTATATATACATCTACAAGCACTCTCGCCAAGATATTTGAAATTCAAGCTTACCATGTCGACAAAGGGACCTAATAACGGTCACTAACTGACACCCAGAAATTGGGGCTGCCCCAAAATAGGGCAGGACTAGGGCGCGGCCGCCCAATTCCTCCCCCTATTTTGGGCAGGGTATCGCTCAAGGGGTCCTCCTAGGTCCCATTTGTCATGTTACCGAGGTCTCATTCCATCGGGATGCCAAAATATGAACTAAGATGTCCTAAATGCACACTAAAGACCTAGGAGCTAAACCTTATGAGGGAAAAGCCCCCAAGGGGACATTTTTCGATGTTACAATTTGATCAAAACATGGTATCTAATTGAGTGAGATCATGGTAGCTAATTGAGTAAGACCATGAAAGATGAGTACACTGATCAACATTAGCATCAAAGTATTCTCTAGATGATTCCATGGTGATATTTACAAAGGCATCTCTAGGTGGAAAATTCAACAATTCTTCAACATAGGGATGTTGGATTTGCATGATTGTCTTCCAATCAATAATTTTGATCACTCGGCCTCTTTTATTATAAAATCTAGCATATACCATCACAAGGTCTACTAATTGAACACACTAGAAAAGATGTTACTTCCATGAGGCCACTTATCTTGAGATTGTGCAACATTCATTTTGCCTTTTTGTTTTCATGCGTCATTTGGTGAAATTCTTCTAAGCCCACATGTCCAAAGTCTGTATCAGCAATATTGTCAATCTCAAATAAAAGCTCAAAATCCAAGACAAAACCATTGTATTTCTATTTCATTTTTATGGTGAAGTCATTCCCTACACATATATCCCTACCAAAATAGAACATGTCTTAATATGTGGGATTATGACAATATCTGCAAATTTTAAAAAAACCTAAACCATTTATTGCACTTAATTAATATGCCGATACGATAAAATTTTTTGAAAGGCACTTTCCCTAAGAAATTTTAAACTTTTGAAATCATTTGAGAGAGATTCAGGCTTTGAGAGAGTTTTGCAATTTTCAAATTGGAGTTCAGGTTTGATTTGCAATTTACAAACTAGAGTCTAGACTCAAATTGTAATTTACAATAAAGCTGCAAGTTACAAATTGCAATTCTTGTGTAGACTACAATTTGCAAACTAGAGTTTGTGTTCAGTTTGTAATTTGTAAACTGGAGTCCAAACCCAATTTACAATTTACAATTCTTGTACAGACTGTAATTTGTAAACTAGAGTTTGAACCTAATTTGCAATTTATAATAAAGTGCAAATTATAAATTGTAAATTCCTTATCAAGTTTGAAATAGGAAAACATGTAAAGGCAGTCTGAATTGTAGTGGGGTTTTGCACTTAATACTCTAAGAAAATGAGAAATATGTATACCAATAGAGGGAGGTTGAGTGAGGATTTACAAATCCTAAAACTTAGGGTTTATCTTGAAGATTGGCTAAATGCTAACCCTAGTGAAGATATAGATAGAAATTCAACATGAAACATAATATTTTACACACAAGACTGAGAAAACCCTACATTCAAGCACACAAAATGCAAGAGAAGGAAAAAAAACCCAGTCTGACGCAGTTCAAGATTGAAGAGCCTTGTCAAGCTGTCAATCAAGCAGCAAAACAATCTTATCAGTTCAACAATTGCCCAAAAGAAAACAACCCTCCTTTACTTATTCTCAAAATGGTTATATATTACATCAGAAGTTTTGTTACAGAGAAGTACAAATATGCCAATTTCCAATCCCCAAACCTATTACAATCTACCCTTTCTCATTCTATCTAAAGAACTCTCAAAATCCCCTAAAATACTTGGCCATATTCAGTTGGAAGATGAAGCAGTTTGACATCATGCCACTTCAAAAGAATGGTTGAATAACTATAAAATATGGTGGGGTGGTCATCAAATTCCCTCTCCAATCGTGTCATGTTGAATCAGCACTATTCATTGTCATGTTGCAAATAACTCCCTCTATACCACGGGCTATGCCTTTGACCCCAATGGGATGATGGTAGTTATTAGTTTGTCCCCCCATTACCACAGATTTAAAATGCTTCCCTTAGTGGGTTAGCAGTGCTACTGCTATACTACAAGCTACTTGCCCTTCATTAGCAAGCGAGCGGTGAAAACAACTACATATCTGCAAACATCTTCATGAATTGTGATCCCACAACAGTTAACTGCCACATCCTATAGGTGAGCGATAAAAAAACTCCCGCAATACCACTGACTATATGGTCCATAGCGATGAGTGGACAGTAATAGTGAAAGTGCTTCTCGCCATACCGCAACCCTTGGTCTTCAACCTCGCGGGGCAGTGGTAACGCTTAGATTCTTCATAGGCTGTGAGCATAGATGAACACTGAAATCCTTCAAAAGACTTTTAGACATAGGCCTATGATTATGGTAAAACAAAAAGAACTTAATGCATCCTGCAAACAACAAAATTAGAAAACAAAATTGTTTATGTACACTTTGATGCGGATAACTTTAGGACCCTAAGATGCTCCTACATCGAACACCCCAGGAAGGAGAAATGTTCCATGAGTGGAAACTCAGGAACATTTAGGCTAATATGGAATCAAAATTCCAAACTGACCCAACTCATGTGCCTTCAACCAAGATGCTTCATCCACTAGTTTTCCCTTCCAGCGAACCAGGTACTCCATGTACTCTTTACCACATGTTTTCTTTGCAACCCTGGAATCAATGATCTCATCTACTTCTTCAGTTTGCTTCTCAGGTAGCTGATCCACTCAATCTGTATTATCTATTATATTTGCAGGTAGATGTGGTTGAGTACTTGTCTCCCCTTCAAAATATTTGTATAGATCACTGACATTGAAGATAGGAGATATATCCACATGCTCTGGAAGTTCAACTTCGTAAGCATTGGCTGAAAACTTACATGGGATCCAGAAAGGACCTATTTTATTCCATTTTAACTTATTATAGGTTCCCTATGGAAACCTCTCCTTTCTCAAATGAACCCAGACCAGTTCTCCAATCTAAAATTCAAGTTCTCTCCTGTGTCGGTCAGCAAATTCTTTGTATTTTGCCATACTTTTGTCCAACTTTTCTTTCATGTCCTTGTGCAAATCCCTTATATACTCTACAAAATCCTCTGCCACTGCACTTGTTCACACCAGATCTACACTATCCTGAGTTCATCCACACCTCTAGGGTTGTAACCATACACCACATTGAATGGAATTTTTCCAACACTCCTTGTTAACCAAATTGTTATAGGCAAACTTTGCCTGTGACAACATCAAGTCCCACTATTTCGGTTTGTCTCTAATCAAACACCGAAGGAGATTACCCAAACTCTTGTTCACAACTTCAGTCTGACCATCTATTTGTGGATGGTAGGATGAACTGAAACCCAACTGTGTGCCTAATTTCTTCCACAATGTACGCCAAAAATGGCCAACAAACTTCGTATCCCGATCAGATATGATACTCTTAGGCAAGCCATGCAACTAGCTACTTCTTTGAAAAATAGATTTGCTATATGGGAAGCATCACTAGTTTTATGACATGGAATAAAATGAGCCATTTTTAAAAATCTATCAACAACTACAAAAATAGAATCATTACCTCTTTGAGTTTGAGGCAGTCCCAGAACAGAATCCATGCTAATGTGTTCCCACGGTCTCTCTGGAATCGATAATGGCTGATACAGTCCTGTATTTTGTTTCACAACCTTTGCATGCTGACAAATTATGCATCCTTGTACCATCTTCTTGACATCAACACTCATTCCTGGACAATAATAACTCTCATTTAGTAGAGCTATTATTTTATCTACTCCAAAATGTCCACCCAATCTGCCACTATGCTTTTCTCTAATTAGATTTTCCCTCATGGAGCTTCTAGGAATACATAACTTCTTTCCCTTGAACAACAAGTTCTCTTGAATGAAATACTCCATCCATGGAGTTCGATCCAATTCCATTGGATTCTTACATGCCTTCCATGCCTCTTTGAAATCTGGATCTTGTTCATACAACTCACTTAAAGCATCAAAACCAACAACCTTTACTTTTATCTCATTCAACAACAAAGTTCTCCTACTCAGTGCATCAACAACTTGATTGGATTTGCCACTCCTATGTTTCAACAGAAAAGAATAACTTTGTAAAAACTAAATCCATTTCATATGCCTCTGGTTCAACTTACCTTGGCTATTTATGAATTGTAGGGCATGATTGTCTGTATACAACACAAATTATTTTGGCAGCAAATAATGCCTCCACTTCTTGAGTTCTTGCACAATTGCATAGAACTCCTAGTCATACACATAATATTTCCTCTTGGCTTCATTCAACTTCTTGTTGAAGTACGCTATTGGTCTTCCCTCTTGGTTGAGAACTCCTCCTATCGGTGTTCCACTTGCGTCACAATCCACCTGGAAAACTTTTCCAAAGTTTGGCAGTGCCAACACCGACTGTTTTATTACCTTATTCTTCAACAATTGAAAACGGTTCTCTGCATCAACTGTCCACTTGAACTCTCTTCTTGTTCCCTTCATCATTTCTGTAATGGGAGCACATATCCCACTGAAATTCCTTATGAACTTCCTATAGAAGCTCACCAACCCATGAAAACTATGGGCTTCAAAAGTACTCCTTGGTGATGGTCATTCAACAATAGCCTTTACTTTTTTAGGGTCCATTTTCAACCCTTCTTCTAAAACTACAAATCCCAAGTACACTAACTCCTTCATGAATGTACACTTTTTTCAAATTCACCATTAGTTTTTCTTCTTTCAATCTTTGCAACACAACCCTAATATGTTCTAAGTGTTCTTTTGTCTTACTGAAAATTAAAATATCATCAAGATAAACTATGACAAACTTACCAAGATAGGGCTTCAGCACTTGATTCATTAATCTCATGAATGTACTGGGTGCATTTGTCAATCCAAATAGTATGACCAGCCACTCATACAATCCATCCTTCATCTTGAATGATGTCTTCCACTCATCCCCTTCACGGATTCTGATTTGATGGTACCCACTCTTTAAATCAATCTTTGTGAAGTACCTTGCTCCACTCAAACAGTCCATTAAATCATCCATTTTGGACAATGGAAATCTATACTTGATGGTGATCTTGTTGATTGCACGGGAGTCTGTACACATCCTCCATTCACCTCCCTTCTTAGGCGCTAATACTATAGGTACAATGCATGGACTGAGACTTTCCCTAATCAGCCCCTTGTCCAACAACTCCTAGACTTGTCTATTTATTTCCTCATTCTCTTGAGGTGTCATCCTATACGGTGCCTTGTTTGGTAAACTTGCACCTGGGATCAAATCCATACAGTGACTGATTTCTCTCACTAGCAATAGTCCATCCGGCAACTCCATCATTATGTCAGCATACTCATCAACCAATTCTTGAATTTCTATCGGCAACCTTTCTTCTTTTTCTACTGTCAGGTTTTGAAATGGTTGGGCAACAAATGCATAACAAACACCATCCTTCTTCAGATCCTTCAGGAACTTCTTTCTTGAGACAAGACACACCCTGGAAGTGCCTTCTGTATTTTCATCTTTATCCTTCATAGGATTCAAAATAAATTCCTGACCATCCTTCTTAATGGTATATGTATTATATTACTCTTACCATCATGAACAACTTGTCTATCAAATTGCCACAGTCTTCCCAGCAAGATATGATAAGCATCCATTAGAATTACATCACAGAGTATTTCATCCTTGTAATTACCAATCTAGAAATTAACCAAACATTGTTATCTTACCACCAATTGGTGCTCCTTCTGCAATCATGAAACCTTGTACATGTTGGGATGCTTCATTCTTTTCAGCTTCAACTTCTTCACCATTTCTTCAGACACAATATTGTCTATGTTGCCACTGTCTACAATCAGTTTACAACACTTGTTGCCTAACTTGCATTTGGTTCTGAACAAATTTCTTCTCTGTATTGGTTCTGTTTCTACCTTCTCAGGACTTAACAAAATCTTTCTTATCATCAAGGATTCTCCGTCCTCTAGGTCTTCTCCATGCTTTGAAGATTCTACCACTTCATCTTTTGCTTGGGCCACATGAACTTTGGCCACTTTTCCTTTACCTCCACCTTGAACTTGTGGACATTCAAAAGACACATGCCTAATCTCTCCACATTGGTAGCATGTATCGGTGAAACCTCTGTCTCTTCCTCTTCCAAAGTTACCTCTTCCTCAAAAAGATTCCGCTCTTCCTCGAAAGTTTCCTCTACCTCCCATTTCCTGAGTCTGAGAAGTACCATCTTCATCTTGTTTGGTAGGATATCCTCTTCCATCACTGCTCTGCCCTCTGCCACAAGCATTTCTACCTCTACCCCTATTATTATTTTGTTGTTTCCTGTTTAACTTCTCCTCAACCTTCAATGCACATTAGTAGGGCTCTTCTACACTCTGCAATTTGAGAAAACTAATCTCATCTTGTATGGGCACCCACAAGCCATCTAGATACCTTGTAACTTGCTCAACCTCATCCTCCATGTGGTATGCTCAAATGCTTAATCGGTAAAACTCTTCTGTGTACTCCTTGACATTAGATTCTCTTTGCTTCAAGTTCTACAATTTTCTAAACAGATTTATCAGATAGTCTGCAGGCATGAATTTTGTCTTCAATTTGTTTACCATTTGGTCCCATGACTTTATCTTCTCCTTACCTCTTCTTTGTTTATCAGTCTGCAAATGATCCCACCATAGGGATGCATGCCCTTTCAACTTTGTACAGGCATATTTCACCTTCTTGTCTTCTTCTGTACCTTCAAAATCAAAGTACTTCTCCATCTCGGTGATCCAATCCAACAATTTATCTGAATTCAGGTTACCACTATAGTCTGGAGGGTTAAAACAGGATCTGGTTACCTCTCTTCTCCTTGATCAAGCCCAGGTTGGTTTTCTTCTCCTTCAACTTCAACCTTCTCTTCTTTGTCGTCACTCACATCTTCAACATGATGACCTCTTTGTTGTGTAGTCTCAATGGCCTCCAGTCTGGCCATAATTCCCCCTCAACATCTCCATCAGGACAAGCTCTGCATCTGTTCACACCCCTCTTCCTCTGCCACATTCTCTTTGTGTCATTGTACACAAGCCCTCTGCAGTGGCAGGCCTTCTTCCTTTGTTCACTTACCCACAACAAATTCACTTCAAGACTTTGTAATATCTTTGACACTTTCTCTAGGAGCAAACCTGCTCTAATACCACTTGACACAGTTCAAGATTGAAGAGCCTTGTCAGGCTATCAATCAAGCAGAAAAACAATCTTACCAGTTCGACAATTGCCCAAATGAAAATAACCCTCCTTTACTTATTCTCAAAATGGTTACAGATTACATCAGAAGTTCTGATACAGAGAAGTACAGATTTGCCAATTTCCAATCCCCAAACCTATTACAGTCTACCCTTTCTTATTTTATCTAAAGAACTCTCAAAATCCTCTAAAATACTTGGCCATGTTCAGTTGGAAGACGAAGTGGTTCACCATCATGCCACTTCAGAGAACGAATGAATAATTGTAAAATACAGTGGGGTGGTTGTCAAATTCCCTCTCCAATCGTGTCATGTTGAATCAACACCGTTTGTTGTCACATTGCAAATAACTCCCGCTATACCGTGAGCTATGCATTTGACCCCAATGGGACGACGGTAGTCATTAGTCCGTCCCCACATTACCGTAGATTTAAAGTGCTTCCCTTAGCAGGTTAGCGGTGCTACTTCTATACCAGAAGTTTCTTGCCCTTCATTAGCAGGCAGGCGGTGAAAACAATTGTATATCTGTGAACATCGTCATGAACTGTGATCCTGCAACAGTTAACTACCACATCCTACGGGTGAGCGATAACAAAAGTCTCGCAATACCGATGACTATATGGTCCACACCGATAGGTGGGTAGTAATAGCGAAAGTGCTTTCCGCCATACCACAACCCTTGGTCTTCGACCTCACGAGGCAGCGGTAACACTTAGATTCTTCATAGGCAGTGAACATAGATGAACACTAAAATCCTTTAGAAGACTTTTAGACATAGGCCTAGGATTATGGTAAAACAAAAAGAACTTCAATGCATCCTACAAACAACAAAATTAGAAAACAAAATTGTTTATGTACACTTTGATGCAGATAACTTTGGGAGCCCAAGATGCTCTTGCATCACAGTAAAAAAGATAAAAACAAAGCATAAGACCAACCTAGAAATCATCAATGTCGCCATGCAAAGGAGAGAATGTGAATCGCTAAGTATGATTGAACACATGAGGCTCTGGATAGCAACAAAATGCTAGGAGGGAGGGGGTCAAACGAGTTAGAAGATGAAGAGCAATGTTTATAACCCATCTCACATGCATGAAAATTAGTTCTCGGCCAACGAAGTTGCAAACCAAAGTTCGAGTTTGGATTGCAAAGTGCAATAAAATTACAACTTGTAGATTACAATTCTATTATAGAGTGTAATTTGCAAAGCATATTTCAAGTCCGATTTGCAATTTGTAAACCAGAGTTTGGACCTAATTTATATTTTGCAATTAAAGAAAAACCCCTTGAGTTAAATTTTTTTGAGAAAGTACAATGAATCCAAAACATAATAAGTTCTTTATCCCTTTGTCATTTCACACATTCGTACATGTTGACACATGTTTAGCTGAAACAATAAAAATTTGAAAACCAAGGATAAGTGGAAATACCTGGAACACAGACATAGTTGAAGATGTGTGGACACAAGATAAAGGCAAAAAAATAAGAAGGGTCCCAAATTTTGACCAAAAAAAGGGGCATGTTGTGGAGGCCACAACAACTACATCTCCATCCCAAGCACCAATATATAGGAGATGCAAACCAAGAAACCACAAATTGCAAACCACAAACTATGGGCCAAAACCATGACCAAAAGTGGTGCCCAAACAAAGGGCTTGAATTCCAATTCTCTGATCCAAAAGGAGTCAATAAGCTATTTTTAGCATATTCTCTTACATTTGTCATAACCCATCATAACATGTCATAACTATGTCCTTAAGTTGGGCACTCCATTTTGTCTCCATTACTTGCATTCAAAGATGTTGTATGACACATCATAAGTTGTTCAACAAGTCAAATCCACTATGTAACCTCCCTCTTACATGATCTTATGCATCATAGAATCATCATAAGATCTTCTACATATCTTCCAATGTCATAAAATGCTCGTACACATCTCTATGGCATTAGATGCTCTTACAACTTATTACACACATCATCTATTACAATACACATCACATAATGCCAAAATAATGAGGGATGCCCTTTTCCAAGAGGGCTTACAAATAATTAATAAATAAATAATAAATCAATCGTTCATATTGCAAAGTGTGTGACACACTTATCCCAACATGAGGGGCTTAGGTCCCTATCCCTTTGTATTAAATTTCAAAATAGAACAACCTGTACATTTCAAGTGTGCATTGAGACTCATAAACAAGTGAATATCTAACTACCGAAGTTGATAGAAGATCAGACCCCAAACAATTTACATTTCCCAAAAAATAAAAAAGACCCTCTTTATAAGACATATGGACAACACATTAACCTAGCAAAGCTTGACCCCTTAATTAGCTTTGAGCACCTCCTTTGTTGTCAGCTCAACCTCACTACATCCACCTTCCTCATCAACTAGATGAGTAATGCAAACAAGAAATTTGATAGCTTGTTTGGCCCTCTCAACACATTCACATTCCATGTGTGGGGAAGCCACCATTCTTCAATGCTTCAAGATAGAGAAATCAAACCCTAATGATGAAAAATTGACCCTACCTTTCACTAATGGCTTTTGCATGTCTTCAACAATGTTTGCTAGCACTAGGAAATAAGCCTTAGGCTCTCCATATGTAGCCATTAAAACCAACCTGCATAATTAATTACCTACAACTAGAAGTGAATGGCTAAGAAAAATTGTGGCTACTTTTAGACCAACATATAAACCTCCCTTGAAACCCTTACAAATAAAATTCTCCACTAAGGCTTTCACTGAGGCTTTATCCTTTATAAAGTCCAATAAATTCAACACCAACATTGAAGCAATCTCTAAGTTATCTCTACTTTGAGTATCTACCTCTAAGAAGTTTGACCTATTATCTCCTTTAATGTTATCTCAATTGACCCAGACTGCACAACAAAAATTATTACCAACCTCTAACTCGACATGTGGTTGCAAAAAGCGATATCCTATGTTGTGGCATACAAGTGGAATTTTGGTTCTATTCTTTAAGTAGAGAAAAAAATTAAAATGGTATGTGTCAACAGACCCACTCCACAAAATAAATAAATGCCAACACATTCTACTACCTGAGTGATGCCTTGCATGCACTATTATAAGTGAAGTAATATGAGGATTATCGTCCCACTTCAATTAATAATTTCCAGTCTTAATTCAAGATCCTTCCATCTATTGACCTTATTGTCAATAATGTTATCCTCATTGGAGTTGATGGCATAATTAGCAAGAAAATTGACATCTCAATTCACTTTCCTATAACAACATTTGGTTTTCCAAGAAGGAATTTAGTGTTTCTAGGAAGGGCATAATTAAATGCAAAATGTTTTCTAGCTTCCAATTTATTGAACCTCAATTTCAAATGGCATTAAATATCACCATCAAATCCTCTTCTATAATGAAATCTTTAATATCTTTTTGAACTTGTCGGCCAAGAACTAACACTTGTGCCTCCACTTCTTTGTTTGTCTCACTCTTAACTTTCTTTGAGGTAGCAACAACCAGATTTCCAATGTTATCCCTAATAATGCAACTTGTCCCTAATTTTTGATAATGCACCTTGTCCCTAATTTTTGATAATGCACCTTGTCCCTAATTTTTCAAGATTGTCTCTAGAGACACCATCAAAATTCAATTTTAGATACCTAATAAAAAGGAATAATCATTTAACCAACTTTTTCAAAAAAAATGCTCAAGTTAACTCTACTAACCCATGAAGATGGAGGACCAACTTAACTTTAAATATATTTAAAACATGTTAAATAAATTAATTCATTTTTTTTTTAAATTTCTAAATGATAAAAGTCGAAAGAAAATGATAATATAATCATAAAATAATTTATTAGTTTAGAACAAAATCTCATCTTTTAACATGAAGATGGAGGAAAGATTGTCAATGTAATAAAACTCCTAAAGGTAATAATATTATTGTTAAAATGGCTCACAAATTAATAAATATTATACAAAAAGAGAGCTCATAATACTACCTGAATGGAACTGTATTTGATTCACTTTAACTATACCAGCCGACCTTACACCTACTCTGCCGGAGGCCAAGCACTATAAAAACATTGATATTCTTCCACTGAAAATGTACCTCCAAAAGAAAATCACTAAATCAGCATCGTTCTGTAAGTTTCCTGGAAGATTTGGGGCAGTGTTATACAATCAGGCAAGATGTTTCAATTCTATTCTCTTGGCTATTCAATTTCATGCGACCATGTACAAGGCAAACACGATGAATTCTGGGAAAATGTCTACAAAGCCTACGAAAAAACCAGAGAGAGAATTCCCTACAACCAGCCTTACTCGGAATGGGTAGAAGCTAAGGACTTCCTAGTAGAAAAATGCTGGGCAGACATGTCATATTTTCCCAGGAATTCCAAAACCAATCCCATCTATAAAACCATGATCGATGCAATTTATGAAGAGATAGACAAATGCCAAACTTATGGAGACTCCCAATTTGCTTGTGCAATGTGGTTGATGGATTCAAATAAAAAAGAGCATCTGTTTAGGTGTGGAAGCCCCGAAACGCATCTGAGAATCTATGTCTTGTTACCCCCACAAGGCAAGGAATGGGTCCTTCAAGAGCACCAATATAATAGAAACCATACCCATAAAGTACTCTTCATAGTCATGCATTTCCCAACTGTTTTTTCTGCTACTGGCACTTGGGGTAATGCAAGTGAAGATGGGAGTAAAAGGATAAAAGAGTATTTTAGAGAGAGAATTTGTAGGGCATCTGAGGAGCTAAGGATGGTGGTGTTCTCTGGTGAAGAGAGTATGCAACAGCAGTTGGACAAGTTTTATATGGAGAGTTGGAGGTATATGAACAAGCTTTATTGTGGGTTGATTGTAAAGAGGAATGATTTTCATGGACAGTATCAGTTGATTGTTAAAGAGTTGTCAAATCCCCCTTTGGCATTTTAAGAATTTGAAACTTTTTGAATTAATGGTAACCAGTGAGCTTTGGCCCCTGAGTAATTAAAGGGTTTCCCTTACATAATTTTAATTCAGGTAACCTATTTTGAATTAGTCTCTTCAGTTTTAATTATATTAACTTTATTGTGAATTGTTTATAAGAAGGGATAATTTCTGTAAAGAGTAGCAGTTGATTGTTAAAGAGTTGTCAAATCTCCCTTTTGTATCATAAAACTTGACTTTTAGAAAGGCCGAGAGAGCTCTTACCCTTGAATAGTTGAAGGGCTGTTAGCAATAAAATTTCATGTTCACAAATCCAGGTCATTGACTTTGAATTATTTTCTCAGCAAAATTTTCTTTTCATTAAGATTTTTTTTAATGTCAACACTTTCTTTCTTTCTTATGTGTCGTCCAGTTCAATCAATATTTGAATACTTGTAGGCGTCGAATATTATTTAATTTCAAACTGCTGTCATTTTGGTTAGTTGGCAATAAATTCAGTTTTACCTGTTTCAATTTTATTTCCTCTTTCATTGTAATGATTCATTAATTAGTTCGATTTACAAGTGTAATTGTAATTGTAATTGTTTTATATGGTTGAGTTGGGACTTCTTTGGAGATAAACAATAGTATTGATTTCTGTGTGATGAAATTTAAAGAGCAGTTTTTAGGTTTTGATTTGATTTACAACTTTGAAGATTAAAGCAAGCATAATTGTTTTAAGTGCATAGATGATACTCTAGTAAATATATTAAACCAAATTTATATATTTGTAGAGGAAAATAATAATTAAGTTTAGTTTAGATTTATTTGTTTTTTATTAAGGTAAGCAGGGATTTTGAAAGGGCCCATACCTTCGGTACAGAAATAGAGATGAAGTATTTAAGCCCAACAAAACATCAAAGGACAACCAAGCAAAACAACAAAAAATGATTTTTGTTTCATAATGCAAAATGCCTTTGGAACTAAACTTATTTTTTTGGAACAAAAAAATTTCGTAAGTCCACCAGCAGACCCATCATCCAACGCTAAATCCAAAGGAGTATCCATCACATAACAGTCTAAAGGAGCTTTCCCCATGTTTCCTTCCTTCTGCTCATCCTCAATGGTGACATTGCAATCCTTATCAACAAATGGCTCTTGTTCCTTTTTCTTCCAAATGGAATGGTACTTCTTGATGCTCGGGCAACCAATAGCAGCATGACCCACTTTGGAGGAGCAATGACAAATAACTAAAGATTCTTCGAATTCTATCTGCTGCACCCAATTGCCAAATTTGGAAGATAAGATGATCCGAGAAAGTAACCTCTTGTTTTCTTCCACAAGAACAAAAAATCTAGCAAACAAGAAAAGCATTGGCAATACCCATAAAAATTATTTCATCCCAATACTCCAAAGGCAACCCGGACAATCTAACCCAAATTGGAAATTTGATGATACTATCATTCATTGTGTTAAAACCAGGAGACCAATTTTTTAAACAGAGGCCATTCTACCCCAGAAAAGTTAATAATTAATAGTAATATAATTGTAACACTTATTTTAGAAGAGTAATTAAGAGGATGAGTATATTTAGTTTTATGGAAGAATGTAAAATATTTGATGTAGATTTGAATTTGATGTATTTGGAAATCTTGAACGATGTTTTTGGAAATCTTGAACAAGGAATTTCAATTTAATATTCCCTTCAAGATTAGGATATTCTTTCTTTCTTTTTCTGTATAGAGTTGAGTTAGGGGATTAGGGTTGAGTCCACAGTCACAAATATGTCATATACATGTGGACTTATCTACTAATCTATAAAATTATATTTTCCTACTTGCCCAATACACGTCTATTGGTTCCTTTTGTCTTATTATTCTAATATGTGATGACTAGATGTTTAATAAAACCTTCGCTGGGTTACTATTATGTCACAAGGGAACATATTGTCCTAGATCAACCCATGGAAAAGTGTATACAAGATCGAAAACAATACTCATCAAACACACATATGTTCCTAGGAATGCTCATGCAAACCTAGATCCCTTTAAGTACACCATTAAAGTGTGAACATGTGAATAATATGCAAATATAGCAAGAAGAAGAACTAAGAATGAGTAAATGAATGCATTGAATACCTCTAAATACAATGACAACAATAAATCACACAAATTTGTATTTAGTTAGCCTTTGGAGAGAAAAGGTTTGGCACAAGTTGCTAAATTTGAACTAAATTTTGAAAGGGTGAGAATTAAAATTTGGAAGGGTCACAAGTTTGGGTCTGAGTCTACCCAACAATCAAAATCTTGAGCTAAGACCAAAATATCAAGGTGGGAAGCATTTGGGTACAAACATGTGTATAAATAAGTGTAGTGAATGTATGACTACAAAAAATATATAATAATGTGTGAGCATAGGGATGAGGTAGGGGGTAAGTGCATAGAAATATGTGAAAGGATAAGTGACTATACAAAATTATGTCATTTAAAATAAAGACATATATATCAAAAATTTCTTTTTAAAATAAAGACAAAACTAAATAAAAAATAGAATAAATATACAAATTTCACCATTACAAGATTATATATTCTGGGTGTGCTCTTGTCTGTGTTCCTTGCAGAGTCTTTGACTGCATTTTACTGTTGTAATTGGCGTTTTCTCATTATAAAAAAAAAAGATTATATATTTTTTCATCTTGACCACTATTTGCAATAATCTTTTATATATTATTATAAGAGCTTTCTTAAATAAATATACAAATTTCATCATTACAATATTATATTTTTTCCATCTTTTAACTGCCATGAAAATTCTTTTAAGTCTTTCAAGAGATGAGAAAATCTCTTCAGGCTGGCTCGAGTGAGAATCTTACCAGTTAAAATATATATATATATCTTTATATGTAAACTTCACAAATACCTTCTTAATATGTTCATAGCTTTTATAATTTTAATGGAACTTGAGAACTCCTGTCCTCCCCATTACACATAATACAAATTAGGTTGGTCAAATCTTGAACTTCAAATTTTAAAATAACAAATAAAAATTTGAGATTTTTCTTCAGCCTACTAAAAATTTATTTTTATTAACATTTCAAAAATTAATAATCTAACTTGTTGATCATATTATCATTTACAAAACACAAGCCCTCTAAACTTTTAAGTAAATAAGGCCTATATTTGTACAAAAACATGCATGATATGCCAAGTTATACTACACAGAACATAGTAAACTTCAGAAGTACCCTCTTAATGTGCTGTATATAACAGTTGACTTATCATGCCCATAGGTCCATCCATAAGTTAAACGAGGCTCAGGACTGTTGCCCTTTTCCTTATACATAATGGAGATCAAATCCTGAATCTCAGTTACAGATAAGATAAAGTTTTTTTTAGCAGCTCACTAAAAGACTATATTTATTAACAATTCAAAAATTAATAGTCTCAACCTACAGGTCATAAAACACACCAGCAATCTCTTCTAATCGTACAGCCTTAAATAAATAAGGCTTATATTTGAATAAGCATGCATGATATGTAAACTGCACTACACAGACTAGAGCGAACTAGCCCCTGAAGTAATCAGCTGATCAAAACCAATAAAAACCAACATGATATAGCCTCCTCTTTTGTGTATCACCCATTGTAGAATTTGTTTGTTTGGAGATTCAGATTAATGTCAATTGTCAAACACTATTGAATGGGGAAGTCCTCCTAGAGTTTGAACATTTAAATGCTCTCAATCTCTAGTCTAATTTTGCAATCTATTGGTTGAATGCCCAAAAGTCAATGTTCTGCTTTTCTTTAATACGGAATCCATAAGAGGAGTTTGCAAAATGGAGAGGAGCAACAGAGAGCTCCTTAGCATAAAATGGTTGAGCACACATACTTATATTGGCAAGAAATGCAATTGGCTATATGAAACTCTCCTAAAAGAGGGAAGAAAACATTTGAAGCTGTCATGCTAATCCAGCCCAACAATTAAAGCAAATAGATGATAAGATACAAGGTAACATTTGTATGAATGTAAGGCTGGCTGCCTATATCAGTTTTAGTATAATACTATTCATATTTAAAATATATAAATATTAAAAATAGAAAACAAACCTTAAAATAATATCAAGGCAGCCAAGAACAAACCTGTTGCATTTCTTACAACATAGGTTTTTAGGTGACCACGTAAGCTGCACCCTGGGCCTGGACAAACCCTAAATGACGAAGAAGGCCTGCAGGCTGGGCCTGCCAATATCCTATTTAACAGATGACCAAGTAGGCTACAGGCTCGGCCTTCCAATGTCACTGCTGGGGTTCAAACTACATACCTTGCTTGGAAATAGCAAGGCCTCTTTATCAGTCCCTCTACCGATATTTTACATTAGAAGATTTTTAATAGAGCTTAAATAGAATGCCAGATGATTTTTTGTCTAATCTCTTGAAGAGAACTTCAAAATCGCTTTTCAAAATAAAACACATCAAGAAAGTAGGACATAAATTTCACTGAAAGTGATTTCCTGTGAATATGTTGGCTACTTAAATACAGAAATCATCCAAAAGTAATTGTCTGTTGCAATGATCTATCCACAGGGAAATGCATATAAATCATAGGATAAGCCCATAGATTACATAAACATCATGTTTTTTTCTATTGAAATTGAATAATCTAAACACAGAAATAACCCAAGTGATCATCTATACTCATGATTAATCCCCAGGGAAAGGCAAATAAATTGTAGGTTAAGCCCATAGATTATTTAAGTATTATGTATTTTTTATATTTGAAGTCCTTTCTGGGCATTATATTCCAGTAAACAAATTTATACAGATAAAAGAGCGGACTTCATAGAAACCACACATACCTAGAAATATTGAAACTACAACAGCTAATATTGTTAGCTAGAGTGAAGCAGGGCTATACCCATGGCAACAGTGTTGTTGCTACTCTAAAACCCAAATAAGAGAAGTAATTAAAATAAAGAAAAAAAATGCATATCTACAATTACAAATCTATTGTCATAACAGAAGTAATTACAGAGGGAAAAAACATACCCTCAATTGCAAATACTATTGTCAAAACAGAAGTAATTAACGGAAAGGAAAAAAAAGCATACCCTCAATTGCAAATACTATTGTCAGCCATAGTTTACTTGTTCTGTAGTGAGTTTGAAAAATATATGATACTGTTGGACATCCTGCAGTGCTGTGGAATGTAACACCAAGACATTCAACTTGTTCACAGACACCCTTTTTTATTGTAAAAAGTCTATGAACAAGGTGAATGTGTTGAGCTTATTACAATCTACCAGACTCCAAACATGCACTACAATTTCATGTATTCTTCAACTGCAAATATTCTTCCTTTTACACACTGTCAAACATAGAAATTCTATTTTAGAACAGGGCATAGGCAAATGTACTACAAAAATAAAATAAAAATCTTACCCTAGTACCTTTCCACCTTGAGAAGAAGCTCTGCTGTGATTTTCTTTTATAATATGATGGGGGCAGATTTAGGTCAGAATACCATGTGCTGGTTTCATAAACCTTGTGCACCCCTGGGCCCTTGCACATGGTATTCTACTTAATTTTCATGGTAAAGCTTTAAGTTACAAGTGTGAGATTAAAGTATAATTGACGAAATTTTGAAAAAGTAGTTAATAAAACTGTACATAAACATTACAATTTAAATGTTACATCGGATAGCATCACAATATATATTAAAACTTCTTTTAAGGTCAGAATGTGGTTATATAAGTTAAATGATATCTTTTACTTTTGAAATATTAATAATGTAGAATCTCAAATATATATTAAAAAAAAATTATAGCAAACAATAATTTATTTTTTAATTAAAAATAATATTTATTTTAAATTGTATGATATTTAAAAATCAATTAGATATTTAAAACAAGCACTCTAAAAGATCCTTTTCTATATAATTATTATATAATCTTTATCTTATTTATTTTTTCTTTATATAAAATCTATTTTATCCGGTCAACATTTCTTATTCTAATCCCTCTTATATGTGGTAGTATTTTATTATTATTATATATTTTTTCTACATCTTTATTTGGTTTAGTAGACACTATAATTAGAAAGGTACTAAATTTAGAAAGAGACCAAAACATTAAAAGAATTGAATTGTATACGAACTTCCATGGGGACTTTAACAAACATGTGGGGACTCCCCACAAGATATTCCCTCTCTAAACAGGTTATTGAATAATACTTGTCTTCTAGTGATAATACTCTTCAATAGGATAGATATATTACAGGCCCTAGTATTTCGCTCCATTGAATAGAAATTTATAA
The DNA here is from genome assembly GCA_027924645.1 of Cunninghamia lanceolata. NCBI lineage: Eukaryota > Viridiplantae > Streptophyta > Pinopsida > Cupressales > Cupressaceae > Cunninghamia > Cunninghamia lanceolata. Next base: position 1,637,684 of record BSBN01000346.1, read on the forward strand.
TAAAAAATGAAGTGATACTCTCGTATGCTCAAAAGTAAAGCTAGCCGTCCATTCCTATGGAGTGTTAAAAGGAGTGCTATCTTGTTTCCACTACAGCGTCATGCTGCTAAATCCTAGTTACACACTAGGACCTTGCATTATCTTTGTTGCATTCTAAATTCTAAGTATATTCTAAGTCATGTTCATTTAGGCTAGTGTCGTACATCTATTATATGTTGTATTCCAATCTTTTATCAAGTTTATTAAATTAAAAATAAGGAATTTGTTAAGAGATAAAATTTTTGATTAGGAATCTCTTCAAATCAAGTTGCCAATCTTTTTATTATAGGTCTAGACATTAAGGTAAAGCTCTACTTTGTAAGGATATGATTCCATAGTTTGTCAAATCATTTTCACATGCTCCAAATCAATTTTAAGGATAAGGACTAGGGTCAATTTTTTAGTAAACTTTTGATCCAAATTGATTATGTGATGCAAATGATCCAATGATATGCATAGTTCTAGATTTTGTAGACCTTAGTTGTTTCAGTCACCTCATTCTAGGTTTGACATCAAAATTTAGGTATTAATCTTCTGTTAGAGTGTTTTCCATCTCAATTTCTTTGAATCTCAAGGTACACATTTATTATTGTCATTTATTTTTCTTTTATGTAATAGCCACCATGGTTACTACTATTTTTTTTAAATCTGTATCCCTCAAGTTTTACTTAACCAACCAAGTATCTTCTATCTCATTTAGAAGTGCTAAGTTCATATACTCACCATCCATAGCCTTGGGATCAACTTTGTGCCATGAATCATATTCTTTCTCTAGAATATAGCAAGCTCTCAATGTTAGGGTCATCCGTAGACCTAGACCTAAACCTCGAGGGTTCATTCATAATGGCCCTACCTACGTATCCCCTCCTAGGAATCAAAGGCTCCTAGTTCGTACACCAAAAATAGAGAGACTCCCTCCTCTCCTTTGATATGAGATCTTTACTCTCTTTTAAACCATAGCCTATTAGTGAATCTTATGATTCCAATTCAATTATTACACAATAATGTGAAAACAAATGCAATCCCACTAAATGTTGGTTTAAGGCCAACATCAATGTACGAACATACACGAAACTACATAGTGACTAACTCATATAGGCATCACATGTTCACACATAGTGATTTGTTCAAACATACATCAATATACACAGTGTAAATAACTTAGGCATGTGTCACGTATACAAAATGTGACTAACTTATGTCAGCAACATACCTACACAATATAATTAGTTTACACATACATCACATATACACAATGTGATTAGCCCATTCAAGTGTCACATATACACATAGTGACTAATTCACACACAACACATATACACAATGCGACTAACTCGCACATGCACCACACCTACAAGGTGTGATTGTCTCATACACACATCATAGGTACGCATAGTGACTGCTAGCTAAAGGGAATAGTTGTCACCCTACTGCCAACATCTTTCATGTTATCTAGTTCACTAACCCATAAGCCCTCAAATAAATCCTAGCTAGAAAAAGGAATGTCAGTGCATCTTGTGTTACACCATGGGTCCCATCCTTTTCCCAGTTCACTTCCAACTATGATTACAAGCAAGCATCCCATACTATTTGTGGTCATCACTAGCTAAAGTGTAAGTGTAACAACATACAACACATGATGCCATTAATAAGAGTTCCATGGCCCACTAAGCATCCGACTTATCTTGCAACCACATAAACATAATCACAATATCTTATGGTTTTACCTCAACTAAGTGTAATGCTTGTACTATTTTTCACTTGGACTAATTTAGCAACTGGAACCTTGAGAACCATACCTTAGGTAGAAAAAACACAGGAAGCACACACAATCATTCAGATATATCCCAATACCAATACTGGGTAAAAGCAAGAAACTTGGTCCACCTGTAGGGGAAGTCACACGAGGAAAAAATTCCTGACAGGAACGGGTACCCATTTAGGAACGAGCACCCGTTAGTAACGGGTACTCATTTAGTAACAAGTACCCGTTTAGCTTCAGGTACGCGTTACCCATTTATAAACGAGTACCCATTTTGAAAGTGTATATATTTTTAAAAAAATGCCTATGAGCTCATTTTCCTCCAGCGACAGCGATAGAGCAAAAATGGGTACGTGTTGTTGAAGCCCCTACCAGCACAAATCCAGAGTTTTTTTTGCCCTGTCACCTCCTCCCACCACCTCGTCACTACTGAGCTCCTCCAGGTTGGTTGTTTGCTAGTTTTTAACTTGTTTTTTATTTTATTTTTGTGGTTGTAGGATTAAAATGAAAATTAGTGTTTTAGTAAAATTAGAGTTTTATGTTTTTATTGTGATTGTATGTTTTGATAAACCATAAAACCTTGTTGTACTGCAAACCCTAAAAACCTAAACTTTAAACCCTAAAAAACCAAATTTTAAACCCTAAAACTAAACAAGTGAAACTATAACTTGAAATTATAAACCCTAAAACTAAACTCTAAACCCTAAAATTAAACTATAAACCCTAAAACTATTAACAAAAGTATCTCTAAAATGTAGACCCAAGCTTCAAGATTTAACTGTGTGTGAGTATAATCCGAAACGTTGAGGAAAAAACTCACACACAGTTAAATATTGAAGCTTGGGTCAACATTTATTATGGACTCTGGCAATATGATGTCTATCATATCTCTAAAATTGTTGATTTATATACTTGAGTTTAGTTTATTTGAAAATTCAACTACACCAATTTCATATAGGCATCCACCTTCTCAACTGCATAACCATGAACTATCCTCCATTATGTCACACACAATAACTTATGACATAGATCAATGTGCTTAGTTTGCATGCTAAACATGTAGGGTTCTTTACAAATGCATGATGTACCTAGTCTCACTATCTATATCACATGGAATTTACATTGTATCATAATTGAACATCTAGTATATAATATTTCATCTAGGAATGAGTGTTTTTCAAGCACTCTATCTTCATAGTTGAAAGACTAACCACTTTCCTATCTTTTTCATAACCAACTCTATGTGCCACCAATTAGGTTAGAAACATATACATTACCTACTAGATCCTAAATACACACATGTCCACCATCAAAGCTCTCATAAACCAAGAATGACTCCTAATTGGGAGTCTTGAGAAAAGGCTCTATAATCAATAAGCCATGCACCCTTGTGTGCATGCTTAAAAGGATGTACAAAAAAGGTATCACCAACATCATCATTGGAGGCCCTTGAGTCTATATCATCATCTATTTATGTTTCCTTTCCTTCTTCTCCAAGTTGTAGTCTCTAGATGCTCCTAATATTTCCTTACTTCCAACATTTGACATTCAATTTTCAATGAGACCAAGATCACCCCATAGACTTCTAGCATGCTTGTATTTTTTCATGTCCCTCTCTATATCCTTAGGATGAGTTCTCATAGACAAAAGATCGTTGATGGAATTTAATTTTTACTACTTCATCTCCTTAGAAAGTGACAAACCCACCACATCATCAAGCTTCAACTTTGAGACATTGTTACTATTCACCATCATGAGATTACTCCAACTATTAGGGAAAGAATACAATAAATTTATGCATTGATCCTCCTCATCCATTTTCACATCTACAAATTCCAACTAGCTAAGTTGTTGAACTAATTTAGGTGCTTTGTTACTAAATCACCATCACCCATATATTTAAAGAACAAATATTATTTTGTACGAAAATCTTGTTGACAAAGGAATTTGTCTAATACAAATTCCCTACTTAACCTAATTAGGCTTCTTGCAATTTGTTTGTCCTAAAATATTATAAACATTCAATTTTCGAGGCAAAGCCGAATGAAGCTCATTGTCTTTCTTTCATCAACTTACTAGTTTTCATCTTTTTTGTGCTAAAATGTTTTTGGTCTGAACAACTACAACCCATAGATCTCTATCAAGTAAATCCTCCATCTTAAGATTCCAAAGGTCAAAGCTGGTTCCATTAAACATCTCTGCCTCTATTCTAAAAGCACTTATCATCTGTATCTCCTAAAAATAGTTCATTGCAACAAAATTCCCACTCAAACAAAAAATAATATGAATTAGTCCTTAATTCTCCCATAGATCTAATAAGATAGCTAGGCCCTGACGAAACGAATGAAAAAAAAATCAAAATATTCCTATTGGATCTTAAAAGAAGAGGGTAAAAGTTCTAATCTACACAAATTTTAGAAGAGTAATTACATAGAAAACAACATTTAGAAATTTGTATGAATAAATAATAGAAGGAGAGCTGTAGAAATCCTATTGGGTATATCTACTATCTAATCAAAATTCATAGATCCCTATATATTTAATGTCCTTGTCAAATCAAGTCCCATTGGTAGAAAACATAATACATTAGATTGTGTCCATGATGAAATGTAAAGTTTCAACAACCCAATCGTTTGAGCTTATTAATTTTCCAAAGTTGTAGGGGTTTCGACATAAAGAATACATTAATAATAAAATAATCACCTATTATCTAAATTAATAATCAAAATGATCTAATAAATAGTAAAAATGTATATAACTTACTAGAGATCAACAATCAGGTCCATATTTTTCTTGACTAGTTGTACTTGTGCATGTAATTTTCAAGTATTACTTGCTCTCTAAATTCATGGATATTTTAAACTTACATTTATAGATCTATTAGATTAAGTTTAAATTTATAGATATTTGTTTGTAAGTTTTCAATATCTATATATTTGTGAAATTATACATTTGTAAGTTTTTCATATGGATGTATTTGGAAATTTGCAGGAGACATCTAATGGATGACCATACAATAGATGAATTTTTAATAGATGACATTATTTATGAAAACCCCCCACCCCATCATCCACCTCAAAACCCCCCATCCCCTCCACCTCAAAACCCCCCACCCCCTCCACTTGATGAGGCCCAATTGCGGCAAAGCATTAATGAAAATATTAATGCAATTGAGAAAAATATTAATTTGATTAATAATCAACCTCACTTGATGCCTCCTCATGTGGTTCGGTTTGCATTTTCGATGCAAACCATTATTGATTCTGTTAGGTCTATTGATGCAGACCTAGATAGATTTCACCTTTGGCAAGAGGAGAGGAAGCAATTATATGCAGATGGTCTTTCATATAAAAACATCCATGATCTTCACATAACAAAACAAACATTAGCCCCATTTTTTCGTCACCCGATGTGAGGCCTACCTTTTTCACTTCTGTTCATGAGACTATTTGCAGTGCTATTGCTATTACTTTTATGTTGAAGGACTATTGATCCTGGAATTTTGTTTATTAAACCTAATTGAATTTTAAGAAAACAAATCGTGCAATGATAGTTAGATGTTACTTTTAAGAGAATGATGAATGGATAATAATAGAAATGGAACTTTAATGTGATTTTAGTATGATTATATGGTAGAATATTTAAGTATGCTTGTATTTAAATTGCTTCGGCTATGATATCTTTATGTGTTATTAACTTCGAGATTGAGTGTGTAGGTATTGCTAACGAAACCACAAATACAGGAGATCATTCCACACCCTATGTTGTATCCCTTGTGAGCCGATCTAGTTCCATGAGGAACTAAGATCAACTCCGTGTATGGTGGAAATGTTGTTATGTTGTAATGTTGTAATGTTGTAATGGGGTCAAGGGAATTAAGTCTACCCTCTGAATTACTTGTATTGTGATATGTGTTGTAAGAAATGTTGTTATGAGTCTTGTTTAAGTTTATTTCTTTTAGACCCTCTTCTTGTGTTTTTTCTTGACTCTGGGAGTCCTAACTAGGTAAAAATCAACCCTGGGTTATACCCCATGGGTCTAGGGACCCTTTTGACTAGGATAACCTTGGGATAACATCCATATGGTCACTTTAACTTCACAGTGAAGTTAAGTGACGAATTTGGAAGCTTGGGGATAATGGGATGAGTGGAATCCACACTTAGGCCCAGTTCCAAGTCATGGAATGACTCCATGATCCACCAATAATGGAGTGCTTTTGTCTCTTTGTGCCTCTCTTTTGGTGGGAGTTCCCCATAAAAAGGGTGGTGTGTCATCCACTCCCTTTTTATTTCTATTTTACTTATTATATTTTATTCCTCCATGTGTTGGAAAAGGGCTATAGTGGGGGACCTCTTGAGTGGGGTTAATTGTTTAAAGTCCACTAGGGATAATGGATAAGGAGTGGGTTTAGTTTTTTAATGCCACTTGTGAATAAGAGAAAATGGAGGGAATTGGTTTTAAAGAAGAGAGGAGGGAGAGGGTAAGGGGGTTGGATTATTGTGGGAAGAAGGAGAACTTGGAGGAGGAGACTAAGGGTGGAGCTCTTCTTCAACTACATCCATAATAGGGCTTGTAAAGGTTAGTGAGTCTACTTCCCTACCCTATTTAAACTCACCTTAGCTGAGTTTTTGTGTTGTGAGTAAAACCATGGGTGTTGTGTGTTGTTTTTTCTAATGTTGTGAAGTGTTTTTGGTCTATTCTACCCTAGGTGTGTGGATGATCTCCCTAGCTCAGGGGTGACCCTCTTGCGGGTCTATGGTAGGGAGGAGAGCTAGTTGGTTGGTGTATTTCTTCCTTGTGGTCATGCAGGTTTCTCTTGGAGCTTATGGAAGAGAAATGGGAAAGTTTTATTGTTTGGGGAAAGTGTAACTCATCCTTACTGGCAAGGAGAGTTTGGTACATTAAGTTTCATCCTGGATAAGTTTTCCTTTGAGGAGAGGTTTACCCCCTCTAAATTTGTAAAATTTGTTATTTGGGGGAAGAGAGTAATTCCTCCCTTAAAGTGTTTGAGAGTTTTGTATTTTTTTTACAGTTGTTTTATACTTGTATAACAAACTTGTAAAGTTGTAAATATTTACCCATTGTATGGTTCAGTGAAAATATTACATTCAAATATTTATATAGGAAGTAAATTTGTCTTTGGGAAAGAGTTAAGAATTGATTTGATTATGCAATAAAAATTCTTCAGAAAACGGTTTACTTGTCTGTTATAATGAATTTTTGAAGTGAAGGATTTAATAATTATTCTATATTTATTCTTAATTTCTTCTTTACATTGCATTGGAAAGTACATGTGAAAAGATAAATTTTAATTGACAATTGTAAATTGGAATCTATTTTTATTTCTGATTTAATTCAAGTATTTGTTAAATTTATAAACTGAAATACTAAAGAAAATTAGATATTTGTATAATTCCTATGGCATATATATATATATTTATATATATACAAATATATATATATATATCTATTTATAGATATATATAAATAAACTGAGAATCTAAGAAATTTACACAATGTGAATATCTTATGCTATATATATATATATATTTATTTATTTATTTTTATCTAAAATTATGAATTAGCAAATGCAATGAGAAGAGAGTTCACAGTTATCAAATATTACACAGTCGTAACTTTACAAAGAATAATGGTGGGGGTTTAACCCCCATCGAAACACTAAGAAAGAAGAGGGTGTGGGGAGGGGCGGAGCCCCACCCACACCCACAAAGTGGAATGTGGGTGGGGCTCTGCCCCTCCCCACACCCCCGCTGTGGCTTATACTCCGCACCTCCCCCTTCTGCCATCGTCAGCACCTTCCCCTCCCCACCGACTGTGCTTCCACCACCGCTTCCTGCGTGGTCCCAAACCCCCACCGCGACCTCCACACCGCCACTCACTGCAGCCTCCACACCGCCCACTACCATCTCCGCCACCCCTCATGCCCACCTCCTTCGGCCTCCCCTACGACCAGCGCCATGCCTTCACTGCCGCCGAAGCCCTTACTCCTGCAAAACACCACAAGCACAAAAAAAAAAGGGTTAGGGTTATTTCAACCCCATTGTTATGAGTTGGATTTCATAACAATACTCTATTAAATTATGAGTGGAGTTTCCATTAGCATGATAAAATAAACAATGATATATATATATATATATATATATATATATATATATATTGTTAATAAATAAGATTGCTCTAGAAGGATATTGCATATATATATATATATGTTCTCTTCCTGAATTGAGGGGAAGATTTTAAATATATATATATATAAAGAAAAATATATATATAAAAATATATATATATATATATAATTAAACTATATTAATGGGCAATTGTAATTTATAGTAATAATTATTTATATTAATTCGTTTGTAAAGAAGTCATGACTTCGGGATTAGTATTTTCCAAATGAATTACCAAGGTATTGAAAATAAATTAACGTAATATATTTAAATAAAAAAATAATAAGTAAATAAAGAAATACGTAAACGAGCAAACAAGAAACTAATTAAAACAAATTGATAGAGGAGTAAACAAATAAGGTGAGGCAATATTGAAATAGACTGAGAAAACCAATTAGGGGCCAACTAATTATTCAGTAATATTTAAATGCAGAATTTTAAAACCAACGTAAACGTAATGAACGTCAACAAGCAACTAGTAAGTCCAGCATAGTGAAGGCACACGTGTGAGAAATATTCTGTAAACCACAGTATCATTGACGAATTAAACATACGCAACCGAGCATGCTTACGCATGCGAGGGGGAAATTTCAAGTAGTAAGGGAAAAATTTTGATAGTTCATATCATGACCACATGTCGCATGTGGACATGACACGCGGGTTAGCGTGTTGTGACCGCATGTGAAATGTGGGCATGACACCCGAAAACTAATCAACCTATACCTGCAACAAAAAAAAGAATATCAATTAAGTGGTGTAGGCATGAGGCGATTTTGAGACATTTTTGGGATCAGTGGTGGATGGTGTTTAATCACCCACCACATGCTAATTATGAGGTACCACTATAGTTTTTGAGAAAATTATGGGTGGAGTGTCAATTGGGTCAAAAACCCAATTATTTTGATATGAGAGAATTCTAGGGTGTTGGTGGTGGCATGCCACAACACAGGCTAGGGGCACAAGTTGATCCCAATCGACCCATTCCTTCTGCTCCTATGGTTGCTCCTATTTTGGCCACGATTCCTGCACCTATTCAGCACTAGGCAGTGTTGTCGACATTAGGAGCATTGAGTAGACTCTCGGGCAATCTCACTGAACAAGCTGCCCACATGGCAGATGAATTCAGTGGTGGAGAGCATCATGGAGGAGTCGATGCATCTCATCATAGAGCCTCAGACAAGTCAGGGGCACATTTGTGTACAAATTGCAATCAACCGTGTTATGGTCCTGCTCCTACATCTAGATCAGATGCAGCTACAATAGAAGTGGCGTCATACTTGGATCTACTATATTCAGATGATAATCCTACACAGGTACATTGACCACATTTTATTAAATATTTCAAGTGCATAATTTGAACGTATCAAAATTTATATATATAATTGAATGAATTAATATATAAATTGTGAACTATTTGTTGTACAGATCTCAAGTCACTCTAGGGCCGCATCACGATTTGATACATTAAGTTTTGCATCGACAGCTATAGAGATTGGCACACCTTACGGGGAAACCAATATATCTTAACCCTAAAACCATATGTATCTAGTTCTAGTTTAAATTTTCTTCTTGAAACTTATCTATATTATATTTTAAATTAACAAGTGTATAAATAAATAAATAACTATATGTACATGTATGTGAAACACTATTGTTGCAGCGAGGCTCAGGTCACATGGCAATTCCCATGTCTGACCGACCACGTGACTCAGGTGTTTCTTGCACTGATCCTCCATCGTCAATTGTTTTGCCTGAGTATTCCCTGGTGTGTGTTTTAAAAAATTGTACTAAATTTGTACTAAGTTGCTTTTCTAAGTTTATATAAATTTATATATGCACCCATATATGTAAGTGCAGGATGATAGGAGTGTGACCATTGGTCAAGTTGCTAGTCAGGGAAAATTTCATGAGCCATCCACACATTTTGAGGTCCTAAACTTTACTAAATTTTCTATGTGCAATTTCTAGGTTTTTATATGCTAAATGAATTCTAACTTATTTCAAACTTGCTTTATTTGAAATTCTAGGAATTAGCAGGTCAAACTTTTAGTCAAGAAGATGAAACAACTATACCACTTGGACAACAAAATGTGGGAGTAGATGAGCATGATTGCACAGTAATTTAATTACACACTTTAAAGCTTACATTTAAATATTTAATTTCATATTTTTTATAAATTAAATTAAATTTGGATGGTAACCTAATTCTTGAGTGTTTTAAATTTGAATATCCAGGAATTAGCACCTGATGCTTTACGATCACTTGGGCAACAAAATGTGGGAGGAGATGACCAACATCATATGGTAATTTAATCATACATTAGTCTAGATTTAAATATTTAATATGAGTATTTTATAAATTAAATTAAATCTTCAATCAAATGAAATTCAAAATGAAATTTACATTTCAGAAGCACATGTATGTGTCATTTTTAAAATTTTTAAATTTGATTGCAAGTTTCTTTCTCTTGTGTACAGCATGAGGTAGATCCATCTATTTCACGAGGAAGAAAGAAACCTCTTTCAGATTTTAACTTGAGTTATGATCATACTTGACATAGATATTTATTTCATAGACTGAATTGTATGATGTGCATTATTTTTTATATATGCCACCAGGACTTTGACTATATATGTCGAACTTGCTATTACATGGACTTCTAGATATATTTCAGTATTTCATGAACTATGATTTGTATTTATTTATATATTGACTATGAGTAGATGGTTTAGTACACATTTCATGGGGCCTACCTATATTTTATAGTATTTCATGGACTTATCTAGATAGATCTACATGTATATATTATTGACTATATGCTTGAACATTTTAGTATGTTAGATAATATGTTAAATATTCTTCATTGTTCACTTCTAGATTATAAATTATTTAATCGAGACATGTTAGAAGATTTCTCTCTACTACATTTTTTAATTTAAAATGAATTTAACTATCTTTAATGTGCTTAAAATAGTGAACTAGTACATGTGAATATCTAATGTGTAGATAATTTTTTCAAATTTTTGAATAGATAGTATACACATGACTATCAAAATGTACAAAATAGTTCTTGATAAATTATAACTTAGCACAATTTCAACAACTTGAAGAAAACTCACTAAGATCTACAACCTAGTCTTATAAGCATAAAAAAATTTATGATCAGGTGTTACATTTTTCTATTTAAGCTCATGGATTTAACTAAGATAGACTACCAAAGATGTTGAATATGGTAATGTATAGGGGTTTGATATGAACATTAAACAACTAGGGTAAATTAATAACAAAAAAATCAATATATTTTAAAGTGATAATAAACAAGGCCATTGAGCAAGTTCTAAGTTACATGGGCAACAAATCACATTTAGAACCAAAATGAAAGAAGCGAACCTTTTGAATTTTCAAGAGTGGATGAAAAATTCAAAAAGAATTAGGGCATGTGGTCCAAGCCATAACAAGTTATGATGATACACCCAAAATGTCTAGGAAAATGCAGTCATAGATATTAAAGATTGGATATTATAACAAATAAAAGGGGAAAATTATAAGGCAAAACCCTAGGAGATGTAAGATCTAGGCCAAGTTCACCAAAATTTAGGGAAGATAGTTAAACCCTAGATATATTCCTTACAATTAGGTTAGAAATCTTAATGAAGGATTCTCATAATTTTATCTTTTGTGTGAATATATTTACTTTGTAGAAATTGCTTGCTTTCACCTAAGGTCTAGTTTACGATAGAGTGGTGTTGATGAACACCTATGAGAGCTTGATTTCCTTGTGTGAGAATTAATACTCTAGTGATGCCTCTCTATGATCATTCCTTGTTATCAACAATGACCTAGAGGGCATGTTTTAAATATGACAACCTAGGTTCTAAGTTAAGAATTTGGTGCATTTAAGCCATTGGGGCCTTGAGTTGGATTTTAGAATTTCTTCAATTTGGAATGTGCGATAAATTATTTTTAAATTAGGTGGACATGATGGTGCAAATGATCTTGTCCAAGGGACATTAGCACAATAGTGTCCAAAAGGTGAAAATGGATGAAGGATGGGATGCACAAATGAATGACAGTTAGAGTGAGTAGACGGATAGGTTCTATACAAGTCTTTTCAACTTTTGTGCATTTAAATAATATAAAATAAATGCTAAATCAACACATCTCAAAACATAGCTAAAGTGGGTACAAAAATGATAGGAAAAATACAAAGTATATACTTATTGAACCTCTACACTAATATCATTTGTGGCAATCATAAAATAATATTCAATCCGTGAAAATTAAATACATAGATCATAAAAAGAGTCTCAAAACAAAAAATAGGTCCATTATGAAACATATGAGTAGATCTATACAATTAGCTTATAGGTCCATGCTATTAGTTTGACAAGACTACAAAATTGATCTACCATTTACATTATGATGAAATCTTGTAGCGGCAATCATGGAAAAATCTACTTGTAGGATACACCTGCAAGAAATAATGAATGTCAATGAGAATGAAAGAATATGTACCAAAAACACAAAATATTGATGCAATATGTAACTAGATAACACAAAAGAGGATGTAAGACGATGGATTAAGGGGAGCTAAGAGGATGTCTTAAGGGGATACATAAGAGGATGTCTTTAGGGGATGTACAAAAGGATTAATTAAAAGGGGAGCTAGAAGAGGATGTCTTAAGGGGATACAAAAGAGGATAGCTTACTTGGAGAGATGTACACGAGTCAATTTACAAAGTATAAGATAAAACTTGATGGCTTAAGGGGATGTAAGAGGATGGCTTAAGGGGAGCTAAGAGGATGAATTAAGGGGATGTACAAGCGAGTGTCTTTAGAGGATGGATGAGAAATATATATATATATATATATATATAAAATTAATTACCTAATTTGCGTTCACTTTTAGTTGAAGACTACAAAATTGACCTCGCATACTTGTATGGTGAAAACTTCTATTGATAATCATGCAAATTTGACTACTTGTCTAGGGTACACCTGCAAAAGTAATGTTCAAATGTACAAGTAAATTAACTATATATTTACATGAGTCGATACAAAATTTAAGACAAAGGGAATGATATAGAAGGTGAAATGAGAATGAAAGAATTTATATACCAAAAACACAACACATTGATGCATTATGTAACTAGATAACATGTTGAATGTGAAAGCCGTAATGTAACTATATACAATTACCTAATTTGCGTTCACTTTTAGTTGAAGACTACAAAATTGACCTCACATACTTTTAGTTGAAGACTACAAATTTGACTACTTGTCTAGGGTACACCTGCAAAAGTAATGTTCAAATGTACAAGTAAATTAACTATATATTTACATGAGTTGATACAAAATTTAAGACAAAGGGAATAATATAGAAGGTGAAATGAGAATGAAAGAATTTTTATACCAAAAACAGAACACATTGATGCATTATGTAACTAGATAACATGTTGAATGTGAAAGCCATAATGTAAGTATATATAATTACCTAATTTACGTTCACTTTTAGTTGAAGACTACAAAATTGACCTCACATACTTTTAGTTAAAGACTACAAATTTGACTACTTGTCTAGGGTACACCTGCAAAAGTAATGTTCAAATGTACAAGTAAATTAACTATATATTTACATGAGTCAATACAAAATTTAAGACAAAGGGAATAATATAGAAGGTGAAATGAGAATGAAAGAATTTATATACCAAAAACACAATACATTGATGCATTATGTAACTAGATAACATGTTGAATGTGAAATCCATAATGTAAGTATATACAATTACCTAATTTGCGTTCACTTTTAGTTGAAGACTACAAAATTGACCTCACATACTTTTAGTTGAAGACTACAAATTTGACTACTTATCTAGGGTACACCTACAAAAGTAATGTTCAAATGTACAAGTAAATTAACTATATATTTACATGAGTCGATAAAAAATTTAAGACAAGGGGAATAATATAGAAGGTGAAATGAGAATGAAAGAATTTATATACCAAAAACACAAAACATTGATGCATTATATGTAACTAGATAACATTATAGGATACATTTAAGAGGATGGATTTAGGGGATGTAAGAGTATGGTTTACATACTTGGAAATTTATTCCATTGTACCATCTGTATCCTCATTTTTTTGTAATGCATCTATAATTGACTCATGTTCTTCCATCAAAAGTGTCCATAACTATTTATTAGCAAGTTTGCCTTGATATCTAACTAGTTTTATATTTGTTTCCACAACCAAATGTGAGTAATGTATGGTCTTCTTATGTGTTTCATAATCTTCAAATGTAGGTAAACCATTCTTTCTTATTAGATATTTCCGTAGCCAAGTGCCAACAACAACCATAGAACCTGTTGGATACTCCATGTTATCATCATCTACTCTATGATGTAACAACTTTTGTTTTGTCTCAACACGTCGAGCCAACCAATACTCGGTTTCCTCTTCATTGCCCTCAGGTGCAACAACATACACATGTCCTGCAAAAAAAAATTATGAAATTTAATAAAGTGTGACATGTATCTAAATCACATAAATTTGTACATGCATACATATATAATTAATTATATATAGATGTACAAAAAATGGCAATAAAAAAAATATCAAAAATAAAAGTACCTTCTTGTACAAGGTTTGAAACATGATCATAGTCATCTGATGCAAACATTTGATTATCATCTTCAATTGTTGTTTCAAGTTGATCTTGTGTTTCTGTAGGTGTCAAGGATCTTTGTTTCCATTCTTCAACCCATTTTGTATTTTCAAATGCTCCCCAATCACCTATAATACAAAATTGACAAAAACATGCAAGCTCTCTAATCCATATAGACCATGTGCTTGCATTTGAACTCTTAAATGAATGTCATTTTGTTGATCCAGTTATTGTCTCACAATCAAGTCGAGTAGGAATATTCTCTTCTTCAACTAACCAAAAGAATCATCGAATTGTAGAGTTCTCACTTGATCCCGTAGATAATTTTTCATTACACCAATCCACAATTGCACGTGCATCTCTAAATTTGGCTGCATCCTCAAAATTTATTTGCTCTCTAGCAAGAGCTCTTTTCACACATGCTCCATCTCCATCATGCTCTCCTTTACCATGTCCATCTTCAAAAAAACTCCACATATGTTGGATATTGTTTTCTTTGTGATCCCTACATAGCCAATAAAATATTATTGCATTTTTGAATTGCCATGTACAATTATCTGACCATATGAAATGTTGTGCCATCTGAATTCCTCTTTCTTTTAAATTTTCATAAAATTTTGTGAAACAATATTGCAAAAACTCTGAAGAGTATAACCGGTTATCACTCAAATAGAAATGACACTCCCTCAAAAAAAATTTGTTATCTTCTGTACTATCATCTACATGTCTGTATACAATATGAAAAAATATGGCCACTTGCACTAAATTATAATATTGAGATTGAATTTCCTCTTGTGGAGCAAGAGTATAGTTTTTTGCAAAGTCAAGCATTGATAGGATAGTTCCAATTGGAAATGTGTTTTTACATGAACAAAATTGTCCATCAAGCCACCGAGCATATTGGGAGTGTTTGACATATTTGGATACAATATTATCCTTAAAATCTTTGATGAATGCATGCACACAAATTTTTTTAGTGACTAACAATGCTTTCTAATTTTTCCATCATTTAAAGAATATTCAACATTCTTGAATCTTTTCACATCCGCTAATTGTTGTCCAAATTTATGTGAAATATTTTTATGCATACATTCTCCTAACAGTGAAAAGTTGCCACATCTATTGCATTGTCTAGAAATACATACTTTTGAATAAAATAAGTATCCAGTAGATGTTTCACAAAACAAACCTTCTACAAACTCCTTAATTGTTTGAGATGGCATATTAATACCACATTCCTGCATAATTTCGTTAGTATGCAAAGTAGAACATATATATCGAAAAACATCATAATAATAATAAAATTGCACATGAGTTTTACAACAACAAGAGATTTGTGGTTTATTAATTTTCACATACCAAGGTTTACATTTCTCGAAAGATCTTTGGCTTATGGTAATATTAAATGGTACTAACACTAAATCATCTAAGAATTTTTTATATAATTCAGTTTGAGTCATGTTTAATAGATGTTTTGGATGAGGATCACGAATTTTAGACCCCACTCTTAATTTTAAAACATCTCTAACATTAGATGATACCCTTGTATTATCATGCCAATATTTTTCAATTAAAGATTTGATTTCACTATTTAATTTCATGTCATACCTTGGGAGTCTACCACTAAAACTCCAACATTGGTTAATTCGATCTTTTTCAATATATTCTCTTCTCTTTGCTACTCTTCTCAAAGTTTTAAGATTTATATTTAGAATTTCACTTGTCTTACTTATCATTCTTTTATTAGAAGATGATTTATTGACTAAA
Organism: Cunninghamia lanceolata; assembly: GCA_027924645.1. Taxonomy (NCBI): domain Eukaryota; kingdom Viridiplantae; phylum Streptophyta; class Pinopsida; order Cupressales; family Cupressaceae; genus Cunninghamia; species Cunninghamia lanceolata. The sequence continues at coordinate 1,654,108 of BSBN01000346.1, forward strand.
GCAGTTGTTATAGCTCTTCGTGTTGCATTGCTATCTTTAGATCGACTCTTTTTACCAATAGAATCAATAGCATTAGCAACACTAGATAAAACTTGTTTGATTGATTCATCTTTTTTTTTAGGTTTTACAAAGATGCCTAACTTTTTCATTACTTTTTGCAATTTCCACATCTTCATCAATTGCATCATAAGTTGACATTGAAATCCAAGACTTTTTCTATAAAAAAATATTTTATATAATCTATTTGCATGAGTTCTCATATGCCTCCAAGAAATCTTACTAGGAAGATTATCTAAGACATTTCTTTCAATCTCAAATAAAACATTTTCATTTTCACTCCTATAAGGGATATCATTCTCATTCATATCATCAATAGGTGGGTTTGAAGACATACTTGGATTTGTTTCTATAGTCATGTTTTCCATATCATTGAAAGTTGGCTCCAAAGACACTTGGATTTGTTTCTATAGTCAGGTTTTCTATATCATTGAAAGTTGGCTCCGAAGACACACATGGATTTGTTTCTATAGTCGTGTTTTCCATATCATTGAAAGCTGGCTCTGAAGACATACCTGGATTTGTTTGTATAGTCACATTTTCCATATCTTCGAAAGTTGGGTTTGAAGACATACATGCATTTGTTTCTATAGTCACATTTTCTTCCAAATTCACCATTTCCACATTTGCATCATCTACATTCATCCCATCATTTATAGACTCTTGAATGTCTTTCTCTTCAATACTCAAGGAACTAGATGCTTCAATATTCTTCGTCTCTTGAATCCTTGCTCTTCTATCTCTTTACTTTTTTGCTTCCTTCTCTCTATTTGCTTCAATTTCTTGAGGTGTCATTACCCTCCTTTGTTTTTTTCTTTGACGTTGATTTGATCCCATGATTACCAAACCCTCTTAATAAAATAGCAATTGATACTTAATCCAATTTCATAATTGATGTACTTCTTTAAAATTTTGAAGTAGAATTAGATGTAGATCCTTTGTTCCATAGATTTTGAAGTAAAAAGTAGATGTAAAAACAAAAACCCTCTTTCTTTATTCCTCTTGAAAATAGCTCATGCCCTTGATTTCACTTTAGAATTGTTCATATGATTGATTCCTTTCAAAATCTGAATAGAATATGACCTGTTAAGAGATTCCACAAGACACCTGTAAGTAAAAAAATGTAGAAATTATCACTATCGAGTCGTACTGATTAGACTTGCAAGTTGTAGGGATACAGTGATTGTACGTTTTTCCTTGATATGGGAAATAACAGATATAATAGAAACGGGTACCCATTATAAAACGGGTACCCGTTCTTAAACATAACAGGTACCCATTATATAACAGGTACCCATTTTGTTTATAAACGGGTACCTGTTATATAACAGGTACTCGTTATGTAATGCGTACCCATTTTATAACGAGTACCTGTTCTATGAATTTTGAAATCACCGACCGCCTTTTCCCTTCCCTTTGTTTGGGTTTTAGGCTTGGGATAGGCATGGTTGGCCGACCTTGAGCCTTAGACCTGCAAGTTTTTTTCTAACTATAGAACAAGAGGAAAGACTGAGTTTACCTATATGGCTGAGGACCTTTTTTCTGAATTGTTTTACGAAATGAAAACCCATTACAGATGACAGTGTCTAGTTTTCATATATGTAATTTTTTTTGTTATTGGACATGTTTTTCTATTTATTATTTTATTTATGAGCAAACTGGTCCAAAAACTTGAAATGACAGGTGTTTGTATTTTTTTAATAACTTTTAATTTTTAAATTTAAAAAAAAAATTATATGTCATCAATCTACACATCATTCTTTACACAATGAAAAAAAATATATATATTTTATGATTTTTTTTGCTCAAATTATGTTGGCCGTACATGAGGGGTTTTCAAAAGTAGCAATTAGGCCTAATAAAAAATTAATAAAAAAAATTATTTGGAAAAAAATTATAAAAAAATATCCTCATCAAACTTTACTGTACTACACATCTTTTCCCAAAAGGATTTTGAAAATTAATTTTATTTAGGTCAAATTATGTTGGTCGTACACGTGCATGGTATGGTTAAAAAAATGACTTTTAAATAGTGGTTTTTAGAAATGGCTATTGAAAATAAATTTGTATCATCTGGGTATTGAAATAAATTACATATTTGGAAACTAGACTCCAAGTACTACATTTTATATTTAGTGACTTTTTTAAAGATTCCATCTCTATGTGCTTCAAATTTTAAGGTCAAATGTAACAAATTCTGAAAATTAGGGAAAACACTTCCACTTTTTGGCCAAAACGTGGACCCAACTTCTTGCACTGACCCTACTGAACTCCTAAGACAAGTAGATACTAGCATCCATCGCCTACATTCCATTGATGAAAGTTGGAGTAGTACTGACCTATAGCCCTTCATATCATTGGCGAAAGCCTATCTAAACCCTATGAAAATGGGTAGCTCCTGGCATCTATCACTTGCATGTTGCTGGTGAAAACCTACTAATCCCTATGAAACTAGGTAGCTCCTGGCATCTATCAACTACATGATAGTGGTGAAAGCTTACAAACCCTATGATACAACTGGATACTTCTTTAGGCAGAGCATATGCTCGTTGACTCCTATCAAGTTGGAGCATCAATAAGCGTATCTTTGATGTAGGTCATAGGATTTATAATGTCAGTGATCACCACAGAAGGAACAGAACAAGCTATGCTATAAGAAGTACTGCATTCCTCCTACATATGCCCTTGTAGAGCACTTACTCCAACTGTCATGTAATGCCAATAAGTCATCTCTTGTATCGATCTTGGATTGACATTCTAACATTTAAAAGGTATAAGAACATTGATCTAAAACATATTGTCCTAAGGGTTTACACCTTAGAATAGTTAATCAAGTTACAATTACCATATAGGAATCCATAAACCTTTACACATGGTCTTATAGGTCTTGGGGTCAAAATTACTAACACATGCAAGTAACACATTGAACCCACATGGGCCGGGTCACATATACATAACAAAACAACTCATAGAGAAATCTTAAAGACCATTCACATCATTCTATTGTTACTCGAAACACAATATTTAGTAAACATAAATTCAAACCTACAATAGTACTATTATACAACATTCTACTTCTAAGTGTACCTAACATTTACATGTTACCAATCATAAAACTTGTCATATAATTACCCACCAAATAGATATAAAGCTAAACACCATACCTTGTTTGGTAATACTTATTGTTACTTGCCCACATCCGACATAGGCAATCATAAGGAATTCCATCCTAACTCAACATAAATCTAGTCACATAATTAGAGAAGACAAATCATCCACACATATTAAGAGATGTTCACACTATTATATCATAATTACTTAATTCAACATCATCATTAAAATGCAAGGTTAGCGGGTTTCCATAACTCATTCATAACCTTATCATAGCCAAGTTATCATGCCCTTATTTCTTAGAAGAATAGACCTCTCCAAGGTCTTGAGGCTAACATATACCTTCCTATACTTGTTACTAAGCCCAAACATAATGCCATAGTGTTCAACACACTCAATTTTCATAATTATAGTTAGACAAGTCCAAAGGAACCCTTATACCTTCACCTTGGAGATGAGCCACGATGATAATGACTCTAAAAGTTCATCTAAGATTGGAGCATATTGTGGAAGCCAAGCTCCACAAACCTCAGAGTAGATAAGATTGATGATAATGGTGTGCCTTTTATTGGCTCAAGCCTATATAGTTAGGGCATATTAATTGGAAGGTGATTTCATAGCCATCTAATGTAATTTCAACCCCAAACTGAAATGCACTAAAGAGGGAATGTTGATAAAGTTTAGGAATACCCCAAACCTTCAAGCAATTCCCTAAACCTCTCCCTTAAGGACTTTGGGTTCAGGGGCATCCTTTGCCCAAGAACTACCTACATACCGCTTCTAAATGGGATCAAAGTCACATGTAGTTCTCTTAACCTTATCTCTCAAGGAACATACACTTAGATTCCTATACCTAGGGTTTCATAACAAATCAAGTAACTTCCTCATGCAAGAGAAATAGAAAGAATATAATAGAAGGGAAAACCATAGAAAGGATTAAAACTAAATAGTGTAACAAGCTACCATTTACCAATACCCATTCTAAAAAAAGGCCATGGCTCATACAATTTCATTGATTACTACTGCGTAACCTAACAAGGTTCCTTTTAATGATTTGCCTGTAGTGTCGTAAATTGTCGCCACTCACAATTTCACAAAAGACTTGGCCCTTTGTTTAGCATGCATGATTAACTTTGTTTGTGATATGACCTTTTCGTTGTTTGCATAAGAGAATGTGTTAAGACCCTTAACAACAGACTTTCTAGAGACAAATTGGGCCTAGACACTAGCACCTAGCGCTAGGGTCTTTCCCATTTGGCCCTGAAAAGTTGTAAATTCAATTGTCAACTTTTGTGTATTGAATGATGCATCTCTCTTGTCATCCTCAACAAATGACTCTTCGAAAGGATGTTTGATTCATATATAAACTAGTCTTTTACCCTCATTTGAGGATCTAAGGAATCTTTACATCTTGACAATGTGACATGAAATGATCTTGTGAATTCTGCTACAATGAACCTCTGACTTACTGAAGCTCTCTACTTGTCATTATTATTGGCTTTAAACATTTTGTAGGTATTTGATGAAGCTTCTTTATCTCCCATCGACTCTATGTATGTGATTGTGTTGCAACATCAATCCAACTAGGGTTTCATGCTAAGGTAAATCTATTCTAGTTACAACAATCTCTATTACTTGTTTTGCCTCTATTCATCGTAAACACACACTCTATATCAATCATCATTCACTGTTGTCAAGGTGGGAACACCAACACAGGGTTTGATTGAGGCAAGCCCCTATATGACACAAGCATTTTCCCTCTTTTTTGTGTTTAAATATGATGATGAAACTTATGATAGTAATGAGCGATAGGAAGATAGAAGGTACAGAGATGAACATCGATAGACAAAATTCTGCCTAAAACCCTAGGACCCGAGCACCCAACACTAGTGTCCTATCATTTCTGCTTCATCTTCTGATGTCAATATCCCTCCTCCAATGCGATGAGAATCAAATCCCTCCTCTAGTGTACAAAAGGAATTGAACCACTATGAATACACTAATCCCACCCTATTTCAAAGATTACACTATCCATAGATTCAGTAAGTGTAGATACAATAACCCCACTCTATTTAAGAGGTTTCACTATCCACAAATATTGCCAAGCATCACCAAGCCTCCCTTGCTCCATGAAGGGACACAGATTGAAACTAGTGCTTCTCATGCATGGTATTGAATCTTTGAGTGAGAATCTAGCTCAAGATAACAATGGTCCTCCTGCTTCCAATGCCTCCTACCTCCAATATGACCTTGTTACTCTTTAATTGTTAGATGTAGCATTCAAACATTCAAAAGTTCTGTCAAGTGTAGTATGGATAGCCCTGAAAGCACAAGCATTTGGTAACATAATGAAACTAAACATTATAAAAACAAAGGTATCAGATTCAAATGAAAATGCACCTTTTACAATATAACCTTATAACATAAATAAATAAATAAATAAAAACACAACCTTATCACTCCAATATATCTCAAAAAAATCAACTCCTTACAATACAATTCCAAAAGTTTGACACAATATCTTCTATTATCACCAACTACAAAAATTTAAATTTCTTAAAAACATAAAAAACTCCGCATACTTATTCATCACTTATTTCACCATAATTCCCTTATTTCTCCATATTCCTTAATTCTAAAACATTATTAATAAATTTCCCTTACTAAAATGGATTTTTATCTTCCACGGGTCTTTATAATCTCACACTTGAATTATTCTTAAAAATATATGTAAAAAAAACTTTAAGATATTTCATTTTTTCCCACGTATTTTTCAAAATTCACATCTCGTTTCCCTTTCAAATGTCGTAAAAATAAAATTGTACCTTATACATTGGAGAAGAGGCTATGATAACTGTTTTAATATTTTATTCAATGACATCTGTATTAGATATTTGTTTTTTTTTAAGACTGCAGGAATCGGGTAGCCCCCCCTATAAATTGCAATGTGCCTGGTAAACTTTTTTCACGTGACCGGTGACGTTGGCACAAAATGCCCTCTAGTACAATAGACACGGGGGGCGATTGCACCTTAGATATTAGTTACTAGAATGTCATATGGCTCTTTCTTCTACTTGGCACACATTTTCTTCAATGGAATATGACTCTTCCTTCTACTTGGCATGCACAATTAGACAATTAAACATTAAACTTGATGAAAATTATATTCAATGCCTTATTCTCTCCTCTACTCACATCAATATTTAATGCACATCACCAATAATAATGTCTTTCAAACAAATTTAGATTTGAATCTGCATAATATATGATATTTGCATAGTAGATGCTTAGAACATTACAATATTCATATAGCAATAACGAGATTTTAAACTCCATTTTAATATCATTGAAACTGAAATACCAATGATAGATTGAGATGCCCAATAGAATGACTAATGCCTTATAGTTTTAGATGCCCATTCAATCATATAAATATTCCAAAATAATGTGTCTGGAAGATTTTGAATGCCTAGCAAGGTTTTAATCACACAAAGTAGATTTTATAATGCTCAGCATCAATGAGAACATCCAACATAGAATATTATATGCCCGACATGAACATACATGGCCAGAAAGACATTTGATGTAGCCTTTTTAATTTCTCTCTAATACCATATTGAATTTGGTAGAGCAAGAAAACTGACATTGTAGATCAAACCATTGTTGTAGAAAAGAATAATTTAAGATAATATATTATTGTATTTGGATAATCATTTCATTGCAATGCAATGGATTTTATAAAAGCCTCTTTATATCAACTACTCAAACTACCCTAAGAAACCTATGGGAAAGTAACTCCCAAACACTTATTAACTAACAAGAAACTAACCTATTACTAGTATATTTATATTTTAAAAAAAATCTAAAGTACGCTGAGAAATATCCTTCTCGAGGTGCCTATTTTTTTATATCAATTTACCGTACTCACCTCAAATCCTACAATTTGATATGTTGGTTCTACATGTGAAAAAAAGTAAGGAAGGAGGCAATATAAATAGATTGAATGTGTGTCTTTTCATATGCCATTCCGTAACATTTCTTTCTTTCATCTTAGTGCATAGTGATGGCTTTTATGAAACTGCCATCCACCTTTCATTCCATCCAGCATGTATTTTTTTTTAATTCCTTTCACCTTTTTTTTTTTAGTTTTTTTAATTTGTGGAGTGACTATTTGTTTTTTTTAATAAAGATTCTAGATTGAAATCTTATAAGTTTACATAGAAATTTCGGAATCTTTCAGCTCCCATTCGTGCTGTGAATGTAGGAACGCCTCTCGGCGTAATTATAAATTAACCTTTACATGTTAATTGATTTATTATCTAAACTATAGACTATATACTAATGATGTAATAAATCCAACAAAGAATCTCCTCATGGAAAGAGGGAGTTGTGAGATGATGGATAGGATTGGTTTTATTTTCTTGGTCTTGTGAATTTGTGATAGGATGGATGGAATTGGCTTGCATGTTTTGACCTTGATTTGGTGATGGGAAAGGTTGATCATGCTTTAGTACAAGCTCTTGACATATTTTTAATTGATTTGCTAACAAGATGGATATATATCGTTTCACATTGATATCCCCTTTAGTGATTATCTCATGGATATACTCCTTGATTCTTGTACATTGATTGGTGAGAGGCCTTTGATGCTTATGGGTTTTATGAATCTTATGGATTTTGGATTTAATGGGTTGTCTTCATTTACCTTCCCACATAGGTTGGCTTGTAAGGATGGTAGCTCTAGGGGGATCTTGATTTGTCTTAATAAGTTTTGGATTGATAAGATTCTTGCATAAGGGTATTTGATGTTGGGTGGGAATGGTATTGGAGGATTTTGGACAACCAGAATAGGTCAAGTGCATCTATAACCTTATTGCCAACAACATACTTGTATTTTTCAAAGAACGATGGAATGGGATTCGAGGTGTTATATAACTCCTCATCTTTACTCTTTCTATTTTTCTTCTGATTCCTTGATAGTAGTCCTTGGATAATATCCTTCGTAGATTGTTTGGATATTGTAGGATTAGATGATTGATAGGATTTTTTATTAGATTGTTGGTTGGTTTGTGAAGGTTTGGATGATGAAGGACTTACATTAAGGATGAGGATTTAATTTTCTTTTTGATGGTTTGGAATTTAGACATATATTAGTTGAGGGTCTTGTCCTAGAATGGTGTTTCCCTTTCCAAGGTTGGTATAAGGATTTGACTTATGGATGTTTGATTTTGGTTCATGGGGCAGCTAGTACTAGCTTGCTCTTGGTTTAAGGGATCTTGGTTGTTCATGGCTTGCCAATTAAGGCCTATACAGACCTTTCTCATAATGATGTCATTAAGGGCTGGATATTAATCAACTTAGGCATGGCCATGTGTAGCTCTAAACAAGTCATAAGGATTATTGTTATATTTTTCTTGATCCACAAGGCTCTCATCATCATCATTTTCAAAGGGGTTTTTAGACTTCTCAATGAACTTGTCAAACCAAGGGTTCATGATGTTTGTTTTGGTTATGCCTTGGATTTTGATTTTTTGGATGTTGGGTTTTACATGGGTTTCTCACAAAAAGGGGAAGACAAAGAAGACACACTAATAACCTAACTAGTTAGGTTGCACTTGTGAGCCCATATATATACCTTGATATAGTCATGGAAAGTAGGGTCCATGAGGAGGCACTAACCACTTTGATCCTCAAGATCATTCTAAGGCACAAGAGGAGAGCATACATGGACAAATATCTCATTTTTAGAGGTACCTTGTGAGTACTTTTCTGGGGCTAACCACTTATTGGTGCATCACAAATATGAATGGTTGAAAGTCCTCTATTCTAGGTTTGTACAAGGTTCCCTAGGGGAGTCCTTAAAATACCTAAAGGAATGTGAGGTTCAAGTCCATTAAAATGAGGCATATGTCTAAAGGCTTGGTTCGAGAGGGTAACCTAATAATAATGCTTTTGTAAATCAAGCTTTCCATTGCAGGTAAACCTACCTCCACTAGATTAGCTATAACTTTGTTTATGTAAGGAAAGCAGAGTGTGGAATACACCTTCCTAATACCAATTTGTAGGAAAGAGATACAAATAGTTTACTCAAATTTCAATTACAGTTCCATTCAAGAAGCACATTCATAAGTAACAGAATAGACAATTAAACATCACACAGAATTGAACACCAGTTTTACGTCGGAAAACTCTTACGGGAGAAAAAACCACACACTAAGCTATAGTCTCTTTGTATTATAGTAAAAGACAATTACATACAAAGTTACAGATCCTTTACTTTCACAGGTGTCAATTCACAGTATAATTCTGGCAGCATAACCTTTCCTTGATCGATCCTTGTTTTGTTTAATCAAACAATTCAAATAATTCATTTTTTGATGCAGACCATTCCATGTTCTTATTACATTTGTTCCACATTCCAAACTTTTCCAGAAATAATCGTTTTAGTTCCTGTAGACAAATAGTCACAATTAGTTTAACCGCTAACACTAACTGTCTCACCAAATTCCATATCACCATCCAAGGTTGATGGTTACCACCATCCCCTGCTTCCCCACCAGGGTAAGTCTGGGTCCCACTAAGAGCCAGCGGGCCAACGGGCATTGTTAGATCAAAACATATTTATGATATGCATTGCCACGTCTAAATTAGCTTGTCACGATATGGTGGTATCTACCTTTTCAGTCACCACCACGGGGTGGCCGGTAGCCACCTCTGTACCTCTAGCCAACTCTTAGACTGTCATGGTATACACTACCACAAGCAGCCTCCATATACAGTCACAGGGTAGCGGTGTGAACTGCACCACCGCACACCACTTCATGCACTTCTATGGGGTGGTGGTATGAACCACTATACCGCCAGTCACTCCATGAGACACTGCGGGGTAGTGGTAGTACCGCAAGCCCACACAAGCCAACATGGAAACTCCATGGGATGGCGGTAACAACATGAATTCATCACTTGGTGTAATCTGACTTGATGATGACCAAGTTGGGGTTCCACCAATGACTTTGAGGCACATAATTCCAACATGCTCCCACTTGACGAAGAATTCACTAAACCCCTTCCAACGCTTGAAGTCACTATAAATCATAGGCCCCAAGGCCCATTAAACTAGTGCACCATCTAAACTTATCTATGCTCACCAGTTTTGTCAATGTATCAACAACATTTTCTAGAGTATTCACCTTTTCTAGATTAACCTTTCCATCCTCCACCATATCATGAAAAAAATGGTACTGCACGTCAATATGTTTTGTCCTGGCATGGAAAGTTGGATTTTTCACCAAACAAATAGCACTCTGACTGTCATAGCAAATAGTAATCTACCTCGCATCAAACCCAATATTGGAACACAAACGTCTAAGCCAAATAGATTCATTGCAGGCGTGAGTTGCTGCCATATGCTCTACCTTAGTAGTAGATAAAGTGACTATAGCCTGCCGCTTACTCATCCAACTAACTGTACCACCAAACAATGTGAATACATATCCACTGGTGGATCTTCTACTGTCAATGTCCCCTGCCTAATCAGAATCCACAAATCCACAAATGCTAATTGAACTCTAAGATCTAGTAGAGTAACCATGATAGCAAAGGGCGTACTCAATAGTACCCTTTAAATATATAAAAACTCTTTTCATAGCATCCCAATGTGGTCTTCCTAGATTAACCATAAATTGACTAAGTACTCCCACTGCTTGGGAAATGTCTGGCCTTGTACAGACCATTACATACATCAAAATACCAACTGCACTTGCATAAGGCACTCTGGTCATGTCCTCCATCTCAGTAGGAGATTTTGGACAATCTTCAATAGAAAGTTTCATTCCCTGCAACACTAGAACAACTAGCTGCTTGCAATCTATCATATTAAATCTCTCTAGGACAACATTAATATACTTGCTCTAGCTAAGCCAAAGTTTTCTATTTCCTCTATCCCTTCTAATTTCCATCCCCAAAATGTACCTAGCTACTCGTAAATCTTTCATTTCAAACTGTGCTGACAACTGAGATTTTAAATCAGAAATCATACCCTTACTATTCCTAATGAATAACATGTCATCCACATACAGGACAATAATAAGAAGTCGACCATTTTTAGTCTTGAAATACACACAATGATCAAACTTCAATCTCACAAATCCCAAAGACAACACATAACTGTCAAATGTTTGGTACCACATTCTAGGCGACTGTTTCAAACTATACAGAGATTTCTTTAACTTGCAAACTAGATTTTCCTTACCTTTTTCAACGAAGTGCTCTGGCTAGGACATGTAAATTTCTTCTTCCAAATCTCCATGGAGAAATCTTGTCTTCACATTCATCTGCTCAATTTCTAAGTCATACCCTGCTACAAGTGACAACATAAATCTGATAGACGTCAGCTTAGCTATAGGAGAAAATATTTCTCCATAGTCAATCCCCTCCACCTGGGAATATCCTTAGCGACCAACCTTGCTTTATGCTTCTCAACACTACCATCAAGACCAATCTTCTTTTTAAACACCCATTTACATCCAATAGGCTTTCGACCTTTAGGCAAAGGTACCAGATCAAATGTTTCATTCTTCTTCAATGACGCCATTTCTTCATTCATGGTTTCCAACCAGGAATCTGCATCAAACATATCCAACATCTCTCTAACACTCCTAGGCTCATCAGTGTTAGCAATTAAAGCATAGGCACAACTAGAATCTAACATAGAATATCCAAACCTTTCAAGTTGTCACTTCTCACATGTAGAACTCCTCACAGGCTGAGGCTGAGGTTCTTCTTCTTGCTTAGAACTTTCAGAGCTGCTCAAGCTCTCCTCACTAATAGGTCCATTAGGAGTACATAGTTCATCCTTATCTAGAGTAAGAGGGATTTCAACTACCTCCTTATTTTGTATTTATTTCACCTCTGGCTGTAGATCAACAGTAGAAGGTTTAAGATCACGGAAGATCACACTTTTGCTAGACAACACCTTCTTTGTAACTGGGTTCCAAAGCTTGTACCCTTTCACACCAATTCCATAACTGATGAAGATACATTTTACAGCCTTGTTCTCCAGTTTAGATCTTTTTCTCTAGGCACATATGCATATGCCTCACAGCCAAAGACTCTAATGTGTCTTAACGAGGGCTTCTTTCTAGACCACGCTTCCATAGGTGTCTTGTCCATGAGCGTCGAAGTGGGAGATCTATTAATTAGATAACATGTTGTAGCCATAGCCTCAGTCCAGAACTTCTGTTCCAAACTAGCACTACTCAGCATACATCTCTCCCTTTCCATCACCATTCTATTCATCTTTTTTACAACTCAACTTTGCTATGGAGTGTAAGGAGTTGTTTTATGCCTTTTAATTCCATGGTCTTTGCAATACCTTTCAAAATTTGCAAAACAAAACTCTCTGCCATTATCTGTCCTCAAGCATTTTATTTTTCTTCCAGTCTAATTTTCTACCAAGATGTTAAATTCCTTAAACCGATTGAAAACTTTAGTTTTACTTCTGAGAAAATAAACAAATGTCCTTCTCAAATAATCATCTATGAATGAAACAAAGTACACAGATTTTGATAACGAAGCAACATTAACTAGACCAAATACATCAAAATGAATATAATTCAGAACTCTAGATGATTTATGAGGACTAGAATAAAAAGAAACATGATGTCGCTTTCCATATAAGCAATGTTCACAAAAATCAAACTCAAGATTTACAATCATCAAGCCCTTCAACCAAATTTTTATTTTTCAAGGCTTTTAAGCCTTTTTCACCAATGTGGCCAAGGCTTTGATGCCACAACATTGTCTTTTCCAATGGGAGCTTCATCTCCAAAGAATTAGCACCCACATAAACAACATCCTCCTTCTCTAAATGATTAGATTTACTTGACTTTGCAGAAGGACTATTACATTGAACTGCATGTGCATCCAACTTATACAGAGTGCCAATCCATGCACCCTTAGCCAGCACCATAGAGCCTCTAGTCATTCTACAAATACCATTCGAGAAAGAGACTTATACACTAGCATCATTAAGCTTACTTATAGAAAGTAGATTTCGAGCCAGACCTGGTATATGCATTACACCATCGATTCCCTTCACTCTTCCATCAAGAAACTAAATTTTGACTCTTCCATGGCCTACAATTTCTAGGTGAGAATCATCGCCCAGATACACCCTTCCACTAGCATACTTCTCATACTTTGAGAACCAATCCCTATGTGAGGTCATCTGAAAGGACACACCTGATTCAAACAACTAAACATCATCCGATGCCTGAGTTGCCAAGGCTGCAATGAAGGCATTTGCATCACTCTGAGAAGATTCATTATCAGAAGAATTGCTCTTCTTTTTCTTCTTATCCTCTTTTCATTCTTTCCGAATGTGTCCAGTCTGCTCACAATTCCAACACTTCACCTTGGACATTTTACCAGGAGACTTTGATCTCCCCTCTGACTTGGATCCAAACTTCTTGTCTTTCTTCTTGTCTTTCTCCTTTGGTCTACCTCGAACAATAAGGGCCTCCTTGGCCATCTCAGAAGATTTCCTTCACATTTCCTCTGACAATAGCGAAGCAACCACATCTTCCATCTTGAAAGTGGTTGTTGTACTCCCAATAGCCATCACCACGTGATCCCATATGTCAAGCAATGAACACAATAGGAGCATGCAATGATCCTCATCTTCTATCTTCACACCCACAGAGTCCAACTAAGTAATGATCATGTTGAACGCATTCAAATGATCTACAATAGACACTCCTTCCTCTATCTTCAAAGAATACAACTTCTTCCTCAAAAATAACTTATTTACCAGAGATTTCCCTTGATAAATGTCACCAAGCTTCTTCCACAAAAGTTTCGTTGTATTCTCTTCATGGACATTCAAGAGAATAGAATCAGCCAAACATAGTTTGATCAGACCCTTGGCTTTTTGGTCCATTGCATCCTAGTCATCTTGCGAGGTTGCTGATGGTTTGTTAGAGGACACTATAGTCCATAACTCTTGATCCCCGAGTAAATCTTCTATTTTGAGTTTCCACAACTCAAAATTGCCACCGTTGAACTTCTCAATCTCTATTCTTTCGGATGTACTCACCATCTCAAATCTGTAATAAAATTTCAAACTAGATTTCTCTGTAAAACTCCAACTGAACAAGATTAGCACAAAAAACCCATCTTACCCACAAGGACAACAAAGTTGGCCAAGCTCTGATACCATTTGTAAGGAAAGAAGAGTGCACAATACGCCTTGCTAATGCCAATTTACAAGAAAGAGATATAGATAGTTCATTCATACTTCAATTCTAGTTCCATTCAAGAAGCACATTCATAAGTAATAGAATAGACAAGTAAACATCACACAGAATTGAACACCAGTTTTAGTAAGAAAACCCTTACAGAAGAAAAACCCACACACCAAGCTATAGTCTCTTTGTATTACAATAAAAGATAATTACATACAAAGTTACAGATCCTTCTCTTTTACAAGTGTCAATTCATAGTACAATTCTGGCGGCATAACCTTTCCTTGATCAATCCTTGTTCTGTTTAATTAAACAATTCAAATAATTCATCTTTTGATGCAAACCATTCCATGTTCTTATTACATTCATTCTACATTCCAAACTTTTCTAGAAATAGTTGTTTTAGTTCCTGTAGACAAACGGTCAGAAATAGTTTAACTGCCAACACTAATTGTCCTACCAAATTCCATATCACTGTCCAAAGTTGACATTTACCACCATCCCCCGCTTCCCCACCAGGGTAAGTCTGGGTTCCACTAAGAGCCATCTAGCTAGCAGGCGTCGTTAGATCAAAATATATTTGTGATATGCATTGCCACGTCCAAATTAGCCTCTCGCGGTATGACGGTATCTACCACTCTACCGCATAACCTTTTCAGTCACCACCATGGGGTGGCAGGTAGCCACTGCTATACCACCAGCCAACTCTTAGACCATCACGGTATGGCTGTATCTATACCACTCTACTGCAGGTCTACTACTTGACCCACTGCGGGGTGGCGGTGTACCCCACACTACTGCAAGCAACCTCCATATACGGTCATGGGGTAGCGGTGTGAACCGCACCACTTCATGCACTTCCACAAGTTGGTAGTATGAACCACCATATTGCCAGTCACTCCATGGGACACCGCAGGGTAGGGGTAGTATTGCAAGCCCGCACAAGCCAACATGGAAACTCCACGGGAGGGTGGTAACAACATGAATTCATCACTTACCATGTAATTTGACTTGATGACGACCAAGTTGGGGTTTAACCAGTGAATTTAAGGCACATAATGCCAACAATTTACATGCAAAGTTGCCCTATCATTCTAAGATCAAAATTGAATCAAACAAGTTGCCACATACTTAGAATGATATAAAACTTAGAGATCTCCATAAGAAGAAAGACATCATTAGTGTAACATCGGAAAATGTCCCCTTGGGGGCTTTTCCCTCATAAGGTTTAGCTCCTGGGTCTTTAGCATGCATTTAGGACATTTTAGTTCATATTTTAACACCCCGATGGAATGAGACCTAGGTTCCTTGGCAAATAGGGCCTAGGTGGACCCCTTGACCTATACCCTACCCAAAATAGGGGGGAGGACTTGGGCGCCCACACCCTAGTCCTGCCCTATTTTGGGGCAGCCCCAATTTCTGGTGTTGGTTAGTGACCGTTATTAGGTCCCTTTGTCGACACTGTAAGTTTGAATTTCAAATATCTTGGCGGGAGTGCTTGTAGTTGCATTTATAAGCAAGCTTAGGCATTCATTTGTGAACTAGATGATCAAGAGGTTTCAATTAGATAGCAATTGTGATTTAAGGCTTCTATTGTGTTACAAGAGCTGACTTGTATGTTTGGTGTGTTGATATTTGCATATTTGAGCATCAATCTCCTCACGGCATGAAGAGCATCTTCCTCCATGAGAGCTTCACTACAAGGTGACATATCATTGTGTTTTTATCATTGATTCCTTTAGTTTTTGGCCTCTGCCTCATAAGGGCACGCCCTCTTTATCTGACAATGGTGTTTGGAGAATTAAATGTCCTCTGGGGTTTGATTGAGGCAAACCTCTAAACACCACAACCCCCAAACCAAGTCTTGTGATTACAGGTTACAAGTGTCGTATCCAGAAATAGTGGAGTTGTAGGAAGACTGGGCATACATCAGGGATTTAGGATCTGAAGAAAAGTCAGATATAGGAGCACTTCAAGGACTTGGGTGCTCGCTCCAGTGTCCTCCGTAGACAGATCTTGGAAAACAAAAGTTATAGGGTTGATCAGTGTCTGAAGGAGGTCTAGATTCCCTGAAAAAGTAGGTACCTTCGACTTGGGCGCCCGCTCCAGTTTCCCTGATTGTTCCACTTCAGAACCCTGAAAATAGGTATTCTGTAATTTAGTATTTTACTCCCGTCTGCAGGAGCTTTTTTCATAAATCATTAATTTGTTGTTGTATTTGCTTAATTAGGGTTTTAATGGTCAATTGAGCATAGGAGAAGGAAAAATTGATAATTAATTCCCTAATCCAAG
Organism: Cunninghamia lanceolata; assembly: GCA_027924645.1. Classification (NCBI taxonomy): domain Eukaryota; kingdom Viridiplantae; phylum Streptophyta; class Pinopsida; order Cupressales; family Cupressaceae; genus Cunninghamia; species Cunninghamia lanceolata. Next base: position 1,670,811 of record BSBN01000346.1, read on the forward strand.
TTTTCCTACATCTGAAAGTGACTCTAGGGTATGATAGTGCTCGCCACTCAACCCTAGATCCTTCAATGTTTAGTGGAGATTTTAACATCTAAACAACAAAAGATTAACAAAAATCCAATTTTACCCTAAACATTTTGGTGAACCCATGTTTTTGAACTTAAATTGCAACTTCCTGAGTGTTTGTCTACAAATTTGGTGTTATTTCATTCATTCATATAGGCATTTACTTTATTGCATTGAGAAAATTTCAAAAAAAATTGAAAAATTGGAAAAATACAAAAAAATTGCATTGCTGGGCTTACTAAATTGCATCAATTCTTCCTAAATTTTCCTAATTCATGATTTTTCATCAGATCTGATATAAACTATTGAAAAATCCAAAAATTCAAAATCTTGGTTTGCATTTTCATCATTTAATTGCTAGGGTTTTGTGGAAATTTTGACAATTTTTTATAACCTAGTAATTCCAAAATCTAGGGTTTGTAGGCAAAATATTTTATCATATTTTTCTACTGATTTTAGAGGCTCATTCAAATTTACATTTGTCTTTAGTCTTTCATTTTAGTGTGAATTTGCATTTAAATTTAAAATATTTGCATTTTTGCATTGAAAATTTCAACAAAAATTAGCAATTTTGGTGCATTTTCATTAAATTTGCATGGGCATTTTGCATATTTAAGCTTGAAAATCATTTTCAGATCTGAGAGTATGTAATTTCCATCAAAAATCAGACTTCAAACCATTCACATAGTATTTTGTTCTGAAATCTCAAACCTAGGGCTTCGAAAACAACGATTTTCACTAATTTTGGCCTTATCGACTTCATAAACTTGCACCATAGGTGTGTTGTGAAAGATATTTTGGCATTGTTTTTATATTATCAGGGTAATAATTTTATTCCCTTCATAAAAATATTCACAACACCCTTTTAATGGGCTCTTGTAGTGAAAATTTGGCGAAAAACTACACATTTTGACTATTTTTGCCCTAGGGTTTGACCTAGTTTGGACTCCAAGTGTGTTGTGATCAGTTTTATGAATTGAGGTGACTGATATTATTGATATTATTTTCTTTCTCTCCTAAAATTCCTTACAACACCTCGTTTTCTAGGTCTTGGAGTTGAAAAACTGTGAAAAATAACCTATTTTTGCTGTATTTTCACTAGGGTTTTACCTTAAGTGGCACTAAAAGCGTGTTGTGTTGGATATTTTAGGACCAAGTGGCTGTTATTTCTGATACTATTTTCTGTCCATCATCATTTTTCCTCACAACACCCTTCATTATACTCTATTGCATTGAATTTTGGTGAAAAAAAGTGCCTATTTTGACGTATTTTCACTATAAATTGACTTGGCATTGCATCAAGAGTGTGTTGAGAGTGAGCATATTGGTACACGAGTTTAATAACTCACTTCCCTAAGAGAAATATTCCTTTAAGAATAAGCATAAGACACATGGGATCTAGTGCTCTTGAAGAAGTTGGTACTTTGAACACCTTCTTTACAAAAGGAGAAACCCAAACACTACAAGACATTCCACCTATTACAAGTACAATGGAAGAAGAAACTTTTCATGATGTTGATGATACCATTGAGGCAACAAGATATGTATGATATGAGTAAATAGAAAAATTGGATAAAGAGTTAGCCGAATTTCAATCATTTATGGAAACTGAGAGAATAGCTGAAGAAGTCATTCCTACAATTCATAATATAAGAGAATTGATAAAAGGACAAGATGGTGTTAATGCACTTTGTGGTCTAACACATATTGTACAAACTAACATTATGCTAGTGATCGAATGTGCACAAGTGATAAAGAACACTCTATCACCATCTCATACACAAGTTTTGGCACCTATACCGACTAAGGGAATGCCCACTTTTACATCAACGATCTTAACAACTAAAGCGAATGCTTGTAGTAATGCTACCACTGGTATTGGAATATCTAATGGTACAAATTATAAATCTGTGGGATTTAATTATCAGAATTTGATTTCTAAAGGGACATCTTCTACGAATAATGGTTCTCAATCTCCTAACTATTCCACTCATTTCCAGCTACCTATGACATATTCGCAACCATCTTCTACCTACCATTATGACCAACCACTGTTAACATATTCTCAGCCTCTGCATATTGTATCTCAAGCTCAATCACCTCCTCACCTTGGTTCCAATTCCTCACAACAAACCGCATCTCCAAATGATGCCATCCTAAACCAACTTTTATAGGGCATGACTACTTTACAAAAAAAGGTAAGAAATTTGACAAACTCTTTGCAGCCTAGTCTACCAACATATCATGCCTGTAATCCATTATCCTATGAAATCTTGAGAACCCCTATGCCTGAGAGGTTTGAGACTCCTCGCTTTGAAAAATATGGTGGAAAAGGAGATCCTAATATCCATGTGGCAGCATTCACAACTATGTGTAGTGATTTCTATTTTGAAGAGGATTTGTTGGCAAACATTTTCTCACAATCGCTCAAAGATACTGCTCTAAAATGGTTTTGTTCTTTGCCTCTGAATTCAATTCACTCCTTTTCACAGTTGATTTATCAATTTTTACAACATTTTCAAGCAAATATTGGACCCCAAATCACTCTTATTGACTTGGTTCAATGCAAACAAGGTCCGAAAGAAAAGTTGACCGAATTCATTAGTCGGTATCAAGGCCTTTATGCGCAGATTCAATATCAAATGAAATATGAGGATGTTTAGAAGATATTTATTACAAATTTATAACCTAATATTCATGATAAGATCCTCTTGATGAAGTACAACTCATTTCAACATTTATGCACCGCCCTTTGTGATTATCAACTTTCATCTAGTCAGTATGAAAACCAAAACCCATCGGCTCAAGTTGGTCAATCCATGGGTGGATCATCACAAAACAACTTTAAGAGGAACAATAATAGAAGTTTCATCAAGATCAATGGACCAAATACAAATGTGTCTGCTATAAACAATCCAAAGAAATCATCGAATCAACCAAGAAAGTTTACTCTGATATCTGAGTCCTATCATTCTATCATGAATCAAGCTGTGAGTTATAACATTCTAAAACTTCCCCCGATCAAGCCTATTGATCCTAGTAAACAAGACCTTACTTCGATGCTAATGCCTTTTGTCATTTTCATCAAACGCAAGGACACAACACTGAATGATGTATGCGTCTTAAACATGAGATACAAGACCTTATTGATTCAAATGTCATCCAGTTATCAGGTTTGAATGATAATGGAAATAAGTCAATTGCTCCGCCGAATCAAAATTTACAAATCTTCACTAATCCTTTTCCTAAGCATACTAAAAATAATATGGTGGAACAAGGTTTAGTGGAAGTAGACGAGGATGATTACTTGGAGAATGATTGAAGTGGATAAGAAACAAGTGGATAACCCACCTCATCCACGAAGAAATAGAATTTACGTTGAGGTTCCTCCTTCGTTATCCTTATATGGATTAGTAGATAATCAAAATACCTTTGAAAAGAAAGAACAACAACTAATACAGACAAGCAAGATGGTACAAGATGAATCCTACTACTATTCTAGAAAGATTCACCAACAAAAACTCACCAAAAATCAGAAAAGAGCAAGACAACAATCAATAGTCAAAAATAATAGTGGTTCTCCCCCTCATAAGCAACAAAAAGCCTCATTTAAACAAGAATTTAAAGAACAAGCATCATATGATAACAAACAAGACTTTCATAAGAACCACTCAAATTTTACAACAAACATGATCGAATACCTCTCCAAGAGGTTCGCAAACTCCAACATATACTATGAAGGCCCTACAGGTAAGTATCTCTAACCCTTTATCTCTCTCATAATGTGCTTCCCCTGTGATGTGTTATGTGTTGTTTAGGCCTCCTGGGATGACCTCAGATTCTCTTGTAAGGTCCGAGATACCAGGAGACCATCTCTGTCGTGGCCTTCTTCTATTTGTATCATCATTCTTCTAAATTGCCTCTCTCTAATTTCATTGTTGTGTGTTGTATCTTGCGGACAAGTCACCCTCTTACGTGACTGTCCCTAAGAGACTTGTTTCTCCTCTCTTATTTATTGTTTCCCTTCCTCTAGTGTTTCCATCTAGCAGGCGAATGACGACAAACATTTATACTGATGTGGACCTAGTGTCCCTTTCGAGAGCAATCAAAAAAATGGACTTAGTTCCTAATATGACGATGGGGTTGTATATCTTATCTGATGCTTGGCTAGTGGAAGCACTCATGCTTTCCACATAGTGAATTTGATGATTTTTCTATCGCATTTACAAACCTTAACAATACTGCTGCTCTGTGCACCTTTGTTTGCCTTTGAATCTAGCCTTGGCGGTACTCGATTCGGAGAGCTTTGTGATATAGCCCTACGGTTATCCTTGAACTCTGAATTTGTTGTATAACCTTGGCTCTTTGTGTGGTTAATCATATGCACTGATGTTGATGGTTATCATGATGTTGTAGACACTAACATGTTTCTTGCAGGGATGTGTTTGTGGAAACATTTGGTGATCGTAAAGTACATGTCACCTCTAGAGGGCATGGGCTTTATGAAAGTTGGTGTTCCCTTGTGTGTTTTATTCCTACCTTAACGTGCTTGATATCAATAACTGATATCAACCACCTTAAGGTGGGGGCATATATAAGGTAAGTTGTCTGTTATAGATGTTAGCAATGTGTTTGACCTCAGATGCAAAGACCTACGCTCTTGGGTAGTGCATTATGCATCCTGAGTTTGTTTACAATCAATCAATCAGTCATGTAAGCCCTCTGCACATGTGAGATATCAAGCATATCCTTTTTCTTAAGCCCTCTACAGAGGTGGGGATGGTGTATTTCTCAGGGCAGATTGCATCATCCTATCATTTTCAAAAGTCCTTTGCGGAGGCAAGGAGCAGTTCTGTGACTAACTCAACCCTTAAGTGTGTTTTCGGCAATTGTTGTGGCGAAGCCCAATTGTCGGTGTGTGCCTATAATGTGCATGAGATGGTGATGAGCCTAGAAATAGGGAACACACCATCGCTTGTCTGCCATGTTTTCTCCGTGTCTTCAAGTGTGTGTGTTTTGGTGTGATTGTTTTGTGTGTTGTGTTTGTTGCCCCATATGCAGAGACCAGCGCTTTTGGGTAGTGCTTCGTGCATTTTGGGAGGTTTTGCATGTCTTGTGTGTGTGTTGCCCCATATATACAGAGACTTGCGCTCTATGGTAGTGCATCGTGTATTATGGGAGGTTTGTTTACTTTCTAGTACTTGCATTTGCATTTCATATATATGAGAAAAAGAAAAGAAAAAAGATATCATTTCTATCTTCCATGCATTAATGTGTCTTCTATGCATTGACTGTATTCTCCGTCTTCTGCATGACTGTAATTGTCTTCTCCGTGTTTTGCATGCCTGTTACTGTCTTCTATGTGATTAGTGTGTCTTCTCTGTGCTTGGCGTGTTTGCTGTGTTTGTGACTTTACTTTAATGCATGTATTGGCCTCGTGTTTATACATACATTAAAGTGGGTGCTAAATGTAACGTCAGAAAATGTCCCCTTGGGGGCTTTTCCCTCATAAGCTTTATTTTCCAGGTCTTTAGCATGCATTTAGGACATTTTAGTTCATATTTTAAGACCCCGATGGAATGAGGCCTAGGTTCCTTGGCAAATAGGGCCTAGGTGGACCCCTTGAGCTGTACCCTGCCCAAAATAGGGGGGAGGACTTGGGCACCCGCACCCTAGTCCTACCCTATTTTGTGGTAGCCCCCATTTCTAGGTGTCGGTTAGTGACCGTTATTAGGTTCCTTTTCCAACATGATAAGTTTGAATTTCAAATATCTTGGCGGGAGTGCTTGTAGTTGCATATATAAGCAAGCTTAGGAAGTCATTTGTAAACTAGATGATCAAGAGATTTCAATTAGATAGCAATTGTGATTCAAGGCTTCTATTGTGTTGCAAGAGTAGACTTGTATGTTTGGTGTGTTGATATTTGCAGATTTGAGCATCAATCTCCTCATGGCATGAAGAGTGTCTTCCTCCATGAGAGCCTCACTACAAGGTGACATATCATTGTGTTTTTATCATTGATTCCTTTGGTTTTTGGCCTCTACCTCACAAGGGCACGCCCTCTTTATCTGACAACGGTGTTCAGAGACTTAAGTGTCCTCTGGGGTTTGACTAAGGCAAACCTCTAAACACCACAACCCCCAAACCAAGTCTTGTGATTACAGGTTATAAGTGTCACATCCAAAAAAAGTGGAGTTGTAGGAAGACTAGGCAGACATCAGGGATTTAGGATCTGAAGAAAAGTCAGACATAGGAGCACTTCAAGGACTTGGGCACTCGCTTTAGTGTCCTCTATAGACAGATCCTAAGAAACAGAAGTTATAGGGTTGATCAATGTTTGAAGGAGGTCCAGATTTCCCCAAAAAGTAGGTACCTTGAACTTGGGCACCCGCTCCAGTGTCCCCAATTGTTCCGCTTCGGAACCTCAAAAACATGTATTCTGTAATTCAGTATTTTAGTCCCGTCTGCAAGAGCTTTTTCCATAACTCATTAATTTGTTGTCATATTTTCTTAATTAGGGTTTTAATGGTCAATTGAGCATAGGAGAAGGAAAAATTGATAATTAATTCCCTAATCCAAGTTTCCCTACATCTGAAAGTGACTCTAGGGTATGATAGTGCTCGCCACTTGACCCTAGATCCTTCAATGTTTAGTGGAGAGGCAGATTTTAACATCTAAACAACAAAAGATTAACAAAATCCAATTTTACCCTAAATAGTTAGAAGGGAGGATTTTATTAAAAATCTACTTTGTCATGACAAAATGGGGATTGCAAAATCCTAAAAAAATAAAATCTTTAGTCATCTGCATGTCAAAGCTGCAAATATCTTCTTCCCATAATATTTCTCTAATAAAAATTGGTTAATTTATAGGTTCATATTATGTATAATGTTTCATGTAGGTATTTGGGTTCTATAGAAAGCATGTGCAAAATTTCTAAATCAGGACATAATCTATCATTAAGTTATTAGTAAATTGGATGTATTTGCAGAGAAGATGTAATCTTTAATCTTATGATTTTATTTTGATATTGATAAACTTAACCTCTTTGAGAGGCATGTATTATAAAAATATGTTAAACCTTTTGTTTCCAATAATTGTTTAATAAATCTTCAGGCTATAAATTTGATTTATTTCAATCAATTATTTAAGTGAAAATAATAATGGGAACACTCCACTATAGAATTATGATTTGAGAACCCTAATTAGGGTTGAATGTAGCCTTGATTAAATTAATGAGGTTGTATTTAATTCTTGAATTCATCTTTATAACTAAAAATTTAGGTAACAATAACCCTAATCTTGAAGGTGAGGGAAGTAGTCAACTAAGTTTAATTTCATAATATTTTCATTTAATCTATTGTTAATTGGTTGAAGTATCTAAGATGGATGATTAAATATGTACTGCCAAATTAGTGTAAAGATATTTGAACAATTCATCCTTGAGAATTGTAATCCCTAAATTTTAAGAGTGTGTCAAATAAATGAAACAAGCTTAATCACTTAAAACATTTGTTTTATGTACTATTATTTAGCTGACTTACAAAATAGGCTGATAATGTATTCAAAAGGGGTTATCTATAGAATCTACACATTCTAAAAGGGATCTTTTGTAGATTTGATTCCAAATTTATACTTGGTAAACCTATTCAAAATGTTTAAATCAATGATTTGCCTTTTATGATAAGGAACTTTCTTGGATCTAAAGGGATGAATATATCAAATGATCAATAAAGCCGTGAAATGTAATTATAGCATAAGACAAAGTATGTAAATTATTTTATTTTTATTTAAATTAAAAGAACAATGTATAAGAAGGTTATGTTGGGATCCAACTTGAAAATGCAAAAAATACTATGTCCTTGCCCATTTTGTGCACTTGCCTTATTTTTCCCATCATAGATAACCGATCTAAGAAATCCTCTAATGGGCCCTCCCTTGGTTTCATCTTTCCTTGGAATTGCTCTTTTCCTTCCCCAAGTTCCCACCATGTGTTGAAGTTACCGAAAAATCTAAAAATATTCTAGGTCTGGGAAGTTATCAATCATTTTCTAAGTGTTTCCATGTTTTGCAGGTTTCCCTTAGGATACCAGACATTTCCTTCTTGCATCCCATTTAATATCCACCTCCCATTCCCTTCTAAAATCTTGTGAACCTTTCAAACTCTTCATTCCATTCATTTGCCTTCATTCTCCACCTTGTGAAATCTTGCTTGGCTACTAGACTTCACATTTTGAGCTCTGATATCCTATCCCCTTGTTTTCTACAAACTTCATTCCTTTACTTTCCTCCTAGATTCCTTCACTTTGCAATTTTTGGAATCCCAATTGGCTCCTTCCTCTCATTTTCGCTTCCACCTAGTCCTTCACTCTTCTTCTTCTTTTCTTCATTTCATTTCCCATCTTGTTTCACAAAATTCCCTTCCGAACTTTTGAATACAAAGAATATTGAGAGGGGGGGTGAATCAGTATTCTGAAAACTTTTTCATTCACACATTCATTAATCCATTTACCAAATTCAACAACATGAAAGAAAAGTAAACACAAGAAGAGCAGACACAAATTCATAACACATAGACGCCAGGATTTTACGTGGAAAACCCAAAAAGGGAAAAACCATGGTGAGTGTTAGCTCACAATATATTAAGAGAGCAATACCAAATTACATGAAGGATCATTACCCAAGGACTCACTATCCAAAGAAGTGCTCACTGCCAAATAGAAGAAAAGAGAATATAGAAAGAAGTGGCTCATTGTCAAGAAAAGATTGCTACAGGCACATCTACAAAATGTTGTGGTGCAGTGCCAATTTGCTCAATATACAGATTCAAATGACTTCATACTGTCTACCCTGCTTTTCTGCTCTACTTCACATATACTTATGTCCTTCTGCCTTTACTATCTTTTCACTAATTACAGAACTTCCTTAGGTTGCACAATCATAGAATTCACATTCTTTTCGCTCATCATCTATCACACAACACTGAAATCAATTGAGTATATATATATCTGCAACAAGATTCATCTCACAAGCAGGTCGACAAGCTAGACATGAAATGTGTATACAAGTGTTATACCTTGTCGGCTTGATTTTGTGCACAAACAGCAATGCAGACGTAAACAAACATACAGTAGTCTTCATATAGGTCAGCACCAATCATTCAACCACTTAGATTAATTATTCAAACAATATATCTTCTACGCATATAGATCTACAATGTTTGTCAGCTTGTCCCTTAAGAACACACTTGACTAGTTCAACTTGTTAGGTCTCAAAAACATAGGTTTTTACACCTTAAGAGGTTGCCAAGCTCTCTTCACGTTCTTGGCTAACAGGCACAAGGATAATACCTTCTTCACTTTAGGTTCTACTAGACCTAGGTGGGTATACCTTTCACAACTAATGCAGATTTCTAATATCCTTCATGGTGGCAAATAGGTGTGAAGTAGCTAAAAGATAAGTGTCCTTACTCCTAACGTTAAGGTCTTAGATATGAATTCTTGAATAAAACTATGTAGAACTTCTAGGATGAATTTGGAATGATCAGTGCCTACCTAATTGGGCTATAGAGTCAGTGGATAAATTAATGGAAACAAATGTATATGATAGGTAAATTTATCTCCTAGATTAACTCTAACAATTGGGCACTTTGAATGTTCACACCTTGTGTAAACGTGCATGTATGTATGTGACTATGCTCTTCTTATATAATCCTAGAGATATTCCCTTAAATTACTGTGAGATTATGAAAGGAGATTTAATTCTTAAGTTGATGAAAACCAATCACAATAACTACTTCAAAAGGATTTTAATCTTTGACAAGAACCGATTAAAGTCAATTATCTGAAAGGATTTTAATTCACATCAACTAGAAACCAATCAAAGAACTTCACACAGTGACAACAAATGTGCCCTGACAAATGTAAATTTGAATAATTCAATAGAACCACTTTGCAGATAGCACAATAACATGTAATCATGAAAACTAACACAACTGTTGAACACTGGAATAAATCACCATATGAAAGTATTCTGCTCCATTATATTTCTTCAAAAAATAAGCATATATGATATAAGTTTTTTCAAATGAACAAGAGATGGCAATCTATCTTCTTACTAATAAAATGGTGATAGGATATAATACTACTCTCGATGATGATTAGACCATCACATGTTCAACTTTTATAGCAATATTTGTGAAGAAGACATATCTCTTCATAGTGTCTTTTGGGAATTAACAGAATTAACATAACAATAAACAAAGGTAACTAACACTAAGTCCTACTGAGCCACAAGTAAATCTGAGCAATATGATCCAAATATTCTTGGCTTAAATGTGTTTTGGGATACTCTATGGCATTCCTTGTAACCACCACTATTGTAACCATCTTTTCCAAATACATGCAGGCTTCCCTAGATGCTGAATCCATATCTTTGATAGTCTCCAGAGATTCATGTAATATTACTTGACACTCTTTAGCCCATTCATCTTTCTCATTTCTGAGTAACATAGGTACACCCATCTGAGAAGCATCGATACATTCCTTTTCCTCATCTTGAACCCTGTCATGATATTTCTTATGTTGTTTGATCAAATTTTCTAAGCTGGAGGTGCCTATACTATCAGAGGTATTTTTACTCTATATCTCATGGAGCTTATCTTGGATCCTATTATTTAATCTTTCATGCTCTTGGATACCTTTATGATTCTCAGAGAAAATGTCCCAGAATTTATTCATCCAATGCATCATATGAGTATGCCTGCTTTGTAGGACTGTAGTAAGCGTGTTAATTTTGACTTGTGCTATCTGATCATTTGATGGTAGTTGAGCATGATGTGAGCTTTCTCCTTGGGTTATTCTTTTAGTTGTCCGTCCAAAAGCACCTTTGACTATATCCTTCAAGAAATCATTTTCCTTTGTCATTCTTTCACAACCCAGCTTGTACATGTCTCTTTCTTTGATTAACATTTGGATTTGGGCTTTATTTAATGTTGCCACATTAATCCCAATATCAATAGTGATTAGGGGATATGTTTCTCCTACCTTTAATGTCATTACATGCCCAAATGTTTTCTCAGTGTCAATGACTGCAATCTTCTTATGAGGAGGATACAAAGCCCATATCATAAGTGAGTTTTCATCGTTGTTATATTTTGTTCCCATGTACACTTCTATTACTCCTTCTGGAGTAAGCTTATATTTATCATCAGTGCTGTGTAAGAAACTATCAAACAACAATGCAAAATTCATATCCAATCCTGGAAATATCATCACACCAGCTTCCCTTAGTAGTTGTCTTCCTTTATCTGGGGTCATGCTCTTCATCTCATTATCCACAGTTGCTTTTAGTACATTTAACAATCATTTTTCATTATCAGGTGTGACACCTTAAACAGATTCCCTGACTTCTTTTCCTTTGTATTTGTACAAAAAGGATTTAAACTCTAGAGAATGAATAAATTGGTCATCAGAAATAAATGAATCATATGCCAATTATCTAGCATCAGTATCAACTAGTTCTTAATTCTCATGTTACCTGCTAGGAGGCTGGTATTCAATTCTGCATTTAAGAATTCTATTAGTTTGTGCATGGGGTTCATCTTCATCTAAGGATTCTTTACCACCAGAGGACAGCAGTTCCACTTCCTATATTTCCCCCCTCCTTTGATCTATCTTCTGTTATATTCATTAATGGCTGATTCAACCTCTACTCCCTCCATGTTCCTTATGACATCATCATGTGGATAAGGTATGTGTGCATACCCACTAAGATTTTTCTTCTTTCTTGCATAATCTATAAAACCTTCAAGATCAAACCCTTTCCTCTGTTCTATATATTTCATGTTGTAATGTAGCAATTTATCCCGAATGAGATCATACCCATCTTTTGACACTATGGTGAAATCTCCAAAACACAATGTGCTTGGCATAAACTATTGTTTATCATAAGCACTTAGATTCATCACATTTTAGTAGTCCATTTGTCTAACAATCTCCAAATAGGCTATCACATTTGGAACAGTCTTAGGTAACAAAAAAGGTGTGTCCTCAAAGCTAGACTTGAATCATGGTAGAATCAAGGAAACAATATCAGTCTCCCTAGTTATGTGTCACAGTTGGAGGCCCATTGAAGTCTTTTGGCCTCAGAAATCTCTTAATTTCATTAGACAAGGAATAATCACAAGGGTGGATAAATAATATGTACAAAGTTTTTACAAAGTACTCCTCAAAGTGAATGTAATCATAATTTGCAAATCTACTATCCCATACACTAGTCCATAATTGCACAGGTAATGGTTGTCCTTTCTTGTCTAATTGTGTGATCCTCAACTCTTTTGGCCACATCCCAATTTCCTAACCATAATATAATATTATGTGCATAAGCAATGAGTAGTGTTTGAAGTGCAGTGTGGGAGAGTTGCTTTTAATAGCAATTAACCCAGAATTAATCTCTTTAAAAACATATGCAGCGTAGTCAAAAGGCCTAGCATTATGACATTGTACATTAGCTACTATCACCATTGGTCCAATTGTCATGTATTTAGAAGCTTCTAACCCTAAGACCTAACCAATCGAGTAGTAAGTGTATTTCATATATGATTCGAACAAATCAACATGAAATGGAGGGCCATCATTGTCCTCAAGAGGCACTGTGTTTGCTTCTACCCTAGGCCTATGAAGTGGCAGTCTCCACCCTTTGTAGGTGGTATCCATCCTCCAATACTTCTTCTCCAAGTTTTCATATATTATGGGTTCATTGCACAAGTCATCCAAATCAAATACTTCACATATTGCATTTTTTGACAAATGTATAAAAGGCTCACCCTGTGGGTTGCATATGGCCTTAAAGTTCTGATTGTAATGAGTGTCTAGGAGTTTGAGGAGGTCTATATTTACAAACACATCTGGTACGACCAGTTTTCCCAAATTGAAATTCCATGGGTTGCAAACAGGTGCACTTCTAATTCTCCTATTGTAATGAAACTTAAACAATTCATACCCACGGATGGGTGTCCATATAGTGCCAATATGTTTTCATTTATCTTCCAGTTTCTCTACATCGGCCCTAAGCTGTGCAAACCTTCTGGCCTTAGGGTCTGAACTGGGCATTTGATCTATAAGATCCTGGTTTAATTTTCATTCTTTCACCATCTCCTCTTATCCCTTTTCACTTCTTTGTTTTTTCTTTTTACTTATTTCCCCTTGTTGTTTTTTGGCCTTTGGTGTTTCCATTCTAACCCCTTCCAGAATAATTAGATTTTTGTGGGTGTTTTTGATTCAGAATGTTTCACAGGGGATTTTATTTGTCGCCATTAATGTTTCCTCTTGTGAATTAATGTGACAAGTTTTTCAAAATTCAAAATATCAAATCGATACAATGTTCATTGTCGGTGAGACATTTTTCCCATTGTGCCAAGTTGTATGTTTCATCTGGTGCCATTTTACTTATAATTTTTCATGGCTCAATCGCTGTGACCAACTGAATGTTCTTTTCGATATAGTATATTACTATTGGGAATACCCCTTAATCTTCTTACCGATGGTTTTAAGCCCCTTTTGATTTTCAATGCTTCGGGGAGACATTAAAAAGTTTATCCAACGTAGGAATGAGTGTTTGCATTGTCATTGGCCTAAATTGACCCATAGCTAGGAGGCTATCATATGGTCTCGATGTTTTGAGTTTCTCTTATGCATTTTTGTCTTTTGTTTTACCCATCGGCAAGACTCCTCCGAAATAGCTCTCGAGTTCCCTTTGTTGGAGTAACTTTCATTGTCGGAGAGATTTATAAGATCCATCCTAATTACATATGTCCTTCTGTTATATCTTTCTTTGTTACCCTTGTTTTATTACATCAGTACAAGTATGCACATTTCTCCCTGATCTATCCATCGGTATGAAAATGGGATTGGTATAACTTATTGTTCTTCCTCCGATTAACTTTGCTTTGCTGATGGATCCTCATTGGTAAGACACGATATGACATCTTGTCAACTACTAACCCCCGTTGTCTTCAAAATTCTTATTGTTGAAATCTCACTTGTGTCTTTTCAAAAACCATTCATCGCCATGACTAAGGACTTTACTTTGATCTATCTGCTTATATTGATGAGTTCCATTTGTTATTTCATACATCGGCACAACTTTCTCTGAAAGCTCTTGATGATCACTGCAACTTATAAAGTCAGCAAGACTTAAACTTTGTGTTCTGATGATGCTAATCTTCCTGATATACATATTTCTCTATTATCATCTTGTTCTTCGGCAAGACTTTTGCCGAAAAATGTTTCCTTGGCCTTCACCATCCGAATGAACTATGATATCAGAGAGATTTCTATGGCATATCCCGATCATATACTTCTTCTCGATGCAATTTTATTTAACTTCTTCGATGAGACTAGGTGCTTCTCCTTCCGAAAAATTCTATTGGTATGGCTAATGAATTCAGGGGAACATAAGAGATTCATCCCAATCTTTATGCTCTCACTGATATTTCAACTTGTGTTATCTTTTGAATTCTCATCGGTGAGACTTCAACTATCTCTTCTCGATTATGGACAAAATGTGTTTTGTATAGGTATAAGGTTCATGGATTGGGGAAATGTTACTAGGGTCTTGCCGAAATTGATTAATCTGAGGTTTTTATCTATAATGAAGGAATTGGGATTATTGGTTAATAGAGGTCTCAATATGGATCTTGTCACACAAATTGTGGCAATTTATTTTGATCACAGAGTTACATAGTGGTTGTATAAACTAATGAAAGCTAGAAAATGTGAGATTTTTTCTAGTCCCAACAGTGGCTCTGATTGAGGATGCATACCCCTTTGTAGGTATGACAAGAATCTAGATTTTTGGGAGAACAGACCAAGTGTTTTATTTGTTGGATGTGGCAATTGGAAGGAATTTGGAAGTGGATGCGAATGTATGGAAGTGGAGTGGAATCCTATACTACTATGCATGGAAAAATATATCTGTAAAAAGGTGTTTTTTTTAAAGAATTGTCCATGCACTAGCAATTCTTAACCTTTTCCTATACTACTGTGCATGGAAAATTTAAGAAAAGAAATGTTTCAGGAATTGTCCATGCACTAGCAATTCTTGATTCTCTACTGATATATTTTGTAGATAGTAGGAATCTTCTCCTCCTTTGCCAGTGATAACAAATGGCCCTGCCCATAATGCCTCAAATTTACCATGTTTACCCTTCTCTTGTGCTCTGGAATTCCACATGAGGACCATGTCATTCTCCTTAAATTTTCTTTCCTTGGCCCTCTTATCAAAGAGGTATTTTGTCTGTAGCTGCAACTTCTCATTTTATTTTTGGGCCTCAATTCTCACTTCATCTAATTCAATCAATTGTTCTAATCTCTCTTCCATGGGTTGGGGGACATCTAAATCCTCTTGAAGAATAAACCTGCAAAGTGGTATGAGATTGTGCATTGGTAACCTGGCTTGGGTCCCATATACTAACTCAAACAGTGACTTCCCTGTAGCCTTCTTTATAGTAATCCTATCTTCCCACAAGGCTAACCTCAACTTTGAATCTAAGGCCTTTTTATTATTGTCCAAGATCCTTTTTATGATTTTTAAGATACTTTTGTTGCTAGATTCTACCTGAACATTCACCTAAGGATGATATGGTGAAGCATACGAGATTGTTATGCCATAATTTTCACAGAATGATTTAAATTCCTCAGATCTAAAACACATACCATTATCTGTAAAAATTCTCACTAACACTCCAAATCTTGTAATAATGTTTTCTAAGAGGAAATTTATCACTACTTTGCTGGTAGCCTGTTTTGTTGGGATAACTTCTATCCACTTGGTGAAATAATCAATGGCTACCGGGATCCATTTATGTCCTACACTTGATTTCTCAACAATTTCTCCTATGAAATTGATTCCCCACTGGTGGAATGGAGCCTCTATTTGCATGGATCTTAGTGGCAAGGCTCCCTGATATTTGAGCTTACTAGAGAATTTTTGACAGGCTTCACATCTTCTAACATAACTATAAGCATTTTTAAACACTTCTGGCCAATAATACCCAGCTCTCAAGATTCTATGGGCAGTGGTCTTCACTAAGAAGTTTCCTCCACATGCACCTTTGTGTGTCTCTTGCAACACCCTTTCAGCCTGTGTCTTATCTAAGCATAGTAGCAAAATAACATCTCTATTTTTCCAATACAAGTCTCCGTCCATGAAAATATATCTTGATGCTTGTAATTTCAATGTTCTCTTCTAATTTTCATTTAAGTTTGTAGGACATTTCAGATTCTTCAAATAATATATTATATTAGCATACTAAGATGTATGCTCTATGCTTGCAACACTGTTGTTTTTGTCATCATCTATATTGTAGACTTGTGCTACCTCCAAATTAGATTCAATCATCAATTTTGCTAAGCCTTGTCCCCTAACCAGTTTAGTGATCTAAATGTCTATGTTGAACTCTTGGATTCGATTAATCCACCTACACCTTCATCCAATAACCTCATTTTGAATAAATACATCCTTTGTTGCAGCGTTCGACACATATGTTATCACTTGAGCTCCCACTAGATAAGGTCTGAATGATTTTACTGCTTTCACTAAGGCATAGGCTTGCTTTTCTGTTATGTCATATTTTAATTCAATCCCCTAAAGTGACTTGTGAAAGAATGAAATTGGCTATTCAAATCATTCTGTGTTCTTTTGCAGCATTACTGTAGCTACTGTGTGGTATGATGCAAAAGATAATATTTGAAATGGTTTGTCAAATTTAGGAGATTTTAATATAGGAGCCTCTTTGATTGCCTTTTTAATAGCTCTAAAGGCTTCAATTGCATCCTTTGTCCATTCCACCTGTTCACCCTTCTTTAATGTCTTGGAAATAGGTTTTACTATTTCAGAAAAATTTGGAGTGAATCTCCTACCAAAGTTGATTTGGCCAAAGAAAGATTGTATAGCCTTCATAGTTTTAGGGATGGGAATCTGGTCAATGGCTTCCACTCTTTCAGGATCTATTCTTATTCCATCTTTTGAAACTATGTGGCCAAGCAACTTGCCCTCTATTACAGTGAAATGGCACTTCTTAGGATTCAACAAGATCTCGTATTCCAAGGCTCTAATAAAAAATTTCTCCAAGTGTGTACAATGATCCTCATCTTTCTTAGAATATGTTGTCAAGTTGTCATGATAAACCAGCAAAGGCCACATCCATTGCCCTTTGGAATGTTGCTCCAGCGTTTGTGAGCCCAAATGGCATTCTTACATAAACATATGTCCCCCAAGGTATAGTAAAGGCAGTTTTGAATTGTTCAGATTCCTTGACTTTTACCTATTTGTATCTTGAGAAACCATCCATCATGGGTAATAGTTCACAACCTGTGACTTTTTGCAGTACTGCTTCCATGTTAGGAAGGGGGTAATTATCCTTAAGTGAAGATTTATTCAAATTTCTGAAGCCCACACATAGTCTAATGACCCCATTTTTCTTCCTGACAAGCACCAAGTTTGAAACCCAAGAGGAATGTCTAATAGGTTTGATAATAGCTCCATCCCTTAGTTTTGTGAGTTCCTCAAGCATCTTAGGGGCCAATGTGGGATTGATAGGTCTCTGCTTTTGCCTAAATGGTTTGGCATCTGGCTTCAATGGTATCTCATGCTGGAAAAGATCTTCTTGGTATGCTTTCAACTCATCATAGGACCATGCAAATACGTGTCTGTACTTTCTAAGTAAATCAATGAGCATGCTCTTAATTTTGGGATTTAGTTTCTTCCCAATATACACATTCTTTGGGGTTGTTTGTGTTCCCAGCTTTATTTCTTCAAGATCATTTTGTACTATGCGTATGTTCTTTGCCTTGAATTAGTCATGTCTGTCAAATACCCTCTCTAATGCTATGAGACCTTTGGGTATTTTATTTGTTTTTAACTGAACTATCTCTTGACCAAAGAGAGTTTGTTTTCCATCTATTTCCTCCACAAACACATTGAAATCAATTTCTTGGGCTTCATATTGAACGACACAATGCAGGAATTTGATTAGATCTGTGTCATCATTAAAGACTTGCCAATTATGGATGTTATCTGGAATCACTGGTCTAGTTTTGAATTCCACTTCAGTAATGCCTGCCAGCGTGATATCATCCCTTTTCAATTCTATGTTTGCTAGGAAATCTGCCATTATATTTTTTGACCTATCTATCCAATTAATTGAGAAGGCATCAAATAATTCAACATCATCCCAGATAGCATTTCTATATTGCTTCAACCTTTTGTTCTTGGATGAATACTTCCCTCTGACATGAGATGTAGCTAGTTCAGAATCCCCATATATAGCAAGACATTTTATTTTATGCTTTATGGCAATATTCAGACCAATGAGCAGAGCTTCATATTCTGCTACATTGTTAGTGCATTCAAATATCAACATGAATGAGTACTTGAAGGTCTTACCAGTCGGTGAGATAAATATTATTCCTGCTCCATTACCAGCCTTGCTACATGCACCATCAAAATACATCTTCCAGACATCACATTCATCTTTTTGGGATTCTAGGTATATTGAATCAGTGTTCTATAATTCTGGTTGGCTTCTCTCAACTCTGAATGCACCAACGTTTGTATCACAAAATAAGTTTATTTGGTTTTGATCAATGTGCTCAATGATGTTTTCATACCTTGGTTCTCTGCATAACTTAATTTCCTTTTCTCCCACGGGTATAGTAGCATAGGATAGATCTAACTGAACATTTGCTCATGCCATTGCAGCCCATTGTCTTGATAATAGCATCTCGTAATATGGTGGGATATCAACCATAGTAATGTCAACATTATATGTTGCTTCAGGGTAGGCAGCTAGCTTTATTTCCACATCTTTCATAATTCCCACAACTGGAATGGACCTATTGTCCATTGCATAACACTTACCAAATGTAGTGTCAACCCACATTCCCAGTTCCTTCATAACTACTACTGGCATAATATTCATTGTTGCGCTTGAGTTAATCATGCAATTTCTGACTAGTCTATTTTTTTATCAACAAAGTGGTGTAGAAATGATCTACTTGTGAGGGATTTTTTGTTAGAGTATCACCCAGGTATACCTCAGGAATTTTAATAGTCTCCTATTGGACATTATTTATTTTACTTTCAGATTTCTGTTGTTCTTGATTTGGTATATCTGAAATTATTTTGACCATTGTATTTCTGTATTTGTCTACCTTCATCATCTCAAGGAGTGGTACTGATATCTTTACCTAAGATATTGCTTGGGCAATATCAAAGGAGGGAGTTATTGTTTGATCATTCTTTTCTATTTTCATATGCCCTTTTTCGTTAACTGGCATTTTATCCTTTGTTTTATTTTGCTCAATCTTTCCTGGTTCTTTATGTGAGGATTTCATGTTATTTTTATTATAATTTTGATCTTTTATAAAGACACTCCCAGGTGTTCCTTGATCTACGTTGACTATCCTATTTCTTAGATTATAATTGTTCTTAGCCTGTGCCACCGCAGCCATTGTAAGAGCTCTCCTTTCTTCTTCAGTAGGTTTTCTCCATTGACGACGTGGTGGCTTGTTAGGATTATAAGTACTTTCCCTGTAGGTGTCCTCCTGATTCGAGAAAACTTCTTGTCTTCCCATATTAACATTATATTTTTGATTCCCTACATCATACTCATACCCGTCTTCTTCTATAGAGGAATACTCTTCATCTATCTGGTAAGGTGTAGCTCCCAGCATATTTATGGTATGGTTGTCTCTTTCATAGCCATAAGATACTTCTTCCTACTGTACTGATTTGGCTACTATACGATATTTAGGTGAATGGGGCAAATTACATACCAAGCACCATGGATTATCTTTTACCATGTGTGCCCCATTTCTTTTTAAAGGGTCAGGAGTATCCTTTCCATAATTTTGCCTTCTGTTATTCTCTACAGGTCTTCCATCTTTCCAATTGGTATTATATGACATGTCATGCAACCTTGGTCTTTCATTTCTGTATTGACTCTCCTATTTATTCTGGTGATTATTAGAGTTTTGAGGAACTCTGAGGTTATCTGTTTTGCCAATCATCCCTGCAGCTTTCCTATTATTTTCAATACTGATAGCTACTTTTTGTGCCTTTGTCAAGGTTGTGGGAACCTTATTCCTGAGTTCATACCTAGTTTTTGGATCAAAAGCCTTTAGATAAATACTCAGAGTTGCTGAATTAGTCAATTTGGATCCATGTGGTATCTTATTATGTAGTTTAGAGAACCTTTGATTGAAGTCATATACTGACTCATTCTGGTATTTTTGGATGCTTATTAGCTCATGTAGAGCAAATTCAGGGGCATACTGATTTCCATATTGTTCTTTGAACTGGTCGTGGAAATCTGCTATAGAATAAATTGAGGCATCTAGTAAATTATTAAACCAATCCCCCTTTTCTTCAGTTAGAGACATCATGAATAATCTCATTTTTACGTCCTCGTGTTCTATACCAATGTCTTGTATAAAGGCATTAAAGTTTCTAATCTGATCTTCAGCTGATATTGCATTATTTCTATTGAATTTGGGGACCATATTTCTCCAGCTGTTATCTATAGGGTATGGATATAATTGATATCCTACTACATCAAATTGTCTACACACACTCATGAGGTTTTGTGAATGCATATTCATAGTTGGTGGATTGGGGTAATACTGATATCCATATGGAGGCTGATGGTAAGTATGTTGCTGTATGGGTTGCTGAGGGTGTACATTCTAAGTTGGTATGTGCTGGGGTAGTATATGCTGTTGATGTTGTGGGATGCCATGATGACCTGGCAGTGGGTGATATTGGGGAACACTGCCAGTATTTGGGGTTTGGGGTCTCT
Organism: Cunninghamia lanceolata; assembly: GCA_027924645.1. Taxonomy (NCBI): domain Eukaryota; kingdom Viridiplantae; phylum Streptophyta; class Pinopsida; order Cupressales; family Cupressaceae; genus Cunninghamia; species Cunninghamia lanceolata. The sequence continues at coordinate 1,691,734 of BSBN01000346.1, forward strand.
GTAATGGTATGCTATATTGAGCATGCTGTCTTGAATTTCCTCCTATATTAGGAAGCATTCTTGAAGTACTTGGAGCAGTTGTATTCTGAGATATCCCATGTGAACTGGTATTATTACTTTGTGTGGTGGGACATATTTTGGAGGTTTTGTTGTCTGGATATTTAATTGTGCTATTTGCCGTTTTATCTCATGGCTTTTCTGTATCATCTGTTGTCTCCTCCTAAGATGCTGTCTTTGCCAGTCCATATGTATTTCAATTTCTTGGTTACTCATAGCATCAAAATCAACAATATGGTCTACAGACCCTTCTTGGTTTTCTTCTCCTTGTTGTGATGAAAATCCCCTATCAGACTTGCCATGTTTCTGTCTCTTTTCTTCACTCAACCTTTCCTCAAATTCAACTACTTCTTGAGGATCTGTCCTATAACTAAGGATATTATCATTTGTATTGATTTTTTCAGGAGGTGTTGAGGGATTTCCACCATCATTATATACTAGGGAATTGAATACTATAAAAGGCTATTCAGATGTGTTTATACTGTCTTCAAGCTATTTGGGTACTGCTTCACCCTTATTTGTATTGTTCTTTCCTCGAGGAGGTCCCTGCTTGTCGGTGAATCTAACATTGTTTTTCTTGGGACTTTCTTGATGCATAGATCTCCTTCCATTCATGTTTGATGATATAGTATACCTCTGATGTCTATCGTCTATCTTTTCTGATATGATATTTATTTCATCAGTCATAAAACTTTAGAGTCACCACCTACCCTTCGTAGGAAAATGATTGTAGTTCTTCCCAGCAGAGTCTTAGATATGTTATGATGTTTTGAGATAACTCTATGATGGAAGGCTGAGGTTCAAAGTGGGCTTACTCCCCAATAGAGTCGCCAATTTTGTTAGGTCTCAGAAACGAAGGTTTTACACCTTAAGAGGTTGCCAAGCTCTCTTCACATTCTTGGCTAACGGGCACAAGGATAATACCTTCTTCACTTTAGGTTCTGCTAGACCTAGGTGGGTATACCTTTCACAACTAATGCAGATTTCTAATATCCTTCATGGTGGCAAATAGGTGTGAAGTAGCTAAAAGATAAGTGTCCTTACTCCTAACGTTAAGGTCCTAGATATGAATGGTTGAATAAAACTATGTAGAACTTCTAGGATGAATTTGGAATGATCAATGCCTACCTAATTGGGCTATAGAGTCAATGGATGAATTAATGGAAACAAATGTATATGATAGGTAAATTTATCTCCTAGATTAACTCTAACAATTGGGCACGTTGAATGTTCACACCTTGTGTAAACATGCAGGTATGTATGTGACTATGCTCTTCTTATATAATCCTAGTGATATTCCCTTAAATTACTGTGAGATTATGAAAGGAGATTTAATTCTTAAGTTGATGAAAACCAATCACAATAACTTCTTCAAAAAGATTTTAATCTTTGACAAGAACCGATTAAAGTCAATTATCTGAAAGGATTTTAATTCACATAAAATAGAAACCAATCAAAGAACTTCGCATAGTGACAGTAAATGAACTTCACATAGTGACAGTAAATGTGCATATGACAATGCTCGCTGGAAAATGAAACAAACTCTAAAGCTTTCAGGACTTCTGAGTTTCTGATTTCTGCAGATGCAGAAAGAGCATACTACTCTGATCCGTTAAGCCTTTTCTAAGACTCAAACAGACTCTTCACTTCTAAGACTCTTCCTAGATTTGATGAAGAACTTACTCACTCAAGACTCGATGCCAAATGAGGCCACCTTACGTTGCTTATATAGCTTGCAAGGCAGATCTTTTACCTCATGGAATAAAATCTGAGTTTGAAGTCCAACCATAGAAAGTCGACATGTAACAACTCTTTTCCGCGGGGTTATCCATTGAAGATAAGATTCCTCAGGTGGATCCCAATAATCCGTGAATAGAAAAGAGAGGAACATGACAAGACCTCTAAAGCATCTACTTTATACAAAGCATCTTTTTGGTCACGGGAAGGATAACCCATGCATACTGTATGGCGCGTATGCTTTCCCCTTTTCCCGTGGTGTGGACCACGTCTGTCTGTTGACACGAAGGGATAGATTCCTTCAGTGGATGACAAGCCCATCCACTAACTAGAACTGGGACCCATGCTGTCATATCCAACTCGTGGATCATCATTTGGGTTGTATTCACAGTTGGCACATGTCATATGAGAAGCATGAGGGATACGGCCAATAGCTCTTGGTCGGTCAAGCCAAGAATCAGGTGATTGTGGTTCAATTGGATCAGGTTCTCTCCAGATGACACTCATTGTCTTTAGCTTGTAAGGACCATAGATTCCTTGTTCTCTTGCATGACATTCTATAAGCTCCATTCGGTAAGTTTTGGTATGGATCTAGATGGAAGTCTGATCTTTGTGGAGCATGTGCAATCTGCTAGGAATGTTCCAATATTCATACTGAGATTCATGTCCTTGAGGTCCATACATTTGACACATATGACGATTGATAAGATTTTCTTCAGCAGAGTCAAACGTGAGTTTGAAGATGCAACCCATATAGGAACTGGTTCTGGTGAAATCCAACTCATTTGCTGGTGGATACGGTCCTTGGAATAGATCTCTGATTAGCTCTTTTCTCTTTTCTTCATTAAGCCACCTCTCAGGATGTTGAAAAGATGGATTTAAGAACTTGATAGGTAGAACAAAGTCTTCACACCAATTTTGAAGAACATGTCCTACTTCAGGATCAATAGGTTTGGCTTCAGCAGAAAATTCAAAGAATGGTCATTTAGTCCAGAGACCTTGAGTAAGGTGCAACTTCCCAGTTATCATGTTGAACCTATCAAACAGAAAATCATTGGCCATCTGAAAATTGTGGCTATTCCTTCGAGCAAATGGATTGGTGCTCCATTCTAGACAACTTGGTTCATACCATCTTTGTTCTCGAACCCGAATTACATGGACTTTTCCAATGTCAACTTTTGGCATTGTGACAAGCACATCTTGTTCAATCTTGGGTGCAATGTGTCCTTCTCGTGATAGAAAATCTACAAACAAATTTTTAGCACCATGAAGATGAACAATGTCAAACTCAAAAGTATTCAAAAATTGTGCCCATCTGAGCAGTCTTCCTCTAATCACTTTATCTTTGGATTCTTTTTAAGGAAACCCCTTAAATTTTGCAAGTCACTGTGGATTAGAAATCTTTTATCACCCACAAACATTTGAAAAGATTTAAGAGTGTTAATGACAGGAAGAATCTCTTTGTGAGTGTTGTGATAGTTTAATTCACTATTCTTAAAGCTACCAAAAATGTATCTGACAATCTCCTCACGTCCTTGTGGCATTTTCTCCTTCAGAATTCCTGCCCATGCACCCTCGCTAGCATCTGTCTCAATGATTTTAGGACCATCACTTGGTAATCTCAAAGGTGGAAGATTAGCACATTTGGTTTTTATTCATGCAATAATAGCATTGTGTTCCCTGGTCCATGAAGGTGGATTCTTTCCCAATAAGGCATTAAGCTCAAGACTATCTTCAGCCAATTTGTGGTAAAAACCAGCAATATAATTGACTAAACCCAAAAATCTTTAAAGTTCCTTAACATTTGTTACCTGAATATTTTGGATGCGGCTTAAAATGTGTGTTTGTGTCTCCATTCTCCCCCCAGAAGAAGCTTGATGCCGATGAAAACAATACGTTCTTGTGCAAAATGGCATTTAGAGGGGTTGACGGCTAACCCATGTTGTTGACAAACAGTAGGAAACTATCTCAGATGATGAAGATGTTGCTGCATATCCTGACTAAAGACAAGAATGTCATCAATATAAGGCAGAATAAACTTAGCATAAAGGTGAAAGATGATATCCATTTTTTGTTGAAAAACGGAAGGAGTGGTCTTGATACCAAAAGGAAGAACCTTCCACTCATAGAGTCCTTGTGGAACAGAGAAAGATGTCTTATAAAAGTCTTTTGTCTTAAGACCAATCTACCAAAAACCTTTAGTAAGATCAAACTTAGAATAGATATGGCTGCCTTGTATAGTTTGCTAGATATGATCCTTGCTAGGCAAAGGATGTTGATTATCAAGCAAACATTCATTCAATGGCTTATAATTTACAACCAATCTTTTTTCTGGTAACTTTGAACCATCTTCAGCATATTTCGGCACATACATGGCATGATAAGAAAAGGGAGAATCTAAATTTTTAATCAGATCTAAGGCATATAATTATTTTATTTCTTTGCAGCACATTTCTATTTCTACTCGGCCCATAAAGAAATAGTTAGCCTTAGCTTTAGGGTGAATTTCATTACCCGAAGGATCCCATTTAAGCAGTAGACTACAGATCAAATCTCGCTTATGCTTCTTAAGATCCTTTGTGAGAACAGTAGTTGTAAACTCAACTTTTAATGCTTGCAGTGGTTCTTTAGCTGCTCCTAATTATCTGGCAATCTAGACAGTATTCACTTCCTTTTTCTTTGGCATTTCTTTCTTTGTCGTGAATGCCAAATCTTGATGAAGTCTAGGCACCTAGAAGTGCTCTTGCAGAGTGATGAAAGTGGAATTGATTGAATCGATTCCCAATGCTGCATTGCTCTGCTTCCAATCACACCATCATAATCATCCACTTCATAGTGGACAAATGTTAGTTCATCAATGAATCCATTACTTAACTGAATAGGAACTTTACCGATCATCTCGGATTCATGTTTACCATTACCAAAGATTAAATCAGTAGAACCCTCTATCCAGGCATCAGCAAGAAAACAATTATACCTTGCAAGGTTGACATCTACTCCTGTATCCCATAAAAATGCAAGAGGATACATTTTTATACCTGGGAAATGAATGGTGAAGATTACACCAGGGTAGGTGGTAGTCTTCTTATTTCTTTGGTAGGCTTTCACTTGATGGTGGCTACTACTTCCTTCTTCCAATGTAGGATCTGGAGTAAAGGAAGGGTCTAGATGAGTACCTAGAACATAGGGCGCTGTTTGTCCTGGAATAGCCAATAAGGGCTCAACTATAGCTTCTCCTTAAAATGGACTATATGGCTTTTCTTCACAATAAAGTTGTTCTTCTCTTGAAGTGACTACATGTGGAAGCTGAAAAGAACTAGAAGTATTGAACTTATTAACATATTTATCAAGCTCCTGAGAGCGTTCCATTTCATCAATTAGCTGAACATTTTCTTCATCATCAATTTCAGCTATTTCTGCCCGAGCTTGTTCAATAACCTTTTCCAGAAAGGTTTTTCTCTGTCTTCGCCAGAGTCTTCTGGCCATACTGCCTGCAGCAGGTGCTTCCTCAAAAGTTCTTTGTGCTATTGGAGAGGGCAGAGAGGAAACTACAGGTTGACCGTAGTGACGGACATGTGTTCTTCTTCTAAAAGAACTGGAAGGCTTCTCATTTTCCTTCAAGAGAAACAATTTCTTTGCATTAAGTTGTTCTAGCTTAATTAGAAGCTTTTTCCAGGTCTCTTGACCAAAATCCATTTTTTGAAGATGAGATTTAGTTTGGATAATTTCTTCAATTACCTTATCCAATTCAGCTCTAGTATCTAGTCGCATCATTCTACAAAAGAATGAATTTTCAGAGTCATCCGAGGATTCTGATGAAGCTTCTTGTTGGACTGGTGTTTGCTCATGAGAAGACTCATACTTTTCTTCCTCATTAGATTCTACTTCTTCTGATTCTAAAAGAATGATATCTTCTGAATTTGAGGGATATTCATTGATGAATTCAAATTCATCATTATCATCGAGTCCTGCAGCTCTTGCAGCATAGACTTTCCCTTTGTTCTTTTTCTTGTTTCTTTTAGAGCATTTGTTGGCATATTGCTTGCCCTTGCAAATATAACATGCGGCTTCCCATTTCTTTGAACCCGAACTCTTTTTATCCTTTTTCCTGAAATACCCTTTCTTTTTAGAGTACTTATTATATTTCTTCTTCTTCTTATAAGAGGATTTGTCAGATTTCTCACAAGAATAACACTTAGAAGAAGAGTTACCCTTTTCAGGAAATTGATTAGAAGGCATGATTTGGTAACAAGCTGATGAAGACAACAAAGGCTTCACCTTTTTCATTTCTTTCCTTTTCTGAGATTCCTGGCAGACTTCTTCATTTATCTTAGTCAGAAATTGAACCAATTGAGGGAAGGTGAGTTCCTTCATCTCAATGTTATCAGTTACCAAATTCTCAAGAAGTCTTTTATGATAGAATTCTCCTATAACATCACCAAAACTTTTAAGAAAAGTTGTGAACATGAACTCGTGGTTCTACTCATAGCCAGACTGATAGAAGTTTTTATATTGCTCATCACAATATTCTTTGAAATACTTCAAGTCTTTGCACTTACCTCTAATGAACTTGTTGTAGGCAAGTTTTTCCCTTGTGTTTGTTCTGCCAACAAACAGACGTGTAAGTTGTGCACAAACCTGATCTATACCTATTGCTATCAGGTTGTCTCTAAAGGTATCTTCAAGTCTATCCCATACACTATGTGCCACTCCAGTCATAGAATTAAGAGCTTGCTTAATGACCCGAGCTTCTTCAGCTCCAACATTGGTGGCCATATAATTTGTGATCCATGCACGCATGGCATCAATTCCTCTCATGTTTGCCACATCTTCAAAATTGTCAAAATTGACTAGTGGCGGAGTGTCTGCTTTAAAAGACTAGATGTTTTTGAAGGGATCTACTGGATTGGATCCATTTAAATTATGACCCTGACCTCTAGCCATTTGAAACCTTCCTTTGGCTTTCTCATTGTTAGTTATTTCTCTTAGATTACCAGTAGAGGGATCATATACTTTTTCTATAACATGCTGCTTAGTTGTAGTTGAAAGCTTTGGGCCTTCATACTATAACTGTAAATAACCTTTTGCACTTGAAAGGAAATTTAACATTTTCATCTATTGAGACTATGACTGTTTGAGAGTCAAAACAATTGTTTGAATATGTTGGGTGAATATTTTGTCTTCAACTAACTGAAGCCAAAATGGGTATATCAACCACAGTACAACAAGATAAATCTCTCCTCTCAGCAAGGGGAGGTTCCCTATCAATTATTATAACTTTATTTTAAACTAAAACTAACTTGGGGGTGTGATCATACCATCCATTTCTCTTTTTTCAGAAATGATGTTTACAATATATTATGATTTCAACAAAACTGATATAAGGCCAAGAACTATGAATTACCACAAAATCCACGGAAACACAAAGTCTTCCATTACTTTGTTCACCAACGAGAAATAAAATGATTCGGAGTAGAGTGCAGCCCAAAGTCTTCACTATACGCCAAAATGAGATAAATAGATTAAAGATAACAACTTGCAGCACAAAGTCTTCAAGCTATTTCTCATTCATGAACACAACACAATTCTCACAACTAATTTTATAGCTAAAAAGTCTATTAAAATTAGATTTAGAATACTCCTTGATCACTTGAAATAAACCCTCACACTTCAATTACTTATCAAAGATAATATGATAGCAAAGACATAAGAACAATTCTATCATAAAACAAATCGCTTCAAGACAAAGATTGGAATTCAACTTGCTCTCTTGTATTGATAAATATCTGAAAATTGATTTACACAAATAAGCACAAAGTCTCAACTTGCTTCTTAATTCGACAGAGTTTTGCTACAATAGATAAAAGATAATATTTACAAAAAAGGCCCTCTTTATTTATAGGGAGAGGCCTTGAGAAAATTTAGGAAAAACCTAACTACTTTGACTTATTCAAAAATAGGAGTCCTTATTGACTTGGGACTTCCTATATTTTTACATGTAATTACATATGAAAAATGTACATGTAAAAATGTCCAAAATTGTTTTGAAAGTACATCAGAAAAAATGGAAAATAAACTAAGGAAAAACTGCTTCAATTTGTGTCGTCACTTTTCCTCATGTGATCATCATACATAGTGAAAGCCGCTTGCATCTCAATGCTATCCGGGTTGAATGTGTTCCTGAAGATCATCTTGGCACTCACTGTGGCATCCCTCACTGCAGTGATTGATTTTGCATGACCAGTTAACTTGGTTTTCAGATTATCCAAAGTTAACTGGTTGTCTAAAATATTGTCCACAGAAGTCATTGAAAATGTTTTGTCTTCAAATTCTTTCTGGAACATGTCTTCAAATTCCTGAACCATTTCTTCTGCTGAAAGAAATTGGTTGTCCTATGATACCAGCTTACAAGGCAACTCCTCCAACTTATGCAAAAGGTTGACATCACTTTGTTCACTGATTTCCTTTGCAGCTTCAAGATCCTTGATCAAATTTCTTAGCATACTGCTCCTGTACATCAAAGCCTCATTTATTTTTGTATAAGAATCCCTATTAGCGATGGCGCCAATTGATATCAGCAAGTCCCAGATATTTAATGTGTTCAAGGGACAACCTACTGTAGTCTAGCTTCCTGATATCTTCCTCTATCCTCAAATCTACCCAAACATCTTCTACCATGGGTTCATGAAATTGAGTTTTCCTTCTGATTTTATCCTTTACGCCCCTGTAATCAAACTTTGGTCTCCTCTTGAATTACTTCATGGTGACTAGCTGCATCTCTTTCTCCATGGCCCTTGCCTTTGCAGAAGTCATTACTGAATATCTACAGATTTCCACTGGGAATCTGAAACTAGGCTTCTTAAGTTCCATTTGTTTGTTATGCACGACAATCATTTGTCTGCACAACTCTATTAAGACCAATTTGTCTGAAGGGAATCTTGGAAGCATATAAGGGTAACCTTGGAAAAAGCCAACCCTCAAGTATGAAAAAGAAGGAAATTGTAAAAACATACACCCGAAATCATTCACCACTGTCCATGCCTCATCTGAAACTCTTCTCTGTTCCAGTTGGGGATCAAAAAGACACAAGAATAAAACAAAGAATGCATCATTCACTCTTCTGAAATGATGAATTGAACCTTTCAATGTCAACTGGGAATAATATTGGTATACATGAACTACCCTCCTATCCCCTTCTGATGTTAATCCTGGAAAGATTCTCATTGAGGCTGCAATGTACACTAGATAGGAAGTCAGGTAGAACTTGGAGGTAGTGGATACCTTCGTCAGCTGTTCATGCAAAGCGTTACTGATTTGTTCTCCCCAGAAAATGATTTGCTTACCCTGGAGTATGACCTTAATGAAAGGATAGATCCATTCATGAAACTGTGAAGAGGAAGACAAACCTCTTATCCTGCTGAGGAGAGTAATCAGGTCACCAACTTCCTCTACAAAATCACTTCGAGGGAAACTACGTGGCCATCTTGACAAATTTGACCTTACAGTCTTCAGGCATTTATTGTTGATCACTTTCTTTGCTTTCTCTGGATTCTTGTCATATTCCTTCTAAGCTTCAACAAAGTTGAGCTTCAATACCTCTGTTGCAGGAGGACACATGAACACAGGATCCAACCTAATTATCACATTACCACTGGCATCCACCACAGCTCTAATATCTTTGTTATAGAAATGGGCACACTGAAGAACAAATTCTCTGTTGTGAGCTGCCACTGGGAAGGATGACACTAGATGAATATTACTTTCAACTATCTTCTTCATCATAGCACTGGGGTTGCTTGACTTGGTTCTCTCTACAAACTCAACCATATCAACATGGCCAATCTCTGTATCTCTAATGTCATCAACATTAGAATGGACTGAGGTGAAAACACCTTGATATTTGTACTTCATCACTTTTGATTTCTTCGGGGACAACTCAGTCATTTGGATGAGCTTTCACCAAGAAGAAGTTTGATGTAGAACGAAGCTCCACAGAAGAAACTGTAGAAAAAACTCATGATCATGCAATTAGGGAAAATACTGGCAATCTGGGAAAATTGCATTTTGATGATCACGACTATGGGAACGCGCTTGAAAAAGAGCTATAGTACAAGCTGGCCAAAAATCAGAGGAAAAGCGGGCTTAGAAAATCAAAACTGGAAATTTTCCAGAGTTAGGAAAATTTGGGATAGTTTTTGCATGGGCGGTAAAATTCACCGCCCTTGCATATGAAGGTTTTTTTATTTGCATTGGTGGCGAAATTCACCGCCCATGCATGTATTAGGAAAAACAAAATCGTGATAGAGCGGCAAAATTCACCGCTACTGTAGGTAATCAGGAATTGTGCCAAGTTTGAGGTTTGAGTGGTATTTTACACCGACATTGCATGTGCTCAAAACTAAAAGATCTTCGTGTAAGGGCGGTGAAATTTGCCGCCCATACACTTCCATTTAAAAATCATTGAAAACACGCACAAGTAGCAAATTTTGCCGACTCTGTGTGAGGTTGGATCGCAAGTTCTTCGTGATGTTTGATCGGCAAACTTCACTGACGATGCATATCACCAGTTCAAGGTAACCTGAAGGAAGGGCGGAAGATTTCAGCGATACTGCACAATGGATGGTTTAAGGGATTGTCATGTAAGGGTTGCAAAATTCGCTGCCCATACCCTTTTGGTACTTGGGAAGTATTCAAAGGTTTGAGCTGTGAATCCACCGTCCTTCATATGGTAAAACTTAGGGCACCAATATTGGTCGTCTAAAAACATATTCGAAACGAAGAACTGACCAGAGATTAAACAAAATGACCATAACAGTTTAAGAAAGCAATCTTTCAACGAAAACATATAACAAAATTAAGACAAAGGAAAGCCATTCAAAACTGACGAAAACCCTAGTAAAGAAAAAGAAAATGGCTAGAGGATTTACCTGTCCAAATGTCTGAAACCCTAGGTTTGATGATGAAGAGTGTAATTAAATCACAACCCAGCGTGATCAAACGATGCTAGAGGAGTCCAACAAATAGCTAGGGAGAAAGAAATGAAAATGGTGAAATAAACAATCAAAAGATATTAAATAACTCGAAAACAAGTGTTCAACAAGTGGCACGAGTGGCCATTAATGGCACTCGGTGTTCAAGATTCTGAAGATCTTGTTCAGGCGGCAAAATCGGCCGACCCCGCACATGTGTTAACAAACATGCCAAGGCGGCAAAATTTGCCGACAGTGCACAAACATGGAGTAATATGTAATGACGATAAAATTCACCGCCTTTACATGTTTAAAGAAAAACAACTCAAAAAGAGATATGCCGGAGCGGCAAAAAATGCCGCTATTGCATATTTCACAACTTTAAAAGGAGACATGTAAAAGCGGCAAAAAATGCCGCTGTTACATATCGCAACTCAAATTTTCACTAACTCTTGAAAATGACTAAAATTGACCTTTTAACCAGTTTACGACTTGAACGATCTTTGCGAATATCAAGAAACCAATTCAAGGGAATGTCACAGACCAGTTAGAATGTCAAATGACTTCACATGAGACCAAGGGAATCTTGTCTCGATTTGCAATCTTAGAGTGTAGATTCATGAAACGGACAAGTTTCATGGGGTTGTCTACAAAAACAAGCGTAGTTGATTTTGAGAACAACGGCTGGCTCTAACTGGGGAACTTCCTTCGATCGAACTTTGAAATGATTGAATGGAGTAGAATCCAGTCTCTAAGTGCCTTCATCCATGCCATTAGGCTATAGAGTCAAGCTAAAAAGAAAAAGACACAAAAACTGAACAAAAATACAAAATTAAAAATACACAACTATGCAAATATACAATTGAACTCATCTGATACTTCAAGGATTGAAGTGCTTCAGATGTTGTCCACTGTGAGGCAACAAGAATGGTGTTCCATCCTGATACTCCAGCAAGAAACTGTTTTCACCACAGAATTGATGAATGGTGAATGAACCTATCCATAAGGAATCAAATTTTCCATGCATTCCTTTTGGTTCTCTCCTCTTGTCCCAAAACAAGACTTGATTTCCAATCTGAAACTCATGAGCCTTTGCCTTCTTGTCGAAGAGTTTCTTGACTTGACTTTGGTGGTCAACAATACGGTCCACCACCATAGTGTGCTGCTCCTCAAGTTCAGTTAGATACATGATCCTTTTATCAATAGAACTATCAAAAGTTCTATCTTCCAATGCCTTCACCAACCTCAATGCTGGCAACTCCAAGGTAATTGGTATCTCCGCATTTAGACCATATAGAAGCTGAAATGGCGACATGCCTATTACCCTTTTGGGTGTAATTCTATCTACCCATAAAGCTTCAAAAAGCGCTTTATGCCAAGTTCTCTGATTCTCATCTACCAATTTCCTGATAATAGTGACCAGATTCTTGTTGCTTGATTCTGCTTGACCATTACCTTGCGGATAATAATCTGAAGAATGGGAAAGAATGATCCCATGCTCATAGCAAAATTTAGTAATCTCATGAGAAGAAAAACAAGTAGCATTGTCTGCTACAATCTTGTTTGGAACTCCAAACCTAGAAATAATGTTCTCCTTAAGAAAACTGCATACCACTTCAAAAGTAGCATGTTTGACTGGAATGGCTTCCACCCACTTGGTAAAATAGTCTATTGTGGTGAGAACATAGTTATGTCCTGCACTTGATGGTGGATTCACAGCGCCAATGAAGTCAATACCCCATTGCTGAAAAGGCTCCTCAATCACCACTGGTTTTAGAGGTAAGGCTGCCAACTTTGGTTTCCCAACAAACTGTTGACACAACTCACACCTACATACCCAATTGTACGCAGCTTGGAATAGTGTGGGCCAATAGTATCTAGCTCACAGAATCTTATGAGCCATTACAGGTGCAGAAAAATGTCCTCCACAAGCCAAATTATGGAAAGACTCCAAAAGTCTACTTTGTTGTGCTTTATCCACACAACGGAGAAATACACCATCAAGGCTTCTCTTGTACAAACCATTGTCCCAAAGGACGTAGTTAGCAGCTTTCAACTTGACAGTTCTTTTTTCCTTATAAGACAAGTGAGAAGGACACTCACCATAGGTAAGGAAATGAGTGATATTGGAATACCACTCGTCAGTTGTAGTAACAAAAAGAATAGTTGGTGTGTCCACAACTTCTTCTTCGTCCCCTGTCTCTTTTGGGACGTTATCAGTGATCAATTGACACAAACCTTTACCACGCACAAGCTTGGTAGGCTTGATATCCAAATCAAATTCTTGGATCTTACAAATCCAATTACCTCTCTTTGTTTCAAACTCCTGTTGAGTTAGGATAGATTTGACTGTTGTATCAGGCACCATAACAACAGTGTGTGAATTCAGAATATAGAACCTGAAATGCTTCACCGCTTTGACCATGGCATAGGCATGCTTCTCCATATTTGAATACTTCAATTCATGAGCTTTGAGAGGAAAACTCATAAATGATATGGGGGATTCTACACCTTCTTCATTCTGTTGAACCAGAATAGCTAAAAGTGTGTGTTCTGAAGCGTAGCTGTAAACTACGAAATCTTTGGTGTAGTTGGGACAAACAAGAACTAGAGCATGAGAAATAGCCCTCTTGATATCCTCAAACACTTCTTTGCCTTCTGAAGTCCAACAGAAGTGGCCTTACCCTTCATCATATTAACGATGTGACGGGTTTTTTCTGCAAACTCAGGAATGAACCTTCACAAAAAATTCACCTTTCTAAAGAAAGAATGAACAACAGTCTTACTAGCAGGTAGAGTAAGACTTTGAATGGATTTAACTCTTTCTGAGTCAATCTTAGTACCTTCTTGGGATACAATATGTCCAAGAAGCTTACCTTCCGTTACCCCAAAAACTGACTTCTTGGGATTGAGGGAAATACCATTTTGCCGGTAGCGCTCCAGCACTTGTCGTAAATGATGCGCATGATCATGACGGTTTTTGGAGAAAATAGTCAAGTCATTGAGATACACCACGATTAACTTTCCCATCTCATCTTTGAAGGCAAAATCCATCACTCTCTGAAATGTGGCGCCAGCATTGATCAAACCAAAAGGCATTCTGCGATATGCAAATGTGCCCCATGGTGTAGTAAAAGTAGTTTTGAACTGATCAGCTTCATTGACCTCCACTTGGTTATACCCCGAAAAACCATCTAACATAGATAGCATTTCTGAACCAGTCACTGTTTACAATACTTGATCCATGATGGGCAAAGGGTAGTTATCTTTTAAGGAAGATTGGTTGAGATTCTTGAAATCAACACAGATACGGATTTCTCCATTCTTCTTCCTTACAAGTACTATGTTTGTGATCCATGTGGAATGATGAATAGGAAAAATTATCCTTGCATTCAACATCTTCTAAATTTTAGAAAGGATTGTACCTGATATCTTAGGATTGTATTGCCTCTGCTCCTGCTTGTGAGGCAACGATCCAGCTTTGAGGGGAATTTCGTGTTGAACCTCCTTAGGCCTGAAAGACTTCAGATCATCATAGGAGTAAGCCAAAACATCAATGTAATGGCGAAGGAGGGTAATGAATTTGAATCTTTCATTAGCAGTACAACATTTTCCAATGTTGACCATCTTAGGATCTGCTTCCGAACTCAAATTGACCTACTCAAATTCCATAGAGGAACTTGAATCCTGTTGTTGCCACTGCTTGATATACCTGTCATGTTTATCAAAGAGTTTCTCAAGGGAAACCAAACCTTTTAGGATTTTATTTCCTTTCAATTTTAGAAATTCTTCGCCGGTTTGTGAATCTATCTCAGAAACATATTCCCGTGGTGGTGATTCACTACCTTCGAAGTAAAACTCATCAAAACTATCCATCTTTTCTAGGAAAGCAATGATTTGGTTATCACCATTGAACACTTGCCAATGGTCAGCATTATCAGGTACACTTGGTTGGAAGACCAGCTCAATAGTGTACTTGTTTCTTTGAAATCCTTGTGAGGCACCATGAGAGTAGTGGAAATAGCCAATGAATCTGCACGATCATTGAACTCTCTTAGCACTACAGAAATGTTGAAAGCATCAAAACCTTCAATGCAATCCCATACGTAATTGCGATATTGTCTCAATCTTTCATTTTTAGTTTGGTACAAATTCCTTACTTGACAAACCACCAATTCGGCATCCCCTTGAGCATGAAGGATTTTAACACCTCTAGCATGAGCAGCTTCCAATCCGAGCAACAAAGTCTCGTATTCGGCGGTGTTATTGGTATTGTCAAATTGTAACTTATATGAAAAAGGTAAAATATCACCTTGAGGAGATATCAAGACCACTCCGGCTCCAGAACTGGTAGATGAACAACTGCCATCAAATTCTAAAAGCCAGGCTTCATTAGAATTTGATTTTTGGGAATTTCTTTGATCAGGAGATTCCTCCTCATTAGTGAGGGAAGAATCTGACATTATTATACCTTCACCTGAACTTTCATCTGAAAACTTATCTGATTCTTCATTCGAATGGTCTGAGCTATCACTTGATGAACTCTCATCTAATGAACTAGAACCGTCTTCAGTAGACAGGAAATAGTTACCCATTCCTGAGGACTCAAACAAAATTTGAGCTTTGGGATTTGATGTTTGGGTAACAATGTATTTTACTTCCTTCTCAGGAAGCAACTTCTACATGACACCTTTAACAGGTATCCTTGCTTCAGATAGATCCATGTTCAACTCCCCACCTACATCCTTGCAGAAATTATGCCCAAGAAGAACGCCGTACGAAGCTAGAACATTAGCTACCAGGATTGTCATCTTGATTCTCTTATCTAGAAAAGCTGCAAATGCAAATTGGGCGTCTTTGATTTGACCCAAAAGTGAAACTTGCTTATTCTCCATAGAGAAACACCTCCCAAAAGTTTTGGTTAAGGTGAGGCCAAGGGCATCTGCTACCTTAGCAGGCATAACATTGTCAGAGGCTCTGGAATCTATTACGCAATTGCTCAATTTATGACCATTCACTAATAGGGAAACATAGAAAGGTTCAATTTTTCCAGAGGCTTCAAGGGGAGTAGTGACAAGATTATTTTGGGTAGGCTTGCTTTTGGAGGAGTCATGAGTAGCTTTTGGAAACTCTTGTCCTGCAGGGGCGGTCTTATTTTTGACGTATTTGGCTAATCTATCAAATTGCTCAGGATTAGCTTGTAAATACTCAACTTTAGACATTTGGATCTTAGTCCTCCTAGCATGATCTATTATATCAAACTGCTGAAAGGAATTAGAAACGGAGGAAGAAAATCCATCATTCTAATTTTTGGTAGAGATAGCACTAGTCTGAGGAGTAGAAGTGGAAGGTACAAATTCGTTAGAGGCACTTACTTGTTTATTGACCATCAAGTCTTTTGATTGGAAAGGTAGCGAAGTCCCCCGTTTAGTGATTGAAATCACTAGTTGAGATTCTTCTCTCGCCTTCCCTTTATCAGCTTGAAGAGCTGACTGATTTTGAGACCTAGTGAAAACAGCATATGCTCCTTCACACTTCTCCCTTTTTAGCTTCGTCTTGGTAATTTAAAAAGCTGATGGTAGAGTCACCAGCTAATTCTTCTTCTCCTTCTATGAAGAGATTAGCACCATTTTCATAATCCAACTCGAGTTGGAAAGAAAGTTCATTTTCAGCTTCATAATAGCCAACAACTGAGTTGACCGGCGTTGCTTCAATGGCAAGCTTCCCCTGTGTAGGTAGAAGACGGTTGTGTTGTCCTTGATTTCTAGCAGCATTGCCTTGATATGAATTATTTGGAAATGTCCTCCTTGGTATATCTCGATAAGAAGGAGGCGCAAACATACCTTGGGACATTTGTCTCTTTAGAGCTAGCAATTCATTTGCTAGCTTTTGCACCATGGGGTCCGTGGTGCTTGTGGAAGAATTCTCAGTAGAAGAGGAGCTTTTATTTCTATTAGAATCCCTTCTTATCTTACCCGCAAGGATAAGATCATCTTCCACTTCAGTTGCCAGAATCTAAGCTGCAGCAAGATCGGTAGGAGCAACTCATCTCAATAGAAAACTCACCTCAGGAAGTTGTGTATTAATAAAGAAACATTTAAGATTCTCCGCTGTTGGCTCAGCGGTGATGGGAATCCTGTTTCTCAACTTGTTGAACTTAGCGATGAAGTCTCGCATAGGTTCATGAGGTTCCTTTTTCATTTGCGTTAGCTATGCCAACAATGCATGTGCATCTTCTGCAGGTTTAAACCTGGCTTCGAACATGGTTTTGAGAGTATTCCAGTTCGTTATGGTCTGAGCTCGAAGGTGGTAAAACCAGTCTGCAGCAGCACCTTGCAGTGTTTCTACAAAGAGTCGTATAGCTACATCTTCGTGCTCGACACCTATCACACCACAGGCTATACAAAAAGCTGCAATGTGTTCATCAGGGTGAACTTTCCCGTCACCATAGAATTTGGGGAAATTCTTTCTTGAACTACGAGGTAGTTCATGCAATGGTGGGGTCAAATTTAGAGGACCAAAGGTATTACCCCAAGGGCCTTGGGCTGCCATGACGTGCTGATTGAAAGGCGGGATAACAAACCTTGGTGTCGTATGAATAGACAAAACTCTGCTAGCACTAGCACTAGAAGCTTCACCTGGTATTGGAGACCTGGCATTTGTAGGAGGAAAACTCCTGGTGCGCTGAAGATGAGGTCGTGGAGGCAAGAGTCCAAAATTATTTTGCTGCATCAATTTAAATGCAGGATCAATAATACCTTGAGCTCTCTTGCTTCTGGTGTACCGGGAATCTGCCAGAATGTAGTATGCTAAACAAAATTTTGCAACAAAATGGAAAAGAACTGAAAATGCTTCAACTCGGAGCATGAGGCTTCAAGTTGCGCGTTCCTTCCCTAGTAGAGTCGCCAAAAATTGTTGGGTGAATATTTTGTCTTCAACTAACTGAAGGCAAAATGGGTATATCAACCACAGTACAATGAGATAAATCTCTCCTCTCAGCAAGGGGAAGTTCCCTATCAATTATTATAACTTTATTTTAAACTAAAACTAACTTGGGGGTGTGATCATACCATCCATTTCTTTTTTTTCAGAAACGATGTTTACAATATATTATGATTTCAACAAAACTAATATAAGGCCAAGAACTATGAATTACCACAAAATCCACAGAAACACAAAGTCTTCTGTTACTTTGTTCACCAACAAGAAATAAAATGATTTGGAGTAGAGTGCAGCCCAAAGTTTTCACTATACGCAAAAATGAGATAAATAGATTAAAGATAACAACTTGCAGCACAAAGTCTTCAAGCTATTTCTCATTCATGAACACAACACAATTCTCACAAATGATTTTATAGCTCGAAGTCTATTAAAATCAGATTTAGAATACTCCTTGATCACTTGAAATAAACCCTCACACTTCAATTACTTATCAAAGATAATATGATAGCAAAGACATAAGAACAATTCTATCATAAAACAAATCGCTCCAAGACAAAGATTGGAATTCAACTTGCTCTCTTGTATTGATAAATATCTGAAAATTGATTTACACAAATAAGCACAAAGTCTCAACTTGCTTCTCAATTCAACAGAGTTTTGCTACAATAGATAAAAGATAATATTTACAAAAGAGGCCCTCTTTATTTATAGGGAGAGGCCTTGAGAAAATTTAGGAAAAACCTAACTACTTTAACTGATTCAAAAATAGGAGTCCTTATTGATGTGGGACTTCCTATATTTTTACATGTAATTACATATGAAAAATGTACATGTAAAAATGTCCAAAATTGTTTTGAAAGTACATCAGAAAAAATGGAAAATAAACTAAGGAAAAACTGCTTCAATTTTTGTCACCACTTTTCCTCATGTGATCATCATACATAGTGAAAGCCGCTTGCATCTCAATGCTATCCAGGTTGAATGCATTCCTGAAGATCATCTTGGCTCTCACTATGGCATCCCTCACTGTAGTCATTGATTTTGCATGACCAGTTAACTTGGTTTTTAGATTATCCAAAGTTAACAGGTTGTCTAAAATATTGTCCACAGAAGTCATTGAAAATGTTTTGTCTTCGAATTCTTTCTGGAACATGTCTTCAAATTCTTGAACCATTTCTTCTGCTGAAAGAAATTGGTTGTCCTGTGATACCAGCTTACAAGGCAACTCCTCCAACTTATGCAAAAGGTTGACATCACTTTGTTCACTGATTTCCTTTGCAGCTTCAAGATCCTTGATCAAATTTCTTAGCATACTGCTCCTGTACATCAAAGCCTCCTTTGTTTCTGTACAAGAATCCCTATTAGCGATGGCGCCAATTGATATTAGGGTGCTTATTTTCAATTTCCTCATCTCTGCCCATTTATCATGAGTATCCTCTGTGCGTTCAATATCTTGAGAAATATTATCAATGAGGTCATTAAGTTTTGCTCTTACTTTCCTCATTTTATATGTCTTCTCAGATACATCTGTGAGCAAAGAGATTCCTTGTGCACTCATCTTGTCTAAGTACTCTTCAAGTCGATTGAACCGCGGGACTCGTGGATTGCGAAGATTTTGTGCCTAGGGTTTCCGTCTTTATTTCCAGGTAGGGTAACATTTTCTTTCTTGTTTTCACTTTTGTTTTTCTTCCTTCTATTAGCATTTATTGATAATAGAAATGTTTGGGCTTTATGTATCTATTTATGTCTAAATTGAGTCATCATTTTTGCATGATTATGAAAACCCTAGTCGCCTTTCATGTGTTTTCCTTCACTGTGCTTTGTTTGTTAGTTGAGGATCTCATCATGCTCTAGTTTTAGTGCAATCGATGGATTTGTCATGACGATTGTGAAACTTAGGTTATGCCAGTGTTTCCCCATATGTATTGACAGACTTTTTCGCCGCTGATGTGTATTTTTTGGTTTGTCTTCCCATATGAAATGGTGGTCTTTTTGACCGACTCTACATAAAGCTTTTCCTCTATATACATCAGTGGGCATTTTTTCCGCTTGCGCATATACCTTATCAAGTTTGCCTATCCCTCATGTAAGGGTGGTTAAAACTGCCGGCCTTACACAAATAGTGTATTATCCCATATGCAATGGTGGTAGAAAGTTCTACTTTCACAGAACTTGGAGTTTCGACAGCATATGCCTTGGTGGTTATTTTGACCGAATTCGCATTAAAACTTGCTTGTTCCCTACATCACACTTCCCCTCGTACATGCAGTGGTGGTTCTTTTCGCTGACCTTGCACATTAGTTTTTCCTTCAATGGGCACCGGCGGACCTTTTCACTGCTATTGCATGTGCCTCAAACTTGCAATTTTTAATCTCATCAAAAATATAAATCTCCCCAAACACATGTAATAGTGGTCAAAATGACCGAATTTGCATCATAAGTGAAAGATCCCGTGTGCAGGGGCGGTCATTTTGACCGCCCATGCACATTTTCCTAAATTTTTCCTAACACTGGGAAAATTCACCTTTCAGGGCTTGTTAACTCGCTTTCACCTTTTACCTCAATTTTCATGCACTCAATCCCTTCAATGCATACTTTCTCGTTCATGATCATCAAATTGCAGTAATCCCAATTTATCCATTTTTTCCCTAACTGTGAGATCATGGATTTTTGCAGTTTTCGACAGACATCTGTGGTAGACGTTGTTTCTAGTTTCCTCTTCAAAACTGATGTCGGAGTGGTCTCCATCCAAAGCCAAAATCATGAAGTACAAATACCAAGGGGTCTTCCTTGTGACTTTAGTACACTCAAATGTTGATGAAATCAGAGATACAGAGATAGGGCATGTAGATATGACAGAGTTTGTGGACAAAACTAAATAGACAAATCCTTCCAGACATATGCAGAAGATCATTGACAACGACATTCAATTGGTTGCCTCTTTTCCAGTTTCTACCCATAACCCTAAGTTTGTTCTTTAGGTGGCTAGCCATTACAACAGGGATACTAGGGTTGTGACAGATTGCCAAGGGAATGTGATTATGAGGTTGGATGTAGAGTTTCTTGATAAAATCTTCATGTGTCCTACTATTGAAAATATTGGACAAATTGATTTTGCTCAAGGGCAAAGAGACTATGATACATATGTGGAAGCCGCAAGAAGGTACATAAATAGTAAATGGTTGAAGATTCCTCAGAGCAATCTGACCAGATGGCCGAAGGATCTCCCTAGGAGTGACTTTGTAGAGGAGATTTGTGATTTGATCACACTTTTGAGTCGTATCAGAGGACTCCCTTCTTCCTCCAAGTTTCAAGAATGGATGTATACATACATCAAAGTGATTCTCCAGGGCACACAGAGGATCTTTTGGGGAGAACAGATTAGTAATGCTTTACATGAGCAGTTGGTGAGGGTCAACACAACATTCAAATTTTATATGACCTCATATCTTGTATATGCTGCCGCAAGCATGAGAAGTTTTCCTAGTCTTACTCAAGTTGGTGACAGGAGGTTGGTTCTAGTGTATGAGTATTATCCTCAAATCACTCTAAAAGGATCAATCCATCATTTCTGGAGGGTCAATGATGCTTTCTTTTCAGTCTTTATGTGCCTATGGGACAATGAGCTTGTTCAGAAGAGGGTTTCAGATGAAGCTTGGGAAGTTGTAAATTCCTTTGGCTGCTTGTTCTTACAATTTTCTACTTTCAAATATCTCAGAGTAGGGTATTATCCTGGCTACCCTTATATACTTCCACGATATCCCAGTGACCAGATTGTTCTCATGGAATTATGTAGGTAGCTGATTGTGGTACATAATAAACAAATGGAGCTAAAAACGTCAGGGATAAAGTTTCCCGTAGAAATTGGAAAGTACTCAGTTCAATCAGCAACCAAGGCAAAAACAATTGATTCTGAATTGCAGCTGGTCACCATGAAAACTTTCAAGAAAAGTGACCATTTTGACTTCAGAAGGGTACAAGATAAAATCAAAAGGAAGTCAGCTTTCCATATTCCAATGGTGGAAGATATTTGGGCTGACCTCAGGACACAAAATGAGATTTGAAAGTTAGACTATTGCAGACTTCATTTGAGTCAGATAGAAGAACTGGGCCTTGCAGATTTTCCAGATGGAATGGAAGATGATGGGGATGTTCTAGATCCCAAATATAACACTGAGAATGTTGAGGTCTCACCTCTTCCAGAAGTGAAATGGTCAGTCAAAGAGGAGACTTCTAGAAGGAAAAGATTTCAGCTGATCTTGGCAAATACGAACATATGGTTGGAAAGCAAAGGGATTAGATTAAAAGAATTTCTTACAGGGTTAGAGACTAAAATATAAGAGAAAACAGGTAAGAAAGTGGAGAACAGGACCAAGAATAAGAGTGACACCCCTTCTTCCTCCAAAATACGTAAGCCAAAAATCAAGTTTGTATCTAAGGGAGGGAAGAAGAAGGAAGTTACAAGGACCTCTAATGTTACTGAATCTGGTATTGAAGACACTGATGTTGAAACTGAACAACAAAATGTTGAGAAATCTAAAGATTCCCAACAAGAAGAAATGTTTGAGAAGCCTATTGAGGAAGATGAAACAGAACAAGGTAAAGATGAGAATGTAGAACATGAACAAATCGAAGATTCATGACTCTCCCCATAGAAGGACCTTCCATCAGAATCTCAAGTTTCTAAATCTCGTGTCCTTGTTCCTAGTGTTTTTCCTACAATTTCAAATATTCCTATTTCTCCTATTTTGGTTGTTTCCTCTGATAATACTCCCCCTTCTTTAAGAACAAGTTTTGGAATAGTGTTTGATTCATCTGGATCTATTCCTAGTTTGTCTTCCCCATCTTTTGATATCGGTGAACAAACTGTGTTAGAACATTTTCTAGATAGTTCTAAAAAGGTTGTTGATACTACTGTTGTTTTTACTCCTACTAGTCCCATTGTTACAATAACAGGAATAAGCATGGACCCGACAAAGCAAGTGATTGACCCTTCTCTTAATGTGGGCACTTTTGTACTTCCTCCTTAGTTGTCAGTATATACCTCGAAAAGGAAAAAGCAAGCAATTTCACCAGATGAAATTGATATAGAGAAGTTGTTGCCTTTGAAGTCAAAAACTCTGAAGAAAAATCCTAAGACTGTTTCTAGGCTTATCAATGAGAAAGAAATCAGATATGCAGAAATTGCCATGCCACAAGAGGATGCCACTATTGACAATTTTGACATGAATGATTATGTAGTCTCAAGGGTTGAGTTAGGTAAGCTAACTCATGAAGGCATTAAGGTAGATTTTCAAACTACTGCTAGCACCTTGCTCAAAAAATAGAACAGTATAAAGCTAAAGTAGAACAACTTGTCGTTGTTCTTCAAAAAATAGTAAAGTCATCTGAAATTGTGGAACCCATGGCAGTGACTATAGAAGATCCTCTTATCCAGAAGGTTGAAAAAACTCAGGCCAGAGGAAGGGTGGTAGGAGATATTGTCAAACATTTTCTATCTCAAGGGTGAATTCTACTGAAGACCACTGTAGAGAGGAAAGAAAAGATGGATAAAGCCAAAGCTGATCTTGATAACATGGTTGACTTACTTTACCAAGAACTGCAAGATCAGGAAGAGAGCATGGAGGAGTGGATAGAGATGAAAAAGATTAAGATAAAGAATCTGATTACCATTGGGGTCATCTCAAATAGGGAATCATATCTCAAGACTAAGGAGTCTCTTGTTCATTGTATCCATATAGTAAAAGGCTTGCTTGATGACTTATGCCAAGCTCGTAAAAATAGTGAAGACAGTGATGTCACGCTTCTACACAGGTTGGAAGAACTCCCATGCACCCTCACAGGTGAAGATCATAAGTTCCTTTCAGCAGATGAAATGATAAGCTCCTTTGAGAAGATCGTTCAACAGAAATTCAAAGATGAAGTACCCTCAGTACTTTCTATGGACAACCTCTATGATCAGCATTCAACTTTTGAGAACCTGAAGGAAAACCTCGACAAGCATGAGAAGGCAATAAAGACAGTAAAAGATGCAGTTCTCTGGGCCCGCACTATCTCAGAAAACACAACAAAGCCTGACGCATGTGAAATGGCAGCTATACAAGCCATGTATCAGAACTGTCTAAAGAAGAATGATGGAGAAAGCTAAAGTTCTTTTTGATACGTTAGTTTATTTTATTTTTGTATATGTAATTTGAAATTTGTTATGGACATATTCATGTGTAATTTTCTAAAATGTAATTACATATGAGGCAAAGGAAGTCCTAAGTCAAATAGGACTCTTATGTTTGAATAAGTCAAAGTAGTTAGGATTTTCCTATTTTTTCTCTCGGTTTCTCTTATAAATAAAGAGGGCCCCCATTGTAATTATCAGCTTTTAGTTATTACAGTGAAACTCTACCAAATTGAAGAGCATTTTGAGACTTTATGTTTAAATTGTAAATCATATTTTATCAAGTGAATAGAAAAGCAAGTGATCGTTCAATCTTTGTATTGGAATAACTTGTAGTAAATTGGAAAGTGTTCTTATGTCCTTTTCCTTATGCTATCTTCTGTACTTGATCAAATTGTAGTGTGAGTGTGGATAATCTGGGAGGTGTTCTAAAGCTAATTGTGGAGACTTTGTGCTATAACAATTATCTTTAGCTTGTGATTTTATGTTTTTAAGTAAAAGATATTGGAAAGGATTTGAACTACTATTATCTTTTGTGATCATATGTTTTATTGTAGCATTCGGTGAAGACTTTGAGCTGCGCCTTATCCTACTTAGTTCTAAATTGTAAATAAGTAAAAGGAGCAACGATATACTTTGTGCCCTCATGGGTTTCTTGGTTATTTAGATTTGTATTATGAAAGTGCTCTTTTTATTGTAAACATCATTTCTAAAAAAAGAGAAATGGATGATATGGTCTCACCCTGAAGTTAGTATTTAGTGTAAATAAGTTTGTGATAGTTAATAGGGAACCTCCCCTTGCTGAGAGGAGAGATTTATCTCATTACACTATGGTTGATATAACCATTTTGCCTTTAGTTAGTTGAAGACAAAATATTCACCCAACAATTTTTGGTGACTCCACTGGGGAAGGAATGCGCAACTTGAAGCCTCACGCTCTGAGTTGAAGCATTACAGTTCTTTTATGTTGTTTCAAGATTTTTCAAAATTTTGTTGAGTACATTGCATTCTAGCAGACTCACGGTATACAAGAAGCAAGAGAGCTCAAGGTATTATTGATCCTGTATTTGAGTTGATGCAGCAAAATAACTTTGGTCTTTTGCCTTCACGACCTCGACTTTAGCGAACTAGAAGTTTTCCTCCTACTAACGCTAGGTCTCCAATACCAGGTGAAGCTTCTAGTTCTAGTACTAATAGAGTTTTGTCTGTTCCTATTCCACAGAGGTTTGTTATCCCACCCTTTAATCAGTGCACCATGGCAGCTCAAGGCCCTTGGGGTAACACTTCTGGTCCTTTGAATTTTACTCCACCATTGCATGAACTACCTCATAGTTCGAGGAAGAATTTTCCTAAGTTCTATGGCAATGGGAAAGTCCACCCGGAGAACACATTATAGCTTTCTGCATAGCTTTCAGTGTAATAGGTGTGGAACATGAAGACGTAGCAGTAAGACTTTTTGTGGAAACATTACAAGGTGCTACTGCAAATTGGTTCTACCGTCTCCAGGCCCAAACTATAACTGATTGGAACTCCCTCAAGAACAAGTTTGAGGCTAGGTTCAAACCTACAGAAGATGCACATGCCTTATTAGCTCAGCTCACACAGATGAAGAAAGAGCCTCATGAATCCATGCGAGACTTCATCGCTAAGTTCAATAAGCTAAGAAATAGGATTCTGACATCTGCTCAACCAACAACGAAGAATCTCAAATGCTTTTTCATCAATACTCAGCTTCCTGAGGTAAGCTTTCTGCTAAGATGGGCTGGTCCTGCCGATCTTCCCGCAGCCCAAATTTTGGCTACAAAAGTGGAAGATGATCTTATCCTTGTGGGTAAGATCAAAATAGATTCTAATAGAAATAAAGGTCCTTCTTCTTCTGATAATTCTTCCATGAGCACCATAGATCCTATGGTGCAAAAGCTAGCGAATGAATTGCTAGCTCTGAAGAAACAAATGTCTTAAGGTATGTCCGCCCCTTGCTATAGGTATATACCAAGGAGAACATTTCATAATCATTCATACCAAAGCAACGTTGCCAGAAATCAAGGGCAATCAAATCGTCTTCCTCCTACTCAGGGGAAGCTTGCCATTGAAGCAGCACTAGTCAACTCAGCAGTTGGCTATTATGAAGTGGAAAATGATAATTCCTACCAACCTGATTTAGATCAGGAGAATAATGCTAACCTCTTTACAGAAGGAGAAGAAGAGTTAACTGGTGACTCTACTATTGGTTTTTTGAATTACCAAGATGAAGCAGAAAGAGAAGGGGAAGTGTATGATGGAGCATGTGTTGTTTTTACCAGGTCCCAAAATTAGCCAAATCAGCAAATTGATAAAGGAAAGGCAAGAGAAGAACCTCAGCCAGTGATCTCAATTGCCAAATGGGGAACTCTGTTGCCTTTTCAATCAAAGGACCATGTTGCTAATAAACAAGTAAGTACATCTAACAATCCTATGTCTTCTACTTCTGTTCCTTAGACTAGTACTACCCCTAATAAAACTCAGAATGATGGATTTCCTTCCTTTATATCTAGTTCATTTCAACTATTTGACATAATAGATCATGCTAGGAAGACCAAAATTCAAATGTCTGAGGTTGAGTATTTACAAGCTAATCCTGAACAGTTTGATAGGTTAGCTAAATACGTCAAAAACAAGACTATTCCTACAAGACAAGATTCTCCCAAAGTTGCCCATGATTCCTCAAAGAACAAATCCACCCAAAACAATCTTGTCACTACTCCCCTTGTTGCCTCCAGAAAAATAGAACCTTTATATGTTTCTCTATTGGTAAATGGTCATAAGTTGAGCAATTGCATAATAGATTCTTGGGCCTCTGATAATGTTATGCTTGCCCAAGTGGCAGACACCCTTGGTCTCACCCTAACCAAGACCTTTGGGAGATGTTTCTCCATGGAAAATAAGCAACTACCTTTGTTGGGCCAAATCAAAGATGCCCAATTTGAATTTGCAGCCTTTCTAGACAAGAGGATTAAGATGACCGTCCTAGTGGCTAATGTTCCAGCCTCTTATGGCATTCTGCTCTGGTGTAATTTTTGTAAAGATGTGTGTGGGGAACTGAATATGGACCTATCCAAAGCAAGGATACCTGTTAAAGGCATCATGCAAAAGTTGCTTCCTAAGAAAGAAGCAAAATATATTGTTACCCAAACGGCAAATCCCAAAGCCCAAATTTTCTTTGAGTCCTTGGGAATGGGTAATTATTTCTTGTCTACTGAAGATACTTCTAGTTCATTAGACGAGAGCTCAGACAATTCAGATGGAGAATCAGAAGTGTTCAAATGAAAGTGCAGATGAAGGTATAGTGATGCCAGATTCTTCCTTCATTGATGAAGAAGAATCTTCTGGTCAAAGAAATTCCAAAAAATCAAATTCCAATGAGATTTGGGTTTTAGAATTTGATGGCAGTTGTTCTTCTATCGGTTCGGAGCTGGACTTGTTTTGATATCTCCACAAGGTGATATCTTCCCTTTCTCATACAAGCTGCAATTCGACAATACCAATAATACCGCTGAATACGAGTCATTGTTGCTCAGATTGGAGGCCGCTCATGCTAAAGGTGTTAAAAATCTTCATGCTCAAGGAGATGCCGAATTAGTTGTTTGCCAAGTGAGAAATTTATATCAGACCAAAAATGAAAGGTTGAGACATTATCACAATCGCATATGGGATTGCATTGAAGGTTTTGATGCTTTTGATATCTTTGCGGTGCCTAGAGAGTTTAATGATCGTGCAGATTCATTAGTTGTCTCCGCCACCCTCATGGTTCCTCATAAAGACTTTCAAAGGTAACAAGTACACAATTGAGTTGGCCTTCTGACCAAGTGTACCAGATAATGCTAACCATTGGCAGGTGTTCAATGGTGATAATCAAATCATAGCTTTCTTGGAAAAGATGGATAGCTTTGATGAGCTCTATTTTGAAGGTAGTGAATCTCCAGCATGGGAATACGTTTCTGAAATAGATTCACAAACTGGTGAGGAGTTTCTTCAACTAAAAGGGAATAATATTCCAAAAGGTTTGGTTTCCCTGGAAAAGCTATTTGATAAGCATGACAGATACATTAAACAACAGCAACAACTTGATTCAAGTTCCTCTATGGAATTTGAGCAAGCAAATTTGAGTTCTGAGGCAGATCCCAAAATGGTCAACATTGGGAAGTGTTACACTGCCGATGAGAAATTCAAATTCACTACACTCCTTCACCATTACATTGATGTTCTAGCTTATTCTTATGATGATCTGAAATCATTTAGGTCTAAGGAGATTCAACATGAAATTCCTCTCAAAGTTGGGTCATTGCCTCACAAGAAGAAACAAAGGCAATACAATCCCAAAATATCAGGTACTATTCTTTTTGAGATTTAGAAGATTTTGAATGCAAGAATAATCTTTCATATTCATCATTCCACCTAGATCATGAATATTGTTCCTATAAGAAAGAAGAACAGAGAAATCCGTATTTGCGTTGATTTCAGGAATCTCAACCAATCTTGTCTAAAGGATAACTACCCCTACCCATCATGGACCAAGTGTTGTAAACTATAACTGGTTCAGAAATGATGTCTATGCTCGATGGTTTTTCAGGATATAATCAAGTAGAGGTCAACGAAGCAGATCACTACAAGACTGCTTTCACAACACCTTAGGGCACGTTTGCATATCACAGGATGCAGTTTGGTTTAATCAATGTTGGCGCTACTTTCCAGAGAGCAATGGACCTCGCTTTCAAAGATGAGATGGGGAAATTCATTGTGGTATATCTTGATGACTTGACTATTGTCTCCAAACAACATCAAGATCATGCATATCATTTGTGACAGGTGCTAGAAAGATGTCGACAAAATGGTATCTCTCTCAACCCTAAGAAATTAGTTTTTGGGGTTACAGAAGGTAAACTTATTGGTCACATTATGTCCCAAGAAGGCACTAAAATTGACTCAGAAAGAGTCAAGTCCATCCAAAGTCTTACTCTACCTGCTAGTAAGACTGCAGTTCACTCTTTCTTCGAAAAGGTGAATTTTCTGCGGAGATTCATTCCAAAATTCGTAGAGAAAACCCATCACATTGTCAAAATGATGAAGGGTAAAACTACTTTCCATTGGAGTGCAGAGGGTAAAGCAGCATTTGAGGAAATCAAGAGGGCCATAGCTCATGCTCCGGTTCTGGTTTGTCCTGATTATACCAAGGATTTCGTAGTATACAGTTATGCTTCTGAGAATACACTTTCAGCCATTCTTGTTCAACAGAATGAAAAAGGTGTGGAATCTCCCATTTCATTCATGAGTTGTCCTTTGAAGGCTCATGAATTGAAATATTCAAATATGGAGAAACATGCTTATGTCATGGTCAAGGCGGTAAAGCATTTCTGATTTTATATTTTGAATTCACATACTATTGTTTTGGTGCCTGACACAACAGTAAAGTCAATTCTAACTCAACAGGAGTTCAGAACCAAAGGAGGCAATTGGATTGCTAAGATCCAAGAGTTTGATCTTGATATCAAACCTACCAAGCTTGTGTGTGGTAGAGGTTTGTGTTAAGTGATTGCCAACAATGTACCAAAAGAGACATCGGATGAAGAAGAAGTTGATGATATGCCAACTGTTCTTTTTTTCACTACTACAGATGAGTGGTATTCAAATATTGCTCATTTTCTTACCTATGGTGAGTGTCCTTCTCATCTATCCTATAAGGAGAAAAGAATTATCAAATTGAAGGCTGCTAACTATGTCCTATGGGATAATGGTTTGTATAAAAGAAGCCTTGATGGAGTCTTTCTCTGTTGTGTGGATAAAGCACAACAAAACAGACTTCTAGAGTCTTTTCACAATTTAGCTTGTGGAGGACATTTTTCTGCCCCTGTGATAGCCCATAAGATTCTGTGGGCTAGGTACTATTGGCCCACACTATTTTAGGATGCATACAATTAGGTACGTAGGTGTGAGTTATGTCAACAGTTTGTTGGAAGGCCTAAGTTGGCTACATTACCTCTCAAGCCAGTTGTAATTGAAGAACCTTTTCAGCAATGGGGCATTGACTTCACTAGTGCTGTGAACCCACCATCAAGTGCAGGACACAACTTTGTTCTCACCGCAATTGATTATTTTACGAAGTGGGTGGAAGCCATCCCAGTAAAGCACGCTACTTTTGAAGTGGTATGTAATTTTCTTAAGGAAAATATTATTTCCCAGTTTGGAGTTCCAAACAAAGTTGTAGCAGATAATGCTACTTGTTTCTCTTCCAACAAGATCACTAGTTTTTGTTATGAACATGGGATCATTCTTTCTCACTCTTTAGACTATTATTTGCAAGGAAATGGTCAGGTAGAATCTAGTAACAAAAATCTGGTTACTATTATCAGGAAACTGGTGGAAGATAATCAGAGAACTTGCCATAAAGCATTGTTTGATGCTTTATGGGCTAAAAGGATTACCCCCAAAAGGGCGATAGGCATGTCACTATTTCAGCTTCTGTATGGTCTAAATGTAGAGATACCTATTACTTTGGAATTGTCAGCATTAAAGTTGGCAAAGGCAGTAGAAGATAGAACTTTTGAAAGTTCTATTGACAAAAGAATAATGTGCCTCACTGAACTTGAAGAACAATGAGTTATGGTAGTAGACCATATTGTTGAACATCAAAGTCAGGTAAAGAAGCTTTTTGACAAGAAAGCAAGGGCTCGTGATTTTCAAATTGGAGATCAAGTCTTGTTATGGGACAAGAGGAGAGAGCCAAAAGGAATGCATGGGAAGTTTGATTACCTATGGAGAGGCCCATTCATCATTCATCAACTTTGTGGTGAAAATAGCTTCTTGTTGGAGTATCTTGATGGCACACCATTCTTGCTGCCTCACAGTGGACAACATCTGAAGCACTTCAATCCTTGAAGTATTAGATAAGTTCATTTGTACATTTGTATAGTTTTGTGTTTTTTATTTTTTATGTTTTGTTTAGTCTTTTGTGTCTTTTTCTTTTTGGTAGCTTGACTCTATGGCCCAATGGCATGGATGAAGGCACTTAGAGACTGGATTCTTTTCCCTTTGATCATTTCAAAGTTTGATCGAAGGAAGTTCCCCAGTTAGAGCTAGTTGTTCTCAAAATCAGCTATGCTTATTTTTGTAGACAAGCCCTACGAAACTTGTCCATTTCGTAGCCTACACTCTAAGTTCGCAAATCAAGACAAGTACTCTTGGCCTCATACGAAGTCATCTGACATCCTAGAAAAGTTTGCGATATTCCCTTAAGTCGATTCCTCAAAATTTGTGCAAATTGATTAGGTTACAAACTGATCAAAATATCAATTTTGATCATTTTAGGCTGTTAGTAAGTTTTTGAAACTTCATGTGCAATAGCAATCAAAACTACCGCTCTTACATATCCTTGCTACCTCCTATGTGTGATGTCGGTCAAAATGACCACTCATACATACTTATCTTGTTTCTTTGTTAACATGCAAAGGCAGTTAAATCCGCCGCCCATACATGTTTTCCCCTTGTCAAAATTCACATATGCAAGAGCGGTCTTATTCGCCGCTCATGCATATTGTCCCTCATGAGTAAAAGCGGTCTTTCTAACCGACAAAACATGATCTTAGGAATCTTGAACTCGGGTGTCATTAATTCACCATTAATACTTTGTTTTAAACCTTTTAAAGCATTTTACTCATTATTCTTTTTAGTTTTATATTCTCAAACTCATCGAACAAGTTATCCAAACCTCTGTGAAGTTAATTGAACTACGGGACTCGTGGATTGCGAAGATTTTGCGCCTAGGGTTTCTATCTTTATTTCCAGGTAGGATAACGTTTTCTTTCTTGTTTTCATTTTTGTTTTTCTTCCTTCTATTAGTGTTTGTTGATAATAGGAATGTTTGTGATTTATGTATCTATTTATGTCTAAATTGAGTCATCATTTTTGCATGATTATGAAAACCCTAGTCACCTTTCATGTGTTTTCCTTCGCCGTGCTTTGTTCGTTATTGGCGGATCTCGTCATGCTCTAGTTTTAGTGCGATCGACGGATTTCTCATGACGATTGTGAAACTTAGGTTATGCTAGTGTTTCCCCATATGTATTGACAAACTTTTTTGCCGCCGATGCATATTTTTTGGTTTGTCTTCCCATATGAAATGGCGGTCTTTTTGACCGACTCTACATAAAGCTTTTCCTCTATATACATTAGTGGGCATTTTTGCCGCTTGCGCATATAGCTTATCAATTTTTCCTATCCCTCATGTAAGGATGGTTAAAACTGCTACCCTTACACAAATAGTGTATTATCCCATATGCAATGGCAGTAGAAAGTTTTGCTTTCACAGAACTTGGAGTTTCGACAGCATATGCCTTGGCAATTATTTTGACCGACTTCACATTAAAACTTGCTTGTTCCCTACATCACACTTCCCCTCATACATGTAGTGGAGGTTCTTTTCTCTAACCTTGCACATCAATTTTTCCTTCAACGAGCATTGGCGGACCTTTTCACTACTATTGCATGTGCCTCAAACTTGCAATTTTTATCCTCATGTATGGGCGGTCATTTTGACCGCCCCTACATCAAAAATATAAATCTCCCCAAACACATGTAATAGTGGTCAAAATCACCAACTTTGCATGATAAGTGAAAGACCCCATGTGTAGGAGCGGTCATTTTGACCACCCATGCACATTTTCCTAAATTTTTCGTAATACTGGGAAAATTCACCTTTCAGGGCCTGTTAATCTGTTGTCACCTTTTACGTCGATTTGCGCTCACTCAAGCCCTTCAACACATACTTTCCCGTTCATGATCATCAAATCACAGTAATCCCAATTTATCCATTTTTCCCCTAACTGTGAGATCCTGGCTTTTTGTAGTTTTCGACAGATATCTGTGGTAGACATTGTTTCTAGTTTCCTCTTCGAAACTGATGTCAGAGCTGTATCCATCCAAAGCCAAAATCATGAAGTACAAATACCAAGGGGTCTTCCCTGTGACTTTAGTATAGTCTAATGTTGATGAAATCAGAGATACAGAGATAGGGCATGTAGATATGACAGAGTTTGTGGACAGAACTAAACAGACAAATCCATCTAGACACATGCAGAAGATCATTGACAACGACATTCACTTGGTTGCCTCTTTTCAAGTTTCTACCCATAACCCTGAGTTTGTTCTTCAGGTGGCTAGCCATTACAAAAGGGATACTAGGGTTGTGAAAGATGTTGCAAGGTGTGACCCTTGGTCTTCTTGTTCAGCGCTGCGCTGCGGTGGTTTGTGACAAGGGCTTAACTGCCTCCCGTGCTTGTTAAGTCAAGTGGTTGTAACGGGCATTAATAGGTCGATCTTTTGGTGCAATAGCAACTAACAGTTGGTATTAGAGCTGAGGTCACAAGTTCAAACCCCGCGCTTGCACTTGGGGGGATTGTTGCAAGGTGTGACCCTTGGTCTTCTTGTTCAGCGTTGCGCTGCAGTGGTTTGTGACAAGGGCTTAACCGCCTCCCATGCTTGTTAAGTCAAGTGGTTGTATCGGGCATTAAAATGTCGATCTTTTGGTGCAACGGCAACTAACAAAAGATTCCCAAGGGAATGTGATTATGAGGTTGGATGCAGAGTTTCTTGATAAAATCTTCATGTGCCCTCCTATTGAAAATATTGGACAAATTGATTTTGCTCAAGGGCAAAGAGACTATGATACAGATGTGGAAGCCACAAGAAGGTACATAAACAGTAAATGGTTGAAGATTCCTCAAAGAAATCTGACCAGATGGCTGAAGGATCTCCCTAGGAGTGACTTTGTAGAGGAGGTTTGTGATTTGATCACACTTTTGAGTCGTATCAGAGGACTCCCTTCTTCCTCCAAGTTTCAAGAATGGATGTATACATACATCAAAGTGATTCTTTGGGGCACACCGAGGATCTTTTGGGGAGAATAGATTAGTAATGCTTTGTATGAGCAGTTGGTGAGGGTCAACACAACATTCAAATTTTATATGACCTCATATCTTGTATATGTTGCCGCAAGCATGAGAAGTTTTCCTAGTCTTACTCAGGTTGGTGACAGGAGGTTGGTTCTCGTGTATGAGTATTATCCTCAAATCACTCTAAAAGAATCAATCCATCATTTCCAGAGGGTCA
This sequence comes from Cunninghamia lanceolata, assembly GCA_027924645.1. NCBI lineage: Eukaryota > Viridiplantae > Streptophyta > Pinopsida > Cupressales > Cupressaceae > Cunninghamia > Cunninghamia lanceolata. Next base: position 1,725,751 of record BSBN01000346.1, read on the forward strand.
ATGATTCTTTCTTATCAGTGTTTATGTGCCTATGGGACAATGAACTTGTTTAGAAGAGGGTTTCAGATGAAGCTTGGGAAGTTGTAAATTCCTTTGGTTGCTTGTTCTTACAATTTCCTACTTTCACATATCTCAGAGTAGGGTATTATCCTGGCTACCCTTATATACTTCCATGATATCCCAGTGACTGGATTGTTCTCATGAAATTATGTAGGCAGTTGATTGTGGTACATAATAAACAAATGGAGCTGAAAAAGTCAAGGATAAAGTTTCCCATCGAAATTGGAAGGTACTCAGTTCAGTCAGCTACCAAGGCAAAAACATTTGATTCTAAATTACAGCTAGTCACCATGAAAACTTTCAAGAAAAGGGACCATTTTGACTTCAGAAGGGTACAAGATAAAATCAAAAGGAAGTCAACTTTCCTTATGCCAATGGTGGAAGATATTTGGGCTGACCTCAGGACACAAAATGAGATTTGAAAGTTAGACTATTGCAGACTTCATTTGAGTCAGATAGAAGAGTTGGGCCTTACAGATATTCCAAATGGAATGGAAGATGATGGGGATGTACTAGATCCCAAATATAACACTAAGAATGTTGAGGTCTCACCTCTTCTAGAAGTGAAATGATCAGTCAAAGAGGAGACTTCTATAAAGAAAAGATTTCAGCCGATCTTGGCTAATACGAACATATGGATGGAAAGCAAAGGGATTACATTGAAAGAATTTCTTATAGGATCAGAGACTAAAATATAAGAGCAAACATGTAAGAAAGTGGAAAATAGGACCAAGAATAAGAGTGACACCCCTTCTTCCTCCAAAATATGTAAGCCAAAAATCAAGTTTGTATCTAAGGGAGGGAAGAAGAAGGAGATTACAGGGACCTCTAATGTTACCGAATCCGGTATTGAAGACACTGATGTTGAGCAGATGGAGGTTGAGGATGTTGAAACTGAACAACAAAATGTTGAGAAATCTAAAGATGCCCAACAAGCATAAATGTTTGAGAAGCCTGTTGAGGAAGATGAAACAGAACAAGGTAAAGATGAGAATGTAGAACAGGAACAACATGAAGATTCACGACTCTCCCCATAGAAGGACCTTCCATTAGAATCTCAAGTTTCTAAATCTCATGTCCCTGTTCCTAGTGTTTTTCCTGCAATTTCAAATATTCCTATTTCTCCTATTTTGGTTGTTTCCTCTGATAATACTCCCCCTTCTTTAAGAACAAGTTTTGGAATAGTGTTTGATTCATCTGGATCTATTCCTAGTTTGTCTTCCCCATCTTTTGATATCGGTGAACAAACTGTGTTAGAACATTTTCTAGATAGTTTTGAAAAGGTTGTTGATACTACTGTTGTTTTTACTCCTACCAGTCCCATTATTACAATAATAGGAATAAGCATGGACCCAACATAGCAAGTGATTGACCCTTCTCCTAATGTGGGCACTTCTGTACTTCCTCCTTGGTTGTCGGCATATACCCCGAAAAGGAAAAAGCAAGCAATTTCACCAGATGAAATTGATATAGAGAAGTTGTTGCCTTTGAAGTCAAAAACTCTGAAGAAAAATCCTAAGACTGTTTCTAGGCTTATCAATGAGAAAGGAATTAGATATGCAGAAATTTCCAAGCCACCAGAGGATACCACTATTGACAATTTTGACATGAATGATTATGTAGTCTCAAGGGTTGTGTTAGGTAAGCTAACTCATGAAGGCATTAAGGCAGATTTTCAAACTACTACCAGCACCTTGCTCAAAAAATATGATGAAGTCAAGAAGGAGAAAGAACAGTATAAAGCTAAAGCAGAACAACTTGTTGTTCTTCAAAAAATAGTAAAGTCATCTAAAATTGTGGAACCCATGGTAGTGACTGTAGAAGATCCTCTGATCCAGAAGGTTGAAAAAGCTCAGGCCAGAGGAAGAGTGGTAGGAGATATTGTGGAATGTTTGCTAGCTCAAGGGTGAATTCTACTGAAGACCACTGTAGAGAGGAAAGAAAAGATGGATAAATCCAAATCTGAGCTTGATAACATGGTTGACTTACTTTCCCAAGAACTGCAGGATCAGGAAGAGAGCTTGGAGGAGTGGATAGAGATGAAAAATATTAAGATATAGAATCTGATTACCATTGGGGTCATCTCAAATAGGGAATCATATCTCAAGACTAAGGAGTCTCTTGTTCATCATATCCATATAGTAAAAGGCTTACTTGATGATTTATGCCAAGCTCGTGAAAATAGCGAAGACAGCGATGTCACACTTCTACATAGGTTGGAAGAACTCCCATGCACCCTCATAGGTGAAGATCATAAGTTCCTTTCGGTAGATGAAATGATAAGCTCCTTTGAGAAGATGGTTCAATAGAAATTCAAAGATGAAGTACCCTTAGTACTTTCTATGGACAACCTCTATGATCAGCATTCAACTTTTGAGAACCTGAAGGACAACCTCGACAAGCATGAGAAGGCAATAAAGGCAGTAAAAGATGTAGTTCTCAGGGCCCACACTATCTCAGAAAACACATTAAAGCTCGATGCATGTGAAATGGCAGCTATACAGGCCATGTATCAGAACTTTCTAAAGAAGAATGATGGAGGAATCTAAAGTTCTTTTTGATACCTTAGTTTATTTTATTTTTGTATATGTAATTTGAATTTTGTTAGGGACATATTCATGTGTAATTTTCTAAAATGTAATTACATATGAGGCAAAGGAAGTCCTAAGTCAAATAGGACTCTTCTGTTTGAATAAGTCAAAGTAGTTAGGACTTTCTTATTTTTGCTCTCGGTTTCTCTTATAAATAAAGAGGGCCCCCATTGTAATTATCATTTTTTAGTTATTACAGTGAAACTCTGTCAAATTGAAGAGCATTTTGAGACTTTGTGTTCAAATTGTAAATCATATTTTATCAAGTGAATAGAAAAGAAAGTGATCATTCGATCTTTGTATTGGAATAACTTGTAGTATATTGGAAAGTGTTCTTATGTCCTTTTCCTTATGCTATCTTATCTACTTGATCAAATTGTAGTGTGAGTGTGGATAATCTGGGAGATGTTCTAAAGCTGATTGTGTAGACTTTGTGCTATAACAATTATCTTTAGCTTGTGATTTTATGTTTTTAAGTAAAAGATATTGGAAAGGATTTGAACTACTATTATCTTTTGTGATCATATGTTTTATCGTAGCATTCGGTGAAGACTTTGAGTTGCGCCTTATCCTACTTAGTTCTAAATTGTAAATCAGTAAAAGGAGCAACGATAGACTCTGTGCTCTCGTGGGTTTCTTGGTCATTCAGATTTGTATTGTGAAAGTGATCTTTTATATTGCAAACATCATTTTTGAAAAAAGATAAATGGATGATATGGTCTCACCCCAAAGTTAGTATTTAGTGTAAAGAAGTTTCTGATAGTTAATAGGGAACCTCCCCTTGCTGAGAGGATAGATTTATATCATTACACTGTGGTTGATATAACCATTTTACCTTCAGTTAGTTAAAGACAAAATATTCACCCAACAGATCCACAAGTCAAGGAATAATCTGCAAGCCTTCTTCTTTAGTTGATTATCAGGAACTGTTAGAATGCTCTGCTCTGAGAACACAGTTGATCTTCTAATAGTGATAACTTTCCAGTAACTTATCCAAATGCTCTAAATTCTTGATATGATGTAGATGAATGAATGTAGATGCTAAGCCTAGATCCACAAGATGTCACATGCCAAAATTGGACCACAAGCTGAACTGCTTCTGACTGAACTAGAAATAAAAGAAACCAACTGAACTGCAAACAAGATGAAATGCAAATGTTTTTAGTTGATGCAAGATTGCTTTGAACTAGGGATCCTCCTACATCAAAAAAGTACATCATGGCTATTGAGAGCCCGTAGTATACATCTGATGCACATAGGGATCAATCAATATATACAAAATGTGTCAATGATACAAATAAAACAAATACAAATGTACATGCTCTAGTGTCAGCTAGCAGGTCAAACTGCCTGTCTATTGTGATCCATGTCCTCCACCTGTACTTGATGAAGGTTCCCTTGTTGGTCCTCCTCCACCTGGCTGCACAAATGGTCCTCTAACTGATGACACTGACTGCCCCATCCTGTGTGACATAGATGCCCCTGACCTATTCTGCTCTCGGTAGCTAGGCTCCCGTTGATCCATCAGCATTGCACCAAAGTAGAGACCCCTATACTACTCAGCTCTCTGCCTACTGAAACCAACTCTCCCTCCACGTGGATGAGCTTGCTGTACAATGTCCTCTGAATGGCACCTAATGCGCAGCATACCTCATCTCTCTCTTGCCTAACCCTCTGCAGGGTGGCCTTTACTGTCAAACGTAGATGTACTGTTACATCCCTCTCTAAAGTCAACTGGGCAATCTGCCCATCATCTGCTAGTGCTAGCGTGGCCTGCACCACTACAAATACTACCTATGCTACTACTACTACCTATGCATGTGCCTTGGCCTGTCTGGGCTCCACCCGAGCCACATCTCTATCTCTCCTCATCTAGACCATCTGTAACTCTAAGCGAGTCCTCCTTGCTATCTCCTCCTATAATAATCTTTGTGCCTACTGCAGTGGTGTCTCTGCCAGTACTACACCCCATTGTCTGCCTGCCTCAACCATATAAACATCCTCCTCATCCCCTCCATCCTCTCCCCCAGCCTACCTTTGTGCTGCAGCCTACTATCGGGTCTCTCTCCTAGCCCTCGCCTCTGCCCCTAGCACTACAACCTCCCCCACTACACCCATAGCTCTCGATCTAGTCAATCTCACTGGCCTCTAAGTCTACCAGTAAGTGTCGTATGCTGGTAGTGTGCCTGGGTTGGCCGGCCCTATAATCCAATCCCAGATCACTGGGGCAAGTCCCTTTATATCTGCTAATGTTGTGTCCAATGCAATCTCTGGTCCCTAGTCATCAACCTCCCTCCTGGTCTGGGTGAAAATAGCCTGGCCGAGGGGCAATCCCTGTGCTAAGCCAAACTACCTCAGTACCCTCTCTAGAAGGTACCTCTCAATCATATCCGTGTGTCTACCAAACAAATATCTAGGCTATCTGTAGTAGACTAACTCCTCATGATCATCATCCCATGACTCACAATCTAACCATGGGTGCCAAACAAAGATGTCCATTTCATCTAGCTGCTGCCGCTGGTAGCTCACTGAACCCATCCGTCAATGTGTAATGACACCCTCATACAAAAATGCGTAAGGCTCTCCGTGGTCTCAACAACGCTGTGAGATCGACCTAATCACTGGGATGTGCTCCCAAGCCCATACATGTAATAGTGTGACTGCTACTGACAAACTACTCCCACCTTTGTAAACACAATCATGCAAATCATGATACAGCTACCCAAGCACGCACAGACCCCAATCATATCTAATACCATGTGTGAACATCCCTAATAAAATAGTACCCCATCCAATAGATAATCCTCTCGATCATCGATTAGGACATAGGAAACCTCTGATAAGTGATACAACAATCCATCTGATCCTATCATAGAGTCCCTACACTCAGGCCCATTAGATCTCCCAATCCTACACACCTAGGTCATCTGTCATGAACACCTCTCGTAAGCCTGACTCTCCTCACTCTATCTCATAGTCGACTCTATCCCCTTGAATGGGAACCCATAAGATGTGCCAAACATCCTCTAGAGTCACTGTAGTCCCCTGTCGGAAAGTGGAAAGAGGAGGTCTCATTGTGATATATCTTAACAATAGCTATCAAAAGAGCCAGGTTCACCCTCACGAGCATAAGATGCGCAACATGTCATAGTCCCATGGTCTTTAGGAAGAGCTCCTTGTCCTCACCAAGCTGTACAACTAGATCGGCAATCAAATAGTGCCTCTCGCATGACTGCAAGGGTGGTAAGGTAATCTACATCCATGACGACCACTTGTTAAACATGTTGCAAATTCAACCTGATCCTAAGTAAAAATCATGGCAAAACTACCTAAGTCAAACCTAGTCAACCCTAGCCTAAGCCAAAAGCACACTTTTCAAACCTAACCTAGCTCAACCTAACATCAAAACCAAAAGCACTTAGATTCTAACTAAGGTGCTTGACTGTGGTACCACAAGCGCCTTACTGCTTTGCAAAGGTGCTGAGATTTAACCAAACACAGGTGCTTAGTTTCCTACCAAGGTGTCTTACTACTCTACCAAACGTGCTTTACTGCTTTGCAAATGTGCAAAGTTTTTATCAAATCCTAAACCAACGATGCCGCACAACCCTATCACAGGCACTTAGCTGTGCTACCAAGAGCGCTGCAGAATTACCAACAGCGCTGAGGCGCTTGTACCTAAACCAAAAGCGGCACCAATTTTTTTGCAGAGGCGTGACACTGTGCACCAAAGGCACTGAGTCGCGCCAAAGGCGCTTTATCTTGGTACCAAAAGTACTGAGCCTGAGCTCAGTGCCTTTGGCAATAATTTTTGAAAATCCTAAAAATGACCTAAAAATTCAAAACAAAAGCAAAGTTTTCAATCACTTACTAGTCCCAATGCACTTGCTGGTCTCTCGTAAGTCCTCACGCGCTCCTCTCAGTGCTTATGCACAAGAATCAGCATCTCTGCATGCGCTAAACTCAACCTAAGCAAGGAGCTTTAACATAAGCAAGGAGGCAAAAGGCTCTCAAATTTGATAACTCTAGGTGTGCAAATGACTTATGTGGACCCCCTTGGACCTATTTATAGTGTCCCATCCCTCATGGCTTCCCACCCCTATTCTCGCCTATCCTCCTGTCTGCAAACTTTTTCTTCATCGTGTCAACCTCCATCTATCCAACCTCGTCTATCTTTAACTCAATCTTCTAGTCGAGCGTCAACCCAATCCTTCTATGGCTTCCCTATCTTTCCTCTCGAGGGGGCATCCTACACCAACTACACTGGGGCATCAAAATTGTATCATATCTTCAATAGTCGTTTTCTTTGACACAACGCTATAACCACATTGCATCAAAGAGGGGGAAAATGTAGACTCCTAAAAATGACCATCTCATCACATCACTTGCATTTCATCAAATCTGTTTAATCTCCTACATTTCAACGTTAATTAAATAATCTAATTATTTAATTAGTTTCATCAAAATCATCAAATTCTTCCAAATCTCCTAAATTCAACATTAATTAAATAAATCCTCTTTATTTAATTAATTTCATCAAAATCAACTTTATTCTTCCAAAATTAAATAATTTTGATTATTTAATTAAATCAAATTCTTCCAAATCTTCAAATCCACATCAATTGAATAAATTAATTATTTAATTAATTTATCTTCCAAATCCTCTTATCTACAATTAAATAATTTTAATTATTTAATTAAATCAAATTGTTCTTCCAAATTTAAATAAATCAATCAAATTTATTTAAATTATCTCAATCTCTAAAAATAAAATATAAATAAAATATTTTATTCATTCTTCTAATCTTACACAAACAATTAAATAAATTTATTTATTTAATTTGCTTTTTTATCTTCCAATTCTTCTAAAAATAAATCTTGTTTGTCATGCACACAAAATTAAATAATTTATTATTTAATTTCTCTCAAATCATGCAAAAAGCAAATTATAAGTTGAGTTAATTGACTTAATCATTATTTTTTTTTATCACAAACTCATAAAATAGAAAAAAATATTTCTATTTTTATGAAATCTAAAAATATGTCTATTCCATGTCTTTTTATATCAAATCAAGCAATTAACTCAAGCAAAAATATCTTCTTGTGTGACACATGTTAGGTGCACATTCACCATGAATTCAAGATTTATCTCATCCATTCATTCTATTAAATTTTTTGGACAGTTGATCGATCATGTCTGAAACCTATATAAACCCCCCTCATCTCCATAACAAATCCTCTTCGATCATTTATTCACAGGCATTCTAGAGCATTGAGCGTTCATCGCATCGTTGAGCACATTGAGCACTTTGAGCACAAACACAATCTACATCTGCTTGTTGCAAACATGGTTTCACAATTTGAAGAGCAATCCACATTCGACCAAAAGATCCAAACAATCTAGGTGATATCTTCTTTGTTCATAATTTGATTTATTCATTGATTTGGTTATTGCTTAGATAAATCTTTTAATGTTATGGGTAATTGAGTTGTTATTATCATTACTTTTTGATTCTATCATTCAACCTTTTGATTTTTCCTATATACAATTACATCGTCTGAAATGGATCAATGTGTACATTGTTATTCATCTTATTGTTTTTTAGATATTAGTTTAGACCTATAATGTACGTAGAATAATTTGGAATTTTATTTATCTTTTTTTTTTCAAATGTGCCTATTGAAGGTAGAGCCCTCCAATTGGTGGTTAGAAGAAGTTCAGATTTTATCTAAAGGCATTCTGCTTGAGATGGAATTTGATTGAAAGGAAAACTACTAGTTTTTGGTTAGATAAAAAATAGTAATTGTGTTATGTTTGCAAACAGGTTGCAGAGGTATTATGGAAGAATATCATAAACATATTCTTTAGAATAATAAATCCATGTAGTTCTTTGTAAGAAAGAAATAGGTATACAATTATACTCAGCAATGTTCCATTTTAATTCAATATGATCTCCACAAGTGCATCTTTCATGACTATTTTATTCTTTTGGTTTTACATAGGTCTCATAATCTTAGTAGCCAAAGATTGATTGAAGATTGTTTTCGAAGTGGCCGTTACAGAGTATTCAACAAAGTAAATTTACCTTTAGATATATCAGTTTCTTTTGCAAATTTATTGATTTAATTATTTATTCATTATATATATAATTTATTACATTCTAAATTCTAATGTTTTTTTATACAACATTTTGACAAATACAGTCCTTCAGTGAGATTGTTGGATTTTTTATTTAATCTTATTTCCTAATATTTAATGTAAGTATTTGTTTATTCAATTTAATATTATTGTTAATATGGTTATTTGATGAGTAGGCATTACATAGGTATCAAAGCACTAGGTTGCAACACTGGGAGCTTTGGGAAAAAAGTAATATCATTTTAAAACTCATTTTGTTGTGTAGAAAAACATGTCTTCAAATCAATCTAGAGAGCCAATGGATCATGGACCACAAATACTTCAAGCCGTACAAAATCTGGTAAATGCGATCCAAGAAAGGTTACCTATTCCAAACTAGCATCATACTGAAGAGCAACAGTCTCTGCCTCAAGAAAGAAGTAGAAGTCCCCACCACAATAGAGCAGAACATATAGAGGAAAGGGAATCAGGACATTACTCTCCACGTCCTTGTAACACTTGAGTAGTGAAGGAGGTTTATGTCGATATTGACAAGCTTATACAAAATTTTCCTCCGTTACAGCCGCAGCATTTTTCTGGGTCTATTGATGGAGCAAAGGTTGAATTCTGGTTAATAAGCCTTGAGAAAAACTTTGCATTAAAATCCTATGGAAGCAATCTTAAGGCCAAGTTGGCTATTCATCTACTAAAGGATAGTGTGGATACCTGGTGGTGACAGGAAGAGAGAAAAAGACATTTAACTCCTGAAAATATTACTTGGGAAGTCTTCTTAGAGATCTTGAGAAAGAGATACATTTCAGAGCATTTTCGGCAATGAAAAATTGATGAATTTCATGATCTCCATCAAAGAGGAATGACTATAGCACAATATGAGAATAAATTCTTTGAGTTGTCTCAGTATATAGACTATATTCAAGATGAGAAGATGATGGTAAACCATTTCATTAGAGGACTAAATCACAATATTGTAGGTCCGGTTCAATTATCTAAGCCCACTTCTGTGAACAAGCAACAGAGAAGGCACTTATTGCAGAAGAGATCTAGTTGAGACATCATGATCACCAACGAAATTCATTTGAGTATCATAACCGCAACTAGTCTCATTCTTTCAGGAGTGGTAATAGATCTAATTCTTATTCTTCTAGACCAGCCCAATCACAATGAAATCAGAAATCTAAATCCTCTCAAGAAGGTTCAGTTAGGTCATGGCAAAATCCAACTCAGAGAGGGGATCAGAGAAGCCAGTCACTGTATAATGAATCAACCCATACTCAATAGAATACTCAAGGGAATCAGGCTAGTACTGGTAGATCAATTTTTCAGTCTAATTCGAGCTGCTCTTGCTTTAATTATGGTGGTAAGGGGCACTTTGCACAGGATTGTTCACAGAACAAAGCAGTTTTAGGAGTTCAGCAGTCAGTAGCTTTAGAACCTACAGTGGGTGATGTTGGCAAATCTCATCAAGTTTTTGCAGCAATTGAAAACATGCAAGCCGATCATCAAGCATTTGTCATAGAGGTTCCCAAAAAAATTGGTAAGGTTACTATTTCTGTTCTTTTTGATTCAGGAGAAAAAGATTCTTTTATTTCCCCAGCCATAGTAGAAAAGTGTGGGCTTGTGGTTGCTAAGAAAAATGTAAATTGGGATGTGGAGTTAGCCTCTAGAGCTAGGATGTCAGTTAATTCTCTTGTTAGAGATTCTTAATTAGAGCTTAGCTCTCTTTCTATCAAAATAGATTTCAGGGTGATACCTTTGGGGTCTTACGACATAATTTTAGGTATGGATTGGATGAATGGTCATGAAGCAAAACTAGATTGCCGACGTAAGTCTATTGAGTGTTTAGATGATCTGGGCAATAAGGTAGTTGTTTCTAGAATTAAAAGACCAGTGTCTCTTAGGATGATTTCAGCAATGTAGCTCAAGCGATGTATGAGAAAAGGATATCAATTCTTTTCTATTTCCATTAGTGATTGATCAAAGGAAAAGCTTGACACTTCATTAGATGATCTTCCCATTCTTTGTGAGTTTGCTAATGTGTTTCATCCTTAGCTTTTTGGTATGCCATCAAAAAGGGAGATTGATTTTCACATAGATTTAGTTCCTGGAGCACAACCAATTTCTAAGGCGCCCTATAGAATGACCACACAAGAATTGCGAGAACTTAAATTGTAGTTAGAGGAATTGTTAGAAAAAGGTCATATCTATCCGAGTGTATCTCCATGGGGTGAGCCTGTGATTTTTGTTAAAAAGAAGGATAGAATTCTTCAGGTTTGCATAGATTATAAACAACTTAATAAGCTCACTATCAAGAATCATTATCCTTTGCCAAGGATAGATGACCTATTTGATCAGATTCAGGGAGCGAAGATTTTCTATAAGATAGATCTTAAGTCCGGATATCATCAATTAAGAATTGTTGAAGCTGACATACATAGGACATTTCACACTACATATGGTCATTATGAGTTTATTGTTGTTCCTTTTGGTTTGACTAATGTACCGGCATTTTTTATGAGTTTGATGAATGGCATCTTTTGAACTTTCCTAGACTAATTTATTCTCGCACTGTGGAGCATAAGAAGCATTTGTGACAGGTGTTGCAGTGTCTTCGGGAAAATCAATTGTATGCAAATATTGCTAAGTGTGAATTTTTCCAAACAGAGATCCAGTATCTAGGCCATGTTATTTCAGGTGACGGAATATCCATAGATCCTTCCAAGATTCAAGATATTCTGGAATGGCCTACTCCCACTAACATAGCTAAGTTCATGAGTTTCATGGGCTTAGCCAGACATTACAAAAGATTTGTAGAAGGGTTCTCCAGGATTTCTCATCCAATCACTTCTCTCCAGCGACAAGGCAAGAATTGTTTTTGGACTGAACAGTGTGAAAGAGCTTTTCAAATTTTAAAAGAGAAGCTTACTAGTGCACCCATCTTAGCTATTCCAGATCCCATTGGTGATTTTGTTGTTTGTACAGATGCATCTATTGAAGGTATTGGAGTTGTTCTCATGCAGGAGCCCATCATGTTATAGCTTTTGAGTCTCGTAAATTGAGGAATCATGAGCTTAATTACCCAATGCATGATTTGAAGCTAGTGGTGGTGGTTCATGCTTTGACCAAATGGTGACATTTTCTTCTTGGGCATAGATTTGAGTTGCACTATGATCATTGGAGTTTATAGTATATCTTTTCTCAACCTAATTTGAATGCTACATAGCATAGGTGGATGGAATTTCTGTGTGAATATGATTTTGAGATCCATTACATCAAAGGGAAAGAGAATGTTGTAGATGATGCTCTCAGTAGGCGATGTCATCAGTTGTTAGCTTTGACTGTTAAGATAGATCTCAGAGAACATATTTTAGGGTTATTACCTTAGGATGCTTTGTACCGTGAGATTATTCCATTCCAGAGTCCTCTAAAAGATAAGTTTGAAGGATATTTTGTGGATGTTGATGGATTACTCTGACATCATGGAAGTATATATGTTCCTTCATTTGGAGATCTTAGAGGTTTGATTAGGGTTGAGTCTCATCAAGCACCTTTTGCTGCTCATCTTGGTGTTAAGAAAATGCATGCAGATCTTTGAAAGTTGTACTTCTGGGCAGGAATGCAGAAGGATATTCTAGATTTTGTCACTTGTTGTTTAGAGTGCCAAAGAGTAAAAGCAAAATATCAACATCCAACAGGTCTATTGTACCCTCATGCGATTCTAGAAAGGAAATGGGAAGTGATTTCTATGGACATCATTGTAGGTTTACCACTCACTACTCGTCGGCATGATGCCATTATGGTGATAGTAGATAAATTAACAAAAGTAGCACATTTCTCTCCAATGAGTTCTTCCTATAATGTTGCTTCAGTAGCTAGAGTTTTTCTTTGTGACATAGTTCAACTTTATGGTGTGCCAAGGAAAATCATCTCAGATAGACATCATGTTTTCACTTCATCCTTTTGGACTACACTTCAGCAAGCTTTGGGGACTTAGCTCAACTTCAGTATTGCCTATCATCCAGAGACTGATGGACAAACTAAGAGAGTAAACCAATTATTAGAGGATATGCTTAGAATGTATGTGATGGATCAACAGTCTCGTTGGGAAGATTATTTACATTTAGTAGAGTTTGCTAATAACAATAGTCATCACAGTTCTCTTGATATGGCACCATATGAGGCTCTTTATGGTAGACACTGTAGAACTCCTTTAAGTTGGGACCGTCTAGAGGATCGAGTTGTTATTAGACATAAACTTGTTCAGGATATGGAACAACAAGTTACCTATATTCGTGAGCAGTTACAGATAGCTCAAGATTAGAAAAAGTAATACACCGACAACAAGAGAGTTGATCGTGAATACCTAGTTGGGAAAAAAGTTTTCCTATGAGTGAAACCTTTTAAGAGCTCTATCTGTTATGGAAAAGACTCGAAGTTGGCACCCAGATATGTTGACCCTTTCAAAATTTTGGAAAGGATAGGACTAGTTGCATATTACTTAGCATTACCACCCAACTTGTCGCATATCCATAATGTTTTTCATGTATCTTTGCTTAAGAAATATGTACCAAATTCTTCTCATGTATTGGAGTGGGATGCTTTATAGGTGGAACAGGATGGACAATGAACACTAGAACTAGTTCACATCTTGGATCAGTGTACACTGAACATGCGGGGACAGCAGCTAGATTAGGTCAAGGTCTAATGGGACCCCTATGATGAATCATCTACTACTTAGGAAGATACTATCAGAATGAAATCTTTATTTCCTTATCTTTTTGGTTAGCTTCCAGTAGGAAGTTGAGTTCTTAGAGGGGGAGAATGTAGGGTCATAGTTAATTTTTTGTATTTGGGATATTTATTTGAAATTATAATATCATGATTGAATGATGAACATTGACATTAATATTATTTTGTTTTTTTAGATTGTGGAATGCTAATAAATATGAAGTATTGATTATGTGGAAAAGTATTATTATGGTAATAAAGGTTGTTTTAATCATACATAGTTTATAAGGTACTAATGTTTAGTAAATTAAGTAATGAATGAAGTGGCTCAAATAATTGTTCATAATTGTTATTTTGGAATTATAAGGAAAATGTATAGTTTCTATTATTTTGGTTTTATTTAAAAAAAAAAAAAATATGAAGAGTTTTCAGAGAAAGTGCTATTAAAAAAGAAGGAAAGAGAGTTATTGGACATGCTAGAGAAAAGAGGGAAGTGTTGTAAAAAAAATTCTAAAATAGATTCTTGGAAAGATCAATGAGAGTTAGAGGGTAAAGGTTGAAAGAAATTGCAAAAAGGTATTGGAATCTGGAGAAAAGAGGTAAGAAATTTGTTGTTTGTTTTGTTGTTTATTTCAGATTAATAATGGATTCAATGATTTGATATGATACAAACATGATCCTCTATGTGAGCCAATTATTTTTCTCTGTGTGAGCCATTTATTTTGCTCTGCATGAACCATGCTCTGTGTGAGCCATTTATTTTGGTCTATGTGAGCCATGCTCTGTGTGAGCCATGCTTTGTGTGAGCCATTTATTTTTCTCTATGTGAGCCATTTATTTTGTTCTATGTGAGCCATGCTCTGTGTGAGACATTTATCTTGCTCTGTGTGAGCCATGTACAAATAGCTCTTTGTGAGCTCATAGATGAAGTTACAGCTCTGTGTGAGCTAGAGTTGTGCTCGGGGGTGGCTCGGTGGAGAGTAGTAAGATGGATTTAATTCTTTAACAATATTTATATATATACATATTCTTGATCTTAACTACTGATTTACTAATGATCTTAGTTGCATGCAGAAATGAAGCCCTCAGTCATGGATAGCTAAAATCAGTGGTGAAATAGAGCATTAAGGTTGACAAAATTCATTTACAGATCATAAAATTTTTTTGAGTAGTTATCTTAATATTTGTGAGGCATTGACAAGTTTGGTTTTGTAGGGATCTATATAATAGAATATGGGGGATTGAATAAAGCAAGAAGGAAATCATAGATATATCAAAACAAGTAATTATTTTGTATTCTCTCTTATCATTAGTCATAGCTTAGTATATGATGCTAATTCTAATATTGAATTGGTATTGCATTTAGTGTATTCCTTTTATATTTATATATACATTTGTGGAAATGCTAGAAGCTTGGTTTTGATAACCACGATGTCATTTCTTAATAATTTATTGATAGCGTTGAACCAGTCTTCATTACTGAGGGTAATTAACGAATATAGCTTTCTTGTTAGGATTTGTAGAAATATAATGTTAACCTCTTTGATTTGTTGTGTGTGCAATATTTATTTCTGCTAAGAACGGTTAGTGCAACGATTGGATAGTTTTGTTATATATTATGGATTTGTTTTTTACTATATTGCTAGTCATGAATATGCTATGGTTAGAATTAAATAACCTCCAGAAAACATGCCATTGTAAATCTTATTTAATTCTTTAAATCATTCATTGATGATAGTTTCGACGCCCCTATTGTAATAGCACTGTAGTCATTTCTAAATTGATATTAGGATATCGGGTAAGTAGCAATGTGTAGCACCACAGTATAACGAAAGGAATATAGCAAATAGATATGTGATAACCAACTTATGGGTCGTCTATGATAATGTTCAACCATGATTCTTTTATTATTTATTATATGATAATAGTTGAGCAATGTTCAGGTTATATAAGCTTCAGATGAATTTGTAGTTGCGCTGACTAGAGCATCCACCATAGTCCGGCCAGTCTATATATCTAAAGGATATGTGAGATATTTTTATATATTTTAATTCTCACTCTCTATAATGTTTTGTAAAATATTTATTGTTCATTAATTGTAGCATGATAATAACTAAAGATAGACACTCTTTGGTCTGTAAGTATAACTCCTCAACCGTTACTAACAAGAGTATTATAGACTTAATGATTATTCTTTTATTGATAAACTAATTTCACTTGCTGGTAGATTTTGATTCTAATTAGTGGTTGAACTCTTATGATTACATCGTCTGAAATGGATCAATGTATACATTGTTATTCATCTTATTGTTTTTAGATATTAGTTTAGACCTATAATGTACGTAGAATAATTTGGAATTTTATTTAGCTTATTTTTTCAAATGTGCCTTTTGAAGGTAGAGCCCTCTGATCGATGGTTAGAAGAAGTTCAGATTTTATCTGAAGGCATTCTGCTCGAGATGGAATTCGATTGAAAGGAAAACTACTAGTTGTTGGTTAGATAAAAAATAGTAATTGTGTTATGTTTGCAAACGGGTTACAGAGGTATTATGGAAGAATATCATAAACATATTCTTTAGAACAATAAATCCATATAGTTCTTTGTAAGCAAGAAATAGGTATAGAATTAGACTTGGCAATGCTCAATTTAATTCAATATGATCTTCGCAAGTGCATCTTTCATGACTATTTTATTCTTTTGGATTTACATAGCTCTCATAATCTTAGTAGCCAAAGATTGATTGAAGATTGCTTTCGAACTGGCCGTAGAGTATTCAACAAAGTAAATTTATCTTTAGATAAATTAGTTTCTTTTGCAAATTTATTGATTTAATTATTTATTCATTATATATATAATTTATTACATTCTAAATTTTAATATTTTTTTATACAGCTTTTTGACAAATAGAGTCCTTCAGTGAGATTATTGGATTTTTAATTTAATCTTATTTCCCAATATTTAATGTAAGTATTTGTTTGTTTGATTTAACATTATTGTTAATATGGTTATTTGATGAATAGGCATTACATAGGTATCAAAGAACCAGGATCCAGCACTGGGAGATTTGGGGAAAAAGTAATAGTGTTTTAAAACTTGTTTTGTTGTGTAGAAAAACATGTCTTCAAATCAATATGGAGAGCCAATGGATCTGTTAGATCTAGGGCACACAACTGAGAGGGGGGGGTGAATCAGTTGTACAAAAACTTGCTTCTACTTCAAACACTTGATTCTTCTTTGTTAGTTAATAGCATATCAGTTAACCATTCATGAAAGCATAATGCATAAACACAGGAGCAGATAAACATCAACACATTGGACACCAAAATTTTGACGTGGAAAACCCGGTTAAGGGAAAAACCACGGGGTGATTAACCCAAGGATTATTCTCTATTAGAAGAATAAGAAAAATGAATGGCACATGCCAATTAGGGCTCACTGCCCGAGCACACTGCTCACAAAGAGGCACACTGCCTACAAGAGACACACTATCTACAAAGTGATAAGAATCACAAACTTGAACTGGAGATTGACATCTTTACCATGTCTGGATCAGTTCCATTTAAGCCCGAGATACTTCTGCTCTGCCCTTCGCTCTTTCGCTATGCCACACTCATCTGCTTCACACACACTTTGAAATGAACTCACAAACCTTTATTTATACAAGGCATCAACTTAGGAACAATCATCTAAGTCAGCAATCATCCACAAGAACATTCGCAAGTCGGCAATCATCCACAAGAACATTCGCAAGATGAATAACTCATCCGGTTGGCTAGTCTGAACAAGAATGTCTTCATCTGGAAGAATATCTTCAATTCTGGGCTCTAACACTAATGTGGACCCACAACACAACCTCAACATGATCCAAGAACCTTCACAAGCTTGCCTGAGTGACTAGGTACATCCGCACTTCCTCTACTTACTGGAATCTCTTCTCCTCTTCATCCAGAACTTCAAGAACACAGTCTGTTGTGACTGTCAAACTGAAATAGGTTCTTCTAGACCTCCAAACTACATAAAATCTGAGATGACACATCACAAGGACATCCCAAACACTCCTTCCAATCTGCAGAGTCTGACAATGCACCTCCAGATCTCACCGGACCTTTTTGTAACACTCCGTCCCTCCAGAGCATCTCCCGAAACCGGTTCTACTTGACTGATCACAAATTTTTCATATCTTCATGCGGACCTCTGAAATCTTAACTGGATCATCTCAAGACTCATATCTACAAACCCTTTAATCTGCATCCTCTGATCCTGAACCTTTTGAGTACATTTGCCTTCTTCTCATCACTGTTCTTCACTATTCC
Source organism: Cunninghamia lanceolata (assembly GCA_027924645.1). NCBI lineage: Eukaryota > Viridiplantae > Streptophyta > Pinopsida > Cupressales > Cupressaceae > Cunninghamia > Cunninghamia lanceolata. The sequence continues at coordinate 1,743,580 of BSBN01000346.1, forward strand.
TGATTGAGACTAATTTTCTCAATATCCTCAGCACACAACTCATCCAATCCTTCTTACCAATGCAATATGAGTATGTTGACATCAATGACAACACTGGTTAACCTCATACTTGCAAAAATCTCCCCCTTTGTCATTGATGGAAACATATGATGTGAAAAACCATCAAGACAAGAACTTCTCTTTTCTGTCACAGCTCCCCCTATCAGCAACAACTCTTCACATGTCTTCTCTTCCTTTACTGTTCCCCCTTTGATCATCAACCACTTGTTTTTCACATGTCTTCTCTCCCCCTTTGACATCAATGGCAAAGGGCTCATACTTGCACTTGTAACACATCAGAATCATACCAGCTGCTCCCCGTTAGTAGCAGCTCCCCATCATCAATCCGGATCACAAGATATGACTGTGATATCCACCGGACTGATGCATATCAGTGCATCCTAGTTCATCACCAGAGGGGCCATGACCCCTAACTTCTCCCTGAGATACTCAAAAGAGTCTTTAGGAAGAGGTTTAGTAAAAATATCTGCAAGCTGATCTTTGGAGGGCACATACTCCAATCTGACTTCACCCTTGTTCACTTGTTCTCTCAAAAAGTGAAACTTGATAGATATGTGCTTGGTCTTGGAATGTAACACCAGATTCTTAGAAATATTTATTACACTTGAATTATCACATAAAATTGTGATAGGCTCCTCATATTCTACTTTGATGTCTCTTAGCATTTGTTTCATCCACAAAATTTGAGTGCAACTACCTGCTGCTGCAATATATTCTGCTTCAGTTGTAGACAGAGAAATTGCCTCTTATTTCTTGCTTAGCCAAGAAACCAATCTCTTTCCCAAGAAGAATGCTCCACAACTGGTGCTCTTCCAGTCATCCACATCTCCTACCTAATCTGCATCTGTATATGCATGAAGAGAGAAATCCTAATCTCTAGGATACCATAGGCCATACTCAACTATCCCCTTTAGATATCTAAAAATCCTCTTGATTGCCATAACATGAGATTCTCTAGGGTCAGCCTAAAATCTTGCCACAAGACCAACAGCCTGCATTATATCTGGTCTAGCCTGAGTGAGATACAATAATCCTCCAATCATTGATCTATACTTGGTCTGATCTATCTTAGGAGAGTCATCATCTTTGCTCAACTTACATCTAGTTGCCATAGGAGTGTTCATTAGCTTTGAATCTTCCATTCCAAATTTCCTCAACAATTCTTTCACATATTTGGTTTGAGAGATAAAGATACCTTTCTTTGTCTGAGTAATTTGCAGACCCAAGAAGAAATTCATTTCACCGAGCATTGACATTTCAAACTCACTTTTCATTTGATTTGCAAAGGTTTTACACAAACTATCTCTTCCTCCAAAAATGATATCATCAACAAATACTTCAACAATCAAGATGTTTTCATTATCTATTTCAAAATATAGATTACTATCAGCAGTACCTTTGTTGAAACCAATCTACACAAGATGCTTATCCAACCTTTCATACCATGCTCTTAGGGCTTGCTTCAATCCATACAGTACTTTCTTCAACTTGCAGACCATATCATCATGATCAGACAATTGAAATCCATCCAGTTGTTCAATGTATACTTCTTCCAAATCACCATTTAGGCAGGCAGACTTGACATCCATCTGATATACCTTGAAGTCTTTAAAGGCAGCATATTCAAGAAATAATCTGACTGCTTCAATTCTTGCTACCGGAGCAAAGGTTTCTTCAAAATCAATTCCTTCTATTTGAGAGTAGCCTTTGCAGACCAATCTGGCTTTGTTTCTGATTACTTCACCAACCTCATTTAGTTTGTTTAGAAGACCCATTTGGTTCCAATCACATTCTTGTTTCAAGGTCTAGGAACAAGATCCCAAGTGTGATTTTTCTCAATTTGCATCAACTCTTCCTCCATTGCTTTGGTCCAGCTTTCATCATTGCAAGCTTCATTTATTGTCTTAGGTTCAATCTTTGAAATCAGACAGTATTCATTTGAATTTTGAGCAATTCTCCTCCTTGTTTGTACCCCTTTGCTTTTGTCACCTATGATCTGATCTTCAGAGTGATTTAGAGTTACATACCTTGGAACTTTGGGAGTATCTTGCACTGTTGTTTCTTGATTAGGTTCATTTAGACAAACCTCTTCTTCCTAATTTACCGGATCAGTCTGAATCTGACTTTCAGGAAGGGATTGAGTTCCTTGAACCAGAACACCATCCTGATCATCTTCATCATATTCATAAAACCTTGAGGGCTTCTCAATTCCTTCATCAACCCTCACATTTTTACTTTCTATCATCTTTCTCAGTCTCTTATTGTAACACCGGTATGCTTTGCTTTGAGTGGAGTAACCCAAGAAAATTCCTTCATCACTTCTAGCATCAAACTTTCCTAGATCTTCATCTCTTTTGATGTAACACTTGCTACCAAATACTCTGAAATATCTCACAGTAGGAGTTATACCAAACCAAAGTTCATAAGGAGTCTTACCGGTATTGCTTCTAATTTGAACTTGGTTGAGAGTGTAGACTGCAGTGCTGATAGCTTCTCTCCAAAACATCTAAGGAACATTTGCTTCCATCATCATTGTCCTGGAAGCTTCCTGGATGGTCTGGTTCTTTCTCTCAACTACTCCATTCTGCTGTGGAGTCCTAGGAGCAGACAACTGTCTCTTTATGCCATGCTTCTCACAAAAGTCTATGAATTCACCGGATGTGAATTCACCACCTCTATCAGACCTTAGACACTTCAGTTTCAATCTGGTTTGATTCTCTACCATAGCCTTGAAGATTTTGAACTTCTCAAAGGCTTCTGATTTCTCTTTTAGAAAGGTAACCCACATCATCTGGGAATGATCATCAATCAGTAACATGAAATATCTATCACCTTGCATACTCTTGATTCTTGTCGGACCACATACATCAGAATGAACTAATTCCAATAATCCGATAGAGGATTGATCTTTGCTTTTGAAGACGACTCTGCTCTGTTTACCTAGATTACATTCTTGCACAAACTATTTGTAGGTTTCACCAATTTTGGAAGATCTCTTACAGCCTGAATATTGCTTATCTTGATGATGTTATCAAAATTTACATGACACATCCTTCTATGCCATAACCAACTCTGATCAATTTGAACAAACAAACAACTATTATTTGAACCAACCAGATGGAAGCTATTACCTTTTGTTTGAGTACCGGATGCAATCTCAATTTCAGAGCTTTCAAAGATCCTGCATCTTCCATTTTTGAACCAGAGATCATAACCTTTGTCTACTAACTGTCCAACACTGAGAAGATTGTGCTTCAATCCTTCAACATACAATACATTACCATTTTTGCTCTTTCCATCAAAAGAAATAGTTCCCCTACCTCTGATTCTACCTGTAGAATTGTCACCAAACTTTACCATTCCTCCTTCATACCTTTCCAAATCTAAGAACTTGTTCTTGTCACCTGTCATGTGGTGAGAGCATCCACTGTCAATAACCCAATCATCCTTTTCTTCAACTTGGGCAGCCAAAGCTCTTTCTACAACCTTATGATTGACAGATTCAGAGGATATTGGTTCTTCTTCCTTGATGGCAATAAACACCCATTCATTTCCAGATTTGTCTCCTATCTCTGATTCATCATCTGTTACTCCTTCATTATCAGCTTCTTCATGAACCTAATAACAGTTCTTTTGGAACCTTTGTCTATTAGAGTTTGACCTTGCAGATCTTTCCGAACATCTTGAAGCAAAATGACCAATCTTATTGCAGTTGAAGCACTTAAAAGGTAACTTTCCTTCATATTTACCGAATCCTCTTGGCAATCTCTTTTCAATGAGGGCTTCAAGATGAGCTGTTTCTGCTTCTTCCTCTTCCATGTCTTTCCTTGCTTGATCATACCATGACAGCTTTCTTGAAGAGTTTTCTCCCGGATCAAATCTTTGTTTGCCTTTCACATAGGCACTGGCTTTGAATGCAGATTCAGTCTTGGGAGAATCATCTCTAAACTTGGTCATTTCAAATGCAGCCAATTTGCCAGCCAATTGTTCTCTTGTGACAGTCGCATGGGCTCTGAATTCATCAATGGCAGCAACCTTGATCTTATAGGTAGCAGGAAGGGATCTGAGAATTTTGCAAACAATCTCATTTTCATCCAGAACTCCACCAGCATTCCTGATTCCACACACCAGCTCATTTACTCTTGGCATAAAAGTAGTGATATTTTCATCATCTCTCATCTTCAATCTTTCAAATTTTCCTTTGATACTTTGCAACCTTGCACTCTTAACAAACTCATCTCCTTCATGCAGAAGTTCCAGTTTAATCCAGATCTCATAGGCAGTTGGTAGATCAATAACATTTGAGAGTTCTGAGTCAGTCAATGCGCTTAGAAGAGCCTCTTTGGTCCTCAGATTGTTTTCAGCATCTGTGATTTCATTTAGAGTTGTCAGACCACCCTGTGGAGGAACATATGCTTTTGTGACCATGGACAAGTATGCTTTTCCCATACACTCCAAGTGACATTTCGTGCGGCCTTTCTAGAGAGAGAAGTTTGTTCCATCAAACTTTGGACTGTCCTTCTTGTATGACGACATCTTGGATCTCCTCAAGTGGTTAAGCTCCTTTCAGAGGAACTCGGCTCTGATACCAATTGTTAGATCTAGGGCACACAACTGAGAGGGGGGTGAATCAGTTGTACAAAAACTTGCTTCTACTTCAAACACTTGATTCTTCTTTGTTAGTTAATAGCATATCAGTTAACCATTCATGAAAGCATAATGCATAAACACAGGAGCAGATAAACATCAACACATTAGACACCAAGATTTTGATGTGGAAAACCTGGTTAAGGGAAAAACCATGGGGTGATTAACCCAAGGATTATTCTCTGTTAGAATAATAAGAAAAATGAATGGCACATGCCAATTAGGGCTCACTGCCCGAGTACACTGCTCACAAAGAGGCACACTGCCTATAAGAGACACACTGTCTACAAAGTGATAAGAATCACAAACTTGAACTGGAGATTGACATCTTTACCATGTCTGGATCAGTTCCATTTAAGCCCAAGATACTTCTGCTCTACCCTTCGCTCTTTCGCTATGCCACACTCATCTGCTCCACACACACTTTAAAATGAACTCACAAACCTTTATTTATACAAGGCATCAACTTAGGAACAATCATCTAAGTCAGCAATCATCCACAAGAACATTCGCAAGTCGGCAATCATACACAAGAACATTCGCAAGATGAATAACTCATCCGGTCAGCCAGTCTGAACAAGAATATCTTCATCCGGAAGAATATCTTCAATTCTAGGCTCTAACACTAATGCGGACGGACAACACAACCTCAACATGATCCAAGAACCTTCACAAGCTTGCTTGAGTGACCAAGTACATCCGCATTTCCTCTACTTACTGGAATCTCTTCTCCTCTTCATCTGGAACTTCAAGAACACAGTCTGTCACGACTGTCAAACTGAAACAAGTTCTTCCAAACCTCAAAACTTTGTACAAACTAAGATGATACATCACAAGGACATCCCAAACACTCATTCCAATTCACAGAGTCTGACAATGCACCTCTGAATCTCACCGGACCTTTTTGTAACACTCTGTCCCTCCGGAGCATCTCCCGGAACCAATTCTACTTGACTGATCACAACTTTTTCATATCTTCATGCGGACCTCTAAAATCTTAATTGGATCATCTTAAGACTCATATCTACAAACCTTTTAATCCGCATCCTCTGATCCTCAACCTTTTGAGTACATTTGCCTTCTTCTCATCACTGTTCTTCACATTTCCTGATTGAGACTAATTTTCTCAATATCCTCAGCACACAGCTCATCCAATCCTTCTTACCAATGTAATATGAGTATGTTGACATCAATGACAACACTGGTTAACCTCATACTTGCAACAAGATCATGGACTACAAATACTTCAAGCCCTACAAAATGTGGTAAATGTGATCCAAGAAAGGTTACCTATTCCAAACCAACATCATATTGAAGAGCAGTAGTCTGTGCCTTGGGAAAGAAGTAGAAGTCCCCACCATAGTAGAGTAGAACATACAGAGGAAGGGGAATCAGGACATTACTCTCCACCTCCTTGTAACACTCGAGTAGTGAAGGAGGTTTATGTGGATATTGACAAGCTTATACAAAATTTTCTTCGGTTATAGCCACAACATTTTTCTGGGCCTACTGATGGAGTAGAGGCTAAATCCTAGTTAATAAGCCTTGAGAAAAACTTTGCATTGAAATCCTATGAAAGCAATCTTAAGGCCAGGTTGGCTATTCATCTACTAAAGGATAGTGTGGATACCTAGTGGCGACAGGAGGAGAGAAAAATGTTGGCAAGAGACACATTGTAGCTTCATGATTGTTGTCATTGATGGCAACAAAGTTCATCCCACACATCCGCAGGACATGGTGTGCCTATACCGGAAATCAGATTGAAAAGTATTGTGGTCCGACAAGCAAGAACAGAGCATGCAATAAGGTCTGACAGTCAGGTCCGGATCTCTTAGAGGAAGTATCTTTGTAAAGTGCGGACTTGGGGAAGTCTAGGAATTGAGCCTCCAGTGATGAAAGAGTAAAGAGATATGAACATCTAAGTATTAGGGTCTGGTTTGGCGGAGTAGACAGAGGAAGAACTAACCAGCAGAGTATCAGAATTATTCCGGATAAGATATTAATGGTGATCAAGGCTCTTAAGGTATCATTCATGATTGGCTGACATGTTAGATGACTTCTATGAGTATCTCTTTGATACACATCACTTGGTAAGCAAGGATTCTGTCGACAGACTAGAGTTTGGGAAATTATTGACTATTCCAAATGCTGACTAGAAAGAGGATGAAATCCTTTGTACGGATATATATACCAGATGGATTTTGATGAGAATAAAAAGAGTGTGTTGTGTGAAGTGCACAGAATAGCAAAGAGCAGTATAGTAGCAGAAAGAAAGGTCTGGTATGTAATAGAACAACTGTCTGAGATAGAGGAAGAATGAAGTGTAGCAGATCAGTTTATTGAGCTTAACTGGAACTGAACCTCAGCATATGTGGATGCTTCCCATTAGTTCAATCACTTGGTTAACTTCATTATAACTTGGAGACAGTGAGTCTCTTGTAGGCAGTGAGCCTCTTATGAGCAGTGTGCTCGGGCAGTGAGCCCTAATTGGCAAGTGCCATTTTGTACTACCTTATTCTTTTAACAGAGAATACAATCTTGGGTTAATCATCCCGTGGTTTTTTCCCTTAACAGGGTTTTCCACGTCAAAAATACTATGTCATGTGTATTGATTTTATTTCTACTTCCATGGTTATGTTTGCTAATGTGATTTGATATTGCTACAATTGTTAAAGAAGAAAAGAAAGTTAAATAATTAAGATAACTGATTCACCCCCCCTCTCAGTTATCAACAATTGCTATCAGAGCCAAGTTCCTCCAAACAGAGCCTAAAAGCTTGAGGAAGATCTGGGAATTCAAATAGATGTGTGAGGTATGAGGGAACAACTTCAGTTTGCCTAGATGATCTTGAGCAATCTAATTCTAAAGTCAATGAATTGAAGGAAAGACTCAAATAGGCTGATGATTTCATAAATGAACTAAAAGGGAAACTAAGTCTCTCTATGAAAAAGAGACAGGATCTACTTTAGCAATTGGCAGGTCAAGGTAAAGCCAATGATACAAATGAAGCTCTGAAGGAGAAAACCAAGTTATGTGAAAAGTTATCAAAAGAGATCATTATGGTAAGACATGAAATGGAATCAGGAGTTATAAAATTTACCCAAGAAATTGAAGAGAAAAGAAAAATTGAAGATGATCTAAGATAATCTCTCAAGGAGAAATCAGAAGACTGCCACAAGATGGATAGAATAATTAGACATCTTGAATCTGATCTTGAAGATGCTAGGGATAATGAAGAAAAACTTGAGGATCAAATTGACACTCTTAAAAAGGATCTTCAAACAATAAATGAATACAAAGAGAAATTCAAGATAAGTTCTGCTCAACTTGAAGTTCTTCTTGAAAGCCAAAAGAAGGTAGATGAAAAGCATGGCTTAGGATATGAGAAAGGTGAAAGCTCCGGATCTGGTCAAAAGTACTTTGGATCAGAAAATTCAAGGAATAGACCTAGAAGACTTCCGGTAAGGCAACCAAATGCTCAAAGATATCCATCCTTCAATGGATAATGCCGCAACTACAATAACTTCAGTCATAAAGCAAATCAGTACAGAAAGAGAATTAATCAAACTAATTCATCCTTCTTCGGACAGTGCTTTAATTGCAAAAGGTATGGTCACAAAACTCATGAATGTAGAAATATGCAAATGAACAATTAATTCAATGGTAGATGTTTTGCATGCAATAGAATGGGACATATGGCTAATCAGTGTAGATCAAGAGGATATCAATCAAATATGCAAGTAAATGTTGTTTGCTACAATTGCAATAGATCCGGTCATATTGCCAAATTCTGTAAAAGCAAGAAACAGGATAAAAGGGGTCCGGTGCATCATAATCAGAATCAAGACAAAGGAAAAGGAAAAGTGAATGCGGATGAAGTTCAAAGGGAGATGAACAAGATTTGGGTAAAGAGAAATACATAAAATGTTGGGGATGGATCTGCACTAGAATCTGGTGCTGATATTGCTTCCAAAAATTAAAAAGTGAGGTCTGGCTCAGGGGGAGACACAAGGAAAAATAATTTCCCCCAGCCAGTCATTAGTGCCTGAATTTGGCACAAGGAGAGTTGCGGATTAAAGGGTTCTCAAAAAAACATCTAAATAAGTCTTGGAAAGATCCGCAAGAAGTTTAGAACAAGCTAATTTACCAATATTGATCCGAATTATCAGTCATCCAATAAGAATAGGTTTTTCACAGTTAGATCCGGTATGATTCAAATTAAGGTATTTTGATCTGCGGATAAATGGAATGATTAGAGAAAGGTAGATAGATTGTTAATGTTCATCAAAGATTAACTCCAAGTGCATCTCAGTGTTCTGGAAAAGATTTTTCTAAGAACAAGGAGAACAAGACAAAGCAGAATAACTTAAGGTATGCATTTATTACAATCGAAATTAGGGTTTGCGGAGAGATAAAAGGGTTCTTGTATTCATCATTTGTACATTTGCACTCGAGAAAAGGAGAAAAGGAGCTCTGCAAACAAATTGTCTCAAGCCTCTTGAAGATAAACCGCAGAAGTCAACTCTTCCAGCAATCCAATTCAGCACATACCGTGAAACCTAAGAAGCGCAAAAGGTATTTTCTGTTCTTGAATATCTTCCTGCAAATCTTCTCGAAAATGGCTACTCTGAATGTTGTGAAGATTTCTAATAGGCCGCGCCCTAAATTTAAGAAGCATCCATACAAATCTCTAGAAGTGGATCCCTCAGGTGCATTTTCTAGCATTCCGCATGGTATTTTGCATGTAGAAGATGTTAGGGTTTACATTCATGCGAATATTGAAGAATTTGGGGAATCCAAATTAAGGGATATCTATCACAATCAGTTAAGCGATGATTCTTTTGAACTCAAACCACAATATAAGGCCATCCAGGATAAACATTTTGGTCAGTGCATTCATTTCCCCTATTTTGAAGAAGATGAATGGGTCCGGTATATGTTGAGCAGAGTGCATGATAACTTCTTATGGTTGAATAGACCATTTAAGATCACCAAGGATGTAATTAGGGCAGTAACTAGTTTGCACTCATCTAGAGGGTTACCTGTTCTCAAATCTGTCAAAAACCAAACTGTGAGTGAAGCTACTAGATCAAAATTTGACAAGAGAGCAATGACAATAGAAGACATCACAGATCCGGATGTCAAGTTTGCTTTAATGATAATTGGTTACAAGATATATCACTCTAGCAGGGAAAATTTAGGACCTGGAACTACAATTTACACTGCCTATCAGATGTTAAAAGAAAATGTAGATTATGATCTTTGTGAACTTCTTCTAAGCCAACTATTGGAAAACCTTCAAAAGATTAAGAAGGACAAGAAGAATTCCTTCAAGTATAGAGGGCTAATACTATGTCTATTTTTCTACTTTATGAATGAGCTACTCAGATCCAGTGGTTGGGTATGGCAAAATGATAGACCTGTTGCCATTCAAATCAGAGACTACTTGCATGGGCTTGGGGATGCTAAGGCAAGAAATACAGCTCTGTGGGGTTACTTCAAAAACTTTCAAAATATGATGCAAACCAGAGAAAGAATTCCCAAATCATTGGTTGAGAAGTACAAAGATATAGTGTGTTTCATGGTAGACACTGATCAATGCCTAATGGAGGTAGTGGAGCCAAGGACAGTGGATCATGCCAATGGGGTATGAAGTAGATGAGAAAATTGTAGAACTACATGTTCAACACATGTTGAGTCAGCCCAAGGATCCTAAGGCAGAAAGGTTTGGAACCTACCAAGAGCTGAGTGTAAAAGTTCATGTGGAACTCAGATAGCCTGAGATCAAGAGAAAAGTAAGGAGGGAAGTTGAAGAAGTCACCAAGAAATATGGAATATCAAAGGAGGCACTAGATGCAAATAGAGAGAAGATGGAAAGGGCAGAGAAAGAAAAAGAAAAAGCAGAGAAAGAAGGTGTTCCAGTGGAAGTCCCCTCCCAGACCAGATCCTCTAAGACCTCTGCACCCACCACTGCCAAAAGCTCTAAGGCATCAAAACCTAAAGCAAAATCATCTGGTAAAGTAGAAAAGAGAACTAAGACAAAAGCAACAAGATCCTATGTAAGTCAGAAGGATGATGAAGAAACATAATCAAATGAAGAGGTCAAGAGAATGAAGAAGAAGAAGAAAACATTCGGTGATCCCTCTACCGGTCAAGGCAAAGAAGAGAAAGCAGAGGAATTTGTTGAAAAGCCCACTCTCTGCATTGATGATATCATCAAATCAGTTACTATGGATGGGAACCTAAAACCTATGACTGAGTTCTATGATGAGTATAATGAAGCTAACCAGAAAATCTTGCAAGAAGCTACAGTCAGGTATCTGAATATCTATAATAAGGCTTTTATTGAAATCATTTCTCTCATTCCCAAAAGCCTAGAGAAGGAATTAGAAATAAGGAAAAATAATGCCAAGGCAAAGGATCTTGAGATCTGAGAATAGATAGCTATTTATCTATAACCTTCAATCAATCTGAAGAAAATGAATATGATCTTCAAAGATTGCAAGGATGAGTTCAGGAGCAAAGCTAGAATGAATCAGCTGATGCTTGGATAGACTGACAAAGTGGCTAAAGAGATTGAAGAGATCCTTCGAAATGCCTTTAAAAGATTCAACATTCCTATCATAGAGAACATAGGTGATGTACCCTCTGATGTTGAAGGACCAAGTATATCAAAGGGAGATTCTACAGAAAAGATTGTAGAAGAACCAAAGGAGATAGGTGAGGAGAAGACCAAGGAACAAGATTCTTCTATTCCGGAAGAGGAAGTCAAAGGAGAAGTAAATCTGGATTCTCCAGCAATCTCTGGATCTAAAGGAGAAGAAAGAAGAAGAAGAAGTGAAGGGAAGAGAAGAAGGTCTAGCTGAGAAGAACACAAGTGACAGTGCAGAAGGAAAGAAAACTTTGTCTCCGGCAAGAGACACTGCAGAAACTGTCAAGGATTTCTTAACTAAAGAAATGATGGAGATTGATGAACCAGAGTTACTTCAAGGACCATTTGACTTTGATTCTCTCTCCCCAGTTCAAACAATGAAGATAGCATCCTTTGCTCGAACAAAGGCTAAAGAGAAACTTCTAAAGTCTCACATGGAAGATTGTGAGTTGCTAGAAATTGCATCCGGTGTGCTTGAAAAGATCATGCCATCCTTTCAGAAGGATTCCTCAGCTTCTTCATCTGGTAATCTCAAGTCTCTTGTTAATTCTATCAGCACTCATTTTGAGTCTTAAGGTCTAATAACCAATGATAGGAGAGTTATGGATATTGGAATAAAGAGCTTACAAAATGCTCTTAAAGATGGCAGAGATATCTATAAATTTTGTTTATCCTAGCCTAAAGTGACCAAGGATATTGAGAAGAAAGTAAAAGAGCAAGAGGATAAACTGTTAAGTTTATCTCAAAGTTTTGATTCCCTCTCCTCCTCCATAGTAAATCAAGACTGTAAGACTATTGCAGTCATAGATGAAATAAAGAAGCTTGAGAAGGAGAAGAAAGATAGAATAAACAGGTTGAGTGAACTTAGAGGGATCATCATCCCCAAGTTAGAAGCCATACATGAGGCTCTAACTGATGCTTAGGCCATAGCCTGAAGCAATGATCCGACAGATCTTAAGAAGGTAGAAGCGTTTGCATTCCTGTTGAGTGGTCACATCTCAATTTTGGATAGGATGAAGCAGAGTTGGGCTACAGAAGTTATACAGTTGAAGAATACTTTTGCAAACATATTTAAGTACATGTAAGTACACTTGTATAAATACTTATGCGGATATGTATAAAATGTTTTTCTTGAAAATTTTGGTGTGCGGACCCTACCCTTTGCCATTGATATCAAAGGGGGAGTGAGGAACAGTGAAAAATGTTGAATCCAGCTAAGGGGGAGCTCTGGTAAAGAGTACATTAGAATAGAGCATCAACCAAGGGGCAATATAGTATAACACTTAGTCATTTTTCACTAAGTGTTGCCATCAATGCCAAAGGGGGAGATTGTTGGCAAGAGACACATTGTAGCTTCATGATTGTTGTCATTGATGGCAACAAAGTTCATCCCACACATCCGCAGGACATGGTGTGCCTATACTGGAAGTCAGATTGAAAAGTATTGTGGTCTGACAAGTAAGAACAGAGCATGCAACAAGGTCTGACAGTCAGGTCCGGATCTCTTAGAGGAAGTATCTTTGTAAAGTGCGGACTTGGGGAAGTCAAGAGGTGTACCTTGACTGATAGATTCCAAGAATTGAGCCTCCGGTGATGAAAGAGTAAAGAGATATGAGCATCTAAGTATTAGGGTCCGGTTTGGCAGAGTAGACAGAGGAAGAACTGACCGGTAGAGTATCAAAATTATTCCAGATAAGATATTGATGGTGATCAAGGCTCTTAAGGTATCATTCATGATTGGCTGACATGTTAGATGACTTCTATGAGTATCTCTTTTATACACATCACTTGGTAAGCAAGGATTCCACCGACAGACTAGAGTTTGGGAAATTATTGACTATTCTGGATGCTGACTAGAAAGAGGATGAAATCCTTTGTACGGATATATACACCAGATGGATTTTGATGAGAATAAAAAGAGTGTGTTGTGTGAAGTGCACAGAATAGTAGAGAGTAGTATAGTAGCAGAAAGAAAGGTCCGGTATGTAACAGAACAGCAGTCCAAGACAGAGGAAGAATGAAGTGCAGCAGATTAGTTTATTGAGCTTAACCAGAACTGAACCTCAGCATATGTGGATGCTTCCCATCAGTTCAATCATTTGGTTAAATTCATTATAACTTGGAGATAGTGAGTCTCTTGTAGGCAGTGAGCCTCTTGTGAGCAGTGTGCTCGGGCAGTGAGCCCTAATTGGCAAGTTTCATTTTGTACTACCTTATTCTTTTAACCGAGAATACAATCTTGGGTTAATCATCCCGTGGTTTTTTCCCTTAACAAGGTTTTCCACGTCAAAAATACTGTGTCATGTGTATTGAGTTTATTTCTACTTCCATGGTTATGTTTGCTAATGTGATTTGATATTGCTCCAATTGTTAAAGAAGAAAAGAAAGTTAAATAATTAAGATAACTGATTCACCCCCCCTCTCAGTTATCAACAAAAAAGACATTTAACTCCTAAAAATATTACTTGGGAAGTCTTCTTAGAGATCTTTAGAAAGAGATACATTTTAGAGCATTTTCAGCAATGAAAAATTAATGAATTTCATGATCTCCAACAAAGAGGAATGACTATAGCACAATATGAGAATAAATTCTTGGAGTTGTCTCAATATGTAGACTATATTCAAGATGAGAAGCTGATGATAAATTGTTTCATTAGAGGACTGAATCACAATATTGTAGGTCTGGTTTGGTTATCTGAGCCCACTTCTGTGAAATAGGCAACAAAGAAGGCACTTATTGCAGAAGAGATCTAGCCAAGACATCATGATCACCAACAAAATTCATTTCAGCATCATAACCGCAACCAGTCCCATTCTTTCAGGAGTGGTAATAGATCTAATTTCTATTTTTCTAGACCAGCCTAGTCACAACAAAATTAGAAAGATAAGTCCTCTCAAGAAGGTTTAGTTAGGTCATGACAAAATCCAACTTAGAGAGGGGATCGAAGAAACCAATCACAGTATAATGAATCAACCCATACTCAGCAGAATACTCGAGGGAATTAGGCTAGTACTGGTAGATCAAATTTTTAGTCTAATCTGAGCTGCTCTTGTTTTAATTGCAGTGGTAAGGGGCACTTTGCATGGGATTGTTCACAGAACAAAGCAGTTTCAGGAGTTTAGCAATCAGTAGCTGTAGAACCTACAGTGGGTGATGTTGGAAAATCTCATCAAGTTTTTGCAGCAATTGAAAACATGCAAGTTGATCATCAAGCATCTATCAAAGAGGTTCTCGGAAAAATTGGTAAGGTTACTGTTTCTATTCTTTTTGATTCAGGAGCACTAGATTCTTTTATTTCCCCATCCATAGTTGAAAAGAGTGGACTTGTGGTTGCTAAGCAAAATGTAAATTGGGATGTGGAGTTAGCCTCTAGAGCTAGGATGTTAGTTAATTCTCTTGTTAGAGATTGTTAGTTAGAGCTTAGCTCTCTTTCTACCAAAATAGATTTCAGGGTGATACCTTTGGGGTCTTACGACATAATTTTAGGTATGGATTGGATGAATGGTCATGAAACAAAACCAGATTGCTAACACAAGTCTGTTGAGTGTTTAGACAATCTGGGCAATAAGGTAGTTGTTTCTAGAATTAAAAGACCGGTGTCTCTTAGGATGATTTCATCAATGCAACTCAAGCAATGTATGAGAAAAGGATGTCAATTCTTTTCTATTTCCATTAGTGATTGATCAGAGGAGAAGCCTAAAACTTCATTAGATGATCATCCCATTCTTCGTGAGTTTGCTGATGTGTTTCCCCCTCAGCTTTCTAGTATGCCACCAAAAAGGGAGATTGATTTTCACATAGATTTAGTTCCTGGAGCACAACCAATTTCTAAGGCGCCCTATAGAATGACCACACAAGAATTGCAATTAGAGGAATTCTTAGAAAAAGGTCATATCCATCCCAGTGTATCTCCATGGGGTGAGCCTATGATTTTTTTAAAAAAGAAGGATGGAACTCTTCGGCGTTGCATAGATTATAAACAGCTTAATAAGCTCACTATCAAGAATCGTTATCCTTTGCCAAGGATAGATGACCTATTTGATCAGATTCAGGGAGTGAAGATTTTCTCTAAGATAGATCTTAAGTTTGGATATCATCAATTGAGAATTGTTGAAGCTAACATACATAAGACAACATTTCACACTAGATATGGTCATTATGAGTTTACTGTAGTTCCTTTTGATTTGACTAATGCACCGACATTTTTTATGAGTTTGATGAATGGCGTCTTTCAAACTTTCCTAGACCAATTTGTGATAATCTTTCTTGATGATATACTAATTTATTCTTGCACTGTGGAGGAGCATAAGGAGCATTTATGATAGGTGTTGTAGTGTCTTCAGGAAAATTAATTGTATGCAAATATTACTAAGTGTAATTTTTTCCAAACAGAGATCTAATATCTAGGCCATGTTATTTTAGGTGATGGAATCTTCATAGATCCTTCCAAGATTCAAGCTATTTTGGAATGGCCTGATCCCACTAACAAAGCTGACGTCATGAGTTTCATGGGCTTAGCTGGATATTATAGAAGATTTGTAGAAGGGTTCTCCAAGATTGCTCATCCAATCACTTCTCTCCAGTGACAAGGCAAGAAATGTTTTTAGACCGAACAGTGTGAAAGAGATTTTCAAATTTTAAAAGAGAAGCTTACTAGTGTACTGATCTTAGCTATTCCAGATCCCACCAGTGTTTTTGTTTTTGTACAGATGCATCTATTGAAGGTATTGGATTTGTTGTCATGTAGGAGGGTTGTGTTATAGATTTTGAGTCTCACAAATTGAGGAATCATGAGCTTAATTACCCAACGCATGATTTGGACCTGGCGGTAGTGGTTCATGCTTTGACCAAATGGCGACATTTTCTTCTCTGGCATAGATTTGAGTTGCGCTCTGATCATCAGAGTTTACAGTATATCTTTTCTCAACCTAATTTGAATGCTAGGCAGCATAGGTGGATGGAAGTTTTGTGTGAATATGACTTTGAGATCCATTACATCAAAGGGAAAGAGAATGTTGTAGCTAATGCTCTCAGTAGGTGACGTCATGATTTGTTAGCTTTGACTATTAAGATAGATCTCAGAGAACATCTTTTGGGGTTATTATCTCAAGATGCTTTGTACCGTGAGATTATTTAGTTCCAGAGTCCTTTGAAAGATAATTTTGAAGGATATTTTGTGGATGCTGATGGATTACTCTGACATCATGGACATATATATGTTCCTTCATTTCAAGATGTTAGAGGTTTGATTATGGTCGAGGCTCATCAAGCACCTTTTGCCGCTCATCTTGGTGTTAAGAAAATGCATGCAGATCTTTGAAAGATATACTTCTGGGCAGGAAAGTGGAAGATATTGTAGATTTTGTTGCTTGCTATTTAGAGTGCCAAAGAGTAAAAGTAGAACATCAACATCCAGTAGGTCTATTGTACCCTCATGTGATTCTAGAATGGAAATGGGATGTGATTTCTATGGACTTCATTGTAGGTTTACCACTCATTGCTCCTCGGCATGATGCCATTATGGTGATAGTAGATAAATTAACAAAAGTAGCACATTTCTCTCCAGTGAGTTCTTCCTATAATGTTGCTTTAGTAGCCAGAGTTTTTCTTCGTGACATAGTTTGACTTCATGGTGTGCCAAGGAAAATCATCTCAAATAGAGATCCTATTTTCACTTCATACTTTTGGACTGCACTTCAACAAGCTTTGGGGAGTCAACTCAACTTCATTACTGCCTATCATCCAAAGACTAATGGACAAACTAAGATAGTAAACCAATTATTGGAGGATATGCTCATAATGTATGTGATGGATCAACAGTCTCATTGGGAAGATTATTTGCATTTAGTAGAGTTTGCTTATAACAATAGTCATCATGGTTCTCTTGATATGGCACCATATGAGGCTCTTTATGGTAGACCCTGTAGAACTCCTTTAAGTTGAGACTATCTAGAGGATCGAGTTGTTATCAGACTTGAACTTGTTTGGGATATGGAACAACAGGTTATCCGTATTTGTGATCAGTTGCAGATAGCTCAAGATCAACAAAAGCAATACCCTAACAACAAGAGAGTTGATCGTGAATTCCTAGTTGGGGAAAATTTTTCTTGTGAGTGAGACCTTTTAAGAGCTCTATCCATTATGGAAAAGCCTCGAAGTTGGCACCCAGATATGTTGACCCTTTCAAAATTTTGGAAAGGATAGGCCCAATTGCATATTGCTTAGCATTACCACCCAGCTTGTTGCATATCCATAATATTTTTCATGTATCTTTGCTTAAGAAATATGTACCTGATTCTTCTCATGTATTGGAGTGGGATGCTTTACAGGTGGCACATGATGGACAATTATTAACACTGGAACCAGTTCACCTCTTGGATCAGCGTACACTAAACCTGCGGGGATGGCAATTGGATTAGGTCAAGGTCCAATGGGACCCCCATGATGAATCATCTGCTACTTAGGAAGATACTATCAAAATGAAATCTTTATTTGCTTATCATTTTGGTTAGCTTCCAGGAGGAAGCCGAGTTCTTAGAGGGGGAGAATGTAGGGTCATAGTTAACTTTATGTATTTGGGATATTTATTTGACATTATAATATGATGATTGAATGATGAACATTAGCATTAATATTATTTTGTTTTTTGAGATTGTGGAATGCTAATAAATATGAAGTATTGATTATGTGGAAAAGTATTATTATGGTAATAAAGGTTGTTTTAATCATACATAGTTTATAAGGTACTAATGTTTAGTAAATTGAGTAATGAATGAAGTGGCTCAAATAATTGTTCATAATTGTTATTTTGGAATTATAAGGAAAATGTATAGCTTCTATTATTTTGGTTTTGTTTTAAAAAAAAGAAATATGAAGAGTTTTCAGAGAAAGTGCTATTAAAAAAGAAGGAAAGAGAGTTATTGGACATGCTGGAGAAAAGAGGGAAGTGTTGTGAAATGAATTCTGAAACAAATTCTTGAAAAGATCAAGGAGAGTTAGGGGGTAAAGGCTGAAATAAATTGTAAAAAGGGATTGGAATCTAGAGAAAAGAGGTAAGAAATTTGTTGTTTATTTTGTTGTACATTTCAGATTAATAATGGATTCAATGATTTGATATTATACTAACATGATGCTCTGTGTGAGCCATTTATTTTGCTCTATGTGAGCCATTTATTTTTCCCTATGTGAACCATGCTCTGTGTGAGCCATTTTTTTTTCTTTGTGTGAGCCATGCTCTATGTGAGCCATTTGTTTTTCTCTGTGTGAGCCATTTATCTTGCTCTGTGTGAGCCATGTAAAAATAGCTCTGTGTGAGCTCATAGATGAAGTTACATCTCTGTGTGAGCTAGTGTTGTGCTCAGGGGTGGCTAGGTGGAGAGAAGTAAGATGGATTCAATTCTTTTATAGTATTTATATATATACATATTGTTGATCTTAATTATTGATTTACTGATGATTTGAGTTGCATGCAGAAATGAAGCCCTTAGTCATGGATAGCTAAAATCAGTGGTGAAATAGAGCATTAAGGTTGACAAAATTCATTTACAGACCATAAATTTTTTTTGAGTAGTTATCTTAAAAGTTGTGAGGCATTGACAAGTTCAATTTTGCAGGGATTTATATAATAGAATATGGGGGACTAAATAAAGCAAGAAGGAAATCATAGATATATCAAAACAAGTAATAATTTTGTATCCTCTTTTATCATTAGTCACGGCTTAGTATATGATGCTTATTCTAATACTGAACTGGTATTGCATTTAGTGTATTCCTTTAATATTTATATATACATCTGTGGAAATGCTAGAAGCTTGGTTTTAATAACCACGGTGCCATTTCTTAATGATTCATTGATAACGTTGAACCAGTCTTCGTTACTGAGGGTAATTAACGAATATAGCTTTATTTTTAGGATTCATAGAAATATAATGGTAACCTCTTTGAGTTATTGTGTGTGCAATATTTCTTTCTGCTAAGAATGGTTAGTGCAACGATTGGATAGTTTTGTTATATATTATGGATTTGTTTGTTACTATATTGCTAGTCGTGAATATGCTATGGTTAGAATTAAATAGCCTCTAAAAAACATGCCATTATAAATCTTATTTCATTCTTTAAATCATTCATTGATGTCAGTTTTGACACCCCTATTGTAATGGCACTGTAGTCATTTCTAAATTGATATTAGGATATCAGGTAAGCAGCAATGTGTAGCACCACAATATAACAAAAGGAATATAGAAAATAGATATGTGATAATCAACTTATGGGGCATCTATGATAACGTTCAACCATGATTCTTTTATTATTTATTATATGATAATAGTTGAGCAATGTTCAGGTTATATAAGCTTTAGATGAATTCGTAGTTGCATCAACTGGGGCAGCCGCAATAGTCCAGCCAGTCTATATATCTAAAGGATATGTGAGATATTTTTATATATTTTAATTCTCACTCTCTAGAATGTTTTATAAAATATTTATTGCGTTAACTGTAGCATGATAATAACTAAAGATAGACATTGTTTGGTCTATAAGTATATCTCCTCAACCGTTACTAACAAGAGTATTATAGATTTAATGATTATTCTTTTATTAATAAACTAATTTCACTTGCTGGCAAATTTTGATTCTAATTAGTGGTTGAACTCTTATGATTACATCATATAAAATGGATCAATGTATACATTGTTATTCATCTTATTGTTTTTAGATTAGTTTAGACCTATAATGTACGTAGAATAATTTGGAATTTTATTTAGCTTATTTTTTTCAAATGTGCCTTTTGAAGGTAGAACCCTCTGATCAGTGGTTAGAAGAAGTTCAAATTTTATCTGAAGGCATTCTGCTCGAGATGGAATTCGATTGAAAGGAAAACTACTAGTTGTTGGTTAGATAAAAAATAGTAATTGTGTTATGTTTGCAGATGGGTTACAGACGTATTATGGAAGAATATCATAAACATATTCTTTAGAACAATAAATCAATATAGTTCTTTTGATAGCACTGACCCACAAAAATCACGCTCTGATACCAATCTGATAGCATGCGTCCACAAAGCATGCACTAATACCCTTTTCAATCTACAAGTGAGAAACAAGTCTATGCCCTCTACAGGGGCTGTTAGATAATTTTTGTCAATAAAGTGATAGGAACTTGGCAGCAAACATACAGATTAATAAAAACATTTGAACACAACACAGAATCACCATATTACCAGTGGATGATAGGAAATAAACAAACTCAGATTTCATCATTCATTTCATTCAACAATACAATCTTCGATTACACTATATCAAAACTCTACAAACATCTAATCTATTGGCTTATAGCCACATTTGATCTTCTTTCCAGCAAATTGGTCCATACTGTTCTTTATCTCCCATTCTCCTCATGTTGTTGTCCACCATCATTCTCTTGCACTCCTCCTTATACAAAATCTTCAATCCTCTCCAGTCACGGCCTCATACCTTATGGATTGTATTCCTTATCCAATCTGCAACCTCATTCTCATCTTTCAACCACCTGATCTTCAAGGTTTCATCCTCGATCTTCCTCATCACTCTCTTTACACCTGCATACAAATCATGCTCTGATCTTTCAATCACCTACTCTTACCCTTCACAAAATGGGCCTTCCTCTATCTGCGACCTCCCTCTTCTTAATCAGCCTCTGCTTCTTTATACGGCTTCTTTCCAAACTATGCGACCTCTTTCTGTATCACGACCCTTACCTCTATCTTTATTTTCCATTCGGCCTTCTCCTTCTGATTGTCGGCCATCCTATTTACCGATCGGCCTATCCCATATCAGTTGCCTCGTTGCTCATTCTCGCGGCCTATTTATTAATTCTATCGCTCATGACCATCGATCACTTCCATTACATACTGCCTCCTCCTTTTATCACACGACAGCCTATCCAAGACTATATGCGACCTTTCTCTTTTTCTGCATCGATGGCTCCTCTCATCGCCTATCCACCATTACGATTCCCTATTAATATCAACTCGCTTTTGTCCCCACATATATCGAGCCTTCTCTTCCATGCACATATGGCCTACCCAAACATAGATATGCGGCTTTTAATTTCTATCACTTCTCCTTTCTTTTGCATTATCTTCCTCTCCATAAACTGGGCCTGTTATTTCATAATGGCCAGTCTTTTCCTATTTCGGCTAGCTCCTAACCTGAGTCGTCGGCCGTTTCATTAGTCAACCTCTAGACTTTAATACTTTTGCATCAACTATCTCTTTAGCCTATCGATTATATTCTTCAGTTGTCCCATATCTATTCTTATCCATGTTTTTAATTTACCTTCTGACGCTTCCTCTTTTTGCCTTTCCACCTTATGCCACCTTTCAACTAACCCATAATGGTTGTCACCTCCTCAAAATAGCTATTTCGATCCACATTGACCATCTTCCCCATTATTCCATTTTCTGAAATATAATATTTAACTATTATTGTTCCTGTCACCTTGGCGATAGGAGCTTCATTCCTTAGCTTCTGTCACTCAACCCACGCTAAAATCGATTGTCAAAGATAATTCTTGAAACTTACTCAAATGCCCCTATATCAAACACCCTAGGGACAAATATCATGTGCTCCGGCACATGTGTTCCTCTACAATTTCAAACAACATTTTCTTCCTCCTTTTCCATGACTTATCTTTTTCACATGCTCCATTCTTCCAACATTTATGTGCAGCACTATAGGTTGCTCTCACATCACTTACAATCCATCCACACAATCCAATTCTTCTTTCAACAATTAAATCATAATCAAATAGAAAAATAATAACAACATCCAATGTATCTTCAATACTTATCATACCTTCATCATACACAACATGTTCTTGCTGCAACACCGCATTCTTTTCATCTTCATTCTTTACCATCTTACCTTCCAAATCTGCATCATCTTCTTTCTTTACCGTTGCCCTACTCAAGCTCAATCCTTCAATCTTCTTATCCCATTCTTTCTCAATGGCTTCTAACTGCCTCCATAAATCTTCTTCAGCATCTTCCTTTGTTGCTCCATCTTCTTGCTTGCCTTCATTCTTCTTTTGATTGTCCTCTTCCTTTGGAACTATGGTTGTTCCACTTTCATCCTCTACTCTCAAGTTCAAATCAGCATCTTCCACACATACATGTGGTGTCTTCTTTCTCCATACAATCCTTTGATTCCACTTTTCCTCTCTTCTCTCATACCTACATTTTTCACTTTGCCTTCGCCTGCATTCTTGTCTTCTCAAATATTTATTCCTCCTTAACTCTTTTTCATCTAACATCCTCCTCATATTCTCTTCTTCATCATACAAAACTTTATCAACATAAAAATCAGATTTCTTTTCTCTTACCTTCCATATACTTGGCTTTTCTTGTTGCCACTTCATTGTAGGCTTCTTCTCTTTCTTTCCATCTTCTACTAGATTCATCATGCTTCCAGTTCCTCGGGATTTGTTCTCTTCTACCTGTTTCCAACTCTTTGTCTTTTCTACAACACATTTGTTTGTTGCTTCTTGCTTCACTACCCACACCTTGCCATTGGATTGTTTTCCTTTCTTTGCTAAACTTGAGCTTCTCTTCACTCGCTCTGTCTTCATCCACCATTCTTTTTCACTAGGCCTCTTTACTGGCCAATTCCACCTTTCATCATACTGCAACCTATTCATCTGCACATTCCTCTTCCTCTGTACTTGCTTGTTAGCATAAACTTAATCAAAAGTATTCACTTCTCTACAACCTTTTTCATCAATCCTTTTCCTTTGTCAATGTGGCACTACATATCCGTGATCCACGATCACATTTACATTTTCCAAATTCTTTTCCTTATTAACTTTCTTATCCATCTTCTCACTTCTACATACATTATCAAAAATAACAATTTTACCTTCCTTCTCTTGTGTAAGGATCTGCTGTCCTAAAATTGCTTCCACCTTCAGCTTCTTGGCTTTTCATCTTCTCTTCTTCACAAGCATCTTGTGCTTCTGTTGCAATATCTTCACATGCATCCTAAAACTCAATGGTTTCCTCTTCATCTTCTTCCTCGATCTGTACATCTTTAGCATCAATCTTCTCTTCTTTTTCAGGCACTCTGTACTACACTTCTACTACAAACTTTTCTTGGCATTCTACTGCCATTGATCTTTCCTCATTCACATCTTCCACCCATTCTTCAAAAGCTTCTCTTGCCCTAAATTTCATCATCTTCAAGGCCTCATCCTTTAGCATTACTTTCGTTATCCCTGCATACAAATTTGCAAACATAACATTAGCACATAAAATGAGAGACCACGATGTCTCTTTCAATGCCCTCCTCATGAACATTTTTTCTTCTTCATTTCTCTTCTTCTCAAGTGCTATCTGCTGCACCTTTTCCTCTTTCTCTTTTCTTATGTTCTCTTCAATGAGAACTCTCTTGACCTCTTTTGGTCCATGTTGCTCCAATGGCAACTCTCTGCTATCCCATTTTTTCAGGAACCCCCCCATCTTCTTATCTTCTCTTCTTAAGGCATTCATCCTTTGCCTTTTTCTATTCTCAACAATCTCTTTCACTAGCCATTTCACTTTCTTTTCCATTGGCCATAGCCAATAACATCCTTGATCTTGTTCTTCATACCATTGTTTTACCAACATCAAATCTCTCCTCAATGTTGCCAACTCTCTCTGGAATTCTTCATCCATCATCCTCTTCTCTTCTTTTCTCTTGTCTCTTTTCATGAGACTCTTTTCCTCCATTTGCTTTTGCATCATTCTATCTTCTTTCATCCTTCAAGCACCTCACCTAGGGCTTCTTTCTTCTTCACTCTGCCTAGTCTTTTGGTGCTACACACTACAATACTTACAGTCTTCTTTCTTGTCCTGGCTAAGTTGCCTCCCTTCGACAATCTACTCAACACTCAAGACCAACTTGGCCCTTATACCAATCTGATAGCACTGACCCACAAAAATCATGCTCTGATACTAATCTGATAGCACGCGTCCACAAAGCATGCACTAATACCTTTTTCAATCTACAAGTGAGAAACAAGTCTCTGCCCTCTACAGGGGCTATTAGATAACTTCTGTCAATAAAGTGACAGGAACTTGGCAGCAAACATACAGATTAATAAAAACATTTGAACACAACACAGAATCACCATATTACCAGTGGATGACAGGAAATAAACAAACTTAGATTTCATCATTCATTTCATTCAACGATACAATCTTCAATTACACTATATCAAAACTCTACAAACATCTAATCTATTGGCTTATAGCCACATTTGATCTTCTTTCTAGCAAACTGGTCCATACTGTTCTTTATCTCCCATTCTCCTCCTGTCGCTATCCACCATCATTCTCTTGCACTCCTCCTTATATAGAATCTACAATCCTCTCCAGTCACGGCCTCATACCTTATGGCCTATATTCCTTATCTAATTTGCAACCTCATTCTCATCTTTCAACCACCTGATCTTTAAGGTTTCATCCTCGATCTTCCTCATCGCTCTCTTTACACCTACATACAAATCATGCTCTAGTCTTTCAACCACCTACTCTTATCCTTCACAAAATGGGCCTTCCTCTGTCTGTGAACGCCCTCTTCTTAATTGGCCTATGCTTCTTTATACAGCCTCTTTCCAAACTGTGTGGCCTCTTTTTGTATCGTAGCCCTTACCTCTATCTTTTTTTTATCAGCCTTCTTTATTTTCCATCCGTCCTTCTCCTTCTGATTGTCAACCATCCTATTGACCTATCGGCCTATCCCATATCAGCTGCCTCGTTGCTCATTCTCATGGCCTCTTTATTAATTATGTTGTTCATGACCATCGACCGCTTCCATTACATGTTGCCTCCTCCTTTTATCACACGATGGCCTATCCAAGACTATATGTGACCTTTCTCTTTTTCTGCATCGACGGCTCCTCTCACCGCCTATCCACCATTACGATTCCCTATTAATATCCACTCGCTCTTGTCTCCACATATATTGGGCCTTCTCTTCCATGCACATACGACCTACCTGAACATAGATATGCGGCTTTTAATTTATGTCGCTTCTCCTTTCTTCTGCGTTATCTTCCTCTCCATAAATTGGGCCTATTATTTCATAACAGCCAGTCTTTTCCTATTTTTGCCTGCTCCTAACTTAATCCGTCAGCCATTTCATTAGTTGGCCTCCAGACTTTAATACTTCTACATCGACTATCTCTTTGGCCTGTCGGTTATATTCTTCAGCCGTCCCATATCTATTCTTATCCATGTTTTTAATCTGCCTCTAATGCTTCCTCTTTTTGCCTTTCTGCCTTATGCCACCTTTCCACTAACCCATAATGGTTGTCACCTCCTCAAAATAGCTATTTCGATCCACATTCACCATCTTCCCCATTATTCCATTTTCTAAAATAATATTTAACTATTATTGTTCCTGTCACCTTGGCGATAGGAGCTTCGTTCCTCAACTTCTGTCACTCAACCCGCGCCAAAATCGATTGTCAAAGACGATTCTTGAAAATTACTTGGATGCCCCTACATCATCTTTATAAGCAAGAAATAGGTATAGAATTATACTCAACAATGTTCCATTTTAATTCAATACGATCTCCGCAAGTGCATCTTTCATGACTATTTTATTCTTTTGGTTTTACAGAGGTCTCATAATCTTAGTAGCCAAAGATTGATTGAAGATTGTTTTCAAAGTGACCATAGAGTATTCAACCAAGTAAATTTATCTTTAGATAAATCAGTTTCTTTTGCAAATTTATTGATTTAATTATTTATTCCTTATATATATAATTTATTACATTCTAAATTTTAATGTTTTTTATACAACATTTTGACAAATAGACTCCTTCAGTGAGATTATTGGATTTTCAATTTAATCTTATTTCCTAATATTTAATGTAAGTATTTATTTGTTCAATTTAATATTATTGTTAATATGGTTATTTGATGAGTAGGCATTATAGTTTACTCTAGCTGCATGGTTTGGATAGTCCCTTCTTAGAACCCTCCATCCATGTCTGCACCAAGTGGTATTAGAGCCAAGTTGTAAATCCTTTGGGAAGTGAAGGCATTCTATAAGATATTGTGGTGAAAAGATCGCCAACCTAAAGCAGTCTACTTGTATTTGCCAATAGAGCGTCGATTGTGAGGTAGTTGCTATCTTTTAGTTAGATCGCCAAATTGAGGCAGTTGCACCGGATCCTAGGAAGAGATGTTGCCAAGGAGGATGCCTGCTATGGCCAATGTTGCTGGAAGAAATGATAGAGATGATGAGGACAATGAAGGTTAGATTGGATGTTGTAGAAGAAGATAGAAGAAGAGGACTAAACCCTAGACATGAAGATGAAAGTGATGATGATGAATTTCAAGTTGGTGACCAAAATGAAGAAGCCCTAGAAGAAGAATCAGATCAGGTAAAGGTGTTGAAAGATATTTCTAAGATGGGTAAGAGACCTAGGATGGAAGTATCAAACTATACCAGAAATTTGAATCCTGAGGAATTGATTGACTGGACAAATGACCTAGAGGAATACTTTGAATATGAGGAAATTGTATATCTAGAGCGAGTGAGATTTGCAAAAACTAAGTTGAGAGGACAAGCTGCTATTTGATGGAAAGAAGTTCAGTTAGATAGGACTAAGAGAGGAAAGGAGAATATCATAAAATGGGATAGGATGGTGATAAAGTTAAAGAATTAGTTCATACCTGTTGACTATGAGTTGGAACTATTAAAGAGATTACAAAACCTAAGGCAAAAGGAGAAATCTGTGAAGGAGTACACTGAAGAATTTCATGAGATGATTATTAGGACTGGACATAGTGATGCAAGAAAGGAGAAAGTGGAAAGATACATAAATGGATTGAGGATGAACATTCAAGAATAACTAAGCTTGGTAAGGATGACAACAGTAGAGGAAGCATATCAGTTTGCATTGAAAGTTGAAGAAAAGTTGAATAAGAGGAATGAGTAGAGATAGAGAGGTAGAGGAGGCAAATTTCAAAGAGGTAGAACGCATTCCAGAGCAAAAAGACCTTATGTGGAGCACAATAAGAAAGACAAAGATAACAATTCATATCAGAGGGATGCCAGAAATTTTTATTGCAATAGTAGAGGGAATCATAATTCTTACCATAATGAAGGATATAGAAGAGATGAAATAGGATTTGATAAAAGGTCATTCAGAGGAACTTGTTGTAAGTGTGGAGAGGAAACAAAGCATTTAAATTTCATCAAGGAAGTACAAGAAAGAGGACAGAGTACAGTGAAAGAGCAACTTATGTAGAGGAAGAACCTATTGGATCATCTAGTTTAGTGGGAAATCTAGAGAAAGGAGAATCATTGGTCATGAGGAGAGAATTATTTCAAGAAGAGACAACTGAGGAGCCACCTCAAAGGAAAAGTTTGTTCTAGACAAGATGCAAATCAAGAGGTAAATGTTGTAAGGTTATCATTAATAGTGGTAATACTGATAATTTGGTTTCAGAAGATATGGTGATGAAGCTAAACCTGAAAAGATTGAAACACCCTAAGCCCTACAAGATAGCATAGATTCAAGATGAACACAAGGTACTGGTGAGTGAACAATGTTTGGTAAAATTTCATATAGGATCTTATGTTGATGAGGTATTGTGTGATATTATGCCAATGGATGTATGTCATATATTGTTGGGAAGACCATGGTAGTATGATAGAACAGCAATACATGATGGGAGGAAGAATACTTATACTATAACATTAAAGGGGAAGAAACATATTTTGATACCTTTGGAAGATGAGCCTAAAAGTGAGGTATGTGGGAATGCTAGAATCTATTTAGTAGATGGAAGGAAATTTTTGGATGGATTGAGACATGAGAATATGTGTTTTTCTTTGATTCCAAAGAAGTCCACAATGCTAAGTACAGACACCACTACCACAAAAGAAGAAGAACCACTGCCAGAGGAAATAACTGAATTGTTGACAGAGTACCAAGATACCATATCAGATAATGTGCTCAAAGGATTGATACCAATCCAAAGTATCAATCACCATATGGACCTTATAGAAAGAGCAAGTTTTCCTAACAAAGTGGCACATCGGATGACACTAGTAGAGAATGTAGAGCTGAATAGACAGATACGTGAGCTGTTGAGGAAAGGATTGATCAGAGAAAGTTTAATCCCATGTGTGGTACCTACAGTACTAGCGCCAAATAAAGATGGAGAATGGAGGATGTGTACAGACTCTAGAGCAATCAATAAGATCACAGTTAAGTATAGATTTCCATTTCTAAGGATGGATGACATTATGGACTATTTGAGTGGAGCAAAGTATTTCATAAAGATAGACTTGAAGAGTGGATACCATCAGATCAGGATTAGAAAAGGAGATGAGTGGAAGACTACATTTAAGACAAATGAGGGATTGTATGAGTGGTTAGTGATGCCTTTTGGATTAACTAATGCATCAAGTACTTTCATGAGGTTGATGAATGAGGTTTTGAAGAAATTCTTGGGTAATTTTGTTATTGTATACTTGGATGATATTCTGATTTCCAGTAAGACAAAAGAAGAACACTTGTGGCATATTAGACAAGTATTGCAGAGGTTAAGAGAAGATAAATTACTGATAAACATCAAGAAGTGTATTTTCATGAAGGAAGAATTGGTATATTTGGGATTTATGATTTCTACAGAAGGATTGAAGATGGACCTTGAGAAAGATAGAGCAATTGTTGAGTGACCAACACCTGTGAACATTGGAGAGGTAAGATCATTTCATGGATTAGCAAGTTTGTACCTGAAGTTCATCAGAAATTTTAGTACAGTATGCACACCTATGACAGAGACAATGAGAGGTGACAGAAAGGATTTTAAGTGGACATCAGGAGAAGATAAGAGTTTTGAATTGTTGAAGCAGAAGGTGATAGAGCAACCAGTGTTAGCATTACTAGATTTTGACAAAGTATTTCAAGTTGATTGTGATGCCAATGTAAATGTAATTGGAGCAGTGTTAAGTCAAGAAGGGAGACTAGTAGCATATTTTAGTGAGAAGTTGAATAATGCAAGGAGAAGATATTCAGTTTATGATCAAGAGTTATATGCCATAATTCAAGCCTTGAAGAAGTAGAGACATTACTTGTTGCCTAAGGAATTTGTGTTGTACACTAATCATCAAGTTTTGTAGTATTTAAACAATTAAGGAAAGTTGAAGCAGAGACATATGAGATGGGTAGAGTTCATGCAGAGCCACACATTTGTATTGAAGCACCAGAGTGGAAAATCAAACAAAGTTGTAGATGCATTGAGAAGAAGGAATTTGCTGACAAAGATGAGGATAGAAGTATTAGGATTTGAAGAACTTAAGCATATGTACGAAGAGGATCTTGATTTTGCAGAAGCATGGAAAGCATGTAAGGAACCTGTTGTGACAAGTAGAAGTAAGTGGTTAGATTATTTCATTCAAGAGGATATGTTGTTCAAAGTAAATCAATTTTGTATAGCTAGGAGTTCAATGAGAGATAATTTGATCAAGGAAAATCATAGTGGAGGATTGGTAGGACATTTTGGTATTGACAAGATAGTAGCTTTGGTAAGTGAACATTACTTTTGGCCTCAAATATATAAGGATGTAAGGAAATTTGTTTAGCATTGTAGAATATGTCAAGTTGCAAAAGGGAGTAGTCAAAATATAGGTTTGTATAAATCTTTGATAGTACCTGAGAGACCTTGGGAAGATATAAGCATGGATTTCATATTAGGTTTGCCAAGAACACAGAGGGGATATGATTCTATATTTGTAGTAGTGGATAGATGTTCAAAGATGGCACATTTCATTCCTTGTAAGAAGACAAATGATGTTGTACATGTTGCTGACCTATTTTTCAAGGAGATTGTGAGATTGCATGGGTTACCAAAGAGTATAGTTTCAGATAGGGATACAAGATTCATTGGATATTTTTGGAGGATATTATGGAAGAATATGAAGACATACCTAAAGTTTAGTTCAGCATTTCACCCACAGACAGATGGACAAACAGAAGTGGTAAATAGGAGTTTGGGGAACTTGTTGAGATGTTTAGTATGAGATAAAGCAGGAAATTGGGATCTAGTTCTACCGCAAGTAGAGTTTGCATACAATAATTCAGTGAATAGGATTATAGGGAAGAAACCATTTGAAGTTGTGGAAGGAGTGAAACCTAGAGGAGTTGCAGAGCTAAGAGATGTTAGTATGGAGAATAAGAGAAGTGCAGAAGTAGAAGAATTTGCAGGATACATGGAGACACTACATAATCAGGTGAGGAAGCATTTGGACGAGATGAATAGTAAGTATAAGGAACAAGCAAATGAGAAGAGGAGACCTAAAGAATTTTTAGTTGGAGATGAAGTAATGGTATATCTAAGAAAGGAAAGATTTCTAGTAGGGACACATAACAAGCTAAAGATGAATAAGTTTGGACCATGTAAGATTCTTAAGAAGTTTGATTCAGGGAATGCATATGAACTGCAGCTATCAGAGACATTTGGTATGTCACCTATATTCAACATTGAAAACCTATATCAATATCATGAAGGAGAATCAAGTGACACCATTGAAGATGGTTTGAAGAATCAATTACCACAACAACAACCAGAGTAGATAGAGAAGATCTTGGATAGTAGAATTGGACACAGTACCAGAGGCAAGCAATATAAATAGTATTTAGTAAAGTGGAAAGGAAGACCGGAAGAAGATTCATCATGGATTTCTTAGGCTAAGGTAGACCTCATTGGTTTTCCTCTAGCCCTAGAAAAGTGAGGGACTCAATTTTTCAACAACCTTGGGTGTCTGATGCAGGAGCATCCTAGGTTGCAAAGAAATCTTGCATCAAGCAAAAATATTTGCATTCTTTTTCTTTTATTTCATTTAAGTTGCAGTTTAGTGATTTGCAGTTCAACATTTTCTACCTCATTTTGCCGCATCTTCATATCAGAGCTCGCAGAGCACGAATTATCTTCTATGCCATGTTAGCTACATCATACTAATATTTCAGGAGATTTGGATTCATCTACAGAAAGTTATCATTGTCATAAGATCATCAACTTTCACAGAGCAGAGCATTCATGCAGTCAATTAAGAACAAAAGGTTTGTGGAGCATTCTTGTGACTTGCAGAGCCTAATGGAACATCATACAAGGCAATAAGGACTAGATAGACCTTTCCTTGAGGTTTGCACCATGTTTCATTCATTTGCAAAGTAATACCATGTGTTGTAGGCCAACCTATACATTTTCTACACGTTTCATCATTCATTAGATTTTGAAACCTCTTAAGGCTAATGTGGAGAATCATTTGAGCTTGAAGATGATATATATAGATATCTCAGGTGCATTAGGAAGTTAGTTCTTCAATTAAGTAATTTTAGAAGATATTTAAAATTCTTTTCGGGAAGGCAATTCAATGCCATATCTTTCATTTTTGTTGTAACTTGGAAAGTAGGCATGTGAGACCTTTGATTGTAGCCCGCATGTTGTTGGCATGTAATCATTTTGATTGTTTAATATATTGATAATTTGAATCTTCCTTTGCATTCTATTATGGTGTTATTTCCATTGTGTTTACTCTAGTTGCATGGTTTGGACAGTCCCTTCTTAGGACCCTCCATCCATGATTGTGCCACATAGGTTTGTTGTGGTACTCTCCAAAATCCAAAGTGATTATAGGCATGACACATCTGCATATATTAACATATTCTATGAGGCCTATGATGTTGGCTTAAGCTCCATGCTAAATGAATTAAAGCATATGAGTATGCAACAAGATTATGAACTAGTTGACCTCGTAGAAAGAACAAGAGATGAATATGTGATGAAGTTGTTAACTCCAAGGGTTCAAGCTAAAAATATGTAGTGTGTTGAGGATGTGCAAGAGAATGTTGTGTCTACTGAATCTTTGGTGGAATCTGGGAAGGATGATACTACAACATTTGATTAGTATGAGAGTGTAGTCAGGAGGGCAGAAATTTGTAATAGTGCATCATATGATAGTAACGTAGATGATGAAGATAACATATGCACTTATCTGCAGCTGGAGGGGTTAATTCATGGAGATGATAATGATGATGAATGTTTTTTAGATGAACTCCCATGCTTTGTCCCTCTTGACAGTGATGTTGCGGGTGATCATATAGAGGTTGAAGTGCCTTGTTCTTCAAGTGATAATTCTCAGGCCTTTTCCTATGACTTTTACACTGACTTGTATTAGCCAGATGATTCAATAATTCCTAACATTAGCAAGTGTGGTTACTATGATGTGATCTTTGATGTTGACCAGGTTTTGCATGTTGCAAATGAAGTTTGTTGTTATACAACATATCTTTATGATCATGAGCTAGAGGAAGATGAAGAAGAAAATAGTTTTATGTCCATTTGCAACAATAAATGTCACACAAAATATTTTCCAAAATAAGATTAAAATAAAGAGGAAATGAGATGGTTTTAGTCCATCATTTGAGGTGCCTTAGTATGATTCTTGTTCTGATGATGATAATGGAGATGTGGATCAAGTGTTTGATCCAAGCATGGAAGAAAGGATCAATATGTGTGACAATAGTGTATGCTAGCCACAAGTTATCCAAGAGTTTGATGTGAACACATGTAACTATGAAGCTTTCCTTTGTGATGAAGGTCATGCTTCTATTGCTATGGATGATGGTGATGTGCCTGAACTTAAAAAATTTAGGTGGGTCTAGTAAACAAATGAAGATGATGTTGAGCTACAATGCACTAATGAACATGAAGAAAAACATGTTACAAGTCAACTTGATGACATAATTGACTTTGAGACCTTCCAATTTATGGTGTAGGAAGATCGTTCTCCTTGTGCCAATCAAAGTCTAGGTTAGGTATACTTTTCTAAAGTGTGTGAGTTTGAGACTTTTAGTTTTTGTCTCAACTCATTTCAATATGTTGGAAACCAAATGGATGTAACTAGCATAGGCAATGAGTCTTTTATTCCCCATGCATTTAGATTGGATTGCTGACTTAGTTTGGTAGGGGTATGATCTTCATTTTTAGTTTCAATATAATCCTCTTGGCATTGGCATTTTGCATGTGCATACATGCAAGAATCATCATTTGTTGTAGCTAGGTGGTGAGTGCAATTTTAGTTTGATAGAGATCAACTCCTTCACTCAGCTTGTCTTTGATAGAGGCAAATGGTTCTTGGTAGTTTGTACATGGCCTTATTCCATGGATCTTCTTTGTAGGGTCTGACATGTACGTGTTCTTAAGTTTTGTTGATAGCCATACTTTTTAATACTTTTGTGCCTTCATATCATTAGTTGTAGGTTGTTGTTTTGTCTTATGTATATATCATCTTTGTGCTTGGTTTTCCCCTCCCTCCTCATCCCTTTTGTCTTTTTGGTCTACTCCTACAGATCTTAGCTAGATTCTTTTTGTGCCTATAAGAGGCACATGTCCCCAACCAGAGTCAATGTTGGCACCCAACTTAAAAATATAAAAAATCCTAAGTCCTTGCCCATTTTGTGTGTTGGTGTGAATAGGGCTATTACCTAACCAGTTTACCCTTGTGTGGATAATTCATATTATTTAACTACTTATTAGTTAAATAATAGTCACACATCACACATAATTCACACATGATAAGCTGACTTAGTGAGTCTACTAGATGTTTCTAGTTGTGTCTAGTTGTTGATAGTTGTTGATAGTTGTCATCTTATCCCATAGTTGTCACATGTCATAGGATTGAGACACTTGTCACATGACTACAACATCCTACATTTCATCCTTGTCTTTATAAGCAGGGCATATCATGTACATTGTAACAATCTTGCAATCTCTTTTGCATTCATTGATATAATAGAATTATTCTCTCATTTGATCTCTCTTGTGCTTTCATGAAGTCCTAGATCCTAAGTGGTTTCAATCATAGCTAACTCTATCATGGTATTAAAGCTCTAGGAAGAATTACTTTGTGTTAGTCATTTTTTGAGAGATCTTGAGTGTAATTCATGGCAGATCTTGATAGTTGAGTATGCTCTTCTCTTGCATCAAATGATGACCTAGAGAATTAGAAAAACTTAATAGAAATACCAGATTTGTGAGGGTTTCCTCTTTGTGGCATTGTATTGCAGGTTCATTTTGGAGTGTTCTACTACAAATCTAAGCACACCATTGCATTCAGGAGGTCCGAGATAGTCAAGATTACCTTTGTTTCATCCAAATTGGACACCGAAGGCCAAATCTATGAGGGTTTGAATTTGGGAGGTGCATGCCAAATCCAACATGTACCTAATCTTTTGGAGAAGTCTGGGCAAAATCAGACCCCACCATCACGCTCAGGAGGCCTAAAAACCCCAAGATCGACTATCAATTCTTCGAAATCAGACAAAGTTGCAGCAAAAGGCAATTTTTTTTGCAAATCGACGTCGTACGAAATCCGCAGATAATACCTAGCATAGTGGAATATTCCTTTGAAATCATACTACGCAGGATACGTGTTCACTGGCGTCATCAAAATTTTTGTCTATTGGGTAATAAATTCAAATGCTAGTTAAAATTTTATATTGCAGGTTTATTTTTTTCTACAGAATTTTCATACCATGGTTGCAAGTACTGCAAACCTATAGATCTGCAGTCGCATGTACTTGACTATACCTAGCACACCATGTGGCCTTGCGGACCCCATAAACTCTACCAGCCCCTGTGCATACTACCACCGGCGAATGAATCCTATGGAATATTCGGTGACTTTCGACAGCGTTAAACACCTTTCCCAACGGCCAAAGTCAAACACTTAGCGATGATGGGTTTTTGAATTGACATCGACGATTTATTAAAACTCCCCAAGCTTTCAAATTTCATGCCAAAAATTTTCTAGACTCGTCAGATTTTCCTTTTAGTGATTTTAACTACCTAGAATCCTGCAAACCACCGACGATCTGTAGATCATCGTCGGGAGTATATAAACCCATCACCGACAATCTATCCCCGCCAACGATAAACCCGCTTGATGAGGCCTTCAAAATAGGCAAGTAGTAAAGAAAACCACCAGGGGACAACTTTCAACCCACCCAACGATACAAAACCACGTGGTAAACAGTTCCCGCATATAGACGGTGGTTTTCGACGATTATAAGTAGATTCAGGATTTAAAATGGTGGTTTTCCGCAACAATATAGGTGGCTTCAAATCAGTCATCAGTGGTTTTAGACTAAGACAAGTAGTTTTCTAACCTACTAAAAGTGGTTTTGATCTTGAAAATGGTGGTTTTACAATTCTGAGCAGTTTTCTGAAAAACCATTGGCAGTTTTGGAATCTGCGAAGGAAACTAGAATATTCTGATGCATTTCACATATGTTGATATCAACATGATATCATAACTCACCATCCATATAGGAATATTCTGTCAAAATCTAGAATATTTTGTCAGAATCTTCTTGCTAACGTCATCATTTTTCGGTGACCTGCTGACTTCAGTATTCCGACCGTTGACATCATTTTTAGGGGAATCTTGAAGAATATTTTGGAAAATCTCAGACTCAACCAAAGATTCTACTAACGTCACGCTGAAATCAGTAGTCCTTGGCCCTATTTTCCCCCCTCCATTGGGCTTTTCGATTATGCAGTCAGACTTCAAATGCTCATATCTTGCTCTATTTTGCTCCATTTTTGGTGTAATTTTTTTTATTTGGGCTAGAATTTCGCAGGCTTCATAGTGGTGGAATTAGATTTTGATTTTGGTGTCTGGTTTGACTAGAAATTGTAGTTTTTAATCACTGTACCTCAACAGTTCCCATTTTTAAAACTTCAATAGCTTTGTTCGGGCTCATACGATAACATTTTTAGGTGAATTTTTTTTAAAGCGCATGATTTTTTAGTACTTTCTAGATCTACTATTAGTTTGATCCAGTTTTGCTAAGAAATTACACTTTCATTTCTAGCCTAATCTTGACTTTTGAATTGTACCAAAATCAAAGACCACTTTGTTGTTTTGGCTTGTGGCGATTGTAATTGGACTGAATATAAAGTCCCACAATCATTTTTTGCTGGGGGTGATCTCATTGATTGAGTAACAGGGGTTGTACTTGTGTTGTTCTTTTTTGTACTCTTATATCATGGATCCAAACAAACTTCCTCTTAAATCTTGTAAAACACCTAATGAAGTGTGGACTACCTTAGAGAAACTCTTTGGTAAGCAAGATACAATGAGAGGTTTCAAATTGGAGAATTAACTAATTGGCTTGAATCCAACCGACTTTGCAAGCATCCAATATTTCTTCACAAAACTAAAATCACTTAGATTGCAGCTCAAACAATATGGAATTGAGAAAGAGGACACTCAACTGATTCTTTTGATCCTTGCTAAACTTGGTCTTAACTATTCAGTCTTTGTTTCTACCTTTTATGCTACTATGGATGCACTTGGGAAAGCTTTCACAATGCCTTCACTTGATGAGTTTGTTGCATCACTCATAAGGGAGAAAGCTAAGTTGGTACACATAAGCACATTGAAGTCTCCTAAACCTCAAGCTCTTCTTGCTAATCAAGGTACAAAGGAACAAAAGGCTTCACCTAGCAAAGGCAAGAAATAGAAAAATAAGGATTTCAAGAACAATGAGAAAGAAAAGGAGTCACGTAATTCATCTATGTCCTCATCCTCTCACAAGGAGGAATCATCTAAGAAGGAGATCTACCAAAGTGTGCATATTGCAAGAAAATAGGACATGATGAGCATAAGTGTTATGAGAAGAAAATTGATGTGTTGACTCACATTATTCAAAAGCACAATATCAAATTGCCATCATCCATGTCACCTAGTACATCCTCTTCTTTGACACCATCATCATCTACACAAACAGGGACAACAAGCATTGCTAATGGGACAGACAAGGGAAGAGGACAAGCACTCTTTACTTCTACAAGTCTTCAGTCAGAGAGATGGCTTCTTGATTCTGAAGCTTCTCATCATATGGCATCTTCACAAGGGATGTTCCCTTCTTTTGAGTCATGTACTTTGCCACCTATTTTGATGGGTAATAATACATACATGCATGCAACTGGAAAATGGACTATTGATATTAGTGAGGGAACTTTTAATAATTTTTTGTGTGTACCTTCCTTGTCAACCAATCTCCTTTCCATCTACCAGATTACTCATTGTGGTGCAGGCAAGACAGTTGAGTTCACTTTTGATTCAGTAATCATAAGGGACTTGGAGAGTAGAGATATCATTGTTGTTGGGATGGCTGAACATGCATCTCGCTTGTATACATTCTCCCATTTTTCTTCTTCTAATGATGTAGACCCATTGATTGATATTCACACTCATGCATCAAGTGTGAATCATGATTCTAAGGACAAGTTTGGTCACTTGAACCTTGGTGTTCTTTCATCCACTTTGGTTCATGAGACTAATACTGATCTTCCATCACCTCAACCTCCTGCTTCTTCAAAGATTGACATCGACATGGTTTCTTCTACTTCAGTTGAGTAGGATCATTCTAGTCTTTCAGACACAACTTTGTGGGATACTTTGTTGGCATATATATCAGACTTGTTTTATGAGTCTCATATTGCATATTTGGAGGACACACTTGAGGGAATATCTCTCCTCTTTGATGACAGTTACAACACAACTATTATCTCATCTACTTCATCTTTGGAGACTGTTCTTCATGAGTCTACCCAAGATTTTGGATTGGCCACACCTCATTACATTGTGCCATCCTTCAATTCTAACATGTGGACATTTCAGCAGTTTTCAGAGACACCCATCATGAGGCTTATTCCCTCATATCTCTTCTTGGAGATGGAGTTTCTTCTACATTAGCCTTTGGATTGGTTTCTTCCTAAGGGGAGAAATGTTATCTATAGGTACACGACACTTTTCAGCATTCATCTTTAGGCATTCACCATTGGTACAGGAGCTACTTCATTGTGGGGGGGACCTATAGTCTCACTCTTTCTTTCCTATGGGGGGTATTTGATTATACATATGTGATAGAAGTATTTCTTGGGGGCTCATATTGAGTCCTCCTACTATCACTTCTTTTACTTTCATTATTTTATGCATTCTCAATTTTGGAGAGGAGTTTTGTCCCATGAGGTTTTCTCCTTTTCTCCACTTGAGATTTGTTGTACATGGGTACCTAACATGGCCTAGTAGCTGAGACCCATCCATCATTGCATCTTGCTTTAGTCAGTTGCTCCCTAAGTTACACTTAAGGGGGAGTGTTGGTGTGAACAGGGTTTGATGCAACAGAGGAAAACAAACAAACACAGAAGCAATAGAAGAAAACAATGTAGACTCTTTATTAAGCTCCAGAGAGATCAACAACAAATTACAATTCAAAAACAATCCTAGTCAAGATCTGTATCGAATGATTTAACGTGTTCAACATAAAAAATGGACTTCCCTACACAGAGAAAAGCTTCAAGCCACTCTCTTGAATGGCTAACCACAGAAAAAGACTGCTTCTCCTCCTTCCACCACCATCCATGTTTAAGGGATACAACCCAAAATATATCCAAGGATGCAATGAATATTTGTTCAAGGAATGTCGCCCCTATCTAAAGGCCTCCACCGAATCATAAAGACCTACACTATCTTTAGTCGCCTTCCATTTGAAACATAAAAGGTTCCCCACTAAAACCATCCTCACTCCTTTATTCCAGCGAATAGACAAATAGGCATTGAAGAGGTGAGCCACGGTTTGAAGCTGCCAAACACCAAAAATCGGAAGGAATTAAAACCAAAAATTGCCACCATGCTATAACAACCTCACCAAAAATCCAAAATTAGAGAAAATTTTAAAAGACACATAAAACCGACCCCAGAATGGGGGTTATGTGGATGCCACTGCATTAGACACCCAAGGTAGATTCAAATGTTTCATAAGTGAAACTCATAAACATTTATAAGTCATGTGCTTGTTCTGAATCCACTTCTTTGTCTTATCTGTTTGAATATGCTTTACTAGTTTTTTCTAGAATTCAATGTCCCTTCCTTCTTTCATTTTCCCTCTCTTTCTCCCTCTTTTCACATAATCCAACTCCCACCAATATGCACTAGGTAACTTTGGAAAATCATAAGCTTCAATGTTATCCTCTTCATTAAAATAATCAAATTTATACATGACCTCTTTCCTTGAAACTGTTGCAACAATTTGTCCATCATATTCCTCTTCTGCAACATTCTGTTCCTCTTTTATTGTCTTCTAAAAGACAAGGTCCAGCTACAAACTCCTTCTCCTCTGCAATCACATCAATGTTAGTAAAATAACCAAGGGATTCATATTTCCCATCCTGCAACAAGCTATTAGTTTTAAGATCTTCATCTTCAACAATCTCTTTATCAATCAAGAGATCATCAAACAACTCAACCTTCACCTGCTCATCTTCTTCCTTACTTGTACCTTCATCTTCCAATGTGTCTATTTCTACAATATCCTTCCCTTTGCTAACCTTATCATCCTCAAATACATCAGGTTCAACAAAATTCTAACACAAATTAGATTTTACCTCTTTTTCTCTCTCCACTGAAACTTTCATTCTACCTCTCTTGAATGTAATCAACACTACTGCAACTTACATTAGAAAATCATAATCTTCGTCCTCACCCTCTTTCACTAACTCTTTAACTCCATTAGTCAAA
This sequence comes from Cunninghamia lanceolata, assembly GCA_027924645.1. NCBI lineage: Eukaryota > Viridiplantae > Streptophyta > Pinopsida > Cupressales > Cupressaceae > Cunninghamia > Cunninghamia lanceolata. The sequence continues at coordinate 1,783,568 of BSBN01000346.1, forward strand.
AAATTGCCAATGTTATTACATACCTTACCTTATTCCTTACTCAAGGGCTTCGACTTGTGTCAAACTCCATCCTTTGTCAAGGTGTATGTATTGGTAAACCCATCATGTATTGTTTTCCTGTCAAACTGCCATGGTCTTCCCAATAACATATGGCAAACATGCATAGGCATAATATCACATAAGATTTCATCAAAATAACCTCCTATTTTAAATTTTACCAAGCATTGTTCATTGACCAAAACTTTCTTGTCATCTTGTAGCCAAGCTATCCTATACGGATGTGGGTGTTTTATCCTCTCTAGCTGCAATTTACTCACCATCTCTTTAGAAATGAGATTGTCAATACTACCACTATCAACAATCACATTACATACTTTACCTTCACACTTACATCTTGTTCAGAACAATGTTTTCCTTTGATCTAGTTTTTTTCCTTTGTTCATCAGGGCTCTTCTTGTAACAAGTACTTCTCTATTTTTCGCTTCTTCAGAAGGTGTCGAGTGTGCATCTTCTTCATTGATGTTTGCTGCTCTATTCTAGTTTTCTTTTCTCTTTCTTGGTCTTTCCTCTTCATGAGGGAAGTCATAAGCTCGGTGTCCCTCTTCTCCACACATGTAACATGTTCCCTGAAAACCTTCTCTTCCAAATCCTCTACCCAATCTTCCTCTACCTCTCCAATTTTGATCTCTAGGGCCATATGAGTCTTCATACCTCTGAGTTTTTCTACTGCCTAGGTCTCTATTTTTCTGATTTTTCTAATTATTGTCTTGTTCTCCATAAAACCTTTCTCCAGTTCTTTCACCACGATCTCTTCCTCTTTGCTTATTTTCAAATCTTTTGTTTAATCTTTCTTCTACTTTTAGTGCAAATTGATATGCATCCTCCATTGTGTAAACTCTCACCAAAGTCATCTCTTCTTGTATGCTTGGCCTGAGACCATTCATGTACCTTGCAACCTTCTCCTTAGTAGCTTCAGCATGTCCCACTCTAATCAGGATCCTATGGAACTCCTCTGTATACTCCTTCACTATTTTGGTTCCTTGTTTTAAACCTTGCATTTTCTTAAGTAGATCTAATTCATAATCCACTGGAATGAATTGTCTCTTCATGTTCTCCACCATCTTGTCCCACGTGGTAATTTTCTTCTTGCCTCTCCTTCCTCTTTCCAATTGATCCTCTCTCCACCAAATCAAAGCATGCCCCTTTAATTTGGTTTTTGCAAACTTTACTCTATCGGGGTCTTCAACCTCTTCAAATTCAAAATACTCATCCATGTCATTGATCCAGTCCACTAACTATTTAGGATTCAAATTCCCACAAAATGTAGGGACATCAATTTTTGGTCTCTTTCCAATTTTTGTCAATACCCTCACCAAAGGATCATTCAAAGCTACTGCCATTGCTTCATCCTCTTTGCCACTTGTATCATTTGCATTTGTAGCTTCATCACCTTCACTCATAGGTTATTTCCTTTGTGCAAAAGCTCCTCTCATTTCTTCTTGCATTGCTTCAACTTGCCTTCTCAAGGCTCTGAAGTCATCACCACGAGCAACACCTGGACGATCTCTACCTCCATCTCTTGTTCTAACTCTACCCCTTCCACATGGGGCTCCTCCTACATACATTTCTCTCACAACCCACTGTTATGTCAGAAAAATGCACCCTTGGGGGCTTTTTCCTATTAAGGTTTAGCTCCCAGGTCTTTAGATTGCATTTAGAGCATCTTGCATGATAATTCAGACTCCTGATGAGAAGACCCTTGGGTCTTATGACAAATAGGACCTAGGGGGCTACACTTTATTGAATTTTGAACAAAGACAGTGGGCAGATAAGGGCACTAGTGCCCTAGTCCACCCCTATTTTGGGTATGCCCTAAATTTAAATGTTGGGTTTGTGACCATTATTTGGTTTCCAGGTTGACATCATAAGTTTTAAATTTGAAATTCTTGGTGGGAATCTTAGTAGTTACATATATAAGCATGTTTAGGGTTTCATTTGCAAACTAGAGAAGATAACTAGAAGATGTTTATGATTAAGAGCTATTGACATACTTGTGATTATCATTGTGTTGCAGAGCATAGCATTGTTATTGTGTTTGTTTTGCAGGTTGGATTTCATCTTCTACTCATGGCATTGAAGAGCATCTTCCTTCCATGAGAGCTTCATCATCAAGGTGACATCTATTGTGTTTTCAATCATTATCATTTGGATTTTTGCCTCTATCCCACAAGGATACGCACTCTCTCTGATAACAGTGTTTGAAAGACTTGAATGTCTCTTCGGGGCTTTACTGAGGCAAGCCTCTAAACACCACAACCCCCTCCCACACTCCTCATGATTGCAAGTTACAGGTTGTGAAAGTGGAAGAAGTGGAGTTGCAGGGAGCAAGAGGACACTGTGGAGATTCCAGATCTTGAAGGAGGAGCCTGATTGGACTAGGGCACCATCAACCTTGTCCTTTGCATCTAAAGCTACAGAAACAGACTAGACAGTGATCATCAGGGTTTACAGAGCTTCTAACATCTGGAAGAATCTCCCTTAGTGGAGTAGGGTGCCATCACCATTGTCCTCCACTGTCAGATCACCAGAAACTGAAGAGACAACAAAGATCAGTGTCAGAAGGAGATCAGGAATCCACAGAAAAACTTGTACCTTGGACTAGGGCGCCATCACCATTGTCCCTGACATTTCTATTTTTTGGAGTGCAAAAAATAGTGAGTTAAGGTTCTCTGCCCTTTGCCTAATTCTAGTAGCATTTGTCGTAATTCACATATTTACTTACTGTTTTTCTTAAATTAGGGTTTCAAGAGCATTAAAGCATTAATTAGCAATATTGTGTGATAACTTCTGAATTTCCCAGTAGAAAACCAAGTGGCAGCCCAATCTAATAGATGAATCTCATCTCGATAGGAGAAGCACTCGGTTGAAAAGCCCTTGGAATGTTTTGTGGAAAGTGTTGAATTTACGACATACAACTGAGAGGAGGGGGTGAATCAGTTGTCTCAAAAATTTGCTCCTTTATTTACTTAAAATCTTCTTAGCATATCAATGATTTAATTATGAAAGCAATATGCAATAACTCAAGAGCAAAAACAAATTCAACACACATAACACCAAAATTTTAACGTGGAAAACCTGGTTAAGGGAAAAACCACGGAGTGACTAACCCAAGTTTATATTCTCTGTTGAAAGAATATGAAGAATAAAATGGCACCTGCCAATTAGGGCTCACTTCCCAAGCACACTACTCACAAGAGGCCCACTTCCTACAGGAGACACACTGTCTATAGAAGAGAATAAGTATTACAAACTTGAACTTGAAGTTAGCATCTTCATTATGCTTGAGTCAGTTCCATTAAACCTCACATCTGCTCTACTTTTTGCTCCTCTCACTTACCACCTTCTCATCATGACCACCATGGATACCTTTGAATGACTTCACAACTCTTATTTATACAAGACAACAACTTTGGAATCATCATCAAAGTCGACATGACATATATTTAATTTATTATAGAGCAATCACAAAAATAACTTGACTTATTACAAAAACTTCATGAGCATCACTACACTGTCATCCACATGTAGCAGGGACTTCAATCTTCTTCAAGGAACACACCATGCTTCGCAAAACACCTTCAAGATCATCCACAACATGCACAAATCATCCGGTCGGCCAGGACTGGGAAGAACACCATCACCCAAAGGTAAATCTTCAATTGCGAGCTCAATCTTCAATGTGGACCAACAACATGAACTGGACGCAATCTGGAGACCTCCACAAGTTTGCTTGAATCACCAAGAACATCTGCACCACTTCTGCTTACTATAATCATTTGTATCTTCATCTGGAACCTCAAGAACATAGCTGGTCATCACTGTCACACTAGAAGGATCACTTGCGGACCTCCAAAGTATGAGCCAATCGAGTTGTCAATTCAAATTAGCTTCCCAAACATGCCACCAGATCCACAGAGCATGATATTGTATTTCCAGATCTCATCAGACCTATTTGTGCCACTATGTCACCACTGAACAACTGCCAAAACTAGTTTTACTCATATGGCCATAGCTTCTTCAAATCTTCATGTGGACCTCTAAAATCTTGATTGGAGCACCTTTAGACACATCTATAAACCCTTTTATGCACATACTCTGATCTTCATCTGGATGGGATCTTTGCTTTATAGAACTTCACTGTCTTCACTGTTCTTTTCTGTTTCTGATGGGGCTAATTTTCTCAATATCCTCAGCACACAACTCATCCAATTCTTGACATCAATGCAACAAGAGTATGTTGATATCAATGACAACACCGGTTAGGCCCATACTTGCAACAATCTCCCCCTTTGTCATTAATGGCAACATATGATGTGAAAAATTGTTTTAACCATCAAGACAAGAACTTCTTTTCACTGACTAACATAGCTGCCCCTATCAACAGCAATCATTCACATGTCTTCTCTTCCTTTCCTGCTCCCCCTTTGATCTGTAACCACTTTTGTTTTTCACATGTCTTCTCTCCCCCTTTGACATCAATGGCAAAGGGCACATACTTGCAACCACTTCATACTTCAGAATCATACTGGCTGCTCCCCCTGAGTAGCAGCCTCCTAACATCAATCTGGATCACAAGATATGACTGTGGAATCCACCAGACTGATGCACATCAGTGCACCTTAATTCAGAACCGGAGGGGTAATAACCCCTAACTTCTCCCTGAGATACTCAAAAGTGTCCTTAGGTAGAGGTTTGGTAAAAATGTCTGCAATCTAATCCTTGGAGGGCACAAACTCTGATTTGACTTCATTCTTGTTCACCTGCTCTCTTAAAAAATGGAACTTGATGGATATATGTTTTGTCTTTGAATGCAGCACTAGATTTTTTGATATGTTTATTGCACTTGAGTTGTCACAGAAGATTGTGATAGGTTCTTCATACTCCACTCTGATATCTCTTAGCATTTGCTTCATCCACAATACCTGAGTGCAGCTACCTATTGCTGTAATATATTCTACTTTTGCGGTGGATAGAGATATTGCCTCTTGTTTCTTGCTTAACCAAGAAACCAATCTTTTTCCCAAAAAGAATGCACCACCACTGGTACTCTTCTGGTCATCCACATCACCTGCCCAATCAACATCAGTATAAGCATGAAGAGAGAAATTATGATCCTTGGGATACCACAATCCATACTCAATTGTTCCCTTCAAATATCTGAAAATTCTTTTGATTGCCATGACATGAGACTCTTTGGAATCAGCTTGGAATCTGGCAACAAGACCAACATCATTCATAATATCAGGTCTAGTTTGTGTAAGGTAGAGCAGTCCTCCAATCATTGACATGTACTTTTTCTTATCAGCCTTAGGAGATTCATCATCTTTACTCAACTTACATCCGATTGCCATGGGAGTATTCATTGCCTTTGAATCTTCCATTCCAAATTTCTTTAGCAATTCCTTCACATATTTGGTCTGAGATATGAAGATTCCTTTCTTTGTTTGAGTGATTTGTAGACCCAAGAAGAAATTCATTTCCCCAAACACAGACATTTCAAATTCACTTTTCATTTGATTTGCAAAATTTTTGCACATACTATCCTTTCCTCCAAAGATAATATCATCAACAAATACTTCAACAATCAAGATATTCTCATGATCAATCTTAACATAGAGATTACTGTCAGCAGTACCTTTGTTGAAACCAATTTTTAGAAGCTGTTTGTCCAATCTTTCATACCAGGCTCTTGGGGCTTGTTTGAGTCCATACAATGCCTTTTTCAATTTGTAGACCATATCTCCATTATCAAACAGTTGAAATCCATCTGGTTGCTCAATGTATACTTCTTCCAAATCATCGTTTAGGAAGGCAAACTTGACATCCATTTGATATACCTTGAAATCTTTGAAGGTAGCAAAGGAAAAAAATAATCTGACTGCTTCAATCCTTGTCACCGGAGAAAAAGTCTCTTCAAAGTTGACTCCTTCTACTTGAGAATAACCTTTACAGATCAGTCTAGCTTTATTTCTTATTACCTCACCATCTTCATTTAGTTTATTCTGGAAGACCCACTTAGTCCCAATCACATTTTTATCCTTAGGTCTGGGAACAAGATCCCAAGTGTGATTCTTTTCAATTTGCATCAATTCCTCCTCCATTGCTTTAACCCAACTTTCATCATTACATGCTTCACTTACTGATTTTGGTTCAACTTTTGAAATCAGACAATACTTCACTGAGTCTTGAGCAATATTTCTTCTTATGTGAACACCTTTGCTTCTATCTCCTATGATCTGATCTTCAGAGTGATTCAGTCTTACATACCTAGGAGTTTTGGAATTCTCTTGCACTTCTAATTCTTGGACAGGTTCCTCCAAGCCTGTCTCTTCCTCTTAAATTTTTAGATTCTCTGGATCTGTCTAAATTTGGACTAGAGTTTGGACTTGTTCTTCTTGGTCTGAGACGTCATTTTGATCATCTGCTTCATACTCATAGTACATTGAGGGATTTTTCATGCCTTCATCAACCTTCACATTTGTGCTTTCCACAATCTTTCCTAATCTCTTGTTATAACATCGGTAAGCTTTGCTTTGAGTAGAATAACCCAAGAATATTCCTTCATCGGTTCTAGCATCAAACTTGCCAAGGTCTTCATCTCTTTTGATATAGCATTTGCTACCAAAGACTCTGAAATATTTCACAGTAGGAGTGATGCCAAACCAAAGTTCATAAGGAGTCTTACCAGTCTTGCTTTTGATTTGTACCCAGTTAAGAGTATAAATAGCAGTACTCACAACTTCTCTCCAATAGATCGGAGGAACATTTGCTTCCATCATCATGGTCCTAGAAGCTTCCTGGATGGTCTGGTTCTTTCTCTCCACTACTCCATTCTGCTGTGGAGTCCTTGGAGCAGATAACTATCTTTTTATCCCATATTTCTCACAGAATTCTATGAACTCTACGGATGTGAATTCACCATCTCTATCAGACCTGGGACATTTTATGTTTATGCCAGTTTCATTTTCTACCATAGCCTTTAATATTTTTTATTTCTCAAGTGCTTTAGATTTCTCTTTTAAGAAAGTCACCCATATCATCTGAGAGTTCATCAATCAGCAGCATGAAATATCTATCTCCTTGTAGACTCCTGATTCTTGCCAGACCACATAGATCAGTGTGCACCAAGTCCAACAATCTGGTTGAAGAATGTTCCTTACTTTTGAATGAGACTCTATTCTGCTTACCTAACTGACATTCCTTGCACAAGTTATTAGTAGGTTTTACCAATCTTGGAAGATCTCTTACAGCCTGGGTGTTGCTTATCTTAATAATAATATCAAAATTCACATGACACATTCTCCTATGCCACAACCAACTCTGATCAATTTGAACAAATAAGCAACTTTTGTCAGTACCAACCAAGTGAAAGATGTTACCTTTTGTCTGAGTACCGGATGTAATCTTAGTTCCGGAGCTTTCAAAGTCTTGCATTTTCCATTTTTGAACCGGAGATCATAACCTTTGTCTACCAGCAGCCCAACACTGAGAAGATTATGCTTTAAACCTTCAACATATAGAACATCACTGGTCTTGTTCTTTCCATCAAAAGAAATGGTTCCTCTATCTTTAATTCTGCCAGCAGAATTATCTCCAAATTTTACAACCCCACCTTCATATCTTTCCAGGTTTATGAACTTATTCTTATCGCCAGTCATATGGTGAGAGCACCCACTGTCAATGACCCATTCATCCTTTTCTTCAACCTGAGCAACCAGAGCCCTTTCTATCTTATGATTGGCAGATTCAATAGGCATTGGATCTTCTTCCTTGATGGCAATAAACACCTAGTCACTTCCGGATTTGGTTCCTATCTCATATTCATCATCTGTTACTCCTTCATCATCATCTTCTTGAACATAGTAACACTTCTTTTGAAATCTTGATCTGTTAGGGTTAGGCCTTGAAAATCTTTCCGGACACCTTGAGGCATAATGACCAATCTTGTTGCAATCTTTTAGCAATAAGAGCTTCAAGTTGTACAGCTTTTGACTCATCTTCTTCCAGATCTTTTCTTGATTTATCATACCATGATGATTTCTTTGAGGAATTTTCTCTCAGATCATATCTCTGTTTTCCTTTTGCAGACACACTAGCTTTGAATGCAGATTCAGTCTTGGGAGGTGCATCTCTAAACTTGGCCTATTCAAATGTAGCTAACTTTCCAACCAATTGATCCCTTGTAATGTTTGATAATGATCTGAATTCCTCAATAGTAGCAACCTTGTGTTTGTAAGCATGAGGTAAGGATCTGAGAACTTTGGCAACAATCTCATCTTCATCTAATGTTCCCCCAACACATCTAATTCCACAAACAAGCTCATTTACCCTTGCAATAAATGTAGTGATATTTCCATCTTTACTCATCTTCAGGCTTTCAAACTTTCCTTTCAGCCTCTGTAACTTTGCACATTTAACATATTTGTCTCCTTCATGTAGAATCTCCAGCTTTGTCCAAATTTCATAAGCAGTTTTCAATCCCATAACATTTGTCAGTTCTGTATCAGACAAAGCACTTAGTAGGGCTTCTTTAGCTTGAAGATTATTCTCAGCATCTCTGATTTCATCTAGAGTTGTCAGACCATTTTTTGGAGGAATATACTCAATTGTAGTCATGTTCCAATACTACTCTCCCATGCATTGCAAATGACATTCCATGCGGCTTTTCCAAAGAGTGTAGTTTGTTCCATCAAACTTTGGACTGTCCTTTTTATAGGATGACATCCTGGATCTCCTCAAGTGGTTAAGCTTTTTCTAGAGGAACCATCTCTGATACCAATTGTTGAATTTAGGACAGACAACTGAGAGGGGGGGTGAATCATTTGTCTCAAAAATTTGCTCCTTTATTTACTTAAAATCTTCTTAGCATATCAATGATTTAATTATGAAAGCATAATGCAATAACTCAAGAGCAGAAACAAATTCAACACACATAACACCAAAATTTTAAAGTGGAAAACCCGGTTAAGGGAAAAACCATGGGGTGAGTAACCCAAATTTATATTCTCTTAAAAGAATATGAAGAATAAAATGGCAGTGCCAATTAGGGCTCACCGCCTGAGCACACTGCTCACAAGAGGCCCACTTCCTACATGATACACACTATCTATAGAAGAGAATAAGTATTACAAACTTGAACTGGAAGTTAGCATCTTCATTATGCTTGAGTTAGTTCCATTAAAGCTCAACACCTTTGCTCTGATTTTCGCTCCTCTCACTTACCACCTTCTCATCATGACCACCACAGATACCTTTGAATGACTTCGCAACTCTTATTTATACAAGACATCGACTTTATAATCATCATCAAAGTTAGCACAACATATATTTAATTTATTATAGAGCAATCACAAAAGTAACTTGACTTATTACAAAAACTTCATGCACATCACTACACTGTCAACCACACATAGCAGGGACTTCAATCTTCTTCAAGGAACATGCCATGCTTCACAAAACACCTTCAAGATCATCCGCAACATGCGCAAATCATCCGGTCGGCCAGGACTAGAAAGAACACCATCACCCAAAGGTAAATCTTCAATTGTGAGCTCAATCTTCAATGCGGACCAACAACATGAACTCGACACAATCTATAGACCTCCACAAGTTTGCTTGAATCACCAAGAACATCCGCACCACTTCTGCTTACAGTAATCATTTGCATCTTCATGCAGAACCTCAAGAACACTATCGATCATCACTGTCACACTAGAAGGATCACTTGCGGATCTCCAAACTAAGAGCCAATCAAGTTGTCAATTCAAATTTGCTTTCCAAACATGCCACCAAATCCGCAGAGCATGATATTCTATTTCTGGATCTCACTGGACCTATTTGTGCCACTCTGTCACCACTGAACAACTGCCAGAACTATTTTTACTCATATGGCCATAGCTTCTTCAAATCTTCATGTAGACCTCTGAATTCTTGACTGGAGCACCTTCAGACACATATCTATAAACCCTTTGATGCGCATACTCTAATCTTCATCTGGATGGGATCTTTGCTTTATAGAACTTCACTATCTTCACTATTCTTTTTTGTTTCTAATGGGGCTAATTTTCTCAATATCCTTAGCACACAACTCATCCAATTCTTGACATCAATGCAACAGGAGTATGTTGACATCAATGACAACACCGGTTAGGCCCATACTTGCAACAGAAAGGAGGATTCAAACCAAAACCCCCCATACAAACAACCCATCACACTCGCCCCTTTCCATATAAAACATTTTTGTGAACCTATGTTTTGGACTTTTGGCACCTTGCTGAGTGTTGTTTGATAGATTTGCATTCATTCATTTTATTGCATTTAAAAATTTACAAAAAAATTGATATATTTGAAAAAATTAAAAAAATTGCATTCTAGGGTTTGATTTTTGACATAGTTTCCATTCATTCAATTGTATCTAATTAATTCTCTGATTTTTGCATCAGATCTGAAATTCATCATCATTCAATTCATTATTTTCAATATTGCATTTGAAAAAGTACAAAAAATTGAAAAATTGGAAAATTTGCAACAATTGGCATATTAGACTTGCATTTTTGTAAAAGTTGAATTAATTGGCATCTAATTTAAACTAATTTATTTTATTTGCATTATATCTGATCCAAAATATAGAAATTCATCATTTACAATTCATTTACAATTCATTTGCATGCTTGATTTGTTAGAAATTACTTGAAATCTTGCATTTTTCATGAAAACCTAGTTTTGCATGAGCTAGGGTTGTAGTAAAAATCTTGTTTCAGATTTTACTACCTTGTCAAAACACTCATTAGTTCTGATATTTAATTTTAGTGTTGCATCATAGTGGCCTCCTTGTGAAATTTCATGCCTAGGGTTTGAAAACTTGCATTTTTCACTAGATTTGGCCTTATTGTCTTGTTAAATTTGCACTACAAGCGTGTTGTGAGGGATTTTATTGCACTAATTTGATTTTATTAGAATTATCATCTTCTTCCCGTACTCAATTTCCTTACAACACCCTTTCTTTTGGGCTTTTGCATTGAAATTTTGAGAAAATTTGCATATTTTTGCTATTTTTGCACTAGGGTTTGATCTAGAGTTGCATTATAGGCATGTTGTAATGGATTTTTTGGCATTAGGTGGCTGTTATTACTATTATAAGTTGCTTTCCATCATCATTTTCCTTACAAAACCTGTTTCCCTACTCTTTTGCATCGAGATTTGGTGAAAAATTGCATATTTTGGCCTATTTTCACTAGGTTTTGGCTTATCAGCTTTCTAGAGTTGCTTCAAAAGCATGTTGTGAAAGGTATTTTTGCATTAGTGGACTTTTTTTAGTCATACCAAGTTCTTTCCCTCCTAAAAATATTTACAACACCTCTTCTTTCATGCATTTGCATTGAAAAAAGTTGAAAAATCAAGCATTTTAGAGCATTTCGACATCACCTCTACACTTACTTTTTGCATAAGTTTTGAAGATATTTGAAATATCATTTGGCACTCATTTGAAAACATACATCATGGATACATCTTTTTATTCATCTTTGGAAGCTTTGTTTGCATACATCATAGACATTGATAAATTTTCCAAGTTTACTCACGAATATCCTCAAGTCTTGGAACAAATGGCATACATACATGATGTTGATCTTTTTATGTGCTCCACATATGAAATCCTTTGTTATATATCTGATTTTTATAGCTTCACAAACCTCATGGGAATATATCCTTGGATATTAGATGATCTCACTAATTCATAGCCACAAACACATATAGTAGTGATGACTTCAACATGTTAGATGATCCCTTAGATGACCTTATCTCTATTAAACATCCCACTATGACTCCTATTGCTAAAACATGTGATGACAACTTAGTTTTACCTTAAGATCTCTTCCCCAAAGTTGTTCCCTCATGAGGACACTTTGATGCAAGAGGATGATTTAATTGACACATCCCTTAACATCATACCACCAAATCTTCATTCTAACACTCACTCTGGCCAAGATGAAGCATTAGTAAATGAAGAGCCATCACTTTTCCATTCCAATGCTCACTCTAGCCAAGATGAAGCATTAGTGAATGAAGATCTCCCTTTAACAAAGAACATTCCATGGATAGACAATGAGCATTCATTTAACAATAATCAAAATCCTCCCCTAGTGCATGAAACCCCTATGGATCATCCTACCGACCTTTGTCCTTTAGTTGATTGCTCACACACCTTGGATATCACTAAGGAAGAGAAGACCTTTAATGTCCCTCCTTTAATTGAATATTCAAGTCATTTGGACTTAAAAACATCTAATACCTCTCCTTTAATTGCATATTCCTTGAACATCAATAATGACACAAACTTTCCAAAAGATACAACACTAGTTAATGAAGAAAACGTTCAACCTAATATTGAAACAAATCAAAAAGAGCTTAAAGATGAAAAAGTTGAAAACATGAACAACAAGTGGGCTATGGTACCTTATACAACTCTCCCCTCTAGCATCAAAGATTGGGAAGACAGTGACCCACCCGATGAATGCTAGTTCGGTTGTTCCCGCAGGTAAGTATCTCTAACCATTTATCTCTTGTGATGTGCTTCTCCTGTGATGCGTTATGTGTTGTTAGGCCTCCTATAATGGCCCTTGATTCTCTTGTAAGGTCAAGGATACTAGGAGACTACCTCTGTTGTGACCTTCTTCTATTTGTATCATCATTCTTCTATATTTCCTCTCCTCTGATTTCATTGTTGTGTGTTGTGTCTTACGGACATAGCGTTGCAGTTGGTGATTTGGGGGCAACCTCCTACATGACTGTCCCTAAGGCACTTGTTCTTCTCTCTGATTTATTGTTTACCTTCCTCTAGTGTTTCTATCTAGCTGGCGGATGACGAAAAACATATTATACTGATGTGGACCTAGTGTCCCTTTCGCGAGTAATCAAAAAATGGACCTAGTCCATATATGACGACGGGGTTGTTACATATTATCCGACGCTTGGCTAGTGGAATCACTCTATGATTTCTCTATCTTGATGTTGATGTTGATGTTATCTTATCTTGCTAATAACACTTTAACAATATTGTTGCTCTGTGCACTTTGCTTATCATGAATATCATCTTGCTTGGCTCTTTCATGTAGTTGATCATATGCATTATTGTTTATCATGATTATTTGGACACTAACACCTTTCTTGTAGGGATGTGTTTGTGGGAACATTCGGTGATCATAAAGTACATGTCACCTCTGGGGGGCATGGGCTTTGCAAGAGCTCATGTTCCCTTATGCGTTTTCTTCCTACCTTAACGTGCTTGATATTGGTACACGATATCAACCACCTTAAGGTGGGGGCATATAGAAGGTAAGCTGTCTACTTTAGATCATAGTAAAGCATGTTTGAACAATCTAAAAATTAATCACAATCATTTAAGCCCTCTGCAGAGGTGGGATATCGATCATATACTTTTATCTTAAGCCCTCATCGCAAGGCGGGGATGGTGTATTTCTTGGAGAGATTACATTATCTTGTCATTTTCAAAAGTCCTCATCGCGAGGTGGGGAGCTGTTCTGTGACTAACTCAACCCTTAAGCATGTTTTCAACATTTGTTGTGGTGAAGCCCAATCATCAGTGTGTGCATGTAATGTGCCTAAGATGGTGATGAACCTAGAAATAGTTTCATTCCATCACTTGTCTGTCATGTTTTCTCCGTGTCTTCCATGTGTGTGTGTATGGCGTGCTTGTTCTTAAAGTGCAAGACCGGTGGTGATGAGCTCCTCTACACTTTGGGATTTGTTTGGCATGTTTGTTCTCAAGGTGCAAGACTGGTGGCAATGAGCTCCTCTACACCTTGGGATTTTGTTTGGTGTGTTTGTTCTCAAAAAGTACAAGACCGGTGGTGATGAGCTCCTCTACACTCTTTTGGGATTTGTTTGTTTACTTCCTTGTACTTGCATTTTGCATTTCATATGGGAAAATCAAAAAGAAAATAATCAATGCATTCATTGTATTCTCTGTGCTCTGCGTGTCTTCAATGTTGTATTCTCCATGTTTTGCGTGACTATAACTGTCTTCTCCATGTTTTGCATGCCTGTTATTGTCTTCAATGTGTTTGGCATGTCTTCTCCGTGTCTGGTGTGTTTGCTGTGTTTGTCGACCTTACTTTAATGCATGTATTGGCCTTGCATTTATACATACATTAAAGTGGGGGCTAAATGTTATGTCAGAAAAATGCAACCTTGGGGGCTTTTTCCTATTAAGGTTTAGCTCCAAGGTCTTTAGATTGCATTTAGAGCATCTTGCATGATAATTCAGACTCACGATGAGAAAATCCTTGGGTCTTGTGACAAATAGGACCTAAGGGGCTGCACTTTATTAAATTTTGAAAAAAGATAGGGGGTGGACAAGGGCACTAGTGCCCTAATCCAACCCTATTTTGGGTCTGCCCTAAATTCAAATGTTAGGTTTGTGATCGTTATTTGGTTTCCAGGCTGACATCATAAGTTCAAAATTCAAAATTCTTGGCAGGAATCTTAGTAGTTGCATATATACGCATGTTTAGGGTTTCATTTGTAAACTAGAGAAGATAACTAGCAGGTGTTTAGGATTAAGAGCTATTGGCATACTTGTGATTATCATTGTGTTGCAGAGCATAGCAGTGTTATTGTGTTTGTTTTGCAAGTTGGATTTCATCTTCTCCTCATGGCATTGAAGAGCATCTTCCTTCCATGAGAGCTTCATCATCAAGGTGACATCTATTATGTTTTCAATCATTTATCATTTAGATTTTTGCCTCTATCCCACGAGGGTATGCACTCTCTCTGACAACAGTGTTCAGAAGACTTGAATGTCTCTCCGGGGCTTGACTGAGGCAAGCCTCTAAACACCACAACCCCCTCCCACACTCCTCATGATTACAGGTTACAAGTTGCGAAAGTGGAAGAAGTGGAGTTGCAAGGAGTAGGACACTGTGGAGATTCCAGATCCTGAAGGAGGAGCCTGACTGGACTAGGGCACCATCAACCTTGTCATCTGCATCCGAAGCTACAGAAATAGACTGGACAATGATCATCAGGGTTTGCAGAGATTTCAACATCCAGAATAATCTCCCTCAATGGACTAGGGCACCATCACCATTGTCCTTCACTGTTAGATCACTAGAAACCGAATAGACAATAGAGATCAATGTCGGAAGGAGATCGAGAATCCACAAAAAATCCTGTACCTTGGACTAGGGTGCCATCACCATTGTCCCCAACATTTTTGTTTTCCAGAGTATGAAAAATAGTGAGTTAAGGTTCTCTGCCCTTTGCCTAATTCCAGTAGCATTTGTCATAATTCATAGATTTACTTACTGTTTTGCTTGAATTAGGGTTTCAAGAGCATTAAAGAATTAATTAGCAATATTGTGTGATAACTTCTAAATTTCCCAGCAGAAAACCAAGTGGCAAGCCAATCTGATGGATGACTCACCTCTCGATAGGAGAAGCACTCGGTTGAAAAGCCCTTGCAATGTTTTGTGGAAAGGAGGATTCAAACCAAAACCCCCCATACAAACAACCCATCACACTCCCCCCTTTCCATATAAAACACCCACTACTCATAGGTCCTACTACAAGCTGCCTCACATTCGGCGATCTACTTGCAGACTCAAGAACAACCTGCTCTGATACCAATGATGCAAAAAAGGAAAACAAACTAACACAGAAGCAATAGAAGAAAATGACAACTTAAAATTTTTATTAAGCTCCAGAGAGATCAACAACAAATTACAATTCAAAAACAATCCTGGTCAGGATCTGTATTAGATGATTTCACATGTTCAACTTAAAAAATGGACTTCCCTACATAGAGAAAAGCTTCAAGCCACTCTCTTGAATGGATAATCACGGTAAAATACCATTCCTCCGTCTTCCACCACCATCCACGTTCAAGGGATGCAGACCATAATATATCCAAGGATGCAGCGAATATCTATTCAAGGAATGTTGCCCATATCTAAAGGCCCCCACCAAATCATAAAGACATGTGTTGTCTTTAGCCGCCTTCCTTTTGAAACATAAAAGTTTCCCCACTAAAACCATCCCCACTCCTTTATTCCAGCGAATAGCCAAATAGGCATTGAAGAGGTGAGCCATGGTCTGAAGCTGCCAGACACCAAAAATAGGAAGGAATTAAAACTGAAAACTACCACCACACTGCAACAACCCCACCAAAAATCCAAAATTAGAGCAAAATTTAAAAGACACAGAAAATCGACCCCAAAATGGGGGTGACGTGAATGCCACTGCATTAGGATTATTACCTAAACAGGTTACCCTTGTGTGGATAATTCATATTATTTAACTATTTATTAGTTAAATAATATTCACACATCACACATAATTCAGACATGTTAAGTTGACTTAGTGAGTCTACTAGATGTTTGTAGTTGTGTCTAGTTGTTGATAGTTGTCATCTTATCCTATAGTTGTCGCATGTCATATGATTGAGACACTTGTCACATGACTACAACATCCTACATTTCATCCTTGTCTTTATGCAAGGCATATCATGTACATTGTAACAATCTTGTAATCTCTTTTGCATACATTGATAGAAAAGAATTATTCTCTCATTTGATCTCTCTTGTTCTTTCATGAAGTCCTAGATCCTAGGTGGCTCCAATCATAGCCAACTCTAACATTGTGCACTTGCCCTATTTTACCCATCATAGATAACCAATCTAATAAATCCTCTAATCATCCCTCTATTGGTCAAATCTTTCCTTGGAATTTCTCTTTTCCATCCCCATGTTCCCACCATATGTTGAAGTTGCCAAAAATATAAAAATATTCTAAGTCTAGGAAGTTATCAATCATTTTCAAAGTGTTTCTATGTTTTATGGGTTTTCCTGAGGGTACCAGACATTTCCTCCTTGCATCCCATCTGATATCCACCTCCTGTTCCCTTCTAAAATCCTACAAACCTTGTCAAAACCTTCATTCCATTCATTTCCATTCATTATCCACTTTACAAAATCCTACTTGGCTATTGTACTTCATATTTCAAGTTTCAATATCCTATCCCCTTCCCTTTTTATGAAAACTTCATTCCTTCATTTTCCTCCTAAATTCCTTCACTTTATAGTTTGCAGAATCTCAATCAAATCCTTCAGTTTTCCTCCCATTTCCCTTTCATCTGGTCCTTCACCCTTCTTCTACTTTCCTGTAGTTGGCTTCTCGTCTTGTTTTACAAAATTTCCCTTCTAGACCAGATATGTTCACTTATTGTCCTATATCCTATCCCAACACCCTGTTCCATGGTTTTCTTCTACATTTCTTCCTTTTTCCTTTCATCCTATTGGCAAAAACTCATCCTGCACCACCTCTGGTCCCTCACCATTCTTGTGCATTCTTCCCAACCCCTCTGTGAAACTTTCCCTTCCTTTCAAATCTCATTTGGTTTTAATGTCCATTTCCCACATCTTGTTCCTCATTGCTTTTCTATGAAATTTCCCTTGCCCTAATCTTCCATTCCTTTCTCTTTGTGGAATTTCCTCCTTAGATTGCGGGATGCTTTCCCTTCACTTGACATCTCATCCTAACATCTTGTTTTGCATCCAAATCCTACATTTATCTCACACCTCTGCATCTTCCATTTTCTTCCTTACAGAAACCTAATGGACTTCTACATCTTCATCATGCCATTTCGACATCTAGTTCCATCTCCTTTCCCTACATACTTTCCTTCACGCATTTCCCTTCACTTCACATCTAGTTCCCACTCCACTTCTCATATTTGGTCTTACACAATTTTTTTCAAATCTTCCAAACTCCTACGCTACACTTTAGAACACTCCAATAACCTCCCAGATTGTCATTAATGGTCAGATTCAACCCCTACAACTTCTCAAAGGCATTTTTCACCCAAACATCATCAGTCATCTCATGGGCATGATTCCATATGCAAATTTTAAAATAGTGGATGAAGGAGGCAGGTCAGCATGAATGTAGTGGTTGGATTTTTACCTGCCACTTTCCTCCATGAGAGCTCCAGACCATTGATTTTGATCAAGAAACATTTTAAACATGGCTTGAATTCAATGGTTTAACCTACAATAGTACATCAAATTCCCACAAGTGGTCAAGGATGGAAGAAACTGAGATGATATAAATACTGGGTTGTTTTTCATTCAAATAATTGATTGTTTCTTCTCTTCCATCCACCTATAAGTGCTAAGGATCATCTAGGGTTTGAACTCTTGCCAGTCTAGTATGTTTGGAGCAACAATTTTTGTAAACTAGAGGGAGATTAATATTGTAAATGGTGTTTATAAAGGAATGTCTCCATGACTATTTGTAGATTTTCAGGGAAGACCTACAATCATAGTTGTAGGTTTGCTCTTTCCACATTTGTTGGTATGATTGTAATATGGATTTAATAAATGTCATGGTATTTTAATTCATTGCATGTCATGTAATGGTCATTTTTGAATTTCATATGGATTTCTAGAGTATGGGGATGGATTATTAAGTATGCTCAATTATTTGTTACCATATATTTCGTGTATATAAATGCATAGCTCATTATTCCTTCATGATTTCAATTCATTGTTCCTCTTGGAAAACTAAGACTCTATTACCCATTGGATAGACACTGGTCCTAGAAGTCCATGATCGATCATGATCCTTAAAATGAAAAACATCTTTCACTTATAGTTTAGGATTAGTTTAGGTTCCTAATTTGCCTACATCCATAAATCAACATTATTATTTTGCCTATCTCCAGTGAGATTGTGTCAGATAAATATTCAAAGATTTGTGCATCTAGGAGTTTGGCCCATCATTATAGTTCATTGCTTTGCAAGTACATATTTCCAATGAGCTCATGTCAAATAAATATTCAAAGGGTTGTGGTGATAAAGATGCAAGATATAAGTGTGTATGAAAAGTTAAGAGGATTCATCTTTAGTGATTTAAGTTGATTATACTTTGGGTGCACTTATATGCTTTCTTGTAATTTGTTGTTAATAAGGTCTAGTCGGTTGTTCCTGACCGCCATTAGAGCATGGCATTCAAATCCCTATTCCAATAGTTACCATATGTTAATACCTCAAGGGAATACCCCCAAGTTTTGTAGAGCCTGAAGAAGAAAAGGTTTTTCCTTAATCCTATGTGTTGGACCAAAACCATGCTTTCTTTGTTGATGTATCACTCTCCCTGCTTAAGACACCTTGCTTCCGTTGTCTTAATCTTGGTCATGGTGCTAGAGGAAAAGGCTTGTAGTTTTTGGATCCAAAAAGTTAAATAATTTAGAAGCAATCTATTTAAAATCAATTAAGTAACTAAGGTACTTTATTTCAAAGCAAATAAACTATACAATCTAATAAAAAAGTGTTAAATATAGAATATTATATTAAAACAATTTGGTAGAATGCAAAGGGGCAAGGTATAAGGACATTTAAAGAAAAAAATGAAATCATAGTACTTCAAATATGTAAGCCTAGGAAAGGTGGTTAGGGTAGTCCTAAATGTAAATAGAACACTAAAGGATTATGGTCTAATTGAGGACCAATCTAAAGAGAAGAGTTTTATCAATCAACTTAAAAGCTTGGAGAATGAATGCTAATGAAGGAGAATATAAACCTATACTTTTAATGATATAATTCAATTGTATTCATGAACATATTAAACCTTGTGTGCTTAGTCTCATGATTTGAGGTTAGGATAGGGAGTTATAAGTGGTAGTGTATACACTCAACATATTATAAATGGGACACTAATTAATATGTCCATCACCTACACTCATCGATATTATACAAAAGTGTCATGAAGGATTAAATCCACTAAAGATTATTGTTAATCTTATGCAATCAAGTGAATGTACAAGTTGAACCTTTTAGAGTAAAACTATAGTATGTCAATTTTATTCACTATGGGCTATGATTGTTTATCTTAAAATTAGATCATGAGAGTTGTTAGTGAGTTAGTTAGTTAGATTTTATACTTAAACAAAAAAAATAGCCCTAATTTTGGGGCACATGACAATTGGAATTGAAGAAGGTGGACCTAAGCAAAATAAAATTGGAATGAGGCATCAGAGATCAAAAGTAGATTATGTGTAGAAATATGACAAGTCATGGTAGAGATTGCCACTAAGTGGTGATTACAATATGAACATGGTAATGACCCAATTCTAAAGAGATGAAAGGTGTACAATAAGGATAAATACGATGTGTAACAAAAATATAGAACATTGTGGTAGACATTGTTCGGTGTAGTAGCAATTGTCCAATCATGATAATGGTTGTACTAGATCAGTGACATCCTTCAATATTTTAAATGCAAACTTCTACAACTAGTGCATATTCTTCTATTGATTCTCATTGTGCTTAAAAATTCTATATCTAATGAACATGTAAGCAAATATAAATCTCAAAACTTGTTGGGCAACTTGAAAGCCTACCGTGGCTAAGCCCCTATTTGGTATGTGTCAACATCCATGAGCAACATATAGGAAATATTGAGCCTGTGTTGGATTAGGTGTAAAAGGTACTAGTAAATAAATGCTTAAGGGAAATCCTACAAGATTTCTACCAATGTTCGCTGAATACTTTATGAATGGAGGAAATAAAGGTAGTGATGGATTACTAAGATGCTAGGGGTTTCAAGAATGGAAAGAAGTGTGAGGGTATAGGTGTGTGGATGATTGACAAAGGTAATAGAATTTGCAAAAGCTTTGGAGGAAGGTATAGGAAGTTAGAAATGAAAAGAAGAAAGCCTTGAAAGAGTTCACAAGGAGAATAGCCAAAAATAAAAAATTAAAAGTCAGAGAGGGAATTCTTAAATTACTATGTAAGAGAAAAGTATGGGATGTGATGAGGTTCAAAATAGCTTATTTCTGAATTTGGTATACATGGTAATCATTCTAAAATGGAAAAATGTCACACGAGTCAAATTTTAATCATTTGAAATTGGTTCATTATGTGCAGATGTTACTGCGATTGTGGTTGTGACTAGGTCACTACCATCTAGGTGGCCATAGATTTTTGGATAGTTTAGAAGGTTATTAGAAACAAATACTAGGAGGCTTATGTCAAATTAGAATCTTTACCATTGGTTTTAAGGAAAAGGAATTGGCTATATGCATCCTAATACGTGATAAGCATGTGGAAACTGTAAAGTCGATAATTTTTTACTCTACACAACCCCATAAGATCCCCTTTCTATAACACCTCCATATGATGGGAGCTAGTTACATTTGTGGGACCTGATTTTAACCCTATGAGAGTATAATTCTAGTCATTAACCATAGACTGCATCCACATTTCTAAGAAATTTCATTGGATGGGTCCAAGTGTACATAACCATTATGCTCCTAGAATCACATCACAACCTACTAACAAAGGGAAAAGAATACCAGATTTCAAATTGTAGAACTTTTCCCACTAAAATTTGAACATTTTTCCATTACCCCTTGCAATGTCACTATTCCCCCATTAGCTATGATGACCTCAAAACTAGAACATGGATATGTCTAACAATCTAGTTGTTTAGCTACTTCAAAGTCTAGGAAATTATGGGTATTTCTTGAATTAATGAGGATGCTTAAAGGTTTCTTTTTGAAGTGTTCCTCAACCTTCATCATCTTGGGTGTTGTCATTTCAACCAAGGCATGCATCTCAATATCTAGGGAAGGATCATTATTTAGTTCTTTCACTTGCATTTCTTCCTCAATGGAAGCAACCTCTAGTAGCTCCAATCTTTTAGAGGAAGGGGTGATTCCACATCTAGTTCTATATAATTTTTATTCTATGCATTTTATTAGCATTTAATTTGCACCTTTTAGTACAACACAAAATGAAACAGATGTTCAATAGAACCACTCTTCAAATTAGAAGGGGAAGTTCCCTATAAATAAAAATAATCCTAATTTGCACAATATGTACTTGCTATTTACAAGGTGTATAATGCTTTTTAGGTTGGCTCTCATGCTGAATAAGAATAAATGTGTCTTTGTGGATTCACCTAGAGTGAAAGGATGAGATGCTATTCAACTCAAATTAAATGATTTTGTATATAAATCTATTACATTAAAAATAATCTAACACAACTAAAGGATGCTTATGATTCTCAATTAAATGTAGAGATTAATAACTACAAGTGAAACATGATTGGATTGGAGAAACACAAACATTTCAAGCACAAAAACATTGCACACAAAGTTACAAAACTTCTTTTGGTAATAATTATAATACAAAGCTTACAATAATTATCAAATTATACTCAACATAAAACAATTAAACATCAAAACTTATAACTCATGAACAACAATTTTAACAACATGGAGGGTTGAAAATCATCATTCTCTTAAATCTAAATGCAAAATAACACTTATTTATAATGTTTAAAAGCTATTGCATGAAAATAAATAAAAAGCTAACTGCTACTTCAACTCTAGCTACTAACTCGATTGCATGCAATTCAATTTTTTTTACAAAATATCTCATCATCTAATTAGCCGATAGGCTTTTATATGTGAGCATTATAGTGATCGGAATTGTCTCACGCTGTAAAAAAAAATTCACGTCGTAAAATTTTCTAAACTCGTCGGTTGTTCCTATCGGCGTATTCCTTGAACCTCATATGGGTGCAAGTGCTAGTTCTAATACATAATCCATGCAACCTCCTATCATGTTGTAGATTGAATTGATTACAAACTATGACTTAGTGCTCACATTTCTCACATGACAAGAGATATATAGATGGATTATCTAAAAATAGCTTAACTCTAGGATAAAAATAGCAAAAGCTAAAATTAACACATTTAGAATATGCTCTTCTCTTTGAGAAACATGATGGCTAAAAATAAACTTCTAGATAGGCAATCTTGTCTAATTCTAGTGAAGCTTTTACTTTGGCAACACTCTAAAACTCCAAAACCTATTTATTTCCTAATGCCTTGAATTTGAATGCCCTTTGTTGAATCTTTTGATATCTCTATCTCAAACAATAGTTCAAAATTTGCAACCCTGAACATTTTATATTGGTAAACCGATAAATTTATTATTTATTAACCAAATTTGATAATATCATAAATTACAAACTTCTTGATTGTGATGGTAAGGTTGGAATGCAAATCTTTACAAATTAATAAAAGTCTAGATGTTGTTTATAAGTTAAAAAACCTCGTTTAAGAGAGTTTGAAAGCACACGTTTATCTTCAAAAATAGACATCAATTCTTGTAATTCTTTTAAAGATAGCTTTGAACATTTATTTCGAAGTGCTATAAAAGACTATTATTATGAAAAGAAATGTTGTAATCTTTATTTAGCTGATAGGCTTTTATATGTGAGCATTATAACGCTCGGAATTGTCTCACGCCGTAAAAAAAAATTCACACCGGAAAATTTTCTAAAGTCGTCGGTTGTTTCGATCGGCGTATTCCTTGAACCTCCTATGGGTGCAAGTGCTAGTTTATAGGAGACGAACTTTTAACTTTGAAAACGTATGATCTAACTAAAGTGGCCCCACCTCAGATTTATCTTTTAGACCTTGATCGTCTTAAACAAACTTAACCCTTTTTAAGCTTTACTCAACACATTGTTGAGTCAGTTTTCACACTGACGCACCTTTCACTACACTTTGATCTTTGCATATTAAAATTCATGTATAGAAGCACGGTCTTATTGACCAAACGCACACCTCGGTGAATGAAATGTTTGACTTCCTTTCTTAAAAAAATATCTTCTTTTATGAGGCGTGCACTTCCTAGATATTTGTGCCTCTAAAGCCTGACCTTCAATCTCTAAATCCAATGTACACCTTATCCTCCTGCACGCAGCTCACTACATTCAAGATTTTTGTTTTTATTCCTTTCGTCCACGTGCAAGCCTACTCATGCCATGATTTTGACAAAGATATCATATTGTGTCCTCATTCTTGCACGTGTCTCTAAACATTTTTTTTTCTTGAACAAATGCATCTCAAGTTCATATTAGGTGTGTTTCTAATCACCTTGTACACTTTATATATCGAAATGCTTCCTACACTAATCTTTGAGGAGAGTATTGTATAATTTTTTTTTCAATATTTTCAATTGTAAAAAGTAGAAACACGTGTAAACATAACATAAACAATATACCATAATGCAGGTGTACGTGGGAAAACATTTTTAGGAGAAAAACCCCACTCTAAAGTAGCCCAATGTATCAGTAATCTAAACAAGGTTACAATATACTTGTAGAGCAAACCTTTATAAAAGTATCACCAACATTCAATTCTAGAGGGATTTTGGCAACATTATGGTACCTACGAATTACACCATACAAGCTACAACTCCAAGCACCAATTTATAGGCGAATTACAAACCACAAACCACAAGTGGTTTACCAATATTAAATGCCAAAACCATGAGCCCAAAAGTGGCGCCCAAATTGACACAAATTCCAATGCTCTTCTTTGAAAAGGATCATTTGGCTATTATTAGAATATGCTCTTACAATTGTCATAACCTGTCATAGGAATCTCCATAAGTTGGGTGCCCAAGTTTGGCAGTTACCTTCAATAAAAAGATGCTTATGAGGTGCATCATAATGTTGGTCAAGATTCTAATGTAACTCCCTCTAAGTTTACTCTCTTATGTGTCATAGGAATCTATCATAAGATCTTTTATTTACACTCCAAAATAGGGCATTCCATTTATACTCCAAATATTCTAAATTATGACATCTTACACACCTCCAAAATATCTAACACATGGCATAAAATGTCAACATAAAGTGGGATGCCTCATTTCCCAATATGAGACCAAAATAATAAATAAAATATGAATATTAAATAAATACAAACATTGAAAATGCGAGGTTGAGACACATTTTCCCAACATTCTCCCACTTGTTGAACACCTTGCAAGAGCAACAGGGAAATTCATCAACATTGAAATCTAACTGCTAGGGGCCATAAGGCTTGTAGATTCACTCCACCATCTAAACTTATTTGTGCTCACAAGCTTTGTCAACGAATCTGCAACATTCGTCAAAGTGGTAACCTTCTCCAACTTTACCCTCACATCCTCTACTATGTCACGAACAAAATGGTAGTAGACATCAATGTGTTTTTTCCTCTCATGGAAAGTCGAGTTCTTTGCCAGGCATATGGCACTCTAATTGTCACATAAAATTATAATAACTCTTGCATCTAGCCCAACATCTAAACACAATATCTTAAGCCAAATGACCTCCTTACTATCATGATTAGCTACCATGTACTCAGCTTCTATAGTGGACAAGGCAACCATAGTCTATGGCTTACTCATCCAACTAATAGCACTACCAAACATAATGAAAAGATATCCACTAGTGGATCTTTTGTTGTCAATATTTCCAACCCAATCTGAATCCACATATCCACAACTACAAATTGAATGTCAGGCCCCTGTAGGATAACCATGATAATAAATAGAATACTCAGAAGTACCCCGCAAATATCTAAAGACCCTCTTAACTGCATCCCAATGTACCTATCCAGGATTAGCCATAAAATGACTAAGGACTCCCATTGCTTGGGTAATTTCTGATCTTGTATAGACCATAGCATCCATAAAAATCTCAATAGTACTAGCATAAGGTACTCTACTCATATCCTCCATCTCACTAGGAGAATTAGGGGCACTACTCAATTAATAAATTTGTCCCCATCATAACGGGAAGACACAATGACCTGTAAGATGACATGTCAAATCTCTCCAACACTAAGTTCACATACTTACGCTGACTTAACCAAAGTTTTATGTTAGCTCTTTCTCTTCTGATCTTCATCCCCAAGATGTACTTGGCTACCCCTAAGTCCTTCATCTTAAATTGTGTTGAAAGCTTAGACTTCAAACACAAATCATACTCTTCCAATTATTGAAAAACAACATATAATCAACATACAATGTAATAATGAGAAAATGATCATCATCCATCTTGTAATAGATGCAATGGTCTAATTTTGATCTAAGAAATCCCAAACTCAACACAAATGCATGAAAATTTTGCTACCACATCCTAGGAGATTGTTTAAAACCATACAAAAATTTCTTCAACTTACAAACCAAATGCTCTTTACCTTTTTCAATGTAGTGCTCTAGATGTGACATACAAAACTCTTCCTCCAAATCACCATGAAGGAAAGTTGTCTTCACCTCCATCTACTCAACCTCCAGATCATACGCTACAGTAATAGATAATAGAAATTGAATAGATGTCAGCTTAGCAACTAGAGATAAAATCTCACCACAATCAATTCCCTCAACCTAGGAATAACCCTTCGTAACCTATCTTTCCTTGTACTTCTCAACACTGGTATCTGAATTGTTTTTGTTCTTGAACACCCATTTGCATCCAATGGGTTTACATCCATTAGGAAAAGGTACTAGATCCCATGTGTTATTTTCTTTAATGCAGTCATCTCTTCCATGTCCACTTTTTAGGAATCTACATCATCCATACCCATAGCCTCATTTATAGTCATAGGTAATCAATGTTAGTAATCAAAGAAAAAATACATATCTAATTAGGAGTATACCTATCTAGTTGTTGTCTTTACCAAGTGGACCTCTCAAAAGTTGAGGTGGAGGATCTATCTCTTCTAAAATCTTTGAACTAGTAGAGCTTTCCACTTCTTCAAGTCCTTCATGGGCTTCAGGTTCAATTTTTTTGGGTGTAGGAGCTAGTTGAACCACATCTTTCTTTTCTTTACTTTTGGCCACAATATAATGGAAGAAGGCTTCCCTTCTCTAAAGATAACACTTCTGCTATATAAAACTCTTTCAGCTACAAGATCCTAAATCTTGTACCCTTTCACACCAATACCATAACTGATGAAAATACATTTAATAACCTTGTCCTCTAACTTTGAATTCTTCTCCCTAGGCACATGTGCATTTTCCTCACAATCAAAGAATCAAATATGTCTCAATGAGGTCTTTTTTCCTAACCACACCTCCATAGGTGTCTTCTCAACAAGAGTTGATGTAGGAGACCTATTAATTAGGTAACAAGCCATAGAAATTACTTCTACCCAGAAATTTTGTTCCAAGTCAACCCCACTAAGCATACTCATAGTCCTCTCCATCGATGGCATTTTCATCCTTTCTACAACTCCATTCTAGTAAGGAGTGCATGGAGTTGTCTTATGCCTTTCTATTTCATGATCTTTATAGAATCTGTTGAAGTTTGTAAAACAAAACTCACTACCATTATTTTTCCTCAAAATCTTATTCTTTTTACAATTCTAATTTTCCACAAGAGCTTTAAAATCTTTAAACCAACTAAATAATTAAGATTTACTTCTATGGAAATAAATCCATGTCCTCCTACTATAGTCATCAATCAAAGATACATAATAAATAGATTTTGAAATCGAAGGAACAATAATAGGACCAAAAACATTTGAATGTATCAAGTCCAATATGCCAGAAGCTTTATAAGAACTAGAATAAAAATGAACATGATTTTGTTTTCCATAAATGCAATGTTCACAAAAATTAAACTCAAGATTATAATCATTCAACCCCTCAATAATGTTTTTATTTTTCATGGTCCATAGACCCTTCTCACCTATGTGACCAAGCCTCTACTGCTATAACATTCTCTTATTTGCAAGACTTTTCATCTCCGAAGCTTGAGCAACCTTAGCTATCGAGAAAGTATGACCATTGAAAGTGGATGCAACACACCTCTTTGTTGTTGGTTCCAATAGTAAAGGTGATGGCTCTACAGATCTCTTCACCATAGTAACAGAAGAACTATTACATTGAACCGTGCATGCATCTAGCTAGAAAAGAGTACCAATACAAATACCTTTGAACAACATGATGCAAGGGCATCACTCTCCTTCTAAAATTTTGGTTTAGAGTTGTTGTTCGCATGGCGATTTCTATAGTGTTTCGGTGGTTTGTGTGTTCTTGGTGTATCTTCCTGTCACTTTGTATTCTATCTTCCTGTCGCATTTGCGTCAGGAACTTTATTTGTGGTGGAAACTGATTGAAAAATTGAATTCATTTATTAACCTTGTGTCATCTTGTAGTGTTGATGTGAATGATTGATTGCTTGGGAGAAGAGTTCTGGTTATATTAACGATGATTAGGAATTGGGAAACCATTCTGGAGCTATGCAGCGTGGTAGCCAAATATGGAGAGTTTGAAATTAGTGAGAAAAGACTCTAGAGGAGGTTGAAGATTCTTTATGGCACAATGGAGCAAAGGAAACATCAATGAATGATACAGATTCCTATCGCCACCTGAAGAGAAGAATAAAAACATTACCAGCAGTCATTTACAGGTATAGCTTCGACAGTTACTAGCATGGGTCTGTCTATATTGCAGACGATCCCTATCATGCTTGCAATGCGGAACAAGAGTCCAGCTGAGTGACAGATATTCATTCAAAGACATCTTTTAGCTGGCAAAACCATTTCTATAATCAACAGATAGAGGAGGTGGCAGGGTAGCGAACAGTCCTCAGACAGATGGAAGGAACAAATGGAAGATATAGTTCTCAGGAAGCAAGTTGATTTTGCAACAGGTGGAAAAACATATGATAGAGGATGGTTATAAAGTAAAGGCCCAAGAATAGAATCTGGGAGAACCTTGATATGGAGGTGGTCACACATAGAAGAAGGTCGAGTATAAAGAAAGAGAGGACTATGAAACAAAAAAAAGATAGAACGGCTAGAAGAAAGAGATAGAGGCCAAAAGCATATAGATAAACCGAGGCCGTAGCTAGTCAGCTCGCAGGCAAAAGATGAAGAAATGAGACTGACGTGATGGAGAAGATTCAGATCGACAGCGAGGCTAAAAGATTTAAGAGCAGTCATTTGTAATGAGTTCTTGTTTAATGCATTTGGGAAGGCCGTTTGATGTAGGCCATTAGATAGGTTATGTAGTGTTTGTTATTGTAATAGAATAGGGTTGAGTTGAGTCTATTTTCTATCTTGGATATTTCTATAAGAATCTGAATTCACTACTTTTAGTCATTGTGGGTATATCCATGCACCTGTCATTATTTTTGTATCTCTGATGATGTTGCTTACAATCTAAATGTTTAGTTCCTGTCATTTGCATTTGTATGTTGCAAGGAAGATATTCTATATTCCTGTTATTGTTTATGGATTTACTCTTGTTCGAGTTCCCGTAAATGGATTTTGTGAGTGGTGAGTAGCAAGGTAGCCATTAGAAGAGAAAGAAGTAGAGCATGTGCATGAGTTTTGTGACCTTGTGCCATCAGATTGGTATCAGAGCGCAGAAGATCACTAGCATGGTGAGAAGCATGTTTGGGGAAGGAGGTAGGAAAGAGTTGTTTGTCAGATGTATGAGAAAATTATTGTTGTGAACATGAGAAAGGGTCTATGAATTCTATCCTCCAATAGAGATAAACTGGGTAGAAGGTGTATGACTTCCTCCACTAAGAGAGAGTGGGTAGAGGGGGTTTTGAGAGATACATCTTCCAGGTCTTGTTGGGTAGAGGGTAGTTTTGGAAAGTGAGAGATTCTATTATAGCAATGACATGTGTTGTTGTGTGAACCGATCATTGAAGGAGAGGCAGTTTGTACTTGAAGCTTGAGCAGAGTTGCAGATTTGTAGCAATGTGAGGATAGGTATTAGTGTAAGGAGACCCATCACAATCCTGTTTTAGGAAAGATATTAGGATGAAGTGGAAAGCAGAAAATATCGAGAGGGATTGGAAGAGATTGCAAAAAGAATGGAAATCTTGGAAAAGATTTATTTTCCTGACAAGGTTGTGGTTACAAAAAAAGGACAAGGAGAGAAGAAGAAAATTCACATTAAAGAGAATAAGGAAAGGAGAAAAGAGAAAGTGCAGCAAGGAGCACTAGAAGAAGAGGAGAAGAAAGTGTCTATGGAAGAGGCACCTAAAGAGACATTTTGGTCTCTTGATGCATTTGTTACTAATTTGTTTGAAAGTGTGGATGCAGGTATGAAGAAGACTAAGAACAAGCCTTTGGAGGCAAAGGAAGAGAGGGCAAGAAGAGAGCCCGTAGATGAAGATGGAGATAACAGCGAAAGAGGACAATTTGCAGCAATAGATAATGGAAGATAGTTTGTCGCAGAGGTGTAATGCAAGGTACCTGGAGATGGAAAGAGGGCTAGTGTGAAAAAGAAGAAAGCCTGTGAAGAGGAAGAAGTGTCCAGACATGCGTCCAAGAATGTTTGCAAATTGGGGCAGTAGACTGTTGGAAAAGTAAAAGTTAATTTTGATGATGTTTTTGATTGTGCAAGTGGAAATGGGAATGTAAACATGCAAGTTCAAAAGGAAAAGGGTAAATTAGTAGATCATGGGTATATAATACCATCTTGGCCAAAGAAATCAATTGTGAATGTGTAGCCAAAAGGAGTGGTTTGTACTAACTTTTTAGCACCAAGGATGGAAGACATAACAGAGATTAAGAGAAAACAAGAAGATAGGCCAAATGTAGAGGTAGCAAGGCATCAACTTAAGAAGGTGAAGAACCCAACGTGGGTAGTGTAGCATGGGACAACAATAGAAGAGGTTGATAAGGAGAAGCAGACAAAGCAAGAGAAGAGGAGAGGTATAGATATTGACCAGCCCAATAAAGAGGAATGAAGGATAGAGCCCCTAGAGAAGGAAAAGGAGGATAATGCCACCAAGCATACAATGGAGTTTAAGGAAGAGCAGCATGGTAAGTGTAAGACAAAAGGTAGCCGATCTAATTTGTGTAAGGATGATGTTAAAACTTTGAATGAAATTTATGAACATTAGGAAAAGTTGTGGCTGACTGTGGATGATAAGAAAATAAGAAGAGAGAAATATAAAATGAGGAAGGAGAGCAAAGGAAGAAAGTCTAGTAACGAGTACAAGAGAGAGATAAAGAGTATGTTAGTTGAGAGAGATGGAAACCGAAGGAGGAAAGCCAAGGAAGATGTGAATAGTTAAGGAGGGGCAGCACAAAACACAGTTTAGGAAGCTGGAGTAGCAGAGAACAAGAATGAAAAAGATGAGGCAGTAGAAGGTAAAGAAGGAAAAAAGGCAAAAAATATAGAATTTGAAGTAAGGGCAACAAACAAGAGTGGTGAATTATGGTTACAGTCCTCTTTGATTAAACCAAAATTACTAGAGGGTATTGTTAATGGGACAGTGGAGAAGGATTCAATTTATAACCAAGAAGTTGGTGCAGCAATGAAGGTTGAGGTAAATAAAAATGCCTTTTATAAGAATGTGGATTTGTATTTCTTTAGAGTTTTGATTAATGAAGGATTTGAGCAAAAGTTTGTAATAATGCATGGCATTAAGGATTGTAAGAAGGAAGGAGTTATAGGTAGTTTGATACTGTACAATTAGACCTTGGAAAAATGAGTATATGAAATGATGAATGCAGATTTGTTAAGTAAGGTTAACCTGTTTGGGAAGGTAAATGTTGAGATGTTTTGTTTTAATCAAGTG
Source organism: Cunninghamia lanceolata (assembly GCA_027924645.1). Classification (NCBI taxonomy): domain Eukaryota; kingdom Viridiplantae; phylum Streptophyta; class Pinopsida; order Cupressales; family Cupressaceae; genus Cunninghamia; species Cunninghamia lanceolata. The sequence goes on from BSBN01000346.1 coordinate 1,815,044, forward strand.
GAATGGATTGATAAATGTGAGAGTGGCTTTGTAGAGGATGAACAAATGATTCGAGCAGCAAGAGACTATAAAAGCCTTATTGCAGAAATGCTGGAGCAGCAAGTAAATGAGATGAATGAATTGGATGAGATGGAATGTGTTGATTTTCCAGAACTTGGTTGTATTGTTGAATGGGTGAGAAGACTTTGGAGGAGATTGTTGTACAATGGAAATGAAATGATAAGAATAGAACAGAGCAAACAATGTTTGGAAAGCTTGATGATGATTATAGAACGATTGTGGAAGAAAAGGAAGAAGAGAACAGTAGTAGATCAGTTTGATTGTTAGCCTCATGTGCAGGAGCACATACATTTTGCTTCTTGGGGAGTCTGATGCAGGGGCATCGCTCTCCTTCTAAAATTTTGGCTTAGAGTTGTTATTTGCATGGCAATTTCTGTAGTGTTTTGGTGGTTTATGTCGTTGGTGTATCTTCCTATCGCTTTGTATTCTATCTTCCTGTCACATTTGGGTCAGGAACTTTATGTGTGGTGGAAACCGATTGCAAAATCAAATTTAGTTATTAACCCTGTGTCATCTTGTGGTGTCAATGCGAATGATTGATTGCTTGGGAGAAGAGTTCTGGTTATATTAACGACGGTTAGGAATTGGGAAACCATTCTGGAGTTATGCAACATGGCAACCAAATATGGAGAGTTTGAAATTAGTGAGAAAAGACTCTGGAGGAGGTCAAAGATTCTTTCTGGCACAATGGAGCAGAGGAAACATTAGTGAATGATGCAGATTCCTATCGCCACCTGAAGAGAAGATTAAAAACATTAGCAGCAATCATTTATAGGTATAGCTTCGACGGTTACTAGCATGGGTCTGTCTATATTGCAGACGATCCCTATCACGCTTGCAATGCGGAACAAGAGTCCAGTTGAGTGACAGATATTCATTCAAAGGCATATTTTAGCTGGAAAAACCATTTCTATAATTGACAAATAGAGGAGGTGGCAGGGCAACAAATAATCCTCAGACAGATGGAAGGAATGAATGGAAGATATAGTTCTCAGGAAGCAGGCTGATTTTGCAATAGGTGGAAAAACATATGATAGAGGATGGTTATAAAGTAAAGGCCCAAGAATAGAATCTGGGAGAACCTCGATATGGAGGTGGTTACGCATAGAAGAAGGCTGAGTATAAAGAAAGAGAGGGCTGAAAAACAGAAAAAAGATAGAACGGCCAGAAGAAAGAGATAGAGGCCGAAAGCATATAGATAAATTGAGGCTGTAGCTAGTCAGTGTGCAGGCAAAAGATGAAGAAATGAGACTGACGTGATGGAGAAGATTTAGATCGACAGCGAGGCTGAAAGCTTTAAGAGTAGTCATTTGTAATGAGTTCTTGTTTAATGCATTTGGGAAGGCCGTTTGATGTAGGCCATTAGATAGGTTTTGTAGTGTTTGTTATTGTAATAGAATAGGGTGGAGTTGAGTCTATTTTCTGTCTTGGAGATTTCTATAAGAATCCAAACTCACTACTTTTAGTCCTTGTGGGTATATCCATGCTCCTATCATTATTTTTGTATCTCTGATGATGTTGCTTACAATCTAAATGTTTAGTTCCTGTCATTTGCATTTGTATGCTACAAGGAAGATATTTTGTATTCCTGTTATTGTTTATGGATTTACTCTTGTTCGAGTTCCTGTAAATGGAATTTGTGAGTGGTGACTAGCAAGGTAGCCATTAGAAGAGCAAGAAGCAGAGCATGTGCATGGGTTTTGTGACCTTGTGTCATCACAACATAGCACATATGTTAGGAAAGGTGTCTCAACCTTGCATCCTAATGTTCCAATGTAATTTTTGGGCTATAGAGGTCTTTTTTACCCCAAAAAAGTACCAAAATCAGCTTTAACCAGCTAAAGTAGGTTATGGTGATGTGGAGTTCTCCAAGATCTTCAATTTTTAAAAAATGGGCTTAATCAGGTTCCCGGTTTGAAAGTTGTGGCCTCCAGAAGTTAGAATCCCACTTTAGGAATGTAAGAGCATATATGAAACATAAGAGATATATAAGAGGGAGTTGCACATTTTGACCAAGAACATTCACCAACCTATGACATGTCATTATGAATGTCATAATGCATCTTTGGAGAGTTGAATAAGACAAATTTGAGCACCCAAGTTAGGAGGATAACTATGACATGTTATGACAGATTCTTATGGGACTTCTCTTGGGATTTAAGTGTTAGAATTTGACTAGGGAATTTGAGCACCACTTCCGGGTGGTATTAGCTCATGATTTTGTAATTCCCCATTGGTGGTTTCATTTATTGGTTTCTCTATTTATTTGGTGCTTGTGATGGAATTTTGCATAGTGTATTTTGTAGGTATTGTTATGTTGTTAGTGTTACTCTAGATATGAGTGTTTATGTTCTCTCTTGTGAAGGATCCTTGATTGGATTGTATTGTAACCAATATTGTTGCTGATTAATACATTGGTTCAAAGTTTGGAGGTTAGGTTTTTTCCCAAAAGGGTTTTCCTAGGGCACATCATTATGTTACATTGAAAGATTTTATTGTGTTGTTTCTTCCTTGAAAATTATTCTAGATCATATTTTGTGTTCACCTCTCCTGTTATATTAGTGTAGGAAGTGTCTCTACACCCTAGCTTCCTTTAATCTGGTATCAGATCCTAATCAACTTGAGTCCTCGGTGGTAGGAGAAACATTTTTTGTACTAATCTTGATTTGAGTAGGAATGTGTGTAAAGATCTTTGTTTTAGGGAAGATGGCAAGCACATCTAGACTAGAGATGGAAAATTTTAGTTGCACTAAATTTGAGTTGCAAAAGTTCAAGATGGGGGATTTTCTCATAGAACAACATCTATGGGCTACAATATCCACATCCAAACAAGCTATAATGTCACTAGATGATTGGGTAGTTTTGGACAAAAAGGAGAGAAGCCTTGTCAAGATTTGCTTGATAGATTATGTGTTATTGAATGTATATGAAGAATCCATCACGAAAGCCCTTTGGGAAAAGTTGGGGAACCAGTATAAGGTTGAATCTCTAGTTAATAATCTTTTTCTATGAAAAATGTACATTTTGAGGATTGGTGATGGTGATTGTGTTTCTAAGTACCTAAATGAAATATACATTATTATAGCTCAATTACAATCTATGGGTGTGAATATGGAAGGGGAATATTTAGTCCTAACCCTTCTATTTTTTTTTAAATTCATGGGATAACCTAGTAATGGCTATTAGAAGCATTGTCTCAAAACTAGTGCTTGATGAGTTCATGATTACTCTTCTCTCAAATGAGACGAGGAGATAGGCTATTGAATCTACTAAGGAGGCCTTGGTTGTTCATACATGGTCTAAATAAAAAGGAAAGAAGAAGAAAGGATAGATCTAAATCTCATGGGAGATCTAAGTCTCCTAGAAAGTCCAAGGCAAAGTGTTAGAACTATGACAAGATAGGCCACTTCAAAAGAGATTGTGAGGAGAAAAAGAAAAAATATTGAATTTGATAATGATTTTGATAAATTATTTTAAGAGGATGCTAAAGATTCTTTTATCATGACCCTGGCAATTCATGCATGTGAGGATCCATAGATGATGGAATCTAGATCCTCTTTCCACATGACTTCCCATTAGGAGTGGTTTTCATATTATGAGAAATATGATGGTGGGAAGAGATACCTCAATGAAAACTCATATCTTAGCATAGTTAACCATAGAAGAGTCAAGATAAGATTCTCTAATGAGAGGATCAAAGGAATTATTGAAGTCTGGCACATCCTTGGTTTGGCACAGAACCTATTATCTATAAGTAAAACAAATGATGTGAGTGTGCAGGTAGTCTTCAACAACAAAGGTTGTAAGATGGCTTGAGGAGCTATGGTACTCGTGAAAAGGGTTCAAGTTAGTACTCTCTTTCAACTCCATGCATGAACTTGCATATAGTGTGATAGTTCTTCAATATATGTAGTGAAGAGATATGTAGAGTCTACATCTCAATCATTGGAACCTACAATGAAGAGATTAGTTGTATCCAATTTTATTGGTCATGCATTCTAGGTACTTGAGCATGCTCTTACCTTAGAGAGCACATTACCCACTGAGAAGACAATGTTATGGCACCAGCACATGAGTCGTATTGGTGAGAAATGCATATAGACCTTAAAAATTAAAAAAAATTATATAGGGGCTTACTAATTATTCTCTCAAGTTTGATTTTTTTGAGTAATGCATTTATGAAAAGAAAATTTGTGTTGTTGTATATGCTGCTGAAATGGAAAATAAATGAGTAATTTTTGTTAATATGTCTACAACAACATAAATACAATCCTTACCCTACACCTTCAATAACCCTGTGATGAAATCCTTTGAGATGCATTCCCATTTCTACTTGGGAATAGGTAGGGGTTGCAACAAACTAGCTGGATATGTATGCTCATTTTTGTTCTTCTAGCATGTGGGACACTCATGAACATACTTAAGGACCTCATTCTTTAGTCCTTTCCAAGTAAACCTCTCCCAGATCTAATTGTATGTCTTAAAGAAACCTGAGTGACCAGCCATAGGTGCATCATGGAAGGTTCAAAACCTTCACCTTAATCTTAGAATTGGGCACTATATAAATTCTTTCTTTGTAAATAATCAGCTCATTAATTACCATATACCTATCATCTTGTATAGTACCCTCAATGATTCTTGTATCCCAAGGGTCCTTAGCATACTCTGGTAAAATCATCTCTCTCCAATCGGTTGTAATCTCTACTAGAGAACACAAATGAGGTCTCCTGGATGAAGCATCAACAATAATATTATTCTTTCCTTTGACATAAACAATGTCAAAGTCATACGCCTGAAGCCTGCTTACCCATTTTTTTTGTTTGTCATTAAGATCCTTTTGATTTAGGAAATACTTGAGACTATTGTGGTCAGTCTTAACAATGAACTTACCTCCCACAAGATAGGGTCTGAATTTGGCCAAAGCATGCATAATGTCCAACATCTCCTTGTCATATATAGAATAGCTCCTCTCAAAACCTCTTAGCTTCCTGCTCTCAAAAGAAATCAGATGTTTATCATGCATCAAGACAACGCATATTCTCTCTCCTGAAGCATCACACTCTAACTCAAACAGTTTGGAGAAATCAAGAATGACTAAAACTGGGAAAGTAATCATTACCTGTTTGAAATGATCAAAGCATTATTGTGCTACATCAGACCAAACAAAAGCCCCCTTCTTGGTCAAATATGTAAGTGGGGAAGTCACCTATGAAAATTCCTTAACAAATATCCTGTAGAACCCACAAAGGCCAAAGAATCCCTTAAGCTATGAGAGATTCATGGGTGGAGGCCAATCTATAATTACTTTGATCTAATTAGGATCTACTCTAACACCCTTAGGGCTAATGATGTGGCCAAGGTAGAGAAGTTCTATCATACCAAATTCACACTTAGTCTCCTTGGCATACAATGATTCCCTCTCTAGGATTCTCAACAGCTCATCAAGGTGCCTCATGTGCTCCTCCCATGTCTTGCTAAAAATTAAGATATCATCAAAGAATATAAGAACAAACTTCCTAACCTAATTACGAAATACCTTGTTCATACAAGACTGGAAAGTGGCAAAAGCATTGATTAAGCCAAAAGGCATAACCAGGAGCTCAAAGTGTCCAAAATGACACCTAAAATTTGTCTTCTCTGCATCCTCCTCTCGAACCTAAATCTGATGGTAGACTGATCTCAAATCAATTTTGGAGAAGTAACAAGCACCATGCAACTCATCGATAAGCTTGTCAATCCGTGGGATGGGGTACCTATTCTTAATTGTCTTATTGTTTAGTACCTTGTAATCAATGCACATACGCATTGTCCCATCCTTCTTCTTAACCAATACCACTGAAGAAGCAAAGGGACTCTTGCTTGGCCTTATGTGTCCCATATCAAGCAACTCCTTAATAGCTTTTTCAATCTCATCCTTATACCTCTTCATATGTTTGTATGGTGTGGTAATCATGGGTTTGGTACCCTCCTCAAGCTCTATGACATGCTCAATACCTCTCTCATGAAGTCTCCCAGGAGGTATGCTATTGAACACTTTGTTGTTCTTAGACATCAAAGCCTGGATGTCTGGATGGTAACTATTCTTTTGCTGCTCCATAATGGTAGGCATTATGATGTACTTTGTTGCCCACTCTACCTGATCATGTTGAATTAGTCTCTCCATCCTCTTGAAAGAGACTACCTTGGGTCCACCATCTAACATGTCCCTGAGCATTATCTTCTTACCATCCACCTCAAATCTCATCTCCATATTACATAGATTCATGTAGAACTCTCCAATGAATCGTAACCAATGCATACCAAGTACCACATCTATTTCCCCTGTGCTCACCACATAGAAATCATCTTTTACCTCATAGTCACCCAAATGTATGCTCAAATTAAGAATCTTACGTGTGCAAGTAAGCATAAATCTATCTGCAACCATTACCTTGAACCCATCAAATTTTTCTGTTTTGATTCTTCTCCGAGAAACAACTCCCTCATTGATGAAATTGTGAGTAGCATCTATATCAATGAGAGTGACTATCTGCTGTCCACAAAGCACTCCCCAAAATTTGAAAAATCCAAGACTTTGAAAGGTAGAAATTTGTGTAAGTGTACCCTCACATCCTTGTTCCTTTTCAACTTCTTCGGATGAACTTTATTCTTCACTTCCTTCTAAATCAAATTGCTGGTCTGATTTTTTAGTAGCTGATTCATCAACTAAAAAGTACTCAATCTGCTTAGATTTTGCTTTGACAACACACTTATGTGTTGGGTCCCATGGCTCTCTACAAGTGAAGCATAATTTCTTCCTTCTAAGTTTATTGAGTTGATCATTCAACCTAGTTGACTCCTTTTTGGGATGAGCTAAATCCATTTGGAAACATCTCTTGTCTTTGTCCCTTTTGTGTTGGAATCCCTTTGACTGAAATTTATTTCTAGAAGTGGAAGATTCCATATCTCTAGCTCTCTTGATTGCTTCTTGTAGTGTGGGTGGATTAAGAGCCTTAACCCATCCTCTTAAGGGTTCGGACAACCCATCAATAAATAACACAATTAATCTTCTCTTCAAAATATCCATAACCATCACTGATAATTTTTGAAAATTAGTAATGTAGGTGTCCACAAAACTCCATTGTTTCAGCTGTGTTAGTTCCTTAAAATGCAATTTGAGATCTTTCTTTTCGAATCTATGAATCAATCTCTCCATGAAATCAACATAAGAATCAATTTGATCATGGCCCAAAGTAATCAAGCCATGGTGCCACCATTCATGAGCACTTTCTTCCAAATGTAGATTCATTTGTAATGGCATCCTCTTCAGGCATAAGATTGAGTTTGAAATAGGAATCAAGTTTTTGCAACCAAGCCCTAGTTGAAGTCTTACCTGATCCATCAAAATATGGGATTGACAACTTACCCACCTTCTTCTACAAATCATGATTCTATGGTCTCGCACCTCCACCACTACGGGGTATATTCCAGTCCCTGAGAGCCAAGTAATCCAGAAATGACATTTCAGCCTGAAATTCCTCCCCTAATGCCAAACAATATGCCAATATTTCCATGATAATCTATGAGCTTCTAGTTCATTACCTTCTGGAGGGTTGTTTCTTGGAGGAAATATTAGCATAAGAGGTCTAGTGTTAGCTGACCCAGTGATAGTCCGCCAATGAGCAACCCTATTATTGTTGAATTATCCCCATTTGTACCATTACTACCATTGTTTCCAACATTTCCATTGTTACCATTATTATTTTACATCAACTAAGCCAACAATTGAGTTATTTGCTACTGTGATTGGACCATCTATTGTAATTGTTGCCATATTTTGCCTTTCGGCTAAATAGCCCAAAGTTTCCCCTAAAGCATGCATTCCATCCATCAAAGAGATCCAATATGTGACACTTTAAATGAAAGGAATTTAATCCCAGAAATTTCTAAGTGCAAGGAAGAAGCCCACAAAATGGCCAAGTCCAAAAAATTATAAGTGTTTTCCTTATGTTTTGCCTTTTTCAGAGTTTCAGAGTGTTGAGTTTCTATCTTTTGTCATGACATTCTTATAGGCTCCAAACTCTACCTTGCTAGTCTATAATTCACCTGTATTTTCGGCATTGGGGGTTAGGAGTCCGGCCTTCCTTCTTTTCTCCATGCAGGTAGCAGGCAGAGGCCCCAATGATTGAAGTCTGATGAAGCTTCATTTCCTTCTAAGTTTTGCAGGCATTGGAGGCTAGAGTGATGGCCTTTCACCTTCTTTCAAGCAGGCGAAAGGGTGAAGGTCCAAGGGCCGAAGTCCGTCGATAATAGTTTCTCTATGTTTCAGGCATCAGAGATCAGAGGTTTCTCTTTCTTCTTTTCCAGGCAACAGGCAATGGGAAGACAGAAGGCCCGACAACCGAAGTTAGTCGATTCCAAAAGTTCTAAGTGTTGTGGGGTGTCAGAGGCTAGGGTTGCACCCTTTTTTCTTCCCATTCAGCAAGTGGTAGATGGAAAGCCCACTCATTAATGTCCATTGAACCTCTAAACCATCTAAATCTTTCAAGCAAGCGGCAAGCAGAGGTTTTCTTCTCCCTCTTTTCTATTAGAAGGCAGAAGGTTGAAGGTATAATGCCTGATCCCCAACAAATTTCATATTTTCTTCTAAGTATTACAGGATTAGGGGTTGAGCAGTTCTCTTTTCAAAATGCAAGATGAATGGTGGAGGCCTAATCTCTGAAAGCTTGATTGATCGAGGCCTGGTAGTTTTGCTTTCCTTGGCCCTTACACTCTCAAAACATGGCTAAAATGTTCAAGGATCTTCCTAGCCACCGTTGTTTTCTTCTTCACTAGATTTTTAGGGTCGGGTGGGCACATAGCAAGGACATGAAGATGAAGTTATGTCAAAGAAGTTGTCTGAGTTGGAAAAGCAGTTGTTTTTATCATGCATTGAGTTGAAATATCATGCAACTAGTTAAAGTAGATAGCAAGGAATAAAACAAGGAGATAAGTTTGATTCCAGCTGCCAGTTTCTCATGTAGCTTTAAATCATAAAAATCAAGACCATGTAGAGTGTTGTGGTCATACAGAAAGAAAATTCCTATTTTCTTGTACTCGTTGTCTTTAAAAGGACATAATGCACTCAGAAGGGGGTTGGATGATTTTTTAGAGTAGGTTCTTTCTTTCTTTGCTTAAGTGTTGTAGCCAAAACATAGGCTCTTCCTGAACCAAGAATTTTATTGTAACTCAGAGCAGAGGAAATTTTCCCAATCACATTTGTTTTACATGTTTTCAGATCTATAGAGATTGTTTCCAGTACCTTTAAATTCAATAAAGGAGTTCTTTCATCTTTTCATGACTATCTTGTTGTGTAGATGATAGAATAGTTGATGTTTTCTGGTGCAATATTGTTATCCCTGAGATCTTGTCCTATTCCTCACATACTTTGAGATAGAGAAGTCATATGAATGTGCAGGTCATGGTTTGTTTGATGAGTAAGGATATAATTTAGTTGTGAAAGTATCATTTGTTCCTTCTAAAATACTTCCCAAGCAAGAGTCTTCTTTCCATGAAATACTTATGCTCTGAAATATGTTAGAACTTTGAATTGTGTGAGTCTAAGCTCATTTATTGAATGTATTGTGTACATGCAGCAATACTATTGGTCCCTTGCAATTTGGTGCATCACCTCCTTAACTTTTAGGTTTTGTTTATGTTATCCCCTTCCATTTTCTCAGCAAGAAACAATAGAAAAGAGCAGTTTAGGTGAGGTACCAAGGGAACCAACCCTCTCTGGAGGTTCATCTTCATTATAAGTAACGCACAGCTTGAGGATGATCCCATGTTTCACAAAGTAGATGAGTTCAAAATTCAGTAAGGGTGCATACTTTTGTGACAATAGTTTTTGGCACACCTAGTGGGACAAATTAGACATTACAGTCCGTAATTTCTCTATTCATTGTTAATATTTGGTGTGTATATCAATAATATCAGCCTTTGGAGGCAATATTTCACATACATGTTGACTCTACACTTTGTTTTGAAGCAGATCTAGTGCAAACAACACATGAGAAGAGTGCAAACGAGAGAAAGTGCAACTCCTTTCGAGTAATTACAGTTGTCACCACCTCGAAGGAGAGGAAGGACAGTAAGGAAAAGTCCTAGACCAACTGTAAGGACACATTCTACACCTCCAAATCATAGACCTACAAATTTCATTTTCTACAAAAGGAGAAATCATGTATCAAGTTCTCAAGCATTAGCAAATCCTATGGCAAGACAGTTTGTTTTTGCACCATTCAATGGGGGCAAACCTTGCAAATCATGATGATATACATGTGGAATCCCTTAGAGGCTTGTCTTTCTTCATAGGAGAAGACCAAACTACACCTATTGAGCACATTAGAGATGTAGCCACACTATGTGCAGTCTATAATATCACCACCAAAAATGTGGCAATCAGACTTTTGGCTACCTCATTGAAGGGAAAGGCACTACAATGGTTCAAGGGTTTGGCTATCAATTCAATCACAACATGGGACCAATTGGGAGATTCCTTACACAAGTAATTTGAAGATAAATCAGATCACTTATCCTTGGTAGAGCAGTTGACTACCATCAAAAGAGCTCCACAGAAGCACATGACGAACTTCAATTTCTATTTCCAGAGGACTTGGAATAGAATCCCACAAACAGTAAGGCCTTCATCCTAGAATGCTTTTCTATAGTTTCTTAAGGACCTTAACAGTGATATATCTATGATGATTCAATCTATGGGGGGAACTACACTCCCAAATGCCTATGACATTGCCATCAGAGCAGAAAAAAGCCTTATATAGGCTGGTAAAATAGCTCCAAGGCCCCCAATGCCTATTTTTTCTAAGGTACAATCACATGTACCCTTGCAAATACCTCCTATAGCTACTATACCTATTGTACCATTATTGAACTATCAAACATTTACCCAAGAAAAAGCTCCCCTAGTTCAATCTCATGAATTCAACGAGATAAAAGGCCTATTGCAAACCTTTGGTAACGAATTGGTAAACATCAAGAAGTAGCAAAGCCAAAGTTTCAGAGCTTACCAAGCTCCTTATCATGCCCCACGTCAGCCTAATAGGCTTCCCTACCAAGTTGATCCTCAAGGTCAAAGGAGGAATTTCAATGCTAGGCCATATCAGCCCTACAATTAGAATGTTGCAAACACTTCTAGAGAGCTTATACCAGTACAAAATAATATGGTACAATACTATGAATGGTGTTTTCCATGTAACCAGCCTCACAATCAAGCCACATGTTCCAATGGAATGCTAAATCAAGCCTTCATAGTACAAAATAACACTGTTGTTCAACAAGATGCAACACCAGAAACTCAAGAACAAAAAGGTTCTCATCCTGAGCATGGTCATCTTGATGTCACCCTCCTAAATTAGAAAGGAGAATATTTTTGTGGAGTAAATCATCTACATGGGCAAAATCAATTATCTCACTCTATAGCAAATAATACAAGGGTCAAAAAGAGGGCTATTGACATAGGACAACAAGTTGATAAAGGGCAGAATCAGGTTTCTATGAGCCACCAAGGCACTATTGGCCCATCATCTTCTCAAAATGTTCAAATTATTCCAAGAGCTCAAGTTGTGGCACACAAAGATCAGCCTAGAAGCCAACCAAAACCATTGTAAACACAAGGAGATGTTGTTCGAAAAGGACACAAATAGGCTAGTACAATCCCATTTAGTATTTTGGAGCATATAAAAAAGGCAAATGTCAGTATGTCGATGTGGGACTCCTTATCTTTTCTTGGTCAAAGAGATTTGTTACAAAAGGCTTTGTCTAATTTCACCTTGTCAAATGAACCTTCTAAAGATCAACCTATGGTTGTACTTGTTGATACTCCCCAAACCAAAGATGTCAAACCACCTCCATTTTATGTGTCTCTGATAATTGTCCTGCACCTTGTCCATAATTGTATGATTAACTCTGGGGCAAGCAACTCTTTCATGCCAAAACAGGTAGTAGATAAGCTTGGGCTATCCTATGAACCTCTTGCCAAAGGAGTAGTATAGTTGGATGGGACAATCGTAAACATAGTTGGGATTATTAAAGACTTGAGCCTCACCTTGCATGCTTGTCTAAACTTCTCCATACCTCAAGACATCTATATCATAGATCTACCACCATATTTTGCCATATGCCTTTCTAGAGACTTCACTGCAAAGTTGGGGGGTTATCGATCTTCTGATTGATCACATATGTTTTTTAGAACAAGGTATGACACTAAGGTGACTGTGAAATAAAAACCTGTAGCAAAAGACCATATAGAGCCATACGTTCCTAATGCCATTAATGAAAATCTTACAATTCATGAGCAGGAGGAACAACCTATTGTTCAAAAGCCTAGCAATCCCATCGAAAACATATCTAACTTGTTTTTGGATGAGTGGGGAGCTAAGAATTATGAGGTTGATCCATTCAAACACATTGAAGAAGTAGGATCGGGTATTTATATGATCTATGAACAAGACATTGTTGTCCCTAATCTTGTAAAAGATGAAAGACAACAGTGTGAGTAGTAGTCTAATGAACTTTGGCAGTTGTATTTTGATTGGTCAAGGAGTAAAAATGGTGTTCATGGAGGGGCAATTCTTGTGTCTCCTAAAGGTGAGAAATACTATTCAACTTTCATATTTTCTTTTAGTTGCACTAACAATACAGCAGAGTATGAAGCACTTATTCATGGCTTAGAATGGGCAAGAAAGAGGAAAATCAGGTGTTTGCGGGTATTTGGGGATAGTGAACTCATTGTAAATCAAGTGAGAGGTATAAATTGTTGGCAAGAGACACTGCTAGGACTCATTAGTGTTGTCATTGATGGCAACAAAATCTATTCCACACATCCGCAGTACATAATATGCCTATACCAGAAGTCAGATTGAAGATTGTTTTGGTCTGGTGGACAAGAATAGAGTATGTAACGTGGTCTGACAATCAGGTCTAGATCTCTCAGATGATGTAACTCAGTAAGTTGTGGACTTGGACAAGTCAAGAGGGGTATCATTACTATTGTATTTCAGAGATTTAGCCTCTGGTGATAAAGCATGAAAAAGATATGAGCATCTAAGTGTTGGGTTCCAGTCAGGCAGAGTAGACAGAGGAAGAACTGACCGACAAAGTTTCAGACTTCAATCCGGATGTGTAAAAGGTGTTGATCAAGCAATCTGTGGGATTATACATTATTGGCTGACAAGATTAATGACTTCTATGCCTAAGTTTTTGATGCGCATCACTAATCAAGCATGGATTCAATCAACAGATCAACACTTGTAAATATCTCAAGTATTCTTGTTGCCAACTAAGAAGTTAAAGGAAATCCTTAATGTGGATATATATATCTGACAGATTCAAGCTTGTGAGTATGTGTAATCAATATATCAAGATAGAAGGTGCGAAGAAAAGTAGGGATAAGTGTGTGAACATCAATTCAAGTCTAAAATGTGACAGAATAGCAACACTGAGCAGAGGAGAATGAAGTGTGTCAGATCAGTATATTGTGCCTAATCGGAACTGAACTCTTGCATATGTAGATGCTTCTCATCAGTTCAAATACTTGAATATCTTCTGTAAGTTCTATAGAAAGTGTGTCTCTTGTAGGTAGTGTGCCTCTTGTGAGCAGTGTGCTCAGGCAATGAGCCCTAATTGGCAAGTGCCATTTTGTACTCCTTTATTCTTTTAACAAAGAATACAATCTTGGGTTAGTCACCCTGTGGTTTTTCCCTTAACAGGGTTTCCACGTAAAAATCCTTGTGTTATGTGTGTTAATTTTATTTCTATTCTTATGGTTACATGTATTTTCATGTTTTCATATATCACTGAATATTGAGATAACAAAAGAAAAGAAAAATAAGGATATTTTAAGATAACTGATTCACCCCCCTCTTGGTTATCTGTCTTGTTTCCAACAATTGGTATCAGAGCCAAGTTCCTTTGAAAGGTCTAACAGCTTGAGGAAGATCTGGGAATCTCAATGGATGAATATGGTATGAAAGAACAACTACAGTCTACCTTAGATGATCTTGAACAATCCCATTCTAAAGTCAATACTTTGAGAAAAAGACTTAAGGAGGCTAATGATTTCATCAATGAACTGAAAGAAAAACTCAGTATCTCCATGAAAAGGAGAAAAGAACTTCTTCAGAAATTGGCAGAACAAAATGAAACCAATAATACTGATGAGGATCTGAATGAGAAAACTAAGCTATGTGAGAAGTTGTCAAAAGAAGTCATTATGATAAGACATGAAATGGAATCAGGGGTTATGAAATTCACCCAAGAAATTGAACAAAAGAGAAAGACAGAAGATAACCTAAAACAATCCCTCAAGGAGAAAACAGAGGACTGCCACAAAATGGACAGAATAATCAGACATCTTGAATCCGAAATTGAAGAAGCCAGATACAATAAAGAACAACTTGAAAGCTAGATTGACACTCTTAAACAAGATCTTCAATCTGCAAATGAATACAAAGAAAAATTCAAGATAAGCTTAGCCCAACTTGAAGTTCTTCTGGAAAGCCAAAAGAGGGTAGATGATAAGTGTGGCTTGGGATATGAGAAAGGTGAAAGCTCTGGATCTGGTCAAAAGAACTTTGGATCAAGAAGTCAAAGAAACAGGCCTAGAAGACCTCCGGTATGACAACCAAATGCCCAAAGATATCCATCCTTCTGTTAGGTCTCAAAAATGTAGGTTACAAATCCTAAGAGGATGCCAAACTCTATGGTCAGATTGGCAACATTTTTGAACTAACGCAATGGAGTCTAACCTTTAGGGTTTGATGACTCCCTACACTTTAGGCACTGCTATACCTAGGTGGGTGAACCTTGAAAATTAAAGCAGATCAAGTATAAGTGTTTTGACTAAGTTAATGGATCTACCTATAGTGGCAAATGGTATAGAATAGATGAACACTTGCTAACTAATTCTATATCTAATACCCGATGGATGATTGGTATAAATTGTATAAGCAATATCAAGGTAAATCTTAAATGATGAATTGAAATAAGACCAGTGCCTTGTTGGGTAAATAGAGTCAAATGGAAGACAAAGACCAATGGCTTATAGTGGGCAATAACTCTAACTGTTTGGCACAATACTTTAGCTTATAACTTGTATAAACATGCAGGGAAATGACTGATAGACTCTCCTTAATAATCCAATAGATAAAATCAGATTTCTTGTTATTCACCAGAAGGAAATTTAATCCTTTCTTGAAGGAACCAATTGAATGAAATGTGCAAGAATAACAAAGAATATCAACTTAGAGACATAATGACAATCCTAATTATATGATTCTTCTTAATGATCCAAACTAACACTTCCAGGTTATTGTGACTGATCAAAAGGATTTTAATTCCTCTAATGGAAACCAATTAATCCAATCACACAAATATAGCAAATGTGCATTGACAAATTAAATATATACTTGATATATTAATTTGAATAACAAGGAAATACTAAACTGGAGACAACCATATAATTGAATAATCTTAACAAACAATTGATGCCAAAATAAGACCACAAAATCAGAGAACTTCAATTTACTTCTTCAATATAATGCTTGCAACATGGTCTTTTAAAATATTGTAAATTTCATGTATTATATCCTACTGCTGATGATAATTTAGCATCATATGTTCAACTTATATAGAAATACTTATGAAGAGACATAACTCTTCAAAATGTCTTTTGGGAATCAACATGATTAACATAACAACAATAAAAATAATGATGCTTAATCTCTATTCAACCACAGGTATAGCTGAGCAATGTGATCCAAGTACTCCTGGCTGCGCTATGTATCAGTAAATTCAATAGCATTTCTTGTGATCACATCCATCGTTACAATCTTCTCCAGATGCATGCAGGCTTCCCCAGATGCAGAGTCCTTGTCCTTGAGAGCTCCTAAGGCTTCATGCAATATCATTTGAAAGTCTTCACTCCATTCATCTTTGCTCTTTAGTTCTTTATCATTCCTCAATAACATGGGTACTCCTTCTTTTGAAGCCTTAACACATTCTTTGGCATCATTCTTAAGCTGGTCATAATATTTCTGGTGCCGCTCAATCAAGTCTTTTGCACTGGAAATACCTGTAGTGTCAAAAACATCTTTACTCTGTGTCTCATGGATTTTCTCCTCCAGCCTGTTGTGGAGCCTCTCATGTTCTTGGATCACTTTATAATTTTTAGAATAAATATCCCAAAATTGGTTCATCCAATGCATGTTGACATGCCTATTCTGGAGCACTATTGCAAGTGTGTCAATCTGGATTTGAGCTATCTGATCAATAGATGGTGATTGGGCACTTTGTGAGCTTTCTCCCTGAGTTAATCTTTTCACTGTCCCTCCAAAGGTGTTCTTAACAACGTCTTTTAAATAATAATTTTCCTTTGTTAATCTCTGATAACTTAGTTTATATGCATCTCATTCTTTGATCAGCATCTGAGCTTGTGCTCTATTCAACTTTGAAATGTTAATGCCAATGTCTGCAGTGATAAAAGGGTCAGTTTCCCCTGCCTTCAAAGTCATGACATACCCAAAAGCCTTTTCAATGTCTATAATGGCTGTCTTCTTATGGGGTGGGTACAAGGCCGATATCACTAGTGAATTATCATCGTTATATTTGGTGCCCATATACACTTCTGTGACACCCTCAAGAGTGAGCTTATATTTGTCATCTGTGTTATGCAGAAAACTATCAAACACCAAAGCAAAATTCAAATCAAGACCAGGGAATATCATAACGCCTGCTTCTCTAAGCAGCTATCTACCTCTACTAGGAGTCATAGCTTGCAATTCACTATCCACAGTTGTTTTTAACATATCAACTAATTGTCTTTCATTGTCAGCTATGACATTATCAACTGATTCCCTGATCTCTTTACCCTTACATTTATAAAAAAATGATTTAAATTCTTTAGAATGAATAAATTGATCACCAGAAATAAAAGAATCATATGCTACTTGTCTTGGATCCTCATCAACAGACCCCTCCTCATCATGTTCTATACCAAGAGACTGATAGTGTTGCATTTTTCATTTGGACATTCTGGTTGTCTGTTGATGTGGCTCTTCTTCTTCTGCAGGTCCCTCATCTCCAGAGGACAACAACTCTATCTCTGCAAGCTCCTTCCTTTTCTCATCTAATTCCCTATTATATTTCTCAACCACTAATTCAACTTCAATTTCTTCCATATTCTTGATTATGTCATAATGTGGATATGGGACATGTGTATATCCACTGAGGTTTTGTTTTCTCCTAGCAAGATCAATGAATCCCTCAAGATCAAATCCTTTTCTTGCTTCTGTACATCTCATGTTATAATGCATTAATTTATCCATAATGAGACCATAACCCTCTTTTGGCAATACAGTAAAATCTCCAAAGCACAGAGTACTGGGCATGAAGGATTGCTTGTCATAGGAGCTCAAATGCATCACATTAGAGTAGTTCATTTGCCTGATTATCTCTAAGTAGGCAATTCTGTCAAGAACTGTCTTGGGCAATATACACGAGGTGTCTTCAAAACCATAAACTCTGACCATGGTAGCATCCTCAAAACAATACCAGTCTCCCCAGTTGTGGGTAACAGTAGGAGGACCACCAAAATCTTTAGGTCTGAGAAACCTCTTTATTTCATTTGATAGTGAATATTCACAAGGATGACTAAAATATCTATACAATACTTTTACACAATATTCTTCAAAATGAATATAACTTGAATGGGCATACCTGTTGTCCCATCTCCTCATCCACATTTGTATGTGTGACTTTTGTCCCCTTTGGTCTGTCTAAACAACTTTGAAGTCTCTTGGCCATAATGCTATTTCCTGGCCATAATAAAGCACCATGTGCATGAGGAGTGAGTAATGTTCAAAAGAGACCGATGGGGCATTGTTCTTGATTGCAGTCAAACTAGAATCAATCCTTCCAAAAACATAGGCAACATAGTCAAACTGCCTGGCATTGTGACACTGGATGTCTGTGGCTATCACCATCAAAGGAATTGTCATAACATCAGGGACCTATGACCCTAGGACTTGGCCCACAGAGTAGTATGTGTATTGTATGTATGGTTCAAATAATGACACATGGAATGGAGGTCCATCATTCTCATTGAGAGGCACTGCTTCCCCTTCCAACTTAGGCCTGTGTATAGGTAATCTCCACCCATTATAAGTGGTATCCATTCTCTAGTATTCTTTGTCCAAATCTTCATAGACTATAGGAATAGTGCACAAGTCATCCAAATCAAACACTTCACAAATAGCATTTTTTGATAAATGTACAACTGGCTCTCCTTGCGAATTGCATATGGCTTTGAGGCTAGGGTTGTAATGTTTAGCTAGGAGCCTAAGAAGTTCTACATTCACAAATACATCAGGAATGACCAAATTTCCCAAATTCAAGTGCCATGGATTAGACACTGGGACATTGATGAATCTCCTATTGTAATGGAATTTGAAAATCTCATAGCCTCTTATTGGTGTCCAGGTGTTTCCAAGATATTTACATTTGTCTTCTAATTTCTCTACTTCTGCCCTAAGTTGTGCAGACCTTTGGGCTTTGGGAGTTGATCCAGGCAATTGATCAATTAAGTCTTGATTCAATTTCCTGTCCTTTATTTTCTCATCAGGGCTTTTGTCAATTTTTTGTTTCTTCTGTTTACTAGTCTCACTCTGTTGTTTTCTGCCCTTTCCTTTCACTGGAGTCTCCATTACAATTACGGATGGAAAATTCAAAATGTAGTTTATCACACAAAGGCTTTTGAGTATGTACCTGTTATGTGATTATTGGACTCCTCTATCTTTCCTCCGAGTTCTTGTTTATACGCTCCTCTCAGACAATTCGTTCAAATCTAATTGCAATGATTTTGAATGGATCTTCAAAGGATCTCTTCCTTGTCTGCAATTAATTGTTCCAGTGTATTAATTTTCATGATCGTTGTGAGATGTCACATCTTCATAACTCCCTTCATAGGTATGATTTTTTTAATGTCAAGGTGATTTAATATCTTCTTATGGTGTGAACATTTGCATGTGGATCAATCACTGTGACCCTTCATCTATCTCCTCGATGTCATCTTTTATAAAGACATATATAAGTTTGCATCAGCAAGATATTTTCGAGGTCTACCCGATATATAAATGGGCATGGCTATCATTGGCCTGACTTACTTTATTGCCGTGGGAAGAACACTTTACTTCGATATCTTAAGTGTCTCCGATATGAATGTCAGTGAGAGTCTTATCAATGAGTGTGGTCATTGTTATCGTTGGGATAAGATATGACATCAGACTGACTTATTTCCAACTATCTGATCATGATCGTTTCCTCGATATTTTCCTTTACATTCTTCATCGGAGTGATCTTCACAACATGTCACCGACATCACTGTGAGTATTGTTTCAGCAAGACTTGCAAGCTTTGTTCCGACTTGTTCACTTTCACCAATGGTTTTTATCCTTCCTAGACATCGGTGTGACCTAAGCTGAAATAATGTCACTTTATTGCTGAGAAATTGCGAAGTCGGAGATACTTTAACTTCTCGCCCCGATGTGCATCTCTCCCTGATGATCATTAGTTTCACCGGTTCCATGGGTAGCTCGGCAAGAGTCATACCGAATTCCTTCATCGGTGTGATCTATATTATCGGGGAGGGTTTTGGAGTATTCCCCGATAGTGTTTTCTTATGCCTATAGTTTTTATTACTAATCAACTCAGCGTGACTACAAATTCTCTCCCCAATGAAAGGTCATCGGTGTTACTTTTTTCATCGGTGGTTCCTGAAATCTTCTCCCCGATCATTATTTTCATGCCGATACTCATTTCAGCCTGTTTCTCATAGAGCATGGATCAGTAAAACAAAAGTGAGGTCTTGTTGAAATTAAGGAACTGAGGCCCCTTATTATATATGGTGTGATGGGTGAGACAAATGTTCGTGGTAAAGATTATGTGATCTTATAGAATTTATCCACTGCTATGATGATTTTGGGCACATGATCTCCTGATCTGTTTGGACATGGAGTGGGTAGGAATATAGGAAAATTTTGAAATTTTCCTGTCCCAACAGTGGCTCTGTCTGGGATGTATACCCCTTGTGGGTATAACAAGGATTCAGATCTCTTAGGGGAGTAGACCATATATTTTATTTATTGGGGATGACAGCTTCAAAGAATTGTATGAATGAAATGAGAATGGGAGATGGAAATGATAATGATGGGGAATGGGGATGATCCTTTACTACTGTACATGGAAAAGTTTTTTGTTATCTTTGAGAGATTCATAGGAATGTCCATGTACTGGCAAATCCTAATCTCTCTTGATTGCCCTAGACTACTGTGCATGGAATAAAAGTATTTCTAGAATTATTTAAGGGTTGTCCATGCACTGGCAACACTTAGTTCTCTTTGTGCATGATTTTGATATCTTATGAAAAGAAAGGTTTGAGAAATTGCCCATGCACAGGCAATTCCTATTCTTCTCCAGCCATATTTTGCAAATAGTAAGAATCGTCACCTCCTTTTCTAGTTACAACAAAAGGACCTAACCACAAAGCTTCAAACTTTCCATGCTTTCCTTTCTCCTGGCACCTAGCATTCCACATTAATACTAAGTCATTCATCTCAAATTTCCTATCTTTGGCCTTTTTGTCAAAAAGGTATTTCACTTGTGATTGCAACTTGATATTCTGCCTTTGAGCCAATCTCCTTGTCTCATCAAGTTCTGCAAGATGTTCTAATCTTTCCTCCATTAGTTCAAGGATGTTTAAATCCTCTTGAAGAACAAATTTGTACACTGGTAAAAGATTTTCTAATGGTATCCTTGCTTGTGTTCCCAATTGATCTTTTCATAGTAATCCTATCAGCCCACACATCCATTCTCAACTTTGAATCCCATGCTTTCTTGTTTCCCTCCAACATTTTTTTTATAATTTTTAGAAGATTTTTGTTGCTGGATTCTGCCTTCCTGTTTGCTTGTGGATGATAAGGGACAGCATAGGACACAGTGATGCCATGTGTATTACAAAATTTTTTAAACTCATCAGACCTAAAACACATTCCATTGTCTGTAATTAACCTCACTGGAGTGCAAAATCTGAATATAATATTCTCCATCAAAAAGTTGATCACCACCTTGCTTGTTGCTTGTTTAGTTGGGATTGCTTCCACCCATTTTGTGAAGTAATCTATTGCCACTAAAATCCATTTGTGTCCCCCACTTGACTTCTCTACAATTTCTCCTATGAAGTCAATGCCCCACTGATAGAATGGAGCCTCCACCTACATGGGTTTCAAGGGTAGTGCTCCCTGATATTTTAACTTTCCTAAAAATTTATGACATGCTTCACATTTTCTTGTGTAATGATATGAATCATTAAAAACTTTTGGCCAGTAGTATCCAGCCCTTAGGATCTTGTGGGTTGTAGTCTTTGTTGAGAAATGACCTCCACACATACCTTCATGTAACTCTTTCATGAAATGTTTTGATTGATGTTCATCTAGGCATAGTAGTAGAATACCATCCCTATTCTTCCAGTAAAGATCTCCATCAATAAATACATATTTCAAGGCTTGTAATTTAAGTGTCCTTCTCTTGTTATCATCATACCCTTCAGGACATTTCATGTGCTTTAGATAATATATGATGTCAGTATACCATGGGGTATGCTCAATGCTAGAACTTGTGTTATTAACATCATTAGCACTACATATCTGAGAAGCCTCGAGATTATTTTCAGCCATTAATATAGCAAGGCCTTGTCCTCTTACTAATTTGGTGATCTGGATTTCAATATTAAACTCCTAAATTCTATTTATCCATCTGCATCTTCTGCCTGTGACCTCAGTTTGGACCAATACATCTTTTAATGCAACATTAGGCACATATGCTATTATTTCAGCTCCCACCAAGTATGGCCTAAAAGCTTTAACTACCTTCACCAATGCATATGCCTGTTTCTCAACTATGTCATATTTTAATTCTGCATTTTGAAGAGATTTGCTAAAAAATGAAATGGGTTGTTCATGTCCTTCATCATTTTTCTGCAATAATACTGCTACAACTATATGATATGAGGCAAATGAGAACAATTGGAATGGCTTACTGAAATCAGGGGATATCAGAACAGGGGCTTCTTTGATTGCCTTCTTAATGGTGGCAAATGCCTCTACTATTTATGTTGTCTACTTTACTTCTGAATTCTTCTTCAACATTCTTGATATAGGGCTAACAATTTATGCAAAATTTGATATGAACCTCCTGACAAAGTTGATTTGGCCAAAGAATGATTATATAGCTTTTACATTCTTAGGAATGGGAACTTGGTCAATGGCTTTTACTCTTTCAAGATCTATTCTTATTCCATCTTTTGAGACTATGTGGCCAAGCAACTTGTCTTTTGCTACTGCGAAATGGCACTTCTTAGGATTCAATGATATTCCATATTCTAAGACTTTAACAAAAATCTATTCTAGATGTGTACAATGATCCTCAACTTTGTTGGAATATGCTATCATGTCATCCTGATTTACTATCATGATTTTATTAATCAATTCTGCAAAGGCCACATCCATTGCCCTTTGGAATGTTGCTCCAGCATTCGTGAGTCCAAATGGCATCCTTAAATATACATATGTTCCCCATGGTGTGGTGAATACAGTCTTATATTGTTTTGATTCTTTAACTTTCACCTGATTATATCCTGAGAAACCATCCATCATTGACATCAATTCACACCCGGTAACCTTTTGCAGTATTGTTTCCATATTAGGAAGGGGATAATTGTCCTTAAGAGAAGATTTGTTTAGATTCTTGAAGTCCACACATAATCTAATATCACCATTTTTCTTCCTGACAAGCACCAAATTAGAAACCCAAGAAGAATGCCTAATGGGTTTAATGATAGCTCTGTCTCTTAGTTTTGTGAGTTCTTCAAGCATCTTAGGGGCCAATGTAGGATTGATGGTCCTCTGTTTTTGCCTGAATGGTTTAGCATCTGGTTTTAATGGTATTTCATGCTGAAAAAGATCCTCCCTATATGCTTTCAAATCATCATATGACCATGCAAATACATATGTATACTTCCTGAGTAAGTTGATGAGCATGCTCCTGATTTTGGGATTGAGATTCTTTCCAATGTATACATTTTTTGGGGCTGCCTGTGTCCCCAAATTAATCTCTTCAAGGTCGTTCTGCAATACTGGTGTGCCTTTCATTTTAAATCTATCATGTCCATCAAATGCCTTTTCCAATGCTATGAGTCCCTTAGGTATTTTTTTTGTTTTTAGCTGAACTATCTCTTGACCAAAGAGAGTTTCTTTTCCATCATGTTCTTCTACAAATGCATTAAAATCAATCTCTTTGTTTTCATAATGATCAGCACAATGCAAGAAGTTAATTATATCAGCATCATTATCAAACACTTGCCAATTATGTATATTATCTGGGATAGTGGGTCTGGTTTTGAATTCAACCTCTGTAATACCTCCTAATGTGATATCATCCCTTTTTAATGTGATATTTGCCAGAAATCTGCCATAATATTTTTTGATATATCAATCCAGTTGATTGAGAAAGCATCAAACAACTCAATATTATCCCGGACAACATTTCTATATTGCTTCAACCTCTTGTTTATTGACAAGTATTTCTCTCTTACTTGGGAAGTAACTAATTTTGAATCACCGTATATAGCCATCTTTTTTATCTTATGCTTGGTGGCTATATTCAAACCAATGAGCAAAGCCTCATATTCTGCTACATTGTTTGTGCATTCAAATGTCAGTACAAAGGAGTATTTGAAAGTTTTACCTGCTGGTGAGATAAATAATACTCTGGCCCCATTTCCCATTTTTCTACATGCACCATCAAAATACATCTTCCACACATCATTCTCCTCTTTCTTAGATTCAACATGTATCGGATCAGTATTTTGCAATTCTGGCTGAATTTTTTCAACCTTGAAGGCTCCCAAATCTGTATCACAAAAGAAGTTTATTTGATTTTGATCCAAGCGTTCTATGATGTTCTCATATCTTGGCTCCCTACACAACTTGATCTCTTTGCCTCCCACTGGTATTGTGGCATATTATAAATCTAACTGAACATTCCCTCCTACCATTGCAGCCCATTGTCTTGATAAAAGCATTCCATAATATGGTGGAATGTCAACCACGGTGATATCAATGTTATAGGTTGCTTCAGGGTATGAAGCAAGTTTTATTTCCACATCCCTCATAATACCCATGACTGGGATGGATCTATTATCCATTGCATAACACCTACCAAATTTAGTGTCAACTCACATTCCTAGTTCTTTCATGACTACTATTGGCATGATATTCATGGCTGCACCTAAATCAATCATGCAGTTCCTTACTATCCTGTTCTTGATTAACAAGGTAGTGTAGAAAGGGTCCACTTGTGAGGGATTCTTTGTCAAGGTATCACCTAGGTATACTTCAGGAATTTGGAATGTTTCTTGGTGAACATTGTTTGTTCTATTATCTGATTCTTTATGTTTTTGATTTGGTATATCTAAAATTAATTTAACCATTGTATTTTTGTATTTTTCTATCTTCATCATCTCCAAAAGTGGCACTGATATCTTTACCTAAGATATTGCATGAGCAATGTCAAATGAATGGGCCATAGTCTGATCATTCCTTTTTGTCTTTATATGTTCTTTTTCTTGATTTTGTGATTTATCTTTCATTTTATTTTTATCAACCTTTTCTGGTTCTCTAAAGGATGAATTTGCATTATTCTTTTTGTAATTTTGGTCTTTTATAAAGATACTCCCAGGCGTTCCTTATTCAACATGTACTGTCATGTTTCTTAGGTTATAGGTGTTTTTAGCTTGAGCTACTACAGCTATTGTAAGAGCTTCTCTTTCATTTTCAATGGGCCTTCTCCATTGATCATATGGCAAATTGTTATAATAGGTAGGTTCCTCAGAACCATCCTCTTGATCTGAGAATACTTCTTGTTTTCCCATATTGATATGATGTTTTTGATTTCCCACATCATATTCATATCCCTCTTCCTCTATAGAAGAATAGTCTTCATTCAGCAAATATGGTGTATCTTGCATCATGTTTATTGTGTGATTGTCTCTGTTATAATTGTATAATGTTTCTTCTTGTTGTACTGTTTTAGCCACCACACAGTATTTAGGTGAGTGTGGTAAATTGCATACCAAACACCAAGGCTTATCTTCTACCATATGTGCCCCATTTCTTTTCAGAGGGTCAGGAGTATCTTTTCCATAATGTTGCTTTTTGTTGTTTTCAATGGGTCTTCCATCTTTCCAATTTGTATTATATGGCATATCATGCAACCTAGGTCTTTCATGTCTATGCTGACCTTCTTGCTTAGTCTGCTGAATGTTTGGGCTTTGAGGAGCTCTATGATTATCTCTTTTACTAACCATACCTGCAGATTTCTTGTTGTTCTCAATAGTTAATGCTACTTTCTGTGCTTCAGCTAGGGTCATAGGGCACCGATTTATAAGCTCGTACCCAATCTTGGGATCAAATGCTTTCAAATAAATGCCCAATGCTGCTGAATCGGTCAGTTTAGACCCATGTGGTATTTTGTTGTGTAACTTGGAAAATTTCAAATTGAAATCATATACTGACTCATTCTGGTATTTTTGGATGCTTATCAATTCGTGTAATGCAAACTCAGGGGCATACTGATTGCCATACTGCTCCTTAAATTGATTATGGAAATCAGTTATTGAACTGATTGAAGCATCAGGTAAGCTATTGAACTAATCTCTCGCATCTTCAGTCAGAGACATCATGAATAACCTCATTTTGATGTCTTCATAGTCCATACCGATATCTTGTACGAAAGCATTGAAGCTTCTGATGTGATCCTCAGTTGATACTGCACTATTTCTAGTGAACTTGGGAACTATATTTCTCCAATTACTGTCCATAGGGTATGGATACAATTGATATCCAGTTAGATCAAATTGGCCACATATGTTTGTGAGATTTTGAGGCAGAAAATTCATGGGTGGCGAGTTAGGATAGTAATTATATCCACCTAGATGCTGATGATAAGCATGTTGTTGTTGTGGGTTTTATGTGGGGATTTATTTAAGGATTTTGTGGTCTATAACACTGTTGGCCAGGGGGTGGGTATGAATTAGCTATATGTTGAGAGGTGTTGTGCATGGGAGGTGGTCTAGGAACTTTAGGGAGGGTATTTTGATGACTTCCGGATGCTTGTGAATTGGAAACACCACCTGTATTTTGGTGCAAGTTTTGCTGTGCATTCCTCGAAGTGTTTCCTCTATGTGGAGGTACATATTTTGGGGGGGCTATTTTAGTCCTATTCTTTGTCTGTTGAATCTCTTGTTCTAACAACCTCTTAGTTTCCTCTATCTTGATCATTTCAAGTTCTTCCTGGAGCCTAAGCACATCCTGATGTGCTTTATTCATCCCTCTTATACTCTTTGGACTTTCGTTCATTTCTTGATTTGAGAATCCATGTTTTACCCCCTCTCCCTACTGGAATGACATTTTAAAATCATATTCAACTTACCTTTGATCAATTTCCCTCATGGCTTGTGCTTCACATTCAAGTTGTTCTTAAGGATTAGGTCTGTATTTTGCCAATATATCATCAGTTACTCCATTGAGATTTTCATTTGATTCATGCAGAGGTGTAAAACTATTGTGAGTTGTGATAGCTTGGTGCATATTATCCTCTTGCGCCTCCTAATTATTATTCTGGTGAGAATAATTTGATGCTCCATTTCTTTTGGGGATGTTTCTAATTGGTGGAGATGACTGCAATTTCTTCCCTTCCATCTTGGATCTTCTACCATCCATTTGGTGCTAAGTTTCTGTTATAACAGGTTCTAAAGTCGCCACCTACTTTGTAAATAGGAAAAAGTTTATAATTTATCTTTCCAGATTCTTCTTGCCAGCAGAGTTACGAAATTATTTTTTGAAATTTCTGACTCTATAAAAGATTGGTTTCTTACTAAGGTCCTTTATTTGGTTCCCCAGTAGAGTCGCCAATTTGTTAGGTCTCAAAAATGCAGGTTGCAAATCCTAAGAGGATGCCAGACTCTATGGTCAGATTGGTAGTGTTTTTGAACTAACGCGATGGAGTCTAACCTTTAGGGTTTGATGACTCCTTGCACTTTAGGCACTGCTATACCTAGGCGAGTGAACCTTGAAAATTAAAGCAAATCAAGTATAAGTGTTTTGACTAAGTTAATGGATCTACCTACATTGGCAAATGGTGTAGAATAGATGAACACTTGCTAACTAATTCTATATCTAATATTCAAAGGATGATTGGTATAAATTATATAAGCAATATCAAGGTAAATCTTAAATGATGAATTGAAATAAGACCAGTGCCTTGTTGGGTAAATAGAGTCAAATGGAAGACAAAGACCAATGGCTTATAGTGGGCAATAACTCTAACTATTTGGCACAATACTTTAGTTTATAAGTTGTATAAACGTGCAGGGAAATGACTGACAAACTCTCCCTAATAATCCAATAGATAAAATCAGATTTCTTGTTATTCACCAGAAGGAAATTTAATCCTTTCTTGAAGGAACCAATTGAATGAAACGTACAAGAATAACAGATAATATCAACATGGAGATAGAATGGCAATCCTAATTATATGATTCTTCTTAATGATCCAAACTAACACTTCCAGGTTACTGTGACTGATTGAAGGATTTTAATTCCTCTAATGGAAACCAATTAATCCAATCACATAAATACAACAAATGTGCATTGACAAATTAAATATATACTTGATATATTAATTTGAATAACAAGGAAATATTGAAATGGAGACAACTATAATTGAATAATCTTAACAAACAATTGATGCCAAAATAAGACCACAGAATCAGAGAACTTCAATTTACTTCTTCAATATAATGCTTACAACATGGTCTTTTAAAATATTGTAAATTTCATGTATTATATCCTACTGCTGATGATAATTTAGCATCATATGTTCAACTTATATAGAAATACTTATGAAGAGACATAACTCTTCAAAATGCCTTTTGGGAATCAACATGATTAACATAACAACAATAAAAATAACAATGCTTAAGCTCTATTCAACCACAGGTATAGTTGAGTAATGTGATCCAAGTACTCCTGGCTACGATGTGTATCAGTAAATTCAATAGCATTTCTTGTGATCACATCCATTGTTACCATCTTCTCCAGATGCTTGCAGGCTTCCCCAGATGCAAAGTCCTTGTCCTTGAGAGCTCCTAAGGCTTCATGCAATATCATTTGACAGTCTTCACTCCATTCATCTTTGCTCTTCAGTTCTTTATCATTCCTGAATAACATGGTTACTCCTACTTTTGAAGCCTCAACACATTCTTTGGCATCATTCTTAAGCTGGTCATAATATTTCTGGTGCTGCTCAATCAAGTCTTTTGCACTGGAAATACCTATAGTGTCAGAAACATCTTTACTCTATGTCTCATGGATTTTCTCTTGCAGCCTATTGTGAAGCCTCTCATGTTCTTGGATCACTTTATAATTTTTAGAATAAATATCCCAAAATTGGTTCATCCAATGCATGTTGACATGCCTATTCTGGAGCACTGTTGCAAGTGTGTCAATCTGGATTTGAGCTATCTGATCAATAGATGGTGATTGGGTGCTTTGTGAGCTTTCTCCCTGAGTTAATCTTTTTACTGTCCCTCCAAAGGTGATCTTAACAACATCTTTTAAATAATCATTTTCCTTTGTTAGTCTCTCATAACATAGTTTATATGCATCTCGTTCTTTGATCAGCATCTGAGCTTGTGCTCTATTCAACTTTGCAACGTTAATGCCAATGTTTGCAGTGATCAAAGTCTAAGTTTCCCCTACCTTCAAAGTCATGACATGCCCAAAAGCCTTTTCAGTGTCTATAATGGCTATCTTCTTATGGGGCGGGAACAAGGCCCATATCATTAGTGAATTTTCATTGTTGTTATATTTGGTGCCCATATACACTTCTGTGACACCCTCTAGAGTGAGCTTATATTTGTCATCTATGTTATGCAAAAAACTATCAAACACCAAAACAGAATTCAAATCAAGACCAGGGAATATCATAACGCTTGCTTCTCTGAGCAGTTGTCTACCTCTACTAGGAGTCATAGCTTGCAATTCATTGTCCAAAGTTGTTTTTAACATATCAACTAATTGTCTTTCATTGTCAGCTGTGACATTATCAACTGATTCCCTGATCTCTTTACCCTTGCATTTATACAAAAATGATTTAAATTCTTTAGAATGAATAAATTGATCATCATAAATAAAAGAATCATATGCTACTTGTCTTGGATCCTCATCAGCAGACCCCTCCTCATCATGTTCTATACCAGGAGGCTGATAGTGTTACATTTTTTGTTTGGACATTTTGGTTGTCTGTTCATGTGGCTCTTCTTCTTCTGCAGGTCCCTCATCTCCAAAGGAGAACAACTCTATCTCTGCAAGCTCCTTCCTTTTCTCATCTAATTCCCTATTATATTTCTCAACCACTAATTCAACTTCAGTTTCTTCCATATTCCTAATTATGTCATCATGTGGATATGGGACATGTGTATATCCACTGAGGTTTTGTTTTCTCCTAGCAAGATCAATGAATCCCTTAGTATCAAATCCTTTTCTTGCTTCTGCACATCTCATGTTATAATGCATCAATTTATCCATAATGAGACCATAACCCTCTTTTGACAGTACAGTAAAATCTCCAAAGCACAGAGTACTGGGCATGAAGGATTGCTTGTCATAGGAGCTCAAATGCATCACATTAGAGCAGTTCATTTGCCTGACTATCTCTAAGTAGGCAATTCTGTCAAGAACTGTCTTGGGCAATATAAACAAGGTGTCTTCAAAACCATAAACTCTGACCATGTTAGCATCCTCAAAACAATACCAGTCTCCCCAGTTGTGGGTAACAGTAGGAGGACCACCAAAATCTTTAGGTCTGAGAAACCTCTTTATTTCATTTGACAGTGAATATTCACAAGGATGATTGACATATCTATACAATACTTTTACACAATATTCTTCAAAATGAATATAACTTGAATGGGCATACCTGTTGTCCCATATCCTCGTCCACATTTGTATGGGTGACTTTTGTCCCCTTTGGTCTGTCTGAACAAATTTGAATTCACTTGGCCATAATATCATTTTCTGGCCATAATAAAGCACCATGTGCATGAGGAGTGAGTAATGTTCAAAAGAGACCGATGGGGCGTTGTTCTTGATTGCAGTCAAACCAAAATCAATCCTTCCAAAAACATAGGTAGCATAGTCAAACTGCCTGGCATTGTGACACTGGATGTCTGTGGATATCACCATCAAAGGAATTGTCATAAAATTAGGGACCTCTAACCCTAGGACTTGGCCCATAGAGTAGTATGTGTATTGTATGTATGGTTCAAATAATGACACATGGAATGGAGGTCCATCATTCTCATTGAGAGGCACTGCTTCCCCTTCTACCTTAGGCCTGTGGATAGGTAATTGCCACCCATTGTAAGTGGTATCCATTCTCTAGTATTATTTGTCCAAATCTTCATAGACTATAGGAACAGTGCACAAGTCATCCAAATCAAACACTTCACAAATAGCATTTTAAGATAAATGTACAACTGGCTCTCCTTACGGACTGCATATGGATTTGAGGCTAGGGTTGTAATGTTTAGCTAGGAGTCTGAGGAGTTCTACATTCACAAATACATTGGGAATGACCAATTTTCCCAAATTCAAGTGCCATGGATTAGACACTGGGACATTTCTGAATCTCCTATTGTAATGGAATTTGAAAAGCTCATAGCCTCTTATTGGTGTCTAGATGTTTCCAAGATATTTATATTTGTCTTCTAATTTCTCTACTTCTACCCTAAGTTGTGCAGACCTTCGGGCTTTGGGAGTCGATCCAGGTAATTGGTCAATTAAGCCTTGATTCAATTTCCTATCCTTTATTTTCTCATCAGGGCTTTTGTCAATTTTTTGTTTCTTAGGTTTACTAGTCTCACCCTGTTGTTTTCTACCCTTTCCTTTCACTGGAGTCTCCATTACAATTACGGATGGTAAATTCAAAATGTAGTTTATCACACAGAGGCTTTTGAGTATGTACCTATTATGTGATTATTGGACTCCTCTATCTTTCCTCTGAGTTCTCGTTTATGCGCTCCTCTTAGATAATTCGTTTGAATCTAATTGCAGTGATTTTGAATGGCTCTTCAAAGGATCTCTTCCTTGTCTGCAATTAATTGTTCCAGTGTATTAATTTTCGTGCTCGTTGTGAGATGTCACATCGTCATAACTCCCTTCATCGGTATGATTTTTGTAATGTTAGGGTGATTTAATATCTTCTTATGGCATGAACATTTGCATGTGGATCAATTGCTGTGACCCTTCATATGTCTCCTCGATGCCATCTTTTATAAAGACATATATAAGTTTGCATCGGCAAGATATTTTTGAGGTCTACCTGATATACAAATGGGAATGGCTATCATCGGCCTGACTTACTTTATTGCCATGGGAATAACACTTTACTCTGATATCTTAAGTGTCTCTGATATGAATGTCGATGAGAGTCTTATCGATGAGCATGGCCATTGTTATCGTCAGGATAAGATACGACATTGGAATGACTTATTTCCAACTATCCAATCATGATCATTTCCCCGATATCTTCCTTTACATTCTTCATCGAAGTGATCTTCACAACATGTCACCGACATCATTGTGAGTATTGTTTTGGCAAGACTTGCAAGCTTTGTTCTGACTTGTTCACTTCTGCCGATGGTTTTTATCCTTCCTAGACATCGGTGTGACCTAAGCTGAAATAATGCCGCTTTATCACTGAGACTTTGTGAAGTCAGAGATACTTTAACTTCTTGCCCCAATGTGCATCTCTCCCTGATGATCCTTAGTTTCACCGGTTCCATGGGTAGCTCGGCAAGAGTCATACCGAATTCCTTCATCAGTGTGATCTATATTGTCGGGGAGGGTTTTGGAGTATTCCTCGATAGTGTTTTCTTATGCCGATATTTTTTATTACTGATCAACTCGGCATGACTACAAATTCTCTCCCAGATGAAAGGTCATCAGTGTTACTTTATTCATCGGTAGTTCCTAAAATCTTCTCCTCGATCATTATTTTCATGTCGATACTCATTTCAGCCTGTTTCTCATAGAGCATGGATCGGTAAATCAAAAGTGAGGTCTTGCCAAAATTAAGGAAATGAGGCCCCTTATTATATATGGTGTGATGGGTGAGACAAATGCTGGTGGTAAAGATTATGCGATCTTATAGAGTTTATCCACTGCTATGATAATTTTGGACACATGATCTCCTGATCTGTTTGGACATGGAGTGGGTAGGAATATAGGAAAATTTCAAAATTTTCCTGTCCCAACACCTTCAATGGATATTGTTTCAATTGCAACAATTTTGGTCATAAAGCATCTCAGTGCAGGAACAGAATGAATCAAAACAATCCATCCTTTTCCGATCAATGTTTTAACTGCAAAAGGTATGGTCACAAATCTCATGAATGCAGAAATATGCAAATGAGAAATTCTTTCAATGGTAGATGCTTTACATGAAATAGAATGGAACATATGGCAAATCATTGCAGATCAAGAGGATATCAATCAAATAAGCAAGGAAATTTTGTGTGTTACAATTGCAATAAATCCGGTCATATAGCTAGATTCTGTAGAAGCAGAAATCATGATGGAAAAGGTCTGGTGAAACATGATCAGAAACAAGACAGAGGCAAAGGTAAAGTGAATGCAGATGAAATTCAGAAGGAGATGAGCAAGACTTGGGTAAAGAAGAATGTGATGAACATTGGTGATGGGTCCACACCGGAATCTAGTGCTAATAATCCCTCCAGAAATTAAAAGGTGAGCTCTAGCTTAGGGGGAGCTATAGAGAAGATCAAATTCCCCCAGCCAGATAGGAAGTGCCTAAATTTGGCACATTGAGTAAACATCTAATATTGTGGATTAAAGGGTTCTTAGAGAATCCTCCAAAGAACCTTTATCGAGATTGTGAGGGGTCCACATGAAGATTCAAAAGGTTTATGACCACTTGAGTAGATCCGGTTCTGGCAACGATTCAGTGTTAACAAAACAATGCAAATTGATTTGGTATGATTTGGAAATGCAATATTCAAATCTGTGGATCCAGAAGAAATTCTTTAAGACACATGGGTGTTATCAACATACTAAGACACAAATTTGAAGATCTGCAAGGTGATTTATGAAAGGGTCTCTTGAGAAACAGGGTAACTGGTTGACATAAAAGGTTGTACATTTATTACAATGATAAATTATGTTTAGCAAAAGGATAAAAGGGTCTTCACTCGCCATTTATTGCACTTTGCATTCAAAACAAAGAAGAGAGAAGAACTCTGAAAACAAATCCAACAAACCATTCAAACTCAATTGAAGATCGAATACAAGCGCAATCTATTTCGATAGTCGCTCCAAACCCTAAGGCGTGAAGAGGTATTTCTTTGTGTAAATCTATCCAATTTTTGTTGTTTATAATGGTTACTCCTCTGGTTGTCAATGTTTCTAAGAGACCAAGGCCAGTTTTCAAGAAACATCCTTTGAAGTCTCTAGAAGTCGATCCCCTAGGTGCATTGTCCCATATTCCACATGGCATTCTTCATGTAGAGGATGTTAGGGTGTACATTCACACAAACCTCAAGGAAATGGGAGACCTAGAATTGATATAGTTGTATCGTAAACAACTAAATGATGAGAATTTCGAGCTTAAGACGGAATTCAAAGCCCTAAGGGACAAACACTTTGTGCACTACATACAGTTCCCATCTTTTGGAGAAGATGAATGGGTCTG
This sequence comes from Cunninghamia lanceolata, assembly GCA_027924645.1. Classification (NCBI taxonomy): domain Eukaryota; kingdom Viridiplantae; phylum Streptophyta; class Pinopsida; order Cupressales; family Cupressaceae; genus Cunninghamia; species Cunninghamia lanceolata. The sequence goes on from BSBN01000346.1 coordinate 1,849,022, forward strand.
ATATATCCTAAGTAGGATACATGATAATTTTATGTGGTTGATCAGCCCATTCAAAATATACAAAGACTCCATCAGAGCTATAACCGGATTGCACTCAATTGGTGGGCTCCCTGCTCTTAAAGCTGTGAACAATCAAATGGTAACCGAATCCACCAAATCAAAATATGGCAGGAGGGCAATGACCATAGATGATATCATTGATCTGGATGTGAAGTTTACATCAATCATAATTGGGTACAAAATTTATCACTCCAGCAGGGAGAACTCTATATCCGGCACCGCAATTTATGTTGCATATCAAATGTTGAGAGATAATACAGACTATGATCTGTGTGAACTCTTGCTGAACCAACTAATAGAAAATCTAGAGAAAATCAAGAAAGACAAGAAAAACACCTTCAAATATGGCAGTCTGATATTGTGTTTATTCTTCTACTTCATGAATGAGCTACCCAAATCAAGATGTCTAATCTTGTTAAATGATAAACCAGTTGCCATACAAATTAGGGACTATCTATATGGACTTGGTGATGCTCAAGCCCAGAAGACAGCTCTCTGGGGTTACTTCAAGAATTTCCAGAGCTTGATGCAAGCAAGAGAGAGAATTCCCAAATCAATAGTGGAAAAGTACAAACACACAGTCTGCTTTATGGTAGATAGTGATCAATGCCTAATAGATGCAGTTGAGCCAAGGATAGTATGGATAATGCCCATGGGCTATAAGGTTGATGGAAACTTATTAGAGGCTCATATTCAACATTTGCTAAGTCAACCCAAGGACCCCAAGGTAGAGAGATTTGGCACTTTTGAGGAATTGAACATAAAACTACATGTTGAATTAAGAAGGCCTGAGACAAAAAGAAAGGTGAGGAAAGAAGTTGAAAAGCTGGCAGAGGAATTTGGCATTACTAGAGAAGTTGTCACTGCAAACAAAGAAAGATTAGAGAAGATTGAGAAAGAAAAAGAGGATGCAAAGAAAGAAAGTGTTCCTGTGCAAACCTCCTCCCAGACTAGATCTTCCAAGAGCTCAAATCCTATCACCCCTAAAAGCTCAAAAACTACCAAACTGGAAGTCAAGCCATCCGGCAAAGGTGAAAAGAGAATGAAGACCAAAGCATCAAGAATCTATAAGAGCCAAAAGAATGATGAAGAGACTAAATCAGACGAAGAAATCAGGAAAGTAAAGAAGCAAAGAATATCCAAGAAGTCCTCCAGTAATAGAAATGAGGAAGAGAAATTAGAGGAATTTGTTGAAAAACCCACTTTATCAATTAATGATATAATCAAAGGCATCACTATAGATGGAAACCTGCAACCAGTGACAGAATTTTATGATGAATACAATGAGGCTGATAAAAGATTACTTGAAGAGGCTACTGTCAGGTACTTGAACATTTACAATAAAGCTTTCATTGAAATTATATCATTAATTCCTAAGAGCCTAGAAAAGGTACTTGAGCTGAGAAAAGAGAATGCAAAGGCAAAAGACTTAGAGATTCAGGAGTAGATAGCAATTTAGCTATATCCTTCCATCACTCCAAAACAAATTAGCATGATTTTCAAGGATTGTAAGGATGAGTTCTAAATGAGCAAGGTGAGAATGAATAAACTCATGCTCGGATAAATTGACCAAGTAGCAAGTGAAACAAAAGATATCCTTTGAAATGCCTTGAAGAGATTCAATCTTCCTATTGTAGAGGAAATAGATGAAGAACCTTCTGACAAGGATGTCGAAGGATTAAAGAAAATAAATGAAGAAATCTCTGAGGACTTAGACTCCTCTGTTCTGGTAGAGGAAGTTCATGAAGTAGCAAACACAGGTGATATATCTCCTCTGGATCCCACTGCAGCCATGACAAACATTCTAGACACTGAAGCTAAAGGGGAAGGAAGAAGAGAAGAGAAGGAGATACAAGAAAAAGAGGATAAGGGAAAAGAAGAAGAACAAGTAGAAAAGATTAATGATGACTCATCAAAACTAGTCAGTCCTAATATCTCAAAAGGAAAGAAGTCTAAATCACTAGTAAGAGACACTGCAGAGATAGTGAAGAACTTCTTAGATAGAGAAATGATGGAGCTAGATGAACCTGAGTTATTTCAAGGGCCACTGAATTTTGACTCTCTCTCCCCGGTTTAGACAATGAGAATAGCATCTTTTGCTCAAGCCAAAGCAAAAGAGAAACTCTTGAAATCACATATGGATAATTGTGAACTACTGGAAAGTGCATTTGGGATATTAGAAAAGATCATGACATCCTATCAAAAGGATCCTTCGGCCTCACCATTTGGTAACTTGAAAAACTTAGTATATTCTGTTAACACTCATTTTGAATCTCTAGAGAGATCAGCAAAAGTAAAGATCCGGAAGGAGTTTCTGGAGAAAAGTTTCACTGAGGTGTAAGGGTTGATTGCAAATGATAGAAGGACCCTAGATATTGGAATAAAGATCCTTGAAAATGCTCTCAAAGATGGTGGAAACCTATTCAAATTTTGTCTGACTTGGCCTAAAGTGACAAAAGACATTGAGGAGAAAGTAAAAGAACAAGAAGAAAAACTGTCAAGCCTAGTTCAGAATTTTGACCCCCTTTCCTCCTCTCTAATGAATCAAGAATGCATGGCTATTGTTATAATAAATGAAATAAAGAGACTGGGAAAAGAAAAGAAGAACATAATGAACAGAATGGGTGAACTCAGAGGGATAATTATCCCTAAGTTAGAGGCAATGCATGAGGCCTTAACAGATGCTCAGACCATGGCCCGAACCAGTGATCCAGCAGATTTAAGAAGGGCAGAAGCATATGCATTTTTTTGAGCGGTCACATCTCCATTTTGGATAGGATGAAGAGGAGTTGGGCCATAGAAATTGTACAGTTGAAGACAACCTTTGCAGACATACTCAAGTATATGTAAGTTTATCTTATGGATTGTATGTACATATGCGACCATGTATATAATAATTTTTGCATAATTTTGATATGCGGATTCCACCCTTTGCCATTGATGTCAAAGGGGGAGTGAAGAGCAGTGAAAAATGAAGAATCCAACAAAGGGGGAGCTCCGGTAAAGAAACAAAGCACAAACAAAGGGGGAGTTACTGTGACACTTAGTCATTTTTCACTAAGTGTTGCCATCAATGCCAAAGGGGGAGATTGTTGGCAAGAGACATTGCTAGGACTCATTAGTGTTGTCATTGATGGCAACAAAATCTATTCCACACATCCGCAGTACATAGTATGCCTATACCAGAAGTTAGATTAAAGATTGTTTTGGTCCGGTGGACAAGAACAGAGTATGTAACGTGGTCTGACAATCAAGTCCAAATCTGTCAGATGGTGTAACTCAGTAAGTTGTGGACTTGGACAAGTCAAGAGGGGTATCATTACTATTGTATTCTAGAGATTTAGCCTCCGGTGATAAAGCATGAAAAAGATATGAGAATCTAAGTGTTGGGTTCCAATCAGGCAGAGCAGACAGAGGAAGAACTGACTGACAGAGTTTCAGACTTAAATCTGGATGTGTAAAAGGTGTTGATCAAGAAATTTGTGGGATTATACATTATTGGCTGACATGAATAATGACTTCTATGGCTAAGTTTTTGATGTGCATCACTAATCAAGCATGGATTCAGTCAACAGATCAACAACTTGCAAATATCTCAAGTATTCTTGTTGCCGACTAAGAAGTTAAAGGAAATCCTTAATGCGGATATATATATATCTGATAGATTCAAACTTCTGAGTGTGTGTAAGCAATATATCAAGATAGAAGGTGTGAAGAAAAGCAAGGATAAGTGTGTGAACGTCAATTCAAGTTTGAAATGTGACAGAATAGCAACACTGAGTAGAGGAAGAATGAAGTGCGTCAGATCAGTATATTGTGCCTAACCGTAACTAAACTCTTGCATATGTAGATGCTTCTCATCAGTTCAAATACTTGAATATCTTCTATAAGTTTTGTAGACAGTGTGTCTCTTGTAGGCAGTGTAACTCTTGTGAGCAATGTGCTCGGGCGGTGAGCCCTAATTGGCAAGTGCTATTATGTACTCCTTTATTCTTTTAACAGAGAATACAATCTTGGGCTAGTCACCCCGTGGTTTTTCCCTTAACAGGGTTTCCACGTAAAAATCCTTGTGTTATGTGTGTTAATTTTATTTATGTTCTTATGGTTGCATGTGCTTTCATGTTTTGATATATCACTGAATATTGAGATAACAAAAGAAAAGAAAAATAAGGATATTTTAAGATAACTGATTCACCCCCCCCTCTCAGTTATCTGTCTTGTTTGCAACATAAATGTCATAAAAAATTATTTGATCAAGCCTTATAGACATAGAGTTTGGTATGTTATTGAAGAGTTTGATGCTTTCAACTTGTTGTCCATAGCTAGAAATGAGAATAAACATATTGATAGGTTGGCTTCCATAGGAGCACAATATGACATTCCAAGTACTATTAGTAATAGTAAGGTACAACAATATGTAAAAGTGGTGGTAAGACCCTCAATACCTGATAATCAAACACATTGGCAAGTGTTTGACAGTGATAAAAAAATCATCAATTATTTGATTGAAGAAGCTGAGTTTTCAGATACTAATCAAGAGAAATTACAGCAGCAATATGGTGAGCAAATTATACAACTAAAAACTAATAAGTTGCCCAAAGATTTGGTCTCATTGGAATCAATTTTTAGTTTTGATGATCAAGCAAAAAGGGGAAGATCATCATGCAAGTCAAACAAGATCATTATCAACAGGTAAGCATTTTCAAAGACAAGCTTTTGAAGTTGGGTAGGATATGCACATCAGAAGAAAAATTGCTTTCATTAAGTTATGTCAAGAGTATGATGATATTGTTTCTTTGAAATATAGTGATTTGAAAGGGTTTGATCCAAAGCTTTCCCAACATACTATTGATCTTGAACCCAATGCCAAACCTGTAAGACAAAAGAAAATACCACTGAACCCAAAATTGGAGCCACTCATAAAAATGGAGTCAGGCAAGTTAATAGATGGCAGCATTATTTTTCCTATTAAGCACACCTCTTGTGTCTCCAACCTAGTTCCTGTTAGGAATGTTGGGATAAGGTATCATTAACCTTGTAAATCCCAATATTGTATTTATTCCAGCTTATTATTTGTAATTTGTAATTACCCATAAGGGAATGAGGTAGTTTTACCGACAACAATAATTATTTATTATGGGGCAGGTTGTTGCGGAGTTACATTTATAGATTATTGCATCATGGTAAAGGTAAATAGGTGATTTGGGAAAATCTAGGCACCATCTCTTGGAATATGCTATTTTAGGCATGTGTCATACATTGTAAGAGAATTTATGACAATGGCAAGTTGTCATAAGATTCTATGATGGTTATGACAACAATAATGATAGTGTAAGAGTTGTTTTTAGCCCCAGGCGCCCATGCATGCACCATGCATTATGACGAGTGTAAGAGGTGTATAAGAGGGCATTAATATCTTGATTGCATTTAAGATTCCTTGGTTGGTGTTGGGATTCTCAACTTGGACGCCCATTTTGGGTTGCTTCACTATTTCAGTGATGCATTTGTAAAGTGTTGTTAAGTTTTTGTAGTTTCATACTTGTACAGGTGTTGTCGGAATGTTGTCAAGTTGAAGAATGAAGGAAAGATTGGTGTAGTTGACGTATTGTTCACTCTTTTGCAGATTAATACAAACTTGGGCCTCTTTCTTGTGTGGAGTCTTTTTACCTGAAAGGGTTTTCTCCACATTAAACATTGTGTTGTGTGATCAGTTTTTAGATTTGTTGCTTCTGTGTTGCATAGTTTATTTTTTGTTGCATTCTCCATTAAATTATACAATGTTAAAGATCATTAAACATATTTGAATCAGATTTCCATTGAGTATTTGTTGCTTTCATTTCTAACATTTGGTATCAGAGCCTGGCCAACTTTGACTCTTGGGTGGTAGTGTGAAGGTTGTTTAGCTGCAATGGGAGATTTGGTTGTATTTGTTTTGTAGATCTTGAGTTGTTATCATAGTTGGATCTACTATTGCTTCTACCTCAGGATTGGACATTGAGAAGTTGTGGAAGCTAAAAATTGAGGATTTGCTAGAAGAAAGAAACCAATGGTTGGCTGTCTAAAAAGAGAAGAAACCCGACGATGTCTCTCAAGATGAGTGGGATAGACTAGATAAGAAGGCATGCAGAACTGTCCATTTTTGTCTTGCAAAGTCTATCCTGTTGAATTTCATGAAGGAAGAGACATCACATAGCTTGTGGAAACATTTGGGTGAGATCTACCAAAACAAGAGTATGGTAAACAAACTTTACTTGAAGCGAAAACTATTTTCTATTAAAATGAAAGAGGGTGAATTGGTTGCAGAGCATTTAAATTCATTTAATTTGTGCTTGAGTCAACTAGCATCTGTAGATGCTGAAGTTACTAAGGAAGATAAATATATCTTACTTCTTTGTTCTTTACCTAAGTCTTGGGAGAATGTTATCCTTGCTATCACTACTAACCTCACAGATCTGAAGTTGGATGTTCTTATTGCAGTTTTACTAACACAGGAATTGAGGAAGAAGAGTTTAGATAGTTCAGGTGATGCTCTCAATGTTAGGGGGAGGTCTAACGAAAGAGGACTAAAAGGAGATCAGAAGGGGTTCATGTTGGGAATTAAGGTGTCTCAACCTTTGCAAATTCCTAGCATTATTTATTCAATTGTATATTTATTTATTGCCTAATATTGTATTTACTTGCACATTCAGTTTGGTCACTTAGTTGAGGTGGCATGGTGACATGTCATCTTACTTGGAATGTGACTTGGATGGTCAAGTCAAACCTACATGGATTTAGGCATCCCATTTGAGGTACCACTATTATGCCATGTACCAACATCTTGTGGTATGTGGAAGAGGATATTCCATATGACAGGATCTATGATGCGTAAGAGCCAAGTTTGGAGATTCCTATGACAAGTGGTGACAAGTGTCGGTGAGTATCTTTTCATAAGGGAAAGGCATCTTTGGGTGCCCAAGTTGGGCTATGACATGTTGTAAGAGGGATTTACTATATTTAGTCTTGTATGATAGATTCTCTTACAACATTTAAGGTTGTTATGTTGGGAAAATCTATTACAGTTGTAAGATGCGCAAGAGCATCTATCATAGTCTATTTTTAGCCTTGGAGCGCTCCATGTTGGGAAAGTTAGATCTACCATGTATGACAGATGTAAGGGATGTATTTGCATCTTGGACAAGTGTCCTTTGATGTGGGAAAATGGCCATGTGGCCAAGGTGGACGCCTATCCCAAGAAGCTTCTAGAATATGCCTTGTATCTCTATAAAATGCATTGTTTTGGAGTTAGAATTGCATAGTGTTTTTGCATGTACTGTTATGTTGCTGGAATAACTTTAGAATCGACATTTGAAGACTCTTGGAATAAATTGCATTTCAAGTGTATTGTAAATTGTTATTGTTTTAGATAATACATTGTACAGGTTTTAGAGTGTGGGGTTTTTCACCTGAAAGGTTTTCCCCACAATACATCTTGTGTCTACTTCTCTATGTCTACATTCTTATATTGTGTTTGCTGCTATAATATCTCTGATATATGTTTAATATTGCTACAATTGTAAGGGTTAAAATGAATTTGCATACCTCTCCCCTCATTAGATTAGTTTAGGAAGCGATTTCCACACAGCTAGCTTCCTTTCAGTCCAAAGACAAGTCAAAGGGTCATTCTAAGACTACTAGAAAGAAGAACAGAGTTAAGTGTTGGAACTGTGATAAAAGGGGACATGTGAAGAAGAAGTACAGAAACCCAAAGAGACAATGGGAGACCTCTTCTGAGAAGTCCTTGAATGCAGGTGAAGATGTTTTACTTTCTGCATGCAATTTTGTTTCTAATGATCACTGATTGGTTGACTCAGGATGCTTGTATCATATGACCCCGCATAAGGAATGGTTTTCCACATATGAAGAGTATGATGGAGGTCAAGTGTACCTTGGGGATAAGTCTACATATCCAATAGTTGGGAAAGGCAAGGTATTGTTGTGTTTCAGTGATGGGAGGATTAAAACCCTCCCTAGTGTTTTGCATGTTCCTAGATTAGCTAGAAATTTGATTTCAATTTCGAAGTTGAATGATTTGGGAATGCATGTAACATTTGATATGCATGGTTGTAGATTGGTAAGAGGAAACTTGGTGGTAGTGAAGGGGAAGAGATTGGGAACCTTGTTTAGGCTAGATGCCACTATAGTTTGTAATTCCTCGTATGTTTCTAAAGCTTCTAAAAACACTTGTATGTTGTGGCACCGTAGATTGGGCCACATGAGTAATAATGTTTTGAAAACTATTAAGAATAAAGATTTGTTGGACAATTTTTCTTATTCTGATGAGCACTTTGACTTCTATGAGCATTGTGTGTTTGGAAAACAAAACAAAACATCATTTCCTTTAGGAAGTAACAGAGCAAAAGAGAAGTTAGATATTATTCATTCAAATGTGTTTGGACCTATGGATAATCACTCTATCAGAAAATCTTGTTATTTTGTCACCATCATTGATGATGTATCCAAATTTACATGGATTTATTTTATGAAACACAAATCTGAAGTTTTCACTAAATTTAAAGATTTTTAAGTCTTAGTTGAAAACCATTTGGGATTAAAGATAAAAATATTAAGATCTAACAATGGAGGGGAATATTGCTCTAAGGGATTTCACGAGTTTTGTAAGCATGTAGGTATAATCAAACAAAAGACCACTCTATATACACCACAACAAAATGGTGTTGCAAAAAGGATGAACCAACCAATCATGGAAAGAGCTAGAACTATGTTGAGTGGTTCACAGCTGGAGAAATGCTTTTGGGCAAAGGTTGTGTGTACCGCTTGTTACTTGATTAACATAACTCCTTGTAAGGATCTTGATTCAACACCTTTTGAAGTGTGGACAGGTAAGAAACCTTTTGTTTCACATTTAAGGGTTTTTGGCTATGAGGCTTTTGTTCATGTGCCTAAGGAAAAGCGATCTAAGTTGGATCCAAAAGTACAGGAATGCATCTTCATTAGATATGGTGAGAATGTTAAAGGTTATAAGCTTTGGGATCCTCTAATCATAAAAATTGTTTCTCTAGAGATGTTATTTTCAGGGAACTTAGAGCTATTTCTGAACCTGAACAACCAAAAGAAAAAGAAAAGGTAAAGAGAATGCACTTTGACTTAGAGTAGGAAGAACATAATGATGGATTGGAGGGTGAAGAAGAAGAAGAAGATTTGAGTAGTTCTGATGAAGAAGAATCTGTTGTTATAGAAGAAGTTGGTGCAAATGATCGTCCAAAAGAATAAGTAGAGTCTCTTACTTGACCCTTGAGGAGATCCACAAGACAATGGAACCTAGCTGATAGGTATAGCCCACCAGATTTCCATTGTCTATTTACTTTATTGAGTGCTAATGATGAGCCTAGATCCTACACGGAAGCTATTCATGAAAATGATAGTGAGCCTTGGCAGTTAGTCATGTAGGAGGAGATGATGGATTTAGACTCTTGTAACACCTAGGATCTTTTTCATTTTTCCAAAGGAAGAAAGGCCATAGGTTGCAAGTGGGTCTTCAAGAAGAAGTTTAATGCAAACGGTTCATTGGAGAAGTACAAGGTTAGACCAGTAGCCAAGGGCTACTCCCAGAGAGAGGGAGTTGATTTTGGTGAAATTTTCTCTCCTATTGCTAAATTGACTTCTATTAGATTTCTTCTATCCATTGTTGCATCTTTTGATTGGGAGATTGAGTAAATAGATGTTAAGACTGTGTTCTTGCATGGAGATCTTAAGGAAGAAATTTATATGCAAAAACCTACAGGTTTTGAGGTAAAAGGAAAGGAGCATTGGGCTTGCAGGTTAAAGAGGTCTCTCTATGGTTTGAAATAGTCCCCTAGAATGTGGTATCAAAATTTTGACTCATTTGTGTTGAAATTGGGTTTTGTTAGAAGCGAGGAGGATCATTGTGTTTACATTCATTGTATTGATAGTTCTATAACGATCATTACATTTTATGTTGATGACATGTTATTTTAGCAATACTAAGGGTATGATCAATGAGCTGAAAGCCCAACTTTTAGGTGCATTAGATATGAAGGATCTTGGTGCTACCAAGTGTATTCTGGGTATGGAGATCAGGAGGGACAGAGCTAACAGAAAGCTTTGGTTGTCTCAGAGTAAGATGTGAATACCATTTTGTAGAGATTTAGTATGTAGGATTGTAACCGAGTTAGAGTTCCTTTACCCATTGGTACTAAGCTTTCATTAGATATGTATCCAAATAATGAGGATGATTTTGAGGATATGTCTAAGGTGCCATATGCTAGTGATGTAGGGAGTTTGATGTATGTAATGGTTTGCACTAGGCCAAATATTGCCCAAGCAGTGGGAGTTTTGAGCATATTTATGTCTAACCCTGGTAGACACCATTGGAATTATGAGAAGAGGGTGTTTAAATATCTTGCAAGTACTCTTGATTATTGTTTGGTTTATTCTGGTACTGATAGTGCTGATAAAACTTTGGACATACAGGGATTTGTTGATGCAAATAGGGTAGGTGACTTGGATAGTCGAAGGTCTACCAGTGGCTATGTGTTTACTCTGTTTGGAGGAGCAGTGAGTTGGATGAGTAAGAGGCAGCCCATAGTTGCTTTGTCCACCACTAAAGCAGAGTATATGGCTGCTACTCATGTCTCTAAGGAGGTAGTTTGGTTGAGGAGACTATGTACAAGTATTGGTTTTGATTGCAGGGTCATTCAGATTGGTTGTGATAGCTAGAGTGCTATCTGTTTGGCCAAGAATCTTATGTATCATGCTTAGACTAAGCATGTTGATGTTCAGTATCACTTCATTCGAGAATTGGTTGCAAGTGGATAGATTGAGTTGAAGAAGATAGACACTTAGGAGAATGTTGTAGATTCATTTCCCAAACTTGTGAGCACAAAGAAATTTGTGTGGTGCAGAGAGGCCATGGGTCTTGTTTCTAGTGCATGATTATTTTTCATTTGATTTCCTATGGGTTGATTTACAATGTATAATGTCAAGTGGGAAAATGTTGGGATAAGGTGCCATTAACTTTGTAAATCCCAATATTGTATTTATTCTATTTTATTATTTGTAATTTTTAATTACCCATAAGGGAATGAGGTAGTTTCATCGACAACAGTAATTATTTATTACAGGGCAGGTTGTTGCAGAGTTACATTTACAAATAATTGCATCATAGTAAAGGTAAATAGGTGATTTGGGCAAATCTAGGTGCCATCTCTTGGAATATGTCATTTTAGGAATGTGTCATATATTGTAAGAGAATCTATGACAATGGCAAGTTGTCATAAGATTCCATGACAGTTATGACAAAAATAATGACAATGTAAGAGTTATTTTTAGCTCCAGGCACCCATGCATGCAACATGCATTATGATAGGTGTAAGAGGTGCGTAAGAGGGCATTAATATCTTGATTGCATGCAATATTCCTTGGTTGGCATTGGGACTCTCAAATTGGATGCCCATTTTGGGTTGCTTCACTATTTTAGTGATGCATTTGTAAAGTGTTGTTAAGTTTTTTTAGTTTCATACTTGCACATGTGCTACCAGAATGCTGTTAGGTTGAAGACTAAAGGAAAGATTGGTGTAGTTGATGTATTGTACACTCTTTTGTAGATTAATACAAACTTGGGCCTCTTTCTTAGGTGGAGTTTTTTACCCGGAAGGGTTTTCTCCATGATAAACACTGTGTTGTGTGATCAATTTTCAACTTTGTTGCTTCTATGTTGCATAGTCTAATTTTTGTTGCATTCTCCATTAAATAATACATTGTTAAAGATCATTAAACATATTTGAATCAAATTTCCATTGAGTAGTTGTTGCTTTCATTTCTAACAAGGAAGAAGAATGGAGAAATAAGATTATGTGTTGATTTCATAAACCTTAATAGAGATTCACTCAAAGACCATTATCTGTTGCCTTGTATGGAGCAAATCCTATAGGTTGTATCAAGTTCTAAGAGGTTTTCATTGTTAGATAGTTATTCTAGTTATAACCAAGTTTTGGTAAAAGAGGAAGACCAATATAAGATATCTTTTACTACCAAATGGGCTACAATGGCATATAGAAGGATGCCCTTTGGATTATCTAATGTTGGGGCAACTTTCTAAAGGGATATGGACTTGGCTTTGTTGAAGGCACAACACAACTAAGAGGGGGGGTGAATCATTTGTATCAAAACTTTAACCTTAATTGATCAATTTCACAATCACATTAATTTGATTTAACCACTTAATCTGATATGAAGAATAAACATGAAAAGTAGAAACAAAACTTAAGCACATCAACACTATTCACACTAAACACCAAATTTTTACGTGGAAACCCCTTAGAAAGGGAAAAACCACGGTGAGTGTTAGCTCACAATATAATGCAATAACAATACTGAATATCAGAGGCTCATTTCTAAGAGGGCTCACTGTCTAGGGCTCATTTCCCAAAAGGGTGGCTCACTGCCAAGGGGTGAACTGATATAGTAGTATCTACAGCATGCTTGAGTTCAGTTCCATTGAAGCACAATGTATCTCTCATGTTCTACCTTTACAAAAATCAAATCTACATTAATTAAATAAACCTAATTATTTAATTAATTCAACAAATTCCCTCTATCTACAATTAAATAATTCTTAATTATTTAATTAAATCAAAAATTTGTTATTCCAAAATTATGCACGACAATTAAATAAATTTATTTATTTAATTTGATTTCAAATCTTCTAAATTAAATAATTGCCATTATTTAATTATTTCTTCCAAAATATCTTCTCTAAATTTAAATAAATCAATTATTTATTTAAGTTACTTTTTCTTCTAATTTGAGTTATCTCTAAAATAACTCAAGCTTTCTTTCTCGTGCAATTAAATATTTCTAATATTTAATAAAGCAAAATATCTTCTTTTCTCATGCAAATCTCTTCTTCTTGTTTTAAATCACTTAACTAATTGCTTTATTCTTTTAATTGATTTATATCTTCAGTTAACTTATTCTTCTATTCTTGATAACTCCTCTCATGCAAAAGAAAGCAAGACACATGTCTTCTTCTCATTCATTGCACGTTCCTCAACTGTTCTCCTCCGTTGATTCTTCTGAATTATCTAGACCGTTGATCGATCTCTGTCGAAATCTATATAAACCCCCCTCATCTCTTTCATTACCCCTCTCTCTTCAATCGTATTCTCAGGCATACTTAACAGAGCTTTGAGCATACAAAACGCGTCGATTGAGCACTCTTACGATCTTTTGACATTGATCTCTTGAGCACACTACTTGCTTGTTGCAGCTATGGCTTCGCAACTTCATTGAGCAATCCACATTCAATCCAAAGGAAACAATACAGATTTCAGTAAAAGTCTTTATTTCATTGATTATTTGTCATGGCTTTTATTTAAATTTCTTTTCTTTATGTTATTGGGTTTTTGGTTTTATTAGTTTAGATTTGATCGATTTTTCCTCATACACATTCTGGCACGCCCAGTGGGACCCACTAATCCCTTTGTTTCTTTTGAGAAATTGTTTTTTTTTTAAGTCACAGTACGGTACAGCGCAAATGATATTACACAGCGCTTCTGATAGTATCTTTGAGTGCTCTTGGAGGCACAGTTAAGTGCCCTTGGGGGCACTGTGGCGCTTCTGGTAGAACAGGGCGATGCTTTTGGCATAACAGAAAGGTGCTTCTGGCAGTATTCTACAGCGCTTTTGGCTAAATCAAGTTTCTGACTTTGTTCGGTGTCTTGCGGGGTTTGTTCGCGTTATCTATCTTATTATTTTGTCTGACAAGCTGTCGTATTTGTCGGTCAAACCCGCTTTTATGTACTTCCTAAGCTGATTTATTTAGGAGTACCTTCAATTTTTGTGTTAATCTTTGGTGTTGTTACAGCTTCTAAGTTTCCTAGATTGCAAAACACAGATCTCTCAGCTACCACTTCTCAGAACAGTCAATAAATCATTGAATTTTATTTTAGATCTGGTTATTTTAAAAAAGTTAACCTTTTTATGATCTGAAACAGCGCAGCGCTTTTGGGTATATTGTATCACGCTTTTGGCAACACAACTCCACGCTTTGGATTATTGTTCAGCGCTTCTGGTATTATCATATTGCACTTCTGGTCTTCATCACAGTGCCTTCGAAAACACAGTGCAGCGCTTCTGGTTATTTTATAGTGCTTCTGGTAGTATTCTGCAACGCTTGTGGTCGGTGATACAATGCTCTTGGAAAATAGTAAGTCGCAGACGGTAAGATAGTACGGCGCTTTTGGTCAAAGTTGATTTATTTTTGCTAACTTATGAATTTTTGGTGGAACTAACTCACTTGTTGCAGCTTCTTATTACTCACACAGAGCAAATAGGTGTTTTAACATGTTCATGTAGGATGAGCGTTGAAGACCTCTTGATTTATCTCACTAATTCTTAGAAACACATTGCATGCGTAAAGGGACAATTGAACAAATCTTTTCTTTACAATCTAAGTCTTAGGAACATACTACTTTTCTTAAGGGACAATGGACATGTATGCACAAACATCTCAATTTTCTAAGGGACAATGGACATGAATGCCAAACACTTCAATTTCATAAGGGACAATTTACAACTACAAACGTGTGTGTGCCTAGTTTAGTTGCACCTTATTTTTCTTATAACGGGACAATTGAACCTTTGTTTGACGTGCTTGCTCTTACTTTTCTGTACTTCCTTTAGAAGGGCCTGCTTTTGGATTACACTTCATCCAAAAGGGATGACCCTAAGTGGAGTTTTCCTTTGAACCGCTATATAAGAGGGATAAGGCGAAAGCCAAGTCCTAACCGACGTCAGCCTTACCTTGTGGTGCCAAACTAAAAAGAGGTGTACTAGATCTTTGTGGAAATGATTTTCACATTGAGCAAAGTGTTTGATACTCTTAGTAGGATTGGTTAAAGCTTTTAGTAGCTTGTCGCATTGCTTGTAAGGCGTTGGTCCCTCAAAGTCACTAAGAACCATTTTAGATAGAGACTACCTGACCTACCTCTGAACATTGCGGTAATCATCAGTGCAAAGGGAATCGATTTAAGCCCTTAAGATACTCACCATTAGCTCCCTTGAGAAGAGATAGTATTCCCTTGGACATAAAGCTCTTGTGACCTACTTGAGCTTTCCAAGGGGAGGGTGAGATATCCCTACCTATCGTCTCTCGCAAAGATACTAAATATCTGACACCTTTATGGAATGATATTTTTATCGACAGAGTATTAAGCTGTGAGCTGATCTACTGCAATGAAACCTTGTCTCTAGGGATAAAAAGTGCTTGTTATTGATTGCAATTGTCTTATACCTATGGAAACATTGGGCTTGTTTGGAGCCTTAAACATACACTATCTATTGTGTCAGTCCCTTATTTTTTGACCACTTGTTTGCTGTGTTTTCTCTTGCCAAACCAATCCAATTAGAAACAATCCATCAAAATTTTTCCTTTGAAAAACATCAGACACTACTTCAGTGCCCATGGTATTACAGCAGCTCACCTTTGGTAATACAGTAGATCGCCTTTGGTACAGCAGTAACCTGCCTCTAGCAAAAACTCTACTTTAGCGCCCTTGGTATAACAGTAGCTCGCTTTTGGTCACTATAGCTCACCTTTGGCATAGCAGTAACTCACTTCTGGTAGCTCAATCCATCGCCTTTGGCATCACAGTAGCACGCTTTTGGTTGCACAGTCCTGCACCTCTGGTCAAACAGTATAGCGCTTTTGGTCTAGTACTTTGTGCATCAGAGTTTGTCTATTTCTCAAAGCATCTCACAGAAACCCAGCATTACCCTTGTCCTAGTGTATTCCATGGTAACCACTAGGCTCCAGCAAACTATGAAGTCCAAGCAAGTTGTCCCTAAGAAGCGCAAGTCGCCTCCTTGCACACCACAATCAAGTCATCTCAACATTACTCCCAAGGTTACTCCTAGTACCCCCACGGCAAGACCAATCAGCTCTCCGAACATGCCGCCCATTGATGAACCAAGCAATCCTCAAGAGGGTAGGGTCCCTTTGGTAAGAACACCTCAATATACCAGGCTTGCCTCCGGATTTTGTGCCACAAGGATATACTATTGAGCAAAACCCACCTCAAGAAGGTAGGGTTCCTTTGGAAAGCATTTCCCAATATACCACAGGCTTGCCTCCAGATTTTGTCCCTCAAGGTTATACTGTAGATTTAGTCCCATCTCAAGAAGAGCGACACTTTGAAATAGGTCAATCCTCTCAAGTAGATGGGCAAGATCTTGATGAAATCATACAAGAGCCTAGAGTCGTGGCCGCCTTTGACAAAATCCTTAGTGAGAACCAAGATCACTTCTTTTGCTTGCTTGCAGAGCAAGGTGCCAAGTTACCTCAAGATTTTGATTTATCCACTCTCAAGGAGAACAACAATGCCCAAGATACCATACAAGCAGTGCAAACCATGTCAACAGTGACTACGCCCTTACCTACATAAGGCTCGCAGTATAGGAACCCCCTTTTTCAAAATCCAATAGGGGAGAGGCCCATATCACCGCTTTTGACTCCTATGGAGATCTATAAAAACCAACAAGAAACTCTCCAACGTCAAGCAGAGTTAGCTAAGCAAGCCACCTTAGCTCGATCGAATATGCAACCACCTCCTAAAGTGTCCACACCGATTGCAAGTGGAATCTTGGTTACCCCATCACGCGAAGGTTTCCCACCAAATTACAATCCGGGGAACAATTATGTAGCCATGCACCAAGGGTCTCAACAAATGCCACCCCCTATATCATCACACCTTCATGTCTCTCAACCAATTAGAGTCATGCAACCCCAACCACAACATTCTTCTACTCTCAGCCTCAAACAACCCCAACCACAGCATTCTTCTACTCACATCCTCAATCAACCCCAACTGTCGCAAATCACGTCTACCTATGTCCCTCCTCCACAACGTTCATCCTCGCTCAACTTCTTTCACACGTTGCCTAGCCACTCTCAACATTTCTAACATCAAGTTTCTCAAAGCTATGTGCTGCCTTCACAACCTAATCAAACGCACTTTAGCTTTCCTCCACCCAATTCATTTCTTCAACCATCACAAAGCC
Source organism: Cunninghamia lanceolata (assembly GCA_027924645.1). Classification (NCBI taxonomy): domain Eukaryota; kingdom Viridiplantae; phylum Streptophyta; class Pinopsida; order Cupressales; family Cupressaceae; genus Cunninghamia; species Cunninghamia lanceolata. Next base: position 1,866,164 of record BSBN01000346.1, read on the forward strand.
AACAGTCTTACCTAGCGCCACCCCCACCACTTCCAAATCAAAACCTCAAATTTCAACCCAATCTCAACCAAACGTACAACCCATATGATCCTAATCAATGTTATGACCCTTATAACACCAGTGTGCATGGCTTACATTATAATCTTCCATATGGGCAACACCAACCACTTTTTGGACAACAGGAGATGTTACCAACCCCTCCCACGACTATGGAGCTAAAGATTGCGGAGGTGCAACAACAGCTATCTGATCTTACATTTGGCCACACCAAAAAGACCTTCTCTTTAGAGGAAGTGTGTCCTTATCCTTTTGATCGGTCACTACCAATGATCCCTTTTCCTCAAAATTTCACTATTCCCAACTTCGATAAATACAAAGGAAAAGGTGACCCAAAAGACCATCTTAGGGAATTCTATCTTGCTTGCTTCGAGGTCTCACACAACGACACATATCTTATGCGTCTCTTTCCTCACAGTCTTGGAGGTCAAGCAATAGAATGGTTCTCACACTTACCCACAGGTATCAAGTCTTTCAATGAGCTAGCAGAGAAGTTTGCCACCCATTTTTCTTACAACGCAGAGCATGAGATTTCCATGACTGATCTATGCAACAATAAACAGAAAAATGGTGAAACTTTCATTTCTTTCCTTCAACGATGGAGACAAATGGCTAGCAAATTCCCTTTCAAGATTCTGGAGAAACAGCTTGTTAGCATATTTGTGCAGAACCTCAACCAAGAGTTAGGTTTTCATTTGCAAATTCTTAGTGCTACAACCTTCGATGAAATCACATACAAGGGGATCAATATTGAGAAGGCCCTCATTGCTAAGGGTGTGATCAAAATCTTTAAGGAAACAAAAGATAGTGCTTCTCATCAACAATCGAACGATAAACCTAAATATTGGAACAAGAACAAAAATGTGGTCAATGATGGGGTGGTCGATACTAAGCATGTCCAAACGTTGCAAACACTGCTGCAGCTCTCTAAACCAAGTCAAGCTCCACCTCAACAACAGCAGCAACAAAGGTAGCCTTATCCAAACCAACAGCAATGACAACAAGAGCGGCCCCAACAAGATTACCCTCTGCGACGTCAATTCACTCCCTTGGGAGTGCCCATCGAATCGGTCTTACAGCAAGCCTTGTAGAAAGGGCTCATCACCTTACCTGATGCTCCCCCATATGGAGAACCTGTCTACAAAATGGCACGTTATAGAGACAATGAGTATTGTGAGTTCCATAGGAGCAAAGGGCATCGAACCGCATCTTGCATGAAACTTAAGCACCTCATCCAAAACCTCATCGACGGTAATCAAATCACTTTTGAGGATGAATCACCAGCGTAACACATGAACAAGGATCTAGATATGTACAAGGAACCATTCCCTCATCACGGTCCACCTCCTCCTCAGGATAGAGGTAAAGGTATCAATCATGCTTCCACGGCCTTCGATTCCATTATCGGTCGTTTTGAAGAGAGTCGAGTGTCTACCCTCACGATCAAAGGCAAATCTACGGATTGTGCTGTTACTACTCGTCAAGGTCATGTCACCATCCGTGCACCTACACCTAGACTTCTGGTTCAGTTTGATTATAATCTTGTCGAACATCTAGGGAGAACACCAGCATAGATCTCTATTTTGGACCTTCTACGATCATCACCTGCACATAGAGTGGTGCTAGAAAAAGCCCTCCAAGAGTCTTCCGTTCCTAACAACATAGCAGTCACGGATTTCCAAGCTATCGTAGGTAACATTGCGTCACCCTACAATGTGGTCTTCTCTGAGAAAGACCTCCCCTCCCATGATCCTTGTCACAACGATGCCCTCCATATTGAAGTTCTCATCCATAAGCGCAAAATCAAACGTATACTCATAGATGGTGGTGCTGGTCTCAACATCTATTCTTTAAAGTTACTAAAGCAATTGGGATACTCTGAGGATCACATCAACACTGATCATAGTATTACAATCAAGGGGTATGATGATGCAGAACACCGTTCAGAAGGGGTTATTCACTTACCTATACAATTGGGCCCTGTCATGCTTGAAACCAGGTGTCAAGTCCTTGATATTGAGCTGCGTTACAACATTATCCTAGGTCGCCCATGGATCCATGCCATGAAAGCTGTTCCCTCCACGTACCATCAGTCTCTAAAGTTCCCATACAATGGTACCGAGATAACTATCCCAGGAGGTCCTAATCCTTTTGAATTCTGTCGTGTCTTACAAGGAAGCTATAAGAATTGCAACCAAGTGCCTAAAAATGACAAAGCCCTTGAATCCCCACTCTATGTCGATCCTGAAACTCTGACACAAGCCTCTACAAGTGAATCTAAACCCCTCCCCAAAATCACAGCTCGCATCCGAGATATAGGCTTTGGCACTTATGATATCTCAGAATCTTGTTGTGTAGGGCGGATGCCTCTATCTCCAAAATCTTATGACCAACCACCCATTGCCAAAGTAACCAAAAAAGCAACTATTCCTCCCCCAACATTCCTAACCCAATTCCAACATGGATGGTTATTGGAAGAGGAAACTATTGAGGACATCTCTTCTTGGCTCTATAAGGAGAAAGAACCAGTCACAATACCAGTCAAGCAATATGGCAATGGCTTAAGAATAGTAAAAAATACGGGCTATAAAGGCAAAGGTGGCCTTGGGAAACAGAATCAAGGAACTATGGAGCCCATTGGGGGAAATAAAGAAGCTAGACAAGAAAGGATTAGGATTTGGTAAGAAGGTACCACGCACCTTGGACATCGAGTATATCCTCGACGAGGTAGCTGACACTTTTCCTGCTGATTCGACGTCTACAGAGCATATCATCAATGACTCTTCCCTCCATATGACCAAACTCTTCGCAGAATCCTCCATTTTTACACTATCCTCCGTATCCTTAACCTCCACTACCAGCACCCAGAATGTAACACTTGTCTACCCTGAACTTATTGATTGGGACCAACAAGGGTCCCCTGTTATAGATGTATTTTAGAATGACGAAGCTTTAGCTGAGTTCATGGGACTTCAGGAAGGTATCCCTCTGGGTGATCATAAAGTAGGTTTTGTAATGGAACTAGAGCCAATGACTTATTTTGGTGAGAATGCCAAATCCTCTAGTCGCAAAAGTACAAATAAAGAAAGATCTCTAGGTGAAAACCACACTGTGGCACCTCCTGATCACAAAATAGTAAAAACAAAGGACGTATCCAAAGGTGAAAACCCAACTGTGGCACCTAAGGATGGAGGATTTGACCTTCCCCTACCATCTAAGTATCAAGAAAAATCAGCTCTCCTAGTGGAAGATTCTACAGAGATAAATCTGGGCACATAATAAAATCCAAAGACAACATTCCTAGCAGCATCATTATCTGAAACAAAGCACAGAAATCTTAACAGCTTCTTCTTGCAATGAACCATCAACTTTGCATGGACCTATGCCGATATGCCAGGGTTAGACCCTAAGCTAGTTGTTCATTATCTTACAGTTGATCCCAAGGTGAAACCAGTCAAACAGAAGTTGAGAAAGATGCACCCACAGATCGCTCTCTTAGTGAAAGTGGAAATACAGAAATTATTAGATGCAAAGTTCATACGACCCATTGACTATTCAGATTGGGTCTCAAACATTGTACCTATGTCTAAACTTAATGGGCACATCCGCATGTGTAATGATTTCAGAGATCTCAACAAGGCATGTCCCAAAGACAACTTTCCACTACCAAACATAGACATTATAGTGGACTTGACAGTAGGTCACGAGATGCTTTCTCTTATGGATGGATTCTCGGGTTACAACTAGATAAGAATAGCTAAGGAAGATCAACATAAAACAACCTTTACTTGTCCTTGGGGCAATTACTGTTGGTGTGTTATGCCGTTTGGTCTGAAGAATGCAGGAGCAACCTATCAGAGAGCAATGACAGTGATCTTCCACGATCTGTTTCATCACATCATGGAAGACTATGTTGATGATACATTGGCTAAATCTTCTAGGGCAAATCACATACAGGTCCTAGGACAGATCTTTGACAGGCTTGAAAAATACCAAGTAAGACTCAATCCAAAGAAGTGTGTATTCGGTGTAACATCAGGGAAGCTGTTGGGATATATAGTATCTCGTAGAGGCATCGAAGTCAATCCAGCAAAAGTAAAGGCTATAGTGGAGATGCCTCCACCCAAGAACCTTAAAGCACTAAGGAGCCTTCAGGGAAGGTTGCAGTCCATTCAGCATTTCATATCGCAGCTAGCAGATAAATGTCAACCCTTTCAACACTTGCTCCGAAAGGATGTCTCATTTCGATGGGACAACAAGTGTCAGGTAGCGTTTGATCAACTTAAAGACTATTTGGCTACACCTCCTGTATTGGTTCCACCAGTTGCGGATAAACCATTGATATTATACATCTCTACTACAAACTCGGCCTTGGGGGCCCTGCTAGCATAGAATGATGACACTAGAAAGGAGCATGCAATTTATTACATCAGTAGAACCTTGGTGGGATATGAGCTCAATTATTCACCAATGGAAAGGGCTTGTTTAGCAGTAGTGTTTGCCTCCCAAAAGTTGCGGCATTACATGCTGAACCAACATACAAATCTGATAGCAAAGATCGATCCCTTGAAGTATCTACTAGCAAAAGCAGCTCTCACAGGTAGACTAGCGAAGTGGGTCATGATCCTTAGTGAGTTTGACATTGAGTACACAGATCGTAAAGCAATTAAAGGACAAGCTCTCGCAAATCAACTAGTAGAAGCACCTATGAAAGATACACATCCTATGGTAGCTGACTTCCCTGATGAAAACCTCTTTACTCTTTCTAACTCCATAATGTGGAAGTTATACTTTGATGGTTCTTACACACAGCATGGATCAGGAGCCGACATCTTATTTGTTACACCTCAAAATGACTACATTCCAAAGTCCTATCAGCTTGCATTCCCTTGCACCAACAACATAGCCGAGTATGAAGCACTCCTTATAGGTCTCAATACAGCAGTTCAATGGGACATCACAGAATTACAACTGTATGGAGATTCACAGCTAGTCATTCGCCAAGTCACAGATGAATACCAAACAAAGGATGAAAAGTTGGTCCCATACAAGCAACTAGTGGATGCCTACAAACCACACTTTTCTAGCATGACATTTGAGCAAATTCCAAAAGAGCATAACAAAGCTGCAGATTCTATGGCCTCTGTAGGGTCACTGATTGACATGCCTGCTAATACACAGAAGTGTGAATTCTTGATCGAGCAATTGTTGATACCAGCCGTCGATGTTCCTGTTACTGAAATCATCTGCGAACTTGTTGGTCCCAATTCCCCATGGTATGAAGATATCTATGAATACCTCAAACACAATACCTTTCCCCCTAACCTATCATCCACCCAATGCAAAACCTTTATCCGTCGATCCTCCCGTTACATCATTCTAGGTGATACACTATATCGTCAGAGTTTCGATGGCATCCTCTTACGATGTCTTAACACAAAAGAAGCCGAAGCTACCTTATGAGACATACACGAAGGTGTCTATGGCGCACATTCTACCGGTCCGAATCTTGCTAAGAAGATACTCAGAACAGGTTATTACTGGCCTACAATAGAGCAAGATGCTGCACAGTTTGCTAAGAAGTGTCTACAACGCCAGCAACATGGAGATTTGATTCATGCACCAGCTCATGAATTACAACCTGTGACGACTCCATGGCCTTTTTCTCAATGGGGTCTCAACCTCATAGGACAAATCCACCCTTCCTCCTCCAATGGCCACAAGTTTATCATTACTGCCACTGAGTATTTCACGAAGTGGGTGGAAGCCATTCCTATGACCTATATCACTGGTAAGCAAATAGCCAAGTTTATCCTAAACTACCTCATATGCTGGTATGGTATTCCCCAAGCCATTGTCACTGATAATGGGAGACCATTCAAGAACCAAGATGTCCGTGCCTTGTGCACACAATACAATATCCAACATCGCTTTTCAACTCCTTACTATCCGCAGAGTAATGGCCAAGCGGAGGCTTCCAATAAGACCATTCTCAAAATCCTCAAGAAAACAGTCAATGAAGCTGGTCGTGATTGGCACTTGCAACTCAATCCCGCCCTATGGGCGTACCGTACTAGTATCAGAACACCAACTGGTGCCACACCATATGCCTTGGTTTTTGGCTCTAAAGCCATCCTACCTATAGAGGTCAATATCCCATCCCTCAGAGTTTCCATGCAGGACCTGATCGGCAGAGATGAGTATTGCACTTCCAGATTAGCTGAGCTAGAACTCTTAGATGAGAGGCACCTTGCCGCACTGAATCATCTCCATGTCTATCAAAACCACCTCCGGCGTAATTACAACAAAAAGATCAAAGAAAGACGGTTTCAAGTTGGTGATCTTATACTTAAAGAGAATCAGAGAAATCAAGCAGATCAAGAAAAGAAGGGCAAGTTTGAGCCTAACTGGTTAGGCCCCTTCATTGTCACATTAGCATATGGATCAGGAGCTTATACTTTAGCTACACCTAACGGCATCCCTCTAGATGAGCCACTTAACAGTGTCCATCTTAAGAAGTTCTATGCTTGATCCTCAGAGTATTCCAAAAAAAAAAAATCCAAAAAAAATCCATCCTCTGGTGAAAACCTGGCAAACAGGCGCCTTGGATAAGTACCATAGTGAAAACCTGGCAAACAGGCGCTATGTGTAGAGTCAACATCCATCGTCTATCGAGTCTTGTCCAGTTCACAACGCTTCACCCATCCATCCCTAATAAAACCATTGACCTTGTTTGCATTTCCATCTCCCTATCTAGTATAGCTTGGAAATTTGTCAATGTCCCTCGTCGTCATCCCACATCTTGATCTGAGTCTACAGTTAACACTGTCTTGTCCTAGGTCAAGTCTTTCTGTGTCTTCTTTGGCAGTCACCCATACAGTTTCCTCTACTAGAATAGGGGCAACTCTTTCCTTAACTTAGGTCTAGGATTGGTTCCTTGTTTGTGGTTCGCAACGCATACTTCAATCTTTTCTCATTTCCATAGGTAACACCCTTTAACAGACACAGAGTTCCTACGATAATGCTGTTATCCTCTCAACACTTTTCCACATCATCACATCAACCAGAACTACATATCATCTCTTCTCCATCTTAAAGTACCTTGATCTCATGGATATGGGTATGTAGGCAGTCTGGAATACGAAGGATGTTTCCAGTACTCAGGTACATAAGATCCCCTCTTCTCAACACTTTTCCCACATCATCACACCAACCGGAACTACATATCATCTCTTCTCCATCTTAAAGTACCTTGATCCCATGGATATGGGTATGTAGGCAGTCTGGAATATGAAGGACATTTCCAGTACTCAGGTACATAAGATCCCCTCTTCTCAACACTTTTCCCACATCATCACACCAACCAGAACTACATATTATCATCTCTTCTCAATCTTAAAGTACCTTGATCCCATGGATATGGGTATGTAGGCAGTCTGGAATACGAAGGAAGTTTCCAGTACTCAGGTACATAAGATCTCCCCCTTCCATCTTGACCCATTTCATCACTCTATCCAGAACTACATATTTATCATTTCTCATCTTCCATCGTAAGTGTGCCTTGATCTCGTGGATACAGGGTATGTAGGCAGTCTGGAATACGAAGGATGTATCCAGTACTCAGGCACACACGATCCATCATTCTTCACCCACCCCAATCCATTAGCATTGTCATCCTTCTAGTCTTCCATTTGTCAAAATCCATTTCACCTCGGCTTGACTAACTCAAGCAGCAAGCTAGCGCATCCTTTCAAAGCAAAAGTCCTTAACAAACCTAAAGCAAAGAGGCCTACTTCCAGAGTCATCTACTGTCCTGCATACCGATTGCCAACATCAGCTAAGTACCGCTTAACCAAGCCCTAGATCCACAAGCTTGTCTCCTGCAAAGTGTTCCATGATCGAGACCAACACACACGTCTCCTGCGACATGTGGCATTTCCTGTAGCAAGATATTGTCTTTTTAGGTAGATAGCACCCTTTAACAGACACAGAGTTCCTACAATAAGGTTGTTATCTTTCCTATCCAATCTATCCTGGGTAACCTCTTTGGCAAGAGAATATGTTGGCTGTATGTTTACTTTCTAAGTCAGTCAATTTGTGTTATGGTTTATCTTTTGTTCCTTTTCCAATACCTATTCAAGACTACCTTGATTTATCTATAATCTTGGTATGTTGCGATGCAGTACGGATTGGGGGCATAGTCATTGCTTTCTATGTGCCATGTTTGAGGAATGATCTTTAGTATCTTTCTTAGCATTCTATTTATCTTGTGTGCGTTAGGACCTAGCATCTTACATATTAATAATTCTTCTTGCATTTACCTGTATTAAAGTTTATTTTATGTTCAAGACTATGGCTTATTCGCATGTTCCAACAAGGTTATATTATGTCTAAGGGGATCTAAGTTCAAACCACTTGCTTGCAGAGTCAACGTCCACGCACTCGGATATTACTGCACCTTGGTCTTTTATACCTTGGTGGTGAACTATCCACGTGCTATATCAAAATAAGGATTGCTCTTTATATACAAATGCGAGACGATTGCAACAAGCTCATCTTTCATCCATTCCCACCAACCTTTATATCGCTTTCATGGCGGTAATCGATCAACAGTCTCTGTCTCCATCTCCTCCTGTTCTCCGCTCTGGTGCATATCTGCAAAACCCACATGTCAGATATCACTAGTCATCACATCTATATCATCATACATCTCTATCATCATACATCTATAAGCATCATATAAGCAACATATATCATCACATGAATCCATAATCATACATACATATCATCACATCCATGACATCAAGGAATGCATACACAAAAGCATGAACAACAGTGAGCCGAATCGATCATCATATATATCATGTAATGGTCATCATAATACAAAATCTCGGTGTCTACATCAATAATACAAAATGTGTATACATCCAAATATACATCAATATAGTACATCAAGGCTATCAAGAGCCCGTGAAATATACATCAGAATGCATGCAGGCATCTATCCAAAATGATACAATATGATAGAATATACAAGTGTATGCGCCCTAGTGGGTAGAGCTGCCCTCCTGCTATGGCCCCTGTCCTCCCCCTGTGCTCGGTGGAGGTCCCCCTAATGGTCCTCCTCCTCCCCCTGGCGGTAAAAGTGGCCCTCTAACTAAGGACACTGACTGCCCTGTCCTCTGGGATCTGGATGCCCCAGACCTGCTCCTGTCTCTGTAGCTCGGTGCCTGCTGAGCTGCTGGCACTGCACCCACATACAGACCCCTATAGTACTCTGCCTCCCAGCCAGCTGATACTAGCTCACCCTGCACTTGGATGAGCTTGCTATATAAAGTCCTCTGGTCTGCACCCAGTGCATGACGTGCCTCCTCTCTCTCCCGCCTCACTCTAAAGAGTGTGGCATCTGCAGTCAACCGCAGCTGTACCTCTGCGTCTCTCTCTCTCCTAGCCTGTGCTAGCTCCTCGGTGTCTGCTGCTGGTGCAGCTGGTGGCTGTACCTGTACCTATGCCTGTGCCTATACCTGGGCCTGTAGCTGTCTATATGCCTGCACCTGTGCCTGTAGCTGCGCCTGTACCTGTGCCAGGGCTGTCTGTGCTGCTGAGGCTGCCTGTGTCTGTGCCTAGGCTGTGGCCTCTACCTACCTCACATCCGCCCGCGCTGCATCCCTATCCCTCCTCAGTCATGCCATCTAGAGCTCTAAATGAGTCCTCTGGGCTATCTCCTCCTGCAGTAGTCACTCTGCTCTCTGCAAATCAGTCTCTATGACTAGGCCCACTACCTCTGCCATCTCCACATCAGCCTGCTGGCCGCTACCCTCTCTGCCTGCCTGCTGCCCCACTGCCTGCTGCCTAGCTGCCCTGGCCTGCCGCCTCATCCTAGCCTCCCCTCCGAGGACTAGTACCTCTCCCACTGCCCCTGCTACACCTGGTGTAGTCAATCTCATCGGCCTGTGTGTCTGCCAGTACTGATCATACTCTGGCAGCATCCCTGGGTCTGCCAGCCCAGAGTCCCAATCCCATCTCACGGGGACAAGTCCCTGTACCTCTGCTAATGCTGTAGCCACTGGGATCTCTGCATCCCAGTCTCCAACCTCCCTCCGTGTCCTGGCATGTGTGGCCTCCCCCACGGGTAGTCCCTGCGGCAATCCAAACTGCCTGAGAACTCGCTCTGGAAGATACCTCTCTATCATATCTATCTGTCTACCGAACAAATAGCGAGCCTGTCTGTAGTACATGAGCTACTCATGCTCGTCATCCCACTCCTCACATAGTAACCAAGGCCTCCATATGAATAGGTCCATCTTGTCAATCTGCCGCCTCCAATAGCTAACAGACCCCATCCTCTGATGTGTCATCACCCCGTCATATAAGAATGCGTACGGCTCCCCCTGTCTCGATGGCACTGTGCCATGGGTCATATCACTGGAATATGCTCCCATGCCCATACCTGTAATAAAGTCACCCCTACTGAGAGGCTCCTGCCTCTCCTGTAAACACAATGGTGCAAATCATGGTATAGCTGTCCCGACACACAAGGTCCCCACGCATACTGTCTGCCATGGGTGAACATCCCTAATAGTACAGTCCCCCAGCCAACTGATAAACCTCTGGATCTCCTGTCTGGACATAGGAAGCCGCCAATCAGTGACGCAACTATCCATCAGATCCTGTCACAGAGTCTCGGGACGTCTACCTATCGGATCTCCCTATCGTCTATCCACAGGTCATCTGTGCAGAAAACCTCCTCCAAGCCTGCCTCGCCCCGTGCCGGGTCAAAGTCCACTATCTCGCCCTCTATCCGAATCCTCAGGATGCGGTATACATCCTCCAGTGTCACTGTCGCCTCCCCCGTCAGAAAGTGGAATGACGAAGTCTCACTGTGATATCTCTCTACAACTGCTGTCACTAGGGCAAGATTCACCCTAATGTGTGTCAGATGAGCCAAGTGCCATAGTCCTACATGCTCTAAGAATACGTCCTCCTCCCAGGTCAGCTGTACAACCTCGTGCGCTATCGCGTGATGTTGCTCTCGCGACATCAGTGGTGGCAAGATCCTATGCATCCATAACAAACTCACTTGTCAGTTCTTCTATAACCAATCCCTCCACGTCCTATCTACATCTCTGCTATGCCATCCCTTTCCCCCCTAGGCATCCCTTTTCTAAGGCCCTCATTTTACTTAAACCCTCATTTTCTTCTATTCAAACCAAACGCGCTTTGTTTTATACAAAAGCGTTGTTCCTCCCTACCAACCGCGCCATACTGTTCATCCAGAAGCGCTGCTTTCTTTTCTACCAAGTGCGCCGTGTTAGCCTACCAACTGCGCCACTCTGTCCTACCAGACGCGACGCGCTTTTCCTACTTCTCCACCATCCGCGCTAACCTATTCTACCAAGTGCGCTGTAGCACACTACCAAAAGTGCTGCAAATTTTACCCAATGCGCTGCGGCGCTAATAAACTCACCAAAAGTGATGCGATTTTACCAAGCGCACTGCAGGCGACTACCAGCCGCGCTGCGGCACGCCAAAAGTGCCTAAACCGGCTACCATACGTGCTGTAATTTTCTAAAGCACTTTTGGCTGACCTAGCTCACCCTCCCTAAACCTAGCCCTAATCTACCCTCAAATGACAAATGCAAAGGGGGTTTTCGATCACTTACCGCTGCCAGAGCTCCTGCTGGCCTCCTGTATGTCTGCACCAACTCCACTCGATGACTGTGCACTGGAATCAGCATCTCTCCTCGCTGGCTGCTCAACTCACTCCAACTAGGTTTGGAAGCTCTCCTCTCTAAATTTAGAATCTCCTAGGGTGCAAATGAGGATTGTGGTCCCCATGGGACCTATTTATAGTGCCCCCCCTTAGTTTTTTCTTTCCCACCCCTTTTTCTGCTTTTTCTTCTTCCTGATCGCACACTCTTCTAGTTGAGCATCAACACTATTCTTCTGCCGCTTCCTCATCTTCCTGCTCGAGAGGGCATACGCTGGGGCAACTACCTACACTGGGGCAATAAAATTGTATTACATCTTCAACAATCGTTTCTTTGACGCAACGCTACATGCTGCATTGCATCAAAGAGGGGCAAAATGTAGACACTCTAAAATGACCAAGTCGTCGAATCACTTGCATCTCATCATTTCTTCCTAATCACCTGCATTTCACACATTAATTAAATAATCTAATTATTTAATTAATTTCACCAAATTCTTCTGAATCACATACTTTCGACATTTAATTAAATAAGTTCTCTTTATTTAATTAATTAAATCAAATTCCTCTATATTCTTCCACAATTAAATAATTTTAATTATTTAATTTGATCATTGTCACCTTCCAAAAATCAAATCTACATTAATTAAATAAACCTAATTATTTAATTAATTCAACAAATTCCCTCTATCTACAATTAAATAATTCTTAATTATTTAATTAAATCAAAAATTTGTTATTCCAAAATCATGCATGACAATTAAATAAATTTATTTATTTAATTTGATTGCAAATCTTCTAAATTAAAAAATTCTAATTATTTAATTATTTCTTCCAAAATATCTTCTCTAAATTTAAATAAATCAATTATTTATTTAAGTTACTTTTTCTTCTAATTTGAGTTATCTCTAAAAGAACTCAAGCTTTCTTGCTCATGCAATTAAATATTTCTAATATTTAATAAAGCAAAATATCTTCTTTACTCATGCAAATCTCTTCTTCTTGTTTTAAATCACTTAACTGATTGCTTTATTCTTTTAATTGATTTATATCTTCAGTTAACTTATTCTTCTATTCTTGATAACTCCTCTCATGCAAAAGAAAGCAAGACACATGTCTTCTTCTCATTCGTTGCACGTTCCTCAACTGTTCTCCTCCGTTGATTCTTCTGAATTATCTGGACCATTGATCGATCTCTGTCGAAATCTATATAAACCCCCCTCATCTCTTTTATTACCCCTCTCTCTTCGATAGTATTCTCAGGCATACTTAACAGAGCTTTGAGCATACAAAACGCATCGATTGAGCACTCTTACGATCTTTTGACATTGATCTCTTGAGCACACTACTTGCTTGTTGCAGCTATGGCTTCGCAACTTCATTGAGCAATCCACATTCAATCCAAAGGAAACAATACAGATTTCGGTAAAAGTCTTTATTTCATTGATTATTCATCATGGCTTTTATTTAAATTCATTTTCTTTATGTTATTGGGTTTTTGGTTTTATTAGTTTAGATTTGATCAATTTTTCCTCATACACAATGACCATTGGAACTTTCTCCAAGGTCGCCATACATACATAATTTCAAAATAGGATTGAACCTAAACAAACTTGTGGAGAGAAAGAATGAAGGATGAATACATCATGGCTTATCTTGGATGCAAATACATCTTCACACGCTTGTACACACTTCTACAATCCATGAATTACCTCTTCAACAAGTGTGACTCGCCAGGTTGGCCAAAACAAGTATACAACATCAAGAATCACTAAGTCACACGCTTCCAAGAGCTTCATTACAGCTTGCGGATCAAACACACACCTTCAATGCATTCAAGGGACATCTATGAATACCATAGAATCATTTGGAAACTAGAAAATCTAACCACAACAGATCTCAACTTACTTTTCTTGAAGATGGATCATAGACTGCTCTCAATCAAACACTATCAAACTCTACTAATCAAAAACTTGCTTTTCGGAGCACCAAATCACAAAACCTTTGGAATGAAGAAAGATAATGACCTTGTAAGCTTAAGTCTAGAACCGCAAGACCAAAGAACATACTGCGGAGGAATGCAGAGCAAAATACTTCCTCCTTATCACACTACAAACTCTGTCAAGCACAGTCTTCAAACTGGTGAATAGAACTTTTGTTGCGCAACAATCTAGACCACCAAATTCTAGATTTAGCATCTTCAAACACTTCTCTATAAGATATCCAAATCTCATACTCCAGTCTTCAATACTGAGGAAATGCAGAGCAAAACTCAGATAGTTATTCTACAAGCCAAAATACTCTGCAACACACTGTTCCACTTGGAGAGCAAATTTTCTCAAAAGCACTTGGAAACTCAGTATTAGAAATATCTTCTCATCATCTTCAGCACTTATATAAGATAATACAAAGCAACTGACTCATCACAAACAAGCATCAAAACAAGAGCATAGTTGACACCAATGACAACACAGATATGTTGACATCAATGACAACACCGATTAGCACATACTTGCAACAATCTCCCCCTTTGTCATTCATGGAAACATATGATGTGAAAAACTATCAAGACAAGAATTTACATTCATCACCATCTCCCCCTTTCTCTTTACACATCTAAAACACTTTCTCCCCCTAAGTTTTTCACATGATTTCTCTCCCCCTTTGACATTAATAGCAAAGGACATCATATTTCTTCTACTACACATACTTGCATGCTTTTGCTTTGATCAGCTGGAATTATTCTTTCACTCCCCCTAACTACAATAATCAACTTAGATCACTCTTTACTCCCCCTGAAGGGTAGCCTCCTAAATCAGTCTAGAAAGAAATATTCTTTGAAGTATATTGGATTGATGCATCTCCTTATGCACCTAGCTCAAGGAAGGAAGGGCAATAACCCCTAACCTTTCCTAGAGATACTCAAATGTGTCCTTTGGAAGGGCCTTAGTAAATATATCAGCAACTTGATCCTTTGTAGGCACATACTCAAGCTTCACAACATTCTCTGCAACTTTCTCTCTCAAAAGTGATATTTGATTGAAATGTGTTTTGTCTTTGAATGTATCACTGGATTCTTTGAAATGTTTATGGCACTTGTGTTATCACAAAGAATAGGGATTGGCTCCTCATACTCAACTTAGATATCCTTCAAGGTATGTTTCATCCACAACACCTGAGTGCAACATGTTACTGCAACAATATATTATGCATCTACAATAGATAAGGAGATTGATTCTTGTTTCTTTCTATGCCAGGACACTACCCTATCTCCAAGGAAGAATACACCTTCACTTGTGCTTTTACTTTCATCAACACAACCAACCCAATCTACATCTGTATAGGCACTTAGGGAGAAATCATTATTCTTTGGATACCACAAGCCATGATCCGGAGTGCCTTTCAAGTACATGAATATCCTCTTCACAGCCATAATATGTGATTCTCTGGGATCTGATTGAAATTTGGCCACAAGACAAACTGCATGCATGATATTAGGTCTAGTAGTAGTCAAATAAAGTAATCCACCAATCATTGATCTATACTTGCTCTGATCAACCTTAGGAGATTCATCATTTTTACTTAGCTTACATCCAATAGTCATAGGAGTGCTCACTATTTTAGAGTCTTCTATTCCAAACTTCTTTATTAACTCTCTGAGATACTTTGATTGAGAAATGAAGATACCTTTGTTTGTTTGATTGATTTACAATCCAAGGAAGAAATTCATCTCACCACACATGGACATCTCAAACTCTTTTTGCATCTCATCTGCAAAATTCTTACACATTCCTTCATTTCCACCAAATATAATATCATCCACATAGACTTCAACAATCAAGATTTGATCTTTGCTTGCCTTAATATATAAATTGCTATCTGCAGACCCTTTACTGAAACCTTGTTGTAGTAGATACTTATCCAATCTTGTGTACCAAGCCCTAGGAGCTTGCTTCAATCCATATAGATCCTTCTTCAACTTGCACACCATATCTAGTTGGTCTAATAACTTGAATCCATCTGGTTGCTCTATGTATAACTCTTCTTCTAACTCACCATTCAGAAAGGCAAATTTCACATTCATTTAATACACTTTGAAATCTTTATGTGCAGCAAAAGCCAAAAATAGTTTGATTGCTTCTAATCTAGCCATCGGAGCAAAAGTCTCCTCATAGTCTATCCCTTCCACTTGTGAGTAGCCTTTGCACACAAGTCTTGCTTTGTTTCTCACAACTTCTCCAACCTCATTCAATTTGTTCTAGAAAACCCACTTTGTTCCAATCACATTCTTGTTTGTAGGTCTAGGGACAAGTTCCCAAGTCTTGTTCTTCTCAATCTGCATTAATTCTTCTTCCATTGCCTTGAACCAATGTTCATCATTGGAAGCTTCATTTACTGTCTTAGGTTCCACCTTTGAAAGTAAATAGAGATTTACTTCTTCTTCTGCAGCTCTCCTTCTTGTAAATACACCTTTCTTTTTATCACCAATAATCTGATCTTCAAAATGATCTCTTTGCACATACTTGGGAGTCTTTGGAATTCTTTCAGGAGCATCTTCTTGAATTTCTTCTTCTTCAAGAGCAACTTGCACTTCAATCTAAACTTCATTTTCTTTGCCTTTTTATACCTTCTCTATGACAATAGGTTCATCTGATCCATATCCATCCAATTGAAAATCTTCATCTACCTTTACATTTGCACTTTCAATGATCTTTTTTAGTTTTTTATTATAGCACCAGTAAGCCTTGCTCTTGGTTGAGTAACCTAGGAATATGCCTTCATCACATCTAGCATCAAACTTCCCTAATTCTTCATCTCTCCTGATATAACATTTGCTTCCAAAAACTTTGAAGTATTTGACTATAGGACTCTTACCATACCATAGTTCATAAGGTGTGTGATAGGTGAAAGTCAGGTGTGGAAGATCAGACATAGTCATGAAACCCTAACCCTACCATCATCAAGGAATCTAACCTAAATGAAATCAAAGGATAATGCAATTCAAGCATAACATCACCTAGACCGTGCGATTCCTTGTTTGAGAGAGAGATGTGGACTGCTTCTTCAACAATAAGCAATTACAAAGCTGAAAGCTGCCATGATGGATGATAAAAGCTCAAATGCTCAGATGCTCAAGATGATAATGTAGGTGCTATATGATTGCTGGATGTTTCATATGGAGTGAGAGGGTGTTTATATAGGATTTAGCCAAGATCAATCAACGGTGGAGAGTCAGAGGTTATGTGAATGGCTAGGATTGAAAGTTACTAAATTTAGATTCCATTAATTGTGCATGTGAAGGCTTGTAAATAAAAGTTGTTTTACAACACATGATTGACTGGACAAGTGTTGAAATGTGATAAATGATAAGGGCTTAATTCAAATAAAATATTTGAATTAGTTGGGATATGAGTTGGAAATTAATTAAATAAATAAAATTTATTTAATTAATAGGATAAATGCATAAAATGAGATAAGACATGATGTGGAATTAATTAAATAAATACAATTTATTTAATTAATTGGCTAAGGGAATGAAAATGGGATTTTAATTAAATAAATAAAATTTATTTAATTAATTGGCTAATGGATTAGTGGTTTAACAAGGTGTTGCTAGACATTCACAAATTTGAGTGTCTACATTTTGCCCCTCTTTGATACAATGTTTGCTAGAACGTTGTGTCAAAGAAGATGTGAGATGCGTTCGATAAACAAGTTATGCCCCAGTGTAACTGACAGGTGATGCCCCCTCGAGAGGTAAGCCAGGCTAACCAGGAAGGGCTAGGTTGGCTCTCGATAAAAGAAAAGGCTAAAAAGAGGGCAGACGTGAAGGAAAGGGGGGTTGCATGGAAGAAAATAGGCTGTGGCATAGAAGAATTAGGGTTTTGAGAAGGGCTATAAGTAGGTGCTTCAAGGGCAAATAGGCTCATTTGTGCTCATTTGTGCTTAAAAACTTAGAGAAATCCAGAGCTCTGGAGAGTGAGAGTGACAGAGCGAGTAGGATGGTTATTCCACGCAGAGATCATCGTGCGGAGCGAGTGAGGACACATGGATGACCAGAGGGAGCAGGCGCACCGGTATGTTGCAAAACTTTTCCCAAAAGCATGTAATTAATAGCCTAAAAGCGTAATTAATTCACACACGTCACCAAAAGCGACTAGGTTAGACATAGCACATATAGGTCGCTTATGTAGGAATAGAGATCGCTTGTAGTAAGTCAGCTCGCTTATAGGCGCGGGTAGGTCGCGTATGGTAAATGAGGTTGCATCCCGTCGGCGGGAAAAATGCAGTCGAAATGCGCGTATAGAGCAAAAGGCATCGCTTATAGGCAGAGAGCAGTCGCGTATGGTAATACAGCGCGCATATGAAAGCAAGTAGCTCGCATAGGGTAGATAGCACGCTTATAGAGCTAGAATAGGCGCATATGCGGAGGTGGCTCGCTAATAGTGAAAAGATAGGCGCATATAAAATATAGCTCGCTTTTAGGGTAAATAGACTCGCATATAGGATATGACGCGCATATGAAGGAAGAATGAGCGCATAGGGATGTTTAGGTCGCTTATAGTGAAACAGTGAGCGCATGACGTAAAATAGCTCACATATAGTCAAAACAGAGGCGCATGTGGTAAAGGGGGTCGCTAGTGAGCAGGAAAACATCGCATGTGGTAAAATGGACCGCTTATAGTAGGTGTAGCAGAAAATAGCAAATAGGAAAGCAGATGTTGATATGGATGACTAACGGAATGGACTGACACGGGTAAATGGATGATGCAGGATGTACTACCGCCATTGCTATCACGGGAGCCGCATCCAAGAGATTTACGGCTGGTGAGACGATTGGATGCAGAGGAGCTACTGGTGTTGGAGATCCTAGGCTTGGAGTATGTATCTCGGTTAGAGCCAGTTCAGGCACATCGAGGGCTGATGACAGTGATGGTGGAGCGGTGGATGAGCGAGCACAGTTCGTTCTTATTACCGACAGGAGAGGCGACCATTACCTTAGAGGATGTGTTCCGGATATTGAGGATTCCGGTAGATGGGGACCGTGTAGATTATGATCCGGAGATGGGCCCAGCGGCATTCAGGAGATTGTTTGGCACACCAGACATCGGAGTAGAGGGTTCAGAGATTCCGATGGGGAGGATGGAGGAGCTCTGTGACAGATTACAGCAGGTGGTAGTGGCAATCATTAGATGGCTAGTGGGTGATAGGAGAGCTAGAGGGTTTCCCGTAGGATGGGGGACAGTGATGGAGGGCATGTTCTCTTATGGCATGAGATATGCGTGGGCAGAGTGCGTGTTGGGACAGCTCTATCATTACCTGCATGATTGTGCATACATGTTCGGAGCCAGTATGTCAGCAGGGGTGACAGTTTTGCATGTATGGGCATATGAGCACATTCTGGTGACGAGACCAGAGGGATGGGTTGCTAGAGCAGCAGGAGAGCCATTTGCATGGATGTATAGAGGAGCATTGACTTATCGACAGCGCCGAGGAGTGGTATATTGGCGGCGGAGATTAGATGAGATAGATAGATTTGTATGGAGGCCATGGCTAGGATGTGAGCAGTGGGAGGAGTAGGATGCGGAGCTTGCCTATGCTAGACAGGCGAGATACATTTTTGGACGCGGTGTGTATATTATAGAGCGCTATTTGCCAGAGAGAGCCCTGAGACAGTTTGGAGAAGCACAGGCAGTACCTGTAGGTGATGCCATTTTTGGGAGGACGAGGCAGGAGGTATTTGATTGGGGTCCAGAGGTTGTGGTGGACATAGCCTTGGCAGAGAGAGATGGACTGCAGCCAGTAGCATGGCAGTGGAGACAGGATCCTGCAGATCCAGGCACATTGCCAGAGTACGATGTATACTGGGCGACAGCTAGGCCGACTCGGTTGACACGAGATGGGGAGATTGGAGAGATTGGGATGGAGAGACCAGTGCGGAGGTGACGACGATGGGCTCCGCCAGCACAGGCAGTAGTGCCAGCTGCACCAGGGATACAGATGCTAGGGCAGGTGCCAGGTCAGCCTGCTATATTAGCAAAGCCACAGGCACAGATCAGAGCAGGAGATGATGTGGGTATTTAGCAGCTGCGGAGACGGATCAGAGAGGAGAGGAGATGGAGGCAACGGGCACAGATGAGGCTGAGGAGAGTGGAGATGGATAGGCATCAGGCCGTGATTAGTCTGCGGCATGCTAGAGCACAGGCACAGACTTATCAAGCTCAGCTACAGTTGGGAGCACAGAGAGGAGATGGACAGGATGACGGTGCTCTGGCTAGAGTGACAAGAGAGAGGGATACAACTAGGCAGCATGAGCAGATGATGAGGCTTGAGTGAGATACTGCAGTACAGCAGGAGCAGGCTATGAGAGCAGAGAGAGATGGTCTGCGAGCTGAGAGAGATAGGGCAGTGCAGCAGCTGCAGGGGATGACTAGTGAGCGGGATAGAGCAGTGGCTGCCTTGGGGACTGATGGAGCTACCATGTACTTGGCCACACAGTTGACAGCGGTACAGGCCGAGCTTCAGAGAGTGCAGGGTGAGGCTGAGTATTACAGAGGCTTATATTATGGAGCTGTGCCGGCAGAGCAGAGACAGCCTAGCTTCAGGAGCAGGTCAGGGGCTTCGAGCTCACGGAGGTCAGGTGGATCTCGATCAGTAGCTTCAGTGATGGGGCCACCGAGAGATGAGGGACCAGGTATAGGACCTGTTGGTGGTGGTGGTCAGGGCGAGGGAGCTGGCAGTAGTCGCTAGGGCATACCTTGTTGACATTGTATCATGATGAGGCCTAGAGCCATTGTTGTACATTCATTCTTTTCAGGGCTCAGCTTGTATTGTAGACACTTGT
Organism: Cunninghamia lanceolata; assembly: GCA_027924645.1. NCBI lineage: Eukaryota > Viridiplantae > Streptophyta > Pinopsida > Cupressales > Cupressaceae > Cunninghamia > Cunninghamia lanceolata. The sequence continues at coordinate 1,886,776 of BSBN01000346.1, forward strand.
ATTTTGACACACATGTATATATATATGGCAGTTTTGGCGATCTATATGATGTTATAATGGTTGTGATGTTGATATTATGATGGCTATGCATGTTATGTGTATGGATTATATATGGATTATGGATGGATGTTTATGCAAATGGTAATGGATAGAAAATGTTTGAATATGTAAAAGGTAATGATATGAATAGATGTATGCATATAGGTAGATGGTAATGAAAGAGATATATATATAATGGACTTATGCATGGCTAACACTTGTTTGGCAGGAGCGGGAATATGGAGAAAAGATGATAGATATGATCGACCTTGGCTGAGGATGATGGAACGAATGGATAGATAGAATGAATAAGTAGGATGATGATGGGCAGCTTTCAAGTAATTGCTCAAAATGAAAAGAAATGCAGTCCTTATGTTTGATATAGCATATGGATGTTATGCACCAGGGTATAAGAAACCAAGGTGTCAAGGTATCCAATGCGTAACTAGCATGTTACAATCTTGTCTGAACGCATGGGTCAAGATGTGGAGCCAACATGCACAAGATATGAATAACAGCTAGTGTTGGACTTTGACGCTACAAACAATGGTTTGAGCTTATCTCCACTACACATAATGATAGCTTGCTGGTTATATGTATGGAGTTAGTCTTAACATAGAATAGTCTCAAATGCATAAGAGACTGTTTAGCTTCTCAGATGCTAGAGATATTGATATGTAAGATGCTAATCCCAACACGTACAAGATACCAATATGCATAGGAAGAGAATAAGATCATCCCGCAAACACGGCATACGAAAGCTATATGACCATGCCCCAGTCCTTACTTCATCGCAACATACCAAGATATAAATAGATCAAGGCAGTCTTGATTAGTTATAAAAAGGGACAAAAGATAAATCAAAAGATAAAATAAAAGATACTGTCATCATGTTCTCTTGCCAAATTTTGGGTGCTCTTGGATGGATCAAGCTGGTGCCTTGTTAAAAGGAAAGCTACATCCTGTTGAAGGCTAAAGTTGTTGATAAACGGCTATAGCAAATATTGGCTTAAGGCATGCAGACAAATAGCTTCTGGCGTACCTTTGATTGATTAAAGTGCTTGAGCTTGCAATATACACATGGATTGCTTCTTGTTTGAGCTGATCAAAGAGAAGAAGATGGATGATGCATGAAGATGAAGAAGATGGGGTGGATCATCTGTGCTTGAGTACTAGAAACTTCCTTCGTATTCCAGACTGCCTACATACCCTGTATCCACGGGATCAAAGCACATTTATGATGAAGATGAGACATGATGAATATGTAGTTCTGGGTTTTATTGATGATGTAAGTGATGAAAGATAGAAGAATGTGAGCTGGAAGATTAAAGGATGTTTAGAAGAAAGATGAAAGATGACTGATGAAAGGGGCTATTGTCTTAGCCTGAATCAGAGTGCTTCCTTCGCATCTCAGATTGCCTACATACCCTGTATCCACGGGATCAAGGTGTCAACGATAGAGCTAGATGTAGTTCTTATTGATGTGGCTAATCGATTGGATGTTTGATCAAGCGATGTTTGTTGCGATTGTTGGATGAATGTGGATGAATTGCGAAGGTATGAGTCCTGGTTGCAAGTCGTTAGGTCATATTTATCGGTGGACATGTGCCATGGCTGAAGTTGATAAGGTGTGCTGTGTTGTAAGCTGAGTTGTTTGATGTGTTATGAGCTAGAGATAACAGGATCCACTTCCAAATAAGACTCAACAAATGCCCCCAGTGCGGGATGAGGTTTATTATGCAGAAGCGACAATGCAGAAAAGATGTAGCCAAGATGCTAAGGTGCCAAAAGATATAGATATCACGACAATGTCTCAAGTATGATAGCTAGCATTGGCAAAGGATGAAGATGAAAGGCTATGTGTGAGATTGCGATAGGGCTTATGAGTATGGCTTATACAAGATGCAGTGGGAAAAATGATCAAACGAACCAAACAAATGAGGGAAGCTGGTCACTACACATAGCACCTGTTTGCCAGGTTTTCACTATGGTACTTATCCAAGGCGCCTGTTTACCAGGTTTTCACCAGAGGATGGATTATTTATTAAATGTTTTTTTTTTTTTTTTTTGGCTTTTTTGGGGGATAGCTGAGATTCATGGATAAAACTTCTTGAGATGAACATTGTTGACGGGTTCATCCAAGGGAATGCCTTCAGGTGTTGACAGAGTGTATGCACCGGATCCATAGACTGCTGTGATAATGAAAGGACCAAGCCAATTTGGTTCAAACTTGCCCTGTTTCTCTCGATGCTGTTGATTCCTTTGGTTTTCTTTAAGGACAAGGTCGCCAACCTGAAATCTGCGTTCTCTAATCTTTTTGTTGTAGCTGCGGCGTAGCCAGTTTTGATAGACTTGAAGATGGTTCAATGCTGTAAGACGGCGTTCATCTAATAGCTCAAGATCATGGAGTCTAGACACTCGATACTCTTCATCTGAGATAGTATGTTGCAAGGATATGCGCAAAGAGGGAATCTCAACCTCAATGGGCAAAATAGCTTCAGTGCCATAGACGAGAGCATAAGGTGTGGTGCCAGTAGGAGTTCTGATGCTTGTTCTATATGCCCATAATGCAGGATGTAGTTGTAGATGCCAATCTCGACCAGCGTCATTAACAGTCTTTTTAAGGATCTTGATGATTGTCTTATTAGAGGCTTCAACTTGACCATTGCTCTGAGGATAGTAAGGCGTAGAGAATCTATGTTGAATATGGAACTTGTTGCAAAGATCTCTAACCTCTTGGTTCTTGAAAGGGCGTCCATTGTATGTGACAATAGCTTGAGGAATGCCATAACGGCAAATAATGTAATGTAGAATGAATTTGGCTATTTGTTTACTTGTGATATAGGTCATTGGTATGGCTTCTACCCACTTCGTGAAATACTCAGTGGCAGTAATAATAAACTTATGACCGTTGGATGAAGTAGGATGGATTTTACCTCTGAGATCAAGTCCCCATTGTGAAAAAGGCCATGGAGTGACGATAGGCTGAAGCTCACGTGCTGGTGCATGTATTAGATCTCCATGTTTCTGACATTGTAGACATCTCCTTGCAAATTGCTGGGCATCTTTTTCCATAGTTGGCCAATAGTATCCTGCTCATAGAAGTTTCTTAACAAGGCTAGGGCCAGCGGAATGCGAACCGCAGACACCTTCATGCACTTCACGTAAGGCCGTTTTTGCTTCTTCGGAATCAAGACACCTAAGGAGGATACCATCAAGACTCCGGTGATAAAGAGTGTCTCCTAAGATAGTGTAACGAGAGGCTCGATGGATAAAGGTTTTGCGCTGGGTGTTGGATAGTTGAAGTGGAAAGGTTTGATTACAGAGATACTCGTATATATCCTTGTACCACGACGAGTTGGGACCAACAATCTCACATATGAGCTCAGACTGTGGAACTTCGAATGCTGGGATCAAAAGCTGTTCGACCAAGAATTCACATTTATGGGTGTTAGATGGCATGTCTAAAAGAGATCCAATCATAGCCATGGCATCGGCTACTCTGTTTTGTAGTCTTGAAATTTGCTCGAAGGTAATGTCCTCAAAATATTGCTTGAAATCGTCCACCATTAGCTTGTATGGAAGAAGCTTCTCGTCTTTTGTTTGATATTCATCTAAGACCTGTTTGATAACCAGCTGAGAATCGCCAAAGACTTGTAACTGTTTGATAGCCCATTGTACTGCCATGCGCAAACCTGTGATTAAAGCTTCATACTCTGCTATGTTATTGGTACATGGGAATGCTATTCTATATGATTTAGGTATGCAGTCTCCTTAGGGAGTGACAAACAAGATACTTGCTCCAGATCCGTGTTGAGTGTATGATCCATCAAAGTATAGCTGCCATCGTGCTGGAGAATTTAAATTAAATAATCCTTCATCAGGGAATTCTGGATATATTGGCTGAATGTCTGTGATGGGTGCTGCAGCTAATTGATCAGCAATGACTTGTCCTTTGATAGCTTTACGGTTCACATATTGTATGTCAAATTCACTCAAGATCATAACCCATTTTGCTAGTCTCCCTGTGAGAAGTGCTTTTGAAAGGAGATACTTGAGGGGATCCACATTAGAGATGAGCTTTGTTGTTTGGTTCAGCATATAGTGTCGCAACTTTTGGGAAGCAAACACTAATGCTACACAAGCTTTTTCCATGAACGAGTAATTGAGCTCATATCCCACAAGAGTTCTGCTAATGTAGTAGATGGCTTGTTCTTTTCCTAAATCATCATGTTGAGCTAGAAGTGCACCCAATGCTGCGGTTGTTGATGATATATAGAGCAATAATGGACGATCAAGTACAGGAGGTATTAACACAGGAGGTGTTGCCAAGTATTCCTTTATCTTATCAAAAGCCTGTTGACACTTTTCATCCCACTTAAAAGGTTCACCCTTATGAAGAAGATGCTGAAAAGGATGACATTTATCTGCTAGTTGTGAGATGAATCTGCGGATAGATTGTAGCCTACCCTGTAAACTGCGGAGCTGTTTGAGATTCGTTAGTGGAGGCATTTCTATGATAGCTTTTACCTTAGCTGGGTCCACTTCTATCCCTCGTCGAGACACAATATATCCCAATAGTTTTCCTGATGTTACGCCAAATACACACTTCTTTGGGTTTAGTCTGACTTGGTATTTTTCTAATCGATCAAAAATTTGTGCCAATACTTGTAGATGTCCTTCCCTTGTCTTAGATTTTCCCAGGATGTCATCAACATAGTATTCCATGATAGTATGAAAAAGGTCATGAAAAATAACTGTCATGGCTCGTTGATAGGTAGCTCCAGCGTTTTTGAGACCAAAAGGCATTACAACCCAGCAATATGTGCCCCATGGACAAATAAAAGATGTTTTATCTTGATCTTCCTCTGCTATTCGGATTTAATTATAACCAAAAAATCCATCCATCAAAGATAGCATTTCATGTCCTGCTGTAAGATCTACAATGTTGTCTATGCTTGGTAGTGGAAAATCATCCTTAGGACAAGCTTTGTTAAGATCTCTAAAGTCTGTGCAGCAACGAACACGTCCATCTAGTTTTGCTACAGGTACCAAATTTGAAACCCATTCTGGATAATCAATAGGCTTTATAAATTTTGCTTCTAACAGTTTCTAAATTTCTGCTTTGACCAATAAGGCAACTTGTGGATGCATTTTGTGCAATTTTTGTTTGACAGGCTTTGCATCAGGAGATACTGCTAAATAATGTACCACAAGTGAAGGATCTAGACCTAGCATGTCTACATAAGTCCATGCAAAATTTATAGTTCTTCTCAAAAAGAATGCTGTGAAGTTTCTTCGTTCTTGCTCAAAGAGTGATGCTGCCAAAAAAGTAATCTTCGGATTCTGTTCTGTTCCCAAGTTCATGTCTTGTGATTTTTCAACTAGCACAGTTGATTTCTCATGGTAATCAGTGGCAACAGGAAGATCAAATCCCTCATCCTCAGGCACCTCAGAGAGGTTTTCACCTTCGGATACGTCCTTTATTTTTACTTTTTCACGGTCAAGAGGTGCTTTTCGGTTTTCACCTAGTGACCTATTTTGTTGAATTTTGTTTATTTCACTTTTGCGACTGAAGGACTTGATACTTCCGCCAAAATATGCTAGTTTAGGTAAATCCATCATGAAACCTGCTTTATGATCACCCAATGGAATACCTTGTCTCAAACCCATGAATTCTGCAATGGCTTCGTCATTTTCAAATATATCCAATATCGGTGCCCCCTGTTGGTCCCAATCGATGAGGTCAGGATATACGAGTGAAAGGTTAATGGAGGAATCATGATGGCTAGAAGAGGTTGCGGAAAACATGAAGATGGAATGTTCCTGAAAAAGGTCGGTGATATGAAGGGAGGAGTCATCGATAATATCCAAGTTAGAAGTCTCTCCTACCGAGGAAGGTCCAACGTCAATATCGGAAATACACTTAATGTCTTTGGGTCGCGGTACCTCCGGTTGGTAACCAAGGCCTTGCTTATTAAACTTCTTAGACACAATGATAGGCTCAATAGGTCCTTGTTCCTGTAGTCCCAAGCCACCATGTCCTTTGTAGCCCATGTTTTTTATGATACGAAAACCATTGTTGTATCGCTCTACTCCAAGTTGGACTTGGTCATTTTCATCAAAGAATATCCAAGAGTTAATGTCCTCAATGTCTTCATCATCCAAGAAACCACCTTTAATGAATACGGTAGGGGGAGCTTTGATAACAGCGGAGGATGAAGTTGACTTGGCTGCAGAGGGCTTACCATGGGATTTAGGAGATAATGGAAGGGTACCAACGCAATAGGATTCCTGTAATTTGTATTCACCAGGGCCATGTTCGGTATATTTGATATGGAGGTTGGAAGCGGCTTTGCTAGATGAGGGCTTGAGGAGATCGGATGGATCTACATAGGAGGAAGACGGATATGCCTCGGTGTTGATAGGGATACGGTTTGGACTCTGATATTTAGCTTGAAAGGCACGGCAAAACTCAAATGGATTGGGATCAGCTTGAATGGTAACTTCAACACCCTTATGTGGAAATTTAAGGCATTGGTGATATGTAGATGGAACTGCTTTAAGGGTATGGATCCAAGGGTGACCGAGGATGATGTTGTAAGGCAGATCAATATCAAGGACTTGACAGCGAGTTTCTGTAATGACCAGCCCAACTTGAATAGGCAATAAGATGATCCCTTCGGTATCTCGTTCAGTGTCATCGTATGCTCTGATAGTTATAACTTTGGAAGTGTCAACATCTTTCTCAGAATATACCAATTGCTTGATAAGTTTCAAAGAACATATATTAAGACCAGCTCCCCCATCTATCAAGACTCGTTTGATACGGCGTTGGTTAACAAATACTTCAATATGGAGGGCCTCATTGTGTGACGGATGAATGGAGGGTTGAAGATCTTTGTCAGAAAAGGTCAAATGACAAGGGGCTGCAATGCTAGCGACCATAGATTGAAATTGTGTGATATTAATATTATTAGGCACCGAAGACTCTTGTAAGGCTTTATCAAGGATAGCTTTATGTGCGGGGGATATGCGGAGCAGCTCAAGGATAGATATGTGTGCGGGTGTTTGACCAAGGTGATCTAAAAGATTATAGTTAGAGAGAGGTCGAGGAGGATGAGGAGGTGCTCCTTGGATGGTAACTCAACCTCTTCACGTGGTTACGGCACAATCAGGTGCTCTCCCTTGGACGATAATGGTAGAAATGCGAGCATGGTCAATGCGGCCAATAGTAGATGATGCATAGTTATAGGGAATAGCATTTCCAGCTTGAAGGTTATTTGTCTGATCATGAGATGGAAGTGGATTCTTGAAAGTCTCTAGATCATAGTTTGATGTGGATGGTTGAGCAGGTTGAGCTGTTGAAGGTGTGACGTTGATTAGACCTTGATCAATGCAGTCTTGGATAACATGTTTTAAGCGCATACAACCATTTGTTTTGTGCCCTTTAACTCGATGGTAATCACAATACTCATTCTCTTTGTACCAAGGAGCTCGAAAGAGTGGTTCGCCATTTGGTGGTGCATCGGGTAGAATAACGTCTCCGGCTTGAAGCAGCTTTTGAAGAATAACTTCCATGGGTTCCACTAATGGTGTAAATTGTTGGCGTGGATTAGAAGTTTGGCGTTGGTTCCTTCGTTGTGGAAAAGGCTGTCTTGGTGTAGAGGCTGCTTGAATGTTGATGGGAGCTCTCATAGTTTGAATATTCTTTGTATCGACAATACCGTCATTGACAACATTCTTGTTCTTGTTCCAAAAGCGAGACTTATCATTGGAATTTTGGGGAGGATCTTTGTTATCACGAAAGATCTTGATAGTTCCTTTGGCAATTAAGGCTCATTCAATAATAACTCCTTTGGAAACTAGTTCGTCAAAGGTGCTAGCACTTTGCAATTGTAATTGGAATGACAGCTCAGGATGAAGATTTTGAACAAAGATGTCAAGCTGTTGTTTCTCAGGGATTTCCCATGATAATTTGCTAGCCATATTACGCCATCATTGGGTAAATGAGGAAAAGGTTTCACCATTGCGTTGTTTGTTGTTGACAAGGTCATTCATGTTTACCTCATGTTCAATGTTGAAGGCAAAGTGTGATCGAAACTTGTTTGCCAATTCTGAAAAAGTCTTAATTCCTGGAGGTAAATGGGAAAACCATTCGAGAGCTTGTCCTGCTAAGCTTCAAGGAAATTGTCTCAAAAGATATGTATCATCATAGGCAACATCGAGACATGCCACGAAAAAGGCTTGAAGATGGTCATCCAGATTTCCTTTCCCTTTGTACTTATCAAATTGTGGGATTTCAAAGCGTGGTGGAAAAGGTATCATATTAAGAGACTTGTCAAATGGATCGGCGCATATGTTTTCGAGAGAGAAAGGTTTCTTGCCTTGTCCCACCCTTTCATTGATCATCTGTTGGATATCGGCTGAAGATAACTGCTATTGTTGCGAAGGGGGTGGAGTATAATATGAGACATATTGTGGTTGCGGTTGTGGTATATGTGGAGTTGTGACTGTTTGTTGCGGTTGTGTGCCCACAATGTATGACAAAGGAGTGGTATGTGACATGTATGTGTTGGAGGATTGCTGTCCTTGAGACACAAGCGGCAATTGGGTGTGCATCACATGAGAAGTGGATGTTGGATTGATAGTAGTGAATGGTTGGGAAATTGGGATTTGATTCGTAACATGGTAAGTAATGGAAGGATTGGTAGATACGACAGAAACGTTTGGATTTGTATTCTGAATGATATGAGGATTGGTATGTGTCATAGGTTGGGTGACAATAGGAACTCTTTGGGTAGCATAGGATGGGTTGACGGTACGTGAAGGATTGGAAGAATATGACGACATGGATGTAAGTTGATCAACATAAGCAATCTTATTGTTCGGATTGGCTTGAGAAACGGGGGGATCACTCATGTCAATGAGACTAACGTTGGGATTATATGATAACGTGGAAGGATTAGTAGTTGGTATATGGGATACGGTATTCATATGAGAGGTAGTGGATTGTAATGGGTGTGAAGTATGGACAACATGTGTTGTTGGAATAGTTTGGGAGGTTTGTGCACTATAAGACATGGGAATTGCTTGTGATGCTCGAAGTGTTTGCGCTTGTGTTACATGGACAGCTTGTGTTACTTGAGGCATGGAAACAGTCATGGTAGAAGGAGAGATATGTTGAGGGACATGAAAAGGTGGAATGTTGAGATTTTGTGACATGAGAGGGAGCACATTGGTGGGCACTATCAATGGTTCTAAAGTATGCTCTGATCGTGGTAGCTCAAATGAAGCAACAATAGGTAATGAGGATGATGTTTGCAATGTAATAGGAGATGATGTGACTATAGTAGATGGTCTATTTGCAACAACAGCAGTAGTGTTGGGATCTTGCTCTCTAATAGCAGATATGTCAAAATCCTTAGGTAGTTTAGCACCCATGCGAGCAAGTTGGAGAAAACAACGATCAGGCTCAGATATCATGAGTTTCTCAACTTGGTCCCATAGATAGGTATCTTGGAATTCTGATGAGTCGTCTTGAGATTGTTCTTCGAAAGTTTCCAAGGATGATGGAGGTTGCATTTGTTGTGAAGATGACTCGCCCATAGTGTATCCTTGAGGTATAAACATATGAGAAGGCATACCAGTTGTGAATTGAGTTGCATCCTTAAGAGGTGTTGTGAATTGTGTCATCTCAGCTTGCAATTTGGCTTCCATTTTAGCTTTCAATTTGGCTTCTATTTCAGCTCAATATTGACTCCTAGTTTGAGGCATGATGTTGATGATGAAGTTGAGCTTGTCAAAGTTTTGAGACCCAAAAGATGATAGTTGGTTGGTTGATTGATTGGTTGTTGTTTTGATTTGCTGGTTTGGCTAAGTTGCTTGGTTGATTTGTTTTGGTTGAGTTGTTGTTGGTTGTCCCTAGAGGTAGCTTAATCACTCAAGGGAAAGATTGTTTGCTGTTGATGTTTGTTGGAGCTAAAGCTAAAAGAGATTGTTCGCTGAAGCTAAAGCTGAAGGATGATGTGTGTTGAAGCTACAGCTAAAGGATGTTTGCTGATTGAAATGATTGGATTGATGTCTGATTTGCTGGTTGGGGTCTCAAAAAGATGGAAAAGCTCATGAGTTGTGATTGATTGATAAGCTCAAAATAGGAGACAAAGTCCAGGTATTTGCTGTTGATCAAAGAGAAGTCTGAAAGCTGATGTTTGAGACTTAAGCAGGCTGGACTTGTGGCTAACTCGGCTGATGCACTAAAATTTGCAGGGATTTTAGCTACAGGCGACTGATGATAACTCAAAGGCGACTCAAAGGATGCTAAAGGCGATTAATGATAGCTCAGATGCGACCTGTTTTAGTTTTGACAGAAAAATGACAGTGCTAACCAGAAGTGAATGCTATGCCAGAGGCGATGACTGTTGGTTCAAAGGTGATTTCCTGTTAATCAGAGGCGACTCAGATATCCCTAGAGGCGACAGTCTATTGTTCAGAGGCGAGCTTGTTCAGGAATTAGGCGAACAACTGCGGCTTAAAAGTGATTTGGCTCAGACAAGATGCGATTGGTTATGATTCAGATGCGACTTGGTTCATGCAGTAGGCGATCAGATGTGGTTTAAAAGTGATTCTGTTCAAGCAAAAGGTGATCATCTGTGGTTTAAAAGTGATCCTATTCAGGCAATATGCAGGCATTTGTTGTTTAAAAGTGATGCAGTTCAAGCAAAAAGTGAATTTCCACAGTTCAGAAGCGATGTCTGCGGTTTATGCGAGTAGTTTCGGTTCAAAAGCGACTGTGTTTGTGTAAAAGTTGTCTGATTTTGTAGTTTTTCAGCAAGAAAACAGTGATAACAGTCACTCACACTCACAACAAGCACAAACTGATACGACCTAGGCTAGGATAGGACAGTATCTGCTGAATCCCCTAGTTGCGCCTATTCAAAGCGGGTAGCTCCAGGATCTTGGTAGCACCGGCTCCTCCTTACATTTGCACACACTTCTCACGCATACCAAGATCCGGGATTCTTATAAGGCTTGACCCTCTCCAAACCTTTAGATTGTCCCTGCTACCTCGGCTAAGAACCGCATGAATCGGGGCCGCTTCAAGGGTTTTGCCCTCTGCGTCAATAGATAGAAGGTTTTTGGCTACTACACAAAGTTGCTAATAAGGGCATCCGTTCGGGTGGCTATACATGCGGCAGCGCTACTCTCCGTTATGGAGTCTCCTAGCCTCCAAGGGTTGCGCCTTGGAGGGTTTTGGGGTAGGTTGGCTGTCGGTATAACACAACTGCACCCGTTGTTTGTGGCTTTCGACACAAACACTTTTCTTATATAGCGGTTCGGAAGGACTTGGCTTTAGCCCGTTACCGCTTGGGTCGTATCCCTTCTCACAGCGGGAAGGCAGGCCCTCTAAAGATAATGACAAGTTCTGATACACCCAAGATCCATTTGATAGGCAAGGGGAGAGGATACTTTTGTCATTAAATTTGGGTTACAATCAGGCACATGCAAGCAACCAAAAAGATAAATCAAGCACGGAGCAAACAGTAATGATTCATTTTAAGCACCAAGCCCAAATATGCCTAATTTAGTGAAAAAAAAGCACAAATCTTGGACCGATCGAACCTGCAACAGATATGTCAGTAGTTTGATAACCTCCTTTCTTGGACAAATCGATAAGATGCTGTGCAAATACCCAATTAATAGCCAAAAATCTAACTGGAACTGAAACAGATTTGAAAACAACAGAATTTACCAGATGCGGTTCACTGCTGATCAAAAGTGACCTCCATTATACCTAAGGCAAAAAGCTGCGGATCAGATGCGATGTGGAAAACACAAGATGCGGCACCTGTCAGCTCATAAGCGATGCATATTTTCCAGAAGCGATCAATTAAGGGCCAAACGCGAACAGTCTGCGAAACACAGTCTGCACACAAAAACCCTAGTCTAACAGGCGAGTATTATCAGTCCATAAGCGATACGAACGAAGTCAAACGCGGCCTCTGTCGACTCATATGCAATCCAGATATACCCAGAAGTGATCTGTTGCAAGACAAAAGTGACCTGTATCTGCAAGAAAAAGCTAAAACCCTAACCTGCACAGGCGGTCACTATTAGCTCATAAGCGACATAGATCAGTGTAAAGGCGAGTACTGTTAGATCAAAAGCGATGCGAACATCTGCAAAGGCGGCCACTGTTATGTCAAAAGTGACCTGATTATGTGTAAAAGCGGCGGCTGTTAGGTCAAAAGCGGTAAATACAGTCAAACCAGCCGCAAAAATCACAGGCGAGCATTTTAAAAACAAAAGCGATACCGTTTTACCTCAAGCGACGACTGTTTGTTTAAAGGCGATCCAGAGAGGAAAATGCGGCCTGTTCCAGCTTAAAAGCGACGCAGAAATTTGGAAGCGGCAGATTTGCGTTCAAAAGTGACCGAAATTTTCTGCAAGCACCTGCAAAATCTGATCTCCAAAGAAACAACTCCAAAAAATGAAGTTAATCAGGGAAGTGAGTCCCACCAGGCGTGCCAAAATGTGATAGGTGAAAGTCAGGTGTGGAAGATCAGACATAGTCATGAAACCCTAACCCTACCATCATCAAGGAATCTAACCTAAATGAAATCAAAGGATAATGCAATTCAAGCATAACATCACCTAGACCATGCGATTCCTTGTTTGAGAGAGAGATGTGGACTGCTTCTTCAACAATAAGCAATTACAAAGCTGAAAGCTGCCATGATGGATGATAAAAGCTCAAATGCTCAGATGCTCAAGATGATAATGTAGGTGCTATATGATTGCTGGATGTTTCATATGGAGTGAGAGGGTGTTTATATAGGACTTAGCCAAGATCAATCAACGGTGGAGAGTCAGAGGTTATGTGAATGGCTAGGATTGAAAGTTACTAAATTTAGATTCCATTAATTGTGCATGTGAAGGCTTGTAAATAAAAGTTGTTTTACAACACATGATTGACTGGACAAGTGTTGAAATGTGATAAATGATAAGGGCTTAATTCAAATAAAATATTTGAATTAGTTGGGATATGAGTTGGAAATTAATTAAATAAATAAAATTTATTTAATTAATAGGATAAATGCATAAAATGAGATAAGACATGATGTGGAATTAATTAAATAAATACAATTTATTTAATTAATTGGCTAAGGGAATGAAAATGGGATTTTAATTAAATAAATAAAATTTATTTAATTAATTGGCTAATGGATTAGTGGTTTAACAAGGTGTTGCTAGACATTCACAAATTTGAGTGTCTACAAGGTGTCTTGGTCTCTTTTCCTCTAACCTGCACTCTGTTCTGAATATAAACAACAGTTTGTATTGCTTCTTTCCAATACACTTCCAGTAGGTCTTCTTCCTTGATCATAGTTCTAGCAGCTTCTTGAACAATTCTATTCTTTCTTTCAACCACTCCATTTTGCTGAGGAGTCTGGGGGGTAGACAAATGTCTCTTTATTCCATGTTCTTAATAGAAGGCGTTGAACTCATTTGAAGTAAATTCACCTCCTTTGTTAGACCTTAAGCACTTGATTTTTAAATCTAATTCATTTTCAACCATGGCTTTGAATGTTTTGAACTTATCTAGGGCTTCTAATTTTTCTCTAAGAAAAGTAACCCAAGTCATTCTTGAATAATCATCAATAAGAAGCATGAAGTACCTTTCACCTTGCAGACTCCTTACTCTTGTAGGACCATAAAGGTCTATATGTACCAACTCGATTAGACCTGTAAAGAATTGTTCTTTACTTTTAAAAGTGGTCTTTGTCATCTTCCCAAGTTGAGAATCTTTACATGCAACATTGGTAGGCTTCATAATTTTAGGTAGATCTCTTACAATCTGAGAAGTACTTATTTTCACTAGATTATCAAAGTTGATGTGACCCATTCTCCTATTCCATAGCCAACTTTCATCTATCTTAGCCAACAAACAACAGTTTTTAGAGCCTTTCAAGTGATAAACATTACCATGAGTCTTCTTACCAGCAACTATTATGGTTCTTAAGCTTTTTCTTATCTCACATCCTTTGTCCTTGAACACAAGATTATATCCTTTGTTGCACATTTGTCCAACACTTAGAATATTATTCTTCAAGCCCTTAACATAAAGAACATCATCTGTTTTATGCTTACCATCAAAAGTAATTGATCCTTTTCCACAAATCTTACCAGTTGCATCATCACCAAACCTAACTAGTCCTCCATCATATTTTTCAAACTTAACAAACTTACTTTTATCTCCAGTCATGTGATTTGAACATCCACTATCAATGATCCATTCATCTTCTTTTTCAGCATTAAATGCAGACAACTCTCTTGAACTTCCATCCTTCACACAGCTAGCAAGGTTAGCAGAAACATGTTCTTCTCTAAGTGCAATAAACAAGCATTCACTAATATTGCCATCATCAAAAGTAGAATCATCATCAGTTACACCATCATCATCTCTAACATACTAACTCTTTCTTACCATCTTTCCTTTACTTTCATTGAATTTCAAAGCTCTATCAAGACATCTTGAAGCATAGTGACCGGTTTTTCCACAATTGAAACATTTGAAGGGTAACTTACCTTTGAACTTTCCTTTGCAACCTCTTTCTATTAAGCTTGCAAACTTTGCCTCAAGTTCTAAAAAATCTTCTTCATCTGATACCACAGCATACTTCTCTGATCTAGAAGTCTTTTATTCCTTGGCCTTGAAAGCAGTCTCAATTTTCACAGGAGTCTCAATTTTCATAGGACCATCAGTAGTACCAAATTCCCTTATTTCAAAGGCAGTTAGTTTACCAAGCAATTGATCTTTTGTAAGTTTGCCTAACTCAAGCAACTCTTCAATGGCAGATACCTTCTAACTATAGGACTTTGGGAGGGTTCTGAGTATTTTGTCAATAACGTCTTCATCTTCTAACTTTTCACCAAGGGCCTTGATGCTGCTAACAACTTCATCAATCTTTTGTATGTAATTTGTTATGTTATCATCTTCAGACATTCACATGGTTTCATATGTGGTCTTTAAATTTTGCAACTTAGCTTTCTTGACAGATGTATCACCTTCATAAACATTCTTTAGTTTCTCCAAAATTTCATGAGCAGTTGCAATAGCTACAACTTTTGCCATTTCAACATTTGATAAAGCATTCAATAAAGCATTTTTAGCTTTGTGATTCAACTCAAACTCCTTGATTTATTCTTCAATCTCTGGACCATCTTTAGGTATTTCATATTTGTTTTTTACTATCATCCAAACACTGTAACCTATAGAAATAAGATAACTTTCCATGCACACCTTCCAATATGCGTAGTTAGATCCATCAAACTGTTGTGTGTCCTTTTTGTGTGTCATCCTGGATCTACCTTAAGTTGCTAGGCTTTCTTCCAAGGAACCTTGGCTTTCTTCCAAGGAACCTTGCTTTGATACCAATTGTTGAAGCCACAACACAACTGAGAGGGGGGTCAATTAGTTGTATCAAAACTTTAACCTTAATTGATCAATTTCACAATCACATTAACTTGATTTAACCACTTAATCTGATATGAAGAATAAACATGAAAAGAAGAAACAAAACTTAAGCACATCAACACTATTCACACATGAACACTAGATTTTTATGTGGAAAACCCTTAGAAAGGGAAAAACCATGGTGAGTGTTAGCTCACAATATATTGTAGTAATAATACCGAATATCAAAGAGGCTCACTACCAAGAGGGTTCACTGCCCAAAAGGGTGGCTCACTGTCAGTGCGTGGATCACTACCGATGAGTGGCTCATTGCCAGTGGGTGGCTCACTACCAAGGGGTGAACTGATACAGTAGCATCTACAGCATGCTTGAGTCCAGTTCCATTGAAGCACAATGTATCTCTCCTATTCTACCTTTACAACACACACCTTAACTTTGCATCCTTTCACACATTCACAACAATCACAACTTCATTACATGTATTTATACCTATCATCAACCTTGGAATGTACACCAAGGTTGGCATTACAATCTATGACCATTGGAACTTTCTCCAAGGTCGGCATACATACATAATTTCAAAATAGGATTGGACCTAAACAAACTTGCCAAGGAAAAGAATGAAGGATGAATACATCATGGCTTAGCTCAGACCCAAATACATCTTCACACACTTGTACATGCTTCTACAATCCACGAATTACCTCTGCAACAAGTGTGACTCACCAAGTTGGCCAGAACAAGTATACAACATCAAGAATCACTAAGTCACACGCTTACAAGAGCTTCATTACAGATTGTGGATCAGACACACATCTTTAATACATTCAGGGGACATCTACAAATACCATAGAATCATTTGGAAACCATCAAATCTAACCGCAACATATCTCAACTTACTTTTCTTAAAGATGGATCACAGACTACTCTCAATCAGACACTGTCAAACTCTGCTAATCAAAAACTTGCTTTCTAGAGCACCAAATCACAAAACCTTTGGAATGAAGACAGATAAGGACCTTGTAAGCTTAAGTCTAGAACCATAAGACCAAAGAACATATTGCAAAGGAATGCGGAGAAAAATACTTCCTCCCTGTCATACTGCAAACTCTATCAGGCATAGTCTTCAAACTGGTGAATAGAACTTTTTCTACATAGTGATCCAGACCACCAAATTCTAGATTTAGCATCTTCAAACACTTCTCTAAAATATATACAAATCTCATACTTTGGTCTTCAATACTGAGGAATTGTGGAGCAAAACTCAGATAGTTATTCTGCAAGTCAAAATACTCTGCAACACACTGTTTCCACTTGGAGAGCAAATTTTCTCAAAAGCACTTGGAAACTCAGTATCAAGAATATCTTCTCATCATCTTCAGCACTTATATAAGACAATACAAAGAAATGGACTCATCACAAACAAGCATCAAAACAAGAGCACAGTTGACACCAAGGACAACATAGATATGTTGACATCAATGACAACATCAGTTAGGACATACTTGCAACAAGCTTTTCAAGGGTTAATAAACAAAATTGTATTGATTTATCTTAATGATATCACTATTTTTCCCAAAGATATTGATGATCATTTCATTCATCTAAGGAAAGTATTTGACAGGTGTAGAGAGTATGGTTTTTCACTTAACCCAAAGAAGTGTATATTTGTTTTTCATGAAGGTAAGCTTATGGGCCATGTGGTGTCAAAAGATGGAATTGCCATTGATTCCGAGAGAGTAAATGCTATATTAGCTTTTCCTTTGCCAAGTCACAAGAAGGGTTTTCAAAATTTCCTTGTTAGAATCAATTTTGTGAGAAGGCTTATACCTAATATAGCTCATCTTTTGAAGCCACTAACAACTATGCTAAATAAAAATGCTTGTTTCAATTGGACAAAAGAAGGAAAAAAGAGTTTTGAAAGTATCAAGGAGGCTCTAACAGCTACACCTACACTCATAAATCCTAATTTATCCAAGGATTTCATTTTTTATGCTTTTGGAAGCATAGATACAATCTTATCCATCCTAGTGCAGTAAAATGAAGAAGGTTTGGAGAAACCCATTGCCTTTTTAGCCAAGGTTTGGAAGGTTATGAAGAGAGGTATTCTTTTGTTGAGAAACATGTACTAGTTTTGATTAGAAGCCTTAAAAATTTAGACATTTAGTTTCAAATAATAAGACATTTTATGGTTGCTCACGCAAGTTTTAAGGATTTTTTTACTAAATAAAGATTTGAATGACAAGAGGGCTGGTTAGATAACCAAAGTCATGGGATATGGCGTGGACATAAAGGTCACTAAGCTAGTAAGAGGCAAATATCTATGCAAACATTTGGTTCATAAGTTAGAACACAATGAAAAAGTTGAAAAGGAAGTTGTTTTTGTGCTTAATAATGAATATCAAACTGTTGTCTCAACTCCTCCTTCAAGCTAGGTACAAGAAATGATGCATTATCTTCAAATAGGTGAGTGCCCCAAGGGTTTGAACAATGCAAAAAGAAGATATTTTAGTTTGCAAGAAAATCCTTATGTCATTATAGATGGCATTTTGTTTAGAAGAGATTTCTATGGTGTGTTGTTGAGGTGTATTGAATTTGATCAGACTAACAAAATTTTGGAAGAATTCCATGATGGGACAACTGGTGGTCATTTTGCACCAAGAACAACAGTGCTTAAGATAATGAAGGTTGGTTACTTTTGGCCTGATTTATACAAGGATGCACATACAAGGGTGAGAAAGTGCAAAAAGTGTGCTATGTTTATAGGAAAATAGAGGTTGGCAGCCCTATCATTGCATCCAATACATGTAGAACAACCCTTCATGAAGTGGGGTATTGATTTTTTTGGGCTCATTAATCCACCTTCCAATTTAGGGCACAAATGGATACTAACAACAACATTTTACTTTACTAAATGGACAGAAGCAGTAGCATTAAAAGAAGAAAATGAAAACTCAATCCTAAACTTTTATGAAGACTTGGTTGCAAGGTTTGGTACTCCTAAATCCATTATTTCAGACAATGCATTGGCTTTTGTAGGTACAAAAATAATTGATTGGGTTGTTAAAAATGATATAGTTTTGAGTGCTTCATTCAACTATTACCCACAAGGTAATGGACAAGCTGAGTCTACCAATAAGAATCTAATTAGGATCATCAAAAGAAAAATAGAGGACAATCAAAGAACTTGGCATAGCAAACTGAAATTAGCCTTATGGACTGATAGGATAACTCCTAAGAGGTCTATAGGTAATTCACCTTACGTGCTTGTATATGGAAAAGAGGCAACGCTACCTATTTCAGTTGAACTACTAACACTTACCCTCATCAAGGAGTTGGAAATGATGGAATAAGGGCTAATGGAAATTAGACTTGCCAAGCTTATGGAATTAGAAGAAACAAAAAAGAAAGCAATGCAAATTTTAGAAATACATCAAGAAAAAATGAAGACAAATTTTGACAAGAAGGCAGTCCCTAGAGTCTTCAATGAAGGAGATGTGGTTCTCAAATGGGATGAGTTGAAGAGCAAGCCCAGAAAGCGCACTAAGTTTGATGCCTTGTGGAGTGTTCCCTTTTGTTGGAAACTTGGTCAAGAGGCACTACTGATATGATTGTGATATGGTGTTGTCATTGATGGCAATAGCCAAATATGATTGGGAACAAGTCTTGAGACAAGTTGTGTGCAGTTTCTTTT
Source organism: Cunninghamia lanceolata (assembly GCA_027924645.1). Lineage (NCBI taxonomy): Eukaryota > Viridiplantae > Streptophyta > Pinopsida > Cupressales > Cupressaceae > Cunninghamia > Cunninghamia lanceolata. The sequence goes on from BSBN01000346.1 coordinate 1,905,987, forward strand.
TGGTCTGGGAAGAATGACTTAGTCAAATTGACCAAGTGTTGGCAGCTTACTAAGTTAGCGATAGAGAGTTGGTTGGTATTCCTCTGCAGATACAGATTCTAGTATGTGATTATGGTATGTTGCACATAGTTGTTTGATGATGCTATATTCCAAGTTTCATGTCCTAGCAATCTCCAGAAGTTACACGTTGAATTGCTTAAGTCTGGGTTAATAGAGTTCAGTCATGAACACTGCAGAATACCTGAGTATTTCAGTCTGCATTTCTCCGCTATTGTTTGTTTCAATTTGTAGTTTGAAGGTGTTATAAACACATGTTAGGAGTATCCAATTCTAGATTTGTGGAGTCTAAGGTTTACCGGATGATCGTATACAAGTTTCTAAGTATCGCCATTCAGGCTGACAGTATTTCATAGTGACAGAGACAGTAGTTCAGAGATCCGCATTTTTTTGCATAAGAATATTATGACTTGTGGTTTTGAAGGTATGTTGGGTGATGCATAATGAATGTTTGATATGAATTTTAGAGTCGTGTGGTCTGCATTGGGAGTTGTGGTATGACAGTTGATTTGGTTAAGTGTATACTTAAGGATGAAGCTGACATACAAGTTGAATCGATATGTGGTAAAGATATATCATTTGGATCATCATTCTAAGTGGTTCTTTAATAGGTGTGCACCTATATGAAGGTTCTTGAGGATTGTATTGGTCCACATAGCTTCTTGTGTAAAGAGTTCAAGCTGACAAAGTATAACCTTTTCTGTACACATTTCATTTCTGGCAAGCTGATCCAATTTTGAGTTAGATCTTGTTGCGGATATAAATACTTGATGGATTTCATTATTAAGTGTGTGAATGTGTGAATATTTGAACTACGGAGCAAGTGACAATAGCAGAAGAAGAGAGATCTTGTCTAATGTAAGAGCAGAACAATGAAACAAAGCAGTGAAGATGAAGAGTTTTGAGACGGTATTTTGAGCATTCATTGGAGCTACAATCATGCATATATAGATGCAATTAGAGCAGTTCATTTTTGGCAGTGAGCCATATCCTTTCTTCTTTCTTTCTCTAAGGCAATGATCCTTCTTGTAGTGAGCACTTCAACAGTTCTTTTGGGTAGTGATCTCTAAGACAGTGAGCCTCTATTGTAATTCGGTATTGTTCCTACATAATATATTGTGAGCTAACACTCACAGTGGTTTTTCCCTTTTCTAAGGATTTTCCACATAAAAATCTGGTGTTCATGTGTGCATGGTGTTGATGTGTTTAAGTGTTATTTATGCATTTCAAGTTTGATCTTCATAACAGACTGAGTGGTTAAAGAAAGTGAATGTAATTGTGAATTGAGTTAAGTAAAGTTAAATTTTTGATACAACTGATTCACCACCCCCCCCTCTCAGTTGTCTTGTGTGTTCAACAATTGGTATCAGAGCCTAGTTCCTTGGAAGAAGTCTAACAGCTTGAGGAAGATCTTAGGAAGAGAACACATGGTAGGAAAAAGGTTTGCTACTCCTCCTGAAGAAATTGATTCATTTGAAACCACAGAAGAAGAATGTTTTCTTGTTAATGAAGATGAATTAAGGATTTCCCTTGAAGACCTTGAAAAGATTGAATTGGAAAACAAGGATCTGAAAGATAATGTCAAGGAAATAGATGAGTGTATCAAGAAATTAATGGAGAAAGTCAAGAGATTCAAAGAAAATACAAGGAGGCTAATAAGCAACTAATATCAACAAATGAGACCTTGAATGATCTAAAAGTGGAGGTTGTGAAAAGAGCAAAAGCAGAAGAAGATTTAAATCAGCTAGTGAAAAACAAATCTAAAGATTGAGCAAGACTTGAAGAAGAAGTTATAGATAAAAAAGATGATTTGAAACATGCATGGATTCAAAAAGAGAAATTCAAAGGGAGTATTGCTCAACTTGATAGAATTCTTGCAAATCAAAAGAGTCCTAATGACAAAGAAGGCTTGGGATTTGAGAAAGGTGAAAGTTCCAAAACCAGTCAAGAAATGAATGCTGGAATCAAGCAGGACAAAGGCAAACAGATGTAAGATCAAGGGAATAGACCTAGAAGACCACCAGTTAGGCAATCAAATGCTCAAAGGTACCCTTCTTTCAATGGTTATTGTAATTCATGCAATAAATTTGGTCATAAGGCTACTTAGTGTATGAGCATAGTAAATCAAAATGCTCCATCATTCTTCGGTCAATGTTTTACTTGCAACAAAGCAGGTCACAAAGCTAATGAATGCAGAATTCAGATAAGGAATGCTCAAACTTTCAAAGGTAACTATTTTAACTGCAAGAGGTTTGGTCATAGAGATAGTGAATGCAGAAGTCAAATTAGGAACAATTATAACAATGGAAGGAATGTTCAATCTTTCAGTGGGAATTGTTTTACATGCAATAGATATGGTCACAAGGCTAACCAATGCTAATCAAGGATGAATGAAAGGAACAATGGATAGAGAAATGTTGTATGTTCCAATTGCAATAAGCCTAGACATATTGCAAGGTTCTGTAGAAGCAAGATTATGAAAGGGGATAATCAGGTAGAATTAAAGAAATCAGAGAAAAAGGTTGATCTAGTAGAGATAAAGAAGGAGATGAACCAGATATGGGTGAAGAATGAAGTATAAGAGGTCAAGGATGGGTCTGCACCAGATTTTGGTGTAGACACTTCCTTCGGGAAGTAAATTGGGAGCTCTAGCTCAGGGGGAGCTTTAATGGAAAATCTTGATCCCCTAGCCAGATAGTTGGTGCTGAGATCCAGCACATGGATATGAGTTAAAGAGCTATTTGATGAATCTTTTGAAGAAGTTACTGGTAGAAAAAGATCTAATGCAGTGCATTGTGGAGCAATCTAGATCGAGTGTCCTTGACAATGAAACATTTGACAGCTTTTTGGAAGTTGGAATTTATGGCAATTAGGTTTTTGGTGAATAAAGGATAAAAGTCTCACATTCGAAGGAATAATTACTTTGCATTCAAGTTTTCACATATCCAAGGAGATCTAAATCAAGACCCTAAGCAATTTCTAGCAATTCAAAGTGAAAAAACCCTAATCCGATGAAAAAAGGTATTTACAATTGAAACTTCTCTGTGAAATTATTTGAATGTTGCAAAAAAATGCCAGTCCCACAAGTAGTAGAGATCATAGAAAGGCCCTGTCCAAAATTTAAGAAACACCCTTTCAAATCAATGGAAGTTGACCCTGATGGTGCATTTTCGGAAGTGTCATATGGCATAATGCATGAGGAAGATATTAGGGCATACATCCATGTTGCCCTAGAAGAACATGATGATAGCAAACTTGGGGAGTTGTATCTGAAACATCTGAGTGGTGATGGATTTGAATTGAAGGAAGAATATAAGGCATTGGCGGAGAAGAAATTTATACAATATCTAGACTTCCTGACATTTGCTCAGGATTCATGGGTCCAGTATGTGCTTAGCAAGATTCATGATGAGTTTTTGTGGCTTGAAACATCCTTCATGATCACAAAGGAAGCAATAAGGGTTGTAACTAGATTGAACTCCACCGAAACTGTACCCGTACTGAAGGTTGTGAAAACTAGCACTATAACAGAGGCTATCGGTGCTTAATTTGACAAAAGGGCATTGATAGTGAACTCCATTGAAGACCATGCAATGAGATTTGCATCAATGGTGGTCAGGTATAAAGTGTACTTCACCAACCAAAAGAACTTTGTCTATGATGCCACTATCTATACTACGTATGAGATGGTCAAGAAGAACATTGACTATGACCTCTGTGAGTTGCTCCAGCAACAGTTGATAGAGAACCTGAAGAAGACCAAAGACCTAAAATATGCTTTTAAATATGGTACATTGATTATTTTCCTATTCTTCTATTTTTTGAAAGAACTGCCTAGAATGAAGAATTTGATATGTTTGGATAGCAAACATGTTGAAATACAAATTAGGAATCATTTGAACAGCATAGGTTGTCATGGTGCACAAAATACAGCCTTATGAAGCTACTTCAAAAAATTTCAAAAGGCAATGCAATCTAGGGCAAGGATACCTAGATCAGTAGTGCAAAAGTACAAAGATGATATATGTTTTATTGAGAATAAAGATCAGTGTGTGATGGTAGCTGTAGAGCCAAGGATAGTATGGGTCCCTCCTATGGGGTATGAAGTAACTGAGGATGTGTTGATTGGCTTAGCTGAGCTCATGTTGAGCAAGCCCAAGGACACCACTGAGGAAAGATTTGGAACATATGAGGAAATTTTAGTCAAGGTAAATCTTGAATTGAAGAAGCCTAAAACTCTAAAGAAGGATAGGAAAATGGTAGAGGAATATGCCCTGAGCAAGAGGTTGTTGTAAGTATGAGGTTAACCAGTGTTGTCATTGATGTCAACATACTCATATTGCATTGATAAGAAGGATTGGATGAGCTGTGTGCTGAGGATATTAAGAAAATTAGTCTCAATCAGGAATAGTGAAGAGCAGTGATAAGAAGAAGGCAAAAGTACTCAATAGGTTGAGGATCAGAGGATGCGGATTAAAGGGTTTGTAGATATGAGTCTTGCAATGTTCCAATTAAGATTTCAGAGGTCCACATAAAGCTATGAAGAAGTTGTGATCGATAAAGTAGAACCGGTTCCGGGAGATGCTCTGGAGTGATAAAATGTTACAAAAAGGTCCGGTGAGATCTGGAAGTGCATTATCAGATTCTGTGGATTGGAAGGAGTGCTTGGGATGTCCTTGTGATGTGTCATCTCGGTGTGTACGTAGTTTGGAGGTCCGGAAGAACCTGTTTCAGTTTGACAGTCGCGACAGACTGTGTTCTTGAAGTTCCAGATGAAGAGGAGAAGAGATTCTAGTAGGAAGAGGAAGTGCGGATGTACCTGGTCATTCAGGCAAGCTTGTGAAGGTTCTTGGATCATGTTGAGGTTGTGTTGTCAGTCTGCATGAGTGTTAAAGCTTGGAATTGAAGATATTCTTCCGGATGAAGATGTTCTTATTCAGACTGGCCGACCGGATGAGTTATTCATCTTGCGAATGCTCTTATGGATGATTGTCGACTTAGATGATAGTTCCTAAGTCAATGCCTTGTATAAATAAAGGTTTGTGAGTTCATTTCAAAGTGTGTTGTGGAGAGGATGAGCGTGGTATAGCGAAAGAGTGAAGGGCAGAGTAGAAGTATCTTGGGCTTAAAGGGAACTGATCCAGACATGGTAAAGATGTCAATCTCCAGTTCAAGTTTGTGATTCTTATCACTTTGTAGACAGTGTGTCTCTTGTAGCCAGTGTGCCTCTTTGTGAGCAGTGTGCTCAGGCAGTGAGCCCTAATTGGCATGTGCCATTCATTTTTCTTATTCTTCTAATAGAGAATAATCCTTGGGATAATCACCTTGTGGTTTTTCCCTTAACCAGGTTTTCCACGTCAAAATCTTGGTGTCCAATGTGTTGATGTTTATTTGCTCCTGTGTTTATGCATTATGCTTTCATGAATGGTTAACTGATATGCTATTAACTAATAAAGAAGAATCAAGTGTTTGAAGTAGAAGCAAGTTTTTGTACAACTGATTCACCCCCCTCTCAGTTGTGTGCCCTAGATCTAACAATTGGTATCAGAGCTAAGTTCCTCTGAAAGGAGCTTAACTGCTTGAGGAGATCCAGGATGTCGTCATACAAGAAGGACAGTCCAAAATTTGATGGAACCAACTTCTCTCTCTGGAAAGGCCGCATGAAATGTCACTTGGAGTGTATGGGAAAAGCATACTTGTCCATGGTCACAAAAGCATATGTTCCTCCACAGGGTGGTCCAACAACACTAAATGAAATCACAGATGCTGAAAACAATCTGTGGACCAAAGAGGCTCTTCTAACCGCATTGACTAACTCAGAACTCTCAAATGTTATTGATCTACCAATTGCCTATGAGATCTGGGTTAAACTAGAACTTCTGCATGAAGGAGATGAGTTTGTTAAGAGTGCAAGGTTGCAAAGTTGCAAAGGAAAATTTGAAAAATTGAAGATGAGAGATGATGAAAATATCACTACTTTTATGCCAAGAGTAAATGAGTTGGTGTGTGCAATCAGGAATGCTGGTGGAGTTTTGGATGAAAATGAGATTGTTTGCAAAATTCTCAGATCCCTTCCTACTGCCTACAAGATCAAGGTTGCTGCCATTGATGAATTCAGAGCCCATGCAACTGTCACAAGAGAGCAATTGGCTAGCAAACTAGCAGCATTTGAAATGACAGAGTTTGGAGATGATCCCCCCAAGATTGAATCTACATTCAAAGCCAGTGCCTATGTGAAAGGCAAACAAAGATTTGATTTGGGAGAAAACTCTTCAAGGAAGCTGTCATGGTATGATCAAGCAAGGAAAGACATGGAAGAGGAAGAAGTAGAAACAACTCATCTTGAAGCCCTCATTGCAAAGAGATTGCCAAGAGGATCCGGTAAGTATGAAGGAAAGTTACCTTTTAAGTGCTTCAACTACAATAAGATTGGTCATTTTGCTTCAAGATGTCTGGAAAGATCTGCAAGGTCAAACTCTAACAAACAAAGGTTCCAAAAGAACTGTTATTATGTTCATGAAGAAGCTAATAATGAAGGAGCAACAGATGATGAATCAAAGATAGGAGACAAATCTGGAAATGAATGGGTGTTTATTGCCATCAAGGAAGAAGAACCAATATCCTCTGAATCTGTCAATCATAAGGTTGTAGAAAGAGCTTTGGTTGTCCAAGTTGAAGAAAAGGATGATTGGGTTATTGACAGTGGATGCTCTCACCATATGACAGGGGACAAGAACAAGTTCTTAGATTTGGAAAGGTATGAAGGAGGAATGGTAAAGTTTGGTGACAATTCTGCAGGTAGAATCAGAGGTAGGGGAACTATCTCTTTTGATGGAAAGAGCAAAACTGGTAATGTACTCTATGTTGAAGGATTGAAGCACAATCTTCTCAGTGTTGGATAGTTAGTAGACAAAGTTTATGATCTCTGGTTCAAAAATGGAAGATGCAGGATCTTTGAAAGCTCTGGAACTGAGATTGCATCCAATACTCAAACAAAAGGTAATATCTTCCATCTGGTTGGTTCTAATAAAAGTTGTTTGTTTGTTCAAGTGGATCAGAGTTGGTTATGGCATAGAAGGATGTGTCATGTAAATTTTGATAACATCATCAAAATAAGCAATACTAGGGCTATAAGAGATCTTCCAAAGTTGGTGAAACCTACAAATAGTTTGTGCAAAGAGTGTCAGCTAGGTAAATAGAGAAGAGTCCCTTTCAAAAGCAAGGAACAGTCCTCTACCAGATTATTGGAATTAGTTCATACTGATCTATGTGGCCCAACAAGAATCAAAAGTATGCAAGGTGATAGATATTTCATGTTGCTGATTGATGACCATTCCCTAATGATGTGGGTTACCTTTCTAAAAGAGAAATTAGAAGCCTTTGAGAAGTTCAAAATCTTCAAAGCTATGGTAGAGAATCAAACCAGATTGAAACTAAAGTGTCTAAGGTCTAATAGAGGTGGTGAATTCACATCTGGTGAATTCATAGACTTCTGGGAGAAGCATGGTATAAAGAGACAGTTGTCTGCTCCTAGAACTCCACAGCATAATGGAGTAGTTGAGAGAAAGAACCGGACCATCCAGGAAGCTTCCAAGACAATGATGATGGAAGCAAATGTTCCTCAGATGTTTTGGAGAGAAGCTATCAGCACTGCAGTCTACACTCTTAACCGAGTTCAAATCAGAAACAATACCGGTAAGACTCCTTATGAACTTTGGTTTGGTATAACTCCTACTGTGAGATATTTCAAAGTATTTGGTAGCAAGTGTTACATCAAAAGAGATGAAGATCTAGGAAAGTTTGATGCTAGAAGTGATGAAGGAATTTTCTTGGGTTACTCCACTTAAAGCAAAGAATACTGGTTTTACAATAAGAGACTGAGAAAGATGATAGAAAGTACAAATGTGAAGGTTGATGAAGGAATTGAGAAGCCCTCAAGGTTTTATGAATATGATGAAGATGATCAGGATGGTGTTCTGGTTCAAGGAACTCAATCCCTTCCTGAAAGACAGATTCAGACTGATCTAGTAAATCAAGAAGAAGAGGTTTGTCTGAATGAACCTAATCAAGAAATAGCAGTGCAAGAGACTCCCAAAGTTCCAAGGTATGTAACTCTAAATCATTCTGAAGATCAGATCATAGGTGACAAAAGAAAAAGGGTACAAACAAGGAGGAGAATTGCTCAAAATTCAAATGAATACTATCTAATTTCAAAGATTGAACCTAAGACAATAAATGAAGCGTGCAATGATGAAAACTGGACCAAAGCAATGGAGGAAGAGTTGATGCAAATTGAGAAAAATCACACTTGGGAGCTTGTTCCCAGACCTAGAAACAAGAATGTGATTGGAACCAAATGGGTCTTCTGGAATAGACTAAATGAAGTTGGTGAAGTAATTAGAAACAAAGCCAGATTGGTCTGCAAAGGCTACTCTCAAATAGAAGGAATTGATTTTGAAGAAACCTTTGCTCCGGTGGCAAGAATTGAAACAGTTAGATTATTTCTTGCATATGCTACCTTCAAAGACTTCAAGGTATATCAGATGGATGTCAAGTCTGCCTTCCTAAATGGTGATTTGGAAGAAGAAGTATACATTGAACAACCAGATGGATTTCAATTGTCTGATCATGATGATATGGTCTGCAAGTTGAAGAAAGCACTATATGGATTGAAGCAAGCTCCAAGAGCATGGTATGATAGGTTGGATAAGCATCTTGTGCAGATCAGTTTCAACAAAGGTACTGCTAACAGTAATCTATATTTCCAAATAGATAATGAAAACATCTCGATTGTTGAAGTATTTGTTGATGATATCATTTTTGGAGGAAGAGACAGTATGTGTAAAACCTTTGCAAATCAAATGAAAAGTGAGTTTGAAATGTCAATGCTTGGTGAAATGAATTTCTTCTTGGGTCTACAAATTACTCAGAGAAAGAAAGGTATCTTTATCTCTTAGACCAAATATGTGAAAGAATTGTTGAAGAAATTTGGAATGGAAGATTCAAAGCCAATGAACACTCCTATGGCAACCGGATGTAAGTTGAGCAAAGATGATTCTCCTAAAATAGATCAGACAAAGTATAGATCAATGATTGGAGGTTTATTGTATCTCACTCAGACTAGACCAGATATAATGTAGGCTGTTGGTCTTGTGGCAAGATTCTAGGCTGATCCTAGAGAATCTCATGTTATGGCAATCAAAAGAATTTTTAGGTACTTGAAAGGAACAGTTGAGTATGGTCTATGGTATCCTAGAGATCAAGATTTTTCTCTTCATGCATATACAGATGTAGATTGGGCAAGAGATGTGGATGATAGGAAGAGTACAAGTGGAGGAGCTTTCTTTTTGGGAAAAATATTGGTTTCTTGGCTAAGCAAGAAACAAGAGGCAATTTCTCTATCTACAACTGAAGCAGAATATATTGCAGCAGTGGGTAGTTGCACTCAAATTTTGTGGAAGAAACAAATGCTAAGAGACATCAAAGTAGAATATGAGGAGCCTATCACAATTTTCTGTGATAATTCAAGTGCAATAAATATTTCTAAGAATCTAATGTTGCATTCTAAGACCAAGCACATATCTATCAAGTTTCACTTTCTGAGAGAACAAGCGAACAAGGATGAAGTCAGACTGGAGTATGTACCCTCCAAGGATCAGATTGCAGATATTTTTACTAAACCTCTTCCCAAGGACTCTTTTAAGTATCTTCGGGAGAAGTTAGGGGTCATGGCCCCTCTGGTAATGAACTAGAATGCACTGTTGTGCATCAGTCCGGTGGGTATCACAGTCATATCTTGTGATCTGGATTGATGAAGGGGAGCTGCTACTAAGGGGGAGCAGCTGGTATGATTATAAAGTGTTAGAATTGCAAGTATGAGCCCTTTGCCATTGATGTCAAAGGGGGAGAGAAGACATGTGAAAAACAAGTGGTTAATGATCAAAGGGGGAGTAGTAAAGGAAGAGAAGACATGTGAAGAGTTATTGCTGATAGGGGAGCTATGACAGAAAGGAGAAGTTCTTGTCTTGATGGTTTTTCACATCATATGTTGCCATCAATGACAAAGGGGGAGATTGTTGCAAGTATGAGGTTAACCAATGTTGTCATTGATGTCAACATACTCATATTGCATTGATAAGAAGGATTGGATGAGCTGTGTGCTGAGGATATTGAGAAAATTAGTCTCAATCAGGAACAGTGAAGAACAGTGATAAGAAGAAGGCAAAAGTACTCAATAGGTTGAGGATCAGAGGATGCGGATTAAAGGGTTTGTAGATATGAGTCTTGCGATGTTCCAGTTAAGATTTCAGAGGTCCACATGAAGCTATGAAGAAGTTGTGATCGATCAAGTAGAACCAGTTCCGAGAGATGCTCTGGAGTGAGAATGTTACAAAAAGGTCCGGTGAGATTTGGAAGTGCATTGTCAGATTCTACGGATTGGAAGGAGTGCTTGGGATGTCCTTGTGATGTGTCATCTCAGTGTGTACGTAGTTTGGAGGTCCAAAAGAACCTATTTCAGTTTGACAGTCGTGACAGACTGTGTTCTTGAAGTTCCAGATGAAGAGGAGAAGAGATTCCAGTAGGAAGAGGAAGTGCGGATGTACCTGGTCATTCAGGCAAGTTTGTGAAGGTTCTTGGATCATGTTGAGGTTGTGTTGTCGATCCGCATGAGTGTTAGAGCCCAAAATTGAAGATATTCTTCCGGATGAAGATGTTCTTATTCAGACTGGCAGACCGGATGAGTTATTCATCTTGCGAATGCTCTTATGGATGATTGCCAACTTAGATGATAGTTCCTAAGTCGATGCCTTGTATAAATAAAGGTTTGTGAGTTCATTTCGAAGTGTGTTGTGGAGCAGATGAGCGTGGTATAGCGAAAGAGTGAAGGGCAGAGCAGAAGTATCTCGGGCTTAAATGGAACTGATCCAGACATGGTAAAGATGTCAATCTCCAGTTCAAGTTTGTGATTCTTATCACTTTGTAGACAGTGTGTCTCTTGTAGCCAGTGTGCCTCTTTGTGAGCAGTGTGCTCGGGCAGTGATCCCTAATTGGCATGTGCCATTCATTTTTCGTATTCTTCTAATAGAGAATAATCCTTGGGTTAATCACCCCATGGTTTTTCCCTTAACTGGGTTTTCCACGTCAAAATCTTGGTGTCCAATGTGTTGATGTTTATCTGCTCCTATGTTTATGCATTATGTTTTCATGAATGGTTAACTGATATGCTATTAACTAACAAAGAAGAATCAAGTGTTTGAAGTAGAAGCAAGTTTTTGTACAACTGATTCACCCCCCCCTCTCAGTTGTGTGCCCTAGATCTAACAGGGGTATACTAAAGAATAAATTGCAAAAGCAAGAGTAAAGTCAGAAGCAAAAAAGGCTGCTAGAGGAAAGGAGCAAGACAAACTGGAAAAGGCTCCAGAAGAGCCTGAGAAGAAATCAAAGGAGCCTGCAGTACCAAAAAGAAGTAAAGAAAATGAAGGATAAGGCTGGTGAAGTCTCTAGGAGTAAACTAGAGAAGCCCTCCGGTAAGGGCAAAAGTAAGAAGAAGTCAAAGTAATCAGAGCCCAAAGAAGCAGAGGCCACAATAACATTAGAAGATACCTTAAATGCTATGGCAACTCATGGTAACCTAAAACCAATAGCAGAATTATATGATGAGTATAATGACGCAGACAAAGGCATCATTCATACTGCAGTGATTAGATTTTTGGACTTGTTCAACAAAGCTCTCATTGAGGTGATTACTGATCTACTAGATAGCTTGGCCAACATTATGTCTACTAGAAGGGAAGCAGCAATGGCCAAAGACACAGAGTTAAGAGGACATGCATTAATAAAGTTGTGTCCGGATATAACTGTTGAAGAGAAAACCAAGGTCACCAAGGTGCTTGGGGAAAAGTTTAAGACAAAGAAGAGGACCAACACTTTGATGTCTAGAGACATAGAGAAATTGGTGAAGGAAACAAAGGAAATAACTCATGATGTCTTAAGAGAGTTTAACATCCCAAAAATTCATGATAAGGAAGGACCAAAAGATGGTGATGATACTTCTCTTTCAAAAATCAACACAGAACAGGGCTTGAATCAAATGGAGACAATTCCTCCAGAAAGCTCAGGAAGAGATGAAGAAATGAAGGAGCAAGAAGAGGACAAAGCTCTAGAGAATGTTGAAGCCCCTTCAAAGAAGAATAAAACTGTTGATCAGGGAAATAAGGGTGATATAGGAGAACAGACTAATGAACAAGCTAAGGCTAGTCCTCCTCCGGAGCATAGAACTAATGAGCAAGAAGCCATGGATCAAGAACCTCCAGAGAAGACTAAAGAATAAGAAGTGTCTCATGACATGGTAAGAGACACTAATACAGCTACACAAGATCCAGTTGATTCAGTGAGAGAGTTCTTGGAGAGGCAGCAAGAAGCTCAGATTTTGGATACACCTGAGTTGTTGCAAGGACCAATTAACTTAGGCTCCATGTCCCCTTTGCAGAAATTAAAATTAGAGATAATTTTCCAAGATAAGACTCAGGAAGAAATTTTGAAGTCTCATATTTAGGATAGTGAGCCTATTGGTGAGGTGTCTGGTGTTTTAGAAAAGTTGATGCCTGGACTACAGAAGGACACATCTTTAGCCCCCACTGAACAACTCAGAAAGCTAATAAGCTCTGTAAGTACACATTTTGAGTCTTTTGAAAAGGTTGCGGATAAAAAGGTTAGAACTGAAATTGATGATAAAAGATTAATTGAGTTGAATAATAAGTTAGCTCGAGATAGAATTTTGTTGGATAATAGCATTAAGTATGTAGATATTGCTATCAAGGAAGCCAGTGACATACAAATTTTGTTTAACATGGCCAGAAACTACAAAAGAAATGAAGGAGAAAATATATGCCATGGAACTTCAACTGCTAAAAATTTCAAAAACATATGATCTAACAGTTGATTCCATCAACAACAAGAAAGCAGAAGTTGAGAGTATTCATGAAAACATAAGTAGTCTGTTGAATCAGAAAGAGGCCATTAAAAATAGAATGTGCCAACTTAGATAGATAGTAGGTTCTAAGATTGATTATATCATGACTGGCCTAGTAGCTAAGGCAGTGAAGATAAAGGCAATAACTGAAGTGCCTACCACTGTACATAAGGTAGAGGAATTGGTGTTCCAAGTGAATGGGAACATTCAGATTTTGAGCAGGGCTAAGGCTCGCTGGGATGGAGAGACTGCCCAATTAAAAACCATATACAAAGACATCCTTTCCACTCCTAGTAAGTAAGTTATGTGATTGCACTTGTACATATGCGACCAAGTATAACAGTTTTGAAATTTTGATACAATCTTGTCACTTGCACATACACCTTTGCCATTGATGTCAAAGGGGGAGAAGAACCAGTGAAGAATAGCTAAATATCTAAGAGGAAGAAGAAAAATGGGGTGTACATAGTAAGGGGGAGCAGTATGAACATTTTTCACTAAGTGTTGCCATCAATGCCAAAGGGGGAGATTGTTGGCAACATGGTCAAGAGACACTATTGATATGATTGTGATATGGTGTTGTCATTGATGGAAATAGTCAAATATGATTAGGAATAGGTCTTGAGACAAGTTGTGTATAGTTTCTTTTTGGTCCAGGAAGAATGACTTAGTCAAATTGACCAAGTGTTGGCAGCTTACTGAGTTAGAGATAGAGAGGTGGTTGGTATTCCTTCACAGATATATATTCTGGTATATAGTTCTGGTATGTTTCACATAGTTGTTTGATGATGCTATATTCCAAGTTTCGTGTCCTAGCAATCTCTGGAAGCTACACATTGAATTGCTTAAGTCTAGGTTAACAGAGTTCAGCCATGAACAGTGTAGAATACCTGAGTATTTCAGTCTGCATTTATCCACTATTGGTTGTTTCAATTTGTGGTTTGGAGGTGTTGTAAACACATGTTAGGAGTATCCAATTCCAAATTTGTGGAGTCTTAGGTTTATCGAATGATCGTCTACAAGTTTCTAAGTATCGGTATTCAGGCTGACAATATTTCACAGTGACAGAGACAATAGTTCAAAGATCCACATTTTGCCGCATAAGAATATTATGACTCACAGTTCTGAAGGTATGTTGGGTGATGCATAATGAATTTTTAATATGAATTTTAGAGTCTTGTGTGGTCTGCATTGGGAGTTGTGGTATGACAGTTGATTTGGTTAAGTGTATACTTAAGGATGAAGCCAACATAGAAGTTGGAACGATATGCGATAAAGATATATTGTTTGGATCATCATTCTAAGTGGTTCTTTAATAGGTCTCCACCTATATGAAGGTTCTTGAAGGATTGTATTGGTCTGTATAGCTTCTTGTGTAAAGAGTTCAAGCCAACAAAGTATAACCTTTTGTGTACACATTTCATTTCTAGCAAGCCAACCCATTTTTGAGTTAGATCTTGTTGCGAATATAAATTCTTGATGGATTTCATTATTAAGTGTGTGAATGTGTGAATATTTGAAGTACAAAGCAGGTGACAATAGCAGAAGAAGAGAGATCTTTTTTAATGTAAGAGCAGAACAATGAAATAGAGCAATGAAGATGAAGAGTTTTGAGACAGTATTTTGAGCATTCATTGGAGCTGCAATCTTGCATATGTAGATGCAATTAGAGCAGTTCATTTTTGGTAGAGAGCCATCTCCTTTCTTCCTTCTTTCTCTAAGGTAGTGAGCCTTCTTGCAATGAGCACTTCTTTTTGGCAGTGAGCCTGTATTGTAATTTGGTATTGTTCCTACATAATATATTGTGAGCTAACACTCACAGTGGTTTTTCCTTTTTCTAAGGGTTTTCCACGTAAAAATTTGGTGTTCATGTGTGCATGGTATTGATGTGTTTAAGTGTTATTTCTGCATTTCAAGTTTAATCTTCATAACAGACTAAGTGGTTAAAGCAAGTGAATGTAATTGTGAATTGAGTTAAGTAAAGTTAAATTTTTGATACAACGTATTCACCCCCTCTCAGTTGTCTTGAGTGTTCAACACCTTTGTGATACAGGTTGTAAAATGCACAATGCTTTTCAACTATCTAAGCTTGAGGGAGAAGAACTACCAATCCTAGTTAATGGGATTCATCTTAAGCACTGCTATTGAGGTGATGATCTATAGGCTGTAACATAGTACGATAGTTTTTTTGAGTCCAATAAGTGTTATGGCACATTTTTTTAGTCTTTTGTTTCCCACCAAGTGCTGATGCACAGTGTGTTGCCCTGTTAGAGGACTGTTGGTGTCTAGTTTTTAGTTTCTTTGTCTTGTGGTTGTTGTTCTATGTTTCCAACCACTGTGTTGATATTTTTCTGAGTTGTTCCAGGTCCAATTGACTATGTGCCCAATGGATTGTTAAGGCCATAAGATCCAAGTGTTTAGCAGGAAAACACCCCATATAGTTGCCAAAATGTTGCC
Source organism: Cunninghamia lanceolata (assembly GCA_027924645.1). Taxonomy (NCBI): domain Eukaryota; kingdom Viridiplantae; phylum Streptophyta; class Pinopsida; order Cupressales; family Cupressaceae; genus Cunninghamia; species Cunninghamia lanceolata. Next base: position 1,921,474 of record BSBN01000346.1, read on the forward strand.
ATATTTTGCCTTTAGACCAAACAACCCAAAGTTTCCCTTAAAGGATGCATTCCTTCCATCAAAGAGATCTAATTTGAGACACTTTAAATGGAAGGAATTTAATCACAGAAATTTCTAAGTGCAAGGAAGAAGCCCACAAAATGGCCAAGTCCAAAAAATTCTAAGTGTTTTGCCTTTTTTGGAGTTTCGGAGTGTCAGGTTTCTATCTTTTGTCATGACATTCTTATTGGCTCCAAACTCCACCTTGGTAGTCTGTAATTTTCCTAAGTCTTTTAGGTGTCAAGGGTCGGGGATCTAGTCTTCCTTCTTTTCCCCATGCATGTAGCAAGTAGAGGCCCTGACGACCAAAGTCTAATGAAGCTTCATTTCCTTCTAAGTTTTGTAGGCACTGGAGGTCAGAGTGATGTCCTTTCACCTTCTTCTGGGCAGGTAGAAGGGTAAAAGTCTGAGGGCCGAAGTACACTGACCATAATTTCTTTACATTTTGGGCATCAAAGGTCGAAGGTTTCTCTTTCTTCTTTTCCAAGTAGTAGGTAGTGGGGAAGAAGGAAGGCCCGACGACTGAAGTCGATCAGTTCCAAAAGTTCTAAGTGTTACGGGGCTTTGGAGGTCAAGGTTGCACCCTTTTTTCTTTCCATTTAGAAAGTGATAGATGGAAATCCCTCTTGCTGAAGTCTGTTGAACCTCTAAACCGTCTAAATCTTTTAGGCAAGCAGCAAGTAGAGGTTTTCTTCTTCCTCTTTTCTATTAAAAGGTGGAAGGCTGAAAGTCCAAGGCCTAACCCCCAACAAATTTCATATTTTCTTCTAAGTATTACAGGATCAGGGGTTGAGCGGTTCTGTTTTCAAAATGCAAGATGAATGGTGGAGGCTCGATCTCTGAAAGCCTGATTGATTAGGACCTGATAGTTTTTCTTTCCTTGCTCCTTACACTCTTAGAATGCAGCTAAAATGTTTGGGGATCTTCCTAGACACCATTATTTTCTTCTTCACCAAATTTTTAGGGCAAGGTGGGTGTGCAACAAGGACATGGAGATCAAGTTATGTCAAAGCAGTTGTCTGAGTTGGAAAAGTAGTTATTTTCAGCATGCATTAAGTTGAAATATCATGTAGCCAATTCAAGAAGATAGCGAGGAATAAAATAAGGAGATAAGTTTGATTCTAGCTGCCAGTTTCTCATGCAGCTTTAAAGCATAAAAATTAGGACCATGCAAAGTGTTGCGGTCATGTAGAAAGAAAATAGCTTTTTTCCTGCACTCGTTGTCTTTAGAAGGAAGACGTAATGCACTCAAAAGGGGGTTGGATGATTTTTTAGAGCAAGTTCTTTCTTTCTTTACTTAAGTGTTGTATCCAAAACATAAGCTCTTCTTGAACCAAGAATTGTATTGTAACTCGAAGCAAAGGAAATTTTCCCAATCACATTTATTTTACATGTTTTCAGATCTATAGAGATTGTTTTTGGTACCTTTCAATTCAATAAAGGAGTTCTTTCACCTTTTCATGACTGTCTTGTTGTGTAGATGATAGAATAGTTGATGTTTTCTAGTGACATCGTTATCCCTAACATTTGGCCCTATCCCTCGTATACTTTGAGATAGAGAAGTCATATGAATGTGCAGGCCATGGTTTTTTTGATGAGTAAGGATATATTTTAGTTGTGAAAGTATCATTTGTTCCTTTTAAAATATTGTCCAAGCAAGAGTCTTATTTCCATGAAATACTTATGCTCTGAAATATGTTAGAACTTTGAATTATGTGTGTCTAAGCTCATTTATTAAATGTATTGTGTGCATGCAATAGTACTATCGGTCCCTTGCAATTTGGTGCATCACCTCCTTAAGTTTTAGGTTTTTTTTATGTTATCCCTTCTTCCCTTTTCTCAGCAAGAAGCAATATAACAGAGTAGTTTAGGTGAGGTACCAAGGGAACCAACCCTCTCTGGAGGTTCATATTCACTATAAGTAACCCATAGCTTGAGGATGATCCCATGTTTCACAAGGTAGCTGAGTTCTAAATTCAGTAAGTGTACATCCTTTTGTGACAATAGTAACATATCTCATTGTCCCCTAGTTAGATCACTCAACATGTTTTCAACACTAGACTCCAATCTCCTTTCCCCTTCATTAAAAGGATCTTTGTTGCTCCTTCCTTCTCTATCCCCCATTGTTGGTCTTCTTTGTGAATATACAAATTCATAAGGACTGATATCCCTAGAATTTTGTGGTCCTTGTTCACAACCACTCATATAAAGTAAACTACATGCAAAATAAGATCAACACACATAGGATGGAAAGATGTTTTTTTAATCTCTAATACCACTGTAGTATACACCATACTTTTTTTGAAACAAACACATAGCTGCTAATATAGGTAATCATAAATCTCACGAATGCATCACACCCAAGTCATAAATCTATTATTTAATTGTCCCTTCAATATCTAATGAGTGAGTACAATAATGTAGTATGGTTTCCAAAAATACCCAAGTTTATATAAACATCAAATACTCATTTTGGACATACCCACATGTTGTAGTTAAACACAGGTCTGATAATAATACAATAACAACAAGATATTTGGTAATGACAACACCTAATGAGCAGGATACAACTCAGAAAAATTCAAAAATCATTAGCAATCATATTAAAAACCAATTACATACTATTTTTGAAGTCCCCACTTCATTGTTAATAATCCTAAGGCGAGCACCTACTTGGGAATGTACACAAATGCACCTTGCCTCACGTGGAGTCTCTAATTTGCACAAAAAATCCCTTAAACAATGTTGTGCCCAATACCAAGTGCCTCACCTCTTTCTTTAAGCATTTGGACCTCCAATGGTGACTCCTTCAAAGGGCTCATGGCTGCAACAAGAATTGATAGGTGATTGTTGTAGAAGATTCCATAAGCGCCTAGTAATGACTAAAAACAATATTTGAGGTGTAAAACCTAACAGAAACCCAACACCATTATTGGGTTTCAAAACCTATTAGTATTATCCTTAATATTCTCTATTTGCTATGCAAATCTCATAGAGTATTAATATTTTGATACCCTACAACAAATACAATCATGTAGAACAACTCTTTCAACTCCATCAATCCATATTCGATCTAGAATGAAGAACAATGCCTAGTTTTTGTGTGAAACCACCTACAAATCAACCTGAGAGGACTCTTCACCACTGAGGATGGTATTAACTTTGAGGGTTTTCATCCTCACAAAGTTCTTGGATAAAAACCAGCAGTATAACATTCCTTCAATATCAACGCATAATGAAAATGACCTCAAAAAGTCCCTTATATATTTGTTTTATAGGAAAAGAGGGAAGAGGGTTTTATAGTTAGATCCACAGGTTGGTTGTCACTTGTAATGATGTGGAAATTTAGAATTTATCAATTAATGTATCTATTTAATGCTCAAGTATGCTCAAAACCCTAATTATATAAAATCATAAGCAAACGGATAATTTATGACAAATGCTCGTAGAACAAGATAGTTAACAAAGATTAGTTACTGACCATTTTTCAAAGTTTAGGAATTTGAATAGTCAGGGGCTTCATGACTAGTTTCCTAGCCCAATGCAATGTTTTCTTCAGGGGGTTCTGGACTTCTTCTGACATTGATGATCACTATTCTGTCTGTTTCTAGCTCTATAGAGGTGGAGGGCACTGTGACTAGCACCCTAGCCCAAGGTAGGATATTCTTCAGGATGTTAGGACTTCTTCTGATACTAATTATTACTGTCATGGAGATTTATGTACTGCAACCTCGGAGGGCTTTATGACTAGCGCTCTAGCCTCGATAGTACATCGAACTACTTCTTTCTGTCGGATCCGAAATCTTTATCTTTTACAACCTTCCTCTACAACTCCACTCCATGAAATCAGATACCTATAACCTACAATCACAAGGAGTGTGGTTGGGGTTGTGGTGTTTAGGAGCTTGCCTCAGTCAAGCCCTGAAACGATATTCAAGCCTTCCAACACCATTTTTTTATAAAGAGTGTGTATCCCTATGGGATAGAAGCAAAAACAAATTGATAAATGATTGATTCAACACAAATAGATATCACCTCAGAGGTGTAGCTTGCATGTAGCTGAAAATCCTTCAATACATCAGAAGATGAAGCTAAATCTGTAATCACAAACACAACAACAATATTTTGCTCTGCAACAATGAATATTTTGAATGCTCTAAAATCGTAAGTTTGCCAAAAGTTCATAATCATCTTCTATTTTGCAAATGAATCCCTAAACATGCTTATATATGCATTCCCACTTTAATTTCGTAATTCAAACTTAAGATGTCAGCAACAGAACCTTCTAACGGTCACATAACCGACATTCAAATTTGGGACCTACCTAAATAGGGCAGGACTAGGGCGCAAGCGTCCAAACCCCTAGGTCCTATTTTAGGGTAGGGTCAAATGGCACAATGTCCCTCAAGCCCCATTTGACATGGGTTTCGGGCCATTTTGTTCCAGGAGTTAAAATGAACATGCAAGATGCAAAACAAGGGACACAAGAGCTAAACATAGGAGGTAAAAGTCCTAGGGGGACATTTTATGACATAAAATTTAGCCTCCACTTTAATGTATGTATGATCTTAGAACCCATACATGCATTAAAGTATGGTCAAAACAAAACAAACACGCTGGGCACTTGAAGATAATGCATACACAAAGATTGAAGAACCATTTATAGCCCCCAGTCTCAGGTAGACATTAGAGAAAACATGCTGCAGACACGCCAAACAAAGTGAAGATAGTAATAGGCACACAAAACATAGAGAAGATAGTAACAAGCATGCAAAACATGGAGAAGATAGTATTAAAGACACACAAAACATAATGAATATAGTGAATGCAATGATTATTTCTTTTTCATTTTCACATATATGAATGAATGCAGATAAATGGAAAGTAAAAATGTAGCACATAAACCCAAAAGGTAGGAGGGGCATTTCACCATGCTCTTTGGACTACATTTGGGGAGAAAACATGCAATACAAATCTCAGAGTGTAGGAGGGGCATTTTGCCACGCTCTTTGGACTACTCTTGAGAACAAACATGCCATACAAATCCCAAAGCATAGGAGGGGCATTTCAACACACTCTTTGGACTATACTTGGGAACAAACACGCCATATAAATCCCAAATCATAGGAAGGGCATTTTTCCACGCTCTTTGGACTATACTTGGGAACAAACACATGGAAGACACACAAAAAACATGAGCGTCGTATAGCATGCCAAAGACATGTTATACGTCTAAAACATGGAAAACAAGGTGATGGAAGGAACTTATTGCTAAGCCCCCACCATCTCAAGCATGCTATAGGCACACCTAGTGGTTGGGCTTATGCCACAACCTCCAAAGACATGCTTAAGGGAGGATACACCAACCCCGCCTACTCGGAGGACTTTTGAAATAAAAAGGATGTGCACTAGCTCAAGAGATACACCATCCCCGCCTCCACATCTGGGCTTTAAATAAAAGGATATGCATGATATCCCACCTCCACAAAGGGATTTATGATTGCAATATAAAATAAAGATGTGTACTTGTGCAGAGATACAACATCCTGCCTCCGTAGAGCCCTTACAAACACGCTTCGTTAGTACCAAAATCATCAGACAACTTACCTTATATGCCCCCACCTTAAGGTGGTTGATATCATGTACTGATATCAAGCACATTAAGGTAGAGAGAAAACACGCAAGGGAACAAGATCTTTCGTAGAGCCCATGCCCCCAGAGGTGACATGTACTTTACGATCGCCGAATGTTCCCACAAACACACAATTTCTTGCAAGAAGAGAGGTTAGAAATCTTTCTCTAAGATAATAACCATATCACATGATAAAAAGCAATGCATGAAAATAATCATATCAAGAGACAAGGTTATACTATGGATTTGAAAACTGAGTATAACCATGGGGCTATACTGCAGAGATCTCAGAACTGAATGTAACCAAGGCAAGACCCAAGATAAACAAAGTGCACGGAGTAGCTATATTGTTATGGTTTGTTAGCAAATATAAGACAACATCAAAATATCACATGGAGTGATTCTACTAGCCAAGCATATTATATATCAACCCCATCATCATGTATGAAATAGGTCTATTTTTGCTTACTTGTTGAAGGGACACATGGTCCGTATCAGTATTATTTGTTTTTCATCATCTGCGAGCTAGATAGAACCAATGGAAGAAGGTAAACAATAAATCAAGAGAGGAGAACAAGTGCCTTAGGTTCATCATGTAGGAAGGTGCCCCCAGGTCACCAACCGTAATGTTATGCCCCTAAGGCACGACACACAACAATAAAAATAGAGGAGAAGCAAGATAGAAGAATGATGATACAAATAGAAGAAGGGTCACAATAGAGGCGGTCTCCTGGTATCCTTGACCTTACAAGAGTATCAAGGGTCATCCAAGGACACCTAAATAACACATAACACATCACAGGAGGAACACAACACGGAGGTAAAGGGGTTATAAATACTTACTTGTTGTCCTTGATCTTTACTTTGGTGGTTAAAGCTTTATCTCTTCTTCTTTCTTCCACATTTTCATGAGTTTGTGAGGGGACAATTATAGGAGTTGTTAGTGGAAAGGTATCTATTAATGATGATGTAGAAGGAATTTCATGGTTTTCTACATCAATCAAACAGGGTGATGTAGGAGCTAGAAGGATACCCATTTCAGTCGAGTGAGGTAATGAAGGAACCCAAAAAATGCCCATTTCAGTCTGTATATGTTTGCTGATGTTTTCCAAATTTTGAGTAGTGTCCAAGGTATGTGAATGTTCAAGTAAGGGTATGTGATATATTTCTTTGTTTAAGATGTGGTTAAGAAGTGTTTGAAGATCAGTTGGTAAATTTTTAGTGTCAATAGGTTGAAGAAGTTGTTCACATAGAGAATCTGCATCATCCAATGCTTCATCCTGGCCAGGGAGAGCATGCAAGGATGGCAGAGTGGTGTTAAGGAATGTGTCAATGATGTCTTCTTCTTGTGTCAAAATTTCCTCACCAAGTGAGGGTATGTTGGTAGAAGCCTTTTTATTAGATGAATCACCCGAGGCTATATCAATCTCATAAGTCTCAGAAAGAATGTCCATTATGTCGTCAAGAAATAAAGGGAGGGAAGGAAGGACATTTTCACCACTACTTTCCTCGAGATTGTTTTCAGAAATGAAATTAGTGACATTTTCCAATATTGACAGGAAAATACCTACAATAGTGACAAAGCTTTCAAAATAGGTTATTGATTGTAGAATATCACATGTAGTGCTTACAGACATGTCAATGCCATAGATGTATGCTATTTGATGCAAGACTTGAGGATATTTATAAGTGAATTTGTGGAAATTATCAACATTTACAATGTATTCAAATAAATCTTCCAAGGATGAATGATGAGAATAATCCATGATATATGCATGAAAATAAATGCAAAACTATGTATGTCTATGACCTAAAATGCTTGATTTTTTTTCACTTTTTTAAATGCAAATTCCTAAAAGAAGTTGTGTTGTGAAGAAATGAATGAGTGGCTGCAAATTAAATGCTTATTATCAGTCCATTAATACAGCAATATCTTTCACAACACACCTATAATGCAAATCTAGATGAAAATTAGTCAAAATCTAGTGAAAATGCAAGGATTTTAAACCCTAATTGTGAAATTAAGGCATGAAACTATGCAAAATGATGTATGAATGAATTCCAATCAAATTTATGATGTGAAATATCTCAGCTCAGATGTGAAAATAATGCAAAAATCCTAAAATGCTCAATGCAAGTGCAATTTTAAAGAGAGATGAATGAATATGCTAGTTTTTGTTGAAATTGACTATGTAAAAATGCAAAAATTTAAATGTAAAATACAATGACATACAATAGTGCAAAACTAAAAACAAAATCAGATTTGAATGGGTGTTTTAAAGGAGTAGTAAAATCTAAAACAAGATTTTAACTACAATCCCTAGCTAATGCCAAGACTAGGTGTTGTCTCTCAGATTTGCACCCTTGCTGCAGTTATAAAACTTTGGCAATCTGGAGAAACATGGGATCTTTCCAAGGTCTATGGGTCACCTATATTTGGAAAGAACCTCTAGAGAAGGCCGGATTCCTAGCTGGTTATCACCTAAAATCTACTGAATTTGGAAAGGAAGAGGGAGAAGGAACGCTTTTGAATGAAAGATAAAACTGGGAAAAAAAACTTGAAAGTAAACGTGATTCACCAAGTTTGAATAAAAGAACCAGTATTGAGAAGATACACAACATGACCAGATACAGCAAGTAGACATACACAGATTCAAATGATTCTAGCAGAGGTGAGAAACAAAATGGTTGAGAGGAACAAAATGTTCACAGTCAATCATATGCAGATTCACACTGAACTAAAAATCAGTAAAAGAGGTAAAAATAACTTGCATATATTCAATAAGAAGGCATAGTTACAATAGAGGAAAGTTTTGTTTGGAAACAGAAAGACTGAATGCTAAAAATTTCCAACCCTATTTACATCTCAAGCTTATGCATATATAGTATTTTCAAATTGACCTAAGTCGGTTACAAGGAATTCGCCCCATGGGCTGTATCAGGAAAAAAAATCTGCATCTGAAGGGACGTTCACCTGTAAGAAGTTATGGAATAAAAGATCTAGAACTAGGGCAGATGGAAGATATTTTGAGTCTTCAATGTAAGCGACTGAATCATCAATCTTCAATAATGAATCAGTGGAAGATATTTTGGGCATTGAATACGAGTAGCTTCAATATCTATCTTCAATAATGAATATATGAAATATCTGAAACATGGCAGTTAAGAGATTAGATTCGCACTGATCGTGGATGGGACGTATCGACCCTTGATATTTTCTATATTTTTCATCAGGTCTAAGATCATCTGCAAAATTAAATCTAGCCGCTGAGATGTCCAGTTGAACAAGCATGCAAATCCAAATCCAAAATTTTAAAAGTGAGAATATCCTGCTCAAAGTCCTCCAGATGAAAGAAGAGGCAAAAATAAGCACTTTTGCCTCTTGAAGCATGTTGAAATTCTCCAGAATGAGGGAGATATAGGTGGTCAAAGTTTGGTCAACTGCATCTGTATATCGCTTTGCATCTGCGACCTGAATTGGCATCTAAATGACCCTTTGAACCTGCACTTGCATTCGGCATTTAAATCGGCCTTTGAAATGCCTTTGTATATTCATTTGTATGTCGCCCTACATAGACAATACAATGGCTACATACAAGAGCGGGCCCCTTTTGAATTGGCCTTTGGATCAGCCCTGACACGTGGCACCACCTGATGAGTCGTTGAGTTGAGCTTTGAGACCCATCGCTGAACAATGCATCCTCCTTATCGGCCGTCGGAATGAACAAAAATAGAGCGGCCGATGAATATTGTCTCATTGAAATCCCTTGCGTGCAAACCCTTTGTATATTAGATTGTATATGCAAACATACAATGCGAACATTCAAACAAAAGATGCATACAATCACTTGTGCCTTTATAAATCAAAATGCATATCTTTTCGGGTCTGGGGCTTGTATCTTAGGAATGTATGTTCCCTTGTATATGCGATTGTATGTGCAAAGATACAATCGCATATACATGCAATTGGTGGCCCCCACCCTTTGTATCTTGCCTCTTTGTGCGCTTTGTATGTGAGATACAATCGCCTTTGTATGAAAGCGGACCCCACCTTTTGTATCTTTTCCTTGCATATCACAAATGTACATTCAACTTCGTATCCTGCCGATGTATCTTTACATTACATATGACCCTTGTATCTGTGAATGTATATTGCCCTTCGTATGTTGGCACATACATGCATCTTTACTTTGTATCTCAGATTTGCCTTTGTATGTGAACTTGTATGTCGCCCTTGTATGTTTTTGCCTTTGTATATGCATTGGGCATTGTATCTTTCGCTTGTATCTTTCCACCAATGTATCCTTGTATGTCGCCTTTGTATACTGCCTTTTGTATATTTTCTTTTCATCTTCCCCTTGTATCTTTTCCTTTGTATGTGTGATTGTACATTTGAACATACAATGCGAACATACAATCATCCTTGCATTCCACCCCTTACATATGCCCTTTGTATATGGTACCTTGTATCTCGCCGATGTACATTTCCTTTGTATATGCGAACATACAATGGCAAATGTACATGCGAACATACATTCGAAAATGCATATACAAATACTAAGTATAAAATTGAGATTTATTTGCGATGGAAAGCACTTGAAGACAAAGGGTTTTTGGGTTTTTTTGGGTTTTTCTGGGTTTTCAGCAAAGATTCTCAAGGTGAGATTTTTGGGATTTTTGACAAGGCATACCATAAATATTTGAAGGATTTAAGCCTTGTAGGGTCATTTCTAAAGGATTTTCAAGGAAAATACAAGGTGAACTATTTAACTCTGTACAGAGGAAAATAGGTCAACACTAGGTTTTATGAAAAATGCATAATTTCAAGTAAAATCTAACAATTTAAGCATGAAAATGCAATGCAGATGATTGTAAAATGATGTACTATTGTAATTTATATCATATCTGATGTAAAAATCAGAAATTTAATGAAATGCAATGAAATTATGTCAAAATACAAGCCTAAGATGCCAATTTTTTTTCAATTTTTTTTATTTTTTTGTATATTTTCAAATGCAATAAGATGAAAATCAAATGAATGAATGTAAATTTGAAGTATAACACTCAGCAAGGTGCAAAATTCAATTAAAACATGGGTTCACCAAAAAAAATTATAGGAAAAGAGGGAAGAGAGTTTTATAGTTAGATCCTCCTTTCACTACAAACATTCAAGGACATTTAAACGAGTTGAATCACAACTTTGGAAAGAGGATTCACCTACAGGTTGGTTGTCACTTGTAATGATGTGAAAATTTAGAATTTTTCAATTAATGTATTAATTTAATGCTCAAGTATGCTTAAAACCCTAATTATATAAAATCGTAAGCAAACGAATAAGTTACAACAAATGCTCGCAGACCAAGATAGTTAACAGAGATTAGTTACTGACCATTTTTCAAAGTTTGGGAATTTGAATAGTCAGGGGATTCGTGACTAACACCCTAGCCCAATGCAGTGTTTTCTTCAGGGGGTTATGGACTCCTTCCGACACTGATGATCATTGTTCTATCTGTTTCCAGCTCTGTAGATGCGGAGGGCACTATGACTAGCGCCCTAGCCCAAGGTAGGATATTCTTCAGGATGTCGGGACTTCTTCTAATATTGATTATCACTATCATAGAGATTTATATACCTGCAACCTCAAAGGGCTTTATGACTAGTGTCCTATCCCCGACAATGCACTGAACTGCTTCTTTCCGCCAAGTCTGGAATCTTTATCTTCTGCAACCTTCCTCTGCAACTCCACTCCGTGAAATCTAATACCTATAACTTGAAATCACAAGGAGTGTGTTGGGGGTTGTGTTTTTTAGGAGCTTGCCTTAGTCAAGCTGAGAAATTGCATTTAATCCTTCCAACACTATTGTTTGATAAAGAGTGTGTATCCTTGTAGGATAGAGGCAAAAACAATTTGATAAATGATTGATTCAACACAAATAGATATCACCTCAGAGGTGTAGCTCGCATGTAGATGAAAATCCTTCAATACATGAGAAGATGAAGCTAAATCTGCAATCACAAACACAACAACAATATTCTACTCTGCAATAATGAATATCTTGAATGCTCTAAAATCATAAGTTTGCCAAAAGTTAATAATCATCTTCTAGTTTACAAATGAATCCCTAAACATACTTATATATGTATTCTCTCTTTAATTTCATAATTCAAACTTAAGATGTCGGCAACCGAACCTTCTAATGATCACATAACCGACATTCAAATTTGGGACCTGCCTAAGATAGGGCAGGACTAGGGTGCGAGCGCCCAAGCCCCTAGGTCCTATTTTAGGGCAGGATCAAATGCCACAATGTCCCTCAAGCCCCATTTGACATGGATTTCAGGCCATTTTATTTTGAGAATTAAAATGAACATGCAAGATGCAAAACAAGGGACTCAGGAGCTAAGCTTAGGAAGTAAAAGTCCTAGGGGGACATTTTACGACAACAATATTTTCACCACATCCAATGCCTCTCTTTTGAGAAATAAACTTTATTTTATAAAATATATATTTCTCTAACTTGGGCACCCATTTCCAAGGGTCTAAGTCACCCTTTTTATTTTAAATAAAACACTTAGCTTTTTAAAATAACCTTATAACTTAAGTGTTTATTTTAAATAATATAGTTGTCTTGCAGAATATGTTTTCAAAGCCTCAAACAAAGAAACTGAGTATGCCAAAATGATACATACACCAAGGGATGATGTCAATGTTGAAACAGTGACTTTCTAAAAATAGACGTGAGCTCCAAGAAACGTGGAGTGCAGACCAGGTGTCCGAAAATGCTTCGAAAAGAGTCACTGCAAACCTCTCTAGAAATTAAGCCCATTGCCATTAAAAATACTCTACATTAGCTACTAACCTAAATCCAAGAACTGTGGAGTTCCCTAACCAAACTACATTAGCCTACGAGAACCCAAGGTATAGGCTAACGGTCACCAAGCTGGTCAGTTCTTAGGAAGGGGACATTACACAAAGTGATTTTTAGTGAGGTCAAACCTTCCACTCTAGTTGAGGAGCCAAAGGTGGATGGAAAGTCAATTGTGCAACCACATCCAAACACTAAGAAGGTTGCACCAAATGTTAAACCAAAGGGTTCAAGTTGGACTAGATGAGGAGGACAATACATAGAGTTCAGAGGAAGAAGTAGAACCTCCACCTCAACTTTTGAGGAGGTCCACTCAAAAGAGAAGGAAGCCAGAAAGGTATAGCTTGCCTCATTTTAGATGTATGTTTACTTTGTTGAATAATATTGATGAGCCTAGAACAGTTAAGGAGGCAATGGAAATGAATGATTTTGAGTCATAAAAATTAGCCATGGATGAGGAGATGGTTTCACTGAGGAAGAATGATACATGGGACTTGGTTCAATTGCCAAAAGGATGGAAACTCATTGGCTATAAATGGATGTTCAAAAAGAAGTTGGGATCTAATGGTAACATTGAGAAGTACAAAGTGAAGTTGGTAGCCAAATGTTATTCCCAAGTTGAGGGAATCGATCTTAATGAAGTTTTCTCCCCTGTTACAAAGTTAACATCTATCAAAATGTTATTACCTTGTGATGCTACTTTTGATCTTAAGGTTGAGAAGATGGATGTGAAGATGGATTTCTTACACAATGATCTAGAGAAGGAGATCTACATGACACACCCAAAGTACTTAATTGAGAAAGGTAGTAAAAACTCAGTTTGTTGATTTAAGAAATCCCTCTATGGTTTAAATAAAATTCCTAAAATGTGATATAAAAAGTTTGATTCATATGTTTTGGGGTTGGGATTTATTAGGTCTAAGTCAAATCATTGTGTTTATTATGATCAAAGTGGTGATCATTTTATCATTATCACTTTGTATGTTGATGATATGTTGTTGTTTGGTAATGGTAAGGAAATGATTACAGGTGTGAAATCTTAACTTTCATTACAATTTGAAATGAAGGACTTAGAGGTTGTTAATTACAACCTTGGGATGGGAATAGATAAGATAAGGCTAACAGAAAACTTTAGATTGGTCAGAGGAAGTATGTTGAGTTCATTTTGCAACATTTTAGAATAGCTAACAACAAACTAGTGACTATTACTATTTTTGTGGGAACTAAGATTTTAGTTGACCACTATCCTACAACTACCATAAAGATGGAAAAGATGATTTGAGTGCCTTATGCTAGTGCAATTGAGAGCCTTATGTATGTTATGGTCTACACCAAACCAAAAATTGCCAAAGTAGTGAGAGTCTTGAGTTGTTACATGGCTAATCCTAGACGAGAACATTAGGTTGTAGTGAAGAGGGTCTTCAAGTACTTGCACGGTAGTTTCAAGTATTCCATATATTATCATGGTGATATTTCAAAGGACCTATTATCAATTGATATACAAGGTTATGTGGATTCAGATTGGGCATGAGGTGTTGATAGCAAAAGGTCTACCAATGGCTATGTGTTTAGCTTATTCAGTGGTGTTGTGAATTAGATGAGTAAGGGACTGATTGTCGTCACTTTATCCAAAACAAAGGTAGAGTACATGTTAACTCCTCATTCTTATAAGGATTCCATTTGGTTTTTGAGATTGTGTTTGGATGTTGGGTGGCTTTAGAAAGTAGTTAGAACTTATTGCAATAGTCAAAGTGCCATCAACTTGGTAAAGAACCTGACCTTTCAATCAAAAATGAAGCACATGGATATTGATGAGGGGGTCAATCCTAGAACACACAATAACATAGATTGCACACACACATAAAATAGGAATGTTCTTTTATTGGCTTGGACAACACATTACATTACAGAAACTAGACTCAAATCAGAGGATGAATCCTCAATAGGCTGCAACACATTAGAACTTCCTTTCTCTAGATTCTGGCATCGTCTACCTTATGTAGCTTTAAATCTGCTAGGGTTTATGTTTTCCCTCCTTTTTATGACTCTCCACTTTCCTTCTTTTCTCTACTACCCTAAAGGATTCCCAAAAATGGTCATAAATAGCTCTTTTTGGCACCTTCTAGCAAAAATTTCAAAATTTGTAACTCCCTCCAAAAATAGGTCAATTTTTAGGAGCCATAATTTTTGGTCCAGGTGTCCGATTGATGAACTATTTGATGCATTGGAAAGCTTACAGAGTGCTCTACACACTAAGACGTTTCTCTACCGATTGGCCTATTTTAGAGGCCGTACAGGGCCTCTAAGTGCCTCATATTTGACTTTAAAACTTTTTTAGGGGTTTTTAAGAAATGGAAACTTTAATATCTTTCATCATGTTGTCCTATTTTGCCTAGGCCAAAATAGCCCAAAAATCCCACCTTTCTTCCATTAGAAATATCTAATCTAAGAAAGCTTAAATGGAAGAAAGTCTCCTTTCAAAAATCCCAAAATTTCTAAGTATTTAGATCCAATTTGAGATAGTTTATAGGGGTTTTTCTTTCATATTTTCTAAGTATAATGTTCCCCTTGTCATTGTTTTTTATTCCTTGCAAAAAATTAGTTCATCTAAGGCTTTTGTCGGCAAATCAGCAAAATCATGAACTAACTGTTACATTAGAAATTGTCCTCCTGTATGGAATGGTACAATTTCTCACGGTTTAGCTCCTCTCCTTTGGTGTCCTCCTAACCTATTCATTTCCAACCTTCCTAAACCCTAATTGACATATGTCTAACTGAAGAAATGTCGTATTCTGAGATAACTGATGACTGAACCTAAGAAAAAAGTTTGGATTTGGAACTTCCTAGACCCCCTTAATGCAGACATGGTTAGAAAATCAGAGCTTGGGCTTGGGCGCTCACGCTCTAACCCTACCCCATTTTTCAGGGTTTTGAATCTTGGTGGGGTGTCGACTCCCGCCGTGTACCTCGGTATTCTGTTTTCAAATTTTCATTTTCACACGATGTGGGAACATTATTTCAAATATTTGAAATTCCTAAGGTTAGATATTTAAAGACATTTGAAAATCATTTTATCACACACAATCTATATGCAAGCTTTCTATGCCAAAACTCTGCCAAATTTTCTATTGAAGAATAGCACTTTGTTGAAGCTCTTGAATTTATTTGAAGTTGCTATCATGGAGACATTCGATGAAGATTATGAATCAAGATCTTGAGACTATCTTGCTCTTCCTAGGGTTTGAACAACCTTTTGTATGATCGGGAGAAGGGTTGAATCCTCCAACATCGAGCTTGGAAATCCTCCGCAGATACAGTTGCCTCGCCTTCTTGTTCTACAAGTCTTCATTGCTCTCATCTTTTTAAGGTGATGTTGTTGTTGTTTCATTGAGTGAAGCAAGGTGTTGCTCTTTCCTTGATGCTTGAGTCATCTAGGGTTTTACATTTTCTACATACACATTTGTTAGATGAGCACACACATCTACAAATCTTTATCATTGGCTATTGTTGAGGTAGGAATACTGAAAATGGGGCTTGACTAAGGCAAGCTCCTATATAGCCACAACTATCTTTATCCTCCTTTTGCATGTGCAAGTTACATTCGACGAGATCTGGTGGAAAGGAGTGATAGGAAGACGGATATTGCAAATACAATCGTCACTGAATTTTGAATTTCAAGATTGTGGAACTTCTAGGGAAAAAGGACTCACGCCCAAGCCCACCTATGCATTTTTCTTCAAGATTTGGACACCTCTGAGGATTCTCTGATATCTGGTGCAGAAAATTTTGACAGCCAAAAATCTTTAGGGCAAAGGGACTAGCGCCCTAGACAAGACTCTATTTTCTAGGTACACACTCTCTGTACCTTTTACTTTGCATTTATGTGATTTGTTTACCTGTATCTGTGTTTGAAAACTATATGTTAAAGTATAGTTGTTGAATTAGGGTTTTATGCTTAGTGAACACAATAAGCTTGTAAAAACATAATTTAGAGATTTACTCAGTTACAATTAGTAGAAAAAGGGAACCTAGGAAATCAGTAGCTTACTTCAAGCTTATTCCTTACTTCCCTAATATTTAGAAAGAGAAAGTGTGGGGCTTGATTTGGTTGGTTGAACTATTATTATCCCACATTTTTCCACTAAACACTGACCAACTTGCCGACAAGGTTTGTGGCTTCTTGATTTCGCTGGTTTTCTAGTTTACCGACAAAGAGGAAAAAAAGGGAAGTTTGAAAAAGAGTTGTCTTCTATGTCAAATTTTAGTGAATCAGTAAAATCGTGGACCACCAATTTTGCCGACTAAGTTCAGGCATTGTATTTTCTCTGATTTGCCAGGATAAGGCAACAAGGAGGTGGAGTATTTTCAAAAGAAGAAAAAGGAAAAGGGTGGAGCAAAATGATTGAGAAAAAGTTGATGCTTGTGGCCTTTGTCAGTGAATCGACTAGTTTGCAAACTACTGACTTCACCGACCAAGTTTGTGGTTTTCTATTTTTGTTGATTCGTCGATAAGGCAACCAAGTAGTGAAAGATGAAGGGTTTGAAAGATAGGTCATCGACGGGATGGATGGTTTGCCAAATGGAAAGTTTTCCAATAAGGTGAAGAGTAATACAAGGGAAAATAAAAAAGAAGATAGTTGGCCAGAGATAAAGGAAATTGAGGTCGATCGGTTGGTCGATAAGTTCGTGAATTGGTGAACTTGCCGACAAGTTCATGATTTGGAAATTTTGCCAATAAGGTGAAGGACCAACAAGGTGACAAACAGGGAGACAAGGAAAGGTTCACAATAGAGGAATTTCACTGACCGAGGCACAAAGGAAGAAGATAGAATATTTCTCTTAAGGCAAAAGACATAACAAAGAAAGGAGAAATTGGGGAATTGACAAAATTGCAAACTCACCAATCAATTCACGATTTCTCAAGTTCGCTGATAAGGCAATTTGTCGACTAAAGGAGCCAAAAGGTAGAAAAGTGACCAAGCAAAGGAAAAGACAAAGCAAGGCCAAGTTTGTGAAAGGGAAAGTTTGTTGATAAGGCAGAAAGAGATAAAGCAAGCTAAAGACCGAATGAGGGAGAAATCGTGAGATCAGCAAAAGTGCAAAGGAGAGATCAGTCGTGATTTCTTGAGTTTGTCGATAGGGCAATTTGCCAATAAAGAAGAAAGTAACAAAGAGCAAAAATAAAGAGTTTAGCATAGGGCAATTTCACTAATAGAGGCAACAGGGAGATAATGTGGATAGGCTATGAACCAGGAGTTTGCCAGAGGGTGAATTCGTCAATAAAGGAAAATTCAAATGCACCAAAGACAGAATTAAAAGGATAAACACTTTTAAAGTGTTGTAAGAGCTTCTACAGGGTGCAATTTACTATATCCCTATAATCACACCATTATTGCAAGATGATAAGGTACCCAGCTGTTTAGTGGTAAAAGGGGGAATGGATGATGGTGATTGGGTTTTAGTTTCAAGGGTAAATCTAATGTAGGAGCATCCAATGGTGTAAGGGCAATCTTGCATCTCCCAAAAAGATGTTAATTCAAAATCATTGCAGTTATTTTCATTTCTTTCCATAATTAGTGTTTTCGGTTCCATAATCTCCTTAATAATGATGTAGGACTTTCAGTTTTTCCAAAACTACTAAAAATAGCAAACTGCCTATTTTGGAAAGTTTTAACTGCCATTTTAGGAAAGTTTACATTTGGGAATGGATTGAAGCAAAAAGTTATAGAAAGATTCATAACTAAAATATAAGACCTTTGGCGAAGGAATCAGGCAAAGATCATTTGTGAACTGAAATATATTAAAGTTTTTGTTTTCTGAAAAGCCCCTGAAATTTTTTGAAACATGATGTGAGGCTCTAAAACATCCCATAATGTCCCCAAAAGTTGACAAAAATCTATTTACAATTTCCAATGTGATAGTTCACATCATGAGCTTGCTGGTGCTTAAAACGGTTCGTCAATCGGACACCCAGATCAAAAGTTATGCTTCCCAGAAGTTGACCTACTTTTGGAGGGAGTTGCAAATTTCAAAATTTAGTTGGAGGCCAACAAAAAGTGTTATTTATGACTATTTTGGGAACCCTGGGCAGTAGTAGAGTTAAGGGGGGAAAGTTTAGATTCAAGAATAGGTGGGAAAATAGAAACCCTAGCTGATTTGGGATTATAGAAGGCAGATGATTCCAGAGTCTTGGGATAGGAAGCTGTAATGTGTTGCAGCCTATGGAGGGTTGATCCCTCTGATTATATTTTCTGTGTGCAATTTCTATTGTTGTGTGTTTTATGATTTACCCCCTTCATCAAAATCCTCCTTTCACTACAAACATTCAAGTACATATCAACCAAGTTGAATCTCTACTAAGCGAGAGAATTCACCTAACAAGTTGGGATGTCACTTGGAATGATGTGGAAGCTCAAATGTTATCAATCAATATATCAATTTAATGCTTAAATACTCTTAAACCCTAATAATGCAAAGAAGTAAGCAAATTGATGAATTACGACAAATCCTTGTAGACTAAGATAAAGGACAGAGATTAATAACTGACCATTTTTTTAAGTTCAAGAAGCGGAATAGTCGGGGACACCTTCACTAACGCCCCTATCCAAGGTATTATTTTCTGTACATAATCTGGATCTCCTCCCAACATTGATATTCACTATATCTTTTGTTTCTTCCCTAAAAGATGCAAAGGACACCTCCACTAGTGCCCTAGTCCAATGCAGGATGTTTTTTAGGATGTTGGAAGATCTTCGGATGTTGATTATCACTGTCCAAATTATTTCTGTGTTTCAGGATTTGGAGGACACTGCCACTAACGCCCATGTCCAAGCAGTCCTTTTCTTCAGGGATGCAGAATCTACACACTGTCTTACTGCTCCCTGCAACTCCACTCCATCCAGATGCAAAACCTGTAACCTGTAATCACAAAGGAGTGCGGTTGGGGGTTGTGGTGTTTAGAGGCTTGCCTCGGTCAAGCCCTGGAGAGACATTCAAGTCTTCTGAACATCATTGTTAGATAGAGAGTGTGTATCAAAATGGGATAGAGGCAAAAGCAAATGATAAATGATTCAAACACAAATAGATATCACCTTAGAAGTGTAGATCTCACATAAATGAAGGTTCTTCAATCACATGAGAAGATGAAGCTAAATCTGCAATCACAAACACAATAATAATGCTCTGCTCTGCAACAATGAATATCATGGATGCTCTAAAATCACAAGTTAGCCAAAAGTTCATAATCATCTTCTATTTTGCAAATGAAACACTAAACATGCTTATATATGCAACTACAAACATTGCCGCCAAGAATTTTGTAATTCAAACTTGAGATGTCGGCATAGGACCTAAGTAATGGTCATAAAACTGACATTTAAATTTAGGGCTAATACAAAATAGGGTAGGACTAAGGCGCTAGCACCCAAGTCCACCCTCCCAATTTTGGTCAAGAGTCATCAAAGTGGCATCCCCTAGGTCCTATTTTCCATAAGACTTCAGGGTTTTCTCATCAGGATTCACAATTAACATACAAGATGCTCTAAATGCATTCTAAGGACCTGGGAGCTAAACCTTAAGAGGGAAAAGCCCCCAAGGGAACATTTTCTAACATAACATTTAGCCCCTACTTTAATGTATGTATAAACGCAAGGCCAATACATGCATTAAAGTATGGTCAAAACATAGCAAACACACCAAGCATGGTGAAGACACACCAAACACACTAAAGACAGTAACAGGCACACAAAACACGGAGAAGACAGTTATAGTCATGCAAAACACGGAGAAGATAGTATTGAAGACACATAAGACACAATGAATATAGTGAATGCAGTGATTATTTATTTTTCATTTTTGCATATATATGAATGCAAATACAAGTATAAGGAAAGTAAACACACAACCCAAAATGTAGGAGGGACTCATCACCACACGTCTTTAGACTGCATATGGGGCAATAGACACGCAATACAAATCTTAGAGTGTAGGAGGGACTTGTCACCTCCAATCTTTAGACTACACTTGAGAACAAACATGTCATACAAATCCCAAGGCATAGGAGGAACTCATCGCCACCAATCTTTAGACTATGCTTGGGAACAAACACACCATACACACACACATGGAAGACACGGAGAAAACATGGCAGACAAGCAATGGAAGAAACCTATTGCTAGGTTTGCTACCATCTCAAGCACATTATAGGCACACACCAATGATTGGGCTTCGCCATAACAATCATTGAAGACACGCTTAAGGGAGGATACACCAACCTCGCCTGCTCGGAGGACTTTTAGAAAATGACAAGATGTGCAATCTCCTCGAGAAATACACCATCCCTGCCTCTATAGAGGGCTTAGAATGAAAAGGATATGCACGATATCCCACCTCCATAGAGGGCTTGATGATTGCAATATAAAATAAATATGTGCACTCGCTCAGAGATACAACATCATGCCTCCGCAAAGGGCTTACAAACACGCTTCATTAGTATCAAAATCATCAGACAACTTACCTTATATATGCCCTACCTTAAGGTGCTTGATATCATGTATCGATATCAAGCATGTTAAGGTAGAAAGGAAACACACAAGGGAACACGAGCTCTCACAAAGCATATGCCCCTAGAGGTGACATGCACTTTATGATCGCCAAATGTTCCCACAAACACACAATTTCTTGCAAGAAAAGGTGATAGCAACCATATAATCATGATAAACAACAATGCATGTAAATATTCACATAAAGAGTCGAGAAAGGCAAGATCCAAGATAAACAAAGCATACAGAGCAGCAATATTGTTATGTTTTGTAGGTATGATAAGACATCATCAAAATATCACATGGAGTGATTATACTAGTCAAGCATCGGATAATGTATATCAACCCCATCGTCATATATGGACTAGGTTCTTTTTTTGATTTCTCATTGAAGGGACACTAGGTCCGTATCAATATTAAATGTTTTATGTCATCCACCAACTAGATAGAACCACTAGAACAAGGTAAACAATAAATCGAGAGAGGAGAAACAAGTGCCTTAGGGACAATCACGTAGGAGGGTTACCCCAAGTTACCAACCGCAACGCTATGTCAGTCAGACACAACACACAACAATGAAAATAGAGGAGAAGCAATATAGAAGAATGATGATACAAATAGAAGAAGGGTCACAACAGGGGCGGTCTCCTAGTATCTTTGACCTTACAAAAGAATCAATGGTCATCCTAGGAGGCCTAAACAACACATAACACATCATGGGGGAAACACAACACTAAGGTAAAGGGCTAGAAATACTTACCTATAGTTAGGCTCATGCTAGAAGTTATCAATGATCAAAATCATCCTCTTCCCAGACCCAAATGCTAGAGGAGAGAGGTGTATAAGGTACCATAGCCCAAGTTTTGTTCTTGTCTTCAAATTGTTCAGTGTTAAGTCCTTCTAGGTTCAATTTAATGTTAGGTGGAATGTTTTATTGTTGAGGTGCATTTCGTCGGGCAAAAGCTTGTCATCTTCTCCTTCTTTCTCTTGCTTGTCTATTTCTTCTTATCTTGTTGCTTATTTTTTCAAAACTATTTTCATGTTTTTCCGTAGAAGTTTGCATATTAGATGAGGAAGCACCATGTTCAAATCTCATTGGTCTCGATGAAATGTTTTGTTGTCAATGAATACCTCCCGATCCTTGTAAGGATGACAGGGGAGGAACCTTAGCATAAATACTATCTCTCCATGGATGAGGTAAGTTATGAAACTTTTCCTTATCCACTTCTATCATGCCAATTATTTCATCATAGTCATAATAGTCTTGTTTTATTCTTATTCCATTTTGTCATTTTCCTTTTGCTCTAAGTGGATCTTTAAATGCATGTTGTTCTTCCCTTATTATTTGTAAAGGAGGCCTGGCCACTCTATCTAGTTGTTGTGCTTTGTATCGTCTATATTCTAGGAAAGATTGGTCTCTTCGTGGCTCAGGGTCTCTATTAGGTTGCGGCCAATAGTAATCAAGAGTGAAGTTTTTGTCCTTAGTCAGAGATTGATATGAATTACGGTGGATAGTACGTATTTCTCCATGCAAAGGGAATTTTATGCATTTATGAATAGTTGAGGGGATGACATTCATAGCATTAAGCCATGGATGTCCTAGTTTTACATAGAAGAGGTCGGATAAGGGGATAACATCATATAACTTATCCACGGATTTATCATATATCGAGACCAATAAGGTTATCTTCCCAAATGTATTCATCAAAGCTCCATTATGTGTTTTAATTCTCAAATCTGACGGTTCATAAGAATCTTGTGCCAAATCATGTTTAAGAAGAAATTCTTCTATAACCACATTAGTCATGCAATTAGGGTCTATAAGTGTTCCATGCATAGGTCTTTCCATTATGTTTACTATAATGTAAAGAGGCCCTTCAATATCTACCATTTCTTTGCCATGAGGTGTAAATGTTATTTCAAGTTCAATGGCTCTTCTTTTCAAATGAGGTCTAGGAGAAAACCAAGCATTATTGTTGTATTGAGAAGCGATGTGTATGTTTTAAAATGAATGCCAAATCAGATCTTAAAGATTTTCAACACTTATGCAAGAAACAAATGCAAAAGTACGTATAAAATGACCTAAAATGCTTGATTTTTCAACTTTTTTTGATGCAAATAAGTGCAAGAAGAGGTGTTGTGAAGAATTTAAAGAGGTAATAAAATAATATGGCTAATAACAGTCCAATCATGCAACAATATCTTTCACAACACACCTATAATGCAAAACTATGTATGAATGTGACCTAAAAATGCTTGAATTTTCACCTTTTTCACAATTTTTCAATGTGAATGACTAGTAGAAGAGGTGTTGTGAAGAATTTAAAGAAGGGAAGAAAATAATAAGCCCAATATCAATCCAATGATGCAATAATATCTTTCACAACACGCATTTAATGCAATTCTATATGTAAAATAAGCCAAAATCTAGTGAAAATGCAAGGTTTTCAAACCCTAGACATGAAATTTTGCAAGAATGACACTATGATGAAACACTACAATTATAAATAAGGCCTAAATGAGTGTTTTGAAAGGGTAGTAAAATCTGAAACAAGATTTAAACTACAAACCCTAGCTAATGCAAAACTAGGTTTTTATGACAAATGCACGATTTCAAGCAATTTTTAACAATTTAAGCATGAAAATGCAATGCAAGTGAATACTAAATGATGAATTTCTGTAATTTAAATCAGATATGATAAAAATAAGTGAAATTAAATGAAATTAGATGCCAATTAATTCAAATTATGCCAAAATGCAAGCCTAAGATGCCAATTTTTTTCAATTTTTTCAATTTTTTTGTAATTTTTCAAATGCAATAAGAAGAATGGATGCAAATTTATCACACAACACTTAGAAAGGTGCAAAATTTAAACAAACATGGGTTCACCAAAATGTTTAGTGGTAAAATGGGGAATGGATGATGGTGATGGGGTTTTAGTTTCAAGGGTAAATCCTCCTTTCACTACAAACATTCAAGGACATATCAACCGAGTTGAATCTCTACTAAGCGAGAGCATTCACCTAATAGGTTGGGATGTCACTTGGAATGATGTGGAAGCTTAGATGGCATCAATCAATATCTCAATTTAATACTCAAATACTCTTAAAACCCTAATTATGCAAAGTAGTAAGCAAATTGATGAATTACAACAAAGCCTTGCAGACTAAGATAAAGGACAGAGATTAATAACTGACCATTTTTTGAAGTTTGGGAAGTGGAACAATCAAGGACATCTCCACTAGCACCCCTGTCCAAGGTATTGTTTTCTGTACAGAACCTGGATCTCCTCCCGACACTGATACTCACTGTATCTTATGTTTCTGCTCCGGAAGATGCGGAGGACACCTCCACTAGCACCCTAGTCCAATGCCAGATGTTTTTCAAGATGTTAGAAGCTCTTCAGATGTTGATTATCACAGTCCAAATTGTTTCTATGTTTTGGGATTCAGAGGACACTACCACTAACACTCGTGTCCAAGCAGTCCTTTTCTTCAGGGATGCGAAATTTGCACACTATCTTACTACTCCCTGCAACTCCACTCCATCCAGATGTGAAACCTGTAACTTGCAATCACAAAGGAGTGTGGTTGGGGATTGTTGTGTTTAGAGGATTGCCTCGGTCAAGCCCCAGAGAGACATTCAAGTCTTTTGAATACCATTGTTAGATAGAGAGTGTGTATCCCTGCGGGATAGAGGCAAAAGCAAATGATAAATGATTCAAACACAAATAGATATCACCTTAGAAGTCTAGATCTCACATTCATGGATACTCTAAAATCACAAGTTAGCCAAAAGTTCATAATCATCTTCTAGTTTGCAAATGAAACACTAAAGATGCTTATATATGCAACTACAAACATTCCCGCCAAGAATTTCGTAGTTCAAACTTGAGATGTCAGCATTGGACCTAAGTAACGGTCATAAAAATGACATTTAAATTTAGGTCTGACCAAAAATAGGGCAGGACTACAACGCTAGCGCCCAAGTCCACCCTCCCAATTTTGGTCAGGAGTCATC
The DNA here is from genome assembly GCA_027924645.1 of Cunninghamia lanceolata. NCBI lineage: Eukaryota > Viridiplantae > Streptophyta > Pinopsida > Cupressales > Cupressaceae > Cunninghamia > Cunninghamia lanceolata. Next base: position 1,946,572 of record BSBN01000346.1, read on the forward strand.
AAAGTGGCATCCCCTAGGTCCTATTTGCCATAAGACTTCAGGGTTTTCTCATCAGGATTCACAATTAACATGCAAGATGCTCTAAATGCATTCTAAGGACCCAAGAGCTAAACCTTAAGAGGAAAAATCCCCCAAGGGACATTTTCTGACATAACACCAGCATTCAATGTTGTAGGTCAAGGCCAAGTGTAGGTAGTTGACACAGTAAAAATCTTCAATGCGCCAGTACATAGGAGGAACAAAATGAATTTGGAGGTACCATGGAAGGATTTCAGACCTTCCCTCTTCAATGCACCTGACACCCATGCATGTAAGAAGTCTTCTTCTGCATTGTTTACAGACCTGTCAAAGCATGGTCATCATCCCAATTTGAAGGATTTCTTGATGGAGCTTTGAGTTGAATTCAATGTAGCGTGGGTGACTGGGTAAATTAGTTGACCAAATTCAATGCCTGTAGCTATGCAGTGATGGGAAAATGTTATATATACATGTAGAAAATATGTAATAGAGTTAGTTGTTCTTCTAGGTCATTCCGTGGGCAAGGGGAGTTCATTACAGTTTTAGACCTTGTAATGATTTACAAGAACCAGTCAGATTTGATGCATTGTGCTTGAAGCTGAGCCTATGATGTCTCTGATTGTGGTTCACCTATGAGTGTAAACTATTATTTTGTGTCTATTTCATCTTTAATAATTATTCTTCTCATGTAATGTCTATTTAGCCTTCATGATCAATACAATCACTAATAGTTTGCCTCTCTTATGCTTTTACTCTGTGTTTACTTGAAATCTATAAGCTCATTCTATGGATAAAATGACCCCTCCTGCAGTTACATTTTTCTAATTATAACCTTTGTAAAAATTGTAAGTCTATGTAGGTCTATGTCAGTATTTGAGATCATTGTTGTGTTATGTCAGTCCTAGCTAACACTCTAGATCTGGTGCATCACCTCTTTTTAATTTCAGTTTTTCCTTCCCCTTTTCCCTGTGAACATTAGCATTAGATTTAGTCATCATTCTCTGGACCTTAAGCCCAGAAAGAGGAACTAGCCTTCTCTAGAGGTTTGGTCTCAATTGCAAGGTCCCACGCCTTGAGACCAATCCCATGTTTCACTGAATTTGTTGGAACTGCCAAAAGCTTCAACAACAGGGTGCAAATTCAGATGACAATAGTTTCTAGCACGCGCAGTGGGACCCCTCTACTCTGAGTAAGAGTCAAATTCAGAAATTTTGGTGTTGGTATTAGTTCATTTATTGTTGTAGAAGCATTCAACAAGCACCTGGCAACTCTACTGGTCCAATATTCAAACCAGTTCAACATTTCATGCCTGGAGTGCAGACCAGAGCTTCTTCTTCAAGTAATTTTTTATTCATAGAATTATCTTTTATTGATTCAAGAAGAAGAATTAGATTGTCTAGGTCCCCTATGAGAGATAATAGGAGTGTTGTTTCATCTCCTTCAAGAGCCTAGTCCACACCTCCTCTAGTTAGATTTCAATATTCAAGAAGGAGCTTGCATATACCTAGAATCAATTTGAATATCCCCAATATGGAAAGAAACCTTCCTTTTGTCACCTTCAATGGAGGAAGCCCTCTTGACCTAGCACAATATGATGATATCCCTATCTTAGCCCTGAAAGCAATCCCATTTTTAATGGTGAAAGCTCTCCTACACCTACTAAGCATATCCAAGATATTTCCAACATGTGCTATGTCCACAATGTCACTGCTAACAATGTTGTTGTGAGACTTATAGCTTCTTCCTTTAAAGGAAAATCCCTCCAATGGTATAGAAGTCTGCCAACTAACTCCATTCACAATTGGGATGATTTGGGAAAAAGATTGTGCCAACATTTTGAAGATAAGAGTGACCACCTATCTCTAATGGAGCAGTTAGCAACAATCAAAAGGGCTCCCCATGAGTTCATGGTGGACTTTAACTACATGTTTCAAAAAACATGGGACAAGATTCCATTTTTGCTGAAGCCCTCTCCAAACACTACCTTCCTATATTATTTGAAGTCCTTAAACCCTAACATTGTTGTTATGATTCAGTCCATGGGAGGACATGTGTTACCAGGTGCATATGGCACAACCATAAGAGCAGAAAATTGTCTGATCCAAGTTGGAAAAATTGCCCCAAGACCACTAATGCCCTTATTTCCAAAGGCTCTTATCATCTAGCCTACTGCAACACCGATACCAACAACAGTCACACCTACTACTCCTCTAATTACACCTATAATTGAAAAGGAAGATGAGAGAGATGCCATGATAAGAAGACTAAATAATGAATTAGTGTTGGTAAGGAGGTAGTAGGTGCAACCCAACAGGCCATATCAATCATTCAATCATACATATCAACAAAATAGACCATCATATCAGGGTAATGTACAAAGGCAAAATCAGCCTAGTTACATTAGACCACTAAATGCTATCCATCCCAATGTTGTAAGAACATTTGGACCTCTAGTGCCCATAAAGAACAACATAGCTCAGGACAACAATTAGTGTTATCCATGCAATCAACCCCATGATCAGAATTTGTGCCAAAGCGGACAGCTCTCCTCCCAGAACTGCAAGTCAGTTCCAGCCAAGAGATGGTGGGAGGGCAAGAACAAATACAAAACAATTCTAACTTGATGAATTAGATACAGGATTATTTCTGTGGTGTTAATCAGGGTACAAGTTTGATAGCGTTCAACACAAGAACATAAATAAGAGCCACGGAGGATGCATTGGTCCCTACAACTGGTCACACATCTACCTCTACGGTTAGTTGCACACATGCATCCCCTGTGTCCCCAATGACTATGAGTGAAAGTGCAACAGCAAAGACACCGTCAATGCAAGTGAATCATTCTATTGGGTGAGTGAATTCATCACCACAACAACAGCCCCAAGCCGATCAACAACCAAAAGTCAACATTGCGGTCACAAAGACATCTTAGAAGATTGGTCAAATCCCTTTTAGCATAGTCAATCATATGAAAGAGACCAACCTGACCGTCACTATGTGGGATTCTCTATTAATCCTATCACAAAGGGATTTGTTGCAGGAAGCTTTAACAAGCTTTAGTCAGCCTGATGTGGAGACAACAAAAGAAAAAAAGCCACCCCAACAAACCTATGCCAACCAAAAGAAGAGGCAAGCACAAGTAAAACCAGTAAGCCCCCTCCTTTCTATGTTTCCCTAATCATTGGTGACAAATTGTTGCATAATTGTATGATATATTATTGGGCGGGTACTTTTGTTATGCCTAAAAATATAGCTAATCAATTAGGCATTGAATACAAACTTGTGAATAAGGGGATAGTGCAACTAGATGGTATTGTTGTTAAGACAATAGGTGTTGTTAAAGATCTGAAACCTACCCTACATGCATGTCTTGGCTACTCTATTTTACAAGACATCTTAGTCATTGATCTCCCTGCATACTTTGGCATATGTTTGTCTAGGGATTTCACTGCTAAAATAGGTGGATACCTATCCTCTAATTGGTCCCACATGTTATTTAGAACAAGGTGACCATTAAGGTTGAACCTATTACCAATGATCATGTAGAGCCTTATTCCCCTAACCCTACCAACATGAACTACACAATCCATGACTTAGAGGAGGATGAAAGCAACATGCATGAGGCTGCCACACCTGTGGAAGAAATCCCTAATATACTGCTTGATGAGTGGGCAAACTATTTTCAGTTTGATACTCGTGGTCATATAGAAGACACAAGGTTGGGTACATACTGCATCCATGATGAGGATCCTTCATCCCTAATCTTGTGAAGTCAAAAGAAGATTCAAGTGGGACATGGCAGATGTATTTTGATGGCTCCAGAAGTAAAAATGGAGCAGGTGTTGGGGTTCTGTTAATTTCACCCCAAGAGGAAAATAATTTCTCTGCTTTCATATTACAGTTTAGTTGTACCAATAATGTAGCTAAGTATGAAGCCTTAATTCAAGGTATGTAGCTGGCACACAAGAGGGGAATAAAAATTTTACAGGCATTTGGTGATAGTGAACTAGTTGTCCACCAAATTAGATCACAAAGTGCTTCAAGGAATGACTTGCTGAAGTCATAAACATAGGGTCTGGGATATGATTGAAGACTTTGATGCCTTCAATATCCAGGCAGTACCCAGACAAAGAAACAAAGATGCTAACATGCTAGCTATAGTTGGTGCAAAGTTTGACATTCCCAAGAATGTCAAACAAGACTCATATTAGCATGTAAAAATTGTTGTGCATCCTATTGTGCATGATAATGTGTCTAGCTGGCAGGTATTTGAGAATGACCAGCAAATTGTCAATTTCTTGCAAGATGAGGCAAAGTTTGTTGGTGGTAATCAGTCCAAGTTGCAAGAGCAATATGGTGACCAGGTGATCCAGCTAAAGACCAACAAACTGCCCAGGGGATCGGTCTATTTAGAGAACATATTTGATGTTGATGATCAACCTAAAAAGGAGAAGATGAACATGACAGTCAAAAAAGTGGACTATGAAGAGGTAGAAATTGCATAGGGCAAATTTCTAAAGCATGGCAAGGTAGGTAATTAAGTTGAAAGATAAGGTTTTGTTGAGCTTTGTAATGAATTTGATGATTTAATTGATTGGGATTATAGGGATTTGAAATGTTTTGACCCTAGTTTAATCCAACATACCATTTATTTAGAGCCTAATGCCAAACTTGTCCACCAAAAGAAAAGGGTTGTCAACCCCAAAATAGGACCATTAATGAGGAAAGAGCTATCCAAGTTCATAGAAGCCAAAATAATTTATCCAATTAAATATTCCTCTTGGGTGGCTAACCTAGTTCCAGTTAGGAAAAAGAATGGGGAAATCACACTGTGTGTGAACTTTAGAGATCTAAACAAGGCCTCCCTTAAAGACCACTATCCACTCCCTTCCATGGAATAGATCTTGCAGACAGTTGTAGGAGCTGAAAGGTTTTCAGTCCTAGATGGCTACTCAGGCTATAATCAGATTCTTGTAAAAGAACTAGCCCAGTATAAGACAACCTTTACCACCAAATGGGGTACCTTAGCCTATCATAAAATGCCATTTGGGTTAACCAATGCTAGAGAAACCTTCCAAAGAGCAATGGATTTGGCCTTTAAAGGCTTGATCAATGATATTAGTTTAGTGTATCTTGATTATTTGACTGTATATTCTAAGCATGCAACTGACCATCTAGGTCATTTAAGAAAAGTCTTTAAGAGATGCAGGGAATATGACATATCATTGAATCCAAAAAAGTGTGTTTGTTGTCCCAAAAGGAAAACTGCTGAGACATGTGGTTTCAAAGAAAAGACTTGCCATTGACACTAAAAGGACCAGTGCATTTTGTCTTTCCCCATTCCTAGTCATAAGAAGGGCTTGCAAAGTTTCTTGGGAAAGATTAATTTTGTGAGGAGGTTTATACCCAATTTCACTTCAATAGCAAAGCCTCTCACCGCCATGCTTAAGAAGAATGTTGCTTTCACATAGTCAAAAGAAGGCAGGGATAGTTTTGAAGCTGTCAAACAAGCCATTATGCAAGCCCCTATGCTGATAAACCCAAAGTATGAGAAGGATTTTATCCTTTATGCCTTTAGAGGCAAGGAGGGCATATCAGCAGTCTTGACACAGCAGAATGAAGAGAAGTTGGAGTAGCCATTTTTTTTCTTCAGCTATCCTCTCAAGGAATATCAGATTAGGTATGATTTTGTTGAGAAATAGGTTGTTTCTATGGTGAAAGCACTTAAAAAGTTTAGGCACATGCTTTCAAACAAAAAGATACAATTAAAGGTGTACCATCCTAGTGTGAAAGAGTTTCTTTTGAGCAGAGATGTCAATGAGAAGAGAGCTGGGTGGATCACAAAAGTCATGGAATATGATGTTAACATCAACATCACCAAGTTGGTAAGAGGCAAAGGACTGTCCAAGCAGATGGCAATAGACATTGAAGCTGGAAATGACACAGTGTATGCCCTTGAGCAAGTCCAGCCAACTGATTTTCACACTCCAAATGACTGGTATCATGACATGGCTACCTTTCTATAGTCGGGTAAATGCCCAGATAGACTAGATCAAGCCAAAAGGAGACATTTCAGACTCCATTCCATTCCTTATGTTCTTTTTGATGGTGTCTTGTTTTGAAAAGACATCAATGGAGTTCTTCTTAGATGCATTACACAAAATCAAATCTCAAGGGTGTTAGAAGAGTTTCATAATGGCCCTGCTGCTGGCCATTTTTCATCAAGAACAATTGTTGTTAAAATTATGAGGGCTGGTTATTACTGGACCAATTTGTTTAGAGATGCCCATAGATGGGTAAGAAGCTGCAAAGAATGTGCATTATGTGTAGGTAAGCAAAAGTTGGCTACTCTTTCGTTGCACCCAATTCAAGCTGATCAGCCATTCACCTAATGGGGTTTGGACTTCATTGGGATGATTAATCCACCTTCTAGTACTAGCCACAAGCTGATTATTTCACAAGGTGGACAGAGGCGGTTGCATTGAAGGATGCCACAGAGACCTTTGTTTTAGAATTCCTTGAGGGTATAGTTACCAGATTTAGTGTTCCATTCACCATTATTTCTAACAATGCCAAGGCCTTTGTAGGCACAAAAATTAGTGAATGGGTGCTTAACTATGGAATTTACTTGAATACATCTTCCAACTACTAACCTCAGGGCAATGGCCTAGTTGAGTCCACAAACAAAAACCTGATCAGGATCATCAAAAGAACAATGGAGGACAACTAGAGGACTTGGCATTCCAAGTTGAAAATAGCTCTCTAGGCTGATAGAATTACCCCCAAGAGGGCCATTAGCAATTCACCCTTTATGTTGATTTATGGAAAGGAAGAAAAACTTCCATTATCACTAGAGTTGCCATCCTTTGAGCTTACATAGCAGCTAGAACTACTAGAAAGTGATGCCATGATAGTAATATTTGTTGAGTTGATGGAGCTTGAAGAGAAAAGAGATGTTTCCATGAAGACTAATGAAGCCCACCAAGATTAGGTCAAAAGGACCTTTGATATAAAATCAGTTGACAGATTCTTCCAAGAGGGAGACTTGGTGCTAAAATGGGATGAATATAGAGCTAAGGCTAGGAGGCACTCCAAATTTGATGCCTTATGGAGCGGCCCATATATCATCACCAGTTGCAAGAAAACAAATGCCTTCCAAATCTCCAAGCTAACTGGTGAATCACTTTCAATCCCAGTGAATGGGATTCATCTTAAGTCATACTTTTGAGTTTGTTCTTGGGATCCTTGTAAATATTTAGAGTAGGTCTTGCTTCTATTTTAGGTTTCCCTTCCTCCAAGTGCTCTTGCATAGGAAACATTCTCATTAGGTGATTGTTTGCCTTGTTTTTTGTTTTGTTTTATTTTTTGGAGGTAGTTTTCAGTTCTGTATGATCATGTTGTTGCAGTTTCCCTTTTGACTCTGTGCCCAATGGATTTTATAAGGCCACTAGATCCATGTATTTAGCAGGCAAACACCCCTGCATACTCGCCAAAATGTTGTCCTATTTTGCCCAAGCCAAAATAGCCCAAAAATCCCACCTTCCATCAGAAATATCTAATCTGAGAAAGCTTAAATGGAAGAAAGTCTCCTTTCAAAAATACCAAAATTTCTAAGTATTTAGATCCAATCTAAGATAGTTTATAGGGTTTTTCTTTCATAATTTCTAAGTATAGTGTTCCCCTTGTCATTTTTTTCTTCCTTGCAAAAAATTGGTTCATCTAAGGCTTTTGTCAGCAAATCGGCAAAATTGTGAACTGACGAACTTGTCGACTAGGTTTGCAGGTTCATGATTTCGCTGGTTTTCTGGTTTACCAACAAAGAGGCAAAAAAGGGAAGTTTGAAAATGAGTTATCTTCTTTGACAAAGTTTCTAAGGAATCCTTTGTCGACGAATTGGCAAAATCACAAATTGTCGATTTCTTCAATTAAGTTCAAGCATTTGTATTTTCTTTGATTTACCAATAAGGCCACAAGGAGATGGAGGATTTTCAAAGGAAGAAAAAGGCAAAGGGCAGAGCAAAATGATTGAGAAAAAGTTGATGTTTTGGCCTTTTTGGCAAATTGGCTAGTTCACAAATTGCCAACTTTGTCTACTGAGCTTATGGTTTTCAGTTTTCACAGATCCGCCGATAAGCCGACCAAGCGGTGAAAGACAAAGGGTTTGAAAGATAGGTCATCGACGGGATGAATGGTTTGCCAAATAGGAATTTCATCAATAAGGTGAAGAGTAAGACAAGGAAAAGAAAAAAGAAGATATTCAGCCAGAGATAAAGGAAAGTGAGTCCGATCGCTTGGTCAGTAAGTTCGTGAATTGGCAAACTTGCCGACAGGTTCGTGATTTGCAAATTTTGACGATAAGGCGAAGGACTAATAAGGTGACAAATGGGGAAACAAGGCAAGGTTCATGGCAGAGGAATTTCTCTAACTGAGGCACAAAAGAAGAAGATAGAAGATTTCTCTAAGGCAAAAGATAGAACAAAGAAAGGAGAAATCAGGGAATATGCAAACTTTCCGATCAGTTTGTGGTTTCTCAAGTTCATTGATAAGGTTATTTGCTGACTAAAGGAGCCAAAGGTAGAAAAGTGACTAAGGAAAGGAAAAGACAAACCAAGGCAAAGTTTAAGAAATGGAAAGTTTGTAGATAAGGTAGAAAGAGACAAAGCAAGCCAAAGACTAAATGAGGGAGAAATCGAGAGATCAGCGAAAGTGCAAAGGAGAGATCAGTTCATGATTTCTCAAGTTTACCGATAGGGTAATTCACTAATAAAGAAGAAAGTAACAAAGAGAAAAACTAAAGAGTTTGGCATGGAGAAATTTTGTTGATAGAGGCAATAGGGAGATAATGTGGATAGGCTACGAACTAGGAGTTTGCCAAAGGATGAATTCACCATTAGAGGAAAATTCAAATGCACCAGAGGCAAAATAAAAAGGATAAACACTTTTAAAGTATTGTAAGAGCTTCTACAGGGCATGATTTACTGTATCCCTATAATCACACCATTATTACAGGATGAGAAGGTACCTAGGATTCAATGTTGCAAGTTAAGGCCAAGTGTAGGTAGTTGACACAGTAAAAATTTTCAATGCACCACTACACAAGAAGGACAAAATGAATTTGTAGGTACCATGGAAGGATTTCAGACCTTCCCTCTTCAATGCACCTAACACCCATGCATGTAGGCAATCTTCTTCTGCATTTTTTGCAGACCTGTCAAGCCATAGTTGTCGTCCCAATTTGCAGGATTTCCTAATGAAGCCATGAGTTGAATTCAATGCAGTGTGGGTGCCTGGGTAAATCGGTTGGCCAAATTCAGTGCCTATAGTTGTGCAGTGATGGGAAAATTTATATATACATGTAGAAAATATGTAATGGAGTTAGTTATTCATCTGGGTCATTCCGCGAGAAAGGGGAGTTCGTTGCAGTTTCAGACCTTGTAATGCTTTACAAGAACCAGTTAGATTTGATGCATTGTGCTTGATGCTGAGCATTTGATGTCTCTGATTATGGTTCACCTTATTAAACACCTAGAATACTAAGAGGGGGGGTGAATCAGTATTCTCTTAAACCATTTACACATCAAACATTTTAATCCATTTAGCATAGTCAATTACAGTGAAGGAAATTAAGTATAAAACATACAGCCACAAATCATAACACATGAACACCAGGATTTTTACGTGGAAAACCCAAAAAGGGAAAAATCACGGTGAGGATTAGCTCACAATATATTATAATAAAGCAACTAGTTAAGGTTGATACAATTGGTGGACTCATTGTCTAAGAATGCTCACTGCAGGTGGCTCACTGCCAAAGGACTCACTATCCTGAGAGAAAGAGATAGAAAGGAATAGGTGGCTCACTACCAGGATTGAACTGCTTACAATTGCATCTAATATATGCATGAAGTACAGTTCCAATGAAGCTCAAAATACAAACACAGTAATCTACACATTATTCTGAATTACCAAACTCCTCTACTCTATATTCACTTAATTCACATCCATACACTCTTGTCGCATCATTCAAATCACACACATGCCATTCATTGCTCAAAACACCAAAAACAACCCTTCGTATATATCCACTTCTTTCACAACATCAATTAAGTCAGCCTAAATGGATGTAATGTGCAAAACATGCCATATAGGACTTATCAGCCCCAAACCTTCACTCACACCCTTCATGCCAAGATTCAAACTTTGAAACAAATTGAAATAGGTTGGCATGGACCTAAAATAGCTCCCACTTAACTCCTCCAAGCATATTTACCCTCCACACAACATCAACACCTTCAGGTCGGCTTTACTGGTAAGACAACAACAATGTGAACTATCTGTTATTTCACAAATTGGTATGCGGACCTCCAAATTACTTAAAACTTGGTATATACATGCTACAAACATTCATAATCTTATCCTCAAATCTACATAGCAAACCATTCACTTGCGGTGAAATGCGGAGTATCTCAAATCGTCACTGGCACTGTCAATTCACTGTTTATACAGAGTACGATACCCTATCAAAACTAACTCTCATTCCAAAGGACTTTAGAACCTGAAACTTTGGATTTGGACTCTCTGAACATTCACTATCAGCACATTACAACCGCAAAGAAATATATTTCATGCCAGAGAAATGTGGATCCATTTACTTACATGCTTTGCTCCAGAAACAACTGTACTCTATTAGTGTGGACTTCTATTGTTCACATCTTTCACACCGGAGATCATAAATAAGAAAAATTATGGATTGAGATGTATCCAATTACCAATAACCATATGCTAGAACTGCAGAGCAAGATCTTCAATAGTGGACCAATGCAGACCAAATTACCAGAACTCTATAGCTTAATTTTGTCAAACTGACACTTAGCCAAATTTCATAACATATCTTCTTGCCGGATCAAATCTTCTTGCACAGTACTCTTCTATGAAGAGTAAAGTAATCTTGAGAGGAAGAGGATCAAACCCTCTTTCAATATTAATCAAACTGATCTGCACACATGTCTCCTTATCCTTATGCATGGTTATCATTTTCATATCATTGTACCATTTTCCTTTGTTGTTACTGTCTATGTCATGTGATGTTACTGGCTTTTCTATTCTCTAGACCACTGTTTACTCTTTGAATCCAACCTTTATCCTTATCTCTACTCAACCAGTTGACACTAATGACAACACCAAACTAACATGTTGATAGCAATGACAACATTACTTGAAGCAACTGTCCACACTTGCAACAATCTCCCCCTTTGTCATTGATGGCAACATATGATGTGAATAACCATCAAGATAGAACTCTGCCACAAACTTTCTCTCCCTCTTTCTTTTACACATCTTACTCTCTTTCCCAAAGCATCTTTTTCACATAGCTTTCTCTCCGCCTTTGACATCAATAGCAAAGAGACTATTTCCAAATCAAAAACTTCTTTAACTTTTCTTTACATGGCACTCCCCCTTAATATCTTATTTCTATACCAAAATATCAAAATTGTTTCCTTTTAACCATCTGCATATGTAGAAGAGATCAAAAAATAAGAAACTTACTAATTCGTAGGAAAGATATTTTTGTAGATATTCTTCAACTGGATCACAACTGAGTCCCAATGCACCTTTGTAGAGTACAATATCAGTATCTATCCATTTATCTGCAAAAGTAATTCTTCTGCTTTATCCACTGTTGCAAGGGCATCAATCATCTTTCCAACCTTATCAGCCTCTTTTAACATGCCAATCAAAGAAGCCATTTTAAAGCTTACTATATCTGTTGTCTAACCCATTTGATCTTTTATCAACTCCTTTTGGCTCTGTAATTTCTTTATTATTTCATGAGTCTTCTCTACTTCTTCTCTTAGATCTCCATTTGCATCTTTCAAAGGATCATAGGTTCTGGATATTTTAGTAATTATGTCTCAAGGCCTTCAATTTTGTCTTTTATTTCTTTAGTAGTTATGGTCCAAGATAAACAAAATTGATATAGTGCATTGGCATCACTTAAAGCATTGTGAATACTTTTCATACTATTGTCTAGAAAAATGTGTGCCTTGGAGCACTTATCTGTCAACTCTACTAACCTCTTGTTATCTATTTCTTCTCTTACTTTCTGTTATGTTGCTTTTTCAAAAGATTCAAAGTGATTGTTGACAGCCTCCATTAATTTCTTCATTTGCAACGTAGGGGCTAGAGAGACATATCTTTTAGCACCAGGTAGTATCTTTTCAAAAATTTCCATGATCTCTCCCATAAGCTCATTTCCTTCTATATGAGACTGTAGGATTTCTTCTTGTACAGACACCTAAAACATTGTCCCCAACTAAAGCTTTTGCAAAGGAGATATGTTGTACAAGTTAATCTATCCATCCAAGGATTGTACCTACAGTAGTTGTGATGAAGACATGGTTTGGATTTGTCTTTTCTTTGCAAAGAACTCTCTAATGGAGTCTATCAGAGAAACTCTAGATCCCTCACCAACATTATGCTTTTTCTCCTCTTCAAATGTCAATCTGGAGTTAGAGGTTTTTGGAGGCTGGCTTCCATCATGTACTTTTTCTTCTTCAACATTCTCTAGGATAGAGGTATTATCCGTAGTGTTAGCCACTTGATCAAAAATAGCCTCTCTTTGTTCTCCTTCATCACCATCTGTCTTTTCTTCTAGAAACTCCTTCTATTCATAAGCAATTTTTGTGTTCTCTGGAGGGCCAACCATATTTAGATCTTCTGCATTGCTTTCTATTGATGGTAATGGAAAATTTTGTTCAATCAATACATGTTGTTTTGCACTGGTTTCACCTTCTTCTTTATTTTTCTCATTCTAGTCTTCATCCTTTCCATCTTCTTCAAAAGACCATTCTACAATTGTAGCAATCTATAGTTCTTCAAGAACATTTGCAGTTATTTTGAGTGTGTTCTTTTTCAACCTCTCTATTTCATCTTTGTCATTTGACATCAAAGTGTTTATTCTTATTTTTTTCTTGAATTCCTTGGCTAACCTCTGTATAGCCTTAATCTTATCTTGTTCAAAGATTGTAGGACAAACCTTCTCAAGTGCTTTATTCTTCATTTCAATGTCCTTGTTCATGGCATCATCTCTCTTCTTTGTCATTACATCAGTAAGACTATCAGGTAGATTGTAAATTATTTCTATCAATGCAACATTGAATGCATCCATGTACCTGATAATAGTTGTTTCAATGATTGATTGATCTATTCTTGATCTTTCATCATACAACTCAGCTACCTGCTTCAGATTGCCATACTCAGTTATGGCATTAATTGTAGCTTCCAATTGCAGTGGGGGAAGATAGGATTTTTTTTATTTCTCTTGCTTGCCATTTCCCTTATTTACAACTTCATCTTCCTTTCTTTTCTTTCTTTTTCCTAAAGATTCACCGGATTTGAGTTCTCTTTTCTTGAAGATTGTTGGGTGAATATTTTGTCATTAACTCACTAACGGAAAAATGGTTATATCATCCATAGCTATGATGAGACAGAGTCTCTCCTCTCAGCAAGGGGAGGTTCCCTCTAGTTGCTTAACTATTACAAACAAATGACTTGTGAAATTTATGTACACTAAATATTATATTCGTGATGATTCCATTTCATCCTATTCTCTTTTTTTAGAATAGATGTTTATAATTCAAGATGATGATTTCAATGAAAAAGCTTATAAACTATCACAAAACCACATAAACACAAATTCTTTTGTTTCCTCACTTACTAATTGCAAATAAAATTATTTGAAGTTGAATGCAGCCCAAAGTCTTCACTCTTCTCCAAGATGATATAAGTAGATTGAATACAACAACTTGTAGCCCAAAGTCTTCAAGTTATTTTATTCTCACAAACATAAGCACAATCCTCACAAATGATTTGATAACACAAAGTCTATCACAATCAAATTACAAAAGATAAAAATTACAATAGAGGCCCTCTTTATTTATAGGGAGGAGCCTAGAGCAAAAATAGGAAATCTACAACTACTTTGACTTATTCAACAAAAGAGTCCTATTTGACTTAGGACTTCCTTTGTTCCACATGTAATTACATTTTAGAAAAATACATATGGATATGTCCGGAACTAATTACAAATTACATATGCAAAAACTATGAAAAATAAACTAAGGCATGATTACTTTCATCAACTCTCGTTCCCATCCTTCTTCAGAAAATCCTAAAACATTGTCAACACTATTTGCATCTAAAGGTTATCTGCTCCAGAAGTGTTCTTGCAAATGACATGAGTCCTTGCTACTAAATATTTCATGGAGGTAGTAGCCTTCTCATGCTTATCCAAAACTACCTTGAGAATGTCCAAGGTCAACTGTATATTTGACAACTTATCCATAGAAGCCACTGAGAAAGTTTGATCTTCGAACTCCTTTGGATCATGTTATTGAATGCACATATCATTTCATCTATGGAAAGAAACTTGTGGTCTCTTTGACTAGAAATTACAATAGTGAGGGACAACTAAGTAGCTACATGGGCTTTGAGGGGCTAAAGTGCGATGAAAGTGAGAAATGGACCGAAAGCAGGCAATGGTTAACAAATGCAAAAAATTCCCCAGAGTTAGAGAATTTTTGGAGGATAATGCACGGGCTGCAAAAATCACTGCCCCTACATGTAAAGGGAATTGCATTTGTGCATGGGCAGAAAAAATTACCGCCCTTGCATGTTACAAAGGGACCAACATGAACGGGAAGCTAAAATCACCGCCCTTGCATGTTACAAAGGGACTGACATGCACAAGCGGCAAACATCACTGCCCTTGCATGTTACAAAGGGACCAACATGCACGAGCGGAAAAAATCACCGCCCTTGCATGTTACAAAGGGATCAACATGCATGGGCGGAAAAAATCCCCGCCACTGCATGTAAATATGCACACGCGGCAAAAATCCCCACCACTGCATGTAACAAAGAGATTAACATGCACAACTAGCAAAAATCTCCTCCACTGCATGTAACAAAGAGACTAACATGCATGGACGGCAAAAATCCCCGCCACTACATGTAACAAAAAGACTAACATGCACGGGCGGCAAAACTCCCCGCCACTACACATACAAAAATTTTACTAACTCCCAAAAAGTGAAATTTGCAATTAAACTTATTTTGCAAAATTCAAAAAACTGACACAAGTTGACGCTCGAAAGGATGTTCCCAAGCTAGGAGACCATGCACAAGGGAAAATGTGATTCACCTCATTTTGTGTGTTTAGGGTTGAAGGCTACAAAACAAACAAGTTTCATAGGGGTCATCCTACAAATTGAGCGCAGCTAAATTTGAGGATAACAAAGATAAAGCCTTATTTTTCTTTCTCAAGAACTTCATCTTTTTCTACAGCAATGTCAATCTTTGTCCTTTTAATTTGTGTCTCTTTTTCAGAGACAAGAGGCTCTCTTTTCTTCTGGACCAATGTGGGTCCTTCTTCTTCTTCCTCTTCATCCTCAATGTCATCATGAATCACATAATCTTTTCTCACTACTTTTCCCTTTACTCTTCTTTTCTTTGTAGACTATTATTGTATAGAAGCATTGGCTATTTCATTCTCCTCAAAACTGGTTGCAGGCATGGCTCTGGAGACATTAGTGTTTAGGGTAAAATTAGGTCAGTGGGTTTTTGATGGTTTGTATGTGTATCCTCCTTTCACCCTAATGCATTCAAGGACCTTGAGTCGAGTAAGAATCTACTATTAGGCCCTTGGTCACTTAGAATGTAGCGAAAATTGGATTTGTGTGATTTAATTGCTTGATTATGCCCAATTATGCTTAAAACCCTAATTATTCAAATATGGAAGCAAATAGATAAATTACTGAAAATGCTACTGCAGAAAGATGTAAAATAACAGACAAATGTGTACCAGTTTTTGAAGTTCGAGAAGCGGAACAGTTGGGGACTAATGAGCGGTCGCCCTAGTCTAGTGCCCTACTTTTTGTCAAGATCTAGGGACTTTATCTGCAACCTATTCCTACTGTCTCAGAGATTCTTCCATTGTGGGATTCAGAGGACTAATGAGTGAGCGTCTGAGTCTAGGCACCTATTTTCAACTCTGATCTGCAATTCTGCCACTCTACAACACTCTCCTGCAACTCCACTTTTCCTGCTTCTTCAACTTGTAAACTGCAATCACAGGAAAATGGGGAGGGGGTTGTGGTGTTTAGAGGCTTGCCTCAGTCAAGCCCTGGAGATACATTCAAGTCTTCCGAACACCATTATCAGATAGAGAATGCATGTCCTTGGAGGATAGAGCCAAATACCAAATGATAAATGCTTGAAAACACAAATGATATCACCTTGTAGTGAAGATCTCATGGAAGGAAGAAGCTCTGCATACCATGAGGAGATGGATGGTCAAGTCTACAAATACGAAGACATAAACAACACAATATCTACTCTAACACACAATGAATACCTTGAATCACTTCTACACAAGCTCATGAATCAAAATTGCCATCTAATGTCCATCTAGTTTACAAATGAATGCCTAAACATGCTTACATATGCAACTACAAACATTCCCGCCAAGAATTTTGTAATTCAAACTTACTATGTCGGCCTAGGAACCAAATAACGGTCATAAACCGACACTTAAAATTTGGGCCTGACCCAAAATAGTGCAGGACTAGGGCATGGGTACCCAAGTCCTCCCCCTCTATTTTAGGTAGGGTCTATCTCAAGGGATCCCCTAGGTCCCATTTATCATGAAACTTAGGGGTTTTCTCATTGAGATGCCAAAATATGATGCAAGATGTCCTAAATGCAGATCAAAGACCCAAGAGCTAAACCTTAAGAGGGAAAAGCCCCCAAGGGGACATTTTCCAATGTTACATTCAGCCCCCACTTTAATGTATGTATAAACGCAAGGCCAATACATGCATTAAAGTACAGTCAACAAACAGAGCAAACACGCCAAGCATGGAGAAGACACGTCAATCATAGAGAAGACAGTAACAAGCACACAAAACATGGAGAAGACAGTTACAGTCACGCAAAACACAGAGAATATAGCATTGAAAACACGCAAAACATAGTAAATACAGTGAATGTAGAGAAGATAGTAATGATTTTCTTTTCTTTTTCATTTTTTTATATGGAATGCAAATGCAAGTACAAGAAAGTAAACACACCACCCATAATGTGGAGGGACTCATCACCACCAGTCTTTAATACTGCATATGGGGCAATACACATGCAATACATGCCAAACAAAGAGAGCACACCACACAAATCCCAAAGCATAGGAGGGACTCATCGCCATCGATCTTTAAACTATGCTTGGGAACAAACATGCAATACACACACACTTTGAAGACACAGAGAAAACACGGCAGACAAGCGATGGAGTGTTCCTATTTCTAGGCTCATCACCATCTCAGGCACATTACAGGAACACACCGACGATTGCGCTTTGCCACAACAATTGTTGAAGACACACTTAAGGGTTGAGTTAGTCACAGAACCGCTCCCCACCTCTGCAAAGGACTTTTAGAAAATGACAGGATGTGCGCTCTCTTCAAGAAATGCACCATCCCCGCTTCTATAGAGGGCTTAAGATGATTGATGATTGATTGATTGCAAACAAAACTCAGAGTGTAGGAGGGACTCATCACCACCAATCTTTAAGACTACACCTAAGGAAAAGCACATTGCTAACATCTACAACAGATAGCTTACCTTATATATGCCCCCACCTTAAGGTGGTTGATATTAGGTATCGATATCAAGCACGTTAAGGTAGGAAGAAAACACACAAGGGAACACAAGCTTTCGCAAAGCCCATGCCCCCCGGAGGTGACATGTACTTTACGATTGCCAAATGTTCCCACAAACACATCCCTACAAGAAAAGCGTTAGTGTCCATATAATCATGATAAACAACAATGCATATGATCAATCACACAAAGAGCCAAGGTTATACTATGAATTCAGAGATCGAGGATAATCGTGGGGCTATATCACAAAAATCTTAGAACTGAGTGTCACCAAGGCAAGATTCAAAGACAAACAAAGTGCACAAAGCAGTAGTATTGTTATGGTTTGTAAGTGAGATAAAACACCATCAAGATCACTATGCAAAAAGTATGGAGTGCTTCTACTAGCCAAGCGTCGGATAATATATTACAACCCCATCGTCATATTAGGAACTAAGTCCAATTTC
The DNA here is from genome assembly GCA_027924645.1 of Cunninghamia lanceolata. Classification (NCBI taxonomy): domain Eukaryota; kingdom Viridiplantae; phylum Streptophyta; class Pinopsida; order Cupressales; family Cupressaceae; genus Cunninghamia; species Cunninghamia lanceolata. The sequence continues at coordinate 1,964,750 of BSBN01000346.1, forward strand.
TGATTTCTCGCTAAAGGGACGGCAGGTCCGTATCAATATAAATATTTTTCATCATCCGCCAGCTAGATAGAAACACTAGAGGAAGGGAAATGATGAAATAAGAGAGGAGAAACAAGTGTCTTAGGGACAGTCATGTAGGAGGGTGGCCCCAATTCACCAACCGCAACGCTATGTCTGTAAGACACAACACACAACAATGAAAACAAAGAGGCAATATAGAAGAATGATGATACAAATAGAAGAAGGTCACAACAGATGCGGTCTCCTGGTATCTCGGACCTTACAAGAGAATCAAGGGTCATTCTAGGAGGCCTAAACAACACATAACACATCACAGGAGAAACATATCACAAGAGATAAAGGGTTAGAAATACTTACCTGGTAGGATCTTCAAACTAAATTTTAGAACCTGTGAACCTCTTGGAGAGGTACTCAATCAAGTTTTGTGTGAAGGTTGAGTGGTTTTTATGAGAGTCTTGCTTATTGTCAGAAAATCCATGTAATACTTGTTTCTCAGATTCTTATGTAAGTGACACCTTTTGTTGCTTGGGAGAAGGAGAACCACTATTATTTCCAACTAATGATAATCATCTGATTCTTTTCTAATTTTTAGCGAGTTTTCATTGTTGATTTCTCTACCATGGTTACAAGAATCATCTTGTACTATCTCACTCTCTTCCTTTGTTATAGTCTTTTGTTTCAGTTGTTTCATTTGTTGTTCTAATGCATTTTGGTTATGTCCCAATCCTTGTAAGGATAATGGAGGAGGAACCTCAGCATAAATTCCTTTTCTGCGTGGATGAGGTAGGTTATCCAACTTTTCCTCATCCACTTCTATCACACCTACAATGTTATCATATTCCAAATAATCATCATCCTCTACTTCCACTAAACCTTGTTCCAACATATTGTTATCAGTATTCTTAGGGAAAGGATTAGTGAAGATTTGTAAATTCTGATTTGGCGGAGCGACCAATTTATTTCCATTATCATTCACACCTGATACATGTATGACATTCGAATCAATGAGGTCTTGTATTTCATGTTTAAGACGCATACATCATTTAGTATCATGTCCTTGTGTCTGATGAAAATGACAAAAGGCATTAGCATCGAAATAAGGTCCTTGTGCTTTACTAAGATCTAAAGGCCTAATCAAGGAAAGCTTCAGAAGATTATTGCTCACAGCTTGATTCATGATAGAATGATAAGACTCAGATATCTGAGTAAATTTTCTTGGTTGATATGATGCCTTCTTTGGATTAGTGATAGCAGACACGTTAGAAAAGTTATTCGTATTCAGTCCATTAATCCTGATGAAACTCCTACTGTTATTTCTCTTAAAGTTTTTTTGCAACGATCTGCCCATGGATTGACCAACCTGAGCCGATAAGTTGTGATTTTCATACTAACTAGACAAAAGTTAATAATCACAAAGGGTGGAGCATAAATGTTGAAAGGAGTTATACTTCATCAAGAGAATCTTATCACAGATGTTAGGTTGTAGATTTGCAATAAACACCTTCTAAACATCCTCATCTTTCATCTTATATTGAATTTGTGCATAGAGAGATTGATACCGACTAATAAACTCAATTAATTTCTCTTTCAGACCTTGCTTGTAATGAACTAAATCAATCAAGAAAACTTGAGGTCTAATATTTGCTTGAAAATTTTGTAAAAATTGATCCACCAACTGTGAAAAGGAGTGTATGGAATTTAGAGGTAATGAGCAAAACCATTCTAAATCAGTATCCTTGAGAGATCGCGGGAAAATTTTTGCTAACAAGTCCTCTTCAAAATAGAAATCGCTACACATAGCTGTGAATGCTGCCACATGAGTATTAGTATCACATTTTCCACCATATTTTTCAAAGCGAGGGGTCTCAAACCTTTCAGGTATAGGAGTTCTCAAAATTGCATAAGATAGGGGATTACGAGCATGATAAGTTGGTATATTAGGTTGTGAAGAATTCATCAAATTTATCACTTTTTGTTGTAAAACAATCATGCCCTGTAAAATTTGGTTTAGGATGGCATCATTAGGAGATGCAGTTTGCTGCGAGGAATTAGAACCAAAGTGAGGAGGTGATTGAACCTGAGTAATAATAGGCGGAGGCTGTGGATAGGTCAATGGTGGCTGGACATATTCATAGGTGGGAAGTGGTTGCGAATAGGTAATAGGTGGCTGAGAATAAGTGGAATAGATATGTGGTTGAGAATAATTATTCATAGAGGAGGTTCCCCTAGAAACCAAATTCTGATAACTAAATCCCACAGCTTTGTAATTTTGTGAATTAGTTCCATTAGATACTCCAATACTAGTGGTAGCATTACTACAAGCATTTGCATTGGTTGTTAAAATTGTCGATGTAAAGGTAGATATTCCTGTAGTCGGTATAGGTGTCGATACTTGTGTATGCGACGATGACGACATGTTAATAAATTTTGTACATTCAGTGACCTGCATGACATTAGTTTTCACAATATGAACCTTAGATAACATCAATACCATCTTGTCCTTCTTTTATCAATTCTCTTACATGCTGTATTACAGGTACAGCTTCCTCTGCTATTCTCTCAGTTTCAATGAATGTTTGGAATTCGGCTAGATCTTTGTCAAGTTTGTTTATTTGTTCATTAGGTACATGTGTGACCACCTCAATAGTGTCATCAACATCATGAAATATTTGATCTTCCATAGTGGTTGTAGGAGGTATGATATCTTGCAAAATTTGTGTCTCTCCTTTTGTAAAGAAGGTATTTAATGGATTTTCAGAGGTCTGGATATTGTTTTCTTCAAGGGGACTAGATCCCATGAGTCTTCTGCTTCTTCTCAAAGGAATGCTTCTATTAGGGTAGAGGGTCATAAGGCTCATGCAAGAGCATGCAACAAAGAATGCACAAACTAATAGAACAAATGCTAGGAACAGGATATGTGTAAGATCCAAAATGCTTGATTTTTCAACTGTTTTCAATGCAATTAAGTGAAAGAAAAAGGTGTTGTAAGGAAATTGATCAGGGGAAGTAAATTATATGTTTGATATCAGTCCAATACAGAAATAATATCCTTCACAACACACTTTTGATGCAAATCTAAGATGATGATAAACCAAAACCTAGTGGAAATACAGTAAAATATGCGGTTTTTTTACCAAATCTCAATGCAAAAGAGTATGACAAAGGGTGTTGTGAGGAAAATGATGATGGAAAAAAAATTATAACAGTAATAATAGTCACCAAATGCCAAAAAATCCATCACAACACGCTTATAGTGCCACTCAAGATCAAACCCTAGTGAAAATATAGCAAAAATATGTAATTTTTCACAATTTTTCAATTCCAAGACCTAGCAAAAGGGGTCTTGTAAATAATTTTAGGAGGTGCATCAGAGTATAGCCATAATATCAGTCACCTAAAGCTATAAAATTTATCACAACACACTTGGAGTGCAAATCTAGGTCAAACCCTAGCTCAAATATAGTGAAAATGTGCAATATTTCACCAAATTTTTAATACAAGAGCCCAATAAAAAGGTGTTGTGAAGATTTTTAGGAGGGAAATCAGATAATAACCCCGATAAAATCCAATTAATGCAAAAATATTCTTCACAACATGCCTATGGTGCAAATTTACAAAGTCGATAAGCCCAAATCTAGTGAAAATCAAGGTTTTTTCAAGCCCTAGGCATGAGATCTTAATGCAAATGAATGCAAAATGTTATATGAAGGTTTTGTAATCTGATTTATGATGAAAATTAATTCCACTCATATCTGAAAATAATTTTCAAACCCTATAATGCAAAATGCAAGTGCAAGTCTAATGAAAAATGCTAGTTTTTTGTTGAAATTTTCTATGTAAAAATGCAAATTTTTGAGATCTAAATGCAAATTTACACTAAAATGAAACACTAAATCCAAATGAAAATTTGAATGAGTGTCTAAGATCAATAGAAAAATCTGAAACAAGATTTTACCTACAAAACCTAGTTTTTTAAATTACTAGGTTATATGAAAAATTCAAAATTTCTAACAAAACCCTAGCAATTTTATGATGAAAATGCAATGCAAGTGATTGAATTTTTGTAATTTTCTGAAATTTAGCTCAGATATAATGCAAAAATCATAAATCTAATGAAATCCAAATTAATTGATGAAAATTATATGAAAATGCAAACCCTAGAGTGCAAATTTTTCAAATTTTGCAATTTTTTTGTAATTTTTTGAATGCAATAAGATGAACAATGAAATGAATGTAAATCTGAAGCAAAACACTCAGCAAGGTGCCAAATTTATTAAAAACATGGGTTCACCAAAATGTTTAGGGTAAAATTAGGATAGTGGGTTTTTTATGGTTTGTATGTTTATCCTCCTTTCACCCTAAAGCATTCAAGGACCTTGAGTCAAGTAAGAATCTACTATCAAGCCCTTGGTCACTTAGAATGTAGGGAAAATTAGATTTGTGTGATTTGATTGCTTGATTATGTCCAATTATTCTTAAAACCTTAATTATGCAAATATGAAAGCAAACGGATAAATTACTGAAAATGTTGCTACAGAAAGATGTAAAATAACAGACAAATGTGTACCAATTTTCAAAGTTTGGGAAGCGGAACAATCAGTGACTAATGAGTGGTGCATTTTGTCAGGATCTGGGGACTTTATCTGCAACCTGTTCCTATTGTCTTAGAGATTCTTCTGTTGCGGGATCTAGAGGACTAATGAGCAAGTGCCTGAGTCCAGGCCCCTCTTTTCAGCTCTGATCTATAATTCTGTCACTCTGCAACACTCTCTTGCAACTCCACTTTTCCTACTTCTTCAACCTGTAACCTACAATCATGGGAAAATGGGGAGGGGGTTGTGGTGTTTAGAGGCTTGCCTCAGTCAAGCCCTAGAGAGACATTCAAGTCTTCTAGACACCATTGTCAGATAGAGAGTGCGTGTCCTTGGAGGATAGAGCCAAAAACCAAATGATAAATACTTGAAAACATAAATGATATCACCCTGTAGTGAATTTCTCAAGGAAGGAAGAAGCTCTTCATACCATGAGGAGATGGATGCTCAAATGTACAAATACAAACACATAAACAATACAATATCTGCTCTAACACACAATGAATGCCTTGAATCACTTCAACACAAGCTCATGAATCAAAATTGTCATCTAATGTCCATCTAGTTTACAAATGAATGCCTAAACATGTTTATATATGCAACTACAAACATTCCCACCAATAATTTCGTAATTCAAACTTATTGTGTCAACCTAGGAACCAAATAACGGTCATAAACTGACACTTAAACTTTGGGCCTGACCCAAAATAGGATAGGACTAGGGTGTGAGTGCCCAAGTCCTCCCCCTCTATTTTAGGTAGGGTCTATCTCAAGGAATCCCCATAGGTCCCATTCATCATGAAACTTAGGGGTTTTCTCATCGAGATGCCAAAATATGATGCAGTATGTCCTAAATGCATATCAAAGACCCAAGAGCTAAACCTTAAGAGGGAAAATCCCCCAAGGGGACATTTTCTGACGTTACAATTAGGAGCAGCAACAGAGAGGGTAGAGGTCCTTGTTGACCTTCTGATTCCTAATGATTCCCTTTTAGGTTCAAATGTACCCTTGGATTTCTCTGCAGGGCCCTTCTATGCCATCATCTCTTCAACTTTAGACTTCATTTCTTCAACATTCTTCTTAATTTCTTTCTCTTTGTGCTTAAGGTGCACCTCAGTAGATTTTTCTTCATAGGTTCCAAGCCTTTCTTCAGAAGTGTCTTTGGGCTTGCTCAGTATTAGGTCTACAAGACCTACAACGATCTCTTCAAATACTTCATATCCCATTTGTGGAATCCAAACTATCCTAGGTTCTACTACCTCCATGTAGCATCCATCTTTGCTTACCATAAAGAGGATATCATCTTTGTATTTCTCCACAACTTTCTTAGGGATCCTTTCCCAAGCATGCATCTTCTCCTGAAAATTTTTGAAGTACCCCCAGAGTGTAGCATTTTGAGATTGAACATTTCCAATTCTTTTCAGATGGTCTCTAATTTGGGTTGCAATTAGAATGTGACTTAACAACACAATGTTTTGTGCACTTGGAACCTCTTTGAGAAAATAAAATAGTAAACAAATAACCAGGGTGCCAAACTTGAAAGGATATTTTGAATCCTTTGTCTTCTGAAATTTTTCAAGTAATTTTTGTTTTAACAATTCACACAGATCATAATCCATACCCTTTTTCACCATCTCATATGTAGTATATATTACAGTTGTTGAGACAGAGTTTTCCTTGTTTGTGAAGTAGATCTTGTAGCCTATCATCATGGATGCATATCTTACTATCGAATCTTCAACATCATTCACATTCAAGGCTCTCTTATCAAATTTAGCTCCTGTGAGTTTCATCACAATATCATTTTTAACAGATTTAAGTGTCAAAACAACTTTGGTGGAGCAGAACCCTATTACAGCCCTAATGGCTTCCTTGTTTATCACATGTGTGGAAGGTCTAGCCACATGAATCTATCAGGAATTTAGTTCAATATATACCTTAACCATGCATCTTCATAACACAAAATGGGAAAATCATTCCAAACATCCAACTGTTTCTCGGTTAGGGCATTGTATTCATGCTTCATATTAAAGTTATCATTTGTAAACTCATTTACCCAAATATCTCCTAGTTTTGCATGGTTATATTCTTCCAATTTTGCATGTATATACATTCTTGCATCTTTTGTGTGCAAGACACCATATGGTATATCAGAGAAAGCCCCATCCAAATCCCTTTCCATGGATTTGAAGGGGTGTTTCTTGAATTTAGGTCGTGGGCGCTCAGTAACCTTTACTACTTGTGGTGTATCCATTGCAAGTGAATTCAAAACTTCAATGAACAGTACACAGTGAAATAGGGCAAACTGAAAAATACATTTTCTTTGCTTTTACTGGACTAGGGTTGAGATGCAATAAACTCTGAATCACCTTGATCTCTTCTTCTGCTTAACTTATCTCTTAGTCTGCTCTTCGAATGCTTTTGTGAATGATTTTTCTAATTAAAATTCCTTTTAAGACCCTTTAGATCTGACCTAATTTGCATTTAATTCTTCAAACAATAAATTTGTCAAACCTTTCTCTATATATGCAGTCACCTTCAAATGCTCCGCAAACTTCTGCATTAGGAGATTTTCTACCGCAGTCTTCACTAAATGATTAAGCATGTCAATCTTCATCTCATATCTTCATGCTAAAACATCAGCACCATTACTTTGGTAGGGGAGAAATTATTTTCAATGAAGCTCCCCCTGAGCCAAAGCTCTAATCTTAGTTCTCAGAGGGAACATATGCACCGGATGCCAGTACAAGCTCATCCTTAACCTCTGTTACATCCTTCTTTATCCAGATATTATTCATCTCCTTCTTTTGTGGAGCAAAATCAATGGATTTATTATACCTTTGAGGGTATCTTGCTTCATTGCACTCAGAAGTTGCACATGTCTTGTTGAGCATTTCCACTTCTTCTTGCCTTTGATCTGCAGTTAGTTGCTTTGTGGCCAAACTTATTACACGTATGGAAATATCCATAAAATGGTTGAGCATTATCCCTGTTATACCTTGGTATTTTGCTTCTACACTCATTTGCTCTGTGTCCCATCTTATTGCATGCATAACACCTAATAGAGTTCTAAATCACTTTACTTCTACATTCAGCAACTCTATGACCAACTTTATTGCATGTAAATCATTGACTAGAGAAAGATGGAGCATTTTGATTTCTTCTACTTCTACATTATATTACTATGTATCCATACTTATTGCAAAAATGACAAAAACCATTGAAAGATGGGTACCTGTAAGAATTTGGTTGTCTGGCCAATGGTCTTACAACTTTATTCTTTTGATTATGGAACTACTTATCATTGTTCTTCTTGTTTACAGCATTTGATATCTGACCTTATTTTGAGCTTTCACCTTTTTCAAATCCTAAACCCTCTTTATCATTTAGACCTTTCTGATTTGCAATCATTTCATCAAGCTTTGTAGAGCTCATCTTGAATTTGTCTTCATGAATTCTTGCCTTCTCTAGATCTAATTTCAGAGTCACAACTTCTTGTTCAAGTCTTGAACATTCTTCTTATTTGCCTTTCACCATCAAATTTAGACATTCCTCAATTCTTGTCTTCTCCTCAACTTTCACTTTCAGACCAATGATAGATTCATTTGCATGAGCCTTTGTTTAAATTTTTTGACTTGCTCTCTCAATATTATGATGCATTCATCTGCTTCTCTGACATTTCCTTCAGATCTTTAATTTCACCTTCAGTCCTTTCAAGATCTTCAAGAGCAGCATTAAGTTCTCTTGCTTTGTCAAGTATGTAGTCTTCTCCAATCTATTTAGCAGCAAGAATCTCTTCCAGAGGAATAAGTAACCTTCTAGCACCCATGTGTTTAATCTCCAAGATCTTCCTTGAGCGGTTAAGCTTCTTCCAAAGGATGTGGCTCTAATACAAATTGTTGAACACCAGGAATAATGAGAGGGTGGGTGAATCAGTATTCTCTTAAACCATTTACACATCAAACATTTTAATCCATTTAGCATATTCAATTATAGTGAAGAAAATTAAGTATAAAACATACAGCCACAAATCATAACACATGAACACCAAGATTTTTACGTGGCAAACTCAAAAAGGGAAAAACCACGATGAGGATTAGCTCACAATATATTATAATAAAGAAACCAGTTAAGGTTGATACAATTGGTGGACTCATTGTCCAAGGATGCTCACTGCAGGTGGCTCGTTGCCAAAGGACTCACTAACTTGAGAGAAAGAGATAGAAAGGAATAGGTGGCTCACTGCCAGGATTGAACTACTTACAATTACATCTAACATATACATGAAGTACAGTTCTAATGAAGCTCAAAATACAAACACAGTAATCTGCATACTATTTTGAAATACCAGACTCATCTGCTCTGTATTCACTTAATTTGCATCCATAGACTCTTGTCGCATCATTTGGATCACACGCATGCCATTCATTTCTCAAAACACCAAAAACAACCCTTCATATATATCCGCTTCTTTCACAACATCAATTAAGTCGGCTTAAATGCATGTAACGTGCAAAATATGCCATATAAGACTCATCGGCCCCAAAACTTCACTCACACACTTCGCACGAAGATTCAAACTTTGAAACAAATTGAAATAGGTCGGCATGGACCTAAAATAGCTCCCACTTAACTCTGCCAAGCATATTTACCCTTCGCACAACATCAACACCTTCAGGTCAGATTTACTAGTAAGACAACAACAATGTGAACTATCTGTTATTTCACAAATTGGTATGCAAACCTCCAAATTACTTAAAACTTGGGATATACATGCTACATACATTCATAATCTTATCCTCAAATTTGCACAGCAAACCATTCACTTGCGGTGAAATGCGGAGTAACTCAAATCGTCACTGGCACTGTCAATTCACTGTCTATACAGAGTGCGATACTCTGTCAAAACTCTCATTTTGGAGGACTTCAGAACTTGAAACCTTGGATTTGGACTTTCTGAACATTCACTATCAGCACATTACAACCACAAAGAAACATATTTCATGCTGGATAAATATGGATCCATTTACTTACATGCTTTGCTCTAGAAACAATTGTACTCTGTTAGTCTGGACTTTTATTGTTCACATATTTCACACCGGAGATCATAAATAAGCAAAATTATGGATTTAGATGTATCCAATGACCAATAACCATATGCTAGAACCACAGAGCAAGATCTTCAATAGCAAACCAATGCGGACCAAAATATCAGAACTCTGTAGCTTAATTTTGTCAGACTAACACTTAGCCAAATTTCATAACCTATCTTCTTACTCCATCAAATCTTCTTGCACAGTACTCTTCTATGAAGAGTAAAGTCAACTTGAGAGGAAGAGGATCAAACCCTCTTGCAATATCAATCAAACTAATCTGCACACATGTTTCCTTATCCTTATGCCTGGTTATCACTTCCAGATCATTGTCCCATTTTCCTTTGTTGTTATTACCTCTATCTTGTGATGTTATTGGCTTTTCTATTCTCTGGACCACAGTATCTTTACTCTTTGAAGCCAACCTTTATCCTTATCTCTACTCAACCAGTTGGCACCAATGACAACACCAGAGTAACATGTTGACATCAATGACAACACTACTTGCATTAATTGTCCATACTTGCAACACACCTATGAGTGTAAACTGTTATTTTGTGTCTAGTCCATCTGCAATAATTCTTCTTTTTCTATAATGGTATTTAGCCTTCATGATCAATACAATCACTGATATTTTGTCTCTCTTATGCTTTTACTCTATGTCTACTTGAAATTTGTAAGCTCATTCTATGGATAAAACGGTCCCTCCTGCAGTTACAATTTTCTAATTCAAACCTATGCAAGTTGTAAGTCTGTGTGAGTCTATGTCAGTATTTGAGGTCATTGGTGTGTTATGTCAGTCGTAGCTAACACTCTAAATCTAGTGCAACACCTCTTTTTAATTTCATTTTCTCCTTCCCCTTTTCCCTATGATCATTAGCATTAGATTTAGCCATCGTTCTCTGGACCCTAAGTCCAAAAGAGGAACCAACATTCTATAGAGGTTTGGTCTCAATTGCAAGGTCCCACTATTGCATATGTGTTTTCATTGATGTCAATAGAGTTATGGTGGATGACGTCAACAGAGTGGAAATCAGAGATGACAGAGTAAGTCATCGAAGAAGCATACAAAGAAGTGTTGATTAGAAGATTTGTGAGATAAAGGAGATGGAGATAAAAGTCTTGAGCATGTTGTTGGATCAGTATCATATGTACACAGTTGTAGCTTATCTACTGAAGTTCATGGATAAGTGAAAGTTGTTAGGTTAAAGGATGTTCTAACATGAAGATTCTTGTTTTTGATGAAAATATTTGTGATTGTTGTCTATGGTGTTGTAATGTTGTATTCATTGTCTCTTGGTGAAAATCATTGCATAAGATATGAAAGAAAGCATGTAAGGTTTCAAACTATCAAAGGCACGGGAAGTTGCACTGAAGAAGCTCAGGAGAATGCTCTGCATTGGAAGGTATGGCCTTACAGTTTGAAGGTTAGACAAATACAGGTGTGAAGTATGCATGATCATAATTTTAGAGTATGAAAGTTATCACAGAACTTTCTAGAGCTAGCAAGGTGAAGATAGTGGTATAGTGGTGTTGCAATCAGAAAGAGTCAAAGGAATGCTCCCCATTTCTCCACATTTGAAGATGTGATCTTGTGGCTTGGAGGATAGTTATATATAGATGAGAGGTAAGATATATTTAAGTTTCAAATGTTAAGATGTACCGCAGAGGTTCTCTAAAGTCAGTAGAGTAAAGACAAATCTTGTTGCTGATTAGGGTTGTCAGCAGGAGAATGTAAAAGCCACCGCATTTCACCGCATTACAATATTTGGCTTTGTTGTTTGGAAGATATGTTCAAATTGTCTATATGTTTGCTTACTTCAAGTTTCAGGTGTTGAGGAGTACCACAAGTTTTTTCAATGTTCTATTTCAAGACTATGTATTCAGAGTTTGCAAGAGATGTTGGGTTTAGTGTCTATTTATTTGCACTAGAAAGAAGATGCATAATTCAGAGAAAGGAATGTATGAGAATGTTTTTGCAAGTCATATGATGATCTGCATGATGTTATTTGGTCTCTCTGGTACCAATTTAGGTCTAGAGCTAAATGCATGGAAGGATAAGTGTTTACTGAGCTGACTTGATGTGCTTAGGTGATTGCATCATGTGGTTGGAAGTGTGCACCAACTTGGAGAAGTGTGCTAAGGAAAAATAGGTCCTAGTTATCACTTGGTTTGAACCGCATTAGACTTCTACATTACCGATGATGACTTTGGGAGCCAACTTGTTGTGGTCATTGCACGTTTCATGTTACACATTTCATCTCGGTCGACAAAGGAGAAATTTTTTGAAGAGTTACGGAGGATATAAATGTAAGATAAATTTTTCTACAAAGTGAATGAGTGTGTGAGAGTATGCGAGGATGTATGTGTGAGTGTGTGTGTGTGTATGTGTGTGGAAGTATGTTAAAGATAGCAGAGTTGTTTAAGCAGAGGAGTTGAAGTTTTATGTCAATGTGAAGGGTGTTCATGCTATGGAGGTGATTGATCAACAGAATTCTTTCAAGTGTTTTGTACAGAGGTTGTAGACTCTTCTTGTAAGTGTTGTAGCACTCAAGGGAGTTGTAGCTTCCTTCAGTTGAAGCCATAAAATTAGGTTTTAGGGAGTTGTAGCTTCTTTTGGATTGTAGCCCATAAAATGTATTGTAAATCTATTTTATTATTTGTGAGACTAGATTTGGATAGTAGATCCAAGCAGCTTGCTCACAGTGGTTTTTCCCTTCTAGGGTTTTCCATGTAAATCTAGTGTTATGGTTGTGTGGTTGTGTGATTGTGATTTGAATTGCTTAATTTGCTTCATTATCTGTTTAAGGCAGTAGAAAGTTTTGTTGATAAAATTGAATTGGATTAAGTTTTGGCATATACTAATTCACCCCCTCTCTTAGTATATCAAAGTGTTCTAATACTCACACCTTGAGACCAATCCCATGTTTCACTGAATTTATTGGAATTACCAAAAGCTTCAACAACGGGGTGAAAATTCAGGTGGCGACACATCCCACAAGTGATCTTTGGTCAATTCCTTCACCAAAGGTCATATTTTTGAATTCTGAAGGTTTGAGTAAATTTTTGCTTCCATATATGCTCAAATGCAAACTTTCTAAAAATAGCAATTGGCTATTTTTAGAAGGTTGGAAAAACTGAAGGTTGTACATCATTATTCAAGCAATTGTGTATCCAAAAATGAAAATTTTGAAAAGAACAAAAAAAATCAACATTTTTTTGGGTGATACAAGATTGCCCTTACACCACTACATGCTCATGTATCAGACACCCAGGGTAATTTAAGAAGTGACCTTGTCACATCTCATGTGTTAGAGGAAAACCAAAATGGTCAACCTCTGCCTTAGATAACTAGGAATAATCTTCGACAAGTCTTCCTTTCCACTTCATCCGATATTTTTCATATTGCCTATTTGGAGTCCTTCTTCCCACACAGCTATCCAAGATTTCTTCTATCTCCTCCTTTGAAGTAGATGTCAGTGTTGTCACATGAAATTGCACCCTGCTTGAATGGGATTCCAAGCATTCCAATGACACAATGGGATTGATCTCTAAGTGTGGGACTTTGCTAAATGAGATCAAACCTCCGGAGAAGGCTGACTTCCTTGTCTAGTTATCACCTAAAACTACTGTATTTTGGGGTGAAAAGGGGAAGAGATGTGCTAAAATGAAAGATAAAGCAACAATACTTAAAAACATGAAAGGGTGATGCACCAGACAGTTCTAAAGAACCTTTGCAAGACTGAAGTATGCATAATATAATCAGATACAGCAAGCAGATATACACAGAATAGATGATTCTAACAGAGGTAAGGAACAAGATGATTGAGAGGAACAAGAAACATTCACAGACAACCATATGTAGATTCACACAGAGATAGAAAAATCAGCAAAAGGCATGATAGCTTTCATATATCTAAAGAAAGGCAAGGTTACAGCATGAAAAGTTTTGTTTGGAAATAGGGAGAACAGAATGTTTCCAAAAAAAATTTTAACCCTTTTTACATCATAAGCCTCAGCTTATATAGTACTACAAAATACTAATCTAGGTCGGTTACAAAATCCACTCAGGGAGCTGCAATCAGAAATATTTTCCTGAAGGGACATCCACCTGCCAGGAGTAATGGCACAAAAAATCTAGAACAGGGGCAGGTGGGAGATATTCTGGGTCTTCAATGCAAATAGTCGCGTCATCGATCTGATCCTCAGAAATAGCAGAGGATAACCTAGCATTGAATGCTAACAGCTACTTCTAACAGTTCTTGACAATTAGGCGCAGAGAACAGGCTGGAGATGAAGCGGTGGCGGGATATTTTGCCATTAATGCGAGCTGCTTGCCCCAAAAAATCCTCATCTGTTGAAAAGTGACAACCTCCCAAAAAAAACCTTCCAAATGAAAGAGGGGATGAAAACATGCAACTTTGCCTCTTACAGCATGTGAAAATTCACCAAGACGAAGGAGATACAGGCGGTCAAAGTTTGGTCAGTCGCCTATGTATATTACTTCTACATTTGTGTGTATATCGCTTCTGTATCTTCAACTGTGTCTTGGCATATACAAACCTAATATGCAAGCTGCGGACTCGAAGCTCCTTATGAAACTATTAAAAAAAATGCCATCAGGTCCGAGTTTTATGTGTATCAGCATCTAGGCGCCAAAAGGGCCTTTGAGAAGCCCCTGTCGGAAACATGTGTGGAAGCCGACACATGGCAAGTTCCGCATTGCCTTGTAAAACTGTATCAAAAGTTTGAAGTTGCCCCCGCTCATGACATGTGTCACAACCCACGGCATCTAACTGGAGACACCTTGGAACCAGGGCCGACAACCATCCGCCACTTTACATCGCTGGACAGAAAGAGAAATGCAGAAGCTGACACGTGGCAAGCTCCGCGTCCATTACATGATACATGTGGCGCCTTCCGTGCCCACGCTGAAACTTTCTAATTGGGCCTCCGCGTGTGACACCTGTGCAACCCGCGACATCATCCCCAGCAACACAGCTCTTTACTGGGACCCACCTTGCCTGCACCAAGCTTTGAAACAAAAGAAACAACTGTGGTGGCTGACACTTGTCAGTTTCCACGGAAGCGTTTAAGGGGCACGTGGCATCCTCTTCAGCAAATTAGAAACTTTTTAGAAACCTTAGCGGACAGCGACATGTGGCAATTTCCGCGTTACCGTGAGAAACATTGAGGCTCAGCTAGGACTCATGCGGAAGATGACACGTGGCGTCCCGCGCATTACTCTTGAAACAGGAACAAGGTCTTGAAACTTGGGCGAAGCCCGCCACTTGGCGCCTTCCGCGCAAAGAGAAACAAGATAGAAACTTTTTAAAGACCCACTTAAGATTCACACAAAAGCTAACACGTGTTGGGTTCCGCTTCACTCTGAGAAACAATACAGGGGCACACCTCTTCTCTTAGCCTCGCACCGAAACAAATAGAAACTCACGCGGAAGCTGAGACGCGTCAGCTTCCGCAGCAACTACAAGGGACACGCAGAGCGTTCCACCCCATCTTAGAAACATTAAAGGGGCTTCAGCAGAAAGCAACACGTGTCCCTTTCCGCGGGACTCTGAGAAACAATAAAGGGACTCTCCGCCACTGACACTTGTTGGCTTCCGCACACTAAGAAACTTTACAAAAGGGGCTCGCAAAACTTGGGCGAAGGCCGTGAAACTTTTAGAAACATAAGCAGAGGCTGCCACCTATCTCTATCTGCAGGGCTCTTGAGTTACTTTTTCTGTGTCTCTCGGGTGCCTCCACGTGGTGCCTTCTGCGCCACTCTCAGAAACTTTTAGAAACTGCGATGAAACTCTGGCGGAAGCCGACACGTGGTGTCTTCCACGGCAATATTGAAAAAAAATTTAGGGGCTACTCTCCGCTGCTGACACGTGGCATGTTCCGCGGTGATTATTTTTAAAGGCTGATGAAATTTTGCAAGCCCACCAAAATGCACATTTGAACTGTCTGTTGACTGAAACTTTGACCATGCATAACTTCTTCGTTTGATCAAATTTCAGGGTGCTGTAAAAAGCAGACCTGCCTATTTTTTCAAGCTCTTTATAATGGTAAGGTTTATTTAGGCAAGGCTTTTGGGAATTTGGCACTTTGCTTTATAGGGACCTTTTCAAAGGGATTTCCAAGGAAAATACCATGTTAACTATTTGGCTCTGGACAGGGGGAAATAAGGTTAACATTTTTGGCGACCTCTATGGGATGTTTGCCTGCTAAACATGAGATTGGTGGCCTTAAGCATCCATTGGGCATGGGGTCAAGTCTAAAAATATGCTGGGAAACTCAGACTTGCCTCTCAAAACACAAAAAAAGGGGGAAAAGGCCTGCTTTCTCCTAATGACAAAGCAGCCTATGCAGAAGCACTTAGGGAAGTAAAAGAATCTAAACTACTGTGTAATAACACTTATTGAAAACAAAAGTCTAACCTACTACTTTACGGGGTGCTCATACCTCAAAACATCTTTTCAAATGTATCCCATTAACTGGGATATGCAGATTTTCTCCATTCATGTTAGACAATTGAAATGCATTGTGCTCCTTGCATTCAGTGATGAGAAAGGGGCCACTCCACATGCTGTCAAATTTGGAATGCTTCCCTGGTCTACTCCTTAGCTCATCCCATTTGAGCACCATATCACCCACTCTAAAATGTCTGGGGGTGGCCTTCTTGTCAAAATTTCTCTTTGTTTGTAGTTGATGATGTTCCATGGCTGCCATAGCTTTGTCTCTGCTTTCCTCCAACTCCATAAGCTGAGCACACCTTACAGCCATGGGGCTCTCTGCCTCAAGCATTTCTAGATGATGCATAATGTCTAATACTGGCAGTTCTATAGACATAGGCAACCTTGCCTCTTTTCCATACACTAGCAGATAAGGGGAGTTCTCAATAGACCTCTTAGGAGTTATCCTATCAGCCCATAGAGCAAACTTCAAATCAGTGTGTCAGGTCCTCTGATTATTCTCCATTGCCCTCTTAATAATCCTGATGAGATTTTTGTTTGTGGATTCAGCCAAACCATTACCTTGTGGGTAATAAATTGATGAAGTATTTAAATAAATCCCATTTTTGACAGCCCAGTCAGTTATTCTTAGGCAAACAAAAGCTAGAGCATTATCAGAGATGATTGATTCAGGCACTCCAAATCTAGAGACCAAGTCACAATAAAAATTCAACACAACACTCTCATTAGATTCTTTCAAAGCCACTACTTCAGTCCATCTTGTGAAGTAGTTTGTGGCTGTGAGTATCCACCTGTGGCCTACACTTGATGGTGGGTTGATAGGTCCAATAAAATCAATGCCCCATCTCATAAAGGGCTGCTCTACCTAGATTGGGTGTAGAGGCAAAGCTGACAGCCTCTCTTTTCCTGCAAAAAAGGCACACTTAACACACTTTCTAGCCCATGCATGAGCATCCTTAAATAAGCTAGGCCAATAATAGCCAGCTCTCATTACTATCCAAGCAGTAGTTCTTGGGGCAAAATGTCCTCCTGTTGTTCCATCATGGAATTCATGTAGCACCCTGTCAGTTTGATCAGTATCAATGCATCTAAGCAATACACCATTAAAGTCTTTTCTGAAAAGGGTGCCTTCTATTAAAACATATGGAATGGATCGTAACCTGAAGTATCTCCTTTTAGCTTTATCTAAGCCTGTAGGACATCTACCAGCTTGTAGAAATTAGGTCATATCATTAACCCAACTAGTACCTACTGCTGATGTATCATCTTGATGCTCCTCTTCTATGATTAGGAGCACCCCTTCTTCTTCTACATCATCCTTAGAACTAGTGACAAGCTGCTCACTGAGTCCTCTGCCTCTAACCAGTTTGGTTATCTTGATCTCCACATCATATTCCATGACCTTGGTGATCCAACCAGCCCTTTTCTCATTAACATCTTTACTCAACAGGAACTCCTTCACACTAGGATGAGCCACCATCAGGTGTATCTTGTTATTTGAAACAAGATGCCTAAACTTTTTTAGGCTTCTGACTACTGCCAGGACATGCTTTTCAATGAAGCTATTCTTCCAACCCTTGGCTGAAGAAGGCGATTGGTTGTTCAAAACCCTTGCTCTGCTGCTGCACCAAAATAGTGGAAATGGTATCCAGGCTGCCATAAGCATACAGGATGAAGTCCTTAGAGAAATCAGGATTGATCAAGGTTGGTGCAGTTGCTAATGCCTTCTTTATGGACTAGAAGCTGAGTCTGGCCTCTGACGTCCAACTGAAAGTTATGTTCTTTTTCAACATAGACGTCAAGGGTTTTAAGAGATTCGCAATATCAGGTATGAACCTTCTTAGAAAGTTAATTCTACCAATGAAGCGCTGTAATCCCTTCTTATGACTAGGTAAGGGCAACTGGAAAATGGCCTGTATTCTCTCTTTATCAATAGTAATACCCTCCTTTGACACAATATGCCCCAACAACTTGCCCTCATGTACAGCAAAAATGCATTTCTTTGGATTGAGGGATATTCCAAACTCTCTGCATCTTTCAAAGACTAGCCTTAGGTGGGATAAATGCTCAGATGCATTTTTAGAGAAAACTGTTATATCATCCAGGTATACCAGCACTAGCTTATACATCAAACCCTTAAAGGCCATGTCCATGGCTCTTTGAAAAGTAGAGCCAGCATTTGAGAGACCAAAAGGCATCCTCTTGTCGGCCATAGTACCCCACTTGGTTGTGAAAGCAGTCTTGAATTGGTCTTCTTCCTTGACTAGCACCTGATTATAACCAGAAAATCCATCGAGCAAAGAAAACCTTTCTGAACTAGCCACCACCTGCAGAATTTGCTCCATTGAAGGCAATGGGTAGTGGTCTTTTAGGGAGGCTCTATTGAGGTCTCTGAAGTCAACACACAACCTAATCTCCCCATTTTTCTTCCTCACAGGCACAAGGTTAGAAACCCAAGAAGTGTGCTTGATTGGAAAGATGATCTTCCCCTCAATCAGCTTGGTTAGTTCTTTGATCATCAGGGGTTCTAGCTTTGGATTTAGAGGTCTTTGCTTCTACCTCACAGGTTTTATACCGGGCTCTAACTCTATGGTGTGTTGGGCAATATGAGGATCAAATCCCTTTAAGTCTGTATAGTCCCAAGCAAACACCTCTTCAAATTCATTACAAAGAGCAATGAAAGCTCTTTTGTCTTCAGCTGAGCAGATTTTACCAATTTTAAGGAGTCTACCCTTGAAAACTTCTAGCTCTTCATAATGCTCCTCCTTTACTTGCATACTAGTTTTTGTCTTCTTCTTTTGGTCATCAGTGCCAAAAATGGATTCCAAGGTGACTAATCCCTTGGGCAGCTTATTTATTCTCGCTGAATGATTTGATCATTGTCATATTGCTGTTTGAGTTTATCCTGATTCATCATGGAAAACTCATCTTCCTCTAATAGGAATCTCAAGATCTGTTCATCACTGTCAAAAACTTGCCAGTGAATATTATTATCAAGGATAGAAGGCCTAGAAATTATTTTTACATGAGGCTAAACCTTCTCCCTTTGAATGTCACTGGAGATGTCAAAATGAGCCCTAATTGAAGCTAATCTGTCAGCATGATGGTTCTGACTCCTTGGAATGGAGATCAGATTGAAAGCATCAAACTCTTCAATCAAATTCCATACCCTGTGTTTGTAGCACTTCAGGGCATCACTTTTTGTAAGGTGCAGTCCCCTCACATGATTCATAATGAGTTCACTATCCCCAAACACTTGTAAACAGCCAATCTTCCTCCTTCTTGCCCACTGCAGACCTTGGATCAACCCTTCATACTCAGCAGTGTTGTTAGTACAAGAAAAGGCAAAACGAAAAGCAGCATAATAATTTTCACCTTGTGGTGACACAAGCATTGCACCACCACCAGATCCATTTCTGCCCCTAGAGCCATCAAAGTACATTTTTCATACCTCATCATGATGCTCTACCTGCTGCTCTGCTTTCTTCAGAAGACTTGGAATTGTTGTTTCATGCTCATGCAACATGTACACTCCCATGCCAGCTTCTTGGATATGTCCCTTAGGATCTTCTACAACACTTTTAGAGGCCCACTCCTTCAAGAGTACCTCTGGTATGCTCTCAGCTTGTAGTTCCTAAGCAGCAACTAGTTCAGGGTCATCAGAGATAATGCAATTTGCATTAACAACACTGGGTATGTAAGGTTCTATGTGATAGTCTGAAAGTAAATCAGATTTCAAAGTTACTTTGGTGTCGTATCTAGTCCTAAAAAACATGTGGGACCAGTCAGAAGACAAATATCCTCCTATTTTGGCTGTAAATTCCCTTGATAAGCACACGGCAAAATGAGGAGGCAAATCTATTATGAACACCTCCTGTGAAATCGAAACATTGGGGCAGGCATGTAGGGTGAGACCTAGGTCTCTTATGATACCCACAGTATTAATAGATGTTCCATCCAATTGGAGTACACCTTTCTCAAGTGGTTGGTACTTAAGCCCTAACTGATCTGCAATCTGCTTAAGCATGATAGAACTGCTTGCTCCACTATCCACCATGCAATTGTGCACCAGTTTGTCCCCAATTATTAGTGATACATAAAAGGGAAGAGGCTTAGCACCTTGGTTAGGCTGCTTGATATCATCTTGGGATGAATTAGTAAGGGCAGTCCTATCAGGGTCAACAGTGGTATCATTGGATACCTTCAAATTAGACAAGGCAGACTGCAACATCTTCTTTTGGCTAGGGATCTCTAAAGAATCCCACATACACATGGTTACACTCATCTTTTTCATGTTTTCAATAATATTGAAAGGTGGAGAGGCACCTACCTTCTGACTTGACTTTGTAGTAGCAGTATTAGCCTGCAAATGAGGTATCTCCCTTGTTGTTGCTGGTGCACCTCTTTGCAAGATGCGAGGAATGTAGAATGTGGAAGCATCAGTATGTTCTCTACCTTTGCTTGCTGCTGGCTCAACCTCATAACCCCTCTTCTTAGTGCTTGTATTGGCAACAACTGGACTACTATCACTATTTACCCCACAGAATTCTCCTTCCTACCAATTCATGAAAGTAGAATCATTCTGAGGTTGCTCTTGTTGTTGTGCAGCTCCATCATTTTGTGTGTATGGCTATGTAGCTGCCACATTTTGTGCCATCAGAGCCTGATTTAGGACTCCACTTGAACAGGCTGCCTGATTGTGTGGCATATGGCATGGGACACACCAGTCATAATCAGCTGCAATGTTATTCTGGATAGGGACAAGGTCCCTTGCTGTATTAGCAGGTGCTGGATTGTAAGGCTGAAAAGGCCTTTGGTTCATATTTTGCTTGGCACCTTAGTAGTTGTTCTGATAAGATGGCCTATTGGCCTGGTAAGGTTGACCCTGCCCCTGATATGCTTGGTTCTACCCCTGATATTGTTGTTGATAAGGCTACCTACCTTGAGATTGCTGCTTCTTGATGTTTACTAGATCATTCCCAAAAGTTTTTAGAAGATTTTCTATTTTTTGTTGGCTACTTTTTATCTCCTTTAGCTCTTGAGATGAACTAGAGGCAGTAGGCTCAGAAGTATAGATACTTGGTAATGCTGCAACAACAGGTGTAGGGACAAAATATGGGGTGGGTAAAGGCATAGAAGCCTGGATCTCAGGAAAAATGGGCATAGGGGGCCTAGTTGCTATTTTTCAGCCTGAATTAGACTATTCTCTGCTCTAATGGCTATTTCATAGGCATCAGGTAGGCTTACACCTCCTAGTGATTGTATCATCACCAAAATATCACTATTTAAAGCTTTTAAGAAATATAAGAATGCATACTCAGCTCGAGGTCTTACCGTGGCAGGGATTCTGTCCCATGTCTTCTGAAATCTGAAGTTGAAGTCCATCATTGGTTCCTGAGGAGCTCTCTTTATGTGGTCATCTGTTCCACCAATGACAGATTATCTGATTTATCCTGGAACTGCTTATTCAGCTTGTCTCCTAGTTCATCCCAGGTCCCTATAGTCTGTACTGGTAGACTTCTGAACCATTGCAATGCCTTTCCTTTGAATGAGGCAGCTAGTAATCTGATGGCCACATTTTCTTGTGTTACATGATGTACTCCACATAGAGAAGCCACATCTCTTATGTGTTCAATAGGTGTAGTTTGGGTCTCCCCTGTAAAATAGGGCAAGCTCTTCAAGGCTGCCATAGGTATGGCATCATGTACTGTTAAGTTCAAGGGGCTTCCCCATTAAAGCCACAAATGGCTGATTTCTTGCCATCTGAGTAACTAGAGGTGGGTTTGCTTGAGTTGCTACAAGGACTACAGAGGCAATCAATCTGAAATTTGGAGGAGTTGACAAGGTCCTCTTAGAATAGGGAGTTCTTACTATAGTTCTACTCTGCCTCCTAGGTGGAGAAAGTTGTAGATAATCAAATAAGTTGGAACTTGAACTCCTAGTTTGTCTCCTTTTCATAAAAGTATATCAACAGAACTAGTTTGCCTAATCTTTCTCAGTATGAGTCGCTAGATATGCAATTTTAACCTCTTATAGGTCAGAAAATCACCGGTTGCACATCAAAACCAGTAATAAGAATTTGTACTGTCCCATCAGGCGTGCCAGAAACTGTTGTCACATGAAATTGCACCCTGCTTGAATGGGATTCCAAGCATTCCAATGACACAATGGGATTGATCTCTAAGTGTGGGACTTTGCTAAATGAGATCAAACCTCCAGAGAAGGTCAGCTTCCTTGTCTAGTTATCACCTAAAACTACTATATTTTGGGGTGAAAAGGGGAAGAGATGTGCTAAAATGAAAGATAAAGCAACAATACTTAAAAACATGAAAGGGTGATGCACCAGACAATTCTAAAGAACCTTTGCAAAGACTGAAGTATGCACAATATAATCAGATACAGCAAGCAGATATACACAAAATAGATGATTCTAATAGAGGTAAGGAACAAGATGATTGAGAGGAACAAGAAACATTCACAGACAACCATATGCAGATTCACACAGAGATGGAAAAATCAACAAAAGGCATGATAGCTTTCATATATCTAAAGAAAGGCAAGGTTATAGCATGAAAAGTTCTGTTTGGAAATAGGGAGAATAGAATGTTTCCAAAAAAAATTTCAACCCTTTTTACATCATAAGCCTCAGCTTATATAGCACTGCAAAATACTAATCTAGGTCGGTTACAAAATCCACTCAGGGAGCTGCAATCAGAAATATCTTCCTGAAGGGACATCCACCTGCCAGGAGTAATGGCGCAAAAGATCTAGAACAGGGGCAGGTGGGAGATATTCTGGGTCTTCAATGCAAATAGCCGCGTCATCGATCTGATCCTCAAAAATGGTCGAGGATAACCTAGCATTGAATGCTAACAGTTGCTTCTGACAGTTCTTGACAATTAGGCACAGAGAACAGGCTAGAGATGAAGCGGTGGCGGGATATTTTGCCATTAATGCGAGTTGCTTGCCCCAAAAAATCCTCATCTGTTGAAAAGTGACAAAACCTCCCAAAAAAAAACTTGCCAAATGAAAGAGGGGATGAAAACATGCAACTTTGCCTCTTACAACATGTGAAAATTCGCCAAGATGGAGGAGATACAGGCGGTCAAAGTTTAGTCAGTCGCCTGTGTATATTGCTTCTACATTTGTGTGTATATCGCTTCTATATCTTCAACTGTGTCTCGGCATATACAAACCTAATATGCAAGCTGCGAACCCGAAGCTCCTTATGAAACTATTAAAAAACATGCCATCGGGTCTGGGTTGTATGTGTATCAGCATCTGGGCACCAAAAGGCCCTTTGAGAAGCCCCTGTCAGAAACATGTGCGGAAGCCGACACGTGGCAAGTTCTGCATTGCCTTGTAAAACTGTATCAAAAGTTTGAAGTTACCCCCACTCGTGACACGTGTCGCAACCCACGGCATCTAACTGGAGACACCTTGGAACCAGGGCCGACAACCATCCGCCACTTTACATCGCTAGACAGAAAGCGAAATGTGGAAGATGACACGTGGCAAGGTCCGTGTCCATTACATGATACATGTGGTGCCTTCCACACCCATGCTAAAACTTTCTAATCGGGCCTCCGCATGTGACACCTGTCGCAACCCGCGGCATCATCCGTAGCAACAGAGCTCTTTACCAGGACCCACCTTGCCTGCGCCAAGCTTTGAAACAAAAGAAACAACTACGGAGGCCGATGCTTGTCAGCTTCCACCGAAGCATTTAAGGGGCACGTGGCATCCTCTTCAGCAAGTTAGAAACTTTTTAGAAACCTTAGCAGATAGCGACACATGGCAATTTTCGCGTTGCCGTGAGAAACATTGAGGCTCAGCTGGGACTCATGCGGAAGATGACACATGGCGTCCCGCGCGTTACTCATGAAACAGGAACAGGGTCTCGAAACTTGGGCGGAGCCCGCCACTTGGCGCCTTCCGCGCAAAGAGAAACAAGATAGAAACTTTTTAAAGACCCACTTAAGATTCACACAGAAGCTGACATGTGTCGGGTTCTGCTTCACTCTGAGAAACAATACAGGGGCACACCTCTTCTCTTAGCCTCGCACCGAAACAAATAGAAACTCACGTGGAAGCTGACACGCGTCAGCTTCCGCAGCAACTACAAGGGACACGTGGAGCATTCCACCCCATCTTAGAAACATTAAAGGGGCTTCAGCAGAAAGCAACACGTGTCCCTTTCCGCGGGACTCTGAGAAACAATAAAGGGACTCTCCGCCGCTGACACTTGTCGGCTTCCGCGCATTGAGAAACTTTACAAAAGGGGCTCGCGAAACTTGGGCGGAGGTCGTGAAACTTTTAGAAACATAAGCGGAGGCTACCACCTGTCTCTATCTACGGGGCTCTTGAGTTACTTTTTCTATGTCTCTCGGGTGCCTCCATGTGGTGCCTTTCGCGCCACTCTCAGAAACTTTTAGAAACTGCGATGAAACTCTGGCGGAAGCCGACACGTGGTGTCTTCTGTGGCAATATTGAAAAAAAATTTAGAGGCTACTCTCTGCCACTGACACGTGGCATGTTCTGCGGCGATTATTTTTAAAGTCCGATGGAATTTTGCAAGCCCGCCAAAATGCACATTTGAACTGTCTGTTGACTGAAACTTTGACCATGCATAACTTCTTCATTTGATCAAATTTTAGGGTGCTGTAAAAAGCAAACCTGCCTATTTTTTCAAGCTCTTTCTAATGGTAAGGTTTTTTTAGGCAAGGCTTCTAGGAATTTTGGCACTTTGCTTTATAGGGACCTTTTCAAAGGGATTTCCAAGGAAAATACCATGTTAAGTATTTGGCTCTGGACAGGGGGAAATAAGGTTAACAACCAGGATATTCCATTGTTCTTTTATTGGTCCATCCTCTATGTCACCTTCATGATACTTTTTTAAATCAGTAATGTTGAACACAAGGGAAATGTTGATTCCACTTGGCATCTCTACTTCATATGCATTTCCTGAATCATGCTTCAAGATCGTGCATGGTCCAAATTTATTCATCTTCAACTTATTATATGTTCCCAGAGGATACTATTCCTTGCTCAGGTGAACCATAACTTCATCTCCAACCTTGAACTCCTTGAATCTTCTCTTTTGATCTACCTTAGCCTTGTACTGTGAATTCATCTTATTGATATGCTTTCTTACCTCCTCGTGCAATTTCTTTAGGTGCTATGCAAAGTCTTCGGCCTTCACACTTATTTTCTCTCCTCTATCCATCTTCCTCAACTCAGAAGCATTTCTTGGACTACTACCATATACAATCTAGAATGGAGATTTACTAGTACTTCTGTTGATGGAATTGTTGTCTACAAACTCCGCCTGTGGTAACATCAAATCCCATCCCTTGGGCTTATCTCCCACCAACCATCTCAGTAGGTTGCCTAAACTCCTATTCACCACCTATGTCTATCCATCAGTCTACAAATGATGTTTAGAATTGAACTTCAAATCAATCTTCAACTTCTTCCATAAATTCCTCCAGAAATACCCAACAAACTTGGTATCTCAATTTGAAACTATGCTTTTTGGTAGACCATCTAGTCTTACCTGTTATTATGTGGTGATTGATCATATTGTAGGGGCTATGGGTACCCACAGCAAGGTAAATCTGGTTACTTTTTAGTCGTGGTTTCCCCCCAGAATAATTAATGAGGGAGTGCAAGGGGGCAGTGCCCCCAAAGCAAAAATCACCTATTATTTAATAAAGGCGTCAGTAGTTAGTTTGTTATTGGCCAAAATGTAAAACCCCACTTTGTATAACCACCATAAGGCTTGATAAAAAGTAGTTAGAGAGGCGAAAGGCCAAGAGTCACGGTTGATATTGTAATGTAGCATATTGCAGCGGTATTGAGTTACAAGGTTGCTAGTTGTAATCAAATCAATTTGCTAGATAATAATATTGGATGGTTGTGTTTGTGGATGTAGCCAACATTGGGTGAATCACGTTAAATATCTATGCCAATTTTTGGTTATTCTTCATTGTTATTTCCATGTATTTAAATCTGCATATAATTGTTAATTGTATTGCTCTGGTCTACAATTAAAATCCTAACAACTGGTATCAAAGCTGTGTGATTTTGGTGAATTGGCAGGGAATTTTAGAGTTGAGTGGGAGTAATGGAAGAAGGTAAATTCAAGGTCGAGAAGTTCAACAGCCAGAATTATCAATTATGGAAGATGTAGATGGAAGATTATGTGTATTAGAAAGATCTATGGCAGCCATTGCAAGGAAAAGTGAAGAAGTCAATCACAATACCAGATGAAGAATGGAGATACTAGACAAAAAGGCACTAGGTGTTGCAAAGACAGTTGTTGTTGCACCAAAAGATCAACCTGTTAATGCCCGATACAACCACCAAAGTTAATGAATCCATGGGAGGCGGTTAAGCCTTGTCACGAACCCAAGTGTTGCGCTGCACAGCACAAGGAGACCAAGGGTGCACACCTTGCAACAATCTCCCCCCATCGCAAATAAGGGGTTCGAACCCATGACCCAGGATCTGATACCAATTGTTGCATAGATGGTTGTCGTTGCACCAAAAGATCAACCTGTTAATGCCTAATACAACTGCCAGAGTTAATAAATCCATGGGAGGTAGTTAAGCCTTGTCACGAACCCAAGCACTCCACTGCACAACACAAGGAGACTAAGGGCACACACCTTGCAACACTAAGAACCATTCGGTTGTGCCTGGCACCATCCATGGATTTTAATATATCAAAAGCATCAACCATTAATGGATTGATGACAACATTGGAGAAATTATATAAAAAACCCTCAGCCTCAAATAAGGTATTTCTTATGAAGCATTTGTTTAATATGAAAATGACCAAAGGAGGGTCGGTTACAGACCATTTAAATCAATTCAATACAATCACTAGCCAATTAACCTCTATAAAGGTGAATTTTGATGAAGAGGTGAGGGCTCTCTTGATTTTATGTTCTTTGCCAGAAATTTGGAATAGCTCTTGGTCATGGTTGTTAGTAACTCTGTCTCTGGTTCAAATACATTAAAGTTTGATGATGTTGTTGGTGTTATACTTAGTATGGAAATACAATGGAAAAGCACAGGCGAGACTTCAACATCAAGTAATTTAGAATGTAGAGAAAAGGGGAAGATCAAAGGAGAGAGGGAAAAGCCCCACAAATCATAGGAAGTCACAAGGGAAGTGTTAGCACTCATTTTGACCTGGGGGTTGATTTTTCATGTTTAGGGGGTTTCTTCATTTGAACCCTATATCTTCTTGCCCATTTTCGTAAGTGTTGGACCTCCTCGGCATTTTTCAGCTGCAGCATCATATTTTCTTCGAGGAGGAGATCATCATCATCATATTGTCTTCGATGATGGTCCGCATCATCATGTTTTCTGTCGACTTGTTTTTCATCAGGATCATCATATTTCAATATCGGGTGATGTTTGGATATCATCCCGATCCTGCTGATGAGCTACAATGTGCCTTAATTTTCTTGCGGAGGGTGATTTTTCAAATATCCGGTGATCTTCCAAATATCACCTTGCCCTTTTATGATGATGATGTCACCCTGATCTTCTGAAGGGGTTATTTTCTGAGTTGTTCGACACCGGCCTATTTTTTCTTAAGGGTCGTCTTCATCATCATCATCATATTTCCGGTTATCACCGTGTTGCTTGCGAGGGTCATCATATTTTCTGCCTGCATGATCTTTCGCCGGGGTGATATTTTAACATCGGGTGATCTTTGTTAAGATCATCCTGATGATGTTGCTATAAAGTTCTAAGTATGACCCGATTTTTATCGTGGTCATCATATTTTGGACGTCAGGATGATCTTAGCCAATATCATCCTGATGATGCTGGTATCAAGGAGGTAGCCGCTTGTCGGCTTCGTGCATTATCTAGTGGGGGGTGATCTTTTCAAATATCTGGCATATTCATCTATCACCCCGATCTTACAGTGGAGCTACAGTGTAGCATGATATTTGTGCATCAGGATGATATTTTCCAAATATCCGGTTATCTTCCAAATATCATCCTGAATTCGATATGACGATGACGTCATCAGGATGTTCATCGGCCAGACTCTTGGTATCGGCTAAGCAGGAGGATCTTCCTCCGATGGATCAGGTTGTGCCGATGAAGGCGTTTATCATGCAGATGATTTTTCGAGCAACAGGATATCAAGCTGTTGGAGGATGATGATGAAGTCTTATACTAGTGTCGTCAGGAGCAAAAGCACCGACATCATATATGCTCGCGACCTAGTATATAAGGTGATGAAAAGGTCACCGCGGGGTGCATGTGGGATAATTGATATCCTACATATTTGAAATATCATGACGATGTATCTTGGCGGGAAGCGGTTGCGACGCACAGTATTCTGCATTTCCCAGGGCCGCGGGTTGGTGCGCCATTAATGGCGATTGTTGCAGAGGTATGGGCGATGGCGTGGACGGATCTAGTACCCGATTGAAGATCTGGATCCCTAGGCGGCGGCGCAAGGCTCGAGATTTCTTCCTGTCTCCTCTCCCACCTGCTGCATTAAATGTTTGAGCGCCATTTTTATGATACTGTGTATCTGGCGGGATTTTTGGTCAACCATGTAATTAATTGCTGTGGTACACTACCTGGCTGTTATAAGCAGGAAGTGTTATTCATTTTTTGGTTGTTGAAAGTTGAAGATTTTTGGCTCTGTAATTCAAAACAAGCTGATCTGGTTGCTCTGTACAGTTAAACCTGTGAGTCTATGTATCTCTTGTTGTATGTTTTGGCATGAACCCACTGATTTCATGATTAATCTTATATGAGAAATGCTATCTTAGCATGTGTTTTGTTAATTCTGTCTCTAGTATTGCATGTATTCTTCCTCTGAATCTGGATATCTGGGTAATGTTTAGATTCTAGAGCATAGAATTCCTATGTTGAATGTCTGATCTTTTAACTTCTGCTCAAGGGGTAGACTAAACTGTTTTCAGGTTGAACATTGGGAAGGGTATACTGCAGTAGGGATGCCATAAGTAGAGATAACTTAACACTCTGTATTGGGAGATATCTGTAAGGCAGGTATCACATATATCCCCCTGAAATCCAGTTTTAGTTGTTCATGCTGATCATTCACAGGTGTATGTCTGCTGACTCCAGGCCCTAGATAGGCACCAATCTTGCTTTGTGTTTGTGTTACAACCATGTCCAGCTTTGCTTCCAAACTTAAAATCAAAATCTAAATCTAAAACAATCTTTAGGACATTAGAATTAGTTTTAGGATCCTCAGTCCTCTGTCTACAACTGCAAATAGGCCCAAAGCTAGCCCCTTTGCTCTTATCTTTCAGTTTTGGTCTACTCACAGGAGGACTTATCTGCTTTCTGTCAGCATCCCAGCCTTGTATGCATATCCTCATGGATGTTGAGTAGGGAATACCCCCCTAGGTCTTGCAGAGCCTGAAGAAGAAGAGGAGATAAAATATAGAGTCTATCTCCTACACTGTTGGCCCCCTGGCCCAGAGATCCTGTTGATCACTGATGGCTACTTTGTAGGGAAATCTGGGAATAAGCATCCAGTCTGGGAAAGAGTCAACAGGAAGAAGAGCATATCTCAATCCAAAGGAAAGAAGGATTGTTGGCACTGTGGAAAGCCAGGGCACCTGAAAAAGGATTGTTTGTCGTGGAAAAGCAAACAAGGAGATGCACAACAAGATGACAGTAAGGAAGCTAATGTTGCTAGTAATAAATTACAAGATGTTTTAATTCTATGTTTAGATAATGCAAATGATTCTTGGGTAATAGATTCATGGGCTTCATTTCATGCCACGCCCCATAGAAAATATTTCCTAGATTATGTTTAAGGTGATTTTGGATAGGTATATTTGGGTGATGATGAACCCTATTAGATTGTTGGAAAAGGGAAGATTAAAATAAAAATGTAGAATGGAAATCAATGGTTGCTGTAGGAGGTAAGGCATGTTCCAAATTTGAGAAGGAATTTAATTTCTACAGGACAACTGGGCAGCGAAGGCTACATAGTTACTTTCTCAGACAAAGTCTTGAAGATCACTAAAGGTGCACTAGTAGTAGCTAAAGGTGAGAAGCTAGACACATTGTATTTATGTACTGGAAATACTTATTCCACCCTTGCTGCTACAGAAACAGCTATTGTAGGAACAACTACAGAAACAACTGCTACAGGAACAACTATAGAAACATTTGATGCAGGGACAACAAAGACACTTAGAGCAGTTGCTGCAGGAACAGATGCAAAACTATAGCATCATAGACTTCTACACATGAGTGAGAAAGGGATGAACATCCTTCACTCCAGAAAGTTGCTGCTAGGACTAAAGCAAATTGACTTGGAGTTATGTGAAAATTGTGTCTATGGAAAATAGAAAAGAGTTTGTTTTCTCAAGGTTGGGAAAGAGAAGAAGAGTGAGAAGTTAGAGCTTGTGCATTCAGATGTATGGGGACCAGCTCATGTATCATCTCTTGGTGGATCTTGTTATTATGTTACTTTTATTGATGATGCAACTAGGAAAACATGAGTGTATTTCCTACAAAGAAAATCAAATGTGTTTGAAACATTTAAGAAATGGAAAACTTTGGTTAAGAATGAGATAGGAAAAAAAGTTGAATGTCTTAGATCTTATAATGCAGGTGAGTATTGCAGTAGAGAATTTGAGAACTACTATTCATTCAATGGAATCCATAGGTAGAAAATAGTTCCAAGGGCCCCACAAGAAAATGGTGTGTCTGAGAGAATGAATAGGACAATCGTGGAGCATGCAAGGAGCATGAGGTTGCATGTTGGATTGCCTTTACATTTCTGGGTAGATGTTGTACATACTGTTGTTTATTTAATAAACAAGGGACCTTCAAATCCTTTGGATGGTGGTATTCCAGAGGAGGCATGGACATGTAAGAAGGTTAATTATTCTTTTCTAAAAACATTTGGTTGTAAAGCCTTTGTCCATGTTGATATTGAGAACAGAACCAAGCGTGAGGCAAAATCTCTAAAATGTATCTTCATTGGATATGGGATAGATGACTTTGGTTACTGGTTATGGGATTATTAAAATCAAAAAATCATTAGGAGCAGAGATGTCATATTCAATGAGAAGATTATGTATAAAGATCAGCTACAGGAAAGGAAACATAAATAGGCAAGAAAGGAATATGTGGTGCTGGATGAAATTCTAGAAAATAAATTGCCATTGGTACCTGATGCTCAGCAACAACAAGTTATCCCACAGACTCCTACAAGTGTTAGACATTCTACAAGGTTAAGTAGACCTCCAGAAAGATTTTCTCCTTCATACATTCTATTTTATTAGTTGATTATGGTGAACCTGAAGGTTATGAAGAAGCAATGTAGGTAGATGCCAAAAAGCAGTGGGAGCTAGGCATGATAGAGGAAATGGATTCCTTGTTGCAGAATCATACTTGGGAGTTAGTCCACTTACCTATAGGTAAAAGAACTTTGCCAAATAAATGGGTTTACAAGTTGAAGGAAGAGGAAGGAGGCAAGAAAATATATAAGGCCAGACTCGTGGTAAAAGGTTTTGCATAAAAAAAATGTATAGATTTTGATGAAATATTTTCTCTAGTTGTAAAAATGACTTCAATTAGAAATGTTCTAAGTCTTGTGGCTGCAGAAGACTTGCATCTTGAACAACTAGATGTGAAAACAACTTTTATCCATGGGGATTTGGAAGAAGGGATCTATATGTAGCAACCATAGGGATATGAGGTCAAAGGTAAGGAGGATTTAGTGTGCAGGTTAAAGAAGAGTCTATATGGCCTAAAGCAAGCACCTCGTCAATGGTATTTGAAGTTTGATAAGTTTATGGTTGAACAAGGTTACAGCAGATGTCATTCTGATTATTGTGTTTACTTTAAAAGATTGGATAATGGCAGCTATATTATCATGTCACTTTATGTTGATGACATGCTTGTTGCTATATGCGGCATATTAGTGAGCTTAAGTAGAAATTAGCCAAGTCATTTGCTATGAAGGATTTGGGTGCAGCAAAACAAATCCTTGGTATGAGGATCACACGGGATAGGAAAAATAAAAAAACATTTTTGTCACAAAGTGAGTATATACAGAAGGTGTTGAAAAGGTTTAACATGTTGAATGCAAAAGCAGTTAGTACACCTTTGCCTAGTCATTTTAAATTGACTAAGGATGTGTCCCAAGACACAAGAGGAGGAAGATAAAATATCTAAGATACCATATGCATCAGTGGTTGGTAGCTTGATGTATGCAATGGTATGCACAAGAATAGATATTGCACATGTTTTTGGAGTTGTGAGTAGGTATATGAGCAACCCGGGAATGGAACATTGGACTGCGGTAAAATGGATTCTCGAGTATTTGAGAGGAACTACTACAAACCAACTCTATTTTTGGAGGAACCAACACTACTCTCAAAGGATATGTTGATTATGATCTAGCGAGTGATATCGATAACAGGAGAAGCACTATAGGGTATGTTTTTACTGTAGGAGGTACAATAGTCAGTTGGATTTCTAGACTACAAAAGGTTGTTGCACTTTCAACCACTAAAGTTGAGTATGTAGCTGCTACTGAAGCTAGCAAGGAGATGATTTGGCAGCAACATTTTATGGAGGAATTGGGCCAACAGCAGGAAGATATCCCATTATATACGGATAACCAAAGTGTCATTCATCTTACCAAGAATTCAGCTCTTCATTTGAAGACTAAGCATATTCAACTCAAGTATTACTTCATCTAGTCCATTGTGGAGGATGGGCGGTTGAAGCTTGAGAAGATTCACGCAAGTGATCTTGCAAATATGTTCATGAAGATTGTGACATGGGAGAAATTGATTTCCTCATCAGTTTTCATTGGCCTTCTTGATTGATAAAGGTGGAAATGAGGAACCAGCTAATCTAGACATAAAATACAATGGGAGCTACAGGTGCAACGACGGTGCTCCAGGATCAGTCTCCAAGTGGGAGGTTGTTTGGTGTGGACCCTGATCAATCCCCGAGTGGGAGATTGTTATTATGTGGTGACTAATCATGCTGTAGGGGCCACGGGTACCCACAGCAAGGTAAATCTGGTGACTTTTTAGTCACAATTTCCCCCCAAAATAATTAACGAGGGAGTACAAGGGGGCAGCGCCCTTGAAGCAAAAATTTCCTATTATTTAATAAAGGCGTCGAGATAGTTAGTTTTTTATTGGCTGACATGTAAAACCCCACTTTGTATAACCGCCATAAGGCTTGATAAAAAGTGGTTGGAGAGGTGAAAGGCCAAGAGTCACAGTTGATATTGTAATGTAGCATATTGAGTAATATTGAGTTGCAAGGTTGCTGGTTGTAATCAGTTCGATTTGTTGGATAATAATATTGGATGGCTATGTTTGTGGATGTAGCCCACATTGGGTGAACCATGTTAAATCTCTATGTCAATTTTGTGTTATTCTTCATTGTTTATTTCCATGTATTTAAATCTACATATAATTGTTAATTGTATTGCTCCGATCTGCCATTAAAATCCTAACATTACCACCTCTCTGAAAAATAATTCTACAACATGAATAGCATCACTAGTATTATGGCATAGAATGAAGTGTGCCATCTTTGAAAACTTGTCAACCACCACAAATATGGAGTCATGTCCTCTCTGCATTCTCTGAAAACTAAGAACAAAATCCATGCTATGTCTTCCCATGGTCCCTCTAGTACAAGTAATGGTTGATACAACCCTGTATTCTGACTTACCCCTTTGGCCACCTAACATATTATGTAGCTTTGCACAAATTTCTTCACATCCTAGTGCAACTATGGCTAGTAGTAATTCTCACTAACAAGATAAATGGTCTTATCTCGACTAAAATGTCATGCCAATCCTCCACTATGTTTCTCCTTGATCAGATTCTTTCTCATGGAACTCCTCAAAATGCACAACTAGCTTCCTCTAAATAGCATACCATCTTGGATCATGAAATCTAGCCACCTTGTCCTATCCAAAGTAATAGGTTCCAAACAAGCTTTCCAAGCCTCTGCAAATTTGGATCTTCAAGGTACAAATCCTTGAGTTCATTAAACCCAAAAACTTCTATATGCATCTTTGTCAACAAATTTTGCCTTCTACTTAAGGCATATGCAACTTTGTTTGATCTTTCACTCTTCTGCTTCAAAACAAAAGTATAACTCTACAAAAACTCAACCCATTTTAAGTGCCTCTAATTTAACTTCCCTTAACTACTAAGATACTGCAAAGCCTGATGATCAGTATATAAAAAAGTTTTTTCAACAACAAATAATGCCTCCATTTCTTCAAAGCCTAAACTATAGCATAAAACTCCTGATCATAAATAGAATAATTTTTCTTCGCATCATTAAGCTTCTCACTAAAATAGGTAATGGGCTTACCTTCTTGAATCAAAACAACTCCTATAGCACTGTCATTATCATCACAATCTACCTAAAATACCTTATTGAAATCTAGAAGTGCCAAAATAGGTTGCTCTATGACTTTCTACTTCAATCTATCAAAACTATTGGCTGCTCCTGTAGTCCATTTAAACTCATTTCTATCCCCTCTCATTATCTCAGTTAAGGGTGCACAAATGCTAATAAAATTCCTAATAAATTTTCTATAAAAACTTGCCAAACCATGAAAAGATCTTACCTCTGTAGCACACCTTGGCATGGGACATTCAACAATAGCCCTACTTTTTTGGGTCCATCTTAAGACCCTCAGTTGAGACAACAAATCCCAGGTATACCAACTCCTTTACAAAACTGCATTTCCTCAGATTAATCAATAACTTCTCCTCCCTTAACTTCTCTAAAACTCTTTTGATATGCATCAGATGCTCTTCCCAAGTCTTACTGAAAATCAAAATTTCATTTAAATAAACAATAAGAAAATTTCCCAAAAACTCTTTCAATGCCTTGTTCATGAGCGCATGAATGTGCTCGGTGCATTGGTTAGCCCAAATGGCATGACTAACCACTCATACAGACCCTCCTTAGTCTTGAAGGTTATCTTCCATTCATCTCCCTCTCTAATTTGGATCTAGTGATGTCTACTCTTCAAATCAATCTTCGTAAAGTACTTAGCTCCACTCAAGCAATCCATAATATCATCCTTCCTTGGCAATGGAAATTTGTACTCGATTGTAATTTTGTTGATGGCTCAAGAATCTGTACATGTTCTCCACTCTCCATATTTATTCGGTGCTAGTACTACAAGTACCACACATGGACTTTAGATCTCCCTTATCATTCCTTTCCTTAGCAGCTCGTGAACTTATCTATTCAGCTCTTCATTCTCCGTAGGAGTCATTCTATGGGCTACCTTCTTCAACAAACCGGCTCCTGGTATCAAATCTATTTGGTGACTTGTCTTCCTCACTGGTTGTAAACCTTCAGGTACATTATCAAAGACAATGTCCTGAAATTCTTCCAACAATTCTGAGACTTCTATTGGTACATCTTCACATTTCTCCTGGCTGATCTTAGGAATCAACGCAAAGCAATGACACTCATGCTTCATACCATCCAAAATTTCCTACCATCTACCAAACAAATTTTAGCGGTACTACATGCATTTTCTTCCACCTCCTTCAAGGGCTTCAACTTATTACAAACTCCATTCTTTGTCAGGGAATAGGTGTTTACATGGTCATCATGGATAGGGCACCTATCATACTGCCACGGTCATCTGAATAGCATATGACATGCATCTGTCGGTATGATGTCACACAACACCTCATCATGGTAGTCTTTAATCTTGAACTTGACTAAACACTACTCATTGACCAAATCTCTATGGTCCTTCTGCATCCATGCAATCCGATATGGATGCAGATGCCTTCTCCTTGTCAACATCAACTTGTTAACCATCTCCTCTAAGACAAGATTATCAATGCTTCTATTGTAAATAATAATATCACAACACTTACCTTCACACTTGTACCTTGTGCAGAATAAACTCTTCCTATGATCTAGTTCTTTCTCCTCATTTGACAAGGTTCTTCTGACAACTAAGGTTTCTCCCATTTCAGCATCTTCAGAATGCTCAGACTGCACATCTTCATCTACATGTGCTACTTGTGCATTACCTTTAGGTCTTCTATTTGACCTTCCTTGATGTTGGGAACACTCGTAGGGTTGATGTCCTTCTTCTCCACATTGGAAACAAGTTCCTTTGAAACCTCCTCTTCTAGGTCCTTGCCTAGGTCTTCCTCTTCCTCTTCCTCTTTGCTCACCATTATTTTGGTCATAAGGGCGGTAGGCACTATCTCCTTTATGATTTCGATTGGTGCATGCTTCTTCACTTTTCTTTTGATCTTCATTTCAGCCTCCATAGGATCTTCCACCAGTCCTTCCACCATGACCTCTTCCTCATTGCTTGTTTTCAAATCTTTTATTTAGCTTCTCTTCCACCTTCAGGGAAATTGGTACGCATCTTCTGTGATGGTCTTCCTAACCAAGATCAGCCCTTCTTGAATACTTGGCCTCAACCCAATAATGTAATGGGCTACCTTCTCCTTGTCGGCCTCTGCATGGCCTATCATTTGATAATAATCTTATAAAACTCTTCTGTATACTCCTTAACAAACTTGTTAACTTGCTTCAATCCTTGCAGCTTCTTCAACAACTCTAGCTCATAGTCCACAGGAATGAATTTCTTTAGTTTGTCTACCATCCAATCCCATCTAGTAATCTTTCATTTTCCTCTTCTATTTCTTTCTAACTAGACCTCCTTCCACCAAATACTAGCATGGCCCTTCAACTTCATTTTCGTAAACTTGACTCTTTCTAAATCCTCCACATCTTCATACATAAAATATTCGTCCATATCATTTATCCAATCAATAAGCTCTTTCAGATTTAGATCCCCAGAATAGGTAGAACCTTCAATTATAGCCTCTTTCCAATCTTCGAAATGGCCCTAAACAACCTAACTTGTGCAAGATCTCCTACATTCTCTTGTTCTTCCTTGGATAGCTCTTCTTCTTCAGCTTCATCTTCACTTTCTTCTCTTATTCTTGGCTCAAACCCTCTTTGTAGCTCCTCTTGCAATGCATCGATTTGCCTTTGCAGGGCTTTAAAACCCTCTTTTGTCAAAGGATTTTTCCCAGCACCATCACGGTTCCTTTGTGGAGGCATTTTTTTGAGTTCTATAGAAAACTGACAACCTCAGTTGATTTCCACAGCAAACCCACAACTGCAAGTCCTGGTGCAAACTACCTCACTGTCGGCGATCTGTCTACACGCTCAAAAACTACTGCTCTGATACCACTCGATGAGGGGGTCAATCCTAGAACACACAATAACACAAATTGCACACACATAAAATAGGAATGTTCTTTTATTGGTTTGAACAACACATTACATTACAGAAACTGGAATCAAATTAGAGGATAAATCCTCAACAGGCTACAACACATTATACCTTCCTTTCTCTTAATTCTGGAACCTTCTACCTTATGTAGCTTTCAATCTACTAGGGTTTTTATTTTCCCTCCTTTTTCTTATTGGGATTTAAGGTGTCTCAACCTTGGTAATTCCTTATATTATCTCATTGTATTTATTTATTTATTGCCTATTGTATAATTAGGATGCAAATCCTATGTTGTAATATTGTGGGAGTTGGCACAGTGA
The DNA here is from genome assembly GCA_027924645.1 of Cunninghamia lanceolata. Classification (NCBI taxonomy): domain Eukaryota; kingdom Viridiplantae; phylum Streptophyta; class Pinopsida; order Cupressales; family Cupressaceae; genus Cunninghamia; species Cunninghamia lanceolata. Next base: position 2,002,562 of record BSBN01000346.1, read on the forward strand.
TGTGTCATCCTACATGGCATATGACCACATGTAAATTTATCCTCACATGAGGAGATAGGCGTCCCACTTAGTAGTAGGAATATTTTTCCATGTGTCGGCATCTTGGAATGTGTGTAAGGGAATTTTGACCGAAACAGTCATGACAAATTCCTATTACAAAGTTATGACATGTAAGAGTTGAAAATAGAAGATCCTATGACAGGTATGGACATGTGTCGAGAAGCATCTTTGAAAAAGGCATCTTTGGGCACCCCAAGATGGACTATGACATGTTGTAAGAGAATATGTTATTTATAGCATGTGTATGACAAATTCTCTTACAGCTTTAAGCTATGACAGCTATGATAGATTCTATGATAGTTGTAAGAGTCGTAAGAGCATCTGTCATAGCCCATTTTGGAAATAGGTGACCTCCTTGAGATGGGGTGACTTGACAAGTGTTAGAAACATCCTACAGTGTTGGACAAGTGTCCATAGGCGTGGGTTTTGGGCCATGAAGCCATGTTGGATGCCCCATCTCAATGTGGAGCCATTTTTGCCTTGTATGTTCTTTATAAATAGGTGCTTTGGAGAGGTGATGCATTATGTGATTGACAGGCACTATTATGCTATTGGATCATCTCCAGATACGAGTGTGAAAGACTCCTACAAGAGCATTGGCTCTATGACTATATTGTAACCTTCATTGTTTACGGAATACATTTGAGTTGTGTTTTGGAGTGTGGGGTTTTTCACCTGATAAGGGTTTTCCTCATGTATATCTCGTGTCTCTCTTCTTCTGTCTTACATTCTTGTGTATCTCTTTGTTGCAATATCTCTGTTAGTGGGTTAACATAATCTGTAATTGTAAAGATAAAATTGAATTTGCACTCTCCTCCCCTCATTACATTAGTGTAGGAAGCGATTTCCGCACACCTAGCTTCCTTTCAATTGGTATCAGAGCCTGGCCAGTTTTAGTTCTAGCTATTGGGTAGGTGTTTTTTGAGCTAATCTTAGGTTGAGTGGGAGTTTGTGCAGAGTATTATGTATCTTGTTGCAAGAAGGAGATGGCAACAACATCCAGAAGATTAGAGGTGGAGAAATTTAATGGCACTAATTTCAAGTTGTGTAAACTCAAGATGGAAGACCTACTTGTTGATTGTGACCTATGGGAAACTGTATCTGGTGTAAAACCTACAGCAATGTCACAAGCTGATTGGGACCTCAAAGATCAGAAGGCTAAGGGTCTCATAAGACTCTGTCCTGTTGAATGTCCATGAGGAGAAGAACACAAAAGACCTTTGGAAGAAGCTGGGTGATGTTTATCAAGCCAAGTCCTTGGTGAACAAGCTTTTTCTGAAAAAGAAGTTGTTTTCTCTGAAGATGGAAGAAGAAGGATCTATTGCGGACCATATGAATGCTTTCAACATGATCATTGCACAGTTGACATCTATGGGTGTGAAAATGGAGGAGGATCAGTGTATGACCCTGCTTTGTTCTTTACTAGATTCGTGGGATCATCTTCTCATGGCTATTGGAAGCACCACTACCACTTTCAAGATGGAAGATGTGGTATCTTTGTTGTTATCTAAAGAGATGCGGATAAAGTCTTCTGAGGCAGCCAAAGAGGGTCTTGTGGTTCGTGAAAGACCCAAGGAGAAAGGGAAGAAGAAGGACAAGAAAGGTGAAAAGGGCAGATCCAAATTCCGTGGGAGATCAAAATCTCCTGGAAATACCAAGGCTCTCTATTGGAACTGTGGGAAAACTAGGCATTTTTGAAAGGAATGCAAAGAGGAGAAGAAAAAGAAGAAGAATGCTCCTGATTCATATTCTGACAAGTCACAAGATGATGGTGATGCCTTCATCGCAGCCCTGGCCACCCATGCATCTGATGATGTGTGGTTGATTGATTCTGGTGCATCATTCCACATGACCTCACATCGAGACTGGTTTACAAAATATGAAGAGTTCGATGGTGGAAGAGTGTACCTGGGTGACAATTATCATCTGAAGATTGTTGGTCATGGAAGAGTGTTAATCCGATTCCCTAATGGATGAGTGAAGGGGATCACTGGGGTTATGCACATCCCAAGCCTAGCACGGAACCTGCTTTCTATAAGTATGTTGAATGATGCAAGTGTGCAAGTTGTCTTTTCGAAGGATGGATGCAAGATGACTAGAGGATCTATGGTGCTTATGAAGGGTACGCAGAGAAGTACTCTATTTCAGCTAGAGGCATGCACTTCACAGTGCAATAGTTCTTCTAACTCAAAGAAAAGTGTTGCAGTCACTTCATCCCCACCATCTTAACGAGTAGTGAAGAAATCTGTTCTAACTAGTTCTGACGGTAGTGCACATGCTTTGGAAGTTATGGCCACATTGATGAGAAGGGTCTTAGAACCCTGAAAAATAAAAACCTTGTTGAGGGGTTAAATGATTGTAATCTCGAGTTTGACTTTTGTGAACATTGTGTATATGGAAAGCAAAATCGTGTTCAGTTTTACTCTAGTTCTCACAAGTCTTCTAGTGTATTGGATCTTATTCATTCTGATGTGTTTGGTCCTGTTAATGTTCCTTCAATTTTCAAATCTGTATATTTTGTATCTTTCATAGATGATTACAGTAGAAGGACATGAGTTTATTTTATCAGAAGCAAGACTGAAGTCTTTAGTCAGTTTAAGGAGTTTAAAGCCTTTGCTGAAAATTAGACTAGTAAAAAGATTAAGTGTTTGAGAACTAACAACGGTGGTAAGTTTTGTTCAGTAGAGTTTGATAAGTTCTATACAGAGAAAGGGATTGAAAGACATAAGACAACTCCATACACTCCACAACAAAATGGAGTTGCAGAGAGGATCAACAGGACACTGATGGAGAAGGCTAGGAGTATGCTTAGTGGAGCAAGCCTCGAACAAAAGTTTTGGGTTGAAGCTGTTGCCACTACTTGCTACCTGGTAAACAGGTCTCCTACATTAGCTCTTGTTGGTAAGACACCTATGGAGGTGTGGTCTGGTAAAAAGCCCTCAATTAGACATCTTCGTGTTTTTGGTTGTGAGACATATGCACATGTGCCTAGGGAGAAATGGTCTAAATTGGAGAACAAGGTTGTTAAGTGTATTTTCATTGGCTATGGTGTCGGTGTGAAAGGATACAAGCTTTGGGATCCTGTGGCTGAAAAAGTGTTGTATAGCAGAAGTGTTATTCTCAGAGAGCTAACAACTTCCAATATTCTATAGCCAGAACGGACAGAAAAGAAAGAGGATGCGGTTCAGTTTCCTTCTACCCCTGAGAAGACTGAACAGATAGACCCTGTGAGACCTGATGATGAGGAGAGCTCTAGCAGCTCTGAAGCTCAGAAGAAGAAGCAGAACCTCAACCTCAGCCATTGAGGAGGTCTACACTAATAAGAAAGCAACCTGATAGGTTTGGCTATTCATTACTTGATTCTAGTTGTGCTTTTGCTTTACTTACTAACACTGATGAGCCTAGAACTGTGAAAGAGGCTATGGGCATGAAAGATGCAGGTTCCTAGAAGGAGGCCATGGAAGATGAGATGGCTTCTTTGGAAAAGAATAAAACATGGGACTTAGTGCCTTTGCCTGATGGACAGAAACCCGTTGGATGCAAATGGGTGTTCAAGAAGAAATTCGGTGCAGATGGCAGTGTTGAAAAGTACAAGGCTAGATTGGTTGCGAAGGGGTACTCACAAGTGGAGGGAATTGATTATGGTGAAATTTTCTCTCTCGTTGCAGAGCTGACATCCATTTGATTCATGTTATCTCTTGCAGCTGCTTGTGACTTAGAGGTAGAACAGATGGATGTGAAGACAGCATTCCTTCATGGTGATTTGGAGGAAGAGATTTACATGTCACAGCCAGAGCATTACATAGAAAAAGGTAAAGAAAATTTTGTTTCCAAATTGAAAAAGTCTTTGTATGGTTTGAAGCAGTCTCCTAGGATGTGGTACTTAAAGTTTGATGCCTTTGTGTTGTCGATTGGATACCTGAGATCGAAATTAGATCATTGTGTGTATTACAAATTTGACAATGATCGCATTCTCATTATTGCATTGTATGTTGACGTTGACATTATGTTGTTGATTGGGAATGGTAAGAATATGATTTCTGATTTGAAGTCTTAATTGTCAGCACAGTTTGAGATGAAAAATATAGGGGCAGCCAGGTACATTCTGGGAATGGAAATCAAAAGAGACAAAACAAATAGAAAACTTTGGTTAAGCCAGAGTAAGTATGTGAAGACCATGTTGGATAGGTTCAGCATGGCAGATTGTAGACCATTATGTGTTCTTGTTTCATTGGGGACAAAGTTGTCTGTTAATGATTGTCCAAAATCTCCTAGTGAGGTGGAGGACATGAGCAAAGTACCTTATGCTAGTAGTGTTGACAGTTTGATGTATGTCATGGTCTGCACAAGACCAGACATTACCCAAGCAGTGGGAGTCCTTAGTCGATTTATGGCTAATCCTGGACCTGTACATTGGGATGCAGTTAAGCGAGTGTTCAGATATTTGAGGGGTACTTCCGAGTATTCCATATGTTATCATGGTAATGTTACAGGACCTCCGCATTCAGTTTGTATTCATGGATTTGTGGATTCTGATTGGGCAGGTGACATTGACAGCAGGAGATCTACTAGTGCCTATGTGTTCACTATGTTGGGTCGTGCAATTAGTTGGATGAGTAAGCGACAACCTGTGGTTGCTTTGTCCATGACAGAAGTTGAGTACATGGAAGCAACTCATGCTTGCAAGGAATCCATTTGGCTTAATAGATTGTGTTCAGATATTGGTGTTGATGCAGGACAGATTACGATTTGTTGTGACAGTCAGAGTGTGATTTGTCTTGCAAAGAATCTAACTTTCCATGCCAGAACAAAGCATATTGATGTATAGTTTCACTTCGTGTGGGACATGGTAGAGGATGGGAAGGTAAATTTGGAGAAGGTAGATACTTTGAAGAATGTTGCAGATGCATTGAGGAAGCCAATGGGCACAAAGAAGTTCAGATGGTGTTCAGAGTCTATGGGCTTCTCGACCTATAGCAGTTAAATCCTGTTAATTCTATTGGCTCTTACAAGGTGTTTGACAAGTGGGAGATTGTTGGGAATTAAGGTGTCTCAACCTTGGTAATTCTTTGTATTATCTCATTGTATTTATTTATTTATTGCCTATTGTATAATTAGGATGCAAATCCTATGTTGTCATATTGTGGGAGTTGGCACGGTGATGTGTCATCCTACATGGCATATGACCAAATGTAAATTTGTCCTCACATGGGGAGATAGCCGTCCCACTCAGTGGTAGGAATATTTTTCCATGTGTCAACATCTTGGAATGTGTGTAAGGGAATTTTGACCGAAACGGTCATGACAGATTCCTATGACAAAGTTATGACATGTAAGAGTCGGAAATAGAAGATCCTATGACAGGTATGGACATGTGTCGAGAAGCATCTTTGAAAAAGGTATCTTTGGGCACCCCAAGGTGGACTATGACATGTTGTAAGAGAATATGCTATTTATAGCCTGTGTATGACAGATTCTCTTACAGCTATAAGTTATGACAGCTATGATAGATTCTATGACGGTTGTAAGAGTCGTAAGAGCATCTATCATAGCCCATTTTGGAAATAGGAGACCTCCTTGGGATGGGGCGACTTGACAAGTTTCAGGAACATCCTACAGTGTTGGACAAGTGTCCATAGGCATGGGTTTTGGTCCATGAGGCCATGTTGAACGCCCATCTCAATGTGGAGCCATTTTTGCCTTGTATGTTCTTTATAAACAGGTGCTTTGGAGAGGTGATGCATTATGTGATTGACAGGTACTGTTATGCTGCCAGATCATCTCCAGATACGAGTGTCAAAGACTCCTGCAAGAGCATTGGCTCTGTGACTGTATTGTAACCTTCATTGTTTATGGAATACATTTGAGCTATGTTTTGGAGTGTGGGGTTTTTAACCCGATAAGGGTTTTCCCCACGTATATCGTGTGTCTCTCTTCTTCTGTCTTAAATTCTTGTGTATGTGTTTGCTACAATATCTATGTTAGTAGGTTAACATAATAAATAAATTTGAATTTGCACTCTCTTCCCCTCATTAGATTAGTGTAGGAAGCGATTTCCGCGCACCTAGCTTCCTTTCATTTCTGACTCTCCACTTTCCCCCTTTTCTCTACTACCCCAAAGGATTCCCAAAAATGGTCATAAGTAGCCCTTTTGGTGCACTTGATGAGGGGGTCAATCCCAGAACACACAATAACACAGATTACAGATACAGAAAATAGGAGAGTTCTTTTATTAGTTTGGACAACACATTACATTACAAAAACTAGAATCAAATCAGAGGATGAATCCGCAACAGGCTGATGGTGACTAATTGTCATTGATGTCAAAAAGGTGTTGAGTTGATGATGATGCAGATATGGCAGGATGTATTCTCATACTCATAGTCTTGATGTTTGGTGTTTATGATAGGACTTGTTTGTTCAGCTTTATCACATCATTTGTTGATGCTCACATAAGATATTTATACTAACTTGTGTGTATTGGATTTACTTTCTTCATGCTTCAACAGGAAGCTTCACATAAAGAAGATGGTTTGAGGACAATGTCAAAGGTTGAGTTGTTAGGACATCAAGGAGTTGGTATTGTCTTGGTATTGGTTCTCATCATTTTGATATTCTTAATATCTCACTTAAAGAAGCTCATGTGTCAGGAGATTGTTCATAATGTACATATGATCTCAGTTGATCATCATCAAATTATCAGGATCATACAGTGATGACAAGAAGGATGCCTTATTGCTCAGAAGCTTCATTGATCATTGATTACATTGATGTTTGGTAATGGTACGGTATCATCACAGTTGGTGTTCATGTGCAGTTGGTAGGTATATTTCATGTGGTTTATATCAAGAGTTCATAATGCTCTTCTTACTTCATGTCTTCCTTCTCTTATCAGAGTTATAGAGTTATGGTATCTTCACAGTTGGTGTTCAATGTTACATTGTGTACAAGGTTAAATGTTCAATCACTAATTTCTTCTCTGCCCGTAGCATGTAAATTCACTTTATGTTATAAAGTGATGTTGAGCTACAAGAGCAGGTTATACCACTTAGTGTTACCTGCTAGAGGGTTGTTACACATCTTATCATCGGCCCCTTCTCCATCTTCGACCGCCAAAAACATGTGAAGGTTTTATTTGTATTAGAAGAGCTTCGGGCACTTTAAGGAGAGCATAAAGCATCAAATGTTTTATTTTAAAATGAGAATCTTCGAAGACCCTTAGGAGAGCATGATTTTTTATAAAAATCATGGCACGGTTCATATAAAGCATTGAATATGCTTTAGTAAAGTGAAGAGGGCATGAATATATGTGGAGCATTGAATAATTAAGGGGAGCTCGACATAACAATGCATTATTTAATGTATTGATCATTAAGTTCTCTTTCGAAGGAAAAGGCATCTATTCGATGAATCATTCATATGATAATGGGCACAAAATTCTTTATTAAAGGTTCTTTAAAAGTTAAGGAAATAAAAAGCATCGAGGGACTTTGTTAAATAGCATCACGTCATATGTGGGCAGCGAAAAGTGTTTGAAAAGCATTTCATTGAAAAGAGCATCGAAACACATAATATGAAGACCTTGAATTTATGAAGAGCTTTATTTATATAAAGCATGAAAAACATTGAAGATTATTTGAAGATCCTTATGCAAATGTCATCAGATAATTTTTATTTAGTTTATTTGAGGCATCAAATATTATTAAAGATGGAGCCCGATTAATGTGAGAGGCCGAGTAAGCCATAATTGGCTTTATTTATTTTTTAGAAATTTTTTTTGACATTCCTAAGATATCGATCAAAAGAAGGTGATATGCCTTTTATTTTGCAAGGAGATTTTAAATATTAAAAGGCAGATTTTTATAAGGAGTTTTTGGATGAAGTTAAGGCAGCTTTTGAGGGGATTTTGTTTCTATTTTTTTTTTAAACTCAAGTGGGTTCCTAGTGGAGGTTGAAGATTCTAAAAAGAAATTTTTTTTGGAGAGAGATTTTATATTTGGCTTTCTATTGAGAAGTTTAAGAGTTTTGATTGAGAATTTGCAAAGTTTTTGGAGATTGATAAAATTGATTAAAAATTTTTATGATCTAATTTTTCTTTCAAGATGTTTTTGCAGATAGAGATCATGTTTGAAAGAGATTTTATTCGCTCTAAGTGCAAATTTTTTATTGCAGAGAAGTTTGATTTATTCTTTGTAGATTGACAATTTGGTGAAGAGTTATTTTTGTAGATTGAATTTGAAGGGGTTATTGAAGAATTGAAAATGCACAGAGGAATATGAAAAGATTTTTCTTTGCAGGAGAAAAGTTGAATTTGAAAAGTTTTATTGTTGGAAATATAAATATTAAGGTTGTGAAAAGGAGGATAGTGAAATGGATGTGAATCAATATGAAAAAGTGAAGACAACTTGAATGACACAGATTGAATCAAATCAAGCATGAAGACAATATGCAATTGAATGTGCAGAGATAATCTAAATCAGGTGAATTGATTGAGCATCAGATGCAGGTTGAAGACATACACATAGAGAAATTACAAATGGAGTTTGTATTATGCAAAGATGGGATAATGAATTGAGTGGAAACAGAGGAACCTTTTGATTTTGTTTATCTTTTCTAACGGTGATTGTGTTTGCTAGTGAGACACAGTATGTCAGTGAGACCTTACATTTGTCAGTGAGACACATATTGTAGCCAGTGAGGCTTGTATGGTCAGTGAGACCTATTTGTATGTATTAGGGGTTGGTGCTCCTTGAAGTTGGTGCTTCTAAACATTGTAACCAATGAGGTTTTTGCTTAAGCCAGTGAGGCAATTTTGAGAGGTTTTTCTACCCTAGGAGGGTTTTCCTCTAGTATAATCTTTTGTGTCTTGGTCTCATATCTTGTGTGTCTTCATGTGTTCATATATTTCATGCCTTCAACATTATAATTGTGCATATGTATGTTAATGTCTTTATCTCTCTTTATCCTCTAAGTCAAAAGGTGTAAAAATTGTAAAATTCATACAACACTGATTCACCCGCCCTCTCAGTGTTGTCCTGGACTCCAACACAGGCTACAACACATTACAGCTTCCTTTCTCTAGATTCTAAAACCTTCTACCTTATGTAACTTTAAATCTGCTAGGGTTTATGTTTTCCCTCCTTTTTTTGACTCTCCACTTTCCCCCTTTTCTTTACTACCCCAAAGAATTCCCAAAAATGGTCATAAATAGCCCTTTTGGCACCTTCCAGCCAAAATTTTGAAATTTGTCAACTCCCTTCAAAAATAGGTCAACTTCCAGGAGCCTAACTTTTGATCTGGGTGTCTGATTGACAAACTGTTTGATGCATTGGAAAGATCGTGGAATGCTCTACATGCTAAGAATCCACTCTATTGATTCTGCCTATTTTTGGGACTGTACGGGGCCTCTAAGTGCTTCATAGCTGACTGAAACTTTTTTAGGGGTTTTTAAAGAAATGGAAACTTTAATGTCTTTCAACCCAAAGTGATCTTTGGCCAATTCCTTCACCAAAAGTCATATTTTTCAATTTAGAAGCTTTGAGTAAATTTCCGCTTCCATACGTGCTCAAATGCAAACTTTCTAAAAATAACAATTGGTTATTTTTAGCAGGTTGGAAATTTTGAAGGTTCTACATCATTATTCAAGCAATTGTGTATCCAAAAATATAAAATTTGAAAAAAACATAAAACAAAATCATCATTTTTTTGGGTGATGCAAGATTGCCCTTACACCACTGGATGCTCCTACATCAGATATATAGTATCATTTTGTTCGTGACATGGTAGAAAATGGGAGGGTATTATTGGAGAAAGTTGATACTTTGAATAATGTTGTAGATGCTTCGACAAAGTCAGTTAACACAGAGAAGTTCAGGTGTTGTAGTAAGCCTATGGGCCTCTCAGCCCCTAGTAGATAGTAGATAGTGTTAGTACTCCCTTTGCTCATGCAAGGTGTTCAACAAGTGGGAGAATGTTAGTAAAGGTGTCTCAAACTTGCATCTTAGTGTTCAAATGCAATTTATGGGCTATAGATGTCATTGTTTGCTCCAAAAATTACCAAAATGAGATTTAACTAGCTAAAGTAGGTAATAATGATATGGAGCTCTCTAAGATCTTCAATTTTTTTTAAATGGCTCAAATTGGATTCTTGGACCAAAAGTTATAGCCTCCAGAAATTAAGCTCCCACTTCAAGAATGTAAGAACATCTATGATGCATAAGAGAGATGTAAGAGGGAGTTACAATTATTGACCAAGAACATTCACCGACTTATGACATGTCATTATGACTATCACAAAGCATCTTTGGAGAGTTTGAACAAGACAAATTGGAGCGCCCAAGTTAGGAGGATAATTATTCATGTTATGATAGATTCTTATAGGACTTTTCTTGGGCTTTGGGTGTTGGAACTTGACTAAGGGATTTGGGTGTCACTTTTGGATGATATTATTTCATGGTTTTGTGATTCCCATTTGGTGGTTTCATGTATTGGTTTTTCTATATATTAGGTGCTTGGGCTAGATTTTTACATAGTGTATTTTGTAAGTATTGTTATGATGTTGGTATTATTCTAGATCTAAGTGTTAGTGTTATGGCTCCTTATATGTGTTGTATTGTAACCAATATTGTTGTTGATTAATACATTGGTTAAGAGTTTCAGAGGATAGTTTTTTCCCAAGATGCATCAATGTGTCATGGAGAATGATTTTATTGTGTTGTTCTTTTCCTACAAATTATTCTATATCCGATTTTGTGTTCATCTCCTCTTAGATTAATGTAGGAAGTATTTCTACAGCTTAGCATCCTTTCAACATACTCAAAGTTACTTGTGTCAACATGCACTACTAAAGGTATATTTGCATCATCCACATGTTAACTAGGAAAAAGGACACAACATAAAGCCAAAAAAGAAACAAAAGCATGAAATGTGGCAAGTAGTGAGAAGGATAGGTGGGGATATCTAATCAACGAAAGGATTCTTCATCATGTGTATCAATTGGTTTCTCTTTTATCTTATGTGTAACCTCAATATAGGACATGTTATGGTGAACAAGACGAATTTTTTGATGTGCATGATTTGCTTCCATATGATTTACCTCATCAAATGGGAGAGTTGTGGGCTCATGAGATTGTTTAATATGTATCTTCCCTTTGTCTATAAATTCTTGAACCTTGTGTTTGAATGCAATTCCTCTATCCATCAAATGTCCATGTGTATGGTGATAAATACAAAAATATTTAGCCTTGTGTGGTTTAACAAGAGGTAAGATAATGAGAGTGTTTCAAAATTTGTTCTAATACCATATGTATAGTCTTAGGAGGAAGATTAAGTACATCAAGGGGAAAAGCAAGTTGTTGCAATGGAACATGTTGGCCTCAAGCTAGTTTAGGAGAGGATGGAAGAGCGTGATTTAGGTAAGTATAGTATACACATAATTCATATGGACAGTAGGAGAACAAGGATCAAAGATAATCATGGAAAGGTATCATTAGGTCCATTCTATCCTTATGTGCACTGAGTTTAGAAAAATAAACAATGAAAGCATATGCCAAGTTCATAAAAAAATGCAAAGCAAACAAGATGACTCAAACCATTATAGCACTCTACCACCTAGATAAAGTATGAAGTTACTAGTCAATAAGATATCATCCTCCAAGTACTCATAATTAGCAAGCAAGAATGATTTAATATGTAAAGAAACATTGGAAGTACCATCATAATCATGATGTAATAATTCCTCGCTAAGGCTAATAATATCATGATGCAATGTAGGGTAAGGCAATGAACTATCAATAAGAGTTGCATGAGAAGTTAATGAATTAACATTAAGTTGTAGGCTATCATCATGTAAGGTGTGACTATGTAAGAAAATATCATTAGCATCTATTGGTTCCACGTGAAACTTAGAAAAATGATTATCACCATACTCATTGTCATGCATAAAGAAGGTAATTCATTCAAAGCACATGAATCCATGGACATAGGGCTAACATTACATGTAAGAGAAGTATTACCAAAAGGTATAAGAATGACATGCATAGGTGACAAAGGTATAACATCATCAACAACCATCATATTAGATGCATTACTAACACATGTATTATTTGTATATGCTCATTAACATCACAAGCCATGGGTGAAGTATGATCAATACGGGACTCATGGACAAGTAAGTAGGTGTGTCTAAAAGGAAAGGATGAGTACTAGCCAAATCAATGGAGAGAAAAACTAATACATGGTAAAACAATACCCCCATTGAAAATATATCCTCATCAATAGCATAGAATGTCATGAGAGCGTTAAGTATGGATTGATCATGTCACAAAAGATAGGATCATGTCAAAGTGAGAAATACTTGCATGCATATCAGCCAAGGAAAATGACCTAGGAAGAGCCATAATGATAGATTATCCAAGGTGGGAGGGTAGGTTTCACAAGATTTTGCAATAAAGGCTTAAAACCCTAATAGGAATAGACAAATGATATAGAAATGAGGTACATATCAAAATATCAATCAAAAATCAAATATGAAACAAAGGGCCCTAAAAGTCCCAACAAGGGTGGGTTGGGTTGCATTGGGTTGGGTTGGGTTGGGTTGGTGAAAGCAAAGTTAAACAATGTAAGCTCCAACTCTAAAATAAAGATATATCAATGAAGTAGCACTATGTGGGAACACAAACCCCAATAAGATCTTAAAAAGGATAAAGCAATCAAAATAATCTAATGTTGGACAAAATCTAATCATCTCGAGTGCGGGAAATAGAAACTCTTGCTTTGTTCATTATCTTGGGACTGTTATAGTTGCAAAAAATTGTGTAGGTTAAACTTGTGCCACACGTCAAATCCGCCCTATAACTTGCAAGATTGATCTAAAAAATGGTGTCGTATGCGATTTGATTTGCCCCTATCTCTGATGTTTGCTGATGTGTAAGGATTGGCAATATTAAAAAATGCCTTGGGGAGATCATTGAATCACAACAGACGTGTTCTCTTAGGTAGACCCCCTTAATTAGACTTGCTTTATGGTCGTGGAAGAATATTGAAAACAATAGTCTCACACATGCAGGTGTCTATGATTTAATGCAGATTCTAGTTCCTTTTAGTGCCCCCAAACAAAATGTTCCTAAAATGATTCTCTTTGTAATGCTTAGAATTTTCCCTTGATAATCCATTTCCAACTTATAAATTAATTGTATATTGAATGCCTTTAAATACCATAAATCAAAAACTATAAATCATGCAAACATATACCAAGTTAGGAAAAATTGAATTTGAATTTTTGAATTTCAACAGTCAATTATGTGTGGTACCAAGACAAACATAGCTGAGTAGAAAAATTCAATTTGAATTTTTGAATTTTTGAATTTCAACAGTCAATTATGTGTGGTACCAAGACAAACATAGCTAAATAGATGGATAATAATTTTGTTTCAAGCTATGTATACAGTCATCCAGAGCCTGAGATAATTCAGACTTACATTCAATTAAAATCTCAATAGAATAAGATGAAAATTTATAAGCTTAAAAATCATAAGACCTTCATTAAAAAAAAAGTGCATGTACCATATCCAAACCTTCTATTTTAATTCTTCATAGCAATCACTTATACATAAAAGAAACCCCACGAGCAAAGACTAAAGTTCTCCAAAAAAAAAAAATCCAAAAACAAGGGACAATAGGTCCCTTAAATCTGAAAAGGTGTATAAAGATCTTCCATAAAATAATCAAGGGCCAACCTACTAACCACAAACAAATAGCCTGCGGGCACTGCATATAAATCCCATACAAACCACAATTATACTGGCAATTATTAGAATACATTCTTTCCACTACCATGAAACATGGTTTATGATTTTATTTTATTTTTAAACCCGTTTCTCTTAAAGTGCTCATGAATGACATATACTTAACAAAGTACAGAAGAATTTCTGCAAACATTCAACAGAGAATGCTCGGGGTCAAATTCCAGTTTAAAATATGTTTAAAAATATACAAACATGCAAAGTATCATCAGTAGCGTATAGATGTAATCATGCATGTGAGAGGCAAACGGAGCATTTTATCATTTGGATGGTACAAAACGAAAAACTATTAGTTAACACATAAATATTCCTAGCTCACACTTTCTCGTCAGCTCCAGAATGGTGTGCAAGGTGCAATTCTTTGAATTTGGTACCCTTGGCATTTACTACAAATGCAGTGAACCTTGCAGCCCACTGCAATTTTTATAAAATATTTAATTACCTTAGTTTTTTATACAAATGTTTTTTTTAAGTTACCTCAGCTTCAATTTTTATAAAATATTGAATTACTATAGATTTTTATACAAATTTTTTTAAATGTCATGTTGGCTGCCAAGAGTTTTTGGTACGCACAGTCACGCTGTCACAAACTCCTTGCTGTCACTGTAGGTTGCCCCCTCGATGTAATTAATTCTAAACACACACATCCACTCCTTCACACCCACTCATCGTGAACAATTTCCTATAATTGGTTTGCCTAGAATGTATGGATGTCATGAATGCAATCTTTTGACCCCAATTACATGCCAAACAATATACATATGTAAACAATAACTTCAAATGATTGATACTTTTTAATGTAGACCTATCAAATACCTGTAAATGAGAAATGAAGTTTACAAATGTACACTATTTTAGGATGCTTCCCAAGTTAACTGAAATTTATTCAAGAAACTTTGCCTCAGATGTATGCTTCGTCCTGTCAGTACGACCTTATTTTACTTAAACCAAAAGCATAATAATGCCTAGTTAGAGAATTTGTACACCCTCAAATACAGATGGAGACCAACGTGATAATACCCACTGCGGAAACCTCGGTCATGTTCCAATACTGAATAATACATCATTAGAACTAAAAAAATCAGAATAAGGAAATTCAATAAGCAATTACCAGCCGTGGTCACACTAAAAGTATGATTTCAACCATCTACAACTGTTCTCTGTGAATTGCAAGTTGGCCCACCTTTCGGGATATAAAGGCAGAATCTATTTGATAAAAAATATACATTACAATAAAATTTCAAGTTTCTTAGCCATAAAGATGATTTTCATTCCTTCCACTCAGAATGATAAGAAATCCATTGCTGTACCCAAATTCCAGTTCTCATAGAAATCGTGCAAAATGAGAAAATAAGAGATTAAAGAAAATTTGAGAAAATATTTGGTGAACCGTGAACAATTAAATTGATGGCCTTAATGGTGCACTGAGAGAACAAACATTATTTTCTCCTTTATATTGCTGCTTTTTTAAAAAGCAACAGAGCAGACAAATAGTCAGAAACAACTTACACAGAAAGGAAAAAATATCCACCAGCTTTCTTCCTTTGCAAGCCTCCGTGCAGTGATTAAATAGGTTGGAGATACAAATAAAGTAATGGTCACATGGCCCATTTTTGCAGTTACTACAGCTAAATTTATGAGCCTTTTGCAGGCAAGTAGTCCTATAGTTTCTAATTTTTTCAGCCCTGCTACTGTATTTTAAGAGTTTCTATTAATAACTACCATTCCTTTTTTTGAACAGAAGAAACAAATTAACTCATGCAATTGCCATTTGGCAAAAGGAAATCCTACAATCTCTCTACTGATGCTGCAAATTCTTGTTCCCCCACAGCTAGCTGGGGTTGAAATTAGTCTTCCTAAGTGATCGCTGCCATACAATTTTAAAAAAACTTTCATTATTTGCAGTTTTACAATGCAACAGCCTGCATGGGATTGCCTGAGCTGTAAGAATTGGGAGCAGCAGCCCCCTATATTCCCTGACTAAGAGAAGCATCCGAATATATTATTGGTTGCGAAACATCTGTTGCAGCTGAAGCACTTGTTGTTGCTGGTCAGGCGGCAAAGAATTTATCTGTTCTGGTGTAAGTTTCATAACTTGTTGCAGCAATTCGGACTCAACCTCTGGAGAAAGTTGTGCCTGGATATCAGAGAAAACAATCAAGTCAGCACCTGAATGGATGTGTACTGAAATGAATTTTACAGCTAAAAGATACTCCTTAAGTACCACCTGGGAGACAGATTCTTGTGGCTCTGGCATCTCTTCAACAGGTGATTGGGTGGGCCCTTGAGAAGGAGCAGAACTAGCTCCTACTCCACTGTCTAGAGACCCAGTGATCATTCCACTGCTCACAGATCCATAAACCCTGTTGCTTCCATCCTCTATATCAGGAGGTTCTGTGGAAGTAGTAAAGCCTGTTGTCGAGTCCCCAAATCTACCACCTGTCTCATTCATCCTCAATGGCACTTCTGAATGATGCGAACCTCCTGTTGCTAGGGGAACCTGTGCCCGGGATACATCAAGGCCCATGCTATCCAAATATTGGACTGCATTAGGTCCTCCACCTTGGACTGCACCACCAACACCTACACTTAGAAGACCACCACTGGTTGGCACATTGCTGTTTCCTGTAATCTGGCCAACTAGATCAGATCCTGCACGTGAAGTTGTGGCAGCTGTAGTACCAGAACCAATCTGCCAGAAAAGTTGAAACTTAAAAACATAAGCAATCTTTGAAAGCTATTCAGAAGAAATAATTATTAATGTTAAATAATGCATAGCAACAACCTACTGACCTGATAAGAGTGCTGCGGTGGACGTAGATTTGGCAATGGTGGTTGAGTATGCTTCTGAGAAGAAATCCCAAGGGTTGATTGTGAATAGTTTCCTGGCTGCAACAACAGTAAATCATGTCTAGAGATGCAAATTTCATGAAAACATATGCCCCAATAGAGTAAACAAATCATCTCTTCTGAACACCTATTAACTGAACAAAATTAGTAAAATCATCCTAAACCATAAAAGTTTAAAACAACTCAACATACCTGAAAAATTGGTCGTGATGGTTGTTGATGCAGAGCACTTGATTGTTTATATGCCATACTTTGAGTTGGCTGACTTTGCAACTGACCTGAAGGTTGGTGGGATTGCAATGATGGCCTTGGTTGTTGTGGTAGTGGTGGCTGATGTAGATTCCCCACAGTCGATTGTTGAGACTGACCCAAAATAACAGGGGTAACTTGAGATTGTATCACTGCATTTTGAGGAGACTGCATTGTAGGTTGAACTGGTAAATGCAGACCTTGAGATACTGTTTGAATAGACTGCGATATTGATTGTGAAACTTGAGATTGAGATTGCTGATGAACTTGAATTGGAGGCTGCACCAGAGGTGTTTGAATTAGTTGTTGTATTGGCATGTTTTGGGCCTGGGCTTGCTGTAGCAATTGGGCCAGACCATTCTGTCCAACTTGCATCTGGGTTTGTTGTCCAGGTAGAATTTGATTGTGTCCTGAATGCAATTGGGCCTGACCCTGTTGACCAGACTGTATCACAGAATCTGGCTGACCTGTTTGTATTGTTTGTTGAGAAGACAAATTTGAAGATTGCCGAAAACTGGGCAACTGCAAGGATCTCATACATGTATTGTGTGCTCGTATTCAGCAATCATTTCGGAATATGTATTCTATTCAATAATATTAAATTGAAGAAGAAAAAACATAATATACCATTTGTGAAGGAACCATTCCAAGCATGATCTCCATCTGCAATAATTAGAAAGGAAATATGCTTAAAGATAAGATGCCATAAAATATAATAAGCATAAAAGCAGAGTATGCAATAAATATCAATTTGAATGGTCCAAAACATAATTACTTGAAGACATGAGGGTAGGGGTACAGTACAGTGATGAGGAAGATAGGAGATTCACTAGGTGGGCAATACTATACTACGTTCATTCATATTGGGGGTTTCTGAATAAAGAAAATCAAGACCAATATATGCGCAAGTATTTAAGGGTAGAGGGATTATTTTAAATTATCCCAAGCTTATATGTATTGAGATGTAAGGCATGAGGATATATATAATCCTTGCATTCCAAGATGAAGATCTATACAAAATTTTGTACAGGAACAAATATGATAATCCATTAATAGGGCACTAGTTGCATGACATGATAGCCTCTTTATCCTATGTCTTCTAAATATTCTTTCCCATGTAAATTTGTAAAAATTAGATAATGAGATAAGTTTATTAAGTTTTTCTAAATTCAAGATAATATGACAAGAAATTTACTAGCTGTGCTCACAAACATCCAATGTATATAAGTTATTTGAGCATATTTCAAATTTTAATATATTCATCAATCTTAGGTTTTGATTCATGACATTGATATCTACTAAGAATACACTTCAACATTTGTCCATTCACATTGTTTTGGGACTAAGGGATGTACGTTAAACACATTGTAAGTACACATTTGACATGATATAAATATTTCTTGAAAAATTCATAATCAGATTTAATGAAAATCTTTGAATGTTTTTTTCTCCCCATAATCCTTGGTCAAAGTTTTACAAGGGTGGTCATCTCATGAGTCAATCTTTTGAACCTTTTAATGGTCCAAAAATTGGATGTGAGTGTAGTGGTCATGACATATGTCATATATATTATGAGAGGTATAAATAAAAAGGAGATACAAAAATACCTCTAGAAAAAATGGGTAGATAAGGTATCTAATGAAAATAGGGGATATTTTTAGTGGAAAAGTGTATCAAGAAGAGGTTTTCAAATAGAATATCAAGAGATAGAAATGACATTAGGGGTATTATTTATTGCCCTACAAACAAAGGTAATATGGAATACACTTATTGAGTGAAGCTCCTGTGATGGGGATGCCCTTCAAATTAGAGTATGTGAGTAAATGAACAAGGATATAGCTATATTATATAGAAATGTAGTCACTAGAAATTGTGAATACAGGGATGGGGGCATTGTCCATGCTCCTATAATGGAGTTTCCTAAGAACTATGGTCCAAAGTAAACATTGTTTCCTTGCGTCCATTCATCTTCCTTCCTGTTAAGGCATAGGAAAACACGCCATTATAGCCAAACTTATAGGGCTAACCATTCCTGTAAACAGAAAAATTATAGAAATGTGCACCTGCTTTCTCCATTAACCAGTACGGGCAGAACAAGGGATTTAGCTGGATTCTCTACTGTTGATGCCAACCAATTAATAGCATTACGCAACCATGTGGCAGTAACTTGTTCATTCTGTTGAGCACATCAACCACTGTTTGGATGGGAATTATTTGTTTCATGGTGTTGAGACTTGGTGAGTACTCGCATGAGGCAAGGCAGTCTTGAGATACTCAACAAGTCTACTAAAAAATCAGGGAAAAAAAAATTGAACTATTTAAACGATTCTTATATTATGTCTTAGAATGTAAAATTTTGCCAAGCCAAAATCAGCTTGCAGAGTACTCACCAAGTCTGAGTCTTAACACTGTTTTGTTTAACCAGATTAAATGCTGTTCACCATTGGCTTATTTCAAGGGGTGAGTTGATCATTGACCCTGTTGTTTAATTGTTTTTCATGATATTGACAATTATTTTTCTTCTTGTTAACTGATGTATTTTGACCAGGGAATAACTTTTGTTTGACTGCACAAATTATTGGTGCACTGAAGTTGACTAAATATAGTGGCTAATGTAATGTCCCTTTTTGGGACATTTCCAACATCATGGGAAAACTCCAACTTTCCTTGGAGAGCGCCAACTTTCTTTGGACGAAGTAGTGTACTGCAGACCACTGGTTGCGAAGTAGTGTACTGCATACTGTTGGTTGCGAAGTTGTGTACTGCAGACCGTAGGTTGGGAAGTTATATTGTGCAATACATACCCTAAGTTAAATAATTATTTTAAGTTCTCGAAAAGTAACTTTATTTTATATTTCTATTTGACAGCTTAATTAATTATTTTGAAAGGTATTTTAAGTTGTGCAGTTAAGTGGTGCTAGGCTCAAGGGGCAAAAAGGTGGACTTCTGCACATGAAAATATTTTATTTTATATTTTGAGGACAAAATAGAAGAATGAGGAAATTAATTTTTTATTCTCACTTGAGTTGCCCTAAAAGTGCCTTTATAAGGAAGAGTTGAGCTTATTTGTAGGGTTAGCTTGAATATTGTTTTATGATAATTGTTTCTGTGAGAGAGAACCTGTGTTCTCCATATTTTCTTGAGGACGAAAACCCTCTTGAAGATACCAGTTTCGGGGACGAAAACCCTAGACTTGGTGATTTCATCCAGAAGTCACATCTGTGTTGAATGTTGAATATATTGGAGCAATTTCATTCAGAGATTGCCTTTGTGCTGAATGTTGTGTGCCATTGATTTTTGTGTCTAGTTTTCAGGGTTATCTAGGATTTATTTCTAAGGTGTTAATTAATTTCTGAGATTTTTGGAGTTGCTGGGAGGCCGTACCATTTTCTCAGGATGCCATACTTATTTTTCCCTTGAGCTAGGCGTTGTTTGTTTATGCTAAGACAAGACAAGAGGTTGCCGTACATGTTAAAAAAAAATTAACAGTAAGAAATTTAAATGATAAATTATTTTCCTTGGCAGGTCGTACGATTTGAAGCTGGTCGTACCATGAGATTTGGAGGACGTGGGTGGTCAATGTTGAAGTCTATTCCTTATTTTGTCTTATGTGAATATTAAGGCTTGCCGTACCTTTGTCTTGTGGAGGCATCTAAATCTTTGTTTGTTTTTTGGCATCCTTCCACCTTGGTGGGTCCGTCTGTACCTTTCTTTTTGGCGCCGTACAAATAACACTTCATACCTTTTGTGAGGCATGGTAATATGAAGTGGGATTTGCCGCTTTATTTTGGTCTTGGATGAGTTGTTGGTGGGGGCCGCCACTTAAGAATACTAAGTCAAGTCATTTCTTAATGTTTTTCTTTGGTTTTTGACATCTATGGGTGACCGTACAGCTTCTTGAGGAGGCCCTACACCTCTGTGGGAGCTGCAGCATTTTCTAAGGAATTACATCAGTCTATTTTCTTAGTTATGGAAGGCTGGACTGTTTATTACTGTGTAAGAACAATCTGATGTGAGTGAACAGCACTCTACTTGTGTGTTTTTGACCTTGGGGTTCAACTGGGTACTCTCATAAAAGATGTTTTCAGCTCTGTTTTAACAGACTTATCAGCAGTGAGGGGTGTTCTCAGTCTTTATTTGCCTTCTACATCAGCTTTGGAAAGATTTCTTCTTTGGGTTGGTGATAACCTTCAATGTGAGCATTTTGCCTTTGATATTCTAAGTGTTTACGGTCTGATTTTAATATTGCAGCAGTCTGATTTTTGTAATCAGAATATATATATCAATGTTGTTGCAGCTATCTACTTGCATAATTGTCAAATATTGAATGCATTCATGTTAATCTTGTAAACCCCGGAAGGTAGTACCACCGGAGGTATCATATTGTATGCATTTCATGATTGTAAAACTGGATGGTATACTGCCAGTTACTACTACATTTCATTAAGCCCGTTTGACATCGAACAAGCTTGCACGTAATCGACCATTTTGGTCTGATCAAGCTTTAGTCATTTTGTCAGTGGCCTGCATTACACACAATCCGTTGAACAAGCATTGATAAGGTCGGCTTAGCCACCTCATGTGTTCATTCTATTTGCATATCACACTCCACTGAAGAAGTGCACTTGTGGTCGGCTCTGCCGCCTAGTGTGATCCTTTGTGTTGCATCAACCACTCCATTGAACAAGCGCAGATTGTGGACGGCTTGGCCGCCTAGTGTGTCGCAGTGATCTTTAATTGCATACATCTTTGTAGTTGCATTAGATAGTTTGTGTGGATCCAACGCATTGTATGCTCTCACCTTGCCCATCTCGGGATCTAGGTGATCAAAAAGTGTTGAGAAGTTGCATGTTAGCATCTTGTTTACAGTTGAAAATTTCAAAAAAACTGGGTGAGGTTATTAGAGCTAACCCCAACTAGTTCCCAAATATGTCTTTCCCAAATTACTTAAGACTTTACATTATAGTAGCATTCCATTTAGACAATGTTATCACACTATTGTACCCAATCCGAAACCAGATTGTGTTACAAGAAACTCGATTGTGTCGTCATCAAGTTGTATTTTGTTTGTGTTGAAATTATGTGAAATGGCTGAGGCCCGAAATAGTCAGTTTTTGGTCAAGTCCTTGGTCAAACTCACCCTGTCCAAATCCAAAATATCAAATTGTTAAATTCTAATGTTCGAGTCATCAAATCCAGTGCTCGTTTTGTCAAAATCCAAATTGTCATAATTTCGTATTTGTGTGTCGATTTTAATTTTAATTATAAATTTTTAACTAATGATTATTTTTAATTAAAATAATTATTGATTATTAATTATTTTTAAAGTTAAAATTATTGTTTAAAATACAAAAATCCCAAAAAAGAGAATTAAAAACTTAAAAAATAAAATTTTAAAAAAAATCAAAATCCAAAAAAACAATTAAAAATTGAAAATTAATAAAAGCCTTTATGAAGGTGCGCCCATTGTAAGGTAACCAAAAAGAAAAATAAAAACATGCCTTTGACAAGGCACACACCATATCCAAAGGGGTGCACCTATATGGAGGGCGCAAACATCCAACGCACCTATCCAAAGTTAAAACAAAAAAAACTCAAATGCCAAAGTCGATAGATCAGCGGCTAGTCTCACATGAGAACAAAAGGAGTCAAAAATAAAACAAGAGACATACAATCAACACACCCAGTCAACAAAGGACAAACAACATAGAGTCAGCCCTAAAAGACTCAAAAGGCCAACGTGGGAAAGCAGAAAACAAGACAAATAAAAAAAGGGAATTGGTCAAATCAAATCACCTAGTCAGCAAGGAGAAAGGCTAACAACCAATAAAAGCAAATCAACTTCCATCAACAACCGCACCACAAAGGGGAGACAGAGGGCGGCGGCCAAACAAAAGGAATGCAACTTTGAATAAGACAAATTTTCCATGTCAGAAGCAAATGCCCAACCAAGGAAAAGGGATCGCAGCCTTCAAAAAACACACTAAAATACTTCCAAACAGTCCAAAATCCATAGCATCCATGATTCCATACCAAACAAGCATTCAATCACAAAAGTCTTTCAAAAAAGACAAAACATGTCTCAACGGCCAGCATGGATAATGGAAAAATCAGAGAGAAGTCAACGCCAAAAAGAATGTCAAATTTGCAACCATAAATCGGCACCCAACTCAGTGCCTATAATATAGGTGCTCCCACATCAATTGCCTCAGTTTCAAGTTTCAAACGCAAATATTGATTCTATAGTAAATTATTTTCAAAGTTGCAATAGTTGTAGAGAGACTATCAACATCATATCTTCTTCAATTTTTTATCAAAGAGATCGATCAAAGAGAGAGTTCTCAATTTCAAAGTGTTTTCAAAGGATAAGCCATGAAATCAACAAAGTGAATTTTTAGAGTTTCAAACATCTTCAAAGGGTTTTCCATGAACACGGGGAAAGCTTCATCAAACCAAAATCATCCAGAGTCGTCTTCCAAAAGTCTATTTTTAGCACAAGGAGCCCGTGCTATTTTTAGCATTCGCTATTTTAACGTTAACTTGGAGTTGACTTATGTTCAATCATCATGCAAGAGATGTGAGCATTAAGTCATAGTTTGTAACATTTTAATCATTAGTTAAATTGGCAATTGCATTAGAATTAGTGGACCAAATAAATTTGTAATAAACCTTGCACATCATGCAAGCAGTTATAGTTAGGATAGAAGTGCGGTTAGTTTTATTTATTTATTTTGATGCAATTGTTTGTAAATAGTATAAATAAGTGCTTATTTTGCACTTAGCGGTATCAATTAATCAATCAAAAAGAATCGATGAATATAGATGAATGGTAATTCTCATGCTTGGATTATGCTGAAATTGCTATTCGTCAAGTATTCAATGTTCTTGTGACTTTGCTGTTCGCTCAATAGAATTTATTATGCCTATCTTGCTTCTGAATATCTATTGAGATGTGTCGTTATGTGTGCTAAAAGTTAAGTTGCTTCAATGAATTTGCAAGCTTTGTATTGCAGACGAACTTGAAGATGTAGCTCATGGCTTTGTGCCAAGTCTTACACTCAATTTAACCATAACATTCATGTTTGTGTTAATTTATTCAATTCGTGTTGACTTGCCCTAATTAGTCTTTGTTTTTAACTGAATGGTGTAAATGTCTAGTTGTAAGATTTAATTCAAGTCAAAAAACATAAAACCCTTTGCCTCGTGTTGAAAGAATGTTGCAGCTTGTTGCACTAGGCAAACCTAAAAAGATCACATTTATGTTTTATTTTGCATGATCGTGAAATCATCCTCAAAACCATTGTAAAGTTTGTAAATTGCAAGTACATATTGTCTAGTTCTAGATTAGTTTTAATTTATAGGGAGCTTCCCCTTCTAATTTGAAGAGCGGTTTTACCGCACATCTATTATGTTTTGTGTTGCATTGAAAGGTGTGAATTAAAACGTAAACACACCATGGCAAAAGGGTAACAATTACCCAGGTTTAAAATAGGAAAAAACTAGGAAAATTAAGAAAACAATGTCATATTCATAAAAAGAGACAAAACTACTTTTATTATTTCATGTCGAATATAATGTATAAATAAACATAATACATAAAACATGCGAATCACAAAAAATTGGTAGTTTTTTTAAAAAACTATTTTATTTTTACCTAGGAGTCTTCATATGGAAGACAAAGGGCTCGTCCTAAAATTCTTGGTCATACCATCCTTAGACCATGGCCAATGACTTTAGGGGCAGTCCTGTGTTTTATAACTTAACCCCTCATTATGGTTTAAAAAATAAATTTTAAAACAAATTTATTTAACATAAAAAGCAATGCCCTAACCCTAACCCTAAACTAAAAAAATTTCAGTGGTATGTTCTCTGTATTTTTCTGCCTGTGTAATATGAGGAAAAAATAGATATATATAAAAAAGTTCAGAACCACTTTTTTTGAAAATCTCAGGAAAAATTTAGAAATGACATGGCAAATGCAGCATGTAGTACTAGTAATTAATTGCTGGCTTTCCTAAAGTAATGCTACTATGTTTCACAAAACTGAGGTGTACATCTGACCAAGCTCAGACACCATGATAAGGGATTCCAGACATAGAAGCATTGATAAAACTTCAAACCCTTCACTTCTTTCGTAGAAAATAAAGATGAGGATGATGAGATAGTTGGACAAAAAGACTGATTTTGTTACAAATGCATTTAATTTTTAGGATTAAAGAGGGAAACAACTGATTAGGTGTAATGTGTCGCACCTGTTGGTTCTTTTTAAGATCTTTTTAGTGTTATTTTTAAATTATAAGAGTGTTCTTTCAGACTAGAGAGAAGATGCAGAAGGGGTTTCAGTTTCCTGCAGATGTGTGTTGTCGGAGCATACAAAAGATAGCATATAATGCAAACACAGAAAATATACAACAGATATTAAGGAAAAAACATATACCCAAATCACAAATAGGCCAGATATGAATTACTATGACATAACAATGTTCAGATTTGCAACTTGGTACATATGCTAGGACTGAACCAGCAAGTAGGTATCATGGAAATCACTCCAAATCTCCTAAGAACATGAAATAACTTGCATACATGAGATATCAGCAACACTAGAGGCCCTAGACGCCCCAAATGGTAGAGATATGAGGCTGCAATCAAGTGATTATTGAGTCTCCATAGACCCATGTCCTCCAGACAACATGGTACAGCTGGCTGGAAGTGAAATCTGCAACAAACACCACTGGAAACTCTTTGAAAACTCCCTGATATGACCTGCACTATGTCTTCAAGGCTGGGCGACCAAGGTAGGATGTGAAATATGCCAAAAAACTGCACCAAACAGCCCTCAAACAAGGTACGGCCAGCTGCCAATATGTACGGCCAGCAAAGAGAATATGCAGCAGTCACAAACCCTCCACGAACTCACTCCCAATCTGCCCTCAACAATGAAATCAACTGCTCAAAACAATATCTTAGAAAGATGTGTTGTGACCTAATCACACATCGCCCCATCGCTGATTGGGACCCCTCTTCGGTTTTGGATTTTTTATTTTTTTGGCTTGAGTTTGTTTTGTTTTGGCGCTGGCCCTGTTCAATTTCCTGCCTGAATTGAGAGTTTGCAAATGATGCAAGAAGCTCCTAAATCCCCGCCCAGGGGAACTTTCGTAGTCCCTTGGCAATCTGATTTTCTCAACTTGATGGTTTAAATCGCCCACCTAGAGCACCCGTTCGACTAGAGCATGCAAAATCACGGGCATATAACATTGGCATAATCTCTTTGCAAATCAGGCAATCCAATTTGCCGCCTTGATATTCTAAGATGCCTTGAAGATATACGTAAGACTTCTCATGTTCTTTATACAGTCATTTTACAAAATCGCACATTCAATATCATTAAGTATCAAACATCGAGTCCTTCGAAGCCTTCGAGTTTAGGTGCTTATTCATTTTGTGTAGGTCCCGATAGCCTAGCGCATATTCCATATTGTCTAGCATGAAATGCAAAAACATGCATAATGCATCATATTATCCGCTCTAAGCATTCGAGAGCAAGCTTGGAATATGCGAAGGGCACATTTTCAAGTATCTGCGTAGAACGTCATAAAGTCCGCTCGAAGAAATGAAAGCTCATAAGTTACTTTGAATGCAAAATTATGCAAAGCGCATCTGGATGACCACTATTTTCTCCGAGCACTCTTTTATTCCTATCTTGCATTTCGCATTATTGAACTTAGGCATAGGAGTTTTAAAGGTCCGCTCAAAACTCACATTCATAAAATTCAAAAGGCGCATATTCGATGAGGCATTAACAATGTGCATGAGACCTTTAAAAGTCCGCTTCAAGTTCTTTTTGCGTCCACTTTGTAATTTATGTGTGGGTCCCATTGATAAGGCGCACATTCAATATAACTTTGTATGAAATACCAAATTACACGACCATCCAAAATGTCCGCTAATTATTCTAGGCGCATATCCGCTTCACTCTTACATTTCGCATTATCCAAATTATGCATAGAGCATCAAGGAGTCCGCCATCTTCATTTTAGGCGCACTGTTGGAGGAGGTTTGCATAGGCAAACATTATACATGTGCACATAAAATCGGCACCAAAGTGATGAGGTCAGCCTGGAGAAGAGATAAAACATGTTTTAGACATTGAAGAGATCATGAAAAAACCACCATAAAGAGAACTGACTTACAAAGGGAATGCAAACAAAAGATCATATGCAAAAGGCAAATCCAAAAGCAAGTTCTAAGAGCAGATATAGGCGTTGATTTGCAGGGTCTATGCATTTTCAACTTTATTGTCACGAGCCTAATGCTTTTAACGTTGATCTATCATATCCTTGACTACCTTGTAAGTTGCATAAATTTGCATTTCATAAGGGAAGATTAGCAAGGAAGGTGGCGCAGATTCTACACACCCTTGCATTAGGCATTATACACTTCATTCATACCTGTTCAAAATTTGCGCTTATTCTTAGGCACTCTTTTACCCTTACTTTGCAATGTGCACTCATTGCATGAGGACATGAAATCAGCGCCTCATTCACTTTCACCATACCTTTGCATTTGAGATGAGCGCTTTCCTTGCATACATATACAAAATCAGCGCTCACCCTCATTTGAAACATTCATCCAAAATAAATTCATAAGTGAAGTAGACTTGAAGTGCTTAAGGCAAAGGTAAGGATGGTTTTAATGATGGATTTAGTGTAATGGCAATTTGTGAAGCAAGCTTACATGCACTTGAATGGCGAAATTTAAACGTGATGCTCTCTTGATTACCAAGAGTTATGATATAAATAATTTGTGATGCCTCATTTTGCAGAGCAAGGAGATCATTCCAAGGAGAAAACAAAAGAGGAGTATTGCTTGAGATCACAAAGAAGGAGAAGATACCACCGAAGGCATACATGGAGGAGAACCCATTCTAGATATTCCAATTCCAAATATTTTGCTGCAGCATACGGAAAAAGTCATACATCAAGGTCATCGCCTGAAGGGAGAAGGTCCAGTTCCACGCTTGCAGAAGTCACTCATTTCATGCATCAGGCAAAGAACGAGAACCTTCATCATACACCAGTCTACTCCGGCAGTCATGAACAAAGACATCTTCTACTTGCACTATCCAGAGCTAAAATCCTGTGCAAGTACATGAAGACAAGAAAGTTGAGAAGAGAAATGAGTCAGTCATCAAGCAATCCATCAATTACATGAAGTATCAAAATTCCCAAGTTTTCAAGTTCGAAGCAGCATGTTCCAAAGGTGAAAATTCAAAGATTCGAAGACTACTCCAAAAGATGACATAATTTGGGAAAGCATTCTGAGCAATATGAACACAAAGAAAACCAAACCAGTTTGCTCGATACTGAGGTGGCATGTGCACAAATTGATCCAATCACAGTCTGCCACATCATCAGTCCGCATTCAATGTTCTAAAAATAGTAATTTTTGTAACAAACTGTCTTGTTGTCTCAATCTTAGCCATTGATTCTCAAATCAATCCTGGCCGTTCATGTAATTTTGGAGCCTATATAAGGCCCATTTCTCTCATTTGTAAAAGGAGGATTATTAGAGAGAGATCAAGATAGGAGAGGAGTAGATGCTGTTAAATTAGAAGTAGATTAGAGGAGACTCTTCGAAGTCATTGAAGAGATATATGAAATTGTTGTAAAAAATACATTTCCAAAATCAATACAAGCTCATTGTTGGCTCACATGGTGATTTTGTGTGATTGCGGGATGTTAGCATGGTTTCTAATTCTTGAATATGATGTAGATATGTTTCCAAGTAGAGTAGCATTAGATTAGAAGTTCATTGATGTAATGAGTATATGCGAAGATATTTGATGAATTCCTCGGTTCATACTTTTTATGATTTGTCAATGATAAGTCATTTTGCAAAGTTAGCCTGAACCACGTTTGCTTTAGTTCGGTTGTGGATGCTCATTCAAGCTACGCCAGCAGTGGGTGTTTGGATGGAGGTTTATGACATGAAAATCATATGATTACCTTTGGAGATTGCACCTACTTCGCGTAGTTGTTGGTTCTCATGGCGAAGCGAAGTTTGGTTTCATGAGGAGTTTGTCTGTCCTAACATGTTTCATTATATTATTGTCCTTAGATTAGCCTCTCTTAACCCTTTCCCTTTTGCCTTTTCTTTTCACAGTCGATTTGAGCTAGTTCCATTTCATAAGAAGGAAGTAACATATTTGAGTGGAATAAGGAGTAAATTCAGCATAAGTCCCTTTGTGAGTTTCAGTAAAATCACATCAACTACTGAGTCTATCCATTGCAAGTCAAGACCTGACATCTAGAACCTTGGAGTCTACTCATCTGATCACTTGGCTTAGCATTTGAGGGATTTTGTTCAAGAAAGGATAGAATACTTAGTATTTTATTATGAGTTTTCATGTGCATAAAAAACACATCAACATGATGTAACCCTCGAAACCTCCAAACCACAAAATATCAACTCCATTGAAGCCCAAATGCGAATACTGGATGTATCCACCTCTACTAGCACCTTTGGATGGTATTGCAAATCTGTAGAATGTCGTTACTCAAGGAGGTTTTCATCTCCAAGAGCCTCTGGTTCGAATCCCCAAACCCTCACAATCCAAAACCCTAGCAGAGCCAAGTATAAGAGAATATCATAAACATAGCATAATCAATTGAACTTTTTGCCTCTTATATTTCCCTCAAGTTGGGCGTTGGGTTTAAGAGGGAAATATATCATTTTAAATCACCTTTTTGCACTCCTAGGGATGGACACCCAAACACATTAGTGACCCCCCTTTATAATATTTATTTTCATGAGTCACTTTATAACTTAACATTAAAGTCCCTTTTAAATATTTCAATTCAACTTACGGACTTTAAAATAACTGACAAGATGATGTCGGAATTCGATGATCCATAGCTCGTCGGAAAGGTCTCGACGAGACGAATCCATTCCCACTCTGAAATTCCTGATCCGGCACCGAACCCAAACTTACTAAAAATAGTAAGTATGCCACAAGGCACCCAAACCGCCACTGACAACTGCCAACTGCCAACTAGATCCAAACCATATCTACACCTCTGAATTGCCCATCCAAGGCCAAACCACCATGGTTGCCTAACCAAACTATTAGTCTACGAGAACCCAATGATAGACTAACACTGTAGCTAGAAAGGGGACATTACAGTCCGCCCTCCCTAAAATTGCTTGCCTCAAGCAATCTCAGATCAAGATGCTCTAATATCTGCTCATTTTCCCAAGTAGCATCCTCCACTGGCAAGTTTTTCCATTTCACCAAGTATTCTCTGATAGTCCTCCTCAAAGTGCGTTCCCTGGTATCAATTATAGCCTCGGGTACCAAAATCAATTTCCCCTCTTCATCAAGAGGAGGTAACTCTGCTGATGGTGTCACATTATGCCCCAACGCCTTCTTGAGGTGAGATACATGAAACACATTGTGTACCCTACTACCTGCTAGCAACTCTAGCTCATAAGCCACTTCTCCAATTTTCTTGGAGATCCTGAAAGGTCCATAGTACCGTGGCTTAAGCTTCTCTGCTCCACTCTGCTTGAGAATGGACTGCCTATAGGGCTGCAACATCAAGTATACCATGTCATCTATCTCAAATGAACGCTCAGTCCTCTGTTGATCGGCATACTGCTTCTGTTGATTTTGAGCCTTCCGTATATTCTCCTTCAAAGACCTCATGATATCCTTACTCTCCTGAAGGTCTTTGGCCTTAGGCACTCTGCTATCACCAAACAGTAAATCAACAAAGCTCGGTGCCTCATACCCATATAACGCCATGAAGGGTGACATCTAGATAGACATGTGATAAGTGGAATTATAGCAATACTCGCCCATGTGAAGCCACTTAATCCATGCCTTTTGCTGCCCTAATACATAATTTCTGAGGTATCCTTCCACCCATTTATTGACAATCTCTATCTGGCCATCTGTCTGTGGGCATTAGCTCGTGCTAGAAGTGAGCTCTGTCCCTGTCAATTTGAAGAGCTCCTGCCAAAAATTACTAAGGAACTATTGATGTGTTTTTTTATGCACATGCAACTTAGAATAAATTACTAAGGTAATCTATCCTCTCTTGAACAAAGATACCCAAAAGCTAAACAATGTGATCCAGTGGGTTATCTCCAAGGTTCCAGTATGTTGGTTCTCAACTTGCTCATAGGATAGCCTCAATTAGTGTGATGTGATTTTGCCGTTTCCTCAAAGGGACTTACGTAGACTTCTTCTTGCTTCACTCAGCTTATTTTTTCTTTCAATGTGGATGAAGTATGCACAATGCCTCAATAATAAAGAAAAGGAAAAAAGATAAGGGTTTAGAAAAAACTAATCTAGGGTCAATGAGGTAATGATGATGCATGAATAGACAAACTCCTCAAATAAACCTAACTCCACTTTGCCAAGAATGCCTACAACTACATGGAGTAGGTGCAATCTCCTAAGGCTAGCAAATGGTTTTCATGTTATGAACTTTCATTCAAACACCCACAGCTAGCGCAGTTTGAATGCGTATCCACAACCGAACTTAAGCAAATTGTAATGAAGCTCAGACTAGCTTTACACAACACTCCACCAGCGATGGATGTCAAAAGCATGAGCTAGGAGTTGATCAAATATTCAATACATACATGCATTACATCAATGAACTAGTACTATTCTACTTCTAATCTACTTAGAAACATCTCTCCATTTCATCAAGATACAAGAAACCATGTTATTCCACAAGACAACACTTAGCACCAAGCTCCAATGCTACAATGTCTTTGCATTAATCTTTACAACTTCAAGTACTCTCAGAGAATTTTGAGAGTCTCTTCCTACTTTACTCTTCTATTCTACTACTGTACTAGGTACTTATTAACCTTACAAATGAGGCAACAAGGCCTTTATATAGTCTTCAAGAATGCAACCGACGGCCGAGATCAAGCCTTGGAACGGACGGCCAAGATCTTTACAAGGCAATTATGCCTATTTTTAGCATTTTGTACATAGAAAAGAAAAGAGAAGCAAGGCACGCTTCCCAAGGTGATGAGGATGATGAGTTGGAAGTTTTCTCCCTTGGAGCGCCCTTATCCTCTTGTTTGTGCATGCAGGTACAATGTACTTAAACAAGGATGACATGGCAACATCTGATTGGTGAGGATAATATACATGCCACATAGGTGCCACCTCAACAACTCTTATGGATTTCAACAGTTTATTCAATTTGCTTTTGGCACATTCCCAAATTGCATCATCTGTGTGATGTCTTCGAACATGATTGCTTTGATGAACTTGAACGTTTGGGAATGTATCCTTGTTGATTTTGCCTTGTTCTTTTGCAAGTCGGATGTGTATGATACATGTTGCTCATTTGTCTAACTCTGTGATACCTTTTCTCTTCGCAGGATGTATGCTTCTTTGTAGAGAGTAGTGTAGCTAATGATGTTTCTTTCATGACTTGGAGTAGGAAACCTCTCTTAGCAACTTGAAGATGGAAGAACTTGAAGTGATAGATGAATGTCTTCTCTTGATGTAGATGATGAAGTGTACTGACATGATGAACTAGAAGTGACCTCTTGGCACAGTAGTGTTGTGACCAAATCACACATCACCCCATTGCAAATGGGGACCCCCTAGTTTCTTTTATAGGGTTAGTTGTCTTAGGTTAGTTGTTTGTCTTATCTTAGAATTTAGTCGGCTAATGAGCTTTGCAAATACAGTATGGAGCCTTCCTTAGGTCAAAATTGAGAAGGATCTTGCCTGGAATGTTTGCACTCAAAGTGTTTCAATGAGAAAGAATCCACAAAGGAAATGTGATGAGTGAATACCCTGGGCGCACTTTGCCATTGAGAAGTCCAAGGGAAAACTCATCTTACTTAGGCGCACATTATCACTTGCAGAGACCCAAATTTGCGCCTTGGTAAGTGATAAGATGGAGTATTGGAAGTTTGAAAATAGATTGAGATGTTGGCAAAGAGTCAAGTTGTTTAGGCGCCCTATACCTTCAAAATGACCTTAATAAGCGCCTTAAATGAAACTAGCTCACAATTGCAAATGTTGGAGATGATGTTTTGAGATCAACTAGTGAGAGGGGATGAGGTAAATGAGAGGGAACTTCACTAGGCGCTGATTTATGTCCAAAATAACCTCAATATGCGCCCGAGGAAAGTTGTATCCAATAGCCCCCTCTGAGCGCCTTGCAAGGAGATAGGAGATCTTAGGGAGTATAGGTGCACTTCTACCATTGTGGAGTCTATCTTGAGCACCTTGGGAGGAGATTAAACATCTGAAGGTATCTAGGCGCCTATTGTTGCTCAAATCATCATGATGAGCGCCTAGAGGTAAGTATGATTGAAATTATGCATCTTGAAGGTATTAAAGCTTGACAAGTCTTCTAAGAGCAATTGTAATGATGGAAGATTGAGGGGGGACCTTATCTGACTAGGCGCCAATTTATGTTCAAAACAACTTCAACATGCGCCTAAGGATAAGGGGGATAAGAGTCTGGGATTTTAAAGTCACCTTGGAGTGAGAATGTTCTAAACAACAATGCCTTGACTCAAGAGCATCATAGACACTTAAAACAAGTTGAAAAAGAGCATAGGCGCATTTTGTGTTGGAGAGATGAAGTTTTGGCGCCTTGGTAGGATATTACTTATTAGTTATCTAAGGACTTAGACGCCCATTCAAACCTTTCTACCCAATTTTGGCGCCTAGATCCAGAAGGAGGAGAATAACGTTATATCAAAGTGTCCTTTGATTTCGGAATAACCTTGCATTTGCGCCTATGATCAAGAGTCATACATCCAACAACTTGAACTTCAACAAGTTAATAATGAAACCTTGAAAGGCATGAAGTATGGAAACAAGTATGATGGAGTTAGGTGCACTTTCTTGTCTAAACAACCTATAGAGGGCGCCTTGCTAAGATTGAGTGATAAGTTGAAATATTGGAAGTTTTGAAAATGGATTGAGATGTTGGCAAATGGCCAAGGAAGTATACAAAGGTTCTAGGCGCCCTTCATGCATTAGACTATCCATTTGAGCACCTTGCAAGGTATATTGCACTCCGCAAGTATTTGAGTGACTTCACAACAACTTGGAATCATGAAATTTTGAAGTGAGCAACTATCTAAGATAAGGCGCAAATTCTTGCTTCTATAGTCACTTTTGGCACCTAGGAATGCAAAGTGTTGGAAGTCATCAAATTTGGCTTAGTGAAGGTGCTTGAAGTAATGAAATGCAAATCCAAGGCCCTTATGGTTTAGGCGCATTTCCTAGTTCATACCACCTTACAGTGGCGCCTTTGAAGAAAAATATGAATTGACATCAATGAGTGAACATTTTGAAGAACGGAAGCATTCCAAGGCTTCCAAACGGTTTGAAATCATAAATATAAGGCCAATTTGGTAAAGGCGCATATCTTCATCTCTCCAAACCAATTTTGGCGCCTTGAGAGCATAGTGTTTACAAGCACCTAAGTGAGCGCCTAAAGATGAAATGGTCTCATAGGGATGTAAATAGGTGTTGAGAGCCTCAAAAGTGCCAAGAAACTAGCTAAGTATAGCTAGGCGCCAATCCATATCTAGGAAACTTAGTTCTAGCGCCTAAGCTTGACAAGACATGATTCCTTGAACCTAAATGAGCGCCTAAGGAGGAGATCAACTTGAAGGCTTGAAGGTGGTTACTTTGAGAGGTCTTTTCAAGACAACTTCAATGATTGGAAGATAGTAAAAGTGAAAGAAGTCCTCAAGGAGTCTAGGCGCCCTTCATGTAGTTTGCCATCCATTTTTGGCGCCTAAATGGTTTTAAACTTTGAAAACTTTAAAAATTGCATTAAATACCTAACTTGGCCGACCTCTCTACTTGGCCGACCTGCATTTAATGAAGGCAGATTGTCCATATAAAGAGGGCGCTCTACTTCATTTGGACATCATTCACATCACAATCTCACTTAAGGAGCGATTTTTGGAGCAGGAGCAGCATTAATAAAGGCAGATCTGCACTTTTGAAGTCTGATTTTTGTCATTTATAACTGATTTTTATTATTTCCTACAGAAATCTGCACTTATTCTAGGTCTGAAAATTGTTGTAAGGTATGTTTCAGCTACTTTTAATTCATAAAATTGCCTTCTTATTTACTTAATTTGGAAATTTTCAAAGTTGTATCATCCAAAAATCAGGCTTGTGAAGGTAAATTTCATCATTTCAAGTCTCTTATAGAAGAGTTGTTTTGTAGGTAGATGGGCATGACGGCAAAAGAACGTCAAGTAATGATCAAGATGGATGCCAAGTCAACTGTACCCGACTCCAAGCTCGAGACTCATTGGAAGAATGTGGGAGACACCAACATGGGACACGTCAACCTAGAGGAGATGAAGGATTTCTTGCTCGCTGTTACAAGGAATGAAGACATCAAGGCCATTGCAAAGAGTGGAATCGTTCAAGCGGCATGTTTCCCACCTACCTCACCTAGCACTGAATTGGTGTTAGAATGCATTCAACACTATGAAAAAGAGAGAAGACAAATTGTGGCTAAAGACGAGACCGTCCTCACCTACTTGCAAAGTGAAGCCATTCAGGAGATCTTCAACATCCCAAATCGGAAGGCAGTGTTCATTTGTCCTACAACTGCCCAATGTACCTTTGAAAGCAATTCCAAGCAGTACATGCAAGAAGTAAGGAAGAAGTGGATGATAGATTCTTCAATCAAAATATACAATTCTGAAGATCTGAGGTTTCAAAAGGCGGATTTCAAGAAGGAGATAAGTTACTTCATCATTTTCTTGAATAGAGTAACAAGTAGCCCTCAATCATCGACTTTTGAAGGATGGATGTATACATACTTTGATCATGCTTTTACAAAGAATAAGATGATTGATTGGGCTAGGCTTATAAGTCATTGTCTTGATAAGCAATTTGAAAATTATGATGAGTCAAAGTCTTTCTTCATGACTTCCTATCTTGTCTACATACTGGCAAGAAATGTGGTATACAAGGGATTGACAGCTAAAGGAGAAGTAGGCGTAAAATCTGGCCAGATCCTATCACATCAATGCTATACACAGCTCTATTTGAAAAACATCAATCATTATAAGAGATTTAATGATGCCTTTGCCATGTATATAGTGAGAAAGTTGCGAGGAGAGTTACATAGGAGGTTGACAGGTGCTGCTAGGAACTTCATTGAACAATATGGAAGATACTACATTCAATATGATAAATTCACTTATATCAAAATACAAGGCTTCACATCCTTTCCATATAGACTGCCAAGGTATCCTACTAATAAGATGGTACTATTGGAGGTATCGAGACAGTTGTTAGAGTTCCATAAGATGCAAAGGACAAGAAAGAAGGTCGGGGTTCAGTTCCCTCTTAAGCTTGGGAGATATTATTCATGTCCATCACTTCAAGCAGCCGAGCATTCAGAGATTGAGCTTCAAGCATATCATTTACATCTTCATGATTCAAGGAGGGAGAACTTTGATCCGCATGGAGCTATTAAGCAATCATATCCTACCTACCAGCATGTTGAGCAACTGGAAAATCATTGGGCAAATGCTATTGATGATGATGATATAAGAATGCAGAAATGTTCAAGGTTATGATGGGATTTGGTAAGATCTACAAAAGTATTGAGGATTCCTGATCAGCTAGATGATGATAGAACTCTTTCGGGTGATGAATACATTGACTGGACTGATAGAGAAAGAGTATATGATGAAGACTTGATAGAACCTATCATTGCTATCACTAAGGAACATGCAAAAGAGCAAGAACAAGCACTGATGGATGAAGGAAAGAAGCTCACTTACACCAAAATGGGAGAATTTGAACAGCAAGAACAACATAGTGCACCGGGCAGAAGTTCACGAAGTAAGGATAATGAAAGAGATTCAAGCCAAGCAAGGAAAAGAAAACAACTTGAATCTACACAAGGAGAATCAAGTAAGAAGAAGAAAAGGATAAGCATTGAAACTGCTTCATCTAGACAACCAGAAGATACTCCAATGAATCAGGATATAGTTGTACATGTTGGAGATGCAATCCCGGATACTCCATTCGAAGAGGTGCCTTCAAGTCCACATGATACTGAAATCATTGATGAAGCTAACATTGAAGACAAAGATGAAGCTAAAGAAGAATCATTGCCTATGCAAGGAAGGCAAGTACAACAGTCAGGGGATTTTTCATCATTGCCGGAGTGGCTACAGGATAGAATTAAAGAAAGTTGTGAAGTGGAAAAATATCATCCCATTCCAGTTGAGGAGTTACTTCTAGACATATCTATTGAAAAACCAAAGAAGAAAGCAACTACTCTTTCAAAGATAACAAAAGATGGAAGCTGGTGTAAGGAGAGTACATGTAGCTGTTCCAAGACTTGAGAAGAATGTAGAAGACATTACACCTGAAGATCATGACATCAATACAATTGACTTGGGTCCATTGACTGGGGCACAAGTAGAAGAACTTCAGGATTCAATTGATAATGCTCGAGCTATCATAAGACAGGAAACAAAAGGTAGGATTAGGGCTGAGCAAAGGTGTCAAGCATTGGAACAGTATATTCAACACTTAGTTCATCCTATCCATCAGCAGGAAAGAGTTTTTACACCTCCACCTATTCTTCCTCCAGAAACAGCTGTACATCTTGAGGGGTTGAGGTCTTCATCTCATAGGTTGAAAGATTGGATGAAAAGGTCAAGGGAAACAACATATAGACATCTTGAAGATATTATGCAAGTGTATAATAAGGTTGCTGATCTCAAGGAAAGAGTGCTTGCATCATTGTTGACAGCCTGTGCGGAGTTTAAGGCCATCAAAGAACAATATACGCCACACTTGAAGAGTTTGCTGGAAACTTCAGTTGATGAGTTGATACATGCTGAGGTGATTGAAAAAGGCATAACATATGATTTCTCTTCTTGGTACTATTGCTTTCGCAATAAAGGGCAGTGTTGATGATTGTTTTTCGACAAGTCAACAATAGAGTAAAACACTAGAGTATCCCACTCTCTCTTGAATAAAGCTCTTCAAAGGCTGAACTATGTGATCCAGTGAAGTAACTCCAAGGTTCCTTATTTATGATTCATGATGGGTTAACTCAGTGATTACATATGACTTGCTAATAATCACAAAGGGACTTACATTAGATTCTTCTTCTTTCATTTAGCTTATCTCTCCTTCAGTGTGGATGACATATGTACAAGACTTCAATGATAAAGAAAAGTAAAAAAAGTAAGGATTTAGGAAAACTAATCTAAAGTCAATGAAGCAATGATGATGTATGAATAGACAAACTCCTAAATAACCTAACTCCACTTCGCCAAGGATGCCTACAACTACATGCAGTTGGTGCAATCTCCTAAGGTAAACGAATGGTTTTCAAATCATGAAGGCTTATACAAGCACCCATTAAACAGCGCAGCACAAACAAGCATCCACAATCGAACTTAAGCAAATGAGGCTCAGACTAGCTTTACACAACACTTCACCAGCGATGAATGTTAAAAGCATGAGCTAGGAGTTGATCAAATATTCAACACAAACATACATTAGATCAAAGAGCTTCTAATCTACTTCTAATTTAATTGAAACATCTCTTCATTCAATTCAAAATACAAGAAGCCATGCTACTCCACAAGATAACACTTAACACCAAACAATGCTCCAATGTCTTTGCATTAATCTTGAGAAATATTTACAACAATCTCCAAGTCTTTTCAGAGAATTTCGGGAGTCTCTCCTATTCTACTCCTACTTGTCTACTGACTACTGATTTTACAAATGAGGCAACAAGGCCTTTTTATAGAGTCCAGAATACAATGAATGGCTAGGATCATTTAATGTAGCCGAGGGCTTAGATCATGCTAACTCAATAGGTAGTTACAACAACTTGCTATTTTTAGTACATATGAGAGGCAATGAAGGCACCTTTTCCAATGTGATAAGGATAAGATGACATCATTTAAAGCATCTTCCACATAGGCGTCCCTTTGGCTTCTTTTATTAAATGATACATTAAATGCAATTGAAATAATGTGGTTGATCATGATTGAATGATGATAGGTACATGCTCCATAAGTGCCACCTCAGCATACTTGTGGATTTCAATTGTTAATTCAATTTGTTCTGTGGGCATATTCCCAAATTGTATCATCTTTGTATGATGTCTTCAATATGATTGTTTTGATGATGAACACTTGAGATGTATCTTATTGATCCTACCTTGTTCATTGTAAGTAGTATGATATATGTTGCTTCATTTGACTAACACTATAATGCTTCTTCTTCTTGTAGGTAAGTTGATCTTCCTCGATACATCTTCATGAAGAGTAGATGATGATGATGTTTCTTTCTCAACATGTAGATGATGATGCCTCATTCATGAATCGGAGTAGGAGATCTCTCTTGGACTTGAAGGTTGAATAGAACTTGACTTGAAGCTTGGATGGATGACTGTCTTCGAACATGATGCCATTGATGAAGTATACTTGAACTTGATGTGATCTAACATGATGTGATCTCCAAAGGTGGCTAGCATGATGCTTCTTCTTGCCATGACAATTTCTTGACTTCACTCCTTGGATGAAGGTTACTCCAGGCACTTGCTCCTCTTAGCTCCCTTCCTGCAACACAAGATAAACAATATATCAATCACTTCATAACAAAGAAAACACTCTAAACATTGTAATAATCCCACTTCCATTTTAGGCGCTTATATAGGTAAAAAGAGGAACAAGGGACGCCTAGAACAAAATAGCCTTGCATTTGATACCCTATGACTTCAATTGACTTAGAATGACTTATGATGACTCAACTTTTCAAGTGCTTTCTCAATGATGCAAATTTAAACCCCTTTTTCTCCTAGGCGCTCAATCAATGAGATCATTAGGTGCAACTTACCCTTAGGCGCCCATTTAGGTTGGTATATAAGTGAAAGTGCGCCTAGCACATTTGACTTTATAATTGTCACCTTAGATGATTTCAAACAATTAAAACAGCTTAAAATGATTTCTCTTCTCAAGGCGCCTACTTTTGGGCATGAATTTGGATGATTTTCCCTGGGGCGCCAATCTAGGTGGCAGAGGTAGGAATGGGCGCCTAAGTTTATTAAGCTTTATCCTTGTCATTTTTAGGCCTTAAACAATTGTGTGGGTCTTAGGATGACTTCCCTCCTTTAGGCACCAACTTCAAGAGGTTTTTCATGTATCTTTTCCTAAGGTGCCAAATGTGGATGGTGGGATAGAAAAAATGCGCCTAGACTATATGGGCTCTTTGAACAACATTTCATAACTTCCAGTATCTCCACTAGGCTAGATTTGATGATTTCTAGGACTTTGCATTCATAAGTGCCCAAAGTGACTATGGAAGCAAGAATTTGCGCCTTGTCTTGATGTGGTGTTCTCAAGTTCTTAGGGCGCACTTTTGCAGTAAAATAGGTGCCAATGGGCGCCTTGACTTGCATAGTTGCTCACTCAACGATTTCATGGTTCTAAGTTGTTGTAAAGACACTCTAACACTTGTATAGTCCAACCTACCTTGCTAGGCGCT
This sequence comes from Cunninghamia lanceolata, assembly GCA_027924645.1. NCBI lineage: Eukaryota > Viridiplantae > Streptophyta > Pinopsida > Cupressales > Cupressaceae > Cunninghamia > Cunninghamia lanceolata. The sequence goes on from BSBN01000346.1 coordinate 2,043,083, forward strand.
TCTTAAGGTGTATCCAACTCCTTGGAAGCTCAAAGTGACTTTTTCATCTTCTTATACTCTTAGGCGCTCAGAGTTGATGAGAAATTTCATAAAGGGCACCTAGACTTAATAAAAGCAATCTTCAATTCAAGATGCTTATACAAGGTTAAATAGGCGCCTATTTTCTTTTGATAATCTTTAGGTGCAAATTGATGTCTTTCATTCACTCTAGGATCAAGGCGCCAAAATGGGTGTCTTACCTCAATCCCTCTAAGCGCCATTCTGTGATGGTTTCACACTTTGAAGATTGCTAGGCGCTCATTTGGGTTTGTTCATAGTTGAATGGGCGCCCAAGGATCCAAGATAGGTTCTTAACATTCCAAATGATTCATGCTTTCACTTTTCAAAGACTTCATTCTCACCTCTAGGCGCTTTACAAATCTTCTACATCCAAGGCGCTAAAGTCACCTCTATCACCAATCCATTCCAGGGCGCCAAATTCACTTGCTACAAACTTGTCCATTCTAGAAACTTTGATATAGGGCGCCCCTAAAGGTTTGTTAGTCTAGGCGCCAATATGGATGTCCTACCTCAAGGCGCCTTTGTCTAGTTGCTCTGTATAGAATGGGCGCCCAAAAGAAGTAATTCAAACATAGGTTGGTCTAATGTCAAATCTTGTGAAGTCAAAGACAATCCTCCTGGGGCGCCAAGGCTTGATGATTTGTAGACAAAGGGGTACCTTTCACATTGAAACAATCTTAAACATACATGCTTTACTGCTTCCAAGGTGCCAAAGCAAGATTACCCTGAAGGCAAAGGGCACCTTTACTTATAGGGCTTAATTTAGCATGTTAGATCAACTTTGGAAGTCAAAATAGATTACCTCCTTGAAGGCGCACAAACTCTATCCCTAAGGCGCTATCAATCACTAGTTTAAACCTCATTTCACATCAAGGCGCCTAAACTCATTCACCTCAACTTAAGGCGCTATCTGATAATCATATGAACATGAAAAAGGCGCCTAGATATTCTGAATCATTTCTTTGTCGAATTCTTTGATGTTTGAGGCCCTTTCAATCAAGGTGTCATCTTTTGGAGTGGTTGAAAGTTGATTTTCCTCTAGGCGCACATATGAGTGTCAACCTAAGGCGCTAGTTTGGGTATCTGCAAGTGAGAAAATACGCCTAGCCTCCTGGAGCAAATCCGCGCCCAGAACTGAAAGTCCAGAGGGTAAGGTATATTGAAAAATATATTTAAGTATAACTTTAAATATTTTTCAATATACCTTTCAGGATGTTTGAGATAGGTCTCGGATCCACCAGATTTAACATTCAGATTCTAGATTTTTGAGGATCCACCAGATTTCAAACTTAGCCAATTTTCATGATCTTCAGGATCATGATACCAGACTTAGTCATTTTCAGGATTTCAAACATCAGGATCAGGTCATCAAGGGACTGTAGGACTCAAACACCATTGACTTCATCATGCAAAGGACATCATCCTGAACTTAGCAAAGCATCAGAGCTCAAGAAAAAGGGGGTCCCCATTTATAATGGGGCGATGTGTGATTTGGTCACAACAGGCAGTTACTTGATAAGGTTGAAACAAATATGTCAAGAGTGAGGAGTGTGATTCAAAGAATCCAAGATGGAATACATGCATCCTTGATGAAGATATGCAATCCATTTGGAGAGATGACTCTTGATAGTATCAAAGAACAAATCCAAGCCTTTTACTTTCAAGAAGATGATGTTTCTGATGAGAAGCTTGATAACATATTTTCACTTGCTATCCACCTTGGCGCCAACAAAGCTAGAATGACCGATTGGGAGAAGACACTTGGCCTTTATACAGTTGATGTTCTTGAAGCTAAAGGGACCACTAGGAATATGCCAAGTGTACCTTTTGATGATATCAAACAAATAGTGTCCAGATTCATTGAATTCCATAACACTAGTGATGGTTATTCACATGGAGATTCCTCGTAGGCTATTGATTTGTCATCCTTATCTTCTTGGGAAACGTGCCTTTGTTCCCTCCTTCATATACTAAAAATAGGAGTTTGTTGTAACTACCTGTAAGGTGGCATAATCTGGTCCATTGGCTTTGCCAATCGATCTCAACCATTCATGTATTCTTGAGGTCTATATAAGGGCTTTTTTTGCTCTCATTTGTAAGGTTGAAGACTCTCAAAATTGTTGCAAGAGCTCTTTTGAAATAATATAAGACTCATTGTTTGGTGATTCTCTATATGTTTCTAAGTGTTGCATGGTTTTTGATCTCTTCAAGCGAATGTTAAGTTAGATTAAGTTTTCTTTTAAGTGTTATGTTAGTTGGTGGAAGGTTTTATTATTGTTTCGTGGTTGAATCTTTATGTTCACACCATTTGTAGTTTGTAGCTTGCAAATTACAGTGTATGGTTAGTCTGAACGAAGTAAGCTTAACTTTGATCGTTTATGTTTGTTGAATTTTCATGAGCATAAGTGATTTGAATATCTTGTATAACCTTAGAAGATAGCATCAACTTTGTGTAGTTGTTTAACTTGGCAAAGCAGAGTTGGTTGATTTCACCTGAGCAGTAATCATCTCTTACATCTAGGATTAGATTAGTTTCACTGAACCTTTTATCTTTTGTCTTTTCTTTTTCCATTTTGTTAGAATTTAGGATCAAGTACTTCATTGCAATATCATACGTCATAAGTTGTAGTACTTAGATACTCTAAGTGTTTGCCTCTTTCATTGAAACGAGTTGTTTGAACAATTGTGTAAGTCCCTTTGTGTTTATCAGTAAAATTACATCAGGTCATTGAGTTATCCATCACGAATCATAAGAAAAGGAACCTTGGAGTCGTCTCGATTGATCACTTTGTTTAGCATTCGAGAGGCTTTATTCAAGAGAGAGTCAGATACTCAGTATTTTACTCTATTGTTGTGTTGTCTAAAAACAATCATCAACAAGTAGCATGATGTCTCTTTGCAACGACTGCCTCCTATCTTCATTCCTTGCCTGAAAGTGGCTCCTGGCACCTTGCTCCTTAGATGACTCCTCAGTCCATTGACACTCCTACAACACAGAGAAAGCAACATATTAAACTATTGATATATATTCAATTTCATAACACATAATAATCATTCTAAGCATTTTCTAGCCTTTCCAAGCCTAGGCGCAAATTGTGGTCGTACAGGTGCAAAAGTGCGCCTAGCATCAAATGGCCTTATATTTATCATTTCTGTGATCTCAAACAATTGAAAAAGTCTTAGAATGAATCTCTCTCTCAAGGCGTCCACTCAAAGGTGTGGATCCATGCATTTTTCCTTGAGGTGCAGTTTTAGGTTTGCACAGAGGCTAAAGTGCGCCTACATACAGTTAGTGTGTTTTATGACCTCAAACTCTTGCTGATACTTGAAGATGCTTATTTCTGACAAAGTGTGGTCTCCCCAACATTGTTTCATGCCTTTAAATCTTGAGGCGCTCATTTAGGTTTGTCCAAGTGTGAATTTGTGCCTCACATACTTGGGCTTGTTTTTTGGCATTCTGATGATTTCAAATAGTTGTTTAAACTCTTAGGAGAAGACTACATCCCTAGGCGCTCATTCTCATGTTTACATGCACTTTGTTTCCAAGGTGCCAAAATTGGTCTCTGGAGGTGGGAAAGTGCGCCTAACTACTCTTGGAGGACTTTTTCCAAACTTTCCTAAGTAAAACATTTCAAGTTGATTCCTAGGTGCAAATGTGGGTCCCTAGATGATGTTTGTCTCCCACCCAGGTCTAGGCGCACATTAGAGGTTCTACAGATGGAGATCTGTGCCTAGCCTACTTAGGCCAATTTCTTACAAAATCTTGAATGTTTAAGGCATCTTAAGGGTCCAAACATCAATTTTAATTAGGGCACCAACGTTTAAGCTTGTCATTCATCGTGATTTTATCCAAGTCTAACATTCCCCAGTCGCTACGAGTCATTCAGTAGTTTGAAGTGCAACTTACCTTGTCATTTCCACTGACTTCATCATGAAACAAAACTTAAGACATCATCCAAGACTCAAGACAAAGCACTGGAGCTCAAAAACAGGGGTCCCCATTTGCAATGAGGCGATGTTGTGATAACGTCACAACAGGAACCTATTGTCCCTATCACTCACAATACTCCGTGGCAACCCATGTAGACGAAATACCTCTCTGAAAAATAATTCTACAACCTAAGCTGCAGTGAAAGTGGTAGGAATGGCAAAGAAGTGAGCATACTTTGTCAATCTGTCCACTACCACATAAATGCAATCCCGACCCTGGAATTAGGTAACCCTGTGATAAAGCCCATAGAAATACTATCCTATTTCCTCTCAGGAATGGGCAGTGGCTGCAATAAACCACCTGGAAAAGAGTGCTCCTGTTTATTCTGCTCGCATGTCAGGCACTCTCTCACATATCTCAATGCTTCTGTTTTGAGGACTTTCCAAGTGAAACGTTCTCTGACCTGCCTGTATGTTTTGAAGTAACCAGGGTGACCAACCATAGGCAAATCATGGAAGGCTCTCAAAATCTTTTGTTTCATCTCCGATCCTGGAACTAAGAAAATCCTGTCTTTGTAAATGATCAAATCATTTACCACTGTGTATCTATCATCTCTGATAGTGCCATCAATAATACCATAAGCCCATTTATCCTTAGCATATTCTGCAAATATCAAGTCTCTCCAATAATCTGAAATAGCACCAGTGCGCACAAATGGGGTCTCCTGGACAAGGCGTCAACCACTATGTTTTTCTTGCCCTTGACATAAACAATGTCGAAGTCGTAGGCCTAGAGCTTGCTGACCCACTTCTGTTGCCTCTCATTCAGGTCCTTCTGCCCAAAGAAATGTTTCAGACTATTGTGATTCGTTTTCACCACAAACTTGCTCCCAACTAGATATTGTCTGAATTTAGCCAACGCATGCATGATGGCTAACATCTCCTTGTCATAAATGCTATAACTCCACTCTACACCCCTGAATTTCCTACTCTCATATGCTATGGGGTGTTTATCCTGCATAATTACCGCACCAATGCCTTTTCCAAAGGCATCACAATGTAACTCAAAAGGTTTGCTGAAATCTGGAATAGCCAACACAGGACAAGTGCTCATAATCCCCTTGAACTTATCAAAACACTCCTATGTACCTCCTGTCCAACTGAATGCATCCTTTCGAGTCAAGTCTGTGAGGGGGGCAGCTGACTGTGAAAACCCCTTCACAAATCTACGGTAATACCCACAAAGACCAAGGAATCCCTTCAGCTGAGAGAGATTCTTTGGTGGCGGCCAGTCAATGATTGCCCAAATCTTCTCTGGGTCCACCTTCACACAACCAGCACTGATAATATGACCCGAGTATAGCAACTCGGTCATCCCAAACTCACACTTTGACATTTTTGCATATAATGACTCTCGCTCTAAAATGCTCAAGACAATGTCAATGTGTTTCAGATGCTCCTCCCAAGTCCTGCTATAAATCAATATGTCATCAAAAAATATCAGCACGAACTCCTCAGCTGCTCTCTGAACACCCTGTTCATATAGGATTGGAAGGTGGCTGGTGCATTGGTCAAACCAAATGGCATGACCAAGAACTCAAAGTGCCCATAATGACACCTGAAAGTTGTCTTCTCCACATCTTCGTCCCTGACCCGTATCTGGTGATATCCGGATCTCAAATCTATCTTGGAGAAGTAACAGGCCCCGTGCAACTCATCTATCAGCTCATCAATGCAGGGTATAGGGTACCTGTTTTTAATGGTCTTCTTATTGAGCTCCTTGTAGTCAATGCACATTCTAAGAGTCCCATCCTTTTTCTTCACTAAGACCACTGATGATGCGAATGGGCTTTTACTTGGCCTAATGTGACCCACCTCGAGAAGCTCTTTAATAGCCTTCTCAATCTCATCTTCATATCTCTTCGGGTGCCTATAAGGTGTAGTAATCACTGGCTTAGCACCCTCCCCTAACTCAATAACGTGCTCAATACCCCTATCAGGTGGTTTACCTGGTGGTATGTCACTAAACACTTTGGTGTGTTTAGTCAAGAGAGCCTTATGTCGGGTGGATACTCTCGCTTCTGTTGTTCTCATACGGCAGGCATCACCATCATCTCTACTGCCCACTGCACCTGATCATGTCGAATCAACCTCTCCATCCTCTTGAGTGAAACCACTCTCAACCCACCATCTGAAATGCCCCTGAGCACATGTCGTACCCCGTTCACCTCAAACTTCATCTCCATAGTCCTCAAGTTGAGTGTGAACTCTCCCAGTGTTACGAGACTCGCCCAGACTCGCCAAAACTCGGCGAGTCCGAGGCGAGTCAGCCTGGCTGAGCCTAGGGGACTCGGACTCGGACTCGGCTGAGTTTTTCAAAAACTCGCCAGAATTGGCAGACTCGGCGAGTCCCGATGGGAAAACTCGGTTGAAACTAGTGAAAAAATTAGGAACACGGTGACAGTATATTTCAAAATATATTTAAGTATAAGAATTGAATTTCTTATACTTTAAATATTTTGAAATATACTGTCAGGATGTTTGAGATAGGTTCCAGATCCATGGGATTTAACATGCAGATTCTAGATTTTGGAGGATCCATCAAATTTCAGACTTAACCAATTTTTCAGGGTTTCAAACTTAGTCAAATTCGGGGTTTCAATTTTGCACAAAAAGAGTAGAGGACAAATCATTGGATCCTATTGATTTGGATGAGATAGATCCTATTGATTTGTCGAGTTTTTGCCGAGTTTTCTCCAAGTTTTTGTTCACTCGTCAATTTTGGCATCATTTAAGACCTACCATTTACGCCTTCGTAGGAAGGTGAAGGATGCAGGCTCCTCTGAGCCATAGACTTCTAGACTCTAGTTATTGTTTTGATATTTCATATTTGTTTGGAACATTTTATGTCATGGATTCCATATTACATGAGTTTTGTATACATTTGAATTTTGACTATATTTATATATCTAAGTGTGCTATTTCCTTTAGCAGCTCAGCTACAATTTGCTTTTATACTTATGTGATCGATGTATACTCGTGTATGTGATTAAAATAGCTTCTATTTGATGATGTTATTGTGTCTTTAAGGTTTATTTATTAAAGGGTGCATGAAACAAGTTTTAAATCCTTAAAATCTCTGAATTTCTTGGGTTTTTCAATTTGCCGAGTTTTTGCCGAGTCTAGGCACCGAGACTAGGCGCCGAGTCCGAGTCCAAGTCCAAAATCAGCTTGCCAAGTCTAAGCCGAGTCCGAGTCTCATAACTATGAACTCTCCAATGTCATGCAACCATCGCATACACCACATCCATCTCACCCATGCTAACAACATAGAAATCTGACTGGCATGTATAATTGTTCAATAGTAAGGTGAGATTAGGTATCCTCCTAGTGCAAGTGAGTACAAATCCATCAGCTACCCTCACCTTAAATCCTTCAAACTCTTCCGTTTTCAGCCCTCTCTTTGCAACCAAGCCCTCATCTATGAAATTATGAGTAGCACCTATATCAAGTAATGTAATCACTCTCCGTCCACCAAGTACTCCTCTCATCCTAAATGATCCATCTCTCTGAATGCTAGAGAGATGTGTTGTAGGTAGGGTTGTTTCCTCCTCCTTATCTGATGCTTCAGATGCAACATCAGTCACCGAGTCATTATCTTCTGATTGCTACTCTGAATGTGACTCTGATTCAACAGACTCATCTGCTGAAAAATATTCAAATTGTTTTGCTTTTCCTTGGGCAGCACACTTGTGCTTAGGATCCCAAGGCTCTCGGCAATGGAAACAGAGTTTCTTCCTCCTGAGGTCATTCAACTGGTCATTATCCAACCTAGAAGAACTCTTGTGCTATTGTCCGGAGTCTCTCTAAAAATGTCTTTTGTCTTTCTCCTTATCTCTTCTATGCTGAAAACCCTTGGACTGAAACTTATTTCTCCAAACAGAAGACTCCATGTCACGAGTCTTCTTCATGGCCTCCTGTAATGATGCAGGGTCTAAACCCTTAATCCAACCTCGAAGAGGATCTGCCAATCCGTCAATGAAGAGCATGATCAATCTACGCTCAGAAATGTCTAAAACCATCACTGAAAGGTCCTGGAACTCCAATATGTAAGAATCTACAGAGCCCACCTGTTTCAATTGAGCCAACTCCTTGAATTGCATTTTAGGATCCTTCTTATCAAATCTGTCTATGAGTCTAGCTGTGAACTCCACATAGGAAGTAATCTGATCATGTCCTAGAGTGACCTTGTCGTTGCTCCACCACTTATGCGCACTGCCCTCCAAGTGTAAAGCGGCACAAGTAATAGCATCTTCTTCTGGCATAGGGCTAATCTGCAGGTAACTGTGCAATTTTTGGACCCATGCTCTCGCGGTGGTTTTACCAGAGCCATCAAAATATGGGAGAGTCATCTTGCTAACCTTTTTCTGAAGTTCCTAGTTTTGTGGTCTGTTTCCCCTACGAGGTCTATTTCTAATCCTGATGTCAGAGTATTCGCCAAATGTCATTTCAGCCCTAAACTCCACATTGGATGCTCTCCAATCTCTTAGGATCTCGTCCTAGAACTCAAGCTGTGTGGCGTCCTGTTCAGGAACATTGTTCCTGGGTGCAAATGTAGGGATACCAGGTCTATCACCAACTGTCAGCTGGGCAGCTCTCCTATTCGTGACTAAGGCTTCACCTTCATCCTCTCTATCTCTGTGTCGATCCGCATTGTGCCTGTCTCCATTGTTCCTGTCACCCATACGCCTATCACCACCATTATTTGCATTGTTTCTTTCCCCAAAATTATTCCTGTTTCCTCCATTATTATTGTTGTTCCTGTTGTTTCTGTTTTCTAGAGGTACCAACTGGCCAAGGGTATGATTCGGTTCTGCCTGTGACTCTAAAAGTCTCATCTATCCGCAAGAGTCCTCTCTCTATATTCTGTTGTCCCCTTGCCAATGAATTTAGAATATCCCGCAAGTTGGGTTCCTCATTATCTCGATCACCCATCTCCTCAACATGTGTTGGAACCACACCTGAAAGGGATCTGTCCTCTGTACTTCAATATCTTCCTCGCTGTAAATGACCACTAGTTGTTCCTCTACGGCTACTACCTCCATATCTGTATCAAAAGGATATGTCTAAGGAACCTATAAATCGGGCCTTGACCTGTTCCTTCTAAGATAATACCTACTAGTACCGGGCTGCATGTCTCATGTATTCTTCTGCATGTATGAATCTAACCTCACAGAATGGCAGGAAGAGTTGTCCTCTGATACCACTGTAATGTGCCGCACTTGTTGGTTCTTTTTAAGATCCTTTTAGTGTTATTTTTAAATTTTAAGAGTGTTCTTTCAGACTAGAGAGAAGATGCAGAAGGGGTTTCAATTTTCCTACAGATGTGTGTTGCTGGAGCATACAATAGATAGCATATAATGCAAACACAGAAAATATACAACAGATATTAAGGAAATAACAGATACCCAAATCACAAATAGGCCAAATATGAATTACTATGACATACCCATGTTCAGATTTGCAACTTGGTACATATGATGGGACTAAACCAACAAGTAGGTATCATGGAAATCACTCCAAATCTCCTAAGAACATGAAATAACTTGCATACATGAGATATCAGCAACACTGGAGGCCCTAGACGCCCCAAATGGTAGAGATATGAGGCTGCAATCAAGTGATTATTGAGTCTCCATAGACCCACGTCCTCCAAACAACATGGTACAGCTGGCTGGAAGTGAAATCTGCAACAAACACCACTGGAAACTCTTCGAAAACTCCCTGATATGACCTGCACTGTCTTCAAGGCTGGGCAACCAAGGAAGGATGTGAAATATGCCAAAAAACTACACCAAACAGCCCTCAAACAAGGTATGGCCTGCTGCCAATATGTACGGCCAGCAAAGAGAATATGCAGTAGTCACAAACCCTTCATGAACTCACTCTCAATCTGCCCTCAACAATGAAATCAGCTACTCAAAACAATATCTTAGAATGATGTAACCCTCGAAACCTCCAAACCACAAAATATCAACTCCATTGAAGCCCAAATGCAAATACTAGATGTATCCACCTCTACTGGCACCTTTGGATGGTATTGCACATCTGTAGAATGCCGTTACTCAAGGAGGTTTTCATCTCCAAGAGCCTTTGGTTCGAATCCTCAAACCTTCACAATCCAAAACCCTAGCAGAGCCAAGTATAAGAGAATATCATAAACATAGCATGCCCAAATGAACTCCTTTTTGCCTCTTATATTTCCCTCAAGTTGGGCTTTGGGTTTTAAGAGGGAAATATATCATTTTAAATCACCTTTTTGCACTCCTAGGGATGGGCACCCAAACACATTAGTGACCCCCCTTTGGGTGCCCCCCCTTTATAATATTTCTTTTCATGAGTCACTTTATAACTTAACATTAAAGTCCCTTTTAAATATTTCAATTCAACTTACGAACTTTAAAATAACTGACGAGATGATGTCGGAATTCGATGATCCATAGCTCGTCGGAAAGATCTCGACGAGACGAATCCATCCCCACTCTGAAATTCCCGATCCGGCACCGAACCCGAACTTACTAAAAATAGTAAGTATGCCATAAGGCACCCAAACCGCCACTGACAACTGCCAACTGGATCTAAACCATATCTACACCTCTGGATTGCCCATCCAAGGCCAAACCACCATGGTTCCCTAACCAAACTATTAGTCTACGGGAACCCAATGATAGACTAACACTGTAGGTAGAAAGGGGAAATTACATCAGGGGAAAGACAAGATTCAAAAACAATAAAGATGACTAAACTGGACTTATCTACTGTAGACTGAAAATTGTGTAAGGGTTAGATCTTCAATCTTTGTGGGATGTTTACCTGTATATGTTATATATGTAACTCATCTCTATGATGACCAACTTCCATGGGTAGTCATCACTTTAATGCCCTTTCCTTATGTATGTTGGTATAATCACAAGGCAAGGGAACCCACAATCCACACAAGCACCTCCAAGCATTTGTTACTATAATTATAAGAAAACTACCATTTTAGCCTTTCACATTCTAGCCTCTTTCCCAATTAACAAATATTTTGATGTATATAATGCCTTATAAACCACTTTTGTCTCACAATTATTTTGAATATAGCACCAACTCAAGCAATCCAATTAAGAATTTGGAATTTAAGTGGGAACCAACACTTGAAAGAAAAATAATACATAACTACCTAATAAATAGGAATTTGAAATTCAGATTGCAAAGAGCTAAAATTTAAAATAAACCAAATCATCTTTGAACATAATTTGATATGTTAATCGAGCAATCATTTGCCCAGTCCAGGATCCTAACCCAATAGCCAAGATAAATACGTGAACTAGAATTGTATTGTCATTCAGAGGAGTGACTAACCTGAAAAACAGCTTTTGCAAATTGTGGATATGCAACCAAAATCTGGCGAGCCTGCTGTTGATTTTGCTGAGCTAAAGCCTACAGTTTGAAAATTTTTGGCGACACATTAATCCAAAGTTCATAAGATGCATACCAAAAAACCACTCACCTTCAATTGAGAATGCCTATACCTTCATCTCATATAGAACCTCGTGAAGTTGACTCTTGGGCATGTTAGCTAAATGAAGGGTAAGGGGATCATAGCCTGCTGCATTAGGTTGCCCTGTACTCATCATGGCTGTCTGTGGCTCCCCTAGAGATCCTGCCATAATAGTTGCAGCATTTGCTGCCACTGCAATGCCAATAGGCCGGTTAATAGATGGGTCTATAGAGATCCCAGCACCAGCAGGTTGCTTTTGACTATCTGCAGAAAAGAGTTCAACTACTTAGTAATTTTCAGCCGCGAGAGTAAAAAAGGTGTAAAAGTGGAAGTGATTTACATATTATAAAATATGATCAATAGACTGCAACAAAGGGGAACTAGATAACTCAGCACTGATATATAGAAATCCAATGACATGTCCATTTTGATCAATATAAAAAAATGTATAATACTGACCAAAATTTGAGGCTAGACCAGGTCCACCTCGATCCTGCAGCAGCAGACAAGACTATCAATCATAAAATTCAATTTCATACAAACCAAAAGTTGCACATAGACAGCTCCATAATGCAAACATACCAGTAGCGAAAAAAAATTTAAAAAAAGCAACGTATGCACTTATGATAGGAATTTAATATGTATATGTGAATAAAACAGGAAAAGTCTTGGAAAAGAAGGTATACTTTTTATATCAAGAAATTAAATTTGGAATCATTAAACAAATCTGAATTTCAAGAGATTAATATCTGCAATAATGTAAATAATGGTTCAGACTTAATGAACCTCAAATTGAGAAAGAGAATTCTCACAAATGGAAATGCAAAGCATGTCATATACCACACTTCATCATATTAACAACATCCCATGCTCATGGGTAAAGCTCTGTTTACAGTCATTAAGACTAATTCTTCACCCTAAAGATGCCAAACAACAACCCAAAAACATTCCTCCAAAGCAATCATTCAATTAATTTCACCTTCATTGTTTGTACACCACCACTTGGCATAAGGGAACAAGATCGCTTATATACTCTTTGGATTCTCTTTATCATTCCACTCTCTGCTTTATACAAAGTCATGTTCTTGGTTTACATTGTCCAACGTGTTTCCAAATACAGTAAAAAAAAATTAGTTCAAAAAGATAATGCACAAAAGTAATGTAACAGACTCAGCTATACAGCATTTATTGAAACACCTACATAATTTTGTGTAGTATACGCTTCCTCCAGTCAGTCAAGATCTTAATTGACTGTATATCTACAAAAAGATTTTGCTCAGATGCCTCCTATTGCCATTTAAGGAGGATATAAATAAGATGTCCAGATAAGATTTACCAGGCATGGCCAAATATCACTTGCAAAGTTGGCTGAAGCTCCCACATCACACTATTACATTACTTTGAGCACACTTTAAGATATCCAACTGCCTCATAAATCCCCCTTGGATTCTTGTGGCTCCACATACCATATGAGATTTGATTACCACGGTAGCTTAGGCTTCAATCTCATCCACTCAGAATGAAGCTGAGACTTACAAATCTCAAGACTGATGGACGTGTAGCTTTTGTTTCCTATAGGATGCATCTTCGAATGCCCTGGCACTAGCCATTTGAGATCATAAAAACAGCTTGTTAATACAATTCATGGGATCAACCTTCTGCTTTCATCCCATATACAGAACCAAAATGTATCCAATTTTCTTGAGGAATTACTGCATTTCAAAATTATTTTTAGGAGGATATGCAGCAGGGGGGAGAGAGGATACATGCATCACATAACTTGAAATATAGCAACGCAAAGTGCCCTTTAGTTATAAAGGTATCAATCACATGCAGATTGATGATTCCCACCATTGAACAGCCTGATTACGAGTTACCTCCATTACAGATTTTAAAGCTAATGAACAATCTAGAGAATTGGAATGGGGCCTCATGAAAAAAATTGTTATCCTCAAGGAATCAAGCCTAACCTGAAATCTTGGCATCATTACTACAGCAAAGACTAGGTCACCTCAGTAAGAGAATCCCTTAATGAAGAAATTCAAACACTTGTAAATCCCATACAGTTCAAAAACTTGTACTGGCCAAAAACTCAGCCTAAAATTTTGACTCGAACTCAAGACTCAGCAAAAACTTGGCAAATAAAACAAATACATAAATTCATAAAATAAACATAAATAACACAAACATAAGTATGTATTTAGAGAATGCATGAGAGATGATAGTGGTGATACAAGTTTTATCGCACGGGCCGGTTTACAAAATAGCTTTGTATATATAACCAAGAAGTAAACAATTCACAAAGAAACCAAAACCACTGACAATATCTAATTTATCTTATACCCCGCCCCCATAATGACTAAATCAGATATATTTGAAAATTTTCAGTCATTAGGCTAACTATCTGATCTTTGTGTAGAATGAAACGATCAAGTCCAAGCAAGAACTCAATCAATGTGAGCCCCCTGCTGCCAATGCAAAAAATATTACTAAGTGCCCCTATGGTTGCAATTCCATCTCACCAAAGTACATGGGTAACTAGCCGCTGCAACCACCGAGTAAAATAGGAAATGGTGCTGAATACTGGTTCACTTAGTTGGAGTTTTCAAGTGCACATATACATTGATTTATCTTGAATATTGGGTTCTTCATTTGTTGTTTGAGATAGCTAATGTCAACAAACTATCTCAACACAGTTAATTGATTTTAAATTCAAGACTAAACAACAATATATTGTGATTGTATATTCAAGACTAAACAACAATATATTGCCATGAATGATGATATATTCTATAAGGATATAATTGTGCCAATCTTTTGAATCTCTAATGCTTGACGCTCACCAATCTTTAAGTGTCTCAGGATATTTTACCGCACACCAAAACTATGCATGCCCTTACGACCTACTCCAACCTTGAAATCTTTAAAGTATCTCAAGACATGTACTGCATGTTAGTGTTTTAACTTGTTTCTTTCAAGACAACACAAAACGAAACAGTGTGTACGGTAGAACCGTTCTTCAAATTGTAAGGAGAAGCTCCCTATGATCTAACTAAACCTAAAACTAACATAATTTACAAGTATGCATGCTGTACAAGATTTCATGGGGAGTTTGCATTTAAATTTAAATATCTGAATATGCTTTTGCCCCAGATGCAGCACCAGACTGTCAACAGTCAAGGTTTGCAATGAGATTTTCAGATTTAAGAGGATAAACACTTCAAGCACAAATAAGCACAACCTTCTACTGGTTAAAACAGAGACCAGTATTTAGCCATAAGCAAAGATTTGATAGGATAACCCCAACGAATGCTGACTACTAGCTAAATCAAACACCAGTAAATCTACATTAATAGGAAATGATTAAATGGATGAACATCACACGATACCACATAATAAACTGCTAAAGGAATGCACAAAGTTATTACTTTAATGAATAACAAGCAATAATACAAAGCTTAACAAGGTTACTCATTCAACTTAACCTGCAGGATTACAAACATAAGTTTAACAATTACTATATAACAATAACGGCTAAATGGTTTTTGTTGTATAAGTTTTACATTCACCATTCTTCGCTCCACACTAACACAATGACTTGACTTTGACCTGCAAATGACAATCTCTGCAACATTAATCTAACATCAACTCCCCTTATACAACAATGTTTTTAAGACACATTTATAAGCTAATCAGAGAAGTTTTAGGGATCAAATAATAATAAAATAATATGCTTTTAAAGCAACCCTAATCCTCATCCATAGAAAAGAGGAAATAAATCACTCAAAAATAGCCTGAAATAAGCTTTCATCTCCTTTCTCTTTAATATAGGTTGACTAGATAATATGGTGCCATTCTTTTGAGTGCTTTTTGCTTTAAAACTTCAAGACAGGAATTTGGAATGCATCTCAGCTGACTTGCTTTCCTTGATAGCCTTTTTAGCTGACATTGCCAAGGAAAATTGTGGTTTTCCTTCTGGTCTAAGTCATTCCTGATTGGGCACAGTTTCCTCTCGCAGCTGCCACTTGAATTAAGGTTTTACACTGGCATAATCTCTTGAAAGTTGCGACTTATTCTATTTGTTTGCTGACCACATTTTTGTGCAGGTTCTGCCATTCTAAACATACACCAAAACTTGTGTTTTTGAGGCGTCTTCTCTATAGCGTGGTTTTCTTACTCATCTGCCAGATTTAGGTCACGATTTTAGTATGGTTATAGAAATTAAAAAGTACAATTTTCACTTGTCTTGTTTCTTCATAAAATAGGTGAAATTTCCTTTCTTATTTGCCACTATTTAAGTCATAATTTCACCAGGGCGAAGCCATTTAAAAAGCGTGATTTCTTATTTTCCTTTTGCCTTATATGCTAGTCAAGATTTTATAAATCTGCTGCCACTTATGGCAGAGTTTTGAACTCGTGTCGCCTCTTAAAAAGAGTGAAATCCTTACAGCATGGTTTTATGACGACATTGCCATCTTTGGTGTGGTTTTGGACCTGTTGTGCCACTTGGAAAGTGTGATTCAAACTGATTTCTTCCTCTTCATGGTTTGATGATGATTTTGCCACCTTTATCATGCTTTTTTGCTAGCATTGCTAGGCAAAATGTGTGACTTTTCACTTAACTTGATGCATTTTCCTCTTGGTGCACTTCCTCGTCACTTCACCACCATTCTTCATTCAAATCCAAACCCTCAACATTTTATCCTTCTTCTTGTGCTAGAGCTACCAAACTATTGAAAACTTGATCTCCTTTATTAGGCATTCCTTATCCACGAGCAATCTGCAATTATCATTAGTTGACAAAGTAAACCAAAGCCTGATTTGAAAGGAAGGACGACTAAGTTGACACAAAAAAAGGACAAGAATGACATGATTACTAACTACCAACATGACTGTAGGCAAAGTTTCATAAGGGTACCAATTTTGGTACTAATAGCAACTCTTTCTAGGGACCATGGAACATAATTGGACCATAGGAAGACATCAAAATCTCTAGGAAAAAGCTGACCAGTGTCTTATTTGTGGGCAAAAGAGTCAAGTTTATACTAACCTAAACAAAAAGCTTAAAAAAAATAATAAGCAAACACATTACATGTAAAGGGAAAAACATTACGACATCACGAATAAATGGAAAAGACATTACCTATCTAACTACGGATAGAAAGAAACACATTGACTAGATGAAGTCGTTACCGGTCTAGGAAAAGTAACAACCCCTCCATTTGAATTGGGGTTCCATCCTTGGTCCCTACCTCGAAAAACACCACACAATTCTTATGAAAAGCCAAGGCTCCAGTAGGTACATGTGATACTTTAATGAGAAATTCATGATAAATGGTGGGATGTGCATTGCTTGCCAAAACTCTTCTTCCATATGTAGAAATCTTTCAAGCAACTAAATATATTATGCTTATTTCTCAAGATATCTAGGGAGGTCTTGTGGTCATATTACATCCATTGGAAGAGTGATGTTTACATAAATAATCTGACCATCTTGTCACGTCTCAGACTTTAATGCATTTGGAACTTACTATATGTGGAATTGTTTTATGGATAATTGTGTGTGGTTGAATGTTATTTTATTTTGAAAGATGAAATAAGTGGATATTATTATTTCATCTGAAAAGATGAAATGTAATGAATATTATTTTATTCTGAAATGATGCAATATAGAAAATGTTATTTTGAAATGATAAATTATAGTGATTCGGCTATTTGGATACTAACCTATTAATGGAAAATCTGAGTTTTCATGAGTTGCAGGTTGTCGAAGACAAGGGTGTGGTTAAGGTAGAGGAGGTTAGCCACCTGGCAGGGTTAGGATGAAGTGGTCTCTCTCTCACACACTGACACTTAGATGCATATAGTTGCATTAGAATTGCATTAATTAATCATATTATATTGCTTCTTATTTTATTATGTTATAGTTGGTTATTTAATTAATTGGTAGTTAATATTAAATGCTCATAGAAAAATAAAAAGTAG
This sequence comes from Cunninghamia lanceolata, assembly GCA_027924645.1. NCBI lineage: Eukaryota > Viridiplantae > Streptophyta > Pinopsida > Cupressales > Cupressaceae > Cunninghamia > Cunninghamia lanceolata. The sequence continues at coordinate 2,060,601 of BSBN01000346.1, forward strand.
TTTAAAATTATCTATTGATTTTTTATTCGAAGTTAGAATTATTATTATTTATTATTTTAGAAATAATTGTGTTGCAAAATTTAGTTAATAAAATTAAATTAGTTATTAATTATGAGTTTTTGAAAATAGAAGCCGATAAGGGTGTGGTTTGGTGGTTAAGTCGCTCGGTTGTAGTGGCGGCCACCAGAGTTCAAACCCCCGCTGGGCCAATGAGCTCGCAGTTTTTACGCCTTCTCTAGGCCAACGAGCTCGCGGGTTTGAAGTGTTCTTGCTAGGGGATGAGGTCCCCCATGTTGTGGCCTCATCGGTTCATAGCTCCGGGCAAAAGTGTTACCGTGGAGCCAGAGGGCGTGTCGCACCAGCGTCACCGGTCACGTTAAAAAGTTTACCAGGCGCATTATCTAAAAAAAAAAATGTTTTCGAAACTAGAAATATGTGTTTTATTTGATAAATTAGAAATAAAACCTAGAAAAAGAAAACAAACTTAGAAAACAAAACAAATGATAGAAACAATTAAATAATAGAAAAAGAGACTTAAATTTTGAAAAAAAAAACACAAAAACAAAGCAAAAATTTAAAAAAAAAACAGAAAAAGAAAGAAAGAAGAGAAGAAAAGAAAATAATAAAAGGAGAAAAACCCTCATTCTCACAACACACAAGATTCATTCACAATATTCATTCTAAAGAACGGAGACGAGGAATTGAAGATTTAGCAAAGGAAGCAAAGAGGAACGGTGGAAAAATGAGATCACAGCAGATCACAGCATACCAACAGCAACAGAAAGAAAAATGAGAAGCGATCATCCGCAAAAAAGGGAAGCAACAACTACAAGGAGGAGACCAGCAACTGCAAGAAGCAAAAGAGTAGTCTGGAGGATTGTGACAATCCATCGGGTACCTTATTTACTGGTTTATATCTCTGATTAAATTTGTATATAGGCTTGCATGCTAATTTGATCTGCATGATCTGTCTTAATGTTTTCATCTGGATTGTGTTATTTCGTCTCTGATAAAACAGTCCGTTGCGTCACCCATAACTTTCATTTTATGAACTAGGTTTCTCTGAAATTTTGATATAAGGTGTGTCCCTTGGTTATTTAAAACATATCCAAAAATCAGCCTTACCTAGTTTGTCCTTTTTGACATATGTAAAAATTAGTGACTGTATATATCTTACACATTTCGTCTCTCTCAAAACCGTCTATTGCGTCACCAATAACTTCAGATTTAGGAACTAGGTTTCTCTGCAATGTTGATATAAGGTGTGCCACTTAGTTTTGTAAATCATATCCAAAACGTAGTCATACCCAGTTTGTCAATTTGGAGATATATAATAATTAGTGACTGTTATTCCTATTGCAGTTTAGTCATTTTCTGTCACATCAGGCATTATTCTTATAGACGTATATCACTTTTCCTATAGCAGAGTGTTATCTTATAGCAACAGAGTGTATTCCTATAACCTGTTATTTCTGCCTCTGCCATATTTGATTGGCTTTATTAGATGTTCTTGTCTCAACTTTTTTTTATTTCGATAGTTGTGTACTTTCTTCTATTTTTGATTTCTGTAGCCTACTATATCTCCTATAGCAGATAGTTGGCCTTCGTAGTAACTAATGAGTCACCTATAAGCTGAATGTAACTGACTTATCTACTTGTGATACATTAAGGAGTGTTTTCTATTAAAAAGTATGAACCTGAAAGTAACTAAATATGTGAATCCCTAATTCTTCGCATTCATAAATTTGATCATTATAGCATTATAAACCAATCTTGCTTGCTGATATAAATGCATAGATCCAATTATTTTTGTTATAATTATGACTGCAATATAATGACCTATTTATACATACAATATATATGTTGATCTACATGAAGACTTTCATGATCAATTATGACATTAGTTCATTATTTAAATAGTGGAACTCTTGATTGATGTATAGTATGCTTATACCATCATAATTTTCATTCTTGTTAAGTAAAAGCAGACTCACACTATCTTTTGCAAGAAAGTAACTAGTAAAATGTATGTGCTATTAGGAATTGATTTTGCAATAGATTTGACTTGTTTTTCTATGTGTATGTTGAGCTTACCTTTAGGGATAGGATTGTATAATTCAAAGTAATGGAAAAACTAGCAAACAAACGTTATTTCAAACAATTATCTTACATCACAAGACTAGAAAAGCAAACTTTCTTGAAAGATTATTACAAATCACTGAAATGGTAACTTAGAATCTAGGCAAATTATGCAAACTAGAATAATGAACTTTTGAGTAAATTCTAATTTTCCGAAAGAAAACAATGTTAGCAAATGTTTGAAACTTGAACAAATTTATTCTTTTGAGCTATGCGAAATGTTATATTTATTCTTTCTGTGTAATTACTTCCGGGACAGGGTGCCGAATGTGGGCTCCCAGAGACGGTAATTTACTTTTTCTAAATTAACACTTGTTTATTATTGCTTTGGCCAAAGCTACTGTACCATTGAAATAGATGGGTTAGAAAAGCCTAGAAAATATGTTATATGTCTCTACCACATCCTGTATGCAAGAAGTATGTCATTCTAGTTTAGGAATGCATATACCATTCTAGTTTAGGAATGCATATAGGCATCAAGAATGCATATAGGCATCAGGCATGCATCGAGAGATTCCCTCCTGCCTTTACCGTTCCAGGTTGCTAGGCTCCTCATGCAGGGTCGGTGCTTTCTTCGAGTTAGGAAGAAACCCGGGGAAGTCCAATACTTCGTGGTTGGGTGGAAAAAGCGCGTTAACCACACTCTTGGCCTCAGCTTGCGGAAGACCATTGGGGTCATGGCGATTGAGGACAGAGCATTTTATATTATATGATTCATGATGTATCTATGTTCCTTTGTATTATTCTTGGTATGGCTTGCATAGCCAATCTGAAAATTGTATGAATACTTTCATTGAAGTAACTAAAGTAATTGATGTAACATTTTGTACTTGTAACATTGAAACAGATGTAATGTAACGCCCTATGTGGTGTATGTAAATGTAACACTCTTTTAGTGTATGAAATTGTATTTCTTTATTGGAAACTTGCCATTATTGTGCAACTATGAATATTTTGATTAATAAATGAATCACTTTCCTTATTTGGAAAGAGCATTGCTTTTTGGAATACTATTTTTAGTATGTGAGATTTCCACACCTTACACATCTCCCATGGCTACATCTTCGTGTGCTACTCCAAGAATGCCACAATCTATGGTGAAGGCTAAGATTTTCGCATTGGGATGTTGTGTGCCATCACCATGAAATTTTGGAATAAATTTCCTTGAGCCTCCTAGAAAATCATCGCAAGTTGTGAGTGCCAAAGGACTAATGGTGTCTACCCACAACAATGGAAATTGAGACAAGTCATGATTATGGTAATTATCACGCATTGCCTAAAAAGGTTCTTTATCTGGATCTTGACTTCCTAAAAATATCAATGAGCTCTCGAATTGTTTGTGAGGATGAACAATCGCTTGTATGTGCTTGAGGAGGCGTCTGAAAAGCAGGATCACGAATCCCTACCTTCCTCTGTGATCTAGTGTATACCTTAAGAGCCAAGATGAAAAATCTTTAGTCAGAGGCAATAAGATTTCCAGTTGCAAGCTCAGATTGTTGTATCTTGTTCCCTAGTAGAGTAGCCAAAAATTATTAGCACTTTAATTCGTCTCTTTCAAGACAACACAAAATTGAATAGTGTGTATGGTAGAAAAAGCTCCCTAAGTTCTAACTAAACCTAAAACTAACAGAATTTGCAAGTATGCACATTGTAGAAGATCTCATAGGGGTTTTGCATTTAAATGTAAAATATCTAATTGACTATGATTTTGCCCCGAATGCAAGACCAAGTTGTCAACAATCAAGGTTTACAACGAGATTTTCAAATTAAGAAGGATAAATACTTCAAGCATAAATAAGTACAACCTTCTACTACTTAAAGTAGAGACCAATATTTATCCGTAAACAAAGATTTGATGGGATAACACCAACGAATAGTAATACCGACTACTAGCTAAATCAGACACCACTAAATCTACATTAATAGGGAATGATTAAATGGATGAACATCACACAATTCCACAAAATAAATTGCTAAAGGAATATGCAAAGTTATTACTTTAATGACTAATGAGCATCAATGCAAAGCTTAACAGGGTTACTTAATTCAATTTAAGTTGTGGGATTACAAACATAAGTTTAACAATTACTACATAACAATAACGGCTGAACAGTTTTTTGTAGCATAAGCTCTACATTCACCATCCTTTGCTACACACAAACACAATGACTTGACTTCGACCTTTGAATGACAATCTCTACAGCAAAAGTCTGGGATCGACTCTCCTTATTTTACAATGTGTTTAAGAGAATTTTATATAAAACAATCAATTGTCATGGTTTTCTCCCGAAAGGGTGTCCACGTAAATCTTGTGTTCTTAATTGCTAGGTCTTGTATGTTTGTGGTGGTTGTGGTTGATTAAGTTTTGAAAAGGTAAAAGAGTCTTATACTGATTCGCCCCCCACCCCCCCTCCTCTCTCTGTATAAGCGTGTGCTCATCAAATCGCAGCCTGTGCACCATGCTTCCAAGTGAGGTCCTTGCTACCTCATATTGATCACACATTGTAAAGAATGAAAAAAAGACAGAAAAAATAAGCAATAGAGAATTAGGAACGACAAAAGAAAAAAATGGAATAGAAAGGGTTGGGAAAGTATAACTCAAATCAAACTCCAACCATTGACAATTCCTTCCAATCCAATGATCATCACTTCACGACAGCTGAGAAACAATGAAAAATTGGTAAACTTGTGTTTGCTTGCTGAAAAAAGAGGGAGATGTGACAAAAAAGACAAAACACAGGGCATTTAAGGTTTGTGGCTAAATGCTTTTTGCAGTCATAGTAAGTTCGTGACACAAACTCGGTGAGTAAGTCAGCTAGCAAACTCACCAAGCTTTAAGAGCAAACTCAGCTCAAACCGTGGATGAGTTACTCAGTCTTAAATACTTGTGAGCACTCATCAAGTTCTATTCTATGGTAACATCAAGTCAGCGGTGATGACCCATATTCTATGTGCAAATGGACATGGAATGAAAAGATGCACTTTTGTTTCAAAATCTCCACAACATACCATGTAACAGAAGGGTCTATGTCAGTCCTTGCAGTGGATTAATCATAATCCATCTTAAAACTCCGACCCTTAGTCCATGTCTTTGCATTCCATTCAGCATTCCAAGGGGAGAGGTGTCCCTGGGGATGCGGGTGACATCTCCAAGACTTGGAAACTTGCAAGGTCCATCCCCTTTTCTCAGGACTGGACAACCTACTTTATTTGGTGCATAAAAATTTAAAATTTATGCATTTTAAGAACAATAATGGTAAAAAACCCTAAAAGCCTAAAAGGGGAAGGATTGTCATTGCAAATTAAGCACTGTTAGCGTTTAATTTCGCACCTTTCGGTGAGAAAGAAAAACGGACAGCGTGTACAGTAGAACTGTTCTTCGAATTAGGAGGGGCAGCTCCCTCAACAAGAAAATTAAAAAGATGTTTACAAAATAGCCTATCTTTTTGTTTCTCAGGGCACGAGCACAAGGCAATGAAGCTCTTCTGCAAGGCTATAAGATTTTCTAAAAGCTTTCCACAAGAAAATAATTAACTTTATATTTAAAACAATTCTGATTTCTTCAAGTAAATTCAGAGCATAAAGAAATCAGAAGGACAATCTTAGAGGTTTTCAAAACAAAAGATCAAATACAACTCACAATAATTGCTCATGCACAAAGTCATGAACAATTTACATAACTCTTGACAACAAGATAGATCTTTGAAACCATGATGCGAATTCTTATTTATCAAAAGGCAAGAATCAATAACACTGCTTTGAACAATAAAATGCGAGCCAAAAATTAGTCTCAGCATTTACCATTCCTGTGTAAGTGTGTAGGATACACTTATTTATACTTAAAAAGCAAAGATGCAAGGAAATAAAAGGAAGAGTTACTAACACTCTTCACTCTAGATCTAATTGTTGCATGGGAAGCATGCAAGCTTATTAGCAATTAAAACTAAAAATATCTTGTCATGCAAATTTTAGTTAACTGAACTTTGCATGTTATTACACACTGAGTTCCAACTCAAAGATATTTTGCATGATTTCCAAAAGCAAAATCTAAAAATAAATTTAACTTCAGTTAACAAAGACAGTTCTCAAAATAGAAGCTGCTTTGGAAATCTCTCCTGCTGCCAAAAATAATTCCCTCCTGCAAAATGTGAAAAATAAGCTAAGTCTGAGAATTGAGATTTCTCTCAAATTCCTCAACTTTGGCTTCATCTGGCATGATCATGGACTCAAGGTGCACCGTCCTCATTTGCAGGTCTATGGCAACATCCCCTGTGATTTTCTCAAACACTTCAAAATCTTTCTCAGCCTTGGCGCACTTTGATGCAATATCAACCAGGAGGTACATTTTGTCAACATAAGGGTCTCCACAAAACTTTCCACGGATCAGTTGAATGAACTCCTCCTGTAAAACATGAATGAGGCAATTTATGCCTTCCTCACTAAAATACCTGCATGGAATATTTTGGACAAAAACAATGGCATACCTTTCAATGCCTAGGAGCTTTTCTTTCCATATAGCCAACTCCGTGGCTATATTCTTCGAGGTGTAAACTAAGAAGGAATACTGGTGAGTCTAGGAGAAAATTGCAGCCTTTTGATCTGTCGTATAGGCCTCAAACCAAGTGCACGCAACCTGACCATCAGTCTATCATACACCGGCTCCATGTCTTTCATGCACTCAATCATATTTTGGATTCCAAGGAGGACATCCTTAGAATTGGACACTACTTCTAATAACTTTGCTAGAAAGTTAACATTTTTCACTATAAAATGATCCACCCAATCCCTAGTGTGCTTGCCATACACCACCAGCTGACTCAACTGTCTTTGCTCATCAGTAGATTCCATCACCTGCAGCAAAAAGAGTGAAGGAAGTGAAGGGGATGTAGGAGTTGTGAGATGTATTGGCGTAGCTGCTTGTTTTCTGATTTGAGGGCAGCCTTGTCCTCTCCATCCTTCAATACCCTGTTTCTCATTGTATCTCTAGCAGCTTCCAAAATATTCACTGCTGTCTGTCATGTGCTATGACCGAAACAAGTCTTGACAGTATGATAATCCTCAGGTTCAACTTCTTTCATTGCTTTGTCCTGAGGAGGGACAGCAGTCTCTAAAATTAATTCTCCTTCACTTGTCTTCAGAATCCTTGACTGCTTCTTGGGCTTCTTTATAGATGGCTCCTTGAAAGTTTTGGTCAAGGCATTGAAATCTAGCTGATAGGATGGCCTTTTCTTTTTCTCACTGACTGTTGTATGAAGCCAAGCTGAAGTAGATTCTTGAAATGTTGGCTTTGGACGACTTTCTTTTTCAGCACCCAGATTTGGCATGACTTCGGTCTCAGGAGGTGCAAAATGAATATCCATCTCCGGATCAAAATCCAACACTATGTTGGGTTCGAACTCTAGGTCCACCTCCATCACGGTGTTCACTTCAACTCCTTGCACGACCTCAGGCTCTCCTGCATCGTTAACTCCAAATGAGTTAAGTGGTGTAGAATCAATAGGTATAGGAGATCGGTGAGGCTCAGGTACCCCCTGCGGTGCAGGAAAATTCCCCTCTTCTGAAGAGGAAGAAGAAGAAGAAGCAGTGGAAATAGAAGTGGTATGTGAACTAGGTTCAGCTGGTGGCAAAGGGGTTGCCTCTAGTTGCTGCTGCGTTGGGATTTGAGCCTTCCTCTTCGGGGTCACCCTCAAGGGTTCTTCCCTGGTAATGTTGGTTGCTTGGGCCTTCTCACTCACTACCTTGGATTTCAAGCATGGAGTCAAATGAGTAGATGAAGATGGCAGCTCCGGTAAAGATGTCTTGTCTTTAGGAGTACTTGTCCTACTGCTCCTTTGACTGTTGATGAACATCCAGCTCCTTCTCAGCACTCCTTTGGCTCTTTCGGCAATGGAGGTGATCTCTTGAAGTGACCAATCCATTGGCGGCAGTGGTTGTGAATCAATACCCTCTTTGACGAATTTAGGAGAGAGAACTAAACCATCTTCGTGCAAGTCTTTACCGCCCTCATCAAGGAAAACTGGAATTTGCTCCAAGGTGAAGCGACTGTAACTCCTTCGCCAAACCTCATACTCATCCTGACAATTAACCCCGAAATCCTCCATAGTAGGCACATTGGCAAACTTGCCGCTGAGTCTGGATTTCATCAATTGATTGGGATCATATGTGCGCTTTTCTTTGAAGGTCTTTAGGCCGAATTTGGACATTTCTTCTCCAATTATTTTTGCATCAGCGGCACTTTTGCACTTGTAGACACTCATCTAAATAGGGAAGTTTACAGCAGTCTTATGCCTGTTGCGGAGAAAACTATGCACTTCTTCAATCTAACGTAGGAACTCCATGAAGACAACTTCGTCAGATGGATACCTTAGAAGTATGTATGGACATGATGTAAATCCGTATGCTCTGATATAGGAGAAAGTAGGAAACTGAATATACCAGTCCGCCCATTCCGAGATTACTGCTCTGGCTTCTTCTGATATCCTGACATGCATCCAGTTCTCCAAGTCATGCACAGTGAACATTCGGAATGCGTCGTTGACTCAACGGAAGTGTTTCTGAGACTCTGAAATTTCAAGCTGAGGATATAGCTTAACGATCCTGGTGTTTTGCAAAGAGTCCACAAAGTTCAACCCAGCAAAGTGATGTTGTTTGGCCACCATGAATAATAAGTAGAACACCATCGTGAACTCGTGAGTTCGTGTGAAGTCCGTGATTTGTCGGTGAATGCAATCGCTTATGAGAGTGGCCCACTCATAAGTTGCGCTTCCATGGGCTATGGTACTGATTACGTAGAACATCCATGTCTTGAAACTCCTTCCCTTAGCTTGGCATATAATTCGGTTGAGCATCGTGATCATGATGGCATATTCATCTTTGAATTGACCTCGGCCCAGGTTCCTTGGAAGCGCATTCCTTCTTTCTTTTAACCATTTGCAGGCTACCTTTTGACATTTATCAATGGTAGTGGTCCAAACTCTGTCACTTTCTTCAAGGTCCAAGGTGAGTGATTCTTCAAAAAGAGGAATGCCAAGGGCAATCTCTATGTCATCAGGTTTCAAACTGGCGATCAATCTTCCATCCCTCGATCTGACTTCTCTCGATTCAGGATCATAGTGTTGAATGCACGAGAGTACAAATTCAAGACTATGGGCAACGATAGGAAATGATCCGGCTTAAATAAGCCCAGAGTCCTTCAAATTCTTCGCTGCTGCACTACCTGAGCTTATCAGTGGTTCTAAATGAAAACCCTCAGGCAAGACTTGGCACAAGTTTGTTTCTTTGCCCTTGGAATATTCGTGTTTCAGCAAAGATTTGGCCTCGACGGTGACTGACGAATATTGCATGATGACTTAAAGAAGCTTGCTTGATGACCTTTATGCACTGAAAATGGACAATCTGGTGCTCTATATGTTTGCTGCCCAAGAAAAACAAATTTTCTTTTCGCTGTCCAAAATTTAATTTTTGTGAAAAACTTAAAATTTTGCCCTTGGAAAAAGAAATTTTGGAGCCACACCCTCAAAGGTTTTACAGATCCGAGCTCAAACTGGTCCAGGATGAGGGAAAATGCCTTTTGCCGAGGTGGGTATGTGCCGGAAATGAGAAAATTTGGACAAATAAGCCTCAAAAATCAATTTTATCTTGGCTGTAAGTGGTGATTTTGCCCTTGAAAAACCATGACCAGCGGTGAAAATCCTTGAAAATTTGCCAAAAATGGCTTCCTGGGTTTGGACATTGCCTTTGGAACATGAAAATGGACCCTATGAAAGAAGAGAATGAAGAAAAAGAAGGATAGAAGTGATCGAATTGCCCTCTTTTTGCTTCGTAGATCCGGAAAAGCTTCAAAAGGCTTCAAAAACCCTCAACAATGGCCGCCATGTGAAAGAAAGAGACCCTCTGGTGGACAAATTTTCCTCTTAGAGTGAAAGAAAGATGTAGTATGATGCAAGAGTGGATAGTCTTTGCCCTGTGTGTGAAGATCCAATCCTCAAAGCCTTCAAATTCACTTTATGCAAGCTTTCATCCGTCCATTAATGGCCGCCATGTGAGAAGTGCAGCCCCATGTACCATCTTCTTGCCAAGCAAATGATGAAAACTATGCCAAATACCTCCTTAATAGTGGACGCCCTCCTCCTAGGGTTTGATTCCTCTACTTGAACCTTGCTCTGCCTCTCCAACTTTGCACAAACAATGAATGAAATGAGAAAGGTGAAGAGGTATATTTATAGGTGTTGATGATTGTTTTTTGACAAGTCAACAATAGAGTAAAACACTAGAGTATCCCACTCTCTCTTGAATAAAGCTCTTCAAAGGCTGAACTATGTGATCCAGTGAAGTAACTCCAAGGTTCCTTATTTATGATTCATGATGGGTTAACTCAGTGATTACGTGTGATCTTGCTGATAATCACAAAGGGACTTACATTAGACTTCTTCTTTCATTTAGCTTATCTCTCCTTCAGTGTGGATGAAATATGTACAATGTCTTAATAATAAAGAAAAGTCAAAAGAGAAAGGTTTAGGAAACTAATCTAAGGTCAATGAGGTAATGACGATGCATGAATAGACAAACTCCTAAATTAACCTAACTCCACTTCGCCAAGGATGCCTACAACTACATAGAGTTGGTGCAATCTCCTAAGGTACGCGAATGGTTTTCAAATCATGAAGGCTTATATGAACACCCATTAAACGGCGCAACTCAACAAACATCCACAATCGAACTTATGCAAATTATAAGGCTCAGGCTAGCTTTACACAACACTTCACTAGCGATGAATGTTAAAAACATGAGCTAGGAGTTGATCAAATATTCAATACATACATACATTACATCAAAGAACTTCTAATCTAATTTGAAACTTCTCTCCATTTCAATAAGATACAAGAAACCATGTCATTTCACAAGACAACACTTAACACCAAATGAACTCCAATGTTTTTGCATTAATCTTGAGAAATATGTACAACTTCAAGTCCTCTCAGAGAATTTCGAGATTCTCTTCTATTCTACTCCTACTTGCCTACAATCTAATCTCTAATCTCTACCCTTTACAAATGAGGCAACAAGGCCTTTATATAGGGGTCCAGGATTACAATGAATGGCTTAGATCATTTCATGTAGCCAAGGGCTTAGATCATGCCACCTCAGTAGGTAGTTACAACAAACTGCTATTTTTAATACAAAAGAGAGGCAATGAAGGCATGCTTTCCAAGAAGATAAGATAAGATGGAATCTTCTAGAGCATCTTCCACATGGACGTCTTCTTTGTCTTCTTGCTTGTCAAATGATGTGGCGGACTGTGATTGGCTTAATGATGAGTATCTGCAACGTAGGTGCCACCTTAGCATATTCCCAAATTGTATCATCTTGTGATGTCTTTCAATGTGATTGCTTTGATACTTGAAATGCTTGGGAATGCTTTGTTGATCTTCTCTTGTTCATGTTTTGTAGACTAGATGAGTACATGTTGCTTCACTTGATTAACTTCGTGATGTTTCTTCTTCTTGTAGGATACATGATGATATTCTCTGGATGCATCTTGATGTAGAGTAATGTAGTAGATGATGATGATACTTGATTCATGATTAGAAGTAGGAGATCTCTCTTTAGACTTGAGGATCAAAGAGTCTTGAAGTTGAATGGATGAATGCCTTGGAACGTTTGATGATGGAGTGTTCCAACTTGATAATCTTAACATGATGTCATTGATACTAAAGTAGTGTACTTGCCATGTATCCTTGAACTTGATGTAGATGATGAAATGCTTCCTCGTTGATTATCTTGAAGTGATCCTTCAAAATGTATAAACTGATGACATCTTCCTTATATATGGAGTAGCTGACTTCCCAAGGAGGCTTGAATGTACTGGAGGTTCTTGAAATGCTTAATGAGGATGAGAAGTCCCTTTGGAGCAGCTACATGCTAATCTTGAAGGTTGAAAGAACTTGAAGTAGAGTGTGGATGGAAGCCTTGTCTTGTGATCATGATGCAATTGAAGATGAAGTATGTTGATCTTGAACTTGAAGTGATCACTTTGAGCAGCTTATGATGTTTTCTCCACATGGCAACTTGTTGACTTCACTCCTAGCATGAAGGTGATTCCGGATGTTAACTCCTTTGCTGATTCCTTAGCTCCATTCACACTCCTGCAACACACAAGGAAGGAGACAACATCAATCCTTTTAACTGATTTCATAATACATAGGGATCATTCAACATTCTTATCATCAAATTGACTTCACTTTGGATATCTCAATGGCTTCAAACATAAAATGATGATACTTCTCAAAGAATCTACTTAAAAGACTAACTTAAACCACTTTAACATCAGGCGCAGCAGATAGGGATGTTGAATCCTCATTAAAATTGCCTAAAACTTCAATCAACACCTCTTGTTATTAGCTTTCAAAGTGGCACAGCAGTTAAAGATTTTGGATTTTGGTCAAGATTTGTCTTAAGACTTAACTAAATTTTCTCTACAATGGCGCATTAGATGAGAACTTTGAATCCTAATTAGAAATTTATCTAAGTGGCGCATTGGATAGTAGTTTTGATCTCTTTTTAACACTCATCAAGGTAGCGCACTTGCCACTTATCCCTCCTTGAAAGATGTTCAATGCTTGAATATGGCACAATACTTAAGGTGTTTGATCTTTCATCACAAACTCATTTTCCTCATAATGTCGCATTAGATCAGACTTTGATATCTCCTTGAGGTGAGCGCATTGGATCAGACTTCTGAACTCCGGTTGATATCCTTCTACAAGGGCGCTGTGGTTGATGGTTTTGAATCCTCATCCCATCCATCTTAAACTTAACTTTCAAGTCACCTTTGGCGCATTGGATGAAACTTTTTGTCTCCCCTCCAAATGAGTTCTTGAAATGCTTTCAACCTTCTTCATTGAAGTGGCGCATTAGATGATCATGTTAGGATCTCCTTGATAAGAACATTTGGATTTGAAGTCATCCTCAAAACAGCCAATAAGTGGGCGCATTGGATAGACATTTTGGATCCTAATCTAAATGCTTCAAAAATCAGATTTTAATATCTTTCATGAGATGACGCAAGGGTTAAGGCTTTAGATCCTAGTCTTTTGCTCACAAAACTTGCCTCTATCTTGATCATAAACATTGATATCTTCTTGAAGAATATATTCTGACCTTTAGCGCAGCAGATCAAAGATTTGAATCCTCTTTAAACTTCACATTTTACAAACAAGATCAGCCTTCTCCACCTTCATCAAAAGCGCATTAGATGAATGTTTTGAGTCTTGATAAAATGCCTTAAGAAATTATCATTATCTCCTTCTTCTTGTCAAGGCGCATCAGATAGAAATTTCGTAATCCTCTTGAATGATGACCAGAAAAATAGAACTAGACTCCTTTAGCAATGGGGCATTGAGTGTTTAAGATCCTTTATTGGAAATCACCAAGGTGACGCCTTGGATGACAGGTTTTGACCCCGTTTAATGTTGGCGCAGCACTTGAGGTATTTGGATGGCCATTTTGAATCTCCCTTAAATCTTGTCAAAACTCCAATACAACCTATTCAAATTGGCGCAGCAGATCACAATTTTGCTGTTTGGTTAAACTGCCTTCTAAAAGTCATCATCACATCCTCTTGATGTTGGCGAATCACATGAGGATTTTGGTTGCTTCTTGAAAGATGGTCAAAAAACTTGATTTGGACCTTGTCTTATGATGGTGCATGAGATGAGGCGCATTAGATTCACATTTTGAATGCTTCTTGTTCAAAGTTAACACCAAACTATCCATTCTTCCTTAGGCGCATTGGTTGGAGTTTTTAGATCCTCTATTGAATGCATTCAAAACCTTGATCTTATCATCTTTTATAAGGGCGCATTAGTTGAGTCGCATGGGATCCAGTTTTTGATCTCCGATTAGAAGACTCTCATTTCATCAAGATTTTGCGCCATCCTCCTGACTTGGCGCACTGGATGGGAATTTTGCGCTCTGGAGCACTTAGCCATTTTTTCAGTGTCTTGGAGGGTAAGGAATATTGAAATTTTTATTTAAGTATAAGTTTATACTTTAAATATTTTTCAATATACCTTTCAGGATGTTTGAGATAGGTCCCGAATCCACCGGATTTAACATGCAAAATCTATAATTTGGAGGATCCACCAAATTTCAGACTTAGTCAATTTTTCAGGATTTCAGGATTTCAGGCTACCAGACTTAGTCATTTTCAAGATCTCAAACATACATCAAGATTAGTCTCAGAATGAAAGCACATGACACTTGAATTAGAACTAGACTGTAAACTCAAACAACCTACTGACTTCATCATGCAATCAAACCTAAAACATCATCAAAACTCAATGCAAAGCATCAGAGCTCAAAAAAGGGGGGTCCCCATTTGCAATGGGGCGATGTGTCATTAGGTCACAACAATAGGTTTGAACCTTCTCTCTCCTGGCGCCAATCTTCTCTCTCCTCAACGCCAATTCCCAAGCAAACTTGACACCTCCAAAAAGAGTGCAAATGATGCAATTTAGGCGCCTTTCTCCTTTGTCAAATAGGCGTGTCTTTTGGTGAATATAGGCGCCATTTGTCTATGGCAAAAAGGCATGTGTTTTCATGCTTTTAGGTGCCATTCATGATATGGAAAATGGCGTGGCTTTTTGGCATTTTGAGCGCTTTTTGGGATGTCTTAAAATGGCGTGGGGTTGGGACAAATTAGGTGCCTATTTGGAGGATGAGAAATGGCGTGGGTTTTAGGCATTTAGAGCGCCATTTTGAAATGCCTCAAAAGGCGTGAGATATGGGTGTTTTGAGTGCCTTTTCTAGATCACAAAAAGGTGTGGCTTTTCCTTGATTTGAGCACCTTTCCTTGGTGACTTTGCCTTGTTCAAAAACTTCATTACTTGGCCATTGAAAAACCTCGTGAGCGCTCCATGGATTTGGTGTATGAGCTTTGCATTTGATTCATCACTTTCATGCTTGTTCATCATGAATTTGACCTTGAGGAACCTTGGAGCTGACCTTGAAAACTCTGACGGAGGTATCCTGGATCATCATTGTTCATCACCGCTTCTGGATCTTGTCTTTGCCGTAACTTCTCCGTCAAACGTCGGAATGTCTTGAAGTTTGGAAACCAAGCTCATATGATCTGAAACTGTCATTCAAGCTTCTCCTCCATGAATTATACTCACAAACGGAGCCCATTCAAGGTAAGAACGCCCAAAAATGCCTTAGAAAATTTTTTGAAATTTTCCAAATTTTCAAAATCGAATTTTGATTTGCCAGATGTATTTGCATTGCTTCCCTTGGTTCCTTTATGTCATTTTGGCTTCCAATCCATCGCTTTGACCTCCTCTTTTTTGATGTTCTTTCACTACTCCAGGCCTGATTAGCTTGTTAGAATCTCCCTTCATTCGAGCCTTGGATCACTATCTTTTGATATGTCTTGTACCTGCAGGGTTAGCGCAGTAATGACAAGGCTACATGGTGCTTGGGAGGTGTGTTTGGGCACATATATGAAAAAATTTCGTATGGGTACAACAAGCACATTGTAATTTTATTTAAATTTCAGCTGCTTTTAGTTTATTTAAGTTATTTTAATAGCCATCCCACCGTCATCAACAAACAATCCCCAAAATTCAGGAAAAAAATTTCCAACCCTGAAACCACGTCCCCCATATTGGAAACTCGAAGAAACACATGTTCCATTGTTTAGGTCAGCTTGAGTCATGAATTAAATTTTTCATGATGGATTCAAATTTCTAAATCCCCTGCACTTGTGGTGCACTTCCAATTACCTCTTTTCCCCAATGCAAAATGTCAAAAGCAGATGACAATGGCAGCATGTAGGATGCTAATTCTTGCTTCAGTGATTATAGAGCAGGCTGTATATCAGTATGATATATGCCGGACAATCTAAATATCTCAAAACTCCACTCCTTTTCCTTTAGGAAAGTTAGGCATTACCATATACAGCTGCCTCATATAATCCCAACCTATGATGTATTCTTGTATATATAGGCTGAATATATTACCAATCTTGAATTGATGAAAGGTGATAAATGCAGGCAAGACTCCTCCCAAAAAGCATTCTTACCATGACAATTTTTTTGTAAAAATACCCCTTAATGTTTTGTAGCCTGCACCTTATATCTGCCAATATTATTGAGCAATACAGAAAAATTTGCTAGGGCATTTCGTTAATGTAATTTTGTTGAATGGTGAGAAGCCATATCCTGGTATTTTGTCAATATTTGCTTGGAGGACCAATAAATAAAGAGTCAAGGTCATAAAATAACAGCCCAAGAGTGCAATAACTCTAAAAAAGATAGCTACAGAGGTTGTAAATGATCTAAATCCAGAAACGGAAATGGCCAAAATGATGCTGTGCTATTGTGTTTACCATAAGTATATAATATGAGAATGTTCTCTATTTAGGTTCCAATAAAATAATTCTGAATACAAACAGAAAAATGAGTGCTTAAGTATTATTGTAATAATCATTATATATTTATATATGGTGATTATTATTATCACATTCTTTATAATGGTTCAAGTGATACTGAACAAGGGAGTCTTCTCCCATTGGGTTGGCAGAGGTTGAGCTGGTCGAATGGAGAAACAAATATAATAAAATCCATGTGGTCCCTGTTGTACTGATCTATTTCAGAAAGGGACCCTGTGCAAGCTGTATATTTGAAAAACATAGCTGGGTCCAACCAGGTGCACTATGTAGATAGAAAAGTGCATGATCTCAACGAATTATTTCTAAATGAGAAATAATAAATATGTACAGTGCAAATGCATGGACTCAAATGTAATAAAGTTTTTTAAAAAACAGCATTATAGGGCAATCAAAACATTTATTTGAACCCTGGATTTTTTGGTCATCAGTCTTGTCAAACTCGGAGCCTCTAGGTTACCTGCTCTCTATTCCTGTCAACACCTTTGGCATTTTCGGCATAGTCAACACGTAACTGGCGACCATTAATCTCATAGCCTTGGAGATTCCTGCGAGCACTAGCTGCTGTCTCCTCATCTCTATACTCACAAAAGCCATAACCTTTTGGCTTTCCAGTTTCTCTGTCAACCACCAACCTGAAACAAAGAAACTCTTAAACAGGATTAAACACACTTACTAACTAAAATGTGGCAAAGGGATATATGCATTAAAAATATGTAAGATATATATAAAAACAAATGGCATTTCTCCAGCTTCATCTTTAATTATTTTTAAGTTGTCTTTTTCTTACACTGCAACAGTAATGCTTCCAAAGATTATACCTAGTAATAATATGTCAATTATCACATTATTTGAAGAATTGTGCCAACAAAAAGCAAAAAAATAATTCTGTACAAAGAAAACATAAAACATAAACAGCTAAAATATTTGTAGTCTATTGAAAAGTGCCCAAATGTTATTGTTAATTCTCTAATTGAAATTCAATTTCATCATAGCTACTATTGTAAATGAACTTCAATTGATGGGAAACACCAAACAACTTATTAGTAGACCACCCGAATTATAAATCTTTAAACCATTTTGATGGTAAATTAAAAGTTGATTGAACCAGCTTTGAATCATGGCCTCCAAACTTTATGCACATGCATATCCTCTAAAGACAACTGGAGGTCTTTTCATTGGAGTTGTCAGAAAGCATGTATGTATCATTGACATAGCATTTCATATTTGAAGCCTTCATAACTTAAGGAATTATCCATGAAATCAATTTTCTTATTTCCATCACTTCTTAACATTATGGAGAAAAAAAGGTTTCATCTTATTTTCAAAATTGGTTTTCATTCATGTCTCAATTCAAACCTGTTGTTAAATAAGCTTTAGGATTTTTGGCATATTATAATTCATTCCGCTTTTTGTGTTACAGTACGTATATTAGGGAAGTAAGAATCAGTAACCCTCACTAGAAATGTATAATAATATTACACTTTGTTACAAGGTAGTTTCGACGGTTTCCCCAAATTGTAAGGAATTTAAGTCAACGAAGAACTAGTATTAAGTTTGAAATGATGAGCACACTTATACTGAGAGGGGGGGTGAATCAGTATAAGTTAATCTTTTACTTATTAAAACTTAATATCCATAATAACACCATTCACACAAGATAACAATAAAGAACACAAGATTTATGTGGAAACCCTTTCTGAGAATAAAACTACAATATAAAATTCTTTTACAATATTTATAGGCACCAACCTACTGGAGACACCAATCCCACACTTACAGAATTTGTAGGCACCAACCTATTGGAGACACTAATCCCCACTGCTAAGCACCAACTTAGCAAGAGACACCAATCTCTTCTTTTGGTAGGCACCGACCTTCAAAATAAGGTTCCACATTCCGAATGTTGCTTCTTCAACAGATGATGGACATTACGATCTCCTTCATTTAATTACTCCATGATTCCCCTCTTCTCATTAACCATAACATAAATGTAATTGTATGATCACACATGCTTGCATATTCTCTCCACATACATATCCTTCATAAATATCTCATACTAACTCATATATGCTCCATTATTGATTCACTTCATGATAATTATTCACTCCATAATATTTATTCAATAACACTCTTCCTCCTTGAATGATCTTCATATATGTTCTATTTACTACATAACTCCATTTCATTATTCTTTTCTTCACTCACTCATTCTTCTTTATTGGTGTATCTTCTATTGCTCCACTCTTCTTTATTGATATATCTTCATTTCTGCACTAGATCTGCACAAATTCTAATGCTCTTCATTGCATTGCTTTCTCCTTGAACGATTTCTTTATATATTCTTCATTGCTCCACTTTTTGAATGTTCTCTATATATATATTATGTTTACTTCATCGCTCCACACACTCTATTACTTGATATCCATATATATCTCATTCTATTGTATTCACTCCATTACACTCATTCCATTGCTCCACTTCTTTCTTTAAATGATTTCTTATACTCACTTATATCTGCTCCATTATTCCACGCTTCTCCTTGAATGATCTCTTTTCCTATTCTATATATATCTTTATTTATCCACTTGATTAATATCTTTTATTGATCACCCTCTATATCTTCATTTGCTCCTTCACAAAATCTGCTGCCTTTATTAGATCTGCTGATAAATCTGCTCTGCTGAATGATATTACATTTTCCTGCTTAAATCAGAATGATATTCATTGTATTGCCTTTTTCATTTTCTGCTCACGCATCTTCTATTTATACCATTTATGCCTTTGTCAAGAGGAGCGACTCCTCAAGAAATGCGACTCCGTGAAGGGGGTCAGCCTACTAAGGGAGGTGACGTTTCCTAGAAAGGGGTCGGCCCCATAAAACAAAAATAATATTACTTTAATTTCATCTTCATCGCTGCAATAACTTAAGTGAAGTCGGCCACAATAAAACTGATTTTATCTTTAATTTCAGCCTCATACAATTACATAAATTAAGTTAATTCCATCACTGCCATAATGAGGATCGGCCATCTCTTTATCTTATTGAAGTGATGCGATTTGTGGCCTTTGGCCTATAACAATTTTTTTCTTTCTTTGACATCAATATCTTTCCTTTGATATCAATGACAACAATTTTCTAACATGAAACTGTTACTGAAGTAGAAACTTGACATGTGCAAAGGTGGAGCAAGATGATGATTACTGCCATGTTGATTTCCACTATCCCTCAAATCTGTGTAATCAGTTCTCTATTAGTTCTAAGCATTATACTATAATTGTTCCATTATCATTCCAAAGCTAAGACATTTAAGTACTTGTCTCCATTTTGTGTGTGTTTGCAGCAGGTACAGGGAAGGAGGTTTCTAATATGAACCATTTCAAGTTTGCCTTTTTAATGCCCTCTTTGATCGTTTGGAACCCCCACATGTAGCCACACTCTCTCTTGTCTAAGTAGGCTCCTTTATTTTATCTTTATTAGACATGTGTGTTCCTTATCTTGTCCTTCTGTGTTAGTCATGATGAGATTTGACTACCATTTTGTCTGCTTTGACTTCGAGTGATGCACTCAAATTTACAAAATGTCGAGGGTCTAATAGTCACTCTAGACTTTCTTCAACTGAAATTGGAGCTATAACTGTTAGGGATCTAGAATCTATTAATGCATATGCTGTATAAATATCAATACTGCTGATTACAGAGGTTGGTGAGACCCATGCTTATCAAAGTATTTTTTCTAAGACAATGGAAATACTCTACACTGTCTCATTAGTAATCTTCCAAATGAGTGTATGTATGCAGATGTATTTAAACTGTAAACAAATGTATAACATAATCATAGTAGCAGTTTAAAGTTAAACCAAGTTACCACTCCGGTAAGTTATCATCAGACGCAGCAAGTCCGATAGTCTGACTTTACTGGCATCAGCTATAAACCAATTAAACAATAAAAATAACATTTGTTTTTTAGTTTTTGCCTATTTTCATTGGCAATTTTTTCTCTGATGGTCATGTCTCGAACTGATTCTGCATTTAGTTTTCTCAAGTTTTCAATGGTGGAATGATCCATAAGGACCTGGAAGTGAAAAATCTTCATCAGTATGAGGTTTCCAGAAAACGATCAGCAGCAAAAAACAACTGGTTTTGTCAGCAGAACGAAACTAGCAATCCCAGCAAGAGGTAATTTTGAAACCACCAGTTCCCCTGAAGGGGCGGTTTCAAAACCAAGACATACCGAATTTGAGGCAAACAGTCCGATCTTTCTCATTCCAATTCCACTTCTGGGACGTTCTAGTGCACGACAGTGACACCCCAGCATCTATATATATTATAAAGGCATGAGGGGGTTGGATTGCATCATCGGAGACTTGTGTGAATATCGTAATGATTGAATTGAGAAATACTCAGGTGTAGAAAATGTTGGAGACTTAAGATTGAGCAATTGGAGCAGCTATCAGTGGTATCTACTCTCTGTATTTGCTATTTTCCGATTACTAACATTTGGTAGACGAGCAATCACCACTACCAGCTGGTTTTTACCCTTCTTGGGGTTTTCCAAGATAAATTTAAAATTTATAATTTTGTATGGTGAATTTTCTCTAATTTGTGCAGTCAATTTTCAGAATTGCACAAAATTCTATCCTCTAAGACTGTCTATTGGCTTGAATAATTAGGAGTCAGGAGAGTAGTTTGAATTCATGTTCTAGTAATTTCTACAAGCATTATCTTAGAAATTATGGATCATGGAAACTTGATTCTCTTGCAATTTCAAAGGTAGGAAAGCAATTTCAGACCTTTCCAAATGTGAACAAAATGTTGGACAGCATTTTCATCATTTTTCTGAGATTCTTTTTCAAATTTTCATATGGATATGATAACCATTATTGGTGATTTTAGCACTCTTTTACTCATAATGTAAATGTACACCAAAAGACCAACCCAGGGTCTTCAGCAAGGCGCTTAACAATATTTTTTATTTATTGTACCTTCTCTCAAGTGGAGGTTCTAGGCTTGCTTTGGGTAGAAAATTCCACCGCGTGATTTGAATTTGAATCGTTTTACTTGTAAATCTAAATCCATACCGAACAGTCAAACCAGTGAGGCACTTACAAATATTTCTTCTTTATCTGTAATCAAGGCATTGATTTTTATTTGGTTATGTAGCTCCTCATGAAATTATATTTGTTTAAATGTCTTTGAAGTTGGTTTTTGTAAAATTAAAAAATATATTTATTCATAATAACTTCAATATTTTAAGAATTTTCAGTTCCCAGAGTCAATTGCCGAGTTTGATTCTGAATGCCTAGTGTCTCTTCACATAGCCAAGTCAAATTCTGGCTACTATACATAGTATATTGTATATATTGTTAATCTAGGCTATGGTGGATTCTCAAGTCAAGTAAATTGATGAGGTTATCTCATAAAAAATCACTTGATAAAGAACACCTCAAAAAGTAGTCCAAACTATAATATGAATTTTCGGTTCCCAGAGTCAATTGCTGAATTTGATTCTAAATGCCTAGTGTCTCTTCACATAGCCAAGTCAAAATCTGGACTCTGGCTACTATACATGGTAAATTGGATATATTGCTAATCTAGGCTATGCTGGATTCTCAAGTCAAGTAAATTGATGAGGTTATCTCATACAAAATCACTTGATAAAGAACACCTCAAAAAGAGTCCAGACTCCAAACAATAATATTTTTCTCTATGGACTCTGGCTACTATACATGGTAAATTGGATATATTGTTAATCTAGGCTATGCTGGATTCTCAAGTCAAGTAAATTGATGAGGTTATCTCATACAAAATCACTTGATAAAGAACACCTCAAAAAGTAGTCCAAACAATAACATTTTTCTTCTAGGGTATATCTCACCAAACAAATTCTATCAAAAAATATTATATTTTCTTATCGTTCTACCTAGCTAGTGAGGCCTTTACAATTGTTCTTTGCAGAAAAGCGAGCCAAGCATCCCCAAACTAGTTATCTACCTCTTAGACTATAATCACCAAACAATAGCATTTGTAAAAACCTATACCATTCTTTATTTAAAAGGTATTTTATCATATAACATCAAATTCATCTCTCCATGGAAGGATTTTCTAGTTATGCCATATAATAATTTGATATTTTTGTTCCTTTTAGTGGAAAGATTTATCATTTTAGCTGTCCCTGCATGGTAAAGATATGGTTGTTAGGGTTCTATAGCTTTACACAACTAAAAATAACTATTTTTAAGCATGTTTTTGCTAGTTTATAATTATCCTATTTGAGCTATAGTCCTTTAATAATTAAGGTTATGCCACGCATTTCCATACAAACCCATCATTTTACCAAAACGTACAGTGATCCACAAATTTTGACCCAAAACTTTGGCATTCAGTACATTTGCTTCTAAACGACCATAAGAAAGCAGACATTATATACATGGCCTCTTATCACAGACAGCAACATGCATAATCAATCCCACCATAAAGTGTCATATAGGTAAGTTGAAGAACAATTTCAGTTTAGTTAGTCAACCAAAGCATGTGATTGCAGTAAACATTCTAACTACAAATAATAATCTGGAACTAATATTGCACGTCAAGTTTGTAATGTTCCATCTTTTTATGGGATCTTTGATGTAACCGGTTTGCATCTCAATTTACTCACTAGAATGACCTTTAATGTTTAATTCCTAATCTGGTTCATGTCACTATTGTCTCTCTTTTCCTAGAATGACAAGCACAAACTTCCCTAGTAGCAAGATATATATTACTGCTATTACAAAAGTTAGACCTTGTAACTTTTTGACAAAGTAGAAGACTAATCCTTCCACTACTTTGTGTGACAAATCAAGAATTTCTTGTCTATTTCATTCATATTATAATTTTTCGCAAGAAAAGATAGGGTATTTACACACCTTTTTCTTGAAATGAATGCCTTGCGGTCAGAAATTTTTAAGGTACCAAGTTCATTATTCTATCTGTAATACTCTAAGAACTCTTTTAATAATTTATGTCACCTAACATACTCACACCATATGAAGAAAAAAAAAATCAAGATTATAATAAAATCTTAAGCCCCAACAAAATTTTGCTTGTGTATTTCTTCATAGTTTAAATAACTAAACATTTAAGAAAACGTAAGCTAGAACCCTCCTCCTTAGTTTAAAAATCTCTAAATATTTAAGCTGATGTAAGCTTGAATCCAAGGTTGATTTAACAGTGCCCTAAATATTTTTGCATGTTTATAGTATATATTTGGATATCAACACAACATCACTCCCTCAAAATATGCAAGTCAATAAACTATTAAATTTCAAATTCAAGATTTTTGAAGATCATCCATACTCCTTCAAATCTGAACTTTAAAAATGACACCGTAGAATTCTTTCCGACCTTACACAAAGCTCTATGTTAATAGATACACTGCACAATTCATCACTAGAACCAATTATGAATTGAAAAATAACAAATCATTTTCTTACATGAAATGAAATAGAATTGATTTTAGTATGAGCAGAGAATCAGACGTGGTCGATAAGACTATAGTAGAAATTTTAAATAAATAAAAAATGAGATACATTTAATGGAGAAGGTCAAAAACTAAAATATAACAATCTCTTGACTATCTTCTCCACAATCAAGGAAGACAAAATGGAGAAAATCCAACTAAAAATAAGGTAGTCAAGCCTCTACAAGCACCACCATTAATACTTAACTCTCCTGCCATTGGAAATAATAAAGAATTTGGTAAATATATCCAATCAACTGGTGTTTCTGTCATCTACATGCCACAATATCCCATACAATCAAACTCCTCACAAGGTCATTATGACCTATGATATCCAGCAGGCGAATATTGGAATGATTTAGCAAGGATAAATTTTTATCTACACAGAAAAATATGAGTAATAAATTATGTGGCCAAATAATACAATGATCCTCTTTATAGCACTATTCATATAGAAATTAAAGTAGGCATCTTCACCCCACATATTATCCAGAATGAACACTGAGGATGCAGAAGTACAGAGCAACACAAGTTGCACATTACATACTGTTTGTCATAGATGTTTTCAATAAACTAATAACCACTTTATCAGCCAGAATGATAGCATCGTTTGAGTAGAAGTTGCCACTAAGCAAACAAGAAATTTTTCGTTCAATTGTAATTCAACATACCGGAATGATACAACAGGTCCAACTTCTTTGCATATTTCTATTAGTTGCTCCTCTGTTGCATCATATGGGATATTTCCCACTGCAGCAAAACAATAAAAAGAACTTCAATGTTTGGAATTAATTAGCAAACAATTCTAGAAACAATTAATTGAATCCAAGGGCAGAACCGCAAAAGATGGATCTAATTCAAGGCATAGCTACAAGACCCGGACTTGGAAAGGCTGATAAACCAAGCCAACTGGACTCGGCAAAAACTTGCCAAAAGACAGATACTCCAACCGAGGCCTTTGACCTGCAAATAAGGGATTTATTTGCTGTTCTTTACGTGGCCAAATGTCATGCTATGGGTCTAAAAATATGGGCACAACTCACAGGTTTATCCATTTCAACTCATTTTTTATTACTCACCATTTCAACTACGGAGTTTTACAACTGACTTGGAGAGTCTCACAAATATGACAACTCCAGAATACATAGTGCATATATGATGAACAACTGATCAACAATTTGAGATGTCCAGGGGGCAAACAGTATATTGCTGAAATTCAAATGTGCTATAAGCAAAAGCAAATAATAACAGAGAAATCAAAAAACAGAAATAGCATTCATTTATTATTCAACAGAAAGATATAAAACTGAGTCTTCTTAATCTGAATAATCTGCACATAATGCCTCTCAAAGGAGATGAATGACTATCTATCTTCTCTATCTAGCTTGAAGTACATATGTACTATTTATAATAAAGTTGCACAATGCAAAGGAACCTTATGGAAGATGAAATGGTTGCTCTTCCACTTACAATTCTTTGTCTTTCCATGGTTACTGTTGAGCAGTGTGTAATAATGTTTGTTACTAGCCCATGGCGTGTTTTATCCTGATACTTAGGGAAAGGGGATGTGTTATCCTGATACCTAGGGAAAGGGGATGAGGTTGATATCAAAGGGATTGTGCAGTGGTGTCATTGGGCATCAATGTTAATGTTGACATTGAAGCTGATACTAGATTGCACAGGCCACAACTAAGTAGTTTATGTCTAGTATCTATTCCAACATGGATTTCAAGTTGCCACCTGTAAAAACAATTGTTGGAAGTTGCATGGTATAAAAAATGGCCGTACAATTCTAAATTTTAAAATGCTCTCTCATCAGTGCATGGAGAAAGTTCATTTTCATTTTTCTTACTTTAGCAATGTAATATTTAATGAATAAAATCACATTATAACTATGGAAACTATCATATGGACATCTCACATTAGTTTGCACTTAAGTTCATAAAATATTAATAAATGGAAGCCAAAAGTTCTTTGAGCAGAACAAATACCAGGATTTGGACATGAAATCAATCCTCTGATATTTATGGTTCCCAGCTATACTGATCACTTCTATATATATGCAATGGGGGCTTCAAGAATTCCTGAGAGAATCAAGATTTCAGTTCTTCTAGTTTTAACTAGGATTTGAGCATTGATGCAATCCTCTCATATTTGTAATTCCAAGCTGTACAGATAAATTCCAAGTGTATGTGATGAGGGTTTCAAACTTTCAAGATCTGAGGGGATTGAGATTTCAGGTCTTTGGGACTGAAGACCACCACACACACTTCTCCTAGGATGGCATCATTCAATTTATTTTTATTTGTAGGTTATTGAGATCATGGCTTTTGTTAGGTCTAGAGAAGAGCTGGAATGGCTTTTAAAGATTTATCTGGATCAGGAAAGCATAGACACAAGGCCCACTGGTTAGCTGGCAGACTTGGCGAATCCCAAAATTGAGAAAGCCAAAATACGGCCTGCAGACTAGTTGACGATACTTGGCAAGTTTCTGACAGAATAGCCAAGTCTGCAAGACTTGACAGTCTGGGTAGACTGCGTTGTACAACTACAAACCCCCCAAAGAAACCCAAAAAAAAATCACATTCCAAACCCTAAATTTTAAGAAACAAAAACATGCCAATATAAGGAAAAAGATATCACTTACAAGCAAAAACCCAAAAAAGATATCATAGAAAGCAAGAAAAAGAAATTTAGCAAAACATAGCCAATAGAAAACAGCATCAAACAGTGATCAAAGGGTGCATTTGCAGATTTAGAGCAGCCCACAGTGCATTTGAAGCACCCCATGGTCCATTTGGAGCGACAAATTTGAAGAGACATGTCTTTCTTTGAGTATTTTTCTTTTTTTTCTCTTTTCATTTGCCATTCCATTTTAAATATTTTTTCCCTCCTATTATGGAACAAGAAACAGAAAGGGGAAAATGAAGAGAACTTACGCACTTGATTTACCCAATTACTTGATTGGTTGAATTTGATACACAATTATCACTAATCAAGCCATCCCTTTTTTTCTCGTTCCATAATCCATTTTTCTTCATCTTCTCTCTTTCTTATCTAGGAAGTACAAATGTTAAAAAATGTTCCCTTTATTTCTTTTGCAGCCTACTTGCAATTTGCAAATCATCATAATGTCAATGCCAATAAAAAAGGATCAATGTTGGAAACCTGCCACCCCAAGGGATTAAAAAAAGGTAATTAATTTCCAATTATTGTAAACCTAAAACTAGTGAGAGAGGCATTAATAGCCTAAAATTCCACCTTGCCTATATAACCAAGTAAGATGCTTCTTTGTGCACACAAGTCCTGCCTTAAGTTGTGTGAGAGATCCAAACCAAGTTAGAGTCCTTTGAAGAAAACAAATGAGATGGCAGCCACGGGCCAAATGAAATGGCAGCCATGAGCACTAGTGTTGGCCTAGGGTTCACAGATCGAGATTAAATTTCTATATTGTACAATGCACTTCTCAAGGTTCCCAACCATCACTTGAGAGCACGGGTTAAATTAGAGGCAAACATCGAGCGGCAAAGAGTGTGGTTGGAGAATTTTGGTTCTATTGTTCAATTCCATTACATGTGGTCAAATAATTAGTTGTTATTTTTGTTTTAAAATGTGATTTTTGATTTATTTATATCTCTTGAATTTTAGAAGTGGGTGGTTTTCTAAATTAAAAATGCTCATTTTTATTTTTATTTTGTTTTTGTTTTAAATCTCCTTGTTGGCAAAATTTAGTGGATGCTACCGTTGTTGCTAGGGCAAGGATTAAAATCCATAATGATGAAGAGATAAAGGGCCCAATTTTGAATGATAAGGTAGCAAATGTGAGGTCCATTATTGACAAGCAGTGTGAGATATGTCAGAAGAAGGGTTGCACCATCATGTCCAATGGTTGGATAGATAAAAGAAATCAGGGGTTGTTGAGTTTCCTTGTTTCTTCCTCAAGTGGAACAGTTTTCCTCAAATCCATTGATGCATCAGAAAAGATGAAAAATACGAAATTCCTTTGTGAAATTTTAAAGGAAGTTGTAGATGAAGTTGGTGACGCTAATGTTGTGCAAATCATTACAGATAATGCAGCAAATTATGCTGCTACAAATAGACTTCTCTTTTTTAGACTCTTTGTTATGCTCATTGCCTTGACAAGGATATTGGAAGATCTTGGCAAACTTTCTTAGATCAGTCTAGTTGTGGATCGTGGTCGCAATATCTACGTATACAACCATGCTTGGGTTCTTGGTTACTAAGGAAATATAAAAGGAGTTGACTCATCCTAATGTAACCCACTCTGCAACCAATTTTACCACGTTGCAATCTTTGCTTCAATTGAAGGTTGCTCTAAAACATATGTTTGTTAGTAAAAAGTAGTCTCAATCTTCATACTCAAGCACCACTGCCGAAGTTGATATTGTTGACTAGGTCTTTGGGGAGCAACAATTTTAGCTTTCCCCAAAGGAGATTGTAGATGTAAGTTCTTATTCCATACCTCTTTTGCTCATTTTACTGTTTGTGTTATTTTTATTTGTTCATGTTCTCTTCTTCAATCTTACTACTTATTTATGTTATTTTTTTAATAGGTCACAGAGCCTTTAGTTAGCCTCCTTTGTGTTATTGATGAGAAGAAGCCCACATTGGGCTATGCGTACGAGGGCATGGACAAGGCCAAGGAGGCATTAGAACCATCTATAGTGGGGATGATGACAAATGTTGTCCAATATGAGAAATCGTTGATCAATGATGGTACCATCAGTTTCATACATTGTTACATGCAATCAATTATTTCTTAAAGCCAACATTCTCATTTCGCTCGGATTTCAAGGCCAATGAAAAGGTTTTGAGTGGGATCTACACAATCATAGAGCAGATTAGAACAACAATCTCTAGAATTGAGATCTCTAAACTTGCCAAAGGGAACCTTTTGCGCAAGATATCTATGAGGCAACTCAGACAACATTGCAACCAAGTAAAAGTTGCTATAGGTCGCACTTACACATTTCTTGTCGCTTGAATTCTTTTTCACTTTTTTTTTCTCATTTCACATGCATGATGTGAGAGTTTTGGCGCTTAGATGTTGAATCTCAAGAGAACTGTCAAATGTGTCTTGAGCCAACCATGTAGCGCTTCAAGATGTGAGTGTAATTGCAGTCTGTTTGAGCACATAAACTCTACGAAATACAATAAATTAATGATGCAAAATTGAATGACCTTGTGTATGATCATTACAACCTTCACCTTCACCATAAGCAAATCTTAGGCTCAAATTTATCTCCCATTGCATTGAAGGAGGTTTTGATCCACTATCAGATTGATCACAAAAGCTGAGGACCCTATGTTACTAAGGATTACCACACATGGGTTGATCGTTGAGGCAAAGGCAATAGCAATGTCGGAGGAAGAGAGAACACGAGCATATCCCTTGGATGTTGCTAACATAAGCACAAGTATCATGGTTGCAACAACATCAAGAACCTATTTGTGACACGAGCGAATGATCCACCAAAGAGCTAGTGATATTGGGCCCTAGTTATGTTGGATTGAGAGATACATGCTTCTCTCTAAAATAGTTCAAGATTCCATATTGTGATTTTTGTTTTTGATGCCATGGATATCATAATCCATGAGTTTTGTACACCAAAATCATTTTCCTTCAGCTCAAACCCACTTTTGTACACATTTGTTAGATGTATTACTTGTGTATGTGTCATGTCCCCATTTCCGGCTTGAACACCAAATGGAACTTGGATTAGCCTACTTCTCATTCCCGGAGGCTAATTCTAAACGATGAGGGAATTAATTGGTTTTTGACTAACTCAATCTTATTGTTTCGCAGGAACAAAGTCAGAAACTCAAAATTTGGCTAAGTCTGGAAGCCAAAGGCATGACTCTTGGAGTCTAGGCGACAATTTCACATCAAATTTCCCAAGTGAGCGCCTAGGGACAAAATAGGCTTCAATGACCCTCAATATGGAAGGCGCTCTAGTTAAAGAAGTTGATTTCTCCGTTAGAAGTCTCATACCAAGCATACTCCTTGAGGAAAGGGGTCAAGTAAACTCTAGGTGCAAATACCATGACAAATTCACCTAATGTGCGCCTAAGTGGGAAGGTAGCTCCCAATCACTTCAAGTAGTCAGGGCGCTTGGTGAGATAGGTGTTTTACTTCACCACAAAGACTACAAGTGTGAGCGCCACATGTATGAAGGTGAATCCAATTCAAGGCGCTAGTTTCCTCCTACACAGACTCAGAACTGCGCCTAAGATCAATTCCTAGAAGTGCGCCTTAGCAAGAAAAGTCATTGGAAGGGTAAGAGTGCATCACCAAAGGTTAAAGATGAAGTTTAGAAGACATCCACTCAAGTGGAATCATTAAAGAAGACAAGATCATGGATGAGGCGCACCTTTGGTCAAAAACTCCTCAAATATGCGCCTAAAGAGAAAATGAGTATCAAAACATCCTTCAAGATCAAGGCGCTAGCATTGAGGAAGAAGCTATCACTTTCGGAAACCTCAGACTTTGCAAATAATGAGTAGAATTGGTTAAGTCACACACTAGGCGCAAATCCAATGTCGAATTCTCCAAATGTGCGCCTAGATGAAGAATGAAGTTAGGGAAGTGAGTTTGGACATTCTAATCAGGGCGCTCAACAAGGTATGTTGCATTGCTACTCTCAAGGATACAAACACATGAAGACTTGGTAAGATAAATCATCAAACACCCAAGGCACAAATTCTCCATTGCAACACCTAAGGCGCCAATCTACACTTTTTCTACCCACAAATGCGCCTAAGTGAAGATGAGGACTAAAACAAGGTTTTAAATACTCTGGATATGGGCGCTTGGATAAAGAAGCATCAAAAGGTCTACAAACAAGTGTTTGAAAGTCTTGAATAGAGTAAAATATCATCACAAAGGTGTTAGGCACAATACCAAGTCTCTGGAGCACTAAATATGCGCCTCAAGTAGATTGACTTAGCATTGGAGCTAGTAGACTTCCTTCGGAATGTGAAGACAACACAAGGGATCATTCCCTAGTTACATCACCTCCTGTTGGCACCTAGTCATCAGTTGGGCGCAAGTTCATGATCAAATTACTTCAATTGGGCGCCTAGAATAAGTTGTAGCAACTTCAAGCACCTGAGCTCTCATTGGTCGACAGGATGACATTGGGATCCGTTCCACTGCATTGGGTAAGGTTGCCACCTCAGACTGAGTTGTCAGATGGAATATTCTCTATGGATATGCTTCTTGGAAAATGTGCCTTGGTTCCTCTTTGTACCTTGGAAAACGTGCCTTCATTGCTTTGGAAGGCCTATAAAAGGAGGAGCTCTCTCATTCATTTGAACATCTTTGTTTTGGCAAATTTCTCTCTGATAAGCTTTGTGCTTGTACTTGAAGCCTACGAGTTTCAAGAGTTGGGGTGATGCTCCCTCAACCGGCAAGGTGATGCTCCCTTGTTGCATTGTGAGGTGTTGACATCTAGTTGACATCATTAGGCTCAATTGAAGTGATCTACATCAACTAGTGAGATAGAGCTAGTTGTGAAGAAGTTGAAAGTATTGTATACATCTAGGCTTCAAGGCCTTTTCTTGTAATCAACTGAATAAGATTGTATGATCATGCCATGAGGGCAATCATCATTGTAATAAGACATTTGTATTGAGTTGAATCAAGTGATAATACAAGTGCCCAACTTAAGTTGATTCATGCAAGTTATCTTTGTTATCTTTTCATATGTGATGTTAAGTAGACTAAGTAGTTGAAGAGTTAAGTGCTAGTAAATTTGTCTAAGTAAGAAAAATTTCAGTTAGTACTAGTTGGCATCTTACAGTATGTGATCAATGTAGCTTGTAATTGATTAATTTTTTATGTCTTTAAAGTTGATTTAGAAAAGACTGGATAGAAAAACATGTTCTTCCATAAAAAAAAAATCTATATATCATGTTTTTCTGCAAATTGCCAAGTTTGTGCCGAGTCCAAGTCCAAGTCCAAAATCAGCCTTCTGAATCTGTGCAGAGTCTGAATCTGGTAACTATGCAGGAAAGTTGGCATCTAGGGCTTGGCAATACCCAAAGGTCTGAATCTGGTAACTATGCAGGCAAGTTGGTATCTAGGACTTGGCAATACCCAAAGGCCTAGCATCTGTTATAAAATATTGTAGAGCATTGGTTATTTGTTTGTGTATTTCTAGCATATTGCATTCAGTTGAAACTAGAAGTTCCTGAATATATATTCTGCTCCATATCTAACTTATTGAATGGAAAACCACTATCCTGCTATGTCGGGGCTCTATTTGTTATATTCTAATTTTCACAACAGAAGTATTGCCAGAGTATTTCCCCAAGTACCCTATATTAAGCACAAATTAGGTGTTCATGTTGTATCTGTCCTACAACAACACAACCTGTGTTTTCTGTCTGAGTCTACTCTATTTTCAAGATTTTCTGCACTACAAATCAACTCTGCTCCATTACAGTTGGGTGCAGTGACACAGATGCAGTAGCCACATCTCAGTACCAATGTGTACATTAGATGTCATTCATATTCGTGTTTATTAGCAGAGATGGTATCTAGTACATTGTCCCTGACCTCCTACTAGAAATCGGCCAATGGTTTGGAACACTACAAATTTAATTAGCCACCCTGAATATAATTTAAAATCAACCTGCTTCTGATCGTTTACACTGCCTGTGGACCTTTAGAGAGTTAATCATATTTATTCAAAGACAAACTCCTTGACATGCAACAATCTTGTATTAACCAGCTCAGTTAGTAATACCATAGAAGCAGAAATTGGATATAAATCGCGATTTCTGCAAAAAATCAAGAATCGGGGGTAAACCCGATTTTTACCCTTAAAAAATCGCAAAAAATCGTGCGCCCGTTGACCAGCGATTTTCAACGATTTAAATCGTCATTAAAACGCGATTTTTGTCTCGTAATTTTGGCACGAATTTTTGCCTCGTAATTTCGGCGCGATTTTTGTCTCGTAATTTCGGCGCGAATTTTACCTGCATATTCGCGTCTCGTCTCTGCCTATTTTAGGCATTTTACCCCGCATTGTCTCTGGCATCTGCAACTGGAAATCGTAGTGTGAGGTCTGGACTTCTGCAAATCATAGCTAGAGGTCAGCGAGTTTGTTTTTGGCGTCGAAGCTTAAGGTATTTCCCTATTAACTTCTTTTACATTTACTTGCTGCGTATTGGCTTAGAACGGGTGCAAGAGGATAAATGTGATTTCTATTTGACATTGGAACCTCTATTATACCTTACCAGTCGTTGATTCAGTAGTGTAGCTGTACTTTCACAAGCTCTTACTCACCAAGGAACCCCTTCAGCCTAATAATTTTTTTATGGGGTTAAATTTAAAATACTGTGCGACTCTTAAATTAATATTTTAAAAATAAAAATCTATTTCCTCCACTCATATACAAAATATTTACCACGTGGATCACGTTTAGACTTTAGAGATTATTTTATAAAGAATCATATCTTTCAAACAAGATATATGTTCAACACCACACTGCATAGTAATCGTGATTACAGTACTAGGCATCAAAAATATTATTCCAAACCTAAAAGGGACCTGACTGCTGGTGTGGACAACTGATAATGATAGAAATTCATTTAGCATGCTGCCTTCAGTTTTGTGGAGCTAACCCAGATAACAAAGACAGAAGTTTGATTAATCAAAATACCTTCCATAAACAACTAATTCTAACAGATATGAAGGATGAATTTACATGCTGCAGAAATTTGAACAACTCTATGGAACTAAAAGAAAGCCCATGGATGCATTATCAGAGTACTTCCAAACAAATGAATAGAGTTGACATCAGGAAAACTAGTTGATAAAGAAGGTTAAACTATAACACAAATAATTAGGACATAAGGTTCATGCGTACAAGTATCAAAGAGTATGTATGTCACACACATATCAAATGTGAAGGCATCACACAAAGCTAAATCATGATACTCACATGTGAATGTATTGTGATCATCCATATGCATGTCAATAATAAATACAAATTTGAAAATAAATCGAAAGTTAGACTTCAATTAGGCTGCTACTAGCAAAACAACAGTGAAAAACAAGAAAATTATAAAAGACCAGGCATTTGTATCTTTGCCATCTATAGAGGTGAAATGTTTCTCAACAGCCTAATGCACAGTGAAGAAATGCCCAATCAAGACATTCTTACCACTGTTGTGAAAAAATAAATTGCATTGTTTTTAATATTTTATCGTTTGTATGTGTAACTTTAAGGCTAATGGCAAAGTTGCAATTCCATTATGAATGGGTAAGGTTTGCAAGAATAAAGCATAACCACAACGATGCTAGGAATAATGAAGTTACACTGGATATCCATACAAGCTGTGTTGGACACCTGTTGAACACTTCCTTCAACAACCTTTTTAAAATTGAGGTGGATGCCTCAGAATATGCTACAGAAGTTTTTTAGACAGCACATGCATCCTGTAGCTTATCATTCAAAGACCTTTAATAAATGTGGTCTAGTGCTATTCAATAGACAACCATGAACTCTTATTCATTTTAGGTATTTGTTGCCATTCATGGGATTGACTAGCCAGGATCAAAAAGTATGCCATATGAAATGGTATGTAAAGATTCAAATCCATCTCTTTGGAGTAAGTCTGTACTGTTCTGTATGGAGCATTTTTTCTGCCTGCTAGTGCACTCCATCATTCTTTAAGATTTCTCTGTATTCATAGTTTCTTTTCTTATGTATTCTTAGAATTCAAACAACAAACGCAAGATGCATTTTGTTTTGTTATTAGTGATTTTCAAAAACTGTTAATGCACCAGATGACTTAGCCTGGACTATTCTTGCTCTACTTTTTAAGTTAGTTATTATTCAAAACTACAAAAGTGGTCCTCTAAAATTATTAACAAAGTTTGAGCATAAGAGAAACCTACAGTTAGCAGAATTTTGTTTTTGCAAATATGGTATCATGAAAGACTGAATTCAAATTATTTATCATGAGAAACCTAGAGTTAGCACATCATTTTCGTGTAGAAAATTATTTATCATGAAAGACTGAATTCAAATGCTTTTACAGCTTTGATCATAATGCCACATCCAAGAGACTTTGCGTGGACTCATTGCACATCAGTCTCGGGTACAAGCAGGGTCAAATGCAATTGGTGTCAAGCTGAAGTACCTGGTGGCATTTATCGCTTCAAATGGCATTTGGCAAAGGAGGTAGGACATGAGACCATTATTTGCAAAGGTTGCCCTGCAGATGTCACATATCAGGCAAAACTAGCTCTTGGGGCGATTTCTGATAATAAGGCAAAAAGGGCAAGAACTGGGACAGAAATGGCATTAAATTCTACATATGCTAAGAGCAATCCTTCGAATGAGGCAAGCAGTGAACAAATGTCTTTCAAGGAGTCTGTGTCAACGCCTTCTTCTACAACACATGGCCCAAACACAGGTGGAGGAAACATTAATTCTTTCTTTGCACCTCGTACTACACCAGGATCACAGACCACTTTGGAGAGTACAGGATGGAAAAAGAACGTCCATGAACATGCAAAGAAGGCAATTGCAAATTTCTGGTACTACTCTAGCTTGCCGTTCCATGTTGCCAGATCTCCATATTGGCAAGGTATGGTGGATGCGATTGCAGGTGCAGGTCCTAGGTTCAAAGCCCCATCTTATGAGACATTGAGAGTTGGTATGCTCAATGATGCAGTAGAGGATGTTAATGATGTTGTTTCTGAACATCGACTAGCGTGGACAAAGACTGGTTGCATCATAATGTCAGATGGATGGATAGATAGAAGGAACCGAACCCTCATCAACTTCCTTGTCTCTTGTGATATTGGCACCATTTTTTTGAAATCTGTGGATGCATCAGATAGGATCAAATCTACAGCTGAAATGTTTGAGTTGTTTGATGATGTGGTCAAGGATGTAGGGCCAAAATATGTGGTACAATTTATTACAGACAATGCTGCTGCTTGTGTCACTGCTGGGAAACCCCTGACGGACAAGTATCCCTCTATGTTTTTTACTCCGTGTGCGGCACACTGCCTTGATCTAACCCTAGAGGATTTTGGAAAACTTGAATGGGTGATGGAGGTATTGCAACAGGCTCGCACAGTTACCAAGTTCATCTACAATCACACGAGGCTGTTGTGTCTAATGCGCTCCTTCACAGAGGGCAAGGAGCTAATTTGGCCAGGGGTGACACAATTTGCCACGCACTTCCGTGCATTGCAGACTCTTTGGCAACAACAATTAAATTTGAAGCGAATGTTCCTTTCTCCTGAGTGGATAGAGTCTGGCTTCACAAGCTAGCAGATGGCAAAAAGGTGGTACAGTACATTTATTCTGCAAGTTTTTAGGATGCAATTGAACAAGTTGTACAATTTTCTGAGCCTCTAGTCAAAGTTTTGAGGCTAGTGGATGGGGATAAATCCCCCATGGGCTATTTGTATGAGGCCATGGATAGGGCTAAGGAGGTGATGAGGGGTAGGATGGAAAATGATAAGGACAGGTACATGCCATTGTGGGACATAATTGATAGGAGATGGGATCAACAGATGCATTCCCCTCTCCATGCTGCTGGGCATTATCTCAATCCATCCTTGTTCTATAGCTCCTCATTCAAAGATGATGATTCTGAAGTCACACGTGGCCTATTCATATGCATGGAGAAAATGTTCCCTACCCCAGGAAAGTTGCACGCAATTATGGCAGAGTTGCCAATGTACAAGCAGGCGAGGGGTGTTTTCTCAAGTATAGCTGCGGTGCAAGGCAAGAAGACCTACCAACCAGGTACACTCTATTAGCTTCGGACAATTTCTCTTTATTGTGGACATGTAGATTAAAGATGTTAAGATTTTAATATATCTTACATGAAATCATCATGGTAATAATTTGTGTTTTTCAGCACAATGGTGGGATTTTTTTGGTCAAGAAACCAAAAATCTTAGATGGATGGCAAGGTGCATATTGAGCCAACAATGTAGTTCATCCGCTTGTGAGCGTACTTGGAGTGTTTTTGAACACATACATTCCAAGAAACGCAACCGTCTAACACAAGAACGGATGAATAATTTGGTGTTCGTTCACCACAACCTTCGCTTCAAGCTAAAGAAGGCTCAAGGTTAGACTTCTAATATACTTGCAATCATAGTTATAATTGTATTCATTATGTTTTTCACTTTCTATTGCCATGACTAATTTATATATATGGACAAAATCAGGTACTGCTGAGGATGACGCGCCAATTGACCTTGATGAAATTGATCTAGAGTCTGAGTGGATTGCAGCTAATGATGATGATGATGATGATTTTCTTGACCCTGACGATCTTGATATCCTAATGGGGAGCAACATGAGTAGTGAATTGCTTGAACGAGTTAGGACAGGCTCTGACCCAAGAGCTTCATCATCAAGACCTACAACTCTCTAGTGTAGCTCTCTTTGTAGTAGCAAGACTCATTGGCTACGTCTAGTTTTTTGGAATTTTGTACTCAGTTTCTATATTGACATTGTATAAACTGGATTGTAATTGAAATTTTGTCAACATTCAACATCTAGCTATTAGTTATGCACTATGAAGTATGCTTTGTGCAATGCAATGTAATCAGTGATTCAGCGCTATGAATCTAAACAACTACAATCTATATTTTACAAGTCATGGGCAAAACTCTCGATTTTATTTGCTCTCTATATCTCTATGTTATGGAAATGCCTTTAAATTTAAAATACAAGAAGTTTTTCTCCCTTCTTCTACATTTTTAATGGTCTTTTTGAAATCCGATTTATTCCCGTTTAAATCACGATTTTTTTGAAAAAATCTTATACTTTTGGTTTGCCGATTTTTACCCCTGCGATTTTTTCCCGATTTTAACACGATTTTTTGAAAAAATCTTATACTTTTGGTTTGTCGATTTTATCTCTAAACAATTTTTGCTTCCTTGAGTTATACAGCTTAAACATGTTCTTACTGCTTCTTATGTTAGAGAACTTTTGGATTGACACAGAAAGTGTTCAAAATGTCTATGAGATTTGATCCGTTCTACTAATCCTAACATCCAAAACTTAAAATGACTTTATTTTCTCAGCATTTTGTACTGAGACAATAATGAAGTTGGAATCTAAGCAAAAAGGAACCTGTAACATTTCATTTCAAAGTACAATAAGATAGATTTGTATGTTTTTAATGTTTGAGGCCTTGGGCTCCTATGCAGCTCTTCGCCAGTGACTGAGCATTTATTATTGAAAAACTGGACCCTCTAATGACAAGGCGTATTTGACTTACTTAGCTTTTAGCTTAATACCAAATAGCCATCTTGCTCATAATTAAAAGATTTCTATCTGTTCCCATCATATGGTTGATAGAGTTGATTTTCTTCATATCATATTCACTTGCCATAAACATTGCTTCATGTTCCCTGGGTTTAGAAGATATCTTTAAACAATCATCCATCTAATGTGTACTGCTTAAGGATGTCAGTTCTGATCATGATCTCAAACAAGCACTTTTTGGACAACCTAAAAAATACAAGTTACTTCCAATTCTCAGGATTTTAAAACATAAAGAAAAGGAATATGTATGTTGCAAAGTCTCACAGTACTTATTTTACAGATTGCCAACATAAATCACATCAAAAGCAGACAAATCACAACGGGCGATGATCTTAACACAATCATTTATCTTAAGTACACTGTTTGTAACTTCGTAGTCAATCAGTTATGACCATTGTCTAGAACATGCATTGTTTTCACTAAGTGAAACTTGCAACTGGCTGCCAGTTTTCAGAATTTAACCACATAAATGATGGGAAATTATGGAAACCAGGCCTTCACAGTTAATGTAACGTCCCCTTCTTAGCCCATGCAGATAGATGGAGTGATTAGCCTATTCCAGGGTTCCTGTAGGCTAATGGATTTGGTTAGGGAACCTATTTGGGTCATTTTTCTAAGACTTACTATTTATAGTAAGTCAGACAGGAGGATCACGGGTGGTGTTGGCCCGACTTTCTATTTATAGCCACTGCCAGTTGGAGCACCTAGCACATTACAGTTGGTTTTGAGATGGCTAAGGAATAGATGGTCGAAATGTAAATTAAATTAAATATTTAATTTACACTAGTTAAATAGCCTAAGTGACTTATATTATAAAAGTGACTTAACTTTATGAAGATATAAGTTATGACTTAAAGTTGTGTGCTAGGAGATGGGCGCTTCATGAGGAGACTTGGGACTCAAATAAATAAAACAAAATAATAAAATACTCTTCTTTTGGGCATTGAGGGTGAAGGAATAAAAGAAAGGAAAGAGAATTCATTTGCATCTATTCACTCTTGCAAAAAAATTACATTGTCGTGAAAACTTTGAAGCTTGGCTTTGGAGGTTAAAAGAAAGGAAAGAGATTTCATTTGCATCTATTCACTCTTGCAAAAAAATTACATTGTCGTGCAAACTTTGAAGCTTGGCTTTGGAGGTTGAACAAGGGTTTTGCAGAGACGGAAACCTCTGTGAGATCACTCTCTTTGTGCTTGAGAAATAGCATCAGGAGGGTTGCTAGGAGCTTCATACGGAGGCTTCGCTTGTGCTTCGAATGATACCATTTTGAGGAGATTTCATCTTGAGAGTATCCAGTTTGTTTGAGCAGCGAATAGAAGACATTGCAGGTCAGATTTGAAGAAGGATTTTTGTGTGTTTTGTGCAGTTCTGAGTCAGCTAAGGCAGGCCGTACACCTCTCACAGGCAAGCCGTACCATAACTCAAAGCACCATTAATTTGTATCAGCAAACACTCTCTTTGTGCATCGATTTTGGAGGAGTTTCATTGTCATTTCGGGCAGATTTGATGACTGATCAGAAGGCTGAGTATTTGCATCTATTTTTATTGCTGTGATAGTTCCTTGCTGGCCGTACAGACCCTTATCAGGGACGTGGTGATTGATGAGGTGAATCGCCTCTTCTTGGAGGCTCATAATACTTCCCTTTTGGACGCCTAGGGCTTGGCAACACATTCATTCAGTTTGCATAATGGAGGACTTGGAGATTTGATGCATACTGTGCCTTTTTGTATCACACCTTTTGCTGGTTCACATACAGCAGTTGTACAAAGTTGAAGAACCTGAAATGGGTATGTCACTGTAATTCATTTTGATGCATAAGATGAAATGGGTCTTTTGTTATTTTGTGCGTATTGTTGATGTTTGTTTTTAGACAAGTCAACAATTAGAGTGAAATACAAAGTATCTGACTCCCTCTTGAGCAAAGCCTCTTGAATGCTGAACGAAGTGATCAAACAAGATGACTCCAAGGTTCCTTTCTTATGATTTTGTAAGAGATAGCTCAATGACTAAGTATGATTTTACTACTAAACACAAAGGGACTTACACAATTGTTCGAACAAGCTGTTGATTCAATGATTATGAAGGCAAACACTGGAATATCTAAGTACTACAACTTATGGCGTATGATTTGGCAATGATATTCTTGATCCTAACTCTAAATAAATGGATAAAAAAAAGAACAAAAGATGTAAGGTTTAGAAACACTAATCTAATCCTAGATGTAAGGATAATTACTGCTTTAGGTGAAATCGAACCAAATCTTGCTTCGCCAAGTTTAGACAACTACACAAGATTGATGCAATCTTCTAGGGTTATACAGGATATTTAAATCACTTATACTCATGAAGAGTTCAACAAACATAGGGATCAAATTGAAATTCAGTTTTGTTCAGACCAACTGCAATTTGCAAGCCGCAAGTTACAAATGATGTAAACTTATAGATTTCACCATAAACAATAATAAAGCCTTTCATCAACTAACATGAACTTAAAGGAAACTTAATCTAACTTAATATTCACTTGAAGAAATCCAAACCATGCAACACCTAGAAACATATATAGAGTCACCAAAGCAATGAATCTTATATTATTTCAGAGAGCCTTTTGCAACAATTTCAGAGTCTTCAACCTCACAAATGAGGGCAACAAAAGCCCTTTTATAGTCCTCAAAATGAATGAAGGGTCCAGATTGGTCGGCAAAGCCAATGGACCAAATCAAGCCACATCACAAGTAGTTGTAACAAACTCCTATTTTATTAAATGAAAGAGGCCAACTTTATTAAATGAAAGATGCCATGAAGACACATTTTCCAAGAAGATAAGGATGCCACATCACATCCCTTTTACATGGTAGTACTATAAGATGCAATGAACCTAGACACAACTTGAGCTATATCTTCCATTGGTACACTTGTCGCAGCATTAATGGATCCTTCTGCTACTGTCACATCTGACTCATAGACGCCAAGTGTCTTCTCCCAGTCATTTATCCAAGACTTATTTGCTCCAAGATGATATGCAAGTGTGAATATACTATCTAACTGTCCTTCATGAGTCTCATCATCCTGAAAATAGAATGCCTTGACCTGCTGCTTCATGTTCTCAACAGTGACCTCCCCATATGGATTACATATTGTTGTCAATGCAGTGTATACATGATTCTCTGTTCTTAGAAGAACACTTCTTATTCTAGACATATCCACTTCAATTTTATCAACCAGTTGCCCTTTGTTGTGAAAAGAAAAATACCAAGTGGTGAAGTCATGTGGAGTATTCTGATCAACCACCTTATCTCGAACTAGATCTTCTAATGGAGTTTTCATTAAATTCTTGAGCTATGGCATATACTGCTCCTTAATAGGCTTGAATTCAACACATATCTTTAGCAAAGCTTGAACTCTATGCTTGAGGTTAATGACTCTGTCATAAACTTGCACAATCTCTTCAAGATAAGTATATGCTTTTTCTTCTGTCTTTCCTATCCATCCCTTCATTATCTGAGATGAAGTTTTCATATGTTCAACTTGAGACACTGTTTCTTGTGGAAGAATGGATGGAGGTATTGGAGTGGCTTCTTTCTGTTGGATAGGTGGCATGACTTGCTGAATGTAGTGCTTCAGTATATTGAAATCCTATTCCACTTTTAGCTTAGCTTCTCTTTCTTGCTTTAGCATGATTCTTACACTATTCACCGATTCCTAAAGTTCCTCTTCAACCTGTTCTCCTGTAATTGGACCCATGCCAATAGTGGTCACATTGTAGTCTTCAAGTGCCATATCTTCTAGATCCTTGTCAACTCTAGGAACAGCTACATGTACCTCCCTGTTTCCAGCAGGATCTTGAGTGATTTTGGAAAAGACAATTGCTTTCTTCCTTTGATTACCCTTTTGTGCGTTTACAAGCAATTCCTCAACTGGAGTAGGCTGATAAGTTTCTACAATTATGTTTTCTTCAATTCTTTGTCTCAACCAAGGTGGAAACGCAGAAAGATCTTGTTGTCCTTGTACTTGATTATGTTGTGCACGGGCTACTTCTTCATCAGATTCCACTTGACCTTCCTCATCTTGATCAACAACATCATCTTCCTCTGTCACAACAGTTGGACTTGAATGAATCTCCTCGGATGGAATCAACAGAATTTCTTCCACTACTTCAACTTCTTGTATTGGATTATGAATATTTGAAACACCTTCCTGTAGATCAAATAAAGTAGATGGATTATTCTTCTTTCTAGGTCTTTGGCTTGATTCTCCTTGATCTTGACTAGGTCTTTTCCTTTTTCTGGCTGGATTATCATCCTGATCATTTCCACTGTGTTGGGGTCCACTATGTGTTTTATGTTGTCCTGATTCTTTATCGTCCATCTTGTTGTAAGTAAGAGCTCGCCCTTCATCATTCATCTCTTGTAGCAGTTGAGCTATACATGCTTGTGTCATGGCTAGGACTGGCTCCATCAATTCTTCCTCAGATACATCTCTCCTTGACCAATCAACAGTATAGGGCAAATCCTTTACCTTTTCGAATTCATCTATCAACATAGTATCATCCTTTGTGAACTGATCTGGAATCCTGAATACTTTGGAAGCTCTAACTAAATCCCATGTGAGTCTTGAACACTGGAGTGTTCGAAGGTCGTCCTCATCTTTTACACTAGCCCAATGATCTTCCAACTGCATGACATGCTTGTATTCTCTATTATATTTCCAGCAAACTTGAAAAGGATCAAAATTAAGCCTCTTGGTGCCATGAGTTTGTAAATGATACGCCTGGAGCTCTATCTCAAAATACTCAGCTGCCGCTAATGATGGACACTCCAAATTTTGTCCAAGGAGAAGTGGAAACTGAATCCCAGCTTTCTTCCTCAATTTTTGGATCCTAATGAGTTCTAGGAGTTGCCTTGAAACTTCTAACATCACCATCCTGTTAGTTGGATACCTTGGTAACCTGTATGGATAGGAGGTAAAACCTTGGATTCTTATGTAAGTGTACCTTTCATGCTGAGTATACCAATGTCCATATGCTGCAATAAACTCCCTTGCTGCACTTGATAATCTTTTACGAAACTCCCCTCTTAACTTCTTTAGTATGAACATAGCAAATGCATCATTGAACCTAGTATAATGATTGATATTTTTGAAGTGTAGTTGAGGGTAACACTGATGTGACAAGTACTTATTAGGCCCAATTCCAACTTCTCCTCTTCTTGTCAAACCTGAATAAACTTCATTCCTTGCTAGAAGGTACACCACATAGGAACTCATATAAAATGACTTGGTCTTAGAAAAATTGACAAACTACTCATGTATACTCTGACTGATGAGCCCAGCCCAATCAATCATTTTCCCTTTGAGAACCGACTTGATGAAAGAGTACATCCAAGGTTGAAAGGTAGCGGATTGTGGCATTCCTGTCATTCTATTGAGAAACATGATCAAGTATCCAATTTCAAGATGAAAATCTGACCTGTGAAACTGTG
Source organism: Cunninghamia lanceolata (assembly GCA_027924645.1). NCBI lineage: Eukaryota > Viridiplantae > Streptophyta > Pinopsida > Cupressales > Cupressaceae > Cunninghamia > Cunninghamia lanceolata. The sequence continues at coordinate 2,104,503 of BSBN01000346.1, forward strand.
GAGGATTATTCATATTGAACTTCATAGATGGATTGGCCATCCATTCTCTCTTTATTTCCTGCAACTTCGTCTTTGAATCAACATTATATTCTTGTTGACCTTGTTGTATTGAAATACTGGTCATCCTGTCCTTAGTTGGAATGTTGAAGGTCTCTCTGATTGCCTCTTTTTGCAAATAAGCTAATACGGTTCCATCCTTGGCCACAATTTGTCTATTATTGATACCATATCTCTTAACACATTCAATGATCATTTCTGAACAAGGTAGAGCTGGTGGAAAACAAGCAGCTTCAATACCTCTACTTCTCATGATAGCTCTAGCAAGACTACCTCCAGCGGGTTCTTCAAGGACAGACTTGATATCTTCTAGGTTGCTGTTGCCCATGTTTGTGTCTCCAACGTTTGTCCATCTTGAAACGAGTTTTGATTATGGAACTCTGCTCTTAGCATCCATCCGGATCTTTGCTTGTCTCTCCTTCGAAGTCATTGCCATGATCCTACAAACCAGACACGAATAAGCAATCTCAAAAATAAACGATCTAGACTCTACTTCAGTTTCCTCAATGCTCTGAAATTCTGATTCTATCTTTATAATGTGAAGTTTTGCAAAAAATATTATCATCTAGACTCAAGGAGTCTATCAAAATTCACTTATCTTCTTAATTTTTACCAATACTTGGACAACTTTCAATGTATCTAATGAAATAAAAGAAGAAAATCAGATGAGAAATGTTCAAATCAGACTTACTTGATAGGCTGCCTTAGATTGATACCTTGAAATTTGATCAAATTCTTGCTTGGATTGATAAAGTCAGATCTGCACTTTTATAAAATCACCTTATTGCTGCTCCTTGAAGACAAATCTGCTCCTTAATAATGATGAAAATGAAAGCATTGAGTAACTATAAATACAAAATTTGCTTTAAAAACTACCCAACTACCTAGGCCGACCCCCATTAATGCACTGAAAATCATTTAATTTCATTTGATCTTATTCAATGTGGCCCGAATTTCAATGCAAAACTTGCCTTTTCTAGAAAATTATAGGGCGGAGTAATTAAATGTCTTAGTTTTCTCCCCTTTGAACGCATTAGTTGAGGATTCAAGGATCCTCTAGGATGGGCGCCTTGGATGGGTGTTTGGAGATCTTCTTGTTGTTGGATTAGTGCTTGAGGCAAGAAAATTTCTCTTGATTCCGCCTTGATGAACCTTTAAACTTTGCCTTGTCCTCAAAGCGGAGCATTGGATTGATACATTGAGATCTTCTTTACACGCCTCCAACACTTGACTTTACTTCCCTTCATGAGGTGGCGGAATGGTTGGATATTTTGGATTCGTCTTGAAAGTCTCTGAATTTTGCCTAGACTACCCTGACTTAGTGGCGCATTGGATCAAGGGATTGACTTCCTCTGGCATTTTCTTCTTCTTTCCATCAAGCGCATCAGATGAGGATCTCTAAATCTCCTTGGAAATTAACACTTTTACCTTGGGCGCTTTGGTTGACATATTTGGAATCTTGTTGTTTTGCGCAATAGTTCAAGTATGATGAATCCTCTAATTAGCACCTTGAATGTTGAGATCCTCTTCTATGTTGTCTTGGCGGATGGGTTGAACCTTTTGAAATCCTCTAGCTAGAGCCCTTGATATAGCAATTTCTAACAAAACTCGTCCTTTTCTTTAAGTGGCGCGCTAGATGGGGTATTCAAAATCCTCTAGATCCTTTTTAAAATTTACATTTTGGAATTGACCCTTCTATCCTAGCGCATTGGATGGGGTAAAGAGGATCTTCTAGGAACTTAACATCTTTCAATATCTTTTGCAATTACCTTTACCTTACCTTCGAAATGGCGCATTGGACAGAGGTTTTGGTTTCTTCTAGATAAACTTTCAACATTTATCAAGCCCCTTCTACATGTGGCGCATCGGATTAAGTGTTTGGATTCCTCTTGAAGGTAGCGCAATGGATCAACGTTTTGATTTCCTCTAGAAATTCGCTCTGAGACTTGACTTTGTATTCCTCTTGAAGTGGTCGCAGTGGATTGAGAATTGAAAGACTTCTAAGTGTTGGCACATTAGATCAAGAAGGAGAATTCCTCTGGATTTTCACATTGGATAGGCATTTCAAAATCCTCTTGAACTTGCTTTGATCCAACTTTTTCATTCTCAAGGGGCTGGCGCATTAGATGAAGGGGAATTCCTCATCAAAATGGCACTTGAAACTTGAAACTCTCCTCATACAACATGGGCGCATTGCTTCAAGGTGTTAAGATCCTCTAAAATTCCACTCATTTTGGTGCATCACTTCAAGGTGTGGAATCCTCTGGTAAGTATGCCTTAAAACTTGAAAGGAATTATCTCATTCTTGGGCGCATTGGATCAAGAGATTGAGATCCTCTGAACTCTTAATGTAACAATTCCAACCAAAACCCCTCCTTCACCTTAGGTCGCATTGGATGAGGTTTTGAAAATCCTCTTGATTTTCGCATTGGTTGAGGTGCAAGAGATCCTCTTGACTAGCGCATTGGACGGGGTGCAAGAGATCCTCTTGACTATCGCATTGGTTGAGGTGTTCAAGGTCCTCTAGAATTTTAACTTTTCGCCTCACTTTACCTTCCAAAATGGCGCTTTGGTTTGGGCGCATTGGATCAAGCGCAAGAGATCCACATCTTGTTCTCTAATTGAAAGCGCCCTTCATCACGATTTTGCGCCACTTTGATATCCCGTCGCATTGGATCAACTTTTTGAATCCTCTGGAGCAGTTAGGCGTTTTTCAGGGTCCTTGAGGGTAAAGGTATATTGAAAAATATATTTAAGTATAAGAAGAATTTCTTATACTTTAAATATTTTTCAATATACCTTTCAGGATGTTTGAGATAGGTCTCGAATCCACCGGATTTAACATGCAAAATCTAGAATTTGGAGGATTTACCAAATTTCAGACTTAGTCAATTTTTCAGGATTTTCAGGATTTTAGGGTACCAAACTTAGTCTTTTCAGGATCTCAAACATACATCGGGATTCATCTCAATACTCAAGAACTGGATAGGATTTGATTATGATTCTTCATCATTGCAAGTTCATCTTCTAGATAAGGCCTCCTAGTCATGAAGCAAAGATCCTCTAGAAAAGGAAATCATTATTGGATCGACAGATTAAGACAATCCAGGACATCATCAAAAAAACCTCATGGAAAGCACAGAGCACCCAAAAAAAAGGGGGTCCCTATTCCTAATGGGGTGATGTGTGATTTGGTCACAACACGTATCTATTATAGTTTTTCTGGGTTTCGTTGCATGCTTTGTATTTCATTGTTAAACTACAAATATCCTATGCAAAAACCATACACAAAACCCTAAACACAAACAGCAGTGAGAAACGGAAAAAAACATTGGTATAAACCCTACCAAGACAGTGGCTATTACAGTGGTATCAGAGCACAGATAATCTTGCCATCCTGTGAGGTTAGTTTGAACATACAGAGTGAGTATTGAGTGATGCAGTCGGGTACACACCAATACTACCTTAGACGGAACAGGTCACAGCCAGATCTTGAGGTTCCTCAGCATATAGATCCTTTTGCAGGTACTAATACAGTAATAGTTCCAATGGAGGTAATGGGTGACAGAGACCATGAAGAACCTAGCACCCGTGACATTTTGAATGACTTGGCCAGGGGACAGAAAGAGATGCAGCATAACTTTAACCGCATGATGGAGATGATGGCCAATCATGTTTTCAGTAATCCTAGAAACAATAACAATAACAACAATAATGACAGGAACCGGAACAATAATAGTGACAGGAACATTGGTGACAGGAACAATGGTGACAGGCATAGACACAAAGATGATGAGGATAGGAGACATGAAGGTGAGGCATTGGTTAATAATAGAGGGGTCACTCAGCATACAGCATATGACAGACCAGGGATACCTACCTTTACCCCTAGAAATAATGCACCAAAGCCTGAGCCTACACAGTTGGAGTTTCAAGATGTTATCATCAGAGACTGGAGAGCTTCCAGTGAGGAGTTCAAAGCAGAGATGTCATTCTGTGAGTATTCAGACTTGCGGATGAAACACAAACCTAAGGGTGGTAGACAGCAAAATATAGAGCTGTAGAAGAAGGTTAAGAAGCTGAATATACCTTACTTTGATGGGTCAGGGAAGACCACAGCCAGAGCATGGGTCAGCTTAGCCCTATGCCTAAGGAGGAGGCCATTACATACGTTGCATTGCATCTTGATGGCATTGCCCATGAGTGGTGGCACCATGGGAAGATTACTTTGGGACATGACCAGATCACATCCTATGCAGAATTCACCGGTTGTCTCATAGACAAGTTTGACAAAAAGGACCCCAAATTGCAGTTTAACAAGTTGACATGGCTCAAACAGTGGGGTTTGGTAGAGAGCTATATCTCAGAGTTCCAGAAGCTGTCAATGATGGTGACGGACATTTCAGAATGCAGGTTGCTAGTTCTTTTCATTGATGGACTCACCGATCCATTACGAGGCTGGATTAAGGGCCTCAACCCACTTTCTCTCCATGAGGGTATGAAGAAGGCTAGAGATATGGAGTCTTCGTCATCTAGAAGCAAATTCCAATCGAAGGGATTTCCATACAGGAAGGACAAGGATGAGAAGCCTTTTCAGAAAGAAACTAATCAGCCAAGAGAAGTCAAATCAGCTGAACAATGATCAACTTAACGAGTACAGAAGGAAGAAGCTTTGCTTCCACTACAGAGAGCCATGGGATCCTTCACACAGGTGCTTTAACAAGGCCAAAGCAAAGCAGATAGAGTACTTTTCAGCTGAGGAGTCAAATTCAGAAAAATCGAATCAGCCATCAGATAGAGAGGACATCGATGATGAGAATGCATCTTAGGGCAGTAGTGACAGTGAGGGATGGCACAACTTTCTAACTTCCAGAAAGTTGGCTCCTTCAAAGTTAGAGGAGTCCTAGGGGGACAACACATCATCACCCTTATTGATACAGGTGCAACACATAATTTCATTGATGAGGGGTTGGTGGCCAAACGAGGACTCAAAACAGAGGAGTTTGAAGGTTTCAAGGTAATGGTAGCAGATGGCTTCAAACTCACTTGCACCAGAAAGATTTCTGGGTTGAGCATACGACTAGGAGAGTATGAGCTCAAAGATGACTTCTATGTTGTGGGCATAGGTGATACAGATGTGGTATTGGGCATGCATCGGATGATGACCATTGGGGAGTTCACCATGAACTTGAAGAACATGGAAATGAAATTCAAGTCCAATGGGAGGAAGATAGTACTTAGAGCATTGTCAGATGGAGGACCTCGAGTAGTCTCTCTCAAGAGGATGGAGAGAATGTTGAGACATGACCAGGTAAAGTGGGCAGCTGAATGCTTATTCATGCCAGAGGTTCCCCAACAACCTAAGAGCAACTATCATCCAGACATACAAAAGTTGTTGACCAAGCACAGCAAGGTGTTTGGGAGTATACCACCAAGAGTACCACTTGCTAGAGGCATCGAGCATGTCATAGAGCTTGAGGACGGGTCCAAGCCCTTAATTACTACTCCCTATCATCATCCGAACAGGCTCAAGGATGAGATAGAGAAGACTATCAAGGAGCTATTGGAGATGGGGCACATCAGGCCTAGCAAGAGCCCATTTGCTTCTGTAGTAGTTCTGGTCAAGAAGAAAGATGGGACCATTCAGATGTACATAGACTACAAAGCCTTGAATAAGAAAACCATAAAAAACAGGTATCCTATTCCCCGTATTGATGAGTTGATTGATGAGCTGCATGGGGCATGTTACTTCTCAAAGATAGATTTGAGATCAGGGTACCATCAGATTCGGATGAGAGGAGGATATAGAGAAAACAGCTTTTAGATGTCATTACGGCCACTTTGAGTTTCTAGTGATGCCGTTTGGGTTGACAAATGCACCAGCTACTTTCTAGAGCTGCATGAACCAGAGCTTCAGGAAACAATTGAGGAAGTTTGTTTTAATCTTCTTCGATGATATCCTAATATTTAGCAGGACATGGGAGGAGCATATGAGACATCTAAAGGTCTTGAGTATCCTTGAGAGTGAATCCATGTATGCCAAGGAGTCCAAGTGTGACTTCGGCATGACAGAGTTGCTCTATCTGCGTCACATAATCAGCGCAGATGGTATGAGGGTTGATCCAAAGAAGATCAAGGCTATCATGGAATGGCCTACACCAACAAACCTCACTCAACTCAAGGGGTTCTTTGGGCTATGCGGGTTTTGCAGGAGGTTTGTGAAGGGCTTTTCTCAGACAGCAGCTCCACTTACAGATTTAACAAAAAAGGGAGCATTTGTGTGGTCAGATTTAGCACAGAAGTGTTTTGAACACTTCAAACATGTGATGTCCACTTGCCCAGTGTTAGCAATCCCCGATTTCTCCAAACCATTCGAGTTGGAGTGTGATGCATTAAGAGAGGGGATAGGGGCAATGTTGATGCAGGAGAAACACCCCATTGCATTTGAGAGCCGAAAGCTCAAGGGTGTGGAGAAGAGTTACTCGGTGTATGACCGAGAGATGTTGGCCATAATGCATGCATTGGCCAAATTCATACCCTATTTGGTTGGTGGTAAATTCATAATCAAAATTGATCATAACAGTATAAAATACTTTATGAACCAGAAGGATTTGAATGATCAATAGCAGAAGTGGGTTAGTAGGCTCCAGGCATATGACTTTGACATCGAGTATGTCAAAGGTAAGAAGAATATAGTTGCAGATGCTTTATCCAGGAGACCCCACTTGTGTTTGCTAGGGGAGATATCTGTTGATTGGAGGGAGTCAATTTCAGCAGAATATGCTAAGGATTCCTGGGTAGCGGGGATCATAGAGGGCACCATAGATGATGACAGGTATTCGGTGGTGAATGATTTGATTATTTACAAGGATTGAACATTTCTGGGGCCTAACTCTTAATTCAAAAGTAAAATTCTAAGGACTTTCCATGACACACCTATGGCTGGTCATCCCAGGTTTTTTAAGACTTACAGGCAAGTACGGGAACATTTTACATGAAAAGGACTTAAGAATGAAGTCCTTAAGTATGTTCGGGAGTGCCCTATCTGTCAACAAAATAAAAATGAACATACTTATCCAGCAGGGTTACTACAGCCTTTGCCTATTCCCAATCAGAAGTGGGAATATATCTCCATGGACTTTAACACAGGGCTACCAAAGGTACAGGGAAAGGGTTGCATCTTTGTAGTGGTTGACAGGTTGACCAAGTTTGCGCATTTCTTCGCCATATCAGTGACACATACAGTAGTGCAGGTAGCTGATCTTTTCTTCAGGGAGATTTTCAGATTACATGTGATACCCAGAGGCATTGTGAGTGATAGGGACAGCAAGTTCCTAAGCTTGTTTTGGCAGGAGTTGTTCAGATTGTGTGGCACTGAACTTACTCCCAGTACCAGTTACCACCGACAGACTGACGGTCAGACAGAGATAGTGAATACATGGGTGGAAGGGTATCTCAAGAATTATGTGTTGGGGCAGCAGAAAGCATGGATTAAGTGGTTGCACCTGGGGGAGTACTCCTACAACATAACTTATCACATGTCTATCAAGATGACTCCATTCAGGGCCTTATATGGGTATGATGCCCCTTGCTTCACAGATTTGCTACTTGGTGACAGCAGAGTGCCGAGAGCTAAGGAATTGTTGTAGGATAGCCAGGATATCGTGAGAGAGCTCAAAGAGAACATGCAACAAGCACAGAATCAGCAGAAGCTCTATGCAAACCAGCACCGAGTAGAGAGGAGTTTCAAGGTTGGAGATATGGTTTGCTTGAGACGCCAACCATACAGGCAATCCACTCTAAAAAGGAGTGGAGCAGAAAAACTTAAACCCAGGTTTTATGGTCCGTTCAGAGTAGCCAGGAGAGTGGGGGAAGTAGCTTATGAGCTAAAGCTACCAATAGACAGTCGAGTGCACAATGTGTTTCATGTTTCCAGGCTTAAGAAAGCACTTAGACATAATGTGCTTCCTTCAGCTGAGCTTCCACCACTGGACGAGGACAGGAAGCTAATCCTGGTTCCAGAAGCCATCATTGACACACGAGAGAGGAATCTCAGGAGGCGAATCAAGAAGTACCTGGTGAAGTGGAAGAACTTGCCAGTTGAGGATGCAACATGGGAGAGTGAGCAAATACTGCAGCATCCTGAGCTAAGATTGCTTGGGGACAAGCAATTTTGGGGAGGGCGAACTGTAATGTCCCCTTCTTAGCCCATGCAAATAGATGGAGTGATTAGCCTATTCCAGGGTTCCCGTAAGCTAATGGATTTGGTTAGGGAACCTATTTGGGTCATTTTTCTAAGACTTACTATTTATAGTAAGTCAGGCAGGAGGATCACGAGCGGTGTTGGCCCGACTTTCTATTTATAGCCACTGCTAGTTGGAGCTCCTCGCACATTACAGTTGGTTTTGAGATGGCTAAGGAATAAATGGTCAAAATGTAAATTAAATTAAATATTTAATTTACACTAGTTAAATAGCCTAAGTGACTTATGTTGTAAAAGTGACTTAACTTTATGAAGATATAAATTGACTTAAAGTTGTGTGCTGGGAGGTGGGCACTTCATGAGAAGACTTGGGACTCAAATAAATAAAACAAAATAATAAAATACTCCTCTTTGGGGCGTTGAGGGTGAAGGAATAAAAGAAAGGAAAGAGAATTCATTTGCATCTATTCACTCTTGCAAAAAAATTACATTGTTGTGCAAACTTTGAAGCTTGGCTTTGGAGGTTGAACAAGGGTTTTGTAGAGACGGAAACCTCTATGAGATCACTCTCTTCATGCTCGAGAGATAGCATCACGAGGGTTGTTGGGAGCTTCATACGGAGGCTTCGCTTGTGCTTTGAATGATACTATTTTGAGGAGATTTCATCTTGAGAGTATCCAGTTTGTTTAAACAACGAATAGAAGACATTGCAGGTCAGATTTGAAGAGGGATTTTTGTGTGTTTTGTGCAGTTATGAGCCAGCTAAGGCAAGTCGTACACCTCTCACAGGCAAGCCATACCATAACTCAAAGCACCATTAATTTGTATCAGCAAACACTCTCTTTGTGCATCGATTTTGGAGGAGTTTCATTGTCATTTCGGGCAGATTTGATGATTGATCAGAAGGCTAGGTATTTGCATCTGTTTTTATTGTTGTGATAGTTCCTTGCTGGTCGTATAGACCCTTGTCAGGGACATTGTGATTGATGAGGTGAATCACCTCTTCTTGGAGGCTCATAATACTTCCCTTTTGGATGCCTAGGGCTTGGCAACACATTCATTCAGTTTGCATAATGGAGGACTTGGATATTTTATGCATACTGTGCCTTTTTGTATCACACCTTTTGCTGGTTCACATACAATAGTTGTACAAAGTTGAAGAATCTGAAATGGGTATGTCACTGTAATTCATTTTGATGCATAATATGAATTGGGTCTTTGTTATTTTGTGCGTATCTATTATAGTTTTTTTGGGTTTCGTTGCATGCTTTGTATTTCATTGTTAAACTGCAAATATCCTATGCAAAAACCATACACAAAACCCTAAACACAAACAGCAATGAGAAACGGAAAAAGACATTGGTATAAACCCTACCAAGACAGTGGCTATTACAGTTAAAATCTGAAAGTCTCATAAATCTATTGTACCCAATCCAAAAAATTTCATATTAAGTCAAGCTTCGAAGCTAAATCCTTGTCTTTTTTGCCCAAGCACGAGTCGTGTTTCGAACTTTGTCTTTTTTTGTATAAGATGTCTTTGTTACTTCTTGTTCATATCTTTGCAAATTAACAATGAAGTTTCCAAAAACATTTCTGTAGGCAGAAAACGGAGTTCAAATTGATGAAGAGCTGGCTCGGCTAGTCTATTGGATCATTCTCAATGACAAAGTTTCCGCACATTCATTGTTTCATCGCTCCAAGAGATTGAATATCTCTAAGTTGAGAGGCATGGTGCTGCTAGCAGGGCTACATAGAAGCAGTAAAAGAGATGGAGCATCAACTTCATGAAGGAAAGGTTGTTGGTATCAATAAGTTTGATGATATTGTGATCGCTTTTGAAAGTGGAGGAACTACATGTAATGTCCCCATTAATTTTTTCCTATTTATTTTTATTTTTGCTTGCTTAAATAAACATCATATCAGCAATATGTGTCAACATGGGAACATTGATTCGCAAAGAATAAACAAAAGACAAGCATAAACTGGAACAAGAGCTTTATTAATTCATTTTTTCCCAATGAGTCTTTACAAAATAGAAGTGCAAATACTGAAATATTTCAAAAGAATAGCAAACTGATATGTTTTCAGCCTATCAGGATGAGTGCTGGGAACCACTGGAATGGTATGTTATTTCAGGGTTTAACTGCGTAGTTTTTGAGTCAAACACATGACCCATATTTCATGAGTAGTGGTTCACATGAACTCATCTCTCATGTTAATGAATGGTCCACTTAGCACTCATTGCATCTAGGTGATGCACACAGGGGTGAAGCATCGGGACTTCCCGGGAGGTCACCCATCCCAGTACTACTCCGACTCAAGCGCGCTTAACCATGGAGTTTCCCCCAAGATCAAGCCCACTAAGCATCTAGGTGATGCACACAGGGGTGAAGCATCGGGACTTCCCGGGAGATCACCCATCCCAGTACTACTCCGACTCAAGCGCGCTTAACCATGGAGTTTCCCCCAAGATCAAGCCCACACAGGGGTGAAGCATCGGGACTTCCCGGGAGGTCACCCATCCCAGTACTACTACTAAGCTTGATCTTGGGGGAAACTCCATGGTTAAGCGCGCTTGAGTCGGAGTAGTACTGGGATGGGTGACCTCCCGGGAAGTCCCGATGCTTCACCCCTGTGTGCATCACCTAGATGCAATGAGTGCTAAGTGGACCATTCATTAACATGAGAGATGAGTTCATGTGAACCACTACTCATGAAATATGGGTCATGTGTTTGACTCAAAAACTACGCAGTTAAACCCTGAAATAAAATACCATAATTTGACATGCTGCAAAAAATACCTCCTACTTATCAACCACTGGAATGCTCGCCAAATCCACTCCCAGACTCCAAATGATGTAAAAATGGTTGCAAATAACTCCTATAGCCTGGACACCCAAACTCCAATGATGAAACCCTGATGAAAGTTGCAGATTTAATTATGCACGAATCCCAATGCAACAACCAAGTTGGTCGTACTTTCCCAAGAGGGTGATTTGTTCCAGAAAATTAAATACTCCGTCAAAACCTCTGAAAATGCAAACAAAAGGGCACCCTCATATGAGAAATAGAAGGGTCAAATACCCAGAATGATATCCGTCTCCGATTCTTCTCCACGAGTCAATCTTCAATTCAGCAATGTAAAAATCAACAACACAGAAATGATGGAAACTCACTGAAAACACACTGAAATCTCCAATAAGCACACATGCAACCTCCATATGAAGCTGCTCCTGAAGAATTAGCTAGGGATTATCCTTCAAATCCGAAACCAATGTGAACTATGAGGGTTTTTGTCCTCAAAGCCCTGAGATCAATGGAAAATCCAACAGCATTTCATTATCAGCAATATTCAACCTAATGAAAAGAGAAACCCTCACATCCTTTTATATTTTCTTCCTTGAAAACTTTCAGAAACGTCCCCAATATGGGCGCCACACATGAGAGGAAACATTCTTTTAAAAAATCAGAAAAAAATATTTCTTTCCATCCTTTTCTAATCTTTCTTTTTTCACTTTTCCCTAGGATTAGAAAAAAACACTTTATTTCCTTTATTTTCTTAACTTTCCCTAAGATTAGAAAAAAAACACTTTATTTCCTTTCTTTTTCTGACTTTCCCTAGGATTAGAAAAAAACACTTTATTTCCTTTCTTTTTCCCACTTTCCCTAAGTGTTCCCCTTTGGCATAAATAATTAATTTATTTTTAAATGCTCACATGGTCCCCCTTTTAAAACAACTTTAAGTTGTGTCTCCTAGGCATAGGGGTACAACTTAACTTTATAATATTTAATTATGCCAAAGTTGTCTTTTTATAAATAAAATAATAAAGTGCCCATATTATATTATTTTTGTCCATCCCACGCAAGGACTGCCAAGGAAGAACTCAACGCCATATTCTGCCATAGATCATGCTGCCAAAAATAGTAAGCTCAAGAAAGTCCTCGGATGCCAATGCATGTCATATCACCTTGAAGCTCTCTGAAAACCCAGAAGGAATCCAGTAATCAAACTGCCATATACTGACAAACAGATCCCTGAAAACTTGGAAGAGATCACCACCCAGCTGGAAACCCTAATTATTGCCTCCGACTAGCCTACAGGCCTCCGGAATAGGCTAACGGTCAATCCTGGATATCACTGATGAGATGGGGACATTACACTACAGCAGGCTTGTCACTTGGATCACATAGCTTGAAGCCTAAAGTACATGCATTTTTTGTTTGCGATGATCCTGACTACCATGATTACACACAAGGCCTTTTGAATGGCCTTAATGCTGGCCTCAATTCCCATTACTTAATCAATATTGTAAATGCCATAGAATACAAGACATATTTGAACATTGAAGCAGTGTACCAATGTTTGGAAATAGAGTATGGGTTGAATCAAGAGGATTTGATTTTATATGGACAGTTTGTTGGTAGTGGACCCCAATTGCACCTGGCAACTTGCTTGCCACAAGTTAGAGTTGTTGTTCTTCATAGTGCTATACTCTCAGACCTCTGTACACTATACCCTATCAAAATCACCTTCTGGTTTGATATCTACAAAAGCATAGACAAGATTCAACATGTGAAATGTCCCGTGCTTGTCATTCATGGAACAGCTGATAAAGTTGTTGACTAGGCACATGAAAAGATGCTATGCGAGCTAAGTAAAGAAAGATATGATCATTTATGGATAAAAGGTGGCGGCCATGCAATGTGGAGCTGTATCCTAAGTATATACAACATATGCGCAAATTTATCAAAGCAATGGAGAATATAGAAATAGAAAATTGTAATGTCCCCTTTGGAGTCCATTTCAACACTCTTGGAAAGTTCCAAGATTCTTGGAGAATTCCAACATCCTTGGAGAGCGCCAACTTTCCGTAGACTTTGGGATGTGTGTAAAAATAATTAAATAAGTTACGTAAGTTGTCTTAAGGTAACTTTACATTATTTTCTTAAAGGCAACTTGTGTTTATTTATTTATTTATTTTAAAAGAAGAGTAGCCAACGTCATAAAGTGTTTTTAAAATAGGGCCAAAAGTGATAACACTAGGCATGGGGTACAAAGTGGTGACTTAAAAGGTTATTTTAAAAGTGACATTGAAAATAAGGATTAAAAGTGTTATCAAATTTAAAAGACTTCAAAAAGTCACTTTATTTTATTATTAAGGGGAAAAGTGAAATAAAAGAGATAATATTTGGTTGCCCCAAAAGTGCCTATAAAAGGAGTAGTTGTGCACAAAAAAGTTATCAATTTTATTTCTCAAGAATGAACGTGAGTTCTTCTTCCATTCCTGATGACGAAAACCCTCTGGTTATGCAAGTTTCGAAGACAAAAACCCTCCTAGCCTTTCAGTGCAATTCTACACAAGAATTGCCAGTGAGCTTCAACAGTTAGTGATTTCCAGATTTTCAGAATTCAGTTTGGTTGTAATGATTTTGGAGTTCTTTTGTGGTTTTCGTTGGTTGGTGTGGAGTTTTTATTCAATTTGTGTGTGGATGTTTATTTATTTAGAAAAATTTTACAAAAATTGTGTGGGTCTTTACAGTGGTATCAGAGCTAGTGGTCTTGCCAACCTATTCAATGAGCTAACCCTTAGATGCAATACAATTCTCATACACAACAATAATAGATAGTTCAAATATCATCAGAGGGAAAAGAAGAAAGTCAGAGGGCAGAATCAGAATTTGTTCCAGAAGTTATTCCGAAAGTTGTTCCAGAAGTTGTCTCAAAGAATATGGTAGATAGAGGAAAAGAACCAAATGTGGGTGATAGTCCGCATGATAGAACTGATGGAAAATTTGATGTGATGTTGGATATGATGGCCAAATTACTTCATAAAATGGACCAAAATATGAACATGCATAGGAATCAAAATGGTGAAGGTAGTACTTCGATGGAAAACAATCAGCCAGATAACAACAATGTTAGTGTTTAATTTCGCACCTTTCGGTGAGAAAGAAAAACAGACAGCGTGTACAGTAGGACTGTTCTTCAAATTCGGAGGGGAAGCTCCTAAACAAAGAAATTAAAAAGATGATATAATATAACCTATCTTTTTGGTTTCTCAGAGCACGAGCACAAGGCAATTGAAGCTCTTCTACAAGGCTATAAGATTTTTCTAAAGTATTACAGAAGAAAATAACTAACTCTATCTAAAAACACTTCCAATTCCTTTAAGTAAATCCAGAGCATAAAGAAATTGAAGACACAACTTGGAGATTTCGACACAAAGGAACAATGATAATCTAACAACAATCGTTCATGCACAAAGTCATGAACAATTCTTACAACCTTTGATAACAAGATAGATCTCAGAAACCATGATGTATATTCTCATTAATCAAAAGACAACAAATAACACTGCTTGAACAATAAAATGCGAGCAAAAATTAGTTTCAGCATTTACCATTAGAGAGTTTAAGTGTGTAGAATACACTTATTTATACCCTAAAAAGCAAAGATGGAAGGAAATAAAAGGAAGAGTTAACTAACACTCTTCACTCTAGATCTAATGCTACATGGGAAGCATGCAAGCTTATTAGCAATTAAAAATAAAAATATCTTGTCATGCAATTCAGTTAACTGAACTTGCATGTTATTACACAATGAGTTCCAACTCAAAGAAAATTTGCATGATTTCCAAAAGTAAAATCTAAAAATAGATTTAACTCTAGATAACAAAGTCAGTTCTCAAAATAGAAACTGTTTTGGAAACCTCACGCACTGCCAAAAATAGATCTCTCCTGCAGATAGTAAAAAATTTGGCTAAGTATGAGAATTGAGATTTCTCTCGAATTCATCAATCTTGGCCTCATCTAGCATAATCATTGAATCAAGGTGGATTGTCGTCTACATGGAGATCACCACAAAACCTCCCGCGGATCAGCCATATGAACTCCTCCTGCAAATTATGAACAAGGCAATTTACGCCTTCATCACTAAATTACCTGCAAGGAATGTTTTGGACAAAATCATGTTTGAGCAAAGATTTGGCCTCAATGGTGATCGATGAATATTGCATGATGGCTTTATGGCTTGGAGGAGTCTTGTTCTGATGCCTTTTTGCCTTGAAAATTGCCAATCTAGACCTCTGTGAGTTCACTGTTCAAGAAAATCAGGTTTCTACCCTCGCTGTCCAAAATATGATTTTTGTGAAAAGTGCATATTTTTGCCCTTGGAAAGTGAAAATTTGTAGTTGCAACCTCAAAGATTCAACGGATCTAAGCTCAAAATGATCAAGAATGATGGAAAATGCCTTTTACCGAGGTGGGTATGCGCTAGAAAGGGGAAATTTTGGACATATAGGCCTCAAAAATCACTTTTATTTTGGTTGTAGGTGGTGATTTTGAGCTTGAACAGTCATGACCAGCAAAGAGAAAACTTGAAAAATCTTCAAAAATGGCCTCCTAGACTTGGGCGCTGCCTCCTGAGTATGAAGATGGACCCTGGGTTGATGGAAAATGAAGAAAAAGATGCTTTGAAGTGACCAATCTGCCTCCTTTATGCTTTGCGGGCCCAAAAAAGTGCCTTTAACCTGTCATAAAAGCTTGAAAATCCTCATCAATGGCCACCAAGGTGAAGAAATGCCCCTTCAGGGTGTGAGTAAGTCTTGGAAAGAAAGAAAGATGGACATAATAATGCACTGTAGTGGTATCTTGGCCTTCTAGATGAAACGCCTCTCCTCCAATCCTTCAGATTTGTCTTCTAAAGCTTCAAAAAGCTTTCAATAATGGAGTCTCCAGATGGAAAATAGCCTTTTCTCCTTCAAGTTGCCTTTGGAAATGATAATAACAATGAAGAAGACTCTCCTTTTAGGTTTGCTTTTACCTTCAAGGGTTTGTCATGAGCTTTATTCTACAAATAAGGTGTTTTTATTTTAGGCTTCATGCAACAAAGAAGAATGAAGGATAGACCTCCATTTATAGCCCTGGCCTTCCCTCTCTTGAGCGCCCATCTTTCTCTCTCTAGAAACGTCCATCCTATGCAATTTGGGCGCCTCACAATGAAGTATGAAACATGAAAATAGAGTGCCTTTCGTCAATCCCAAAAAGGAGTGCTTTTTCATCATATTGAGCGCCTTTTCTCAAAGGCCAAAAAGGCATGAGTTTGTGACAATTTGAGCGCCTTTTGTGTATGCTTAGAAAGGCGTGAGAAATGGACAATTAAGGCGCCTTTTGGAATGGTCAAAAAGCCGTGCATTTGAGAGATTTTAGGCGCCTTTTTGCAAGGATGAAAAAGGCATGGGTTTCCTTGATTTGGAGCGCCTTTTGTAAGGCATCAAAAAGGCATGGATTTTGCTTGAATTGGGCGCCTTTTGGGGAAGCCAAAAAGGCGTGCCTTTTGGTCATATTGAGCGCCTTTTGGTGGTGAAGGAGAATCTCCCTTGCAAGAGCATTTTGCCTTAGATTTTCTCGTTCTTTGGCTTTTTGGAAGTGTCCTGAGTGGAAGTATATTTCAAACTTTAAATATTTTGAAATATACTTCCAGGATGTTTGAGATAGGTCCCGGATCCATGGGTTTTAACATGCAGATTCTAGATTTTTGAGGATCCACTAGATTTCAAACTTAGACAGTTTTCAGGATCTCAAAACATCAGGCTTCAAGACACCAGACTTAGCCAATTTCAGGGCTCATATTTATGATTCTTGGCCTTGGAAAACTTTGAACTTTGCCTTGGCCATTTTGACGGAGGCTCCTTGGATCATTGTCGTTTGCCTCTGCCTCTGGAGCTTATTTTTGCCGTAACTTCTTCATCTGATGACGGAATGTCTTGAAGTTTGGAAATCAAGCTCATATGATCTGAAGCTCTCATTGAAGCCTCTATCTCCATGAAGTATGCTCCAAGGTGAAGCACACTTAGCCAAAAATGCTCAAAAAATGCCTTCAAAATTTTCAAAATTGAATTTTGATTTGCCAAATGTATTTGCATTGCTTCCCTTGGTTCCTTTATGTCATTTTGGCCTTGAATCCATCACTTTGACCTCCTCTTTTAGATGTTCTTTCACTGCTCCAGGCCTGATTGGCTTGCTAGAATCTCCCTCCATTTGAGCCTTGGATCGCCATCTTTTGATATGTCTTGTACCTGTAGGGTTAGTGTAGTAATGACAAGGCTACATGGTGCTTGGGAGGTGTGTTTGGGCACATATACGAAAAATTTTGTATGGGTACAACAAACAACCCCTCTAAAACTATTGTTGGTTCTGCTACGAGGCCATTCAAACCTACTTTTCTTCGTAGGGAGGAAGTACTTGAACCAAAGGCTCAAGTTCCTATGGTTGATGAGATCACAACCTGTTATGCAGAGTATAGAGCTTTGCCAGAAGAGATCTAGAATGAGTTATCTCTTAATAACTTCATGAATCAGAAGAAGTCTAGAGGTGGGCCTAGACATGAACATAGGCTGCAAGCACATCAGAGAGATTTCCAACATGCTTTGGGAAAGTTGACACTTTCCCTATTCGATGGGAGCAACAAGTGTACAACACGTGCCTGGATCCAAAAGCTGGACACTTATTTGTCACTTAGACCTATGGCTGAAGATGAAACCATAAAGTTTGCAACTCTTCATCTTGAAGGAACAGCTCATGAGTGGTGGTATCATAGGTTGATTACTCAAGGATATAGTTTGATCAACACGTATGATGAATTCAGCGGAAGACTCATTGAAAGATTTCACAGAAAGGAGCCTGAAGTGCATTTCCGAGACTAGCTCAGCTCAAGCAATATGGAAGTGTTAAGAACTATGTTGCTGATTTTCGAGAGCTTTCAGTTATGGTGCCTAACATTACTGAAAGAAGGTTGATTATGTTGTTCATTGAAGGCCTATCTGAATCTCTCAAGGGGTTAGTTAAGGCTTTTCACCCATTATCGCTGCAAGATGCCATCAAGAGGGCTCTCAACTTGGAGACTTCGGTATCCACAAATACGTTTAACTTTAAGTCAGCACCATTGGAGCAGTCAAAGAAAATATTTCAGAAAGAACAGTCTCATGTTCAACCTCAGAAGAGCCTACCACCCAAAACAAGCAATGAAGAAGAATGTAAGAATGAACCTAGGAAGAAGAATTTGTGTTTTCATTGCAAGGAACCTTGGACACTAGGTCATAGATGCCTTGGTAAGGGAAAGATACATTACATTGAGGTGGTTTTTATGAGTAAGAAACCAAAGAATCTAAAAGTTTGGAAAAGGAGCAAGATCAGCATTTGAATCTTGAAGATGATGATACCAAAGGTGGTACACTTGCTTCTCTTTCTGGAGCACCAAGATATTATCCTTTTAGATTTCAGAGAGTTTTATGTGGGTGCAGAATCATAGCACTCCTTGATGGTGGGGCTACCCACAATTACATTGATAAAGGTTTAGTGGTTAAGAGGGGACTTCATGCTAAAGAATTTGAAGGGTTTGATGTCATAGTAACTGATGGGTTTATCATCCCTTGCAAAAAGAAGATCAGCCAACTCAACATACTCATTGGTGAGCATAAAATTTGTGATGATTTTTATGTTGTTGGCTTAGGAGAGACTGACATAGTTTTGGGAGTTCATTGGTTATACTCACTTGGTGAAATTTCCCAAAATTATCAAACATTGGAGCTTAAGTTTCAGCATGAAGGGAAGGAGGTGATATTGAAGGGTCTTCCAAATATGCTACCCCATCAAATTTCAGCAAAAAGAATGGAAGTTGTCAGTCCCAAATGTCCCATCATAGCCTTTGGTAAGCAAGCAACTCCTCATTTTCAAAGTATCAAAGATGATTATGATGAGGATTTTAGTGGTTTATCCTTGGAACTAACACAGGACAGCAAATTTCTGCACAATTGTGGCCACCATTCAAGCATTCTAGAAGAGAAAACAAAGAGTATTTACACGGATTTTTCAGTTTTTATCAAAGTGGTGCAGTGGAAACATGGTAGAGCAAAGCAATTTTTTGGGGAGTTTGCGGAAATTTTGCAAAAACTTGCTATTCAATTAGCAAGAAAGTTGAAAGAGGTTTTATTTGAAGGTAAATTTCAGCTTATTACTTCAAGCAGAAGGACACACAAACCTCTTAGGTTGATTTGGGATCCTAGAATCACATGGATTTTTCACCTAAGATTAATCAGTTGGTTGAGTTTGCATTGCTTGAGAACAAGCAATTTTGGGGAGGGAGGATTTGTAATGTCCCCTTTTGAGTCCATTCCACTATTCTTGGAAAGTTCCAAGATTCTTGGAGAATTCACATTCTTGGAGAGCGCCAACTTTCTATAGACTTTGGGATGTGCGAAAAGATAATTAAATAAGTTACGTAAGTTGTCTTAAGGTAACTTTATATTATTTTCTTAAAGGCAACTTATGTTTATTTATTTATTTTAAAAGAAAGGTAGCCAACGTCATAAAGTGTTTTTAAAAGAGGGTCAAAAGTGATAACACTACGCATGGGGTACAAAGTGGTCACTTAAAAGGTTATTTTAATAGTGACGTTGAAAATAAGGATTAAAAGTGTTATCAAATTTAAAAGACTTTGAAAAGTCACTTTATTTTATTATTGAGAGGAAACATGAAATAAAAGAGATAATATTTGGTTGCCCTAAAAGTGCCTATGAAAGGAGTTGTGCATAAAAAAAGGGTTACCTATTCATTTTATCAATTTTACTTCTCAAGAATGAATGTGAGTTCTTGTTCCATTCCTGAGGACGAAAACCCTCTGGTTATGCAGGTTTCAAGGACGAAAACCCTCCTAGCCTTTCAGTGCAATTCTACACAGGGATTGCCAGTGAGCTTCAACAATTAGTGATTTCTAGATTTTCAGAGTTCAGTTTGGTTGTGATGATTTTGGGGTTCTTGTGTCGTTTTCAGTTTGTTAATTGGTGTGGAGTTTTTATTCAGTTTGTGTGTGGATGTTTACTTATTCAGAAAATTAGAAAAAATGTGTGGGTCTTTACAAAAATAAACATGAAATAACACTTATATGACTGCAATTTTATAAGTGCTTGAATTGTAAAAATGAGTTTTAGAGATGAAAAGCTCAAAGGAGTTCAAGAAAGATTTTAATGGTTTCTACATCAATTACACAAAACAAGGAATTGAACTGACATTTTTGCAGTATGAGAGTGCATTTTTTTCTTCTTGGCAAAAAGAAGAAAAAAGTCTGTATACAAGTGTGGCAAGGAACAGAGGCGCACACGTGAATGAATGATTTTTTTTGTTAAATAGACTAAAATTCATGAAAATTGTGGTCAAACTGAGGCACGCAAGGCAAATGCAAGCCAAAAAAATAGGTTTTTCATTTATGAGCGCATGCCTTACAAAAGAGAATTTCAATTTTATAAAAAAGTGGGCTTAAGATTATGCGTATGGACGTGCAGGTAGGGCATCAGGCACGCAATTGAAGGGTTTCTGTGATTTGTTCAACAAATTTTCAGTTTAAAAACAGGTTCAATTTTCAAATATTGTATATAGGCACCTCTAAAAATATAGGGCCAATTAGGTTGCTATTTTTATAGAGCAAACTATGAATAGTTTCAAGCGCAATTTTTAGTAATCATAGAAGTGGTAATTAATATCAGAATTTTCGAGTTCCCTAGGCACATGCCTTACAAAAGAGAATTTCAATTTTATAAAAAAGAGGACCTAAAATTATGTGTATGAACGTGCAGCTAGGGCATCAGGGGCACAATTTAAGGGTTTTTGTGATTTGTTCAGCAAAATTTCAATTTAAAAACATGTTCAAATTTCAAATATTGTATATAGGCACCTCTAAATATAGGGCAAATCAGGTTGCTATTTTTATAGAGCCAACTATGAATAGTTTCAAAAGGCAATTTTTAGTCATCATAGCAGTGGTAATTTATATTAAAATTGTCAAGTTTTTTCAGTAACCTTTAACTGATGCTTTTGATCATTTCAATCAAGTTCAGTCACTTCGTAATCTATTGCATTGAGATATCAAATCAAATGCCAAAGTTTCAAAGCTCGTCAAAGGGTTTGCAAGACTTCGCCAGACAAAGAAAAGCATCATTTGAATCAAATTGTCCAGAACCACCTGTTTAGGAATCTATTTTTAGCGTATGCTAAAAATAGTCTCACTATTTTTAGCCACCATCATTCTCAAATAGAAGAGCACATTCTAGGATAAACTATTTTTAGATGGAACCTGCTATTTATAGCTTTCCACTATTTTTAGTGTCCTCTATTTATAGCTCCAAGTCAGCTATTTTTGAATCGTCTATCTCATCATGCGAAAGACATGAGCTTTTAAGGGATAATTGTAATGATTTTATTCGTCAGCTCAATTGGCAGTCACATGTGCCTAATTAGAATTAGTGGGCAAGATAATTTGTAATAAAGCTTGCACGTCATGCAAGCAGTCGTAGTTAGGGTAGAAGTGTAGTTAGTTAAATTCATTTATTTTTATGCAATCATTTGTAAACAATATAAATAAGTGTCTTTCTCCCACTTAGTTGGAAATCAATGGTAATTTTCAGACCTGCATATTGCTGGAGTTGTTATTCATTGAGTATTCGGTGTTATTGTTATCCTGAATTTGTTATTCACTCAATGACATTTATTATGCCTATCTTGTTTATAAATGGTTATTGAGATGTCCCATTATGTCTGCTAAGAGTTAAATTGCTTCGGCAATTTTGCAAGCTTTGTATTGCAGGTGAGCTCGAAGGTGTAGCTCATGGCTTTTGCAACAAGTCCTACAATCAATTTGAACATAGTGTTCCTGTTTATGTGTTAGCCAATTCAACTCCATGTGTACTTACTATGTTCAATCTTTGTTTTTAATTGAACGGTGTAAGCATGTAGTCATAGAATTTGTTTTGAGTCAAAAAGTTTAAAATCCTTTGCCTAGTGTTGAAAGAGCATCTTAGCCTTTTACCCTTCGCAAAACCAAAAAGATACACATTTATATTTTATTCAGCATGAATGTGAACCGCCCCAAAAAATCATTGTAAAGATTGTAAAGTGCAAGTACATGTTGTTCAGTTTTAGATTAGTTTTTAACCTATAAGGAGCTTCCCCTTCTAATTCAAAGGGTGGTTTGACTACACATCTATTCTATTTTGTGTCACACTAAAAAGTGTAAATTAAAATGATAACAGAATCTCATCTCAAAATAACCATTTATTTGATAATACTATTGTCACATGCTTATAATAATTATTACTTATGATCCCAAAAGGGAAATTTTTGCACGAAGTAGAAAATGTAAGTTACTACCACCTCACAAGCATTCACAAGAGAAGGAAATCTGTTGAATGCACAAGACAACTGAGAGGGGGAGGGGGGAGGGGGGGTGAATCAGTTGTATCAAAACTTCAAACCCTCACAAACATTCAGATCCACATTAACCTTTAAACATGTTATGATGATTAACCATGAAAAGCAAATAACTGAAACTGAATCATAACAACACCACACACAAGAGAACGCCAGATTTTACGTGGAAAACCCTAAAAGGGAAAAACCACGGTGAGGATTAACTCACAATATAATGTAGTAACAATACCGAATTACAAAAGGCTCACTGCCAAAGAGAGAATGCTCACTGTAGGGGACTCACTGTCCAAGTGGACTCAATGCCCACTGAGAAAGAAACATAGAAGAGAAGAGTTTGAAGTTCGAAGTAATATAATTACATCTAACCTATGCATGGAGTTCAGTTCCAATGAAGCTCAATATCCATCACAAAGCAAATAACACCTTCACAGCATCACCAAAAAATAGTACACCTTCTACTCACCACATCCAGTAGCCTAACACATGAAAGCTCTTGTTGCCTTGATTCAAATTCACATCACAAACATCATATCCCCCATGCTCGCTCACACACACGAACTCTTGACACTTATTTATACCACCATCAACCTTGAAATCAATCTCCAAGGTCGGCAACACATCTTAGCTAATAAAATTCAAATTAGGTCTGGACCTAAACATTCCCGCGGAGGAAAGGAATGAATGTAGACCACACCACACCTTAGCACGGACCTAAATCCACTCTTACACACTTCATCACGCTTTCACAATCAACGAAGCATAACCGGAATTAGTGCAAACAACCAAGTCAACCAAACTTGTGTTAACACTATGAACTTCTAAGCACACGCTTCTTCAAAGATAAACACACCTTGCGGATCTTACACAAAGCTTTAACACAATCTAGAAACATCCACGAACATCTTGAAGTCAAAAGAGGACCAACAAATTCAACCACAACAACTTTCACCTGAAAAAAGTTCACATTCTGCTTACAACACTGTCGAACTCTGCTACGCAAGAAGTCACTATCCGAAGCATCAAATCACAAACCTTCTAGATGGAAGATGGATAAGGACCTCATAAACACACAACCAGAACCGCAACACCTAAAACCACTCTGCAGAGAAATGTGGAGCAAACCACTTTCTCCCAGACATACTGCAAACATTGTCAAACATTGTTCTCAAATTGGTGAACACAACTTCCACTGCACAACAATCCGGAGCACCAAATTCTGGATTTAGCATCTTCAAACATTTCTAAACAACATATCAAAACCACACACTCAAATCTCCTACACAAAAGAAATGCGGAGCAAAAACTCAAACAGTACTCTATAAGCTAGAAGACTTCTTCAACACACTGTTTCCTTTGTTAATCAAATTTTCTCAAAAGCACTTGGAAACCGAGAAACAAAAGCATATTCTCAACATCTTTAGCACCTCCTCAAAGCAATCAAATCACTTTAACACAGCAACTCAATTAAACAACAACAACCTCATCAGAAGACACAGTTGACACCAATGACAACACAAGCTTGTTGACATCAATGACAACACCTATTAGCACATACTTGCAACAAAATCATGATTGGTAGAGTCTCACCAAACTCATTTTATCAACTTCCAGCATTCAATGAAATAATGTTAAGACATTAGAACTCTAGTATAGTATATTGGATGTGATCATGATTCTATTTCATCAACTTCCAGCTTTTGGCAAAAGATGTGATAAGCCACTAGAACTCTATTATAGTATATTCGATATGATCATGATCCTATTTACAATGTTTTATGGTTCTTGGGTTTTAGCAGCATAAAGGAATCTCACCAAACTTTGTGAAAGGATTGACACCAGAGACAAACCAATATGAACCCTCTTTGGGCGTGCATTTTACAATATTACTCTTTGAGTCTGTACCACATGACAAGAATCGACCAAGAAACAAACATCAAGGTGAAAATCCCCAATTGATCATAAAGCTTGTCTATTGAGAAGCTAGCGTCAAGATACAAGTCCCCAACTGGGCATAAAGCTTGTCAATTGAAATTTGAAAAACAAACATCCAGGAACAAGCCCCTAGGTTTTCACGTTACAATAAACTAGCAGGAACAGACCAAACCAAAATGCACACAAATAAGGTTCAATTTAATAACCAATGGAAATTGGTTTCCCAATTAACTCCTTATTTAGACAAACAAATATTCGATAAACACCAGCCAAAAGAATTCATTAGACACCAAAAGGTCCAAACCATGTTGAGATCATATGTACAGACAGTTAAATGGTTTTCATTAACTGGTGCAAATGGGTGTATTAAAGAAGCCATTTAAGCCTGACAAAGTTTGAAATTTAGTAGAATCAAAAAGAAGGCAACAAAGTCTAAAGGAGTTGTATTATAATGGTAATGGGGGCCACTCTTAAGACTGTGACATAGGCCAAATAAAACAGGGCATTTCATGATAACATGTGCCAGGTTTTGTGTACAAATGGACTTCCACATGAGTTGATTATAGAATGAAATGTCTCAATATGGCACCAGAGCATTGATGATGAGAATGTTTCTTTCAATTGCAAGAACTGCCTTAGATATGGCTATTACCTTTGAAATCTTATTGCAAAATGCATGCCCAATACAAGCTTAAAAAAACAATGCATCAGATACCAATGGTAGTTTCCAACATGTCAGATGAAGGGGGTAACAAAAGGCTACCTGGTGGAAGAATGCTTCCATAAACCACATAGTAGTTATGCTTCTTCCTGATACTCCAGGACTCGGGACAAGAAGAAATCAAGCTACAGCTACACTCTACTACTTCAGTTTTGCATAAGAACTTAACAAAATTCCCTGAGCAATGCAAACCTGATGGCTCGAGAATTGCTTTTCAGAAGAAGGAATCCATGATGCTGATTCCATTGGCTACTGACAAAAGGGCAGATGTATAACAGAAATCTTTCTCTCGAGGAAAAAAGCAGAAACAAAACTACCAAAGTCCACCTCCTCTTGAGACAAAGAACCAGAACAATTACAGGTAGAACAACAGATTCTAGGGCAGGATAAGAATTGTTTGGCAATTGTTATTTTTTATTTTGTTATTAAAAATGGTTTGTACGATGTGTCTACTCAGGTGGTGGGATTCGGTTTGTTCCTAACTTTCCTTGTGATCCATCCTCTGATATGTAATTTTGGTACTTCAATGTATTTTTTAACCTTGATAGGAAAAAGAGTACCGGGTAGTCCAAGGAACATACCTCCAGCTAATATGGGACAAGGTTACGGTATAATGATTACAGACAACATTCGAGTAAGGCCTATCTTTAAAAAATTTAAAATGTGGTCCAAGCTTATCAATTAAATATCGTACATCTCAGCAGCCTACAGGTATAATATCATCAGAGAGCATAGGCTTTTGTTGCACCATAATGTTAAGAAGATCAAATCCTTAACATATTTTTATGATTTAGGCAAAACACTTCCTGGTTTCTTGCTTTGCTTTTCCTGAGATAAAGTAGGCACTCCCTCTGCGTGCTTATTAACTATGAACTTCTCATCTATGGCATTGGTCAGGGACTCTTTTAATGGCTATTTTTTCACCACTAGGATAATTTTTCACCACTTTTTTAAATCAGATTTTACCAATAAATAAAATTTAAAAAATTTGTTGCCAATTTTTCATATAAAACGCACATAAACTTGTTAGAATCACCAAACTCAAAATATATATATGTATTGGTAGTAAATTCTATGTTCTTTCTTAAATTATAGTTTTGCAACGGGAAAACATTGAATTCTTGTGGAAAATTTATGTTAACTAAAATTTTGCCCACCATTGACCATTCTTGGCCAATTAAATTAAATTTAAAGGCGGCCCACAATCTCATCCAACATTTACCAAAAAGCAAAAAAAAAAATGAATTGAAGAGACTAACCGAAAACGCAGCGGTTGTGGGGTATAGACATAATTGATTCCTCCTGCCTTATCTGTGACCGTAAACAAATCACAATCCACGAGACCCTTTTGCTCTTCTGCTTGCTTCTGCATGTGCCATAACCAACTCTTCCTTCCTCTTAAAAATCAAAAATAACAGGATTCATGGGGTTTTGTAGGGTTGTTATGCCAGAATACAGTCGAGGGGAAGAGAGGAATACTAGAAAGAATTTTAACATCCTAACCAGATTGAATGTCAATCTTTGGCGGGCTCATCCTTCCCGCTAAGGTCCTCTTCACTACAACAAAAGAATGATGAAAAGAGGAATCTCCGCTGCAATGCAATCTTACCAACTTTGTGGGGTTATTTTCTAAATAGTTAGTTTGATTTCGAGTAATTAATACTGTATTTCTTTGAATTTTTAAGTCAAATAAATACTTTGAAGCTTTGTTTAGCAATTGGAGTTTTTGCAGTTTTCTTTTATTTCACTTTTTACTTTTCTCTGTTTTGTTGGTGCATATAAGAATCACAATCCAGTCTCCTTTGAGGACTGCTATTTTCCTTTGTAAAATTAGCATTTTTCAATATAAAAAAATCACTATTGTATAAAATTATTATTGTATTTGATTAATTTAGATAAGTGTTTATATAAGACATTTTTTTAATAGGTTAATTGTGAGTTTTATAGGGTCTACACTTTTTTTAAAATAAGATAAATATAATAAAACTAAAAAGTGAAGAGGATAGAAATTCTCAAACAACCATTCAAAAATGAAGAGGTTAGAAATTCTCAAATAACCATTCAAAAGTGAAGAGGCTAGAAAGGAAGGGTAGGGGGTGAGCATAAGGGGAGAGTGGGGGCGAAAGAGGGAGGAGAGTAATTGAGGTCCACTAAGTCCTTTACATGTTGCAAATGATGATCCGTGTGTAATTATGTGCAACTCATGCTCCTACGCATCAACTCAACATAAGTGTGCCTTATGCCACAACCTTCCCTTGTGAGCATAACACAGTGCCAAGATGCCCAACACATGGATGAGACACTCTAGCATGGCTTCACGCATATCTATTTGCAAGCACGATTTTCCAATAGCTTTGCACAAATCAATGAAAGATAGTCATGCACGCACTCTTTAGTAATGTCACGCAACAAGGTTTGCACTTCAACTTTGACAAAAACATCGCCAACGCTTATATCAACCTTTCTACATTGTGTGCAACCTGCACATGGGTACCGGATGCACCAACACCAATATGATCAATTTAGCTCCATACACATCCAACACCTAGTCATGCTTGCTCCGCATGATTGTGCCAACCAACTAGCACCATGTGGATTCAACATCTAGCACAACCTTGACCACATGGGAAGCACACTATACATGCATGACACTTGTTGACAGATTGTGGAAGGCTTCATTGGTTTCATGTTATATAAATACAACTCACTATACATTTTGTAATTTAGTCTTTCGACTAGCAAGCCCAATCACATCATTTGGCCTGGTCTAGTTATACTCTAGGATTTATCTAGCAAATCAAATGGAGGCATCTCCCTATCTAATCACAGGAGCGGGTTCTCATGCTGGATAATCTATAATCATGTATCACATACCTTTGACGAATATAGTACAATATCCCTCATCCAATTGGCATGTCTTTACTTCACCTTGGCCATGGCATTATATAATAATGCTTCTACAACTCAAGCTTTTCGTTGGAAGTAAACATACCTCCACCAGCTTAGCTATAAGCTTGTCTACATGTGAAGTTATCCTCTAGTTCTTAAATTGAAATTGGATCACTGGTATCAGAGTGTAAAAGCTTGATCTCGTTCTCTTATTACTAAACATACCTGGCCAGTAAAACTGGCCGGCATTTTACTGCTTGCACTTCCATTGCACAGTCAGATCATGAAGATGCAAAGTCATGTGTTCTATAAGGATAGTAATCTTTACAATTCTCTCTAGAAAGAAATAATTATTCACATCCACATATCAAACTTCTATGATATTGAAAACAATGGCTACAAGACAGACACTTCAATCACAGAGCTACAATTTAATGAACTTGTCTTTGGTGGCTACACTATAGCCAAGGACAGAAACATTGGCATCATGCAAGACTACATTAAGCTCTTTGCACCATGTAGTATTTCCTCATGCTCTCTTATGTAGCTACAATTAAGTTAGGGGAGAAAGTTATGAAATATTCCTCCCTTGATCATGCACACACAAAATAGTGGCAACCAAATCTAGAACTTAACTCAAATCACTAAGATTGTTAGGCCAATCCCATATTGGTGCAACTACACATTTTCTATTATTAGTTGCACGAAGGATACTACAACAATTCACATCATGCTCCACAATAGAGTTGATGCATTCTTTGCTCACCCATCAACATTTGGAGCAATATATGCATCTTCAATAGTACAAAATAACATCTTCAACAAGTGACATGTAAACCATAATGTCTGCAACAATTTATGCAAGAAGATTCAATTGTTCCTCATGTTGGATCTCAAACATGCGGGTCCACAATTCTTAGAGGCTTGCGCTAACACATAAGGCCAGGGAGTGTCAACATAGGTGATGAGAAGGGCTCATGATCAGAATACAACATGAATGGACCAATGACTATGAGTTGGTAAGCTCATCTTCATCTTTGGGCTTAGTAAAACCTAGGGGGAATTTTCGAGAGGTATCCTTAGCAAGACATTTATCAAATAGATAAAACAAGACTAAATCAACCACAATTATACCCAATGTACACTTGACCCAAAAATTTGTCACTAGTCCAAAGACTAACAAGCTACATGTAAGAACTCTTACTAAGATGATAGCTACAACCTTGCATATGCATCTAAAGATGACAATGGTACAATATCCCCACATCTGACTCCACTTAACTTTTCATACACAATGGCAAGGTGTAGGCATGCATAACATGATCATCTAACTATCTAAGTAGTTTGTGATCACTTAAGATGTTTCTTGAGTTATTGCGCAAGATCATGAGAGCATGTAGAACCTAAATCTACTCCTAAACTAACATGGACAGATAGATAATAAAAGGGGTTGTTGGACTTTCACCAATCAAATCAATGCCTACCAGTGATAACTTTAAGGAACCCCCCCTAAGAAAACCTATAAAATCCTGGCGAATCCTAACTAAGTGTTATAATTGTCTTAGCAAATATTTCCTTTTAAAAAAATTATTAATTTTCCTGGCGAATTTATGTCCATTATTATAAATTTTTATAAAATTGTGGCGAATCCTAATGAATAATTGGTAAAAAAAATAATTTCGTTGGCGAATTATACTTGTATTCAAAAAAATAAAATATGTTCATTGGCGAATTATATAAGTACTCAAAAATATAAAATAAATTATTTGGCAAATGTGTTGGCAAGTTTTTGAAAAATCATAATGTGGTTGGCAAGGGGAAATTGGTTGTTTTCGAAAAATAATTTCGTTGGTGAA
Organism: Cunninghamia lanceolata; assembly: GCA_027924645.1. Lineage (NCBI taxonomy): Eukaryota > Viridiplantae > Streptophyta > Pinopsida > Cupressales > Cupressaceae > Cunninghamia > Cunninghamia lanceolata. The sequence continues at coordinate 2,134,420 of BSBN01000346.1, forward strand.
TTATATTTGTATTCAAAAAAATAAAATATGTTCATTGGCGAATTATATAAGTACTCAAAAATATAAAATAAATTATTTGGCAAATGTGCTGGCAAGTTTTTGAAAAATCATAATGTGCTAGCAAGGGGAAATTGTTTGTCTATAAAGGCAAAGGTGCAAGTGCGTGTACGCCTCCAGTGGATTAAAGATGGGGATAGAGGGTCTAAGTTCTTCTTTCAATATCTACAACACAAACACAAAAAAGAACAAATTTTTGCATTAAAGTCTGTTGATGGTTCTTCACAAACCAACCCCTCTGCCATCCTACAAATCTTCTATGAGCATTATAAAAATCTCTTTGTTGATGAATCAAAAGATGACCCCTTGCTTCCCATTATTGAAGAATGTGTTGTTGATTGCATTCCTTGTAAAATTGATGTTGATTACAGTAAATTTCTTGATCACCTTCTTTCCATCGAAGAGATGGATGATGCCCTTTATAGTATGGCTTTGGAGAAAAGTCCTGGTGTGGATGGTCTTTCAGTTGAATTCTATAGGGCCCTTTGGCCCCATATCCGTGAAGATTTTTATCATGTCTACCTAGAAGGCATTGAAACAAGTTCTTTGGGACATATTATTAACCGGGGCTTGATCAAGCTTATTCCCAAGGGCAAAGATGAAGACACTGTGAATGGATGGCAGCCCATTACCCTTCTCAACACTTCCTATAAAATCATTGCCAAAGCTTTGGCTCGCAGAATCAAATGCATTACACAGGAAATTGTGCGTACGGAGCAGACTGGATTCTTAGGAGGGAGGTTTATCCTGGATAACTTGGTGCTTGCATGGGAGACTGTTGAATGGGCACAACAAACTGTCCAAGATGAATTAATTGTCAAATTAGATTTTGACAAAGCTTATGATTGCATCCGCTAGCCATTCATACTTAATATGTTAAAATGGTTGGGTTTCGGGCCCGAAATTTGTGACCAAATTAGAATGTTATTTATGGATGCCAATGCACGAGTTGTTGTTAATGGAGCTCTCTCCCCACAATTTCCCTTACAAAAATCTATCCGCCAAGGCTGCCCCCTTGCTCCGTTCCTCGCTTTCTTCCCAGATAATCCATGGTATCTCGCTGCCATATAATGCCACTGCTCTTAATTCACACTTTACTGATGACATCATGCTCTTCATTCAAAATATAGCTGATGAAGTGACACACACCTTGGATCTCTTGGAACTTTTTTGTACCATTCTAGGCTCCAAGCTTGCTATGCATAAAACAGAGTTCATTATGACCCATCCCAACCTGCGTCCCCCATGGATTCCTAATGAGTGGCATGAAATTAAGCATTGTACTATCACGAGATATCTGGGGATTCCCTTTGGCATTGGAGTTTCCCTCAAAGACATGTGGAACTGGTTCATATCTAAAATCAAAAGTAAATTCATGAATTGGACCAACCGGTTTCTCTCCATGGCTGGCCGCATCTAGGTTGCTAACAAAATCCTTCTTGCTAGCCATGTGTATATTTCATCTTGTTGGTTGCCCTCCAAAAATTGCTACACTCAATTGACTCAGCTGATTACAAATTTTATTTGGGCTAAATGGGGTAACAAGAAAGGTGCACCTTCCACTTCATGGCTTCATTGCATCCAACCAAAAGATAAAGGTGGTTTGGGCATTATTGATCCATTTACACAAGGTATTTGCCTCAATACCAAGTGAATTGTGTGTGCTTTGGAAGGGGAGGCCCCTTAGAAACATCTTGTTCGATTCCGCATCCAGTCTGCTTTTGCTGGTCGTTCACGGGCCATAATTGATTGGGCTGATAAACTCCTACTTGTCCCTTTCTCTAAAACACATGGGTCTGCCCCGTTCAATTCCATTTGGAAGGCTTGGCAAATCACTTCAAAGAAATTGACTTGGTATGATCAATCCTTCAGTCATGGCCTGAGCTTTGCAAACTCATCTATCTGGTGGAACCGCCTTATCCAGCAAGAGGGTAAACCACTTGGCACTATCAAACAACTTAAAGGAAAACAACTATTTAAGAAAGGGATTCAAGTGTTCCAAGATTTGTGGGACTCAACTTCCTTCAAATGGAAAACTTGGCAGCAACTCCAACACCAATTCAATCTGTCTAGTTCCAATAAACAACTTCTTGAAATTCAACAGATTATCCCCCCGGAGCTATCTAGCCTTATGTCCTTCCCTTGTCATTCTAATTTCCTAAAAGATTAGACGTGGATTGATAAATACAACATCCTCTACTTTCCCCTTAAATTAATCTATAGACAACTCCTTCCTTCAATCGCCTTAGCACCCCATTTCAATGCTCACTGGAACTGCAAATTTAGCCAAACTAAATGGAACAAGCTTAGCCTTCAAATCTAGAAATCCAAAGCTGATGCCCAATCTCAACTTACTGCTTGGAAAGTACTTCACCTTAAATTGCCTGTTGGTAACCGACTTAAATTTCTTCACCCTCCTCCATCTTGCCCCTTTTGTTCGAAAACTGAAACCATGAAACATGCTTTCTGGAGTTGTTCTCATGCACGCAATATTTGGTTTTCCCTTTTCTCTACGATCCCTACCCTCTTCCCATAGGCCTGGTCATGGAAAACAACCCTTCTTGGTACCTCTGCCCACCACAATATCCTGACACACACCTGCAGACATGTTATAATCAACTGCATTTGGAAATTCTGTTGTTTGGCTATTTTTTCAGGTACTATATTACCCCATCAAATCAAAATCTAGATGCTGTGCTCAAAATTGTCTCTCTAGACTACCAATCTATTAGCTATCCTACGTGACCAGTTGTAAACTAATTCTGAGTTAAAGAGACTCCTCTACACTATTCAAATGCATCTCCAGGGTGTTATAAAACAAAATGACTCCAAGAATCTATAGATTTATACTTCAGGCCTGGAGGAGTTCAGTTTTGGCTATTTTGATACTTCACATGCAGATGATTTATCAGGTATAGTGGGCATGTTGATATGGATAGGTACAGTGGTGACACAGGCAGGTGTAATGGACAGTGGATAATGCTGGTGTGGATAAGACAGTGCAAATGGAATGTGAACTAGATTTTGTTGTGGACTAGGTAGTGTTGTTTTGGACTGATAGAGGACTTTGCAGTTGGCTGGAACAGTGGCTGTGTATATGCAGTTTGATATCTTTATTTTATTTCTTGATTGATGTATATGTGACAGCAATGTCTATTCAGCAGTGATATTGTTTTAGAAATTTATGTTGGTTCTTGTAAACTATTTTCTGTAACCTTTTGTTACTTTAATCCAATAAAAAAAAATGTGGTTGGCGAAAATATCAAATGCTAAATTATAATGATTAATTTACTTGGCGAATTTATAGCTTAAAAAATATTTACATTTAGATCGATGGATAATCAGTATCACAGATTAACGACATCAGTTCTATTGCGGGCTGCAGTTCTGACACACCCATCTTTCTACATAAAGTCTCTGAAATAGAGACAAGTGTAAACGAAGGAATGATTTAGATTAACGAAAATTAATAGAAATAATTTAATAAAACAAAATTCAAAAGGATGACTAGACTTACAATTTACATCGATGTACTTATAATATTCTAATAATTTTTTATTGCTAGATGATCGCAGATCAACGACATAAGTTCTATTTCGAGCCAAAGTAATGACACACCCAAATTTCTACATAAAGTATCAGAAATAGAGACAAGTGGACTATGTTGGAAATATTCCTAAAAATTTTGTCTTGTTGTATGCCATGTGGCTCATCATGATTGCATTGTGATGTTTCATGTACATCGCAAAATTAACAAGTGGGCCCATCTTCACTGTTGAGGGCTTGTGCTCTACCGCCACCTTTATTTTATATTAAATAATTTATATTATACAATACAGTATACAATAATCAATATAAATATATTATATATTTTATATATATCTCAACCATTGATCTAATAATATCTAACGACTCCTGGTTGATTCCAGAGGCTTTTGTTGGCAATGTGTAGTGTTGGAGATCTACCTTCCAGAATTGAACTACAACCATTCATCATTTGTTCATCAAACGGTGGAATAATTTACAAGTGGACAATTTAAATATTTTAAGTTTTTTAATCATTAAAAAGTGGGATGACCTGACGGCTAACTTTCTGGTGGTCACATCAATCACCCAAGGAGATCAAGTGGATGCAAAATTCAAGGCTTTGTAAAGGGAGCCAAGGTACTGTTTGATGTGAGATGTCAAGTCCATACGAGTAAGATGTCAAGTCGATATGAGGATTTTTTTAATTGGATGCCCAAACGTGCTCAAAGCATGATATGAAGTGACATTTTGGTGTCTGGAGAATCTTTTACAGGGTTAGTAAGATAGACTGACGGATAGGTAATGATTTTTTGAATTCCCAGTAGTCATGGCTATAAAGGGATAGAGAAAGTTGCTTTCGACAATCAATTTCAACTTTTGGTTGTTCCTCGCTAGCTAATTTTGGTAATTATTCAGTTAGAATGCAATCTTTTTTTAGCAAAGGAAGCAGTTAGAATGGTTACATGGTTGGGTTGTTATCCTTACCTTGAAGGATCTAGTTCTCGTAAGATGAAAAAACACAATTCATGGGAACTCCATGTATGACATGGGAGGACTTGGTAAGATAACAACTAGTTATTTGGACAATAAAGTGGAAGGAGAACGGTGCCTTCTGGAAACTTTCTTCTTTGAGTGCAATTGGAAAGTGCCTTGGCTCCGTAGACAAATGCGTCTAGCAGCATTGTATGATAGATGGTCTTGCATCTATCTGATGGGTTGTGGTTAGTGTTCTCTCGCAATCCATTTATGCATGTGTATGGAAGCCTAGTGATGGATTGTGGACAGTGGTCTCTCCCAATCCACTAGTTCATGTGTCTGGCATCCAACTTAGTATGATGATTGTTCTAGCTTCCTTCCAGACAATCCAGACTGCAGAAGGCTTCTTCTTTCGCCATTTTAGCCTTTCTTCTTAAATTTGGATGAAAGCCACAGCATTATTCCCAATTTCATTCACATATTCCTCCTGCTCTAGGGGCCAAGGCTCAAGCGAAGGCTTCTTCTTCATTGTGTTGTAAGGAAAAATACGAGGGAAATACACAGTGTTCAGTTTTCTATCAACTGGAAATATTCATCCAGTGAGGAGCCGAGGGCTTCTTCTTTCGCCATGTAACCTTTATTATAAAGGGATGTCATGCCTCATCTTTGTGTTGTGAGTGAGGAAAATATGAGGCAAAACTCAGAACTATGTTGTCATTGGTGGCTTTTATGGAAATTTTCTCTATCAACTGGCAATTTTTTGTAACAGTTACAGTTGTTTTTTGACTCAATAAAATGAGATATGCCTATTGGTCCAATATTAATATACATTTGTTATTGAAAAGAAGTTCTTAATATTAATATACATTCTAGAAACTTTAAATCAACAATGTAACTATAATATATTATATAATTATAGAGACAAGTGTCAATGAAGGATTCAAGGAATGATATAGATTAAACTTATTTTTTACATATATTTTGAATTATGATACTTCCAGAATCAACCAATGGATCTAACCATAAATAATAAAAGTTCCAAAATTATGTTATTAACGAAAAATAATAGATAATAAGACAAAAAATTAAAATGTTGACAACAATTGTAATCTACATCTATAACCAATATTATATTATTATATTAAACAAAAGAGTTTCAATTTACAGTCTATAGAGGATTTTTTACATAGCCCTGATCCAAGGTGCCCTAACACGAACCTTGGATAAAGACATACACAGAAAAGGGAAAATTCAAAATAGTTTAAATTTTCAAAAACTAAAAATAAAGTTGTTAGTGGCCATCATTGATTTGTCTTTTAACAACTACCACGTGAAGAAGAAAATCTGTAGCGTAGACAATAGACCTTGCCCTTCTTAAGTAATAGTCAGATAAATCATTATGTATAATAAGGGCCATGTTAAAGCACTCCAACGAGCCTCTAACAATTGCCCTCCTTGCCTCCTTAAGAATGCGTTTAGCTGCAGCTGAGTGCTCTAACAAATGTAAAGGGAAAAATTCAGCCTTATCCCATGGTCTAGCATCACAATCGTAATCATTTAAAGCTAAATCAAGCTTATCCTCAGGGATAAGCGATTCTTGAATCATTGCCTTCCCGATCATCTTCACTAGACTTGGATCATCAAGCAGGTCCATTAAATTTGATAGAAATGCACAGACGATGTCGCTAAATAATTTTTCTTTAGGATATTCTGAAAGAATATCACGGCCAATAATGTCTTGGACAACATCATCAACCATGGGGGAGTCAATCAGAAACACCTTCCCTGGCTTCTGCTCATCAAATCTATCCAAATCAGTTATTTCCCATTTGCAAGGAAAGAGAGAAACATGGCAAGAGATCAAATGACTCATCTTGAATCTCAATGAAGGGAATTCACCAAGAAATTGTGAAAATAGAAACAACCAAAAAGAAGGAAGATGCCTAAAACTTATAGAAGAGCTTAGGGCTATATTTATTGTGTCACATGTGAAAATGTACAATAACCATGCGGCACACCACATAACAGTCACACCTAGTGCCAACATTTATTTCCATTTACAGTGGGTTAATTGTGATCTCAATTGGGATTGATTCGAAATAGTGTCACACGATTGATAGGACTGACTGCACTTGTAGTACCTTTATCATTAATTGGAGTCGTATGATTGATAATTTGATATTTCCATTTATGGTGGGTTAATTATGATCTCAATTGGGATTGATTCAAAACAGTGTTGCACGATTGATAGGATTGACTGCACTTGCAATACCTTTATCATTAATTAGAATCGTACGATTAATAATTTGATAGGACTGATTGCATTTATTTTGATTCTTGAAGTGACAAACTGGCTAGATTAGCCAATGCCAATTGAGTTAATTAATGGCAAGTAGCATGAATAATATTTTTTAAGTTAGTGGTCATGATCAGTGACACTTAGCAACTTAGCGCGCGCCCGCAAGCTTCAAGGACTTGTACTTTATCAGGGCTATGCTGCTGTGTAATGATGCCATTTGTCAAGTGGGCCCATAATATTTTTCTAAGTCTGTGGTCATGATCGGTGAAATGTGAGAACGACACTTGGCAGCTTAGAACGCGCCCACAAGCTTCAGAGACTTGTACTTTGTTAGGGTTGCGTTGTTGCGAAATGATGCCATTTGTCAGGTGGGCCCATAATATTTTTCTAAGTATGTGGTCATGATCGGTCAAATGTGAGAACAACATTTAGCAGCTTAGCACACTCCCGCAAGCTTAAGAGACTTGAACTTTGTCAGGGTTGCGCTGCTACAAAATGATGCCATTTGTCAAGTGGAGCCCAGTGAAATGTGAGAACGACACTTGGTAGCTTAGCGCGTGCTTGCAAGCTTTAGAGACTTGTACTTTGTTAGGGATGCACTGCTACGAAATGATGCCATTTGTCAGGTGGGCCAAGCCTCTGTCAGGATTGAACCAAAGGACATTCAACTATGCAGTTTTTGCGTGCTACTGTAGAGTACATATTGTCAAATGTTAGTTAGCATTGCCCTGCTGCGAAGTGATGCCACGTGTCTCATACTTGCCAAATACATTAGGAGCCCAAAGGATAGTGCATTCTATGTGGTGATCAAGTGCAAGCCCGCAGTGTCAGAAATATGGGACCCAATAGAGGGCGCGACATGAGTTATTACTAAAGAGAAAAGTTTGCTCTTTTGGCGCAATATGATTCGACGAAGACTTTTTATCGTACAAGGTAGATTTTTTAAATCTTCCCAAGACATTTTAAGCCATTTATCTTGCTGCAATCAATTTGAAATCAACGGACTACATTTCAAATCCAAATTTGTCTGTTGCAAATGAATTGTCTTGTTCGAGCAAGCGAGTAGTAATGGCGGACATGACTACTATCAATCAAATTTATCAGAGGCTAATAATAGTGAATTTGGTCGTTACAATAATCACTTTCTATTGCGTGAAGAATTTCTGAGCGATTTGAGCTATTTGCTGCGTTTTGGTGAAAAGTAGGGTTTACGGACATAATCCAAGTAAGTACTTTGAACTTTCTCTAAGTAAGAACTGGTGCGATTATTTTCAGCTGAACGTTCTTAGGTGTTTTGTGCATACAATTGTCTGAATTGTGAAGGAAAGAACATCATTTTTAAGGTATTTGTTAGAAACCATAGTTCTTAGACTCTGTAATTTGAGAAGATGAATCGTTCAATTGGTCAGCGGTCTACTTCTAAGAGGGCCTTAGATGAGGATTTGCTTATGCAACTGCCTGGATCATCTAGGGGACCTGTTAATCTCTACGACCCAGGTGGTGTTGGAGATAGGTTGTTGGATAATTGCAAGGGGTGTAGGGATACTGATATCCTTGTAACAGGATGGTCATTGTTTGAGCACTAGTACAAAAAGAGATATTCTAGGGCTCCTATGTCTCATGCCTAAGGCCTCGATTTGGCAAAACTAATGGTGCCAAATGTATTCATCAATGCTAATTTTGTTAGAGTTGTATCTAAAAGGTACGATCCATAAACAAAGATGGTTTTGGTAGGAAATGGTGTTGAAATGTTTTGTAAATAAAAGAAGTTTATTTCAAAGGTTTTTGGTTTGAACCCTGTTGCAAATAAAGTTATTGATTTTAATGCTTTCAAGAACACATACTAGAAAAATAAGAGTAGCTATAGAACTGTGCTTCTCCCTAGGCACAGAACAAAAGGGATAGATGGGAGACCCATCAAGATTTCTCACACAGAGCAGGAGCCTCTGGCTATTGACCCCTTTTATGACTATTTCATCAAGACTTATCACACTTTATGTCAAGTCTTGGGGCAGGATGCAAGGAAGAAGATGCCTATCCCCCTCGTGCTTATGGCAGCAGATATTCAGGACCCGATGGTAAACACTGAGTATGACTATGCTTCTTATATTGTAGAGAAGATGCATAATCATCTAGTGGCTATTAGCACTTTAGCCAATGAAGACAAGATGGAATTTAGTTGGTACTCTTTGATGTGCCATATGTTTTTACATGTTGAGAACATGGAGAATATATGGCACATGGAATTTAAGGTAAAAGGGAAGGATGATGCAGGATATATTCTCCCTGCTCAATGTTAGACTCACATGATGGATATGCATTGTGATAAATGCTAGTTATGTAATTGTTGAGGAACATTTTGTCAAGAGTCTTTTGAATTTCATGGGGCTTGAGGAGGAGAGGTTACCAAAAGAAATAATGGATTCCTTGAGGCCTAAGGATAGGACTCTTGAGCTAGGCATTCAACATAACTAGGGTGATTGGTTTCTTCACACCTACACCACTATAATCAGAGTATATGGATGCGGGGTAAGCCCCAATGTGTTACCCAAACATGTTCTAAAGAGAATAACTTATTTGGAAATAATGTGGCAATTGAACGAGTCTGTTAAAACTCATTTGAGGGGACAAAAGAAGGGTTCATTTTTCCCCACCTCTACAAAATTTAATGATTTTTTGGCCACAAATAAAGATGGATTGGATCAAATCTATCCAAATTTACAGTCATACAAGATGGGGTGGGAATCCATAATGATCCAGAGGGATTCATAAACCAAGTGAGACTAAGTATCAAGAGGCTAGCATTCATACATAAAATCAACTTTGATGAGGATGTAACTAGAAACTGCCTTTCCATGGAAGAGGTGAAAGAGAAAAGAGTCGAATGGAAGAACATCATTGAGGTAGATGAGCAAAGGATAAAAATGAATGAAAACTACCTTGGTGCTTTTGCAGAGGAAAAGGATCCAATTATGAGAATACAAAAAATACTGGCAAATGTTGAAACTTTGATTGGCAAAGCTCCGATAGTTGAAGGAAAGCCTGATCAATCTCATGATATCGATGATTCCCAAATTGAAGGAAATCCTGAGCAATCTCATGATATCGGTGATTCCCAATAGCCACTTGCAAAGAAGAGAAAGATCATTAATCTTGAAGAAGCTAAGGCAGAGATTGAAGTGGTTGACTTGGATAATGATACAACAAAGAATGTGCCTGCAGAGGAAGAAGATGTGGATCAACCTATGGCATCACCCACAAGGATTAAGGACATCTCTATGCCTGAGAATAGAATAGAGGTAAATATCAGACATGGTAATGATGAGACTAATGATATATGAGCTCTGGCTTGTACACAATTCCTGTTTGATGATGAATTTGTCAAAACCAAGGAATTCAAGGGTTTTATGTTGAGATTAAGAAGTGTTGAATTTCAAAAGAAGTTTGATGAGGCAAAAAATAATGCAAACATAGATCAATATGAAGAAGTCACTCAGAGGGTGTTGCATGAGATGAGCCAAAATATCAACAGGATCACCCCTAAGGAGGGAAGACAAATGGTGAAGAACAATCGTTTGTTGTTACTACCACATTGGGATATTTCCACTGCTTTAGCTTTGGATACAATGAGGGGACAAGATGAGGAAGTGTTTACAACTGAGGAAAAAGTTGAGCAAGCATTCTTTAGGTCTGGATTTAGCCCTAAGTTTGAAACCTTGGCAATATGGGCAATGGCTCCAAACATAAATAAGCCTAAGGTGGTTGAGAATGTTCATGATTTAACAGGGAATGTGATTATTAAAAGAGTACCAGATACACCTTGTTGGCAAGAGACACTATATGGATTGATGATTGTTGTCATTGATGGTAACAAAGTTCATCCCACACATCCGCAAGACATGGTGTGTCTCTACTGGAAGTCAGAGTGAAGAATGTTGTGGTCCGGTAAACAAGAACAGAGCTTGTGGCAAGGTCCGACAGACAAGTCCGGATCTCTCAGAGGAAGTATCTTGGTGAAGTGCAGATTTGGGAAAGTCAAGAGGACTACCTTGAGTAATAGATTCCAAGGATTTAGCCTCCGTTGATGGACAAGGAAAAAGATATGAACAGTTGAGCACTGGATTCCTGAGTGACAGTGTGAATAGAGGAAGAACTGACTGACAGAACATCAGATTACTTTCCGGATGTGTTTTTGATATTGGTAAAGGTTATGAAGACATGAATTATGTTTGGCCGACATGATTAATGATTTCTACAAGTATATGCTTGATCCGCATTACTTGATGTGCAAGGATTTAGCCGATAGAACAGAGTTTGTGAGAAGATTGACTGTTCTGGGTGCCGACTTGAAAGATAATGAAATCACTTGTGTGGATATATATATAGGATGGATTTAGTTGTGAGAAGTGGTGTGGTGGTATGTTGTATGCGAAGAAAAGCAGAGCAGAGTAGAAGCAGTAAGAAAGGTCCGGTATGTGAAAGGAAAGCAGCATAAGAGAAGAGGAAAGATGAAGTGCAGCAGATCAGTGTACTGAGCCTAATCAAAACTGAACTCCAGCATATGTGGATGCTTCCAATCAGTTCAAGTATTGTATAACATTCTTTTGTAGACAGTGTGTCTCCTTGTAGGCAGTGTGCCTCCTTTGTGAGCAGTGTGCTCGGGCAGTGAGCCCTAATTGGCAAGTGCCATTTTTGTATTTCCTTATTCTTCTAACAGAGAATAATCTTTGGGTTAATCACCCCGTGGTTTTCTCCCTTAATAGGGTTTCCATGTCAAAAATACTGTGTCATGTGTTTTTCATTTCATGGTAATGTTTGCTTGTTTGAATTAATGTTGCATTGATTAATAAGAAAGATCAAAAGAAGAAATAATTAGGATAACTAATTCACCCCCCCGCTCTCAATTATCAACAATTGGTATTAGAGCTAAGTTCCTCCTAACAAAGTCTAACAACTCGAGGAAGATCTGGGAGTCCAAATGGATCCATATGGTTTAAGGGAGCAACTCAAGACTGCCCTTGAGGATCTTGAACAGTCAAACTCTGAAGTCAATGAATTAAAGGAAAGACTCAAACAGGCTGATGATTTCATGAGAGAACTAAAAGACAAATTAAGTCTCTCTATGAAAAAGAGAAAGGCGCTGCTTCAGCAATTGGCAAGACAAGGTGAAGAAAGTAATGCAAATGAAAAGCTGACTGAGAAAACCAAGTTATGTGAAAAGTTATCAAAAGAAATCATTATGGTAAGACATGAAATGGAATAAGGAGTTATAAAGTTTACTCAAGAAGTTGAAGAGAAAAGAAAAACTGAAGATAATCTAAGACAATCTCTCAAGGAGAAATCAGAAGATTGCCACCAGATGGATAGAATTATCAGACATCTCAAATTTGATCTTGAAGATGCTAAAGATAATGAAGAAAAACCTGAGGATCAAATTGTCTCTCTAAAAAGGGATCTTCAAACAGCAAATGAGTATAAAGAGAAATTCAAGATAAGTTCTGCTCAACTTGAAGTTCTTCTTGGAAGTCAAAAGAAGGCAGATGACAAGTGTGGTTTGGGATATGAGAAAGGAGAAAGCTCCAGATCCGGTCAAAAGAATTTTGGATCAGAAAATCCAAGGAACAGGCCTAGAAGACCTCCGGTAAGACAGCCTAATGCTCAAAGATATCCATCCTTCAATGGATACTGCCACAACTGCAATCACTTTGGTCACAAAGCTAATCAGTGCAGAAAGAGAATGAATCAGACTAATTCATCCTTCTCCAGACAGTGTTTTAACTGCAAAAGGTATGGTCACAAGTCTCATGAATGTAGAAATATACAAATGAACAAATCATTCAATGGTAGATGCTTTGCATGCAATAGAGTAGGTCATATGGCTAATCAATGCAGATTAAGAGGATATCAGTCAAATATGCAAAGAAATGTTGTTTGCCAAATCTGTAATAGGTTCGGTCATAATGCAAAAGTCTGCAGAAGCAAGAATCAGGACAAAAGAGGTCTGGTATATAATCAGAATCAAGATAAGGGTAAACAAAAGATGAATGTGGATGAAGTTAGGAATGAGATGAACAAGATTTGGGTGAAGAAAAGTTCAGAGAATGTAGAGGTTGGATCCGCACCAGACTCTGGTGCTGATATTCCTTCTAGAAATTAAAAGGTGAGCTCTAGCTCAGGGGGAGACACAAAGAAAACCTTATTCCCCTAGCCAGTTAAGTGGTGCCTGAAATTGGCACATGAGAAGCTGCAGATCAAAGGGTTTCTAGAAAAACATGTAAAGAAGATCAGATAAAGATCTGAGAGATCCACAAGAAGATTTAAAAAGTTCAATTCCTTCAGAATTGGTCCAGTTAAGCAAGTCTTCCGGTAAAGTAGGTTTCTCACAAGATTGGCCCGGTATGAATCCAAATTGATACAACTTGATCTGCGGATACATAAGATGATCAGAAGGACAAGTGGATGTGATGATTCATCACTAACATCGATCACAAGGGAATCATAATGATCCGGATGAGTTTCTTCCTCCTTGAACAAGGAAAACCAGGCAAACCAGGCAAACCAGAATGAATTAGGTTGCGCATTTATTACAGGGTGACAATTAGGGCTTCTTGGAATAAAAGAGTTCATTTGTCTGTCATTTACACACTTGTACACTCACATGCGAAGAAGAAAGAAAAGGAGCTCTGCAAACAACTTCTCCCAAAAGATCAAGACAACTTTTCATACAGCTCTATTCGGATTTCTTTGTGTGCCCTAACCTGCGTAAAAGGTATTTATCGTTCTTGATATCCTTCAGTAAGATTGTTTGATGATGGCTACTCCAAATATAGTAAAGATCTCTGATAGACCTCGGCCCTCATTTAAGAAACATCCATATAAATCCTTGGAGGTAGATCCCCTAGGTGCATTTTCCAGTGTTCCGCATGGTGTGTTGCACACTAAAGATATTAGGGTTTATATACATGCAAATGTTGAAGAGTTTGGGGAATTCAAACTAAGAGATATCTATCACAAACAACTATTAGATGATTCATTTGAGCTCAAACCCCAATACATAGGCCTCCGGAACAAGCACTTTGCATAATACATACATTTCCCTTATTTTACGGAGGATGAATGGGTTAGGTACATTCTGAGCAGAATACATGACAATTTCATGTGGTTAAATGGACCATTCAAGATCACTAAAGATGCCATTAGGGCAGTTACCAGACTACACTCATCCGGTGGGATTCCTGTTCTTAAATCTATAAAGAACCAAACTATGAGTGATGCTACCGGATCTAAGTTTGACAAAAGAGCAATGACAGTAGATGACATCACTAATCCGGATGTCAAGTTTGCTTCTATGATCATTGGATATAAGATATATCATTCTAGCAGAGAAAATTTTGTACCTGGAACTGCCATCTATACCGCTTATGAAATGTTAAGAAAGGATAGAGACTAGGATCTTTGTCAACTTCTCTTGAACCAACTTTTGGAGAATCTGCAGAAAATAAAGAAAGATAAAAAGAATTCATTCAAGTATGGTGGATTGATATTGTGCTTATTCTTCTACTTTATGAATGAGCTTCCCGGATCTAATGGCTGGGTATGGGAGAATGATAGATCGGTAGCTATCAAAATCAAATATTATCTACATGGACTTGGTGACAACAAAGCACAAAATACAGCTTTGTGGGGATATTTCAAGAACTTTCAGAACATGATGCAAGCAAGAGAAAGGATTCCCCAGTCTCTTGTTGAGAAATACAAAGACACAATCTGCTTTATGGTAGAGACTGATCAGTGCCTAATGGAGGCAGTAGAACCAAGAACTGTATGGATCATTCCCATGGGGTATGAGGTTGATGAACAAATTGTGGAGCTACATGTTCAACACATACTAAGCCAGCCTAAAGATCCAAAAGCAGAAAGGTTTGGAACCTTTGAGGAGCTGAGTATAAAAATCCATGTTGAAATCAGAGAACCAGAGATCAAGAGGAAGGTGAGAAAAGAAGTAGAAAATATTGCTCAAGGCCTTGGCATCTCAAAGGAGGCACTTGATGCCCACAAGAAAAGGATGGAAAAGGCTGAGAAAGAGAAGAAAGAGGCAGAAAAGAAAAGCAAGGAAAGTGCTCCGGTAGAAACCTCAACCTGGACCAGATCATCAAAAAGATCTGCACCTGTCACAACCAAAAACTCAAAACCGAAAGTCCAGGCATCCGGCAAAGGAGAGAAAAGGTCAAAGACAAAAGCCACAAGGACTTATCAAGTCAAAGAGATGAAGAGGAAACTGAATCTGATGAAGAAGTTAGGAAAATGAAGAAAAAGAAGAAAACATCCGGTCAACCCTCTACCGGACAGAAGGAAGAAGAAAAGGCAGAGGAATATGTTGAAAAACCCACTCTTCACATTGATGACATAATCAAATTAGTCACAGTGGATGGAAATCTTCAGCCAATGGTTGAGTTTTATGATGATTATGGTGAAGCAGATCAGAAGATATTGCAAGATGCCACAGTCAGGTATCTAAATATCTACAACAAAGCATTTATTGAAATTATATCTCTGATCCCTAAAAGCTTGGAGAAGGAACTAGAATCAAGAAAGAACACTGCCCAAGCTAAAGACCTAGAAATCCGAGAACAAATAGCAATCCAGCTATATCCTTCAATCGACCCCAAGATAATGAATATGATATTCAAAGATTGTAAGGATGAGTTCAGAAGCAAAGCAAGGATGAATCAACTTATGCTTGGTGAAACTGACAAGGTAGCCAAGGACACAGAAGAGATCCTCCGGAAGGCCTTCAAAAGATTTAATCTCCATATTATAGAGGACTTGGGTACTGATCCCTCAACCACAAATGTTGCAGAAGAAACTACTGAGAAAATGACAGAAGAGGTGGGCCCTGAACAGACTAACATTTCTCCTCCAGTTTCCCCTACAGTCTTCGGATCTAAAGGAGAAGAAAAATCACAGGAGAAAGAAGCAGAGGTAAAAGAAAAAGAAAATGATAGCGCTAAGCTTGCAGAAGGAGAGAAGACCTCAACAGAAAAGACCACAACTGCTAGTGGTGAGAATGTAGGAGAGAAAACTCAAAAGGACAGCTCCAAGATTGTAGAAGAGAAGAAACATCTGTCTCCAACAAGAGACACTGCACAAACTGTTCAAGAATTCTTGACAAAATCCACTATAGAAATTGATGAACCAGACCTACTAAAAGGACCATTAGATTTTGACTCTTTGTCACCGGTGCAAACAATGAAAATAGCCTCATTTGCAAATGAGAAAGTCAAAGAGAAACTATTGAAATCTCACATGGAAGACTGTGAGCTTATGGAGGTAGCATCCGGAGTGCTGGAAAAGATCATGCCATCTTTTCAGAAGGATCCCACAGCCTCCTCTTCCGGTAATCTCAAAACCTTAGTCAGCAGTGTTAGCACACATTTTGATTCTCTAGAAAAATCAGCTGAAGAAAAGGTCCGGAAGGAGTTTTTGGATAAAAGATTCTCTGAGGTTCAGGGTTTGATTATTAATGATAGAAGAAACATGAATATTGGAATAAAGAGCCTGGAAAACGCTCTTAAAGATGGAGGAGAAATGTATAAATTTTGTTTATAATGGTCCAAAGTAACACTGGACATTGAGAAGAAAATAAAAGAACAGGAGGATAAACTATCAAACCTATCAAAGAATTTTGATCCTCTCTCTTCCTCTATAACAAATCAAGAATGTCAGACTATTGCAGTCTTGAGTGAAATCAAGAAATTGGAGAAGGAAAGGAAAAATAGAATAAGCAGGTTGAGTGAGCTCAGGGAGTTAATTGTCCCTAAGCTAGACGCCATGCATGAGGCCATAACAGAAGCTCAAATCACAGCCCAGACAAATGATCTGACAGATCTAAAAAGGGCAGATGCATTTGCATTCCTGTTGAGTGGGCATATCTCAATTTTGGACAGGATGAAGCAGAGTTGGGCGACAGAAGTTGTACAGTTGAAGAAAACTTTTGCAGACATACTTAAGTATATGTAAGTATGCCATATGTATATACTTATGCGGCTAAGTATAGTAAAATTTTTGAAAATTTTGGTGTGCGGACCCTACCCTTTGCCATTGATGTCAAAGGGGGAGTGAAGAGCAGTGAAAAATGAGGAATCCAACTAAGGGGGAGCTCCAGAAAATGTATATAAAAACAGAGCATCAGCCAAGGGGGAGCATAGTGTAAACACTTAGTCATTTTTCACTAAGTGTTGCCATCAATGCCAAAGGGGGAGATTGTTGGCAAGAGACACTATATGGATTGATGATTGTTGTCATTGATGGCAACAAAGTTCATCCCACACATCCGCAGGACATGGTGTGTCTCTACCGGAAGTTAGAGTGAAGAATGTTGTGGTCCGGTAAACAAGAATAGAGCTTGTGGCAAGGTTCGACAGACAGGTCTGGATCTCTCAGAGGAAGTATCTTGGTGAAGTGTGGATTTGGGAAAGTCAAGAGGACTACCTTGAGTAATAGATTCCAAGGATTTAGCCTTCGGTGATGGACAAGGAAAAAGATATGAACAGTTGAGTACCAGATTCCTGAGTGACAGTGTGAACAGAGGAAGAACTGACTAACAGAACATCAGATTGCTTTCCAGATGTGTTTCTGATAGTGGTAAAGGTTATGAAGACATGAATTATGTTTGGCCGACATGATTAATGATTTCTACAAGTATATGCTTGATCCGCATTACTTGATGTGCAAGGATTCAGCTGACAGAACAGAGTTTGTGAGAAGATTGACTGTTCCGGGTGCCGACTTGAAAGATAATGAAATCACTTGTGTGGATATATATATAGGATGGATTTAGTTGTGAGAAGTGGTGTGGTGATATGTTGTATGCGAAGAAAAGCAGAGTAGAGCAGAAGCAATAAGAAAGGTCCGGTATGTGAAAGGAAAGCAGCATAAGAGAAGAGGAAAGATGAAGTGCAGCAGATCAGTGTACTGAGCCTAACTGGAACTAAACTCCAGCATATGTGGATGCTTCCAATCAGTTCAAGTATTGTATAACATTCTTTTGTAGATAGTGTGTCTCCTTGTAGGCAGTGTGCCTCCTTTGTGAGCAGTGTGCTCGGGCAGTGAGCCCTAATTGGCAAGTGCCATTTTTGTATTTCCTTATTCTTCTAACAGAGAATAATCTTTGGGTTAATCACCCCGTGGTTTTCTCCCTTAACAGGGTTTCCACATCAAAAATACTGTGTCATGTGTTTTTCATTTCATGGTAATGTTTGCTTGTTTGAATTAATGCTGCATTGATTAATAAGAAAGTTCAGAAGAAGAAATAATTAGGATAACTGATTCACCCCCCCTCTCAATTATCAACACACCTACCCCACAAGATGCATCCTTGAATGTAAATACTACTCTCTTCACTGAAGCAATAATGTAGAAGTTACAATTAGAACATGATATGTTGAATATGAAATATACACAGGGTATGATGCAGTTGAATCTATATAGGTCTCAGCAACTCTTGTCTTCAAGCTCTCTAGGTCCAGTTGTTTCTATCCCTTCCACTTATGCAGAATAATTTCCATCTAATAGAGATTCTATGATTGGAGAAATAAAAGATTTGAAGGATAAATTAAAAGATGCTACTGAGAATAAAATGCAAACAACTGGCAAATTGGTCATTGATTTGATAAATCATAGGATTACCAAGATACCGAATAAAGTTGATAATACTTGGAAGTCTTATTCAAACTTGAAAGTAGCATTTGATAAGCATGTATAGGACAGGGCCAATACAAAAGGAATAATGGATAGATGGTTGCCATAAACTACAGTATTAAGGAAAGTCTACAGATGTGCCAAATTTGATCTTGAAGCCCTTGCTGAAGTTCTGCCAACATATGAGATGATCACAATGTTAGAAGAGATTGCTACATTTATGTTGAAATTTGATAAGCGGGTCGGTGATAAATTGCATTTGTTGGAGAAAATTGATAAGAGAATCATGCCAAACATTTTAGATGATGGTAAACAGGTGAAGCCTTTAGATCAGTGGAAGGAACAGTTCAACACATTGGTGCCTGGTCTTTCATCTTCTATATGTGCAAATAATAACCTTAACATGAATCTATTGAATACTACATTGGATGATTTGTTTACCCTGGAGGTAGGTTTTGAAATTTTCAACAAAGATACAAGGGTAATTCTTGATGCAAAATATGTTACAAATATTAAAAAAAAAAAGCAAAAGTACTCCCTTTCCAATGGCCTTCAGAGAAGATGTGTGCTGCATGGATTGAGAAGTATAATGATTAAAACATATTTGCATTCAAATTGGTTTTTGAAATTTTGAGCCTAAGCAATTAGAATCAAGGACCAGGGTCAATAGGAGATCTAATTTTGGCGAGACCAGCTTCAAAAGGATTCATCAACATCATGATTGGTCCTCTCCAGCGGTTACTACTACAAGGATCTATTTTTAGTAAATACATTTTCATTGTAATGGGTGCATGTCTCAATGACCTAATCGTTAAATGTAAAAGACAAAATTGTAATCATATACAAAATGCTTATCACATGTATCTTTTATAGTTGTCTCCTTGAATGTATGTATTTCTCTTATAAATAAATGAATTAAGGGTTTGTAAGTTTATCTGTGCACATTTGATGTATTTTATATCTTGTTTGTTGCTTCTATTGAAGTAATAGATTAAAATGCTTTGAATAAGATATAGAGAGTTATGTTTTGCATTAAGGATTTGTAAGGAGAATCAGGGAAGATACCCTTTCTTGGATGTATTATTGTAATTTGTCATGTAGTAATACAGGTTATCCCCAAGATTTGAAGTTTAGATGTCAGAAAGAGGATATAGGTTATCCCCAGGATTTGAAGTTTAGATGTCAGAAAGAGGCTATCGGTGGGTCCAAGACATGTGGCGCAAAACCGTAGCAGCGTAATGCCTATTCAGATCTGACAACTTGTCCTCTCTGGTAGCGCACAACCAATTAGGAAATGCTTAGCTGGTAGTTCTCTTTGTTCGACTCTGAAGAAGATTAGGGCCCACTAGACAGGTACCTGGCAGTATCTATATAGTGCGATAATGAAACTTTGACAGAGTACAGAATTACAGAGCCCACAGGCACGCACTAGACCACTAAGTGTCATCGTCGTAAGGCTGCACTCATGACTTTAGACTTGGGTAATTATTTATTCAAATATTTCATGGAGCCAAGCAATTGGCAAATGGCAACATTTATTGCGTTTGCATTGAAATAGAAGATTGACAGTGTTAATTCTCAACACGATTGGGATTGATTAGAAATAATGACATATGATTTATAGGACAGACTGCAGTACCTTTAGCATTAATGAGTTATTATGATACTTTGAAAGCTGAGAAACAAACCGCGTAGATTAGCCAATGCTAATTAAGTTTATTAATGATTACATAAGGTGAGGGCGGAGTAAATTTAATGCCAATGCCAATTAAGTTTATTAATGATTACATAAGGTGACGGTGGAGTAAATTTAATGCATTTGTGAAGTAGGTTAGTACCTTGGATAAATAAGCATCAGAGAGAAGAAGACTCAATATTAATAAAATGTGAAAGTTAAAACTTAAAACTATTGGCTCAAGGCTTCCAAAATAGTAATGGCTTCCATTACAATAGCTATGCGAAGAAGATAATTTAGCAAGTACTTTTTTTTATTTTTTGTGTTTGTTAATATTCATGATTTTGGATTTAATTGTGTGATACTGATATTTTTGGTATCGTCTACTTTTTCATTCTCTTTTCGAATTAGGAATTTATGATGTAGAACAATATGATAGTCAATTTCATTTGTGTGTGGCTTTGCAGGATGTTATTGCTTTACAGTTCTTAGAAAGAAGAAATGCAATCCTTCGTCAAGTCAAATGTATCGTGTCAAGAATTGACACTTTACGCATTGGCAAATGATGCATTCTACTCTGGATGGTGGGTTGAACTTCCTAGAGTTACAAACATGTATGAGAAATTGGAGATTCGAATGAACACATGGAATTTCTACTATAATTCAATTGACAGTGACTTGGAGGAAATCCATATGATTCTCCTCTATTAGCCTTATTGTTACCCACACCTAGTGGTTTCTTGTACATATAATGCAAAGTTCTATGGAAAATTATTTACTAACATTATGGATGACTACATAATTGAAATGGCCACGCAGACATTGCCTGTTAATAGGTTGGTTATGGACTATAGTGAAATGTTCATAAAGAATAACCAAAAAGATCCAAAAATATTTTGGAGGAGAAAGTCAAGGATAAAAGTTGAATAGCAATATTTTGCTGTTAATTGTTATGCAATTTTGTTTTTTTCTCTAAACTGTGCTCCAAGGCAATTTCATTTGTAAACTTTTTATAGTAATATAATATAGCGGTCTTATGCCACTTTGATCGATCCAAAAATATATGTTTCATTCTGAGAACCTACTCCAAGGCCATTTTACTTGTAGACTTTTTATATTACTATAACTTAATGGTCTTATGCCACTTTGATCAATCCAAAAATGTGACTAATTAATTAATTAGTGATGGTAAATAATAATGGTGAGATTAAAGATACTATTAGTGATAATTCTAATGATAAGATATTAGTGACTAATTAATTAATTAGTGATGGTAAATAATAATGGTAAGTTAGTATGAAAATTAAAATGTACAACATTAGGAGGTGGTGTAATTTAGCTATCTACATTGCTATTCTTTTCCTATATTCTATGTATTTAATTAACTGAATGTTGATGGATTCAACATGTATTTAAACCACTAATACTCCATTGATGGCGAGGTGTTCACATGAACACATTCATGTTGACATGCACACTAAAAATTAAGTGAATAAGGGTTAAAACTTAATAACTTAATATGAGGGTTACTACAGCCTGTTAGTGTTGGTCCAATATTAATATACATTTGTTATTGAAAAGAAGTTCTTAATATTAATATACATTCCAGATTCTAAAAAATTCAAATTTATAATTATATATTTCATATTACATAATATTATATTACTTAAGTATATAAAATTATCCATGTTCGATGAACGAGGATGGACGACTGTAGTTGATTTATGGGATGTAATGTCCAAAGTGGTAGACTTGAGAATTAAAACCTCTAGAATCAACCAAGAGCCATTAAATTTGGATAGATCAACGATTGAGAATTTATAATATGCTTCTAGTGTCGCCACCCGCATTAATTGAAGTTGCAAACATACACACTACACACTGCAGGCCATCCAATTCCTTACATCTCGTTTGAAGTGGAAGACTGGACGTACAAAATGTTAATATATTTATATCAGTCAAGTCATAGTATTGCACACAGTTAATTGAAGTTGTGACTTGCAGTACACCAAAAAAATTAATTGATATTGTTTGGAAGTGAGAGGGTAAAGGACTCAAGGAGATTGCAGTGCACCAGAAATTTTAATATTGATTGTGTGATGCCACGAAGTCACTCAGTGCCAGTCTTTGTATTCATCTTTTCTGGGTAAGTGAAATACATAAATAATTCATTCCTATTACTATTGCTATTACTATTGTCCTCGAGACTTCAATTTTTTCAATCTTGGGGTTTAGAGTTGAGTGTTTACAAGCATGTATACCAGCACTACTAGACCAAATATTGGGAAAGGCAGAGAAAGAGATAAAATAGACTACGCCGGACTGCTTAAAACACTAGGTTTTACAGATGAATACCATGATATTTATGACCCTGTAATCTTTGGTAGGTTTACCTCAACACTTAGATTTTCATGTGAGAATAGGGTACTTCAAGTGCAACTTGACCCCAAAAAACCATTACCAATTAAAGGTATAACTGCACCATGGGTGGTTGGATTGGGATGCCTGATGTTCCCTAAGGTTTTCCCTTGCCCTAAATTTATCATGGTCTGTGCCCAAAATTATGATGAAAATCGAAGAGCAATTGTTAGAAAAGATAGCTAGGAAGTAATGTTACCCATTAATGTAGCATATTTTGGCAAACTCAATCACAATTATAAGCCTCCTTATAAAATTGATATTTTTAAAACATGGGTTTAGGATACTATTTCCATGCTAGTGTTTTGCCTTGGATTGGATAATAATAGTCAAGTGGATGCAAGCCTCCTTGAAATGGTATACAATATCCATAAATGCACTCCACCTACTAAATATAGATTTCTTGAGCACATTGCAGAATCCATGCATAATCAATTTTTAATGATTAAATGATGTCAAAGTGAAGCTCCCACTTCCAGTTCCAACAAAAAGACATTTATGTTCACAACCTACTTGTGTTATTTATTTCTAGTGCAGTTTGCTGGGATGTTTCGGGACAACAAGCTTCAGATTCAACAAGATAAAGATGGACTATATGATTGGACCCATAAGGTAAAGATGTATGGTAATCGAAAGAACTACGATAATTTTGTGGACTACTTTTTGGATTCATTGTATCAAGCCATTACAAATACTCCAATGCCTAGATTGCCTGAGTCTTGTAGAAATTGCATTCAACTGGGAAAAGAAATATAATTGGCTAACTGGTACTTCATGGAGGAATATACTGTCCTAAGATTTTATGGATCAAGAGTCGAGCCCCACAAACTTCCAATACATGTGACAGAGAGGGTTTTTGCATTGGAATACAAAGGCAGATGGACAGTACAGATCAACTATACTTTGTTAGTCAGCAAAAGAAGAGCATATTTCCTTCCTTACCTTTTTCATGTGGAGGGTTCACATTCGAGACAAAAGCATTCGCTGTGGCACACCAAATTCTACAAATTTTTAAATTTGATGTTGACTCTCACTGGTAGTATGACCCATGTGACATGATTAAAGCAAGTCTTGTGGCCAATAAGAATGCTCCAACTAGAATTCAACATGAAAGTAAACCCCTACTAGAAATGTTGAGAAACAAGAATTCTTGGGATGAGGTCAAAAAAGTCATTGAAGAAACTGTTGCTCAGAGAGGTATTACTTTTGAAATATTGTCATTAAAAATAATGGGATTGCATCCAATTCCACAAACATAGAGATATGCAGAGGTGGCAACCAAGAGAAACAACAATTTCTATAGAAGAGCTGCTCAAACATCTACGCATAAAAAAATCCCATAGTCTCTAAAATAATCTTGTATAGAGGAACGATGGTCACAATAAAAAATTAATGCCTTTGGTCTATGAGGAAGATCTCGGTGATCCAAAAACTACTACACCCTTCAAAGAAATCCTAGAAGATGAAGAGTTCAACAAATTGTGGGATATGGAGCATCCCTCTGATGTAACTAATGTTGAAGGTGATGATGAGGAAAACCAACCTGTAGATCTTAGTGTCTATGAATTCAAACCTCGTATGAGTGAGACCACAAGAGAAACATTTACTACAGGGGTGTTAATAGCCCAAAAAATGGGTTATGAATTTGGTGGTTTGGGGCCCACGGGACAAGGCTGTTGGACGATACCAGATGTAAACCCTAGAAAACCTAGTGATCTTCAAGCCATTGGAGCTAATGAACAAGCCAAAGGGCATACAATTACAAATATAGATAAGGAGATTCGTTTTGTTCCATCTTCAAATCCTCAGAGTGAGATACAATCACAAACAGTACCACAAGGGTCTTCTGATCTGCAAGTTCCTCATTATTTTCCTGAAGGAGATGGTGGAGATTCTAGTGCTATTGGTGGCAAATCTGGTGATGGTACAAGTAGTAGTAGTGGTCAGCAAGTGCCAGAACAACAAACTTAGAAGAGGCAAACAATAACATTAGATGATAATATAGACAAACTCAGAAAACAGAGCATTGTGAAGACTAAGAGGCAAAAGATTATGACAGGTTTTGATTCCACATCAAAGGAATTATTTCCAAAAGGCACCTCCTCTGACTCTCCTATTGTTAGTGTTACTAGGACAATAATGGCTAATCCTTAGCCTTAATTAGTTAGAGATGCCTCCAACACTGTAAATACTCCTTCACCATTCAAAGTTATGTCAATAGTTACAGGTTTTGATTACAAAGTTGAGTTTAAAAAGAAACTAAAATATCTAAAAGACACAAGAAGCAAGTGCTAGAGACTACTGCAACTTCAAAGCTTGCAACAACCAGGGTATTGCCTTCATTTGACCTAGATGCCAAAAAAATGGATTACATGATTGTTGTGCCCAAAATTCAAGATAAACTAGAGGATCAGATGCAACGCTCTGACTATGAGGTGAGCACCCTCCAAGTGGATTTTTTTGGAATGAAAATTTTTAACAAAATTAATGTATCAAAAAGGAACAATGAAGTGGTGTACACATCATTGCTAAAGCAAGAGAGAGAAAAAAAGGTATCGTTGTTTTTAATTTCCTGGTAACTTTTGTTTAATATATTGTCTAAAAATCAGAGTTGTAATAGGCATTCTATTTTGCTGAAAATTTTACGAGTCCATATAGGCAGGTTCCAATAAGCTTTTTTGATATTTAATTATAGAAAATATTTAACAGATTCCTTACTAGCGCTGTGTTGAATGAAGAGTATTGAGCTCATACAACAGGAAAACTTACATACATCATACATGTATATGGATCTAAGATTTAAGAAGAACCTTGATCAATTGTGTTACAATAGAAGGAAAGTATATTTAGTGATGTTATTTCCATTCATATTGATCATTTTCATTTGACTTTGTGATTAATGTAACATTTTGTAGACTCAATTAAAAAAGTTACAGGCAGACATAGAAAATGAGAGAGCCAAGAGGAAAGCAGCAGAGAGCATGACCAAAAAATTAGAGAAAAGGATTAAAAACTTTGTCTCTACATCTATAAGTGAAGTGAATAAACAGACAGAGGTGGAAGTGAATGAATTGAAGAAAAGGTTACATTGTAAATAATTATGATAATGAAAAAGCCAATTCAAAAAAATTACAACAATCCCTGAAATGTCCAACTGTAGGAAGCAAAAAATGTAGGAAAATTGTGGGAAGAAAATGCGGAGAAAGAGAGAAAAAACTCTGAAAATTTGTAGATAAAACTGAGGAATGCAGAAAATGAAATAAAATCCTCCCAAAACAAAGTATCTAAATTTTATAGAAACACAATGTTTTATATAAAACATGACATTTGGGAGAAAATAATGAAGAGGTGATGATTTGTCTAAATTGTTTGAATACACTAATGATCTACTATTTTGTAGTAATACGATCAAAAAATATATTGATGAAAATAGAGACATGGCAACTTCAATATGTTCATATGCAAGCCAAAATTTGCAATCAATCTACAAAATTAGTGACAAAGAATTGGAATTCAAAATTGTATTGATGCCACAATAATGGTCTCATCTATCATTCAAAAATGTACGAAGATGGAAGAAGCACATATACTTTTGAAGCAAGCTACACTATTGACAAAGAGGCTGCAAACAAAGGAATAATACTTGAAAAATCTTGGTTTGCCGGTGGCTTTTCATTTTGACCCATCATACTGATACATTAGAAAGGTTGCTTTCAAAAAGAAGATGGAGGATAAAATGTAGTTGGATAAGGACCAATTTCCTGAAAAGCTTGATGAAGCAAACTCTTTGGCTTCTATCCAACCATTGATAACTTTGAATGCAACTTTGTATGATACATTCAAGTCAAGTACCAATCTCAATTATAGATTGTTAGCACACTTACAACTCAGTTACCATGAGTTAAAACAAATTGCACTTCCATCAGATGAAGAGTGGAGCATGCTACAAAAGATGATAAAATGATTTGGTAATATGTGTTTCCAACAAAGAATTGTGTAGAGTTGGTTTTGAGAAAGTTATTGTACAATTTAAATGTAATACTTCTATGTATTCCTTCATTTGAAAATCAATATAAGACTAAAATCCATTTATGTGTTCAAATTATCTATATTATTTAATATCCTACTTCAGAAAAACTCTGGTTTCTATATACACATTAAATATTTGCTAATGATGTATATTAATATGCTACTGTTATTGATTACTATGTATTTAGTTGAATGCTTGTAAAACTTATCAGTATCACACAATAATAATATGAAATTATTATTTTTTTAAATAAAAAATGAAAAATGCACATCAGTGATATAAAAATAAAATGTCATCAACAACATTTTGGGGTTTGGAACATGAAATATAGTATAAATACCTAGTAACTACTAAATCTTTTCAAATTGCCAAATCATCTCCTGATTCTCCTCCCTCTGACCATGATATCCAATGTCATCCTGATCATGTTCTTCATTTTCTTCTATCTCCATATCTCCACTTAAGAGCGTCTCATCAACACCATTACCACTACATGTGGTATTCATTGTGTTACTGTCATATGTGTTTTTTTGTTTGAAGTGTTGCACAACCCTCTTCTTTCACATAAGGACCTCCAGATTGTGAGTGCCCTTTCAAAAGGAAAACTCCAAATATCATGTCTAGTTGTATACATTCTCAAGCAATTTTCCAAATTCTTGTCAAGTTTTTTTCTTATCTTTGATTTCAAGAACTCCAATGCACTGAAAACTCTCTCATCCTCCACCGACCCCGATATCATGGTTTGACATAAATCAGCAAGTTTGAAATACTTTGATAATGAATCATGCAATATTTCACTCTGACTTAAGGTTGCCCAAAGCTTTGTTATCGATCCATCTTGGTAGGGAGCCTCCATGAGTTTAAATTGTTCTTTCATTGATGTTGCAAAATGAGCTGATTGCTCTATAAGCTTAGATTTATTTATAATTCCTTCTATTTGTTGTCCATCGAATTCTATACTTTTGCAAAAATGATTCATTAAGGTCTTTATCTTGTTGTGAAAATCACTTGGCTGATAGTTGACCCAATATTGAGGAGACACTATAGACATGGCTTCAAGTAGATCATCGCGAGGGAATCGATCTCTAATCTTTGAGGAAAGAGATTTCATAATATTATTTAAAGTAGTACTTACATAATTAACAATCTTGTCAAAAGCTTCCCTTGTAACAGATTCTTCTCTGATAGTGCACCTAACCTTGTTAAAACAATGCATTGGTATCTCATATCCCTTTACAGAGACACATAACTCCCTGCTTTCATTAAACTATAAAAAATTAGCAAGATTGGTCACATTTATTATCAAGTGTCAGTTGCTAAGTTTTGGACTTATGAAAGACCAATCTGATAGATATAGATTATCAAGGGTCATGCATATCATTCTACACAGTCTAGTGTATTCTGAAATATACATGGTTCTTTCTTGGGCTTTTTCACGAACATGTTCATTTCCTCCAGCATGGGAAGAATACCAACTAAATGAGGAGTTTCTCTATGTCACTTAACCTATGTAAGAGGTCAGGAGCCCTGTCAACTGTGAAGCGATGTTCGTACATTACTCCAATCAAGGATTGATATTATGCTAAAACTCTTTTCACTAGTTCATGCAAGGAGATCCATGATCTGGTATCAACATCCTTAAGAAGCTTGTTTCTTGCAGTTATTGCCTCAGCAAAATTTTGAAATTCCAAAAACCGTATGAGTAGAGCTCGTGGACTAGATCTTCAACCTTTGATACTGCAGGAAACTTACTCACCATTTTAAATGCTAAATTCATTCTGTGGGCCATGCAGTGAATGCCAATCATGTATGGTGAAATATAAGTTTGTAGCTTTACACACAGACTGTTCCTATGACCTTGCATTACTGAAGCTCCATCCACCCCTACACACACCAACTTTCTAGCAATTGTGCAATCATCTGTACCTCCAATTTCCTTCAAAGATTTATTAACTAGCTTAAATAGATTTTGTGATGTTGCATTCTCCTTCATTTTATAAACAAAGAGTAGATGAGGTTGGTGGACATGATTTGCCACAGTATACACATGCATACATACCCAAGAAGTATTATCTATTGCTATAACTTCATCTAGAGATAATGCAATAAAAGTTGACTCTTTTATTTTTCCTGTAAATCATGTTTTTCCACCTCAGCAAGATAACTTGCCCATTCCCATCCACTGTTTATTGACCAATGTGTGTTAGGAAAGTTAGGAATGCCCATAAAAGATAATAAACTATTATATTCTGGGTAGTCTATCATAGGACACCCTCTGGTCAAAATATGAAAAACAACACCCAACTGAACAATTTTTGCCATTTGTAATTCTCACATCATCTTTCCAAATTGAGCTTCAATTGAACCTCCACCTGCATGAATCTTCGCCTTTCTTTGCATATGCACATCATATTTGAGGGCATTCTTTACATGAAGACATTCTTCCTTTGTTTTCCATCTTATCACTAATTTTTCCTGTCCATCTATGATTTTTTTTCATAAACTTTACCAATATGTTTTTTCTATGGTGTCAAGTTTTAGCTGCAACCTCTTGTCCCTACGATATTTTCAACTGCTAATATTAGACTTGCATTCTATGGGAGGTTTATTTTTGCTTGCATTTTCCACCGGTTCAATGAATGGGTACTTTGACACCTAATCAATCTAAAAATTCCTTGACATATCCCACTCACACCTCATTTTTTATTTAACTTTTCTTTTCTCCTTGCGTGCACTTGCATGATCTTCATCTTCATTACCTTCTATAACTTCATTAACTTCATTATCATTTGTTGAGTTTGATTTATTCATATTATCATTTGTGCTACCTTGGGTATTCCCTGGAACATCATCTGTGGCATTGTCATCATTCCCACTACCTTGGGTATTCCCTGGAACATCATATGTGGCATTGTCATCATCTCGCTACCTTGGGTATTCCCTGGAACATCATCTATGGCATTGTCATCATTCCTGCAACCTTGGGTATTCCCTAGAATATCATTTGTGGCATTGTGATCCAAGTCAATAGATGGTATAGGTTCTGATGTTGTAGCTCCATTTGATGGAGCGCCAACATTACCAAAGTACGACATGTTTCTGTGTTTTGATGACCTCCCTTCACCACCCTCAACAAACTTCTTGCTCAACATCTCTCATGAAATCAAAGATACAGAAAAAAATGTCATTTTGTTTAAGAAGGAATTGAATAGATGTTAGAATATAGATCCATGGGTCCTAGATTAAGATATCTCCCTAGTCCTAACTCCTACTCAATATCATCTATAACAATGAAACCAAACAAAGACATAAATAATCAACGTGAATCTTATATTATTACACAATAAAGAAATGATCACTTATCTTTCAGTGACTCGCCAATGCCTGTAGTTGTAGCTTCTCTATGATCTGAAATGAATTGAGGATTTGAGAGCTTGGAGCTGAACAAAATGTGTAAAGGATTAATTCGAGTTTTAAATGCATTTATATCACTCCATATTCAATGAATATCACATAATTTTAAAATGGTAGGGTAATAATTTGGTGAATCCTACGTACCTATTAATAAGTCACCTATAAATGTTGGGCAAAACATACCATGATCAAACACATATGTTGTAATTTTCTAGGCGAATATGGCTCTTGGATTGGCATGGAGTTATAATGGTATTAGCGAAATTGGTTGTCATACATAGTGAACCATTTAATGCTATTGGGAAATATGTGGGTGAATTAAAACATGCCTCTAAAATTCCAGGTGAATCACCATTAGAACCACGTAGTATACCGTGGCAAAAATACTAATTATAAATGACTCATAAATTAATTGGGTGGCAAATTGAAATGCATTTGACTGAAAATCCAAAAAAATTGGGTGAATTGGTCCCCCACCAGTTGCAATGTATTTGCCGATTTGCCATTGGCGGATATGAACTATTTTCCAATTGGCGAAGATTCGGCACCAAAATAATCCCTGATGCCTACTCCATTGGGCAATAAAGTCAAAATAATGCGAGGGAGAAGAGGATACACCTACAGAGCATAATGGAACTAGATATGTGCCACCACAAATCAAAGATAACATGTTTCGTGTAAAAGGACGTAATTAATGGATTCCTTCTCTTGTTTGAATTCTTCCATGAATTTTTTGATTAGGTGAGTAGTGATGTCTTCTTGCTATCACTCATTGCATACATAATCTCACCCAATCTATCAAATATATTTGTTCCAACATCCTTATTACTAGCATACCTAGAATTTATAAAACATGATATCAAGCTATGGAGTTGAAACATGTGATGTTCCACATATTTTAATTATTAATCCACTTCCCTGTACGCATTTTTCAACCATGCCTTAAGTAAGTGCCAAATATATAAAAGTACCCCACAATCAAAGGACAATCGACAAGTTACATTGTAAAAGTTGATTAGTAACATTCCAACAAAATGCTTAAGGGTTTTTTAGATCCTTGGAAAAGGGGCATCCTTGCCTAAGGGTATCAAACCCTAGAGACTGCGTGACTTGGGGTCTCTTGTTTAGACCATAAGAATGTTTTTATGTGGATAGGGTCTTGTTTGTAGGTGGGGTTAGTGAGTTTTCTCATTAACTGGTGTTTCTGGTTGCAACACCGTTGTTGTTTCTCTGTGGGTCAGCATTTGGGATGCTGATGTTTGGCTATGTGTTATTGTGGATTCGTTGTTGGCATTTCTTTTGCTATCATTGTTAGACAACATTTGGTTGTAAAGGGTTTCGGGTCCCTTCAAAACCTGTTTTACCCCTAATCAAAAACATTCCAACAAAATGCATTGTTGAAGTGAAATCATTCTATGGTGTAAATTATGAACATATGTTCTTATAAACTAAACATTAGGCAATTATAACGAGTCCACTTTAGTTTAAATAAATAAACTAAGGCTAGTAAAAACCTGGTGGCTCCAATCTCATCACTAGCATCATCTGTCAGAATGTGTTGACATGCTAATCTTCTTTACAATGTTTTCCTCGTGTGTAAACTTTTGTGAGCCATTCATTTATATCGTCAACTTTATTTCTTAAGGATATAGCCGATGCAATAGCTACACTAGTTTTTTGTTTGTCAAAAACAAGCAACATATACAATTGGTACTATACATGTATAAAGCATTAATAAATTCATATTTTGAGATAAAATAAATAAATGATTAAATTGAGATCCATAAATACAATTAACATTGTTCTACTTACACCATATTTATTTGTTGAGAATGTGAAATCCATTGCAATAATTGAGTTATGTGAATGTTTCACCATCACTTCTCGCATCCATGGTGTTTGGAAACCTATGATAAATGGAACATTATCCATGATGTTTGGTATTTTGTGGTAAAAAAAAATTAACTTTCTTATTTACATGCCACAAGTTGACACTTTTTACATTATTTTCATTTTTTTGGGATCGAATGGAGTGTACTCTTTTCCATGCTTTCAATACATCTTTCCTTAAGATACATGCATCCCTCTTGTTCATCAATTTAGTCAAACCATGGTCTAAGTAATGTTTTTTGCATATTGTGTCTGTTGAGAGATTGATGGAAGTTTGTCATTGAAGTCTATGTGTTGGCAACATGAGCTGAATAGAGAGACTGATGGATATTGAAGAGCATGATAGTGTATAGTGTTGTCATTGATGGCAACCCATTATAGAGGGGCAATAGTTTTGGTCCAGAGAACACCTGATGCAGGAGCATCCAGATTCATGTGCGATCCTCATCAACCAAAAAGATTTGTTTTTACTTTCTTGTTGTCTATTTTTGTCTGCAGGAGTTACCTCAGGAATCAATTGATCAAATTTGGAGAATTTTCTTAAGGAAGTTGGCCAAGTAAGGGATTGACCTTGAAGAAGGCCCAAATGGGTATCCATACCTCACTTTTGGTGAAGATCTGGTCAAAATTGGTGAAGTTATGCTCCAAGGTGACTTTTGAGTCCTACCGACCTAGCGCTAAAATCCTATGACATCGGAAATCCGCACTGGCAGTCAATGAAGGAGTTTACGCTAAAATCCAAGGGTTCAGACTTGTGCTGAAGTAGCTTTTACCGACTAAGTCAGACACCTTCAAATTTCCCGCCAAGTCGGACACCTTCAAATTTCCCACCAAGTCGAACACCTTCGAATCCTCCGCTAAGTCGGTGACATCATCATTCCCCGCTGGGCGATTTCACACTGTTTGCGCTAAAAGTCTTCATTGTTGACTTGCGCTGAAATTTAGTTCTACTGCCTAAGTTGGTCAACACCAAAATTTGCGTAGGTCGAACAGATGGAAAATCACCGCTTTGCGCTAAAAGGCCGACTCACTAACTTTGCGCTAAAATGGAGCTACACTGACAAAGTCGGAGGAGGGCGAAATCCGCGCTAGTCAGACAAGGTCAATTTCTGCGCTAAGTCGGTAGAGGTCATTTTTAGTGCTTTCCTCTGCGAAGGTCAATTGAGATCAATTTCATCGCTTTTCTCAGTCAAAGTCAGTAGAAGCCAAATCCAACGCTTTTTCTTGTTGTGCTGAAATCCAGTTGGACCGACTTTCCCGCCAGGGAACCAGAAATGACAAAAGGTCAATTTTGACAGGCTGTACAGTCGTTCCAAGGACAAATCAGATCATGACACGTGTCAAGATCATTAATGAAGGTCGGTGGCCACCAAAGAAGTCTATAAATACTTGGGATTTGATCTTTTTAGGAGCTTCTAGTTAGTAGTACGTGTTGGAGTCTTCTTGAAGATTTCTCTTGAATGCATGATCTATTGGATCTACAACTTGTAGTATTGTCAAGCTGAGGCCAATGTTCTGTAATGAACTTTGTACTCCTGCTATAATCTCTGTTGCATATGAATAAAGCATTGTTGTTCTGTTGTTCCACTTTTGTTGTTGTGTTGTGATTTTGTCATTTTTTGGTTGGTTTGGTTGTCTGATAAGACTCCTGAACCTTGATCTGCATCAAGACCATAGCACCAATTGTTTTATAGATTTGTCTAAGTCCTGGAGTACAATCTTTAGTGTTCAGTGAACCATTTTTTGGGTCCGCATTGCTCTGTTATGAAGAAATTTGTCATGTGGTTATGAGGTAATTTTGGTACATATTAAAGGAGTCTAAATCCAAAGTTTCAAGGCTTGAAGTCCTCTGTAGTTGAAGATAGAATTGACAGAGTATCAGACTCTTTAACAACTGTATAATGACAGTATTAGTGGTATGTTGAAATGCTCCGCATTTCATCGCAGATGAATATTTTGCTATGCAGTTTTGAGAATAAGTTTGTAGATGTCAGAGATACATGTTCTCCAATTGGCAAGCATTTTGGTGGTCTGCGGGTTGAGTTGTGAGTAAACAGTTGGTTCATTCTATTGTTACTTCACTAGTGGTGCCGACCCAAAGGTTTTGAGGAGTTGAGTTTTGTATAGAGCAAAATTATGGGAGTAATTATAGGTTATGCTGACCTATCTTAATGTGCTACATGCTTTGGTTCTCTTCGCAAAGCATATAAGGTTGAGTTTTGAGCCGACAGGTCAAGAGGTCACACAATACATCTAGTATGCCGACCTATTTGATGTTTTGGTTGATTGCGGTATATATACAAGATTGATTTCTTGTGTGGAGTGGGAAGTAGAGAGAAACAACTGTGTGTGTGTGTGTGTGTGTGTGTGTGTGTGTGTGTGTGTGTGTGTGTGTGTGTGTGTGAAATCTGATGTAGAAAAGAGCAAGATAAGATTGTGGTGAAGATGAAGTGTGTTAAGTCAGTATTCTGAGCTTCAGTGGAACTATATCTTCAACATAAGTTAGATGCATTACTAATAGTTCATATTTGGCAGTGAGCCACCCCTTCTTCTATGTCTTTCTATTTAGGACAATGAGTCCTTTGGCAGTGAGCCACCTATAGTGAGCACTTCTCTTTTGAACAGTGAGTCCATCGTTTTATATCAAACTTGTAATTAGTTGCATTATAATATATTGTGAGCTAATCCTCACCGTGGTTTTTCTCTTTTTGGGGGGTTTTCCACGTAAAAATCAGGTGTTCATGTGTTATGTGTTTTGATGGTTGCTTTCAAGCTTTCCTTTCTTACTAAAAATTAAACGAATGTTTAAATGCTTAAGTAGTTTTAGAGAATATTGATTCACCCCCCTCTTAGTATTCCAGGTGTTCAACAATTGGTATAAGAGAAAGGTTCCTTCAATTGGCTTAATCGCTGAGGTAGATCTTGGAGGTTGAACACATGGCAATGAGAAAGTTCTTATCCCTCCAGAAGAAATTCATATGGAAGGATTTACTGAAGAAGACTGTTTGGTTGACATGAATGGAGAGCTCAAATCAACTCTTGAAGATCTAGAAAGAACTTAATGTGAGAACACAAATCTGGAAGAAAATATTAAGGAAGCAGATGAATGCATCAAGAAGTTAAGAGAGAAAAATAAGAAGTTCAAAGAAAGATACAAGGAAGTAAATGAACAACTTAAACAATCAAATGAGACAATCACCAGTCTAAAAATGCAAATTGATGAAGGAAGAAGGATTGAAGAATGTCTAAATGTAAAACTGAAAGGTGAATTTGAAGAATGTTCAAGGATTGAACAACAAATTGTGGTCTTAAAGATAGAGTTGGAGAAAGCAAAGAATCAAGGAGATAAATTCAAGAAGAGCCCCATCATGCTTGATGAAATGATTGCAAATCAAAAGGCTCCTAAGGATAAAGAAGGATTGGGATTTGAAAAGGTGAAAGTTCAAAGGCAAATCAAACTTCAAACAATGCTGAAAAGAAGAAAAATAATCAAAGGAAGATTGAAGACAAGAAGAGTAATAACAGATAGGTCTGGAACCAAAAGAAAAATTTTAAGAGGCCACCTATCAGACAACCAGCTGCACAAAGGTACTCTGGTTACTATAACTCTTGCAATAAATTTGGACATAAGGCTATGGAATGTAGAAGCAGAATAAATTAGAATGTTCAATCATTTTCTAGTTAGTGTTTTTCATGCAAAAGATTTGGTCACAGAGCTAGTGAATGCAGAAATCAGATGATGAATGGTTACAATAATGGTATGATGTTTTAATCTTTCAATGGTTACTGTTATACATGCAATGTATTTGGGCATAAGGATAATCAATGCAAATCCAAAATGAATGGAAGTAAGCTTGTTCAAAATGTCAGATGTCACAAATGCAATAAATTAGGACACATTGCTAAGTTTTGCAGAAGTAAGAATGTGAAGGTTGATCCGGTAAAGAAGAGTGATCTAGTGAAGAATATGGATTCGGTAGAGACGAAGAAAGAAATGAACAAGGTCTCGAAAAAGAAAGAATAAAATGAAGTGAAGAAGGAGGCTGTGCCAAACTTTGGTGCAGATGTTTCCTCCAGAAACTAAGTAGAAAGCTTTGGCTTAGGGGGAGCTTTAACAGACAATATTTAAGTACCTACCAAAAATATGGTGTTGATGCCTTCAACACGTGGATATGAGGTGTAGGTTGATATGCTTGACCTATTGGAGAAGACACCGGTGGAAAATGTCATGTTACAGAAGTTTGCGAAGTGACTTAGGTTATTGGAAAAGGTTTATAAGCAATTTCACTTAACAAAAGATCATTTGCAAACGAGCATTCGAAGGGAGAAGAGCAGTGAAAGAGCAAGGCGAAGCTTTTCAAAATTCTTGCGCACGAAACCCTAACCGAAAGTGATTGAAAGGTATTTATAGACTTCTATCTTGCCCTAAGTTTTCATAAGTATTTTGAAAATGTATACCCCACAAGTTGTAGAGGTTGTGGGCCAACCCCGTCCAAAGTTCAAACGACATGCTTTTAAATCCATGGAGACCGATCCAAACGACGTTTTTTCAAGTATTCCATATGGTGTAATGCATACAGAGGATGTGAGTATCTATATCCATGC
Source organism: Cunninghamia lanceolata (assembly GCA_027924645.1). Lineage (NCBI taxonomy): Eukaryota > Viridiplantae > Streptophyta > Pinopsida > Cupressales > Cupressaceae > Cunninghamia > Cunninghamia lanceolata. The sequence continues at coordinate 2,171,011 of BSBN01000346.1, forward strand.
AAAAATAGAAGAGTATAATCATGCAAAATTGGGAGAAGTGTGGGTAAATGAGTTAACCAATGATGATTTTGAACTGAAAACCAAATTTAAGAGTTTGATAGAGAAGAAGTTGGATGTTTGGAATGATTTCCCTATTTTCTATTATGAGGATGCTTGGATCAAGTATGTATTGAGACACATTCACGACACATTTATGTGGTTGGATTTGCCACACATGATCAACAAGGAAGCTATTAGGGTTGTGACAGGGTTATGCTCCACCGGACCAGTTCTGACACTGAAATTTGTAAAGAATGATGTGGTAATGAAGTTCATTGATACAAAATTTGACAAGCGTGCCTTAACGGTAAGTGATATTGAAGATTCTACAGTAAAGTATGCTTCCGTGATGGTTGGATATAAGATCTTCTTCACAAACAGAGAGAACTCTGTATCTACCACCGCAATACACACATCCCATCAGATGGTGAAAGAAAACAAAGATATAGATTTGTGTGAGCTTCTAAGACAACATTTGATGGAGAATCTTCAAAAGACCAAAGAATCTCAATACTCCTTTCGGTATGGTACCCTAATTATATGCTTATTATTTTACTTTCTCAGAGAGATTCCTGGTACAAAGAATATTGTGTGGTTGGAAAATATTCCAGTTGCGGTGCAAATTAGAGACCACTTAAGAAGATTGGGTAACTTAGAAACTTAAAATGCTACATTATGGGGTTTCTTCAAGACATTTCAAGAGAACATGAAAGCAAGGGAAAGAATTCCAAAATGTGTTGTTGACAAGTACAAGAATGACATTATCTTCATGGTGAGCAAAGATGAGTGCATTATGGAAGCAATGGAACCCGTAATAGTCTGGATTCCAGAAATGGGATATGAAGTGGCAGAATACATAATCACAGGACTTGCAGACTTAATGTTGAGAAAACCAAGAGATCCCTCTATAGATATATTTGGAACTTATGAAGAGAAATCCAATGAAGTGCACTTGAAGCATAACGAAAAGGATATAAAGGAAAATTATGAGAAGATGAGGACTAAGTTAGAGGAGATAGTTTCACCAAAGAGGCTTGCAGAGAAATCCAAAGGCATATTTGTTCCACCGGAAGGGTCTCCCAGCACAAGAAGGTCAGCTAGGACCTCTACCTCCTCTCCTACTGTTCCAAAAGCCTCCGGAGCCACACCTTTAGCAAGTTTAGAGAAGAAAGTTGTATCTAGTGCCTCTGTGCATCAATAGCCTCCTAGGAGGAGAAGAGTAAAAGAAAAGGCCACAAGAGAAAAGTAAATCAGTCATGATGATGATGAAGAAGAGGAAGACGAAAGACCTAAGTTGGTCCCAAAGAAAAAGAGAATGTCTCAAGCCTTCGGAGAAGAGACAAGAGCAAAGAAATCAAAGATTGACACATAAAGTGAAGAAGAGGTTGAAAAGGAAGGATTTATCTTCAAGAAGAGAGAAATGCAGTCTGGTAAAGAAGAAAAGTCTCCTAAGGGTAAAGGCAAGGGGAAGAAGAAGGAAAATTATCCTCTGGTAAGGGAACACAACCCTCTAAAATTAGATGCATTATTTAATAGCATTTTAGAATTTCGTAGCTTGAAAGAAACTGCAAAAATGTATCCTAAGTTAAATAACGAGGATAAAGCTACCATTGAGGAAGCTATTGTGAAGTATATGGTTATATTTAATGTTAGTCTAAATGACATTGAGAGTCAGATTCTAGATGATTTGAAAGAAGTCCTGAGTGCAATAAGACAAAAAGTAGTTGAGGAAGATTAGGACTTTTGCCTTAGAAAAAGTTGGTTCTTCCCTCACTGATGTAGATGGAGCCAAATTAGCTCAAATTTATAACAGGGAATTCAGAACAAAACATAGAGTTAACACTTTGATGAGCAGGGACAATGAATACATAGAGAGATTAAGAGATGGAACAATGCAAAAAGTTACAGATATAGCCTTGGAGTTGATTAAAGAAAATGAAATGCAACATGATGTATCAATTCTGAAAGTCAATGAGCTTGCAGGAGATAACGTACAAGAAAATGTTATTACAAATAACCCTCCTTTGGTAAAGGAAAATATTATTGAAGGAGATAAAGATGATAATGTTAAGACTGCTCCAGAGAAGGAAAATACTCAAGTAGAATAAGAACTACCTCTTTCGGATGTGCAAAGGACTGCAGAGCATAAGGAAAAAGAAAAGCAAGAGAACCCGACGAAATCTGAGGAACGAAAGAATGAAATCTTGCCCCCTCCAGAAGATAAGAAGGATGCAGGAAGATAAAAATGTTCAAGACTGTGGGGAGAAAGAAAAAGAGAAAAAGGAAGAAGGAAAATCTCAAATGGTTGAAGAATCCTCTGGTGCATTTGGAGATTCTTTGAAAATTCTATTGGATATGCAGTTTCAATTTCAACCGGTGGTGTTAGCACAGTTGCTACAAGTCCCTATACAACAAGGATAGGTTGACATGAACAAAATATCTCCCTTGCATAAACTACAACTTGGTGATGCATTTCATACCTCTGTAAGAAAGGAAATTATACAAACTCATCAAAAGAGTGCTGAAATGATTGATGAAGCAGTAAAAGTACTGTAAGATAGCCTTCCCGGTATAAATGTTGACAACTCTTTATCTAGTGTGGAGCAGTTGAGACTACTAATCGATTCCTTTAAGGAAAATTCTACTAGATTAGAGGAGAAGTTAGAAAAGGAAATAAATGAGAAGATAAATAACAAACAATTGGCAGATGTTTCCAACAAATGCACTATTTCACATGGTAAGTTGCAGAGCAACTTAAAAGATATTTAGGATTGTGTAGGAGAAGCAAAAGCATTGCTTCAATTTTGTTTGACATGGCTTGTTTCCACTAAGAGCATAAAAGACCACATGGACTCAATAGAGTCTCAGATTGTTCATACCTTTGGTGTTAATGATCTGATGGGAGATGCAGATGGAACAACAAGGTTAGTAATTAAGAATCTGCATGGACAATTCTTTCAACTACAGGAGAAAAAAGAGAAGATAATAATGTAGTACTGTCATCTCCAAGACATAGTAAGTTCAAGGTTTGCCTCTTTGACTGGAATTAAGGCTAATGCAGAGAAAATGCTACAACAGAATCTGGTACCCAGTTCTTCGGATGAAGGTGAAGAACTCTATGTGAAGCTTGAGAATTAGTGTGGAGTACTTGTCTTCGCTAAGGGGTGGGAAATGGCAAAGAAGGATCTAGAGTCACACCTTGCAAAATTAAAGGAATCTAATCAAGGCAGTTTGGCCTCCTCAAGCTAAGTTGTACATTTTTGCTTTGTATAAATATCTTTCCTCATTACAGTGTACATATGCGAAGTTATTTTTTGATAACATTGTGAAAAAGAGTCTCTCAAATGTAAATTGTTGAAGAAATGTTGAGTATAAGAGTAAACCAGTAAGGGGGAGTCAGTCTCATGTACATACATACATACATACATACATACATACATACATACATACATACATACATACATACATACATACATACATACATACATACATACATACATACATACATACATACATATATATATATATATATATATATATATAATAGGGGGAGAACTATACATGTCACCTAAAAAGTTTGATATTAAGGGCCCCTTTTCCCTTGATGTCAAAGGGAGAGAATATTGGAGAAGTTTGAATAGTGTTTCCATCAATGACAAAGGGGGAGATTGTTGAGATATTGATGGAACTTTGTCATTGAAGTCTGTGTGTTGGCAACATAAGCTAAATGGAGAGACAGATGGATATTGAAGAGCATGATAGTGTATGGTGTTGTCATTGATGGCAACCCATTATAGAGGTGCAGTAGTGTTGTTCCGGAGAAGACCGTAGCACCAATTGTTTTACAGATTTGTCTAAGTCCCGGAGTACAATCTTCAGTGTTTAGTGAATCAGTTTTTGGGTCTGCATTGCTCCGCTATGAAGAAATCTGTCATGCGGTTCTGAGGTAATTTTGGTACATATTAAAAGAGTCTAAATCCAAAGTTTCAAGGCTTGAAGTCCTCCGTAGTTGAAGATAGAATTGACAGAGTATCAGACTCTGTAATAACAGTATAATGACAGTATTAGTGGTATATTGGAATGCTCCTCATTTCACTACAGGTGAATATTTTGCTATGCAATTTTGAGAATAAGCTTATAGATGTCAGAGATACATGTTCTCCAAGTGGCAAACATTTTGGTGGTCTGCAGGTTGAGTTGTGCTAAATAGCTGGTTCATTCTATTGTTACTTCACCAGTGGTGCCAACCCAAAGGTTTTGAGGTTTTATGGAGTTGAGTTTTGTATGGAGCAGAATTTTGGGAATAATTATAGGTTATGCTGACCTATCTTAATGTGCTACATGCTTTGGTTCTCTCTGCAAAGTGTATAAGGTTGAGTTTTGAGCCGACAGGTCAAGAGGTCATATGGTACATCTAGTATGCCAACCTATTTGATGTTTTGGTTGATTGTGGTATATATAAAAGATTGATTTCTTGTGTAGAGTGGGAAGTAGAGCAAAACAACTAAGTGTGTGTGTGTGTGTGTGTGTGTGTGTGTGTGCAAAATCTGATGTAGACAAGGGCAAGATAAGATTGTAGTGAAGATGAAGTGTGTTAAGTCAGTATTCTGAGCTTCAGTGGAATTGTATCTTCAACATAAGTCAGATGCATTACTAACAGTTCATATTTGGCAGTGAGCCACCCCTTCTTCTATGTCTTTCTATTCAGGATAGTGAGTCCTTTGGCAGTGAGCCACCTAGTGAGCACTTCTCTTTTGGACAGTGAGTCCACCGGTTTGTATCAAAATTATAACCAGTTGCATTATAATATATTGTGAACTAATCCTCACCATGGTTTTTCCCTTTTTTGGGGTTTTTCCACATAAAAATCTGGTGTTCACATGTTATGTGTTTTGATGGTTGCTTTCATGCTTTCCTTTCTTACTTCAAATTAAATGAATGTTTAAATGCTTAAGTGGTTCTAGAGAATACTAATTCACCCCCCCTCAGTATTCTGGGTGTTCAACAGTGTCAGTCCCTACGCCCATTAACAATAAGGACTCGATCTATGATTTACATTCATTTGACAACCTTGGTGCAAAACCACTCCTTGGATGACCAAAAGGGTTATCCCTTCCATGACAAAATTCACCATTAGCATCACAATGGCCCCACTAATGGTATGTAATAAATGCAACATTTGGTCTACCATACATGACCTTTACTTGAAAGTGGGTTTGACAACCTCCTTTTTTTTTAAACCTGCACATCCTTTACATGTTTTTAGGTTTATTTTTGTTCTCCTTAGGGTTAAAAGAACACCAATAACTATTTATACATGCATAAAATAAATAAGATGTATTAATTGATATAGCAGAAACAATGGAAAAAATGACATGTTTAATGATTATGTTAAATCTAGGCAAACCTTGAGTACATCTTGATAACGTGGTTAGTGTAGTTTGTAGAGTTGTTCTATCTATGTAATTTACATACAAATGTTGTTTGTGTACTATCCAATAGACCTTCTCCTTTCACAAAGTTGATGAGTCTTTCAAGAGAGACCGCAACACATAAATCCATCTCACCATTGTCTTCTCCAATATGTGTTCATTCAAGGTTCTTTCTTGAGAAATAATTTTCTTGGTTGGGAATGTCATGCACATCTACCTTGACGAGTTCAATATGACATGATGTGCAAGATATAAATACTAGTTTTCAATATAGTTTAATTTTTCTTGTTAATATATGTTGTCTTCATATCTAGCTTTTCACAATATTACTGTATCACTTTATATAGTACACACACATACACGCTCACACACATCATCAATTTATTTATATAATGGTTCATAAATGCATATATATACTTTTCTTTTTCATTTATATTCCCTCATGTTATATAATTTGTCTTATAGTTCATTATAATATATGGCTTATTCACGTTTCTTCTCATTATTTATGTTTATTACTTTTCAAATTTATATAATTTTTTACTTGTTACTCAAATATTATATATCATCATAGGTCTATTACATACTAATATATATAGTCTTGTTTAATTTTTCTCTAGACATTATTATATCACTACACTTCTATGCATAGTTTACATGTTAGTTACATTTTTATTTAGGCATCACATGCCTTAATTCTCTTGAGACCTCTAACTTCTTTCTTTCCTTATATTTTCCTATTCCCTTATCTCTTAGTTTGTTGTCCTCTTGCAACCTCCCTCTCACCCCCACCTCTTCTAAAGGTTAAGTGTGCAATCTAAATCACAAGTATCTTCTTCTTGATGATTGATCATTGAGTGTGATCCAAAACATTGAAGCAAAGAAATGCACACAGTTAAATCCAAAAGCACTTCTCTAAGAAAAAAAATATTTGAGGCTCTACCAAGCTAATCCAGGCCAACTACTCAGACAAGTAATATAAATGATAAATCCAAGGTAATGTTTGTATGTATGCAAGGTCGACTGCCAATATCAATTTTTAGTTCCTACCATAGGTAGGAATACTTATGCATCCATTGGATGCAAATTTTTCACTTATTTAGCCAATCATCATATAAAATTAAAAATATGGTTAACAATGCTTAGTCTATAATTAATTTTTTGATCCAATAATTTAGAAAAATCTCATATATCTATTTTCCTATTGGTTCATGTTGTGAACAATCAACGCATAAAATAAATTATCATTTAAATTTTATTGGATTTTCAATGCATTAAATTCTTGTGATAAAATTTCATCTATATTAATAATGTAAGTCTTATTCAAATATTAATGCAAGGCTCAAATTTCAACTATATTCTTATATTGTTGTTGCTTGAATGACATTAAACACTATTATAGTTGTCATAACAGCCCTTCTATATTATGAGGTGGTACAGTAAATTAATATGAAAACCAATTCTACCTTCAAAGTGGCTGATTTCTTGACAAAAATATTAATCAATATTGTGGGTATTTTATTGACTAATGTGACAAGCATCTCTCACTTATGAGCCATAGTATAAACTTATTCCTTCTATTATGGGTAAGTGCACAAAGATGAGGGACCAAAAGGGGGTCTTAAGGATTTTTTTTTCCTAAAATTAGGAAAGACTAATGTTGGATGAGAAAAATTGAAGATAGTTACGCTCAAAATTTGAAGATACAACAAAAACAAGAGTCGTAGTGCTCCGAATTTACTTTCTAAACTACTAATTTTTTTCAAAAATGGTTGAGATTAAGGGGTTCAAAAAGGGGGAGCACACAAATTGGTCCTATTTTTCTCAAAAAAAATAACATAGCGTCTGGTGTGCTCCCCCTAAAGTGTTAACTTTTTTTAGTATTTCAAAAATTGCTTCGGTGAGAAATTAGCTAACACCATGTAGTTTATCCCTGATTTTTCTGATAATTTTTCATGGAAAATTGATTTTTCACTAATTTTCAAAGTGGACACATCCTGAAAAACAAAAAATTGAGCGTGCTCCCCCCTAAATTTTTTGAAAACTAATCGAAAATCAATTTTTTTTTAATACGTGTAGAATGGAGTCTAGTTTCTAAACATGTAACTTATTTAAAATTTCGATGAACGGTTAAAAAAGTCAAAAATACTAGACACTAGTTTTTGACAAAAAATGGATACACTAAAAAAAGAAATTAAAGATGAAACCCTTAACATACTCAAAACGTGAAAAAATTATATGGCTGGATAGCTAACAAAGAGCTTAAGATTATGGTGGTATTTTTTTCGACTTTTCATTGAAAAAAGTGCAATCTTGATGGGGAGCACGCTCTAGGTTATGTGGTTTTTGTTAGAATCTGGAAAAACACGTCCTTGGATGACCTAAACTTAGTCCAAGCCTTTGGGTTGGAAGCCCAAGGCAAATCCAAGCCTTAGGCTTGGTAATTCCCAATCCAAAGCATAACGTGCTAGTGTTACGTGAATTCACATAATGCTAGCACGTTATGGTGAACTAAAATATCTCTCTCTCTAGGGATAGAGGGAGAGGGAGAGGGAGAGGGAGAGAGTTTTGCATTAATAAAATGCGCTAGCGTTATGGCTCGGTATTACTGAGCCTTAATCTAGGTAATACCAGGCCATAATGCGCTTGCGTTATGACTTTAATGGGACCAAAAAGTCATGTGGCAACTTTTTGGTCCCTCATCTTTGTGCACATACCCTTATATACTAGAAGTATCAAGAATGTTTTACATTAGTTTGTCTCCTAAATATTTGTCTCCAATCTCGATTTATCTCTTTCAATTGAAACCAGTCTTTCTCACCAATCATCATTAGGATAATCAATACTATTATGTTCATGAGTTATTGACAACAAAAGATGTCAACAACCCCTTTAGGAGGGTTGTGAAAAGACATGCTCAAAGGCATCCTTGTTGTTTGCAAATACTATGAGACAAACATATACTTCAAGAATATGCCTCTCCGTCACCATGTAACCAAAGTTGGATCTATAATTTAGAGTCAGGGTTGAGTCTGGTTAGTGCGTGTGTATCACAAATTACACTTTCAATTTAGAATTACACCTTTAATTAAGCACTTAGCAATTCCTTTACGTGATTTAATTCATGATAGATTACAAATTAAATAGAGTAGGAGTGAATATTGCATACATTACAATTCAAGTGGTAAATTTTGTGCTTATTACATCAATTTGAGACTTTTTGTTGCAACTCTAGTCGCATCCTGATGTAGGAGCATCCCCCTCGAGCTTTCATGTTGAAGTTCATGTTTTAATTATGTGGGTCTTTAGACTAATTTTGGTGGTCTTTGTATTGTTTTATCATATGTTGATTTTTCCAAATATAGTTTCCATTGAGTGAAGATTCAGTTTGGGAAAACACAGCTCCTGTCGCCACATGGACAAATAGTAGGACAATTCAAATGAAGGGGTTGTTTTGGTGTTAGTTGCCTTTGGTAGGAGGAGATGAATGGTTGAGGGCAGTTAGGGATCAACAGTTAGAGTAAGAGAAAATGAATTGAGGAATAAAAAGGGAAAATAGAGGAATGGAAGATGGTTGGCGAGGGTGAAGGAAGGAGATAGGCCAAATTGTCATGGAAGGCCGAATGAAAAGAGGTCGACAATTGGGAAAATAGAAGAGAGGTCAGAAAGGCCAACAATGGAGGATCAATAGAAAGCTCACGACATAAAGGGGGAAATAAGGTAAATGATCTTATAGAGGATAGAGAGAAGAGGCGGGTCTGAAGAAAGAGGTCGACTGCTGAGGAAGAAAGGAAGAACTCGTTGGACGAGTTGAAGGAAAGTAGGAGGTCGAATGGAAAATGAGAGATGAGAAGAATGGAGTTGTGAAGACAGTGTAACCGAGTGCATGTGAGATCAGGTTGGGAGAAACCAATGCAAAGCCAACAACAATGAAAGGAAAGGAATCCTTGAAGGATCGACCAAGACTTGTAATGAATTTTGGTAGGAATAAATGTTCAAAAGGATTGTTTTGCCTTCGAATTGTTTTGAAAAACATTGTAGCCATTTAGTTTCCTGTCTTGATCTGGAAGTTGTTATTGGAGTTGTTTTATTACTGTTGCCATTAGGGGAAGAATTAGTTCAAGAGGTTATAGCACCCAATTGTCATCGATCTATATTCTTGTTGCCTATGGCATAACGTCATGGATTACAAATAGGAGTTTGAATGTGCAGTAAATGAATGATTAACTGATTGAGAATTTGTGGGATAGAATTCCAGAACTTCTGATCATTATTGTTCTACATTTGTAGTTCCTGTCACTATTTTGAAAGTAAACTATAGAAGTCTATTAGAGCATGATAGTGAGGGTCCCTACGAGCAGTCTTTCTGTATGTGTCGACAATTTATAGTCTTTGTTGAATGAATTTGTTGTAACATGCAACTGAAACAGATTGAAGGAAGTCTGGGTTACTATTGTTACCTATATTCTCCCATTTATATACAGTCTCATCTATGAATATAGCAGCTTGAAACCTGTTCTTTACCTTGGAAACCTTACTGTCCTCCAGCAGAGCATAGCCAACATTATCGACTATCTTTTCTTTTTATTGTTTCCTATTTCTATTAAAGATGTGGTATTTGTTATTTTTAACACAGTCTCTGTGTAGAAACATTGTATCAAACTCATTTAAAAATAACTAAAAGTGGACTAATTTTGCTCTGTTAGGGTTTTTTAGGTTTTTTAGTTTTCTAGGGTTTTGATAGTCTACTTTTTGTGTGCTGGTCAGGGATGGAGGGTGTTACAGCTGGCAATACCTCTAGTCCCCTGCCCGATTCAGACTTTGCTAGGCTTGCTAACTGGAAAAATGTTCTGACGGGACAGGTGGACTCTCCTCATAATGGTCAGACAATGGTCTGTCACCAAAAGGAGACGATTGGAGGGTCTTCCCTTGTGGTTCCTGACAATCTGGTGGATACAATTGTCACTTCTATGGATCTTGCTCTAGTTGGCAAGTTCTTCTCTCTCCGACCCAGCATTGAGATGGTTCACAAATGGGTCTCCAATCGTTGGCGTGTTAAAGGCAGTGTGATTGTCGTGGGTATGGCACGAGGGCTATTCCTATTTCGCTTCACTAGAAAAGAAGACATTTTGGCTATTTTATCTAGAGGACCATGGCTTTATGGTACCCATTCGCTTTCATTGGGTTGTTGGAGACCAGGGTTTGACCCTGGCGCTAATCTTCATAAAACTACCCCGGTATGGGTTCGTTTGCCTGGCTTTCCCTTAGAATACTGGGATGAAACTATTTTTAGTTCCATTGCTAATACTTTTGGCCATTTTGTTACCCTGGATAACTCCACACGGACCAAATCTCGTTTTGTTTATGCAAGATTCTGTGTAAATGTGGAAAACAACAAGACTTTGCCCATGTTCATTGACATTAGCTCTAAATATGGAGTCTGGAGGCAGTCCATCACTTATGAAAATTCCACGACCTGCTGCCAGAAATGCAAGAAGAAAGGACATCTCATTTCACATTGTAAGTTCAAGAAAGCTGAGGAAAATACTAATAATGATGTGGATGACATCAATAAGGGGGATGCCAGTGCTATCCATTCTGGCAAGGAGAATGATCAGGCAGAACTGACTTCTGATGATTCACATGTTTCCAAGCCGGTTAGGGTTGTTGAGGAACAGATTCATGAGGATCCTCAACAAAACTTGGAAGATGGCAAGATTCCAAATCAAGTTAAGGAAACCCAGTTTGAGAATAAGGAGGATACCATTGTTAATGAATCTACTCATTCTGGCAAGGAGAATGCTCAGGAAGAAACTGCGCTTGATGCTGCATAGATTTCCAAGCCAGTTAGGGATTTTGAGGAACAGATCCCCCATACTCATGAGATTTCACAACCAACTTTGGAAGTTGGCGAGATTCTGATTCAAGTTAAGGAAACTCAGTTGGAGATTGGTATTTTTGAAGAGGTTCAAGTTGAACTTGACAAAGTTAAGAAAACCCAGATGGGATGTTTTAAAGAGAAGGAGAATATGATGGTGATAAGTTGTCATTGATGTCAAAAGTATGTTCAGTTGCCATTGTTGTTGACAGGAGCAAGTGACATCATCAGTTTGTTTAGTATGGTAAAGTGTTTGTGTTTATCTTGTTATCATGCTCAAGTCAAGGTTGTCAGATTGTGCTCAAGACAAGATATGAGATGTGATCTTGATTCATGGTTTACTTGGTTTACAAAGATTGTCTTCACAATCATTTTTGACAGTGGGATCTTGCTTGTATACAGTAACATCATGTTGTTTACAAGTGACAGTGGTTGATACAAATAGCATGGAATGGTCTTCTGGATGTTGGTATGGTCTTCATGTCAGATGTTCTTTTCAGGAGTTCAAAATATCATTCTTGTTCAAAAGTTTCATATTTGAGTTGAAGAGTGTGACATGTTGAAGTTGATGCTTCACTCATTCTTTATGTCATGGGTATTGTTACTCCTTATCAAAGATTGTTAGAAGCTTCATTCAAGATTTCTTCACAGGTGATAATAATCATGATAAGTTTATGAGTTTGGTTCAAACCTCAATCTAGATAACTTCAAGTTTGTCTCAAGGTGGATCAACATATTAAAGTCATATTGTCTGCTTGGGTTCAATTCACATATCATAGTTGGTCTTGACAGGATAAGCAGAGCTTTGATCAGGTTCACAGGTCAAAGATATATGATTAATGTTTGGCAGAGATGAGAAGTTTTTATTGCATAGGGTGATGTGTCCTTCACAAACTTGTCAAAGACAAACAACATCTAACATCTAGTTGTTATGCTAGTCTTACCCATCATATGTTGTTTGCATTTTTTGTTTTGTTTGAAAGGTGACTTACAATGGAAGGTTTATAACTTAAAAAACATTGCTTGAAGGGTCCTTAAGACATGGGGCAACCGGCCCTCCTTTTCTATTGCTACCGACTCAGTCGGTCCATTCTCCGTTGCTCGGGCGGTAAGGTGAAATCTAAGAATGAGTTCAAATTTATGGTGGGTGCGAGAGTTTCAGCGGACATTTGAATCTTTGTTTCCATTTTAAATGAATATGTGGAGCGCGTGGTGTATATGCTTTAAGCATAGAAACTTTAAAAGAACAATGTGGAGCCCCCGATTTTCTTAAAGCTTTTTTTTAGTTCAAAAAGTATTTAAATGCTTTATGAAATATAGAGAGCCCGTCAATGCATTAATATGGGGTGTTTAATAAGTTTTTTTTTAAAATGATTTTTGTTTTATTTGAAGGGGAGAAAAAGATAAGGGAGTTAGAACAAATTAGAAACTTAATTCTTGAAGATGATAAGTTTTCTTTTAAATTAGAAACTTAATTCTTTTTTCTCCTAAATTGTTGACTCCTTGAGCTCTCATCTAGTAAAGTGATTTTTTGAGATTTTTTATGAGGAGTTATTTTGAGATGGAAGATTTATTTCTATTCTTGAGATTTGAATACAAAAAAGGTGATTTTCTTTTGAAAGGTAGATTGGATAAACAGTTTGAATGCAGGAATTTGCAGAGAAGGGGATGAAAATGAAAAGACTAAATATTCAAAGAGATTTTATTTTTCTCCTACAAGTCCTGATTGAAATGTTAGAGAATATGAAATGATCTTGCCAATAATGTTGCAGAGAAGTTTGATTGACAAATTGGTGGAGTTATTTTTGCAGATTGAATTTGCACGGGCAAAATGATTTTATTTTTGACAGGGGCAATATTGGAGATTCTTTTGCAGGAATATGAAGGATCATGCATGAAAGTTTTTTTTGATGGAAGATGAAAATGAGGACAGAGATTTTATTACAGGGGCAGATTCAAAATATATTATGATGAATTATTTTTGCAGTTTATAAAGAATACATAATGGAGATCTATTTGATGCAATCAGATATTATTTTCTTTCAGAGAAGATGAAAGGTTTTGATAAGAGGATAATGAAAATGTGTTTTGAAGGTGAAAGGACATCAAATTTGTATACAATGGTTTTTCAGGTGCATTGATGCAAATATATAAACAGACATTGATGAAACATAATAGATATGTAGTGTTGTTGAGTGTATCCGTATGGAGGATTGATTTTGAATAGAATGGACATTTGACAAACACATGAGAGAGAAGAAATGTTTTGTATTGAAATAGAGAAACCCTCTGAATTCTTGTTTTCAGTTTGTTCTGTATTAGGGGTTGGTGCTCCTTGAAGCTGGTGCTTCTAAACAGTATGCCAGTGAGGCTTACAGGTCAGTGAGACCTTAACTTTTGTCAGTGAGACACATATTGTAGCCAGTGAGGCTTCTTTGTAGCCAGTGAGGCAGTTTTGAGTGGTTTTTTACTAGAAGGGTTTTCCACTCGTGAAAAGCATGTGTTAAGTTTCATGGTGTCTTCATCTGTATGTGTGTATATTAGTGCTTTGCTTATTAAGTTTTATTCACATCCTTCATTATTAATCTTGTGTAGAAATCATTAATGTATTCCTCTCTATTAGTTCTGTAAAAGTTTGCAAGAAGTTGTAAAAAGATTTGAAAATTCACACAACACTGATTCACCCCCCCTCTCAGTGTTGTCCTTGACTCCTACAGAATAAATGTTCCCCTCTTTGCAACCTAGTGACTCAAGCTCATGTGCACCAGTCTGCTAAGATTGAGTCTATTCAAGGAGCTAAAGCGTAGTCAAATGATAATGTTCATTCAGCAACCCAAGAAGTGTCTTTCTCTTCCCCAGGGAAACTCATTTTGGGTTCTTTCAAAGGAGGATTATTTCCTCCTCCAAGACACCAAACTGGTCTACATTCTCTTGGATCAACTACCACTTCTCTAAGTGACCATGAGGAATGGACATCTCAGAAGAAAAAAGTTCGTAAATAAAAAAGACTGCTGATGTGGGGTTTGGATCCTGGGAAGGGTAGACCTTCATTGAGAGAAACTAGACAAAGAGAAGCAACTAGGGAGATTGCTAGTGATAAGCAAAAGACACTGAAAAACTCTAGAAAGATATTTAAATGAAAATTCTTTCGTGGAATATGAGGGGCCTTAATAACCCTTCAAAATAATTTGAGGTCAAAAACTGTATTTTTGACCACAAATATTCTCTTACTTCAGGAAGTTAAAATGCCTGAAGAGAATTTTAAATTGATTGCTGATAGGATCTGGCCTAATGCTTCCTTCTGCATTAGTCCTGCTATTGGTGCCTCTGGGGGAATAGTGACTATGTGGAATGCTTCCAGAATTCATGGTAAACTTTCTTTTTTGAACAAACATTGTTTGGTGATTGATTTTTCTTTGCCTTCCTTTAGATGGAGTCTGGTTAATGTTTATGCCCCTAACACTAGGGTGCTAAGGAGGAATCTTTGGGAGGACTTGGCTAAGCATCTTGATTCTCATCCTGATTCTTATTGGATGTTGGCGGGGGATTTTAATACCCCTCTATATCCTTCTGAAAAGATTGGGGGAATTTTGGACTACTCTGACAGTATGTTAGACTTTGCTGATTTTATAAATTCCTTTGGGCTCTTTGACATTGATTTGATGAATCAAAATTTTACCTGAACCAATAGGAGGAAAGGGGACCAATTGATTCAAGTGAAGTTGGACAGAATTCTTATTTCCAATAATTGGCCTAATATTAGTTCCCTTAAGCTGGTTGCTTTGCCTAGGACTGTTTCTGATCATAATCCCATCATTCTGGACTGGGATAATTAGAAGAGGAAAGGCCCTTTTCCCTTTAGATTTGAGGCTATGTGGATTAAACATCATGATTTCAGAAATCTTCTTTCTGATTGGTGGCAACTTCTAGTTTTGGGTACTCCCATGTTTAGACTCTTTAAAAGGTTGATGCATGTCAAGAAAGAAGTTTATGGTTGGAATAAATATAGTTTTGGTAATGTCTTTTCCCAGAAAAAGATCTTGTCTGAGAAGCTGGCAGATATTTAATACAAGATTGCTCAAGGGGATTCTTCTGATACTATATGCAATTAGAGAATGATCTTGTTAGAGATTGGAAGAATTTAATGAATAGAGAACAATTATTCTGGAAACAAAAATCTAGAGTGCAATGGCTTAAGGAAGGTGATCGTAATACAACTTTCTTTCATGTTTCTGCTCTAAAGCATAGGAAATCTAACTCTATTTCCAAAGGGAGATTGGAGGATGGTAGAATGATTAATGAGGATGAGGAGATTGGAGATCATGCTGTCAGCTTCTTTCATAACCTGCTGTCTAAATAGGGTACTAGTGCTGATAATTCCCCGATTGTCAATCAGCTTTTGAACAACATTCCTTCACTAATTTCTGAAGAAGACAATGCTGATATTTTAAAACCTATCTCTGAGCAGGAGGTTCGTGCTGTGGTCTTTTCTATGAGGCCTTTTAAAGCTCCGGGTCCTGATGGCTTTCCCCCTTTATTCTTCAAAGAATTCTGGGACATTGTGGGATATGATGTCACTGCTGCTGTCAAAGATTTTTTCAAAACTAGGAAATTACTGAAACAACTGAATAATACCTTCAGTGCCCCTGTTCCTAAGAAGTCTAATCCAGAGATACTTGCTGACTTCGGGCCTATTAGTCTCTGTAACACAATCTATAAAATCTGCACTAAGCTTTTGGTGGTTAGATTGCAACCTCTTCTTGACAAAATTATCTCTCCTTCACAGAAGGGATTTGATCCAGGGAGACATATTTTAGATGTTGTGATTACTACTCGTGAAACTATTCATTCTATGGACAAGAGTTGCATCCCAGGTATGGTTCTCAAACTTGATATTTCTAAAGCCTATGATCGGGTCTCATGGCAATTTTTATTTAAAATCATTCAGAAGCTTGGGTTTAATAATAAGGTGTCCCTTCTCATTAAGGAAGTTGTTTCTACTATTAAGTACTCTATCCTTGTTAATGGGGTTCCTAGGGGTTTCTTCTCTAACACTAGGGGAATAAGACAGGGAGATCCCTTGTCCCCCTATCTTTTTATTATGGTTACTGAAGCTCTTGGTAGATCAGTCCTCAACAAGATCACCTCAAGAGAATTAATTGGGATTAAACTAGCTTCTTCTCTCTCTCCAATGCCCATTCAATAGTTTGTGGATGATACCATTCTTTTTGGCATTTCCTCTATTTTAGAAGCTTCTAGATGGAAATCTCTTCTCAATGATTATGCCATGGCTTTTGGTCAGCATATTAATTTTCAAAAAAGCAATGTCTTCTTCTTTAATACTTCAAAGGATCTTCAAAGGAAAATTATTAATATCCTTGGATGTGTGGTTGCTGACCTACCCTCTGTCTACCTTGGTCTCCCTCTAACTACTAAGGAAGTTACTCTTGGTTTTTGGCATAACATTATTGAAAGAACTCAAAAGAAACTTCTGGGCTAGAAAGGCAAACTTTTAAGCAGTGCTGGTAAATTACAGCTTCTAAGGGCTTCTCTTTAGGGTATACCTACTTATTTCTTATCTTTATTCAAAATGCCTAGATATCTGGCTAACAAACTGGAGCAAATTCAGAGAACTTTTTTGTGGACTGGTACGGAGGAGAAAAAGAGAATTTCTCTGGTGAAATGGGACAAAGTCTGTCTTCCTAAATCTCATGGTGGGCTCAACATCAGAACCATTCAAAAAATGAATAAGGCTCTTTTGTCTAAGATTATTTGGAACTTCATAAACAAGGATAGTGACAGGGGAGGAATTACAAAGGCTAAGTATTTAAGAGACTTTGATAGAATTTCTTTTCTCACTCAAGAGGGTCTTCCTCAAGGATCTGTTATCTAGAACAAAATGATTAAATCAAGAAGTCTTGTTAAGAAGGGAATGAAATGGAAGCTTGGTGATGGATCTCTCATCAATTTTTGGGAGGATCCTTGGTTGGGGGATGGAACTCTCTCTAATTAGATGGGAAATGAAGCTATTGTTGCTCTTGCTAAATAATTTTTTGGCACTAAAGTTAGCCATTATATTTCTCAAGACCATGGTGTTAGAAAATGGAAAAATCTGCTGGAATGCTATGCTAACTATCCCAATCTTTATCACTGTGCTAATACCATACAACAAATGCTTTTTAATACCCAGATCCCTCTGTTTCCTAGAAATGATCAACTTTTTTGGTCTGCTGATAAGAAAGGGTTTTTCTCTGTTAAATCAGCTTACCATTTACTATTTGAGAAGGATCTTATGGATGACATTTGGAGGAAATTCTGGAATCATAAACTCCTTCCTAAGGTTAACTTTTTCTAGTGGATAGCTGTTCATAACAAGATTTTGACTCAAGACAATCTTTAGCAAAGGGGTCTACAACTGGTTAATAGATGTGTCATGTGCTTGAAAGAGGAAGAATCTGTCTCTCATCGTGTTTTGCACTGTGAATTTGCGACTAATATTTGGAGCAAAGTCATTTTGAATTTTGTCTTACAATGGGTTTGCACTAAGGAAATAAGAGATCTCATTCATAATTGGATTCTTCTATTTCCCATCCCTGGTTAGTGGAACTTTGGAATCAAACTATTTCTTTTGTTGCTTGGTTCCCTTGGAAAGAAAGAAACGATAGAATTTTCAGAGAAACTGCTAGGAATCCCTGATAGGTTTTCTATTCTTTGTCTAAGGCCCTCCTGGAAAATGTTTCTACTTCTAGCATCAAAACTACTGATAAACCTCTTAACCCGCATGAGGTCCTTGTGGCTGCAAACTGGGGGATTATGAATCAAATTCCTGCATTTGATGATTCCAAACACCTTAAAAGGTTAAGTACTATTTGGACTCCCCCAGACCCAGGGTGGCTTAAACTAAATTTTGATGGTGCTGCTAAGTCAAATGGCAAGGCTAGTGGAGGAGTTATAAGGAATGACAGAGGTGGTTTAATTGTTGCTTATGCTGGCAGAATTGGGAACCAGACCAACAACTTTGCTGAAGCCTCAACTCTTTTATGGGGTCTCAAGTTGGCTATATCCCTAGGAATTCACCAACTTCATGTTCAAGGTGACTCTAAAATTATTATTGATGTTGTCACCAAGGCCTTGGA
Source organism: Cunninghamia lanceolata (assembly GCA_027924645.1). Classification (NCBI taxonomy): domain Eukaryota; kingdom Viridiplantae; phylum Streptophyta; class Pinopsida; order Cupressales; family Cupressaceae; genus Cunninghamia; species Cunninghamia lanceolata. Next base: position 2,189,496 of record BSBN01000346.1, read on the forward strand.
GTGTGGTTGGCAACTTTGGGACATTGTGTCTGATATTCAAACTCTTATACAAGCCATTCCTATTATTTCCTTTTCCCATATATATAGAGAAGGGAATACTGTTGCTGACGGCCTGGCAAATTTTGGTCAGTAGCTTCGAAACTGGCGCTGTTGGCGCCATTTTCATAATATCCCGCGTCATATTGGGGATATTATTCAAAAAGAGCAAGTTACCCTATGATGATGACACATCATTTCAATTGGCTTATCTATGTGGCTTGTATTTTAACTCAGCCCATGCTGATTAGACGCTTTGCTGGTGATTGGAGTTGGATCAGACAGCTAAGCACGTGTGCGAAGGACAGGCAGTTAATGAGAAATTATTGCATAAAAACTTGGGGTTATCGATATAATGATTGCCCTAATTTTGCTCATATTTACATTATTGCCTTTGTCATTATTATTCTTTGCTATGTGATTGAAGTGTCTCGATTTCCTCACAATACTGTTTAGAGCCTTAGGTCAGAATTTTTCAAACCTTTGCTACTTCTTTCCTTGAGCTCTTTGGGGTTTGCTGGTTTTTCATTATGGGAGGGGACAGGTTTCAAACCAAACCTAATAACTGTGGGGAATTTAAGGACAATGCCTTGGTCTGGTATTATTGCAAAGAAGGTGGTATCACTCTGTTCCTCGAATATTTGAATGAACATGATGAAAAATTGTCCATTCAATTTGCTCAGTCATGGGATAACCGTAAAGTTCAAATTGGGAATATCAGTTTTGAGGTTTCAGAGAATGAAATTGCTATGGCTACGGCTTTATCTGCTAAGGGCAAGAAACTACAAAAGAAGTCTAGGGTTTCAGATGCCCAAAACTAGAAATTGTTCCTTGGTGAAGGTGAGGAGTTGGTGCCCTATCAAGGAGGTTTTGAGAGAGCCAGACTTCCTGAACCGTGGGTGGATATGTGCTATATGGTGATGAAATACTTCACATTGGAGGGTCATTTTGCCAGGTTCTATTACTATCACCTTCTTTTGTTAAACCACTTCAGAAGGAATGCTACTATTAGTTTTCCTTTCTTTTTGCTTTCTTCTCTGGAGTGCTCTGTTAAACATGTTAAGAAGATGTTGCTTAAAAAGCCTGCTGAAAAGCCTATTCCCCTCCATCAAAGGCTTATCCATAGGTTATACCAATTCCATTTGGCTCTATCGCCTGCTTCTCCTATTCAGTCCTCTGGTCTTGAACCTCCTGTTGATACCCCTACTGCTTTTGTGAAAACTGATCTTACTTCTCCGAAGCTGTTTCTCGAAGGTGCTCCTTCCACGGGTACTCCTAAATCTTCTACTGGCAAAAATGTGCTAACCCCTTCTACTAAATCCAAACTGAAAGCTAAAAAATGCCTTTCTGATTCTACTGTGGATTTCAAAGAAGACATTGGGGATTCTGGAACCTAGAATGAATAGGAATTGGTCAGGGAGGGACCCTCAACAAATTTGAAAAAAGTCAAACTGGAGGGTAAATTTGCTGTTGTTAGGCAGTCTAGTCATATTGCTGGCAAACTGCTCCTAAGATGAAGTTGATAGACTACTCTGAAAGTAATACTGAAGCCTCTACTCAAGAGGGTGTGGATAGGTCTAAAAGTGATGATGTTCAGGAGGTTGTTGTCGAAGATTTCGGTGGTGATGAGGAAATTGATGGGCAAGAAATTCCTGCGGAGACCTTTGATATTGAGGGTAATAAAGGGTTTGTAAATTCTGCTCCCAATGGTGACTGTATGGATGTGGGAGCTACTACTACTCATGTGGAGGCTACTGACATTGATGATAATAATGGGAAGGATGCTCACTCTATTCCTACTGAGGTTCCTGTTGATCCCGATTCTATTCAGGAGGATTGCGACAATGCTGAAAATGGTTTGGAGGAGGAGGTTAATGAGGAAGGTAATCATTCTGATGTTCTAACTCAGTTGAAGGAGCGTGTCAATTTTCTGGAAAAGAGGGTCTTTTTTCTTGGCAGACTCATTACTAACATGCTGTGTAGGCCGGCTATGGCTAATCTCTCTCTGCTACAGGAACATGGAGTTCTCTCTCATGGTGTTGATGATGACAGGGCTAAAGAATTCGACAAAATGTTTGAGTTTCTTTTCAAGGATTGGGAAGACACCCTCTCCTAGTCTTCTTTCTAAGCTTTCTGTTAGCTGGTTTTTTACTGATAGTTTCTTTTTGTTGTATATCGGCTGTATGTTAGCTGTCTGTGGTGGTTCTGGCTCTTTTTGTCTTCTGAGCCTTTTTTGCCCTTTTTGGGTTTTGCTTTGTAAGGGTTCAGCCCCTAGTTTTGCCGCCTTATACTATCAAAAACAGAGCTCTGTGTATGCATTACTGTAACTTCAGAGGAAGGTAGTGAGTATTTTGAAAACTCCAAGTCACTTGAAAAAGATAGTGAGTTTTGATCTTTGGTTTAGCATTTAAAAATCTCAACAAAGACTAGTTACCTTGGTATGGTAGTAACAAACCATTTTGGGTCTTGTGTTTAAAGACTGTCCCCAACCTAATTTGCAGAGCTATGACTGTTATAGAGTACTCTGCATCACATCCCTTATCCAGACAAATGCCCCACCAGTAAGAATGCAAACATGGAACTTTTTTAATTAATTTTAAAAAAATATTCTTATATGACAAATAATCTAGAAAAGTTACAAATCTATCTTAGATATTTAAATATTGTTCTACCAACTTTGTTGATATTTACTCACAAAGGCTTATCTCTTGTCTCTGTAAAGAGAGACAAATTTCATTGTTGGGTCTAATTGGAAACTAGATGATTTGGCACCTGTTGCTGCTGGCAAGAATCTAGAGGACTTGATGCCATTCGAATCTAGCCAAAAGTGTGACGAACTAGCTCTTATAGGTGCACATTGATGAGATGTTTCTGTCCATACGATACACCCATATTTTTGTGTATCTTTCAGTGGCATTTGGAGTGCATTGTGCATTCACGAGAGTTATTTAAGATCATCACTTGTGGTTTTCTATAGTAGTTCAAATCATGAGAGTTTAAAAAAGGTTGATTTTTGTAGCACGTTTGAAGGTATCTGATAATCAAACCCTTTAATAGAAGTAGGAGAAGGTATTTGGAGCAAGAATTTGGTTTTTGTTGATTTGTCCCAATGCATATATAGCTAATGCTTTGGATATGAGCTTTTGGGATACTAGAATACTTTTTTAGTATCTAATTTTGTATAGTTTTGTACTGATGTAATTTTGTATTGACAAGTTTGTATTTTAGTGCAATTAGAATAAGGGTTTATTGATTATCTACATTGTTATCTCACCTTCTGCTTTTGTACAGGTGTCATTGCGATCAATTTGAGAAAAAATGAATTACCAAAGGTCTTAAAGAACTCATCTTTTCAATTTTGGATCAACATTAGTGGTCTATTTTTGTTTATTGTTTTAATTTCATATAGTTGAACATGAAAGGTTTTTCCTAAACAATTTTGATAATATTTTCATCTCTAGTATGTCGGTATGGCACAATAATGAAAAATAATATGTAACTTCAGATTTGCTCTTTCATTAAATAAAACAAATGGAAGGCTTCTATAATCAGTCAAATTTCACATGTTTTATTACATCGTTTTACTTCCTTTAAAGCTCTACGTGGAAGATAATTCTGTTTAGAATATTTTAAAGATGGCGTTCAACTAGAAATTTTTGGTACACTTGTCAATACAATTGATGTAGTTCACTTGTAAAGTTTTTTATGCTGTTAGCATCTACAATGTTTTGAAGATTTGGCAAAAAGAAAAAAATGTATGACACACTGTTAAAGTTATGCTATTTAAAATTGCAATGGTCCAGTTTAATGGAATGCAAATTTATTTTAGAGGAGGTTGAAGGACAGTGCTACCACTAAGAAATCTTTTTATAAGACAATTATTCTAGGTGAGCATCCTTTTAATGACACCTTTCACTTTGTATAATAGTCCAAAAAAAACTCCACTTCACTTGATTATATACATAAGACTTTTTTCCAAGCCTAAGCTTATCCAAGCGCTATAAAACCACTATATAGTAAACTTAATCTAGGGGTCCTACATGGAAAGAAACAATGTGCACTATCATTAAATAATTACAGAAATTCATGCCACAAAAAAGGTTTGATATATTATGTGCAAGTTCCAACCCTTGCAAGCTTCCTATCTTAAAAATATGTCATGAACTTAAACTGCTCTAAGACCTCCAAGAAATTCCTAAAGTTATTTAAAGTTCTACATAAACCTCCCAGCTGATTAAAATCTAAAAATTTGTGTGCACAATATTCTTTTCTTTTTCATTTATTGACTTAAAAAAACTCCTAAAGTTATTTAAACTTCTGCAGAAACCTCCCTACCCATTTAAATGTAAAAATTTGTGTGCATAATTTTCTTTCTATAGGTTGATTGTATTTATTTTTACATTGAAAGATGCCCTTGACTTTGAATTACTTAATCAATTATGATTACAAATCTCATTGATATGTCTGCAAAAATTGATTCACACACTTGGCAATATTATATTTATTATCTAATCTCGCTTCATCACTTTTGTTTTAAAATAACTAGCAATAATTGAAGTTGTATATGATTAATGACTCACACTTATTGACACGGTCCACTATTATCTAATATTATTTCATTGCTTCGGTACAAAAAATGACTACCAATAATTTAAGTGATCAATGATTAATGACTCTCAATTACTACAATAGTGCACTATTTATACAATCCAATAGCCACTAACCTTCACTCCAAATACAATTTCAACTACCAAATCATGCATCCATACCTTTAATTTGGAGAAATTTAAATTCTCAACCAGACATATTCCAACAACTCTATTGTCCTGCTTGACAAAAAAAAATTGCTATTTCACAATCTTTATCTCCTCTAAATGTACAAACTAATTAGTGATCTAGGAACCGAACACAATGCGTCTCTTGTTAACTATGTTCTATGTTACCACAACACAATGGAAAATGGGATTTTGAAAGTTTAAGATATATATTTATTAAAATAAATCAAATAAAATTTTATAAAACATTATGTATTTTTCTATTGGAATTGCTTAAACTAAATATAGAAATGACCCAAGTCTATGGTCATGATCAAGCCATAGGGGAAGGCATATAAGTCGTATAAATTAGGTTAAAACTCATAAATTATTTAAATATTATGTATTTTTTTACTAAAGTATTTTATGGGCATTATATTCTGTCAAAACAATTTATACATATAAAATAGTAGACTTTATAGGCAGCACACATACCTAGAAATGTTGTAACTTTATAGGCAGCACACATACCTAGAAATATTGAAACTAAAACTAGTATTGATAACTAGAGTGAAGCATATTAGAGGGCAGTATTGTTGCTATTCTAACTATCCAAATAATAGAAGTAACTAACAAAAAGAAAAAAAGTATATTTACAATTTACAAAAAAAAAACCATTGTTAACCACAGTTTCCTTGGGCATCATATTCCATCAAACAATTTTTACAATAAAATAGTGCCCTTTATAGGCACCACACATACCTAAAAATATTGAAATTATAATCATTAGTATTGATAGCTAGAGTGAAGCTAGCCATATTATTATTGCTACTTTAAATACCCAAATAACAAAAGTAAATAATTGAAAGAAAAAAAAAACATACCTACAATCATAAATACCATTGTCAGCCATAGTATCCTTGTTAGTGCTTTCTGAGCATTATATTCCACTAAAATGATTTAAATAGATAAAATAGCAGATTTTACCTATCCATAGTATCCTTGTTAGTGCTTTCTCAGCATTATATTCCACTAAAATGATTTAAATAGATAAAATAGCAGATTTTATTAGAAATTTTGAAACTACAACAACTGGTAGTGATAGCTAAAGTGAAGCATGCCATACCGATGGGGACAATATTGTTGCTACTCTAAATACCCAAATAATAGAAGTAATTTAAATTAACAGAAAGAAACAAAAACATACTTACATTACAAATACCATTGTCAGCCATAGTTCTTTGGAAGGAAAGGTTTGGTGAGAGTAGCTAAATTTGAATTTCAAATAATTTTAAATTTTAAAGGGCCAAGTCTGAAGTTGGGGTCGAACCAACACCCAGGACCAAAAACTAGGTGGCTCAATGTGGGAAGCATGTGGATCAAAATATATGCATAAATAAGTCTAGGACAAATATATGGTGATGTATGAGCATAGAGATGAGAGAGGAGGTATGTCATGTCCCTATAATGATAATTTATAATTATATATGAATGACATTAAAATCCATATTGAATATTATAAAACAAATATATTTATTTAAATAATAAATTAAATATTATATAAATCATATATCCTAAATCAAAATTATAAATTAATATAATTAAAATATAATATATCTATTTTAATTATAAATATCAATATTGTTAATATAAATATAAATAATATTATTATTATCCTATCCTATAATTATATAAACTAATATAAAGTGAGAAGTAGTTCCATTGAGATAAAGTCAGTGATCTTATATAAGGCAATCAAATATAAATAAAAGTATGTATGCTGCGATTATAATTACAACGATTATAAGACAAGTTTATTAATATGCACCAATTTGTAATGAAGACTTATGCAACGATCACTAAAAGCCACGATTTTTGGTAAAAAAAACCCTTGGAAATATATAAAAAGGCATAAAGGAGTATGATGGGAAAAAGGGGGGTGAAGTACATATTATATAATATATAAACAGTAGCAGCAATACAATTAAAATCATATTAGTCATTCCATGAAACAAGGAAAACATTGGAAAATAGAAAGAAGACACGAGCAGTAGGTAAGGAATTTGAGGTAAAGGTACAACAGGTAAGTATTATATTCTATAATATTATAATGGATAAATTGAATATGTTAAGCATTGGAAATATATATATTTGATAATAATAAAAGATGCATAATATTATATAAATGAAAGATTTAGACAAAATATATATAATAATATTTGATATTGATAATAATAATATAACAAATAATAATAATCATATATATAAATAAATAATAAATAATAATATACATATCTAAGTATGCATAATCTAGAGTAGATCTATATACATGAGAATTGTCATTATCGAAGTAATATAGATCCAATTACTTTTTTGCGATATGTTACATCTTCATGCATCCATATAATACTTCCAAGAATTGTAAATGCATATAGATATTCCAATAGTAAATGGATATAGATAATTCAATAGTAAATGCACAAGTGACTATCCAAAGATTGTCTTCTCCGTGTTTGTTACCCTATTAGGATGGGCAAAACATTTGCCAAGTGGTTTGCCTAATAACCCCACCCAGGTTTCCACCCCACAGGCCCAAACCAAAGGTTGGGCATTCTGCCCCACAGGCCCGAGGCAAAGGTTGGGTCAAGGAGGGGCGAGGGTTCCCACATAGGATTATGGCCCATAGGTATGAGACAAGGGTTGGGCAATAGGACAGTGGTAGGCCTTAGGCCACTTGGTCTTTAGGGTTTCCCTTTCTCCTAATAGGGCGAGTGTCTTCCGAGGTACTGCACTGGGTAGAGAATGCAGGTACTAAGCCGCTAAGAAAGGAGGTTTGCAATGGACAACCTCCCGTGCTTGGCATGAAGGCTTCAAGGCGGATCTACCCATGGCATTCCTTTTGCTTGTTGCATTATTATTATGATTGAGTCTGGTTTTGATACTGAATATTAAAGCTAACATATAGATTTGTGAACATATAAACCAAATGGTGAAGTACACTATGTAGTGAGAAGCCTTTGGGCCTCCGGATGGGATGGTTACACCAGTGCCTTAACATAACCATGCTCGTATGGGGAAAGTAGGGTTGATTAATGATAGGGCTATTCAAGGACATCCCTTGAAATATATCATGGGAAAACTATATGTGAAAGAAATGTGAAATATGAAATACATATTTATATATGGTAAACTATAATGTTAATTCTGATTATAAGATTACTAACCCTAAGTAGAAATATGGAAAATAAATGAACTTTGATATTGTTATTAATAAGTGGTTATTAACCCTAATTATGATATGTTGATATTATAAGAAAAAAATTGATTACTAATGTTTCCTTTTACAAGTTGAAATTGGTGCAAGGTTGTGAAACTTTTGACTTGCTAGAAGGGGACATTACAAGGTAAGTGTCTAAAAATGTGTGAAAGGGATAAGTAGGTGGTATAGGACAAGGGACTCAACTCAACACAAATTTATGCCATTTACAATATATCTATGTATCAAGACACTTTTTTTCAAAATGGACATAAAACTAAATGGAAAATAGTATGGGTATACAAATTTCACCATCAAAATATACAATTTACAATATATCTATGTATCAAAACACTTTTTTCAAAATGGACATAAAACTAAATGGAAAATACTATGGGTACATACAAATTTCACCATCAAAATATTATATTTTTTCATCTTAACCGCTATTTGCAGGCATCTTTTGTTTATTATCATGAAGATTTCCTAGGTGGATATGCACATTTCACCATTACAATATTATGTTTTTTCATCTTAACCATTGTTTGCACTAATCTTTTATTTATTATCATGAAGATTTTTTCTAAGTCCTTCCAAAGATTAAAAAATCTCTTCAAAAATATATATCTATATATATACTTCACAAATACCCTCTTAACAAAAGATATATCTCTATATGTCAAATAGGTTTCATAAGTTTAATCGAGGCTCTCGAGAACTATTTTCCTACCCGATGCAAGGTATACTACACAAAACATAATAAACTTCATAAGCACCCTCTTAATGTTTTGTATACAACAATTGACTTACCATGCCCATAGGTCTATAAGTTTAAACAAGGCTCAGTAATTGTTGCCTTTTCCCTTACATATAACATAAATTATATTGGTCAAATCCTGAATCTCAATTATAGACTAGTATATTTATATTTAAAAAAATATATCTACAGTACGCCAAGAGATATCTTCCAATTTGTTGGCATTTATAAATTACTTGTAGTTAGAATATTTGATATGCTCAGATGAGTTATATTAAAGAGACTATGCTGCGAGACTTTTCATATTCTTCAAACATAGAAAAGATTTCACTCCATAACTGCCCAAATTTTTCTATTTTTCTATCCATTTGGCTTCCACGAATTTATTTATTTACATATTTTATGAATTTTGTTTACATGGGAATCTGAATCTTAATTGTTTACAGGAATCTGAATCTTTTAGCCCTTGCTGTGAGTGTAGAACACCTCTCGGCATAACAAGATAAACTTTTTTCTCCAGCTCACTGAAAGACTGCATTTATTAACATTTCAAAAATTACTAGTCTCAACCTAAAGGTCATAAAACACAGCAAAATAAACTCTTTTGACCCTACATCCTTAAATAAATAAGGCTTTTATTTTTGTGTAAAATGCATGACAAGCAAGCTGTATATCACAGATCATAGCGAACCAGCCCTTGAAGTAATCAGGTGATTAAAACCATGAAAACCAATATGATAAAGTCCCCTCTTTTGTGTCTCACCCATTATAGAATTTATTTGTTTGGAGATTCAGATTAATGCCAAACATAATTGGAGGGGGGAAATCCTCTTTGCTAGAGTTCAATTTTTTTTCAATACAGTTGGTCGATCACTGAAGGAAAAAACTAACAGAGTATATGATAAATACCTAGATGATAATCCATAAGAACACTTTGCAAAATAGGAGAGAAGCAACAGAGTTCTTTATCAGAAAACGGGTGGGCACACATACTTATATTGGCAAGAAAAGCAATCAGTGACATGAAACTCACGTAAAAGATAAAAAAATTACCTAAGGCTCTATCAAGCTAATCTAGGCCAACTATTCAGATAAGCAATATAGATGATAAATGCAACGTTTGTATGGATGCAAGGCTAGCTGCCAATATAAGTTTAATTATGTTACTACAACGTAATGGGATTTTTTTTAATAAATACCCTATTTAACTTATATTAAAGCAATAAATAGTACATATTCACAAAAAGAGGAAGGGTGGTAAAAAGTCACACCCATGCAATCACAACCTCAAAAGACGATCAAAACATAATGTCTAAAGTCTTAACAAACAAATATGAAAAGACATAAACAAAGGGCCTAGCTCGAATAACATTAAGCAACAAGAGCAGCACCAATAGAGGGCAAAGGATCTCTGTCATTAGATTTCCCCAAAAATCCCTGGGGGTGGCATCCTCAATAGGCTCCCAGCCGTCAAGAGCAATAGTAGCATCTTCATTCTCCTCAAGAAGCTGAGTGTGAACCGCGGAAATGGCAAGCTGCAACTAAGGAAACTTCCCTATGTCAGGCCAATCGATATCCCACCATGGAGATGGCAATTTGGAAGGCAAAGACCATCCCCCATGAGCAGCAGAGTCCCTGGAGGGCTGAGGACCATAGGAATTAGAGCCACGATCACAATCACCATGGTTGCCACCATGGTCCCTTTGGTCACGTCGAGAGGACTAACTATGACCACACCGACGCCCTCGAGAGGAGGAAGAGTCAGGTGGGACCCGGGTAACAATGCAAGGAATGTTGCCCCAATGGTCCAGTAGCTCCTGAAGATGGATGACTTCAAGTGCAACTTTACTAGCTTGACCTAAATCTGCATCAGAACATTAGAACAAATGAGAGCTTTAGTGTACAAAGAAAAGTGCTTATTAGTAGAATAATGATTGAAAATAGTAGCATTTCTATTTTTCCAAATGCTAAAAATAATTTCCATCCTAAAAGCGTGCCAGATCTGAGCATATTTGCAGGGAAGATAGGGTCAGTCCCCAAGTAAGACCATATGCCAAGAAAAGGCAGTAGGTCTGAAAGGCCAAAAGAAATCATGAATCTAATTCCATGCTTCCTAAGCTTGAGGGCAAAACCAAAAAAGGTGGTTGAGAGACTCAAGTTGCCCATAGTATAGGCAATGAGGAATGGTAACACCCATATGAGCTAGGCGATCCCCTAGAGGGAGGCCTTGATACAACAAACACCAAGCAAAATGAGCCAACTTAGGCTGAACAACAAAAGGCCAAACAAATTGAAACCATCTATGCCAGGTCCCATGAGAGGACTAGAGATGCCAACGGTAATTCATTTGTTCGACCATATGCAAATGGGGAGACAACCAAGAGTAACCTTTACAAGGTTTGTAACTCTGAAAGGGAGTGTTTGGTTACCATTTCCAATCTTTCCACCACGACTTAAGGGATCTGATATCATATGAGGAGGAATAGCCTCTATGATAAACTGGTAAGTCTCATGATTTGTGTTAATAAGCCTGTACTTATGCTTGAACTTGGGCCAAGATAATAAATTCTTGGTTGCACGATGTCAAAAGTCAAGCAGAACACGAATCCCATGTTTTACAAACTTTAATGCCCAAACCCTAGGCAGCTTAGCAAGCGGCTGGTCTTGATTGCTTAAAATAGGGAACCACCAAATGGATTAATGGTTAATGGATAAGCCATTGCAAAAATCATCTCCAGCCCAACGAAGCCAAGGTTTGAGAGTTTCCCAAGCTTTCCAAATGCTTTTGATAACAAAAGTACCTTGAATGGAAACAGGTTCTCTCATAATGAGAAGGGTACCTATATCCAATCCTTTCCATGCCAATCAACCTGTAGGAGTGCCAGTGCAAATGCAGTGTCTAACAAGAACTTTCCAAGCTTCATTGCCTTGAAGGGCTCGAATAATCCATTTAGCACACAAGGCAATGCCTTGTCAGTGAATGGATATCAAACCAAGTCCTCCAACCTCATGAGGGAGGCAACATAAATCCCAAGCAACTTGGTGAAAACCTTGAGTGTCGTCATGGGAAGCCCGCATAAAATCTCTAAGCAACTTTTCAATTTTCATTTAAGAGGTTTTGGAAGGGACCCAACATGAAATGTAGAAAACATGCGTGGCTGCTAAGATTTTGGAATTGACTTGAATTTTTCTGCCAACGATAAGGGTTTGGTAATCCAATACTACATTTTTTTCAATTCTAGCAATAACAACTTGCCATAGCTCAGAGGGAGAGGCTTGGAAAGTAAAGGAATGCCCAAAAAATAGAAGATTTCCCTGTGGTCAATCCATTTCCATCTGAAAGAATCCAACCAACCTAGTTTAGGGAAGAAAGATAGCCTATAACACAAAGTTTTCTACCACTGAATGCTTGAACCAAAGGGCTGGGAAAAAATATCCAGGCATTGATGTTTTACTTGTTCTCAATGAGAGTGAGGAAAGAATCATCAACAAAGTGACCATTCACTAGCTGTTGAGTAGAATTGGGAAGGGAAATTCCCTTAACATGGGATTGAGAAACTGCTTGAACTAACAAGTATCCAAAGCCCTCCCCAACTAAAACATAAAGAGCAGGAGCAAGGGGGCAACCCTGTCTGATAGATCTAAAAATACCAAAGGAGTTAGATTGGTAGCTAGAAATAGTGAGGCAAACAGAGGCATCAACAAACAACATTTGGACCATGTGAATGAAACGGGGTCCAAATCCAAGAGCAAAAATGAAAGGCCACTCGATGTGGTCATAAGCCTTAGCAAAATCTATCTTGATAAACAACGTGGGTTGTTGAGAGCAGTGAGCCCACTCCATTCCTTCCCAAATGGCAATGATATTATCCAAGATAAACTTGGATTTAATGAAGCCTGTCTGTTCAGGCTGAACAATGAGAGGCAATATCGAGCGAAGTTTGAATGTCAATGTCTTAACAATGATCTTATAGGATACATTCAATAGCGTGATAGGTCTCCAATTATTGATATCCTCGGGATCGCCAGCTTTAGGTATGAACTTGATATTTCCTTTGTTTATAAGCGAGCCTAAAGAACCAGTTTGCATGGCTTCAAGATAAACATTATGCAGGTCGTTTCCCACAGTGTCCCAAAATGTTTTATAAAATTCACAAGAAAAGCTGTCAAGACCAGGGGCTTTGTCATTGGCCATGGAAAAGTCCGCTTCCTTGAAATCACCTTGAGTGAGAAGTTGGTCACATATAACCTGTTGCGCATTTGAAAGCCGACAGGGGACGACCGCAAGACACCGTTGCAAAGCAAATTGCCTAGCAGGAGTATTATCTTGAACCGCAAACACTTGTTTATAGTGATGAACAAAGGCTTGCAGGATATCAGAAAGTTCGTGAAGAAGTTGTTGACCTTCGCGGATTTGTTTAACCGATTGGAATGTATGACGAAGTTTGAGAGTTTGAAAAATTTCCTTAGAAACTTTATCCCCAATCTTAAGCCAGTGAAGCCGAGCTTTGATTTGTGCTCCGCGAGTTGAATGAGCATCTACAATTTGTTTCTGCTGCCTCAATTGAGCTAGCCAGAGTCGGGTGGTGGAGTCAAATGGCTGTGCCTCCAAGGCAGTAGTGGTGAGGCAGAACTCGCGAATGGTGGCATCATACGAGTGGCGATGAAATTGGGCAAGTTGCCTCCCATAAATGAGGAGAAACCACGAGGTACAGGTGATTGCATCATTCCACCAATAATCCAGCCCATGCCATGTAGAGGGCATGGGGATAAATTCCAAACATGTAGAATGTGAGCTGATGTGGCTTTGTGGTTGAGAAGAGATGTGTTTAGAAAAATCTGACTTTTCTGCGGTTTGGGTCTTGCACACTACCACTCGATATGGAAATGGATCAGAAAGTGATCCTACAAGACCGCATTAGCCAATAGTTCCACTGGCAAGGAATAACAACTGGCAAAGATGAAAAAACATTGAGTGGTTATCATGGCTCTATCAAGCCTCTTTAAGACCCTGTCAGTTCTAGCTCGCAAATTGCTCCAAGTGTACCATTGCAAATTAAGAAGGCGATGACCTGCGTTGGGATAAAAAAGAACCAATTTATTATGCATATGGAACCACACCTCCTTTTCACCAGTTGTCCACTGCTTTGGCAAAGCGCCACATTTATCATAGGCCATTTCAATCATATTGAAATCCCCGCACAAAACCCAAGTGGTGGCCGACATTGAATTTGTAATCCAGCGCCAAAGGGAAGATCTCTCTACGACATCATTGGGAGCATAAACATTAATAACCCAAAAGGAATGATTGCCAACATTGAAAAGAGTCCACAAAATGCAGTTAGTGGGGTCGCATCCATGATCAACCAGTAGTTGATGCCAAGCCGGTGAGAGAAAGGTGACAACTCCACCACGACCAACTTCATGGTTACTGCAAAAAACATGGCTAGAAGGCCAAATCACACGGCATGCTGCAGACAACAAAAAACCTGAAATTTTAACTTCCTAGAGGTAGAAAATGTCTAAACTAGGGAATTTTGAGTGGAAATCATGAACTGAAAATTTCTGAGAGAGGCCTGTAAGACCTCTCACATTCCAGAAATACAGTTCATTTAACGCTTGTCGAGGGGCATATCCTCGCTATCCATCCCATCAAGGGTAGAATAACTATTCCTGTTTGAAAGGAAGCAAGGTACGCGGAAACAACTTCCTGCACTGATCTAATGAGGAAAGATAGTACAAATTTCTTTTAATCAGTTACAGATTAAGATACACATTAACATAAAAGGTAACAACAACAACAAATGCCAAATACTAATGCACACAACACAAGATGTACATGGGGAAAACCCTTTTGGGTAAAAAACCCCACACTCCAAAACATGCACAATGTATTATCAAATCTGAATAAGATTACAACACACTTGCAATGCAAGTTCTTCCAGGAGTTCACCAATGTTGATTACTGGAGTAAATCCAACAGCATAAATGGTACCTGCACATTACCATACCACTCCAACTCCAAGCACCTGTATTTATAGCAAGATACAAGCATGAAGGAAGCTTCTAGAGCAAACAACAAGAGATGGGCATCCAAATCCATGTGGCACACTTTTCAAACACATGTTTGACTCCTGTGACACTTGTACAAGATTCCCTTACACCTCTTACAACTCTCCATACTTGGACTCCCCAAATTTGCCCAAAATAGGTATGACAGATGCTCTTACATCGTCATAAAATCTGTCAACCACTTAGCTGCAAGAGAATATGTCATAACTGACTATTAATAAATGATTCTCTTACACCCTGTCATCTCCCAAATTTTGGTGCCCCAAAATGGGCTAAGTCAAAGATGCCTCTTACAGTGTCATACATGCAAATGACACTTGTCTCATCCCTTCTATTTCCGGCTCTTACAATGTCATATAATCTGTCATAACTTACGTGTCATAGAATCTATCATAAATCCTTATACATGACCACAAGGTGCCGACACATGGCAAAAACATGCCAAGTCAACATGGAACGCCTACCTCCTCATATGAGGACAAAATTACATCTAGTCACCTTCCATGTAAGATGACACTTCATCGTGCCAACTCCCACAAAGTGACAAAATAAATTTTACATGTTTAATTACAATAGTAGGCTGAAAATAAATAAATAAATAAATACCAACATTAGGAATTTACAAAGGTTGAGACACCTTAATTCCCAACACTGTTATGCAGCATTGCCTCCTTGAAACTCCCAATTTGGAAGCTAAGAGACACTAGTTGTCAAGTGCGTGGAACAAACTCACCTTCCTCCAATTGCCCAGATGGGCTACGAGACTCCTCTGCCTAATGAGTGGGGGAGAGGACTGTCAGGCTGTGACAGCCAGCGGTTGAAGTCGCTGGTGGATCCTTAGAAACTTTTGCCACACTCGACGTACCAAAGTGTCGGCTAGCTTTGAAACAGATGGGGTTGGAGTTGATCCCCCTGAGCCAGTTGACTTAGCCAAGGGTTTGGAAGTGCTAGCATTTTTGGCCTTTCAGCTAGCAACAATAGACCATCCTTCATCTTCTTTTGTTAGAGGTGTCAACCCCGAAGTAGGCTAAGCTGAGGGCTTAGGTCGTTGCGTGGCCAAAGGGCAATCCTGTATCTTATGATCAGACAACTGGTATCGATAGCATGTATGGGGTAGATTGATATACTGAACCCGTTGAGAGTAATAGGTTTGACCTATCTGAATATCAATAGACTCTTTGAGGTCTTTGGAGAGGTCCACCTCAACACAAATGTGTCGTTGGGGATGGGCTGAATAGAACTTATTCGGTTCTAAACGAACTTGACAAAACCCAAAGAAGAAGCTATTTGGCCGAGAAAGTTCTAGCACAACAATGGTAGGCCAGTAAATTCCACCCAAACAGGGACACGAATGGACTTTTTCATCAGAGACAAAGAAGTCTCGAGTCCAAGGTTTAAACATAAGGAGGGACGAGCGGACTAACAATGGGCCCCGAGAAAGGATAGCTTCAACATGGTTGGCTTCAAAAAAGTGAAAAAGAGAACCCCTTAGTGAGGTCTTGCACGACTTCGAGTCGAATCCCATGTGGGGACCAGGCCCGGCTAACCCAGTCACGAAGCACGTTTTTGGGTGGAACTCTACCTACAAAATACCCAATCAAGGTAAAATTTTCAAGCCATTTACAGGCATGATCAAACTCCGCTATTGGAAGCACGATATCAGGGGGTGAATCACAGGACATACCTTGTGAAACACCTTGGGAACAAATTTCTGGGGACACTTGGGCGATGGAGGAGCCATTGGTGTTCGCCGTCAAACCTTCAACTCCAGCAGCAATTGTTGCGGAGGAATGAAACACTGAGGCCATTTAAAGGGTGAAAAAAGTCTCTAGTCCTAGTGAATGATAATGCACCATAATAAATGCAGGCTAACAAGGAATTTCCTGCAGAACATTGCAGTATGACATACACACAGGAAGGCCGATATAAAACCCTAACAAAGCCAAAAAAAACTTCGTGAAAAAATAAAAATGGGATTTCAAAAGTTTAAGATATATATTTATTAAAATAAATCAAATAAAATTTTATACACTGTTTAGTTGTTTTAAAATTATAAAATTAACATGAATTGTTTATTCATTGATCGTTTGGAGAGATGTCCTAAATTTCCATCCACTACAGGGTGTTTTGTGGCCTGTTATAATATTTAATTATATTCATTAATATATAATATCTAATATTATTTATATTTAAAAGGTATAAATATTAAAAATAGAAAGCAAAATATAAAAGAATATTAATCGACCATGAACAAACCTTACAACATAGGGTTTTGATAGATGACCAAGTAAACTGCACACCAGCCTGCCAATAATCTAATTCTTGGGTTCGAACTACAGACCTTGCTTGGAAATAGCAAGCCCTCTTTATCAGTCCCTCTACCACTATTTTCATTTCACCTCAACATTAGAAGATTGTTAGACAGATGTTCCTTTTTTTTTTTCCTGCAGATAAAACTTCAAAATCAATTTTCAAAATAGAACACATCCAAGGGAGATTAAGAAAATATGACATAAATTTCACTGAATGTGCTTTCCTGCGAAATGTTGGCTGCTAAGCTATATACAGAAATCAGCCAAAAGCAATTGTCTAGGGCAAAGATCTATCCACAGGGAAATGCATCTACATCATAGGTTAAGCCCATTGCTTAATCTAAATATAGAAATGACCCAAGCCTATTGTCATAATCAAGCCATAGGAAAAAGCATATAAATCGTATAAATCAAGTTAAACTCAGATTATTTAAATATTATGTATTTTTTTATTGGAAGTTCTTTATGAGCATTATATTCCATTAAAACAATTTATACAGATAAAATGGTGGATTTGTACCACACATATTTAGAAATATTGAAACTACAACAGCTAGAATTATATACCATTAAAACAATTTATACAGATAAAATAGTGGCTTTGTACCACACATATTTAGAAATATTGAAACTACAACAGCTAGAATTGACAACTAGAGTGAGGCGGGCCATACCCAGGGGACAGTATTGTTGCTATTTTAAATATCCAAATAATAGAAGTAATTAACAGAAAGAAAAAAAAATTAAATTAAATTTACAAAAACCATTGTCAGCCATACTTTCCTTGGGCATCACATTCCATTAAAACAATTTTGCAAGATTACAAGGAATACCAGCAGTTAAAAGAGCAACTGTGAAAAATATACTTCCTTTACATGAGAACAGAACAATAATACTTTTAGAACTCTTAGTTGCATACAATACAATGCAGTAAAACAATTTTTACAGATAAAATAGTGGCCTCTATATGCACCACACATACCTAGAAATATTGAAATTAGAAGAGTTAGTATTGGCATTCCTACAATAATAAATAAAATTGTTAGCCATAGTATCTTGTTAGTGCTTTCTGAACATTATATTCCAATAAAACAGTTTATAGATAAAATAGTAGATTTTATTAGAAATTTTATAGCTCCAAAAACTAGCACTGACAGCTAGAGTCAAGCAGGCCATACTGTGTATTGTTGTTACTCTAAATACCCAAATAACAGAACTAATTAACAGAAAGAAACAAAAAATACGTACAATTACAAATACCATTGTCAGCCATAGTTTATTTGTTCTGTAAAATATGTGATCCTGGTGGACATCCTCCAGTGCTGTAGAATGTAACACCAACATACCTATGGGGATAGTATCGTTGCTACTCTAAATACCCAAATAACACTTACAGAAAGAAACAAAAACATACCTACAATTACAAATACCATTTTCAGTTACAAATACCATTTTCAGCCATAATTTCTTGTTCTGTAATAAGTTTGAAGAATATGTGATCCTGTTGGACATCCTGCAGTGCTGTGGAATGTAACTATGGGGATAGTATCTACCCTAAATACCCAAATAAAGAAGTAATTAACAAAAAGAAAAAAAACATACCTACAATTATAAATAGTATTGTTGCTACCCTAAATACCCAAATAAAGAAGTAAATAACAGAAAGAAAAAAAAAACATACTTACAATTACAAATACCATTGTTAGCCATAACTTCTTTGTTCTGTAACGAGTTTGAAGAATATATGATCCTGTTGGACATCCTGCAGTACTGTGGAATGTAACACCAACATACATGTGGGGATAGTATCTACCCTAAATACCCAAATAAAGAAGTAATTAACAGAACCAAAAAAAACATACCTACAATTACAAATAGTATTGTTGCTACACTAAATACCCAAATAAAGAAGTAAGTAACAGAAAGAAATTACAATTACAAATACCATTGTCAGCCATAACTTCTTTGTTCTGTAATGAGTTTGAAGAATATGTGATCCTGTTGGACATCCTGCAGTGCTGTGGAATGTAACACCAACACATTCAACTTGTTCATAGACACCCTTTTTTATTGCAAAAGTCTCTACGAACAAGGTGAATGTGTTGAGCTCCTTGTTCGTATTGAGCTTATTACAATCTACCAGTACTCCAAACATGCACTACAATATCATGTATTCTTCAACTGCAAATATCCTCCCTTTTATACACTGGAAAACAACGTTTTACTGTGTAAAACTGAGGAATGCTATTTTAGAACAAGGCATATCAAATGTACTACACAAAATAAAATAAAAAGCTTACACTTTACCTTTTAATCTTGAGAAGTAGTTTTGCGGTGTGCTCTTTTATAATCTGACGGGGCTGATTAAGGTCAGAATACCATGTGCTGGTCTGGTTTACCAGCTCACGGTATAGAAGATCCCTTCCTAAGTTTTCTATATAAATATCATATAATCTTATCTTTATTTATTTTTCTTATATAAAATATAACTCTCTATTTTGTTTGGTCCACATTTCTTATTCCACCCCCTTTTATGTCGTAGTATTTAATTAATTATATTAGATCTTATTTGTTTTGGTAGACACTATAATTAGAAAGGAACTAAGTTTTGAAGGCACTAACTTTAGAAAGAGTCCAATCATTATTAGTCCCTGCCGGGGCAATTTTCTCTGCAAAATATAAATAATCAATTTAACTATTTTTTAATTGGCTCATTCAATATAAACAGTCTTATTCTCCTTCCGAATTTATACACTTAAAAAAAATATTTATTTTAATCATCAGCCAATTATCTTAAAAAAATTTCACTCCATAAAATAAGGTTATGGAATGCAGAGGCTTCTTACAAGCACTCCTTGAAAACCCACGTCACTGGTTTGGCACATCAGACTTGAAAACCCACTTCGCTGGTTTGGCACATCAGATTGCGCATTCCATGCTTGATGATGATGATGACAGTTACAGAATTCCTGATTTGCATTGGTATCTATGCCTTCTACTTAAATTACTTACTTGGTTTTCTTCAATCTTGAATATCACGCCTAATTTTTTTTTGTTTGTGTTTTTTAAATACAATGGCCAGGTCTCCACTATCTATCTCGTCTGCAGCGGATGGTTGGACTACAGTGAGCTCGAATGGTGTCATAGGAGCTGTTAGAAGGCAAAACACCCCTGCATCAGACTTAAAACTCTTTTCAACAAGTACTTCCAGAACAGGAGCTCCAGTTTCTCACGATTTCCTTATACTCCAGAGAAGATGGAGTGACAAGAACAGGGAAGAAGATAGGAAACACCTTCCTTATCAAGTAAATAAACTTCTTTCACTTGTTTTCAACATTCTATTGATTGCAACTAGATTCTAGGCCTAGTTTGTGTATGAGAACTATGTTTAACAAGAGGTCTTTTTAACTATTTTTTCGCTAACAGTATTGGCAACCCAAGAACAAGACTACATCTGCTTGGGGAAGGCAAGCAAAATCCACACAAGGTCAGCACTTGCAATCCAGGCCAGGCAGGAAATTTAGTGTGGGCAACTGGTCTACAAAGTCTGTTGACTACTCTTCTTTTCCATGGCCTCCTTGCATGCATATCAGTCAAAATCTGCAGATTTGTATTCTCGCGAGAAATAAATATATGTCATAGTGAAGTCTGCAGCTTGCAGGAGTGAGTTGTTAATAAAAATTAAGATTCTGTAATTATACTTACAAGGAGTAGATCTTTCACTGTTTCATGAGTAAATTTAGTCAATCAGACTTCTGTTCACCGTTAACATGGCTTACGACCTGCATATTTAGATTAGATCTATAAGTTGCATCCTGACAAGATCTTGCACGTTGGTTAGGCTATACATTATTATTCCTGAGTAAACATAAGTTAGGGTTTTAACTTTTAACTTTATTGGTAACTCTTACAGACCTTCAATCTTGATTCTGCTGCAAGGAGTGCTAGAGAGTCCGGAAATTATCATTTTGGGCAAAATGAGTCCCTGAGTTGACCTTTCAGTGTCTCTTATGTTATGTGATCAGCTCAGGCAGTCGATGATCAGGCTGGTCGAGGTTATAACTTTCAGGAGGGTCGAATGTTTACCTGTTCAAACTATTCGCTCTCTGTCTCTAATTCAGGAATTCCTACATTCTTCAATGGACATCAAGCAACAGCCCCATTTCTGTCATGGCAAAGCAATTTCAAGGAATGCCCTTAACAGGACAACATTCTTTCATGACTATTCTTGCAGCCTCTGCCAGCACGTCAATCCCAGAGTAATTTGATCCTCTTTGATGTCAAATTTGCAGATCCTGTGGCGAACTGTCTGACCCTTGGACTTTAGTTTTCTGATTTCACATATATTGAGTTTTTATTGATTTTTATTGTTAATTAAATAAATTGGGCATATTTTTGTTTTGTTTTGAAGGTGTGCTTCTAGTGTTCCTGAAAAGCCAGCAGGCGCACAACTGACAAAATTCTATGCTGGGTCAGAATGTGTTTGATGATGTTCCTGCAGACAAGGTGTGTTTGGTTTTCGAAACATGGATTTTGCTTGATATACACTGTAAAGTGAATCTCAAATTTTATTAAGTATCGCTGATTGTAATACTCAAAGATAGGCTTCAAAGGGCAGAGGGTTAGCAGGGTGTCCAGTACAATTGTTTTTCCTATATTCTAAAGTTCTGTTATGAAAAAAAGATATCATGTAATTAGATTGGATAGACATTGACATTATTTAATTTGCCTATTCACATATGTTTGTTTTCATTGATATATGGGAATTTTTCCAAGTGTAATTGACAAACAAAACTTCTCATACTTACAGCATGTGGGCAAATGTGGATGTTGTTTGCAGGTTCAAGCAATTATGTTTCTGGCTGGCAATGGAAGTTACTCTTCTGGAAAGACAGCCACTCCCCAACCTCAAAGCACAACAATTTCAATGTCACTTGTTAACTGTCGGGCATGTTAAGCAAGCCACTTCTGCAGGTCCAAGTCCATTAAATTGTAAAATTTTGACTAAACCTGCACAGCACAATACGGATCTAACTGGAAAAAAAGAACAGAACATGCAGGGAAAACAGAGGGAAAAATTAGAACAAGAATAAAATAAAAACTCTCAACGTTTGAACAGAATGCAGAAATTACAAGATATAGCTAAACGCTTAGGAAAAGCAGAGGCTTTAAAGCAGAAGGCAGAGATAGCCTTAGTTAGCTTAAAAAAGAACAAAGCAATAGTCGGATAAAGCAAAGTGCTTTGTTTCGCTAACACCCCCCCTTAAGTCTAACTAAGGAGACGGAACCATGAGGAAATGAAAGAGGAAAGAGGGAAAACCCTGTGGGAACAAAACCCCCCCTCAAAAAATGCAAACTATGCATGGCAGCTACTATGCTGCAGTGTCCTTCACCCCAAGAAGGTCTCGTAGAATGTGAAACTTCTGCTTAGTGAAAGTCTTCGTGAAGATGTCGGCAGTTTGTTCAGAAGTGGGACGGTACTGCAAGTCAATGACTCCATCATGTATCAATCCTCGGATGTAATGCATGTGGATTTCGATGTGTTTGGTCCGCTGTTGCTGTACGGGATCTCTACAAAACTTCAGTGTACTTTGATTGTCCCACCAAATGACAGTTGGACGATGAAAGAGGATACCGAGCTCAGTTAGGAAGTTCTGTAGCCAAATGGCTTGAATGGTAACATTGACTGCACCTCTATATTCGGCCTTTGCTGATGATAAAGCAATGGCAGATTGCTTCTTGCTTGACCAACAAATGGGGCCAGATCCCAAACTAAGAACATATCCTAAAGTGGACTTGCGATCAATGTTATCTCCAGCCTAGTCAGAATCAGTGTAGCCAATGAGATCCAAACTACATCCTACTGAATAATGAATCCCATAGCTGATGGTGCCTTGGACATATCGAAGTATACGCTTGGAAGCTTTCCAATGTAGCTCATGCGGCTCCTGCATGTATCTGGAAACGGCCCCCACTGCATATGAGAGATCTGGACAAGAATGAGTGAGATAAAGAAGACTCCCCACAAGCTGATGGTACTGTGTGCAATCAACCAATGGTGTATCCTTGCCATCCTCAAGCTTTACCCCCGATAGGAAAGGTGTGGTAGCTGGCTTGCAGTCAGTCATGTGAAACCGAATCAAGAGATCTTGTGCATACTTGGATTGAGCAACTGTGATCCCTGATTGATTCTGGCTGATTTCAAGTCCAAGAAAAAAATGTAGGAGACCCATGTTTGTCATAGAAAATCTGTCATGCAAAGCAGTTTTAATCGCAGCAATGGCTAGAGCTGAATCCCCTATTATTAGTAGATCATCTACATAGAGTACTATGAGCAACAGAGAGTTGGATGTTCTCATCATATAAACATTTGGATCAGATTTGCATCGCATGAAATTTAGAGACAGAAGATAAGAGTCCATTTTAGCATACCAAGCTCTAGGTGCCTGCTTGAGGCCATAGAGTGACTTCTTGAGTCTGCATACCAATGAGGAATTTTGTACATACCCTTGCGGCTGCTCCATGTAGATCTCCTCCTCAAGATCACCATGAAGAAATGCATTCTTCACATCCATGTGATGAACCTCCCACCTTCTTGCTGCTGCAATGGCAAGAACCAACCGAATGGAGTCCATTTTTGCTACTGGAGCAAAAGTCTCATCATAGTCAATGCCATGAACTTGCTAAAACCCTTTGGCGACCAACCGTGCTTTGTATCTGCTCACATGTCCATTTGCTGATTTCTTTGTCCTATAGACCCACTTACATCTAACAAGCTTGCGATTGGAAGGAAGTGGAACCAAGTCCCAAGTTTGGTTTGCAATGAGGGAGTTGTACTCCTCATCCATGGCTGCTTCCCAAAGAGGATTCCCTGCAGCTTCTACATAAGTCTGAGGGTCGGATGCTAGAACCACATAGGCATGCATCGGCATGATGGGCTCGGTAGTTGAGAGTGCATGAGGGACTTCATATATATCAGCTAAGCTCCTTGTTCTTTGATTTCTCACAGGGGATACTGAATCATTACTGGAATCCAAATCAAGGATTAGTTGTGAATCAGCACATGCATGCTCATGTTCCTTTGAATCAGATTCAGAAATATCTGAAATAAGATCAGAATGATTGCATGTATTATCTTTGAGATCTGTAAGAGGAGAAAGCATAGAGGTGGTGGCATGTTGTTCCTGAGATGCATGTGGAAGACTTTCATCAAAGTAGACACTCCTCTCAATGAAGAGTGTTTCTGTGGAAAGATCTAGTAGTCTATATCCCTTTACACCATTTGGATATCCAACAAAGATGCATTCTTTGCTTTGAGGCTCCAAAGCCTTCCTCTGATTTGCAGGAATGCGTGCCCATGCGCGTGATCCAAAAATGCGGAAATGTGTGACTTCCGGTTGCATGCCTCTCCATGCTTCAAAAGGTGTTTTTCCTGTGACAGATTTGTGAGGAGATCTATTTTGTATGTACGAAGCACAATTGATTGCTTCAGCCCACAATTTGGAGGGAAGGGACCTAGCATGCAACATGCAACTAGCCATCTCTTTCAAAGATCGGTTCTTCCTCTCAGCTACCCTGTTTTGTTGTGGAGTGTATGGAACTGTGTTGTGCAATTCTATTCCTGCTTCATCTCAAAGATGTTGGACATCATTGTTGACATACTCCCCCCCATTATCTGTGCGGAGGATCTTGATCATTTTCCCAGACTGCTTCTTTGCATGGGCTTTGAAAATCTTGAGATTCTCAAACACCTCAGACTTGAATTTGAGAAAATACACCCATGTGTATCTTGTGCAATCATCAATGAATGTTAGCACATATCTAGCTTTGCTCATGGAAGGTGCAGGAAATGGACCCATAAGATCACTGTGAACAAGCTCTAAAGGAGAAGAGGCTCTCCATGCATTCCCCTTCGGAAACTTTTCTTGTGGATGCTTTCCAAGAGCACATCCTTCACAAATTCCATCAGAAAATTCTATGGCAGGCAACCCTTTTACCATCCCTTGTTTGCTAAGTTGTTGCATGTATCTGAAGTTTAAATGGCCAAATCTTTCATGCCAAATTCTACTTTCATCATTTGCATGCGTTAGTAGTAAAGTGGAATCTGATTTAGCAACAAAGTCAGAAAAAGTATAAAAATGAGACTGGTGATTTGCCTTACCAACAGCAATTTTGGAGTTGTCTTGCATGTCAAATATGCTCACCGAATCTGGGGTGAATTCAACTCTCCTTCTGGTGCTAGTATGTGTCATTTGATATACAGAGAGAAGATTGACAGAAAGCTTCGGAATGTGCAGGACATTCTCAAAACTTCCAATTCCAAGCTCTACCCTTCCTAGTCCGGTTGCCTCTACTGGAGAGTCATCTCCCATGAGAATAGGAGGACCATCATATGGTTTTAAAGATGAGAGAGCATCTTTTGTGGATGCCATGTGATGTGAAGCTCCGGAGTCTATGATCCATGCATTTGGAGAAGAATGAATAGCAATTAATGCATGTGCATTACCTCTTGTTTCTGGTGCTTTTTCTTCCTGCTTCTTCTTGGCACTTTCTGGAATATACTTACCAAGGTTATTCTGCTGAAGTGTTTGCGCCATGAGGTCAATGGTCTTCTTCATGCATGATGATTCCGGATGGTAACCACGGTTGCAATAGCTACACTTTGATTTCCCCTTTTTGTCCTTCTTTTCCTTTAAGCTGGTAGATTCATCTGGAGGTTTGAGATTGCCTCCCTTTCTTGGATCTGATTCCTTCTTCCCACTTGCATGCACAGCAAGTGCATGAGCTTTGGAATTTTTTAATGTACCCATCTTTATGAGCTTATCCTACTCATGTATCAAGGACTCAATAAAAGCATCTTCCAAGTTGCTCCTGTTGTAAGCCTGACTGTGTGAAAAGTGGAGACAAATACAACATACTTTGGACCCAATTTTGACAAAATAGCAAGAATTAATTTGTTTTCTTGCTGGGATTTGTTGATTCCGCATCCTTTCAGCTGGAGTAACAAGGCCTTGAACTTTGTGAAAAAGTCTTGAATGTTTTCAAAACTACTCGGATCTAATGAGTTGAGTTCATTTTCAAGCATGTGACCCCGCATCTCATCTTGCTTCCCAAAAAGAGTCTCCAACGTAGTCTAAACCTCGTTTGGAGTTGTGCATGCGTCAACATGAAACAATAATTCTGGAGACATGGATAAGCATAGGAGACCAAAGGCCTCGTCCATGCGGTTGAAATGTTTGGATTTTTCAACTGCAGAAGTTGGTTCAACCTCTGTTGCCATGACCATCCGATATAAGCCTCTACTTCTGAGCTGAAGCAGAATCTTTGGCTTCCATTCGAAATAATTATATGGCATGAGAAGTGCAGAGGTCGGAAATTCCATTCTTTCTAATAACTCCAATCTTCAGTACCTGCAAAAATATTGTTTATGCTCCTTCTTCCTAGCTCCTGTGTGTTCTGATACCATGTAAAATTTTGACTAAACCTGCACAGCACAATATGGATTTAACTGGAAAAAAAGAACAGAACATGCAGGGAAAACAGAGGGAAAAATTAGAACAAGAATAAAATAAAAACTCTCAATGTTTGAACAGAATGCAGAAATTACAAGATATAGCTAAACGCTTAGGAAAAGCAGAGGCTTTAAAGCAGAAGGCAGAGATAGCCTTAGTTAGCTTAAAAAAGAACAGCAATAGTCGGATAAAGCAAAGTGCTTTGTTTCGCTAACATAAATGCATTGCCTCTAATAAATCCACAAGCTAATTTCCCGAAGTCATAGACGACCATTAAAAGTCAAACTAGCCAATCTATTCCAATATTGCCTAGCACTAGAGATCTTGACGTAAATCAAACTAATGTTACTTCTAACAATCAGCATGAAACTCCAAAGTTGAATGCTTCAGGGTCAACACCAATGTCTATTTATGTCAAGAGGTAAGAAATTACCAACTAATCAGTCTGGGACTTCTTGAAAATGCTAGCATATTCACATTGTTAATTTATAATATTCCAGGCAAAAAGAACAGACCAGGGGCAGAGGAAGCACAAATTGCTGTATCTTTTAACAAATACTTTTGTTGTGAGAAGCTAAAAACCTTGGTTACCATTGAATCACATAGCAATGTACAAAAATCCAGAAAGTAAAAGGAATCCAACCACAAAAGAGATAAGATTATGATTAATTGATTTCGGATATGCAATGCAGATGGGGGAATAGAAAATGCCAAAACACACTTGAAGATATCTGGGCAGCAACCAGATTGGAGTGACATGCACATTGCAGACAGTGCAAACAGTGGAAGTTTACCTAATCAAATGCGCAGAAGCTCGGAAGATAGGAGATTGGAGATGCATTTTGAGAGAGAGCACTGTAGCTATTATGGCAGGTGCTGATTCTGCACCACAGCTATTATGGAAGCTGGAGGAGCTTTTACCCTTTTCTTTAACGAGGAGCTTTTACCCTTTTCTTTAACGAGAAGCTTTATTTCCAATTTTAGTTGCATTGTATTGAGGGTTAGTCTATTCAGCTGATTTTGTTTTCATGTTTTGCTTGCAGTTCCTTGCATTATCATAAGAATTTACATTTGTAAAGAGGTGCTGCTGGGTGTAGTTCACGCTGAAAATCAAATTGCTCAATAACAACTCCCCAAAAGACTTAACCAAGAGAGAAAAATGAAGACAAGATCACAATATTAGTCATACCTATGTATGAGTAGAAGTATCTAGTAATGTTCTAACTATTGGTGGTAATCAGAACAGAGTTCTACTTTATTTTATTTTTCTACAGTATTAGATAGTTCGACATACAAATTGTTTTCCCTGAGATCTTAGAACTGGGAAGTTCATAATTTTGAATGCAGATTTTATTTCAAGGCCATTGGCTTATTTCCAGTGACCTTCACATGACCCTATTGGAAAATTTCTCCACAACCTTGTAATGTGCCCTTTCTAATCCGTAGCACTGAGTTACTTTCAGCGTGGTTACTTTTAGCAGTTAGACAAGACTGTAAGCACTTTCAGTTAGGAAAGTGGAATAATGGGATAAGGCAGCTAGCTGAGTGAGTGTACTGGTAGTGTATGAGTAGCAGTTAGATAAGCAGCAATGTAGTTCCTTTCAGTTAATGTTGCTGTTTGGAATAAGGTGGCAGAGTATTGTGTCTTTCAGTTAGGCAGCAGTTGAGTCTAGTATCTATTAGTTCTTTCAACTGCTTTCGGTTAACCCCATCGATTGGGGAACGAACGATCCAGTTAGCTGCCACCGATTAAGGTATGATTGCCTATGATTTAAGATTGCAGGAAACATGGAATATTAGCAGCGCTGGAGGAAAAGAGAAGGCACTTTTGAAAATTAAC
The DNA here is from genome assembly GCA_027924645.1 of Cunninghamia lanceolata. Lineage (NCBI taxonomy): Eukaryota > Viridiplantae > Streptophyta > Pinopsida > Cupressales > Cupressaceae > Cunninghamia > Cunninghamia lanceolata. The sequence goes on from BSBN01000346.1 coordinate 2,218,035, forward strand.
AACTGAAAAATTGAATTTCTTTCCCAAGAAAGTGATGCTGCCTACAACAGTTTTGGTGCTTGGAGACAAAAACCTTCAGGCATGCCAGTTTGATTTCTTGGGGACAAAAACCATCAAGAAGCAGTTAGTGGTACAAAGTGACAAAAGGATCGTGCAAAGTGTACAAGATCATCAAGGCGATCAATATGCATACTGTAGATTGTGTAGGAGTATCAAAGAAATTTAGATCTGTATGTTGGGCATGTCCAATGAATTGTATTAGATTAGTTGATTTCCATTTAAATCTATGAATTTGCATAGAGATAATATAAAAGAAAAAAATATATATGTTGTTAGTCTTTCTGGGTTTTCTTTATGTATGCTTTTAGTTTGGGCTTCTATAGCGGTATCAGAGCTATCATTTTGGTAACTTGTGAATTGAAAACATTTAAAAAAATTAAAGAAACAAAACAAAACAAAACCAAATATGACGCTACATGTTAGTGAGTGACAGAGAAGTTAGAAATCAACTTAGAGAACAAAAGTGTTGAGCGAAGAAAAACAATAAAGACAAGAGCAGATAAATAAATCAAAACACATAAACACAGAATCGATGCAAAAGAGAACAACAAAGTTTTTAACGTGGTTCACCAAATGGCTACATCCACTTTGAGTAGTGGATAGCTCTTTGTATTAAATCCAGAATAAAACTCTCATACAATATATCTGCAACACTCAATCTATATTACCAGCAGCTCACTATATATTATTCATCACTCAATTGTTCCTACAGCTATATACATTTAACTCCCTCCACTCCAAGACTAACAATAGTCAATTACAATAACATGCAAAAGGCATTAACTTCATTGTGGAAGAGATAGCATGCAATGGTCGACACCAAAAGAGGGATTAGTGGGAGTAATAGTAGAACCGTTACACTACGTGAGGATTGGGCTGCAGAACTGTTACGCCAACAATCTTCCACTTGAAGTCCAATCCAAGCTGCAAGAGCGCTGCGTAGAGTTATCCCCCACTCCAGGCTTATTGTCACAACTTGACAATGCCAAGAGAAGTCCTACAGAACTTGAACTTCTCCCTTGGTACAAGCTTGGTCAAAGCATCCGCCGAAATCACTTTCGTATCAGTAGCAAATCCTTTATCAAACTGCTCATTCGCCCCTCCATACATTTCAGAATCCGTATCCTTCTCAAACTCCACATTCTCAAACAACTTACAAGGCTCTGGCAGTGTTGACCTCACCTCTTCATTGCTTAGCAAATTTTCAATCCATCTATGCAAGAAAGGACATTTCTCTCGCTTAGGCAACTTTAGACCAAACAGTTTCTCAAACTCTATATCACTGCTTAAAGCTTGCCCAATTTCACTATCATTTTCTGAATCACTACCTTCTTCTACAGCCTGATTCTGGTCCTTTCCAACAAGCATGGCGCTCCAGAAATAGAGACTTCCAGAGATAGGATAAGAATAGCAAATTTCGGCCATGGCAAGACCCACAAACATAGTAAAAATACCAGCAATGAGCCATCCATAAACCATAGTCATAGGACCTCCAAAGATAAACCCCATATTATACAGAGTTGATATGCCGATCAAAATTAATATAATCAAAAAAGACATCGCAAAGTTTGACAATACCGAAAGATTGCGATTAAGTTCTTGTTTGAAGCCAGGTGTCACAACAATGTGTTGCAAAGCCACATTTTCTTCGCTTTCTCCTTCCTGATACCCCATCGAAACAGAACAAGCCTCCTCTTGTTGCTGAGCATCACAACTGGATGCCCCTATTCCTTCATCGGCCTCTTTGGATTCCTTTTTAGCTATGCCTTTGTCCCGTCTGCCCTTTGTTCCAGACTTAGTCAATTCCAAATTTCCAATGTTCAAAACCTCTGAGTCCATCTTTACCAACGATTCCTCTGTCAATTTCAGAGAATTAACCTGATCAACTGCATCTTCTTCCCCTTTATCATCCAGATCTTCTAATCCCTAGGAGCTCTGCCAGCATGATGGAGAAAGGCCACAACTAAGAGCAGCAGCATCAATACTAGCATCGCCATTAGTATTCGCCTAATTATCATCGTTAGTAGCATGTGGACTATCATCATTACTGTTTATGGCTGCAAGAAGAGACTCCAATTTTTTTGGCTTGCCATCAATTTCATCAGCTCCAGATTCTATGGCATCAACCTGCTTACCATCATCTAACTGATCCCCAAAACTGTCACTGTCAAACATTCTAAGAAAATTATTAATAACAGAATTAGTTTCCGCATCTAATTGATCCAAAGACCTTTGCTTGGCAGTCCACAATGACAAATCTGAAGTAGGATGAATAATTCCCACTTCAGCATGACTCTCTATGACATACAGGGTGCCTAATTTGCTACCCCTTGCAATTACGAAGGCCCCCTTTTTAACGTTGCATCTATTTGATTCAAAACTAATCTTACAACCTTGAGAACCCAATTGTCCAGCTAAGATTACATTTTGTTTGAGCTGGGGAACATATCTAACATCACGTAACAACCAAGTATATCCATTTTTTAGTTTTAATGAAATATCCCCTTTGCCAACAACATCACAAGATTTATTGTTACCAAGAAAAACCTTACCGAAGTCACCAATTTGTAGATTTTTGAAATACTCCTTGCACAGAGTGACATGAAACGATGAACCTGAATCAAGCACTCAAACATTAGTTGGAATTTCTTCTTCGGTTAAAATAAGAACACCTACATCTTATTGGTATGCTACATTGGCTTCAACTTCCTTTGGTTGTTTTATAGATTTCTTGTAAGACCACCAATTCCTTTTTATGTGACCTTGCTTGCCACAAAACCAACATTCTCCATTTTTGCCCCTGGACTTCGATCTTCCCCTATCATTATTTCTGCCTTTATCTTGACCCCTTCCTCTATTGTCAGTACTTACAGCAGTCAAGGCATCACCAGTTGTTCTATTTTTCTCTCTTCTCATATCTTCATTGAGAAGTGTGGCTGCTACATCATCATACCTCAGAATTGTTTCTTTTTTCTTATCCTCCCCTTCTTTGGATCTACTTTTACCAGATACTAAATTACTTATGGTCATTATCACACTGTCCCAGCTATTAGGAAGAGAGCACATAAGCAACATGGCTCTCATTTCTTCTTCAAAGTTGACATTGACAGAATGTAATTGACTCATAACAACATTAAATTCATTTAAATGGTTCGATATGCTGTTACCTTCTTTCATCTTGAGGTTTACTAGTTTCTTCAACAAGAAAACTCGATTCGTTGCTGAAGCCCTTTCGTACATATCACACAGCTTGTCCCAAATTTGTTTAGCTATTGTCTCCGTGGCAATGTTGAAGAGGACATTGCTGAACAGTGATAGAATGATGGTTGTAGTTGCTTTCTGGTCTAAGACATCCTAGTCTTCATCCGACATCTTCTCCGGCTTCTTAGACTTCCCTCGCAGCACAATAGCAAGATCCTTCTGAATCAACAAAGCGCGAATCTGAAGCTTCCACAAACCAAAGTTCTGTCCCGAAAACTTTTCGATTTTCCACTTATCTGCTTTGTTCATGCTTCTGGAAATTCTTCACCGATTTCCAACCAGCTTCACAACTGCGCTGCTTCGTTGAGCTTCTTCACCAAAGCTCTGATACCAATTGTTGAGCGAAGAAAAATAATAAAGACAAGAGTAGATAAATAAATCAAAACACATAAACACAGAATCAATGCAAAAGAGAACAACAAAGTTTTTTAACGTGGTTCACCAAATGGCTACATCCACTTTGAGCAGGGGATGGCTCTCTGTATTAAATCCAGAATAAAACTCTCATACAATATATCTGCAACACTCATTCTATATTACCAACAGCTCACTATATATTATTCATCACTCAGCGGTTCCTACAGCTATATACATTTAATTCCCTCCACTCCAAGACTAACAATAGTCAATTACAATAACATGCGAAAGGAATTAACTTCATTGTGGAAGAGATAGTAAAAGAGGGAGTAGTGGGAGTAATAGCAGAATCGTTACACTACGTGAGGATTGGGTTGCATAACCGTTACACCAACAAAAGGAAGCAAAAAATGGCACGAGGATAAAGAGAGGAAAATGATAGAAGATGAAAGGGCAAATCTATTTCAAGATACCTTGATGGGAATTTAGAGGGGCCAAGAAATAATGATAGAGTTAATGGTGCCAAATGTTATATCTTCAAATTAACATGCAAAATCCAGATCATACTAAAGCATCTCAAAGAGGGGGAAATTTAATTTAGCATGACCAACTAGAAGTTAATCAAACGGGTCTCCTTCAAAAACCAAGTCCATGTTTATACACAAGAATGAAAGATCAAATTCTCAGATAGTTACTTCAAATGAGTTAGACATACTCTTTATGCAGTATCAAGCGAAATCAAGAGATGTCAGTGCTATGATAACTTTTGTCAATTTCTCGAAGATACTCAAGAAGAAGTATTTGGGTGGTGGAGCCCATGGTAACAATTGGACTGATGATAAGAGAGATTTGCAACATAAAGTGAATAAACTTAATACTCCTACTTTTCATGACAATGACAAAATATTTGCTTAGGCATGGTTGCAAAAGTTATAGACATACTTTACACTCAACTGTGGAAAAGGATGCCGTATAATTTGCTTCCTTGTATTTGGAGGTTGTTGCTTATGATTGGTGGTAGCACGGTTTGATTACATAGAGGCATAACCTTGTGCAAACATTTGATGATTTTAGCGAAAGATTTCTAGGCAACTTTGAATAGAAGGATGAGGAGGAAATCAATTATGAAATTGATGAATTAGAATAATAGCAAACAATGAAGGAGCAAATTGTTGAGCATGAGCCTTAGAGGGATAATACTAGCACTAGTAAAGGTACACTAGCAACTCTTTTAAAAACACCATAATATCATCCATTTAGGGTTCATGGAGAGTTATCTGGACAATGGATTATTGTGCGCATTGGTAGTGGGGCTACCCACAATTTTATTGATGAGGGCCTTGTGGCTAAGAGAAGATTGAAGGCAAAGGATGTTTTAGGATTCAATATGATTGTCGCTAATGGTTTCACTACTCCATGCATCAAGGTAATGAATATCTATGGTTCACCAGGGAAAAATCCAAATCCATCAATCTTGTTAGTGTTTTAATTTGCACCTTTCAATGCAACACAAAACGGAACAACGTGTACACTAAAACTGTTCTTTGAATTAGGAGGGTAAGCTCCCTCAGATAAGAAATTTTAAAAAGACAATATGAGTAACCTATCTTTTTGTTTCTCATAGGCACAAGCACAAGGCAATTCAAGCTCTTCTGCAATCCTATGAGAAGTTTTCAAGTACTACAAAAGAATAACTTAATCTAAAACACACACTTATGCTTTCTTCAATTTAATCCAGAGATTGAAAAAGGCACAAGAACATAGGTGAGCTGATTTTAAAGGAAATACAAAGAGCAAAGGAAGAACAAAGACGAATGTTTATGCATAAAATCACAAACATTCGCTTCTAACCTCAACAACACAAAGCTTGCAGGAAGTTAAAGCATACATCTATCTTCAAAGCGATAAATTGCACAACACAGCTTGAACAATAAAATGAGAGCAATAAAAGCTTCAACATTTACCAGTAAGAAACTAAGTGTGTAGAATACACTTATTTATACCCTAAAACAAAAGGTGCATAAAATAGAAAAGAAGAGTTAAACTAATACTCCTCAACCTAACCCTAATGCTGCACACAAGCATGCGAGCTTATTAGTTCATTTAAAAATATAAAATAAGTCTCATGCAATTTAGTTAACTGAAGTTGCATGTTATTACAAAAAGAGTTCCACAAATAGGTAATTTGAATGACTTCCAAAACAAATCTAAAAATAAATATATCTTTGAAAAACAAAGTTAGTTCTCAAAATAGAATCTGCTTTGGAAATCCCTCCAGCTGCTCAAAATAGATTTTCTTGCAAACACTAAAAAATGGTTGTCTGAGAATTGAGATTTTGCTCAAACTCATCAACTTTAGCCTCATCTGGAATAATGATGGAGTCAAGGTGAATAGTCTTCATCTGCAGGATGACACTTACATCTTCTATTGTCTTCGATAGATCCATATACTCCTTTTTAGCCTTATCAAAATTTACCATGATTTCAGCCAAAAGGTACATCTTCGCTACATGAGGATCTCCACAAAACCTCTCACGGATCAGCCGTATAAACTCATTCTGCAAGTCATGTACAAGGCAATTTATGCCTTCGTCGATGAAGTACTTGCAAGGGATGCGTTGAATGAAGTCAATCACATACTTCTCAACATTGAGAAGTTTTTCCTTCCATGTAGCCAACTCCGAGGCTATGTCCTTAGAGATCTGAATAAAAAAGGAATACTAATGCGTCCATGAAAAGACTGTGGATCTATGCTTTGCTATCATGGGCCTCAAGCCAAGAGGTTGCAACCGTACCAAAAGCCTACCATAGATAGGTGCCATCTCCATCATGCAATCCAACATACTATCAATCCCAAGGAGAATATCCTTAGAACTCGCCACTGCAGCAGTCAACTTTGCAAGAAAGTCGACACCCTTCACTATGAAGTCTTCTATCCAATCCTTCGTGTGCTTGCCGTACACCACCAAATGACTCAACTATCTCTGATCATTAGAAGACTCCATCACCTGTGACAAAAGAAGAGAAGACTGTGTAGAAGTATGCAAAAGCTGAGAGATGTATTGCCGCAATTGTTTGTTTTTCGCTTTGAGGACAACCTTGTCCTTTCCATCTTTCAACACACACACTCTCTCTCAAAGTATTAGTGGCAACCTCCAATATGTTCACCACGGCATGCTGGGTGCTTCTGTCCAAGTTAGCCTTGATGATTTGAAAATCATCAGGCTCTACATCCATCACCGTCTTATCCTGAGGAGGAATGGCAGTCTCTAAAATCATGTCACCCTCAGGAGTCCTCAAAATCCTTGACTACTTCAATTTCTTCGAGAAGGCTCCCTGTATGATCTCTTGAGAGTGTTGAAATCCAGTTGATATGAAGGTCTTCTCCTTTATTCTCCAATCACCGTGCTCAACCAAGTGGGAGTAGCCCTTTCAGGCTTAGGTTCCGACTGGGATTCTATCTCAACTTCTAGCTCAACTGTAGGCTCAACCTCTGTCTCAATCTCTGTCTCCTCAACTCCCGTTGAGTCAAAAAGTGTGGAAGTATTAAGTACAGGAGACTCATGTGGCGCAGGCACCATAGGTGATGACGGTGAATCCTCATCGAAAGAAGAAGAAGAAGAAGAAGAAGAAGAAGAAGAAGTATAAGAAGAAATAGGAGGCGAACTCGGCTTTGCTGATGATAAATTGATTGCATCTGGTTGTTGCTGAACTGGTGCCTTGGATTGAGTTCTAACCTTTTGGATCACCCTCAGGGGTTCTTTCTCAGGAATGCTAACCTCCTTGGCCTTCTCACCTACCACCTTAGATTTCAGTTGTGTCACCAAGTGAGAAGAAGATGGCAGCTCCACTGTAGGGGTTTTGTCCTTGCAAACTTTGGCTCTCTTCCCTCTGAGCATTTAGGAACATCCAACTGCACTTTACAACCATGCAAGTCCTATCAGTGATGGAGATTGATTCCTTATTGGACCAGTTTATCTGTGGCAAAGGTTGCTGATCAATTTTCTACTTAATGAACTTAGGAGAAAGAACACTATTCTCCTCATATGCCAAGCCTCTAACATCCTCATCTAGGAGCACTGGTATTTCCTCCAATGTGAAGCGACTGTAACTACATTGGCGAACCCCGAACTCATCCTCTCAATTAGCCCAATAATCCTCAATGGTAGGCATATGATCAAACTTGCTGCTAACCCTGGACTTCATTACCTCCTTGGGGTCATAGGTGCGCCTTTCCTTGAACGTCTTGAAGCCAAATCTAGCCATCTCTTCTCCAATTATTTTAGCATCGACAGCTGATTTACACTTGTAAATACCAAGTTGGATAGGGAAACGAACTCTAGGCTTATGTCTGCTACATAGAAAAGTATGAACCTCTAAACTCTGGTGCAGGAACTCTATGAACACAACCTCATCGGAAGGGTACCTCGGGAGCATGTATGGATATGAGGTGAACCCATACACTCGGATGTATGAAAATGTAGGAAACTGTATGAACCAATCTGCCCAGTCTGAGATGACGACCCTTGCATCCTCTGAAATGTGCACATGCATTTGATTGTCTAAGTCACGTACTATATACATAAAAAATGCATCATTAACTTGACGGAAATGCCTTAGAGAATCTGATAACTGCAACTGGGGATATAGTCTGAATATCCTACAATTCTGTGAGGAACCCATGAATTTCAACCCGATAAAGTTGCGGTACTTCGCCAACATGTATACCAAGAATGATATCATCCTGAACTCATGAGTTTGAGGGAACTCTATGATCTGCTTGTGAATGCAATTGTTTATGAGGGAAACCCAATCATAAGTCTCGCTACAATTGACCACATTGTTGATAATGTAGAACATCCATGTCCTAAAGCTTCAGGCCTCAGCTTGCCCTGTGATGCAATTGAGCAAAGTGATCATGATAACGAATTCATCTCTGAATTCTCCCTGGCTCACATTCCTCAGAAGAGTGTTTCTCTCTCCTTCAACCACTTCGACACTACTTTCTGGCACTTATCAATTTACGTACTCCATACCCTGTCACACTCCTCAAGGTCTAAGTTGAGAGACTCCTCAAAAGGCAGAATGCTGAAAGCAAACTCGATGTCATCTGATTTGAGACTAGCTAGCACTCGTCCATCCACTGCTCTAATTTCCCTTGTCTTAGAGTCGTAATGCTTTATGCAAGCAAGTACAGACTCTAGACATTGAACCGAGATAGGGAAAGAGCCGGCTTGAGTTAGCCCAGAGTAAATCAAGTTCTTTGTCACAGTACTGCCAGCTTTCATCATAGCATCCAAGTCAAAACCTTCGGGGGTAACTTGGCATAAATCTGTCTCCTTCACCTTCGGATATTCATGAATGAGTGCCGATTTGGCCTCCATGGTGATAGAAGAGTATTGCATGGTGACTTTGAGGCTTGGGGACGTGTTCTTTTTCGCTGTACTGCACTAAAAAATGCAAAATTAGACCTCCTTTAGCTCACTGTCCTGAAAAATCAGACCCTTTTCTTCTATGTCCAACTCAGAAATTTAGAAAAAAGTGAATAATTTGCCCTTGGGAAGCGAAATTTTCGAGTTTTTTTTATTTTGCCCCTAGAAATGGATGCAAATGTTGATTTGAAGTGTTTTTAAGTGCTGGGAAAGCACAAAAACAATAAAAAATAACACTTTTAGGTTAAAATCTTGCTCTAGAAGGTGGTTGGAACTGCTAAAAAATGGAAGAAAAGTGAGTGAAAAAGTTTGATTTTTTACTCTTTGAATGCTGCCCTTGCACTTTGTGATGGATTTCCTTCAAAAATTCCTTGAAACTTGGCTTCTTGATGCTCTAAACTCTTTGGACCTGCAAAACAATGGTGGAGATTGATGAAAGTAGATTGTCATTGATGTCAAAAAGGTGTTGGTATTGACAGGAGTTGTTCAAGATAAAAGGTAAAGTGTCATGGTGGCATAATGGTGTTGTTCATTCAGAGGAGTTCGCATGATGACATTATTCGAAGGAGATCTTAGAGCTATCACACCTGTTTATTCTCCATTTGGTTGTAGAAGAGTTCATATAATGGTAAAGGTAAATGTGAAGGTAAATGTGCATTTTTCAAGGTTGATCTCAAATTGTTATGGTTTATCATGCTTAAGAGGGTGTAAAGCATTACGATGTTGTTAAGTCAGCAAGTTAACAAGATATGTTACAGTGAAGATTCCTAGTGTGGAGTTCATCATTGATGTCTTGAGTTTGTATCACATCAGTTGCAGGTATTGTTTGTATCTGGACAGTGTTATAGTGACAATTATAATTATGAATCAGTATTATATAGTGATAAAATCTTTAGGAGGTCAATGTAGGTCAGCGATGAGAATGAGTTGTTTGATGTTGTTCATATGAGAATCAAATGCCTGATACCATGCCATGATAAGAGAATCATGTTTCAAGGATCATAATTTTAGAAGACAATTTGGCTCACTTCATAGTGATAATGTTAGAGGTCACTATTGTTTTTAATCTGCAGTTATATTAGACCAATTGATATCTTTGTCTCAGTTCTTCATATTTCTATTGAGGTCATTTTTTTATCTAAGTCCTTTGTACCATTTTGTGATCCTAAACTAAGTCTAAAGAGGCACTTTATGTTGACTTGGTATTACAAGTCACCATCACTTAAGGTGACCTCCTAATGGGTTTAAGACCATCTTGCAACCTGCCCTCTTGTCTAAACATTACCTTTAGCAGTGGTCACATTATGGATGCTATGAGTGGGCTAACTAAAGCCTATTATTAGACTTTGTTTGAGTTTTTTAAACATTACTTTTGGCAGATTTTGTTTGAGTGCCAAAAGCCAAATGAAAGGCAATATTAAATATGTGTTGGGAGCACGAATAAGCCATATTAATGGCTTTATTCTATTTTAGAAATTTGTTTAATTTTAATCCTATTTTGGTGGCCCTCTCAATGTCATTTTTTTATGACATAAAAAAATGTGAAGTTAAATCTATTTTTAAGGAGATTTTTAGGGAGACTTTGTGGGAGATTTTATGGGAGATTTTTATGGATATTAGAGGCATTATTTTTAAAGAAGAGTTAATTGGAGAAAGTCTTTTTGATTTTCTTTCTATTTTTTAATGAGGAAAGTAAAACCAAAGTCTCTAATAAGAAATATGAAGAGTTGATATATGAGATGTAGAAGCTTTTTAAAAAGCATTTTTTAAAGAGAAGGATTTTTTTGTTTGAAGAAGTTTTTATGCAGGGGAAGATGAAGTTTGAAAGGGCAGATTGGACAAATTTTTTAAGTTATTAGCAGAAGATGAACAAGTTTGATATCAAGGGTTATTTTTTCAGATGGTGGAGATGATCTTTTTGAAGAAGATTTTTTGTGTGCAGAGAGGATATTGGAATTAACTTTTTATTGAAGATGATTTTTTTGCAGATTGAAGATATAGTGTAAAGAATATCATTTATGATATTGTGGAGAAGATGAAAAGATTGTTTTTTTTTCATTGAAGTTTGTTTGCAGATTGAAGGAGAAGATGAAAATATTGAAGGCGTTTTTAAAGTTCACACAAGGATATGAAAAGATATACAGAGAAAATAAAAATGGAATATGGAAAGATTTTATTTTCTCTTACAGGGATGCAGAGAAGAAATACATATATATGTTTTTATTTTGCAACTGGAACATATTTTTGAAAAAAAGAAAATGAAAGTGAAATTGTAAAAGTAGAGAAGATACAGAATGTGGAAGGTCATCAAGTCATCTTGTATATAATGTTTTTGCAAGAATACTGTTTGAAAGTTTTTTTTTGTGTGATTCAATATGCAGGGTTGAAGAAATTATTGTAAAATTCCTCTTGAAGAGAAAAGATAGATGAGAAGGTGATACTGGACATGTGATGAATAAAGGGTGTGATGAAAATGCATCTATGAAAAAATTGTTAAAGAGATGAATGAGGGTTTAAATGGTGCAAATCAGATTGAATGGCAATCACTTCTTACACATGAGATCTTTTGTTATGATTGATTGAGAAAAGCCAGTGAGGCAAATTCAGCCAGTGAGGCACCTTGTAGCCAGTGAGGCTTGTATGGTTAGTGAGACCTATTTGTATGTATCAGGGGTTGGTGCTTCTAAATATTGTAACCAGTGAGGTTTTTGCTTAAGCCAGTGAGGCAGTTTTGAGTGGTTTTTCTACCCCAGGAGGGTTTTCCACTCGTTAATTTCTTTGTGCTATGATCTCATGTCTTTTGTAATTACATATGATTGAACATTTGATTTTGGTTGTTCAAGTATTGAATTCAATTTTTGATAAACTTCATTGTCAAATTTGAAAAGTCATAAATTGTGGTTTTTGACTCAACACTGATTCACCCCCCCTCTCAGTGTTGATTGTACTTCTACAGGAGTTCTGCTAGAAAGCCTTTGAAACTGCCTTATATAGGGCTGGAAATGATAAATTCTACCTTTAGAAGGTGCTGAGCCTGCACAAAACAATGTTGTCCTTGGAAAACTTCTTCAATTTCACCTTCTAGATGCTCTTCAATGTCAAAAATATGCCTTCAATGTACTGCTAAAGAAAAACTTGCTCCTTGAATAATTTATGAGTTTCAATGTGTTGCTAAAGAAAAACTTGCTTTTTGAAGAATTTCTGAGTTTCAATGTTGCGAATGAAACAATAAAAACCAAAATCTCCTTATATAAGGCAGCACTGCCTTTCTAAGGCTCCAATTCTGCTTTTTTGTTATATTTAGACTACTTTATATATGCCTCTCATGCAAATTAAAAAGCTTTGAGTTTAACTTGGAGTTTGTTTCTAAATTTATAGCAAAAATGAATGCCAACTCCAAGTGTGGCGTCCCTCTACATAGCTGGTTAGATTTGCCTTAAATAGCTCTTTTTTGTGTTGAATGAAACAAAGTTTTAAATGGCGCCAAAGGCACATTTTCTCTCTGGTGGACGCACTCCTTAGGCACGCGCGCCAATGAAGGAGTGCGTCATTTCCTTGAGCATCTCTCGTTTGAAACTTTTGCCTTGACTTCTTTATGTTTGGCGCCCTTCCTTTGGCATGATCTTCTTCTTTGATGGCATCTTTTTTATGCCTTAGATTTTTTTGTCCTTCACCGAATCTTCAATTTGGTGCGGGCGCATGAATGAAGGTGCTCTTCCTTCTAAAAACAAAGCAACCTTTTATAAAGCCTTGGCGGAAACGAAATCTCATGAGCGCGCCTCCTCTATTTTTGCAAAAGACTTGAAGTTTTTTATAACATTTTAGCGGAAGCACGCTTGGCTTGGAACGCTTCCTCTCTTTGCACTATGCATTTTTCTTGCCTTGGATCTATTTCACAAACTTGCCTTGATTTCTTTATGTCTTTGGCATGGATGGAGGAGTTGAAACACTCTTTCTTCATTTACAAAAGACTATGCCTTCGAACTTTTATAATGATTTGACGAAAGCACACTTGTCATGGCGCGCTTCCTCCACACAAAATGCACTTTTCATCACGCTTTTCTTCCTTGCTTGAAATTTGGCACGTTTTACTTATGAGATGTGCACTTTTTCCCTTGTATTTTTCTTGACTTGAATTTTCTCAAAATTCCTCTAGGTGTGCCTAGGCTCAGGCACGTGCGCCATGAGCTAGGCACACTTTTGCCTTAGAATTTTTTTTGAAATTTTTTCTTTTGACGAAATTTTCATTCCCGATCTTTGACTTGTTTGGCCTTTCCTTTGTGTCTTTTGCCGATCTTTTGCAATTCTTCAGTCTTCAACTTGATGATTCCAACCTTCACCTTTCGATGACCTTCCATAGACCTAGCCATTTTGTCTTCTTGAAACCTCAATTTGATCTTTCCTTCCCTCGATCTACTTCGACATATCTTGAACCTGTGGAGTTAGAAAAAAATGACAAGGCAACACAATGCTTGAGAGTGGGTTTGGTATCACTTTGGGATGATTGTATACATAGACGAGAAATTTTTCATATAGGTACAACAAATCTCAAGAAGTTGAAGACTAGATTGATGACAATCTGTGTAGGGGTACTAGATATTGTCCTTTATTGGATGTGTTTTAGACATTGGCATGTGAAAACAATAGAAACTTCAATCAAGCAGATGAAAGTAGTTGTCCACTATGTTTTCGATTGTTAGAGCTTGGCATGTAGGATATTTGTGATAAGGGCATTCCTAGAAACTTAGTAAAAAGCTTTTTACTCTCAAAAGGAGCAACTACCTGAATAAGGGTGCTTTCTTTGCAAGATTTGTATTATGTTTTGATAGCTTATAGAAATTAAGGAACAATGAGAATGGTTAGATGAAATATGTCATTTGAGGTTTATCCTAAATACTTTTGTGATGTTCTTGTTGACAAATCTCAAGTACTAGCTCTCTTAGAGATTGATGTTAACAATTGTTAAGTGTGAAAAAGATGAATGATGAGACTAGCATATACACTAGATCAAACCCTCTTTCACAATAACATTCAAAGACAAGATCGAGCCAAATCACTACCAAATGGAGGTGGACTTAGCTATAGATCTTGTATTCAGGAGTGCTATGGAAAGATCTGATTTAATCAAGCCTTTTATCAAACTCTAGGTCAATTATGTACAAAACTCTAGTTCTATGATGATCTAATTATAACAAAAGATGTTTAGCAAATCTCTAGAAACCAATTGTACAGGGAGGATCAGGAAGATGATAGAACTTGTGTCCTGAAAGTGGAGATGTCACAAGACTATTTTGGGAGCACCCAAGTCCGGAAAGGTTGAATCTTCAGGAACTTTAAACTGGAGAAATGTTGTAGAGACTGCCCTGATGCCAGATCTGAAGTCTGCTGGGGTAGAAAGACTAGGGCGCTAGCACCCAAGTCCTGTACAGGGGAATATTCCTGAAATGTTGTCAGATACCAAAACCCTGATCCTTGCTCAGTCTTCTTGTATCTTCATATTTCCTGAATTTTGCACGTGTAACCTACACACAAGAAGAAGAGAAAAGGTTTGGGGGTTATTGTGTTTAGGGATTTGCCTTAGTCAAATCCTGGGATAGCATTCAAGCTTTCCAACACCATTGATAGATAAAGAGAGCGTGCCCTTGCATGGTCGATGCTAAACAAAAAATCAATATGATGAATCAAATGATGATGAATAACAATGATATCACCTATGTGCTGAAATCCTTAGGAGGATGGAGGCTCTTCAACTCATAAGGAGAGATAGATGATAACTTCAAACCCTGTCACGTCTCAGACTTTGATGCTTTCTGAACTTACTTTATGTGGAACTAAATTATGGATAATTATGTGTGGTTGAATAAATATTATGTTATTTTGAAAGATGAAATAAGTAGATGATCAATTTATTATGAAAAATATGAAATGAAGTGAATATTATTTTATTCAAGTTATTTTTGGAATGATAAATTATGGTGCTTCGACTATGCTATGGCTATTTGGACACTAACCTATTAATGGGAAATATGAGTTTTCATGAGTTGCAGGTTGTCGAAGACAAGGGTGTGGTTACGGTAGAGGAGGTTAGTAGCCTGGCAGGGTTAAGATGGAGTGATCTCTCTCACACACAACACTTAGAATCACATAGATGCATTATAATTATATTATATAGTTTCTTATTTTATTGTGTTATAGTTGGATTATTTAAATGATTGGCATTTAAAATTATATGCTCATAGAAAATAAATAGAAAAGAAATAGTTTTAATTTATTTATTCCTTGATTTTATTTGAAGAATAGAACTATTAAATATTTTATTTTAATGCAAACTAACTAATAAATCATGTTTGTTTTAAATATTGATAAATTAGAAATAAAATTTAAAAAAGAAAACAAAAGAATTAGAAAAACAAAACAAAAAAAATAGAAACAACTAGAAAATAGAAAAAACTAAGATTAGAAAAACAAGTGACCATTTTACTTTATTATGGAATTCATTCTTTAATTTCTTTTAACGGCTCTGTTAGCCCACTCCTCCCTCAAAAATGGCATTGGCCTCTGCATGCCATTTCTTCTAGAAGGAAATTAGTGAGGGGGAATATTTTTATCTGTGTGAGAAAATAATAAAGGGGAAAAACCCTCTCTTTTGGGGACACACAAGTTTCATTTTATACAATGGGAGAAATCAAGAGAGCAAAATAGAAGGTTGTAGACTTAGGAAGCATTCGATGAGCAAAAGATATATAGGAGGAGAGTTGAGAAGGATTCATCTAAAAAGAAGCATGGTTTAGGTTTTTATACAATCTTTTCACCCAATTTGTGGGATCGAAGTTTGAATGGATGTTTTCTGCAGTTAATATACTTTTAATATTGTTGTTGATTGAAATACTGTGTAAATATTGACAAATTCTTATGAATGCAAATATTTTCCATTGTAAATATTATTATAAAAGATAAATCTCTCTGTGTCGAATCTATTATGTATATATAAATTTATATATATAATAAAATGTTTGTATATTTATTGCTACTGTATATTCAATATATATATAATGAATACATTTAATTACAGTAGTAATATACCCATATTTTATGTTATATACTATGATGTATAAATCGCAGACTGATTAATGGATATAAATCTGCAACATTAAAAATAGGAGATATAGTCAACTCTTCGGGTAGTGATATCTCATAAGCATCGGCTGAAAACTTCCTAAGGATTTTACAAGGACCAATCTTCTTCATCTGTAGTTTATTATAAGTTCTTGTAGGAAATCTCTCCTTTCAGAGATGTGCCAATACAAGGTCTCCAACTTGAAACTGCAACTCTCTTTTCTTCAAATCAACATGCCTTCTATACTGCAGATTACTGTCTTCAATATTATTCTTCACCTTGTCTTGAATGTCATGAATGACTTAAGCAAACTCTTCCCCATCTGCACTTCTTTTCTCCATTCCAACAAGATCACGAAGCTCAAACACACCTCTTGGATGCATACCATAAACCACACAGAAAGGGCTGAAACCTGTGCTTTTATTTGGGGAATCATTATAAGCAAATTCAGCTTGGGCTAACATAAGATCCCAACTTCGAGTTGACTTACCAACAAGAAATCTCAACAAATTTCCAAGGCTTCTATTGACAACCTCGGTCTGTCCATCTGTTTGAGGATGATATGCAGAACTAAAATTCAGATTTGTGCCCAACTTCTTCCACGGAGTCCTCTAGAAATGACCCACAAATTTTGTATCCCTGTCAGATATTATACTTCTTGGAATACCATGCAACCTTACAACTTCTTTAAAGAACAAATTTGCAATGTTAGTGGCATCACTAGTCTTCTTACACGGTATAAAATGCACCATTTTTGAAAATCTATCAACTACCACAAAGATTGAATCATTACCCTTTTGAGTACGAAGTAAACCCAAAACAAAGTCCATACTCAGAATCCCAAGGCCTGGTTGGAACCGGCAATGGATGATATAGTCCAGCATTTTGACTTCTCCCTTTAGCATGTTGACAAATTCTGCATCTTTCCACATATCTTCTCACATCTACCTTCACAACTGCTGAAAAGTCTTATCCTGTCCAAAGTGACCAGCAAGACTGCCACTATGTTTTTCCTTCAACAGATTATCTCTCATGGAGCCTTGAGGAATACACAATTTATTTTCCTTGAACAACAAACCCTCTTGTATCATATAATCATTCCATGGCTCTTTATTCCTGCAAAGAGAATCACTACAAGCTGCAAATGCTTCTCCAAAATCTGCATCTTCTATATACAACTCTTTCAAGCTTTCAAAACCCACACTGTTAGTCTTTATCTCACATAACAACAAATTCTTTCTACTTAAAGTATCAACAACCTTATTCATTTGACCACTTTTATGCTTCAAAACAAAATTAAAACTCTGAATACACTCAACCCATTTAGCATGCCTCTAATTCAACTTGTTCTGGCTGTTGATGAACTGCAAAGCATGATTATTTGTATACACAATAAATTCTATGGGCAAAAGATAATGTCTCCATTTCTTGAGGGATTGAACCAAAGCATAGAATTCCAAATCATAAGAAGAATATTTCCTTTTTGCTTCATTCAAATTTTCACTAAAATAAGCAACTGGTTTTCCCTCTTGACTTAAAACTGCCCTAATAGCCAAACCACTAGCATCACATTCTACTTGAAACACTCTATCAAAATCTGACAAAGTAAGTATGGGCTATTCACTCACCTTCCTTTTTAGAAATCTAAAATTTTCTTCTACCTCTTTAGTCCACACAAATGGTCTTTTACTTCCCTTAATAGTCTCCAAAATAGGTGCTACAACATGACTAAAATTTCTTATAAACTTTTGGTAAAAACTAGAAAGACCATGAAAACTTCTTACCTCCATGACACTCTTTGGTGATGGCCAATCAAGTATAGCCTGAACCTTTTCCATATCCATCTTCAATCCATCCTTTAACACCACAAAACCCAAATAAACAAGTTCAGTCTGCAAAAATTGACACTTCTTCAAATTAATCTACAACTTCTCTTCCTGTAGTCTCTTCATAACCTGCCTCAAATGATCGAGATGCTCCTCTTTTGACCTGCTAAACACCAAAATGTCATCCATATATACAACCACAAATTTGCCAATAAATGGTTTCAAAATCTCATTCATTAATCGCATAAAAGTACTAGGAGAATTTAATCAACCCAAAAGGCATAACCAGCCATTCATACAACCCATCACTAGTCTTAAAAGCAGTTTTCCACTCATCGCTTGGTCTGATTCTAATTTGATGATAACCACTTTTCAAATCTATCTTAGAAAAATACATTGACCCACTCAAACAATCCATTAGCTCTTCAATCCTAGGTATGGGGAATTCATATCTTATAGTGATTTTATTTATTGCCCTTGAATCAATACACATACGCCATTCTCCTCCTTTCTTTGGCACCAACACTGTAGGAACAACACAAGGGCTTAGATTTTCTCTTATCAAGCCTTTCTCAAAAAGTTCTGCCACTTGTTTCCTTATCTCTTCATTCTCCATAGGTGTTAATCTGTATGCAACCTTATTTGGAAGGCTAGCTCCCGGAATCAAATCCATATGATGACTTATGCTCCTAATAGGAGGCAATTCATTAAGCAAATCATTTGCAACAATATCCATATTCTCATTCAACATATCTTGTATCTCAACAGGCAAATCATCCAACTTTGTAGAAGTCATTACACATTGTGGTTTAGGAACCAAAGCAAATCCAATTTCTTCATTCTTCAAATCTTTCAAATTTTTTTTACCAGTTACCATCATTACCTGACTGCTACTGCTACTGTCCTCTTCTTTCTCCTTTATGGGCAGCAAGGTATGCTTCTGTCCATCCTTCATAATGGTATATGTATTCTCCTTTCCATCATGGACTGAATTTCTGTCAAATTGCCACGGTCTTCCAAGCAAAACATGGCACACATCTATGGGCATTATATCACATAAAACACAATCCTTATAACTACCAATATGAAAATCAACATAGGCTTGCTCACTCACCAATATTTGATGGTCTTTTTGTAACCAAGTTACCTTATATGGACTTGGGTGTTTAATCCTTTTAAGATTCAACTTCTCTACCATTTCATTTGAAACAATATTGTCAGTACTACCACTATCTATAATGAGCTTACAACATTTACCATGTGACTTACACTTTGTTCTGAACAATGCTCTCCTTTGAATTGGCTCTTGACTTTCCTTCTGGGGCTTTAACAATGCTCTCTTAAGCATCAAGGATTCTCTTGATTCTGCTCCATCCTTGTGATGTACTGGAGATCCTACACTTTCTTGATCAGCCTAAACAACTTGATTGCTCCTTTCAAATTTGGAATGCCCTCCTTGTGATGATTTAGTACAGTCCCAACTCTTGTGTCCATATTGATTGCACTTGTAACATTTTCCAGCAAATCCTCTTCCTCTACCTTGTGAGCCACCTCTTCCATAAGATCTTCCTCTATTTTGAAATCCACCTCTATCATTGGGTGCTGTCCTACTAGAACTTCCAGCTTCTTCACTTTGATGATGTTGTTGTCCTCTACCAGATTGTTGTCCCCTTCCTCTATAGCCTCTTCCTCTCTTTTTTTCTTGTTGATTTTGCTTCCTTTGCAGCTTCTCTTCTACCTTTAGGGCAAGTTGGTAAGCCTCTTCTAGGCTTTTAGGAGACAAAAGAGTTATTTCATCTTGCAGATTGTATTTTAGACCATTCACGTAATGAGCTATCTTCTCTACATCTTCTTCAGCATGCCTGAACCTAATTATAAGCTTGTAGAATTCTTCAGGTATTATCTTTTACAAACATATCTTTTTGCTTCAAATTTTGTAATCTCTTAAAGAGATTAGCCTGATAGTCACTGGGCAAAAATTTAGCTTTCAACTTGGCCACCATCCTATCCCATGAGTTAATCTTTTCCTTATTTCTCTTTCTTCTTTCAGTCTGGACAAAGTCCCACCACATGGCAGCGTGACCTTTCAATCTTGTGCATGCAAATTTTACTCTTTTCTCCTCTGCTACATTCTCATATTCAAAATATTTGTCCAAGTCATTTATCCAGTGGATTAATTCTTCTCCATTAAGACTTCCAGCATACGTTGGTACATCAATCTTGGGTTTGGAACCCAAATTCATCACTGACCTTATCATCCTTTCACCAAATTCATCATCTGGGTTTGCCTGTCCTTCCACATTTTCTTCTCTCTGGGGTTCTTTTTCCTCATCACTGACAGCTTCAATGTCGGGGTTTCCTCTCCTCTGTGCCCTCCCAAGAGCATCCAAACTTGCAATCAGATTCTGCATCAGGTTAGTGTCACCATGGTCTCTTCGGCCTCGGCCTCGGCCTCTGCCCCTCATTCTTGAAGGCATATTGACCACCCTTAACAATACCCAATCTCAACCTGGCTCTGATACCAAACTGATGGCAAAAGCCTTGCCAATCACTTCTCACTTACAATTTAGGAAACAACCACCAAGCTTAATGTAGGAAAATGACAGGAAAAAAAAATGAAATCCACACAAAAATATAAGGAAATGATATATGCTTTATTCACTAATGTTTCTATTCATTCCATATCAGAAAGCAGCCAAAGCAAACGGTCTCTCAAAGAGAGAGACCAACACTCATAGGCAATTTTTTTTTCTTTTTTTTAACTCCCTCTAAAAACATCGGCCTTCTAAAACCATCGGCCCTCTAATAGCTGGCCGGTGATCTTTTTTTCTCCACCCAAAATGAACCCCCTGCTCCCTCCTTGATATACTCCTACGCCTTTGCTAGAAAGGACTCCTTTGCCCACGTCGCACCACCAACATGAAGACCACAATGCCCACGAAGTCTGAAACAAAATTTATGACAGTCGTTGCCAAAAGGAAAAATAATGCAACGCTAGGGAAGCATGAACTGAAGAGAGGGTGAATAAAAGATGCAAACGCCTAGCAAGGAAAATCAACTGCAGAAAAAGGAAAACCGTTTCTGCCAGGAAGCACGACCAGAACACATGATGAGTTTTTAAGAAGATTTTATTACTATTTAAAACTTGGTCGACCCAATCTGCCAGCTGGGAAACATCCACACTCAACACGATGGTTGGCTTTTATGATTTGTAACTGAAGATAATAAAAGCCACTACCACATATAAGAATAAAAATAACTGTTCTAGAATGGTCGACAGAAATAATGGGGACCACAAACTTGCCAAAGGCGACATGAGCCACACACATCAAAACTGCAGGAAGGAAGAAGACCTGCTTTATTCACCAACAAGCCAAAATGTTAAAACATAAAAAAAGCCAAAATTATGAGAGCTAAGATGCCCCTGCATCAAATGTATTGATGCAATATCTTACTTGTAACATTGAAACCGATGTATTGTAACACCTTGATTGGTGCATGTAATAGGAATTGTAACACTATTTAGTGTATGGAAATTGTTCTTCAAATTTTATAAATTGTTATTTTATACAATTATGGATATTTGAAAATTGTAAATGTTTTATTTTCCTCATTTAGAAGGAGCATTGCCTTTTGTAATACTAATTTAGTATGTAAGTTTTCCGCACTTTACAAACCCGCAACAACACACACGATGACAATACAAATCTGCTCTAGAATCACAATGAATGCTTTGAACGCTCTTTACTCCAATGCTTCAAGTTGGCTATCTCTATCTAGGTTGATTAGGAGAGACTTGGGCGGTGGCGCCCAAGTCTTATGGCTCCTTTTTAGTCTGGGGTAAGATAAAACATGGGCCCCTTGTTCCCAATTTACATTGGTTTCAGACAATTTTGCACCAGGATGAATATTTAGAATGTATAATGTAATCACGGGGACCTAGGAGCTAAACAAGGAGGTAAAAAGACACCTAGCCACGTTTTACTCCATAACAACAATAAATGACTCTCTTTTGGAGGAGTGTCAATATCATATTCTATGCTACTATTGAAGGAACATAGAGATCTTTCCTCTAGCAATGAGCCCATGTGGCAACACTTTGCATGTGTTGCTTCTCCTCAAGTATGCATTATTGGAACTATTTTTGGAAACTAGATGATAACACATGAGGATCCAAATTTTGTTTCAAACATTGCAACCATTCTAATGGCTAGTGAATCAAGAATGAAAATGTGTTCTGCTTACTACAACGAATTGCCTAACTTTGTTAATCTTAAGCAATTTTTGGCATAGACATGGATGGGAAGGTGATAACGGAGATGCATATTCTAGCATTACCTATTAATTTTCATTTTTTAGACAAAAGGTTGCTTTGAGAATAGTGAATGCTCATGCTATTAAGTATGTTGCATTTAAATTTGAAGTTGATCCCTAGACAAAGAAAATTTTAAGCTCTCCAATCATTTTTTATGGAGGTGTGGAGCTATTCTCACAACAAGCACAAGAAGTAGAAAAGAAGCTTATGGGGAAAATCCTATCAAGATCCTAAGGTTTTGGAAGAATGTTCAAGGCTTTTCTAGACAAACCTAGTGCTTCAACCTTCTTTTGGTTATTCAAAATATCAATCCTTACTAGTGAATGCATTTTTCTACAAAGCTATCCTTGCTTTATGGCCCTTAAATTCCTTTCTTGGCCAAATTTGTTTAGTAATTAACAATGTAATCTAACCAATTTCACCAAGATCTATCAACTTTGACTAGGAGGATCCATTAGGGTATCCGGTGTCATATACACCTAAAATTATTAGCTCAAGCATAGGTCTCATTATTGCAAAACAAATTAGAAGCAATCCCAAGCATTCATACGATATAGGTTTATACAATTGAGAGGTTCCATGGTTCTACAAATCAAATAATTATAACTAGTGTCTCTTGTTTGCTTCAACATGGAAGGAAGGATTAGGCATTGGTAGAGCATAAGAATTTGTGTTTTTCTCTCTAGAAAATGCAATAGATTGTATTTATGTGGAAATGACATCACATTAACCACATCAAAAGATTGGAAGATTCTACTTAATCACTTCAAGGAGCAAGAAATCATTGGTAACTTGGTATATTTATGTTTCCCACAATGTCCTGAGGATCCAACATTTATGGTAGACTACCAAGAAGTTGACTCATTAAATCCTTCTTTGTGTAAACTACCATGCAATACTACATTGGACTATGAACATAAGTGCCAAAGCATTGGCATCAATGCACCTTAATGAGTTTTTAAAAGTCTAAAAGGCACAAGTGTGGTGATTGTTGAAAAATGGCCAAAGTTCAAGTAGCAATAAAGAGAACATGTAGTATTGCTAATTAAATTGAAAACACAAGAACTAGACAAAGAAATCAAGAGATTGAAAATGCAAAATTGTCAAACATTGATTTACAAAGAATTGAATGACGAAGGAGACAATATAGCATAATACATACAGGTCATGGATTGAATAGAGAGATTTATTCAACCAAGCCTTGGAATTTGTTCGACAATGACAAAGATTGAAAATGTATCAAACTTGGATAGGGAAATCAAGTTTTTTGAAGCTCAAAGAGATCTTGTCAATCCAAATGGATCTAGGCAACTTTTGTTTCATGGGACCAATGATAATGTTATTATGCATTCATTGGGGCATATGTGCATTTGCCACCTAACAAAAGGGTGAAGGTGACAAAAATTGCCGAGCTCTTCATTTTGAAGTCAATACATTGGTTTGTGTAGACACTTCAAATTTGCCTACGATTTTCCCGCATCACCTTTCCATGGATTAATTAAATAAATCATATTTGTTTAATTATTTATGTCTAATTAATCCCTTCCCACGGATTAATTAAATAAATCATATTTATTTAATTAATTCCTAGCTAATCACTTCCCTTCAGAAATAATAGCTTATTTAATTAATTCAACTCACTGATCGATTAACAATATGACCAATTTTTCGTTCGCATTAATTAAATATTTATTTATTTATTTAATTAGCAATTCATTCTCATCAATGGCAAGTTAAATAAATCCTATTTATTTAATGAACCTAAACTAACTTTCCTCCAACTAATTAATTAAGGCATGATTATTTAATTAATTAGACTAACCTTCATTCATTTTTCTTCTAATTAAATATTAAATCCCTCTTTCATACAATCCAAAAGAATCTTTACTCCAATCCTTACCATTCATTTCAAACCCAAAAACATCTTGGCTGTTCATCTTCACACATGTCTTCTCCATCACTTGTCTCCTCTTCATGCTCCCACACGTGAATCCCCCTTCCTCATGAAACTTGGAACAATCCTCACCCTCCATCTCAAGATTTAATCCCCTTCATCCATTTGTCTTCTCCACATTCTCCCACATGCTTGCACCTCCCATCTCTATGCAATTTAAGAAAATCGAGTTATTCTCTATTGAGTCCATTTCATCTCCTTCCACTTGTCATGATTGAGTTCTTTGTTTGAGTGCATTTAACTCTCATTGTTTGTTCAGATTTTGCAACCATATTTCTGACATGCCTGGTAGGACTTCTGTCCCAACACTAATTCTTATTTTTGGAGTGAGTTGAGTTGATCTTGTAGACACCTAAAATTGTCTCCTACCATTTATGTCATAACCGATCTCATTCTGTAACCATCACTTCTTAAATTAATCAAATAAATTCTACTTATCTAATTATTATTCTGATTATCCTGCCAACATTAAATAAATAATTTCTAATTGTTTAATTAATGAATTAACCGTTTCAAAATTAATTGAATAAATTAAGACTATTTTTTAATTAATTCATCATTTCAACACTTTCCTCTATAGTCTAGCTTTAATTAAATAAAACAACACATTTATTTAAGTAAGTTCATTATTCTCATTCCCATCTATAAATTAAATAAATATAAATTATTTATTTAATTTCTCTATTTTTCCTCTCCAATCAGTAGTTGACTCAAACCAATTACTTAGCTAACAAATCATTTGCACAATCTAAATCATGGTTAGTCAAGGTAATCTTGCACAAAGCTCAATATTGCACATGGCTCAATGCAAACACAAGGCTCCAAAAAAGATTTTTTGGGATCTCCACCCTCCATTTTCTCCAAGAAAATCCTAGCCCTCCAAATAAATCCCTTGGATCATGGGCCTCTTCATGCGTACCGATCATAAGGTGACACTTGGAGGCATTCCATGCATCCTCACCTCTCATTCATCCCTAGCCATTGATCTCAAGAATCAATTTCATCCATTGATCCTCCTTCATGCGAATTTATAAATACCTCCTCACCCAAGCCATTTGCATAATCAACTTTGAATGCAATGTTATGCTGCTAGTTTGAGAAACCTATATCCTCTTAACAACGCAAACCCCATTGAGCATAACCACTTTAGTGCAACAAGAATTGGTGTTGGCAAGAGATTTCTTATTTTTTATTGGCTTTGTTAATATTTTTCTTACTCTTTGAGTGTTTTGATTTAGTGTAGGTTTAAATAGATTATTTGTATGTTTTCTATTTATGCTTTGACCTCATTTTATCACTCACATTTTGGGATGCCCGATGGGACTCACGTCCCTTTCTATTCATTTTGTTTTGTGAGATTCTTTGGTTACAAGTTTGTAGTTCAACGTGTTTACTTATTTGGTGTATCCACTTATGTTTCAACACATCCACTTGACCTTTGTGCAATAGTTTAGTTGGCAACCCTAACATCTTTTTTATGCTTGCTTTTAATATTTTGTAGGTTTTTGTGATTTTTGTTGTAGCTTTAATGTATCTTATCGTCATTTTGTAACTCTCACTTGACCTTTTGGTGTAGGTTTGACCATTTTTGTTGTAGGATAATCTCTATTTTTCAAGTCTCCAACACACATTGATTCACACACTTGCAGTTTGATACCTATGTAATCTCAAGGTCTCTGTGCTTCATCAATTGACGCCTATGTTCCCATGACTAACTTTTTTTTATTTTCTATTTTTTGGGCCTTGTTTTCACTTCATTTTGGTTTTCATAGCTCCAAGAACATCTAACCTGTTGGTTTTTCTTCTGAATCAGCATCAGGGTTTGCCAGTTCCTATGCACATGCAGATTCAGCCAACTAATACAGGAGGTTGCGTGAGCTCCTCCCCTTCACTTCTGGTTCTGCCGCACCAAGGGGGGTGTCCCTATAACTTAAGATGTAACCTTGACTAGCTCAAAGATAGAAAGATCTAACTTGACAACAATAGGCAGAATACTCTCATGTATGGACCAAGATCTGCATGATAGATCACAAGGTTGGCAACATTCTTGGACATAATGTCTGGTTAGGTATGAGAGCATGCAGGGGTTTTCCTACTCCTAATCCTACAACTAATAGGTGGAAGTGATGAAATGGGCGGACATAATGTCCGGGATGCAAGACAAGGGGTTTTGGCTCATAACTACTGATCCAGGAGTAGACTGGTGCCTATCCATTGGGCAAGGAGTCAACTAGACGTATACAACAGATGGTTTGCAACTTTCACTCAAGTTTCAGGGGGTTGGACTGATGCTTGCCTTACAAACATCACCCAAGAATGGGTACCTAACTGCCTTTACCTATAGATATCCCTGCTGACATGCAACCAGATTCAAAAGAAAGAGAATAACATGCAGCAAATGGAGACAAGCAGATAGACACATGCAATAAGCATTTTTCATATAACATTAACACTGAAACTGAAAATATGTGCAAAATACACTCATGTTGCAACTCATAAACTCCAAAATGGGATAAAACAGCCAAGATCATGCCTTGTTCTTCATTATTTACACAAAAATGCCTCAGGCCTTCAACAACCCTCAAATGAGCAACACAACCTGCTATATATAGCAAGGAAGGTTCCCAACATTAATTACATAACAAAAGTCAAAATTTGCCAGATATAGTACATTGAGAAAATGGTGCCCAAATCGCATTGAATACAGCAGGTAGGGGAGGAGACAGGAAGGGATCTCGAGCCTTGCGCCGCAGCCTGTGGATGTACAACTCCAATCGAGTACCAGATCTGTCCACACCATCGCCCATACCTCTGCAACAACCGCCATTGATGTCCATCTACCTCGCAGCCATCGGGAAAACATCGCAGCACTCAAAAAGGAATTTCTCGCCAAAACGCGTTTTACTGAAGGTTCAAGTTATGTAGGAACATTAATCCCACATGCACGGTGCGGAGACTCCTTCAGTAGTTCAAAAACATGGCCACATGCATAATAAGCGTTCAACGCTTTTGCCACGCTCGACACACGCCTTTCTCTCCAAAAGCCCATCGGTCAAACTTCTACCATCGGCTCACCCCACAAAACTCTTGCCGACCTCAATGGTCTCGCCGATCGCGAACTCCACATCTCACCATCGGTATGACCAAAGCCATTGGCAAGCACAAAAGATCCTTCGCCGACAACACAAGTCACTCCGATGGTCCTTCAACAACCTCACCTTCTTCGGCAAGATGACCACCATCGGCCCAGCATCTCAAACCTATGCCGATATGCAATTTCCTGCCGATGCCTTCAAAAATCCTGATGACATCATCATCATATCTTGCTGACATCATTAGCATATCTGTCTACTGCACACCTCCTCATATCTAGATGACGTCATCGTCATATTCGCAACATCGGGGGATCTCCACAAGGTGACTAGTGTTAGAAATATGACCCCCCTCGGACCTTGATGACGTCACCACATATCGGCATCAGGATGATATTCGGAAGATAACCGGATATTTGGAAATATCATCCTGATGCACAAATATCATGTTGCGCTGTAGCTCCACGAAACATCAGGGTGATGTATGGATATGATGGATATTTGAAATGATCACCCCCACTAGACAATGCATGAAGCCGACAGGCGGATATCTCCCTTTGGAAATATCATGATGCAGACAGGCAGAAAAGCGGATATCACCCTGATGTTCAAATATGATGACCCCGATGAATATCAGGTCATGCTTAGGACTTTGCATCATCATCATCAGGATGATGATCGGAAACATGATGATGATGACCTCCTCCCCTTAAGAAAATATGATGCTGCAGTTGAAAAATACTGAGGAGGTCCAACACTTAGAATATTTTTTGGATTTTTTGGGAAGGTGCCTGCATGAAAATTGCTAAATTAACTGATAGTCAATTCAGGCACCAACATAACCTAATTACTTTAATTATTCCAACTAACGTTTATCTTGTAGGTTTGAGTTTTGATTGCTATTTTTTTGTTGATTTTTTCATTTTTTGTGTAGGCCAGCATGTTTTAGCACATCTATCATACTTAAATGCATCTGCTTAACACTTCAATGACTCCACTTCACCAATCGATGTGTGCGAGATAATTACTGGTAAATTGCTAAACCTCTGTTTCGGTGTTTCTACGTATCCTACTGTATTTCCATTCTATTTAAATGATGTTTCTGATTATACTTAGACATGCCTATTTTGTTATTTAACATTTATCATTTTACTTGGATTTTGTGTATTGCTAACCTTTTAGCTAATCTTGATTTGTTATTTGTTGTGCAAACCCCCTTTGTGTAGCATATCTATTGGTCTAAGACATTTTCATCAAACCACTAACCTATTTGAGGGTGTAGCACGTTTGTCCAAGACTTGTTTTTGTTGGCAAGAGACATTGTGTGGCTTCATAAGTGTTGTCATTGATGGCAACAAAGTCTATCCCACACATCCGCAATATATAGTATACCTATACTAGAAGTCAGATTGAAGATTGTTTTGGTCCGGTGAACAAGAACAGAGTATGTAACAAGGTCTGACAATTAGGTCCAGATATCTCATATGGTGTAACTCAGTAAGTTGCGGACTTGGACAAGTCAAGAGGGGTATCATGACTAATGTATTCCAAAGATTTAGTCTCTGATGATAAAGCAAGAAAAAGATATGAGCATCTGAGTGTTGGGTTCTAGTCAGGTAGAGCAGACAGAGGAAGAACTTACCGGTAGAGTATTAGACTTCAATCCGGATGAGTAAAAGGTGTTGATCAATCAATTTGTGGGATTATACATTGTTGGCCGACATGATTAATGACTTCTATGCCTATATTTTTGATACGCATCACAAATCAAGCATGGATTCAGCCGGCAGATCAATAACTTGCAAATATCTTGAGTGTTCTTATTGCCGACTAGAAAGTTGATGAAAATCCTTGATGCAGATATATATACCAGATGGATTCCAGCATGTAAAAGTGTGTGTGTTGAAGATGTGAAGAAATAAGGTGCGAAGAAAAGCAGGGATAAGTGTGAGAACATCAATTTAAGTTCAGTATGTGACTGAATAACAACATTGAACAGTGGAAGAATGAAGTGCATCAGATCAGTATATTGTGCCTAACCGGAACTGAACTCTTGCATTTGTAGATGCGTCTCATCAGTTCAAATACTTGATTATCTTCTGTAAGTTCTGTAGACAGTGAGTCTCTTGTAGGCAGTGTGCCTCTTGTGAGTAGTGTGCTCGGGCAGTGAGCCCTAATTGGTAAGTGCCATTTTGTACTCCTTTATTCTTTTAACAGAGAATACAATCTTCGGTTAGTCACCCCGTGGTTTTTCCCTTAACAGGGTTTCCACGTAAAAATCCTTGTTTTATGTGTGTTAATTTTATTTCTGCTCTTATGATTACATATGCTTTCATGTTTTGATATAGCACTGAATATTGAGATAACAAAAGAAAAGAAAATTAAGGAAATTTTGAGATAACTGATTCACCACCCCTCTCAATTATCTACCTTGTTTTCAACAATTGGTATAAGAGCAAGGTTCCTCTGAACAAAGCCTAATAGCTTGAGGAAGATCCGGGAATCTCAATGGATGCATATGGTATGAAGGAACAACTTCAATCTACCGTAGATGATCTTGAACCATCTCACTCTGAAGTCAATAATCTAAGAGAAAGACTCAAACAAGCTGATGAATTCATAAATGAGCTAAAAGAAAAACTTAGTATCTCTGTGAAAAAGAGAAAGGAACTACTTCAAAAATTAGCCAATCAGAGTGAAGTCAATGATACTAATGAAGATCTGAATGAGAAAAATAAGCTATGTGAGAAGCTGTCAAAAGAAGTCATTATGGTAAGGCATGAAATGGAATCAAGGGTTATGAGATTCACCCAAAAAATTGAAGAAAAAAGAAAGATTGAAGATAATCTAAAACAATCCCTCAAGGAGAAAACAGAGGACTGCCACAAAATGGATAGAATAATCAGGCATCTTGAATCTGATCTTGAAGAAACTAGAGACAATGAAGAACAACTTGAGAATCAGATAGACACTCTTAAACAATATCTTCAAACTACAAATGAATACAAAGAAAAATTCAAGATAAGCTCATCCCAACTTGAAGTTCTTCTTGAAAGCCAAAAGAGGGTAGATGATAAGCATGGCTTGGGATATGAGAAAGGTGAAAGCTCTGGATCCGGTCAAAAGAACTTTGGATTAGGAAATCAAAGAAACAAGCTTAGAAGACCTCCGATAAGGTAACCAAATGCCCAAAGATATCCATCCTTCAATGGATACTGCTTCAATTCCAACAATTTTGGTCATAAAGCAACTCAGTGTAGGAGGAGAATGAATCAGAATAATCCATCCTTCTCTGGACAATGTTTCAATTGCAAAAGGTATGGTCACAAATCTCATGAATGCAGAAGTATGCAAATAAACAATTCATTCAATGGTAGATGCTTTGCATGTAATAGAATGGGACATATGGCTAATCAATGTAGATCAAGAGGATATCAATCAAATCAGCAAAGAAATGTTGTATGTTACAATTGCAATAGATCCGGTCATATTCTACAGAAGCAGAAATCAGGATAGAAAAGGTTCAGTGGAACATGATCAGAAACACGATAAGGGTAAAGGTAAAATAAATGAGGATGAAGTTCAAAAGAAGATGAGCAAGATTTGGGTAAAAAGAAGTAAAATGAATATTGGGGATGGATCCGCACTGGAATTCGGTGCTGATATTTCTTCTGGAAACTAAAAAGGGTGAGCTCTGGCTCAAGGGGAGTCACAGAGAAAAACAATTTCCCCTAGCCAGTCAGCTAGTGCCTAAATTTGGCACATTGAGTAAACATCTGACATTGCGGATTAAAGGGTTCTCTAAAAAACCTCCAAATAACCTTCAGTCAAAATATGAAAGATCCGCACGAAGTTTTGCAAGATTTGTAACCGCTCAAGTTAATCCAGTTCCGACAGCTATCCAGTAATGCATAATTTCTCAGACAGTTTCGGTATGATTCAAAATTGAAATGCTTTGATCTGCGGACCCATGACATGATTAAAGAAAAGAAGATACATTGTCAATCCTCACTGACAATGATTCTAAGTTTTGTGCAGTGATTCAAGAAAATCTCTCTCAAAATAGGGCAACCAGATAACTTAGGTTGTGCATTTATTACAAAAGGAAATTAGGGTTTGCGCAAGGAGAAAAGGGTTCCTTCACTCATTATTTACACACTTGCACTCACGGAGAAGAAAAGAAGAGCTCTGCAAAGAAGATTGTACAATTCACTCAAGATCAACTAAAAATCAAATTCAACTAGCGATTCGTTCTGGCTGCTGGTTCAAACCCTAAAGAATGAAAAGGTACTTCCATTCTGAAAATATCTCTCTGAATCTCTTGCAAAATGGCTACTCCAATGGTTGTCAATATTTTTGATAGGCCGAGACCTAAATTCAAGAAACATCCTTACAAATCTCTAGAAGTTGATCCCTTGGGCGCATTTTCTAGCATTCCGCACAGAGTATTGCATGTAGAAGATGTTAGGGTTTATATCCATGCAAATAGTGAAGAATTTGGAGACTCAAAATTGATGGACATTTATCACAAACAACTAATAGATGAGAATTTTGAACTCAAACCTGAATTCAAGGCCCTCCGGGACAAACACTTCAAACATTGCATACATTTTCCATGTTTTGCAGAAGATGATTGGGTCTGGTATGTTCTAAGTAGGATGCATGATAATTTTATGTGGCTAATGAGGCCATTCAAGATAACTAAAGATGCCATCAGGGCAGTGACTGGACTGCACTCATCCGGTGGGTTACCCGCACTCAAATCTGTGAAGAACCAAATAGTAACTGAAGCCACCAGATCTAAATTTGACAAAAGAGCAATGACCATAGATGAGATCATAGATCTAGATGTCAAGTTTGCCTTAATGATAATTGGATACAAAATCTATCATTCGAGAAGGGAGAATTCTGTGTCTGGTACAACAATCTATGCTGCATATCAAATGTTGAGAGAAGATGCAGATTATGATCTGTGTGAGCTTCTTCTAAATCAGCTGTTGGAAAACTTGCAGAAGATCAAAAAGGATAAGAAAAATTCCTTTAAATATGGTAGTCTAATACTATGTCTGTTCTTCTATTAAATGAATGAGCTACCTGAATCAAATGGCTGGGTCTAGCAAAATGACAAACCCGTTGCAATTCAGATCAGAGATTACATGTATGGACTTGGTGATGCTCAAGCCCAAAACACAGCTCTTTGGGGTTACTTCAAGAACTTCCAAAGCATGATGCAAGCCATATAGAGAATACCACAGTCCATAGTTGAGAAATACAAGGACACAGTTTGCTTTATGGTTGACACTGATCAATGCTTAATGGAGGCAGTTGAGCCAAGAACTGTGTGGATAATGCCTATGGGATATGAGGTTGATGAAAAAATCTTGGAGCTACATATTCAACACCTGCTGAGCCAGCCTAAGGACACTGAAGCAGAAAGGTTTGGCACCTTTTAAGAGCTAAGTATAAAAATACATGTTGAGATAAGACAACCAGAGATGAAGAGGAAAGTAAGAAGGGAAGTTGAAGAAATTGCCAAAAGATTTGGCTCATCAAAGAAGGCTGTAGATGCAAATAGAGAGAAAATGGAGAAGGTTGAGAAAGAGAGACAAGAAGCAAAGAAAGGAAACGTTCTAGTGCAAGCCTCCTCCTGGACTAGATCTTCCAAGAGCTCTGCACCTGTCACTCCTAAAAGCTTAAAGGCTACCAAACCGGAAGTCAAACCCTCCGACAAAAGTGAAAAGAAAATGAAGACCAAAGTCTCAAGAACATATACAAGCCATAAGGATGATGAAGAAATCAAAAAAATGAAGAAGAAGAGAACATCCGGAAAGTTCTCTGCCAGCAAAAATGACGAAGAGGAAGAGAAGGCAGAGGAATTTGTTGAAAAGCCCACTCTTTCCATTGATGACATCATCAAGGCAGTTACTGTGGATGGGAACCTGCAGCCGGTGACTGAGTTCTATGATGCATATAGTGATGCTGACAAGAGAATTCTAGAAGAGGCTACTGTCAGGTACTTGAACATTTACAATAAAGCCTTCATTGAAATTATATCATTGATTCCTAAGAGCCTAGAAAATGTACTTGAGTTGAGAAAAGAGAATGCAATGGTTAAAGACTTAGAAATCCAGGAGCAAATAATGATTCGGCTTTACCGTTCTATCACTCCAAAACAAATGGACATGATTTTCAAGGACTGTAAGGATGAGTTCCGGAGTAAGGCAAGAATGAATAAACTCATGCTTTGAGAAACTGACCAAGTAGCAAGTGAAACAAAAGATATCCTCCGGAATGCCTTGAAGAGATTCAATCTTCCTATTGTAGAGGAAACAGATGAAGAACCTTCTACCATGGATGTTGAAGGATTCAATGTAATCAATGAAGAATTTTCTGACAAGGATGTCGAAGGATTAAAGAAAATAGATGAAGAGAAGTCTGAGGACTTAGATTCCTCTGTTCCTGAAGAGGAAGTTCATGAAGCAGCAAACACAGGTGACATCTCTCCTCCAGATCCCACTGCAGCTATGACAAACATTCTAGACTCTGAAGCTGAAGGAGAAGGTAGAAGAGAGGAGAAGAAGACTCAAGAAGAAGAGGTTAAGGGAAAAGAAGAACAAGCAGAAAAGACTAATGATGACTCTTCTGATATTTCAAAGAAGTCTCAATCTCTAGCAAGAGACACTGCAGAGACAGTGAAGAAATTCTTAGACAGAGAAATGATGGAGCTGGATGAACCTGAGCTATTTCAAGGACCACTGAATTTTGACTCTCTCTGCCTGGTTCAGACAATGAAAATAGCATCTTTTGGTCAAGCCAAAGCAAAAGAAAAACTCTTGAAATCTCACTTGGAGGATTGTGAACTGTTGGAGATTGCATCCGAGATGCTGGAGAAGATCATGCCATCCTATCAAAAGGATCCTTAGGCCTCACCATCCGATAACTTGAAAAACTTAGTAAATTTTGTTAACACTCATTTTGAATCTCTAGAGAAATCAGTAGAAGTAAAGGTTCAGAAGGAGTTTCTGGGAAAAAGATTCATTAAGGTGCAAGGACTTATTGCAAATGATAGGAGGACTCTAGATATTGGAATAAAGAGCCTTGAAAATGCTCTCAAAGATGATGGGGACCTATTCAAATTTTGTCTGACTTGGCCTAAAGTGACAAAAGATATTTAGGAGAAAGTAAAAGAACAAGAAGAAAAGTTGTCAAGCCTAGTTCAGAATTTTGACCCTCTTTCCTCCTTTTTAATGAATCAAGAATGCTAGGCTATTGTTACCGTAAACGAAATAAAGAAGTTGGCCAAAGAATGATGGAAACAAGGCAGATAATTGAGAGGGTGGGTGAATCAGTTATCTCAAAATTTCCTTAACTTTCTTTTCTTTTTGTTATCTTAATAATCAGTGTTGCATCAAAACATGAAAGCATATGTGATCATAAGAACAGAAATAAAATCAACACACATAACACAATACTTTTTACGTGGAAACCCTGGTAAGCAAAAAACCACGGGGTGACTAACCCAAGATTGTATTCTCTGTTAAAAGAATAAAGGAGTACAAAATGACACTTGCCAATTAGGGCTCACTGCTTGAGCACACTTCTCACAAGAGGCACATTGCCTACAAGAGACTCACTGTCTACAGAACTTATAGAAGATAATCAAGTGTTTGAACTGATGAGAAGCATCTACAAATGCAAGAGTTCAGTTTCGATTAGGCACAATACATTGATCTGATGCACTTCATTCTTCCTCTGTTTAATGTTGTTGCTCTGTCACATACCAGACTTGAATTGTTGCTCTCACACTTATCCCTTCTTTTCTTCACACTTTATTCCATCACTTGTTCACCACACACTCTTACATGCTGAAATCTATCTGGTATATATATCCACATTAAGGATTCTCATCAACTTTCTAGTCGGCAACAAGAACACTCAAGATATTTGCAAGTTACTGATCTGTTGGCTGAATCCATGCTTGATTTGTGATACGTATCAAAACATAGATATAGAAGTCATTAATAATGTTGGCCAACAATGTATAGTCCCACAAATTGCTTGATCAACACCTTTTACTTGTCCGGATTGAAGTCTGATACTCTGCCGGTCAGTTCTGCCTCTGTCTGCTCTGCTTGATTGGAACCCAATACTTAGATGCTCATATCTCTTTCATGCTTTATCATCGGAGGCTAAATCTATGGAATACAGTAGTCATGATACCCTTCTTGACTTGTCCAAGTCCGCAACTTACTGAGCTACACCATCTGAGATATCCAGACCTAATTGTCAAACCATGTTACATACTCTGTTCTTGTTCACTAGACCAAAACAATCTTCAATATGACTTCCGGTATAGGCATACTATGTACTGCGGATGTGTGGGATAGACTTTGTTGCCATCAATGACAACACTTATGAAGCCACACAGCGTCTCTTGCCAACTATCTCCCCCTTTGGTATTGATGGCAACACTTAGTGAAAAATGGCTAAGTGTCGCAGTAAACTCCCCCTTGGCTGATGCTCTGACTTTTGCACTATTTTATCGGAGCTCCCCCTTAGTTGGATTCTACATTTTTCACTACTCCTCACCCCCTTGGACATCAATGGCAAAGGGCAGAATCCGCATACCAAAATTTGCAAAAATTGTCCTATATATGGCCGCATAAATATATATATATGTTATACTTACATATACTTAAGTATATCCGCAAAAGTGGTCTTCAGCTGTACAAACTCTGTGGCCCAGCTTTGCTTCATCCTATCCAAAATGGAGATGTGACCACTCAACAAAAATGCATATGCTTTTGCCCTTCTTAAATCTATCGGATCACTGGTCCGGGCTGTGGTCTGAGCATTTGTCAAGGCCTCATGCATTGCCTCTAGCTTAGGGATAATTATCCCTCTAAGTTCACCCATTTTGTTCATTATGTTCTTCTTTTCTTTGTCCAGCCTCTTTATTTCATTAATGATAACAATAGCTTGGAATTCTTCATTCATTAGAGAGGTAGTAAGGGGATCAAAATGCTGAGATAAACTTGACAGTTTACCTTCTTGTTCTTTCACTTTCTTCTCAATGTCCTCTATCACTTTGGGCCAAGATAAACAGAATTTGTATATGTCCCCACCATCTTTAAGAGCATTTTCAAGGCTCTTTATTCCAATGTCTAGGGTCCTCCTATCATTTGCAATAAGTCCTAATTCAGTGAATCTTTTTCCCAGAAACTCCTTCCGGACCTTTGCTTCTGCTGATTTCTCTAGAGATTCAAAATGAGTGTTAACAGAATTTACCAAAGCTTTCAAGTTACCGAATGGTAAGGCTGAAGGATCCTTTTGGTAGGATGGAATGATCTTCTCCAGCATCCCGGATGCAATCTCCAACAGTTCACAGTCCTCCATGTGGGATTTTAAGAGTTTTTCTTTTGCTTTGGGTTGAGCAAAAGATGCTATTTTCATTGTCTGAACCAGAGAGAGAGAGTCAAAATTCAATGGTCCTTGAAATAGCTCAGGTTCATCTAGCTCCATCATTTCTTTGTTTAAGAAGTTCTTCAATGTCTCTGCAGTGTCTCTTGTTGGAGATTGAGACTTCTTTGAAATATCAGAAGAGTCTTCATTAGTCTTTTCTGCTTCTTCTTCTTCTTTTCCCTTGATCTCTTCTTCTTGAATCTTCTTCTCCTCTTCTCTACCTTCTCCTTCAGCTTCAGAATCTAGAATATTTGTCATAGTTGTAGTGGGATCCGAAGGAGAGATGTCACCTGTGTTTACTGCTTTATGAACTTCCTCTTCCGGAATAGAGGAATCGAAGTCCTCGGACTTCTCTTCATCTATTTTCTTTGATCCTTCTACATCCCTGTCAGAAGATTCTTCATTGATTACATTTAATCCTTCAACATCCATGGTAGAAGGTTCTTCATCTGTTTCCTCTACAATAGGAAGATTGAATCTTCTCAAAGCATTCCAGAGGATATCTTTAGTTTCACTTGCTACTTGGTTTGTTTCTCCAAGCATGAGTTTATTCATTCTTGCGTTACTCCGGAACTCATCCTTACAGTCCTTGAAAATCATGTCCATTTGTTTTGAAGTGATAGAAGGGTAAAGCTGAATCATTATTTGCTCCCAGATTTCTAAGTCTTTAACCATTGCATTCTCTTTTCTCAGCTCAAGTACCTTTTCTAGGCTCTTAGGAATCAATGATATAATTTCAATGAAGGCTTTATTGTAAATGTTCAAGTACCTGACAGTAGCCTCTTCTAGAATTCTCTTGTTAGCATCACTGTATGCATCATAGAACTCAGTCACCGGTTGCAGGTTCCCATCCATAGTAACTGCCTTGATGATGTCATCAATGGAAAGAGTGGGCTTTTCAACAAATTCCTCTGCCTTCTCTTCCTCATTTCTGCTAGCAGAGAACTTTCTGGATGTTCTCTTCTTCTTCATTTTTTTGATTTCTTCATCATCCTTATGGCTTGTATATGTTCTTGAGGCTTTGGTCTTCATTTTCTTTTCACTTTTTCCAGATGGTTTGACTTGGAAGAATTTAATGAACATAGAAGAATTATTCTGGAAACAAAAATCTAGAGTGTAATGGCTTAAGGAAGGTGATCATAATACAACTTTCTTTCATGTTTCTACTCTAAAGCATAGAAAATCTAACTCTATTTCCAAAGTGAGATTGGAGGATGGTAGAATGATTACTGAGGATGAAAAGATTGGAGATCATGTTGTCAGCTTCTTTCATAACCTGCTGTCTGAACAGGGTACTAGTGCTGATAATTCCCTGATTATCAATCAGCTTTTGAACAACATTCCTTCACTGATTAATGAAGAAGACAATGCTGATATTTTAAAACCTATCTCTAAGGAGGAGGTTCGTGCTGTGGTCTTTTCTATGAGGCATTTTAAAGCTCCGGGTCCTGATGGCTTTCTCCCTTTATTCTTCCAAGAATTCTGGGATATTGTGGGATATGATGTCACTGCTGCTGTTAAAGATTTTTTCAAAACTAGGAAATTACTGAAACAACTGAATAATACCTTCATTTCCCTTGTTCCTAAGAAGTCTAATCCGGAGATGCTTGCTGACTTCAGGCCTATTAGTCTCTGTAACACAATCTATAAAATCTGCACTAAGCTTTTGGTGGTTAGATTGCAACCTCTTCTTGACAAAATTATCTCTCCTTCACAGAAGGGATTTGTTCCAGGGAGACCGATTTTAGATGTTGTGATTACTACTCATGAAACTATTCATTCTATGGACAAGAGTTGCATCTTAGGTATGGTTCTCAAACTTGATATTTCTAAAGCCTATGATCGGGTCTCATGGCAATTTTTATTTAAAATCATTCAGAAGCTTGGGTTTAATGATAAGGTGTCCCTTCTCATCAAGGAAGCTATTTCTACTGCTAAGTACTCTGTCCTTGTTAATGGGGTTCCTAGGGGTTTCTTCTCTCCCACTAGGGGGAATAAGATAGGGAGATCCCTTGTCCCCCTATCTTTTTAGTATGGTTGCTGAAGCTCTTGGTAGATCAGTCCTCAACAAGATCATCTCAAGAGAATTAATTGGGATTAAACTAGCTTCTTCTATCTCTCCGATGCCCATTCAACAGTTCGTGGATGATACCATTCTTTTTGGCATTTCCTCTGATTTAGAAGCTTCTAGATAGAAATCTCTTCTCAATGATTATGCCATGGCTCTGGTCAGCATATTAATTTTCAAAAAAGAAATATCTTCTTCTTTAATACTTCAAAGGATCTTCAAAGGAAAATTATTAATATCCTTGGATGTGCGGTTGCTGACCTACCCTCTGTCTACCTTGGTCTCCCTCTAACTACTAAGGAAGTTACTCTTGGTTTTTGGCATAACATTATTGAAAGAACTCAAAAGAAACTTCTGGGCTGGAAAGGCAAACTTTTAAGCAGTGCTGGTAAATTGCAGCTTCTAAGGGCTTCTCTTCAGGGTATACCTACTTATTTCTTATCTTTATTCAAAATGCCTAGATATCTGGCTGACAAACTGGAGCAAATTCAGAGAACTTTTTTGTGGACTGGTACGGAGGAGAAAAAGAGAATTTCTTTGGTGAAATGGGACAAAGTCTGTCTTCCTAAATCTCATGGTGGGCTCAACATCAGAACCATTCAAAAAATGAATAAGGCTCTTTTGTCTAAGATTATTTGGAACGTCATAAACAGGGATACTGACTGGGGAGGTATTATAAAGGCTAAGTATTTAAGGGACTCTGACAAAATTTCTTTTCTCACTCTGGAGGGTCTTCCTCAAGGATCTATTATCTAGAACAAAATGATTAAATCAAGAAGTCTTGTTAAGAAGGGAATGAAATGGAAGCTTGGTGATGGATCTCTCATCAATTTTTGGGAGGATCCTTGGTTGGGGATGGAACTCTCTCTAATCAGATGGGAAATGAATCTATTGTTGCTCTTGCTAAATAATTTTTTGGCACTAAAGTTAGCCATTATATTTCTCAAGAGCATAATGTTAGAAAATGGAAAAATCTGCTGGAATGCTATGCTAATTATCCCAATCTTTATCACTGTGCTAATACCATACAACAAATGCTTCTTAATACCCAGATCCCTGTGTTTCCTAGAAATGATCAACTTTTTTGGTCTGCTGATAAGAAAGGGTTTTTCTTTGTTAAATCAGCTTACCATTTGCTGTTTGAGAAGGATCTTATGGATGACATTTGGAGGAAAGTATGGAATCATAAACTCCTTCCTAAGGTTAACTTTTTTCTGGTGGACAGCTGTTCATAACAAGATTTTGACTCAGGACAATCTTTAGCGAAGGGGTCTTCAACTGGTTAATAGATGTGTCATGTGCTTGAAAGAGGAAGAATCTGTCTCTCATCTTGTTTTGCACTGTGAATTTGTGACTAATATTTGGAGCAAAGTCATTTTGAATTTTGGCTTACAATGGGTTTGCAATAAGGAAATAAGAGAACTCATTCATAATTGGATTCCTTCTGTTTCCCATCCCTAGTTAGTGGAACTTTGGAATCAAACTATTCCTTTTGTTGCTTGGTTCCTTTGGAAAGAAAGAAACAATAGAATTTTCAGAGAAACTATTAGGAATCCCTCACAGGTTTTCTATTCTTTGTCTAAGGCCCTCCTGGAAAATGTTTCTACTTCTAGCATCAAAACTGCTGATAAACCTCTTACCCCGCATGAGGTCCTTGTGGCTGCAAACTAGGGGATTATGAATCAAATTCTTGCATTTGATGATTCCAAACACCTTAAAAGGTTAAGTACTATTTGGACTCCCCCAGACCCAGGGTGGCTTAAACTGAATTTTGATGGTGCTTCTAAGTCAAATGGCAAGGCTAGTGGAGGAGTTATAAGGAATGACAGAGGTGGTTTAATTGCTTCTTATGCTGGCAGAATTGAGAATCAGACCAACAACTTTGCTAAAGCTGCAGCTCTTTTATGGGGTCTCAAGTTGGCTATATCCCTGGGAATTCGCCAACTTCATGCTCAA
Organism: Cunninghamia lanceolata; assembly: GCA_027924645.1. Taxonomy (NCBI): domain Eukaryota; kingdom Viridiplantae; phylum Streptophyta; class Pinopsida; order Cupressales; family Cupressaceae; genus Cunninghamia; species Cunninghamia lanceolata. The sequence goes on from BSBN01000346.1 coordinate 2,258,935, forward strand.
GGTGACTCTAAAATTATTATTGATGCTGTCACCAAGGCCTTGGAGTGTGGTTGGCAACTTCGGGACATTGTGTCTGATATTCAAACTCTTATACAAGCCATTCATGTTATTTCCTTTTCCCATATATATAGAGAAGGGAATACTGTTGCTGACGACCTAGCAAATTTTGGTCAGCAGCTTCAAAACTGGCGCTGTTGGCGCCATTTTCATAATATCCCGCGTCATATTGGGGATATTATTCAAAAAGAGCAAGTTACCCTATGATGATGACACATCATTTCAATTGGCTTATCTACGTGGCTTGTATTTTAACTCAGCCCATGCTGATTAGACGCTTTGCTGGTGATTGGAGTTGGATCAGACAGCTAAGCACGTCTGTGAAGGACATGAAGTTAATGAGAAATTATTGCATAAAAACTTGGGGTTATTGATATAATGATTGCCCTAATTTTGCTCATATTTACATTATTGGCTTTGTCATTATTATTCTTTGCTCTGTGATTGAAGTGTCTTGATTTCTTCACAATATTGTTTAGAGCCTTTGGGTCAGAATTTTTCAAACCTTTGCTACTTCTTTCCTTGAGCTCTTTGGGGTTTGCTAGTTTTTCATTATGGGAGGGGATAGGATTCGAACCGAACCTAATAATTGCGGGGAATTTAAGGACAATGCCTTGGTCTGGCATTATTGCAAAGAAGGTGGTATCACTCTATTCCTCGAATGTTTGAATGGACATGATGAAAATTTGTCCATTCAATTTGTTCAGTCATGGGATAACCGTAAAGTTCAAATTGGGAATATCAGTTTTCAGGTTTCAGAGAATGAAATTGCTATGGCTACGGGTTTATCTGCTAAGGGCACGAAACTGCAAAAGAAGTTGTCATGTCCCCATATTTTAAGGCATTGTTTAAATTAAAGATTACGCAATGATAAAGATAGAGAAGTCATTTCCGTCAAATATAGTGTTTGTCATCATATATAAACATTAATATTAAATAATATTATAAATATTTTATATTTATGATATTTATAAACAATAATATAAATACAAAAATAATATTATCAATATTGATATTATTATTATAATTATAATATAATATATTTTAATATAATAATAAATATATTATAGATGATTATAATTATAATATAATATAAATATTATATATTAATTATATTATTATATAATAATATAATTATTAATGTTATTATTATTATATAATAAATACTAAATATTATAATGAAGCATTGCATATCATTATAGAGGGGTGCGATTCATATGAGAAATATATATATTTGGAGAGGGCAATCTAAGAAAAAGGAAAAATGGTAGATCAATAAACAATAGAGAATAATGGCATTGAGAGTTATCAAAGACACAGCAAAGAGAAATTACAAGGAAGAAACTGGATAGACAAGGTAAGTCTGCAATTATATCAGGTATGTTTTTCATTAAGTATTTAAATATAAAATATAATTTATGTTAGTAATATTCTAGTATAGATTGTGTAAAATAAATAGTGGATTCAGAAATGAATAAAGTTAAACAAATAAAGATATACCAATAGAATGAATTGATTTCATGATCATAAATAAGAAATGTAATGATGGAATAATATAATTATGAGAGAAGTAAATGAATTATGATTAGAAGTAAAATTAAATATTAGTTAGAAGTAAAATTAAGTATTAGTTAATTGTCTCATGCGTGAAAGTAAATAGGAATGATATAAACTATAAGATAATGATGTGAATCTAAGATATCGGAAATAAATAAAAAAAAGAAATATTGATAAATAAATATAATTAGATCCGTATTATATTTATATATATATTTCTGAGTCATAAGTAGGAAATATATCATAAATATATATAGGGAGGAATTATTCAAGTAAATATATATAGAGAGAGATATTAATATTATAACAAATACTATAATATATAAATATTTAAGAATAGGTGAAAGAGAATAGAATCCAGTGAGCAGATTCAACAAGACAAGCAGCATAAAGAGGTACAGGCACTTTCCTTATTAATAGGTTAGGCGATATAAATGTTGTAGAAGAATAATATGAATATAAATAAATGAATATTGCTTATATCATGATAATAATAATTGGAGTATATTACCATCAATGATGTATATACATTCATTCTGTATAAGTATGCATATAGAATAGGTATAATAATATGAGAATAAATAGGAGTGTAGAAATAAGGTAAATCTGCATACATATATGAAAATGGATATAAATATGAATATAAAAGTGAATATAAAAATAATTATGAATATGAAAATGGGATTATGAGATCATAAGCATAAGGACATAAGTATGAAAGGATATTAATTAGATAACTAGAATAATGATATGAAATGGAAAAATAGAACTCTAATGTTCTCTTTTGTGAGTTGAATTTATGTGCAAGGTTGGAAAATTTTGGCTTGCTAGAAGGGGACATTACAGAAGTCTAGGGTTTCAGATGCCCAAAACTAGAAATTGTTCCTTTGTGAAGGTGAGGAGTTGGTGCCCTATCAAGGAGGTTTTGAGAGAGCCAGACTTCCTGAACCGTGGGCGGATATGTGCTATATGGTGATGAAATACTTCACATTGGAGGGTCATTTTGCCAGGTTCTATTACTATCACCTTCTTTTGTTAAACCACTTCAGAAGGAATGCTACTATTAGTTTTCCTTTCTTTTTGCTTTCTTCTCTAGAGTGCTCTGTTAAACATGTTAAGAAGATGTTGCTTAAAAAGCCTGATGAAAAGCCTATTCCCCTCCATCAAGGGCTTATCCATAGGTTATACCGATTCCATTTGGCTCTATCCCCTGCTTCTCCTATTCATCCCTCTGGTCTTGAACCTCCTGCTAATACCCCTACTGCTTCTGTGAAAATTGATCTTACTTCTCCTAAGTTGTTTCTTGAAGGTGCTCCTTCCACGGGTACTCCTAAATCTTCTATTGGCAAAAATGTGCAACCCCTTCTACTAAATCCAAACTGAAAGCTAAAAAATGCCTTTCTAATTTTGCTGTGGCTTTCAAAGAAGACATTGGGGATTCTGGGACCCAGAATGAATAGGAATTGGTCAGGGAGGGACCCTCAAGAAATTTGAAAAAAGTCAAACTGGAGGGTAAATTTGTTGTTGTTAGGCGGTCTAGTCGTATTGCTGGCAAACCGGCTCCTAAGATGAAGCTGATAGACTACTTTGAAAGCAATATTGAAGCCTCTACTCAAGAGGGTGTGGATAAGTCTAAAAGTGATGATGTTCAGGATGTTGTTATCGAAGATTCCGGTGGTGATGAGGAGATTGATGGGCAAAAAATTCCTGCGGAGACCTTTGATACTGAGGGTAATAAAGGGTTTGTAAATTCTGCTCCTAGTGGTGATTGTATGGATGTGGGAGCTACTACTACTCATGTGGAGGCTACTGACACTGATGATAATAATGGGAAGGACGCTCACTCTATTCCTACTAAGGTTCTTGTTGATCCTGATTCTATTCAGGAGGATTGCGACAATGCTGAAAATGGTTTGGAGGAGGAGGTTAATGAGGAAGGTAATCATTCTGATGTTCTGACTCAGTTGAAGGAGCATGTTGATTTTCTAGAAAAGAGGGTCTTTTCTCTTGGCAGACTCATTACTAGCATGCTGTGTAGGCTGGCTATGGCTAATCTCTCTCTGCTGCAGGAACATGGAGTTCTCGCTCACGGTGTTGATGATGATAGGGCTAAAGAATTCGACAAAATGTTTGAGTTTCTTTTCAAGGATTGGGAAGACACCCTCTCCTAGTCTTCTTTCTAAGCTTTCTATTAGCTGGTTTTTTACTAATAGTTTCTTTTTGTTGTATATCGGCTATATGTAAGCTGTCTGTGTTGGTTCTGGCTCTTTTTGTCTTCTGATCCTTTTTTGTCCTTTTTGGGTTTTGCTTTGTAAGGGTTCGGCCCCTGGTTTTGCCACCTTATACTATCAAAAACACAGTCTCTGTGTATGCATTACTGTAACTTCAGAGGAAGGTAGTGAGTATTCTGAAAACTCCAAGTCACTTGAAAAAGATAGTGAGTTTTGATCTTTGGTTTAGCATTTAAAAATCTCAACAAAGACTAGTTACCTTGGTATGGTAGTAACAAACCATTTTGGGTCTTGTGTTTAAAGACTGTCCCCAACCTACTTTGTAGAGCTATGACTGTTATAGAGTACTCTGCATCACATCCCTTATCCAGACAAATGCCCCACTAGTAAGAATGCAAACATGGAACTTTTTTAATTAATTTTAAAAAAATGTTCTTATATGACAAATAATCTAGAAAAGTTACAAATCTATCTTCGATATTTAAATATTGTTCTACCAACTTTGTTGATATTTACTCACAAAGGCTTATCTCTTGTCTCTGTAAAGAGAGACAAATTTCATTGTTGGGTCTAATTGGAAACTAGATGATTTGGCCCCTATTGTTGCTGGCAAGAATCCAGAGGACTCGATGCCATTCGAATCTAGCCAAAAGTGTGACGAACTAGCTCTTATAGGTGCACATTGATGAGATGTTTCTGTCCATACGATACACCCATATTTTTGTGCATCTTTCAGTGGCATTTGGAGTGCATTGTGCATTCATGAGAGTTATTTAAGATCATCGCTTGTGGTTTTCTATAGTAGTTCAAATCATGAGAGTTTAAAAAAGGTTGATTTTTGCAGCATGTTTGAAGGTATCTGATAATCAAACCCTTTAATAGAAGTAGAAGGTATTTGGAGCAAGAATTTTGTTTTTGTTGATTTGTCCCAATGCATATATATAGCTAATGCTTTGGATATGAGCTTTTGGGATATTGGAATACTTTTTTAGTGTCTAATTTTGTATAGTTTTGTACTGATGCAATTTTGTATTGCCAAGTTTGTATTTTAGTGCAATTAGAATAAGGGTTTATTGATTATCTACATTGTTATCTCACCTTCTGCTTTTGTGCAGGTGTCATTGCAATCAATTTGAGAAAAAATGAATTACCCAAGGTCTTAAAGAACTCATCTTTTCAATTTTGGATCAACATTAGTGGTCTATTTTTGTTTATTGTTTTAATTTCATATAGTTGAACATGAAAGGTTTTTCCTAAACAATTTTGATAATATTTTCATCTCTAGTGTGTCGGTATGGCACAATAATGAAAAATAATATGTAACTTCAGATTTGCTCTTTCATTAAATAAAACAAATGGAAGGCTTCTATAATCAGTCAAATTTCACATGTTTTATTACATCGTTTTACTTCCTTTAAAGCTATACGTGGAATATAATTCTGTTTAGAATATTTTAAAGATGGCGTTCAACTAGAAATTTTTAGTGCACTTGTCAATACAAGTGATGTAGTTCACTTGTAAATTTTTTTATGCTGTTAGCATCTACAATGTTTTGAAGATTTGGTGAAAAGAAAAAAATGTATGACACACTTGTCAATTGATACACTGTTAAAGTTATGCTATTTAAAATTGCAATGGTCCAGTTTAATGGAATGCAAATTTATTTTAGAGGAGGTTGAAGGATAGTGCTACTACTAAGAAATCTTTTTATAAGACAATTATTCTTGGTGAGCATCCTTTTAGTGACACCTTTCACTTTGTATAATAGTCCAAAAGAAACTCCACTTCATTTGATTATATACATGAGACTTTTTTCCAAGCCTAAGCTTATCCAAGCGCTATAAAACCACTATATAGTAACTTAATCTAGGGGTCCTACATGGAGAGAAACAATGTGCACTATCATTAAATAATTACAAAAATTCATGCCACAAAAAAGGTTTGATATATTATGTGCAAGTTCCAACCTTTGCAAGCTTCCTATCTCAGAAATATGTCATGAACTTAAACTGCTCTAAGACCTCCAAAAACTCCTAAAGTTATTTAAAGTTCTACATAAACCTCCCAGCTGATTAAAATCTAAAAATTTGTGTGCATAATATTCTTTTCTTTTTCATTTATTGACTTAAAAAAACTCCTAAAGTTATTTAAACTTCTGCGGAAACCTCCCTACCCATTTAAATCTAAAAATTTGTGTGCATAATTTTCTTTCTATAGGCTGATTGTATGTATTTTTACATTGAAAGATGCCCTTGGCTTTGAATTACTTAATCAATTATGATTGCGAATCTCATTGATATGTCTACAAAAATTGATTCACACACTTGGCAATATTATATTTATTATCTAATCTCGCTTCATCACTTTTGTTTTATAATAACTAGCAATAATTGAAGTTGTATATGATTAATGACTCACACTTGTTGACACGGTCCACTATTATCTAATATTATTTCATTGCTTCGGTACAAAAAATGACTACCAATAATTTAAGTGATCAATGATTAATGACTCTCAATTACTACAATAGTGCACTATTTATACAATCCAATAGCCACTAACCTTCACTCCAAATACAATTTCAACTACCAAATCATGCATCCATACCTTTAATTTGGAGAAATTTAAATTCTCAACTAGACATATTCCAACAACTCTATTGTCCTGCTTGACAAAAATAATTGCTATTTCACAATCTTTATCTCCTGTAAATGTACAAACTAATTAGTGATCTAGGAACCGAACACAATGCGTCTCTTGTTAACTATGTTCTATGTTACCACAACACAATGGAAAATGAGATTTCAAAAGTTTAAGATATATATTTATTAAAATAAATCAAATAAAATTTTATAAAACATTATGTATTTTTCTATTGGAATTGCTTAAACTAAATATAGAAATGACCCAAGTCTATGGTCATGATCAAGCCATAGGGGAAGGCATATAAGTCGTATAAATTAGGTTAAAACTCATAAATTATTTAAATATTATGTACTTTTTTACTAAAGTATTTTATGGGCATTATATTCCATCAAAACAATTTATACATATAAAATAGTAGACTTTATAGGCAGCACACATACCTAGAAATGTTGTAACTTTATAGGCAGCACACATACCTAGAAATATTGAAACTAAAACTAGTATTAATAACTAGAGTGAAGCATATTAGAGGGCAGTATTGTTGCTATTCTAACTATCCAAAAAATAGAAGTAACTAACAAAAAGACAAAAAGTATATTTGCAATTTACAAAAAAAAACCATTGTTAACCACAGTTTCCTTGGGCATCATATTCCATCAAACAATTTTTACAATAAAATAGTGCCCTTTATAGGCACCACACATACCTAAAATATTGAAATTATAATCGTTAGTATTGATAGCTAGAGTGAAGCTAGCCATACATGTGGCCATAGTATTATTGCTACTTTAAATACCCAAATAACAAAAGTAAATAATTGAAAGAAAAAAAAAACATACCTACAATCATAAATACCATTGTCAGCCATAGTATCCTTGTTAGTGCTTTCTGAGCATTATATTCCACTAAAATGATTTAAATAGATAAAATAGCAGATTTTATTAGAAAATTTGAAACTACAACTAGTAGTGATATCTAAAGTGAAGCATGCCATACCTATCCATAGTATCCTTGTTAGTGCTTTCTTAGCATTATATTCCACTAAAATGATTTAAATAGATAAAATAGCAGATTTTATTAGAAATTTTGAAACTACAACAATTGGTAGTGATAGCTAAAGTGAAGCATGCCATACCGATGGGGACAATATTGTTGCTACTGTAAATACCCAAATAATAGAAGTAATTTAAATTAATAGAAAGAAACAAAAACATACTTACATTACAAATACCATTGTCAGCCATAGTTCTTTGGAAGGAAAGGTTTGGTGAGAGTAGCTAAATTTGAATTTCAAATAATTTTAAATTTTAAAGGGGCAAGTCTGAAGTTGGGGTCGAACCAACAGCCAAGACCAAAAACTAGGTGGCTCAAGGTGGGAAGCACGTGGATCAAAATATATGCATAAATAAGTCTAATAAATATATGGAGAGGACAGATATATGGTGATGTATGAGCGTAGAGATGAGAGAGGAGGTATGTCATGTCCCTATAATGATAATTTATAATTATATATGAATGACATTAAAATTCATATTGAATATTATAAAACAAATATATTTATTTAAATAATAAATTAAATATTATATAAATCATATATCTTAAATCAATATTATAAATTAATATAATTAAAATAGAATATATCTATTTTAATTGACAAGAGTCATAAATCACAATGATAAATATAAATATTAATAATTTATATTATTAAATTATATATATATTTTGATAATATATTATATTATTATATGATATATGGGAATAAATACAAATATCAATATTGTTAATATAAATATAAATAATATTATTATTATCCTATTCTATAATTATATAAACTAATATAAAGTGAGAAGTAGTTCCATTGAGATAAAGTCAGTGATCTTATATAAGGCATTCAAATATAAATAAAAGTATGTATGCCGCGATTGCACCAATTTGTAATGAAGACTTATGCAGCGATCACTAAAAGCCACGATCTTTGGTTAAAAAAACCCTTGGAAATATATAAAAGGGCATAAAGGAGTATGATGGGAAAAAGGGGGGTGAAGTACATATTATATAATATATAAACAACAACAGCAATACAATAAAAATCATATTAGTCATTCCATCAAACAAGGAAAACATTGGAAAATAGAAAGAAGATAGGAGCAGTAGGTAAGGAATCCGAGGTAAAGGTACAACAGGTAAGTATTCTATAATATTATAATGGATAAATTGAATATGTTAAGCATTGGAAATATATATATTTGATAATAATAAAAGATGCATAATATTATATAAATGAAAGATTTAGACAAAAAATATATAATAATAATAATATTTGATATTGATAATAATAATATAACAAATAATAATAATCATATATATAAATAAATAATAAATAATAATATACATATCTAAGTATGCATAATTTGGAGTAGATCTATATACATGAGAATTGTCATTATCGTAGTAATATAGATCCAATTGCTTTTTTGCGGTATGTTACATCTTCATGCATCCATATAATACTTCCAAGAATGGTAAATGCATATAGATATTCCAATAGTAAATGCATATAGATAATTCAATAGTAAATGCGCAAGTGACTATCCAAAGATTGTCTTCTTTGTGTTTGTTACCCTATTAGGATGGGCGAAACGTTTGCCAAGTGGTTTGCCTAATAACCCCACCCAGGTTTCCACCCCACAGGCCCAAACCAAGGGTTGGGCAATAGGACAGTGGTAGGCCTTAGGCCACTTGGTCTTTAGGGTTTCCCTTTCTCCTAATAGGGCGAGTGTCTTCTGAGGTACTGCACTGGGTAGAGAATGCAGGTACTAAGCCGCTAAGAAAGGAGGTTTGCAATGGACAACCTCCCGTGCTTGGCATGAAGGCTTCAAGGCGGATCTACCCATGGCATTCCTTTTGCTTGTTGCATTATTATTATGATTGAGTCTAATTTTGCTACTGAATATTAAAGCTAACATATAGATTTGTGAACATATAAACCAAATGGTGAAGTACACTGTGTAGTGAGAAGCCTTTGGGCCTCCGGATGGGATGGTTACACCAGTGCCTTAACATAACCATGCTCGTATGGGGAAAGTAGGGTTGATTAATGATAGGGCTATTCAAGGACATCCCTCAAGATATATCATGGGAAAACTATATGTGAAAGAAATGTGAAATATGAAATACATATTTATATATGGTAAACTATAATGTTAATTCTGATTATAAGATTACTAACCCTAAGTAGAAATATGGAAAATATATGAACTTTGATATTGTTATTAATAAGTGGTTATTAACCCTAATTATGATATGTTGATATTATAAGAAAAAATTGATTACTAATGTTTCCTTTTACAAGTTGAAATTGGTGCAAGGTTTGTGAAAATTTTGACTTGCTAGAAGAGGACATTACAAGGTAAGTGTCTAAAAATGTGTGAAAGGGATAAGTAGGTGGTGTAGGACAAGGGACTCAACTCAACACAAATTTATGCCATTTACAATATATCTATGTATCAAGACACTTTTTTCAAAATGGACATAAAACTAAATGGAAAATAATATGGGTATACAAATTTCACCATCAAAATATGCAATTTACAATATATCTATGTATCAAAACACTTTTTTCAAAATGGACATAAAACTAAATGGAAAATAATATGGGTACATACAAATTTCACCATCAAAATATTATATTTTTTCATCTTAACCACTATTTGCAGGCATCTTTTGTTTATTATCATGAAGATTTCCTAGGTGGATATGCACATTTCACCATTACAATCTTATGTTTTTTCATCTTAACCATTGTTTGCACTAATCTTTTATTTATTATCATGAAGATTTTTTTCTAAGTCCTTCCAAAGATGAAAAAATCTCTTCAAAAATATATATCTACACATACCCTTCACAAATACCCTCTTAACAAAAGATATATCTCTATATGTCAAATAGGTTTCATAAGTTTAATCGAGGCTCTCGAGAACTGTTTTCCTACCCGATGCAAGGTATACTGCACAAAACATAATAAACTTCATAAGCACCCTCTTAATGTTTTGTATACAACAGTTGACTTACCATGCCCATAGGTCTAAAGTTTAAACAAGGCTCAGTAATTGTTGCCTTTTCCCTTACATATAACATAAATTATATTGGTCAAATCCTGAATCTCAATAAACTTTTTTCTCCAGCTCACTGAAAGACTGCATTTATTAACATTTCAAAAATTACTAGTCTCAACCTAAAGGTCATAAAACACAGCAAAATAAACTCTTCTGACCCTACATCCGTAAATAAATAAGGCTTTTATTTTTGTGTAAAATGCATGACAAGCAAGCTGTATATCACAGATCATAGCGAACCAGCCCTTGAAGTAATCAGGTGATCGAAACCATGAAAACCAATATGATAAAGCCCCCTCTTTTGTGTCTCACCCATTATAGAATTTATTTGTTTGGAGATTCAGATTAATGCCAAACATAATTGGAGGGGGGAAATCCTCTTTGCTAGAGTTCAATTTTTTTTCAATACAGTTGGTCGATCACTGAAGGAGAAAACTAACAGAGTATATGATAAATACCTAGACGATAATCCATAAGAACACTTTGCAAAATAGGAGAGAAGCAACAGAGTTCTTTATCAGAAAACGGGTGGCACACATACTTATATTGGCAAGAAAAGCAATCAGTGACGTGAAACTCACGTAAAAGATAAAAAAATTACCTAAGGCTCTATCAAGCTAATCCAGGCCAACTATTCAGACAAGCAATATAGATGATAAATGCAACGTTTGTATGGATGCAAGGCTAGCTGCCAATATCAGTTTAATTATGTTACTACAACGTAATGGGATTTTTTTTAATGAATATCCTATTTAACTTATATTAAAGCAATAAATAGTACATATTCACAAAAAGAGGAAGGGTGGTAAAAAGTCACACCCATGCAATCACAGCCTCAAAATACGATCAAAACATAATGTCTAAAGTCTTAACAGACCAATATGAAAAGACATAAACAAAGGGCCTAGCTCGAATAACATTAAGCAGCAAGAGCAGCACCAATAGAGGGTGAAGGATCTCTTTCATCAGAATTCCCCAAAAATCCCCGTGGGTGGCATCCTCAATAGGCTCCCAACCATCAAGAGCAATAGTAGCATCTTCATTCTCCTCAAGAAGCTGAGTGTGAACCAGGGAAATGGCAAGCTGCAACTGAGGAAACTTGCCTGTGTCAGGGAAACCAATATCCCACCATGGAGATGGCAATTTGGAAGGCAAAGACCATCCCCCATGGGCAGCAGAGTCCCTGGAGGGCTGAGGACCATAGGAATTAGAGCCACGATCACAATCACTATGGTTGCCACCATGGTCCCTCTAGTCACGTCGAGAGGACTAATTATGACCACACCAACGCCCTCGAGAGGAGGAAGAGTCAGGTGGGACCCGGGTAACAATGCAAGGAACGTTGCCCCAAGGGTCCAGTAGCTCCTGAAGATGGACGACTTCAAGTGCAACTTTACTAGCTTGACCTAAATCTGCATCAGAACATTAGAACAAATGAGAGCTTTAGTGTACAAAGAAAAGTGCTTATTAGTAGAATAATGATTGAAAATAACAGCATTTCTATTTTTCAAAATGCTAAAAATAATTTCCATCCTGAAAGCGTGCCAGATTTGAGCATATTTGCAGGGAAGATAGGGTCAGTCCCCAAGTAAGACCATATGCCAAGAAAAGGCAGTAGGTCTGAAAGGCCAAAATAAATCATGAATCTAATTCCATGCTTCCTAAGCTCGAGGGAAAAACCAAAAAGGTGGTTGAGAGACTCAAGTTACCCATAGAATGGGCAACGAGGAATGGTAACACCCATATGAGCTAGGCGATCCCCTAGAGGGAGGCCTTGATACAACAAACACCAAGCAAAATGAGCCAACTTAGGCTCAACCACAAAAGGCCAAACGAATTGAAACCATCTATGCCAGGTCCCATGAGAGGACTGGAGATGCCAATGGTAATTCATTTGTTCCACCATATGCAAATGGGGAGACAACCAAGAGTAACCTTTACAAGGTTTGTAACTCTGAAAGGGAGTGTTTGGGTACCATTTTCAATCTCTCCACCATGACTTAAGGGATCTGATATCATGTGAGGAGGAATAGCCTCTATGATAAACTGGTAAGTCTCATGATTTGTGTTAATAAGCCTGTACTTAGGCTTGAACTTGGGCCAAGATAAGAAATTCTTGGTTGCACAATGTAAAAAGTCAAGCAGAACACGAATCCCATGTTTTATAAACTTTAATGCCCAAACCCTAGGTAGCTTAGCAAGCGGCTAGTCTTGATTGCTTAAAATAAGGGACCACCAAATGGATTGATAGTTAATGGATAAGCCATTGCAAAAATCATCTCCAGCCCAACGAAGCCAAGGTTTGAGAGTTTCCCAAGCTTTCCAAATGCTCTTGATAACAAAAGTACCTTGAATGGAAACAGGTTCTCTCATAATGAGAAGGGTACCTATATCCAATCCTTTCCATGCCAATCAGCCTGTAGGAGTTCCAGTACAAATGCAGTGTCTAACAAGAACTTTCCAAGCTTCATTGCCTTAAAGGGCTCGAATAATCCATTTAGCACACAAAGTAATGCCTATCAAACCAAGTCCTCCAACCTCATGAGGGAGGTAACATAAATCCCAAGCAACTTGGTGAAAACCTTGAGTGTCGTCATGGGAAGCCCGCATAAAATCTCTAAGCAACTTTTCAATTTTCATATAAGAGGCTTTGGAAGGGACCTAACATGAAATGTAGAAAACATGCGTGGCTGCTAAGATTTTGGAATAGACTTGAATTTTTCTGCCAACGATAAGGGTTTGGTAATCCAATACTACATTTTTTTCAATTCTAACAATAACAACTTGCCACAGCTCCGAGGGAGAGGCTTGGAAAGTAAAAGGAATGCCCAAAAAATAGAAGATTTCCTTGTGGTCAATCCATTTCCATCTGAAAGAATCCAACCAACCTGGTTTAGGGAGGATAGATAGCCTATAACACAAAGTTTTCTACCACTGAATATTTGAACCAAAGGGTTGGCAAAAAATATCCAGGCATTGATGTTTTACTCGTCCTCAATGAGAGTGAGGAAAGAATCATCAACAAAGTGACCATTCACTAGCTGTTGAGTAGAATGGGGAAGGGAAATTCCCTTAACATGGGATTGAGAAACTACTTGAGCTAACAAGTATCTAAAGCCCTCCCCAACTAAAACATAGAGAGCAGGAGCAAGGGGGCAACCTTGTCTGATAGATCTGAAAATACCAAAGGAGTTAGATTGCTAGCTAGAAATAGTGATGCAAGCAGAGGCATCGGCAAACAACATTTGGACCATGTGAATGAAACGGGGTCCAAATCCAAGAGCAAAAATGAAAGGCCATTCGATGTGGTCATAAGCCTTAGCAAAATCTATCTTGATAAACAACGTGGGTTGTTGAGAGCAGTGAGCCCACTCCATTCCTTCCCAAATGGCAATGATATTATCCAAGATAAACCTGGATTTAATGAAGCCTGTCTGTTCAGGCTAAACAATGAGAGGCAATATCGAGTGAAGTTTGAATGCCAATGCCTTAACAATGATCTTATAGGATACATTCAATAACGTGATGGGTCTCCAATTATTGATATCCTCGGGATCGCCAGCTTTAGGTATGAACTTGATATTTCCTTTGTTTATAAGCGAGCCTAAAGAACCAGTTTGCATGGCTTCAAGATAAACATTATGCAGGTCATTTCCCACAGTGTCCCAAAATGTTTTATAAAATTCACATGAAAAGCCATCAAGACCAGGGGCTTTGTCATTGGCCATGGAAAAGTCTGCTTCCTTGAAATCACCTTGAGTGAGAAGCTGGTCACATATAACCTGTTGAGCATTTGAAAGCCGACAGGGGACGACCGCAAGACACCATTGCAAAGCAAATTGCCTAGCAGGAGTATTATCTTGAATCGCAAACACTTGTTTATAGTGATGAACAAAGGCTTGCAGGATATCAGAAAGTTCATGAAGAAGTTGTTGACCTTTGCGGATTTGTTTAACCGATTGGAAAGTATGACGAGGTTTGAGAGTTTGAAAATTTTCCTTAGAAACTTTATCCCCAATCTTAAGCCAGTGAAGCCGAGCTTTGATTTGTGCTCCGTGAATTGAATGAGCATCTGCAATTTGCTTCTGCTGCCTCAATTGAGCTAGCCAGAGTTGGGTGGTGGAGTCAAATGACTGCGCCTCCAAAGTGGTAGTGGCGAGGCGGAACTCGCGGATGGTGGCATCATACGAGTGGCGATGAAATTGGGCAAGTTGCCTCCCATAAATGTGGAGAAACCACGAGGTACAGGTGATTGCATCATTCCACTAATAATCCAGCCCATGCCATGTATAGGGCATGGGGATAAATTCTAAACACGTAATGTGAATTGATAGAGCCATGATGTGGCTTTGTGGTTGATAACAACTGGCAAAGGTGAAAAAACATTGAGTGGTTATCATGGCTCTATCAAGCCTCTTTAAGACCCTGTTAGGTCTAGCTCGCAAATTGCTCCAAGTGTACCATTGCGAATTAAGAAGGCGATGACCTGCGTTGGGATAAAAAAGAACCAATTTATTATGCATATGGAACCACACCTCCTTTTCACCAGTTGTCCACTACTTTGGCAAAGCGCCACATTTATCATAGGCCATTTCAATCATATTGAAATCCCCGCACAAAACCCAAGTGGTGACCAACATTGAATTTGCAATCCAACACCAAAGGGAAGATCTCTCTACGACATCATTGGGAGCATAAACATTAATAACCCAAAAGGAATGATTGCCAACATTGAAAAGAGTCCACAAAATGTAGTTAGTGGGGTCGCATCCATGATCAACCAGTAGTTGATGCCAAGCGGGTGAGAGAAAGGTGACAACTCCACCACGACCAACTTCATGGTTATTGCAAAAAACATGGCTAGAAGGCCAAATCACACGGCATGCTGCAGACAACAAAAAACCTGAAATTTTAACTTCCTAGAGGTAGAAAATGTCTAAACTAGGGAATTTTGAGTGGAAATCACGAACTAAAAATTTCTGAGAGAGGCCTGTAAGACCTCACATTCCAAGAAATACAGTTCATTTAACGCTTGTTGAGGGGCATATCCTCGCTATCCATCCTAGCAAGGGCAGAATAACTATTCTTGTTTGAAAGGAAGCAAGGTACGCGGAAACAACTTCCTACACTGATCTAATGAGGAAAGATAGTACAAATTTCTTTTAATCAGTTATAGATTAAGATACACATTAACATAAAAGGTAACAACAACAACAAATGCCAAATACTAATGCACACAACACAAGATGTACATGGGGAAAACCCTTTCGGATAAAAAACCCCCCACTCCAAAACATGCACAATGTATTATCAAATCTGAATAAGATTACAACACACTTGCAATGCAAGTTCTTCTAGGAGTTCACCAATGTTGATTATTGGAGTAAATCCAACAACATAAATGGTACCTGCGCATTACCATACCACTCCAACTCCAAGCACCTGTATTTATAGCAAGATACAAGCATGAAGGAAGCTTCTAGAGCAAACAACAAGAGATGGACGTCCAAATCCATGTGGCACACTTTTCAAACACATGTTTGACTCCTGTGACACTTGTACTAGATTCTCTTACACCTCTTACAACTCTCCATACTTGGATGCCACAAATTTGCCCAAAATAGGTATGACAGATGCTCTTACATCGTCATAAAATCTGTCAACCACTTAGCTGTAAGAGAATCTGTCATAACTGACTATTAATAAATGATTCCCTTACACCCTGTCATATCCCAAATTTTGGTGCCCCAAATGGGCTAAGTCAAAGATGCCTCTTACAGTGTCATACATGCAAATGACACTTGTCTCATCCCTTCTATTTCCGGCTCTTACAATGTCATATAATCTGTCATAACTTACGTGTCATAGAATCTGTCATAAATCCTTATACATGACCACAAGGTGCCGACACATGGCAAAAACATGCTAAGTCATCATGGGACGCCTACCTCTTCATATGAGGACAAAATTACATCTAGTCACCTTTCATGTAGGATGACACTTCATCGTGCCAACTCCCACAAAGTGACAAAATAAATTTTACATGTTTAATTACAATAGTAGGCTGAAAATAAATAAATAATTAAATACCAACATTAGGAATTTACAAAGGTTGAGACACCTTAATTCCCAACACTGTTATGCAGCATTGCCTCCTCGAAACTCCCAATTTGGAAGCTAAGAGACACTAGTTGTCAAGTGCGTGGAACAAACTCACCTTCCTCCAATTGCCCAGATGGGCTATGAGACTCCTCTGCCTAATGAGCGGGGGAGAAGACTGTCAGGTTGTGACAGCCAGCGGTTGAAGTCGTTGGTGAATCCTTAGAAACTTTTGCCACGCTCGACATACTAGTGTCGGCTAGCTTTGAAACAAATGGGGTTGGAGTCGATCCCCCCGGGCTAGTCGACTTAGCCAAGGGTTTGGAAGTGCTAGCATTGTTGGCCTTTCAGCTAGCAACAATAGACCATCCTTCATCTTCTTTTGTTAGAGGTGCTAGCCCGGAAGCAGGCTAAGATGAGGGCTTAGGTCGTTGCGTGGCCAAAGGGCAATCCCGTATCTTATGATTGGACGACTGGCATCGATAGCATGCCTGGTGTAGATTGATATATTGAACCCGTTGAAAGTAATAGGTTTGACCTATCTGAATATCAACAGACTCTTTGAGGTCTTTGGAGAGGTCCACCTCAACACAAATGCGTCGTTGGGGATGGGCTGAATAGAACTTATCCGGTTCTAAACAAACTTGACAAAACCCAAAGAAGAAGCTATTTGGCCGAGAAAGTTCCATCACAACAATGGCCTAGGCCAGTAAATTCCATCGAAACAAGGATGCGAATGGACTTTTTCATCAGAGACAAACAAGTCTCGAGTCCAAGGTTTAAACATAAGGAGGGACGAGCAGACTAACAATGGGCCTCGAGAAAGGATAGCTTCAACATGGTTGGCTTCAAAAAAGTGAAAAAGAGAAAACCCCTTAGTGAGGTCTTGCACGACTTCGATTCAGATCCCATGTGGGGACCAGGCCCGGCTAACCCAGTCACAAAGCACGCTTTTTGGTGGAACTCTACCTACAAAATACCCAATCAAGGTAAAATTTTCAAGCCATTTACAGGCATGATCAAACTCCGGTATTGGAAGCACAATATCAAGGGGTGAATCACGGGACATACCTTGTGAAACACCTTGGGAACAAATTTATGGGGATGCTTGGGCGATGGAGGAGCCATTGGTGTTCGCCGTCAAACCTTCAACTCCATGCAGGAATGAAAGACTGAGGCCATTTAAAGGGCCAAAAAAGTCCCTAGTCCTAGTGAATGATAATGCGCCATAATAAATGCGAAGGCCGAAAGAAAACCCTAACAAAGCCAAAAAAACTTCATGAAAAAATAAAAATAGGATTTCAAAAGTTTAAGATATATATTTATTAAAATAAATCAAATAAAATTTTATACACTGTTTAGTTGTTTTAATATTATTCATTATTATTATAAAAATTATAAAATTAACATGAATTGTATATTCATTGATCGTTTGGAGATATGTCCTAAATTTCCATCCACTACACGGTGTTTTGTGGCCTGTTATAATATTTAATTATATTCATTAATATATAATATCTAATATTATTTATATTTAAAAGGTATAAATATTAAAAATAGAAAGCAAAATATAAAAGAATATTAATCGGCCATGAACAAACCTTACAATATAGGGTTTTGATAGATGACCAAGTAAACTGCACACCAGGCCTGCCAATAATCTAATTCTTAACAGAAAGACAAAAAAAAAAATTAAATTAAATTTACAAAAACCATTGTCAGCCATAGTTTCCTTGGGCATCACATTCCATTAAAACAATTTTTTTAATTGATCAAAGCAAGATTACAAGGAATACCAGCAGTTAAAAGAGCAACTGTGAAAAATATACTTCCTTTACATGAGAACAGAACACAAATACTTTTAGAACTCTTAGTTGCATACAATACAATGCATTAAAACAATTTTTACAGATAAAATAGTGGCCTCTATATGCACCACACATACCTAGAAATATTGAAATTAGAAGAGTTAGTATTGGCATTCCTACAATAATAAATAAAATTGTTAGCCATAGTATCTTGTTAGTGCTTTCTGAACATTATATTCCAATAAAACAATTTATACAGATAAAATAGTAGATTTTATTAGAAATTTTATAGCTCCAAAAACTAGCACTGACAGCTAGAGTGAGGCAGGCCATACTGTGTATTGTTGTTACTCTAAATACCCAAATAACAGAACTAATTAACAGAAAGAAACAAAAAATACGTACAATTACAAATACCATTGTCAGCCATAGTTTATTTGTTCTGTAAACTATGTGATCCTGGTGGACATCCTCCAGTGCTGTAGAATGTAACACCAACATACCTATGGCGATAGTATCGTTGCTACTCTAAATACCCAAATAACACTTACAGAAAGAAACAAAAAGATACCTACAATTACAAATACCATTTTCAGCCATAATTTCTTGTTCTGTAATAAGTTTGAAGAATATGTGATCCTGTTGGACATCCTGCAGTGCTGTGGAATGTAACTATGGGGATAGTATCTACCCTAAATACCCAAATAAAGAAGTAATTAACAGAGAGAAAAAAAACATACCTACAATTATAAATAGTATTGTTGCTACCCTAAATACCCAAATAAAGAAGTAAATAAAAGAAAGGAAAAAAAATACTTACAATTACAAATACCATTGTTAGCCATAACTTCTTTGTTCTGTAATGAGTTTGAAGAATATATGATCCTGTTGGACATCCTGTAGTACTGTGGAATGTAACACCAACATACCTGTGGGGATAGTATCTACCCTAAATACCCAAATAAAGAAGTAATTAATAGAAAGAAACAAAAAATACGTACAATTACAAATACCATTGTCAGCCATAGTTTATTTGTTCTGTAAAATATGTGATCCTGGTGGACATCCTCCAGTGCTGTAGAATGTAACACCAGCTGTAGAATGTAACACCAACATACCCATGGGGATAGTATTGTTGCTACTCTGAATACCCAAATAACACTTACAGAAAGAAACAAAAACATACCTACAATTACAAATACCATTTTCAGCCATAATTTCTTGTTCTATAATTAAGTTTGAAGAATATGTGATCCTGTTGGACATCCTGCAGTGCTGTGGAATGTAACTATGGGGATAGTATCTACCCTAAATACCCAAATAAAGGAGTAATTAACACACAGAAAAAAAACATACCTACAATTATAAATAGTATTGTTGCTACCCTAAATACCCAAATAAAGAAGTAAATAAAAGAAAGAAAAAAAACATACTTACAATTACAAATACCATTGTTAGCCATAACTTCTTTGTTCTGTAATGAGTTTGAAGAATATATGATCCTGTTGGACATCCTGCAGTACTGTGGAATGTAACACCAACATACCTGTGGGATAGTATCTACCCTAAATACCCAAATAAAGAAGTAATTAACAGAAAGAAACAAAAAATACGTACAATTACAAATACCATTGTCAGCCATAGTTTATTTGTTCTGTAAAATATGTGATCCTGGTGGACATCCTCCAGTGCTGTAGAATGTAACACCAACATACCCATGGGGATAGTATTGTTGCTACTCTGAATACCCAAATAACACTTACAGAAAGAAACAAAAACATACCTACAATTACAAATACCATTTTCAGCCATAATTTTTTGTTCTGTAATAAGTTTGAAGAATATGTGATCCTGTTGGACATCCTGCAGTGCCGTGGAATGTAACTATGGGGATAGTATCTACCCTAAATACCCAAATAAAGAAGTAATTAACAAAAAGAAAAAAAACATACCTACAATTATAAATAGTATTGTTGCTACCCTAAATACCCAAATAAAGAAGTAAATAACAAAAAGAAAAAAAACATACTTACAATTACTAATACCATTGTTAGCCATAACTTCTTTGTTCTGTAATGAGTTTGAAGAATATATGATCCTGTTGGACATCCTGCAGTACTGTGGAATGTAACACTAACATACCTGTGGGGATAGTATCTACCCTAAATACCCAAATAAAGAAGTAATTAACAGAACGAAAAAAAACATACCTACAATTACAAATAGTATTGTTGCTACCCTAAATACCCAAATAAAGAAGTAAATAACAGAAAGAAATTACAATTACAAATACCATTGTCAGCCATAACTTCTTTGTTCTGTAATGAGTTTGAAGAATATGTGATCCTGTTGGACATCTTGCAGTGCTGTGGAATGTAACACCAACACATTCAACTTGTTCATAGACACCCTTCTTTTAATGCAAAAGTCTCTACGAACAAGGTGAATGTGTTGAGCTTATTACAATCTACCAGTACTCCAAACATGCACTACAATATCATGTATTCTTCAACTGCAAATATCCTCCCTTTTATACACTGGAAAGCAATGTTTTACTGTGTAAAACTGAGGAATGCTATTTTAGAACAAGGCTTATCAAATGTACTACACAAAATAAAATAAAAAGCTTACACTTTACCTTTCAATCTTGAGAAGTAGTTTTGCTGTGTGCTCTTTTATAATCTGATGGGGCTGATTAAGGTCAGAATACCATGTGCTGGTCTGGTTTACCAGCACATGGTATAGAAGATCCCTTCCTAAATTTTCTATATAAATATCATATAATCTTATCTTTATTTATTTTTCTTATATAAAATATAACTCTCTATTTTATTTGGTCCACATTTCTTATTCCACTCCCTTTTATGTCGTAGTATTTAATTAATTATATTAGATCTTATTTGTTTTGGTAGACACTATAATTAGAAAGGAACTAAGTTTTGAAGACACTAACTTTAGAAAGAGTCTAATCATTATTAGTCCCTGCCGGGGCAATTTTCTCTGCAAAATATAAATAATCAATTTAACTATTTTAATTGGCTCATTCAATATAAACAGTCTTATTCTCCTTCCGAATTTATACACTTAAAAAAATATTTATTTTTAATCATCAGCCAATTATCTTAAAAAAATTTCACTCCATAAAATAAGGTTATGGAATGCAGAGGCTTCTTACAAGCACTCCTTGAAAACCCACGTCACTGGTTTGGCACATCAGACTTGAAAACCCACGTCGCTGGTTCGGCACATCAGATTGCGCATTCCATGCTTGATGATGATGATGACAGTTACAGAATTCCTGATTTGCATTGGTATCTATGCCTTCTACTTAAATTACCTACTTGGTTTTCTTCAATCTTGAATATCACGCCTAATTTTTTTTTGTTTGTGTTTTTTAAATACAATGGCCAGGTCTCCACTATCTATCTCGTCTGCAGCGGATGGTTGGACTACAGTGAGCTCGAATGGTGTCATAGGAGCTGTTAGAAGGCAAAACACCCCTGCATCAGACTTAAAACTGTTTTCAACAAGGACTTCCAGAACAGGAGCTCCAGTTTCTCACTATTTCCTTATACTCCAGAGAAGATGGAGTGACAAGAACAGGGAAGAAGATAGGAAACACCTTCCTTATCAAGTAAATAAACTTCTTTCACTTGTTTTCAACATTCTATTGATTGCAACTAGATCCTAGGCCTAGTTTGTGTATGAGAACTATGTTTAACAAGAGGTCTTTTTGACTATTTTTTCGCTAACAGTATTGGCAACCCAAGAACAAGAATACATCTGCTTGGGGAAGGCAAGCAAAATCCACACAAGGTCAGCACTTGCAATCCAGGCCAGGCAGGAAATTTGCTGTGGGCAACTGGTCTACAAAGTCTGTTGACTACTCTTCTTTTCCATGGCCTCCTTGCATGCATATCAGTCAAAATCTGCAGATTTGTATTCTCGCGAAAAATAAATATATGTCATAGTGAAGTCTGCAGCTTGCAGGAGTGAGTTGTTAATAAAAATTAAGATTCTGTAATTATACTTACAAGGAGTAGATCTTTCACTGTTTCATGAGTAAATTTAGTCAACCAGACTCCTGTTCACTGTTAACATGGCATACGACCTGCATATTTAGATTAGATCTATAAGTTGCATCCTGGCAAGATCTTGCAGTTGGTTAGGCTATACATTATTATTCCTGAGTAAACATAAGTTAGGGTTTTAACTTTTAACTTTATTGGTAACTCTTACAGACCTTCAATCTTGATTCTGCTGCAAGGAGTGCTAGAGAGTCCGGAAATTATCATTTTGGGCAAAATGAGTCCCTGAGTTGACCTTTCAGTGTCTCTTATGTTATGTGATCAGCTCAGGCAGTCGATGATCAGGCTGGTCGAGGTTATAACTTTCAGGAGGGTCGAATGTTTACCTGTTCAAACTTTTCGCTTTCTGTCTCTAATTCAGGAATTCCTACATTCTTCAATGGACATCAAGCAACAGCCCCATTTCTCTCATGGCAAAGCAATTTCAAGGAATGCCCTTAACGGGACAACATTCTTTCATGACTATTCTTGCAGCCTCTGCCAGCACCTCAATCCCAGAGTAATTTGATCCTCTTTGATGTCAAATTTGCAGATCCTGTGGCGAACTATCTGACCCTTGTATATGTCTTGACTTTAGCTTTCTGATTTCACATATATTGAGTTTTTATTGATTTTTATTGTTAATTAAATAAATTGGGCATTTTTGTTTTGTTTGAAGGTGTGCTCCCAGTGTTCCTGAAAAGCCAGCAGGCGCAAAACTGACAAAATTTTATGCTGGGTCAGTAAATGTGTACGATGATGTTCCTGCAGACAAGGTGTGTTTGGTTTTCGAAACATGGATTTTGCATGATATACGCTGTAAAGTGAATCTCAAATTTTATTAAGTATCGCTGATTGTAACACAAAAAGATAGGCTTCAAAGGGCAGAGGATTAGCAGGGTGTCCAGTACAATTGTTTTTCCTATATTCTAAAGTTCTGTTATGAGATTATGTAACAAAAAAAGATATCATGTAATTAAATTGGGTAGAGATTGACATTATTTAATTTGGCTATTCCAAGTCATATGTTTGTTTTCATTGATATATGGAAATTTTTCCAAGTGTAATTGACAAACAGAACTTCTCATACTTACAGCACGTGGGCAAATGTGGATGTTGTTTGCAGGCTCAAGCAATTATGTTTCTGGCTGGCAATGGAATTTACTCTTCTGGAAAGACAGCCACTCCCCAACCTCAAAGCACAGCAATTTCAATATCACTTGTCAACGGTGGGGCATGTTAAGCAAGCCACTTCTGCAGGTCCAAGTCCATTAAATGCATTGCCTCTAGTAAATCCACAAGCTAATTTCTCGAAGTCATAGACGACCATTAAAAGTCAAGCTAGCCAATCTATTGCAATGTTGCCTAGCACCAGAGGTCCTGACGTAAATCAAACTAATGTTACTTCTAACAATCAGCATGAAACTCCAAAGTTGAATGCTTCAGGGTCAACACCAATGTCTATTTATGTCAAGAGGTAAGAAATTACCAACTAATTAGTTTGGGACTTCTTGAAAATGTTAGCAAATTCACATTGTTAATTTATAATATTCCAGGCAAAAAGAACAGACCAGGGGCAGAAGAAGCACAAATTGCTCTGTTTTTTAACAAATACTATTGTTGTGAGAAGCTAAAAACCTTTACCGATTCCTGCAGTCTTAAAAAAAAAGCTAAAAACCTTGGTTAACATTGAATCACATAGCAATGTACAAAAAGCCAGAAAGTAAAAGGAATCCAACCACAAAAGAGATAAAATTATGATTAATTGATTTCGGATATGCAATGCAGATGGGGGAATAGAAAATGCCAAAACAAACTTGAAGATATCTGGGCAGCAGCCAGATTGGAGTGACTGCAGACAGTGCAAACAGTGGAAGTTTACCTAATCAAATGAGCAGAAGCTCGGAAGATAGGAGATTGGAGATGCATTTTGAGAGAGAGCACTGTAGCTATTATGGCAGGTGCTGATTCTGCACCACGGCTATTATGGAAGCTGGAGGAGCTTTTACTCTTTTCTTTAACGAGAAGCTTTATTTCCAATTTTAGTTGCATTGTATTGAGGGTTAGTCTATTCAGCTGATTTTGTTTTCATGTTTTGCTTGCAGTTCCTTGCATTATCATAAGAATTTACATTTGTAAAGAGGTGCTGCTGGGTGTAGTTCACGCTGAAAATCAAATTACTCTATAACAATTCCCCAAAAGACTTAACCAAGAAAGAAAAAATGAAGACAAGATCACAATATTAGTCATATCTATGTATGAGTAGAAGTATCTAGTATTGTTCGAACTATTGGTGGTAATCAGAACAGAGTTCTACTTTATTTTATTTTTCTACAGTATTAGATAGTTTAACATACTAATTGTTTTCCCTGAGATCTTCGAACTGGAAAGTTCATAATTTTGAATGCAGATTTTATTTCAAGGCCATTGGCTTATTTCCGGTGACCTTCACATGACCCTATTTGAAAATTTCTCCACAACCTTGTAATGTGCCTTTTCTAACCCGTAGCACTGAGTTACTTTTAGCAGTTAGACCAGACTGTAAGCACTTTCAGTTAGGAAAGTGGAATAATGGGATAAGGCAGCTAGCTGAGTGAGTGTACTGGTAGTGTATGAGTAGCAGTAGATAGGCAGCAATGTAGTTCCTTTCAATTAATGTTGCTGTTTGGAATAAGGTGGCAGAGTATTGTGTCTTTCAGTTAGGCAGCAGTTGAGTCTCAGTATCTATTAGTTCTTTCAACTGCTTTCAGTTAACACCATCGATTGGGGGACGAACAATCCAGTTAGCTGCCACCGATTAAGGTATGATTGCCTATGATTTAAGATTTGCAGGAAGCATGGAATATAAGCAGCGCTGGAGGAAAAGAGAAGACACTTTTGAAAATTAACTACTGAAAAACTGAATTTCTTTCCCAAGAAAGTGATGCTGCCTACAACAGTTTTGGTGCTTGGAGACAAAAACCTTCAGGCATGCCAGTTTGATTTCTTGGGGACAAAAACCATCAAGAAGCAGTTAGTGGTACAGAGTGACAAAAGGATCGTGCAAAGTGTACAAGATCATCAAGGCGATCATATGCATACTGTAGATTGTGGACTATCAAAGAAATTTAGATCTGTATGTTGGGGATGTCCAATGAATTGTATTAGATTAGTTGATTTCCATTTAAATGTATGAATTTGCATAGAGATAATATAAAAGAAAAAAAATATATGTTACAAATCATTAGTTTTCCACAGTCCATGATGTTGTATAAGAGTGCTTCTGGATTTAACTGTGTAACTTATTTTTACTCAATGTTTCGGATCACACTCAGTGATCCATCAGCAGGAGAATGAGAGCAAGAGAGGAGAAGTAAGAATGATAAATTGCAGACCAAACCAACATAAAAAGAGGGAGGGAGTGAGGTAACACGGATGTCAAGAGATGTCTTGGGAAAGGAGACCTACTATCTAATCAGAAGAACTCGTGAAAAGAATAGACTAAGGAAAAAAGAGGACACCACAAAAGGTGAAAAACACTAAAAACACCTATAAAAATATAAACCAAAAGACTTGGATAAAAATACCGACATCCTACCAAGAGGACAAAGGTCAAAGAGCACAAATAAATTAATATCAAATTCCTAAATCTATAAATATAAAAAATATATATCAAGGGGGAAATTATGAATGAATTAAAAATGAAATAAACGAAAAAATATATAAAAAGAGGTCAATAAATAGAACAACAAAAATTAAATAAAAATGTAGAAAACAATGGGAGAATAATATGAAAAAAATTAAATTAAAAGCATTAATATACAAAGATAAAAAAAGGAAGCAATTGGTTATTATATGTAAAGGGTAAATATGAAGAAAATAACCTAAATAAAATCAAACGACAAATGGAAAAGGAAAGGACCTCGAAACTAAAGACAACAGAGGAGGAAACAAGGAGCAAAGGGCGAAAATTTCAAGCGAGAAAGAGGACACGAGGTAAAGAGAGGAAGAGTTTGGGGGAGTGTGTACAATGTGTGTGCACATAGGGACGGGGGCAATTTTATGTGTAAGAGATGTTAAATTGAGGGGGGGTATATATATAAAGAGGAAAGAAATATGTCAAAGAACAATAAAAAGCATGGGAAATAAAGAATAAACAAGAGGAGACAATAAAATGAACATACAAGAAGTATGCCTAAAAAAGAGAGAAGGGGTTAATAAATAAGATAACAAAAAACATCAATGTATCACACAATAGAATTAAAATAATTAAACGAAGATCAATAAGATAAAACAAAAAAATTAAAAGAAGAGAAGGAATGCAAGGGAAGCGTATAGGTAGGGGAATATATATACCTAAAGAGAGAGGAAACCAACAACATAGAGTATATATATATATATATATATGACAAATATAAACTTAATAAACAAAGAAATAAAATAAAATGAAGAAGAAAATATAGCTATAAGGGCAATTATAAATATAATATTAAGAATAAGAGTAATGTATACATGAAGTAAAAGTATATAAATAAAATAAAAAGTCTAAAAATGGAAAACTGAACCTCGAGAACAAAAACAACACGGGAGGAGGAAGGAGAAACAGGGGATGAAAGGTCACAAAAGGAGAGAACAAGGGAAAGGGTGGGATTGAGGGTGTGCATACATTGTGTGTGAGCGAAAGGAGGAGAGAGGGCCACTGACAAAAGGCTAGGGAGGAAAAAAGGAAAAAACCAACAAGAAGGAGACCGAGAAACCCGAGGCAAGATCAATAAAGGAAATCAAAGACCAACTAGTTGAGAGCTAGAATGAAGAGGAGAGGAGGGGATGATAAGAAAGAACACCTAGGTCTGGGAAGGAGAAGGGGGAGGGACCAAAGACGAGGGAAAAGAGGGGGGGTTGGATAAAAAGGGGGGGGGGGGGGGCGCTCACAAAAAAGGTAAGAGACGAAATGGGTAAGAATAGAGAGAGAGAAAGGGGGAGAGAGGAAGGACTAAGAAGGATGGAGATTAGGAGGGGGAATAGAGTGGTTTCTAAGATGGGTAAGCAGGGGGTGCCAAGAGAAGCTTAGACTCCATCCCTCATCTCAATTAAGGTTAGAGGGGTGATTGCCGATTGCTATGGCCTCTTGGAGTTTCCTTTTAAAAAAGTTATCTTCCTTGACTAAGATTTGAGTGTCTTCTAAGCAAATATGATGCTTGGTTTTAGAGGAGTGCTCAGCGAGGGCAGATTTTTGAGTTTGTTCATGCTTGATGTCGGCCCCATGCTCTTTGATCCTCGTACTAAAAGAGCGACATGTCTCCCCAATGTAGGGGGTGCCACATGAACAAACCACCTTGTAGACTCTTGAGTTGAGGAAGAGGTCTCTAGGGTCTTTGGGAGACGGGATACGGTTCTTGAGAGTAGAAATGGGTTTGAAAGCACACCAAAGGCCCTTTTAAAGAAGAATCTTGGAGATTTTGTTGGAAATGCCTTCAATGTAGGGGATAGAGGCCACAAGGGGGTTGAAGGTTGGGTCGCTAAAGGCGTGGAGAAGAAGCGAGATCTGGCTTGTTTGAAGGCTCTGGAGATTAGTTTGCTTTTAAACCCATTTAATTTGATGACTTTGGAGAGGTGGGCAAGTTCAAGATCCAAGTTCTCCTCATCGCAAACACGAAAAGCCCTAGTAGCTAGAGTTTTTAGGACCCCAACTTTTTGGGCAGGGTGGTGATGAGAGGTGGCATGGAGGTATAGGTTAGTGT
The DNA here is from genome assembly GCA_027924645.1 of Cunninghamia lanceolata. Lineage (NCBI taxonomy): Eukaryota > Viridiplantae > Streptophyta > Pinopsida > Cupressales > Cupressaceae > Cunninghamia > Cunninghamia lanceolata. Next base: position 2,287,235 of record BSBN01000346.1, read on the forward strand.
GGGTAGCTTTCTCGAAGACCTTCCGGCCTAAGGAACCATCAGGTTTTTTTAAGAGCAAGATATCAAGGAAAGGAAGTTGGTTATTAGTCTCCAACTCTTTGGTAAAGGAGATGTTTTGGGCCAAGTTGTTGAGGTGCAAGTGAAAGTCTTCAAGCTTCTCACAACCATGGGGCCAACAAATGTTGGTGTCATCGACATAGCATTTCCACCACTTGGGTTTGAGGGGAAATGAGTTGAGGGCCATTTCTTTGAAATGTTCCATGTAAAGGTTGGCAACAATAGGGGAAAGAGGAGATCCCATGGCGACTCCATCTAATTGTTCATAGACAACTCCTTGGAAGGTAAAGAAGGTTGATCTGAGGCATAACTCTACCAAGGAGGCGATTTCAACATTAGTCTTGTGTTTGATTAACTCAATGGAATCTGGGATCGGGACCTTGGTGAAAAGGGAAATGACGTCAAAGCTGACCAAGAGGTCACTTTCTTCGAGATTTTTGTCTTTGATGAAGTCAACAAAGTGGGAAGAGTTTTTTTATGAAAGAGCTCGATCTATCCACTAGAGGGGTTAGGAGTTTGGCAAGGTAGGCCGCAAGCTTATAGGTGGGGGAAACAATGGTGTCGACAATAGGGCGGAGGGGGATGCCCATTTTGTGGATTTTTGGCATGCCATAAATGCGTGGAGTAACTTCTTTGGAGGGTAAGAGCTTCTTTTTGGTGTCATCATCAAAGGAAGAACGAGAAATGACTTTTTTTTGTATGCTTTTAGTTTAGGCTTCTATAGTGTTATCAGAGCTATCATTTTGCTAACTTATGAATGGAAAAAAAAAACCAAATATGATGCTACATGTTAGTGAGTGACAAAGAAGTTATAAATCAACACAGAGAACAAAAGAAGCAAACAAAAATGGCACGAGGATAAAGAGAGGAAAATGATAGAAGATGAAAGGACAAATCTATTTCAAGATACCTTGATGGGAATTTAGAGGGGCCAAGAAATAATGACAGAGTTAATGGCACAAAATATCTTCAAATTAACATGCAAGGGGGAAATTTAATTTAGGATGACCAACTAGAAGTAAGTCAAATGGGTCTCTTTAAAAAACCAAGTCCATGTTTATACACAAGAATGAAAGATCAAATTTTTAGATAGTTACTTCAAAGGAGTTAGACATACTCTTTATGGAGTATCAAGGGAAATCAAGGGATGTCAGCGCTATGATAACATTTGTCAATTTCTCGAAGATACTCAAGAAGAAGTATTTGGGTGGTGGAGCCCATGGTAACAATTGGAGTGATGATAAGAGAGATTTGCAACATAAAGTGAATAAACTTAATACTCTTACTTTTCATGACAATGCCAAAATATTTGTTTAGGTATGGTTGCAAAAGTTATAGACATACTTTACACTCAACCTATGGAAAAGGATGCCGTATAATTTGCTTCCTCATATTTGGAGGTTGTTGCTTATGATTGGTGGTAGCACGGTTTGATTACACAGAGGCATAGCCTTGTGCAAACATTTGGTGATTTTAGCCAAAGATTTCTAGACAACTTTGAATAGAAGGATGAGGAAGAGACCAATTATGAAACTGATGAATTAGAATAATAGCAAACAATGAAGGAGCAAATTGTTGAGCATGAGCCTTAGAGGGATAATACTAGCACTAGCAAAGATACACTAGCAACTCTTTTAAGAACACCACAATATCATCCATTTAGGGTTCATGGAGAGTTATCTGGACAATGGATTATTGTGCGCATTGGTAGTGGGGCTACCCACAATTTTATTGATGAGGGCCTTGTGGCTAAGAGGAGATTGAAGGCAAATGATGTTTTAGGATTCAATATGATTGCCGCTAATGGTTTCACTACTCCATGCATCAAGGTAATGAATATCTATGGTTTGCTAGGGAAAAATCCAAATCCATCAATCTTGTTAGCGTTTTAATTTGCACCTTTCAGTGCAACACAAAACGGAATAGCGTGTACAGTAAAATTGTTCTTCGAATTAAGAGGGGAAGCTCCCTTAGACAAGAAATTTCAAAAAGACAATACGAGTAACCTATCTTTTTGTTTCTCATAGGCACAAGCACAAGGCAGTTCAAGCTCTTTTGCAATCCTATGAGAAGTTTTCAAGTACTGCAAAAGTATAACTTAATCTAAAACACACACTTATGCTTTCTTCAATTAAACCAAGGATTGAAGAAGGCACAAGAACATAGGCGAGCTGATTTTAAAGGAAATACAAAGAACAAAGGAAGATCAAAGATGAATGTTTATGCATAAAATCACAAACATTCACTTCTAACCTCAACAAAACAAAGCTTACAGGAAGTTAAAGCATACATCTATCTTCAAAGCGATAAATTGCACAACATAGCTTGAACAATAAAATGAGAGCAATAAAAGCTTCAACATTTACCATTAAGAATTTAAGTGTGTAGAATACACTTATTTATACCCTAAAACAAAAGGTGCATGAAATAGAAAAGAAGAGTTGAACTAATACTCTTCAACCTAACCCTAATGTTGCACACAAGCATGTAGGCTTATTAACATTTAAAAATATAAAATAAGTCTCATGCAATTCAGTTAACTAAACTTGCATGTTATTACAAAAAGAGTTCCACAAATAGATAATTTGCATGACTTCCAAAACAGATCTAAAAACAAATATATCTTTGAAAAGCAAAGTCAGTTCTCAAAATAGAATTTGCTTTGGAAATCCCTCCAACTGCTCAAAATAGATTTTCCTACAAACACTGAAAATGGCTAAGTTTGAGAATTGAGATTTTTCTCAAACTCATCAACTTTAGCCTCATCTGGAATAATGATGGAGTCAAGGTGAACAATCTTCATCTATAAGATGACACTTGCATCTTCTATTGTCTTCGACAGATCCATATACTCCTTTTCAGCCTTATCAAATTTTATCGTGATTTCAGTCAAAAGGTACATCTTCGCTACATGAGGATCTCCAAAAAACCTCTCACGGATCAGCCGTATAAATTCATTCTGCAAGTCATGTACAAGGTAATTTACGCCTTCGTCGATGAAGTACCTGCAAGGGATGCGCTGAATGAAGTCAATCACATACTTCTCAACATTGAGAAATTTCTCCTTCCATGTAGCCAACTCCGAGGCTATGTCCTTAGAGATCTGAATCAGAAAGGAATACTGATGCGTCCATGAAAAGACTGTGGATCTATGCTCTGTTGTCATGGGCCTCAAGCCAAGAGCTTGCAACCTCACCAAAAGCCTACCATAGATAGGCGCCATCTCCGTCATGCAATCCAACATACTATCAATCCCAAGGAGAATATCCTTAGAACTCGCCACTGCTGCAGTCAACTTTACAAGAAAGTCGGCACCCTTCACTATGAAGTCTTCTATCCAGTCCTTCATGTGCTTTCCGTACACTACCAACGAACTCAACGGTCTCTGATCATCAGAAGACTCCATCACATGTGACAAAAGAAAAGGTTGTGTAGAAGTATGCAAAAGATGAGAGATATATTGCCGCAGTTGTTTGTTTTCTGCTTTAGGGGCAACCTTGTCCTCTCCATCTTTTAGCACTCTCTCTCTCAAAGTATCAGTGACAACCTCCAATATGTTCATCACGCCATGCTAGGTGCTTCTGCCCAAGTTAGCCTTGATGATCTGAAAATCATCAGGCTCTACATCCATCGCCGTCTTATCTTGAGGAGGAATGGCAGTCTCTAAAATCATGTCACCCTCAAGAGTCCTCAAAATCCTTGACTGCTTCTTCAATTTCTTCGCAGAAGGCTCCCTGTATGATCTCTCGAGAGTGTTGAAATCCAACTAATATGAAGGTCAAGTCTCCTTTTCTCTCCAATCACCGTGCTCAACCAAGTGGGAGTAGCCCTTTCAAGCTCAGTTCCGGCTGGGATTCTATCTCAACTATAGGCTCAACCACTGTCTCAATCTCTGTCTCCTCAACTCCTGATGAGTCAAAAGGTGTGGAAGTATTAAGTATAGGAGACTCATGTGGCTCAAGCACCATAGGTGATGATAGTGAATCCTCATTGAAAGAAGAAGAGGAAGAAGATGAAGTAGAAGAAGAAATAGTAGGCGAACTGGTTAATCTGATGATAAATTGATTGCATCTGGTTGCTGCTGAACTGGTGCCCTAGACTGAGTTCTAACCTTCTGGATGACCCTCGGGGGTTCTTTCTCAGGAATGTTAACCTCCTTGGCCTTCTCACCTACCACCTTAGATTTCAACTGTCACCAAGCAAGAAGAAGATGGCAGCTCCACTGTAGGGGTTTTGTCCTTGCGGACTTTGGCTCTCTTTTCCCTCTGAGTATTCAGGAACATCCAACTGCACTTTACAACCGCGTGAGTCCTATCAGTGATGGAGACTGATTCCTTAATGGACCAGTCTATCTGTGGCAAAGGTTGCTAATCAATTTTCTACTTAATGAACTTAGGAGAAAGAACACTATTCTCCTCATCTGCCAAGCCTCTAACATCCTCATCTAGGCACACTAGTATTTGCTCCAATGTGAAGCGGCTGTAACTACGTCGGTGAACCCCAAACTCGTCCTCGCAATTAGCCCAATAATCCTCAATCGTAGGCATATGAGAAAACTTGCCGCCAACCCTGGACTTCATTACCTCCTTGGGGTCATAGGTGCGCCTTTCCTTGAAAGTCTTGAAGCCAAATATAGCCATCTCTTCTCCAATTATTTTAGCATCAACAACTGATTTACGCTTGTAAAGACTAAGTTGGATAGGGAAACCAACTCCATTCTTATGTCTGCTGCGTAGAAAAGTATGAACCTCTGAACTCTGGTGCAGGAACTCCATGAACACAACCTTGTCGGAAGGGAACCTCGGGAGCATGTATGGATATGAGGTGAACCCATACACTCGAATGTATGAAAATGTAGGAAACTGTATGAACCAATCCACCCAATCTGAGATGATAACCCTTGCCTCCTCTGAAATGTGCACATGCATCTGATTGTCTTAGTCACGTACTATATACATAAAAAATGCATAATTAACCTGGCATAAATGCCTTAGAGAATCTGAGAACTCCAACTGGGGAGATAGTCTGAATATCCTAAAATTCTGTGAGGAACCCATGAATTTCAACTCGGCAAAGTTGCACTGCTTCGCCACCATGTATACCAAGAATGATATAAATTAGAACTCACGAGTTCGAGGGAACTCTATGATCTGCTTGTGAATGCAATTGCTTATGAGGGAAACCCAATCATAAGTCTCGCTACAATTGACCACATTGTTGATAATGTAGAACATCCATGTCTTAAAGCTTCGGGCCTCAGCTTGCCCTATGATGCGATTGAGCAAAGTGATCATGATAGTGAATTCATCTTTGAATTCTCTGCGGCTCACATTCCTCGGAAGAGTGTTTCTCTTCTCCTTCAACCACTTCGCCGCTACTTTCTAGCACTTATCAATTTGCGTACTCCATACCCTGTCACAATCCTCAAGGTCTAAGTTGAGAGACTCCTCAAAAGGCGGAATGCTGAAAGCAAACTCAATGTCATCTGATTTAAGACTAGCTAGCACTCGTCCATCTACTGCTTTAATTTCCCTTGTCTCAGGGTCGTAATACTTTATGCAAGCAAGTACGAACTCTAGACATTGAACCGAGATAGGGAAAGAGCTGGCTTGAGTTAGCCTGGAGTAAATCAAATTCTTTGCCGTAGTACTGCCAGCTTTCACCATAGCATCCAAGTCAAAACCTTCGGGGGCAACTTGGCATAAATCTGTCTCCTTCACCTTTGGATATTCATGAATGAGTGCCGATTTGGCCTCCATGGTGATAGAAGAGTATTGCATGGTGACTTTGAGGCTTGGGGAAGTGTTCTTTTTTCGCTGTGCCACACTAAAAAATGCAAAATCAAACCTCCTTTAGATCGCTGTCCTGAAAAATTAGACCCTTTTTTTCGCCATCCAACTCAAAAGTTTTGGAAAAACGTGAGTAATTTGCCCTTGGGAAGCGAAATTTCTGAGTTTTTTTCTTCAATTTTGCCCCTAGAAATAGATGCAAATGTCTATTTGAAGTGTTTTTAGGTGCTGGCAAAGCACAAACACACTAAAAATGACACTTTTAGGTCAAAATCTTGCCCTAGAAGGTGGCTGGAATTGCTCAAAAATGGAAGAAAAGTGAGTGAAAAAGTTTGATTTTTTACTCTTTGAATGCTGCCCTTGCACTTTTTATGGATTTCCTTCAAAAATCCCTTGAAACTTGGCTTCTTGATGCTCTAAACTCACCGGACCTGCAAAACAATGGTGGATTTTCGCTAGAAATCCTTTGAAACTGTCTTATATAAGGCTGGAAATGATAAATTCTACCTTTAGAAGGTGATGAGCCTGCACAAAACTATGTTGTCTTTGGAAAACTTCTTCAATTTCACCTTCTAAATGCTCTTCAATGTCAAAAATATGCCTTCAATGTGCTGATAAAGGAAAACCTTATCCTTCCTTGAAGAATTTTTGAGTTTCAATGTTGCGAATGAAACAATAAAAGCCAAAACCTCCATATATAAGGTAGCGCTGCCTTTCTAAGCCCTCCAATTTTGCTTTTTTGTTATATTTAGACTACTTTATATATGCCTCTCATGCAAATTAAAAAGCTTTGAGTTTAACTTGGAGTTTGTTTCTAAATTTATAGCAAAAATCAATGCCAACTCCAAGTGTGGCGCCCCTCTAGATAGCTAGTTGGATTTGCCTTAAATAGCCCTTTTTTGTTTTGAATGAAACAAAGTTTTAAATGGCGCCAAAGGCGCGTTTCTCTCTAGCGGACGCGCTCCTTAGGCGCGCGCGCCAATTGAGGAGTGCATAGTTTCCTTGAGCATGTCTTGTTTGAAACTTTTGCCTTGACTTCTTTATGTTTGGTGCCCTTCCTTTGGCGTGATCTTCTTCTTTGATGGAGGAAGCGAAAACTCAATGGCGTGCTTCCTCTTTCTTATGCCTTAGATTTTTTGTCCTTCACTGAATCTTCAATTTGGCGCAGGCGCATGAATGAAGGTGCTCTTCCTTCTAAAAACAAAGTGACTTAGTGTTTTTGATGAGTGACTTTGAGCTTTTATAAAGCCTTGGCGGAAATAGAATATCATGAGCGTGCCTCCTCTTTTTTTTAAAAGACTTGAAGTTTTTTTTAACATTTTGGTGGAAGTGCGCTTGTCTTGGCACGCTTCCTCTTTTTGCACTATGCATTTTTCTTGCCTTGGATCTATTTCACAAACTTGCCTTGATTTCTTTATGTCTTTGGCGTGGATGGAGGAGTTGAAACACACTTTCTTCATTTGAAAAAGACTATGCCTTCGAACTTTTATAATGATTTGATGAAAGCGCACTTGTCATGGTGCGCTTCCTTCACATAAAATGCACTTTTCAATGCTTTTCTTCCTTGCTTGAAATTTGGCGTGTTTTACTTATGAAATGTGCACTTTTTCCCTTGTATTTTTCTTGACTTGAATTTTCTCAAAATTCCTCTAGGCGCGCGCACCATGAGCTAGGCGCACTTTTGCCTTAGAAATTTTTTTGAAATTTTTGCTTTTGACAAACTTTTCATTCCCGATCTTTGACTTGTTTGGCCTTTCCTCTGTGCCTCTCTGATCTTTTGCAATGCTTCAGTCTTCGACTTGATGATTCTGACCTTCGCCTTTTGATGACCTTCCATAGCCCTAGCCATTTTGGCTTCTTGAAACTTCAATTTGATCTTGCCTTCCCTCGATCTACTTCGACATATCTTGAACCTGCGGAGTTAGAAAAAAATGACAAGGCAACACAATGCTTGAGAGTGGGTTTCATATCACTTTGGGATGATTGTATACATAGACAAAAAAAAATTCATATGGGTACAACAAATCTCAAGAAGTTGAAGACTAGATTGATGACAATATGTGTAGGGGTACTAGATATTGTCCTTTATTGGACGTGTTTTAGACATTGGCATGTGAAAACAATAGAAACTTCAATCAAGCAGATAAAAGTAGTTGTCCACTGTGTTTTCAATTGTTGGAGCTTGGCATGGAGGATATTTGTGATAAGGGCATTCCTATAAACTTAGTAAAAAGCTTTTTACTCTCAAAAGGAGCAACTACTTGAATAAGGGTGCTTTCTTTGCAAGATTTGTATTATGTTTTGATAGCTTATAGAAATTAAGGAACAATGAGAATGGTTAGAGGAAATATGTCATTTGAGGTTTATCCTAAATACTTTTGTGATGTTCTTGTTGACTAATCTCAAGTACTAGCTCTCTTAGAGATTGATGTTAACAATTGTTAAGTGTGAAAAAGATGAATGATGAGACTAGCATATACACTAGATCAAACCCTCTTTCACAATAACATTCAAGGACAAGACTGAACCAAAGCACTACCAAATGGAGGTGGACTTAGCTACAGATCTTATACTCAGGAGTGCTATGGAAAGATCTGATTTAATCAAGCCTTTTATCAGCCCTAGGTCAATTATGCACAAAACTCTAGTTCTATGATGATCTAATTATAACAGAAGATGTTCAACAAATCTCCAGAAACCAATTGTATAGGGAGGATCAGGAGGATGATAGAAAATGTGTCCCAAAAGCGGAGATGTCAGAGGACTATTTCGGGAGCACCCAAGTCTGGAAAAGTTGAATCTTTAGGAACTGTAAACTAGAGAAATGTTGTAGAGACTGCCTTGATGCCAGATCTGAAGTCTGTTGGGGCAGAAAGACTAGGGCACCAACACCTAAGTCCTGTACAGGGGAATATTCCCAAACTGTTGTCAGATCCCAAAACCATGATCCTTACTCAGTCTTCTTGTATCTTCATATTTCCTGGATCTCACACCTGTAACCTGCACACAAGAAGAAGAGAAGGGGTTTGGGGGTTATTGTGTTTAGGGACTTGCCTTAGTCAAATCTTGGGACAACATTCAAACTTTCCAACACCGTTGATAGATAAAGAGAGCATGCCCTTGCAGGGTAGAGGCTAAACACAAAATTAATATGATGAATAACAATGATATCACCTATGTCATGAAATCCTTAGGAGGATGGAGGTTCTTCAACTCATAAGGAGAGATAGATGATAACTTCAAACCTGTAACAACAAACACAATGACAATACAAATCTTTTCTATAATCACAATGAATGCTTTGAATACTCTTTACTCCAATGCTTCAAGTTGGCTATTTCTATCTAGGTTCATAATGAATTCAAAAATACATTTATATATGCTTTCCCGCTAACATTCGTCAAATTAAACCAAAAGAGCTGACAAGGAGAAACCTTTTTAAAGGTCCTAAGCCGACAAACATTTAATTTTGCCCCAACCAATCAGGAGAGACTTGGGCAGTGGCGCACAAGTCTTAGGGCTCCTTTTTAGTCCGGGGTAAGATAAAATATGGGCCCCTTGTTCCCAATTTACATTGGTTTCAGGCAATTTTGCATCAGGATGAATATTTAGAACGTATAATGTAATCATGGGGACCTAGGAGCTAAACAAGGAGGTCAAAAGACATGTGGCCACTTTTTACTTCATAACAACAATAAATGACTCTTTTGGAGGAGGAGTGTCAATATCATATTCTATTCTACTATTGAAGAAACATAGAGATCTTTCCTCTAGCAATGAGCCCATGTGGCAACACTTTGCATGTGTTGCTTCTCCTCAAGTATGCAGTATTGGAACTATTTTTGGAAACTGGATGATGACACATGAGGATCCAAGTTTTGTTTCAAGCATTGCAACCATTCTAATGGAGTGAATCAAGAATGAAAATGTGTTCTGCTTACTACAACGAATTGCCTAACTTTGTTAATCTTAAGCAATTTTTGGCATAGACATGGAAGGGAAGATGATAACAGAGATGCATATTCTAGAATTACCTATTAATTCTCATTTTTTAGACAAAAGGTTGCTTTGAGAAGAGTGAATGCTCATACTATTAAGAATGTTGCATTTAAATTTGAAGTTGATCCCTAGACAGAGAAAATTTTAAGCTCTCCAATCATTGTTTATGGAGATGTGGAGCCATTCTCACAACATGCACAAGAAGTAGAAAAGAAGCTTACGGGGAAAATCCTATCAAGATCCTAAGGTTTTGGAAGAATGTTCAAGGCTTTTCTAGACAAACCTAGTGCTTCAACCTTCTTTTGGTCATTCAAAATATCGATCCTTACTAGTGAATGCATTTTTCTACAAAGCTATCCTCGCTTTATGGCCCTTAAATTCCCTACTTGGCCAACTTTGTTTAGCAATTAACAAGATAATCTAACCAATTTCACCAAGATCTATCAACTTTGACTAGGAGGATCCATTAGGGTATCCAGTGTCATATACACCTAAAATTATTAGCTCAAGCATAGGTCTCGTTATTACAAGACAAATTAGAAGCAATCCCAAGCATTCATACGGTATAGGTTCTCACAATTGATAGGTTCCATTGTTCTACAAATTAAATAATTATAACTAGTGTCTCTTGTTTGCTTCAACATGGAAGGAAGGATTAGGCATTGGTAGAGCATAACAATTTGTGGTTTTCTCTCTAGAAAATGTAATGGATTGTATTTATGTGGAAAGGACATCACATTAACAACATCAAAAGATTGGAAGATTCTACTTAATCACTTCAAGGAGCAATAAAGTATTGGTAACTTGATATATTTATGTTTCCTACAACGTCTCGATGATCCAACAATTATGGTAGATTGCCAAGAAGTTGACTCATTAAATCCTTCTTTGTGTAAACTACCATGCAATACTACACTTGACTATGTACATAAGTGCCAAAGCATTGGCATCAATGCACCTTAATGAGTTTTTAAAAGTCTGAAAGGCACAAATGTGGTGATTGTTGAAAAATGGCCAAAGTTCAAGTAGCAATAAAGAGAACACGTAGTATTGCTAATTAAATTGAAAACATAAGAACTAGAAAAAAATTAGGAGATTGAAAATACAAAATTGTCAAACATTGATTTACAAAGAATTGAATGAGGAAGGAGACAATATAGCATAATACATACAAGCCATGGATTGAATAGAGAGATTTATTCAACCAAGCCTTGGAATTTGTTTGACAAGGACAAAGATTGAAAACATATCAAACTTGGATAGGGAAATCAAGTTTCTTGAAGCTCAAAGAGATCTTGTCAATCCAAATGGATCTAGGCAACTTTTGTTTCATGGGACCAATGATAATGCTATCATGCATTCATTGGGGCATATGTGCATTTGCCACCTAACAAAAGGGTGAAGGTGACAAAAATTGCCCAACTCTTCATTTTGAAGTCAATACATTGGTTTGTGTAGACAATTCAAATTTGCTTGCAATTTTTCCCGCGTCACCTTTCCATGGATTAATTAAATAAATCATATTTGTTTAATTAATATGGCTAATTAATCCCTTCCCACTGATTAAATAAATAAATCATATTTATTTAATTAATTCCTATCTAATCACTTCCCTTCAAAATTAATTAAATAATAGCATATTTAATTAATTCAACTCACTAATCGATTAAAAATCTGACCAATTTTCTGTTCGCATTAATTAAATATTTATTTATTTATTTAATTAGCAATTCATTCTCATCACCATCAAGTTAAATAAATCCTATTTATTTAACGAACCTAAACTAACTTTCCTCCAACTAATTAATTAAGGCATGATTATTTAATTAATTAGACTAACCCTCATTCATTTTTCTTCTAATTAATTATTAAATCCCTCTTTCATACAATCCAAAAGAATATTTACTCCAATCCTTACCATTCATTTCAAACCCAAAAACATCTTGGCCATTCATCTTCACACGTCTTCTCCATCACTTGTCTCATCTTCATGCTCCCACACATGAATCCCCCTTCCTCATGCAACTTGGAACAATCCTCAACCTCCATCTCAAGATTTAATCCCCTTCATCCATTTGTCTTCCCCACATTCTCCCACATGCTTGCATCTCCCATCTCTATGCAATTTAAGAAAATTGAGTTATTCTCCATTGAGTCCATTTTATCTCCTTCCACTTGTCATGAGGCTAGCTTGCACATTCATGCAAGATAATCCTCACCCTTCATCTTATAGTCAAATCCTAGCCCTCCATGTCCATAGTGGAGAGTCTATTTAAGGAACTTCACCCAAAAGACAATCAAACAATCAATCATCAAGTAGTACATGCTACCAGATTTAGCAACTTCAAGCAAGAGAGCAACCAATATATATTGCATAGCATTGCAACTCATCTTGGAGCACATCGCAAACATCATGAAGGTTTGGATTGAGTTCTTTGTTTGATTGCATTTAAATCTCATTGTTTGTTCAGATTTTGCAACCATATTTCTGACATGCCTGGTAGGACTTCTATCCCAACACTAATTCTTATTTTTGGAGTGAGTTGTGTTGATCTTGTAGACACCTAAAATTGACTCCTACCATCTATGTCATAACCGATCTCATTCTGTAACCATCACTTCTTAAATTAATTAAATAAATTCTACTTATCTAATTATTATTCTGATTATCCTGCCAACATTAATTAAATAATTTCTAATTGTTTAATTAATAAATTAACCGTTTCAAAATTAATTGAATAAATTAAGACTATTATTTAATTAATTCATCATTTTAGCACTTTCCTTTATAGTCTATCTTTAATTAAATAAAATAACACATTTATATAAATTATTTATTTAATTTCTCTATTTTTCCTCTCCAATTAGTAGTTGACTAAAACCAATTAGTTAGCTGACTAATCATTTGCACAATCTAAATCATGGTTAGCCAAGGTAATCTTGCACATAGCTCAATATTGCACAAGGCTCAATGCAAACACAAGGCTCCAAAAAATATTTTTTGGGATCTACACCCTCCATTTTCTCCAAGAAAATCCTAGCCCTCCAAATAAATCCCTTGGATCATGGGCCTCTTCATGTGTACCAATCATAAGGTGACACTTGGAGGAATTCCATGCATCCTCACCTCTCATTCATCCCTAGCCATTGATCTCAAGAATCAATTTCATCCATTGATCCTCCTTCATGCAAATCTATAAATACCTCCTCACCCAAGCCATTTGCATAACCAACTTTGAATGTAATGTTTTGCTACTAGTTTGAGAGACCTATATCCTCTTAACAACGCAAACCTCATTGAGCATAACCACTTTGGTGCAACAAGAATTGGTGTTGGCAACATATTTCTTATTTTTCATTGCCTTAGTTAATATTTTCTTACTCTTGGAGTGTTTTGATTTAGTGTAGGTTTAAATAGATTATTTGTATGTTTTCTATTTATGCTTTGACCTCATTTTATCACTCACATTTTGGGATGCCCAATGGGACCCACGTACCTTTCTAATCCTTTGTTTTGTGAGATTTTTTGGTTACAAGTTTGCAGTCGCTGCGTTTTCTCATTTGGTGCATCCATTTACGTTTCAAGACATCCGTTTGGCCTTTGTCCAGTAGTTTAGTTGGCAACCCTAACATCTTTTTTATGCTTGCTTTTAATATTTTGTAGGTTTTTGTGATTTTTGTTGTAGCTTTAATGTATCTTATCATCATTTTATAACTCTCACTTGGACCTTTTGGTGTAGGTTTGACCATTTTTGTTATAGGATAATCTCTATTTTTCAAGCCTCCAACACACATTGATTCACTCGCTTGCAGTTTGACACCTTTGTAATCTCAAGGTGTCTGTGCTTCTTCAATTGACGCCTATGTTCCCATGACTAACTTTTTCTTATTTGCTATTTTTTGGGCCTTGTTTTCTCTTCATTATGGTTTTCATAACTCCAAGAACATCTAACCTAATTACTTTAATTATTCCAACTAACATTTGTCTTGTAGGTTTGAGTTTTGATTGCTATTTTTTGTTGATTTTTTCATTTTTTGTGTAGGCCAACATGTTTTAGCACATCTATCATACTTCAATGCATCTGCTTCACACTTCAATGACTCCACTTCGCCAATCAATGTGTGCGAGGTAATTACTGGTAAATTGCTAAATCTCTATTTCGGTGTTTCTACCTATCCTACTGTATTTCCATTCTATTTTTGATGTTTCTGATTATACTTAGACATGCCCATTTTGTTATTTAACATTTATCATTTTTCTTGGATTTTGTGTATTGCTAACCTTTTGGCTAATCTTGATTTGTTATTTGTTGTGCAAACCCCCTTTGTGTAGCATATCTATTGGTCTAAGACATTTTCATCAATCGACTAACCTATTTGTGGGTGTAGCACATTTGTCCAAAACTTGTTTTTCCACTAGTTTATTTGCATGTTTATATGTTTAAGGTCAATAAACTTGTGTTCTTTGCTTGTGTGATTACTTAGGTGTGTATGCTCTTCCCTCGCACCAAAAGGTGATCTTTGGAATTAAAAATACCTTTGTCATTCACTGGTGTATTATCCTAAGAAGCATAGGTGTGTATGCTCTCTCCTCGCGTCAAAAGACAATTTTGGAGATCAAAAACACCTAAACTTATTTTTATTTCTTTTAGCAATCTTTCCCTTAGATTTCATCATGATGGGGATGACCTGAACCCATGCATTCAAGCAAAGTATATAAATTATTATGAGAATCGAAAGACTCACTTCAAAGGAGGGCTATTGTGTTTGGCATAGCCTTGTTGTCCACTTGTGGGGGCAAGGTGAAGTGGGAAAGGATTTGGCCCCAACCACATGCGATAGCACTCACGTTCATGAACTTTGGCCTCACATGCCTTCAAGTATATAGAGGACATCCCCTAGTATACCTTGTTGATCCTAAATAAGATATTTGATTGTATGTTCTTGTGATGCACCAGTTAGCAGTTAGTGCTAGGAAGTTACTCACTGTGTCCCTAGAAATGAGAGTGTAGGCCATGTATGCCCTTCTCTTGTACCTTCGTGTGATCTTGAGGATCAAAAGTGGCTAGTGTCTCCTCATGGGCCCTACACTCTGTGCCTAGATAAGACATTAATGGTGGGCTCATAAGTGTGTATACTCCCACTTGATTAAAATAGGCTTGTTGGTGTGTTTAGTGTGTCTTCTACTCGTGTGAAACTCATGAAATCCCTTAAACAATCCAAAACATTTACAAACATCAACTTCCTAAAAATCAAACACATTGAAAAGTCCAAAAATCCTCTTGCAAACCAAAGGTTGGAAAACCCTTGACATCAAACCCACAAATCACATCCCACACCTCCGCTTTATGTGGAATCCATCCTTCCTCAATCCACATCCAAATCCTAAAATCCTAAATCGCCAAATCAAACCATCTCCCATGTTTTCCCATCCAATCAAAACCCAAGGTCAAAAATCAAGTCCTAAAACGAACCCATCACCCCAAATCAAAGCTTGATTAAGGACTTAGCATGTTCTTAAGTATAGTAATCAAATTTATCCAAGGCCCTTTCACCTTAACCCATATCAAATCACATCAATCACCTAATCCCACCAAAACCAATAATCCAACAAGGTCTAGCTCCTTAATCCAACCCCAAACCTAATCTTGCTTAAGGACTTAGTCTACCTTAAGTATAGTAATCAATCCAATTCAATCCAAGGTCTTTGCACCTAATCAAATAAATTCATCATCCAAATCAAACAAGGTATTGAGCCTTAATCCAAATCCAAATCAACCTTCATCCAACCATATCGCAAATCGATCCACCCAAACTTAATCAACCAAATCAAATTCAAGCAAAACCCAAATCTAATTTGCTCAACCAATCACAAAATCAACCCACAAATCATTTTTAAAATCAAAAGCATCATCCAAATCCAAACCACAACAACCACCATCAAAACCAAAACCTAGTCATCTCATCAAATCAAATCCATCATTTTCATGTCCCCCACCACTAGATCCTAAGCTAAGAAAAACATGGATAGCAATAATAAGAACCCCTTTGGATCTAGTTTTGGCCATAACTCCCAATTGGGGGCCACCTCCTCTCACAGACTCCCCAATAACATTAGTGATCCCAAAATGCTCCCAACCAAAGTGAGTACTCACCTAGGACCAAGGACTTAATGTCAAACAAACCCACTAATGGATGGATCAATTTATCCATGTCAACAAGGATGCCTTCCTCCTACATCTCATTGAAGAGGGAGAGAACTATCCATAAATGATTTAAAAAATCCTTGGGGTCACTAACCCAAGATCCTACCAACTATCACATCGATCAATAAACAAGCAGTAGTGTGCTACCTCTTCCTCCTCACAATCACACATCATCTTCTAATCCACCATAAAAAGATAAATACCTTCCACCCAATCTCAAATGTCAATGGCACATGTACCACCCACACCAAGAAGATCCATCATCACCTTCTAACCATCACCCCCATCAAAATCAAGCCACCCAAAACCCACCAAAAATTAAAATCCCATCTCAAACATCCAACCAATATGTTCCTACCCTCTCAAATATGTAAGAATCATTTCCACCGCAATTAAATCTTATTTAATCACTTCCACCTCTATCCATTCCACACCAAAGAATTCCAACCCAATCCACGCTTCTACCATATATATGATATCAATCAAACCCATATCAGTCCATCTCAATACATCAAGCAACCTCATATCAACCCATGTTGCCACCGTTGACCTCACATCAAGCTTCATATGAACAAAACTTCACCTCTTCAAAAATCTCCCTTCAATACACACTTTCCAAAAATCTCTACCTATTGGCTCTATTCCATATCGTGTCCTCCCTTCACCTCATGGTACCCCCTTTGACCAAGAGTGGCAGGAAACGAAGAACGCTCGTAAGGGATTACAAAGTGGGATGTCTAATCAACAAAAATAGTATAAATTTGAGGAACTTTGTCCATGTCCCTTCAACTAATCAATCACCATGATTCCCTTTCCTCCTCATTTCAAGATACCCAAATTTAATAAATATAAAGGAAAGGGTGATCCCCATGATCACATCAAGTAGTTTTTCATGGTTTTCTAGGAAGTCGCTAATAGTGACATGTAATTTCTATGACTGTTGGTGTAATTAAATAGTGAAGCCATACACTCTAATTTAAAAAAAAAATTCAAAAAAAATCAAATTCAATTTTTTTAATTGTTTTTTTTTTTTCATAAAAAAACATACCAATTTTTTTAACTGTTTTTTAATTAAAAAACACATGCAATTTTTTTTATGTTTAAAAACAAAAAACATGTGTAAACTGCCTTGTACCTGGAGACCTTTTTTAGTAGAGGTTCTAAAGTTGGCGATCCTCCAAATTTGGAGGTGTTTTTGCTAAATTTGGCGGAAATGTTCTTTTGCCCAGCCCAACCCCTCTCCATTGGGCTTTTCATTTTTGCACTCCATCTTCCAAAGGCCATATCTTGGTCATATGGTGGTATTTTTCAGTGTAATTTTTTTGAAACAGGGTAGAATTTCATGCTATTCACAGTGGTGTAGGTGGCTTCCAGTTTTGACTTCTAGTTTTTCCATAAATTAGTTTTCTCAGTGTTGTTGTTGTGTAGTCCTCGTTTTGGAAACTTTGACAGGCCATATCTTCTGCATCCAGAATCCTTTTTGAGTGCCATTTTTTTAAAGTGCATGATTTTTTATGTACTTCGTCATGGTGCTATTAGTTTTCTTATTTTCTATCAGAGAATTGTATTTTCAGCATGTGGTCCTTTTTAGACATTGTAAGCTTCCATTGTAAGCACTTCTCATATGTAAACACACTAAAATAAAGTGCCTCAGCATTGTACATGTATTATTGGGATCTTGCACATCATTTTGTGACTTGCACTATGATATAAAGTGCTATGGGGGGTAGTGTAGGCCTTTTGTTTTGCCATCACACCTTTGCCAAGTGAGTGTCCCTTCCACGACAACAGTGAATCACATTGATTCTTGCCTCATGCGTGTGTGCCTTGATTTGCACACCCTTTTATTTGCTGGTACATTTCATGTTTGCACGTTCAAATGTTCTTGTTTCTCGTACATGCACTTCTTGGTTTCACACAATTTCAGTGTACCTGTCATGACTATCCCTTGTCAGCATTATGGCCTGGGGTTTCTACTGTTGGTGCTAATGCTTCCTTGGTTTCGCGTTGGAGTGAGCTATGTGTATCTAGTTTTTCTTCCTATGTACTAGGTGAATGCAACGTACATCAGTGGCTAGTTACCCATGCATTTTGGTGAGATGGAGCATTTACCATATGGACACTCTTGCATTCCTTTTCTAGAGGTGACCTATTTTCACTTGATCAGTTCTTCAGACTTTTGGTACATGTTCCATCTGTATCTTCGAGTTCTAGATGTTTTTGCCTTTGTTTGCCATCAGATTCGAGTAGTGTCGTTGGGGGCACTCATGCATATTCTTGTCTTCTTGATTTTGATCTTCATCTTGTTTTAGAGGAGGTTCTTCTTTCAACACTATAGCAGTCAGTCTTTGACAGTGTTTGTAGCTTCTTCATGCTTCAGTGGTGTTCCTCATGTTCATCCTTTGTTCCTATTCTTTTGGGGCATCTTTTGTGGAGGCTTCTTAGTCCTTCACTCTTTCTCTCTCTCTCTCTCTCTTATAGGGAGGTTTGTTCTCTCTTTTGGGGAGGAGTTTTTTCTACGTGGTTTTCTCCTTTTCTTTGTTTGTGAGAGACTCTTTTGTACATGGGTACCTCATCAGGCCTTGTAGCTGGGACCCATCATTCTTGCATTAGTTGCATGTTTTTCATTTCTCCCTAAGTTGCACTTAAGGGGGGGTGTTGGTATAATTAAATATTTAATTACACTTTATTAAGTTGACGTAGGGCTAATTTTAGTCTTAGATTATTCTTAAGTCGTATTAGGGTTTTCTCTAACTTGCAAATATAAAAGCAAGTTCTCACATGTAATTCATTAATTCAATTCATTAATTGCATCCAATATTGTGCAAATTCATCCTCTTTGTTTTTTTCTCTTGTACAAGGTTAATCCTAGGTTTTGTAGGTGTTCACTAGGTTCTCTGAGGTTGGTTTCACAACTTCTACATGCTTTCCCCCCTAAGTTGGGGGGACAAGCCTTGGAGTGGTTTCTACACCTCCCTAATGATCCATTACTAATGTTGTCTTTCATATTTGCACCCTTGCTAAGTTGCAGAACTTAGCAATCTAGAGAAACATGGGATCTTTCCAGGCCTGTGGGTCACTTGTGATGGAAATAACCTCTAGAGAAGGCCATCTTCCTAGCTGGTTATCACCTAGAAACTATTGGATTTGCAGAGGGAAAGGGAAAAAGAGTGCTTAAAAAATGAAAAGTAAAACTGTAAACTGAGAACAAGGGTGATACACCAAACTTGATATGATTTGTGGAACTCAGATTTGCATACACTTGGCCATAGAGATCAGAAAATAAACCTGCACAACCTATTACTGTATGCTTTGCAAAAACACTTCACAAAGAGGCCTAAATGCATTAACCTTTTAAGAGGAAGCTAACTTCACAGTTAAAAAAGCATATACAAGTTTAAGACACAGTTTGCAACCTGCATAAACACACTTTTTGCAGAAAGGTATTTGAAACATGAGAAATATTATAAGGAGATAAAACTAACCTCACAAATGACTTAATCAAATACTTGGTAATACACAATACTGCATAAATAAGAAGGCAAAAACTGACTATCAATGGCATTCAAGGTCTGTTCTGTTAAAGGGGTTACAAAAACATGCTCAAACTGAGTAAGGATTGCAAAAAAATCTCTAACTCCAGAATTTACATGAAAATAACTCCTTTACAAAGAGTCAAATGAATGACTATATACTCTCCAAGTAGCTGTAATGAGATAAGGATGAGAAACCTCCATTTTCGTGCATCTCATAAAAGCCCCCAAAATATCTGCCTAAAGTCCTCCAAAATGGGTTCCCAATGCAGAAATAGTCAAGGCATGTCATCACCCACCATAAAAGCTCTAGAAAATGCCCTTAAATGCTCTTTAAGGCCATAAACATCAAGCCAAATATGTGCAATAACTCCTCAACCTGTTTGTCAACCTCAACCTGCAGCATCATAAATGTCTGATATTTGCACAATAAATTCTTAGCCACCTCTCTTTGACCACATCTACAAGCCTCCTTAACTTGCCCTTTGCACAATAAATGTCATAAACACAATTATTTCTGCATTTAATCGACATTAACTAAGTGGTTTATAACCACACCACTTAGTCAAATGTTTTACATTCCAAATTTATTACAATTCCATGCAAAAAATAATGGCACTTAGGACATAACATTTAACCCCCTAATTTTGCATAGTTTGGGGACAAATTAAATGTTGTGAAAGAATGACAAAGTAATCAACGAGACTTACTTTGCCATGTGTGATAAATTTGCCTATTATTGCCTTTTGCATTTTTATTACAAATGATAAAGTAAGTTATAACCCATTACTTTATCATTCGTTTACAACATTTAATCTATCTCTAGATTATGCAAAATCAACATAAAACACCCTCATAGCTCCTAGGCAAAAACAACACAACTCTCCATACATGAAAAAAGATCACCTCCTCATACACTTGCATCATCATGATGCATTACATGGCTATGTCAACACCTACATCATTACTCGCATCTCTCTCCATGGTCTTGATACAAACATCACACTGTATTACACTAGTCATATATGACATATTACAAGGCATCCTTATGACTCTTACAACACCTTACTTATATCATGCACACTCACCTTATGACTATACCAAGACATGCCTTTACTCACCTTTGAAGAATATTTGAATACCTTATCACCATGCAAAAGATGAACAAGGCATCGAGCCTTTCCCTTATATGATTATATAATTTGACTTCCTAAAAAAAAGGAAGCAATAGCCTCATGGGCCCCTTGCATTATGATTTAGTTTTTAAGACTTTTATAAGTCTTGACCACGTCCCTAAATGGATAACAATGATTTTGTTTTTAAAACAAAGGTCAAAAAACACAATAATGCAAAATAGGTTGATGGATGAAAAGGAAGAAAAAAACCTAAAAATTCTCATTTTGCATTTCACCTTCTTCCTCTCGCTGCCGTGCCGCCATGACTATAGGGTTTGTGGGCAATCTCCATGATTTCTAAGGCACTTTATGAGGGATTCGATGCATTGTTCCTGGAAACGAAAGGTAATAAACCTCTATTTCTCCATGTTTGATTTGTTTCCTTCCTCTTGGAGGTAAAAATCAGCTCTAGGCCGTGGCCCTTGGTAGAATTCTGATGCTTTTCTTCTCATTTCTCATTGTCTTCATTGTTGCATTCGTTTTTACTACATATGAGGCCGCCGAATTCGCTAGTGGGAAAAATGAAAGCAAAAGAGGAGCAATATCCATGGCGCCATACATATATATCCTCCCAGAAAACAAATGTAAGCTTTGAACTCACAGAAATCCGCATCATTTTTGTATTTTTCTATAGCATGAGGCATGAAATGGTACTAGAGGCCGCGACCAAACTAATGCTTCTGAGTGTTTCTCTTGAAATGAGGTTAAAAAGCTTTGTTTTCTATTTAAATCTACACTTTGGCTTGAAATGAGCTTGACCCATGAGTAGATTTAGCCTATTGTAACAAGACCCTCTCTAGACTCTCTCTGGTCGCGATTTTGACATTATTTCTGAGCATTTTGAACTTGAAAATCTGCATTTTCGTTATATCTACAACTATTCTTTACTTTCCCTGAGTGCTGAGGCTCGACAAGGATAATGGTACAACCTATAACATTCTTTTGTGCTTTTGATATTTGCCTGAGTGCCTTTCGTCTGGTATCAACAAGAAACTTTGAGTGACTCATCCATATTTCTAGTTGAAACTTGAAGTGAGCTTAACTTGTGGGAAAGATCCCACTTCTACATTTCTTCATGTGAAACCCATAGTGATTTGAGGTAGCTATCTGTGTATTTTTGGATGAGACCCTAAGTGGGTTGAAGTTGGTTAAAAACTCATGCTCTATTGTGGTTGCGATTTTTCATTTCTGCATGGTTGATAATGACATTATACATTTCCTCTATTTCTGAAAATGCACAATGTAAACCTCTTTCAGACACTAGATGTGTATTTAACTTATTCTCTCATGAGCCTTAGTGAAGGTTGCACTCTATTATGACCTCTGCAGCAACATATTGAATTGTTACAACTCCTAGCATGAGCACATTTGAACATAACTTCAACTGCATCTTCATGGTATCAGGTGACCACTGTTTCCGTATGACTCTGCATACACTCAATATGACTGCACTCAATCCATTATATGGCATATATTTTCTCACTGTTTTAGTTTGCTGCACCATCCTACATTAAATGCATGCTCATACATACCACATCATACACTGGTAATGGCTCTTTCATTCACCTTAGAGTTGTATGAACATTGTGCTTGCACTATTTTTTCATGATGAAATATACAGCCAGAATGTGTGTTGTACTCTTTATTCTGATCCTCCTGTAGAAAAGTGCATTTTAATACTCAGACAGTCACATCTCTAAGGAGATCCATCTGATGGATGTGATATTTGCACTCCTCTGTATTACTTAACAATCAAACCTGATCTTGCAATATAACGAGGCACTGGAAAAACATGAGAATGTTGCTGTTTAATACAGTGTATCTGCATATCTTATCATGTTGTTTTGTCTTCTCTCCATAAGATAATACATATAACTAAGTTTGTATTTCTTGTAATGCATTGACTATGACATATTTGTCACTTCATTGTGCTTGATGTTTGAACTCCTTCACTACTGTTAGACATGACTACCCCTCTATAAGTCATCTTGATGTCACTAATGGATGTCAAGCATTTAGATGTTATCCCTTGCTCACTGCTGCTCTCCATTCCATTAGGACTGCACTTTTACGCTACTTCTGGTTCCTCTTATATGTAAGCCAGTTGATCATGGCATGACATCTGGTACAGGGTTGTTTCTTTCATGGTGGCTTATCAAATTGCCTAGATGGTTTATATTGCCGACATACGTTTGTGACATGATTGTCACTGTACTATGCTACTTGATCACCTTTCTTGCTTGTCTCTTGTGTCTGTATCGTATGACTTCTACTCTTTGAGTTTGGACTGTCCATTATCATGGTTGTCACTCTTAATGACTGTATCATATATATGTTCTTCATTCACAACAAAATGATAAGTACCTGTCCTATTGCTTTGTGGTATTCAGTCATTCTTCAAGGATGCATATGGTTGTAGCATAACTTTTTCAACATTCATGTAGTCTTGTAGCACTCAACCTGTATCTTTTGCATATCAAACAAAAGATTGTCACTTCATAAATTGCTGTTATAACTGTCTCTTTTAATGTATTACTGTTATGGCACTTGTGTTGTCATCCTTCATGGCATTTGATAATTTGTACACTCTTTTATGCTTCAAAAGGGAAACTATGATAGTATAATGGCATTGCATGATGTGATATGGCTCCTGTAGCTTGTATAGTCATGTGCACTTGATATTATTGCTTCACATAGTTGGCTTCTTCACAACATTCTTATTTCAGTCCTTTACATAGTTAATTCTATATTTGTTACAAGATGCTCCTTATGCATATGATGCATTTCTTATGACATCTAAGGTTGGTCTAACATGATGTTAACCTATTATGATGATTGTCATACTTATGGCATATATGTGGACAACAAAAGATATTTTAGTCATAACAAAAAGAAAGAAGGATACCTCTCATGATTTGTACTTATTTCTTTGACCATTGTACTTCTGTATCTGCATATTAATCTCTCTCCTGCACGGATGCATTTGTTCATTCTGTGACATGAAAGTGACTAAGTACCACATAGTTGTTTGATCTGGATAGATTCCTCTTGTGATGATGCATAGTTTATAGGAGCAACTGCCCCTTTGACTTTCTATTATGATTCCACTTTGGCTGCATCAATGATGGTTGTTTCTATACATGGTACTTGAGGATTGTCAGGGAGTTAATATCTTGTCTGCTATCAAGGTGGCTTTTGAATGAAGCATCTTCTATCTCTCATAAGGCATTGTGAACATGATATTTCACTTTAGTAAGTTCTTTCTAAAATGAGCATGGTTTGTAGGAGCAACTGTTGATCTTCATTGATGACTTCACTCCATCTACTATGTTAATTGTTCCAATGTATTACATGATAGTGCACGTTGTTTATCACAATTTGACATCCTTCTTGAATGAGTAAGAAGGAAGCATGTTGGGCTCTACCCTTGTGGGAGCCCATTTTCTCCACATGCCATTTTATAAAAGATTGAATCAGTACACTGATTTCTCATACTCATGGACAGGAAGCAAACATGTTAGCATATAAAACATACCTTTGTTTATGATGTGATGTGACTTGTATGGAACTATCTCTTTCTGATATAGCACTTGTGTCTACTCATTTTGACTTTTCTTATGCTGATATGATTACTGATATACTGCTGCTACATAAAAGTAGATAGTGCTTTTGAAGTTCTGATTGTGTATGAAAAGATTTGAGACCTCGAGCATTAACAAAAAACTATTTTCCAAGTACGTTGGAGCTCAAATGGATGGACAAAGACAGCCGCCAGCTCAACCACGGGATTCATCATTCGCAAGCAATGACGGGTCCCCTTTCTATTCCTATGCAATTTTTTTCATTTTAAAAGTAAAATTTACTATTATGTAGCCTATTTCAGTTACTCCTACGGCTTGTGTGGTAGCATCTCATTTGACATTTATGAATAATGAAAAAGCCTTTCAAAATCTGCAATGTTGTATGTTTCTTCCTGATTGTAAACAATTGCATTTAATTGAAGCTCTTTTATGGCATTCTCTCTTGGCAAAACATACATTAACAATAGACATGCACCCCTTAAAACTATAAAATTTAACCAGCTCCACTTGATTGAGCTGGAAAACAAAAAATGGGTAACATTTCTGGCGACATCTATGTGGTGCTTGCCTGCTAAGTACCCAGACCAACTGCCTAAAACTATCTATTGGGCATAAAGTCACTCACACTTGACGAAAACTCAAAAAACATTTCTTTCCATTGCTGCAACTTACTTCAAACTGCAATCTCTTCTAATCCATCAAGTGCATGGGTATGGTTGGTGACAGTGAACCAACAAAATCATTGTCATTAATGATATGCATCTACTTGATGGGTTAGAAGGGGATAATCAACAAGAGCACCTCCTCAGCAAACTGCTGCAATTTATTACAACTCTATGAGGGAGATAGGTGTGATGTGTGACAGTGAATAGATATATTCACTGTTTCATATGATGGCTGTCTATACATACAACTGTAGTACATTACAGTAGTTTCAAACCTTGTGTACAACCAAACCCAGGAACAACTAACTAACTTGTGCGCAATCGCACTTAGGGAAATGAAATTTGCATCTAATCTATTGTGCAACAACACTTATTTAGAACAAAAACTGAACCTACTCTATGTCTAACCAACAAAGGTGGTGCTCAAACATGACCATTTACTAGTTCTTTGAAATAGCTTCCCATCCTCAACAATTTACAATATCTCGCATGCTCATGAGCAACCTCAAGGAGGTGAATAATTGACAAAAGTATAACCAACAGTTGGAATGAGAGTTGGAGAAAGAAAACAATTCCACCTACCTCATGATTTTAATCATGCTTGCTGTTGTTCTGAGGCATATAGGCAGATTGGACATGTTGCTCCTCAGTTTCAATCTTCTCCTCAGGTGCAAGCATGACTGAAAACACCTTGTTAGGCTTGATTTGAGTTAGATGTCTGATAGGACATCCGTTTGAACTGATGAACCTTAATCTCTCTTTGTTGGCTTCTTGCTCATGTATTACCGATTCCTCATCTTGTTGATTGGAATGTCCCATATCTATATCTATAACTGCTCTTGAAAATGAACCATCAAGATGTTCAACCTCTTGATCAAGAAGCTGATACCCCTGCTGGATAACTGAGAAAAGGTCCTCAATCTGTTGCTCATTTGGTTTCTTCTCCATTCTAGAATGCAACTCTTCATCAACAAATTGTGGGAGCTCTTCAAAATAGTTCATGTTGTCCTCTTCTATAGGCTGTAAGGCATTTTCTTCTACAACCTTTCCTGAATGAAGGATGCAACCTTCATCCTTGGAACAATTAAAAGAGGATCCATCTTTGTCAAAAGGAGACAAAGGCCGATCCAAAAAAGTAAACAACTCTTCCTTTTCAGTCCCATCACCAATTTGTTTGAAATCTTACTGTTTCAAATGTCCAGGATTTTCCTCCTCCAAAGGTGTTGTTTCACCTTCTGATTGTGAAAGAGATAACTCAAAGTTATACTCAAATTGGTCATCTTTGTAGCAGCCTTCTTGAGGAAACAAAACATGAATGTGTTCCTCATGCTTGTAGCATCTTTATTTTTCAAAGCTGGCTTGACATCAAGGTTAGCACAAAGCTCCTCCAGATCATTCCAAAAACAAACTTCATCACGATCCTCCTGAGGAATGTTGGCCTCTTGAACATGCTTGATATCTTTGGGCTTCCCTTCAAGGTCTAAAAACCTTTTGGTTGGGGCACCTTCTTTAACCTCAAGAACAAGGTCATCCTTTTCAAAGTACTTCTCCAAAGTGTTGTCTTCTTGCTGATTCAATGAAATATCTTCGATGTCTTGAAGAAGCTCCTCTTCACAAGGCTAAGTTGAGACATCGGCTTGTTCCTCTTCTAGGTCGAGAAAACATGGTAGCTGCTCAAACAACATATTTGTCACCCCTTCATCACTTTCAAGTACCGATTGTTTCTGTGGCATAGCACATACACTTTCCTCTTCCTTTTGCTTTATGACTTCCCATGAAGAAGACCACATAATAGGCCCTCCTTTGAAGAGACAAATAGTATCTGGACAAGATGGTATAGGTTGTTTTATCTCCTCTTCTTCTGCTTGCTGGATGCTAGAGCATGGTTCCATTTGTATGTTTGGTGGAGGGACTTCACAGGGTGAAAAGATGGCCCTTTGCAACTTGGAACCTTAAAGGTAGAAGGCTGCCTGAAACTTGGAATTTCAACCATTGGAGAAGTCTCACTGCTAGGTTCAACTTGACTTATAATGTGGATTTGCATGAGATTAGGAAGAGGAGAAGGGTTTTGGACCTTAGGCTCTTGAACCTGAGCTATTAATTGCCTTATTTGCTCTTCCTTGGCAACAATCTGCCTACTCAAGAATTCCTCTTCACACATTCTTTCCCTTTCCACCTCCTGCTGATGACAAAAAGCTTGGTAGGATTGCCCTCTTCCTGCATATTATACTCCTGCTCCTTTGTGACAGCCTCAAATTTCCTTTGCAAGTCTAATGCTACCTCCCTAATATTCATGTCGTTAACATTTTGAGGCTGGTTGAGAGGGTAGTTTTGCTGGTTATGAGCAAAATGATCTTCTTGCAAATGACTATAGGCATGGATAGGTTGCCAAGAAAGATGAGCATGGGTGGGAGGGTGGTAAGCATGATGATTATGCTAATAATCTGCTGTTGGTGGGTTATTTGGGACAAAACTGGCAGCATATTCTGCTTGGTATGGTTGGTAAGAAGTGGCATAAGTAGGATTTTCATGGAATGGAGGGTTATAAAACCTATCTTCACTAAAAGAAAACATTATACAGCATCAAATCAACTAAAAATTCATGAAATGTTCACAAGGATAAAAATTAGCTCTGATTTTTTAGTAAAATAAGTACATACCAGCACTTGTCTTCTTGAACCCAGTGGTTATTTCTTTCTAGAGTCACCAGGCGTGTAAAGAAAATGCCTCCAAAAGGCTGAAACTACTGCTGTACACACCAAACAACAGTAACAAAACATATAAACTGGACTGAGAATCCGCTTCACGGTCCCACTGGGCGTGCCAAAAACTATTGTCTCTAAGATTTGGACCCTTGCTAAGTTGCAAAACCTAGCAATCTGGAGAAACATGGGATCTTTCTAGGCTTGTGGGTCACCTGTGATGGAAAGAACCTCTAGAGAAGGCTGCTTCCTAGCTTGTTATCACCTAGAAACTACTAGATTTGCAGAGGGAAAGGGAAAAAGAGTGCTTAAAAAATGAAAAGTAAAACTGTAAACTAAGAACAAGGGTGATACACCAAACTTGATATGATTTATGGAACTCAGATTTGCACACACTTGGCCATAGAGATCAGAAAATAAACTTGCACAACCTATTACTGTATGCTTTGCAAAAACACTTCACAAAGAGGCCTAAATGCATTAACCTTTTAAGAGGAAGCTAACTTCACAGTTAAAAAAGCATATACAACTTTAAGACACAGTTTGCAACCTGCATAAACACACTTTTTGCAAAAAGGTATTTGAAACATGAGATAAATATCATAAGGAGATAAAACTAACCTCACAAATGACTTAATCAAATACTTGGTAATACACAATACTGCATAAATAAGAAGGCAAAAACTGACTATCAATGGCATTCAAGGTCTATTCTGTATTTCATATCTCAAAGGGGTTACAAAAACATGCTCAAACTGAGTAAGGATTGCAAAAAAATCTCTAACTTTAGAATTTACCTGAAAAGAACTCCTTTACAAAGAGTCAAATGAATGACTATATACTCTCCCAGTAGCTGTAATGAGATAAGGATGAGAAACCTCAATTTTCATGCATCTCATAAAAGCCCCCAAAATATCTGCCTAAAGTCCTCCAAAATGGGTTCCCAATCCAGAAATAGTCAAGGCATGTCATCGCCCACCATAAAAGCTCCAGAAAATGCCCTTAAATGCTCTTTAAGGCCATAAAAATCAAGCCAAATATGTGCAATAACTCCTCAACCTGTTTGTCAACCTCAACCTGATGCAGAGTGTATAGTGGGAAGTGAACAAACTAGTATCGGCGAGATGTGGCCTATGTCTTGGCGATCCACACTTATCGGCCAAACATACCTTCGTCGGCCACCTTACAACTTCTCCTACCGATCTTCCAACTCTCCTTGACAGCCAACTCCACTTCATTTTCGGAGAGACTTCTCCTATCGGCGATGTCTTCTTACCTTATGCCGATACACCGATGCTTTATTAACTCATATACATCACTTTACTTGTTATCGCCGGTGGACTACAGTTCATATACACCGATTCACCTTTATACCCGGTCAACAGTTGTATGTTTCACCACATACAATCTCAATATACAATGCCGATATGCATTTGGTGGGACCACCTCTCCTCGGCTTGACTTCAATCGTCGGCGATTTCCTTGTATGTCCTCCTGATAAGCCAATACAACCAAATTGCATATGCAAGACTTGACTTGTTATTCTGGTGGGCTAAAGTATCTTTTCCCTGCTACTGCCGATCACCTTTTGTATCTGCCGAAAGGTGCATTCACAACATACATTCTATTCCACCGTTGTGGACGGTCACCCTTTGTATCGTATGAGATGTATGTTCTCAATGTACAATGCGATATGCATTCACAGTATACATTCAAGGAATCGATCCAAGGCTTGCATCGATGTATGCTCTTCGACGAGACTAAAGCCGATCTTCGCTGACGCCCTTCTATCGGTCTAACACCGAGGATCGGTGTGACTTCCAAAAGCTCCTCCGAGGCTCATGTTACGTCGATGGCACTTTAGTTACTTTGTGACTGCACAAACACCAAACAAATGCGCAGAAACAAAACTCAACAAATAGAAGGGGTCTACACTCCTCTACATACACTCGAATACCATCAATTTGGCCACTCTACTAACTATTCACATAACAACACTTTTCCTATCACTCCTACGACTAGTCACATAGAGATGCCTAGTCGATTTATGCCAAACTCTTTGGATCTTTGGGTGTCTGATCCAGAACTGTAGAAAACACAAAATACACACGGTATTCCTCCATCACACTGAGAATGAGAATGCTTTCAGTGGACAGAGGAATAACACTCCATTTGTTCACCAAACCCTAGTTTCTAGGTTTTTAGATTGATCTCTGTAAAAGGAACAATTTCTTACAAACTACAACACTTTGAGACACCAGATTACTATCAAATGGAACTACTTCAATGCATGAATACTACCAGTTAGTACAGAATGACAACCACAGAGAAATACTCAGAAAGAACAATGTTCAACACCCAAAATCCAGTTCTTCATTCATTTACTCCCCTCCTCTCCATTACATCCAACTTCTCACCTATAAAAGGCTTGAGACAGCAGTTTACATCCTCCAACCGTGCAAAACTGATTTGAAAATAGTTAGCCATTGGATTTCTCCTAACACAAGAAAACTACATGTTTTCCTTGTGTGATTACATCAAACTTGACCAAACATGGTCTACATAGGTCTAGTGACCAAATTGACACAAAAACCTTATTACAAACATGAAGTGGCTTAAAATCCTTATTGGAACAAAACAAAACATGACTTCCTGCACCATAGAGAAGGTGCTCCTGCACCATACTCCCCCTGCAGGAAAAACTCAAGTCCCTTGAGTTGCTAATTGTTGGAGTGTCTTCCCATGCTTCAAAATGTCTGCCTCACTCATCCATGTAGCCTCTAAATTAGGAAGATCCTGCCATTTGACCAAATACTCTTTGTACACACCCTTCCTTGTCTTTTTGACAACCTTGGAATCTAAGATGCATTCCAACTGTAAAGGCTTACTTGGAGGTAGATCTCTGATTCGGTCTTCATCTTCAATCACAACATCTAATCCATCTTTAGCATTCAATGGAGGTCTGAATGGAAATAGGTCTACAACATTGAATATGGGAGAAATACCAAGACCGGATGGCAATTCTATCTCATAAGCATTTGGACCAAACTTATGCACTACCTTGCATGGTCCTATTTTCTTCATCAGAAGCTTGGTTGGCTGTCCTTTAGGCAACCTTTCCTTCCTTAGATAGGCCATCACCAAATCTCCCACCTTGAACTGTACATCTCTCCTTTTGAGATCTGCCCTATCTTTGTATTTAGAGACTGTTTTCTCCAACTGAACTTTAACCTGATCATGAACTGCCTTTATGGTGGTAGCAAAATCTTCTCCTAGTGCACTCCTCTTATCCCAACCTTGTAGGTCTTTGAGTTCAAGTGGTCCTCTTGGATGGAAACCATAAACAATTTCAAATGGACTCTTCCCAATGCTTCTATTTACTGAATCATTGTAAGCATACTCAACTTGACTGATCACCAAGTCCCATGCCAACCCATGCTATTTGGTAAGGCATCTCAGAAGGTTTCCCAAGGACCTATTAACAACCTCAGTCTGACCATCAGTTTGGGGATGGTAGGCTGATGAGAAAGACAATTGTGTGCCCAATTTTCTCCATAAGGTCCTCCAGAAATGACCAACAAACTTGGAGTCTCTATCAGTGACAATTGAAAGGGGCAAACCATGGATTCTAACCACTTCTCTGAAAAAGAGACCAGCAATGTGAGATGCATCATTTGTGCATTTGCATGGCACAAAATGAGCCATCTTGCTAAATCTATCCACAATGACAAAAACACTATCCACACCCCTTGCTGTCTTAGGAAGACTAAGTACAAAATCCATACTAATGCTCTCCCAAGGCCTATTAGGAATAGGGAGTGGTTGGTACAAACCAGCATTAGAAGACATACCTTTGGCTTTTTGACATATGGTACAACTTGTAACATATCTCCTGACATCCGACTGTACTTTTGGCCAATAGTAGAATCTAGTGACTTGTTCCAAAGTCTTGTCCAACCCAAAATGTCCTCCTAAGGTTCCATTGTGCTTCTCCTTGATGATGTTATCCCTCATTGAACATTTAGGAACACATAGAAAACTGCCTTTGAATAGGAGACCTTCTTGCAACACAAAATCTGAATATTCACCATGAAAAGTGTTAGCCAAACTAGCACAAACTTCATAAGTAGTCTTGAAATCTGCACCCTCTTTGTATAACTCCTTCAAACAATCTATCCCATGCTTTCCATCTGTACTTCATGTATGACCAACATCCTACTACTTAGAGCATCAGCTACTTTGTTGGCAACACCCTTTTTATGCTTAATAGTGAAGGTATAAGCCTGCAATTATTCCATCCACTTGACATGCCTATGATTCAACTTCTAACTATTTAGGAAGCTAAGAGCATGGTTATCAGTAAAAACATTGAATTCTTTGGGCAACAAATAGTGTCTCCACTTTTTGAGAGCTTGCACCATTGCATAAAGCTCTAAGTCATAGGTAGAATACTTTTGTTTAGCCTCATTCAACTTCTCTAAAAAAAATGCCATTGGATGTCCATCCTGACTGAGAACAACACCTATTGCTTGCTGACTTGCATCACATTCCACTACAAAAACTTTGTCAAAATCAGGGAACACCAATGTAGGTAATTCAACCACTTTCCTCTTTAACAATTCAAAGCTATCATTTGCTTGCTTTGTCCATTGAAATCTGCACTTCACTCCACCCTTGATGGTGTTAAGAATAGGAGCACTTATGTGACTGAATCCTCTAATGAACTTCCTATAAAAAATGCCAACCCATGGAAACTTCTAACATCTCCCACTGTCTTAGGAGTAGGCCAATTGAGAATAGCCTCAACCTTTGTGGGGGGTCCATCTTCAAACAACCATTAGAAATCACAAAACCAAGATACACAAGCTCAGTTTTCATGAAATCACACTTATCCAAGTTGATCATCAACTTACTCTCATGCAACTTCTTCATCACCTGTCCAAGATGCTTCACATGTTCTTCTTTTGTCCTGCTGAAAATAAGTATGTCATCAAGATAAACAATTATAAATTTGCCAATGAATTCAACAAGTACCTCATTCATCAAACACATGAATGTGCTTGGGGCATTGCTAAGGCCGAATGGCATGACAAGCCTATTGGATTCAGGACATACAACTGAGAGGGGGGGGTGAATCAGTTGTCCAAAACTCGCTTACAATTCAAACACTTAAATCCACTTTGTTATTTAATAGCATATCAATTAATCACTCATGAAGGATAAAGCATAAACACTGGAGCAGAAACATATCAACACATGAGACACCAAGAATTTGACGTGGAAAACCCAGCTAAGGGAAAAACCACGGGGTGATTAACCCAAGGATTATTCTCTGTTAGAAGAATAAGAAAAATAGATGGCACATGCCAATTAGGGCTCACTGCCCGAGCACACTGCTCACAAAAGGCACATTGCCTACAAGAGACACAATGTCTACAAAGTAACAAGTACCACAAACTTGAACTGGAGATTGACATCTTTATCATGCCTGGATCAGTTCCATTTAAGCCCAAAAACTCCTGCTCTGCCTTTCGCACTTCTCTTCGCTAACACACACTCATCACCTCAAGACACACTTCAAAATGAATTCACAATCCCTTATTTATACAAGGCATCGACTTAGGAACAATCATCTAAGTCGGCATACACCTACAAGATCATCTGCAAGACGTGTAATACATCCGGTCGGCCAGTCTCAAGAAGAACACCAATATTCGTGGTTATTCTTCAAATGCAAACTCTAACTTCAATGTAGACCACCAACATTAATTGGACATGATCCAACGATCATCATAACCTTCCTTGAATCACCAAAAACATCTGCACTTCATCATCCTACTGAAATTCTTCTTTCCTTCATCCAGAGCTACAAGAACATAGTCTATCATCACTGTCACAAATGAATAGGCACTTCCAGACCTTCAACCCACAAACTAATCTAGTTGATACTTCACAGGGACGTCCTCAACACTCCCTCAGATCCGCAGAACGGGATAATGAAATACCGGATCTCACTGGACCTTTCTGTGGCCCTCTGTCATCTCTGAACATCTGCCGGAACCGGTTCTACTTGAGCGACCATAACTTCTTCAAATCTTTATGCGGACCTCTGAAATCTTGACTGGAGCATCTCAAGACTTATATCTACAAACCCTTTAAACCACATTCTCTGATCCTCAACCTATTGAGGACTTTTACCTTCTTGTCATCATTGTTCTTCACTGTTCCTGATTGAGACTTATTTTCTCAATATCCTCAGCACACAGCTCATCTAAGCCTTCTCATTAATGCAACATGAGTATGTTGACGTCAATGACAACACTGGTTATCCTCATACTTGCAACAATCTCCCCCTTTGTCATTGATGGCAACATATGATGTGAAAAACCATCAAGACAAGAGCTTCTCCTTTCTGTCACAGCTCCCCCTATCAACAACTCTTCACATGTCTTCTCTTTCTTTACTGCTCCCCCTTTGATCATCAACCACTTGTTTTTCACATGTCTTCTCTCCCCCTTTGACATCAATGGCAAATGGCTCATACTTGCAATTTTAACATATCAGAATCATACCAGCTGCTCCCCCTGAGTAGCAACTCCCTTATCATCAATCCGGATCACAAGATATGACTGTGATATCCACCGGATTGATGCACATCAGTGCATCCTAGTCCATCACCGGAAGGGCAATAATCCCTAACTTCTCCTTGAGATACTCAAAAGAGTCCTTGGGAAGAGGTTTAGTAAAAATATCTGCAAGCTGATCCTTGGAGGGCACATACTTCAATCGGACTTCACCCTTGTTCACTTGCTCTCTCAGAAAGTGAAATTTGATAGATATATGCTTGGTCTTAGAATGCAAAACCAGATTCTTAGAAATATTTATTGCACTTGAATTATCACAGAAAATTGTGATAGGCTCCTCATATTCTACTTCAATATCTCTTAGCATCTGTTTCATCCACAAAACTTGAGTGCAACTTCCTGCTGCTGCAATGTATTCTGCTTCAGTTGTAGATAGGGATATTGCCTCTTGTTTCTTGCTTAGCCAAGAAACCAACCTTTTTCCTAAAAAGAATGCTCCTCCACTTGTACTCTTCCTATCATCCACATCTCCTACCCAATCTGCATCTGTATATTCATGAAAAGAAAAATTATGATCTCTAGGATACCATAGACCATACTCAACTATGCCTTTTAAGTACCTAAAAATTCTTTTGATTGCCATGACATGAGATTCTCTGGGATCATCCTGGAATCTCGCCACAAGACCAACAACTTGCATTATATCTAGTCTAGTTTGAGTGAGATACAATAATCCTCCAATCATTGATCTGTACTTGGTCTGATCTGTCTTAGGAGAGTCATCATCTTTGCTCAACTTACATTCGGTTGCCATGGGAGTGTTCATTGGCTTTGAATCTTCCATTCCAAATTTCCTCAATAATTCTTTCACATATTTGGTCTGAGAGATAAAGATTCCTTTCTTTGTCTGAGTAATTTGCAGACCCAAGAAGAAATTTATTTCATCGAACATTGACATTTCAAACTCACTTTTCATTTGATTTGCAAAGGTTTTACACATACTGTCTCTTCCTCCAAAGATGATATCATCAACAAATACTTCAACAATCAAGATGTTTTCATGATCAATTTTAAAATATAGGTTACTATCAGCAGTACCTTTGTTGAAACCAATCTTCAAAAAATGTTTGTCCAGCCTTTCATACCATGCTCTTGGGGCTTGCTTTAGACCATACAGTGCCTTCTTTAATTTGTACACCATATCACCATGCTCAGATAACTGATATCCATCTGGTTGTTCAATGTACACTTCTTCTTCTAAGTCACCATTTAGGAAAGCAGATTTGACATCCATCTGATACACTTTGAAATCTTTGAAGGCAGCAAATGCAAGAAATAGTCTAACTGCTTCAATTCTTGCCACCAGAGCAAAGGTTTCCTCAAAATCAATCCCTTCTATTTGAGAGTAGCCTTTGCAGACTAATCTGGCTTTATTTCTGATTACTTCACCAACTTCATTTAGTTTGTTTCGGAAGACCCATTTGGTTCCAATCACATTCTTATTTCTAGGTCTAGAAACAAGATCCCAAGTGTGATTTTTCTCAATTTGCATCAACTCTTCCTCCATTGCTTTGGTCCAATTTTCATCATTGCAGGCTTTATTTATTGTTTTAGGTTCAATCTTTGAAATCAGACAACATTCATCTGAATTTTGAACAATTTTCCTTCTAGTTTGCACACCTTTGCTTTTGTCACCTATGATCTAATCTTCAGAATGGTTGAGTCTTACATACCTTGGAACTTTGGGAGTTTCTTGCACTTCTGCTTCTTGATCAGGCTCATTCAGACCTCTCTTCTTCTTGATTTACCGGATTAGTTTGAATCTGACTTTCAGGAGAGGATTGAGTTCCTTGAACCAGAACATCATTCTAATCATCTTCATCATACTCATAAAACCTTGAGGGTTTCTCTATTCCCTCATCAACCTTCACATTTGTACTTTCTATCATCTTTCTTAGTCTCTTGTTGTAACACCGGTATGCTTTGCTTTGAGTAGAGTAACCCAAGAATATTCCTTCATCACTTCTAGCATCAAACTTGCCTAAATCTTCATCTCTTTTGATGTAACACTTGCTACCAAAGACTCTAAAATATCTCATAGTAGGAGTGATGCCAAACCAAAGTTCATAAGGAGAATTATCGGTATTGCTTCTGATTTGGACTCGATTGAGAGTATAGACTGCAGTGCTAACAGCTTCTCTCCAAAACATCTGGGGAACATTTGCTTCCATCATCATTGTCTTGGATGCTTCCTGGATGGTCTGGTTCTTTCCCTCTACTACTCCATTTTGCTGTGGAGTCCTGGGAGCAGATAACTGTCTTTTTATACCATGCTTCTCACAAAAATCTATGAATTCACCGGATGTAAATTCACCACCTTTATCAGACCTCAGACATTTCAGTTTTAATCCAGTTTAATTCTCTACCATAGCCTTGAAGATTTTGAACTTCTCAAAAGCTTCTGATTTCTCTTTCAGAAAGGTAACCCACATCATCTGGGAATGGTCATCAATCAGTAACATGAAATATCTATCACCTTGCATACTCTTGATTCTTGTCAGACCACATAGATCAGTATGAACTAATTCCAATAATCTGGTAGAGGACTGATCCTTGCTTTTGAATGAGACTCTGCTCTGTTTACCCAGCTGACATTCTTTGCACCAACTATTTGTAGGTTTTAGCAATTTTAGAAGATCTCTTACAACCTGAGTATTGCTTATCTTGATGATGTTATCAAAATTTACATGACACATCCTTCTATGCCATAACCAACTTTGATCAACTTGAACAAATAGACAACTTTTATTAATACCAACTAGATGGAAGATATTACTTTTTGTTTGAGTACCGGATGCAATCTCAGTTCCAGAGCTTTCAAAGATCCTGCATTTTCCATTCTTGAACCAGAAATCATAACCTTTGTCCACCAATTGTCCAACACTGAGAAGATTGTGCTTCAATCCTTCAACATACAGTACATTACCGGTTTTGTTCTTTCCATCAAAAGAAATAGTTCCCCTACCTCTGATTCTACCAGCAGAATTATCACCAAACTTTACCATTCCTCCTTCATACCTTTCCAAATCTAAGAACTTGTTCTTGTCACCTATCATATGGTGAGAGCATCCATTGTCAATAACCCAATCATCCTTTTCTTCAACTTGGGCAGCCAAAGCTCTTTCTACAACCTTATGATTGATAGATTTAGAGGACATTGGATCTTCTTCCTTGATGGCAATAAACACTCATTTATTTCCGGATTTGTTTTCTATCTCTAATTCATCATCTGTTACTCTTTCATTATCATCTTCTTCATGAACATAATAACAATTCTTTTGGAACCTTTGTCTGTTAGAATTTGACCTTGTAGATCTTTCCGGACATCTTGAGGCAAAATGACCAGTCTTATTGCAGTTGAAGCATTTAAAGGGTAATTTTCCTTCATACTTACCGGATCCTCTTGGCAGTCTCTTTGCAATGAGGGCTTCAAGTTGAGCTGTTTCTGCTTCTTCCACTTCCATGTCTCTTCTTGCTTGATCATACCATGATAGTTTCCTTGACGAGTTTTCTCCCGGATCAAATCTTTGTTTACCTTTCACAGAGGCACTGGCTTTGAATGCAGATTCAGTCTTGGGGGGATCATCTCCAAACTCGGTCATTTCAAATGCAGTCAGTTTGCCAGCCAATTGGTCTCTTGTGACTGTTGTATGGGCTCTAAATTCATCAATGGCAGCAACCTTGATTTTGTAGGCAGCAAGAAGGGATCTGAGAATTTTGCCAACAATCTCATTTTCATCCAAGACTCCACCAACATTCCTAATTCCACACACCAGTTCATTTACTCTTGGCATAAAGGTAGTAATATTTTCATCATCTCTCATCTTTAGTCTTTCAAATTTTCCTTTTAGACTCTGCAACCTTGCACACTTAACATACTCATCTCCTTCATGCAGAAGTTCTAGTTTAATCCAGATCTCATAGGCAGTTGGTAGGTCAATAACATTTGAGAGCTCTGAGTCAGTTAATGCGCTTATAAGAGCCTCTTTGGTCCGCAGATTATTTTCAGCATCTGTTATTTCATTTAGAGTTGTCGGACCACCCTGTGGAGGTGCATACGCTTTTGTGACCATGGACCAGTACGCCTTTCCCATACATTGCAAGTGACATTTCATGCAACCTTTCCAAAGAGAGAAGTTGGTTCCATCAAACTTCAGACTATCCTTCTTGTATGACGACAACCTGGATCTCCTCAAGCGGTTAAGCTCCTTTTAGAGGAATTTGGCTCTGATACCAATTGTTGGATTCAGGACAGACAACTGAGAGGGGGGGGTGAATCAATTGTCCAAAACTTGCTTACAATTCAAACACTTAAATCCACTTTGTTATTTAATAGCATATCAATTAATCACTCATAAAAACATAAAGCATAAACACCAAAGTAGAAACATATCAACACATGAGACACCAAGAATTTGACGTGGAAAACTCAGTTAAGGGAAAAACCACAGGGTGATTAACCCAAAGATTATTCTCTGTTAGAAGAATAAGAAAAATAGATGGCACATGCCAATTAGGGCTCACTGCCCGAGCACACTGCTCACAAGAGGCACACTGTCTGCAAGAGACACACTGTCTACAAAGTAACAAGTATCACAAACTTGAACTGGAGATTGACATCTTTACCATGCCTGGGTCAGTTCCATTTAAGCCCAAAAACTCCTGCTCTGCCTTTTGCACTTCTCTTCACTACCACACACTCATCACCTCAAGACACACTTCAAAATAAATTCACAATCCCTTATTTATACAAGGCATCGACTTAGGAACAATCATCTAAGTCGGCAAACACCTACAAGATCATCCGCAAGACGTGTAATACATCCGGTCGGCCAGTCTCAAGAATAACACCAATATTCGTGGTTATTCTTCAAATGCAAACTCTAACTTCAATGCGGACCACCAACATTAACTGGACATGATCCAACGATCATCATAACCTTCCTTGAATCACCAAAAACATCCGCACTTCATCATCCTACTGAAATTCTTCTTTCCTTCATCCGGAGCTACAAGAACACAGTCTGTCATCACTGTCACAAATGAATAGGCACTTCCAAACCTTCAACCCACGAACTAATCTATTTGATACTTCACAGGGACGTCCTCAACACTCCCTCAGATCTGCAGAACGGGATAATGAAATACCGGATCTCACCGGACCTTTCTGTGGCCCTCTGTCATCTCTGAACATCTGCCGGAACTGGTTCTACTTGAGCAACCATAACTTCTTCAGATCTTTATGTGGACCTCTGAAATCTTGACTGGAGCATCTCAAGACTTATATCTACAAACCCTTTAAACCGCATTCTCTGATCCTCAACCTATTGAGGACTTTTACCTTCTTGTCATCACTGTTCTTCACTGTTCCTGATTGAGACTTATTTTCTCAATATCCTCAGCACACAACTCATCTAATCCTTCTCATTAATGCAACATGAGTATGTTGACATCAATGACAACACTAGTTATCCTCATACTTGCAACAAAGCCACTCATAGAGACCTTCATTTGTCTTGAAGGCAGTCTTCCATTCATCTCCCTGCCTAATTCTGATATGATGATAACCAGATTTCAAATCAATCTTGGAATAATAACATGACCCACCAAGATAGTCCAAAAGATCCTTAATCCTTGGCATAGGGAATCTATACCTTATTGTGATCTTATTTATGGCCCTTGAGTCCACACACAGTCTCCACTTCCCATCTTTCTTTGGAGCAAGTACACTAGGGACTGTACATGGACTAAGACTCTTTCTAATCAATCCTTTCTCTAAGAGTTCTTGAATTTGTCTACTCACCTCTTCATTCTGTTGTGGTGTCAATTTATAGGCAGCCTTATTGGGTAATGTGGCACTTGGGATCAAGTCAATTTGATGAGTTATATCTCTCATGGGTGGTAAGGAGTTAGGAGTATCCTCTACCACAAGATCCTGGTACTTATCCAACAATTGCTGCACTTCTAGTGGAATCTCTTTCTGCTTTTTGTCTTGTTGACTTGATTCATCTTTAGGCTTCATTATCAAGACATAACCTTGGGTGTGCTTCTCCTTCATGAGGTGTAAGAACTCTTTGCCACTAACCATCATGACATTGGTGTCATTGCTCTTCTCTCCAATCTGCTCTTGCATAGGATCCATCCTAAACTTCCTTCTATTCTTGGTGATGAGGTATGTGTTCTTCTCACCATCATGCTGTGCCTTCACATCATACTACCATGGATGTCCAAGAAGAAGGTGACAAGCATCCATAGGAATAATCTCACATAGTACCTTGTCCTTATAATCACCTATCTCAAACTCAACCCAGGTTTGTTCTTCTATCATGTAATTTTGATTCTTATTCAACCAAGAGATCTTGTGAGGACTAACATGCGGCAGCCTTTTCAACTTACATTTCTCTACCATTGCACTAGACACTACATTCTTAGTAGAACCTGAATCAACAATGATTTTACAAAGCTTACCATATGCTATACCTTGGGTTCTGAACAGAGTCTTCCTTTGTGGGGGCTCCTGCTTCAATGGCATCTTCATCAAGGTTCTCTTGATCATCATGCTTTCTCCTTCCAGGACTGGTGCAACACTACTAATGGGTGAATTCACACTTTGGCAATCATCGTCTTTCAACTACTGATTCCTTCTCCCACCATCATGGGAACTAGATGCCTTCTCAGGGCATTTACTCGCAGTATGGCCTACTTGATTGTAGCCATAGCATCTTCCAGTGAAAACTCCAGGTCCTCTGCCTGCACCACCACCTCTACCTCTACCATTTGGTCTTCTCCAACCTCTGAAACCACCACTTCTATGATCTACATCAGAATGAGACTCTTGTTGACTTGAATTTTCATTTCTACTTGACTGTCCTCTACCAAAACTACCTCTTCCCCTATTATTTCTGCCACCTCTTCCTCTGGTGTTTTGATCACTCTTTCTTTTCAACTTATCCTCTGCCCTAGAGGCTAATTGAAAACACTCATCCACTGTTTTAGGAACCACCATACTGAATTCATCTTGTATGTTATACCTCAAACCATTAAGATATCTGGCCATCTCTTTCTCCTCCTCCTTGTGATTGGCTCTCATGCTCAATCTATGAAATTCTTCAGTGTATGTAGCCACATCCATATCCTTTTGTCTAAGATGATTAAACTTCCTAATGGTCTGCAACTCATAATTAGATGTTATGAACTTGTCTCTCAGTACGGCCACCATTCTACTCCATTTGGTGATAGGGTTCTTTCCAACTTTCTCCCTTTCACATTGTGTATAGTTCCACCAAACCAGGGCAGAAACTCTCAATCTTGTCTTAGCAAACTTGACTTTCTTGTTGTCACTATACTCCTTGAAGTCAAAATAGTTACACATGGCTTCAATCCAATCCATGAGAGCATCTCCATCTAGTTTCCCATTGAATGTAGGAACATCCATCTTTGGATCACCACTATCTCCATGACCTTTGAGTGCATTCAAGAATGCCTTTTGGTCTGCAGACATACCAATTTGATGTTGATATTTGCACAATAAATGCTCAGCCACCTCTCTTTGACCACATCTACAAGCCTCCTCAACTTGCCCTTTGCACAATAAATGTCATAAACACAATTATTTCTGCATTTAATCGATATTAACTAAGTGGTTTATAACCACACCACTTAGTCAAATGTTTTACATTCCAAATTTATTACAATTCCATGTAGAAAATAATGGCACTTAGGACATACCATTTAATCCCCTGATTTTGCATAGTTTGGGGACAAATTAAATGTTATGAAAGAATGACAAAGTAATCAACGAGACTTACTTTGCCATGTGTGATAAATTTGCCTATTATTGCCTTTTGCATTTTTATTACAAATGATAAAGTAAGTTATAACCCATTACTTTATCATTCGTTTACAACATTTAATCTATCTCTAGATTATGCAAAATCAACATAAAACACCCTCATAGCTCCTAGGCAAAAACAACACGACTCTCCATACATGAAAAAAGATCACCTCCTCATACACTTGCATCATCACGATGCATTACATGGCTATGTCAACACCTTACATCATTACTCGCATCACTCTCCATGGTCTTGATACAAACATCATGTCGTATTACACTAGTCATATATGACATATTACAAGGCATCCTTATGACTCTTACAACGCCTTACTTATATCATACACACTCACCTTATGACTATACCAAGACATGCCTTTACTCACATTTGAAGAATATTTGAATACCTTATCACCATGCAAAAGATGAACAAGGCATCGAGCCTTTCCCTTAGATGATTATATATTTTGACTTCATAAAAAAAAAGGAGACAATAGCCTCACGGGCCCCTTGCATTATGATTAGTTTTTAAGACTTTTATAAGTCTTGAGCACGTCCCTAAATGGATAGCAATGATTTTGTTTTTAAAACAAAGGTCAAAAAACACAATAATGCAAAATAGGTCGATGGATGAAAAGGAAGAAAAAAACCTAAAAATTCTCATTTTGCATTTCACCTTCTTCCTCTTGCTGCCACGCCGCCATGACTTAGGGTTTGTGGGCAATCTCCATGATTTCTGAGGTGCTTTATGAGGGATTTGATGCATTGTTCCTGGAAATGAAAGGTAATAAACCTCTATTTCTCCATGTTTGATTTGTTTCCTTCCTCTTGGAGGTAAAAATCGGCTCTAGGCTGCGACCCTTGGTAGAATTTTGATGATTTTCTTCTCATTTCTCCTTATCTTCATTGTTGCATTCGTTTTTATTGCATTTGAGGCCGCCGAATTCGCTAGAGGGCAAAATGAAAGCAAAAGAGGAGCAATACACATGGCGCCATGCATATATATCCTCCCAGAAAACAAATGTAAGCTTCGAACTCATAGAAATCCGCATCATTTTTGTATTTTTCTGTAGCAT
The DNA here is from genome assembly GCA_027924645.1 of Cunninghamia lanceolata. Lineage (NCBI taxonomy): Eukaryota > Viridiplantae > Streptophyta > Pinopsida > Cupressales > Cupressaceae > Cunninghamia > Cunninghamia lanceolata. Next base: position 2,330,496 of record BSBN01000346.1, read on the forward strand.
GAGGCATGAAATGGTACTAGAGGCCGCGGCCAAACTAATGCTTCTGAGTGTTTCTCTTGAAATGAGGTTAAAAAGCTTTGTTTGTTGTTTAAATCTGCACTTTGGCTCGAAATGAGCTTAACCCATGAGTAGATTCAGCATGTTGTAACAAGACCCTCTCTAGACTCTCTCTGGCTGCGATTTTGACATTATTTCTGAGCATTTTGAACTTGAAAATCTGCATTTTCGTTATATCTACAACTATTCTTTACTTTTCCTAAGTGCTGAGGCTCGACAAGGATAATGGTATAGCTTATAACATTCTTTTGTGCTTTTGATATTTGCCTGAGTGCCTTTCGTCTGGTATCAACAAGAAACTTTGAGTGACTCATCCATATTTCTAGTTGAAACTTGAAGTGAGCTTAACTTGTGGGAAAGATCCCACTTCTACATTTCTTCATGTGAAACCCACAGTGATTTGAGGCAGCTATCTATGTATTTTTGGAGGAGACCCTAAGTGGGTTGAAGTTGGTTAAAAACTCATGCTCTATTGTGGCTGTGACTGTTCATTTCTGCATGGTTGATAATAACATTATACATTTCCTTTATTTTTGAAAATGCACAATGTAAACCTCTTTCAGGCACTAGCTATGTATTTCACTTGTTCTCTCATGAGCCTTAGTGAAGCTTGCACTCTATTATGACCTCTGCAGCAACATATTGAATTGTTACAACTCCTAGCATGAGCACATTTGAACATAACTTCAACTGCATCTTCATGGTATCAGGTGACCACTGTTTCTGTATGACTCTGCATACACTCAATATGACTGCACTCAATCCATTATATGGCATATATTTTCTCATTGTTTTACTTTGCTACATCATCCTACATTAAATGCATGCTCATACATACCACATCATACACTGGTAATGGCTCTTTCATTCACCTTAGAGTTGTATGAACATTGTGCTTGCACTATTTTTTCATGATGAAATATACAGTCAGAATGTGTGTTGTACTCTTTATTCTGATCCTCCTATAGAAAAGTGCATTTTAATACTTAGACAGTCACATCTCTGAGGAGATCCATCTGATGGATGTGATATTTGGACTCCTCTGTATTACTTAACAATCAAACCTGATCTTGCAATATAACGAGGCACTGGAAAAACATGAGAATGTTGCTGTTTAATACAGTGTATCTGCATATCTTATCATGTTGTTTTGTCTTCTCTCCATAAGATAATACATATAACTAAGTTTGTATTTCTTGTAATGCATTGACTATGACATACTTGTCACTTCATTGTGCTTGGTGTTTGAACTCCTTCACTACTGTTAGACATGACTACCCCTCTATAAGTCATCTTGATGTCACTAATGGATGTCAAGCATTTAGATGTTATCCCTTGCTCACTGCTGCTCTCCATTCCATTAGGACTGCACTTTTACGCTACTTCTGGTTCCTCTTATATGTAAGCCAGTTGATCATGGCATGACATCTGGTACAGGGTTGTTTCTTTCATGGTGGCTTATCAAATTGCCTAGATGGTTTATATTGCCGACATACGTTTGTGACATGATTGTCACTGTACTATGCTATTTGATCACCTTTCTTGCTTGTCTCTTGTGTCTGTATCGTATGACTTCTACTCTTTGAGTTTGGACTGTCCATTATCATGGTTGTCACTCTTAATGACTGTATCATATATATGTTCTTCATTCACAACAAAATGATAAGTACCTGTCCTATTGCTTTGTGGTATTCAGTCATTCTTCAAGGATGCATATGGTCGTAGCATAACTTTTTCAACATTCATGTAGTCTTGTAGCACTCAACCTGTATCTTTTGCATATCAAACAAAAGATTGTCACTTCATAAATTGCTGTTATAACTGTCTCTTTTAATGTATTACTGTTATGGCACTTGTGTTGTCATCCTTCATGGCATTTGATAATTTGTACACTCTTTTATGCTTCAAAAGGGAAACTATGATAGTATAATGGCATTGCATGATGTGATATGGCTCCTGTAGCTTGTATAGTCATGTGCACTTGATATGATTGCTTCACATAGTTGGCTTCTTCACAACATTCTTATTTTAGTCCTTTACATAGTTAATTCTGTATTTGTTACAAGGATGCTCCTTATGCATATGATGCATTTCTTATGACATCTAAGGTTGGTCTAACATGATGTTACCCTATTATGATGATTGTCATACTTATGGCATATATGTGGACAACAAAAGATATTTTAGTCATAACAGAAAGAAAGAAGGATACCTCTCATGATTTGTACTTATTTCTTTGACCATTGTACTTCTGTATCTGCATATTAGTCCCTCTCCTGCATGGATGCATTTGTTCATTCTATGACATGAAAGTGACTAAGTACCACATAGTTGTTTGATCTGGATAGATTCCTCTTATGATGATGCATAGTTTATAGGAGCAACTGCCCCTTTGACTTTCTATTATGATTCAACTTTGACTACATCAATGATGGTTGTTTCTATACATGGTACCTGAGGATTGTCAGGGAGTTTATATCTTGACTGCTATGAAAGTGGATTTTGAATGAAGCATCTTCTATCTCTCATAAGGCATTGTGAACATGATATTCCACTTTAATAAGCTCTTTCTAAAATGAGGATGGTTTGTTGGAGCAACTGTTGATCTTCATTGATGACTTCACTCCATCTACTATGTTAATTGTTCTGATGCATTACATGATAGTGTACGCTGTTTATCACAATCTGACATCCTTCTTGAATGAGTAAGAAGGAAGCATGCTTGGCTCTACCCTTGTGGGAGCCCATTTTCTCCACATGCCATTTTATAAAAGATGAATCAATACACTGATTTCTCATACACCTGCACAGGAAGCAAACATGTTAGCATATAAAACATACCTTTGTTTATGATGTGATATGACTTGTATGGAACTATCACTTTTTGATATAGCACTTGTGTCTGCTCATTCTGACTTTTCTTATGCTGATATGATTACTGATATACTGCTGCTACATAAAAGTAGATAGTACTTTTGAATTTCTTATTGTGTATGAAAAGATTTGAGACCCTGAGCATTAACAAAAAACTATTTTCCAGGTACGCTGGAGCTCAAATGGATGGAGGAAGATAGCAGCTGGCTCAACCACGGGATTCATCATTCATAGGCAATGATGGGTCCCCTTTCTTTTCCTATGCAATTTGTTTCATTTCAAAAGTAAAATTTACTATTATGTAGCATATTTTAGTTACTCCTACGGCTTGTGTGGGAGCATCTCATTTGACATTTATGAATAATGAAAAAGCCTTTCAAAATCTGCAATGTTGTATGTTTCTTCTTGATTGTAAACAATTGCATTTAATTGAAGTTTTTTTATGGCATTCTCTCTTGGCAAAACACACATTAACAACAGACATGTACCTCTTAAAACTATAGAATTTAACCAGCTCCACTTGATTGAGCTGGAAAACAAAAAATGGGTAACAACTACTTTTTCCAACCTAACAAAGAAGTTTGTCATGCACTTCTCCTATAACGTCGAGCACAAGTTGACCATGATTGGCCTCGACAATTCTGAGTAAAGTAATGGGGAGAGTTTCTCCGCCTTCCTGCAACGTTGGAGGAGCCTTGCAAGTCATTTTCCTTGGCCAATTCCTATAATAAACTTGTACATATTTTCATTACAAATCGTAATTAAGAAATGGCCTTCCATCTGCAAGTCCATTATATCTTGACATTTGATGAAATTATTAAAAAGGGGGTCCACATTGAAAAATCCCTAATCACAAAAGAATTGGTAAAATATCTTTGCCAAAGACAACAAAGACAATAATCAACAAATTGACAAATTAAAATTTTGGGGTCATTGACGGCAAACATATCCAAAACACCAAATCCTCCCAAGAATCCAAAAATGTGTAAAACATCCAAAAGCAATTAAATGTTTCCCTTCTTGCAGGGCAATCTAAATCCTCTCAACCAAAGCATCAATACACCTCCTTAGGGGAACCTTTGGAGGTCATATTCTAAAAATTGGTGCAAGATAACATGGTCACATTTTCACTCACTAGACCATTTAATGATTCCAAACCTAAACCCGCATGGTACATTGAGCACAAATATTGTGATTATCATCTCATTAAAGGCCATGCTACTAATAAGTACATGAAACTCAAGAACTACATTCAAGATCTCTTCGACAAAGGCAAGATTGAAATAGAAGGTGAAACATCATCATTGCCGAATAACCAAATGGGGATTTTTCAAAATCCTTTTCCAAAACATGACCAATCATAGTCATCCTCATCAAAGCGAGGTCAAGATCAGCATAACCATACCCCTAATATCCATTCTCATAAAAGAATCCACCTCCTACAATTACTTCATAGGCCACATCAACGGATCCCACATGTGAGTTGCTACCATCAAAATCAAATCCTTTGACTGCATCGTCACAAATAGACATGGTTGTGTCACTATCCAAGGAGCCTCCTCATCCACTTTGGCCACCCAATATAATCTCCTTCAACATATTGAGAAGACTCCCACACAGATATCCATTTTAGGACTTCTCAAGAATTTCTAGTGTTCATTGTGAGATATTGGAACATACCTTACAGGAGTCGAGGGTTCCCAACAATATTGACCTTGACCAATTTCAAGCCCTTTTTAGCTAGTTATCCTCTTCAAACCAACTCACCTTCAGTCATAATGATATGCCACCACTTGATCCATCCCATAGCCTCCTTCTCCATATTGAAGTCCTCATTGCTAAACATAAGGTGAAATGAGTCCTCTTGGATAATGGATATGGCCTCAATTTGTGCACTCTCTACTTGGTTGAATAATTGGGTTACCATTTCGCTGACCTAGAGCCTCATGTTATTACAATCAAAGCATATGACAATACCGAGAGGGAATCAAACATAACCACTTTCTTGCCTATTCAAGTGGGCCCTATCATGCAAATAACCATGTGTCATGTGGTCGATCTTGACCTTCCCTACAACCTTCTCCTTGGCCACTGATGGATCCATGCCATGTAGGCCATCTAATCCACATACTGTCAATGCCTTAAATTCCCCCACAACTACATGAAGGTTACTATTCCCACCATCTTGCATGCCTTTGAATATTAGAAAATGTTGGAATACGCTTATCATAGAGCCAATCATTGTCTAAGTATTAACATTGCTACTCATGATAAACCCAAAGCATCCACCTCCTATGTTGAACTTGATACCTTTGCATCTACTTCTTCCGCCTAGTCTTCCAAAGCTTCCAAGTTCAAGATTGTTGGTATTTGATGTGGAGAATATGATTGTAGAATGCCTTCCATTTTGGCAAGGTACCTCTATGTCCACACTCTCATGGTTGTCCACCACCCCAATCGAAGAAACCATCCACTATCATGCAATATGATTTTCTCCCTTTGTGCATGGTGGGCTCTTAGCTAATAAAGACATTGATGGTTATATCAACTCCTAGCTATACAAAGATGGGGAATTTGCACCTGACTTCTTGCAAGAAAACTATCCCATGCCACTTCATATGTGCAAAAACATGAATTATCATGGTAAAAGCCATTATTGGAGCCATTCCAAATAAGGATGTCCCTACCCTTTCAAAAAATGATTCTCCTATTAGAAATATTAGCCCTAATATCAGCCACCTCATTTGTCGGAAGATCAGGAAGATCCATACTCCTCCAAGACCAGCCCAAAATATCGTCCTCCTCAAACACCACATAGTCCTTGACCAAACAACCCCATCATTGCTTGAGAATGGTGTTAGAAGTTTTACTCTTAGAATGCTATCTAAACAAGGATAGCCACCCCAAGAATCTTCCTAGAAAAGGGCGGAGCTCCCTTCATGAAGGTCCCAAGTAAGAGACTCAGAAATAACTGATCTACAGTTTAGCATGAAGTTCCATACCCTGGAGCCTTGTGGAGGATTAAGAGTTCTGAAAATTAAAGCCGGATCAGGGCCAACTAGATACTTGCTTTGTAAAATCCTTGCCCATTTCGAATGAGGATCACTATACAATCTCCAAACTAGTTTTGCTCCCAAAGCCTTATTTTGCCATAGATGATTCCTTAGGCCCACCCCTCCATCCTTTTTAGGTCTGCAAAGTTTGTCCCAAGAGATTAGGGTGATCTTATCCACCTCTAACGTGCCTTGGCAGAAAAACTTCATCTTTTGTATCAAATTTTGATTAGCTCTAGCTGACAAAGAAAGGCAAGACAACAAATAGATGGGAATAGCAAAAATGACTGCCTTTAGCATGGTAATTCTGCCTTCCCATGACAACCACCTACCCTTCTAGGATGAGTCTCTTGGTCATTCTATCCCCTAGAGGATCCCATAACTTACTAGTTCTTAGCTCTTTTGCCAAGGGAAGACTAAGATAAGTACACCACAACTGGCCCACTTTAAAATTCATGATTCTAACAATCTCCACTTCCTTCCTTGGAGGGGTGAAGAAGAAATAAACTTCAAATTTTTCTTTGCTTACCTCTTGTTCTGAAGCTTGGGAATAATTGTTTAGGATACGTTGCAGCTGGAGGGCCTCCTTTCTCTTGGTTGTTCTAAAAAGCATTGTCATCCACAAATTGTTGGTGAGTTATTGTTGGAACCAAACTTGTTACTTCAATACCTTCCACCAAACGTAAGGAGTGACCTTTATTGATGGATCTGCCTAGAGCCTCTGCCATTATTATGAACAGGAAGGGCGAGAGAGGATCTCCTTGACAGAGACCCCTAGAAACTTCAAAATAACCTTCAGGGGATCCATTGATGAGGACTGAATATCTTGGACTGGCAATACATGAAAAGATCCAATCCAACCATTTCTTGCTGAAACCAAAAGCCTCCAACACCTTAAGTAGAAACCTTCAATCCACTTTGTCATAGCCTTTCTTTATATCCAGCTTAATAAACATACTTGGACTTCTTTTTGGGTGGACTAAGTGTATGGCTTCTTGGGCGATGATCACCCCATCAAGGATGGACCTCCCCGGAACAAACCCAATTTGTTCCTCTGAGATTATCTCTAGAAGAATCATCTTCAATCTATTCGCCATTGCCTTAGCCATGATTTTATAGATGGTGTTACACAAAGATATTGGACAAAAGCCTTCAAGAGCTATTGCTTTTTCTTTCTTTGGAAAAGGGTGATAAAGGTGTTGTTAACTTCCCACAGGAATCTTCCAGAATTTTAGGTTGCTTCAATGGCCTCGACCAAATCCTTACCCACAATACCCCAACACTTTTGGAAGAACCCAGAAGGGAACCCATCTGGCCCCAGAGCTTTATCTGGATGGAGTTAGCGCAAAGCCAATTCAATTTCTTCTGTGGAAAAGCTCTTATTTAACAGTCTATTTTGCTCATCCTTAACTATTTTCAGAATATTATGGATATGATCTCTCTGAGCAAATAGGTTTGAGCCTTCCAAATGATTTAGTAGATTAGAAAAATAAGCTACAGTCTCTTTGATTATCGCCTCGGGTTCTTCAATGAAAGAACCATCTACCAGTTTGATCTTGGTAATCCTATTAACATCCCTTCGTTGTTTAGTCACATTATAGAATTATTTAGAATTCTTATCACCCTCATTTAACCAAGTCTCTCTAGACTTTTGTCTCTAGAAATTTTTTTCTTTTGAAAGAATATCTTCATATTCTTTTAGTAGCTCTTTTTCTTTAAGAAATCTATTCTGATCCATGCCCAAATTCAAAACTTCCTCATTTAGAATTTGCAGATCATCTTCCAAGGCTCTTTTGGATTTAAAGATATTTTTAAAATGCTGAAGATTCCAATCTTTGAGTTTCTGTTTGACAATTTTTAGTTTTGAACCACTGAGCTAATCTTCTTTCTACCATTCTTCTATCAATTCCAAAAAGGATGGGTCCTTCATCCACATGTTTTCAAATTTGAAAGGGCTTCTTATCGGCCTCTTATCTCCGACTATCTCCAGCTGAATTGGGAGATGATCTAAACCAGAGAAAGGAAGAATGGATCCTTCCAAACCAAAAGGAAAGGAAGTCATGTTACCCAAGAAGAAAAACATATCCAACTTTTTTGCAATGTTAGTGAAACCCAACCTTTTATTAGACCAAGTGAAGGACCCATTACTCAGATCCACTTCTAGCAGATGAGTCCTCTCTACCCAGTCACTGAAATCTTCCTTAGACTGATTAACCCTTCAGAGGCCTCCTCTCTTATCTTGAGAACCAAGAATCGCATTAAAGTCCCCTCCAAATATAAAATGGGCATTAGTGTGGGCAACAATGAACAAGTCAAGTTCTGCCCAAAGATCTTTTTTCTTGATGCAGGCATTTGGACCATAAACATTTACCAACAGAAATTGCAGATTAGAAGACACACTCCTGACCCTACAACCTAGCCAATTGTTGCCTTCTGCCAGCCTTTTTAGAAGGATAGTTTGGGGTTTCCAAAAGGTTGCTAAACCTCCTGATGCCCCAATTGATTGAATTGCTTCCACTTGCCAAGATCTGAGTTTTAACTTGAACATCTCTAGTTCAACATTGGTCAATTTAGATTCTTGCAACATTATGATATCCGCCATGGACAGCTCAAATTTGCGCTTGACCAAGTGTTGTTTGTTAGGGGCATTTAAGCCCCTAATGTTCCACGAAAGGAGCTTCAAGGCCCCGAGGGAAGGGTGGCACCCTTCCCTGATCTCAACATTCTTGTAATCTTGACCTGGCCCTCTGCATCCCCATCCATACTCCTTTTTTCTTGATGGCTTATCCTCCCTTTGCCTTTAAGTCTTCCACAGTCTAGAGTGGACTTTATTGTAGGGAGTTGACAAATATCCAACTTATTTGAGTATTTGGAGGATCATTTCCAATCTCTAGCTCTGCAGGATTACCAAACAACTCGCGCTGTTCATCCTGAAACTCTCCTTCCTCCAAAAGATCCTCTAAGGGTGGCATTTCGAGAGGAAGAATCCTTGAGGGAGATAAAGGATGTTCCTTCAAAGAGAAACGATGAACATTAGAGATGCCAAACATCCCAAAGACTATTTCAATAGCTAGGGTTTGTGTGCCCTCATCCAAAGAATTATCTCCTTTCTTTGTCTGGAACACAAGGGAAATGTCCACTGGGCTCATCTTTGTAAGAACCTTGTCAACCTCCTTAGGAGAAGGATGCTGGGGTCCACTAACCTGGGGGTCTCCAGGTTACCCAAGTCTATCTTAGGCTGAGAAGAGGGATTGCAAGCAGGAGATGGAAATTCCCCTTTTGTTCCCAAGGGAAGAGGGCAATTTTTACCCATATCTAAAGCCCCGACCAAAGCTTCAAACTCCTTATTGCTGTCATTTCCTTGAGTTAGAATGACATTATTCGAGGGAGAAAATTCTTCATCCTTTCCTTCGCTCCTTGCCATGGGCCCAATGGCCGATTTATCCAAACTATTATCATGCCCTCAATAAGGTTTACCTCCTCCTAATCCCTCATCTAATCACAATCTTCTGAATCCATTTGTCATTTTCTGTCATAATCTCCAACTCTTCCCACAAGCCATCCTATGGATCAATCTCCACACAGATTTAAACAAAGGATCCTATCTCTCCCTTGACGAATCCCTCATCTACCCCAATGAGGGAGCCTAACTCATCCCCTAAAATTCTTAGGGAGTCCAAATTCTAGTATTTGGAAGGAAGATTGGGTAGATGGATCCACATAGGAACCTTTCTAATGTGGTGACTTGAGGGGTCAAAGTTTGGTTTCCACTCAATGCAATAAAACCTAAACCCTTTGAAAAAAAAGAGGATCTCCATGCAAGATTTCAGCTTTCAAAACTGAATTAATGCATTCCGCTAAAAAGAAATCATTAGGAAGAGATTTCAGGGATACCTTTGACTCAAAAATTTGGTTCCACCATTCTAGAATATGCTTCCATGGAAACCCCCGACCATTCCATTTCGCAAAAAAAGATCGTTCCTTGAGTTGTTTTGTCTCTGGATTCAAGATCTTCGAAGGAATAACAATTGCCTTGCTTTTCCTCAACTTATTGGGCCAAGATCTCTCCTCATAGGCTTGTTATTGCCCTTGAATTGCGTCTCCTCCAATGCCCTTCTTGCTTAAACCCCTTAAAACCCTTGTCCGCATGCAAAAAATGTTTTGAAGGACCTGCATGCTCAGGGCTTAAATTTGACAGTCAACTTTAACTTTTAAGCATTTTTTTTTTATGGCAGTTATCTTTTCAATATTGCCTTTAAAATACTATGACATACTTTAGTATAAGTAACTTATATTAAAAAACAAATATATATATCATCATAATTCTATATGAATTTTGACAGTTTGTTCAAAATCTCTCCTTTCATATGATACTGTCTTTTCAAAATTTCAATTGTATTTTACAACTAAAATGTCTAAATACAGCTATACAACTGTCAAATTTAAGCCTTGCACACACTTATCAAAGGAACCTCCCTCGAAGGGAATTGAAGGACCCTCACACTTATCAAAGGAACCTCCCCCTAACGGAATTGTGTTTGCACCAGAGGCACATGCAAGGATTTCTATCGCCGAATTGCACCACATACCTCCGCTGAAAAAATCTCCAAGATCGCACTTGCGAGCCCTTTTCCTTAATTCATGAAGGGGCCACATATTTATTATATATTGTATTTTATATAAGATAAAATATAAATATAATATATTAAATAAATAATAAATAATACAATACCCTATGACCACTCTCACATAACTCACTTGACATTTGACCGGGTAAAGAGTGTGCTTGGAAAAGTCATTACTATTGTCTAAAAAAATGAAAGCAAGACCCCTTTATTGTTGTGAAATTCCAATGTTACATTATACATGCATGGAACACATATGAATTGCTCTAGTCACATGTGGTGGTCAATGACAAATCCCCTTAAAAATGGCTTGGGCATTGACAACCAAGAGCATAGGGTCTAAATATAAATAGAGTAACAATGTACTTTGGAAATATAAATCATCAAAGATTATTAGATCTATGAATATCCCTCGCATTCTCATTGTACTTTGGAAATATAAATCGTCAAAGATTATTAGATCTATGAATATCCCTCGCATTCTCATTCCAAAGGTGGAAAACAATATTTATGTAATCCTACGTAAACAAGAAGACCCATTTCAAAAGAATGTCTAAAAAGAATTTATAAAAGAAATTTTCTTGATTATGGGAAGATGAATTATTTTGTAAATTCTTCCTTGTAATTAAAGATTAACTATGAGAAAATTATCTCTCTAACAAAATTTTAGAATAATCAAAAGAATTATCAATGAAACTAGGTATAAATGTATTTGAAATATCTATAATAATTTATTTAATACTTGGATTTCACTATCAAAGCTTTTCTTTGGGCAAGTTCCTATATACTCCTTACAAAACTAAAAAACGAGAGATCATCTTACCTATTAGGAGAGTCCAATGACCTAAGAAAAGAATGTAGAACAAAATTCCCGTGAAAAACAGTGAAAGCGGCGACTGAGGCGACGGAGAACGAAAACCGGGCGAGCGGAGAAAAGACGGCAACGGAAAATATAAAAGAATATGAAGCGGCCAAGAACAAACCTTACAACATAGGGTTGTGATAAGCTGCATACTGGGCCTGCCAATAATCCAATTCTTAAGAGATAACCAAGTAGGCTGCAGGCTAGGCCTTCCAAAGTCTCTGCTTGGGTTCGAACTACAGACCTTGCTTGGAAATAGTAAGGTCTCTTTATCAGTCCCTCTACTACTACTTTCACCTCAACGTTGAAGATTTTTAGACAGACTTTAATGGCAGATTTTTAGGTTAAGCCCATTGCCTAATCTAAATATAGAAATGACCCAAGCCTATGGTCATGATCAAGCCATAGGGAAAGGCATATAAATCAGGTTAAATTCAGATTATTTAAATATTATGTATTTTTTATTGGAAGTTTTTTATGGGCATTATATTTCATTAACAATTTATACAGATAAAATAGTGGACTTGCACCACAATAGTGAAGTGGGCCATACCCAAAGACAGTACTGTTGCTATTTTAAATATCCAAAGTAATCAACAGAAAGAAACAAAAAGAGTATATTTATAGTTTACAAAAACCATTGTCAGCCATAGTTTCCTTGGGCCTGATATTCCATTCAAACACTGTTTTTAAATTGATCACAGCAAGATTACAAGGAATATCAGCTGTCAAAAGAACAGCTGTGGAAAAGAGAAGTCAACAAGAAGAAGACTCAAAACAAAAAAATAATAATAATATACTTCCTTTACATAACTATCTTACAGAACAGCACAAAAATACTTTTAAAACTATCATAAATACCATTGTCAGCCATAGTATCCTTGTTAGTGCTTTCTGGGTATTATATTCTAATAAAACAATTCATACAGATAAAATAGTAAATTTTATTAAAAATTTTGAAACTCCAACAACTAGCACTGACAGCTAGAGTGAAGCAAGCTATACCTATGGTGACAGTATTGTTGCTACTCTAAATACCCAAATAACAGAACTAATCAAAGAAAGTAAAAAAAAACACACATACAACTAAAAATACCATTGTCAGCCATAGTTTCTTTGTTCTGTAATAAGTTTGAAGAATATGTGATCCTGTTGGACATCCTGCAGTACTGTGGAATGTAACACCAACATACCCATGGGATAGTATCTACCCTAAATACCCAAATAAAGAAGTAATTAACAGAAAGGAAAAAACATAGCTATAATTACAAATAGTATTGTTGCTGCCCTAAATACCCAAATTAAAAAAGTAAATAACAGAAAGAAAAAAAACTAACTTACAATTACAAATGCCATTGTCAGCCATAACTTCTCTGTTCTGTAATGAGTTTGAAGAATATGTGATCCTGTTGGACATCCTGCAGTGCTGTGGAATGTAACACCAACACATTCAACTTGTTCATAGACAACTTTTTTTTAATGCAGAAAGTCTCTACGAACAAGGTGAATGTATTGAGCTTATTACAATCTACCAGTACTCCAAACATGCACTACAATATCATGTATTCTTCAACTGCAAATATCCTCCCTTTTATACACTGCAAAGCAATGTTTTACTGGGTGAAACTTAGAAATACTATTTCAGAACAGGGCTTATCAAATGTACCACACAATAAAACAAAGAGCTTACACTTTACCTTTCAATCTTGATAACTTGTTTTGCTGTGATGTTCTTTTATAATATGATGGAGCTGACTGAGGTCAGAATACCATGTGCTGGTTTTTTTCGCCAGCACATGGTATAGAAGATCCCTTTCTAAGTTTTCTATATAAATATTATCTTTATTTATTTTTTCTTATATAAAATATAACTTTATATTTTATTGGTCCACATCTCTTATACCACTCCCGCTTATGTATCGTAGTAATATTTAATTAATTGTATTAGATCTTATTTGTTTTGGTAGACACTATAATTAGAAAGGAACTAAGTTTTGAAGGTACTAAATTTAGAAGAGTCCAACCATTATTAGTTCCTGCCGGGGCAATTTTCTTTGCAAAATATAAATAATTAATTTAATTATTTTTCATTGGCTCATTCATTATAAACAATCTTATTCTCCTTTTGAATTTATACAATTAAAAAAAAAACATATTTATATTTTTTTAAAAATATTTAAAGTATTCTCTTTATGAGGCGCCTATTCCACTTATATGTGGTAAATTGATTAAAAAATAGGCGCCTAGAGATAGATATATTTTTTAAAATATAAATATGCTAGTCACATTGGGAGCCCCAAGCGTAATCATAACCATAGCACTAACCCTAACCCTAAATCTGACCCTAATTCTAACCCAACCCTAATTTATCTTACCCCAACCCTAATTCTAATTTTAACCCTAACCATAATTGTAACCTAATTCTAACCCTAATGCTCAACCCAATACTAACTTGAATTCTAACGCTAACCCTAAATTTAACCCTAATGTTTAGCCCAATACTAACTCTAATTTTAACCCCAACCCTAACCCTAATACTAATTATAACCTTAATTCTAACCCTAACCCTAACCCTAATTCTAACCTTAACCCTCATCCAGATACTAACCCTAATTCTAACCCTAACCCTAATCTTAATGCTAATTCTAACCCCAACCCTAATTCTACCACTAACCCTAACCTTGATTCTAATTAACCCTAATTCTAACCCTATTCCTAATTCTAATTGTAATTCTAACCCTAATTCTATTCCTAACTCTAATACTAACGCTAACTCTAATTCTAACATGAACCCTAACCCTAACCCTAATGGTAACCTTAATTCTAAAATCTATATTTATTTATGGGGTTTCTAGAAACAATTCAATTCCTCAATTATATTAGAAATATTATATTTTATATTTAGTTTGTTGTTATGTTTTATTAATTATGGCCAATTAATATTTATTTTTTTTTGCCAAAAGTGGTTGCAGTAGTTATTATAAAGGCCCATGAATAATGTAATTAATTCCTATATATCTAAGATATTTTATCTTTCTTTTATATTATTTGGAGATGTAAATTGGTATTGTTATTTTTGTTTATTTAATCTTAATTCTTATAAAAATATCAAAACAATTACAACTCATAGCAGGGAATTAAAAAACATGAATTGACTATTTTTATTACAAATGTATTTCTTCTAATTTTTCATGTAGAGTTTTTAAATATTTTCTAGCACTCAGTAGCATTCTTGTCACCTCGAAATCCAGTTTGGATACTCCAAGTAATTTACAGAAGACTTGAAGACATACATGTATTGAATTTTGAACTCAGTTCTTGTTTTCTTCTCTTTCAGAGTTACTTACTTGTTCAGATGTCTGTGCATGACTTCTTCTTGCCATATTAGATTGTTGTGGATTTTGTGCTTGCAATTCCTCAATTGTTAATTTAGCCCTACATCTATGATATATTTCCCTACGCACCTCATTTTGTTGTTTTCTTTGTGTCTCTCTTTCTGCATGTGTCATTTCTTCTCATTGTCGTCTTCGATATTCTCTTTGATGTTGTCTTCATTGCTCCTCAGATTCAAAATCCATCCTTAGTCGAACCATTTCTCTATATTATCCCAAGATATCTTTGTTTAATGTTTCTTCTTGTAAGGCAAATTCTTGAAAAAAAATATTGCAAAAGTGATTATTAAATGAGTCGAAAAAAAAGAAAAAACGTATAAGTTAAGCAATTTTCACTCTTATATTTTTATATAAATTGGCATATGATGTCATAAGAGCTTTATCAAAACACCATCTAAAGAACATTCTTCTATATATTAAATATTATAGACAACTCACTAATATATTTTTAATATTAAATTAATGTTAAGTTAATATTAAAAACTTTAATCCATTAGCATATGTTTAAATGATTTAATACATTAGAATATTAAAATATTAACCCTAATAAATTTTTAATATTAAGTTAATATTAAGAACTTTAATCGAGTTATTGGCATATGTAACTTAGTGACTTTGTTCTTAATACTCTAACCGGTGTCCCATCCATATACATTTTCATATCACATGTATATAGAAATGACAACATTTTTAAATTGAATTATTGAAAACTTAAAGAATAATGAAAATTTTCTATGTTGTACTCAATCAACTCAAATTTATTTTTATTTAGTTAACACTAAGTAGTAATCATAAATCATGTAATTCTTGCACAGAAATCCAAGGTCGTCTGACTCCACATTGAATTTACAAAGCAATCAGAAGAGTTATTGCACAGCTATGCTTGAAAATTCTAAAAAGAGGCAATCAATGGTGCTTTGCTCCAATTAATCTTCAGTATGTTGCCTCTGGTTGATCAATCATCTACGTTCCATCTAGGCTCGAATATAATCTCATTGCTTGATTCTTCGGATAGGCGATGCCCAACTTCTCATTGTTCTTAAATAGTCTAACTAGTGTCCCATCCACCAACATTTTCATATCACGTGTATATAGAAATCACAACATTTTTAAATTGAATTATTGAAAATTTAAAGAATAATGACAAATTTCTAAGCTCTACTCTATCGACTCAAATTTGTTTTTATTTAATTAACTCTTTGGATGGTCTATTCAATGCATAACTTCAAAACTATCAATATAAACATATAATTGAACATAGAAAGGAGAATACAAAGACAATTGGATGAAAGAAAAATAATAGTTTAAACTTTGAAGTAGTCTAATTTTTTTAATTTTAGCACCTAATTTTTTCAATTTAAATAAAGATTTCTAAGTTTTTTTAATTTAAATAAAAAAGTGAAGAATATTTTTATGAGATGGTTAATAATATTTTTAAAAAAATGGTTTTAGGTTCTAACTTAAATGAGTTCCTGCATAAATCTTTGAAATTGTATGATACATAAATCTTTGAAATTGTATGATACATAAATCTTTGAAATTGTATGATATTGTATAATTTTTTTGGAAATGAAATCCAAATATTTATATTGTGATTTCCTTATGTATTCATTTTTTTATTTATATGCTTCCCTTTTATTTGTAATCTATTTGAGGAGTTATTTAGAAATAAAATATATACTAAAGTGCATGCCCTTATTTATAATATATTTAGACATTTAAATATACAGAATCTAAGATCCTACGTATAAATTGTGTTTTTCTTTAATAAAGGAGAAGTGTCGTATACGACTTATAAGGGAAGGGAAAATTTTAAAAGTAGATGAATGTAGACGTAGAAAATAAAGTAAGGACAAATTTAGGGTTGGAGCAATGGATAGGGCAAATCCCAACAGCCTGCGCCCATTTCCTTGGGGCTCGGCCCATGGGGCCACAACCCCTTGTGGGCTATTATGTAGGTCATCTGATCCCTACACTCTCCCTATGACCCACAGCCTTTGTGCTTTATTTCTAAACACTAACCATACTCTATTTCTTGTGTCAAACAATAAACTAACAATCACACCTTGGTGTGCAATGGGTACGCCGAAGAGTTTTGGAAGTTCGATTGCTATGTCTTTAAGTGAATGATTATTGTCCTGTATCCCTATGACACATGTAATTTTTTGTTTTCTCGAGTGTTGTGAATTAATTTTCATAATCTTAATGGATTTCAAGTTCCTTTTATTTTTCTTATTATCTACTTCAAATGTGTTCAAGCTTCCATGTTTGGTGTCTAGTCTCTATTTGCATGCATGTACTTTCTAGATTCTTGTTCATGCATTACACTTGGGTTCACCTGCATTCCATTAGTCAGCACCTATGAATATTATTTGAAGCATGCATTTCTTTTTATCACAAGCCTTATATTTCACATCTTGACACCTACATTGAATAGACATTCTCTTGCAAATATAAGCATGGTCACTAGGTACTTCATGTTTATTTGTCATCTAGCCTACCATCATGCATCCTCTCATGGGGTGGCACATGATACAAAGATTGATCAAACTTAGTGCTTGTCATTGCTTTTATAATTTAACAGATTTGCATAATTTGGAGCTTAAATAGATTAAAATTAAATTTAGACATGGTATAATTTTAGATTGAGAATTCATAATTGTCTAAATATATTTAATTTGAAGGGAAATACTTTTGACTTGTTTGAATTTGCAGATGATATGGGAATGATCTCAAGACATAAAAAATGGCATGCATTTTATGTCATGGGAGCCCATTAAGTTCAATTTTGCTTTGGCAAAACTTTTGTTAGTCAAAAAGAGGTCTACCATCCAATTGAATAAATCATTTCATCAAGGCCTTGACATGTGCTCTTGATGTTGGCCCAACCATCATTGATTTTATTTTACTCCTTTCATGTGGTTTTTAATGCGGTCCCTGTGCATTCAATCCCTCCATATGACTTACCTTAGTGTGCAATGGGTACACTAAGGTAGCTTGTAGATAAAAGTAATTAGTGGTTCCTTTATAATTGCACATTGAACAATGGAATTTCTTGAGAAGAGAGCATGGTTGTTTTCCATCCATCATTTGGACATTGAAAGAATGTAGCGATATGTGTTGCTGTGTTGCATTATAAAAGAAATGGAGTAAATTAAATATGTTGACATGCATGCAAGTAAAGTTTTTTTTGAATAGTAGTGAGTAAAAGCTGGTATGCAAGTAAAGTTTATTAGTTTCAGTCAACTATAAATTGCAAGTGATAGTAACATTAACTAGTCCTCATCTTGTTTCCAAAGCATGTCGAGCCCATCCAGTTGAAATGGCATGTCTAGGTACAGACTTGACAAGATTTTCCATTCATCAAGACTATCTTCATGCATTACATGTCCCTAGTCAGAAGGAGTTCAATATCAGTGTACAGTGCAAACTCCATGGATGGTAGTTGTTTGAAATTCTTTCTCAGTGGGCTATAATATCTTGCTCTAATGAACCAATATCACTATGAATGTTTTTGAAAACATTGATCATTTGTTGCTGGGATGGTGGTGAAACGAGGGGAGACTCAAACAATAGCTGGTGTTAAGTGTTCTTTCCATTTGTTGAACTTTCGAGATGCTGCAAATGTCCATTTTTGAGCCACTTGAATAAGTGGCATTGTTTCCAATCGTTTTGGTATATGGAAGAGGTATGTGTAAATTCAAATCGAACTTATGATCTCTAACTTGGATAACTTCTGAATGTTGGATATTTGTGTTGCAGACTTAATTTATTACTTTCTTTTATTTTGCAGATGCAATTTCCACTTCTCATACACTTCCGATTTCTGTGTCTTTTTCATGGTATTGCAGGGCAAAGACGTTGATATATATATGAGTGACGGTATGAATCACAACTGTGATAGATGTGACTCCTCAAGGAGTCACACCTATCATAGGTGTGACTTCGTCACCTTCCCATTGCTTTAGCAATTGCTAATCACCGTTTGAACTGTAGTCGGTGTTTATACTTTGGTAATATATCATTCGATCATGCTAAATTCATATTTATACCTTCTATATTAAGTATGAATATATAAGTAATATTTAATATTACTTCTATATTCATATTTATTATGATCATAATAAATACGTTATCTGATCGAAGCTACAAACAACTCAACAATCCCTCTTAGCTCGGGAAGATAACAATATCACAATAATCTCTGTGAATATCAATTATTTGATCTGTAATGAATTACTCAAAGTAATTTAATATCACATAACTCATGATATATAGTATCACCTATCTCGTGATATGTAGCATCACCTACCTCGTGATACTAAAGGATATACTATACTCGAGAACATTACATTCTCCTTATATATCCTAGTTATGGTATGTGCACTGACATTAAGTCACATAATGTCTACCATAACTTAATCATGATAACTCCATGATTCATACAAATATCAAGTCACATGATATTAGTCTAATGAACATTATAAGATTGTCACCTTATAATGGTAGGTACAAGTGTAGATTATCCAAAAATCGTCACCTTTTAGAAATAAACATAGAATGGGTAGGCCCATAATGTCATAGAGTCACACATATGACACAAGAAGTTTACACATTAAACATCTTTAATATATTAGTACAAATCAATTAGAATCTTACATTTCAATCATACCAAGATTTTTCCTGAAGTATTCAACTTTCACCTTGAGGAGTGGTTTGGTAAGAATATCTGCAGTTTGATCTCCTATACTGATATACTCCAACTGAATCACTTTCCTTTCCACCATATCACGCACATAGTGATGAGGAATCTCAATATGTTTAGATCTATCATGGAATACTGGATTCACGGATAGCTTAATACAACTTTGATTGTCGCAGTGGATGATAGTTGGTTTCAGAGGTTTACCAAATAATCCCACAAGCAGTTTTCTAATCCATACTGCCTCTCTAGCAGCCATAGAAGCTACAATATATTCAGCTTCTGTAGAACTCTGAGCAACTGAAGACTATTTTCTGTTGATCCACCATATCATTGCTGACCCTAAACTAAAACAACATCCAGAGGTGCTCTTCCGGTTAGTTACACTTCCAGCCCAATCTGAATCTTTAAATCCATGTAGATCTAAGCCAACCTTTTCATATTTTAAGCCATAATTTAGAGTAACTTGAAGGTATCTCATTATATGCTTCATAGCCACAAGATGTATCTCCTTGGGCTCACACATAAACTGACTTAAGGCATTTACAACATAGCAGATATTAGGTCTGGTATTGACCAAATACATCAAGGATCCAATTATCTGTCTGTAAAGAGTGGGATCTGCCAACAGAGAATCTGCTACTGCTTCCTTCAATTTATGAAGATTTGTTTCCATGGGGGGAGACACATGTCTACATTCCATCATACCAAACCTTTTTAATATATCAATTGTGTACTTCCCTTGGTTTAGAATAATACAGTCTGATTTCTGCCATACTTCTAGTCCAAGGAAGTAGTGTAATAGACCTAAGTCCTTCATGTCAAAGTCTGAAGCTAGATCTTTCTTACACTGATCAATAAGGTGGTCTTCTCCTGTAATCAATTGATCATAAACATATAATATCAATATTAACATATCACCTTTGCTTTGTTTGAAGTAGAGATTTGGATCTGTATCATTCTTTTAGAAGCCTAATCTCAAGAGGTAACTGTCAATTCTTTCATACTAGGCTCTGGGGGCCTGTTTAAGTCCATATAGAGCTTTCTTTAATTTACATACATGGGATCCTGAATTGTGAATCTCAAATCCTTCGGGTTGCTCTAAGTAAACCTCTTCTTCAATGGTTCCATTTAAGAAAACAATTTTTACGTCCATTTGATGGACTTTCCACCCTTTGGCTGTTGCAATAGCTAGAATTGCCTTGACTGATGTATATCAAGCAACTGGAGCGAAGGTTTCGTCGTAATCAATTCCTTCCTTTTGTGAAAATCCTCTGGCTACAAATCTTGCTTTGTATTTCTCTATACTGCCATCTGTAGCATGTTTGATTTTAAATAGCCATTTTGAAGAAACAACAGATTTCCCTTTTGGTCTAGGTACTATATCCCACACATCATTCTTCAGGATGGATTGATACTCCTCTGTCATGGCATCCTTCCATATTTGGTGCTTAAGAGCTTCTATAGCACTAGAAGGTTCTGATTTAATGAATTCACTCATTAAAGCTACATAACTAGAGAATCTCTTAGGTCTTGTGCTTTCCCTAAAAGTTCCTGATGGAGCAGCATAATTTTTAGCTTCTTCCATTGTTTTGGTGGCCCAAAGTGGTCTTTTCTTGGGATTTTCTAGTGATGTGATTTGTTCATGGTTTACATTTTCCTCAGGATACTCCCTCTGAAACTCAGGTGTAGGATCCTCTTCTATGCCTGAGTTGGAAGTTTGAATTTCTGACTCAATATAATTTCTAGCTCTTTTGAAAGCTATGTCTTCCTCAAAAATCACATCTCTGCTTAGTTCAATCTGTCTTTGACTAGGTATATATATTCTATAAGCTTTTGATGTTTCACTATAGCCTACAAAGATGCCTTTTCTCCCAGAAGGTTCTAGCTTAGTTCTTTTCTCTTTGGGCACATGAATGTAAACATGACAACCAAATATCCTTAAATGACTAAAGTCTGGTTTTGTGCCAGTGAAGGCTTCTTCAAGAGTTTTGTCATCAATATGAGAGTGAGGACATCTATTATGTATATAGACATCAGTACTAGATGCTTCTGCCCAAAGTGAAGTGTCTATATTATGATCAACATAGCCCTAGCAGCTTCTACAATGGTTCTATTTTTTCTTTCTGCAACTCCATTTTGTTGAGGATTATAAGGTACAGTGAACTCCCTCTTAATCCCAGTGTTTTTACAAAAGTCTTTAAATATGTCTGAAATGTATTCACTCCCATTATCTATTCTTAAGGTTTTGATTTTTCTCCCAGAAAAGTTTTCAGTAATGGATTTGAATTCCTTAAATCTTTTAAGGATTTCCTGTGATTCTTTAAATTTAAGAAAATAGATCCATGTCTTTCTGGAGAAGTCATCAACGAAGATTGCATAGTATAGAAACCCACCTAAGGAGGGTACATACATGGGTCCACATAAATTTGAGTGGACTAGTTCTAAAACATTATTTGTTTTGCTAGAACTATTTTGAAAGGACCCCTTTGTATTTTTCCCTAAGGCATACCCCTTGCATACCCCTGAATTACATTGTTTGAGTTTGGGTAACCCTGTAACTAGTCTTTCCATGGAAGATAGGGCACGAAAATTTAGGTGTCCTAGTCTTCTATGCCATATTTCATTAGAGTTTGCAATTTCATGAATTAGAGCTAGATTTGGTTCCGTACATAACTCGTACAAGTACCCTTGTCTATGACCTATGGTTTTGGCTTTCTTAATAGTAGAATTCTTTGGCCATGCCAATACTTTGCTATCCATAAAGATCACCCTATATCCATTATCTTTAAGTGCAGATATGGAGACTAGATTTCTTTTGATGCCTGGGACAAACAATACTCCAGTAAGTTGGATGGAGATGCCAGTCTTTAATTTGAGGGTGCATGTGCCAACACCCTTGATTGGATGTACAGAGTTATCTCCAATTGTTACTTCTTCGTCAGTCTCTTCTACCATGGTGTCTAGTAGTTCCCTGAACCCTGTGATGTGTCTTGATGAACCACTATCTATAACCCAGGTGTTGGATTTATTTGTTACTTGGTTTGAAAGTGCAGAGTAGAATACATATTTCTCGGATTCATGCTCCTTTATTTTGGCATAAGATGCTTGTTTCTTGGTTCTGTTAGGACGTCTAACTGTATAGTGTCCATATTGGTCACATCTGAAACATTGGATGCGAGAAATGTCTTTCTTGAATGAACCTTTCCCGTGATGATTTTTCCTCTTCTTGAAGTGTTTCTTCTTCTCTTTCTTGTAAGAGTTTGTATTTAGAACATGAAGATCTTCATCTATATTTTTCTGTTTTGACCCTTTCTTTGTCTATCTAGATTCTTCTTAAAGATAGTCTAATCTTAGGCGGTCAAATTTGGAAATTTAGACCTTGCACTAATGCCTTGAACAAATGTCTCCCAGAAATTTGGGAGACCATCTAGGGCAATAAGTGTTAGTTCCTTGTTTTCAATTTGGTACCCAAGTGTTGATAGTTGATCCCTTAGTGCAGATATTCTCATAAAGTATGCATTGATAGATTCTCCTTTGTTCAGACTTATATGATTTATTTCTCCCTTTAGGGCTAAGGTTCTGCTGGAGTTATTAATTTCATAAGTGCTTTCAAGTGACTTAAACATATGATATGCAGTCTCATGTTTTGTCAGAATCGGCATGATATGATCTCTAACTCCATCAACTATGATTTTCATGGCTTTGTCATTTCCTTCAATCCATGTCATTTTATCAGGATCATTCTCTGGTTCTGTTTTGTTTTCTCTCACAAATGAATCAACTTTATTTTCTTTTAGTATCATCATAATTCTAAATTTCCATGATGAGAAGTTATTTCCTCCTTCCAATCTGTCTTCGAATCGGATTGCTGCTGCCATTTGAGAAATGAGAAGTATTAAATCTGAATTTCTGAAGTTCAAGTTTCTGCTCGGATTCTGCTTAACCCAGCTCTGATACCATGTAAATTCAAATCAAACTTATGATCTCTAACTTGGATAACTTCTGAATGTTGGATATTTGTATTGCAGACTTAATTTATTACTTTCTTTTATTTTGCAGATGCAATTTCCACTTCTTATACACTTCTGATTTCTGTGTCTTTTTCATGGTATTGCAGGGCAAAGACGTTGATATATATATGAGTGATGGTAGGAGTCACATCTGTGATAGACGTGACTCCTCAAGGAGTCACGCCTATCACAGGTGTGACTTCGTCACCTTCCCATTGCTTTAGCAATTGCTAATCACCGTTTGAATTGTAGTCGGTGTTTATACTTTGGTAATATATCATTCAATCATGCTAAATTCATATTTATACCTTATATATTAAGTATGAATATATAAGTAATATTTAATATTACTTATATATTCATATTTATTATGATCATAATAAATACGTTATCTAATCAAAGCTACAAACAACTCAACAGTATGAATCAATGAAGCTTGGAGCTGGGATGTTTCTATTGTTAGAGATAGCTACACTTTAGTGTGCAATTGGTATAGTGAAGAGGTTTGAAAGGTGAATTATTAGGTTCTTAAACAAATGATGTGTTTCCCTAAGTGTAGTTCCCAATGGACACATGTCATGTTTGGATCATTGGCATGAATTAGGAAGTACCATAGCTTGATCTTTAATGTAGGGTTTTCCATTAGAATTCTTGACCATAGCCCCAAGTTAATCACACAACAGAACACTTTTTTCCTGTTATGTTAATGCAGCTAAGCTTAGTTTTGTATTCCCATGATGGGCAATGATTTTGTGTTTTAGGAAATGTCTCTTCAATTCTCATCAATATTATAAGTTTAAGAGGAGGAAATTTGTACATTTCCTTTGGATTCATATGCTTTTGAGTAGATTCTTAGCCCCATGTTTGTCAAAGAGTGGAAAGCATTGTTGAAACTTTAATTGTATAGTGAAATCAATATTGTTCTCTAAATAGTTCCATTTTGAAAAATGTCAGGAAGGTGGAGGCCAAATTGCATTATATGGTTGACCATTTTTGATTTATAATGTATTTGTCTAGTTGCCTCCATTATTTTGAGAGTGTCTTAAAATGTAATTTATAGCCTCTAAGTAATTTTAGCATGTAGGAAAAGCATTTATGCAAACAATATCGACTCATATTTACTCTAAATGATGAAATACATCCAATTAATGGGAAAATGAAGCAAACATTAATGAATGAAGTACATGCAATAAGAGAGCAATGCCAATCTTCATAGAATATTACAAGGCATTCTATAGACTTGATTTTTCCAAAGCATATTTATATTGGACCATACATTTGAGCTTGATATTGATATGATTTTTTGATGGTAGAAATGAACCATTCTTTTGTAATAAAATAAATGTTCAGTTTTTAGTATGCTAAATTCTAGTCCATTGGTGTCTTGACAAATATGTATTGGAAGAATTATTATCTATTTAGGATATACGTGATTTGCATAGATTACAAATTATTGATATCTGTTGGTTAACAGATTTATCTTTATTCTGAAAATAATTTATTCTGACTCTATACCCCTCTTTAAAAGAACAAATGGGTGAACCCTTTGTATTAGTTCCCCTCTGAATTTAGGTATAGCTCCCTTTATGATTTTCAATGAATTTAACCTATTCAATTAATCAAATGCATTTTTAACCAGAAAATGCTTAAGGCAGACTAACATTCATACATAGCCATGTCATGAATGCGATAAATTTATACAGCAACAGAATATAATATACAGATTTTACTTTGGTACCTTTGAATACGTGAATACATTCATACGAACTTGCTAAACCAATAAAGAACTGAACACATGTGATAAATTGTCCAAATAAAGAGCAATTACCAAGTGAAAGGAGATTTCACACAAAAAATCTGATTTCACACATTTAGACGCACAGATCCAAACAAGCAGCAATTGTTCTTCTTCTCATTCATAGATGAAAATTTACTCAAACAATCATCACATAATGTAAAAGTTAAGCACCGTCTTTATGAAATTCCCCTTTCTCTTTTCTTTCTCTAACTTCTATATCCCTAAAAAAATCTAAAAAAAACATATATATATGATTATCTTAACCATGTCCTTGAGCAAATTAAACCCAGAGTTAGCATAACTCTGACTCGTACGGGATTTAGTTTTTAACAGCTGATTATAAAAGATCAAAGTTGCTGGAAATAACATAAATTGAGGAACAGAAAAAGAACGAGCCGACGAGGTTATGATTGGGGCGATGAATCAGCATCTCCTGATTTGCTGTCGATAGCCTGGGAAGTATGTTGGGCTTTCCACTCCTGAAAGGCAGCCACTAACTCCTGAATTTTAGGGAAGTTTGGTATACCTATATGTTTCATCCTTGATTTCCAGACCTCCTTTTCCCTTTGCATTCTCCCAAATTTTTCCTTGTGTTCAGGGAGTGCATCGATGCAGAGATAGAGCAGAGACTCGACTTTAGAAACCCTGGAGAAATCCTCAATCAGAATATTATCATTTTCTTTAATAAAGTGGATTTTGTCTCTGAAGGATTGGACTACTGCTTCAACATCCTCCACAGGCTTTCCATCATCCTTTAAGTATTTTACATCGATACATTGCAAATCATGTTGTAGTGATTGAGTAAATTCTGTTATTTCTTTAATTAGCTTTGAGAGTTCAAAGTGTCCTTGTCGGGATATGGAGTTCCTCCATTAGATATTCTTCTTGTTCACATACAACAAATCCTCGTCCACACTAGTCAAATTCTTTTCTGCCAAAAACTTTTCTAGTCCATATTTCTGGACTTCCTCTATTTGATTTATCACACTTGTCCACTTACCTTCATCCTTAGCCCAGATAGCAACCTGTGTTTTAAGATCTTCAATGGTAGTAGTAGTCAGATCATATATGCCTTTGAGTTCATAAATATATTCAGTTCCTTTTTGCTCGATGCTGTCTAACCAACTGTCAAAAGTTTTTGAGACCATTTTGCTCCTATGAACTTGATCTAACATTTTTTGATTGACAGGTGACTTCGGGTCGAAAGACAAGGGGACTTGTGAGATCGGATGTGGGTTAGGATTGTTAATGGCCTCAATATACTCTGCCATTGAACGCAGAGCTTGTTTCAACTCTCTTTTGTCCTTCTCATCTTTCATTGTTCGATTGACCATTCTCTTAGTGGAAGCTTCAAGATGGTGCACATCTGCAGCTCTGGAGGCAGTACCGAGATCTATCCTCTCCACAGTGAAATCATGCACTGTAGGATCTTGAACCTCTTCCTCGGTCACTGGCTTGGCTATTTCTGCACTCCAGTTACTAGTGTTTGGGTCAACATTTATTCTGGACATTGTTTTGAGTCTCTTGGACTTGGGGGTCTTCCCCAGACATTTACTTACCATGTCCTCCAGAGGGAGAACAAAAGGAATCACCTTCTTTTTGTCAGATATAGAGCTCTCTAGCCACTTCGGTGCAGGGGCCGAGACTGTCTTCTTGGGCTTCTCTCCATCAGAGGGTTCATTTGAAATCATTAACACCTCAGGGGTCTCTAGAAAGGCCTCTGACTGTGAACCAGTGTTGGCTGTCTCTGTTCTGTTTGGGCTTGCCTCTTTGTCCCCCATAGGCTCTTCTACTTCTTCCTCTGAATTTAAGTCAACAATTATTGTCTCAGAAGTCTGCTTCTTTCTTTTCCCTTTTTGTCCTCAATCTGGTAACACAGGATGGCAGAATATCCGTGAGGACCCTTCTGGATCTCTTGGAGACAGGGCTTTTCTCAGTCGATGGCTTGGATGCACCTGCACCACAGATAGCAAGGGGTTGATTAGAAGAGACCATGGGAAGCGATGATGCGGCCACTGAAGAGAATTGTTGGACAGTTTTACTTTGAAGCCCTTCCTGTCTTTTTTCTCTCAACCATTTTTCAGTCCTCCTTATCACAGGAAGGGTTTTAATTTCAATTATGTCCTCCTCTTTCTTGCTCCAGTCCACCTCTGGGATGGGTAAGTGTTCTATTTTCTCAAATTGTGGATCAACCACTTGTTCATCATCAACAAAAGTTCCAGAAACGTCCATGTTTAAATTAAGGCTAATTATTTGCCCCAAAGAAAATCTACACCATAACCTCCTCCTAACTTCGAATTCATCTGGGCAATCCTCCCAGTAATCCTCTAGCTTAGGAAGATGTGAGTGCCCTGTTCCAGAATCTAGGTTATCTTTAACAAAACATTTACTGTCGAATTGAACCCTGGCAGTGAAAAATTGAAAATTGAACCTTTTGAGGTTCACCTCCAGATTTAAGGCATCAAATTTTGAATGGCATGAATAATGCCCAAGTTCAATAGGAAAAGCAATACCACAACCCCTTTTTGATGGGAATTTGTTATCAACATGTGCCAATTGCCGACATACCTCCATCAATACAAAACAATCGAATACATATCTAGGCAACTTCAGGGGTTCACCATCAAACCCTCCAACTCTGATATAAGTGAATTCAAAAAATTGGATGAAAAAGCTACCGTAGATACTGATCAGTTGCATTGCTTCACTGGTCATTCTCTTACCTGGATTGCCTGCCAGTTCATAGGTCATTTTTCCAGTGAAGACATCATTAATCCTTTTATAATTTTCATAACAATTTCTTCTTTGCAACTGTGAATAATATTTGTAAATCTTACTGCTCTCATCTAAAGGCTCATGAGGCAAGTCAAACCAATCTCTTGTGGATGCTAAACAGTAGAACAGATATGAAGACATAAAGAAATCCCTGTTACCCGGATGATTATTTAAACTCTGATGTAGACAATCAGCTACTATCTCAGCCCAATCCAAATATTGTTCACCCTGAAGGATGACTTGTATGAAAAAGTACATCCAGTCTTCCCAGTAATAGGCATGCTGATTGCCTCTCAGTCTGTGCAACAACACCACAATATCCCTTACTTCCTGTATTAAATGATCTCTAGTAAGGGGTCTGGGCAGCCTTGAACTGCCCTTTTGAAATTTTAGCAGCTAGTTCCTTGCTATTACACTTCTGTAAGTTGGTCTCTTTTCTGAGAAATACCCATTGGAGGAAGTAATGTCAAGACTGGAATACGCCTCCTTAGGCGGTATCTTCATCACAGACATGAGGGTTTGTCTGTCAACATGGAATAACACATCCCCGTCTGCTTTTCTGACACACCTGTGTTGGGGATCGTATCTGTTTATACACTCTTGAACCAACTCTGGGTAGAATATAGCTTGAGGAAAGGCTGTGGCTTCAACTAAACCACTGTCCACAATTTTCTTCATTGTGGGGGTTTGGACAGGGTTTCTAGTTCTTCCTATGAATTCCTCTAAATCATATTGAACTAATGTAGTATCCCCAAATTTTGAGTGAGAGTAAGTGAGACCAGGGCCATGTTCGTCTCCCAAACATGTAGATTTCAAAGACATACTTGGACGATTATAATAAAACACTTCGAATTTTGAAAATAACAGAAATTCCAGAGGCTCTTCTTTCCAGTATAAGAATTCGGAATAGCACAGGGGAAACAGGACTCACCTTCAGGATATTTGAATTCACTGCGAAAACTTGAAAAATGAGAGCCTTACACTTCCAGCGCTATCCTTCTCCGCATTGCACAGTATATTTTCTTGCTAAAATTAGCTTGTTCTTGGTTAATAATGGTGCTTACCAGAATGAATAATCATCGCTTGGAACAATACGTGCCAAAAATATTTGAAAAGACGTGAACTCTGATTTCTTCATTAATAGCAAGTAATGTTCGTGCGCCATCATGAAGTACAATGATTATCCATAGTCTCCGCTAAATTAGAGCTCTTGGTTTCATGATGGGTTTCTGACAAATTTTCCTCCAACTTTCCCGCTAAGTTTGACTTAGAAAGCTACGGGAGCAAACGGGACCAAAATTGCCAAATCTTCGAACTTATTGAACCATTGAACCTCTGGGACATGGTTCAACGCGATGGTTCAATGTGATGGTTCAAGCATGTCAACTGGACTTTGTAGGTAGGCAAAAGATTGACTTACCGAAACAGGGACTTGACCTATGAACCGTTGAACTTGTGAAGACGCGGTTCAATACGAAGGTTCAACGACGCAAGGGTTATGTGGACCAACAAAAAGTTACGCGGCTTCGGTAAAAGGTTGCCAATTATAAAACAGTGAACTATTGAACCTTGAACCATTGAACCCCGCGGTAGAGTACAAGCGGGAGGTTCAACGATATATTAGTAGACACGGAAACTGTGTGACCCGACTCATAGGAAGACAATGAGTGTTGAACCTTAAGACCATTGAACCATTGAACCTTGAACCCCGCTATAGAGTACGCGTGGAAGGTTCAAGTTCAACCTGAAAGTACAAAGACGCTTAAGACAAATAGTAAGATAGCTTGCTTTATATGACACTTCAGACATATTGAACCATTGAACCTTGAACTTTGAGAATGGTTCGGGTTCAAAGGTTCAAACCTTTTATACAAAGACGACACACGGGTAAAATTTGAAGGACTAAGAGTCGATTTACAAAGCGAAGATATGACCAAAAATATAATATGGTAAACCGACTCTTGCTTAAGAAAAATTACCGATACATAAATAAACAAGGGCGACTCAAAAGGTAACAATATCAAAGGAAATCTTATGCAAGTAGTGGTCATGAAAGTATCTCCAAGTTATTCTTTTGATGAGAAGGTGCATGTTTATTGCAAATGTCACATTTTATTTTTCCTAGTTTTGTCATTCTTAAAATTCATGTATCGCATAGTACATGTAGAAGAACAAAAGATTTGTATATGGGTACCACATTTAAGAGGCTATATGTTAAAAATGACAAGAAAAGGGCCAATATATTTTCTCTTGAACCTACTTACAAAGAGCCAACATCGTTTTTGAATCCCTCATCTGTACTCACAACAGGTTCAACTAAGTTGATCTCATAAGAGTTAAGCTCTATTAATTGCAATCAAATTGACCACCACTAATAGTAGAGTTAAACCTTCCATTACAAAGTAATGAAATTATAAAATTCCATAGTTAGTCATTGTTGCAATATTTATAATCTACTTATTGATACATTTTTTTTGGTAAAAATGAAAATGGACTAAAATGCTAGTAAACTATGAGTGTGCTTCTTCAAGTTTGTGTGAACTGAGACACTAATTGTTTGATTTCCATCGCTCACCAAGAATCTCTATGATCCCAATCTCTAGCTCAAAGAGCAAGGGGGAAGATTATGGTTTTAATTGTATATGTTAACGTGTAGGAGCATATGAGTGCATATATATGCCCATGCCCGTGTATGTGAGGATTTCAGATTAGCAAGAAAAAACAACAACCACGGCACACACAGTGCTTCTACTACCACCCTAATGCATTATTTTATATATAATATAATTATATTTAGTGTAGTACATTTTATATAAGGTAAATTATAAAATCTTTTAACTAAGAGGAATCAGTACCATCTACTATCTATTATTGAAAACTAAAACATATCTACCCATAAAATTTTATATTATATTTTTAATAAAGTATATTTAAGGAGGATCACTATTGATGAGGCTAAACTATTAGCAAAAGCACCATTCATGGGGCTTAAGACTCTAATATTTATTCTATTATGCTATAGAATATATTTACAGGACTAATTCTTAAAAATGGTGTTTAAAACACTTGAATAACAAATGAATTCTTTTGGAAGTGACAACTAAAAATGGTATGATATTTGTAGGCTATAGAGCTATCATCCACTGTGTATACGACATTATCTTTGTCACCATCAATTGATGGGGGGTATGTGCAAATGTATTGTCTCATTAGTGTATGTTCTCTCATAACCATCTATATATGATAATAAAAGTAGAACGAAAAAATATAAACGATGCTTTTATGGACAGAAAGAAGCGGGGAAAAAACAACGAATAAAAAACCGACAAAAAAACAGACGGCTAGATTTCCTTCAATCATCTCTCTACCCACCTCTCCTAATAAATATATAAGTATTAAATATATAATACTACAGTATCTATGTCACCATCAATTGGTGGGGGTATGTGCAAACATATTGTCTTGTCAGCATACGTTCTCTTGTAGCCATTTATATATGATGATAATAAAAAATAAAAAATCAACAAAAAAATAGATGGCCAGTTTGCAAAATACCTATCGAGAAGGAAAACTAAAAAACATCTATAGAGAAGGGAAAAAATGTATTTTAAAAATTAATGTCCCAAAATTTGTATTTAGTCAAATAAAAAAATGTATATTTAAGCATGCTATATTTTAAAAAGGTGGGGGGAGTGATTTAATACTAAGTGCCCATTTATTTCTCTATATCTCTCCCTCTCTGTATCTCTCTTTGTGTATCTTTCCCTCTCTTTATCCCTCTATCTCTATCTATATCTTTCTCTGCTTCTCTCTTCCTCTCTTCCTCTCTTTCTCTATCTCTCTCTCACCATCTCTTCCTTTTTCTCCCTCTCTATATCTCTTTCTCTCCGTCTTTATCTCTCCATATCTTTGTCTCCCTCTCTATCTATCCATTTCTCTTTATCTCTCTCGGTCTCTATCTCCCTCTCTCTCTATCCCTCTGTCTCTATCTCCCCTTTTTTCTTCCTCTATGCCATGTTCTAATGTCATTATAGAAACATAATGCTAGCTCAACAAACAAAGCAACTAGTAAGAGGGCACACTCAGATAAGGTACCTAAGCCATTGGTCCTAGTTAAAGGAGAGAGAGGCAAGGGAACTCATCCTATAACACTTGGAGATAGAATAGGATTCTTATACCTTGCGTTTTGGCCTATGGACATTTATGATCATAAATTCCTAGGTTGGACATAAGATTGACCTAATTTGTATTGAAAGGCCATAAAAACTATGGTTTCTTGTTGCAAAGTTTGCATTAATCTTGTAGTCAACAAATTGTTTATATAACTACACATGTATGTAACCTTTATAATTATTTCTTTCTCTTAAAATATTTTTTATATAAGTGTATTTTTAATTGTTTTTATTATCATTTCTCTAAACTTCTTCGTAACCTTTGTGGCTGCTCATTTAATTGTTAAAAACTTTGATCCTACGGGTGGAGACTTCCATGGAAACTTCTCGAGAATTTCATCTCTCATGTGATATCAAAGGCACAATTTTAAATATTAATATCGTATGTTTTTTTTGGCTTCATTTGATTGAATTGAAAAATACAAATCAGATTTTTGAATCCTTTTGAGATGTAACTTGACGAGATCATTTAACTCATGACATTGAACACCGACACACATTCACCAATAAATCTACTCTACCATTAGAAAATAAGATATACATTAGAGTGAAAAGATAATTTTAATTTAGAACAATTAGTTTCCATGAGATTTCCTTAGTGCACCGAATAATAACCCATGGACTAGGTCATGCCACGTGGCCAATGATCACACGATCTTTATCTTAGGAAGACAACAAAATGATAATTCAGAATTATATTTTATAAAATGCTTGTAACAACACCATCCATTGATAAGATGGTGACAAATATTTATTAATTCAATTTTAAATAATTGACCATTTTAAAACACATATAAAACATGCAATTTATTTTAAAATTTCATTTTTCTATATAAAAAATAAATTTAATAGCTTTTTATTAAAATATTTGTTACACCCCATGTGTTTCTATCTACTTACTATTTACCTAGTTTGGTTAATTTATTTGGAAAGTGAGTGATTATGGATTTCTGTATCTGTATATGTGTTTTTATCCATTTACTATAGCTTGGATATTTTGTGAAAATTGAAGTATTTATGAATCTTTGCATCTATGTGTGTTATCTATCTTGAATGCAATATGATGAGAAAAAGAACAATGCAATGTCTTGTATTAAATGTGGTTATTGTTAATTAATGATTATATTTTGATTAGTTAACTACTCTTGCGATGATCTAAGTGGATGCAGGAATAGGTTGTCCCTCCAGAAAAGAGGGGAGGTATCACTCAAGAGAAGGACTTGGTCTGGTAAACGTAAAAGAGAAGCCTAAACTAAGCAGCACACACAAACATCCTAATTTGACCTAGGTTGAGTCGAGTCAGTGTGGGTAGTGGTAAGTGATTTGAGTTATGTATCTTGAGTCTTGATTGGATGTTTGAACCTGCATGTTGTTAAGTGTTTGGTTTCTTTGAGTTAATTAATGCTTGTACACATCCACGATACATTCTTATACATGAGTCGATATGAGCATGAACTTATGTAGGTAGACGTACCTACGTATATTCATGAGCATATTACTCATAGATTTGGAGATGTCGATTTGGCCTATGCAAGAATTATTGTCTCTCTTGTGTTCTTTGACGAAAAGTCTGAAGATTTTATGACTTTATATGCATTTTTTTATTATGAGTTATATTTGATTTTACGATGATAAATTTATACATATGCGAATATATATATATATATATATATATATTTATCGTCTCTCTATATATGTATTTAATATAAATATTATTATTATTTTCTCTTAATTGCGGAAATATAATTTTATCTTTTTGCGGAATTTAATTTTCGTAAACATCATTTTATGGTAATTAAAACAATAAGTTTATTTATATAATAGATTTAATAAAACATAATAATAATAAAAGAGTAGTTTTATAAAAGGTAATAATAATAATAATAAATATAATAAAATAAGTAATAAGAATTAAAAGTTTTTAATAAAAGAAAATTATTTTTATAAAAGTATAATAATTAAGGTAAGGTTTTAAAGTGCTTTTAAACAAGGGGGATACGTATCTTATTTAAGTCTTAATGGATATGTATTAATTCTTAAAGGCACGGGGGCCCTTCTTTAAAACCTCTTAAACTTCTTTTTATTTGTTAAACTTTTAAACCATTTTGGCTCAGAGGCTTCTTAAACCTTGTGATTAGTTAATTTTAATTTTATTTATTTTATTTTTAATTTATATCTAACTCTATTTTTTAGAAGGTTGTTTGGTTTTTAAGAACTAATTTTAGTTTTCGATAAGCATGTCCTCATAGTGTCAACATTATTGAGTTGGTTAAGCATGTCGACATTATATCAACATTTTTGAATTGGTTGTGGTAGAAAAGGGGGTACTCTCCCTCATTTTTTTAATTGCACTATTTTCTAGTGTAACATGCCACTTGTTCTACCAACTAAGATTTACCAATTTTAACTTGAAAGTAAATAAAGTCGTGAATTCATAACAGGAATAATAAAAAAATTTCCTCCGAATATTAAAAACTTTTAATTCTTATTACTTATTTTATTATATTTATTATTATTATTACCTTTTATAAAACTACTCTTTTATTATTATTTTTTTAATTAAATCTATTATATAAATAAACTTATTGTTTTAATTACCATAAAACAATGTTTACGAAAATCAAATTCTGCAAAAAGATAAAATTATATTTCTGCAATTAAGAGAAAATAATAATAATATTTATATTAAATACATATATAGAGAGATGATAAATATACATTTATATATATTCGCATATGTATAAATTTATCATCGTAAAATCAAATATAACTCATAATAAAAAATGCATATAAAGTCTAGGGTGGTAGGGTGGGCACCCAATCCATGATATCTTGGATGGGTCGTTGCCATAAGTTAGCATTATGGCAAGACACTCCTTGCCGATGATCACAGTTAATCATTTTTAGTTTTGCGGCCTCTTCGAACCTGTCTAAAATGACCAGTTGCACGCTTCATATCTGGTGGAAGATCCTCCTTCCCCTCCTCTTCTCGCTGTCAAATGAATTAAGACAACGTATGGATACTGACAGAGAAGCATCCAGACATTTGTCTTCACCTTTATCATCAAACAGGTAGCCTGTTCGAATGGACGAAGTATTCTGTGGCATTGGTAGAGTGGGCAGAATGG
This sequence comes from Cunninghamia lanceolata, assembly GCA_027924645.1. Taxonomy (NCBI): domain Eukaryota; kingdom Viridiplantae; phylum Streptophyta; class Pinopsida; order Cupressales; family Cupressaceae; genus Cunninghamia; species Cunninghamia lanceolata. The sequence goes on from BSBN01000346.1 coordinate 2,365,947, forward strand.
CGGAGGGTTCTAGTTTCATTGCGAAGATCTCTATAAATGGTCTGTTAAACTTGGGAATGGCAACACCTCTCCAATTGGAGAGCTCAGTCCGTCAGATGGCTTTCAAAGGAGCCATCACGGACCAAAGACTCAAATGAATTTTGCAGAGGCATGAAGGTCTTCTACTGCCGACGGTGAAGCTCATTTTGGGGAAAGATTTCCTGTTAGCAAATGAATTCTATAGGGTAGACACACATGTCTCCTCTTGGTTTCTTGCCTCAATCCTAGATGCAGGGGTGGCGATAGGAGCAGCAAAAATTTTGATGTTAAAATTGTTCAAACCGGAAATACTTGGCGGCCTCAATCTCACACTTGGTGCAGTCATCCTTGGGGCAGGAATCCCTTGCCCAAAAGACATCTCGTCCCCGAAGGATCCTTTGGAGGTGGTTAAAGTTTTCCCCCTCATTCTTGATCTGAAAGGTATGGCACTGCTCAAACACCAGGAACGTGTGCTTCAGGTTTATAGTTTTCTTCAGAACATGCTGAACGAGGACGGGGACAATGGGGAGGTGGAATGGGTTGGCGAGCTCCAATCCATGGCAAGGGAGCTCGGCCTTCTTTAAGCGCTCAGTCTCTAGTTTCCCCAATTTGCTATGATAAGTCTCAGTAGGTATTTTGTATATGGCTAAGTTTTTGTTGGTCTAGTAAGCCTTAATGGCAATTTTGCATATGTGGCTCTATAAGGCCTTATCGGTATAAGCTTTGAAAGTCAGTTTTTTGGTGGTTTGCAAGGAAACAGCTTATAGGCACCTGCTTGTAAATTTCTACTCCTTATCAATACAAATCTCTATCTTTATGAATAAAAAAAAAATGCATATAAAGTCGTAAAATCTTCATAGACTTTTCGTCAAAGAACACAAGAGAGACGATAATTCTTGCATAGGACAAATTGACATCTACAAATCTATGAGTAATATGGTCATGAATATACATAGGTACGTCTACCTACATAAGTTCATGCTCATATCAGCTCATATATAAGAATGCATCATGGACTTGCACGAGCATTAATTAACTCAAAGAAAATAAACACTTAACAACATGCAGGTTCGAACATCCAATCAAGACTCAAGATACATAACTCAGATCACTTACCACTACCCACACTGACTCGACTCAACCTAGGTCAAATTAGGATGTGTTGTGTGCTACTCAGTTTAGGCTTCTCTTTTATGTTTACCAGACCAAGTCCTTCTCCTGAGTGATACGTCCCCTCTTTTCTGGAGGGACAACCTGTTCCTGCATCCACTTAGATCATCGCAAGAGTAGTTAACTGATCAAAATATAATCATTAATTAACAATAACCATATTTAATACAAGACATTGCATTGTTCTTTTTCTCATCATATTGCATTCAAGATAGATAACACACATAGATGCAAAGATTCATAAATACTTCAATTTTCACAAAATATCCAAGCTATAGTAAATGAATAAAAACACATATACAGATACATAAATCTATAATCACTCACTTTCCAAACAAATTAACCAAACTAGGTAAATAGTAAGTAGATAGAAACACATGGGGTGTAACATACTCCCCCCCTTGTGAATCATCGTCCCCGATGATCTTTAAGTATCAAGCATTATCATAACATAGTAAAATATAAAGAGTATCATATCACAAAACATATTGTTTTTCAAGATCTTTCAAAATCCAAAATAACTTGCGGAAAATTTTGCTTTATCTCAGCATAATCTTCCCAAGTGTCAGAATCTTTTGCATACTAATCCCATTGGACCTTGCATTGCAGAACCTCTCTATTACGTAAGTGAAGCTTATGCATTTTGAGCACCTTGAGAGGCTCGATTGTTACCACCCCTGGGTCGTGTATCTGTAAAGGATTCTAGTCAATAACATGGTTATCCCTTGGAAAATACTTCTTAAGATATGACACATGAAAAATATTATGCATCCTAGCAAGAGCTGGTGGCAAAGCAATTCTGTATGCAACAGGATTGACTACTTCTAGGACCTCAAATGGACCTACATAGCGTGGAGCTAGTTTGGATGACTTTCCAAACTTTACCGAACTCTTATGGGGTTTTACTCTCAACAACACCTTATCCCCAACAAAAAATTTCCTAGGAACCCGTTTGGCATCTGCATAACTCTTTTGTCTGTCATTAGCTTCTACTAACCTTTTCTTGATAATCTTAACTTGTTCTTCCATATCTAACAGCATTTCTGGCCCAAGGCTTATCCTATCTTCTAGATTATCCCAGCTTATAGGAGTTTGACATTTCTTGCCATACAATGCTTCAAACAAAGCCATCTTTATTGTAGAATGATAAGAGTTATTGTATGCAAACTCTACCAAAGGTAGCTAATCCTCCCATTTGTATTGCTGATCCTTGCAATACATCCTTAGAAGATCTTCTAGTACTTGGTTTACTCTTTCCGTTTGCCCATCTGTTTCTAGATGATAAGCTGAACTTATATTTAACTAAGTTCCTAGAGAAGAAAACAAGGTTTGCCAAAACCTAGAAGTTACATAAGCATCCCTGTCAAAAATAATCTTTTCAAGAATCCCATGCAATCTAAACACATCTTGAATAAACTTCTGAGCTATTACTAGAGCTCCATCTGAAAGATTACCTGGTATGAAATGCGCTACCTTAGTAAGCTTGTCTACGACCACTAGAATGGCATTGTGCCTACTCCTCGACATTGGAAGACCTTGCACAAAATCCATGCTAATAACCTGCCACTTACTCTTTGGTGTATCATGAGGATATAGTAAACCTGCAGGATGATGATGTTCTACTTTTACCCTTTGACATTCTAAACAACTTGCCACAAAGCTTGTGGCATCCCCTTTTATCCCCTTCCAAAAATATAATGGCTTTACATCCGCTAACATCTTGGTAACACTAGGATGCCCTGAGTATGGTGCATTATGAACTTCTTTCCATACCAAATTCCTTAGTTCACCAACATCACGTATATAAATTCTTCCATTAAATCTCAATAATTCATTTGGTTCAAAACTAAATCCTTCATACCTCTTATCTTGCAAATCTCTTGAGAGTGCTTGCTTGACTTGTTCATAGAACTCGTCACCCTTGGATCTTTGTAATACTCAACTTTTGAAGTCCGTTTGAATTACTACCAAAGAAGATATATGCCTTCTTTGACTTAAGGCTTTAGCAACTCTATTTTCCTTTCCCTTGATGTAGTTAATGTTAAAATCATAGTCTGATATCAACTCTAACCACCTTCTTTGCCTTGCATTAAGATTGGGCTATGTAAACAGATACTTCAAACCATGATGGTCCATTTCAGTTCAAAAGGTTTACCCATCAAATAGTGTCTCCACATCTGTAATGCATGAACTACTGCTGCTAACTCCAAATCATGTGAAGCATAATTTTGTTCATAAGGCTTTAGCTTCCTTGACTCGTATGCAATGACTTTCCCTCCTTGCATCAATACTCCACCTAGACCTTCTCTTGATGCATCCGTGATTACTACAAAATTACCTTCTGGATCGGGCACTTTCAAAATCAGAGCCGTGGTCAACTTCTTCTTTAGGAGATCAAATGCCTCTTGACATTTTTCAGTCCATACATACTTTTTCCCTTTCCTCTAAAGAGATGTGATAGGAAAAGCTACACTAGAAAAGTTTTTCACAAACTTACAGTAATACCCAGCCAAACCCATGAAACTTCTCACTTCAGAAACATTCTTTGGCACTGGCCACTCAAGTATTGCTTTGATCTTGGCTGGATCAACTGCAATCCATTTGGCTGAAATCACATGGCTCAAATATGGTACTTCTTTCTAAAACAAAGTACACTTGGAAAGTTTCTTGTACAACTTATGCTCTCTTAGCCGTTGGAGTACCATTTCCAAATGTTGAAGATGTTCCTCTTCATTCTTGGATTAAATCAAAATATCATCCAAGAAGACCAAGACAAATTTATCCAAGCAGTCTCTAAATACACTATTCATAAGGTTCATGAATGTTGCAGGTGCATTTGTTAACCCAAAAGGTAAGACTGTAAACTCATAATGGCCATACCTTGTTCTAAAAGCAGTCTTAGAGATGTCTTCATCCTTGATTCTCAACTGGTAATATCCTAACCTTAGATCAATTTTGGAAAACACAGTTGCACCTTACATCTGATCAAAGAGATCATCAATATGCGGCAACAGATACTTATTCTTCACTGTTGCTTTATTGAGCATCCGTAATCTATACACAATCGCAAAGTTCCATCCTTCTTGACGAAGATCACTGGCGCTCCCCAAGGTGAAACACTTGGCCTTATCAATCCTTTGGACAACAATTCTTCCAACTGAGATTTTAACTCCATCAATTTAGTTGTCGTTATTCTACAAGGTACCTTGGAGATAGGTTTCGATCCTAGAATAAGGTCAATGGAGAAATCAAACACTCTTTTGGGAGGTAATCCTGGTAATTCTTCAGGAAATACATCCGCAAAATCTCTAAGGATAGGGTATTTCTCCATATCCATCCTTTTTGCATTTTCTATTTCTCCATCCTCAACTTCACATTCCTCAAGTTTTTCCATTTTTACTGCAAAGAGTTGACAGCCCTTCTTCTTTGCCCTATGCATTTGAATAGTTGAGATCTGTCGCAACTTAACTTCTCTAGATGTCCCTTGTAAAGATACCCAGTTTCCAAGATCATCTAAGCATTCTACAATTTTTGCATGACAATCAACCTTAGCCCTATGCCTCCATAACCAATTCATCCCTAAGATGACATCATAAGACCCTAAGGGAGCTATATAAAAATTGACTTCCATAGAGAAAGTAGGAAGTTCAACCCTTGTTTCAAACAAACATTGGTCCATCCTAGCTCTTGTTTGGTTTGCGTATTCAACAAGCCATGATTTTTCCATATAACCAGCTCTTCTAGACATTTTACTAGCTAATATAGGTGAAATAAAGTTTTATGTGGCACCAATATCTATTAAAATAGAAATGGGTATACCAGATAAAGTACCTACTATTTCCATTGGAGTGATCTGGTATTCATCCTATCTGTTATTTACTGTAGTGTGTATCCTTTGCTAAAATGCCTCCCGCTGTGGTGGAAGAGAATTACCATGGGGTTGTGATCTTGAAGGCTTGTTGGGGCATTGACTAGCATAGTGATCACCACCACAGTTGAAACATCCTTCAACTGGCCCCTTCTTTCCAGGAGCTGTCTCTGAATTGGTGATGTTCCTAGCAGCATTGTTGAAGTTACTATTGTTATTTCCTTTCTGGTCCTTCTTTGGTTCACTCCAATTATTCTAAAAATTCTTTTCTCCTTGCTTTTGAAATCCTTGTACCTCATTAGGTTTTCCAAAAATTTGTTTATTCTGAGACCATTTAAAAATTTTCCTATTCTTTTCACGGTAGTTGGCGATTGATTTCAATTTCTGCTCTTGCTTTAGAGCTTTCTCATATACAAGGTCCATGGTGGTAGGACCATGCATATCCACTTCTCCACCTATCTGATTGTTTAACCCCATAATGAACTTTCTTATGTGGAATCACTCATCAGCTTGATACATAGGTACATAGCTCAGAAGATGTGTGAACTTCTCCCAGTATTCACTAACCGAGGAGTCTCCTTGCCTCAAATTCTGAAAATCTGAGAGCTTTTGATCATAGAAAAGTTGGGGTAACCAACATTTCCAAAATATTTCCACAAATTCTGTCCAAGTGAGTTGAGTTGAACTAATTCCTAGTTCCGTCTTCTTACTCATCCACCAACTGGATGCTTCACCTGTCAACTAAAAAGCTCCCCATACCGCCTTAGGAACCTCAAAATAGTTTCTGATCTCAAATTATTTTTCCATTTCTACAAGCCATGCCTCAGCTACATCCCCACTAGTTCTACCTTCAAACTTTGGTGGTGAAATTTTTCTCATATCCCGAGATAGCTCCTTTGCCATCTTTCTTCTTTTAGTCCTTTCCGTATATTTTTGAGATGAGGACTGGGTTTGGGATTGTGATCCCTCATTTTCATGTTCACTTGCTCGAGTGTGAACACGAGAATCTTCTCCCTCTTTCTCACCATTAGGGACCTTTTTTCCTGCTTCATTCTTTTCTTTTTTCTCTAAGGTCCCTACTCTTTCCTTAGTCTCTATCATCATTGCAAGAATATGATCCAACTTTGTGTCCATGTCCCCTGACCCTTGTCCTACTTCTTTACTCCCTCCAGGGTTACTTCTGGTCCAAACCATTCTTTCCTATAAAGTTTACCTTGTAGATTCCATTAAGGTTAGATTCTATGATTGTTTACTTATCATTCATAAATCATCTAACTTTTCCAAAAGGAACATTTATAATCATAACATTTTTCCAAAAGACATATAACACAAGCTTTTGATAAGACAACTTTCTTTTATTCAAAGAGATAAGGATTTAAATATCCTTCGATTTACATTGAATGATTATTAAGATAGTCCGAAGGAGAGTATCCATCAGATTCACTCTCATCTTCAGGGGTGAGTGGAGTATATCCCTCTGATTTTTCATTAGATACATAATCTTGGGGTACATATCCCTCTGATTTTTCTTCAGATACAAAATCTTGGGGTACATATCCCTCAGACTCATCACTGGAATAAATTACAGTTATCTCAGACAAGGGAGGAATACGTGGATCCCTAAACAACATAGCAGGGCTCACACTATTTTCCGAGGGCATATCCCGAGAAAGTGGTAAGGATGACGACTTGGTTGGAGACACTGACGATAGGTGATTAAAGTTGGCATCATCCCTCATTCTTCTTTTCTCTTGGCTAACTTGCGAAAGTGCATGACTAAGGGTTTCCTCATCTCCTAACCATACGTCATTAACATCATTGGTTCCCTCGATGGTTCAAACAAGGGCTTCCCTTTCTTTCTTGGCCGTGAGGTAGTGCTCATTTCTAGTGACTGCTTTCCTCGCAGTCATCCTGAGACACACCATCCTGACACAAGAATTCCAAAGTTAGACTCATAATGTTGGGTAGGAAATCATAATGAGCACATAGGTTCCAGAGCTGAAACCCAAGCTCTGATACCACGTGTAACATGGCACTTGTTCTACCAACTACGATTTACCAATTTTAAATTGAAAGTAAATAAAGTTGTGAATTCATAACATGAATAATAAAAAAATTTCCTCTAAACATTTGATATAATGCACATTTGAAACATATTTTAAACTTCTATTGCATAACCAAATTACATTTCTCAATAAAAGAATTCAATATTCAACTTTTACAACTTTTTTCATAAATTACATAGAAGCTTCAAGAGATTAACTTATAAATAGAATCACATGTTTGTATACTTTTTTGTCTTCAATACTCCCGGCCACCAACTACATGAGGGGAAGCATCACTCAGGGGATTTACCTCCAACCACAGATTATCTGCAGTCCCCCGCACATTTACCAAACAGGTAAATGACCCTACCCTTCAATGAATGGATTGGTATAGCAACCTCAAAGTTAAGCCTAATTTGAATAGGGGTTGTGTCCTACATTAACTAGTACTATCATACTATGGCTACAACCATCAAAATATGACATCTCTACTTAGTAATGCAAACCTGGAACACAGTGAAGCTAGATAGTGTAAACATTGGCTATTTACACTACTTTGGCCAAAGTTTTCTTTGTTTCATATTCACCCACCCTTCTATCTCATCTGGGAAAGACGTCAATCTCTATACTAGGTTATCTACCTCTTCCTTGGATCACATATCCCAAGGTTAACCTATTACATGCTTTACTAGGATACATATATCGAAGTAATACCACTTGAATCCTATTCTCACTATCTTTCCCCTTGTACAATTTTCCTATATAAATACCAATCAATTATTGGTTCACGAAACTATCTAGGTAAAAACCAAACCATAGACACTCTCTCACTATCCTAATTTGACCTAGGTTGAGTCGAGTCAGTGTGGGTAGTAGTAAGTGATCTGAGTTATGTATCTTGAGTCTTGATTGGATGTTTGAACCTGCATGCTGTTAAGTGTTTAGTTTCTTTGAGTTAATTAATGCTTATGCAAGTCCACGATACATTCTTATACATGAGTCAATATGAGCATGAACTTATGTAAGTAGACGTACCTACGTATATTCATGAGCATATTACTCATAGATTTGGAGATGTCGATTTGGCCTATGCACGAATTATCATCTCTCTTGTGTTCTTTGACGAAAAGTCTATGAAAATTTTACGACTTTATATGCATTTCTTATTATGAGTTATATTTAATTTTACGATGATAAATTTATACATATGTGAATATATATAAATGTATATTTATCGTCTCTCTATATATGTATTTAATATAAATATTATTATTATTCTCTCTTAATTGTAGAAATATAATTTTATCTTTTTGCGGAATTTGATTTTCGTAAACATTATTTTATGGTAATTAAAACAATAAGTTTATTTATATAATAGATTTAATAAAAAACAATAATAATAAAAGAGTAGTTTTATAAAAGGTAATAATAATAATAAATATAATAAAAAAAGTAATAAGAATTAAAAGTTTTTAATAAAAGAAAATTATTATTATAAAAGTATAATAATTAAGGTAAGGTTTTGCCGATAAGGGCGTGGTTCGGTGGTTAAGTCGCTTGGTTGTAGTGGCGGCCACCAGAGTTCAAACCCCCATTGGGCCAACGAGCTTGCAGGCTTTACGCCTTCGCTGGGCCAACAAGCTCGCGGGTTTGAAGTGTTCTTGCTAGGGAATGAGGTCCCCCGTGTTGTGGCCTCACCGGTTCATTGCTCCGGGCAAAAGCATTCGCGTGGAGCTGGAGGGCGTGTCGCACCAGCGTCGCCGGTCACGTTAAAAAGTTTACTAGGCGCATTTAAAAAAAAAGGTAAGGTTTTAAAGTGCTTTTAAATAAGGGGGATAAGTATCTTATGTAAGTCTTAATGGATATGTATTAATTCTTAAAGGCACGCGGGCCCCTTCTTTAAAACTTCTTAAACTTCTTTTTATTTGTTAAACTTTTAAACCGTTTTGGCTCATGGGCTCCTTAAACCTTGTGATTAGTTAATAATTTTAATTTTATTTATTTTATTTTTAATTTATATCTAACTCTATTTTTTAGAAGGTTGTTTGGTTTTTAAGAACTAATTTTAGTTTTCGATAAGCATGTCCTCATAATGTCAACATTATTGAGTTGGTTAAGCATGTGGACATTATGTCGACATTATATCGACATTTTTGAATTGGTTGCGTATAAAAGGGGGTACTCTCCCTCATTTTTTTTAATTGCCCCATTTTCTAATCAAGAGCTTTTCCTTTTTAAATTGGAGTTTTGTATGTGTCGAAAATTTGTCTTTTTTTTTATAAGTGGTTTTATTTGGAAGAGCAATCTAGAGTATTGAAAGGCCGTTGGCAGAAGAGTATCTGATCCATTTAGAGCTATATTCTCAGGCATGGGATTTATTTCTCCTTCTATATGTTTTCCCTGTTTTCAAAATATTATGTGATGTATTATTGTTAAGTGATTGTAATATTGAATTATCGTTGTTAATGTCTTTTGATAGTATGTATATATATATATATATATATATATATATATATATATATATATATATATATATATATAGATAGTAAACTTGTTTTGTGAATGTGAGATAGTGTCTATGGTTTGGTGTTTACCTAGATAGTTTCGTAAACCAATAATTGATTGGTATTTATATAGGAAAATTATACAAGGGGAAAGATAGTGAGAATATGATTCAAGTGGTATTACTTCGATATATGTATCCTAGTAAAGCATGTAATAGGTTAACCTTGGGATATGTGATCCATGGAAGAGGTAGATAACCTAGTATAGAGATTGTCATCTTTCCTAGATGAGATAGAAGGGTGGGTGAATATGAGATGAAAACTTTGGCCAAAGTAGTGTAAATAGCCAACGTTTACACTATCTAGCTTCAATGTGTTCCAGGTTTGCATTACTAAGTAGAGATGTCATATTTTGATAGTTGTAGCCATAGTATGATAGTATTAGTTAATGTAGGACACAACACCTACTCAAATTAGGCTTAACTTTGAGGTTGCTATATCAATCCCTTCGTTGAAGGGTAGGGCCATTTACCTGTTTGGTAAATGTGCGGGGGACCGTAGATAGTCTGTGGTTGGAGGTAAATCACCTGAGTGATGCTTCCCCTCATGCAGTTGGTGGCCAGGAGTATTGAAGATAGACAAGTATACAAACATGTGATTCTATTTATCAGTTAAGCTCTTGAAGCTTCTATGTAATTTATGAAAAAAGTTGTAAAAGTTGAATATTGAATTCTTTTATTGAGAAATGTAATTTGGTTATGCAATAGAAGTTTAAAATATGTTTCAAATGTGCATTATATCAAATGTTCGGAGGAATTTTTTTTATTATTCCTGTTATGAATTCACGACTTTATTTACTTTCAAGTTAAATTGGAAATCTTAGTTGGTAGAACAAGTGGCATGTTACAATATTATAATATATCTTTTATTTTAAGTCACTTATATAATATTATAATTTGTATATAATATATACATTATTTTATGATATTCATATTAATAATATATTATATATCATATATAATATTATATAATATAATACATATTATTTTTTTATATTTACAAATATAATTTTTATATTATAAAATAGTCTCCATGAATAATAGAGGGAGGCAAAAGCCCAAACTTAAAATGTTTAGACCCCCTCTGAAATAGCACTTAGCTCGTGTGGGATTTTTTCCCAAATATAACTTAATGAATTAAGTCTGGCGTGGGATTTTTCCCGGGCGTGAGACGAACCGACGAGTTTAGAAAATTTCCCGGCGTGAATTTTTTCATATTCCAACTGAGCGCTTTCATTTTTTCATGCAGACATAAGTAAAAACTTTACTCATTGATAACAAACGTAGATGCGTGAACCGAAAAAATAGACCACACGTAAACACAGGGAAAATGGTGATGGAGAAGGAGAAAACAGGGACAACAGCAGGAAAAATGGCAACGGAAAAGTGACGCTCGGGATGGTTTCAATCGTCTTGCCACTGATGTGGACAATTTTTAACCTTTGATTTGCCAAGTCAGTTGGTCTTGTTCACAAAGGGAACGCCTTCGGCATAATAAGGTCTTCTTGTTTTCTATTTATCTACTAAAATAAAATAAAATAGAAGACAAACAATGTTGTTTTGTAGCCTAAAAATAAAATATAAGGAAATGAAAAAAATGCTAGAAAACTAATTTAAATGGATTTTTGAGTCTCTTATCATACATAATGAACATGCCTAATCGATAAGATTACTTATTCTAGTTGTGAGAAACACAAAACCATTTGGCCAGTCTTAACCTTCACGACACCGAAACCACCTGGCTAAGTAGCCAAGTGCATCACAATATTTCCTTGGGCATTGGTATCTCATTGGAACCCTCATGTTTGATCAGCTTCTAGAGCAACTCATCGATGAATGAGATTATCAGAAGGGGGAATACAGTCTTAAAATGAGATTATCAAACCAAATATAGAATTTTTTTAATCAAAAACTCCTTGTACAAATGGAGGTTGCCATCAAGGTTGTCAATGTACAGATAACTCTCTACTACTGGGAATGCACTTTCAAATCAAATAATTTCAAGAGAGAATATACTAAAAGCCTCCAACTAATTTCCTTTACAAGTTATTAATATTAAATAAGAATAAATCGCTAAGAATCTTATAAATCTCTTAAATGCATTTTTTTAAACATTTGGTGAGTACCTACATAATGTCTCATAACGCTTTCTTAATCCATTATTGTCCATTGCTATTCTCTGCAATAGCTATTAGGATAGCTGGCGATGGTGCTAGCACATTTTCCTTCATTTAATCATATTCTAATTATGTCGAGAGGTGTACTATAGTTGCAGTGAGGTGGAGGAGAGAGCGCTCAATTTCTCTCCATAAATAAAAAAGAAAAAGAATATGAAAAACTAAATTAAAAATTAAATAAAAATTAAAAAATCGTACTAGAATCTTCCTTCTCAAGCATTTCATCTTGCTAATTCTCAAGCATTTTAGCTTACTAATAGCTTATGCAATTGGCAACACTAAAATTAGAATATGATTAAATGAAGGAAAATTTGCATAAGCTATTAATAGGCTGAAACGCTTGAGAAGGAAGATTCTGGTGCGATTTTTTTGATTTTTTAATTTTTAATTTAGTTTTTCATTTTTTTTGTTTTTATTAACGGTGAGAAATTGAGCGGTCTCTCCTCCACCCCGCTACAACTGTAGTACTCCTCTCGACGTAAAAATCACTAAGAATCTTAAAAATCTTGTAAATGCATTTTTTAAAACATTTGGTGAGTACCTCTTGTCCTATTTTGCTTCCCAGCCAAATAGTCCAAATCCATGCAATCTCTAAGTGTTTTCCCTTTTAGAGATGCAAGGAAAAACATCCAAAATTGACTAAGTCTCAAAAACCTTGAGTTTTCCTTGTGTTTTCTAGCTTTTAGGAGTTTCAAAGTTCAGAGTTCGGAGTTCTACCCTTCGTCTTTCCATCTTAACCATGTCCGAACTCTGCCCTTTCCTTTGTAAAAAACTCTAGTATTTTAACCTTTTTAGAGTTTCAGACTTCAGACTTTTCCTCTTCCCTCTTCCCTTTTGGAAGGCAAAAGACGGAAGGCCCGAAGCCCGACCCCCGACGAGCATTAAATTTCCTAAGACTTTCCGCCATTCTGTAGAACCCTTTTGATGGACCCCATGATGGACTAGTGGAACCGCGGAACGCTAACACGTGGTCGTGATGTCATAAAGGAAAGCAGAAGGCGGAACCCCCAAAGTCCGATTTCCACCAAGTGATAATTTTTCTAAGGCATTCCACCATTCTGTGAGGAATATTTTAATAGAACAAAAGGTGCTAGGGGAACCATGGAATGCTGCCACGTGGACAAAGGGAAAGCGAAAGGAAAAAAGAGTAGGGCCTAAGCTCTGACTCTTTCTTTGAGAAATAATGCTAAGTGTTTCAAACTTTGGGGATTAGACTTTTCTTCTTCTTCCTTCTCACTAAAGGCGAAAGACGGAAGGCCCGAGATCTGAACTCCACTAAAACTTCCAAAAGTTGGTTAAGTCCTTAGACTTTCAGGGTTTGGACTTTCCTTCTTCCTTCTTTGCGAAGGTGAAAGATAGAAGGCTTGAGGCTTGAAGTTCACCGATAATGTAATTCTCCTTTGCAAAGCAGAGCTTGAGGGGCAGACTTTTCTTCTTTCCTTCTTTCCTCCTGAAAGGCAGAATGCTGAAGGCCCGAGGTTCGAACTCTGACGACTTCCACGATCTTCAGAAACAAAGGCAAGAAACCTAAACCCAGTGCCCGCCATGATCAATCTTGTTTAGATCTTGCTTCCAAGGTGGGAATCTAGTTTAGATGAAAGTCAAACATCCAACTCTAGTTGGAAAAATTTGCGGTTGAGCATTTACTGTTGTGGGTGGAGTTTCAAGCACTAGTTTTCAACGCAGATATTTGTTCAACCACTTCTTGGAGATATTTTATTTGCATTTATGTCAAGACAATCAGATTTTCTTCTGATATTCATTTGTAAAATATCTCTAGCAGGCCCATGGGGGCGAATTTATTGATGAAATGACTAAGGTCAAATGTAATGAAATGCTATATATACATGTAAGGAAGATGTAATGAGGGTTGGAAAATAGTGGGATATTCTTCATGCCTCTGTATTCCAAACATAACTCTCCTCTGCTGTAACCGTGCCTTTTGATTAATACATATGGTGTTTTGTAGTTTACTTCTTCATGTTTTGTTTAACTCTATGTAGTCTCAGAATTGGCTATTGTTTGTGAATGTCTAATTCCTTGCAATCCATTATTTACCTCTATTAAAATATTCATGATTTGTGTAAGTTTATCAGTTGTATCTAGTTATTTTATGCATTTTTAGTTATGTGAGAGCTTTTATATTCAAACCTGATGTATCACCCCCTTTCCATTTTCAGTTCATCCCTCTTCCCCTTTTCCTCAATGGTGCATAGATTAGGTTTAGTCTTAGGAATAGCTGAATCCCTTATTCAGTGAAGGAACCAGCCTCTTTCTGGAGATTTGGCCTCCTTGCAGGGTCCCAAACCTAGAGGTCATCTCAATGTTTCACTGGATTGTTGGAGCCCTAAAAGCCTCCAACACAGGGTGCAAATCCAAGTGACAACAATACATGCATAATGTCTCATAACACTTTCTTAATCCATTATTATCTATTGTTATTCTCTGCAAAAGATGTTATGATAGCTAGCAATGGTGAGAGTAGATTTTCCTTCATTTAATCATATTCTAAGTATGCTAAGAGGCCTACTACAATTGCAGCACATTGGAGGAGAGAGCACTCAATTTCTCTACGTAAATAAAAACAAAAAAATGAAAAACTAAATTAAAAATTAAATTTAAAAAAAAAATCACACTAGAATCTTCCTTCTCAAGTGTTTTAGCCTACTAATGGCTTGTGCAATTGGCAACACTAAAATTAGAATATGATTAAATGAAGGAAAACTTGCATAAGCAATTAGTAGGCTGAAACGCTTGAGAATTAGCAGGTTGAAATGCTTGAGATGGAAGATACTGGTGTGATTTTTTTGATTTTGATTTAAAATTTTAATTTTTAATTTAGTTTTTCATATATTTTTTAATTTACGGAGAGAAATTGAGTGCTCTCTCCTCCACCCCACTACAACTGTAGTATGCCTCTCAACGTAATAATTTCAAGAGAGAAGATACTAAAAGCCTCCAACTAATTTCCTTTACAAGCTATTAATATTAAAGAAGAATAAATCACTAAGAATCTTAAAATTCTCTTAAATTTATTTTTTTAAACATTTGGTGAGTACCTGCATAACGTCTCATAACGCTTTCTTAATCCATTATTGTCCATTGCTATTCTCTACAATAGCTATTATGATAGCTGGTGATGGTGGCGACAGATTTTCCTTCGTTTAATCATATTCTAATTATGTTGGTGTACTACAATTGCAACGGGGTGAAGGAGAGAGCACTCAATTTCTCTCTGTAAATTAAAAAATATATATATGAAAAACTAAATTAAAAATTAAAAAATTAAAAAAAAAAATTGCACCAGAATCTTCCTTCTCAAGCATTTCAGCCTACTAATTCTCAAGCGTTTCAGCCTACTAATAGCTTATGTAATTAGCAACACTAAAATTATAATATGATTAAATGAAGGAAAATCTGCATAAGCTATTAGTAGGCTGAAACACTTGAGAATTAGCAGACTGAAACACTTGAGAAGGAAGATTTTGGTGCAATTTTTTAAATTTTGTTATGGAGTAAAAAGTGGACACATGCCTTTTTACCTCCTAGGTCTTCATGATAACATTGTACATGTAAATTATTCATCCCAATGCAAAATCCCCTGAAACCCATGTAAATTGGGAACTAGAGGCCCATGTTGTACCTTACCCTGGACCAAAAATGTGCCTTGGGACTTGGGCACCCGCACCTAAGTCCTCCCTGATTGGCCAGGGCCAATCTTAAATACATGTTAGCATAGACCATTAAAAGGGTCTCTCCTTTTCGAAGCTTTTGATTTAATTTGTGAATGTTAGAGGGAAAGCATATATAAGTGTGTTTTTGAATTCATTTGTAACCTAGATAGTGATAACAAACTTATGATCTTGGAGCAAAGAGCATTCAAAGCATTCATGTGTTATTGTTGTAGATTTATGTTTGTATTGTGTGTGTTGTTGCAGATTTGGAACCATCATCCATCTCCTTATGAGATGAAGGATCTTAATTCTCCTAAGGGATTCACCTCTAAGGTGATATTATTTTTATTTGAATCATTCTATCATCATTGATTTATGTTTAGCCTCTGCTCTACTAGGCACACACTCTCTATCAAACAATGGTGTTGGGAAGCTTGAATGCTATCCAAAGATTTGATTGAGGCAAGTCCCTAAACACCATAACCCCCAAACCCCTTTTCTTCTTGTCTGTAGGTTACAGGTGCAAGATGCGGAAAGGTGAAGGTACAGGAAGACTGAGTAACAAAAAGGGTTTCAGGATCTGAAAGCATTTTCAGAATATTCCTCTGTAGAAGACTTGGGCACCTGCGAAATAGTCTTTTTGCGTAAATAGACTCTGGAGCCAACATCAGGACATCTTCTGTGACATTTCTCCAATTTTTAGTTTTTAAATATTCAAACTTCTAAGACTTGGGTGCCCACAAAATGGTCCTTTGAATTTCTAGCTTTTGGGACATAGGTTCTAATATCTCTCTGATCACTCTTGTGAAATTAGTTTCTGACTATCTGTTGCACTTCTCTTGTTATGATCAAATCTTTACAAATCTAGGGTTTTGTGCATTAGTTGACCTAGGGTTTGATAAAAGGCCTGATTAAATCTAATCTTTCCATAGCACTCTTGAGCACAAGATCTGTAGCTAAGTCCACCTCTATTTGGTAGTTATTTCATTCGGTCTTGTCCTTGAATGTTATTGTGGAAGAGGGTTTGATTTAATGTGCGTGCTAGTCCTCATCATTCATCTTTTCCATACATAACATTTTGGTGAACCCGTAGCATTGAACATTTGCATCTTGCTGAGTGTTGAATTTAGATATTGCATTCATTTATAGCATACTTATCATTAATCATTGAAAAATCTTGCATAAATTTGAAAAAAGTAAAAACAATAAGCATTCTAGGCTTGCATAAAGGCATAGTTTTGCATTACTTTCATAGCATATCATTCAAATATTTAATTTTCTAATTTTTAAATTAGATCTGATCCATATTACAACAATTAATCATTTCATGATATCACATCTTGCATTTGAAGATCTCATTTGCTAGGGTTTTGTTGAAAACTTGCATTTTTTCCTATAACCTAGTCATTTGCAAAGCTAGGGTTTGTAGTCAAAATATTATTTCAAATTTTACTGCTATCATAAACATTCATTAAAATTTGATTTTGCATTGAAGTGTGGCCTCATTCCTCACCTTTCACCTCAAAAAAATCATAATTTTGCAATTACACATTGTGTATCTCCACCTACACACTTGTTTTAAGGTCCCAATCAGCATGTGAGGATTGTTGTCAGACCATATGTTCTTGATAATGATATCCATTGGCAGGTCTTTGAAAACAATGAGCAGATTGTGAGCTTCATTCATAATGAAGCAGATTTTTCTTCCATTGTGCAACCTAGGTTGTAGGAATGCTATGGTGATCAGATCATCCAGCTCAAATCCAACAAGTTGCCCAAGGGTCTAGTCACCCTTGAGGCCATATTTAGCTGTGATGATGAGTTCAAGGGTGATCAAAATAACATGAATTTCAAAAAGGAAGATTACCAGAAGGTAACCGTCATCCAGGACAAAGAGTTGCTGCTAGGAAAAGTATGCACTGATGCAGAGGATCAAGAGTTTATAAAGCTTGCCTAGAAGTATAATGACATCCTGGCATGGGCATATCAGGATCTTAAAAGATTTAATCTAGATGTGCCTCAGCATGCCATCGATTTGGATCCTAATTGCAAGCTAGTTCGTCAAAAGCAGTGGCATATAAATCCAAAAATAGAGCCACTCATGAGGAAGGAGCTTTCTAAGCTCATATAAGCAAGGATCATCTTCCCTATCAAGTGTTCTACTTGGGTTGCTAATCTAATGCCTATGAGAAAGAAAAATAGAGAGATCAGGCTCTGTGTAGACTTCAGAGACCTAAATCGTGCTTCTTTGAAGGATCATTACCCTCTGCCCTCTTTGGATCAAATTTTGCAAATAGTTGCAGGGGCAGAAAGGTTTTCATTATTAGATGACTTCTTTGGCTATAACCATATCTTTGTCAGAGAAGAAGATAATTTAAGACAACATTTACAACCAAATGGGGAACCATAACATATGCAAAGATGCCATTTGGTATGTCTAATGCTGGTGCAACATTTCAAAGGGCAATGGATATTGCCTTCAAAGGATTTATAAACCAGTTCATCCTGATTTATCTAGATGACATCACAGTCTTCCCCAAGAGGGGAGAAAATCATATGGAGCATCTAGAGAAAGTTTTTTAAAGATGCAGAGAGTTTGGGCTTTCTTTGAACCCCAAGAAATGTATTTTTGCTGTTGTCCAGGGTAATCTTTTGGGTCACATAGTATGCAGATCAATTTTGTTAGGAAATTCATTCCTACCTGTGCTTGCTCAGTGAAGCCTCTAACCCTTATGCTCAAGAAGGATGCAGTCTTTAGGTGGACTAAGGAAGGGAAGGACGGTTTTGAGAGGACCAAGGAAGAGATCACCCAGGAACCTACTCTCATGAACCCAAATTATGAGAAGGAATTTGTCCTCTATGCATATGGAGGAGAGGAAAATATTGTTGTTGTCCTAATGTAGCAAAATGAACAAGGACTAGAGCAGCCTGTGGCTTTCTTTAGTTAGACCTTGAAGGACTATGAGGTCAAATACAGTCGCATGGATAAATAGGTATTTTCCATTGTCAGAGCTTTGAAGAAATTTAGACATATGTTGGCAAATAACCATATTAAAGTTTTAGTTTCTCACCCCAGTGTGAGGGATTATATAATGGGAATAGAGATTAGTGAAAAGAGAGCCAGCTGGGTCACCAAGATCTTGGAGCATGATGTGATCATCAAGGCCACTAAGTTGATTAGAGGTAGAGGATTGTGTGAACAACTAGCTCAGACATTAGTAGATGAAGTGAATTCATCTTACCATATGAATGGGGAGGAACCTATAGTTGAGTCATCAGTTGTGAGTTCTTGGACAACATACATGGCTAGTTTCTTATCCACTGGTGAGCATCCCTATGGATTGGATAGAACCAAGAGAAGGCATTTCAGGTTGTAGTCTATCCCTTATGCTTTGGTAGATGGTGTTCTCGTCAAGAGAAATTTAGATGGAATCTTATTGAGATGCATAGAAGATCAGGTTGATAGACTCCTCAGTGAGTTTCATGCTGGCCCACCTGGCGACCATTTTTTTTGCGAGAGCTACAACAATGAAAATAATGAGGGCAGGTTATTTTTGGCCCACATTATTCAATAATGCCCATGCATGGGTAAGGAAATGCAAAGAGTGTGCTCTCTTTGCTAGAAAGAAAAGATTGGCAGCACTTCCACTCCACCCTATTCAGGCTAATCATCCTTTTTCACAGTGGGGATTGGATTTCATTGGCATGATAAACCCTGCTTCTAGTACAGGTCACAAGTGGGTTTTGACTACAATAGACTACTTCACCAGGTGGGTTGAAGAAGTCCCACTTAAGGAGGCCACTAAGTCATCTATCATGGATTTGTTGGAAGAAATCATGACAAGGTTTGGAGCTCCTCATACTATTATTTCTGATAATGCAAAAGCATTCACTGGTTTTAGGATTGCTAATTGGGCTCTTAAGTACAATGTGTTCTTAAAGACTTCATCCAACTATTACCCCTAAGGTAATGGGCTGGCTAAATCCACTAACAAGAACCTAATTAGGATCCTGAAGAGGACCATGGAGACGAACCAGAGGCAATATCACAATAAAATCAGGTTAGCTCTTTGGGCTAACATGATCACCTACAAAAGGGCCATTGGGAACTCTCCTTTTGTTCTTGTGTATGGAAGAGAGGCTAGATTACCCATATCTTTAGAGCTTCCTGCACTAGATCTGGCTCATCAATTGGAGCTAGAAGGAGAAGATGCAAGGTCTGTCAGGATGGATAAATTAACTGAACTAGGGGAGCAAAGACAGTTAGCCATGATCACATTGGAAGAACGTCAGAGGTAGACTAAAAGATTTTTTAACAAAAAGGCCAAGATCCGGACCTTCAAGGAAGGTGATCTTGTTCTGAAATAGGATGTAGACTGAGTCAAATCTAGAGGCCACACCAAGTTTGATGCACTTTGGAGTGGGCCTTATGTCATCATCAACAACAAGCAAGCAAATGCATTCATTCTTTCAAGGTTAGATGGTGAATTCCTACTGATCTTAGTGAATGGTATCCATCTCAAACCTTACCACCAAGGTTGGTATGGGATCTTGTATGTATTGTTCTAGTTTACTTTTGCTTTAGGTTTCCTTTTCCCTAAGTGCTCCTGCATAGGTTGCATTGTCGTTAGGAGTGCATGCCTCTTTCCTTTGTGTGCTTTGGGAGGCAGGTTCTAGTTGTCTTGATCTATTTCAACTCCTCTTTGGACTCTATGCCCAATGGATGCTTGAGGCCACTGATCTATTTGTTTAGCAGGCAAACATCCCTGAGAGGTCGCCAAAATGTTAATCTATTTTCCTCTGTCTAGAGTCAAAAAGTTCACTTTGAAAATCTCCTGGATCCCCTTTGAAATATAGCCCTATAGGACTTAAATCCTTCAAATCCTAGTGTTCTACCATGCAAAAATCCCTAAAATCTTGTCTAGAGAATCCTTGCAAAAAACCCAGAAAAACCCAGAAGCCTTTTGCCTTCAATGTCTTCCTTCACGAAGATTTTCCATCTTCATACTTGGTCATTTTGGTATGGATATCTAATGTCCGGATATCTGGATCTTAGTTAATATCCGGACCTTAGCTAAAATCCTAATATGAGCTTGAGTATCTAGACCTTGTTAATATCTGGATGTTTTATTAACATCCAGATCTTTACTAAAATCTAGACCTTAGTCAATATCCGGACCTTAGTTAATATCTAGATATTTTCTTAACATCTGGATCTTTACTAAGATCCAGAACTTAATCGATATCTGAAGCTTAGCTAATATCCAGATGTTTTCTTAACATCTAGATCTTAACTAAGATCTGGATACTTCCCAAATATCTGGACCTTAGGAAATACCCAGATGTTTTCCTAATGTACGGATCTTTCCCAATATCCATGTTCTTTACAAATGTCCCAATGACGTCATTCGGTCCCCTCCTCCAAAGAAGTGCATATGACGATGATGTCATCTAGATATTCCACCAATGATATATTATCCTACAGTGCTAATATCCTAATGATGTCATCCAAATCCCCTCTTCAACGAAGTTCTTCATGCTAATGACATCATCAGGATATTCAAGGGTGGCATGTTAAAAGTTAATATCCTGACATTGGATATCCATGCGGATGACGGCTTCTCCATGCTGCGAAGGTAAATTTGACGGGTGCATTTGGATATCGGTATATGAAGACTATTGTGTGCGATCGGGCTATATCATCTAGATATTTGTGAATATGTAGACTTTGAACATGCTCATTGATATCCATATGCCCGTTGATCGTAGCTTTGACCGTGAATATCTCTCTCATCCTGAGGAATTTTTACATGATCCAAAAGGAAAAATTGCATAGAATTTCCTCCTCTTTCATTTGGCAGGCTTTTTGAGGAATATTCTCACTTTGAAATTATGATCCAAAATCATGATCCAGATATGGATATGCAAATCCAGATATTAGGATGGTAGCTGACTCAAAGTGCCGTGAATGTGTTTCAGAGGTGGATATTTCACATTAATTGTTGCAGGTGAATGATTCAGCTGCTCGCATTGAAGACTCAAAATATCTTCTAGCTACTCGATGGATTCAGATATTTTTTGCATTGAATTCTTGCAGGTAGACATCCCTTCTGGCATGGTTCATTATAGTAGGTAATGGTGCTCCTTTGTAATGCTATATAAAGCATGAAATGTAATTTATTCAGGTTGGCTTTTGCTTTTGCAAACCATATCTCTTGCAATTGTAATCATGCTTCTTTGATAATAGAAATCAAATTTTACCTTCTCATGAATTGTTCTTTGCACTGTGTATTTTTATGTTGGATCTCCATCTGTGATTGAATCTTTCCTCTTGGATCTCATTTAGTTACCTTACCTTTGCAAGTGATTCATGATTTGTGTATGTTGGTCTGTTGGATATTGTTATTTTGTGCATACATGGTTGTTTAAGGGGGCCTTCTCGTATTCAAACCTGATGTATCACCTCCCCTTTAATTTCAGTTTCATCCCTCTTACTCTTTTCATAAACAAGTGGATGGATTAGGTTTAGTCTTAGGATCACTGAATCTCTCATTCAACAAAGGAACTAGCCTCTCTCTGGAGATTTGACCTCCCTATAGGGTCCCACACCTAGAGGTCATCTCAATGTTTCACTAGATTGTTGGATCCCTAAAAGCCTTCAACACTAGGTGAAAATCTATGTGACAATAGTCACAAACCATCATAGTGACCCAAAATAAAGATCATCTCCATGATAAATGGCATTGGTGATCTTTATGGCATTAGATCATCTCCATGATAAGTAGTTGTTATTCATTATAAAGCTCACCAATGCCATTTATCATGGAGATGTTCTACAATTTAAAAATTATAATTTCAATGTCATTTTGCCAATGTCATTTTGTATCCAGAGAGGACTTATTTAAAAGGGTATGAAAGCGCTTGAGGGAAGACACAATCCCACCTTTTGCAAAAGGGCTTTTGAAATTCCACCCCACCCGCATCCGCAGATGCCTTACGATGAAAAAGACATGCTCAAAGTATACAACTCCACCTGCATCGTGGAGATGCCTTACAGTGAAAAGGAGGTATACGCAAACAAAACAAAGTACACAACCCCACTTGCATTGTGGAGATGCCTTACAATGAAAAGGAAAGATACACAAACATGCTTTATCAATATCTAAGCATAATACCACAATATATGCCCCTACCTTAAAGTGGTTGATCCTGCTTGTCGGTATCAAGCACATTTAAGGTAAAGTTGAGAACACACAAGGGAACAAGAGATTTCGCAAAGCCCATGTCCCCAACAGTGACATGTGCTTGCAATCACTGAATGTTCCCACAAACACACACAATAGTTGTTATTCATTATAAAGATCATCAATGGCATTTATCATGGAGATGATCATGAAAAATTCCAATCGCCACGAATGATAAGCAGATACCATAAAGTAATCATTATGAAAAAGTCATTTCCAACCATATTGACTATTAACAATTTCTGCGACTCACCACTCCATTTATGCTGAATCAAGAAAATATTTGATACAAAGCAATCTATCTTCATCACATATTTTCCATATACCCAATGTTGATTGAATTTTCCACAAGTATAATTGACAGGAAACATTTCACCATACCTATAGAAATTCCCTTCTGAAACTTTAAACGTCATGCTTCCAATTCTCATAGGTTTCCATCTTTGCATTGATAAAGCCCAATTAACTTCTCCTGGAGCACCATATTCTTCCACCAAAGGATGTGAGAAATCTGGAATGGAAAATACAAAGCATGTGTTGCTTACCTTCATTGGTGTATCAAAAACTTCACGAGATCTACTGATCCATTTGTGATCTTTTTCCCCTATTATTTTGGTTAAGAAGGTAGCTATAGATGAATACCCCTTAACATGTCTACATAGATAATCTACCTGTGCCTCTTGAGTTAGGCCCACATATACATATTCTTTCATTCCAAATTCACTCTTAACTTCTTCATAGATAGGAGGATACTCAACACAAATCCTTAACTCCCTAAAGTAATGGTGTTTCCTACTTCTTGTAAAACTCAAACATGTAAGTT
The DNA here is from genome assembly GCA_027924645.1 of Cunninghamia lanceolata. NCBI lineage: Eukaryota > Viridiplantae > Streptophyta > Pinopsida > Cupressales > Cupressaceae > Cunninghamia > Cunninghamia lanceolata. The sequence goes on from BSBN01000346.1 coordinate 2,389,529, forward strand.
TAATCCCCATACAAGGTTGATGAAACACAAAGAAAACTCCATATGAAAATATACCTTAACTAGTTCCAAAATATTGCATACCTTGATCTCAATCCATGAGGAATCCAAAAGTTGAGCCTTCACAAAATTAGGATTGATGAAGCCTCCATGCATCACCACATTCCATATGGAAACCTCATCTTGAACCACATTATTACATTCTTCATTAGGTGGTCTTCCTAAAGAATTACTAACAAGAAGTTTGCTGCACCTTTCCACATTATTTTGCACCTTCTCGTGTGAACATATAAACCATCTATGGTGGAAATCCCTTTCCATAAGTTTACATTTTTGTTGCTCTTTCCAAGTGCTATCTATATGTTGCAATCTTCTATCTAGTAGCAATTCAGGGAACACATTTCTGAATATAGAATAGGTTATGTTGCTTACCAAAGAACAAAATAGTTTGCATGCTCTTCATCTCCAAATAATTTTCTGCCCAAACAAATTGTTTCTTGTAAGGAGTTCTCTTATCTGAGTCTATGACCAAAGACACAATAATGATTCCTCTAAGCACCATATATTTTCCTCCAAATGTAGGCTTAACTCCTTTGAATTGGTGAACTTGTAATAAATCACCAAAGGAATGTAACCACCCTAAAATATTGTCTTCAACTATGGGACTTGAAGTCAAGGGAAAAGCTATCCACATGCAAAAATGAAATCACAGCTAACCCTAGCTCCCAATGGAGTGCAAACTAGCTAGGAAAACAGTCAAATAAACATAAAACAACTAAGATTCTAAGCTAACATTTGACCTATCTCCATTGTTATCCTTAATTTTTCCATTTTTTCTCAGATTTTACAAGCTTGCAAGGATCTTGAGAAGCTCTAGTGAGTGATTGAGCAAAATATCGGAGAGTATACAACAGAAAGAGTTGAGAGCCAAGAGATCAAAAGCTAAGAGCTGAAAATGAGCTGGAGAAGGTGTTTTATAGAAGAACTTGTTTGAATGGATGGCTTAGATTGAGTGTTGACTCTGGATCCAAATGAAGGGTTATGATTGATTAGGGTTCCTAGCCACTAGAGGACAAAAGTGAATTTAAAATTGAGAGAAATGATGAGGTGGAGGATGTTTGAAATTAAATAAATTGGGTTCATTTATTTAATTTATTTTGAGAAGGGGAATAATGTGAGATGATTAAATTAAATAGGTGAGACCTATTCAATTAGGATAAGGCCTTATAATTTAAATAAATGCTTATTTATTTAAATTAAAGGAGGAAAGGGGATAGTGAATAATTAAATAATTAATCAATTAAAATTAATTATTTAACCATAGAGGAAAATAGTGGAATGTGGAAGAGATTGGTGTTTTGCAATCTGAGGACACTTTTAGGTGTCTACATTTTGCCCCTCTTTGAGAGGATGAGATTTATGTCGAGTAACATTATTTCAAAGAAGCTAAGATGATGTTGAAAAGATAGGATGATGATGCCCCCTTGAGAGGATAGGTGGGTTGGACAAACACGGGTAGGCTCTCGAAATGAAAGGGGGATTGGTCAAGGAATAAAGATAGGGAATGGATAGAAGAAATGAATGATACGTTAAGCTACAATGAAGGTGGAGGAATGAAGATGTGAGAGAGAGATGTTCGAGGAATGAAAGATTTGGCTAGAAGAATGGAAATGAGATCTTGCTTTGATAGATTTTTGAGCTTCTCACTTGCAATTTTTTACTTATCATCATAGAACTTATTATGTCAAGGGATGACAATCACAATGGCATGACATAGGCCAAAGTGCGAAAATGTGATCCCTTGCGAAACAGGCACATGACAGACAAGGAATACCTAACTCAGACTAGTAACTGTGGTACCTTGTTAGAACATGTGATGAGATAACCGTGAGGTGTGCAAGTCCTTATGCAAGGAAGTAATTATTCTTTCTAATACATAGGATGTCTTTGATTCACACCCAATGGAATCCCAATCACATGCAAGGTACCAAGTTTCCCCAGTCATTTTGCCAAGACAAACTGCAAACAACAAGCAAAGAATAAGGTCTCACTCTATCCTCGCTTCTCTTCATCACTTAGGGACTGCCTTGAGAAGCATAAGAACGAGACTGCAAAGCAAATAAGACAGGTAAGACCCAGAGTCAACAGCCATTAGATCATTTTTCAAGTGTGCATGTGTTTGTGTTTTGATTGGTTGTGAAAGGTTGAATGATGCTTGGTTTCAGGATATGAAGCATGTCGTATAAGACACATGGTTTGGTTTCAACAACGCCCCTACCTGTCTAAGGCAAGTGAGATGATTAAGTCTAGTTTCAAATATGAGACACCTCATATAAGATGCCTGGTTTGGTTTCAAGAATGTAACAATCTGTCTAAGACTGATGATCTGTCTGATTGTGTGAAGGATGAAACATGTCATCTATGGCGTAAAACCTGGTTTTGACTATGCTCCCTGCGGTTTTTGATTTAGATTGGTCATGGTGATGTTTGATTGTCACCATGTGAGTGACGAGGATTGATTGTTTGGCTGATTTGAATAGCTTGTCTTGTTGTTGTTTGGGATTGTTTTCTTTGTGAAAGACTAATTGATTTAGTCTGATCGAAGTGTCCATCTCGTGAAGGGACAACTTATTATGACAATTGATTCGATGGGCCCTAAGGGATTGACCTAATGCCTCAGGGGCTCATCGGAGATGGCCTTGCCTACATGAAAGCACAAAGATGTTGTAGTTCAACCATGTTGTTGACATGGTTTATTGCTTGGGTTTTTTTGGTCGGTTATTTGATTTGATTTTTTTGTGATTTTTGATGTTTTTGTAATGTTTTTGGATTTTTGAGAATATTTGATTTTTTTTTTTGGATTTTGGGAGTATTTTTATTTTTTTAAAATTTTTTTGGAAAGGTTAGATGGGTTTGATTCAAATGCAAGATAAATGATAACACACAAGCAAGCATGCACAAATGATACAAAAACAAGCAAGGTATTGCCCCTGTCAAGCTGTAAACCAATGACTGATTGATTATGATAATGATGATGTCTAGTTTTAGGAAATGAAACATGTCATCTAAGACGCCTGGTCTAGTTTCGACAATGCAACATCCTGTCTAAGATAATTGATTGATTGATACTAGTGTTGTTGGCCATGCAAATCAATACCAAGTTTTGATTGATTGATTTGGTTTACGTCAAGATTAGGATCAAGACCATTGATGTAATTGGATAATTTGGGAAGATTGATTAGCTTGATTGGTATGGATTGAGGATGACTTGCATTTGAGTTTATTGCTTTGGAATTTTGATTGATTGATTAGAAGAAGTGATTCAGAAATTGGTTTGAGTTGATGATTGGAAGAATTGATTTTGATGATTGGATAAAATGAATTGAATTGATTGGAAGAATTGATTGACTTGAGATTTAAGTGATGGATTGATTTTATTTCTTGGATTTTTGTTGCATATTTGATTATTTTGTCTTTTGGGAATGTTTTTTTTTTTGGATTTTGACATGTTTTGATTTTTTTGGATTTTTGAAATGTTGTGAATTTTTTGGTTTTGTATTTTGACATGTTTTGATTTTTTTGTACTTTTAAAATGTTGTGATTTGTTTGTATTTTTTAATATGTTTTGATTTTTTTGTATTTTTGGATGTTTTGAGAAATGGCATTAGATGACGATTTGGGTACCCTTTATACTAGATACCAATGACAAGGGAAAACCAAGTCTAGGTGCAAGAGAATGAATGGGATTTGGTGAATGGATAAAATGGGTGGACAATTGTGGATGGAAGGAACGTATGCATAAGAGGGCAATGATGTGATCTCCGAGGACTATGTCGCATAGGAATAACATGCCCCATTATTGGTGTAATACTTAGGATTTTTCATGACAAAGCCTATGACAATAGGATGATGATAGGACTGGCAAGGATGAGGTATATCAAGAGATAACCAAAACATTTGTAAACATTTTGCCCCCAATCTTTATCAAGATCAAAATAGGAAGAATGTATAAATGGACTCAATAGGATAAGTATGTGTATGTGGGTGGGTGTATGGAAATGGCATGATAAGATAGGATAGGAAATGATACAATAGGATAGAAATGATAGTGTAGTATGGATGAGACAATGTGCCCCCAAGTGTAAGTGACATAGAAGATCAACGTACACATGATTCTTGTTTGCTAGGTTTTCATCATGGTACTTATCCAAGGCGCCACCAAGGGTGGTTTTCAACATTGGATGAAGGGATTTCTCTTTACTTTTTTGAGTTTTTGAATTTTTTGATGGGAGAAGATGAATATAGATAGGAGGGACTCAAGTGTCTAGTGCCATGAAAGTGATAGTGTCCCACTAAAGATGGATGTCGTCGCAAATGGACCATGTCAAATGCTCATAGATGTTGGTAAGGGATTAGGTGAGAGTGAAATGGATTAGGTAGATAGTGAATTGTGGTAGAAACGATAGTGGATTATGATGTGGCTTATGTAGGACTTATGCATGGAAGATGGATGAAAGGCTTATGAAAAAGCATGGAACATAGGGACGTGATGGCTGAAATAGGTAGGATAATGAATGAAGGATGGGGAGATGGAGATATGGGGGAATATTGTGGAATGGAAGGGAACCATGACCAACGGTTACACACATCGTGATAAACATTGAAGCTTGTGATTGGATGGTGGTGTAGGAAGCAATGGTGTTGTTTGCTTAGGAAATGGATGATGTAAGCATTTAGGGACCCACATAGACTGAGTATTTTTATGACTTTTGCTTTGGATGTGGGATTGAGGAATTTGATATTTTTGAATGGAGTGGGTGGAAGAGGAACGTTGGGATTTTTGAGAGGTGGATGCCTCTTTTGACTTGCTTTCTTTTTGTTTAGGTACCCATACCATTTTAGTTTTGGACTTTTCTTTTGGAGGCATGGGCTTGGATAGCTTCTTAGATGGATTTTGCTTTGACTTTTTGCATTTATGTCCTAAGACATGAGGATCCTTAGGATTTTTGGCTTTATGAAAGGAGGCATCCGAATGTTTATTTTTGAGTCCCTTAGGTTTGGTGGAAGCTTTATGTTTACATGATGTGTGCATTTGTTGGTCATGATTAGGAATGTGAGGGAATGTGTAAATGGATGGATTTAGCATTGGTAGATGTGGAGGTATAGTGGATGGAGGGATATTAGGAGTTGGAAGTAATGGAGGTAAAGTGGATGGTGGAAGGTGTATGGTCACATGATTTTGACATTTGTAGGATGATGGATGTGGAATGGTGACATTTGTCTTAAGTATATGAGAGGATTTGTGGTGGAGAGTGGTGGACTTAGGAGGAATGGAGGAAGTACCAACATCTTTGGATTTCTTACCTTGGGGTGTGTATCCAAGGCCATATGAGCATGGAGGGACACTGACATGGATGGGCTCTAAAATTCCTTGTTCATGAAGGCCTAAGCCTTTACCATGATAATTCATCTTTTGGAGTATGCAATTGACAATGGGACTAGGTGTGTTTGGAACACTAGACATGAGTTCATGATTGGATGGAGAAGGTGAAGTGGTAGACAATGGTTGTTGTGTTCCTAAGGCAGAACATTCATGGATGAAGGTGGATAGGCTGAGGGGATATGATGGTGGATTTGAAATGGGATCGATGGTGGATGAAGAGGAATCATTAGGATCTTGATTTTTCTCATTAGGATCCAAGTTATTTGTTTTATATTCTATGTCTACTTGGGGGCCACTTGTCTCATCATGGGGAGTGGAAGTTTGCGAATCATGAATAGGTGGGGTGATAAGCTCTTGACCATGGAATGCATAAAGTGGGCTAAGTGGATCATCATGGCCTTCTTGATCATAGGTAGGATCTTGATCATATATGGGAGCTTGGTCATGGATAGGATTAAGTGTGTTATGGATGGGTGCAATGGAAGGGGTTTGATCTTGATTAGAATAAGGGATTGGTGTTTCCTCATGCTTAGGATTGTGCTCTTGGCATAGCTCTTGACTTTGAGTGGAAATGGAAGTGGAAGGTTCTAGAAGAGGCTTGGTATGTTCTAGATGTTTTATGACATAAGGGTGTGATGGGTCTTGAATTTGACACATAGGAGAAGACTCTTCAATAGGCTCAATGGTTGGTAGGCCACATGATGGGTTTTAAGGATTAGAGGTGGCATTTGAAGGCTCTTTACTAGGTCCTAGGGTAGATGTTTGACATGGGGATAGGTTGTTCCTAGCTAGTAGCCAATGGATCACATCCTTTGCAAGGGAATGTGTGGAAGGACAATATAGTGGGTGGACAATAAGGGTAGATGATGTGGACTTGTGATTAGGATTAGGAGTTGAAAGTTCCCATGGTGGAGGGATAAGAGGGATGGATGGATTAGACTTAGGGCTTAGATTTTGGTTGGATGGAGGGTCAAAAGGATTGGATGAAGTGGTGGATTTGGACGACTCCACATGTTTACTTTTGTAGTGTTTGAAACTTTAAACTTAGGATGTGAAGTTGGAGGATTGGAGAGTGAAAGATATAATGAAGGGCTTGCATGAGTTAGGTTGGTGTCTCCCTTGTCAAGGGTGGTGTTAGGACCCAAAGACATTTTATTGTGTTGCAAAGAGTGACTTAGGCTCACATGTTCTTGTTGGGGTGTGAATTGATAGGTTTATGTGGCATTGACTTGACATGTGGATGGACTAGGTTTTGGACTTGTCTCATCCTCGTAATTAAAGAGATAGCGTCCTCAAAGTATGAACTTGGGCTTAGGAGGAGGGGATCCTTGGAGTAGAATCTTAGGTCTTGAATTGTTCATAGGCTTGTTAAGGATGACCACCATGTTGACAAGTGTTTTGATGAAGGATAATGTGGAATGATTAAGATTGATAGAATGAGATGATTGTGATATGATTAGGATGTGATTAGGATGATGTCGATTGGATGAAAGAGATGATTAGGATGTTGAGGAATGGAAAGATTGAATGACTTGGATATGATTAGGATGAGATGTTTGAAAGAATGTTTTAGAATGATGTACTTATGTGTTCACTATAGGGATGACTAGGATGATCTACTCCCTTTCTCCTCTTTTTTGCAACCGTGTCTTTACCATACAAGACTTGTGAATTGTGGGATGCTATGTGGATGTAAATGCAAGGTGATGATGCCCAGACTATGATAGAGGCTAATGGATATTAGTCTTCGAAAAGTCCATCTCCAAGAGGGTACTCCTGTCTACTAATGACCTTGTCAAAGTATAAATTGGATTTATCAAGACCTTGAGGCATGGAAGAAGTGATTCATTAAAGTGAACCCATGGGTTTCATAATTGACTTGGAAGGATGGACTTAAACTAGCCTTGTGGTATTAAGCACAAGTTGTGTTGATTTGAAAAAGATGTCAAGGTCTCTTGATCTAGATTTGTACTTGTTATACAGTCAAGCTTCGACAGTTTCTCCAGTTGGGAATTAAGGTGTCTTAACCTTGGTAATTCCTTGCATTATTTATGTTTGTATTTATTAATTCATTGCCTATGTTGTAAATAAATTGTAAATTCCATATTGTCATATTGTGGGATGTGGCACAGTGATGTGTCATCCTACATGGAAGATGACAACTTGTAATTTTGTCCTCACATGAGGAGATAGGCGTCCCACTTTGTGGTAGGAGCATTTTGCCATGTGTCAGCATCTTTCATGTTGCGTAAGGGAATATTGACCGAAATGGTTATTGACGGATTCCTATGACAAAATCTATGACATGTATGAGTCAGAAATAGAATCTTGTAAGACAGGTGAAGACATGTGTCATGAAGCATCTTTGAAAAAGGCATATTTGGGCACCCCAAGGTGGACTATGATATGTTGTAAGAGAATATGCTATTTATAGCTTGTGTATGACATATTCTCTTACAACTGTAAGTTGTAACCGCTATGACAGGTTGTATGACGGTTGTAAGTGTCGTAAGAGCATCTGTCATAGCCCATTTTGGAAATAGGCGACCTCTTTGGGATGGGAATTGTGGACAAGTGTCAAGCACATTCTACAATGTTGACCAAGTGTCCTTAGGCATGGGTTTTGGGCCATGAGGCCAAGTTGGACGCCCATTCCAAGATAGGACCAATTTTGCCTTGTATATTCTATATAAATAGGTGCTTGGAGGAGAAGTATTATAGGATTGACATGTACTGTTATGCTGCCAGATTGACTCCAGATACAAGCGTCAAAGACCATTGAAGCTTGCATTGCAATTGTATTGTAAACAACTTTCAGTTTTGATAATACATTGTGCAAGTTTATGAATGTGGGGTTTTTCACCCGATAAGGGTTTTCCCCACGTTATATCTTTGTCTCTCTTCTTCTAGCTTCTTTCTGGTTCATGTGTATTTATGCAATATCTCTGTTAGATGTTCTATGTTTCTGTAGTTGTAAGGATTAATTTGAGTTTGCATAGCCCTCTCCTCATTAGATTAGTGTAGGAAGCGATTTCCGCACACCTAGCTTCCTTTCAATTGGTATCAGAGCCTGGCTAGTTTTGGTCTTAGTTGTTGGGTAGGGTTTTTTGACCTAATCTTAAGTTGAGTGGGAGTCTATACAGAGTATTTTGAATCTTGTTGCAGTAAGGAGATGGAAAGCACATATGGAAGAATAGAAGTGGAGAAATTCAATGGCACTAATTTCGAGCTGTGGAAGCTCAAGATGGAAGACATGCTTGTTGATCGAGACCTTTGGGAAAATGTTAATGGAACTAAACCAGTTGCAATGTAACAAGCTGATTGGGATCTCAAGGATCAGAAGGCTAAGGGTCTCATAAGACATAGTCTTGTTGATTCTGTCCTATTAAATGTCCATGAGGAGAAAACTGCAAACTTACTTTGGAAGAAGTTGGGAGATGTGTATCAAGCCAAATCCCTGGTTAACAAACTTTTTCTGAGAAAGAAGTTGTATTCCCTTCGAATGGAGGATGGAGGATCCGTTGCTGAACATATGAATGTTTTTAACATGCTGGTTGCACAATTGACATCTATTGGTGTGAAGATGGAGGAGGAGGATCGGTGTATGACCTTGCTTTGTTCTTTGCCAAACTCGTGGGATCACCTTGTCATGGCTATTGGAAGCACCACATCCACATTCAAAATAGATGGAGTGGTTTCTTCGTTGTTGTCTCAAGAGATGCGGAGAAAGTCTTCTGAGGCAACCAAAGAGGCTCTTGCAGTGCGTGGAAGACCTAAGGAAAAAGGGAAAAATAAGGACAAGAAAGTTGAGAAGGGTAGATCCAAATCTCTTGGAAAGTCCAAGGCTATCTGTTGGAACTATGGTAAATCTTGGCATTTTTGAAAGCAATGTAAAGAAGAAAAGAAAAACAAGAAAAAGAGCCCAGATTTAGATTCTGACAAGTCACAAGATGATGGTGATGCTTTCATCGCAGCCCTGGCAACCCATGCATCTGATGATGTGTGGTTGATTGACTCTGGTGCATCATTCCACATGACCTCGCATCGAGACTAGTTCACTAAGTATGAGGAGTTCGATGGTGGAAAGGTGTACTTGGGTGATGACTCTCATCTAAAGATTGTTGGTCATGGAAGAGTCTCTATCTGATTCTGTGATGGACAAGTTAAGGGAATCTTTGGGGTTATGCATATCTCAGGCTTAGCACAGAACCTGCTTTCTATAAGTATGTTGAATGATGTAGGTGTGCAGGTTGTCTTTTCGAAAGAAGGATGCAAGATGACTAGAGGAGCCATGGTTCTTGCTAAGGGTACTAGGAGAGGTACTCTGTTTCAGCTGGAGGCATGCATTTCACAATGCAATAGTTCTTCTGATTCAAGGAAGAGGGCAGCGGTCACTTCATCCCCACCATCTGAATGAGCAGTTAATAAATCTGTTGTTTCTAGTTCTGATGTTTGTAATCATGCCTTGGAAGTTAAGCTTCCTGCTAAAAGGACAATGTTATGGCATAAGAGATTTGGCCACATTGGTGAGAAGGGTCTACATACCCTAAAAAATAAAAACCTCATTAAGGGGTTAGATGATTGTAATCTTGAGTTTGACTTTTGTGAACATTGCGTATATGGAAAACAAAACCGTGTTCAATTTTACTCGAGTTCTCATAAGTCTTCTGGTGTGTTGGACCTTGTTCATTCTGATGTATTTGGTCTTGTTAATGTTCCTTCATTATCAAAATCTGTATATTTTGTATCTTTCATAGATGACTACAGTAGAAGGACATGGATTTATTTTCTCAGAAGCAAATCTGAAGTCTATAGTAAGTTTAAGGAGTTTAAGGCCTTTGTTGAAAATCAAAATGGTAAAAAGATTAAATGTTTGAGAACTGACAACGGTGGTGAGTTCTATTCTACAAAATTTGATAAATATTGCAAGGAACTTGGGATTGAAAGACATAAGACAACTCCATACACCCCGCAGCAAAATGGAGTTATAGAAAGGATGAACAAGACACTGATGGAGAAGGCTAGGAGTATGCTTAGTGGAGCTGGCCTAGAACAAAAGTTTTAGGATGACGCTGTTGCCATTGCTTTCTATCTTGTAAATAGATCTCCAACATCATCTCTTGTTGGAAAGACACCCATGGAGGTGTGGTCTGGTAGAAAGCCTTCAATAAGGCATCTTCATGTTTTTGGTTGTGAGGCATATGCACATGTGCCTAGGGAGAAGCGGTCAAAATTGGAGAACACGGCTGTTAAGTGTATCTTCATTGGCTATGGTGTCAGTGTGAAAGGATACAAGATTTGGGACCCTATGGCGGAAAAAGTGTTGTATAGCAGAAGTGTCATCTTCAGAGAGCTTACACCTTCTTCCACTGTTTTACAGCCAGAAGAAAAAGAAAAGAAAGAGGATGTTGTTTAGTTTCCTGCTACCCCTGAGAAGACTGAACAGAAAGACAATGTTGGACCTGATGATGAGGAGAGCTCTTGTAGCTCATATGAAGAAGATGAACCTCAACCTCAGCTCTTGAGGAGGTCTACACGGATAAGAAAGCAACCTAAAAGGTTTGGTTTTACATTGCTTGATTCTAGTTGTGCTTTTGCTTTGCTTACTAATAGTGATGAACCTAGAACTGTATCTGAGGCTGTGGACATGAAAGATGCAGGTTCCTGGAAGGAGGCCATGGAGGATGAAATGACTTCTTTGGAAAAGAATCAAACTCGGGACTTGGTGCCTTTGCCTCTTGGATGGAAACCCGTTGGATGCAAATGGGTGTTCAAGAAGAAATTTGGTGTAGATGGCAGTGTTGAGAAGTACAAGGCTAGATTGGTTGCGAAGGGGTATTCACAAGTGGAGGGTATAGATTATGGTGAGATCTTCTCTCCAGTTGCAAAGCTGACATCCATTCAATTCTTGTTGTCTCTTGCAACAACTTATGACTTAGAGGTAGAATAGATGGATGTGAAGATAGCTTTCCTTCATGGTGATTTGGAGGAAGAAATCTACATGTCACAGCCAGAGCATTACATGGTGAAAGGTAAAGAAAATTTGGTTTGCAAACTTAAGAAGTCTTTGTATGGTTTGAAGCAGTCCCCTAGGAGATGGTACTTGAAGTTTGATGCCGTTGTGTTGTCAATTAGATTTGTGAGATCAAAATCAGATCGCTGTGTGTATTATAAGTTTGATGGTGATCATATTCTCATTGTTGCAGTGTATGTTGATGATATGTTGCTCATTGGGAAGGGTAAGAATATAATTTCTAATTTTAAATCTCAGTTGTCAGCACAGTTTGAAATGAAAGATTTAGGGGCAGCCAGATACATTCTAGGAATGGAAATCAGAAGAGATAGAACCAACATAAAACTTTGGTTAAGCTAGAGTAAGTATGTGAAGACTGTGTTGGACAGGTTCAACATGGAAAATTGTAGACCATTGTGTGTTCCTGTTTCTTTGGGGACAAAGTTGTCTGTTGAGGATTGTCCAAAATCTCCTAGTGAGGTGGAGGACATGAGTAGAGTACCTTATGCTAGTGTTGTTGGTAGTTTGATGTATGCTATGGTCTGCACAAGACTAGACATTGCCCAAGCAGTAGGAGTCCTTAGTCGATTTATGGCTAATCTTGGACGAGTTCATTGGGATGCAGTTAAGTGAGTGTTTAAATATTTGAGGGGTACTTCTGAGTATTCCATATGCTATCATGGTAATGCTACATGACCTCCGCATTCTGTTGATATTTGTGGATTTGTGGATTCAGATTGGGCAGGTGACATTGACAGCAGGAGATCCACCAGTGCTTATGTGTTTACACTGTTTGGTGGTGCTATTAGTTGGATAAGTAAGAGACAACCTGTGGTTACTTTGTCCACAATAGAAGCTGAGTATATGGCAGCAACTCATGCTTGTAAGGAAGCCATTCAACTTAAGATATTGTGTTCATATATTGGTGTTGATGCAGGTCAAATCACGATCAGTTGTGATAGTCAGAGTGCAATTTGCCTTGCGAAGAATCCAACTTTCCATGTGAGAACAAAACATATTGATGTTTAGTTTCACTTCATGTGAGACATGGTAGAGGATGGGAAGGTAAATTTGGAGAAGGTAGATACTTTGAAGAATGTTGCAAATGCATTGACGAAGCCAATGGGCACAAATAGTTTCAGATGGTATTCGGAGTCTATGGATCTCTCGGCCTATAGCAGTTAAATCCTGTTAGTCTATTGGCTCTTACAAGGTGTTCGACAATTGGGAGAATGTTGAGAATTGAGGTGTCTCAACCTTGGTAATTCCTTGCATTATTTATGTTTGTATTTATTAATTCATTGCCTATGTTGTAAATAAATTGTAAATTCCATATTGTCATATTGTGGGATGTGGCACGGTGATGTGTCATCCTACATGGAAGATCACAACTTGTAATTTTGTCCTCACATGAGGAGATAGGCATCCCACTTTGTGGTAGGAGCATTTTTCCATGTGTCGACATCTTTTATGTTGTGTAAGGGAATATTGACCGAAACGGTTAAGACAGATTCCTATGACAAAATCTATGACATGTAAGAGTTAGAAATAGAAGCTTGTAAGATAGGTGAAGACATGTGTCATGAAGCATCTTTGAAAAAGGCATATTTGGGCGCCCCAAGGCGGACTATGACATTTTGTAAGAGAATATGCTATTTATATCTTGTGTATGACAGATTCTCTTATAGCTGTAAGTTGTAACCGCTATGACAGATTCTATGATGGTCGTAAGTGTCGTAAGAGCATCTGTCATAGCCCATTTTGGAAATAGGTGACCTCTTTGGGATGGGAGCTATGGACAAGTGTCAGGCACATTCTACAATGTTGACCAAGTGTCCTTAGGCATGGGTTTTGGGCCATGAGGCCAAGTTGGATGCCCATTCCAAGATAGGACCAATTTTGCCTTGTATATTCTATATAAACAGGTGCTTAGAGGAAGAGAAGTATTACAGGATTGACAAGTACTGTTATGCTGCCGAATTGACTCCAGATACGAGTGTCGAAGACCATTGAAGCTTGCATTGTAAGTGTATTGTAAACAACTTTCAGTTTTGATAATACATTGTGCAGGTTTTTGAGTGTGGGGTTTTTCACCCGTTAAGGGTTTTCCCCACGTTATATCTTTGTCTCTCTTCTTCTGTCTTCTTTCTGGTTCAAGTGTATTTTTGCAATATCTCTATTAGATGTTCTATGTTGCTGTAGTTGTAAGGATTAATTTGAATTTGCATAGCCCTCTCCATATTAGATTAGTGTAGGAAGCGATTTCTGCACACCTAGCTTCCTTTCATCTCCCTATGTTTCAACCTTAGGAAGACTATTTTTGGGAACCTCTATAGATGTCAAAGGCTTAATGAAATTGAATATGTAGTGGGTAAATAAAACCAGCAGATCTATAATGTTTTGACACAATTGCAATTGGATTTGATAGGGAGGGTAGATGCTCAGAGGTTTCCCTACGATTGTGGTGTATTGTGATTGGGAATGATTAGGATGAAATTGATTGTATTGAAATGAATGGTTAGGATATGATTAGGATGTGATTGATTGGATTATGACTGAATATGATGATGTGTAATGATTAGGATAGATAAAATATGATTAGGGATGATATGATTGGATGAGGATGTGTAATAATTAGGAATGATGATTAGGATATGATTAGGATGAGGGGCAATGATAAGGAATGATGAATAGGATATGATTAGGACAAGGTGTAATGATTAGGAATGATGCATGGGATATGATTAGGAGGAGGTGTAATGATTAGGAATGATGAATATGATATCATTAGGATGAGGTGTAATGATTAGGAATGATGAATAGGATATGATTAGGATGTAATTGAATGATGATGATATGATAAAGATACGATTAGGATAGGACAAGTAGGATGATCAAGATGTGGATGGTTGGATGATGTGATTAAGAAAGGTGATTAGGATATGATTAGAATGTGATTAGGATATGATGACTTGGAATGAATGGGTTGGAAAGAATGTTTAGGGGTGATGATTAGGCAAGCACACACATCAATCATAGAAGACACTTGGCAATCAGATTGGCTATTTTTTTTGCGACTATTGACAAGTTTGAAAACACTTGTAAACATGCATGATCCTAGGCTAGAAAGAGGATACTACCTGCTGAGTTCCCACTCGGATTTATCCAAATACTAAGACAAAGAAAACAACTAGAGAATTTGGTGACACTGGCTCCCCCTTACATGGTACAAGCACACCAAACCTCTTATCCTTCAATCCTAGGGACCGATGGAATTCCTGTCTCTACAATGAATAGTACACGTGGGGCGGCTTGGGAGATCCGACCTCTTGCACCAGTATGTAAAAAAGGTTTTTGGCCAATAGCACAAATGGTTCTTAATTAGTGTTTTGGGATATACTGGTGTCTATACATGCAGTGGTTCACTCATTTAAGAGGCCTCCCAGCCCTTAGAAAGGGTTTTTACGCATCACTTGGATTCTGAGGGAGACTTTTGTTGGTATAGAACAGCGGCATCGGATGATTGATGAATTTTGTCACAACCACAATTATTTGTATAGCGGACCGAAATGAAAGTACCGCTTGGGTCGTTCCCTCTCATAAATTGGGAGGGAGGCCCTCTAAAGGTTTACACAACAGTGGTACAAGCACATGTTTTTGATCTCCAAGGTCATACAATGATGCGAGGAGAGAGCATGCACATATGTTTGACCACACTAGACAAAGTTTATTTAATCTTAGAAATTTAAATGTGTGGTGTGATAATGAAAGTGTTGAGAAGTGTTTTTGATTCCCAAGATCACATAATGTGTGAGGGAAGAGCATACACACCTCAAAACACCAAAAAAATCACTAAGCAAAGAAGACACCGATTCTTTTTAAGCCCCAAGAATGTGTGTGAAAACAACAAGCTATTGTTCATTTTAAGAGCCCAAATCGAAGTGTTCCTATGATAGTAAGTCACATGCACATGAAAGAAAGGAATCCTACACCAAATGTGTTAGTAGTTTCAATTTTATTTCTTTTCCTAGCAAATGCCATAAGGCTGCAAATCAGAAGTCAGTAGCATAAAATCTCCATGATAATGTAAAAAACATGAAATATCAAGTAAAGGCCTCATTTTGCAAGCCACCAAGTCAAAAAGGTCATGAAATTAGATCTAGAAAATATCTGAAAAGACTGATCAGTCATAGAAAACTAACAGCAGAATCATAAAATTCAGGAAATTCTAAGCAGTTTTAAAAAAAATCGTTGAAATTTGATGAAAAATGTGAAAGATATGCACGTTTAAAGTTCAAGAGTAACGTTGACTTTGATAAAAAAAATAGTTGACAAAATGATTTGTTACCTGAAATCAACTTTGCCACAACGTAGTTGCATGAACCAGCTCTGCAACGCCGCAAATTTCATGAAATTTCACCTCCGTATGAGAAAGTTATGTCGAAAAGAAAAACAAGCCCTCTTTAGGGCTTGCAATGTCAAAAGTCAAACCTGGTTGTTTGAAGATAACTACCAGAGGTTTAGATATGGGTGGTCACATGTAACTATTTTAACTTGGCAGTTACTACTTGCACTGAGCGGTTAAGGGCTCTGCGGTAGTTAAGTTTGAAATTGGCACCCTTGGTCATTCATATGGCCAAAGATGGAAGGAGCGCAAAAATAAAAAGCAAAGAGGGGCCGGTCACTGATATGACCGTGCCCTACCAACTAGAAGTTTTTAGCCGACTAAACCAAACGATCAGTGAGATGAGCTGTCGACCAACACTTTAGTATCTGCAGAGGCTAGGTTTCTTGCTTAGGTAAATTTGACAGAGTTTCAAGGGAATAGCGACCCAAAACCAAAGGCGATGGCAATTGTGGCTTCGACAGTCATGACCACAGATTGAACAATGGTGACTCAATGTTTCGATGGGGTGTTAAGAAGGTCGTGTATTGTAGAAGACCACGACCTAGAATTAGAAGGCCGCGACAGAGTGGAGTCGGGGTCTAGAAGAGGCGACCAAGGTTCCAGGCTAGCAGAGGATGACTGTTTAGAAGCACCGATGAGGTTTTTAAAGAGTTTCGACTGGGTTGCAGGGGGTGTTGAGGGTGGTGGTTAGGATTTTGAAATGGGCAGCAACAACTAAAACAAGTGTGGGAGGTATCCAGGAAACGATGAAGGTAGAAGTCGAGATGTTAGGGTTTTAGCAGGGCGTAAGGTAGCTATAATGAGTGGTGAAGCCAATGGTGCCCTATGGGGTGGTGACAGAGTTTTGTGTGCGTCGACGGGGTGAGATTTAGGTGGCGCAGGGGAGATTTGAGGATTTCAGCAGGGCCGAACTAGGTTCCAAACGATGGCGAAGGGTACGGATCAAGCGGCGGAATGGTGACAAGGCAGAAGAATGGGTTGTGACTAGAGGATGAAGGGTTTCAACCAGGGGAAATAAGGCAAAAATTAGGGTTTTAATCAAACCTGCATGTAAACCATTAGTCCCTGAAAATGAAATTTAAGCTACAACTAATAAATTTCAACCTGCAACACAGAAAATCAAACCTGCAACACAAAAAACCCACGACCACATAACACTGTATGGCAATGTACAACCGGTCCATACCGTACGGGTCCGTATGGTACGGACTAGCAATATAAAAAAAATTCAAAAAAATACAAAAAATTTCACAATGAGCAAAACAGGTCGAATTTACATTCGTTTTTCATCAAAAGGGCCTCTTGAACTCAACGGTGAGGTCCGTTTGAGACCAAGAAGACACCTACGAGACTTGTCTATCAGAAGTTGACAAAAAATGATCTATTCATGTCAGGTTCACCAGATGAAGTCAAGGGAAAAGCTATCCACATGTAGAAATGAAATCACAACTAACCCTAGCTCCCAATGGAGTGCAAACTAGCTAAGAAAATAGTCAAATAAACATAAAACAACTAAGATCTAGCTAACATTTGACCTATCTCCATTGTTCTCCTTAATTTTTCCATTTGCAGATTTTGCAAGCTTGCAAGGATCTTGAGAAGCTTTAGTGAGTGATTGAGCAAAATATCAGAGTATACAACAGATTAAAGAGTTGAGAGCCAAGAGATCAAAGCTAAGAGCTGAAAATGAGCTGGAGAAGGTATTTTATAGAAGAGCTTGTTTGAATGGATGGCTCAGATTAAGTGTGGCCTATGGAGCCAAATGAAGGGCTATGATTGATTAGGGTTCCCAACCACTAGAGGATAAAAGTGAATTTAAAATTGGGAGAAATGATGAGGTGGAGGATGTTTTTAAATTAAATAAATTGGGTTCATTTATTTAATTTATTTTGAGAAGGGGAATAATGTGAGACGATTAAATTAAATAGGTGAGACCTATTCAATTAGGATAAGGCCTTATAATTTAAATAAATGCTTATTTATTTAAATTAAAGGGGGAAAGAAGATAGTGAATAATTAAATAATTAATCAATTAAAATTAATTATTTAACCATAGAGGAAAATTAGGGAAAAATAGTGGAATGTGGAAGAGATTGGTGTTTTGCAATTTGAGGACACTTTTAGGTATCTACAGGACTTAGCTCCAGGGATTTGTCTATGAATTTGGAACATGGATTCTCTTCTTTTCCTTCCAAGAAATCACCCAGATCCTAGATGTAAAAATAAACTTGAATTTGAAACTGCGAGTCCACATGCCCTATACTGCAAGTTGTATCTCTTATTCTATCACCCTTTTTAGCATGCTTTCCATGATGACAATGTTTTTGCAATGACATAGTAAGAGGAAATAAATCTAAAATATGATCATTATTTTCATACCTTAGGTTGCAATCAAAATGCTCATCCCCTTTTGTTAAAAGAGGAATTGTTGAGATATCCTCAACACCTCCATCCAAGTGGCTCAAATTTTTTATGCTAGGGATAATCATAATGTTCTCCCCATGAGCATATCCATCTACAATGATATTCTGAAAAGAAATCCTTTTCTCATTGCTCAAATCAACATGCTCTTCTACTGAAGCCTCTAACACGATAGTCTAAAAATATTTGTGTTCCACCTTATTTTCTTCCTCTACTTTGGTAACTTTTGAATCTTCCTCCAACACTTTCACTTATTCTTCCTTATGTTCTTATGTCATTTATGGTTTCAATTTTTATTCAATATGAAAATATAATTTCTCCTTAACTTAAACCACTGCAACTTGTACTTCTGGTTCTATTATTTCTTTCATTTGTAGGTCAACTTTCTCAAATTCACGCTCAATGATTTGTTCCTTCATAAATTGTTGTGGCTCAAGTGTATCTATCATTGTCTTTGGTTCCAAGGTTTTATTTTCTAGCTCCTTTGATTCTTTTTCTCTTCTCTTTTGATCCCTCTCATGAATTTCTCAAATGGAACAACTGATTTAAAAGCTTTAGATTGCTTGGCATAATCTTCATACCATTTTGCAGCTACCTCAACAAATGAAGATTCGATATTTGCAATAAATGCAACTCCTTAACCTGTAATGTCTTTCACATTCTTCTTGTTTTGTTGTAACCACATTCGCTCCACAATTTGTTAGCCAATTTATCAACATTAGAAATAAATTTATTACCCGAGTCTCCCTTATTCTTCCATCTTGCTTCAACCATGATTTTCTCTTCTTCAAATTCGGAATCAACTGCTAATTTCCTTTGCTCTCTTCTCAAATCTTTGAGGTCTCTTTCACTAAGAAGCATGAATCAAACAACCCTACATGCTAGAAAGATCATGCTCAGATACCACTGTAATGTCCTCAAATTAATATTTATCATAAAACTTAGATTTGAAATTGATTTTACCAAATAAGCACAAATATTCATCTAGAAAGCCAAACTAGCTAAGCTAGTCTTCACCGAATGTCACCAAAATAAACATAACACACCAAATATTTTTTATTATGGAAATCTTATACAAATGACATGCAATCAGGCCTACAACATTGATTTGCAGCAGCAACCACAACTACAACACTTCACAACCCTTAGATGGACACAACACCCAAAATAGGATAAATTATGCATGAAAATCACTACAAACAACTGTTGTAATCTCAATACCAATGCCCACATATGAAATGCTAAACCAAGGCACCTGGGATTGATGTAGTACAATAAAATACATAGCTACACAACCTCACACAATAGCTAGAACAAACAACACCAACAAGAACTCCACAAGCACTCCAAAATGCACTAGAAACACCCTGCAAACACACAATACTCAAACAACTACAAATCCTTCATCTCTGATTCAACCTTTGAAGTAAGATTGCTATCTCCAACCCAAGAACACTGCCCTCAGATTGATGGAAACTCATGTCCACCAGCCACAAGCTTCACTTCCAATGGTTTGCTTGTCCACTGAAGAAAACACGAGCTAAACAACTCTGTGAGAAAATTGTCAAATCTGCAATAGTCCCTCTGCATGCAAAATAAACAATACTTATAGGCTCCTTAAACATCTGGAAACTTCTACCACATTTAGATTCACGTCCAAATATTCTTTCCCAAATTTAGGCACTTGCAGAAGTCATAAAATGCATTATAACATCTCTAAAATCAGTCTTTCATATTGTACCACTTAAAAGACATCTTTTGACAACTCAAAATGCATTTTTCAAGGCACTGACATGCAATTAAATTGCCAACTCAAAAACTCACGACCCAAAGGGGAAAGATTCTCTTGCATGAAGTGCATGCAACCTATGATGCCAAGTGTTCACTACTTTCTTCCATTCTCCATGCACTGTGCCACTTGTTTTGGCTTGTCATAGCCACTAAATGCCAAAAACAGGCTATTTAAGGATCCCATGGCCAAGTAGGGAAAATAATTAAATATAAATATATTTGGTGTTTAAATAACATTCTAATCTCAACCAAGTCACCAAATTTATTATTATTTCCCAAACTACCAATTGATCCTGATTTGTTATTTTGGGACTGTGACTTACTATTTTTAGAAATTTTTGAAAAAGGGACATGACAGTTGTGCAGACTTAAACCAGGTTTCCAGGCCAATAGATATCCAAGTTTAAAGACAAAAGTGCGACTTGAAGGTTGTAGGTTAGTGGAAACAGGTACCCCTATCATTTTATTTATTTTTCTTGTTTGTTGACTATATATTATGGTTAGTATAAAAAAAGAAAAAACCTCCAAGGTAAACATTAGTATAAAACCACACTCCAAGCAGTTTCAAACCAAAAGACACTTCAATCAAAAGACACTCCAAATGGTAAAATGGGGAAGGAAACCCTTATCCAAAGGCACTCCAAACAAAAGCCCCGTTATAACCTTGGAAAATTGAAAGCAGAGACCTCAAGGGCTTGTGAGAGGGAAAAAAAACCCGTGGTTATTAGGCACATAAATCAACATGCCAATAAAAAGGAAACCCTAGCCAATGCCCTATTAGCAAAACATAAAAGTAGTGGAAATACATGGGTAAAGGAAACTCAAATGGACCCACATGCAAGCATGTTAATACTGTATGGCATTAACAGGTCTTACACCTCGGAGAGCCCAATAAACCATTCATTTATTACTGTAGAAGATCTAGAAGCTCTGCTATTGTAGTCGCTAAAGCAAGAACACCACCAGACCAAAGTGGTAGACACGGGGGAGAGATTGACATATGTCAACGTAAAACAATACAAGCGGATCCTACAATGCAGGCAAGCCAAAATAAGAAGGAAACTAAAACATTTGGGAAAAAGAAAATTCATTTCAGTACTTCCCAAAGTAACTTGCAAAACTCAAACAATGCCAATGATGAACAAAATCCAGAAAAGTTCATTGGTGGTGGGGCAAGAAAACCATTTTGAGACAATGGAGCAACAAATTGAGGGACTAAGATAGAAGGAGGACATAAAGCATGTTGGCATCAATAGAAAGGGAGAAGAAGAGAGACACGACAATCATGAACCATACAGTCCCATATCGACTCCCTTAATGTGGTCTTCACATCTATATGTTATGGAGTTAATGGCCTTGAAAGGAAGACTGGTTAAACTAGAGACAAGAGAACAAGTGAAAGAAACAAAATTTCAAGAGTTTTTAGAAACCAACCAAAAAATGTCACAAGAAAACAAGACAATCAAGGACCAAGTAAACAAATTACAATACACTTTGGAATCAGAATAATAGATTTTGGAATTAAAACATGACATAAGTCAAGTCAACGACAATAGTACAAGTCAAACATCTAAAGAAAAAGACATCCCTCATTTCAAAAAAATTCAATCAGTCCTAGTGAGCATGGAAGTCAAAGAAACCAAATTAATGGAGAAACTTGAGGAGGCCAAGTCTTGAACCCAAGTGGTAAAAGGTGAGACAAGGACACAAACAAAACTCATAAAGAAGCAAATTAAATTGCAAATGTGGGAAGAAAATGACAGGCAAGACAAGGCAACAAACATAATAATAAAAGGGATGAAAGAATATGGACAAGGAGAAGCAACCAACATGGTAGTAAGAGACTTCTTACTAAATAAACTTCAATGGGTAGGTCACATACTACAAGCAAATAGAATTGGTCAAATGGCAAGGGGAGAGAAAAGAAAAAATATAAGGGTGGCATTGAAAAATCGAGAAGATAAGAACAAGGTATTAAGAAACAAAAAGTTTCTCAAAAGTACACAATTCTATATAGACGAAGATCTAACCCCAGCACAACTAGAGGAAAGGAGGAAGGAATGGGAGAAAGTTGTAGCAACAAGAAATGCAAGAAGGGAGGCATGGCTGTATAGAGGCAAAGCCCAAGTTATGGAAGTAATATCCATGATAAATGGGAAGATGAAGCCCCCCAAGACCACCTTGCAATGGTAAGTTGGAATTGTAGAGGCTACCCTTGGAGGAGGGGTCCTGGCTTAGGGCCCATAGTGGAGGGAAAGGACATCATAGTCCTCATTGAAACACATGAGCATGAGGGCTGCAAAGTCCTAGAATTTAATGGTTACAAAAAGATAACTGAAAGCGGCAAAGGGCATGGGGACTGACAATCTTGGTAAAGAAGGAATGGGAAAGAACCATAAAATTGGAAAATGACACAAATAATCAATATATATGGATAAGGATAACAAATAGAGAATCCATAGTTTGGCTTGCAGCAGGCTACTTTGCTCCGTATGGTTCTAAAATGTACAAGAAAAAGAACCTAGATAGGGAAGATCCATATGAAGTGCTCAAAAAGGACATAACAACATACTGTTCAATGGGCAAGATCATGCTAATCGGGGACTTTAATGCAAGAACCACAAATAATCAAGCCCTCTACCTTGAAATGGATGAGGGTCAAAATAACAATTTATTATGGCTTGAAGAAGAAGAGAACCAAAAGTGGGAAAGGCTATCTCAGGATATAAAAGGAGGTATTTCATTTTTTAGAGTAGAATTGTTAGGGATGTGTAGCCTGCATGATTTGATTATTTGTAATGGCGTAAGAGCGTGGCCGAGCTCAGGAAACATTACATGTCATACCTACAATGGGCAGAGTGTGGTGGACTACATCATCTGCTCACAAAGTGCCATACCAAAGTTTAGGGAGATTGAAATTGGGTGCTGCCTTGCAAAAATGAAATCTGATCATAGCCTGATATATGTCAAGTTTAGTATGCAAAAATATGAACAACAGGGTAACAGTCCTCAACTATGCAAAAAAGACAATTTTCAAGGCAATATTCGTTTGACTAGCGAGAACCAAGACATCTTTAAATCAATGATTGATAAACAACTGCAAGAAATAAAGAGTATTGGTTGCTCCAACAAAAAACATGGCATATTAGATAGTGAACGTTTGATGGCTTTAGTTCACAAAGCTCTCTCAGCATGCAAGAGATCCAAGGCTAGAAGAGTCCTCAAAAATATTTTCCCATCGAATCCATGGTGTAAGGGTAAAATGGTGATCAATCAAATGAATTAAACAAGACCCAAACATCAACAGAATAGTGAAACAAGAAGGATTCAATAAACGAAGCAATGAACAAATACAGAGCAAACCTTTCCCATTTCGAAACTTCTGTTGTTCGCCTATCACAACCGTCCTTTTGCAGATGAAGTGAGCCCTCATAGAGTGCACTCTTTTAGCTATTTGTAGGAAGTCGATGGTGAATGGCTATGGTGATATGCAATGAAGATGAGCTTCAAGGCAAGCATGTGATCTCAAGCTTGTAGATGGTAAAAGGGTGCCAAAGGCACGCTGGTGATATTTCTGCAGAGTAACGATGTCAAAAGCCTGGATGATTAGAATGGAGGGATGAAGCTTCATTTATAGACTTGGAAGAATGGGAATCGATGGTTGAGAGGAGATATGAAGATCAACGGTTGAGGATGGTTGAGGAATGTGCAACCAGTAGAAATGTGACAATTGTCCCAGCTCCATCATGAAAGAGAGGATGTGACAAAACTGACTAGAGAGTTAACTCCATTGACTGAACAGTTAACAGACTTGATTGATCAGTTAGAAGAATGAATTATGGAACTGACTGAATTGATTGAGGGATTGACTCAATTGACAGGTTAGTTAACACTTTTGATTGATTAGTTAACTAACCTCTGATTTGAGAAGAAATAGGCCATGTGGGTGAGGGAAAATAAGGTAATTAAATATTAAATATATTTAATTACATGTGCAACTTGATGAGGTGGACAAGGTGAGGTGGAAAAGGTGAGGTGTAAAGGTGAGGTGGATTTTTGAATTTAGAACTTAGGATAGAGGAATTTGGATTAATTAAATAATTTATGATTATTTAATTGTGTAGGACATTTAGAAGAATTTTAATTAAATAAATTGAATTTATTTAATTATGGAGCAGTGAATCGATTAAATAAATTTGGAATATTTATTTAATTAATAGAAGAAGGGAATAAATATTTAGAATATTTATTTAGGATGATTTGTGTCATTTTTAGACGTATACACATGGTATGATGAGGAATGTAAACCAACAAAAAGAACGTTGAAAATAGCTGGAAAAGAGAAAACAAATAAAAAATGTATGAAAATTTGGTGAGGTCAAAAAAGAAGAGTACATGGAAGGAAGGAGGAAAGAGTTGATTTCTCATGGAAAGATTAATCCGAGAGGTTTTTGGAGGGAATTGTAGCAGACTAGTACCAAGGTCTCAAGAGTAACATTACTATCATGCAATGGCAACAATATGCTAAGACATTGTACAAAAGGGACCAGGATAAAACCCCATGCCAATAATCAACACAGGGATCAAACTCTTCTCAACACAGGATTTTACCGAAGGAATTAAGAAGTTAGCGACATGAAAAGCTAAGGACATAGATGGTTTACAAGAAGAATACTTGAAATGGGGCTTGGAAGCCTTAACACCGCACATCAAAAGGATTTTTAACAGGGTGATTCAACATGGTTTCCCAAGAAACTGGACAAGTGTTGTCATTCCCCTTCACAAGAGCGAGGATGTCAACAATTGGTCAAACTATCATACTATAATGATCGATCCTCTTTTTGGAAAACTCTTTGGAAGCATGGTGGAATGAAGAATTAACACTTGGGTAGAAAAGGAGGGTAAGAGAGTGAAAGGGCAAGCGGGTTTCAAATCTAAGCACTCAACGATTGACCACAACATCACTCTTAGACATATGCTTGAAAAAAATTGGGACAAACAAGGAGGTGAAGTTTTTTGTTGTTTTGTCAACTTCAAAAAGACATTTGAAACGATACCTAGAAGCAAACTTTGGAGCATAATGGAAGAGCTAGGAATACCAGAAGAGTATAGGGCAGCGGTCCACAAACTTTACAATCAGGTCCGAGCCAAGATCAGAATAAAAGACAGTCTATCGAAATGTTTTGCGAGCGACATCAGAGTCAAGCAGGGGTGTTTGTTGTCCCCAACTTTGTTTGGGCTATACATAGACAAGTTAGAGGAGTGGCTAGACGAGATGGAAGGGGGTGGTGTCCACTTGGCTGCTTATGTGGTGAAGCTACTGTTATATGTTGATGACCTTACATTAATGGCAAAAATGACACATAGCTTGCAAGAACAGCTAAGAGCTCTAGAGTTATTTTGCCAGGAAGTGGGAATGCAAGTGAACATAACCAAAACCAAGATCATGATCTTCACTTTGAGAAGAACTAAGAAAAAAAAAATTGAGTTCGAAAGTAGTTCTCTCGAAGTGGTAAAAGAAGACAAGTATTTGGGTCTTGATTTCCACAATAATCTTAGCTGGGAGACATGCGGAACAAAAAGAATCCAAGGAGGATGGAAAGCTTTATACATGCTGCAAAATAGATGTACATCAGTTGAGTTATGGGATTGAAAAACAAAGAAGAGTCTTTTTGAGCTGCTCGTCATGCCTGTGGTTTTATATGGGTGTGAAGTTTGGGGTAGTAGCACGTCGACAACAAAATGAAGACAAATAGAAAGATTACAGAGGCACCTAACCAAAAGCAGTTTTAAAATCAAAAGCACGGTCCCTTGTGAGATTGTCTTAGCATAAGTGAGAGCTTTTATGATTAAAGCGATGGCAATAACCCGTTTATTAGGTTATCTGAAGAGAATTGAGAACATGGAGGAACATGACGTGGACCGAAAATTGCAACAAAGGAAAAATTAACCAGAAGGAAAAATATGTGGATGAAGCAAAATGTAAAGTGGGTGAACAAGTGGGGCATTAACATACATGAATGTCCAAACACAAATGTGGAAAGCAAAAAGTATATAAGAGAGACAGTCAAGGCAACCATGTGGACTAGACAACTCGGGCGAAAAAGAGAGCACTATGTCATACATTTTAACCCCACACGTGACCACAAGCAAAAGTACTATATAGGTTCATATATCAAATGGAAAGCTAAAATGTTAATGACCCAACTCAGAACTAGCTCACATCGTCTTAGGTGTGAAATGGGGAGGTGGAAGACACCAAAGAGGAGTGGGTGGATAGGATTTGTCATCTATGTGTATCAGGTTTAGTGGAAACGGAATGACATTACATCATGGCTTGTAAGGCATATGAGGACATCCGAGTCAAAAACATGGATGTGCTAAATGTGGGGTCTTTAACGACCTTGTTTGAAGAGGAGAGGATAGTTAGAGCGACATATTACATGTGTAGAATTCCTAGCAAAAGAAAGGTGATCAACAGTGAAATGGAGAGAAGCTAGGAGAATAAGTGGCTGCTAGCTGTGTTTTCTTTTTTTTGATGCGGTCTGTTTTACCTCCGGGTCCTATAGATTGTGGTCTCGTTCACTTGTAGTATGGGGTAGAAGTGGACTTTAATAGAATTAATAGTCCTGATATTCTCAATTATTTTGTTCATAATAAATAAACAAATAATTTTACGATGATAATTTCGTATTATTATTATTAATAATCTAGTAATATTGAACCATTAATGATATGATCAAAATGTTACAAATACAATTCTACTTCATATTTATCAAGAGAACTCATGTTGTTCTAGTAACAAAAATATATGGAGAAGGAGTATTATTATGCTGCTATGTCTCAACCATACATTGATTTGTAAACATCATTAAAAACATTCATTCATTCATTCCCAGACACATACATATGCACTCTCACACATCTCCACTAGTCAATGCGACATATCCACAGGATTTCAATATCACTGGGGTGATAATACAACTTAATTACTCTGCCACGTCTTCTGGGCTAGTCTTGGAACCAGCAGAAACATATCCACAGGATTTCAATATCACTGTGGTGACAATACAACTTAATTACTCTGCTACGTCTTCTGGACTACTCTCTTGTTTTTTTTAATGTTTTTTCTAACACGACTGCCCCTCCAAGAAATCCGCTACCATCATTAGTTATGCAGGGAAATTATATTCCACCTCTTGAATGCTGTGTGCGAACGTAACGGTAAAGCATTTATGCCCAGTCCTCTGCATTTATATATTCAGACATGAAAATGCTTAGTATGCAAAAGTTTCAAGGCAAAGAATTACCAAAGGTGAAACAAGAACATAATAAAAACATTAGTGCTTTCGGCCGTAGTTTGAAGTCTATCAGAGAGCATGGAAATAAAACAAGAACATGCTGAAGGAGTTTTGGCAGAGATCAATCCTAACCTAGAAAGTGGTAGCAGCAATTTGAGTTGGCTTTCTTCTCCTCCACTCAAAAGAAAGCGCACCCAAAAGCTTGATATTCCTAAGTCTCATAAAGAGCTTAGAATGGTCGGACTTCATGAGAAAACATTCAAGGAAGAATGCATTGACTTTGAAGGGGATCACCATGGTTTTTACTGTAAGAAAGGAAACAAGGAAATAATGGAAGATACCTACAAGGTTACTACAAACATCGATGGGGATGATCAGCAGGTAAGAGAAGTACGTAACTATTCCTTTTGGTTTAAGTCATTATTTAAAGCTTGAAGCATTTCAGTCTTGACCCTTGATTATAGTAGTTTAGACCAAATATGGTACTAGAACTATGGTTGTAGAAACAAACAGATCTCCAATATTGGCATTCAACATATTTAATATTTATAAGAAGTGATTTTGACTCTTTCTTGTTATTTGTAGGTTAACCTGTTGCTGAAAGTGTCTAAAAAAGATTTTCAGGAGTTCCTTCGTCATGGTACAATGCTTCTGTATAAGGATGTGCTTGAGCAGAAGGGTCAACTGAGGATTCTTCCTATTATGTCTCGCGTAGGTTCTTCTAGTGGGGATCCTTTACCTCAAGGTTCTGAGAAAGAAACCCCTCCACTAGACCTGTTAGTTGCTGCTGTTGATGATGCTTGGGCTCAGCTTGCTAGGGCTGAAACTGCTCTTAAAAGTAAAGAGGATTGGATTATCAATCAGTTCTTTGATGTTGAGGCAGGTGTTTCGTTGTCCGAGTTCTGTGGAGAGGAAGATGGGATTAGAATCCTTGACATTGAGTCAAGGGATATGCATAAAGCATTACGTGACAAAGTTCTTAAACGAAAGAACAATATGTAATTTAGGGGATAAGGGGTATAGTCATCATACGCTAGCTATTATTAGAGTGATTGTATCAATGTTTCCTTCTTGCTGAAGGAACATGGAATGAATATGATGTTTTGTTGTGTAAAAGCTTTTCCATGAGATGAATCTTAAAGTTTTGTTAGTATTTGATTGCTCATGAATAATCACACTGAGTAGATTTTCTTTTCATATGAATTGAGGGAGCTTGTTCCTATGTAGCTTCTGTTAGAAATGGTTTATATGCTAGCTGTTAAGTTGCAGAAGACAGGGTTGTTTTGGAGTTTCCTTTACAGGTACAAGGAAGTGTCTGCATGGACATAGAGGAAGTATCACATCAACTGACGCCAAGGAAAAGTGCAGCGAGACTTGACAGCTAACAGAATGAATGCAACATATAACAAGATTCACAAGGGCAAATCACAGCAGCAAGTTAGAGGAAAAAAGACCACAGTAAATTAAATACCCATGATGATACACACAGAATATCCTCTGTCCCTGCAAGTTAGTACCCATCTATGAATTGTAACAGAACAACAGCAAATACAGTGAAGAACCCATAATTTACACGATCCAAAATATGAAGCCAACACTTTTTTATTCAAGATTATTTACATATATTCGACTCTCTCTAATCTCACCAAAAGCATTGATTTTTACAACTCCAAAAGCACTGACATTTCAGCGGGTGCTACTAAATATTTTTAACAGCATTTTGAAGTAGGCAGTTCCATGAATTTTGTAGTATTGGGTAAGCTTAAAATTTTAAGCTAAAGGTGGTGGTTCCATTAGTTTTTTTAACAACAATTAATGCTAATTTTTTAGGAAACTGGTAGTTTAAAAAAAATTCCCTCCAAAAATTATCCCCAAATTTATTAGCAGAAATCTAAATTTAATAACAATATCTCCTAAGCTAGCCAGTGAATTTCCCCTTAAATTTGAAAATTGAAAGTAAGGGCTCTTATTTGTTTGTTTATCTTGTGTGATTCAAATCTTCCCTCTATAGCTGTTAATCTATACTCAAACCTCAATTATGGATTTCTGTTAAAGATTTTCCCATTTCTTCTGGTGCCTTGTACACTTTCCTTTATTAATTTATGTTTCAGTAGCTTACCCTTGTTACTCTTTATGCTCGTCTCTGGTCAGCAATCAAGAGGCAGTGGATATTGCAAGGCCTTTTTGTATAGAAGAAAATCAAGAATAGCATGGAATGAAAACAGTAGCCCCTCACACAAGGCAAAGAAAAATTCTTTGGGAAATGTTTCAAAGGTTTTGAAAGTTCGGAATGTGAATGGCAAGATTAGCAATATAGACCTTACGGAGAGTCCGAAGAGCTCTGATTCACAGAAATTGTGTAGGAGAGGTTCTATGGTAGCTTACAAAAGGCTTGTGGAGCTTTCTTATCTAGGTGTACACTTGATGATATTATTGTCTTGATTGTTGATCTGAGACATTTCTGCAGAAGAAAGACTGATAATGTGATCGCCTCAAGTTAGTTGGTTAATGTAGAGTTAGACAAGACCAAAATATATAGAAGAAAATCCAATAGGCCTTAACACCATTTTTGATAAGACATGTTTAAATTTTAAAATATACAAGAAAATAAGGTGCACAGGTAACATGCAACGGTTGTGATGCATGGGCTGGCTGGCATACAATGTGCTAGCAAACCCTAGTCTTCACAGAGGTAGCGCTATGTGTGGTGCTTGAGAAAATTGCTGTTATTTCTTACATTGTCTATACTTCCACATTTTGCATACATTTCTGCCAGAACATTTGCAATGATAATATCTGAAACAAAAACACCCCTCCATTATGCTTTGATGGATGTCCATACCCTGTTCAAAGGTTTCCGTTTTGGGACAGGCAGGAAGGATACGGTCAAATGTTATGGAAGTGTAGAGAGCTGAAGATGCAGAGGAAATGCAGGTTTTGCAGAAGTAAAGAGGTAAGTAGCCTTTCACAAAATCACATTTTCCATCCCATTTTGTCCTCTGCTCTGATCTTCCATCCTGACAGAATGAGTAATTTTCATCTATCTCTACTAGACATCACCACTGTTCACCACATGGCAGCAGCCTCAGTGTATTTAATCAGCCTTCCTCTGCATGCCTTGGTTACCTAAAGTACAACAAAAAATCAATCTTGAGAATATTTTCAAAGTTGTGCTTTCCAAATCTCACATGTCATTTGATGTATTTTAAAAAAACAAACCAAAGCTGGTAAGGACACTCAGATTTCGTTTTAATAAAATATGCAGGGATGAAAAACAATTAACATATGCCAAAGAAAAAATAGAATTGGAACATTAATATTGCTTTGGGATTGCTTTGAATAGCCACAAAAATTACATCTCTCACAATTGTCAATATTATTTTATTTCTATAAATTTACAACTCTGTATCCAATCAAAAAGGACCTGAAATTTTTTGGCCTTCTCTTGTGATTGCCAATCATGTAAAACAAATTGAATAGTAAAACAAAAATGCCACCAAACCTATTATTGTGATTGAATGCTATGGATTACATGCATAGCAAATTGATGGATATTTACAACTGAGATGGAACCCCTGCTTATTCAGATTCACTGTCCATTCTTCTCGTAACTTTCAAATCCCTTGGTCTATCCATCAATGACATTTTGAGTGTATCCCTTGGTCTATCCATCAATGTTTTCATGTTGGATTTAAATTTTGAGAAAATGACAACAAGATCACAAGCAAAAGTGAATTATGCTTTGATGATTCAAATCATGGAAAGTAATGAGCCACAAACATTTGAACAAGCTCAAGAAAAAGAAGAGTGGGTTGAAGCAATGAATAGTGAGATAGAAACAATTGAAAAAAATGACACATGGGATCTGGTTCAGCTACCTCCTGGTAAGGAAATTGTTGGTACAAGGTGGGTGTGTAAAACTAAGTATAAATTTGATGGAAGCATTGATAAGCATAAGGCTAGATTGGTAGCCAAGGGATACACTCAACAGGAAGGTATTGATTACACTGAAACATTTGCACCTGTAACACGAATGGATACTATTAGACTGGTTTTGGCTTTAGTAGCTCAGCAGAGTTGGATAGTTTATCAAATGGATGTAAAGAGTGCATTTCTGAATGAATATATTGATGAAGAAGTGTATGTTTCTCAACCTAGAGGTTTTGAAATAACTTCTAAAGAACATTATGTTTACAAATTAAAGAAGGCCTTGTATGGTCTTAAGCAGGCACCAAGGGCATGGTATTTAAGGATAGACTCATACCTATAGCAGAAAGGTTTCTTAAGAAGTCAATCAGATCTGAATCTTTATATTATGATCTCGGCTAAGGATATTTTTTTCTTAGTTCTCTATGTTGATGATCTTATCTACACTGGGAACAATTCAACTTTATTTGCAGAGTTTAGAGAAGCTATGGTTGCTGAATTTGAGATGACAAATTTGGGGCAGATGCACTATTTTCTTGGTATAGAAGTATGGCAAAACAAAGGTAAAATATTCATGTCTTAGAAAAAATATGCTTCAGACATCCTACAGAAATTTCAGATTAATAGTTGCAAACCAGTTGCAACACCCATTGAAGTTGGACTTAAGTTGTCTAACTTGGATGTGTCAGATCTAATGGACCCCACTATATACAGATAGTTGATTGGTAGTTTGATCTACTTAACTACTACTCGACCAGATATCACATATGCAGTGAGCTTGGTATCTAGGTTCATGTCAGAACCTAAGAAAACACATTGGAGTGCAGCTAAGAGGATTCTTAGATATGTCAAAGGGACATTGAGTTATGGTCTTAGATTTCAGCATTCAGAGGATAGTAAGTTGATTGGCTATATAGATTCAGATTGGGCAGGTTCCATAGATGTTTGGAAGTCTACTTCTGGTTATACTTTTAGTCTTGGTTCTGTAGTATTCTCTTGGAAGTCCAAGAAACAGCCAACTGTATCACTTTCTACAGCAGAGGCAGAGTATAAAGCCACAACATTTGCAACATGCCAAACAGTGTGGTTGAGATGACTATTAGAGGATTTGCACCAGATACAAAATGGACCTACTTTGTTGTACTGTGACAACAGGAGTGCTATACAGATGACTAAGAATCCAGTGTTTCATAGCAGGACCAAACATATTGAGATTCAACATCACTTCATTAGAGAGTTGGTTCAGCAGGGATTGATTGAGATTGTGTACTACAGTACAGAGGATCAGATAGCAGATATTTTCACAAAGCCTCTAGCTCATGAAAGGTTCGAGACACTTAGAGATCTACTTCAAGTTCTTTTCAGTGGTTATTATGGGGGAGAATGACAGCAAATATCTTTAACAAATACCTTCAACAAATATCTTCAGCATGTGTAGCAGTCTTTATTGACTTTTATGTAATGCCCATTGGGCTCATTAAGTTTGTAGCTATCCTTTCTTGACTTTTAGGTTTTGCATTTAGTATTTATGGTTGAGTTATTGGACATTGTGGTTGTGTGCCATAACTCCCTTGCCTTTCTAAAACTCTATATATTGATGCCCTGTCTCTTCTTCTCTAAGGCAATTTGGGCTTTTGTAATTGTTTGTTTTGTGATCAGCAGATCACTGTTATTTGCCTTCAGGCATAGAGGAAGTATCACATCAACTGACGCCAAGGAAAAGTACAGCGAGACCTAACAGCTAACAGAATGAATGCAACATATACCATGATTTACAATGGCAAATCACAGCAGCAACTGAGAGGAAAAAAGACCACAGTAAATTAAATACCCATAATGATACACAGAGAATATCCTCTGTCCCTGCAAGTTATTACCCATCTATGAATTGTAACAGAACAACAGCAAATACAGTGGAGAACCCATAATTTCACGATCCAAAATATGAAGCCACCACTTTTTTATTCAAGATTATTTACATATATTCGACCCTCTCTAATCTCACCAAAAGCATTGATTTTTACAACTCCAAAAGCATTGATATTTCAGCCAGTGCTGCTAAAAAATTTTAGCAGCATTTTGAAGTAGGCAGTCCCATGAATTTTGTAGTATTGGGTAAGCTTAAAATTTGAAGCTGAAAGTGGTGGTTCCATTAATTTTTTTAACAACAATTAATGCTAATTTTTTTAGCAAACTGGTAGTTTAAAAAAAAAATTCCCTCCAAAAATTATCTGCAAATTTATTATTAGAAATCTAAATTTAACAACAATATCTCCTAAGCTAGCCAGGAATTTCCCCTTAAATTTGAATATTAAAAGTAAGAGCTCTTATTTGTTTGCTTATCTTGTGTGATTTATATCTTCCGTCTATAGCTGTTAATCCATGCTCAAACCTCAATTATGGACTTCTGTTAAGGATTTTCCCATTTCTTCTAGTGCCTTGTAGACTTTCCTTTATTAATTTATATTTAGATAAGTTGTCACAATTTTGTTTCAGTAGCCTACCCTTGTTACTCTCTATGCTCGTCTCATGTCAGCAATCAAGAGGCAGTGGATATTGCAAGGCCTTTTTGTATAGAAGGAAATCAAGAATAGCATGGAATGAAAACAGTAGCCCCTCACCCAAGGCAAAGAAAAATTCTATGGGAAATGTTTCAAAGGTTTTGAAAGTTAGGGATGTGAATGGCAAGATTAACAATATAGACCTTACGGAGAGTCCAAAAAGTTCTGATTCACAGAAATTGGGTAGGAGAGGTTCTATGGTCGCTTGCAAAAGGCTTGTGGAGCTTTCTTATCTAGGTGTACACTTGATGATATTATTGTCTTGATTGTTGATCTGAGACATTTCTGCAGAAGAAAGACTGATAATGTGATCGCCTCAAGTTAGTTGGTTAATGTAGACAAGAACAAAATATATAGAAGAAAATCCAATAGGCCTTAACACCATTTTTTATAAGACGTGTTTAAATTTTAAAATATACAAGAAAATAACGTGCACAGGTAACATGCAACGGTTGTGATGCATGGGCTGGCTGGCATACAATGTGCTAGCAAACCCTAGTCTTCACAGAGGTAGCGCTATGTGTGGTGCTTGAGAAAATTGCTGTTATTTCTTACATTGTCTATACTTCCACATTTTGCATACATTTCTGCCAGAACATTTGCAATGATAATATCTGAAACAAAAACACCCCTCCATTATGCTTTGATGGATGTCCATACCCTGTTCAAAGGTTTCCGTTTTGGGACAGGCAGGAAGGATACGGTCAAATGTTATGGAAGTGTAGAGAGCTGAAGATGCAGAGGAAATGCAGGTTTTGCAGAAGTAAAGAGGTAAGTAGCCTTTCACAAAATCACATTTTCCATCCCATTTTGTCCTCTGCTCTGATCTTCCATCCTGACAGAATGAGTAATTTTCATCTATCTCTACTCGACATCACCACTGTTCACCACATGGCAGCAGCCTCAATGTATTTAATCAGCCTTCCTCTGCATGCCTTGGTTACCTAGAGTACAACAAAAAAATCAATATTTAATCAACAAGAAACTGAAGGGAAATAAGGGTGATGCACCAGATTTCATGAGTAATAGTAAGCTTGGAAAAGACAGAACAATGATCTCAATCATAAAGGGGACTGATTGAGGCTTTGGGATGAAAACCTAACCTATAGAGGAGCCGCTTTACCCACATAATAGATCAAAGCTTCAAGTAAAACACAAAAATCAGAACACAAAAAAGGCGAGAATTATGAATATATTGATCATGAAGGCCATAAACCATTACAATACAAAATAACCACTAGCAAAAAAGACACAGTATAGTTAATTACAATCATTGGTGGATTAACCAGAAGACAACAGAGGCCAAGCTACAGGCACAGTGAGTCAAATTCTGATAATCCTGCAATTACACTAAAAGGTCTGACTACAAGAAATTTAGCATCATAACAACTCAAAAATTACTAACTCCTTGAATAATGAGATTACAATGCATTTTATAACAAGTCCATGTGCAGAGAATGTTGAAGCAGATGTACAGGATCCAAGACCACCAATGCCACCATCAATGCAGAGCCAGGAACCAATGGCAAAGAGGATAGACGCCATGCCTCTGGCAAATTTGCGACCCTAGAAATGGTTTCCCATATGCAAGATAGGACAGGGCATTGAAGATGAAAGCCCAAAAGTCGTCGCAGATCACAGAAATATCTGCCACCGAGCCATAGGAGTCGCCTCACATGGAAGAACTGTGCCAATCCCCATGAATTTCGTCTGCAGAGCCCACCAACTGAGATGAATGCTTTTGACGCCACTGGAAAGTTTGAAAATCCTGAGTTTGAATTGGGACCGTAGGGTGAAAGAACGGTTAGAATATCGACGGCCCCACGAGCTTTGCAACATACACTTTACCTTTTACTTTGTGCCGACGCCTTAGGATATGTGGCAAGATCTCGTAGGTGTGCAAAGAATCTACCTGGCAAGCAAGATTCCACCACGACCCTGCACCACCATTCGATTATCGGGCTTTTTTCCTTTTATACCAGTGGCCCCACATGGGCACCACACGTCATAATCTCGCGATCGTGCAAAGAATCTTCCTAGCAGACAAGATTCTTCTGTGACACCATGCTATCGTTGATTTTAAATGGCCCCACCATTGCCTTTCTTCCTTTGACACCTGGCACGATCTCCTTCGTCCGACTGAGTCAACGATTATGTGGCCGTAGGCCCCCGATAGACTTTACACTTGTCCTCATCTCGCAGCCGTGTGGAAGGAACATGACATCAGCATAAGGTAGTCTGTGGGCTCGTGAGATACCGCCATGTGGCACCCTCAGACCAAAAGGACTTAAGACTTACGGAATGAGGTCGACGGGTGACAAAAGGTAACATTAGGACTTAGGGCCGGTCACTTCATGACATAAAGGACTCAAGTTATAACTTAAGTGACCAGGCACTGAGAATAGACGGTCAACTACGAATTAGACCAAAGGTAAGATCTAACTGTAAAACCCTAGGGTTTAAGGAGAGACAAGGGAAATCCTAAGAGGTTTTGGAGGGTTTGAACAATTGGCCTGCATACCATAGAGGGAAAACACCAGAATTAAGGATTCGTTAGACTATTTGGCTAGGAAGGCAAAATAGGATAACATTTTGGCGACTTTGCAAAGGTGTTTGCCTATCTAAACACATGGAAACCAGAGGCCTTATCAATCCATTGGGCATGGGGTCAAAGAGAAGCTGCAACAAGAACAGAGAGGTTGAAACAACTGGACAAGCTGCCAAGACAAACAAAAACAACAACCAGTATGTATCCTCCTAACGAGAACACAACAAAGTGCAAGGGCACTTATTGAAAGTAAACCTAAAACAAAAACTAACCTTAAGCAAAGCCATTAACTGGTTCTTGAAAGTAGCTGCCCTTCCTCAACAATTTACAATGATTACATGCTTGTGGGCAGCTAAAATAAGGTGGGGGAGGGATGGGCATACGAAGAATGATAAAAACACCTTCCCCAGAATGGAGATGAACTCACCCTTCCACTTGAACTGATCGTTGATGATGCTGCCAAAAGGTGAAAAGATGGGCTGATTATACTCATTTTGATGCTCAACTTCATGCTTAGAGGTACGCATAAAAAATGGTGACTCTTCCTGATGTGTCCCCAACTGGGCTAGATGCCTGATAGGGCATCCCCTTGAAATGACATGCAAATCAACCGGGTTGATCTCATGTCTCTTCTCTGACTCTTGTATATCAAATGGAGGAATTACTACCTCCTCAATATGTTCAAACTGCTCAGGATTTACCTCATCTAGAGGCAGTGATTTACTATTTAGGTTTGAACAAAAAACATCAAGCTCATCCTAGAAATGAGCCTCCTCCAAGTCCTCTACACTCTTCAATATAGGACTACTTATATGCTCCTCTTTATGGATTGGAATTTCAATGTCATGCTGGGCCTCAACCCGCAATAATCTATCATTTTTTTCACTGCTTCCTTGTTGTTGATCCACTACCAGCTGCCTGTCTTCTTCATTTTCAATATAGTTAGGTAGGTCCTGAAGCATAGGAACCTCCTCCACTTGCCAATTCAGAAACACACACTCAACCTGCATCTGCCTTTGTTCCACCATAGCTTGCTGACTAGGCTCAATCTGTTGTTTTGGGGCTGCTAATGGATTGCATGGATGACGCCGCTCATAACCTCGGGCTTGGTTAAATTGAATTGGGACAAGAGCGCCTGATGCACTTGTAGCAGTTGAGTTGATAGGGTTCAGGGACCTAACACAACTCATTTGATTTTGCTTTTGATTGTTCCCCTGACAAGGTTGCCCACTCAGCTAATAGGGTTGATTATGAGCATGATATGGCACATTAGCTATAGGAATTGGTGCCATAATTGGTTGAAAGATTGGGGTTTCTGGAAATAATGGCATTGGAGGCCTGGGGGCATTCTTCCCTGCTAGAATTAGGCAATTTTCTGCCCTAATGCATACCTCATAGGCATCACGTAACACATCCCCTCATAGGAGTCGCCTCGCATTGAAGAACTGCGCCAATCCCCGTGAATTTTGTTTGTAGAGCCCACCAACTAAGATGAATGCTTTCGGTGCCACTGGAGTTTGAATTGGGACCATAGGATGAAAGAATGGTTAGAATATCGATAGCCCCACGAGCTCCGCAACATACACTTTACCTTTTACTTTGTGCCAATGCCTTAGGATACGTGGCAAGATCTCGCAGGCGTGCAAAAAATCTACCCGACAAGCAAGATTCCACTGCGACACTGCGCCACCGTTAGATTATCGACCCTTTTTCCTTTTATACCAGTGGCCCCACATGGGTGCCACGCATCATAATCTCACAGCTGCGCAAAGAATCTTCCCGATAGACAAGATTCTTCCGCGACACCGCGTTGCCATTGATTTTAAATGGCCCATCGCTGCCTTTCTTCCTTTGACACCTGGCGTGATCTCCTTCATCTGACTGAGTCAACGATTATGTGGCCGTAGGCCCCCGATAGACTTTACACTTGTCCTTATCTTGCAGTCGTGCGGAAGGAACATGACATCAACATAAGGTGGTTTGCGGGCTTGCGAGATACCGGCATGTGGCACCCTCAGACCAAAAGGACTTAGGACTTATGTGGATGAAGAGCAAATTGAAGATTATCTTTTCAAAAGCATATTAATAGGCAACTCTGCCGCTAGAAAATCGAATCTGCTAGCAAGATATGCAAGGAATGAATTTAATCCCAACTCGAAATCGACAATTGGCGTGGAGTTTCAGACGCAGACCATGGAAATAGATGGCACAAAGATCAAAGCGCAGATCTGGGACACGGTAGGCCAAGAGCGCTTCAGAGCCGTTACCTCTGCGTATTATAGAGGAGCCATGGGAGCTCTTGTTGTTGACGACATCAACTGCCATCAAACATTCAAAAACATTTCTCGGTGGCTTGATGAACTTCACAGTAAGTAAATTATTCATGGAAATCTTTTTGTTTCTTTGAACTTTGGAGTGTTTGCCCTTGAATTTAGCATCCTTCTTTTATTGCCATCTCTTTTTCCAATTTATCTTGTACATGTGATAGAGAGTTTGTGCATAAACAAATTAATCAGAAAAAAATATGAAATTTTCTGGTCTAGAAGACCTAAGATGGCCAAAAGTTAGACAATCAACTAAAGAAATTAAAGGTTAACATTACATTATATTATATAAAAAATTTTACATTTCATTATGGAAGGAGTTTTTTTGCAATCATAGTAGAGGTTGGAAACATAGAAGGTGTAATCTGCTACGCTCTCTGCTTTCCATGGCTTTTTAGGGTTTTTAGAGTTTTAGATCTGATTGCTTTCTATGTTAATGGAGGCTGCTGCCTTGGGCAGTGCCTCTGGGAAGTCGAACTTGATGGAGGAAGATCCTTCCAAAGGATGGAAGAGAGCGTTAATAGGGGAGAATATGGGCTCCCCTAAAAGCAGGTCGGGGCTTCCTATCAAAAAGGATTCCGTGGAAGGTACAGCTCTGGATATTCCAGACGATCTGATTGAAGAAATAGTGGCAGCCATGGATCTTGCTCTGGTCGGTAAGTTTATCTCCTTCCGTCCTAATATTGAGATGGTTAGGAAATGGGTGATTTCTCGGTGGAGAATCAAAGGTAGTGTTTCGGTCATTGCTATGGCAAGAGGTCTGTTCCTATTTAAATTTACGATTAGGGAGGATATGATAGGCTTGCTTTGTGCCCTTGGAAACCTGGGTTTGACCCTAACATGGACCTCTGCAAGTCAGCTCCTGTTTGGGTAAGATTGCCAGGGTTTCCCTTGGAATTCTGGGATGAAAAAATATTTACTGCTATTGGCAACTCCTTTGGCTAGTATGTTACTGTGGATCATACTACTCGCATTCAATCCAGGTGTGTATATGCCCGGTTTTGTGTTAATGTGGAGATTAATCAAACCCTTCCCATGTCCATAGAGTTAAATTCTAAATATGGGATTTGGACCTAGCCGATTCTCTACGAAAATGCTACTACCTTCTGTCAAATATGCAAGAAGAAGGGCCATGTAATGACCCAATGCAAGGTGAAGCAAATGGGGAAGGAGGCTGATCCTCATAATGAGGCTGTGGATCATTCACCCAAAAATGTTACCCCTGTCAATCAGAGAATGGGGGGTAATGAGGAAAATGCTTTCCTAGAAGATAATACTGAGAAGGATATGGAAAAAGATTGTCAGAATGCTGCTTCAAATACAGATAATCATATGGATCACCAGACCAATATGATTGAGGAGGGTGAAATACGATCCCAATCTGTAGATGGGGATGATGAAGAAGGAAAGGTTTTGAGGGATGATCAGCATGTTCTACCTCCAGAAATAGTAGATACTGATGGAGTAACAACCTTAAATTCAACCCAGGAACCTTCTCATGCTATGGAAACAGGGGACCAATCAGCTCACTCATTGGCAGTTGAAATAGGTCCAAGTGGTAGTGGTAATGAGCAGGAGGAATGGATTACCCCTAAGAAAAAGAATCGTAGAGGCAAAAAATCTGCGGATGTAGGCACTGACTCCAAACAAGAGAGACCGACCCTCAGAGAGACAAGGCAAAGAGAGATTGCCAGGGAGATTGCCAGTGGTAAGCAGAAAACACTGGAGGTCCAATCCCTCAAACCTTCTAAATGAGAATCCTATCCTAGAATTTGAGGGGCTTTAATAGCCCCACCAAATAGTTTGAGGTTAAAACCTGTGTTTTAGATAATAAGTTAGATATTCTGTAACTTCAGGAGGTCAAGATGACTGAGGAGAGCTTTAAGAAGATAGCTGATTACATATGGCCCAAGGTTGCTTTCTGCATTAGTCTAGCTATAGGGGCCTCTGGTGGGATTGTTACTATGTGGAACAGTGCTAAACTCCAGGGTTCTCTTGTTGCTTCTAGCAAGCATTTTTTGGTTATTACCTCTCCTTGCCTTCCTTAAACTGGTCTTTAATCAATATTTATGCCCCAAATACTAGAACTCTGAGGCAAACATTGTGGACTGATTTGACTACCTCTCTGACCAATACCCTGTACTCTAGATGGATGTTGGCTGGTGATTTCAACACTCCCTTATATCCTTCTGAAAAATTTGGTGGGACTCCTGATTATTCTGACAGCATGTTTGATTTTACGAAATTCATCAATGTTTGTGGATTGCTTGATGTGGAATTGCAGAATCAAAATTTTACCTGGTCTAACAGAAGAAGAGTAGACCAAATGATCCAAGTAAAATTAGACAGGTTTCTTATTTCTAGTAATTGGGATAATCATCATAATATGAATCTGCAGGCTTTTCCTAGAACCATGTCTAATCACTGCCCTATCTTCCTCAATTGGAAAGATCAGAGCCAATGGGGTCCTTTCCCTTTCCGTTTTGAAGCTATGTGGATTAAGCATAGAGACTTTAGACAACTTGTGGCTCAATGGTGGAAAATTCCTATTCAGGGTACTCCTATGTTCAGATTGGTTAAAAAGCTCCTGCACATTAAACAGGAAGTTCGTGGGTGGAATAGATATAGTTTTGGTAATGTGTTTCTTCAGAAGAAAAATATAGCCAAAAAACTAGCAGATATCCAGCAGCGGATTGCCCAAGGAGATGATTCAGAAGACACTACTAAGGAAGAATATGATCTGATTTTTGACTGGAAGAATCTTATGAGTAGAGAAGAGGTCTATTGGAAACAGAAGTCCAGGATTCAGTGGCTTAAAGAGGGAGATAGGAATACGACCTTTTTTCATCTTTCAGCCATGAAACATAGGAAGGCTAACTCCATAACAAAATTGTGTTTGGAAAATGGCAATACTATCACTGAGGATAATGAGATTGGAGATCAAGCTGTGTTATTCTTTCAGAATTTGTTGACTGAACAAGCTAGCAATGCTGAGAATGGCAGGAGTATGAATCAGTTCATTAACAAGATTCCCTGTCTGACAACTGAGGAAGATAACCTAGAAATGTTAAAGCCTATATCTGAGGAAGAGGTTCATGTTGTTTTATTCTCTATGGGCCCGTTCAAAGCTCCAGGCCCTGATGGCTTCCCTCCTATTTTTTTCCAGGAATATTGGGATATTGTGGGGGCTGATCTCACTGCTGCTGTTAGAGACTTCTTTAGAACTGGTAAACTTTTAAAGCAGATCAATAATACTTTTATTGTCCTTGTTCCTAAAAAGTTGAAGCCTACTCATCTTTCTGAGTTTAGACCCATTAGCCTATGTAATACTGTCTATAAGCTTTGCACTAAAGTTCTTGTCACGAGACTTCAACCTTTTTTAGATAAAATTATTTCCCCTTCTCAGAAAGGCTTTGTCCCTGGCCGTCAAATTCTTGATGCTGTGATCTCCACTCATGAAACTATTCATTCCATGGACAAGAGTACAATCCCTGGTATGGCTCTTAAGTTAGATATCTCTAAAGCCTACGATAGGGTCTCTTGAACTTTTCTATTTCAAGTCATTAGGAAGTTTGGGTTCAATGATAAAATCTCTCTGCTCATTCAGAAGGCTGTTTCTTCAGCTAAATTCTCGGTTCTGGTTAATGGGGTCCCTAGGGGTTTTTTCTCTTCCTCGAGAGGACTCTGCCAGGGGGATTCTCTTTCCCTTCTCTTTCCCCTTACTTGTTTATTATGATGGCAGAAGCCCTTGGGAGACATATTCAAGCTAATATCTCTTCTAAAGATCTCTTGGGCATCAAACCTGCTTCCTCCCTTTCCCCTATGTCTGTGCAGCAGTTTGTTGATGATACCATTCTTTTTGGCATCTCTTATGTGATTGAAGCTCGGAGTTGGAAGAATATTTTAAATAACTATGCCCAAGCTTCTGGTCAAAGCATAAATTTCCAAAAGAGCAATGTGTATTTTTTTAATACTCCTAATGATCTCCGACAAAAAATCATTAATATCCTGGACTGTGCTGAAGCTGATCTTCCTGCTACTTACCTTGGCCTCCCCCTTACAGTCAAAGAGGTGTCTCAAGGTTTTTGGAATGGAATATTGGAAAGAACTCAGAGGAAATTGATTGGCTGGAAAGGGAAATTACTCAGTAGTGCGGGCAAATTACAGCTTCTTCGTGCCTCCCTGCAAGGTATACCTACTTATTTCCTGTCTCTTTTTAAGATACCTAGTTCTTTTGCTGACAAATTGGAATAGATTCAAAGAAATTTTTTATGGACGGGGGTGGAAGACAAACAGAGAATGTCTTTGGTCAGCTGGGAAAAAGTGTGTCTTCCTAAATCCCATGGTGGTCTCAATATTAGATCCATCCGAAACATGAATAAAGCCCTCCTTTCCAAAATCAACTGGAACCTGATTCATAACCACAAAGATTGGAGGGAAATCATGCAAGCCAAATATCTTCATGTTACTGATCGGCCCAGCTTTCTCCAACAGGAAGGGTTACCCCAGGGATCTGTTATCTGGAATAAAATGCTGAAATCTAGAAGCCTTCTTAAGCAAGGGGTTAGATGGAAATTGGGAAATGGTATGTCTATTAATTTCTAGAATGATATTTGGATAAAAGATAAGGCTCT
This sequence comes from Cunninghamia lanceolata, assembly GCA_027924645.1. Taxonomy (NCBI): domain Eukaryota; kingdom Viridiplantae; phylum Streptophyta; class Pinopsida; order Cupressales; family Cupressaceae; genus Cunninghamia; species Cunninghamia lanceolata. The sequence goes on from BSBN01000346.1 coordinate 2,432,897, forward strand.
TATTACTCAGGGGGATTATGGAGCTATTGTTGGCATTGCTACTCAATTTTTTGGGGATAAAGTCTGCAATTACATGGTTAATAATAATGGCAATAGCAGCTGGAAAAACTTATTGGATTGTTGTGCCCATCGCCTTGATCTCACTCCTAGAGTTCGGGCTGTTCAACACTTGATTCAGGGGATCAGAATCCCTCTCTTCCCTCGAGAGGATGAGCAGTATTGGTGGCGAGATAAGAATGGACGCTTCTCTGTCAAGTCTGCTTACCATCTATTGGTTCCTGAGGTTCATAGAAAGGAGATATGGAGAAAATTTTGGAATCATAAACTTTTACCAAAAATCAATATGTTTTGGTGGGCATCTGTTCATAACAAAATTCTAACCCAAGACAACTTACAAAAGAGAGGGTTTACTTTGGTCAATAGATGTTGTCTGTGCTGTGTAAAGGAGGAAACTATTTCTCATCTATTCATACACTGTGATTTTGCCAGGGAAATTTGGAACATAATCTTAGGAAATTTTGGCATTCAGTGGGTTTGTAATTCTGATATTAAGGAAGTTATTACCAGTTGGTATCCTACCTTTTCTCATCCCTGGCTTATTGAGTTATGGAACCAAACTTTGCCTTGTTTGGGCTAGACTTTATGGAAAGAACGTAATCACAGAATTTTTAGGGATACTGCTAGAGATGCCTCTCAGGTTCTTCACTCTTTTGTTAAGACTCTAATGGAAAGTTTCACTAATGCCCATATCCGTATTGCAGAGAAACCTCTGACCCATGAAGAGGAACAAATTGCGGCTAATTGGAAGATCCTAAATCATATTCCTGTTCATAATAGTTCCAAAAGGTTGCAGAGGCTTAACACTAGATGGAGTCCCCCAAAGCCTAACTGGCTAAAACTAAACTTTGATGGGGCTTCTAAGGCGGATGGCAAAGCTAGTGGTGGAGGGATTATAAGGGATGACAAAGGGTGGATGGTTGTTGTCTATGCTGGCGGGTTAGGCTGTCAAAGCAATAATTATGCTGAAGCAATTGCTCTTCTATGGGGGATTAAATTGGCTATCTCCCTTGGTATTAGAAATCTGAATATTTAGGGGGACTCCAAAATGGTTATTGATGCGGTGAACAATGTGTCAACCATTGGTATTAAGTTGAAAGATATTATTATGGATATTCAGATCCTCCTGCAGAAGATTCCCAGGGTGGACATCTCTCATATTTATCGAGAGGGTAATGGGGTTGCAGATGCCTGTGCTGAGCTTGGCCAACAGTATTCAAATTGGTGATGTTGGTGCCAAATTGACTACATCCCTTTTAATATTAGGGATCTTATTCAAAAGGAAGTGACGTGTCAAGGATGAGTCAGATTTATTGGAAAGATAGATCACTTTGTTAGTTCTATTGGAGGATGCTGACGTGCATCTTGAAGTACAGGATTTTTTGTACTTTCTTGATTATTGTTATTTCTGCCTTATTATGCCCCTTTGGTGACGCAGAGGCATCCACACTAAAACCTTGACATACAGCATGTATGTCTACAACCCTTCATCATCATCATATTTGCTGTTAACATTGTCAGCATCATCATATTTTCTCTTGCCGACCGATATCCTCCTGCAGACAAACCTTCATCCTTTCACCTGTCAGCAGCATCATCATATCTGGCTATCGGCAGCATCATCATATTCGGCAAGCGCAAACATCCTCCTGATGTTCACTGTTCATCTTACCGCCAAACTCTATCTGCAGCATCATGATGTTCAACATCATGTTCATCAGCAGGATATAAAATATCCTGTTCCTCCCATATATCCTGATGACGACAACCTCATGCACCTTTCCTTCGATGCTTACGTCACCCTGATATCCTGATGATGATTATCCTGATGACGATGACGTCACATGCAGCTCCTTCAATATCCTGCTGTCGGCCAAACTTAACATTATCGGCCCGCGATGGTTTTATCAACCCGATCTTCTACTTTATGCCGATACGCTCCTCCTCGGCAACACCTGATGATGATCACCCCAATGCACATTCACTTTATGCAATCGACTGCATCATGCTCACCTCCATCTATTCGGATGACACCCGAAGTAACTGCAGGATATACACAGAAATATCCTGATGATGCCGTTGTGACGAATTTCTAACCTTAGCGAATTTCGATCCGCCGAACCTCCTGAGGTGACCCGATCTGCTTCCTGGATGACCTTCCAGACTCTAACAACCAGCACGACCTAGCACATGCCCATGCTAGGGTTCTCAGCACATCTCGACTGCGATCCTGCAAACATACATGTGAACACACAAAAAATGCAAACTAAATCCTAAACTACTGTACATAGCCATTCCACCGATTCGACGAATCAACCGGTGGAATGGATCAGCGAATCCATGAAACCACCAGAACAGCAACTCGATTAAACAATGGAATCCAACCAGAGAATGAACACAAACAGGATCTCTTTATTGATTTCAAAAGATGAAAGTACAATACTCTATCTCTCTCTCTGTCTCACTCTCTGTCACTCTCTTCTGCAATACTGCCTAAAACCAACCGATCCTCATGCATAAATAGGATTTCCTGCGAGTACTACCACTCGATTCCCAGCGGCTGGGAGCTTCCAAGCGGCTGGGAGGATCCAACCGGACATATAGCATAACAGCTGTCCAAACAAACTATCTAAAAATAGTAAAGTATGGTCAACATGACCTTATTACACGCATTGGTCTTATAAGACCTTCTTGGAAACATTAACCAGACCTATAACAAACTAACTGCCTCATGATGTTAACCAAACTTTATGCCGATGACTTACGCCGATGCCAAAACACTTAGCGACAGCAGGATAAACTTGCATAGGGTGATATTCGCAATATCCTGATGACGATGATGTCACTTACACCCGATGATGATGTCAATGCACCTGATGATGATGTCAACAGGATATAAGACACTTATATCCTCCACAACATGATAATGAATATCCGGTGATCTTTCTAATATCCTGATGATGACCTTTCCGGTCCTTAGCCAAAAATGAACTTTCACTTCCGCATACGATAGCGATATGCGGATGATGGATACACACGAAAGATGATCCTGACAATGATATACACACTGAGTATATATCCAACCTATATCATCCTGATGCATTCAAAACATACAGTCTTCGTCAACTTCATAACCCGATCTGGATAGCGATATACTCACAGATGTCGATGCGATTCACTCCGTCTGGAAAAGCACATGCAGATCCCTGTATATCCGTCAGCTGCATGCAAACTCACAGAACCGCACAATTTCACAAAGAAAACATGATGATCGGGCCGGATCACCTTCAGATCAAAACTTAACAATTTATCTTCCTAAATCCTAGCACATGAGGATGCTAGGTTGATTCATAGCATGCTACCAATCGATCTCCCACGCAATGAAATGCACAAACAGAAAACTAAAATACAACCTAAACTAACATGCATGACCATTCCACCGATTCACAGAATCAACCGGTGGAAGGGTTGAAAGAATCCATTAGCCTGTAATCAGAACAGAAATCAAAACATAAACAGCTGATAAACCAGATAATGCAATTGATGAGATCTTATTTAGATGAAACACAAATGTCCTGTTTCTACAACAATGTTTCACAATGTCTGGCCTGATCTCTGGATTTCACTCAATCACCAGTACAACATAACACAACTACTACTCTCCTTGATATATCTCAAACCCTAACTGATCTAAGTTATTTATAGCAATATCCTACGAGTACTACCAACTCGGTTCCCAGCGGCTGGGAGCTTCCAAGCGGCTGGGAGAGGACAGCTCATACTACCTGATCACGAGCTCTAACTGCCTGCACACTCTCCTAGGCTGATCTAATACATATGCATTGGTCCAATGGACCTTATTACATTATGAAGTCAAACATGCTAAAAATAGACTAATGTCCTGTCATGCGGACAGTGAACCTATATCCTATCTTGTAGGGGTGCTCCTGCACCATACTCCCCAGAAGAAGAAATCTCAAGTCCACTTGAGATGAGAGTATGAAGATCTGCACCATGTTTCTGGATCTACTCTTCAGTCATCCATACTGCTTCGGAATTAGGTTTTCCCTTCCAAGAGACTAGATACTCCAAGTACTATTTGTTCCGGGTCTGTTTGACCACTCTGGTGTCCAAAACCTTCTGCAACTGTGGAGGATCATGCTTGGGAATGTGATCATGGACTGTATCCTATTGGAGTTCCTGATCTGCATCTGGATAAGACTTGTATGGAGTTAAATCACATACATTGAATATAGGGGACAAACCAAGATCAGGGGGGAGTTGTATCTCATAAGCATTCTGTCCATGCTTGTGCAAAATCTGACATGGTCCAACTTTTCTCTGCATGAGTTTAGTATATTTTCCCTTAGGAAGTCTGTCCTTCTTCAAATGAACCCATACCAAATCTCCAACATCAAACTGAACATCCTTCTTCTTTTTATCAGCATATTCCTTATACTTCAAGGTGGTTTGCTGCAGTTGGGTCTTGACTTGATCATGAACCTCTTTGATGGCTTCTGCAAAAGCTTCTCCTTCTGCACTAACAGGGTCTACTATAGGTAGATCTCTCAATTCCAAAATTCCTCTTGGATGCACACCATAAACTATCTGAAAAGGTGATTTCCCTGTGCTCCTATTGACAGTATCATTATAGGAAAATTCAGCTTGAGATAGAATATTATCCCACTTTTCTCCATGTTGTTTTGTCAAACATCTAAGCAAATTTCCTAAGGAACGGTTCACTACTTCAGTCTGTCCATCTGTTTGAGGATGATATGCAGAGGAAAAATACAAATTTGTTCCAAGTTTCTTCCAAAGAGTTCTCCAGAAGTGACCAATAAAATTCAAATCCCTATCTGACACTATGCTCAATGGCAATCCATGGATTCTGACAATCTCCCTGAAAAACAAATCTGTAATGTATGAAGCATCAGCAGCGGTTTTGCATGGCAAGAAATGTGCCATTTTGCTGAATCGATCCACTACAACAAAAACACTGTCAAACCCTTTCCTTGTCCTTGGTAAACCCAAGACAAAATCCACACTTATGCTTTCCCATGGTCTGGAAGGAATGGGTAAGGGCTGATATAAACCTGCATTAGTCGACCTGCCTTTAGCTTTCTGACATATCACACATGTCTCTACAAATTTTCTGACATCTGATTGTAACTTAGGCCAAAAGTAATGTCTTCGGACAAGATCAAGAGTCTTATCTAGACCAAAATGACCTGCCATAGCTCCACAATGTGTCTCCTTAATGATGTTTAACCTCATAAAACACCTTGGAATACATAACTGTCCACCTTTGAACAACAATCCATCCTGAATCAAAATTTCAGAGAATTCAGCATGATATTTCTCTCCAAAAGAAGTACATACATGATATATCTCCCCAAAATCTTCATCAGTCTCATACATGGTCTTTAGTGAATCAATGCCAACACTTTCTAACTGAATCTGGTTGACTATTAGAACTCTCCTGCTCAAAGCATCTGCAACTTTATTCTTGACTCCTTTCTTATGCTTCAATGTAAAAGTAAAAGCTTGTAAGGTTTCTACCCATTTCATGTGTCTGTGGTTCAGCTTTTCCTGGCTGTTTATGAAACTCAGAGCCTGGTTATCTGTGAATACTATGAATTCCTTTGGCATCAAGTAATGCCTCCATTTCTTGAGTGACTGGACTAAAGCATACATTTCCAAATCATATGAGGAATACCTCTTTTTAGCATCATTGAGCTTCTCACTGAAAAATGCAATAGGTCTACCTTCTTGGCTGAGTACTGCTCCAATGGCCATGTGACTGGCATCACATTCCACCTGAAAGATTTTGTTAAAGTCTGGAAGTGCAAGGACTGGCTGCTGTGCCACCTTCTTCTTCAATGTTTCAAAAGAATCATCTGCTCTTTGAGTCCAAACAAATAGATCACTTTGTTAGTTCTATTGGAGGATGCTGACGTGCATCTTGAAGTACAGGATTTTTTGTACTTTCTTGATTATTGTTATTTCTGCCTTATTATGCCCCTTTGGTAAGGCAAGCGGCTTACTTGCTCATTACAGCGTATGCAGTGAAATTATGATTAAGCATGGGAAGAGTAAGCGTCATCTTTGTAAGGCGTTCCTTATTAATGATAATGTGTGCTGTTTCATTACCATTATCATTATCCTTGATAAGGGTTAATGTTACCCTGCATATGAACTCTGTGGAAATTTGGGGTTTTCGTGATTTGCTCTGTAAGTCCAACATGGGTGACGATAGAATCCGAACGGAACCCGTTTCTTGTTGCGAGTTCAAAGATAACCCGGTGGTCTGGCATTATTGTAAAGAGGGTGGGATCAGTCCCTATTTGGAGCGGCTCAATGGGTATGATGAAAACTTATCTGAATAGTTCGCTAGGTCTTGGCAAAACTGGCGTGTCTCTGTGGGGGGAATTAGTTTTGAGATTTCAAAAAGTGTTATTGCTATGGCAACTGGCATGTCTACTCAGGGGATTAAACTAAAAAGGAAAACCAAAATTGTAGACCATTCAAGCCAGAAGCTCTTTCTTGGAGACTGTGAAGCACTCGTTCCCTATCAGGGGGGATTCGACAGAGCCAAGCTACCTGAGCCTTGGGATGGTGTGTGTTTTCTCCTTATGAAGTATTTCACTCTGGAGGGGCGCTTGACCAGGTTCTATAACTATCATCTTCCCCTTCTGAATCACTTTAGACGCAATGCACATATTAGCTTTCCTTTTTATCTTTTATCTTCCCTTGAGCATTCTGTTCTTAGGGTTAGAGCTAAACTGGCCAAGAAACCTGCTAAGAAACCCATCCTCCTTCATCAAGGCCTCATCCTTTGTCTTTACAACTTCCATCTTGCCCTAGATCCTTCTAATGAAATTCAGACTAATAGTGGGGAAATATCTTCAAACCCTAATGATACTGCTGTTGTTGAAAAACCATGCCCTTCCCCTGCTTCTACTAAGACAAAAGAAGTTTCTTTTTCTACTCCTAAGGAGATTCCCATAGATTACCCGGGCTCTACTATTAGTACGAAGTGCAAGAAGAGGAAGACACAAGCTGGTGAAGATGGCACTGTGGGGGCTGCTGTGGGGACCCCTAAAAATCCCTATAGGACCCCCATGGGACAAGGTAGCAAGTCTCATCTGTCTGCAAAGAATATTAAGGAGGGCTTCTCCTCAGGAGTTAGGCGGTCTGGGCGAATTGCTGGCAAACCTGCTCCCAAGGCCAAACTTATTGATTATTCTGAGAGTGCTTCTGATGAATCCACCCAGGGTGATGAGGCTAAGGATATGGATGTTCAAGAGATCTCTGAGGATGCTAATGGTAAGCAGGAGTATAAAGAGATGGGGGCTACTGCTGAGGATGCTGAGGATTCTACGGGAAATGTTGGCAAAGTGGGAAAGATGTTCGTGGAAGAAGCCGATGAAGAAATGGAAACCGGTGCTGGCTTTGGGTTTGAAATTACAGTTCTGAGGGGCCGCATTGAGAAGCTGGAACAAAATTTTTCCATTGTGCTCAGAAGTTCTATCTTACTCAATATTTCTGTGCTGCAGAACCTTAGGTCTACTGTTACTACTGACACTGATGAGAACTCTACGAAATTGGATGATCTTATTAAATCCATGGTTAAGTAAGGAGAGAATCTTCCTCCTTAGTTTTTGCCTCTATATTGATGATACTCTGCTACTTCGTATTAACTATCTTAATCTGTAGTTGCTGTTTATGTTGTTATGTTGGGAAAACAGAGTTTGATGTATCTGTTTTGAGGCACTTTTGTGCTGTCTGCCTCTGTGGCTCTTTTGCTTTTTGTATGGGTTCGGCCCCTTGTTTAGCCGCCTTATATTATCAAAAACATTATATTATATAGGGATTCTAATTTGTGCAAAACAAATTCATGTACATTTCCACTCTCAATCTTTCCCAATAAGAATTTTAAATAGGGAGAATTGTGCATATTTCTGTGAATTTTCCTTTCAATTTAACATCTTGTTTTATTGCTGCCGATTTATCTTATTTCAACTTATCTTGTAAACTTGATAGGAAAAGTTGTGTTTGTAACAAGGACTTTAGGATTTGTTACTAAAAGTTTTAATGCTCTGTCTGATTTCAACGTGTGTTGTTATTTAATATGAAAAAAAGTGTTTATACTTTGTTTTAATATATATATATATATATAATTTTGGTTCAAGTTTTGTTTTTCTCTAGCTCTTTGATTTCAATTTTATCTTGCATATTTGATAGAAATATTGTGGATACAGTGCTTCTAACAGAAAATTTATGATTATTCTGGTCCAAGTTTCATTGCTCTCTCTGATTCCAACTTATTTTGTACATTTGACAAGAAAAATGTTAATATTATTTCTTAAATAAAAACCTGATGTTTGTCCTTGAACTATGTTTCATTATTTTCTGATTCAACTTGTATGTTTGAAAGGAAAAATGCTAGTATTGTGTTTTTAACAGGAATAATGATTTTTTTGGTCTAGGGGAGAGGACCCGGTAGTGGTGCACCTTAACTTCACGCCTCTCAAAATCATACGTGGCAATTTCGAATCACTCCAAAAATTTTACAGTAGCTTACTTGGCAATGCCCCTACTTGTAACTAAGGTTTCAGGGCCACATCATCATGCTTTTTGTTGAGGTGTCAAATAGCTCCCCCCCCAAAAGGGTGGACCAATAGGTGTGCATTAAGTCATGTTTTGTTGGTGGGCTGATGTGGCATCACATGATTGGTTGCTTTTTAAATTTAAAGGGCACATTTCATTCAATTATTAGTACTTATAGTAACACTAACAACCTTAAAGTTACAACTACTAGTACTAAACTTTAAAAATATTGGGTCTTAAATGCACATATACTAGTACTAAACTTGAAAAATATTGGGCCTTAAATGCACATATACTCTCTCAGCCATTGGAACTATCTCACCTATTGGGTCTTTTCCCCTAGTCCAGGCCAAAAATCAGACATTCAAGTACAAAAACAAGGACCGACATTGACCAAGAAAATGAGAATTTTATCTTGAATTACATTCCCATCAATTCTATGACTTGATTAGAACTATTTGTATTGTTATAATAACATAAAATTTACAATGTCTTTTCGTCATACCAGGCCTGTTCTAGCCAATAAATAGATATTCGAGTCCAATAATGAGGGAACAATATTGATAGGGTAATGTACATGAATTTATGTTTTACAAGAGTAGTTCTTGCACATTTCGTTGTCGATGGTTTATAGTCTATTAGCTATCTTAATTGTATTGCTAAGTAAAAATCATACCCAAGCATGGTATGTAAAGTTAGATTTTATGTATTGAAATAAGCTTCATAGTAGATAAACTAGTCAACCCCTCCAATTTATTAGACATGGGAGACCTAAAATAAATTTTCATTGTAAATGAATTCACTCCAAGGATAAATAGTTTTTGGGATTATTAGAATATTTTTATGTGGAGGGTTTAGAATATAAATATAGAATTTCAAAGTGAGAGAGATCTACTTTGTATAAGCACATATGAAAGAAGAGGTGAATTTTAAGGATCCCTAATCATCATTATGGAATGTGTTAGAAGAAGACAAGTGACCTTGCAAAACATCATTTATACTTGAGGTGGTAATAATGCAAATTATTTAGCTTAAGAAGTGGGTATGAAGCTACAATTAGTAGAAAATGTAGAAATATTAAAAATATTAGAGAGGATGTGGATCAACTTTGATTGTAAACTTTTTATTGTTACGTAAAAACCTAATAGACTAATGGAAGGTAGATGGGAGTACAACTATAGTGTGAATCCATGATCTATCCCAAGAGTAGAAATGATAAATCTAAAATGACATAATAGAGAGCCTTAGATTATTTTTTTCTAATTTAATCTTGAGATACACAACAATGGTGGCTTGTTATTGTCACATGGTTGGATGAGAAAGAAAGCATATCTAATTTTGTTGCACCAAATTAAATCCTTAGATGGGGGAGGATCTATTTCCTTGGAGGAGATGGTAGGGGCCCTCAGATAACCCTTTTTGACCTAAGCTTATATTTCCCTCATCTACCTGCACAAACATGTTTTTGATCATCTCCATATCCTAATTATTTTCTCACCTAAGTCCAATAACCTTTTTTCTTCATCTTGAGCTCTTTTAGAATCTATCCATGTGATAAATTTGGCCAACTATGTAATTGTCTACCAAAGCTCAATTCAAAGAAATGCTAGAGTAGTTGGGAGATTTTTGGAACATGCATACTTCAAACAAGAATTAGTCCTCTATAAATGTAGATGGATTCATGTCCCAAAATTAAGGTAATTTCCCATACCATGTATCATATAACTCCCCATGATCAAAATCTCTTTAGTGCTTCTTTCAAAGTAGAAAATGAAGCCATTCAATGGTTAGATAAAACTCAATCCTTTCTCACATGGGAAAATTTTTGCAAGGAAGTCCTTAGCTAATTTTCTCTATATGTGGTTATGTGTTTGATTCAACAATGTATTAACATTCATACTCGAGTTCTTTGGATCAATCTAGTTAAGTGCATTTAATCTATTCATGATTAATTGAAATCCTAAATTATCATGTTCATTTATGTTCAATCATCATGTTCTAGCTAATTCATTTATTAGTTTAAAGGTTGATTTATGTTGATGTATATGCATTTTTTAATTATTCTAAATTAACATTAGGTAAAGTTCATTTTTCAAGTCATATTTTAATTATGAAAATTTATTTGATTTAACATCATACTTGGTTTCACTTTAGGGTTTAAATTTATCTTCATTAGTTTTAGGTTTTATATTTATGCTTTCTAAAATTGTGCATCATCATTATTTTTAGATTTACCTAGTTGTCATTTTCTTGATTATAAAACATGCTAAATTTCCTTCATTCTCGTTATGATGTATTAAATTTCTATTTAAATTCATGTATATATTGTGTACACACATGTACATTATGTGAACACACACACACACACACACACACACACACACACACACACACACACACACACACATCCAGACCTATGTACATGTGCTGGAATTAAATTTAAAAGTTAATTAATTTTTGTGCAGTGCATCGATATGGATAGGCTTTGGACACATACTGATACCGAGATTTAGAGATTGTGACTGATTCTAGATGACCCTTCCACCACTGGGGTCTATAGAAGTAATTTTAATATGATTTTATAGAGTCTAGTTACAATTAGACAGTCATTAGAAGGTCTTCATGCATATTCTGGGGAGACCTTAAGAGCAGTCATCCTTTCCTAGATGAGGGATCAGGTTTCAAGTGATGTTCCTTTGAGCATAGTCTAGATGAGAGTGCCAAAGGAAACTATCAAAACTGTTCATGTTTTCCCCAGTATTCCACTAGATCTTAGGTAAGGGCATATCGGGTGACTAGGTGCATATGCGCTAGGATGGCCCCATTGATTTATCCATGATTTCTTGCAGCACATGGTTGTTATCCCAATAATGATCAAATTCCATTATATTTTGCACAACAGTTCTACGTTGAGGTCTATTTAGGCCTCAACATTAACTATTTGGATTTACCACCTCATTTGGGGTAGGGTCATGGTAGGGTTTGTGACAGGGATGCTTACTGTTGTGCAAATTGATAGCCCCTATATTACATGGCCTTGGTTGGGTAGAGGATGTCTTTCGTCGCTCCATGCTCCATTCATTAGCCCTATTGCCGACGAGGTTGTCATTGGGAAGCAATTGATAGTATTACTGATATTGTAGCCTAGGCTCAGTGGATATCTACAAATCACATGGGCTGATACTTGATGAGAAATCCACGTAGGTCACTTGTTGATTTAGATGCATATGTCATGACAAGCATCCCATCTCTAGATGATATAGACCACATTGCATGTGATGTCCAAATTTTGAGGGATACAAGTTATAGATTGTGTGATGACCTGATGAGAGCTTATCATGTGATCTCATCACAGTTGGGGATCCCCTTAGCAGATGTTGGTTCAATTGTGGGTCAATGTTGTGGAGATTTGCAGACTCCTATAGCTCAGTCCCGACATTTTGATGTAGATCCTACATCTAGATCATCTGGTGGGGCACATGAGCCACATACCGTCCATTCTACTACTTTGGCACAAACACATCCATAGGCTGATGATTATGCTGCTACAGGTGCCTAGTCATCTGTTGCTCCAGGTGCCCGATCATATGCTGCTATAGGTACTCAGACATCTACTGATATACTGGAGCAAGCTATGAGAGGTCTAGGTTTTATAGAGATGCTCTCTTCAGGGTTGATGCCATCTCACTTGCATAGTTTGTTACACATCATTGGTAGAGCTAGTCTAGGGTAGGACTACAAAGGAGTTGGTGGATTATATGACTGCAGAAGGCAACATTGAGGATGCAAAGGCGACTCAAGTATATGTACATTTAATTTTTAAGTTTTAAATAAATACACATGTATTATGTAACTTCATTAGAATAGTACAACACATTTTTATAAATTATAGAAAGTTTCAAAATTAATTTTCTTTTTTTTTATGCATTCATGCATGTGTCTAGGTGGAGGTAACACATGTTACTCCTAGTTTGAGGGGAGAGCGTGTACGCGCACATTCTTCGCCTAACCATGTCAGTGGACAGGTGAACTTTAATTTTCATCTAAGTTAATGTATATATGTACATGTTCACTTGTTCATGTGTGTGTATATATACAAATTTAATATAATTTTTAATAATTAAACTTTTGTATATTTATATTTGTAGGGCTCAATGCATTTATCGGAGCAGGATTCACTCTCGGATGGTCACTCGATTAGGAGCCGACATGATGACCCGAAGACTAGTTGAGGCACTAGTTTATACATGTGTTTATTACATTTTATGTTATATTCTCTAGAACATGGACATTTTATGTTTATGAACTTATATTTCATATCTACTCTTGACATGCTTATATATTGATTCTAGACATTTGAGTTTATATTTATGTTTTAGATCTATTGATGTATGTGCACATGTGTACATGTTTATGTTTGAGATATATATATATATATATATATATATATATATATATATATATATATATATATATATATATATAACATTTGTGTTTATGACTTCTAATGTTTCAGAGATGTATATATGTATGTTTATATATATGTAAATTTCAGATATCATGTATCCCTCAGGGACATAATTTATGTTTATGAACTTGTGTTTTGAAATAAGCGATAACTAAATAAATAATTGTACATGATGTGCAATATGAAATTTAGTTTATATATATATATCATTTGGTTAAATAGATCTACATGTACATGTGTATATTTTCATTCAATTTGTAAGTTCCTTGTAGTCAATAGAATCAATTTCAAATATGTTACTATTTATGTGGAGTAATTTAGAACCAATTTGGATATCTCTTTAGAAGAATTTTTTCATGATAATATGTCTATAAAAAGACCTAGCATACATAAAAAATATACCAAAGTGATATATCTTAGTTTGAGTTTTTTGTGAACGTGATAAATCATTTATGTAGTTGTAAATAGTAAACTCAAAATTTTAATTTAAAATTTTGAATGTTTAAACATTGATGATCTTTTCATTAGTCATTGTGAGTTCCCCTATCCATATTATGTTGATTTTCAAATTGTATGTTGTTATATTTTAGGACATTCATTACATTCCATTTAAAATTATGCTTAGATGTCACATGCCCTAATCCATTGGCATATCATAATAGTAGAATCATTAATCATTCTATAAATGCATTATAAGAGAATACAACATCACAAGCATATTGCATCATTTCCTACACCATCATTGATCTTGGTTCATTATTATTGAGTTTATTTGTTTGGGGGCATAACTAAGTAGAATATGATCCTCACTTAGTGCAACTTCCCAAATGATATAGATATAAACCACCCCACTTTAGACATAGGTACAATGAGATGAGGCAAATCTACTATAACCATCCATCCCTACTATTTCACTTTTATAAATTAAGGTTCATTGTGTGTGTCGAATTAGTTTTAAATACATGTGTGGATTTAAATTAAAATATAACAAAATCAAAGTATAAATTTTGGGGTGTTCATCTAGGCAAGACCCTAATATTAGCACATTGGAGAATCACTTCTTAGCATCTTTGAGTGAATATGACCTTTTGTTTTACATCACTTGATGTATATATATGATTATGTTAGATTAAGGGGACCCTTCTAGAATTAACTAATAAAGATGAATGATATCAAAATCCTTAGGTTGTTTAGATATTAATTTTAAGGAATGAGGTAAATTAATTGAGTAAATGATGGTAATGTAATGTCTTGGCCTCTTGCTAATATTTAATGCATGTATGCCCCACAAGATTATAAGTTCCATGTTGTGAATTATGGTTCACAAGAGAGGTAGGAATATGAGATACATAACAACATAAACTAAACTCATTAAATTTAAATATAAAGATTTTACAAGATGCATCCAATCATGTTGTAAATCTCTACCACTTGATTCTAATATAAAATTGAACTAGAATAAATAGCATAACATCATCTTTAATATAATTTAAATAGAAATAAAATATGATAAATTTTACATGTAAAGCTCAGCATCCATAAAACCATCATAATCATCACATAAAAAGTTATTCACTAAGGCTCATGTATTATCATCATGTACATAATGAGAAAGGTACAATATAATTTATCACTTGTCATTTGTATGCATCCAACCAAATTGTAACTTGCTCTACCACTTAGTCATTCTAATATAAAATCACTAATCAATTTATAAAATATTCCATCATCTAATATAATTTAAATATAAATAGAATATGATTTCACACATGTAAGGAGGCATCCATAAAACCATCATAATCATCACACATGTATTTTAACTGTATGAACACTAAGGCTCATATTATCATCATGTAATGAGAAAGACACTTAATAATTTATCACAATCATTTGTACGTGTAGAGAAGCTTAGGTAAATATATAGATCATTCATGTGTACATTTCAATGAAACAAGAAAAATCACATATCACACCCAAATGTTATAGATCTCTAAGGTGCGTGCACTTATTGTTCTTAATTTCTTAAATGTAAATAGAACTGCTTGAATTAAGAAAAATATTAATTCTCAGACACCTCACTCATTCATGTACCACATCCATTGGTTTAGCTCACTCTTCAATAACTTCTAGTATTCTCTGATGATCATCTCTATCTAGTCTCCACATATAATGTCCACGCACATGTGGAACTTGATGAAGAGATAGGCTAGTAGAAATTACTAGGTGGCTATACTAATACACCATGTTTTCAAGATGGTAATCAATAAAATGAATCCCATTTTGAACAATTTTGACTTGTTTGAGATATGTCCCTTGCACTACAATTGAAAACTTGTAAATGAGAAATATTCAATACTTGTAATGTTGAAAATGTAATTGATTATGCAATGGTAAAGTTTAAAATATGTTTCAAATGTGCATCATATCAATTTAAAAGAAAGAAAAATGTGATTGCTCTTATTGCTAGTATGAAGAACTATTTATGTTTGGGTTAAATTTTGTACAATTTTATTTGGTAAAACAAGTGGCATGTTACACCAAGCTCCGACTCTTTCTTTGAGAATTAATGCTAAGTGTTTCAGACTTCAGGGATCAGACATTTCTTCTTCTTCCTTTTCACTGAAGGTGAAAGACGGAAGGCCCGAGCTCCGGACTCCGCTGAAACTTTCAAAAGTTGGTTAAGTCCTTAGACTTTTGGGGTTCAGAATTTCCTTCCTCCTCCTTCTCTACGAAGGTGAAAGATGGAAGGCATGAGGCCCAAAGTCTGTCCATAATGTAATTCTCCTTTGCAAAGCATAGCTTGAGGGGTAGACTTTTCTTCTTTCCTTCTTCCCTCTTGGAAGGCAGAATGTCGAAGGCTCGAGGCCCGAACTCCGACGACTTCTATGATCTTCAAAATCAAAGGAAAGAAAGCTAAACCCAGAGCCCGCCATGATCAATCTTGTTTAGATCTTGCTTCCTGTTACCGCCTGCATGAGCATTCTGGTTTCAGTTAAAAAAAATGCAAAAAATTAGTTAAGGTGCAAGTGTCTTTGTATATACAAAGGTGTTTGTATATACATACAGGTCAAAATGTGCATTGGCAGGTCAGAAAACTCTATCGCCCTTTGAAAATTTGAGTTAGATGCATTTCTGAATGTATATCGAGCTCTAAAAGGTGCATATACAAAGGGGGAATCTTTTGCAGATTCCCAGGAATATTCCCGCTTTGTATATCGGGTCATATACAAAGCAAAATATATAAGGAGGTGCAAATATGCATTTGCTACAATGGCAAGGCAAAGATGCATGTGGTGGGGCCCGTCGATATACAAGGTCGAATGTATATGCAATATACATTCGGGTGCACATACAATGGTCACATACATTGCAAGAATATTCTGGAGAAGATTCCTTGTTTGTATGTGCAAAGGGAATGTACATTGGAAAATATGCAAAGGCCAGCGACATGCAAAGTGAACAGTGCAGCGGATGTGCAAGTGGGTTTCTACATGTTCAACATACAAACAAAATATACAATGAAGAATATACATTCTAGACTTGAAGGAGAAATCAAATGCAGTTAATAATATTTCAGGTCCGCAGCATGTATATTAGGCGCTTGTATGTGCCAATGTACATTCGAAAGATACAAGGGTTAAGATGCAAGCTGGATTTCAAAGTATCTTCAGCAAGCTTCATAAAATTTGAAATCTGCCTTGTATGCATAAGGAGAATGTATATGCACATGTACATGGAAATATGTATGGAATGAGGATACAAGGTGGACCTGATTGAAAATTCCAATTCGCTCTATAATAGTTTGGGGTCCGCCTAGTATGATGAATAGTTGTATATGCATTTGCTCTTGCATATACAAGGGTTTTTGACAGGTGAACAGTGGCGATTGCATAAGCATTTAAACATGCATATACAGGACGAAAAAGACAAAATGGAGAAGCGATAGGCCAGCGATAGCAAAAAGTGCCTACGTGGCACGATCTAATTGGCTGGCGACCTGGTCAACGTGATTTTGAGGTCTTAGATCTCAGCGATTGGAGTGGATCAACAGCCTGGTTTTGAATCTGCAGCGATGGTTTTTTTTGAGCGTGTGAGGCCATTTTTTAGTGGGAAAATCTCCAGATGCATCTGCTATTGCATCTCACAGGTAGCTGAAGTATTGATGGCGGTTGTGTAGAGAAGTATGGGTTGAGTTGACAAGTTCAACCACCTGATTTAGGAAGAGAATCTCCATGCGGTGGCACATTTCCCGAACATACCTGCTCCCTCCTCCTTGTCCCTCGGCTGCATTGAATTTTCTGAGTGCCATTCCTAAGGCAGTGTATCTGGCAGAAATTTTGACCTTGTCATGTAATTAATTTTGCTGATTACACAGTTTTGGTATAAAAGGGCCAAATTGTGTTACTCATTTGGTTGTTGAAAACTGGACAATTCTTTTTGGTGCTATGAAACAATACAACTTCATTGGTGGCCCTGTTCTTGATGTCTTGTAAGTTTATGAGTCTCATGTTGTATGTTTCTTGCATGAGTTCACTGGTTTCATGTTGTTTTATATGAGAAATACTCTATGCAGGTGTTTAATCATTTGTCTCCAAGTTGTGGGCATAGTTTCTTTTGAATCAAGATAACTAAGGGTTGTTAAGGTTCAGGAATATAGTTTTTCCTATATTGAATGTTTAATCTCCTACTTTTGTTCAATGAACAAATTAAATATTTCAGGTTAATCATTGAGAAAATGTGTTGCAGTAGGGATACCATTAAGTATGAATGATTAAGCACCTAATTGCTGGGAAGTATCTGTAAGGCAGATATTAGAAATCCCCTTGATATCCAGTATTTGGTATATGTTTATGTTGGCCATTCACATGTGTATGTCTATTAACTCCGAGCCTTGGATAGGCACTGATCCAGTCTTGTATTGAGGTTGCAACCCAAAGTCTCAGTTTTGCATCCAAACATAAAATCCAACTCAAACTTTAAACACAAACCTTTAGGATTTTAAAAGTAGTTTTAGGACCCAAAATCCTCTGTCTACAACTGAGCATAAGCCCAAAGCTAGCCCCTTTGCACTTATTCCACAGTTTTGGTCTGCATCATAGAGGATTTATCTGCTTTGTTTCAACATCTGAGTAGTTTCATGTGCATATGTTGTAGATGTTGAATAGGGAATACACCCGTTGGTTCTGCAGAGCCTAAAGAAGAAGAGGAGATATCTATAGAGTCTATCTCCTATACTGTTAGCCGCTGGCCCAAGAATCCTATCAATCATTGATGGCTACCTTGTAGGGACAACTGGGAATAAGCATCTAGTCGGATTGAGAGGTAACAGAAATTGGCAACTCTACTGGGGAGGTGAAGTGAAAGTATTATCTTTTCATCCCTAGTAAATTATTGCCCATCTGAGTCGCAACAGAAATTGGTGACTCTGCTGGGGATTACTTTGTGATAGAACCCTGATTTTAAAAGAAAATATTTCCTAATTATAGGTGGCGACTCCGAACCCATCTCCCAACCGGTAAAATAAGAATTTGTATGCAAGGGAGAAGATCCCAACGTAACCCTTTGTTTGAAGAGTTACCCATAAAAATGATGTAGAGGAAAAAAGGGATTGTTTGAGCCAGTCAAGATGGTTCTCCTAGCCCCAGGAAAAATGAATTTATTCAGGGCAATCCAGGATCTTCAGAGCAAACAATGCCTTATTTTTCAAACACAAAAGCTGAAATCCAAAATTTATATGAGAAACAATAGGGTGGTGCTCTGAGAATAAGGTCAGAAGTTTTTCAAGAACACCCTTTCTTGGATCCCAGTGATAGCTTTGAAGAGGTTGAGTCTCCAAGGGATGAAGATAATGATGACCAAAATGGAGTGGGACCATCTTCTTCTATGCCTAAAGAGGAACAGTTAGCCGAAGAAATCAAAAGTTTAAGAGTAGAATTAGAATATCTACAGGCTATGAAAATCAGAGATGACATGAAACAGAAAGTGCAAGCTCTGAGGACTACTCAGAATGATTCAATTCCTACCCTTGAAAATACAAATATGCAAGTAAATCAGCAAAGAAATGAAGTCCAGGATCAACGTAATGAACAAAGATAGAATGCAAATAATGCTAGAATACCATTAAATAATGTAAGAAATCAGAATGCAAATAGAAGTGCCAATGTTATTCAGCCTAGTAGACAACCTATGTAGCTAGATAGATTCAGGCAGTTAGTTTTTGATGGCATTCCTGGTTACCCCAATCCTCTTGACAAACATGTGAAGCTGCAAGTACCTAAATTTTCAGGAAACAATACTGTATCAGGTGAAGACCATTTAAAAGCTTTTTAGAATATCATGGACAACTTTGAGGTTGAGCATGAGGATGTTTTCATGAAATCATTTATGCAATCCTTAGTTGATGAAGCCAAGGAATGGTATAAAGGTTTACCTGACAGAAGCATTTCATCATGGGAGGATTTTAGGAGGATATTTAAAGAACAATATGGTGACAAAACTGATCCTAGTTTCTTCATTAATGAATTTACTGGCATCACCAAAGGATCAA
This sequence comes from Cunninghamia lanceolata, assembly GCA_027924645.1. Taxonomy (NCBI): domain Eukaryota; kingdom Viridiplantae; phylum Streptophyta; class Pinopsida; order Cupressales; family Cupressaceae; genus Cunninghamia; species Cunninghamia lanceolata. The sequence continues at coordinate 2,452,579 of BSBN01000346.1, forward strand.
ATGAACAGGTTGCTGATTTCAATGTTAGATTTACTAAGGTATTGAACAAATTGCCACAGGACTTGAGACCTAATGAACCTATGTGCATAGTGTTGTACATAAATGCTTTTGATGCCAAAACTGCTTATGGATTAAGAGATAAGGGTCCTCACAGCCTCAGAGATGCTTTCAAAATAGCAACAAATATTGAAAATAATAGAAAAGCGTCTGGTAAGACAAACATAAGAGATGATGTAAAGATTCTGCAAAATCCAAACACTAAATCTCAAAGTGTTCAAGGTAATACATCTACTTCTGAGGATAAAATAGATAAGTTGACAACTATTGTCAGGGACCTAGGTTATAGAATGGCTAAAAATGAGAAGGGGATAGGTCCTAACAGACAAGTTTACCAAAGGCAAGAAAGAAGACCATCATTACATGACATGCCATATCATACCAATTGGCATAATGGTAAGCCTATTCTTCCACATAACAACTCAAATCAGAGGACTCAAAATGCAAGGGAAACACCTGATCCTTTGAAGAAGGCTGTCAATATTTTTAATGACACCCCATGGTGCATCATATGTCAGATGCCTCACTCACGGTCACAATGTATGATTGCTCAGTCTTTATATGATAATGCTGTTGCCTGTGATGAATGTAATGAGCCGCATTGCATGGAAGATGATAATGTCAATATGCTGTCTACAAATAGAGAATACTCTTCTCACGATTTTGATGCAAGCATGAATAATGAAGTTCAGGTCTTCCAGCAGTTTCCCTATGATGAAGATGAGGAAGACAACTATGCCTATGCTCAGTACTCACATAATTTTCTGAATAACTTGAGGAGGCCTTCTGATGAAGAAATTAGAGCCCTCACAGCTGCAGCAGTAGCTTAAGTCAAAAGTAATTACAATCTTAGGGGTAAAGCTCAGGTAAGTAATTCACACCAACCAGAGAATACTTTTGTAAACCAACCTGTGCATAGTCATAAAGGGGCTGAACCACAGAAGAAACAGTGGAGCAACAACAAGCAAAATTTTAAGAAAAAAATAGGTCATGATTCTCAAGGACCAGAAAATAGAATTCCCCAGGTTGAGGATCAAAATAAAAATTCTCAGGGCAAGAATGATAGTTGAGGAGCCATAAAAACTAAGGTTGGGTCACCCCAAGATAAGGGTAAAACAGTGGAGCAAGTTACAACTGTTATTCAAAATTATGCTCCATTTGACATCACTCAAGTCTTATCGTAGATAAAAGTCTCTGTTCTACTGATGGAGCTGATGAAAGTGGAAGAATTAAAAAATAAAGCAGTATCCTTAATTTCAGGAGTACCCTATCAAGCCAAGTTGAGTGATGAACCTCAGGGTAAGAAATAGGCCCTGTACATTGATGAAGATGAGGTTCCTAAGGTGTATCTGGGGATTACCATGACAAAATTCCCTTCACAAGTGGAACTGTTTTATGTCTCCCTTGTCATAAATGGAAAAATAATTAAGAATTGTATGCTTGACTCAGGAGCATCCACAAATATCATGCCTTTGGCCATCATGCAGCAAGCTGGGTTAAAAATAGATAAGGCATGTGGGAAGTACTATGCCATGGATGCTAGAGAGGTACCTATCATTGTAATTATGAAAGATGTTGATTTCAGACTGGCAACATATCCTGAAAAGACCTACAAAATGAACATAACAGTTGTTGATATTAAGCCATAGTATGGCATGTTGCTGTCAAGAAGATGGGCATCACTCATTGGTGGAAGTATGCAACTGGACTTGTCATACGCCATGATCCCAATGAATGGCAAGGATGTTAAACTGACTAGAGAAGAAAGATCATTGGAAACAATTGAGGACCAAGGGTCAGAGGAGCATATATGCTTTGTGGACACTGACTATGAAAACTTCAGGGTTGTCTCAGATGATAAAGAGGGTAAAGGGAGAGACATGTGCATTCAAGAGTTTGACCAACAGGGTCTTTGGACCATGTATTTTGATGGAGCTTGTTCAAAGGAAGGCTCTGGTGCTGGAGTTGTGTTCCTGTCTCCAGCTGGTAAGCTTCTAAAATTCTCATTCTTGTTGAAGCTTGCCTATACAAATAATATTGCAGAGTATGAAGCTCTGTTGTTAGGATTGAATGTTGCTTTGAAGCATGGAATTAAGATGCTCAAGGTATTTGGTGATTCAGAGTTAGTTATTTCCCAAGTTAGAGATAAGTATGCATAAAAAAATAAGAGATTGAAACAATATAAGCATGCTATTTGGGATACAATTGAGTTGTTTGATGCTTTTTCAATAAACTGGATAGAGAGATCAAAAAATGTCAAGGTAGATTTTCTAGCCAATGTAGCCATAAGGCCAGATGATATTACTCTATCAGATGTTACAAATGTTGAAGTTAAACTCAGACCTGCAGTGCCAGATAATGTGTGTAGTTGGCAAGTGTTTGATGATGATAAGGATTTACTAAGATTTCTACATTGCATTGATGAATATGAGAACCAGGAAATGGATTTCCAAAATTTTGTAGAAGTTGTAGATGGAAAAGAAACTCTCCTAGGGAAGGAGGTAATTCAACTCAAGACAAATAAAATCCCTAGAGGGCTGGTTGCTTTAGAGAGAGCTTTTGACAATAGGGACCAACTTGTGACAAAGTCATCTCCAACAAACAAGAATGATTTAGAGGAGATAAACTTGGGGACATCTCAGGCCCCCAAAAAGGTATACATTGGCAAACAGCTCAAGCCACATATCAGAACTATGCTGATTGCATTACTGAGAAAGTATAAGCATGTATTTGCCTGGTCTTATGAGGACCTCAAAGCTTATAGAGAGGATTTATTTCAGCATGAAATCCCTTTGAAGCCTAGAGCTAAACCATTTAGAGAAAAATAGAGGCCTATCAATCCAACTCTAGCTCCAAAAATGCAGGAAGAACTTATGAAACTTAGGGAAGCTGGAATAATTATGCCTATCAGACATTCAACTTGGGTGTCTAACCTTGTCCCAGTTAGAAAAAAGAATGGCGATATAAGACTTTGTGTGGATTTTAGAAATTTAAATGTGTCTTCTTTGAAGGACAATTATCCATTGCCAAACATGGAGGGCATGTTGCAGAAGGTGACTGGCTGTGAACTTCTATCCATGATGGATGGATTTTCAGGGTACAATCAAGTGAAAGTAAAGGAATCTAAACAATTTAAGACTACTTTCACTACTCCATGGGGAACCTATGTATATGTAAGGATGCCGTTTGGACTGACAAATGCAGTTGCTACATTTCAAAGGGCAATGCATGTTGCTTTTGTAGGATTGATTGATTCAATCTTGGCTGTGTATCAAGATGACTTGACAACTTATTCAAAAAAGGAGGAGCAACACTGTATGCATTTAGAGGAAATTTTTATTAGAGCATTAGAGTATGGCATCTCACTCAACCCAAAGAAGTGTGCTTTTGGGGTAATGGAAGAAAAATTGCTTGGGCACATCGTGTCTAAGGATGGAGTCAGGATTGATCCTGAAAGGGTGGCTGCAATTGACAAGATTCAGATCCCAAAAATAGTGAAAGGTGTTCAGTCCTTCTTTGGACAAATTAATTTTCTTAGGAGATTTGTTCCTAACTTTGCAGAGACCACCAAAGATATCTCTAAATTGTTGAAGAAGAATGCAACTGTCAAATGGGAAGATGAAGCAACCAAATCATTTCAGGACATAAAAGAGGCTATAAAGATGGCTCCTGTGTTAAAATCTCCTAATTTTTCTAAGCCATTTCAATTATTTTCATTTGCTTCTTTCCACACTATTGTTGCATGCCTATTACAAAAAAATGAAGGGTTTGAACAACCCATAGCTTTCTTTAGTAGGTCATTGCAGGCTGCTGAATTAAAGTATGATGTAATGGAGAAGCAGGCATATGCACTAGTTAGAGCAATCAAGAGCTTCAGGCCATATTTAGTGGGCTCTCACATAGTTGCATATGTGCCTCATGCAGTAGTCAAAGATATCTTCACTCAGCAAGAGGTAACTGGAAGAAGATGCAGATGGATAAATAAGCTACAAGAGTTCAACATTGAAATACAGATCACAAAATTGGTAAGGGGACAAGGTTTGGCAAAACTGATGATATAGTCAAATCTAGAAGCATGCCAAGTGAACATGGTGCAAAATAAAACTGTTAGTATATCAGAATCTGATTGGTATAAGGATATAGTACATTATTTGTAGAATTTGAATTGTCCTACCCACTTCAGTGATAGTCAGAAAAGGACCTTGAAGCTACGTGCAATCAAATACATAATTCTTCAAGGAGAGCTGTATTGGAAGAATCCTGAAGGTGTACTACTCAGATGTGTGAATGAGGATCAGGCTGCTGATATTTTAAATGATCTGCACATAGGAGGATGTGGTGGACATTACGCGGCCAAGACAACAGCCCACAAAATTCTTAGAGCAGGATATTGGTGGCCAACTCTTTTCTCAGATGCACAAAGGTTGGTAAGAAAATGTGATCCTTGCCAGAGGTTCTCAGGGAAGATAAAATATGAATGTGCACTACCCCTTAGGACTGTAACTGTAGGGGCCCCATTTTAGCAATGGTGAATTGATTTTATAAGGGAAATCTCAGAAAAATCAAGTAGTGGACACAGTTAGATTCTGGTTGCTATTGATTATTTTACCAAATGGGTTGAAGCCATTCCAACTAAGAAAGCTACGAGCAAAGTGGTGATGGATTTTTTTTTAGAGCACATTATTATCAGATTTGGAGTGCCAGCTACAATTGTCACAGACAATGCCATGTGCTTCAGATCTGGAGAATTTGTTGATTTCTGCAATAAATATGGGATCTGTCTGTCATATGCATCACCATATCACCCACAAGGAAATGGTCAAGCAGAATCAAGCAATAAGAGCCTCATGAAAATCATTAAGAGAATGCTAGATAAGAGCAAGAGGGCATGGGATTCAAAGTTAAAGATGGCACTATGGGCCAACCAGATGACAGTGAAGGAATCAATTGGAAGGTCACCTTTTGAATTAGTGTATGGTGCATCAGCTAGGCTACCTGTGCACAACTTTCTGCCAGTTTACAGATTTCTACAAGAGAATGATACGGAGATTGAGGACTCTATGATTGAAAGGATAAATCAACTAGTTGCATTGGATGAAATCAGAAGAGAGGCACACATGACAAATATCAAGAAACAATAGAAAATGAAATATTTGTTTGATAGAAAAGCTCAGGAAAGAAGGTTCCAAATACATGACTTGGTCCTAATTTGGAATGCAAGGAGCCAAGATAAGGGTAAACATGGCAAATTTAAGCCATTATGGATGGGTCCATATCAAATTAGCGATATTCGTGGAGAAAATTCCTACTTTCTCCAGGCACTAAGTGGTGAATCGCTGGAATTGCCGGTGCACGGTCAGTTCCTGAAGCCTATTTTTCATAAGTGATCATCTTATGTGCACGTTGTAAACTAGGTGTAAATATTTTGTACATGCCTTGTATAGTCGGTCGTGTTTTGAGTTTTGGGTTTTGTCTGGTCTGCCCCAGAGTAGTTTGGTTCTTGCTACAGCCTTGCGCCTGCATGAGCATTCTGGTTTCAGTTGAAAAAAATGCAAAAAATTAGTTAAGGTGCAAGTGTCTGTATATACAAAGGTGTTTGTATATACCTATAGGTCAAAATATGCATTGGCGGGTCAGAAAACTCTATCGCCCTTTGAAAAATATGAGTTAGATGCATTTCTGAATGTATATCGGGCTCTAAAAGGTGCATATACAAAGGGGGAATCTTTTGTAGATTCCTGAGAATATTCCTGCTTTGTATATCGGGTCATATACAAAGCAAAATATACAAGGAGGTGCAAATATGCATTTGCTACAGTGGCGAGCAGAGATGCATGTGGTGGGGCCCGTCGATATACAAGGTCGAATGTATATGCAATATACATTCGAGTGCACATACAATGGTCACATACATTGCAGGAATATTCTGGAGAAGATTCCTTGTTTGTATGTGCAAAGGGAATGTACATTGGAAAATATGCAAAGGCCAGCGACATGCAAAGTGAACAGTGTAGCGGATGTGCAAGTGGGTTTCTACATGTTCAGCATACAAACAAAATATACAATGAAGAATATACATTCTAAACTTGAAGGAGAAATCAAATGCAGTTAATAATATTTCGGGTCCGCAGCATGTATATTAGGCGCTTGTATGTGCCAATGTACATTCGAAAGATACAAGGGTTAAGATGCAAGCCGGATTTCAAAGTATCTTCAGCAAGCTTCATAAAATTTGAAATCCACCTTGTATGCATAAGGAGAATGTATATGCACATGTACATGGAAATATGCATGGAATGAGGATACAAGGTGGACCCGATTGAAAATTCCAATTCGCTCTATAATAGTTTGGGGTCCGCCTAGTATGATGAATAGTTGTATATGCATTTGCTCTTGCATATACAAGGGTTTTTGACAGGTGAACAGTGGCGATTGTATGAGCATTTGAACATGCATATACAGGACGAAAAAGACAAAATGGAGAAGCGATAGGCCAGCGATAGCAAAAAGTGCCTACGTGGCACGATCTAATTGGCTGGCGACTTGGTCAACGTGATTTTGAGGCCATAGATCTCATCGATTGGAGTGGATCAATGACCTAGTTTTGAACCTGTAGCGATGGTTTTTTCTGAGCGTGTGAGGCCATTTTTTAGTGGGAAAATCTCCAGATGCATCTGCTGTTGCATCCCGCGGGTGGCTGAAGTATTGATGGCAGTTGTACAGAGAAGTATGGGTTGAGTTGACAAGTTCAACCATCTGATTTAGGAAGAGAATCTCCATGCGGTGGCACGTTTCCCAAACATACCTGCTCCCTCCTCCTTGTCCCTCGGGTGCATTGAATTTTCTGAGCGCCATTCCTAAGGTAGTGTATCTGGCAGAAATTTTGACCTTGTCATGTAATTAATTTTGCTGAGTACACAATTTTGGTATAAAAGGGCCAAACTGTGTTACTCATTTGGTTGTTGAAAATTGGACAATTCTTTTTGGTGTTGTGACACAATACAACTTCATTGGTGGTCATGTTCTTGATGTCTTGTAAGTTTATGAGTCTCATGTTGTATGTTTCTTGCATGAGTTCACTGGTTTCATGCTGTTTTATATGAGAAATGCTCTGTGCATGTGTTTAATCATTTGTCTCCAAGTTGTGGGCATAGTTTCTTTTGAATCAAGATAACTAAGGGTTGTTAAGGTTCAGGAATATAGTTTTTCCTATATTGAATGTTTAATCTCCTACTTTTGTTCAAGGAACAAATTAAATGTTTCAGGTTAATCATTGAGAAAATGTGTTGCAGTAGGGATACCATTAAGTATGAATGATTAAGCACCTAATTGCTGGGAAGTATCTATAAGGCAGATATTAGAAATCCCCTTGATATCCAGTCTTTGGTATATGTTTATGTTGGCCATTCACATGTGTATGTCTATTGACTCCGAGCCCTGGATAGGCACCAATCCAGTCTTGTATTGAGGTTGCAACCCAAAGTCTCAATTTTGCATCCAAACATAAAAGCCAACTCAAACTTTAAACACAAACCTTTAGGATTTTAAAAGTAGTTTTATGACCCAAAATCCTCTATCTACAACTGAGCATAGGCCCAAAGCTAGCCCCTTTGCACTTATTCCACAGTTTTGGTCTGCATCATAGAGGATTTATCTGCTTTGTTTCAACATCTGAGTAGTTTCATGTGCATATGTTGTAGATGTTGAATAGGGAATACCCCCCTTGGTTCTGCAGAGCCTAAAGAAGAAGAGGAGATATCTATAGAGTCTATCTCCTATACTGTTAGCCGCTGGCCCAGGAATCCTATGGAACATTGATGGCTACCTTGTAGGGATAACTGGGAATAAGCATCCAGTCGGATTGAGAGGTAACACTTCCAAGGCGGGAATCCAGTTCAGATGAAAGTCAAACATCCAACTCCAACTGGAAAAATTACGGTTGAGGATTTATTATTGTGGGTGGAGTTTTAAGCGCCCATTTTCAATGTAGAAGATATTTGTTCAACCACTTCTTGGAGATATTTTATCTGCATTTATGTAAAGATAATTAGATTTTCTTCTAATATTCATTTGTAAAATATCTCTGACAGGCCCATGGGGGTGAATTTATTAATGAAATGACTGAGGTCAAATGTATTGAAATGTTATATATACATGTAAGGAAGATGTAATGAGGGTTGGAAAATAGTGGGATATTCTTCATGCCTTTGTATTCCAAACAAAACACTCCTCTGCTGTAACCGTGCCTTTTGATTAATACATATGGTGTTTTACTTCTTCACGTTTTATTTAACTTTGTGTAGTCTCAAAATTGGCTATTGTTTGTGAATGTCTAATTCCTTGCAATCCATCTTTACCTCTATTAAAATCCTCATGATTTGTTTAAGTTTATTAGCTGTATCTAGTTATTTTGTGCATTTTCAGTTCTTTGAGAGCTTTTATATTCAAACCTGGGGCATCACCCCCTTTCCATTTTTAGCTCATCCCTCTTCCCCTTTTCCTCAATGGTGCGTAGATTAGGTTTAGTCTTAGGAATAGCTAAATCCCTTATTCAGCGAAGGAACCAGCCTCTCTCTGGAGATTTGGCCTCCTTGCAGGGTCCCACACTTGGAGGTCATCTCAATGTTTCACTAGATTGTTGGAGTCCTAAAAGCCTCCAACACATGGTGCAAATCCAAGTGACAATAGTTTTTGGCACACCCGATGGGATCAACTTTATGATCCTTATCATCCATTGAAGAGTTTTGGGTGTGCTCTGTAGTGCATCTTGCCATTTAAGGTAGTCTCTCTAACACCATGGTGACTCTACTAATCAAATCTACTGGTGCAACCAGTTCTAGTGCTTAAAGAACTCCAAGGATTAGGATTTTGGTGGTTCTCTTGATCTATCTTGCTTTCGGAAGCATCTCAAATCACCGGACGACTCTTCTTGGTATGTGTCCAATTTCCTCTAGATGCAGACCTGTTTTGCTCTATTCAAAATTTTCTATGATTATTTGGTATTTTGATGTTTTAAAATGTCAATTTTTATGGAAACTACATGGTTATTCCCCTCCACCCAGCCAAAATTCAAATTTTATGCCTCCATACTAGCCATTTTAGGCCCAAGATACTTTTGATTTCATGTCGTATTGTCTTGTTTCAGCAGAATATCAGCACCCCTATAGTGCTTACCTCCCTCCCACCCCTACTATGTCTTCTTGGCAACCTAATGATGTTTATTATCAATCCCAAGAAGATTATTTTGATCCTAGCCAATACAACTATCCTTCTAATCAATTCAAAGATGTTGACTATGTGAATGCTAATGCATTCGATGAGTTCATGGACATGTTCCTAGAGCTTGATAGACTTTTGAATGATACAAAAAGAGAAAGAGGGTATAACCAACCTCAATGGAATTATGGTCTCAACATCAGAAACATTAGTGATCTCAAAGAGGTGTTCCTAGACCTACAGAGGGAGTATGGTGAGTATGAAGAGATGATAGAGTGTGACCGACAACATGAGGCACAAGAAAGAGCTTTTCGATAAAGCCTTGCTATGAGGATTGTATCTCATGAAGCACAGATGAGGTAAGCAACCCAATTGGTTCCATCCTCTCCTAGCTTCAGGCAACCCCTTTCTTCTACCCAATTTCAGCCTATAGAAGAGCAGCCTCGACTTCACAAGTTCAAGGGTTTCAAAGCCTCTCTTCCACCACAAGCCCCTGTTCCTATGCAAACTTAGATTATGACTCCCCAGGAACAAATTTGCCTAGAACCCCCTCCGCTGCAAGAAAGTCAAGAAGATATTCAGACATCTTTCCCTGATACTATTTCAATTTTCAAAGGTGGACCTGTTGTCTACTGAGCTAATTGGAAAGATGAGCTAAGGAGGGAGGTATGTGTAACTAGGGAAGAGCCACTTGCAAATAATGAACCCTTGATAGCAAAAAATTTAAAAACTCATGCTCTAATACTATTTAGATGGCACACTTCCTTATGCATGCTCAAATACCCAATACAATCAAAACAACTAATAACTAGTCTCACCACACTAAACAGATTTCTACAAGCCTTCTGTCACAAAGTGACAGGAATCAGGAAGTAACAATTACAGATTACCATTATATAGCAGACTATAATCACTCTCATTAATGAGATAGGAGCTTGCAATTAACACTTAGAACTTTGTCTCCAAGATGACATGAACTAAAATATTACAATGGATCAACTCATAATAAGGGATGGTATCAACCCAACAAAAGTAACTATCATAGCATAACACAGATCAAATAATCAGATCAATCATAAAACACCATTCAGTAGTAAGAGAACAGATTACAAGTAATTTCAATGCATACATTGTTCAGATGGATGGGCCACAATACAAAGAACTCTCAGCCCTATATACTTGTTTCTGCATTTCTTCATGATCTCCATTTCCTATCTTGATCACCTCCTTTGCTTATCTTCTACTCTTCCTCTGAATTGGCCTTTTGTCTTTTCTTCATTCACGACCTATTCTATTTTCTTGTTTTTAAATATGGCCTTTTCTTTATTTATTTCTATCCGCTCCTATTCACTCTCCAAATCTATTCCTCTTGCCTTTCTTCCTTTTATGTTTTCAGTCTCTCTCTTTCTGATTCATGGCCTCTTCAAATCGGCCTTCATGCGACTATCCTTCTTTCTTGCAACTCGGCCACTTCTCCTATTCCTTGTGGCCTCCAACTCAGTATTTGTTGGCTTTCTCTTCTCGGCCTTCCTGTTTTATCAACCTTCTCTATTTATTTTTCCCAACCTTTCTTCTCATATCGACCTCTCCTTTTTTTTACCTTAAGGCCTTTGCAGATCGACCTTTCCTAGATTCTATTTTTGGCCTCTCCCTTCTAACATCAACTCTTCCCCATCCATAATGGCTGCCTTTGCCATAACGGCCTACTCTATCTTGCTTCTGCCATAAGGCTTGCTCCATCCTATTCGGCTTCCTTCAACAAGAACTATAGTTCAATCTTTGCATAACCTCCATCCAACTGCCATCATTTCTGCCACTTACCTCATATTCCCTCCTGTCTATAACATGTAGTTTCTAATTTTAACCTGTAGGCTACATTCTCTATCACATTCATCTTCCTTCTATAACTGTTGTCGTTTCATCTTCCTTTTGCATTTGTCACTTGTATATAACAGTCGCCCTTCTATGACATCGGCCTGCACCCTTCTGATCATGAGCTTATTTATGCAACCATTTGAATCTCAATAAACTAATGTTTAACTATTATTGTTCCTATCGCTTTGGCGACAAGAACTTCCTTCTACCTCTATCTTGGCATTCGACCCTATACAACGAACCCAAAATTTAACGGCTAACACAAAAATTTGAAAATTAAGAAGATGCCCCTGAATCAAACTCCCTAGGGGACAAGGATCATGTGCTCCTCAACATGTGTTGCTTCTACAAACTTAATTATCTTTTCTTCCTCTTCTTCCACATTCTCTCTGGTCCATAAACAACATCCTGCAACATTTTGGTGCAACACTGTGGGTTGCCTTCATGTGATCATCTTCATCCATCACTGTCCACTTCCTTTCTTGAATCCTCCTCTCTTCCAGATCCAACATATCATAATTTAATGGAAAATTTTCCATGCCTGCAACATTACACTCTTCCTCTTCTTGTTCAACTTTCTTATTTAACATCTTTTGCAGCCACTTTTTCTCGACGGCCCCTTGCTGCAACAACAAATCCTTTTCACCTTCATCTTCAGCCTTCATCTCTGCAATAATTTCTGGAACATTACCTTCGATCTCCCTTGCTATTCTTCTTATCCCCAAACCTTCAATCTTTTCATTCCACTCTTTCTCTATTGCTATAAATTGTTTCCACAAATCATCGCCAATGTCTTCAGTTGTTGCTCCTCCTTCTAATTCTATTGTTGCATCATCTTCATCCTTCTTTTGTTGGTCTTCTTCCTCTGTAATTATGGCTGCTCCAGCATCATCCTCTTCATCTGTAGTTGTTCCCTTATCCAAATATGCACTTTCATGTTTTACAATATATGCTACTGTTGTCATCTTTTCCTGTTCAACTCTTTTATTCCACTTTTTCTCCTTTCTGTCACACTTACATTTCCCAATTTGCCTCTATTTTCCTTCTTGCCTCTTTTGGTATTTGCTCCTTCTCATTTCCTTTTCATCTACAGTCCTCCACATGTCTTCCTCATATTTACAAATTTCACTCAAAGCTTCACAATCATCATCTTCAACACAATCAATTTATTTTTCCTTTACCTTACATTCATCTTGCTTCTCTTATTGCAACTCCATTGCAGGCTTGTGGCTATTATTTTCCTTGCCATCTGCTATTGGTTTCACCTTGCTTCTAGGCTCATGTGGCTTGGTCTCCTCTACATGCTCCTTATTACTATCTCCCTTTTCAATCTCCACTCGTTTAATCATCTCAGCATCATTCATTGCTGCACCACTTACCTTTACACTCTTTTCTCTCCATATTTTATTTGTCACCACCTTGGGTTGCTCTCTTTTCCTTGTTGCGCTTATACTTCCCTTTTCTTGTATAGCTTGCTTTTACTTCAAGCTCAAATCATTTTCCTTAGGCCTCTTTGCTGGCCAATTCATTCTCACATCCGGTTGCCACTTATGCATCTGCACAACCTTCATTCCTTGAACTTGTATGTTAGAAAAAACACACTCAAAAGCATCTTCCTCTTTACAATTTAATTGCTGCCCTTAACCAATATTTTTCTTCTTCCAACATGGGACTATGTACCCATGATTAATCACTTTCTCTTTCTTTTTATCAACTCGCTCTTTCACATTATTGCTTCTATCCACATGATTTGAATCAACATTTTCCTTTCCATCCTCATAACTAAATGCATTGTTAGGAATTTATTTTACCTAATGCCTCACCTTGCATCCACCTTTGGCTTCTTGGCTTTCCAACTTTTCTTCCTCATCAACATCTTGTGCTACTGCTGCAACGTCTTCTAAAACATCTTGAAATTCAAAAATATCTTCAACATCTACATTATCCTTTGAAATCAATATCATACTATTCTCTCTTGCATATTTGAGTTCTTGGTATTTTACCTCCTCGTCATTTCCCGACACTTTGTAATGTACCTCTGCTACAACCCCCTCTTGACATACTACTGCAAGCATTCTTCTCGCGTTCACATCTTCAACTCTTTCTATGGGTGCTATTCTCGCCCCATCTTTTATCATCTTCAAAGTCTCTTTCTTGACCTTCCTCAACACATTCTTTATACCTGCATACACAGCTACAAACACAATATTAATCAACAAAATAAGAGACCACAACATCTCTCTCAGTGTCTTCTTCAAGGACACTCTTCTCTGTTTAATTTTATTTTCCACAAGTGCTACTTGCGGCACCTCTTTCTCCTCTTTCTCTCTTATTTCTTCCTTATTTTCTCTCATGTTCTCCACAATGAGAACTTCATTCACCACTTCTGGTGCATGTTGCTCCTTCGGCAACCTCTTGTTGTCCCAACCTCTGTGGGTACTCTTATCTACTCTTCTCAAGGCATCTATTCTCTGCCTTTTCCTCTTCTCAACAATTTCTTTTATAGGCCATCTTACTTTCTTTTCCATTGGCCATACCCAAAAGTATTCTTGGCTTTCTTCTTCAAGCCATTGCTGGCTTGCAATCATATATTCTTTTAAATCTCTTCTCAATGTTGCTAGCTCTCTTTCAAACTCTGTGCTTTGCTTCTTCATATTTTCCTAGCTAAGTTGTCTCACTTCGGCAATCTACTCAACACTTAGAATCTTCTGTGCTCTGATAACAATCTGATAGCATGAAATTTAAAAACTCATGCTCTAATACTATTCTGATGGCACGCTTCCTTATGCATGCTCAAATACCCAATACAATCAAAACAACTAATAACTAGTCTCACCACACTAAACTGATTTCTACAGGCCTTTTGTCACAAAGTGACGTGAATCAGGAAGTAACAATTACAGATTACCATTATATAGCAGACTATAATCACTCTCAGCTATGAGACAGGAGCTTGCAAATAACACTCAGGACTTTGTCTCCAAGATGACAGGAACCAAAATATTACAATGGATCAACTCATAATAAGGGACGGTATCAACCCAACAAAAATAACTATCATAGCATAATATAAATCAAATAATCAGATCAATCATAAAACACCATTTAGTACTAAGAGAATAGATTATAAGTAATTTTAATGCATACATTGTTCAGATGGATGGGCCACAATACAAAGAACTCTTAGCCCTATATACTCATTTCTGCATTTCTTCATGACCTCCATTTCCTGTCTTGATCACCTCCTTTGCTTATCTTCTACTCTTCCTCTGAATCAACCTTTTGTCTTTTCTTCATTCATGACCTATTCTATTTTTTTTGTTTTTAAATACAACCTTTTCTTTATTTATTTCTAGCTACTCCTATTCACTCTCCAAATCTATTCGTCCTGCCTTTCTTCCTTTTATGCTTTCAATCTCTCTCTTTCTAATTCGTGGCCTCTTCAGATCAGCCTTCATGCAACTATCCTTCTTTGTTGCAACTTGGCCACTTCTCCCTTTCCTTGCGGCCTCCTCCTTAGTATTCATTGGACTTCTCTTCTCAACCTTCCTATTTTATCAACCTTCTCTATTTCTTTTTCCTGACCTTTCTTCTCATATTAACCTCTCCTTTTTTTTACCTAACGGCCTCTACAGATTAGCCTTTCCCAGTTTCTATTTTTGGCCTCTCCCTTCTAACATTGACTCTTCCCCATCTATAACGGCTACCTCTGTCATAACAACCTGCTCTATCTTGCTTTTGCCATAACACTACCTCCATCATATTCATCTTCCTTTAACAAGAACTGCAGTTCAATCTTTGCATAACTGCCATCCAACCGCCATCATTTTTTCCACTTACCTCATATTCCCTCTTGTCAATAACATGCAAGTTCTAATTTTAACATGTAGGCCACATTCTCTATCACATTCGGCTTCCTTCTATAATAGTTGTCATTTCATCTTCCTTTTGCATTTGTCACTTGTATATAATGGTCGCCCTTCTATGACATTGGCCTACACCCTTCTGATCATGAGCTTATTTATGCAACCATTCGAATCTCAGCAAACTAATGTTTAACTATTAATTTTCCTGTCACTTTGGGGACAGGAACTTCCTTCTACCTCTATCCTGGCATTCGACCCTACACAACGAACCCAAAATTTAACATCTGACACAAAAATTTGAAACTTAAGAAGATGCCCCTGCATAAACCCTTTTGCACCATTAAAACTGATAATTCAAACCTTCTACAAGATGAAGTTAAGCCTAGTTTGGTGGAGAAGCAGTGCATTGAGCATATTATGGTTATTACTGATTCAGAGGTAGAGTTGATTCCTCTAGATTTTGGCTCATTTCAAGAGTTTTCCCATGCTTTGAACAAGAGGAATGAAATCAAAATGCAAAGGGAGCATGGTGAAAAAGTCAAGTTGCAAAGACAACCCAAACAACAGAATCCTGTGGAGCTACAGTCAAATGATGATGACATTAGGGAGGAGGCTGTTATGGAGATCACTAAAGGAAAAGTTGATGATGCCTCTCTGTTTCATGAACTGCCTAGTTATATGAAAGGTAAAGATGGCATGCAAATGCCAACATTGGCTACAGTTTTGGAACAACATGAGGATTATGAGAGTGGTGGCAAGTTGTTGTAGGTTGAGGACAGATATGACGATGAGATCTTATCTCATGGAGAAGAGCATATGTGCAGCCATATGCTGAAGAATGTTGAATACTTGAAGGAGGCTCTTTTTTGGGATGAGATTGATTTTTTTTGCTCAAATATGGATAGTGGACCAGCTCCTCTAGATGAGGTAAATCCTGAGCTATTTGGGCAGATTGAGGAGGCAGTCATTCCTCAAATTATTTTACAGGAGCTAGAGCTTTTAGATCAACAAGAAGACAAAGAAATGGAGTTGAGGCATGAGATCAACTTTGTTGATTTGCATGCCATTTCAGTGGGATGCCCTATCAGGCATCTGGCCTAGCTAGAGACATATCAAAAGGGGTCCCTACCTGTCATGCTTACTTCAAAGCATGAGGTTGAGCATCAGAGAGGGCCAAATCAGCCCACTTATCCACTTCTAGGTAGCTATATTTCTTATCAATACAAGTGGATAGGTGATTTTTTCTTTGTCCTTGGGGAAGTATTTCATTACCTTGTTGTATACCCATCCCTTCCCCACCTCTTTTTAACTGCCCACATGCATGGGAAACATTGCAAATTGTTAAGAAAGGGCAATTACTTTCAAGAGATTGTTAATGGCTTTGTTTGAAGTTATTTCCTTTATTGTTAGATTAGTATTAGAGTAGGCTTTATTTTAGTTTTAGGTTTACTTTCCCTAAGTGCTTATGCATAGGCTGTGTTGTCATTAGGAGAATGCATGCCTTGTTCCTTTTTTGGTGTTGTTTCAGAGGCAAGGTTTTTAGCTGTTTTGACCTATTGCAGTCTCTTTTTGACTCTATGCCCAATGAATGCTTAAGGGCATTGGTTTCCATTTGTTTAGCAAGCAAACACCCCTAAGAAGTCTCCAAAATGTTGTCCTATTTTGTTTCCTAGCAAAATAGTCCAAATCCATGAAATCTCTAAGTGTTTTCCCTTTTAGAGATGTAAGGAAAAACATCCAAAATTGACTAAGTCCCAAAAAAATTGAGTTTTCCTTGTGTTTTCTAGATTTTAGGAGTTTTGAAGTTTGGAGTTCAGATTTCTACCCTTCATCCTTCCATCTTGACTGTCTCTGAACTCCACCCTTTCCTTTGTAAAAAACTCTAAGTATTTTAACCTTTTCGGAGTTTCAAACTTCAGAATTTTCCTCTTCCCTCTTCCCTTTTGGAAGGCGAAAGACGGAAGGCCCAAAGCCTGACCCCCGATGAGTGTTAAATTTTCTAAGGCTTTCTACCATTCCATCGAACCCTTTTGATGGACTCCACAGTGGACTGGCGGAACCACGGAATGCTGACACGTGGTCGTGACGTCATCAAGGAAAGCAGAAGGTGGAAGGCTCAAAGTATGATTTCCACCGAGTGATAATTTTTCTAAGGCATTTTGCCATTCAACGGAGAATATTTTAATAGATCAAAAGGTGCTAGGGGAACCACATAATGTTTCCATGTGGACAAAGGGAAAGAGAAAGGAAAAATGAGTAGGGCTCAAGCTTTGACTCTTTCTTTGAGAAATAATGTTAAGTGTTGCAGACTTCGGGGATCAGATTTTTCTTCTTCTTCCTTCTCACTGAAGGCGAAAGATGGAAGGCCCGAGCTTCGAACTCCATAAAAAATTTCAAAAGTTGGTTAAGTCCTTAGACTTTTGGGGTTTAGACTTTCCTTCTTCCTTCTCTGCAAAGGTGAAAGACAGAAGGTCCGAGGCCTAAAGTTCAGCGATAATGTAATTCTCCTTTGCAAAGCAGAGCTCTGTGGGTAGACTTTTCTTCTTTCCTTCTTCCCTCCTAGAATGTAGAATGTTGAAGGCCCTATTGAACACCTAGAATACTAAGAGGGGGTTGAATCAATATTCTATTAAACCTTTTACTTTTTAAGTCATTAATCCATTTATCACATTTGATAACAACAAAGCAAATTAAGCACAGAAGAAGCAACCACAAAGAATCACACATAAACACCAGGATTTTTACGTGGAAAACGCTAAGCAGGGAAAAACCACAGTGAGTGTTAGCTCACAATAATTATGTAATAATAATATCAAATTACAAGAAGGCCAGGGCTCACTACCCAAAGAAATGCTCACTGCAAGAAAGTCTCACTGTTAAAACAAGCTCATTGCCTAAAGAATGAAAGAAGGAAGAAGAATGGCTCACTACCAGTTTGAACTGCTCAGATTGCATCTACTTATGCATGGTTACAGTTCCAATGAAGCACATATGTACTATCACAAAACTCTTCATCTCTGACTACTCTATTTCACTACTCTCCTTTCACATGGGAACTAGATCTCTCTTCTTTTGCTCTTATCGCCTCCACAAAAACACCTTACTTCGCATGTCATTCATTCATTTATTCAAATTTGCATTACTTACATCAAACTCCAAATTCAATATATATATGCGGCGCAACACTTAAAAACTTCATATTAGGTTGGCCTAATAAGGTGTAGCGTGTAGTCATACCTTATGTACTTTATTGGCCAAATTCATGCACCAAAATTCACAATGGACCCAAACAACATTTGAAATACCTTCTCATATGTCAGCCACAACTGTTCCACCTCTTAGGATTAAGTTATAAATAATAGAACTTACCACATACAATTTAATCTTAACATGTCATCCTCCAACACAGACTACCACTGGTCCAGTTCATCTGTCAGACAGTAAATTTCACTATGGACCACTAGATGCTTCCAAAATCATATCAAACAATATTCACACATCCCCAATCTTACCTTTAGAACTGCAAAGGCATGATATCAGCTTGCAGAAAAATGCGGACCATTAGAACTTAGACTCTGTCACAGTCAAACTCTATCAAGCTATGTAGTGATACTCAGTCATTCACACCTATCTTTTTCTATGGTCTTTAGAACCCGCAACTTTGGATTTAGACACTTCATACATGTGTTTACAACACCTCAAAACTGCATATCGAGATATGCACTATTGGAGGAATACAGACCAAAACAAGTGAGTGTTCTACTCTGGTTAGCACTGTATTTTGCTCTTCCAGACTTAAGCTCTTTGAAGTTGTACTTCTGGAACTGATCAAAGTCTGAAATCTTGGATATAAGATCATCTAAAGACTGCAAACAATATGCTAGAACCACATGATCAGATCTTCAACCGCGGACCAATGCTAGCCAATACATTGTCTCTCTATCATTGTCTCCTATATATTGTCAACGCTTAGCCAAAAAGACTAAGTCTTCTTCATCAGACCAAAATCTTTGCACCAATATTATTCCTTTTCTTGTTTCCATCAATGACAACACTCTCAATCATCATGCTCAGCCAAGTTGCCAGCAATCTCCCGCTTTGGCGTTGATGGCAACACTTGATGTGTAAAATTGTTACACAACTCCCCCTTTCTCTTTACACACGGCTCCCCCTAACTTCATGCTTCTCTTCTTTTTCACATGTTTCATTCTCCCCCTTTGACATCAATGGAAAAGGTGTAATATACTGTTTAGGGGAAAATTGGATTTGTTAATGTTCTAGTGTTTAGATGCTTAAATCCTCCTTTCCACCTTACATTCAAGGATCTAGGGTCGAGTGACGAGCACTATCATACCCTAGGCCACTTGCAGATGTAGGGAAACTTGGATTAGGGAATTAATTATCAAAATTTCCTTCTTCTATGCCCAATTGACCATTAAAACCCTAATTATGCAAATACGAGAAAAAATTGATGACTTATAGAAAAAGCTCTTGCAAACATGAGTAAAATACTAAATTATAGAGTACCTATTTTTGGGGTTCCGAAGTGGAACAATCAGGGACACTGGAGCGGGCGCCCAAGTTCAAGGTACCTACTTTTTCAGGGAATCTAGACCTCCTTCCGACACTGATCAGCCCTGTAACTTCTGTTTCCCAAGATCTATCTGCGAAGGACACTGGAGCGAGTGCCCAAGTCCTGGAAGTGCTCCTTTGTCTGACTTTTCTTCAGATCCTGAATCCCTGATGCCTGCCAAGCCTTTCTGCAACTCTAATTTTTTTGGATGTGATACTTGTAACCTGCAATCACAAGACTTGGTTTGGAGGTTGTGGTGTTTAGAGGTTTGCCTCAATCAAACCCCGGAGGACACTTAAGTCTCCGAACACCATTTTCAGATAAAGAGGGCGTGCCCTTGTGAGGCAGAGGCCAAAAACCAAAGGAATCAATAATAAAAACACAATGATATGTCACCTTGTAGTGAAGCTCTCATGGAGGAAGATGCTCTTCATGCCATGAGGAAATTGATGCTCAAATATGCAAATATGAACATGGTGCAGGAGCACCTAGATGTTTAAGTTTTGGTTAATGTTCAAGTTGTCTTGTTTTGTTCAAAAAGGTCTTGGAGACCATTTATATGTTCTCATAAGGCTTGAAAGCCATATTTGTAATGGACTTTGTCCAAATGATGAAAAGTAGCTATTATCTTGTAGTAGTCCTCAAAGAGGACAGTCTTGTGTCAAGTAGGCAGTCATAGGGAGTCATTAAGTTTTCATGTTTGTATAGGATAGTCATTAAATTTTCATGTTGTAAGCCTTTTAAGGCATGCCATAGGTTGGAAGGGAATGTTTACACCTTGTCCAAGGTCATCAAAAGGTTTGAAAACATTCTAATCATGAAAACAGTCGGTAGAAGTTAGTTTCTAAAAACAGTCTTTAGAACAGCAATTAAAAAACAAGAAAGGCACCATGGTTTTGGGCAGTTTTCTTGACTCCCACTCGATGCATGCAATGTAGAGGTTCGATATATCCCTGCCAAGGTTGATTGTAAAGAGAGGATTGAATAGATTTGAAAAAAAACAACAAAGAAACACTATTTTTCTGCCTTTCTCTACTTTTCTGTATTTTTTCTTCACTGTAACTAGGCCGTACCTGCGACTGTATGGATTCATCATTGCCCAAGTTTGTAATGGATGGAAAGAGGTTTGAAGTATCTTTGATTTAAGCTTTGTTTAGAGTCTTAACATTGATCTAGATGAAAGATATCACTGGTTTTCCCAAGACTATTTTTTAAACTGCTGTTATCATCCTTTAATTCGCTATTTTCTGCTTTTATCTGTACTTGTACGACTGTGTAGTGGGTGATGCCTTAGATGCTTGGTTAGGGTGGAGTGTCACCTGTCTTGGGCAATTGATTTGGGATCTTGAAATTCTTGTTTGTCCCTGCACTTCTCTTTCCTCTGAAAGTAGGTTTGAAAACCTAGTTTAGGGCTCTTTTGACAGTTTGATGGATGTTTCTTTATTCCACTGATCTTTCCTATCTGAGATCAGTGGAATGGAATGTAAAATGGTTAGGTTAGAAGGTTGTGAAGGTTGCAGGGGAAGGAGAATGATATAGAGTGGGGCTTGCCATGAAAATGATCCACCAAGATCCTTGCATTGGTAAATGGAGAAGGGCAGCAGTCCCTACAAAGAAGACATAGGTAAGTTTGGTGAGGTATTGCTCTGTCAATGATGACAATAGGCATGTTAGGCATGTGACTTGCTTAACTAGATTGAGTTTGTGTTAAGGGGAGATCATCCCAAGATGATATTGTGACTGTCCTTCTCTTGGAGCAGTGAGGTTGTGACTGTTCATGATAAGTATGGTAGAGATTGTTGTCCCTGCAAATCCTGCTTAGTGAGTTGTATGGAAACTTAGGTGGAGTTGAGTGCCTGGTGAGGTAAGTGTCCTGAAATCCCTCTTTGATGTAGAGAACAAGTTGGATATGGTGTTGAAGCCTACCTTCCATTGAAGTTGTGAAACTTGCTACTGCTGTCCTTAGTGCTCTGCATCACAACACACAAAACACACAAGTTTGCTCTTGAAACACTGTGATTAGGTAAATCAAATCAAAGGTAAAACATAAACTAAATACATAACAAAACAAAGAGTTTATACCTAGATAAAAGGACCCAATCTCATCAAAGGGAGAGGAACTTAGAACCCAAGAACTCCTAAGATAAGATATACCCTATTTGATAAATACAAATGTGAAATGCTTCTATTCAAAAATACAACTCACAAAGACTAGCTCAATGGATATTTTGGCATAATAACATTACTTGAAGATTGGATCCCCAAAATAGGTTGGAGGATGTTGTATTTATAGAGATTTTGGAGGGATTTTGATCTAAGGGTTGAGATTGATTTGGGAGATCAATGGTGGAGGATGAAAGTGATGTGGAGGGCCTAGATTTGATCTTGGAGGAATGGAAGGCTAGGAATAAATATGAATCTTTTATTCATTTTGGGAAAAGGGTGAATTAAATGAGTATGGGTGAGATGGAATATATGTGAATTAAAAATTCACATGGGGAAGGGTAAATGAATTAAAAATTCATTTGGGGATAAGTGGTGATAAATGAGGCATGGCATAGGTAATGGGTTGTAAGAGATTTAAATGTGATGTGGGACTTATTTAAATAGAAAATTGACTTATGTGGATATATTCCAATTTTTTATTTGGAGGATGTGGGGAAGGGTGTTAAGGTGGATTTGACCATCTTAATGGGAGGTTTAAGATTAATTAAATAAGGTTGTATTTAATTAATCCTAAGGCTAGGATGAGGTAGGCTAGGGTAGGCAATTAAATAATAGTTATTTAATTACCTAGGGTAGGGATAGGTCAATTAATAGGCTGAATTAATTAGTTAAACATGGTTTAGCTAATTAATTGGATTTAGTGAAGAGGGAGAAATTGACCAAATAAATATTGCATATTTATTAAATCAATTGGCTAAAGTTTGGACTATTGAATTAATGGAATTAATTCAATTGTTGGGGATAAAATGATGAAAAATTGGGAAATGAAGGGATAATTAATTAAATAAAAATTTAATTAATTGATTACAAGGGAAGTTGGTATGTTTAGGGATATCAGGAGTCGGTTTGGTGATGAAGACAATTTTAGGTGTCTACATTTGCCCTTCTTTGACGTGGTGTCAGGACCTAGCAGGGAAGTGGTGTCAGGTCAAAGAAAGAATTTGCCCCAGCTGCCGGGAAGGAATAAGATGGGTGAGGGATGCCCCCTCGAGAGGTCACCAAAAAAATAAAAAAATTCAGGCCAGCTCTCGAAAGGACGTGATGGGAGTGAGGTTTGGATAGAGGATGGGAAAAGAAGATGACGGGAAAAAAAATGGAGGAAAAAGGTTGAGATCTGCACCCTGGAGGGGAAAAAGAGTGGGCAGAAGGATGACTTGGCATGCTATATTAAGACAAGTGGGCCCTAAGAGTGCCACATTTGCACACATTGACCTCTTGAGAAGAAGGGGTGAAGGAGAGATGGCAGAGCACAACCCTCAATTCCTACGACTTTGACACATTTCTGAGCGCTTCTGATAATTTGGCCGGGCACTGAAAGCTGGACCCTAGGTAGGGCCTAACCCTGGCTTTGTGATTTTTTAATTTTGTCGCATTTTTGGGGTTCGAGAATTGGGTTTTGGAATGGTGGTGCTATCGCAAGGTCGCACAACACTAAAAGTATGCAGATTAGTGCCATCCTCTGGATTGGCGCTATCCGTTCGGGTTGAATAGGGGTAGATTGGTGCCAAATACTTAGCGTTTTGGTGCCATCGTCTGTATTGGCACAATGTACGCAAGGGTTAGGGTTTTGGCATTTTAGCGCCAAATGGATGTTAGGGTAGCGCGATGTTCTGGACTAGCACTATTTTAGGTAGTGGTGCCATATTTTGTTTTGGTGCCATGAATAGGATCAGCGCAATATGTGATATATGCGCTATCAGTAGAATTGGCGCTATTTTGTAGATTAGCGCCAAGTGGCACGGTGGCACCATTTGTTAAAATGGTGCTAAGTATCTTACGCAGTAGTGCTATGTGTGAAAGTGGTGCAAAGTGTCTTGCATAGCGGCACTATTATCTATAATAGCACCATGAGAAGAAGTAGTAGCACCATTTAAAAATGGCGTAAAGTATGGTCTGTTTTGGTGCCAAATGATTCTGGCTTTTAAACATTAGAAGAAAGGGGTTGATTTAGAAAAAGATAGGTAGATTTCTGACCAGAAAGTTATGGATGCAGGATCCGGGTTCATTTATAGTGTACTCGCAGGAGTGATACGTGCCATCTGTGATGGCACTATTTGACCAGTTTGATGATGCCACCCGGGCCCGACTGGCGAGATTAAGGCTCTTGACAGTTGAGTCGATGCCAGTGCTGCAAGCTCATAGAGCTCTGATGACCATGGTTGTATAGCAGTATCGGTCGGAGACTTGCACATTTTTGCTACCTACTGGGGAGATCACTATCACTCTTGAGGATGTTTATCGCATCCTCAAGCTACCTATTCACGGCTGTCAGATGATATACGACATGAGGAGGGGATGGCGGGCCTTGATCAGAGTACTTGGTGCTGATCACATTATTTTATTGGCAGATAGGAGGGAGATGAGTTATGAGGGGACTCTCGCGGCGGGTGCAGATCCCTTTGCCTTACTCCTTTGCACATTGATTGGTGGTGTGGTGATGCCTGATAGGAGGGGTAGGGGATTTCTAGTTGGATGGGGAGAGGTGATCGAGGGGATGGTCAGGAATGAGACCATGTATGCCTGGGGACCAACAATGTTGGGGTAGCTGTATCATGAGATGCATACAGTTGTCTATCTTTATGATTCAGTGTTATCAGTCGGGGTTACTCTGTTGCATGTGTGGATTTGGGAGCATATCACAGTCACTCGACCGAGATGTGGGTACTATCGCCGTCCATTCGAGGCCTTTGTGTTCATGTATCAGGATGCAGAGTACACATACACTGGTCAGGTTTGGTATTGGAGGCGGATGCTGGATGATGTTATTCAGGTGACCTGACAAGCTTACATCAGAGTGGAGCCATGGCCAGATGATGATGTGCATCTGCCTTTTACTTTTCAGCAGTGCTATTTGATGGGTCATGGAGACCACACGATCGACATGTATCTACCATCGTGGGTTATGTGACAGTTTGGGTTGTGGCAGGATACTCCACAAAAGATGGCTATTTTTGCACAGACCCGTCGAGATGTTCGTTATTGGCCGGCAACCATACAACCCTGGGTTGATCTGGAAGACTTTACAGCTTTACAGCCATTGCAGTGGGATTGGCAGAGTACTGTCAGGGATGCAGGCACTACTCCTGCATATGACAGATGGTGGTAAATGTGGCGACCAACTTAGTTCACTGATCCGGCCGAGGAGGTAGTCCCTGTGGAGGAGGCGGCGGGATCAGGAGATGAGGATTTGGAGGATGATGGGGATGACTTCCTGGAGGAGGGTGAGGAGATCATTGCTGACTATTTGGTGGAGGTTGGAGGGGATGGAGAGGAGAGGGAGATTGGGAGGGATGGGCAGTCGATGGATGTTTTAGCAGCAACGACAGCTGGACAGGTGCCCCAATAGCAGGTGAGACATCAGACACCTATTGAGCAGGTTCAGATTGGAGTGGGGCGATGGCATGGAGGACCTTAGCGACGTGGGGGACAGCTGAGGGTGGACAGGGGTGCTCTACCCCCACCACAAGTTTTGCCACAGCAGCAGGCTGTTGCAGCAGGGCATCAGGTAGAGGCAGACCCTTCGGGGGTAGGTGGAGAGGCTGAGGTTCAGGGGCCTACACCCTGTTGGCAGCCGTGGAGTGAGGAGGAGGCGGTTGAGACTCTGCGGGCGCAGGTAGCCAACCTGCAAGAGGCGTTAGAGAGCTGTGAGGCAGAGTTGGTTTAGTTGCGGGGGACGGTGGCATTATTGGATGGTTTAGATGGAAAGGTGGTGGCATTGCAGGCTCAGGGTGATATAGTGATTTTGACCAGAGAGCGGGATGCAGCACTTGCCAGGGCACATCAGGCAGAGGCTACGGTGGGTAGTTTGCAGGCTTCAGGGGCTGGTATGGCCCCAGTTTTGACATTGATGCAGACACAACTATCCCAGACACAGACACAGTCGTATTAGCTATAGGGACAGTTATCTTAGGTACAGGGATAGTTGTCTCAAGTACAAGGACAGTTGTTGGAGACCAGAGGATGGACAGACTATTATCGGGCCCTATATCACGCGGCAGTGCCTGTAGAGTAGCATGCACTGAGCTATAGTCAGGTCAATGGATCCTGGGCATCTAGATCACACAGATCTATATTAGTTCAGTTGGTTCAGCAGGCGATGGGTCCCCCATCTCATGTGCCCCAACAGGTTCCACAGGTATAGGTATAGCCGTAGCCGCAGTCACCGCCACAGCCACAGGCAGGACCACAGCCACCACTAGGATCAGGATCCCCCACCGCCTCAAAGAGAGGGTCCTTTATGTGACAATTGTATCATTTTGGCCCTTGGAGGCATTGTATCATAACTTTATTATTTTTTTTTGATGGGCGATGTGTATTTTGTGATGATGATATATGATATGATGTTGTTTGATGGCCTACTCGTTTATTTATTATGATGATGCTTGTATATGATTACGATTATTCTTATGTTGATGGATGCAGTATGCTTTATGGATTATATGTTATGGATGTGTTGTGTTTATGCAATTTATTACGTTGATGTTATGGATGTACCTATTGATGTATCATGATGGATGTAATGATGGTTTACTTGTTTTGATATATGCATGTTTGTGATCTATGGACTATGATGTATAATGCAAATAAATGTTCAGGTTAATAAACATTTATTATGGATGCAAAATGTAATGGAAATGTATGTTTATCTTAATAAACACATGTTGTGTATGGAAATATGGATATGCAGCTAAATGTTTATTGATTATGATTATGCAATGTAACTAAATGTAACTAAACGATTATGCAATGATATATATGGAATGCAATGTAATGATTATGGAATTTCCCTAAATGATTTTAAAATGCACCTAAGTGATTGTAAACTAAATGATTATTATATGGAACGAAAGGATTGTAAAATGAACCTAGTGATTGTGCAAACTAAAGGATTCTAAAATGAACCTAATGAGATGATATGAAACTAAAAGATTCTAAAATGAACCTAATGAGATGATATGCAACTAAAGATTCTAAAATGAACCTAATGAAATGCAAGTTAAATGATATATGGAAACTAAATGATATGTAAGATGCAACGAAAGGATTATAAAATGAACCTAGTGATTGTGCAAACTAAAGGATTGTAAAATGAACCTAATGAGATGATATGCAACTAAAAGACTCTAAAATGAACCTAATGAGATGATATGTAACTAAAAGATTCTAAAATGAACCTAAATGATTATGAAAATTAAATGATATAAAATGCCACTAATTGATTATGATGTGTAACTACATGATTCTAAATGCACTTAATGAAATGCAACTAAAGGATTCTAAAATGCACTTAATGAAATGCAACTTAAATGATTCTAAAAATGCATGTTAAATGAAATATTGAAATTAAATGATTTGTGAGATGCAAACTAGGTGATAGGTGAGATGCAAAGTAGTTGGTAGGTGAGATGCAAACTAGGTGATAGGTGAGCTACAAACTAGGTGGTAGGTGAGATGATTAAGTCTTGATACACATGATGTTCTTTGTTGGACCTTTGGTGGTGAGGTTGTTGGGCAGGGGAAGGGGGGTTGTAAGGGTGAATGGATGGAGTATGGATAGGATTGGGAGTGGCTAGATTGGGAGGGGGGTTGGGATGGTTAATGAGGGAGTTGCTAGGTCATGAAACACCACGTCATTGAGGGGGGGATATGGTTTGGTTCGAGATGTGTTGAGTGAGAGTAAGTCAGAGAGGTGGGATTAGTGAGGGGATTTGGGAAGGTGGGGGGGGAATAGGCTAGGTGATTACAAAATCTAGGCCCATATGGTATAGTTGAGTAAATGATTAGGATGATGATTTGAGCTAGTAACAATAGTTGCATAACATTATTTGAGAGCATTTCTTAGTTTGCTATAGCAATGTAGGATACAGTTCACAAAGGTATGAAACTACCTAGGTGATGAGATATATCCCACGATTGCATGGACTAGACACACAAACAATAGGTTGATTTCATGCGTGCCCAAGGTAGTATAACCTTGCCTAGCCTAGGAAGGGGACTCATAGCGATGAGTGCAAATAGTATATATAAGGTTTTGATGCCTGTATATGCAAATAAGGCACATTATGCTAGAACCAACCCAGGCTACAAGATATGAATACTATTCTTGGAGTAATGAAACCAACCCACAAGCAGAGCACACAGAAACAATGACCATGTCTACTTGAGGTGTTGTCCACCACTTGCCATGATATAATGATATCAAGGTAGCTTTGGAGATGACCTAGAGTGAGACAAAGAGATAAAAATCAATAATCAAAAAGACCAACAAAAAGATACAGATAGCCTTTGTGTATTCTTGCCAAGATACATGTTGATAGAATGACATATTCTTGTCCATTGTAGGAATGATACATCCTAGGACGCGAATCAATTGGATTTTGTTGGTTAATTTTTGAAAGGTGGGCAAAAGGACAGTCAGGCTATGTGTGGGATTATAGTTGGTATGTTGATTGATGATTTTTACGTTAGGGACCATGCTTCAAGTGTATATTTATCTCAGTGAATGGGGACCATCCAAACGGGGTGGATGGGTGCATCTTAGGTACCTGAGTACTGGAAACTTCCTTCGTATTCCAGACTGCCTACATACCCTATGCCCACGGGATCAAGGTACTTTCAAGATGCTGGCAAGATGAATATGTAGTTCTGGCATGACTTGATGATGTGGGAATGGTTTGGGATGGGTGTGATGGTGAGGATTGATGTATGTTTGATGATTGCGAGTTGCAATGAGATCAATGTATGGGGTGATTTGTGGTGAATTGTGTTGTTTTTTGATTTTTTGATTTTGTATTGTTTTTTGTTTTTTGTGTTTTCTATTGTTTTTAGATTTTTTAATTTTGTATTGTTTTTGGATTTTTTTTATTTTTCTATTGTTTTTAGATTTTTTGATTTTGTATTGTTTTTAGATTTTTTGATTTTCTGCTGTACAAATGGAAGCTTACAAGGATCCTCGTTCCATGGGTTAGCCTTGGGTGGGATAGTGCGGGGTGGGCGATAGGATTCGATGTGTCATAATTCCAAGCCATGGGATGTGTGCGATATGGAGTGTTGTGATGGAAAGAGGACTTATTAGATGGTAGAACCGGCTACTACACATGGTGCCTGAATCAAGTTTTCACCATGGTACCAATCCAAGGCGTCACTGAAGTGATTTTCACCATTCGAAGTCTTTATTGCACTCAAGTTTTTTCTTGATTTTTTTGATTTTTTGATTTTTCTATTTTTTGATTTTTTTGATTGGGGTACTTGATGGGTTATGCGTAGAATTTCTTCAGATGTAAGATGTTCATAGGCTCATCCAGAGCTGCCCCTCAGGTGTTGCAAGCTAGTATGCTCCTGATCCATAGCTGGCTATGATGACATAAGGTCCTAGCTAATTGGGCTCAAAGTTTCCTTTCTTAGGACGCTCCTGCAAGTTCTTCTAATTTTCCATAAGGACAAGGTCACCTACTTCAAATTTTTGGTTTCTGATCCTCTTGTTGTAGCTTCTTTTGAGGTGATTTTGATAGGCCTGTAGGTGGTTCAATACATTTAGGTGTTTCTCATCTAGTAATTCTAGCTGATGCAACTGTACGACTTGGTATTCTTCATCATTGATTATGTTTTACATGGATACTTGTAGGGATGGGAGCTCAACCTCAATAGGTAAAATGGCTTCAGATCCGAATACTAGGGAAAATGGAGTGGCTCCTGTGGGGGTGCGGATGCTTGTGAGATAGGCCCATAGGGCGGGGTTGAGTTGGAGGTGCCAGTCACAACCAGCTTCATTAACTGTCTTCTTTAGGATGCACAGGATGGTTTTATTTGAAGCTTCGGCTTGACCATTTCCTTGAGGGTAATATGGTGTGGAGAAATGGTGTTGGATTTGGAATTTTTTGAAAAAGTGTGAACTTCCTGGTTCTTGAATGGTTTTCCATTGTCGGTGACGATGGAATGAGGGATACCATAGCGACAAATGATATAATGGAGGATGAATTTAGATATCTGGGTTCTAGTGGTGAAGGTGAGTGGTATTTCTTCCACCCACTTAGTGCAATACTCGGTAGCAGTGATTATGAACTTATGGCCATTGGAGGATGGGGGATGTATTTTGCCTACGAGGTCAAGTCCCCAATGTGAGAAAGGCCACGACGTCATGATGGGTTGCAATTCCTGTGCTGGTGCGTGAATGAGATCCTCATGCTGTTGACATGGTAGGCATTTTTGATAAACTAATAGGCGTCTCGTTCCATGGTTGGCCAATAGTATCCGGTCCTCAGGATCTTTTTAGAAAGAGTGAGTCCACTTGAATGTGCCCCACAGATGCCTGCATGTACCTCTTGCAAGGTCAGTTCATCTTCCCTAGAGTCTGAACATCGTAAAAGTGTGCCATCAAGACTCCTTTTGTATAGGGTATCTCCTACAAGGGTGAAGCGAGAGGCTTGATGGATGAAAGACTTTTGTTGTGAGGTGGATAGGTTAGGGGGGATGATATTATTGTGGAGGTATAGGTAGGTTTCTTGATACCATGGGGATAGGGGACCAATGACTTCGCACACTAGCTCTGATTGAGGAACATCATATGCTGGGATAGGGAGTTCTTCTATCAGGAACTCACACTTCTTGCTGTCTTTCTTCATGTCGACCAAGGATCCGATGGTGGCCATGGCGTCTGCAGCTTATGTTGGATCTAGGGCATACAACTGAGAGGGGGGGGGGTGAATCAGTTGTATAAAACTTCTTGTTCTTTCAAACTCTTGATTCTTGTTGTTAGTTAGCCACATATAAATTAATCATCCATGAAAGCATAATACATAAACACAAGAGCAGATGAGCATCAACACATTGAACACCAAGATTTTGACGTGGAAAACCCGGTTAAGGGAAAAACCACGGGGTGATTAACCCAAGAATTATTCTCTGTTAGAAGAATAAAGAAGAATGAATGGCACATGCCAATTAGGGCTCACTGCCCGAGCACACTGCTCACAAAAGAGGCCCACTGCCTACAAGGAGACACACTGTCTACAGAGTGATAAAAATCACAGTCTTGAACTGGAGAATGACATCTCTACCATGTCCGGATCAGTTCCAATTAAGCCCAAAACCTCTGCTCTGCCTTTTGCACTTCTCTTCGCTATCCCACACTCATCGAGCACACCACACTTTGAAATGAACTCACAAACCGTTATTTATACAAGACATCGACTTAGGAACAAACATCTAAGTCGGCAAACAATCATAAGAGTATCCGCAAGATGAATAACACATCCAGTCGGCCACCACAAGAACATTCGCAGGATGAACAGCTCATCCGGTCGGCTAAACAGAGCAAGAACTTCATCTGGAATAATAACTTCAATTCCGGGTTTTACTATCAATGCAGATCAACAACACATCCTCAACACGATCCAGAAAACTTCACAAGCCTGCCTGAATGACCGGATACATCCGCACGTCCTATACTTGCTGGAATCTCTTGTCTTCCTCATCCGGAACTTCAAGAACACAATCTGTCGCCACTGTAGAAGGTACTTCCAGACCTTCAAATCATACATTATCAATGCGGACCAACAACACAACCTCAACATGATCCAAAAACCTTCACAAGCCTGTCTGAATGACTAGGTACGTCCGCATTTCCTTTACTTACTGAAATCTCTTATCCTCCTTATCCGGAACTTCACGAACACAGTCTGTCTCCATTGTCATAATGCAAGAGGTACTTCCGGACCTCCAAATCATACACAAATCAAGATGGCACATCACAAGGACATCCCAAACACTTTTTCCAATCCGCAGATTAGGATTGCACAATTTCAGACCTCACCGGACCTTTCTGTGATCCTCTGTCACCTCTAAGCACTTGCCGGAACCGGTTCTACACAGACAACCATAACTTCTTCAGGTCTTCATGCGAACCTCTGAAAACTTGACTGAAGCATCTCAAGACTCATATCTGCAAACCCTTTAATCCGTATCCTCCGGTTCTCAACCTATCCAATATATTTTCCTTCTTCTCATCACTGTTCTTCACTGTTCCTGACTGAGGCTAAGTTTCTCAATATCCTCAACACACAGCTCATCCAATCCTTCTTGTCAATGTAATATGAGTATGTTGACATCAATGACAACATTGGTTCACCTCATACTTGCAACAGCTTATTTGTTTAGCCTTGGGATTTACTCGAAGTGGATGTCATCGAAGTAGTCTTTGAAGTCATCGACCATCTTTTTATAAGGTAGGAGTTTATCATCCTTGGTCTTGTACTCATTGTTTACCTACTGGATGACCAGTTGAGAATCACCATACACTGTCAGCTTCTCAATTTTCCATTTGATTGCCATTCGGAGACCTGTGATAAGGGCTTCATACTCTGCGACATTGTTGGTACATGGGAATGTGATTTTGAATGACTTGGGGATTGTGTCACCTTGAGGGGTAATAAACAGGATGCCTACCCCCGAGCCTCTGTGTGTGTATGATCCATCAAAGTACATTTTCCATGTTTCTGTTGCCGGTGTTATATTTAAGATGGCTTCATCAGGGAACTCTACCAGTGTAGGATGTTCTGCAGGAATGGGTGCTTCAGCCAGCTGATCAGCGATAACTTGTCCTTTGATGGCTTTTCTTTTAGTATATTCAATGTCAAATTCAGTGAGAATCATGACCCATTTTTCCATTCTCCCAGTAAGAGCAGCTCTATTTAGCAAATATTTCAGTGGATCGATCTTGGCGATGAGCTTGGTTTTGTGATTGAGCATGTAGTGTCTTAGTTTTTGTGAACTATGTTGGTTTTTTCCTAGATTGGATGCTTACTCCCAGATTTCTCTACAAGGTAGCCATCAATGATCAACAGGATCTCTGGGCCAGGGGCCAACAGTATAGGAGATAGACTCTATTTTTATCTCCTCTTCTTCTTCAGGCTCTGCAAAACCTAGGGGGGTATTCCCTACTCAACATCCATGAGAATATGCATACAAAGGCTAGGATGCTGACATGAAGCAGATAAGTCCTCTTGTAAGTAGACCAAAACTACAAGATAAGAGCAAAGGGGCTAGCTTTGGGCCTATTTTCAGTTGTAGATAGAGGACTTAGGATCCTAAAACTAATTCTACTGTCCTAATGGTTGTTTTGGAGTTTGATTTTGATGTTGTGTTTGGATGCAGAGCTGGACCTGGTGTATAACCTCAACACAGAGCTAGATTGGTGCCTATCCAGGGCTTGAAGTCATAGACATACACATGTAAATGTTCAGCATAAACATACTAAAACTAGATTTCAAGGGGATTTCATCATATTTGCCTTACAATATATCCCAGAATAGAGTGTTTATACATCTCTACTTATGATATCCTTACTGTAATATACTTTCCTCAATACTTAACCTGAAAACAGTTTAATCTATCCCTTGAACAGAAGTTAAGAGATCAAGCATTCAATATAGTAAACCTATATCCTAGAACCCAAGACACCCCTTAGATATCCAGATTCAAAAGGAAAGCATATTCAATATGGGAGACAGACAACAAAACACATGCAATATAGCATTACTCATCTAAATCAACATGAAACCAATGAATTTATGCACAAAACATAAGACATGAGACTCATAAACTCACAAAATCCACTGCACGGAGCAACCAGGTCAGTTGTATTGTATTACAGAGCTAGAAGATGTCCAACTTTCAACAACCTTAAAATGGGTGACAGAGTCTACTTAAATAGCAAGAAAATGTACCCAACAAACTAATTACATGGGAGGCCAAAAATCCTGCCAGATACACTGCACTAAAAAGTGGCGCTCAAAATCATAAATGCAACAGGGGACAAATCATGGAGAAGCCAAAGAAGGACGAGGAGTAGGTGAGATTGGAATCTGGGCCGCTGCTCAGGGACTTCCCTCATCAATCGGGTGGTTGACCCGTCAACTCGACCCATACCGCCACCACAATCTACCATTAATGTTTCATCTACCTGCAGCCTCTAGAAATGTAGCAACAGTGCGCCCATGGAGTTTCTCCCACCCAAAATAGTCACAGAAACGTGGGAAAAACTCATCGCTGTAGGTTCAAAACGTGGCTGTCGATCTAAAATCCATCGCAGAGATCTACGGCCCCAAAAATGTTGAAAAGTCACCGACCAACTAAATCATGCCACGTAGACACTTGGAGTTTCCATCGCTGGGTCCTTTTTCCTTTATCTTCCCCACTGAGAGCTTACTGCCGGAACCTCACACAGAAGCCACCACATGGCAAGCTCCGCGGCACCCTTGAAACATTAGAGACTCTCCTTTGAAACTTTGCGGACTGTGACACTTGGCAGGCTCCGCATCCATTACAAAAGAAACGTGGCACCATCCGCAGACACAAAGAAACTTTTCCACAGGGTCTCTGCAAGTGACACGCGGCACCTTCCGCGTGAAGAAAAATAGAAACTGTGTTGGAGACATGTATTACACGTGGCATGATCTGCAGCATCAGAGGCACTTCACTGGGACCCACCCTGTCTTCACTTAGCGCTGAAACAAGAAACGAAACACTATGCGGAGGATGACATTTGTCAAGCTCCGCAGCTACCATTAGGGACACATGGCACGCTCTGCCCCTGCTTGGAAACTTTTTAGAAACTTTGCGGAGAGTGACACGTGGCATCATCTGCGAGGCATTGAGAAACATTAAGGGTCTTTTAGAAACACTGGCGGAAGCTGCCACTTGGCACCATCCACGGGCCTTTAGTTACTTTCTTTTGTGTCCCTCGGGTACCTCCATGTGGTGCCTTCCGTGCCACTTTGAAACATTTAGAAACTTTATTGAAACTTCGATGGAAGCTGACACGTGGCGCCTTCCGCATGAGCAGCTTGAAACACAAAGGAAACATTTAAAGGGTCTATGAAACACAAGCAGATATCGACACATGTCAAGTTCCGCGGTGCAGGCACAATTCTGACCCTTCTAGCCACACTTAGAAACATTTAAGGTCTGGAAACTGTGGCTCGAAATGCATTCCCAAGTGCATGAAACTCAAATTTTTAACATTTTCAGGGGTTGATAGTAATTTCAGCAATAGAACAAGATCCCGCAACTCAGAAATTTTAGGGTTTGAAGGAGAAAATTAGCAAACATTCAAGTTTAGAACCCTAGACATAAATAATTACCAACAAAGTAAAGACCAGGGATAGACATGCTCGTTCAATTGGCATATAGTTGAGCTCGTATGATATCAGAGTGCGGCTAATGTAATAGATGGCTCTTTCCTTTCCTTGCTCACGTGCTGTGCTAATAATGCTCCAATAGCTGTCTCTGTTGCTGAAATGTACAATAGGAGGGGTTCTCCTTGCCTTGGTGGAGTTAGAATAGGGGAATTAGCCAAGTATTCTTGTAGCTGATTGAAGACAGCCTGACATTGATTGTTCCAGACAAAGGTTGTATCCTTTCTGAGTAGATACTGGAATGGTTGACATTTATCAGCTAGTTGAGCAATGAACCGACGAATGGACTGGAGTTTGCCTTGTAGACTTCTTAGCTATTTTAATGTTTTTGGAGGAGGCATTTCAATGATGGCCTTGACTTTTGCGAGATCTACGTCAATTCCTCTTCTGGAGACTATGTATCCCAAAAGTTTTCTGGAGGTGACCCTGAAGACACATTTCTTTGGATTCAGGCGAACATTGTATTGCTCCAATCGGTCGAAGATCTTTGCCAATACATCTAGGTGTTCCTCCCTTGTCTTTGATTTTCCTAGCAAGTCATCCACATAATCTTCCATGATGTGGTGGAAAAGGTCATGGAAGATAACAGTCATAGCTCGTTGATACGTGGCTCCAGCATTCTTTAGGCCAAAAGGCATTACCACCTAGCAGTACATCCCCCATGGACATATGAAGGTTGTCTTATGTTGGTCCTCTTCTGTGATTTTGATTTGATTATACCCCGAAAAGCCATCCATTAGGGATAGCATCTCGTGTCCTGTCGTGAGATCCACTATCATGTCGATGTTTGGTAAGGGGAAGTCATCCTTCGGGCAGGCTTTGTTGAGATCACGGAAGTCGGTGCAACAACAAATTTGGTCATCAGGTTTGGATACTAGGTTGGAAACCCATTCAAGATAATCAATTGGGCGAATGAACCCAACATCCAGTAGTTTCTTTAGCTCTGCTTTGACTAGGAGGGTCACCTGGGGGTTCATTTTTCAGAGCTTCTGCTTTACTGGTTTTGCATCAGGCCGTACTGCAAGGTGATGGACGACCAAAGCAGGATCAAGCCCTGGCATGTCTGCATAGGTCCACACAAAATTGTGATTTTGGCATTTGAAGAAGGCTAAAAAGTCTTCTTGCTCTACTGCGCTGAGAGATTATGCCCTGGAGGTGATTTTCTGCTCTTATTCCGTCCCAAGATTCATCTCTTGAGCCAGCTCCACTAGGACGGGTGATTTATCAAGATATACTTTGTCTATCTCGGGAAGGCCCATGCTTTCATCTCCTAGCACCTCATGGAGGTTTTCATTAGGAGATACATCTTTTGTTTTTACTTTTTTGAGATCTAACACTGCCACAGAACGGTTTTCACCATCAGATCCATGTTTGATTTTTATATTTTTATGACTGGAAGTAGGGGTTGTCTCCCTGAAATAGGCAGCTGTATTAAGTTCCATGATGTATCCTGCTCTATGATCTCCCAAAGGGAAGTGATCTCTAACCCCCATCATTTCAGTGATGGCTTCATCGTTTGGTGCTACGTTGAAGATAGGAGGTCCCCGTTGGTCCCCGTTGGTCCCAGTCTATGAGGTCTGAGTATACAAGGGGTAAGTCATTGGATGAAGAGGCTAGGGTGGTGAATGTGAATATGGTGCATATGGATGAGTCAAAGAAATTGGTGAAGCCATTGAAGGAGTCTTGATGGCCCGTTTTGTTGATACTATCGACTTCAAGGGAAACCGTAGCGACCTCAGCTAAGACACATTCACCGGTAGTGAGGATACATTGTCGTTGACCGTATCCTAACCCTTGAGTATAGGGATTTGTTATTGCTTGGACTGGTTCCACGATCCCTTGTTCATGAAGTCTGATACTGCTTTGTCCTTTATAACCCATGTTTTTGACAATTTTTGACCCTTTACCATAGATTTCTGTTGGTATGGTGGGAGCTTCTTGCTCAGTCTCTTCATCCTTATATAGCTAGGATGATATGTCTTCAAGCACATCCTGATCCAGGAGATGTTTCTTCTCAAAGATGGGTGATGGTTTACACTTGATGACAACTGTGTTGGCTGCTTCTGTCTTTGGGGTGCCAAACATTTTAGGATTGGGTAATGTGCCCACACAAAAGGTACTGTGTAGGCAGTATCCCCCACATCCCATGTCACTAAGCTTGATCTTGACCTCAAGCGGTGGTGGTGTTTGGGATGAAGTGGTGGCAATGTTGGCGGGGTCGATGTATGAGGTGGAAGTTGTCAGATTGGTTTTGGTAATGGATTTG
Organism: Cunninghamia lanceolata; assembly: GCA_027924645.1. Classification (NCBI taxonomy): domain Eukaryota; kingdom Viridiplantae; phylum Streptophyta; class Pinopsida; order Cupressales; family Cupressaceae; genus Cunninghamia; species Cunninghamia lanceolata. The sequence goes on from BSBN01000346.1 coordinate 2,489,851, forward strand.
TTATGTGGACAGAAGGTGTGGTCATGGCCCTCCAAGAAACTGCAATATTGGAAGGGGCAGGGATCAGCATAGATAGTTACTTCCGTGCCGTTGTGGGGGAACTTGAGGCATTGATGGAATGTAGAGGGGACCGCTTGCATGGTATGGATCCATGGTCGGCCGAGAAGAATATTGTAGGGGAGATCAAGATCAAGGACCTCACATTTTGTTTCCATTATCTTTTGTCCCACTTGTATAGGGAGCTTGATAGTACCCTCAGATAGTCGTTTAGTGTCCTCATACCCTTTGATTGTTATGCACTCACTGGTGTCTACAACCACATCTGAGTATCCCAAGTGTTTTAGTAATTTAAGAGTGCATATGTTTAGGCTGGAGCCACCATCTATTAAGACTCTTTTGATGGTATGCTTGTTGATGTAGACTTCGATGTGTAAGGTGTCATTATGTGAGTGTTGTGAAGTGGGAAGATCCTTTTATGAAAATGTGAGATGATGAGGTGCAGAGATATGGCCCACCATGGCTTGGAATTGATTGACATTCAAGATGGCCGAGACTTGGGTTTCCAAGAGTGCTTTGTCAAGGATGTTTTTGTGGAGAGGTGACGTGTAGAGTAGCTCAAGTATGGATATTTGTGCAGGGGTCTTTCCTAGATGTTCTAGGAGGTTGTACTGATTGGCAGGCGATGGATGTGTGGTTGGATGAGGGGGTAGGGAGTCTAATGTGGATGTGAGCATTTGATCAGTGGTGGGGGCTGTGCAGATGGATACGCGGCCACGACAAGTTGCGGTGGCGCAATCAGGTGCTTGGGCCTGAATGGTGATTGTGTTGACACGGTTAGATGATGGTTCTATCCACCCTACGATAGAGTCATAGGATGCCGGAGGTGGGGTGACATTGTAGGCTTGATTGGATGAGGAGGATTTGTTGTGATTGGGTAGTGGATCCTTGTAAGCTCCTAGATTAGTGTTTGGTGATGGTTGGGTGCTTTGGTCAAGGCTGACTTGATTTTGATCAATGAGGTCTTGCACGCAATGTTTCAATTTCATGCAGTCAGTGGTTTTGTGGCCCACAATGCGGTGGTAGTCACAATAATCATTTTCATTGTACCACGCGGCTTTGAGCTCATTCTCTTGACGGGGTTTAACATGTGGGAGCATTACCAAACCTTTCTTGAGACATCTGTCGAGGATATCCTCGATGGGTTCCCCTAAGGGTGTGAATTGCCTTCGAGGTTTATTTTGTTTAGTTTACCCCCTTGGGTTATTTACATTAGTGGTATATGTATGTGTGGGTGGTTGATTCTATACATGTTGGATGGCTTTCACATCTGTGACGCCGCCATTCAAGGTGTTCTTGTTCTTCCCCCAATAGCGTGGTTTGTCGTTTGATTGTGTGTTGGCATTGTTGTTTGTATTGGGGGTGTTGATATGGAGTTTGTTGTTGTTGTTGTTGCTAGACTTGTAGCCATATAATTTGATGGAGCCCTTGGCAATGAGGGCTCGTTCTATGGTAGTACCTTTGTCGATGACTTCTTCAAAGGTAGACGCACAAAGGATTTGTAAATGGAACCCTATTTCCTGATTGAGGTTAGTCACAAACATGGTGACGAGTTGTTTTTCAGGAATTGGCCAAGGGAGTTTGCTTACTAAGCTTCTCGACCTTTGTAAGAAGGAAGCAAAGGATTCTCCGCTTTTTTGTTTTGTGTTGCAAAGATCTGTCATAGATATTTCATGCTCAAAGTTATAGGAGAAATGGTTTACAATTTTTTTTGCAAGCTCAGGGAAAGACCTAATGCCTAGGGCAAGATGTGCAAACCACTCAGCGGCTTGTCCACCGAGGCTTCTTGGAAATAGTCTCATTAGATATGTATCATTATTTGAGACTTTTAAGCAAGTGAGGTAAAACTCCCTAAGATGATCCCTAGGGTCTCCCTTTCCCTTGTATTTGTCAAATTTGGGTGTTTCAAAATTCTTAGGGAAAGGGGGCATGTAAAATGTCCGATCAAATGGATAGGGACAAATATCGTCAAAGGAATAGTGCTTGTGCTTGCCCCCAGTTTGCATATCATCTACCTTTTGGATCAAGGCCTATACAATGGTTGTGAAATCTGGTGTTGATTGTGGTTGGGGTGTGTAGGTTTGCTAACGGATGAGGTGTTGGAGATTAGGTGGGGTTTGATGTTGGAGGTTTTGGGAGGTTGCATTTTGGTACTATGGGGTGGTTTTTTGGTTGAGTTGTGCGAGTTGTTGTTGATAGGCATGGATTTGTTGGAGAATATGGGGAGGTATTTGAGGGTTGGGATTATGATGTGTTGATGATGTTACGGGGTTTTGTATATACGTGAGATGAGACGGATTGACATTGAATGGGTTGACATTGGATGGATTGATACGGGATGTAGTGGTGTTAGATGGGTTGACATGAGATGGATTGATGTTGGATGGGTTGGTCGTGTTGTGAGGTGGTTGTGAAAAGAATTGTCTCATGTATGCTATGGTTTGTGGGTTAAGTGGAGGTACATTTGTGGAAGCACTTGTGTGCGTGAGGTTTCCTTGTATGCCCAAGGTGATTTGTGGAATGGAAGAGTTTATGGTAGTTGTTGTAGTGGATGTGATGATGGGTTGGGAGGTGGTAGGATTGGAGACACTTGCAGGGATTCTAGATGTAGTAACATTAGAGCTTGTGGTGGTGGTAGATATGGTGGGAGTTGATGTTTGTGAGACAATAGGTTGGGTGTTTGATGTAGATGGTTGGGAGGATGTGATAGGATTGATGTTAGAGGTGGATAGTTGGGACGATGTCATGTTGTGGGGTGGTTGAGCACCAATTTTAAGGAGATAATAAAGATATCTATTTGGATCCAACCTTAGGATTTTATCAAGTAGGTCCATGCTATCGGCATCTTGTGTAAAGCTCAAGACATCTAGATCATCTTGGGACATGGTGGGGGAGTTTTGTGGTGGTGGTGGTGGTGGTTGCAAGAAATGGAAGGGATTTTCATTGGGATTATATGTCAGGATTTGAAAGACCATGGGTAGGTTGTGTGTTTGGTTGATTGGGAGGTTGTTGTTGTTGGTATTAGGCATCGCTATGCCCATGTATTGTTCTGCCATTGCTTGATTCTTCTTGTGTTGTGATCTAGTTATGGGCATGCAAGTGTATGGATTTGATTTTGGAGGTGGAGTGAAATGGGGATGGAGACCTTAGAGAATTTGGATTAAATTGTTGGACCCAAAGATGGATGTGGTAGTGAGATGGAGTAGAGAAGAAGATGAAGGGATGATTGTAGTGTGATGAAAGATTGATAAGTCTTCAAAAAGGTGTTAATCTAAGGATGATAAGAATGGACGATATTGACTTTTTGCACAAATTTGGACCAAAGGGTAGATGATGGATGATGTTTGCTTGAGGATGGTTTGATGGCAGAGATTTTGATGTTTTGATTTTGATGTTCAATATGAGGGATTAGGATGATGTTTTTCAAAAGGATTTGATGGTCAACAAATTAAGCTTAGGTAAGATCTAGGTTTGTGTCGCACAAATGGATGTTTCTCTTTTTTTGGGGTAGACTAATGACCTTACACAAAGAAGGGTGATTATTTCACTTGAAAGGTTGACTAATGACTCTCCAAGAAAAATATGTGAATGATGAAATCTAGATCTAGCTTTAGCTCAAAGGGATGACAAGTTTTTGGTTGATGATTTTTCGATGGGTGTTTTGATTTGGAAGATTTTGGATATGTTTTTGGATTTTAGAATGATTTCTTGTGGCAAGGATTTTTTTGTTTTGGTCCAAAAAGGTATGTAAAGATCAATGAGGATGAATGGATATGATATTGAGTGGATTATGGTATTAGCAAAGGGTCCAATAATGATAATGATTGATTCTCTAAGGTCAAAATGAAGGTATGTGTTGGGTATTTCTCTCCAAATCGGTAATGGGTTTGCCAGTTCCAATGCACAGGCAGATTCAACCAACAAATATAGGAGGTTGTGTGAGCTGCCTCCCCTTCACTTCTGGTTCTGTTGCACCAAGGGTGGTATCCCTATATATAAAGATTTGACTTTGACTCACCCAATAGAAAGATTTAGCTTTACAACAACAGGCAAAATTCTCTCATGTTTGGACCAAGATTTGCATGATAAATCACAAGGTTGGCAGTGTTCTTGGACATATCTAACTGGTTAGGAATGAGAGTATGTAGGGGTCCTATTTCTACTCCTACAACTAACAGGTTGGAATTATGAAATGATTTGTTATTAATGTTTTGGATGCAAGACAGGGGGTTTTGGATCATAACTACTACACAAGGGCAGACCGATGCCTATCTCAGGGCAAGGAGTCAACTAGACATATACAAATGAATGATTTGTACTGGCATTCAAGTTTCAAGGGGTCAGATAGGTATTTGCCTTACAAAAACCACCTAAGGATGAGTATTTAGTAGTATCTACTTACAAATATCCTTGCTGCCATACATTCTTCTTCATACTTAACCTAAAATAATTTAATCCACTCCTTGAATGGAGGTCAAAAGTTAAGCATGCAATATAGAAACCTATATCCTAGAATCTTAGTAACCCTTAGCAACTAGATTCAAAAGAAGGGATGCATACAACAAATGGAGACAAATAGCTAAACACATGCAAAGAAGCATTTTTCATATAAACATAACATGAAACTGAACATGTGTGCAACATGCATTCAGATGCAACTCATAAACTCACAAAAGAGATAGAATAACCAAAAAGCTCTATTTTTCGTTATTTCCTCCAAAAAAAATGCCCAAGTCTTCAACAACCAGAAAAATGAGTGACACAGTCCTCTTATACATCAAGAACGTGCACTTAGCATTATGTACAATGTCATTTCAGAACGCCCTTAGGTACACTGCACCATTCAATGGCACTAAGAACATTCAATGCAGCTGTGAGAAGAAGAGGAAAAGGTAGGTGGGTTCGGGATGTGAGCCGCCAACTAAAAATTTTCTCCCTTAATCAGGTAGTTGAACCGTCCATTCGACCCATACCTCTGCAAATTTGCCATTAATGGGCAACCTACCTATTTCAGGATGCAACAATGGTTCGCGTGTTTCTAAAGTTTCTTCCTGCTTGAAAATATGCAGCGAACACACAGAAACTTCCCATTCTGAACATTTTTAACAAAGGCTATCAATTTCCTCCTTCCTGCCGAGATCTACGGCTTCAATTCACTCGTGCAATCCAGTCATCAACTTTGAAAAGTCATCGGCCAATGAAATCACGCCACGCAGGCAGCCTTTGCTTCATTGACTTTCCATGGCACAAACATACATTTTACCTTTTTCACCCACTTTTGCCTTTAAATCCTTGCATATGCAGTTGTATATACATACAACTGACTTGGACACGTGGCAACATCTGATTGGATCTCCATCGCTGAACATTTGCATCTTCTTATCGGCCGTCGGAAAGACCCTAAAATGAGCCGCCGATACACTAAGTCTCACCAAAATCCCCCTTTGCATGCGACCCTTTGTATATATGATTGCATATGCAAACATACAATTGCAAATATACATACAATGTGGAACTCAGAAGATTATCAGCCATATTGGACTTTGGAATAGGTCCGGCTTGTATGTTTTACCTTTGTATATCGACCTTGTATATCGCATATACAATGTGAATATACAAGCAGAACTGTATACAATCACTTGTACATTGCAAACATGCATCTGACTTTTGTATGTTACCATTGTATATTCCCTTGTATCTGCCCTTTGTATGTCTAAACATACAATGCACATGTACAAGCAAAAGATGCATACAAACATGTCGGCCTTTATCAACAAAACTGCATACCTTTTTGGGTTTGGGCCTTGTATATCAGGAAAGTATATGCCCTTGTATGTGCAATTGTATGTGCAAAGATACAATCGCCTGTACATGCAATTGGTGGGCCCCAGGATTTGTATCTCTTGCTTATGTATAGACTTTGCATATCTCTTCTTTGCACCTGCGACTTGTATATGGATACAATCACCTTTGTATGTGTGGACCCCATCACTGCCTAACCCAATTTGAAACTCTTTTGACGTCCGCCACTTGTATATACCCGTTGTATATCTAATATACAACAAAATATACATGCAAACTTTTACATACAAGCACAGAATATTCTAGGAATCTACCATGTACATCCACTTTTGCACGCCCAGAATTGCACCCGAATATCACATACAAGCCTTTATGCATACAACGATGCATACAACTGATTTTTTCACCATTTCTAAAGCCGATTGAAATTTCTTTCGAGTCCGCCAATGTACAACTACACTTGTACATACAAAGATACATACAAGCAGCCATATACAAAGATACATGCAAGAAAATGTGAAGGCCGACGGACTTAGAATTTTTTGGGTTTTTCATGAAAGGCCTACGAATTCAACTACTCGAAACCCAAACTTGTAGCAGGCACCAACAATATGTTTGGAAAAAATTGGATAAAATGAGTGGGGTATGGACAAATTTTTGGAAGGTGATTATGGATTATGGAAAAGCAAGTCTTAAAGATCACAATGGACTTGGTCTTAGTTTCAGGCAAGTTAGTTTGCAAATAGCATCAATCCATAGGTGAAATGGTGCCAAAAGCAGACAGAGATGGTGCTAAAACATGACAGTGTTGGTCGAGGCTCTAAAAAAGTTAGATTTTGTTGACAGATTTGGATTTGTTTTGATATGAAGTTTGATCAAATGATTTTTATTGTCTCTTGGCAAGTTTCTTAAAAGCACTTCAAGTACAATAACACACAATAACCAAGATTTTGTTTGTGAAAAGACGTGTGATTTTCTTAAACAAGCACTTTGCACAACCTAAGGCAAATATATGACAGTATTTGTTGAATCCCCTAGCTGCGCCTATTCAAAGCGGGTAGCTCCAGAATCTTGGTAGCACCGAATCCTCCTTAAAATTGCACACACTTCTCACACATACCAAGATCCAGGTTTCCACGAAGGCTTGTCCCTCACCAAACCTTAGGATTGTCCCTGCTACCTCGGCTAAGAACCGCATGAATCGGGGCAGCTTTAAAGGTTTCCCTTCTGCGTCAACAAATAGAAAGTTTTTGGCTTGCTAAACAAAGGTTCGTAGTAAGTGCATTCGTTCAGGTGGCCATACGTGCGGTAGCGCTACTCTCCATTATGGAGTCTCCCAGCCTCCAAGAGTTATGCCTTGGAGGGTTTTGGGGGAGGTTGGCTATCAGTATGACACAACAACACCTGTTGCTTATGACTTTCATCACAAACACATTATTTTATAGAGCGGCTTGAAAGAGCTTGGCTTTAGCTTGTTGCCGCTTGGGTCATTCCCACCTTTCGAAGTAGGGTGCCAGGCCCTCTAAAGGATTAACAAAAGCAACACAACCACAAAAATACTTTTGATCCCCAAGTTCATACAAAGATGCGAGGGGAGAGCATACATATTCTTTGTGCTTACATTCCAAGCCATGGGATGTGTGCGATATGGAGTGTTGTGATGGAAAGAGGACTTATTAGGTGGTAGAACCAGCTGCTACACATGGCACCTAAATCAGGTTTTCACCATGGTACCAATCCAAGGCGTCACTGAAGTGATTTTCACCATTGGAAGTCTTTATTGCACTCAGGTTTTTTCTTGATTTTTTTGATTTTTTGATTTTTCTATTTTTTTGATTTTTTTGATTGGGGTACTTGATGGGTTATGTGTAGAATTTCTTCAGATGTGTTGGCTTTTTCTTCTGAATCAGCATCAGGATTTGCCAGTTCTAATGCACAGGCAGATTCAACCAACTGAATACAGGAGGTTGCGTGAGCTCCTCCCCTTCACTTCTGGTTCTGCCGCACCAAGGGGGGTGTCCCTATTTGATAAAAGTATGACCTTGACTGGCTCAATGACAGAAGGATTTAACTTGACGGCAACAGGCAGAATACTCTCATGTATAGACCAAGATTTGTGTAACAAATCACAAGGTTGGCAACATTCTTGGACATGATGTCTAGTTGGGTATGAGAGCATGCAGGGATCCTAATCCTACTCCTACAACTAACAGATGGAAGGAAGAGATGGTTTGATTTGATGTTTGGATGCAAACCTGGACCTGGTGTATAACCTCAACACAGAGCTAGATTGGTGCCTATCCAAGGCTTCGAGTCAGAAGACATACACCTGTGAATGATCAGCATGAACAACTAAAACTGGATTTCAGGGGGATACACATGATACCTGCCTTACAGATATCTCCCAATACAAAGTGTTAAGCTGTCGATACTTATGGCATCCCTATTGCAGTATACCCTTCCCAATATTCAATCTGAAAACAATTTAATCTACCCCTTGAGCAGAAGTTAAAAGATTAAATATTCAACACAGGAATTCTATGTTCTAGAATCTCGGACATTCCTTGAATACCTGGACTTAGAAGAAAGATACATGCAAAACTGGAGACAGAATCAGCATAACACATGCAAATATAGCATTATTCATATAAGATTAACCATGAAATCAGTGGATTCATGCCAAATTGTACAACAGGAGATACATAAACTCACAAGTTTGCTGCACAGGGCAACCAAAACTAGTTGTATCTTATTACAGAGCCAAAATGTCCAGTTTTCAACAACCAAAAATGAGTAACACTTCCTGCTTATAACAGCCAGGTAGTGTACTACAGCAATTAATTACATGGTTGACCCAAAAATCCTGCCAGATACACAGTATCAGAAAAATGGCGCTTAACGCATTACCAGATTGGCGCCCAAACATGAATGCAGTAGGTAGGGGAGGAGACAGGAAGAAACCTCGAGCCCTGCGCCATTGTCCGTTGATGTACACCTTCAATCCGGTACCAGATTCGTCCATACCTCTGCAACCTTCACCATTAATGGCTCAACCACCAGCGGCCCATCGAGAAAACATCAAACAGTGCATCGCAACTGTTTCCCGCCAAAATACCTCATCGTGATATTTCAAAATATGCAGGATACCAATTATCCCACATGCACCCCGCGGCGACCTTTTCAACACTTTATATACTAGGCCATGAGCATATATGATGTCGGTGCTTTTGCTCCTGACGACACTAGTATAAGCCTTCATCATCATCCTCCAACAGCATGATATCCTGTTGCTTGAAATATCACCCTGACGTCAACATCATCATCGCAATATCACCTACATGATAATCGCCTTCATCGGCACAACCTGATGCATCGGAGGAAGATCCTCCTACTTAGCCGATACCAAATGTCTGGCTGATGAACATCCTGATGACGTCACCGTCATATCCTGCTGACGTCATCAGCATATCTACCTATCGTGCACCTCCTCATATCCGGATGACGTCATCGTCATGTTTGCAAATATCAGGGGATCTCCACAAGATGATCAGTGTTAGAAATATGACCCCCCCGGACCTTGATGACGTCACCATACATCGGCATCAGGATGATATTCGGAAGATAACCGAATATTTGGAAATATCATCCTGATGCACACATATCATGCTGCACTATAGCTCCACTATAAGATTGGGGTGATATATGAATATGTGACTGATATTTGAAATGATCACCCCCATTAGACAATGCATGAAGCCGACAGACGAATATCTCCCTTCGGAAATATCATGATGCAGACAGGTAGAAAAACGGATATCACCCTGACATAAGAATGACGTCAGCATCATCAGGGTGATAAAACAACGAACATGAAGTGATAAAACAACATCAGGATGATCTTGACTAAGATCACCCGATGTTCAAATATGATGACCCCAATGAAGATCGGGTCATACTTAGGACTTTGCAGCAACATCATCAGGATGATCTTAAGTAAGATCACCTGATGTTAGAATATCACCCCAGCGAAAGATCATGCTGACAGAAAATATGATGACCCTCGTAAGCAACATCAGGGTGATGTCTGGAAACATGATGATGATGACCTCCTCCAAAGAAAATATGATGCTAATGTTAAAACATGCTGAGGAGGCCCAAAGACTTAGAACTTTTTTTGGATTTTTTGGGAAGGTGCCTGCATGTTTATATGCTTGAAAACTGACTGCTCATGCAGGCACCAACAGTGGCTCTGTCTGGGGACGTGCAGGTGCAAGACTGCAGCGAGAACCCC